>OY728126.1:1652598954-1657598954 GCA_963277665.1 Viscum album | reverse complement strand
AATCTGAGTTGTTCTCATGAGTTTCTGAATCAGCTGAACTTTTTCTGCCATCACTTCTATCAATTCTGGTCCCATCAACTTCCTTTCACCCACTTCATCCCAGAATGTTGGAGTTCGACACTGCTTCCCATATAACGCCTCAAATGGTGCCATCTGTATACTAGAATGAAAACTGTTATTATATGAAAAATCAACCAAAGAAAGATGTTGGTCCCAAATTCCCTGATAATCCATCGAACAAGCTCGTAGAATATCCTCCAAGGTTTGAATTTTTCATTCTGACTACCCATCTGATTGAGGATGAAATGCTGTACTAAAATTTAATTCAGTACCCAACGACTTCTGAAGGCCTTTCAAAAATTTAGAAGTGAACCTGGGATCACGATCAGATACAATGGAGAGGGGAACTCCATGTAACCTGACTATCTATTTAAGATACAAACGGGAAAGTTTATTTGGGGAAAACGTATCTCGTATAGCTAGGAAATGGGGAGATTTAGTCAAGCGATCAACAATAACCCAGATTTCATTATTACCTCGAGATTCCTTCGGTAATCCCACAAAAAAGTCAATGGATATATTCTCCCATTTCCACTCTGGCACTGGTAAAGGCCGAAGCATCCCCTTCGGTAATTGCCGCTCTGCTTTAACTTGTTGACATGTCAAACACTTCACAGTAAAATCAGCAATATCTCTTTTCATTCCATCCCACCAGTAATACTCCTGCATATCTCTGTACATCTTAGTACTGCTAGGATGAACTGAAAACAGATAACTATGAGCTTCACATAACAACTCTCTCTTCAACTGTGAATCACAAGGAACACACAATCTCTTCCCAAATCTCAAAATGCAATCATTATCAATGTTGATTCAGGCAACTTACCCTTATGAACCAACTCTACCTTTTTCTGCAACTCACTGTCTTGCTTCTGTGCTTGCTTGATTCTGTCTGATAGAGAGGATCTAACTGATACCTGAAACAAAACAGAAGAACTTTCTACACCAACAACTTCTATGCCAAAGTTCATCAAATCCTTAACCAAAGGATCACGTTCCAAACACAACATTTCTAATGAAGCATTACTTTTTGGACTCAAAGCATCAGCCACTTTATTTGCTTTTCCCGGATGGTAATGAATTGTACAATCATAATCCTTGATTAATTCCAGCCATCTCCTCTGTCTCATGTTTAACTTTTTCTGAGTGAATATATACTTTAAACTTTTCTGATCAGTATATATTTAACACTTTACTCCATACAAATGATGCCTACAAATTTTTAAAGTGAAAACAACACCAGCTAATTCCAAATCATGTGTAGTGTAATTTACCTCATGAGTTTTCAACTGTCATGAAGCATAAGAAATTACCTGATCATTCTGCATTAGGACGCAACCAAGTCCTTTCAATGACACATCACTGTATATAACAAAATCACCATTCCTGGAAGGTAGTGCCAAAACTGGAGCATTCACCAATCTTATCTTCAATTCCTGAAAACAATCATCACATTCTTTTGTCCAGATAATCTTAACACCCATTCGAGTTAGCTTAGTCATTGGACTAGATAACCGTGAAAAATATATACCAATCCTTTGGTAATAGCCTGCAAAACCAAGGAAGCTACTAGTCTCAGTTACATTTGTGGGTATTGGCCATTCTTCAACAACCTTTGTTTTTGTAGGATCAACAGTTATCCCATATTTAGAAACAATATGAACAAGGAAATAAATTTGTTGCAACCAAAACTCACACTTGCTGAATTTTCCATACAGTTTATTTTCTTTTATGGTTTGCAAGATAACCCTTAAATGTCATTCATGATCCTCTTTACTTTTAGAAAAAACCAAAATTTTATCAATGAAAACCACCACAAACTTATCCAGGAACTCATGGAAAATTATATTCATTATGTCCATGAATACAGCAGGTGCATTGGTTAGCCGAAAAGGAATTACTACAAATTCATGATGGCCATATCTTGTACGAAACGCAGTCTTCGGAACATCTGCTTCTTTTACCTTCAGCTGATGGTACCCAGATCTCATGTCAATCTTTGAAAAATACTGAGCTCCCTGGAGCTGATCAAACAAATCATCGATATGAGGAAAAGGATATTTGTTCTTAACAGTGATGTTATTCAAGGCTCTATATCAATGCAAAGTCTCACTGAACCGTATTTATTTTTAACAAATAAAATAGGAGCACCCCATGGTGATGCGCTAGGACGAATGAAACCTTTCTCTAATAAATCTTGCAATTGCTCCTTCAACTCTAAAAGTTCAATTTGAGACATTCTATAAGGGGGGGTTTGAAATTGGCTTAGCATCAGGAACTAAGTCAATAGTAAACTCAACTTCCTGATCTGGTATTATTCTAGGCAACTCATCAGGAAAAACATCAGGATACTCATTTACCACTGGCACATCATTAATCTGAACAGTTCCTTTATTTTCAACTATGTGTGCAAGGTAACATTCATTTCCATCTTTTAAAAGTTTCTTGGCCTCGGGATAAGTTATCAACAGTAAGGTTTCATTCATGTACACAAACTGAAAGTCTTTCTGAAAAGTAACTTCTTTAGCTCTACAGTCAATCTTAGCATGGTAAATAGAGAGCCAATCCATACCCAGGATAACATCAAACTCTACTATAGGTAGAACAATAAGGTTTGCAAGTAGGTTCTTTTCACAGATAAGGATACAAAGATTCTTATAAATTCTTTTTTCCTCAACCTTTCCCCTAGGTATTTTTACCAAATGTTCAGGAGTCATTTCTTGAGATGGTATTCCCATTTTACTAGAAAAGGTTTCAGAGATGAAAGAATGTGTGGACCCTGAATCAAACAACACACTGGAATAATCTGAAAAAACAAAAAAAGTACCTGATACAACTTCATTTGATGGACCGACATCTGCTGAAGTTATTGCAAAGGATTTCACCACCCCTTTCTGCTTGTAGTCTAACTGCTTCCCATCACTCAAGCTCTTTGTCGGACACTTGTATTCATAGTGACCCATGTCATTGCACATGAAACATTTCACTAACTGTAAATCAAATTTGGTCTTACCTTCACCTTGACATTTTTCAGTGCAGTCACGAGCCTTATGTCCCATCTTACCACATCGGTAGCACTTTCCAGAATTCAGAAGACATTCTCCAGCATGCCTTTTTCCACATTTATCACAAACTGGAAACATAGATTACTTAAAATTAGACTTTTTTGAAGAATTCTTCCCTTTCTCCTGCCACTATGGTCTCTTCTTCTGCTGGTTGTTATAAAACACTTGATCATCAGCAAACTCCATTTCCACCTTCTCAGCACATCGAACAAGCTTTTCATAACATTTAAACTCACAAGAAGCTAATTCCCTTCGATATTTTGGCTTTAACCCTGAGTAAAAATGATTGATTTTACTATCAAGGTCTCAGATAAAATTTGGAGCATACCTTGCCAATCGTGTGAACCATTCTTCATAGGTATCCACTGAGTCTTCCTCTTGCCTCAATTCCAATAATTGTTTTTCCATCCTAAGTCGAATAGCCTTAGGAAAATACTTTTCAAGAAACATACCTTTGAATTCATCCCAGTCGAGAGCATCAATCTCATCAGCGTCCCTGATATTTTTAACCATCGACCACCACTGATCTGCTTCACCCTCCAAACGGTAATTAACAAGACTAACCTTTTGATTGTCTGAACACCCCATGACATCGAAAATCTTCTCCAGTGCTTTAATCCACCCTTCAGCTAGCACAGGGTCAGATGATCCTTTGAATGATGGGGGATGTTGCCTCATGAAATGTTCCACCACTGATATGTTCCTCTGCGGTTGATCTGGCTGATCTTGTGCATGGATACCAACACCATTTATCACTTGAGTCAACTAAGACATTACTGCAACAAACTATTCAGTTCCAATTCCGACCATCTCAGGATGCTGATTCGGAAGGTTATTTCCTTCTGCATGACTTCCTAGCACTGCATCCCTGTTTCCTCTACGGAAAACCATTCTGAATAGACATGTCTTAGATGAAGCAACATGGTAATCTTCAAATACTATATCACTTCAATTTGACCATAAAAAAATATTTTTGGATAATCATTTAATAGAATTCTAACACATAAAGTTATCTAAACCGACCTCTAATACCAACTATAAGGCCCCAGCCTTAAACCTTACTTAATCAAGAGTTATTAAAAGATTACACATTGAGGATCTTTTTGGGTTTATAGTTTTAGAGAATTAGATAATAAAACCTGCATTACATTCCACATATAAACAAATTGGTTACATAAAGATAGTATTCTTCTTTTATTCAATGGAAACATATTTAAAATAAAACATGGATTCATTCTTGACACTTCCTGGACACTATCATCATATCATGTACCTTTCCCTTGACCTGTGAAAAACATTTCAAAAAAACATTGGATGAGCATAAAACGCTCAGTAAGGGATATAAAAATATGGAATGGAAACATGGGTACATATATACATAAGAATGAACTCATACATTACCCATAAAACATTAGCACATTAACATACCTCATCAAATCATGAATAAATCATAGAAATCATAAGACATAAAGGTATCTTGAGGCATTCATAACATTCTTACGTAGGTAGTAACCCTCTTGTTTATGTTTGGAATACCCATCACAGTATATTCCCTAAATCTCTTTGGAGAAACCTTAACTTTTCACTCCTTCACGTTACCCAATGAATTGGAGAGCTATATAGGTCTCACCCGCCCTTAGTTTATCACGGAACCACCCGTCCTCATAATAATGCCCAAGAACCTCAACATAATCGTATCACATAAAACACGCATAAAGGAAACATAACATTTCCACCTTTCAATCACAAGATATCAATTCAACACATTGATATAAAAAAATTATGAAAACCATTTTCAATAACAAAATAAAAGAAAAGTAAAACATGGTATTTATTTTTCTTTTAAAAAAAGGTATGGCTTGTAGAGGAAGACGAAACACAAATAATGGTCACGACGGCGGAGAAGTCGTTGTCGCCGCATACGTACGACAAAAACATTCCCTTTTGACGTTTAGTAAATGCTTCGTATAAAAATATTCCTTTTAAATAAATGTAAAAATCAAATGGGTTTATACACCATATAATATAAGGTTGTGTATAAAACAAAATATGCCTCAATGAAAGGAGATTGAGACGAAGTCCCATACCTTGGGTCCGACGTGACTCAGTCGTTCTTTAATCTCCTGAATAATAAACATGAGTTAATTTATACTTGTTTAAGAACATTTTTAAAGTTCATTATTCCTTTTATATCACTTATTTCCATGTCATGAACACTATGTAAATATTTAAGTTAATAACGGTCGTTTTACTGATCATTGGTACTTGAGTCAAAAATAAACCCTTTATAATTACAAGTTGTCCATGTATCCATTATATCAAGAATTATAATCATGATGTATATATCATATATATCATATATATGCAGTATATACATTAATTTATAATATTACATAATCTTTTAGAGGTAATAAATGAAATGCAACGTTCATGGAGACGGTAAGCCGTATGTACGCATGAAGGGCTACTTTCATTTCTATTTCGTATTTTATAGAATGGAATCATAATGATATAAATATATATTATAATTCCAGTTTAATATCATATATAATATCATAGTTCCATCCTTTATTCGTCCGATATATTTTATTTAACGAATCAAATCACTTTTAGGTGGCGGTAGTCCGCACTTCCTTAAATTAATATATCACGTTTACCCATAATGGAAACCATAAAGGTATTCCAAAAATGAAAAATAAAGAAGCATAAGGAAAGCATAAACATATTATATATCATATATAACTATAGTGACATCTTAATGGCCACATTTTAAGGTTTTAAAAGAATGTTGAACAATCATCGGCTTCGGGAGGCATAAATTCACCATCCACGGAAACAGTATGTCCTTTAACCATTAGATGTAGGTGTCTGTAAGTGTAGCTCGAATCCTTATTATAAAAAAATCCAATTATATTTAAGATACTGGATTTGTTACAAAATAAATGAATAAAAAGAGTTTAGAGGGTTGGAGAAGCAAAATAAAACAAAAGGACTCAAGTGAAGACATTACCTTAAAATCGGGTAACTCCCTTTGGTTTGAGCTCAAAGGCTTACTTGGGAAGACTTCTGCCCAAAGTGAGGCTTCAAGGAGTAATAGAGGGATTTGTATATCCAAAATGGGCAGGGTTTTGCCAAGCCAAAGGCTTTGGTAGTGTGGGTAAGGAGGTAGAGGTGGGGTCCTTTTATAAGAGGAGAGGAGGGGCACTCTTGGAAAGTAAAGAAAAATTACTTTATTTTAAAATGATTTTCGGATTCAAAAGGTCCCACATTGATATAATTCGAGGGTATGGTGATAAGGGTTCGAAATCCACCCATACAATAGGTTTTGGACATGTGTAGGTCTTAGATTTTATATTATCGTTACATTTTATTTAAATCCTTTATTAATGAGGTTATCGTTGCATCATCATGATGTCATAAATAATTTAATTTATTTAAAATCTAAAAATTAGGAAAAAATATCATGATGTAGGTAATATTTTTAGA
This sequence comes from Viscum album, assembly GCA_963277665.1. NCBI lineage: Eukaryota > Viridiplantae > Streptophyta > Magnoliopsida > Santalales > Viscaceae > Viscum > Viscum album. The sequence goes on along the minus strand of OY728126.1, from coordinate 1,657,592,343 downwards.
TTTATAATAAATATTCATAGTCTAAAAGATAATTTATGTAGACAAAATTAAAAATATTTTACATAGATGATTCATACTTTGTTACATTTAACATTCATTAAAAATAAAAAGCTAAAAAGTCACTTTCTCACAAAAGTGATTCCATGGGGCCCCCAAGATTGGAACATGGCATACCATGGTCGGCCATGAGACAACCAGTAGCCTTATGACACATTTTGTGGTCTTTTTGTATTATTATGATATCTTTTTATTATCTTTAACTACCTGATTACTCATTAATCAAGATAATTAAAGATAATTACCATCGTTACTATTTATAATGTCCAAAAACAAAATTGTCATAATTACATAATTTGTACCTTATGATTGCAAATATGTAATCAATTTTACCAAATTTCAAACACAGAAATTTCAATAATTGATTTAATAATAATTCTCGTTGTCAAAAAGAATAGCGGGTTTTTTCGAAACAATATCTATGAAACGTTTATCATTAGTTTATGACAAATTCCAAAGTGAAATTAATCCTAATGACCACCATTGGATTAAATGGTAAACATATATTCATATTACACTTTAATTACACTTAAAAGGATAATCTATCCATATAATTAAATTAAATGAAAAAACAATTTTGATGTAAAATGCAATATTTTTCACTATTCATTAAAAAATGAACATTGTCAGAAAAATATCAAAAATTTATCCAATGTGAATTTAAATGTCCCAATCATAATTAATATGTTTATTTTGACCAAATATAAATTATAAAATTTTCAAAAGTATAATTTAAAAAGGGTTTGCCATCAAAAGGTAGTAAAAAAATCTTTTAAGAATATTAGTGTATTCCATGAATAAGATTGTATTTATTTTCATTTTAAGCCTCTAAAACACTATCTTAATCACTAATAGACATAGATAAAAATATATTTTATTCATTACTTACTTGGGGTGTTACTATACGTACGGACTACCGTCTCCATAAACAGTGTTTTTCATTTCATATATATGTCTATTATACATATTTATATTATAAATATATATGATATATAAATAATGTTTTATATTCTTGAAGTATTTAAATCATGGTCTATGTTATAAAATCAAGAGTAAAAAGTTAAAACACATATGATAAAGAAAGCGATTATTACCTGAAATGTTAATTTAACATGGAAATTATTATTAAATGGGTATTATAATGTCATTAATGAATAATGTATGATATCATAAATACTAATATGGTTATGGTATAATTTAATAACATAATACGATCTCCATACTGGAGGGTAAATGTACCCTCTACTAAATGAAAGTGCAAGGTAAGGGGTTTTCATCTCACTCCTTATTTCCATGAGATTCAAGCCATATTGACACTATTACCTTTTGTGTGGTGTATGTACTGCCCATAATTTTATTATTTGTGTAATAAACATTAATTTATTTGTATTTACATATTCATTTTATTATACTTCCTTTATAGGGTGTATGTGTTGTATGTTACCAAATTTTTAAGGGTTTATTTCACAATCTCATCATTATCTGAGGTTGTTTATACGTAATTATATACTGGGACCTCTTTATCATCCACATCCATGTTTCATAAAAATGTATTTCAAAACATTCTTAATATTTTACCGAATATGCGTTAATGTCATTTATACCCTTGTTTGACTTTTTATAAGATGTTTATAAAGGAATATTTCCATCATTTTCCATACAAGGTCCTTTTTAACCTTTTCAACAGAATTAATGTAAGAAAATATTTTTTTAACATATACAGCGGGTGAAGCTATTTTCTGCTATTATAAACTCGTTAAAGCTTCCCTTACAATATTATAATAATATTTTGAAAGTAAATTCTCTATTTTATAATAATGTGACGTTTAAATGATTTCAAAATTCATATTTTTAGAATTTGTGAAAGTTAATCTTAATCAAGATCATAATTTTAAATGTTTTAAAGATTTGTCTTTATAAATATTTTTAATTAATGTCTATGTTTTCAAAATGACTTTATGTATTTATTTATATTGAGATGAATTTTTTTAAGTGATATTTCTTTTCAAAAGTTTCAACATGGTATGGACACTTTGATTCAAAAATCACTTTTAAATTACTTCCTTTATAAATGTGTGACTTTTCAATGATTAAAAAAAAGATATTTCTCTCAAATAGTTTTGATTTCATCTATGTCAACATCCTTTGATGGATTTTAAACATATTTGAAGTAGATTTATTATGATTCAAAACTTCCATATTTTATTGAATGTTTTGTGATTTTTTTGATTGTGGATGTGTTATTTTTATAGAATTAATGGTTTATGGAGAAATTATTGAAATTTCGTATGCTAGTTTTAATATGAATTTTTATGTTATGTTTAAATCTGTTCATAAATGGAATTCATTGGACTTATTATGTGATGGTTGTAGCCTACTATAGCTTCTCGATGCATCGATAGGTCTCATGAGACAAACTAGTGTCTTGTCATAAGGCCTTGACAAAATCTTATTTATAGTCTTGGCACAAGGACTTGAATAGGTGTTTATGATAATTTGGAATTATGCATTCCATCATTATGAAAGTGGATATTGATATTTCATGTGATTATTCTACTAACAGAATATCCATGTAAATAAGTAAATGGAATTATTTTATTGTATCTTTGCCATATTATGCTGAAGTTTATGTTTAAAAAGGCTTTTGTTTTAGTCTTATACATTTTTTTAAATGTTTAATCTTATTTATGAAAGTTTCTTCTATATTGTTATCCTTATTGAGCATCTAATCTCACCCCTTTCTATGATTTAACTTTCTCAGGATTCCAAGAAGTTTATTATTATTTATAAGAAGGGTTAAGCTTGGGGATTAATGGCGTTCTCAAAGGATCCTTTTTGTTGTGTTTTATTTTCTAAAGTGTAATGTAATGACCATGTATGTAATCTATTTTCCAGGACTGCTAAACTAATCGGTATTTCGAGGCTTGATCTTTTGTGACCTTTCCAATGTTATGTAATATTGCACCAACTATGGGTAACTGTGGTTGAGGAGTTTTTGGATGGAGGTAAGAGAGGTAGCTTTGTTGGGACCTCATCTTGTTCAGGGGACCACAGAGCAGATAGAGTTGATTAAGAAGTGGATGGATACTACACAGTCTCATCATAAGTCTTATGCTGATCAAAATAGAAGACCTATAGAGTTTGAGGTTGGGGATTAAGTTTTCCTGTGTGTCACATCGAGGTTGGGACACAAGAGGATTAGGAGATAGGGAAGATTTCTCTAAGGTACGTAGGGCTGTTTGAGTTTTTAGAGAGAGTTGGGCCGATTGCCCATTGGTTGAAGTTTCCATAGAGGTACCAGGCTATGCATGATGTTTTTCTAGTTTCTCAGCTCCGACGTTACTTTTCAGACCTATCTCATGTCATTCAACCCAAGGAGGTTGATCTTGAAATGGATGCGTCGTTTGAAGACCATATTATCTAGATTTTGGGTGGCATTACAATGGTTATCTGTGGGTAGTCTGTTCCATTGGTACGAGTGCTATGGCAGCACGGGTGGGTGCATGAAGAGACTTGGGAGTGGGAGTCCGATGTACGATTATAGTGGCTAGAGTTGTTTAGGGTTTTTTCTTCTACTCCGCACAAGGGAAATTTGAGGACACATTTATTTAAGGGGGGGTAATTTGTATGAACCCATCTCTTATTTTTAGGTATGTTTTCCTTTTCTTATTTTTTTTAAGAAATAGAGGAAAATCTAGAAATTTTCAAAGAACATGCCATGTACATTATGATTACACGCCGTGTACTGCGATGCCGCTGGAGGTCGTGTGCTGACTGTGTCATGCCACACACACGACCATGTGGGAGTGACATGGAGGCCACCTAATGCGGAGTACATAAGCAAAAAGTATACGCCATGTACTTCAAAAGTACACACCATGTATTTTTTTCATTAAATTCACCAGGGTCACGCCTGATGGAAAAAACTCACTATTTCTAGGTCGTCATCATCCGAGAGAACCCGTACTGCTGTGGATCTTTGATGAGCACCTGAGCCTCCATCCATCCTCCAATTCAAACACATGTGATTGCATTGGAATCACATCAGTGTGTTCTTCCTTCTTCCAGAGCATCGTTTTCCAATTCCTCCTCTTTTCCATGTTATCGTGGGTTGTAAATTTTATACGTTTTCATATATATATGAAACTTTTAGGTGATTCAATCATTGGGGTTCAAGTATATCAATCACCTAATGACATGGTAGGTGTTTTGTGCCTTTCCGTTAAAAGTCTTTGAGTATTATGTGCAATTTCCCCTAATACCCTTGAACGGGGTACTGCGTGTTTACCATTTTACCCCTGTTGTCTTCCTTCCTTGCTTGTATGACATTGTATATGTTGAATGGATAAGAATAGGGTTGATTTTCTATTCCATTGATGTTTTTCCCATGCATGTTCTGTTTACGACCGTTTGGTCATGTTAGCTAGATTGTATACTTGGCATGTTTTCCATACCTATTGTTGTAGGATGGAGAGTTTGAATCCTGACATTCATGATATGTTGTAGACTATTTAACCAAGTAGTTCTTTAGGTTTACTTTGGATTAATTTCATTACTACTCCGTTATCCTACACAGGGACGTGAGAACCGTGTGTAGTAGACTATATGGGGATTTTATCGAGTTAGCTTCCTTAGAGAGTCATTGAGCATTAGGATATATGGGGATAGACTGTGTGAGCTTACTGACAGAGCCTAGGATTACATTGGGTTATAATAGGATTGACCGTGTGAGCTTCCTCAGAGATTCCTTGACTTCTTTAGAGTATAAGGGGATAGACAGTGTGAACTTCCTCAGAGAGTCTTTGTTTTTCATTGAATTACCATGCTTACCATTGACAATAAGAGGAATTGACGAGGTGATATTTTCTAGAGATTATTTGAATGACCTAGGATATATGTGGAATTGACTGAGTGAGCTTCCTCAAAGGGTCCTTTCCCTTGGGGATATAAGGGTAATTAACCGGTTGAGCTTCCTCAGAGTGACCCTGACGACCATAGACTATAAGGGTATTTGACCGAGTGAGCTTCCTCAGATATTCTTATACTTTTTGTTTGACCAAACCAGAGAGTTTAGGATGAGTGTACTTCCTAGATGATTGTTGGTACTTGTTAGGTAGGACCAAAGGGGGTGGATTAGAGTACTTCCCAGAGGGTTACCTATTTGTGCTTAGCTGCATGTTAGTTGTTTCTTGATATTGGAAATGAGGATTTTTTACTGTTCAATATGTTTATGCTTACTACTTTCTATACTTTTAACTTCTATATAGTAACTTATTGTTAGTAATAGATATTTGGGTGGTTTTCTACTGGGATTTAGTATCATATCCTTTTTGGGCCATGCTTTTGGGCCCAAACAGATTATATTTTTGCAAGTATAGATAAGTGCAAACACCCTTTCACTTCAGGTACTTGTATTTCTATGGAGCTGGAGAGCATGAGACAAAGCCTATGAATGTGATAATTAGGAGATATTGTCTTTTTATTTTGTATTTGGGTCAGTTCTATTTGTTTTCAACATTGTGGCTTGTTTGGATATTTTCCAAGACATATGTGTCATGCATCATTTATTCTGCATTGCTCTAGTTATTTATTAACTCATTCTTCCACTGTTTACTGTTGTTGGATTTTTACTGCTTCCTCTATTGCGTTTTGGTTTACTTCCACTTCATACTATTCGAATGAGGGCATAGTTTCCTCTCTATCACACCCAAGGCCCTCATTACTAGTCGACAGCCTCTGGCTTCGAGGAAATGCACTTGAGGCCATGTGAAAAATTGGGTACGGGGTGCCTCTGGGTGGATTTCAGAACCAGGATGTTACACTAGTTTTAATTCTTGAGGGTGAGAATAGAGTGAAAGGTTTCTAATGTAATGGCTCAGAAAATAACTCATTTAGACATTTTCCCAAAATTCGGTTCCATCAAACGGTTCCACCGAAACAGTGGCACCGCTAAAGATGGCATTGTGATAGTGGCACCTTGAGGGTGGTACCGTAATGGTTGAACTATCACGGTAGCACACTGAAATGGTGGTACCGATGATGGTGGCACATTGAGGGTGGAACCTTGATGGTGGAGTCATAAAGGTCGCACCGTCACAGTTGTACACTGAAATAGTGGCACCATGACAGTGGCACCGTGATTGTGGAACCACTTATAATGTCTCACAAAATGGTGTCCCACCTTTTTTCTTTTTCTACTTCCACTCCGGCAACATATCTTTTTTAATAAAAGTGTATTTATACCCATTTCAAATCCATTAAAACCCCATAAATAATATATAAAATCATTGAGGAGTCGGGCGACCCTAGACGTACCAAGATGTGTGGCTTTTTCATTATGCCAAACCCTTTTCCCCGTACATTATCATTCTTCCCTATTATGTGTTTTCTTTTGATTAATGAAAACTATTTAATGCACATAAGTTATGGTCACCTCTCCGATGAGAATTATTAAATAACAATTAATTCGATCAGGTGTAACCGTCCAATAGCGTGTTGAAACCACGATCCACATTTAAAGTCATTTAGGATTTTCACATCTAATTACTCTATGATCTATCCTTTTTATCACACTAGAATTACTTCCCTTTTCCCCATGGTGATTTTGGAGTCCCCCTTCCCAAGGTAAGTGGTGTGAAAATGCGAGATCATTTTTGCTCACTCATGGAGTCCTCTCAGTTCCCCCATCATGTCGCGCATCCCCAATTCTTGGTGTGTGGAGAGAAACTTCAATTATTGATCATCCAACTGGGGTTCTTCCTTCGTCTCTCTTTATTATTTATCTTGTGATGTAGGTATGCTAATGTTTCTATGACGATGGATGAATCCATACCTTAATGACGATAATAAGAAGACTTTTAATTAATGAAGGGATGCGTTTAAGGATGTTGTCCTAATATTTTACCCCTGCTTATATGTTGTGAATTGTATGGGCTTCTGTCCACTGAATATTATCGTCGTTGGTCATATTCCATGTGCACAAATGGACCCCCGTCATGTATGAATATTGAATTGATATAACATTGAAATTTGTTAATCACGTAAACTCAGTTGATTAAACCCCCTTATACTGTCTTGGTAATATATGTTATTGTTCTGATTGATTCATTTGGGGTGACATGGATGGGGATAAGATCCCTTGTTGTGGTCAAATTGTTGATTTAAAGATCTAACGTCATGTGGTGACATATTTGGAGGCTTGGTTTAGTTATTGTACTCTGAGGGATCTCACAGATCCCATTTGATTTTATGACTTACAGAAGAACCAGGGGTCAGTGCATAAATTTCTGCTTGATTTTTTTCCTTCCTTGGCTTATGGTTATGCCTATTCTATGCTAGTTAGTGGATAATTACATAAATGGAATCACATTAATATGAAAACAATAATGGGTTCAATGGGAAATTGTTTTTCAATAATGAGTTGTGACTTAGCTGTGAGTGTTGTATTATTTATGAATGAATACTAATGAGGGTGTTTGTGTATTGGCTGGTTTTGGAACCCCTAGACTGAGATGAGATCTTGATTACCTATATGTATAATTCAGTTCTAATGTTTCTTATTCACTTCCCACCCATGATAAGAATCTCGTGCCAAACACCCACATTTCATGGGTGAGTGTGTTTTTTCAAACACTCTTATGAGTGGCTGGTTATTATATCATTTTATGCTCGTTTTTCCCATATAGCCCACCACTATTTGGGATGGTTGTGATGGTATGACATCCATTGTATCCCATGTTACACTAGGAAGGGTAGTTGTAGTGGTTGGCCCATGTGTGTGTGCAGGTTGTTTCAAAAGTGTCTTCGGGATATTTCCCAAGTGTCTTCGTGCGTGGTGGTGGTTTTTGTGGCCCAGGTTTTTGAAGATGTGGTTATGTGTGGTTTTTGTGGACCAGGTGAATGTGGGAGGGATGTGTGGTTGTGGTAGCCCAGGAGTGTGCATGTGGGGTATGACAGTGGGATTGTGGTGAGAATAGTGGGAAAGGTCTGACAGATAGGGTGTCTTCAATAAAAAGTGGCCACGCTATGTGGGGTACCAATAAGTTGATGTGTTATTACTGTTACATAAATGAGTTTCGTTATTTGGGGAGTGTTCCTTGGTGAGGTTTGGGTGGATAGTTTCCTTACTATGTGCTTTGCTTATCTCTTTTTTTCATGATGCATTGGAATTTCTCCCTAATTTTACATGGGAGATTTTGGTTTTCCCTAATGAGTATACCTATATACCCACCCTTCATATATAAAATGAATTTTAGGTTTCTAGGAGGACTTCAAGGACCACGTGCGACCATATTAGCCTGGACATTGGGACTGTTGACGTTGCTGTTTTTCTTTTATTTTGGTAATTACCTTTAGAGTTTTATTATACTTTTTGCACATTATTATTGGAACATGCCTATGGTAATTGATTATTTTGGATTTACTTATACTCACACATTTGGTGTTGTTGGCATTTACTATCTTAACTCTCGATACTAATAGACAAAAAGGGAAATGACTTAAATATTACATGTGATTCTATACCATTGGTGCTAGTCGCCACTCAAGGGACTATTGAAGGTGGGTCTCAGGGGGTAATTATATCTCCTTCAACTTGATGAAGGAAGGTTTGGGAAATATTTGATCCCCTCCCTCATCATGGTAAAGGTGGGTGATGACAGATATGTCTTGTTGTTTTTGGGATGGAAAATATTGTTGGAGGTGTTCTTGGATGTTGAAGTTTTACTCCAATGAGGAGGTTTATCAAAGAGAAGTATCTTTTGGGGAGGTTTTTAAGACCCCTCTTTCTTCTGAGATAGGTTATGAACTCTAGACAGTGAGAATAGTTTGAGATTTGTCTGATGTAATGGGATAGACCTCCATTTCCCATCACATTTTCAAAATCTAGTGTTTTGGGTGTTCTGAGGGGAACAATAACTCATTTCAAGAGTTTTCCAAATTTCTTATTTTACCTATGTAATTAAAGGCATTGGTAGGTCAAGACGTCAGTAGGATAGTGCGTCGGTAGCTCGATTGAATCAATGAGTTCGGTTATTTGTGAGTTAGGGCATCCGCGAGTCAGGGGGTCAGTGAGTCACAACGATGGTGAGTAAGGGCCCCATTGAGTTAGGGAGTTGGGAAGTTATAAATAGGGAGGTCACATTAGTGGATCAATATCTATGGCTCAAAATCAGTATATCTCCATCTGTAACTAACAGTCAGTGGCTCATAGTCTATGGATTTCTGTCGGTGTGTTGTTGTCGGTGACTCATTTCATGTTTTCCCCAATTTTTCCAGTTTTATCCCTCTTATAATATATTCGATGTAAATATTGTTTAAAGACTTGTTAGGGTGTTTCTAAAGTAATTTTAAAGGATATTAATTATTTCATTAATATCCTAATTCTTTGAGGACAATGAAATAGTCAAACTGTGTGGTCATGGCCATAATCTGACTATAGTTTCCTTTGAACCATTTCTTACCATTGATATAGGATCTAGATTTTTCTAATTATGAGGTACTCTCATAAATTTTCTCTCAGTGCATGGATAACTTCTATCCATATATGATCCATTCTAATTTTTTATTCCCCCCCCCCATTCTGTTTTCCATGGATTCTACTTATCGTGTGAACCCCCAGTTTTGGCGTAAAGAGGAGTTTTCATCACCATTTGTTCCATGTAGGCATTTCCATCATCTATATTTTATTTAGGTATCCTGTGGGGTGGGTGTACATATGTACATGTGTAAATATGACTATTTATTTTAATAAAGATAATATGAAGGAATAAATGGGGATGGGGAAGACAGTGTTGATCACTTTACTTTATATGTTATCTTTGATCTACAATGAGAATTGTATGGGTTGTAACCCTCTAAAATTCATGGTCATTGTAGATCATGGATTGATAACCCAGGATGATGTATTCTTATTAATTATTCTCTCATGAACTGACTGTAAACATGAAATCTGATTAATCACATATACCCTGTTAAATGAAAATGATTCCCCTGTATAGAATATGATTTGTGATCGCCATTGTTTATCAAAGTGGAATTAACGAATTTTGGTTGGATAAATCCAAATAAACACAACTTCTATTGGTGTTGTGGTGTGATGTGTGAGCCTTTTTGGGTTTTATGCATTATGTGGGTTATATAGCGGAGTTTTTAGTAGCATGGATGGGGGAACATGGGTGGGAAGATGAGTTGGTTCTAATAGAAGAGTGTTGTGTCTGTGTGTAGCGGGATATTCTTATGGGTGGTTGTTGTGGGATTTGAGTATGAGGTGGTGTAGGAGTTGTGATGGAATATAAGGTTGGGAGATTGATGGATTGTCGAATAGATAGACTTGTTATGTAGTAGGATTCCATCTGGTTGGTGGTTGGTCAACGTGTAATTAATATGGGTTGTATCATAATATTCTATTTTATGGGTGTGATGGGTGTTGTGTTGTTGTGCAATGGGGGTGCCGGGATTGGTCGTGAGGTGATGAATTGGGAAATATTACTTTGAAGAAGGTTGTTGGTAGTTTCTTTAATTGAGTAACACAACAGGTTTTGGTATAGATGCATCACCTTAAAATGTTTTTAGTGTTTGGTAGTTCCCTAGGTTGTAATGGAACTAAATAAATAAATGATTTGATATTGAAAAAAGATAATTGGATAAATTAATTGGTTGGGGTTATGTTTCGAGATGTGGATTGTAAGTAATTGGTGTTCAAGTGACTGTCGTGTGTGGTGGTACAAACATATAGGTGTAGGAGTAAAGGTGGTTTTGAGTGGGCTGGTAGTATGTTTGGAATACCATAGTATGTGATGAGTTTTGGTTATATATATATATATATATATAAATTGTAGTATGTTATGTTTTTTTATGTGATCCCCACCAATGTTGGGCACTATGAGACGAACTCCCCCATTATTATAGTGGAGGGTGTCTTTCTTGACAACCTAATGGGAGGATGGATGACTGGATACAACCTTAACCATCCTCCCTCATATAGGAATTGATCTCCCAAGACTCATTTGGCTGGTTGTAATGGATTGAGGATTAATACTAGTGTTATGGTATTGGCCATGTGAGAAGTGGTTTGCTTCCCAGTTGGCTTCGGGATGAGGCCCAAGTGTTTTCTGGGGAAACGTGTCATGGTTGTGTTCCATGTGTCTATGGGTAGGATGGGATGTGGGGTCTGGCACATTTGTGTGAGGGCATATTATGAGAGTGGGGCATGTAGAAGAGCATGGTAGTGTCATAACGTTTTCCTTTCGGGATGTTCTATTATCCAGTGGGATATGGTGCAGGGTACCCAAATATCGATGTGCTTACTTTGTTTCATTACTTAACTTTAATTATTTGGAGAGCACGCATTGGTGATTTTGGGGTGGATAGTATACATTTTTAGGTGATTTTAAGACTTTATAGTTTTATCACAGGGGTATTAGAATGCTTCTCTAAATGTGTACAAGAGTGAGTTTAGTTTTTTTCCTAGTGAGTATACATGTATTCTCACCCTACGAATATAAAACTATTTTTATGTTTCTTGGGAGGATACATGGACCGCTATAGACCTTACTATCTCTGACATTGGGGTTAGTTGGTATTTTTTTCTTATTTTTTTTTTTTACTTTGGTGTTTTCATTGTATTTCTAATAGGATTACTTTAAACATGTATTTGAGATGGATATCAGTTATTTTATATATGTCATTATTGGAGTTGTTTGAGGATTATGCATCTTATTCCCCGATATTGGTTACTATAAATAATTGTAATGCCTCCCAATTTTGTGATATTTTGTTACCCATGGTGCTGGTTGCCACCATGGGGCATATTGGATGTAGAACATGGGGGTTATTATCTCTCCTTAATATTGGGGAAGGATGGTCTCAACATCTGGTTATCCCATCCCTCATCATGTGTAAGGTTGGTTGAGATAATGAAATAGAACCATGCTATTGGAAAATTTCTCTGAAATACAAGTTCATTACAGAATACACATATATTGATATACATGATGAATAAATTTTAATGAAAAAATCCTTAATAAAGAATAATATATATCAATGGAAAATGTAATAAGTAAAATATTTTTAGGGGGTTTCAGAAAAATAGGTTTCTATCAATAATATAATTCCTCTATCTTTCATAATCATTGTAATAGTTGTTTTTTTTAAATAAATGTGATGTGTTATTTTTATTTAGAAATCACAAAAATAGAAATATAATGTTTCAAATATAATTACAATGGTTTTGTGAAGATGCGTTTTCATGTAAAATGTTATTGGGGATAACTTTAAACATATTCATAAAATGTTGAAGTTGTGGTTCACATTTAAAATTTTTATTACAAATGATGGTATAAAAACATTGGAAAATATATACTTCTGAAAAATAAACCTATGAAATATTATTTTAATGAATACGGATTGTCAAATTAATGATTTCATTGAAAATATATTAAAGTGACATTGTTTGAAAACAAAGAGTATCAAAATAGTGTTAATGTTTCATTTTTATTTTTTTATATAAAATTATTAGAATCACTGAATATAATCCTTATTATCTATACCAAAATGAGGAGAAAATTATTGGTAAGTAAAATATAGACTTGAAACAAAGATCTAATTATGAGATAGAGGATAGATAAGGATAACATTGTAATTTTAGGTTAGAGAGGGGGAAATAATATAGAATGATTGGATAAAAAGAAATATTTTCCTAATAAATATGAAATAAGAAATCCTATAATAATGTATGGAAACTGTCATCCTATGATAGAAGGACAAACAAGCTGGTTTGAGACAGCAGGAATATGAGGAATGCAGTTATATAAAAGGGGATTCTCACCCATTCATAGTCTACAACCAAAACACCTTTGATATAATTAGATCAAGGAAAGGGAAACAAGGAAACATCATGATGAGAAACTTCCTGATTTTCAAGGGGGAGAAAAAATCAAGACCCTATAAGGATTATTAGAAAACTACAAATACATTAGTCACCTGGTCCTTATGGAAGGTAGTGTTTAAGAGTATAAGAGTTATACTGCAAGGTCCTCCATCAACGGTTGGTGTGGAACTGGCCTCATGCACGATGAGTAAGAAGAATCCCTTAGAAGCTTGTTCCACTCCCACAAGAGATAATGAGAGGCATGAGTTCCCAGTGACAGATTAATGCCTAGATAGAGCGGGAAAACAACTGGAAGTAAGTTGGAAAGAAAACAAGGCCACATATCTAACTTTTGAGGATGGAACGACGTAGGTGTTAGGGTGTCATAATAATAGTGGTGTCCCTCCACTGGTGACTGCTGCTGATTCACAACACCTAGATGGTACACAGGCCACCGACAAGACTAGGGACCTCCTTATGCATTGTAACAAAGAGATGGTGGATACTACCTTACATATTTGAGCTTTTAGAGAGGATGTAGAAATAATGAATAGATGTCCAATGCACGTGGAGAAAAACTTGGAACTGAGAGGATGGATCAAGAAAGAATTTTTAATTTTTTCGAGAGTCTTTAATGACAAGAAGTTAACATTGGAGGAGTTCATGAAAACAAGTGACAAACTAGCCCAATATTTTTAATATATTCTCAAATATGGTCAGAAAAAAGTGGTAACAAATCTATCCTAGAAAATATTTAGGGAGGTCACATCTAATAAGTTTATGTTATCCATTATGGGCTTTGTTATGTGATACTACATTTAATGTTACTAATTGTAATTGATGGTTTCATAATTTATCTACCAATGTGTTTTAAATAAAAAAACATAGTAATAATAATTTATTAGTAAACATTATATGTCATTGAAAGTGATTTTATTTAAAATATTCCCTTATATACTATATAGATCGTGATGTAAGAAAATATTAAAAATAATTTTTTTTGTGTTAAAAACGAAAATAAGAATTATTTAATAAAAACACTATATAATACAATCAGAAGAGATAATATTCCCACATCTAAGTCATATATTATATAAGAATAATTATAACTCAATTAAATTTTAATTGAGTTAAAAAAAAACTCATACAACTTGGGGATAATTTAAATCTAAATCATTTGAAATAGACGGAGCATCAAATTTATCCTAAATTACCATGAATAATGGTTATTTCATGATATAACATCACAATTTAGTATCATATACACAAATTAAATTAAAATTAGTGAATTATACAAATCATTTCATAAATGGGGAATTTGAGAGGAGGAACCCATAGCTCATATTAATACTTAATCATCTGTGTTTTAATCTCTTATAAAATGAACATAAATATCTTAATCAGATATTTCGAAACCATAACAAATTAAAACATAAATGGTTATAATTATGTGAAAAACTTATATTAAGAATATTTTAACTAATTATTATTTGTTTTCATTATCAGGATTTTGAACTTTCATTTGGTTATTCCATAAAAACAACATGAATAAAAGGTCAATTATCAATACGTGGTTTCAAGATAATATTTCCTAAATAAATAAATATATAATATACATTCTTTTTCAAATAATAAATATGTCCCATTTTCATTAGGTGAAATACATTAACTTGTATTGGGAGAATAGAAAACACAATGAACATGTTTTTTACATGTTTACCAATCAAGTGATTATATAATAAAAAATATTTTAAAAATTTAAAACCATTTAGGTATTTTATAAATAATAAATATATCATCATTTATTTTTATTACCATTATATTATATCACATAATAACTTATGGCTTAATCATTATAACATCATTTACAAAGAATGTTAAATCAACCAAAACAAAAACATTTTATATAATTTTTTTATGAGTAGGGGATATACTTAGATAAATATAATCTTAAATACATTGAAGCCTAAAATTTCATTTCTATAATATATCATCATTAAATCTATTTTACTGACAATAAATGATTTTTGGTGATGAAAAATGAAATTCATTATTCATGGAGGTAGTATTCTGCACATACACATGGTTATTGATCCCTCATCTCATTGAATAGAAAGAATTATTTTATATTGTTAATGATAATTTATTATTATATCTTTGAATATAAATATTATATTTTCAATAAATCAATTATTGATTCATTCCATGAGAGGTGATGTTGAAAAATGAACAACATCGCTTCATGGAGGCGGTAGTCCACACATTTTTCTGATAGATGTTTTGGTTTCATCATTTTTGATGATAATGAATAAATATTTTTTTAATAATTAATGAAATTAAATTTTAGTATAAAAAATATTATATATTAATTATATTCATAATATTATAAAATTATAAAAATTAAAAAATTAATTAAGAAATTGTAATAATATGTGGATAATCTTGTCGATGATATAGTTTTTTAAAAGAATTATCATTTGAGTTTAGAGAATCATGCTAAATTATAGTTTTTGAAAAAAATTTAATGTTTGATAGAATTTTATTATGATTTTATTTTCAATATATTAAAGTATAAATTCAAAATTAGTATGAATCTTGAAGTGGTGGATGTGTTACCCTTATATAAATTAAAGGAAGGGTTGTTTTGGCAGTAATGATTACATTTTCAATAATGTATTGTTTCTATTCTAAGTTAAATGGAATAAAAATAGGAAAATTTAGAGGTGATGTGTGTGTGGTTAAATATTATCCTCATACACTAATTTTTATGATATCCTATAGATTTTTAATCTATTTAACCTAACATTTTGTTATTTACTTGAATTTAGTATTACTTGGGTAACTAATATTTATCCTCAGTAATTAAAATTAATTGAAAAAATTATTACTCAAAAATTTACCCAATTTTAATCTCTTAATATATATTTTAAATTATTTCACAATATTTTTTAATGGTTTTATAGATATTCTTAATAGGAAATCAAAAAAATGTATAAAAATTTTATATCTTTAGAAAAATTATGCCAAACAATATACATATTTGTATACAATATAATTTTATAATTGATATTATTTTTTTTTGAAATAAATTGTTAAATTATAAAAATTATATGTTTTTTTCATTAAAAGAAAAAAATAACAAAATTTCACCCTCAAAACAAATAACTATGAGAAATGAAAAAAAATTGTTTTTATTAAAGTTACATTTAATTTAGGTCAAGAAATATAGATATCAGTTTTAAATGTTCAATGAATATACTAAATTATATAGCATTATTCCTTAAATTATTATTTTATTACTAAAGAAGTTTTATGATCTTCTAGGATACACTAGCACAATTATAATATAATATAATAAACTATTTTAATTAAAATCTAATTTTTTATCTATAAATGAACCTTTTTAAGAAAAGACTCCAAAAAATTATAGTAATTAAAATTTAATGTGTGGAAATAAAAATTTAAGTTTAATTTATCATATTTTAATTATAATTTTCATAAATTAATATTTTAAAATATAATGAAAAATATAAAGGGAAATTATTTCATTTATTTTTTTATTATTCGAGTACTCAAATCATTATTTTAGTTTAATTTCTAAATAAGAATATGTTAATATATTAGTTAATATATCAATAATATTTTTTGAAGTGTTCAATTTTAAATATTAGGTTAAGATATACGTTACTTAAAATATATATCATCGAAAAAATTTTATTTTCATATTAAATGTGCTATAAAAAGATCACTTATAATTTATTTATATACATAACAAAATTTAATTTTAGTACTCCATTGACATTAAAATTATTATTTATATTTTATATATACTCCAAATCATGTTTTAATAATTATATTAGTATTTTATATAAAATTATAAATATATATATTTATAATATTTTAATATTATGTTATTATTTCATTATGAGTTGTATTATTTCAAATTTACTTCAAGAAAATACAAGACATCAGTACAAATATTAGACATATGAATTATGAATATATTTTATCGGAATATATTTAAAATAACCATATTTTATATAAACATTTTGGAAAAGGTAATATTTCATTCATATATAAATTCTTACTATGAAATTTGTTCATTCCACTATCACATAATAATGAATGAATATTAGTTAATTTTATAGTTTATTTATAATTATGTTTTTACTTTCATGGTGATAATATTTTATATAGTTTAGTTTAGATTAAGGTGATCTTAAAGTTTGAAAATGATCCTTGGTATTTGATTATTATAATAATTTTAATATTTTCTATTAATCATTACTTACTGATTTACGCAATTTTAATGGACCTGTTTTATCGTCAGTGAGTAATAATACCTGAAGCACAATATATAGTTTTAATTTAATTTCTTTTGGAACATTATAATTATGAATGTATTAGTGGTTGTTATTTCAAATTAATATATTAAATTACTTTACCCCAAATAAATTGTATGTTAAATGAAAAAATTGATAAAAATATACTTTAAAATAATAAACATATAGTTTATAGAATGATCATTTTTTTAATAACCTATGGATTTATATTTATCAACATTTCATGATCCTGTCTGATTATATAATCATAAAATGTAATGGGATATAATTTATTTTTTATTGGATTCTCATGGTTGAGGAATCTACAATATCGAGGCCAACTGAAAGATATAATGCGATCAACCTATTATTATACCCATGATATTGTTTCGATTACAAAAAAGAATAACTATTCTATTAAATATATTTGTATTCTCCATATTTATTCAACTATGGTATCTTTTCAAGGAAATGATGTTTTCTATTATTCCAATTGATGTTCTGAGTAATATGATCTATAAGGCCCCGACCTTAAACTTTACTTAATATTGAATTAAATGAATAATTCACATTGAGGATCTTTTCAGGTTTAGAGTTTTAGAGAATTAATACATAACTATTACATCTCAAAATATTATAAAGTAGAGACTTCCACTAAGTTTCCATAAAATAAAAACTCATAATAAGAAACATGTCTAGTTCCATGTTATAGATAGAATGAATTTCCCTTGATCCCATCCTTGAACCTATTCCACATTAATTCCTGTGAAAAACATTTCAAAAAAAAACTTGGGGTGAGCATAAAAAGCTCAGTAAGGGATACACAAAGAATGAAAACTGTTAGTTATTCAAAACAACAAGTAAACCATGTATACTTTATCAAAGTAATACCTCCACCTTCATGAAGTAGTAAAAAATCTTCACTGAATAAAATATCCTTACATACCCTTTTGTAACCAAAGGATTACCATAAAACCCATATAAAGAACACATAACATATAAAGGTAACTTGGGACATAAATATACTTAAGTGGAATAACCATACGGTCGACTTCCACACATATCACTTGATGGAATAGCCATACGACCAACATCCATACATACTTAATGGAATAGTCATACGGCTGACTTCCATACATACTTAATGTAATAGCCATATGGCTGACTTCCATACCCAATGCATTGGAGGTTATAACCTAACCACCGGTCCTGGTATTCACGGCACCACCCGTCATATGGTTTATCATGAAACCACCCATCAAATGTCCAAGTACCATTATAAAATTATAGCACATAAAACCAATATAAAGGAATGATAATATTTCCTCATTTTAATCACAATATATCATTTAAATATATTGACATAATATAATCCTTTATCAAAAAAATTTTCAAGACCAAAATACATAAAATAGTACATGGCATTTATTTTATTTTAAAAACATTACGTCTTGTTGAGGAATCCAAAGATCAAACAATACTCGTGGCGGCGGAAAAGGCCGTTGTCACCGCGTAAGTTAAAAGAAACATTCCTTTTTTCCGTTTAGTAAAATGCTTCGTAGAAAAATATTCCTTTTGTATAAAATCAAAATTCAAAGGGTTTTATACACCGTATAAAAGAAAGTTGTGTATAAAACGAAATATGCCTCAATGAAAGGAGATTGGGACGAATTCCCTTACAAAGACGGTATCCTTGGATTAAGGATAAATCAATTACATAATTATGTGTGACAAACTAATACAGCAAATATAAGTGGATATTACGTGTAAAACAATCAGATTTTATTCACACATATTCATAGAACGACATATTCAAGGAGTACAAGCTTATCCCAATGAATCAAAATTGGGTTAAAAAGTTCCCTTGCAAAAATTTTACGGCCTAACGGCATCACTACAAAATTCAAAAAATGAGTTGATGAGAGATAAAAAAGGTATCTCATCACTTGGACATAAAATTTTATTCAATAAGGATATAGAATAACATATCTTAACATAATATTATGTGAATTAAAAGACATAACAAAATAAGTCTTTTACAAAAAGAGGAGGGTGAAAGGTTCTCTTACCGACATGTGTATCTTTTGAGACATGCACCCAGTGAAAGAAGGACAATACAACATTGATGTAAATACTCATAAATGAAATTATATTACACAATGAGAAAAATAATGGGCAGTACATACACCACTCAAAGGAAATTGTGGCAAATGTATAATAAATATCACAGGAATAAAAGTGAGATGAAAAATCCCTTACGAAAACTCGGCAGCCTAACGGCGCCACATAAAACTTCCAAAATGGATTGATGAGAGGAAATAGGGTGTCTCGTCATATGAACATAAAAATTATAGTAAGATTAATATAAAAGAAAATCCCAATCACATGAAATATGAGTTTAAAAGGAATGAAAAAAAGGGTGTACTTAAAAAGAAAGAGAGGAGTAGGATCCCTTACCTCGGGTTCGACTTGACTCGATCGTTCTTTAATCTCCTGAATAATAAACTTGAGTTAATTTATACTTACTTAAGAACCTTTTTCAAGTTCATTATTCCTTTTATATCACTTTTTACCATGTCATAAACATTATGTAATCATTTAAGTTAATAATGTTTGTTTTGTCGATATTTGGTTCTTAAGTCGAAAGTGGACTTCTTACAATTACATGTTGTTCATGTGGTCAAAGGTTCATTATATCCAGAATTTTATTCATGATGTAGATATCATATATATCATATTTATCTATTATATTCATGCATTTATAATATTACATAACATTTAGAGTTAAGAAATGAAATGCACCGTTCATGGAGACGGTAAGCCGTACGTACGCATAAACACTTCTTCCATTTCTATTTCATATTTAATGGAATTAAAACATAATGATACATAATAGTATTTTAATTACAGTATGTTATCATATATAATATCATTAAATAAATCCTTTATATGTACCACATATGGTATTAACGAATCAAATCACTTTGAGGGGGCTGTAGTCCGCATTTCCTTAAATGAAGATATCATATTTACCCATAATGGAAACCATAAAGGTATTCCATAAATGAAAAATACAAAAGCATAAGTAAAAAATAAACATATTAGATATCATATATAAATATATTGTCATCTTAATTTCCACCTTTGAAGGTGTTAGAAGAATGTTGAACAATCATCATTTCGGGAGGCAGAAATTCGCAATCCACGGAAACAATATGTTCTTTAACCATTAGATGTAGGTGTGTGTAAGTGTAGCTCGAATAATTATTATAACAACATCCTAGTATATTTAGGATCCTGTATTTGTTACAAAATAAATGAATAAAAAGAGTTTAGGGGGTTGGAGAAGCAAAATAAAACAAAAGGACTCAAGCAATGACATTACCTTAAAATCGGGTAACTTCCTTTGATTTGAGCTCAAAGGCTTCCTTGGAATGGATTATGCCCAAAGTGAGGCTTCAAGGAGTTATAGAGGGATGTGTAGAGACACAATTTTCAGGGTTTGGCCGAGCCAAAGGCTTTGGAAGTGTGGGTAAGGAGGTATAGGTTGTGGCCTTTTATAAGAGGAGAGGAGGGGCACTATTGAAAGGTATAAAATTTAACTTTATTTTCAAATGAGTTTCGGCTTTTAATGGTCCCACATTGATGTGTTTCAATGATAAGTTGATAAGGGTTCTAAATACACCAATCCAATTGGTTTTGGACATGTTTAGGTATTAGATTTTACATTATCATTCCATTTTATTTAAATCGTTAAATAATGAGGTCATCACTGCATCATCATGATGTCATAAATAATTTAATTTATTTAATGTCTAAAAATTATAAAAAAACTACTATGATGTAGGAAATATTCTTATAATTCCAATGAATATTTATAGTCCGAATGATAATTTATGTAGACAAAATTAAAAATATTTTACTTAGGTGATACATTCTTTGTTACACTTAACATTCTTTAAAAATAAAAAGATAAAAAGTCACTTTCTCACAAAAGTGATTCAATGCGGCCACCAAGTTTGTCACAAGGCATACCATGGTCGGACATGAGACAACCAGCTGCCTTAGGACACATTTTGTGGTCCTTTTTTATTATTATGATATTATCTTATTATCTTTAACTATCCAATTACTCATTAATCAAGATAATTAATGATAATTACCGTCGTTACTATTCATAATGTCCAAAAACAAAAGAGTCTTAATTAAATAATTTGGACCTTCTGATTCCAAATATGTAATTCATTTTACCAAATTCCAAACATGTAAATTGCAATAATTAATTTAAAAAAAACTTCCCGTTGTCAAAACAAATAGCGGGTTGTTAAGAAACAATATTTATGAAATGTTTGGCACTTGTTTATGCCTAATTCAAAAGTTAACTTAATCCCAATGACCATAATTGAATTACATGGTAAAAATATATTATAATTACACTTTAAAACAAATTATAAATATTATATAACCATATAATTATATTATATGAAAAAGCAGTTTTGATGTAAAATGCAGTATTTTTCACTATTCATTGAAAAATGAACATTGTCAGAAAATACCAAAAATTAACCCAAGTTAAATTTCAATGTCCCAATCATAAATAATATGTTTATTTTGAAAAATAAAGCTTATAAAATTGTTAAAAAGTGGATTTAAAAGGGGTTATCCATCAAAAGGCGGTTAATCGACCATTTAAATAATATTAGAATGTTTATGCATAAAAACTGGATTCATTTGCATTTTTAATCCTCTAACATTTATTGTAAAGAGTAAAAATATTTGACAATCATATATAATCATTTTGTAGTTAGTTTTGTTCATTCCCGCAATTACAACGACTAGGCATTAACTACCATTTAAAATAATATTATTTTATTATTAGACTGCATCGTAAGATTTCCAAGAAACTCGTTGTTGCGTATTGGGTACGCCATCGAGCATAGCCTCCCCTTTAAAGTAATATTAATATTTTATTCATAAATATGGATAAATATAAAGATTTCATATTCTTTATTTACCTGGGGTGTTACATCCTTCCCCCCTTTTGGGAATTGTGTCCTTGCAATTTTAAAATTGGGCTTGGAAACATCCTTGAAAGTCCCACATCAGAACACGAGTCGGTAAAAAAATTACTTTAAAATAACGAATGATATGTACAAAGGTCACCCGAGTTAACCCATAATAGGATTCCATGTATGAAAATATGGAGATGGAGGAAAAAAAGGGTCATGTTCTGATGGGGAGTGATAGAAAACATGTTTACGAAAAAAGTTAACCACAAAAAAATCACAAACTTGTGATGGGTTAAACGGTATTCGATTCCCCAGTAGGAAAAGTTAATAGACAACATTTTTGTTTTAATTTACTTTTTATTGAGGAATTTATTCATAAGGAAACATAATCACTTGTCATGTTGACTTTCAACTTTTATTAGATTACTTAAACAATCTCATATTTTCTCCAAAGGACAAGTATTTAGGAAGACTTGTTCACATTAAGAGTACTATAATCAAATTCTAGAGAATCACCTAATCCACAAAAGAGAACTATATACTTCCCATGTCTTTAGACTTTAACCAAAACAAAAACAAAAAAGGTTAGTACAAGATCAGATAATCCATAAAATGATAACCCTTTATAAAAAGAAAATATATTCTTAATCTCCAAAATTTGTCCAACAAAACCCAAAGTTCAATGAGGACCATTTGATAATCAATTTGTCCATAAAATTCTTCGATGTATACAAAACTATGATTGAAACTCAAATATTAGAAGGATTTAGTCACATAGTGTTCCAAGATAAATCGTAACATTTATCTCCAAACAACATCAGTTGCTCTTAATGTCTTGTATTGAAAAGTAATTAACCGAATCACATATCCTCCATGATAGGTTAATAAATATCCATAGATAACCCAAAATCAACTTACTCTTAATTCATAAAATCATCTAACTAAAAAGAATCAGTCAAACTAACCAGGGACTTCACGTAGTCCAGTGGTTGACGATAAATACCAGTTGCACTTTGGTTGTGGGTTCGATTCCCGCAGCTTTGTCCGACGTGACAGGTTGTCACACGGTCTACGTGTTGTACTTTTTCCAAAAATCTATAATTCTCAAATCATTCCCCAAAAAGAGATAAAATCATCAAAAATAACCATAACATAATTTAACCTCAATTTTATCTCATGCCTTTCACTTCCATCATATAGTAACCCATAAATACCTCAAAAGTAAGGATCATATAAACCCAAATGGTTCTTTATAACTATGTCCACAAAAGAACAAATAACTATTCCTTGAATAAAATTTTCATATATTAAACATCAGGGTTATACATACTATAAAAAGTCTTCTAATGTAACCCCATCCTCAAAAGAGACTTAATACTCTTAAGAATTTCACCATAACTCTTTAAGCCCTTATATGTTGACATCTTACTCATTCAACATTATTCATGATCCATTAACCATTCCTTTCCAACTTATTCTGAAATTCTTCTTTCCTACAAACAAAATCCTGAATCATATCCTAAAATTCCAAAATAGGAAAACAATAGTTATAAAATAATCCATACCTTTGATTGGTCATTTACAGTTTCTTCATCCTCAATAGGAATGGCATTAGGTATTGGTAAACGAACATTTGTACGATCTTGGTGATCCCATTCACGAATCTTCTTTATAGGAAATGTGTTTTCATAATGACCATGCACACCACTTTTAAAACATTCAATTGATCCCTCAGAAAGAACTTCATTCCCTTTCCTCAAGTCAACTGGATGCTTCCTTTTTCCATGGCAGGTTCTTGCTTTATGACCTTCATTTCCACATCTATAGAATATTTCTATCCCATTGAAACATTTTTCTAGGTGTCTCTTTCCACATTTTTGACACATAGGTTTTTGAACACACTTACCATTATGATTTTTACCTGTAGTTCCGTAGGTATTTTTTTCTCGCATATATGATTCCATAGAGAAATCGCCAAGGTTTAGGTGGTCAATCATGACTCCAGATTGTTGGTTTAGGATAATCACAAGAGTTCTCATTGCAGCTCCCATATCATTCGGTTTCTTGCTCCAAAAACTGTCACAGTTTCCTTCACATCCACTGTTACTTTGGTGCCTGCTAGATCCAGCCATTTACTAAAACCAAAAAGGTCAGTGTGAGTATATCAACAAAACCATCATGTAATAATGAGGAAGATAAACACTAAGATATACTTACTCATTCACTTTATCTAAAACTAGTACTCTTTTTGAAATCCTAACCATTATGGTAATGTCACTTATTCTTAAACAATACCCTAACCTCTAAAGTTATCTAAACTGACCATTGATACCAACTATAAGGCCACTGCCTTAAACCTTACTTAATATTGAATTAAATGAATAATTCACATTGAGGATCTTTTCAGGTTTAGAGTTTTAGAGAATTAGGACATAACTATTACATCTCAAAAGATTACAAAGTAGACACTTTCACTAAGTTTCCATAAAATAAAAACTCTTAATAAGAAACATGTCTCGTTCCATGTTTTAGATAGCTTGACTTTCCCATGATCCCATCATTTACCCTATTCCACATTATGTCCGGTGAAAAACATTTCAAAAAAAACTTGGGGTGAGCATAAAAATCTCATTAAGGGATACACAAAGAATGAAAACTGTTAGTTATTCAAAACAACAAGTAAACCATGTATACTTTATCAATGTAATACCTTCACCTTCATGAAGTAGTAAAAACTCTTCACTGAATAAAAGATCATTACATACCCTTTTGTAACCAAAGGATTACCATAAAACCCATATAAAGAAAACATAACATATAAAGGTAACTTGGGACATAAACATACTTAAGTGGAATAACCATACGGTCGACTTCCACACATATCGCAAAATGGAATAGCCATACGACCAACATCCATACATACTTAATGGAATAGCCATACGGCTGACTTCCATACATAATTAATGGAATATCCATACGGCCGACATCCATACCCAATGCATTGGAGGTTATAACGTAACCACCCATCCTGGTATTCAAAGCACCACCCGTCAAATGTCAAAGTACCATTATAAAATTATAACACATAAAACCAATATAAAGGAATGATAACATTTCCCCATTTCACTCACAATATATCATTTAAATATATTGACATAATAGAATAATTTATCAAAAACATTTTCAATACCAAAATACATAAAAGAGTACATGGAATTTATTTTATTTTAAAAACATTACGGCTTGTTGAGGAAGCCAAAGATCAAACAATACTCACGGAGGCGGAAAAGGTCGTTGTCACCGCGTACGTTAAAAGAAACATTACTTTTTGTCATTTAGTAAAACACATCATAGAAAAAGATTCCTTTTGCATAAAAGTAAAAGTGAAAGGGTTTTATACACCGTATAAAAGAAAGTTGTGTATAAAACGAAATATGCCTCAATGAAAGGAGATTGAGACGAATTCCCTTACATAGACGGTATCCTTGGATTAAGGATAAATCAATTACATAATTATGTGTGACTAAAGAATACAACAAATATATGTGGATATTAACTGTAAAACAATCAGATGTTATTCAAACATATTCATAGAACAACATATTCAAGGAGTACAAGCTTATCCCAAAGAATCAAAATTGGTTTAAGAAGTTCCCTTGCAAAAATTCGACGGCCTAACGACATCACTACAAAATTTAGAAAATGTGTTGATGAGAGATAAAAAGGGTATCTCATCAGTTGGACATAAAATTTAAGTCAATAAGGATATAGAAGAACATATCCCAACATAATATTATGTGAATTAAAAGACATAACAAAATAAGTCTTTTACAAAAATAGGAGGGTGGAAGGTTCCCTTACCGACATGGGTATCTTTCGAGACATGCCCCCCGTGAAAGAAGGACAGTACAACATTGAGGTAAATACTCATAAATGAATGTATATAACAAAATGAGAAATATAATGGGAATTACATACACCACTCAAAGGAAATTGTGTGAAATGTAGCATAAATCTCACGGGAATAAAAGCGAGATGAAAAATCCATTACGAAAACACGGCAGCCTAACTGCGCCACATAAAACATCCAAAATGGATTTATGAGAGGAAATAGGGTCTCTCATCATATGAACATAAACATTAAAGTATTATTAATATAAAAGAACACCACAATCACAAGAAATATGAGCTTAAAAGGAATGACATAAAAGGGTGTACTTAAAAAGAAAGAGAGGAGTAGGATCCCTTACCTTGGGTCCGACTTGACTCGATCTTTCTTTAATATCCTAAATAATAAACTTGAGTTAATTTATAAATCCTTAAGAACCTTTTTCAATTTAATTATTCCTTTTATATAACTTTTTACCTTGTCATAAACATTATGTAATCATTTATGTTAATAATGTTTTTTTGTCGATATTTGCTTCTTAAGTCGAAAGTGGACTTCTTACAATTACATGTTGTTCGTGTGGTTAAAGGTTCATTATATCCAGAATTGTATTCATGATGTAGATATCATATATATCATATATATCCAGTATAATCATGCATTTATAATATTACATAACATTTAGTGTTAATAAATGAAATGCACCGTTCGTGGAGACGGTAAGCCATACGTACGCATGAACGCTACTTCCATTTCTATTTCATATTTAATGGAATTAAAACATAATGATAAATAATAGTATTTTAATTCCAGTATTTTATAATATATAATATCATTAAATATATCCTTTATATGTAACACATATGGTATTAACGAGTCAAATCACTTTGAGGGGGTGGTAGTCCGCACTTCCTTAAATGAAGATATCGCGTTTACCCATAATGGAAACCATAAAGGTATGAAATAAATGAAAAATACATAATCTTAAGTAAACATAAATATATTAGATATCATATATAAGTATATTGTCATCTTAATGGACACCTTTGATGGTGTTAGAAGAATTTTGAACAATCATTGTTTCGGGAGGCAGAAATTCTCCATCCACGGAAACAGTATGTTCTTTAACCATTAGATGTAGGTGTGTATAATTGTAACTCGAATAATTCTAATAAAAACATACTAGTATATTTTAGATACTGGATTTGTTAAAAAATAAATGAATAAAAAGAGTTTAGGGGGTTGGAGAAGCAAAATAAAACAAAAGGACTAATGCGAAGACATTACCTTAAAATCTGGTAACTTCCTTTGATTTGAGCTCAAAGGCTTCCTTGGAAAAAATTATTCCCAAAGTGAGGCTTCAAGTAGTTAGATAGGTATGTGGAGAGACAAAATGGGAAGGGGTGGCTGAGCCAAAGGCTTTGTAAGTGTGGGTAAGGAGGTAGAGGTGGGGGCCTTTTATAAGAGGAGAGGAGGGGCACTCTTGGAAAGGTATAAAATGAAACTTTATTTTCAAATGAGTTTCGGATTTTAATGGTCCCACATTGATTTTTTTCATGTATATGGTGATAAGGGTTCGAAATCAAGCCATAAAATAGGTTTTTTACATGTTTAGGTCTTATATTTTACATTATCTTTCCATTTTATTTAAATCGTTAAATAATGAGGTAATCGCTGCATCATCATGATGTCATAAATAATTTATTTTATTTAATGTCTAAAAATTATAAAAAAAATACTATGATGTAGGAAATATGTTTAGATTTCCAATGAATATTTATAGTCCAAATGATCATCTATGTAGACAAAATTAAAAATATTTTACTTAGGTGATACATTCTTTGTTACATTTAACATTCTTTAAAAATATAAAGATAAAAAGTCACTTTCTCACAAAAGTGATTCCATGAGGCCCCCAAGTTTGGCACAAGGCATCCCATGCTTGGACCTGAGACAACCAGTAGCCTTAGGACACATTTTTTGGTCATTTATTATTATTATGATATTATCTTATTATCTTTAACTACCCGATTACTCATTAATCAAGATAATTAAAGATAATTACCGTCGTTACTATTCATAATGTCCAAAAACTAAAGAGTCTTAATTACATAATTTGGACCTTATGATTCCAAATATTCAATTCATTTTACCAAATTACAAACACATAAATTTCAATATTTAATTTAAAAAAACTTCCCGTTGTCAAAGCAATTAGCGGGTTTTTAAGAAACATTATTAATGAAAAGTTTGGCACTTATTTATTCCTAATTCCAAAGTGAAATTAATCCTAATGACCATAATTTAATTACATGGAAAAAATATATTCTAATTACACTTAAAATCAAATTAAAAAGATAATATAACCATATAATTAAATTATATGAAAAAGTAGTTTTGATGTAAAATGTAGTATTTTTCACTATTCATTGAAAAATGAACATTGTCAGAAAAATACAAAAAATTAACCCAAGGTAAATTTTAATGTTCCAATCATAAATAATATGTTTATTTTGAAAATTAGTGATTATAAAATTGTAAAAATGTGGATTTAAAAGGGGTTCACCATCAAAAGGCAGTTAATCAACCTTTTAAAGAATATTATAATGTTTACGCTTAAAAACTGGTTTCATTTGCATTTTTAATCCTCTACCATTTATTGTAAAGAGTAAAAATATTTGAAAAACATAGATAATCATTTTTTAGTTAGTTCTTTTCATTTCTTCCATTACAATGACTAGGCGTTAACTACCATTTAAAATAATATTATTTTATTATTAGAGTGCAACGTAAGATTTCCCAAGAAACTCGTTGTTGCGTATTGGGTATGGCGTCGAGCATAGCATCCGCTTTAAAGTAATATTAATATTTTATTCACAAATATTGATAAATATAAAGATTTCATATTCTTTATTTTCCTGGGGTGTTACATGATCCATCCTATAAGAGGGGGTTGATTTAATAGTAATATTTTATGAATTATATTAAAATGAAATTTACCGCTCTAACTTGTTAATGTCTCGATAGTATTTATAATTATTTATCACTGTTACTCATACATATTATAGATAAATTTAAATTTAAAAAAAAAATTAAGTGGTTCTATGCTAATGTTGAAACATACAAGTTATATGTTTATTTTCATAATTAGAGATCAATACTGTCTATATAAAAAATTTAAATACAATAAGTCTCTCAAAAAAAATTCTATTTCCAAACAAGTTCATTATTTTTCCTTCTACATATCTACCATTATAATGAAAAATCACACCCATCATAATCACATTAATTCATGTTTTCATTTGGAATAAAATATATCAACATCGTTATATCCTTTAGAATAATAAAAAAATAACATATTCTTATAGTGTCACTTTGATGATGTTATGAGTTTGTTATTTTCACTCTCATAACATCATAGCCTGGTCTTCTTAACATAAATTTTTTTTTGCCTCTAACAAAGTAAAATTTATTGAAATCATTTTTCTTTTTATTTGAGTAATGAAATAATCATGAATGATTATATTAATCTCTTTATATCTGTACTCTAAAATTTTAAACAATTATATCAATATTTTCTCACATATTATATTACAAATATTATTTTTAATGAATCATGTTACTTGAGATATAATGCTTGAATTCCTCACATTTCGTAAATATTAATCATCCTCTATCAGGTCCTCAAACAATATAACAGATTGAATTAATCTATACAGTCATAAATCTCAATGTCAAGTGAATATGTTGGGGATAAAAATATTATCCTTAATTATAACTCCTCCATCATTAATATAGCATCATTGATTTCTAATAGAACATCATCAATTTTTCTACAAATTCAAATAAAATTTAAATTATCAAGAAATTTTCAAATTTTTAAACTATAGTAATTATACAATTAAACTTATATCAACAGGTTTTTTCTGCGTCATATTGGTTTTTTTGTGACATTCAATGTTTTAAGAAAGGTACACGATGTTCAATAGCATACATGATATACTACATCGAGCACAAAAACAAAGTAGTTATTATTATTTGAATGATACCATTATAACATTGCCTTTGAAATGTAAGTAATGATTATTATAAAATAAAATAAGAATATATAGTTTAAAAATGTTTAAATAATGATTCATTGGTTACCAAATTTTCTAGAAATATTAAAAAAACAATTTAATATAAAGGATGTGTTTTAATAAAAACAGATTTAAAAAGAGAATAATTGTTTTATAAAACCATATAAATATTAATACATTTATATTTATTAAAAAATATTTGTTGTAAATTCATATTATATTTTTTATAGATATGAGATAAGCACAAATACAATTTTTTTGATAAAAGCTGTACGTTTTCTTAAAAAGTAGTTTTACCACCTTTTGTTGGAGAAACATTTTTACATTTATTTTTTGACACCATTATATGTTTTATTTCAAAAAATAATATTCTTCAATAAAACATAGAAATCAAAATTTACTTTGGAATAATTATTTATATATTATGATAAATATCATGTTTTGATGAATAGTAACAAATAAACTAAATTTAAATTGAATTTTTTTTCTATTGAGATAATTTATATGGTTAAAACATAATATTTAATGGTTTTAAAATATAAATAGAATAAATTTTTATCATTTACAATAATTTTGGTCATTATTATTAATTCTATATTGATTTCCAATGTAAAAACATTCTAATATTTTTCAATGTTTTATCTATTAAAAAAACCCTCTTTCTCATTTTGACAATCAGAATTATTTTCAAATTACTTACTACAATTTCTGTGGTTTGAATTTGGATAATCGTGTCCATATTTGGAATAATAAGGTCCAAATATTGTAAATATATACCTTTTCTTTTGGAATATTGTTAATAGTAACTTTTGTAATTATTTTTATTTACCATGGTTAAAGGTTAAATTAGGAAAATAAGGGTAAATAAATAATATTATAATAATATTAAACTACCATAAAACATATAATAATCTTATAGGATGAGATATGTATGACCATGAAAATCCATAGGATGATCCTTGGCATTTCGGAGCCACTAGTTTGGAAAATAATAATTTATAATATTCATTTTAAATAACTGGGAAATTTAACATAAACATGTATCACATAACCATTACAATTTTAATTTTGGTATATATAAATGATATATTTGACTATAAATAGTAATTAGAAATCAAAATTTTTTTAATACATCATGGTATTTTATTTATTATTTTTATACATTAAATAAGTAAATTTTTTATGACACAATTATGATGTAGTGATTACCTTATTAATGAAAGATTAAAAAAATGATATTATAAATTTAATAATAAATATTATATGAAAATTTTAACTCCATAAAAAAATTTATAGATTATTATGAAATATTATATTTCAGTTATTGATTTTTTTTTGAAGAAATAATGTTGTTACCACTTTAACAAAAATCAATTACTAAAGAGTGTCAAAATGGTCACAAATGAGTTTTTAAAACGAAAAAAAATTATAATAAATGATACAATAGTCATAAAAATATAATAGTCTTAAAAATTAAATATATAATGTTACAAATTTTATTAATGATCCCTTTGTGGTTTGTTTTACATTTTATAGGAACTATAATAACCATATATTATAAAAATACTAGAAGACGTTGTAAGAGATAATGTCTTTAAATAATGGTTAAGGCCAAAAGATAAGGATAATTTTATGACCTATAAATCTCTAAAAACTATTGTTATAGGGGATTTATACCCATAATAATTATATATTATAAATATATAACATTGTAACTATTATAATTCTAAAATCAATTTAAAATAAAATAATATTTGAAGACTTTCTTTATGTGCCCCTCCTCCCACGTATAAAAGGTCATCACCTCTATCCACTTACTCATAGATCTCAAGCCACTTTTCTTATCCAAATTATGCTAAAATAATATCCAAACATCCCTCAATTACTCCTAGAATCCTTACCTTAGAATGAGGGAAATTCAAGAATGCCTTTTGGCTCAAATCAAACGAAGCTTCTTGATTTGGAGGTAATATCTTACCAAAAGTTCCCTTCCTTTATTATTCTTCTCAACACCCTATGAACTTTATAATATATTATTAAATAGAAAACTAGTATTATAAATATAATATTATGTTTTTATGAGAATTATTCAAACAAAACTCACACAACCCACCATCTAATGGATATAGAACATATTATTTTTATGTACAAAGAACTACTGCCTCATGAAATGATGACTGTTCAATTTCTTCCTAACTCCACTCATAGTAGAAATTATGATGCAACTGTATTTATATATGATATATATTATATTTATATTTTATTTATATAACTAAATTTTTATTTAGAATATAGCTTTATGATTTTCATGTTGTGTAATACGATAATTTTTTTTTTGCGGAAGTGTTGACTACTGCATTTTCAAAGTTAAATGACACATTCATGACATAAATGAAACATATAATGGATCGTGTTAATGAAATTATGTGACATATTTAACATATATATTATAATTTAATTATAATATTCCTTTTTATTGTTTATTTCTCATTCATTTAAAATGACAATGAAATAACATTCATGTGTATGGTCTAGTGTCTCTATAAATAGTGCATTTAATTTCATATCTCCCAATACTGTGGATTATTATAAATAAATAAATAAATTATATATATAAATTATTTAAATCACGAATCTAATATTTTTTATGATATAATTATGACTATATGGATAATTTTTAATCATTACGTGTTCATATTTGAGTCAAGTATCGAACACCAAAAAAACGACTCATATGATTTCAAATAATTAACTAATTATTATAAAATGGTACTACATGATATAAAATTAATATTAAATATTAAAAAGTATCTGAAGAAATGTGAAATTTACATAATTTTATTATTTATTAAAATAAATAATCAAAAATACAAATCAGACTCAAGGTAAGGGACTTCATGTCAATCTCATTTCATTGAGGCATATCATGATGTTATGTACCATTATTAATTTATAAGGTGTATATAAAACCATTTTTACATGTCATATCTTGAATTAATATATTTTAACTATATTTTATGTTTTGTTTTAGTAAATTAATTAATTATTCCTGTTCATGTTTTTAACCAGTGCCAAGGGAATTTTTAACAAAAAAATTTGTTTTAATGTTTTGTTGATTTATTCTTATAAAATATTTCTATTTTATTTCCATGTTTTATAAATATTTTTATAGATTTATTTATAGGGATGTAATTATTATAAATTTTTTTTTCTAGAACAACTTTTAAAATTTTCAATGTCGTATGGGAAACATTTATTAAAAAATTATCTCTTAGAATATTTTCATTGCATTTTAAACCAGAATTGATTATTTTAATAACGTTGAATGTTTATATATATATATATCATTAAAGTACATTATTGATTTTATGTCAATATAATGTATTGATTTTTACTTTACAATTAACTATTTTATATTAAAAATAAAATGTATTCATTTATGGGTGAGTGGCTTTTAAAAAAATGATTTTGAAGTGGAAATGTTATTTTCCATTTATGCTTGCATTATGTGTTATTTTTATGTTATGGTTATTGGGAATTTTTTAATTATATGGGTGGTTCTATGATAAACCAAGGGTTCATGATCCTGTGATATATCTCTAATTCATTGGGTAACTTGATACGAGTAAACATTAAGAATTATCATAAATGATTTAGGGAATATTTTATGATGGGCATTCCAAATAACCATAAAAGTTAATACCTATGTAGCTATGAAAGATACAATATATGTATGATTGGGATTCCACCTGTTACCTTTATGATTTATGATTTCAATGAGTTTTTTGTAAATATTATTATTTCATGAGGCATGTTAAAGAGATTATGTTTTATGAGTAGAATTTATTACTTCATTTGATTGTATTTATTCATGAAATAATGTTTTCATTCCTTATTTTATATCCTTTACTATGATTTTTATTCTCATCCCATGTTTTTGAAATGTTTATTATTGGGTATAAGAATGGGTATGAAAAAGGAAAAAGTCAAGAATATTTTTATCAATAAAATAATTCATATATTATTTAAGGATTTTTATTTTGTGAAAATAACTGAGAGTGAGTAGAGGAGTATAAATTGTAATTTTTGAGATATTATGTTGTTGTTGTGGCCTAATTATAGAAAAAAATATACCTAAAATGATCCTCAATGTGAAATAAAGTAATAGTATCAACTTCATACAAGAGTATGGAATGCTTAAGGATGATGCCTTATAGTTTATCTTACTCTTATTTTTCCTAATAACATCATTCCTATGGTATTTTGATTATTTTATTCTTCCAATCAACCATAACTAATA
This sequence comes from Viscum album, assembly GCA_963277665.1. Taxonomy (NCBI): domain Eukaryota; kingdom Viridiplantae; phylum Streptophyta; class Magnoliopsida; order Santalales; family Viscaceae; genus Viscum; species Viscum album. The sequence continues at coordinate 1,657,557,819 of OY728126.1, read as the reverse complement.
GAGAATTAATCATAGCCAATCATACATCTTGATCTTCTGATTCTTCTTTCTATTTACCCAACACATTATTTTAAAAATTTCCTATGAAATATTAACTTTTATTTCATTATATTTTATATATAAATTTTTATTAACTTATCTATTAACTATTAAAATATTTTAACTCTGTAAAATTTCCACATATCATAATTTACATGTTTTTATATATATATATATAATTATATACTAGATTAGGTAAATTTATCAACATGAACCACTTTCTGTATTCAACTCATACAAATTTAGATTTTAATTTAACTTACCATTTAGCTTTAACTGATTAATAACAATCTAAACTTATTTTATTTTCTTCAAAATAATTTAGATGAGTTAATATAAATAAATTTTTATAACATTATTATATGACTCTTAATCCAACATTATGAAAAAAAATTAAAATTACATTTTAATGAAAAACCATCTTAATTTATATTTCTTAAGCTTCTACCCAAACATTCTCTGCACAATGACAACAGTTATTCAACGTCATTTACCATTTACACTCCTTAACTCACATAAATACATTACTCATAATAAAAATCAATTTTATATCAATGTACAGAATATAGAAATTAAAATTTATTCAATATTATTTAATAAATTGCTCTATGTTCATGTAATATAGTATATATCATATAATATTATTTTATTTTTATATTTTCAATCTGAAATCTATCTTCTGGTCATCTTGAAATTCATATTTAGTTATTGAACATGTTTATCCCATCCACTTATAAAAAATTTACCTTATTGACTCAAAATTATTAAATATATAACTTGAAAATCATGAATATTGATGCACTTATAATCACTATAACCTAACTTTAGAATCATTTACTTAATTTTGTTATCCATGCTCTCTCGGAAGCTTCATCATTCACCCGAATTATATCTCATACTGCATAGGTCATCTGGTATGTATTGTATGGTGTCTTAAATATTAATTCCATATAATTATCCTATTTTTCAAATCCAAATTAATTTATAACTAAATGAGATTCTTTAAAAGTATGTTATTAAAATATGTCTCACATATAACATCAAATAACTTTTAAATGACATTTTGAAACAAGCGTTTTCGTTAAAAACTCATCAATAAGCATTACTCAATCATTATATTGTTTTTATTTCCAATTTCTGGAAGATTTTTAACATACAAAACCCATTCACAAATCCTCAATTTTTGACATCAAGATTAAAAAAATTTCATATAACTTCAATATAATCTACTGTTCTTAATAAAATTCATGTACAAATTTGGAAAAAAATTGAATACATTTTATATTCCTTGGAATCTTTAAATACATATATTAATGTATTTATATATTGTAGTTCTCAATAAGAAAATATAAATATATTAATATATTAATAAAAATTTAATCTCATAATATAAGACTTTTAATTTTAATTCAATTCAAATGGCACATATACAATATTTTACAAACACATGATATATATTATATCAAATCTAATGAAATGGACTAATATATATTTTCAATAGACATATAGATGTTGAAAAATCTATAGTCCTAAAATATTTATTATATAAGGTAATGAGTTATTGAGTGGTTCAATTCTGTGTGTTTATTTTCATTTCCCATCCCTATTATATTTTATTCATTTATTGATTATCGTGACTAATATTTTTCATAATAATAATTATTAACACTGTATAATTATTATATTTCATATTTATTGTTCATATTTATTTTCGTATATTTTTCATTGAATAAGGTTTCTATGTATAGTGTCATTCAAATATAAATGAAATTGTAGATAATTTGTTTTTAAATTACGGTGAAAATATAGAAAATTAAAAATATAAATGAATTAGATGTTTTTAAATATTACATAGTCTAAAACCATATATAAGGTGACTTTAATTATTTTATGTTTACAAGTTCACATAAAAAATATATTTCATACCATGGATCCTTTTTTTAATTTAGGTAATTAAAATATATTTTGTTTTAAACTATAATAAAATAAAATATATTATGCATCATAGGAAACATATATACAATAAAAATATTAAAAGTATCACAATGGATAATTATTATCAATATTCTATAATAGATAACTATAATATCTGTTATTTTAATTACGGATGTTTCAATTTTCATTTAATTTAAATGATTTAAATATCAAATTACATGTTATTTTGTGAAATATGGAAGATTATATAGAATACGAAAATGATATTATGAATTGAATAATATTTTATATTTAATCCACATAAATGATAAGTGACCTATGATTTATAATTAATTTATATTACATTGAAGTACTGAAATGATTAAAATATAAATTATACAACTAATTATAGTTTTCAGTTATCAATGAATTTATTTTTCACCCAATACTTTATCATTCGGTTCTATTTTCAATGGATTTGTATCACTATTTCAACACTAGAAACACCATATTCCCCTTATGATAGCAAAAACATTTTAATCATTGAATATTCCATGTTATTATTATTTTAAATTTATTATCAATAGAGAAAACTACTAACACAATAGTTACACCAAATTTAAAAGGTGATATAGTTTATCTTCATGTAATTAAATGGAATTATCACAAGTTGTGCCTAAATAATATAAAAACCATATTTTATGGATACTTGTATGAAATAATATGATTTTTATACACGTGTACAAATAGAATAGTTTCTCTTCACCCATGGAAAATGCTATATTATTGTGGATATCATTAGTAATTGGTCAGGAGTTGGAAGACATGAAATAATAATGTTTCTATCTAATATATTATAAATTTAATGTTTTATATTAATTATATTTATTTTTTTATATCAACACGTAATCCTAGAATCATTTTATTATGACTTTATTATGTTATCCATTCATCTACTTTATCAACATTAATTTTTAATTTACATTTTTATGGTTTAAAATTCAACCCCTCTTGTCTCTAGTAATAGTTATTATGTGATAAAATACAATATAGTAGTGATATATACGCAATTTTCATATATATTTAATGATTAATTATAATTTAGTGAATATTATATATTTAGAGGTAATATATATAATATTACATAATTTTTTTCATTATGAAATGTTCATAGAAACTGAAAGTTTGAATCTTTGAAGACCATAAAATTCCACTAGAAAAAATGGAATTATTGTTATAGTTAATATGTATTGAATATTAATTCATCAAGGAAATAACATATAATAATTCAAAACATGTTCTTGAAAATATTATTGGTAATAATTTGGAGAATATGCTATATAATTTATTATATTTTAAATTATATTTATTATTCTATTAGTATAAGTGTTTAAATTGTTATTTTTTCTTCAAAGCATTCATCATATTATTTTTGTACATTAAAAGTAACTTATTATGTTAATGAATAATTAAATAGAACATTATTAGAATTATATAGTCATGAACATCCTGAATATAGAATGATTCATCATGTAGGTGTTAATGAGATGAATTTGAGGTATACTAATACTGTAAACAACATGAATTCTCTTAGAGAGACTATGAATAATTATGTTTAGATAGAATTAATTCCATTAGTAGAACATTTCGAGAAACATTCCAAAATCCTGACGTATGAAAAAATAAATAAATTTTCTAAATATAAAAGGGATCATATTATTTAATCAATGAAAAAATATGATCTTTAATGTAATAATATTTTTTATTATTGAATTAAAAATATGGATAATAAGTATATTTATAACAATTAAATTTGTATCTTCTAATTTCTGTAGTGATAGTACAGGTTCATCATGAAAATAATGAGATACATTATGTAACTTAGGGGAATATATAAAATTAGATACTATGAAAAGAAAATTTTCCTTTTAAAATTAGGGGAAAATAATTTAAATTAATATAGATTAATAGGTAGGAAATATGATCAAATTCTTAATGACAGATGGTATAAATCAATGAAAATAGTTCATGCTAAATACGAATATCCAGGGATATATAATGAAATCCTTGAAAAGAACATGAAAAATAATAAGAGTGAAATATATTCAAGACAAATAACTCACTGAATATTATGATCATGGTGATGAATTTGAATGTGAAATCATTTCTTTATAGATAACTTAAAAAATATTAGTTATAATGGATTCTATTCTTATTATAATTGGTTTAGTGAATCTAGTTTTTCAAAACCAAATTTCCGGGAGTTAAAAAACAATATTTCTTATAACTATAAATAATAAATAAAATATTATACAATTATTTACATTAAATAGAAAAATAAAATGATATAGGATGTTATGAATAATTATAATCATAATCTGAAAATTGAGATGATAGAGTTTTTTAATTTATGTGTGATAAATTATTGAATGTGTAATTCAGTTTTATAAAAGATTATAGGAATAAAATAAAAATGGATATTGAAATAATTAGTATAATATGAAAAACATTGAGGTGAAAACCAGTGATGAATTCAAAAATAATGAAAAGCATAATATGTAGATTAATTTTTAATTAAAATGTTTGAATATTGCATGATTAATGATCACTGTTGGAAATTAAATACAAGATGAGTTTATCAGATTGTAAATTATGAAAAAATTCAGATGAAAATTAATTCTATTAGTAACATGGATAATTTAAACAATATTATGGAATATGATTTGATAAATGTATAATGGAAGGTATTTCATGGGTCAAACTTTTTATGTGTTTTTTATTGGTCATTATGTAAATGAATATTCAATAATGTTTATTCAATCTATATTTAAGAATTTGGGTTTTTTATTAGGTATTCATTGAGTGTCAATCTAGATAATATTTTAGTATACATCATTCCTTATAGATCTTATCTGAATCCATTTGTACCTAATCCTGTTTACATTCCCTGGTAAGAATATTTGATTTTAGAAAACATATATAAAATTTATATTTTTATTATTTATCATTAGATTATAAAGGAATATTTATATCTTCTTATATTTATTGTGATCATATATTTTTTTTCATTTTTTATTACAACAATATGATAAGTAATAATTCATTATTAAATCTTTTTATATCCTAAAATATAGTCAATATTAGTATTTAAATTTTATGATAAATTTTATATAGGTTTTAAGAGATAGGAACTAATCATACAATTACAATAATGGAATATATATACTATTAATTGGTATATTTTAGTGTTATTTTATCATTTTATTATTTCAATAAATTATTTATATAAATTTATATCCATTTGTGTAAGAAGCGTAAGTCATTAAAATAGTACACATTTTAATTAAAAATGATGTTTATTCTATTATTATGATTTCAAAGTACTTAATCATTTTGTTTTATCCCTTTTAATAATTTATTTTAATTTTTTACATAACTATAGAAAAGCCTATTTTAATATTTTTATCATTACCTTATTTTTTATTACTATTAGTTTTTTCCTAATTTCCTCAATTTAGTATTTATCAATAGATATTTGAAAACTCAAGAGGGCATTCTAGGATTTGTAATTAATGAAAATGGAAATAATTTTGAGTATCAATTTACCCAATTGTAATTATTTCTTTAAAAATTTCACTATCACTCTATAATATTAATCCTTAATTGTTTCTTACTTTTAATACTAGTTAGGTTTTAAATTATTAATATTTTATTTTTATTTTGATATAATTATTATTTAATTTTGTTAAATTATATTTTTCAATATTTTATGTTGAATAATATTTATATTCCTTATATCATAAAAATATAGAAGATACATAAAATTATCTTACGATAAGGAAATGGTGACAAAATGAAAATATGAAAATATTATTTATTGAATCTTTCGATAATTTTCAACTCAGAACAAATAAAAAATGATGTTTACGATATTTTTTATTTATATTTTCAAAAAATGATGTATATTAATAATAAAAAATATTACATATTGAACATGGTTGCTTAAAATTCTATATATAGTGAATTTTTATAATGTTAAATATAGTATAAATTATAGGAAACTTATATATGTTGGATGATCAAGTAATTATGAAATGGAAAAGACTATATTGTATTAATGTTTTTCTCATATTTATTAATGAAATATATTATGTATTGTTGGATCATTACATAAGAAAAAATAGTCATAATATTTCACCACAAAAAAACATATAGTGTTTTTCTAATGAATTATTAGAACCACATTGATATTTATTTATAAATATTATTAATTATATAAATAATTTTATTATATGTTTTACATATTTGGAAATCATTATTTATTCATCTAGATTCATTTTTTCTAGAAACATTGTATTTAAAATATCTATTATTATAGGTTCATTTGAATAAATATTGAAGGATTATGACCATGGATAATTTTATTATTATATAAATTCTTTTTGAAGGATAAGTCATTAATTATTTCTAGTACTTTCCCAAATGATAAATTTAGGGATCATTGCGGTAATTATGGGAAAAATACTATTTTTTATTTTAATTATTATTAATATTGAATTATAGCGTGTCGTGGGATTTAAAAATATCATTGATATTACTATAGAGTTTTTAATAATTTAGTAATAATTAATATAATTGATAATTAAATCAATATGGGAAACATAATCACAGAATTCATTAAATATACATTATAGTGACGAAAAGATAGGATGCTACATTGTTTTTTCCATTATGGATTAACATTTATATTGAATCACTCTTTCACTACAAGTTAAATATTTCTCAACATCATTAATATTCAAGGATAAATACTTATAATCATGAAACTCCCTTAATAAAATTTATTATTTTCATATAGTTAATCATTAATTAAAAAGGAATTAGTATGGAAATGTTTTCACATTTTATGATAACTAATAGATTGTGTATGACACCATTAAAATGTATTATCTTTGATTTTAAACCTATGTAAATAGTGTATTGATAGGTTTTTTATCATCATACAAGGAGGATTTTATTTTGGTCTACATGCATATAAATTTCATGTTTTGTATAACCATATATAAAATGGTATAAAATTGTTGATATTCATGATCTCGGGTTGAGAGTGTAATTGTTGGACCAAGGATGGTTCAGATCTCAAATACAATCAATATTTTGTGTTTATTTGTTTATTATTACTTATTACACTCTTTCTCACATCTTCTTTATCGATTCATTATATTTAAATTTCTTAATATCACTATTCACCAATATTTATATTATCATTTAATTAATCTGATTATATTAAGGATTATAATTCACACTAAGTGTATCATTCCATAATAATTTTGGGACCAAACATAAATTTCCACCCATAAAATAAAATTATATCGTTATCCAAATTACCTTTCATGTTATCCAAATAGAGTACATTAAAAAAATCAAAACATAAAAATAGAATTTATTCATTGTAACATAATCTTATTTATCCCCATAATAATTCATGTCATTTGGTTCTCTTAATTTTAATATTCCAATGAAAATATTAAATATATCTAAAACCCTATAATACCTTAATTTGGAAATTATAATAATAAAATTGTCACCAAGGTTCAAATTTTATCCCACGTAGTAATTATTCACATTTTTACATCAATAATATTATATCAGATTTTCCACTAATAATTTATTTTAATCTGTAAAAACAATTTATAGAATTTAGTTATTAATTTAATATTTTTTTATTAATTTATAAACTACCATAAACTCATTATATTAAGAAAAAATCTATTTTAACAGAATATTGGTTCATAATTCACAACACAATACTGATCAATTTTTTAAAACGAGATTTGAGATGTTTATATTTTCATTGTTAATAAAAAAACAAAATATCCTCTCCTAAACACATATTAAACATATAAATATTATATTTTAATTTAATTATTAGTCACTAATTATAGAAACTCATTAAAATGAGTTTATTTGATAAAATATATATTTATAAATAGAAAATACAGATTCCTAGACTCAATAAAAAATTAAATAAATTATTAATCTTCATTTTAAATAAGTAACATAGATTCAAAAAACACCGAAGTGCTATTAGTTCATAAAAAATATGTAATTACTATATGTGATAAGAAATCCATAATTTTTAGTACAAAAAAACAATTTTTAGTAACATTTCTAGTTATATAATCATCCGAAAAACAATAATTACATATTTTCTATGAATTTAGTTATTTTCTCCAGGCTAAAATGAGTTTTGTACATATTTCAAAATAAATATACCTTATAAATAAATAACCATTCATCTGAAATAATTATTGTTAGATTTAATTTAATTAAAATTTCATTATGATTTCAAACATTTCTATATCATAATATTTGTTCAAATGTTATTTGAAAATGACCAATTTATATCAATGGAAATTAATGTGGAAACCTACCTATTTTTAAATGAATAATCCTCACTAAAAAAATTAATGTCCCAATAATCTAATTTAATAACCTATTTCACCATTCTAAATTTACTATAGTGAATTAAAAATTATATATATATATAATTGCATAAAAAATAATTATTTGGTATATGATTCACTCACTGTTACAGGTTCAGCGACCCTAACAAATAAATATTCCATAAAATTTAAAAATATTTATCGCATATAGAAACTATACGTGGTAAGATGGATTATATAGAATAATATGTATACGAATTATATCTATAATAAATAAAATATTTAATTTCATAAAAATTTCATGATTATGAACTTATAAAAAAACTGATCATTGGAAGGGGTTGAGTCACTTAACCAAACATCCGGTAGACCAGCACTAGGATTTTAGTGGAACATTATAGTTCCACTTTCTACAACTTGCCTCATAGTAGCTTCCAATGGGGTTGGATTCAGCTTTTCGGAATACATGGGGGGTTCTGTATGATTTTACCTAGAATAATACTAAGAATATTTTTTATACTCAACTTATTATTCCATTCAAACCCCTTTTAATTAATTTTCACATTTTAATGAATAGATTTAATCAAATAAAATTCTCTTTCAAAACATTAAAAATTATTATTCAATATATAAAATAAAGGATAGTGTTTTAGAAAAGAACCATATATATTTTTACAATCCCCACAAATCATAATGGAAAACATTGAATGAATAAATGTGACCCCTAAAATATTATTTTATATACACTCTAATGGGTCACCACTCTCACTTCATTACACTACCATTGTAGTAATGTATGTGGAATGGAAATATTCCACCATATAAACCTTTTATGATATATAATTCATTAAATTATCATAATAAAATCTATAACTGATACTAATTCCCCCTCATCAAAATATATTATAAATAATGAATCTTTTTAAATTTACTCAACCCCAAATTTTTTAATAAATTATGAATTAAAATATACATTAGTGGTGATGTTTATTGATATGATACCAAAAAATATGCTTAAAAGATATCAAATCTTCCAATCAGTCATTGATCTAATTTCTAATTATTTTCATAAATCTAATGTCTATATAGAGGTGATACATGAATAAATACATGATCTTAAATGAGAAACCATAGTCTTTTAAATATTTGAATAATATTTGGATTTTTTAAAATATAGACCATAAATATTTCTATTTTGATCAAATATATCTAACATGTTTCTTATTACACAATTCAAGGTCACATAAAAAACAACCCACCCAATTATATTAAATATAGTGTTAAACCATCTGGGTATTAGAAGATAAAACTATAAATTGATTAATGTGAATATATAAATTTTATTTATTATAAAAAAAATCAACAATGTTCTATTATCCTCTTATACATAGAAAAAAATGAGGACACATACTAAAAATTATATACTAAAAAATGTATATAGTATGTAGATACATCCAATCATGTTAGGATTAAGAAGTCATAAAAAATACCACCTATATAACCACATACATTTTTAATATCTAAAAAGTAATGATATAGTTCATTATTTTTAAAATAAAACAATTCTATCCATTATACCATTAAATAACACTGAGAATAACTACTTCTACATCATTGACTTATCAACTTCGTGAGTGTTAGTAATTTAATGAAATAATAAAAAAATATACAACTAATCTAATATAAAATGAAATATATATTATACCCTTAGTATCCAATGTATCCTAGTCAAAAAATCCATCATAAAATATTCCCTTTTCACTGCATAATTGTTAATTTTCAACGAGTACATTTTTTTATGTTGAAAAAAATTTACATACTAGAATTTATTGAACATACAAATAAATTCTAGAATCTCCCACCGTGTTATAGAAAAGAAACTGCGCCTTTAAACAACACAACATGTGTTAGTTAATCGAATAATTTTTTTAATGTATAACTAGAATGAAATTAATTTCTTATTTATATGGTCACAATGGAAAAAAATACAGCCATTAAAGAAGGGATAATAAAAAATAAGGTCCCTAGTTGGTATCTATACATCACCACATTTTTTATAATTAATAACATGATGCTCAAAATCCAAAACCTGTCCCTATTTCACTTGCTATGTAACAAAATATGTGATGGTTGAAGGTTCTATGACTTCATGACCATCTTATAGAGACACATAAATATGACTTTCTACTAAAAGACACATTTATTTTCACTCATATTTTGATTATTGAACAATTTAAACTAGAGATTTATAACTCAATTCATATTTAATAGATATTCAATTCCATGAATTACATATTATTTTGAAAACAATTATCTGAAATATTCTTCCATTATTCTCTATAAATGATTTAAATATCACATATAACAAATAAAAAGTATGATTTTTAAACGACATAATTGTTAAAAATCTCACAAAATAAATAAGGGTTTAAACCATTGTGTGTACGAAGTACTAAATACAACTAATCTTCATCGATAGGGTAATTATTTTTTAATTATGTGTACATAGATAAATTAAACACTATAACCCATCCAGTATATTTACATTACAGACCCTAAACCCATAGACTATGTTTTTTATTATATTAAAGGGAAAATACATTGTTTTTGTAAATTGATAATCTTTGTTGTGGTCTATCTAACTTGAAACACATGAAATAAATATATAATCTATCATAATTTTGTAATAAATCTGTTTTTAATCAAATCAATATTTTTCTATAACAATGTGTGATATACCTTGAATGAAAATATTATTAAAATATACATGATCAAGAAAAATTAAATTTTACTAAATAATTATTTGGGTTTTTATGGGATTAATAATCGTTTTTTTACCATTCATAGATTTTAAGGAAAAAAACCCAATAAATTTTACATCATCGATATGGATTTGATAATTTCAATGCATTGGAATAAAGATAAGATCTACTAAAAAACTCTATGAAATTAGATATATGATTCCCTTTTACCATATTGGTTTGTATATATATCAATATATATGAGAAATTTGTACCCTGAAAAAATTCGTAATATATATATATAACTAAATTAATTAAGTCCATCAACATTTCTGGTGTCTTTTTCACATGGAAGTGCATCATAGAAAACTAATATTTGCTATATATTTTTTCAAAAATTTTATATTTCACCTTTTAATATTGTAATGACATTTGTATATATCTTGGAAAAATATCAATCATTTGAAATAACTGCATCCCTTTTTTTGTTCAAAAAAATCATTGATCCTAGGTAATATGTATTTTTTAAAAATTGTGTTCTTCTGTTTATTTCAATAGAAAAAACAATAATGAAAGATACAATCAATATTACATTAAACAATAAACTATTAAACATAAATTAATCATATATTATTTTAAAAATGAATTATATTCACGAGAATTTAATGAATTTTTCTATTATTTGTGATTAGATAGTTATATATTGTAAGATGAGAATGGAATTGTCTCAGTGCCCAATACAAATTAAATTACATACTGTAGATCAATTTTAGAGTTTGTACATCAATATTCTATTTATACACATCATGATATCATACCAACAGATTAGGGAAAAATACCCAACAACACTATAAAATAACCACAAACATAAACACATTTTATAGTTGGTGAGAAACTCTAACTTTTTATCCCCATTAGAAAGGAATATAAGAAATCATTTTTGAACTAACTATAATTCTTTTAATCGTGTGACCTTAATATAATCATGATAATTGAGATTAACGATCCACCAATACGAAGTTGAACTTCTTAATTATTTTAATACTAATTGGACATAATGTACCATCCAAAAAATATATATAATTAATTACCAATCTATTATAGAAACATCTCAACCAGATAAATAATAAAATTCTCGAATCATTAATAATCATGGAAATTAAAATACAATAGTTTCATCCACAATTATATAACCTCTATGTAGAAACTAAAGTTTTAATAGAAAAAATTAATTTTTTCATATCTCTAACATGAAGAACACGAAATAGTTTTCTTCCTACAATGCTTATATACATAAGAGAAATTTTAATCATAGAAATGGAAAAAAAATTACTCTTATTATGAAAATTATATTAATTTTCCATACAAAAACCTATATTCAAACACATGTTAAATTTATAAAAATGATATGAAATACGAAATACATTTCCCTATAGTTGTAAAAATGTTTCATAAGAACATTTAGTAGATGATCAAGGTCATAGATCACCATGTACTACTAGATTATAGAGGGTCTCTTAGGAATATATAATATTATAAAATCAACTAATAAATTTACCCAATCAAACTAAGGTTAGTATCACTAATTCCTACTAAAATCATACACTTTATGGAAAACATTTCATTGATGAACTCAATAATGGATAAACGCCTCTATAACCAATTTTTTATTATTATTACAGTATAATGAGATAAAGAAGGTCAATTATAAAAATCCAATGACTAAATGGTATATCCAAGGGTTTATATCATAATTAATGGGATGCATTACACAATTTTAGTATTAATAATGAATCATGAAAAACTAAAAATCAACAATGAACATAAATAATGAATGAAACCAAATTTCAGAAAAATTTATAATATTTGTGTAATTTCAAAAACAAATATTTAAATAAACAATAGAATTTATAATATAATATAATAATACAAATACTCATACAAGATATCTTAATCACCATGTTATGAAGTACTAAAATCATTAAAATTCATTAACACCATTTTGTATATCTATATAAATGATATATAAAATCAATTAAAAACATATGAATATAAATAATAAGAATCCATATTTAGAAACATGAAATATTTGATGAAGGACACATAATATTATGTACACAATAAAATTCCCTCATATCCTTTCTAGATTATTCTACACATCAATTTCCTAATATGATCAGTCATAACATCAATATAGAATATATTCATAATAATTTAATAAAATATTTTAAAGGTTCTAACCCAAACCTGCTTCCTGCTGATGTTGTTGATCTTATAACATAAAAAAACAATCAAGAAACTTTTACACATTTATTATCCCTATATAGTAACATCATTTTGTAATAAAAATTCAAATCCACATTCAATAACGTTACAGAATCTCTACATACCAAAATATCATCAAAGATATGTGTCCCCCATTTTCTATAGTCCCTACAACAAATATATAACTTCATGATGTATGAATATAGGAAAGAGAGACTGAGAGTTATTATTCATTTGATCCACTAACATCCAAGATTTTATGATTTTTACTAGTACACTAATCTATATGTGAATTTTGGACAATTTACCAACTAAGGAGTTGGTGAGTATGTAATGTCATTATTGAAAATGATATAAAAACATCATAGTCCTTATGAAAGACCATACCCTATCCAACCGCATCTGAAATAATATCTGTACCTTTATTTAAACACTAAAACAAATGTACCCAATATACCTCTTATAATATAAAAATAAAACACCACATCATTATATTCAATCAATATCATTCAATATTTTTCAACCCATATCATTTTTCATTATCAAAAAAATAATTTTATCATTATCCACTTTAATTTAATTTCATTATCTTAACAATTAATTTACAAAAAAATATTATATATCATTATATATATTAATTACAATATTAGCTTCCAAATATAATACTCAGCATTAATTTAATGATTTATCAATTCAATAAAATCATTCACTACATGTTCATTTACTAGTTATACCACATATTGTAGATCATAATAGTGTGATAATAATAACACACATTTAATCCGTTATAAAAAATGATGTGTTTCCCATTTCCATTTTTACACTATAATTTAAATATTTTTTCTAATTAGTTTTTTAATTATAAAATTACAAAACCCCATCTATTCCAAAAAAACTATAAAAAATTTAATTGAAAATAAACCAAATATACTCCTTATTATATTACATTATAATAATTTTCCGGTTCCACTACTAGTTCAGTTTTTCCCTATTTATCATTATAATAAATAAAACGATATATGATATGTAAAGATAATAAAATATCAAATAATCTGACCTACCCTATTACAAATCAATGATTATGCTTATATTATATATATTTTTTAATTCATCATTATAAAAATTGAAAAATAATCAATTTTTTAACCATTATAGTTGTATGAAAAAAATTATTTTTCGAATATACTACCTAAAATCAATCCATGAATTATAATGATATAGAATCACGAATTTCAATGCTTAATTTTTTTTATAATGATAAAAATACCTCAATAAATTTATATCCAATCTCACCAAATCAATCCTCTATCCTATAAATACTACAAGCACAACACAAGACACTCTGTTTAGAGGAACATAATATTATAGAATGTATAATAAATAATTAATTCAAATGATTATTGTAATGGGAGTAATATAGATAATGGAAATTATAAATTATGTAATGAATACATTTGGGAAACATGGAATATTATATGGGAATAAATATCTTAATAAATATGCATAAAATCAGTATATATCTATAAGACATAGTTTTCATAATGTTTTTGATTATTTATCAGTTTTTTTACTATAATAAAAATAATTTGGCCACAATAATCATTGACCAACTGGAATTCCTAAAATAATGACAAATACACTTTTATATCTATATAATATCACATGGTCACTAACCATTCTATCAAAATGATATTAAAATATGGTACAATGTAATATACTATTTTATTCTATAATGAATAATTCCTCATTGTTTAATTAAAAAATATAATAAAAAATATAATTTAAATATTTAAATTCATTTTACTGTTAAATCATTCTCAAAATAATAATGTTGTAATTAAAATATCACAACTCAAGAAAAAAATATCCTAAACGTCACATAGTAAAACTATTTCATAGTGATGTTCCATGTATTGAAAAATTTATACATCAAAATACCTCCCTATAACTCATTATAGTTAAATTTATGTTATCAATGTACTTTTAGTCAAAAAAATTTAAAAATTAAACCATAATAAATTAAGTTTCATGAATGTTAATTTCCTTATTTTTTTTATTTGAGGCTGTCTAGTGGTTTGAGAGGGGTATCAAAAATTCTACAAGTTGGTCTAAAGTTATTTTTAAAAATTATAAATATATTATAAAATTAATTTAATGTTTTAAGAAGTAATTTTATTATACTAATAGATTATTTAGAAAATTAATTTATGATTTTATAAAATTCATTTAATTAAATTTATGGATATTTTTGAATTTTTTAGAGTTTATAATATATCATTTAATTTTATATTATTAGTTTTCAAATTAAATATGAAATATTTTCAAAAATATTTTACCCTTAAAATTGTTTTAGAATATCCATAATGATATGGTTTTAGTTATAGTGGTTTGGAAAGGGTAATGGTTGGTTATAATGTCTTGTTTAAAGGTAGAGGGGTGCCTACACTTCTAATATAATGGATACAAAGGGATTTAATGTTGTGTGTAAAGGTACCTTTAAATGTTTCATATGAGTAAGATGATTCTTCGATTAGATGTATATGGGTTAACCATTCATTTTATGTGATCTGTGAAGGTGTACCAGTTTTTATTGTACCAATATAAGGGTAACATAAGTCTGATGTAATTGTAGTTCTATGTTTCACAAGGCTACATAAGGGAATATCAATATCATCCTTATTTAGTTAAAGGTTGTTATCCAATATTTAATGGAATCTCTGTATTTCTTATTTTAATATAATTTTAGGAAACTTGTAAGGGTTATACCATGTTACCCTTACGTAGTCCATCAGTGAAAAGTATGGATAGTAAAACATTCCTGAAAACCAAGTTTTCATTTCAAAAATATATTTTAATGGGGTTTTTACCTAAAATATGGATATTATTGTGTGAAATTAATGGATTTAAATATAATATTGAACTTAATTATAATCGATGTCTTTCATTAAATTTAGATTGTTTAAATGAGTCCTAAATATAAAAATTTTATCTACGAATTTTAATGAGAATAAAATTTCCATGTTGACCCTATATTTCTATGTTTTAAAATAAATTATCTTCACCATTCATTTCCTTATATATTTATCGAGTTCATTTGAATCAAGAAATTAATTTTAGAGTTTATTTACGAAAAATATTTGAGGCATATTTTACTTCCAGAACAACATTTTTCCATTTTGAAGAAATCATCCCTTCTAATGAATTTAGGATTTATCTACATGCATGAAATGAATACCATATATGGAATCTGAGAAATCACATTATGTTATAATTTTAAAATAAAGAATTACCCTAAAATATCTTATTTGATTTAAAAAATGTGATTTACTATAATCAGATAATTATCCAGAGGACAATTGAATAATTATGTTTTTATGATAATGAGGAAATTGAAAATAATGATAATGAAGTAAATGTCATGAAATATTGATAGCATATTGCCAAGTAAAATTTTTATAAAATAGATAGTTTACATTGTGCTGAAATTATATCAAAATACTAAATTAAATGAAATTATATTACATGTTGAAGATATATAGTTCATTTGATAATATTATACCATGTTTCGGAAGGGTTAGTCTCTACGTAAAATGTGTATAACATGTTTTAGAGTGTTATAGTTTTTAATGAAATAATTTTAAAAATATGTTTTCATATAATTTAATTATATTCAAGAGTATTAGAAGAGTGAGAAAATAAATAGTTATATTTTTTTAGAATAGTTATAACTATTATGGAAATTTTTTGAGTCATAATTATATAATTTCATGTTTTTGTCTAATTAATTATTGATAAAATGAATAAAATGACATGGAATGTTATAAAATATCCTAATTAATATTGATGAGAATTATTTGGTAAATTTGTGTATCAGAAAAAAATTAAAATCTAGATTATCAAATTATTTTTTCTTTGTTATTATGTTTATAAAGACTATTATATCATTCAAATAACATTTTTAATGTTTTATATGATAATAAAACGTTATAATTTCATTATATCATAAAAAAACTTGTTTCAACTCATGTGAAAAAAATTAGGCTTTCATATTTGGGATATTTGATCTCATTCTGTTAAAATATATTGTTTCATATGAAATTTAATATAATTTTTGTTATATATTATTATTATTATCATTAAGTATGACTGATATGAATGGGTATTAAATAAAAAATTCAATATTTAAATGAATTGTTAAAATAATTTCCATATAGAAATGATTATAATTGAGATTAATGATATATATTAAACATCAACTTAGTGAAAAATAAATCATTTTTTTAATAACATTTCTCCTCGAATATATATAAGGAGATAGATGCAATATTTTATTTTCAATATATATATATATATATATATATACATATTATATAGTTATGAAAAATAAAGGATATTTTAAATCCTTACATTGTGTGTGAATGAATCTAATGCTGTCTGAAAAACACTAGAAATCTCTCTTTGTTTTGGATATAATTTCCATTGAAAATATGTGTGGAATTATACATTTAATAAAAAGTTATTCTATATAGATTTTGGTCAATTATTTTTTTAATAATATATCCTTGTATGGTTGTAATAAAAGGTTAGGATGCCTGAGCCTTTGTTAGTGTAATGTGGTGCAGGATATAATGATTACGTGAGAATGATATGGAAGAATTAATTTATATATATGGTGTTGGGGATGACACAATGACATAATGAATTGGTTGAAGCTATTATTTACCATTGCTATTGTGGTAAAATTATGGACTCTTTTTTATAATAAACAACCTTTTTAATGGATCTATTCTCCAATGTTTTTTATATATTCACTTTCCAAATAAGGGAAGTAGTTCAACATTATGCACTTTTATTGAATATTTTATTTGGTAGATTGGTACGAGACCATGAGTAAATAGATGTTTATAATTGACAATAAATTAATTGAATAATTCTGATAGATCATGATTCTGTCAATGATACCTCGAAAGAAATATTAAAATGATAATATTGGAAATTATAATTTTAATAAACAATTAGAGGATAATAAATATATTAATTAAAATGAAGCCTAATACATTTATACATATTCAATACATATATGTGATTTGTGTAATTTGAGAGTGCTTTGTGATGCTAGCTATAGATGATCCTATGGATTGGTAGTTTTCTATATTTTGGTTTAGTGCATTATAAATATCATGCATGTGTTGTAATTTCATAAACCACACCACCCAATTTTGTTGGTTTAATAAATCACAAGGATATTTGAGATGATTTTTTTAAAAAAAATATAGGTTATTGAGGAATAGATGGATGACCGACCCTTCTATACAAGACATATTTCCCTAGTTATACTATGTGGTGATGTGGAATATGTTTATGCTACCAATATATGTGTGTAGATGTTTGTGATGGAATTTTTCCCTCTCACAAGCATGTATATAATAATATATTACCCAATGGATTATTATGGGCATGTAATGTTTGATTATGATGGATTAATGTACAAAACATTACATATGTATATTGGTGGCTATAAGAATCCATTTTTACTATATAAAGAGTTGGTTGTGATAATGAGATGATGATATTCACAAGGTGAATGATATATTACTTAATCACTAGTGTCTTCAAGATAGTTTACAATTGGAGAGAGTTGAATCGAGACATGTAATATTAGGGAATATCATAAATCAAAAATAGATGTAGTTGCATGATACCTTAATTTGATGTTATGGTTTATTTTATATTATTACACGTATTTCATACTTGAACAGTGTTCCATGCTGAGGATGGGAAAAATAACTAAAAACATGTTTAGGAGATGCATTCATTTCATTTATTTACTCATTGGGAGATGTTATGGTTCTTTCATTTAATGAAAAATATATTATATAAAGGATATTACTGAGTATAAATGAAAGAATATCCAATTTTATATTAATTTTTTTTTATGAATATGATCTAGATAGTGTTTATACTATAATTCTCTAGTTCAAGTAGTTTTTTAGAGATGTTAAACTTTGAGGTCACTATTGAGGATTAGTTTTACATTTTTATATGTTTTAGTTGTACGCATTAAAATATTGTATTGGGGTTACCTTTTTATTTAGTATGAGAATTATTTGTGTTTTCGATGTACTAATCCTATCACTTAATTCTCAAATCATTATGATGGTAATTCCTCCAATTTTAAGCATTACCTACCCTCAATGAGAGTCTATAATCCATTTTCAATTATAGGATGTATTTAATATTCATTTTTGATTTTTATTCATTTCCATACTTTGATGTGCACCTTTGGGGTGATGGGTCATGTAGAATTTCATTTTTGGTGATAATTGAATGATATGATAGATTTTGGATTTAGAAACTTCTTAAGATGAATATGTTGGTAATGAAAAATTCCGATTATTCTTAATACATTATATAACCAAATGTGACATGCTATACAAGGCATTTAATTCTTTCCTCTGATTTGATGGAATTTCTATAATTTTTACTAAATATGTAATGATAAATGATTATGTTTTCATGGTAAATGCCTATTATTTGTTCATGTTGAATTATATTATGATCACATGTTTTTATAATAGTATACCATCGGGAAAGATTAATAAATTATTTAAAGAATTACTATTGAGTAATTTTTATCCCATTTTGGAGTCCATGATATATTTTTTATTTTGTAAGAGTATTTGTAGGATTATATACATGTTAGGTTCTTACTTGATAATTTCAAAAAAATGTGTCTTAAAATCATTATGTAGATGAGGATGATAAGGAAAATTATTGAAGGATGACACTCTGAGAGATCTAGTTCTAGAGTTTGAAAATATATGTGGGATCCAGTATAAATCATTGGACGTAGGTTCAGTTAGAGGATATAGTGATAGACTATTTTTGAATCATGATCAAAGTGAGCATATGGTTCCATTTACCATGAGGATATTTTTTGGGATTGCTTAACATCGGTATATCTTCTTCCTTAGAGTATATGAGGAGTTGGATGATTTATGGGGGACTTCTTATATCATATTTTTGGATGAGACTATCTCATTGACCTCAAGGGTGTGGCTTCATACTCGCTGATTTTTTCCCTCAATTATAGGATTTCTAATTTCAAATCTTGATGTATTATGAGACAATTATGTTGATTTTTTGAGTATAAAATAATTGTATTTTAATAACACTAATATGAATGAAATGTTTTACCATCATTCATTTACTTTAATCAAATTGTTATTATTTAATAGAAACCTCTTACATTAGATGATTGAAAACCACCTCAGATATCATTTAGACATGATTGCTTGTAACACATCATCATTTTATACCAACACCACACCTACCAATATTTAGATAAATCACATATAGATAATTATTTGGGCCTGGTGTTCAGATAGTGTCATGGTGTAGGGATAGAGTTTTTGTGGAGCTCATCATACAACTATAATTCTCTCACCTCAAGCCCTTTTTTGGTATTGGGGATGGGGTTTCTATCAAAACTTGCATCCTATATTTATTTTATGGGATAGGTATGGTGGATTTTTACTACAATGGAGGTGGTTATATTATGTATTCATTGGTTTTGATCATTTTACTCATCAATATGACAAAGTCATATGGGTCCCACTTTAGGGGAAATAAAATATTGTATCTATAACGATGTGGTGGATGAGGTAAATCTTCTTTCATCGGACCACCAATTTCTTTTAGTTGGGAAATTTCCACACCGATGACCTTCCATGACATATCGTAGAACTGCTCTTGAAGCTATATGTTTTTTGGGTTTTCAAATAGGTCCCCTGAATCCCACCAACATCGTGTTTCATTTAAATTCTGAAGAGGGTTAATATCGATTATGGGTCAAACGTTCATGGTCCTTTGGAGGTTGTTTAATGAAAATTTTAAAGTGTACAACAGATTTTAATCCCTACTCTGAACCTCCGATTGTCCCTATTTGGGTAGGATTTCCAGTACATCCCGGGTACTTGTTCAAACAGGAAGCCTTATTTCCTATTTCCAGACTCATTGGCAGTCCTCTGAGGCTAGATGCAGCTACAAAATCTCTTTCAATACTTTCAATAGCCAGGATATGCATTGAGATTGATGTTTCAAAATCACTGCCCTCGAACATTTGGATCCAGAGTGGTGACTTAGTATTCTTACAAGATGTTGTTTATGAGAGGGTTCCAGACTATTGCATGAAGTGTTTTAGGCTGGGGAATGATTCTCTCACCTGTGGAAATCATGAATTATGTCCTAAAAACTTGAAATCAAAATGTATTGAAAAGGTTAAAGATAGTCACAAGGAGGTTGGCCCCTCTGGTTGCTCTAATCAAGCAAATGTTAGTGTGGACCAGACCATACAAGCCCCTGGGAATTAATTATCGGATTTTATCAACACAGTCATTGCTGAGAATGATAACACCACAGCTCTTAAAAATGAAGTTCAACCTCATGAGACTTATGAAATTATTAAAAAAGATTATAACCTTCCAATCAGTACATCTGAAGTTAAAAGAGATGATTTACATGAGGAAATGGGCACTAATGAGGAGGATACAGAAGATATTGATGCATCCATGATGGTCCGAAAAGGAAAAAAAATTATGGTTGACTCTGATGGTTTTATCACTCCACATCCCAGGAAAACCCGAATATATCGGGGTAATTCCAATAGTGATAGGACTATTATCACTAGATCTCTAGCTTCCAAAACTATTTAGATTGAGGTCCCTCCACCAACTGCACCTATTGAACAATTACCTGACCCATCACATTCCTCTGAATGTTCTGATTCAGAATAATCCTCAAGTGAGGATAATAATGATCATGCACTTAGGGATGCCTATCAGCTTGAGGAGTCTTTGAAATTCACATAGGAGCTTGACTCCTGGATTGTGGCACATGATACAACTTCCTTTAGAAGTTACCAAAATGGTGAAATGACTATCGAGGCTTATCTGGATATTAGAAAAATAAATGGCTATCAATGTGGCCGATGAATTTGAGAAAAATCCAAATTTTGAATTTAAGAACATAACTTGGCAGTGATTCATGATGATCGCTTTCTTATCTGCTTCAGAGATTTCTTCTTGGATCTGAATCTGATCGGTTTAGTGGTTTTTCAAATGGTCTTTTCTTTGAAGGAGCTTCTATGTCCTCTTTCAACTCTGCTCGGCTTCCTTTCTGATTCTTTTATTATGTGCTCACCATGGATTGGCTTGATTCTTGTGGCTGTTTGAAATCTACTTGATAGAATCTTTAGGATACAACTTGCTTGCTTTGACTTTGATTGATGATGGATTTTCGAATCCGAGTTTCTACTTTCAAAAAGTATATATGTTAAATTTGAGTATTTTTCAGTCTGCTTCATTGATTTAGAAGCTTAAATCAGGCTGGATTTTTTGCTTGATGTGATGATTTTGGATGGTTAGATCACTGCTTCTATTGGTTTCTGTTTGATTTGAATGTCAAAATCTTCTTCATTTTTCCTAAACTCTTGATCTGAGTTTTTAGGTTCCCTCTGGACTCTGGAAAAAAAATTATTTAGAGAGCAGCATGATATTTCTTTGTTGGAGAATCCCTCATGCTACTTGGCTATTTGTGTTGCTGAATATTCTGAGGTATTAATTCTGGCCTGTTCGTTCTATTTATGTGCTTGATGTGCACATCAGGGAGGGCTGTATCTGGAATTCTTCATCACTCCTATGGAGGTTGGATGACACTGCTCCTTGAAGGACTTCACCTCGATAGATATGTTTCTTTGTTTTTGTTTATTTTTCATGATTTCCATTATTCTCTATTTAAATCCCCGCTGGTGTAAACACATTACACCTCGTTCTTCTACTGTAACTTTTTGAATTTAATAAATTCCCTTGATAACATGAACTAGGAAACTGGTTCATGTCATCACTTAAAAAAATAAAAAAAAATTGAGAACCTGTTATGTAATTTTTTTAATGAAAAGTAAAATATTAACCATTAAGAAACTAAATTATTTGAACATGATTATAATTTAATGAAGAATGTAATATTATAAAGAAATTTTCTACGTGTTTTTATGATACATGTTTTCATTTAATGTTGTTAGCAGAATATTAATAAAATGGTAGTTGAATAAATAGATTATAATTAAAGAATGTTTTTAAATTTCTCATAATAATCAATTAGTTAACATTAAACATGTTATTAATTTTTGTGGAAGTATATAAAATTAACACAATGTTAAGAATAATTTGAATTGTATATGTTATTAACTATTATTATTTTTCAAATTAATAATAAATATTTTCCGGAATTTTTTATTTAGGGAACATGTTTTTATATATAAACATTAAATATTTTTCATGAAATTTAAATTTAGTTTAATTTTTTTATAGAATGTTTTTGGAATATATTTCATATCTATCATGGTGAAATTTTTGTAAGTATTTTTTGAAATTTATAATCTTTCAATGTAAAATGTTTTGACACATCTCTACCAATAAAGGAATACATTAGAACAACGGGAATGTTTTAAAATTCTAATAAAGGAGGGAATAAATGAAATATTTAATGTATCACATGTAAATTATATAATAAAAATTTATGAATGTATATTAGTAAAAATTGTTTATGATATTTTATGCATGGGAAGTTTAAAATAATTATGAATTAAAATCAAATATTATTTCAAATAAAAATTTTGTTCTATTGTTTCTATATAAATTCATATAATGTGATTGTTTTCGAAGGTGTTTCCTTGTTTCATTTTTTTGATATTATTTTCATATTTAGATTATTATTCTAATATGAGTGTCCATGATTAAGAGTGTGCGAATTTAATTGGGAACTAGTGTCTTGGTCATGTTATCAATATTCCATGGTCTATTAATTATAGTTATTTTTAGATGATGTATTGGATATCATATACATTTTAGGAGATATATTTTTCTCTTGATGTAATTTTTATTAGTGTAATTTTTTCTATTTGAGTGGTATGACCACCATGATATTGATTTCAAGATATTTTGAAATATAGTACTGGTTTAAACCTTTTTCATATTGTGGATAGTGTGTTCCAGATATAACAAGTATATTCAGAGGTATCTCATTGGGTGGTTGGGTAGTCTTTTATCCCTTAACCACCCTCTATGGTTTTGTTTTAATTTGTGGGGATTATAATTCATTTAGATGTTTTTCATGTATGTGTACAAAATAATACCAACAATTCCATTATTATTTAATGTTTTTTGGTGGTTCATGATTGGTTTTAACAAATTTAAAACTTTCTCTAAAATGAATTTAAAAATTATAAAGAGGACGTAAAATGATTTTAAAAATTATATAAGTAATTTGAATCTTCTAATGATTAATTTGGACGATTAATTAGGGATTTTTAAAAAATAATTTTAATATTTTTTAGGCGTATTATAAATTTTAAATGTACAGTAAATCCATTAATTTTACATTATTAGTTTTTCAACTGAAAATGTAATGTTATCAATAAATTTTTTTCCCCTAAACATGTTTTTTAAGTTTAAAAAAGCGAATGATGTATTTATAATAGTTTTTAATGGATAATTATTGATTTTAATTCCTTGTGTAATGTAAGCAGGAGTTTTATTCTTCTTTTGTATTGGTAAATAATTGTATTTGTCTTATTCATAGTGTTGTCTTCCATGTTTCATACGGGTAAGGAAGTTTTTCCATTATATGTGTAAGGACAACCTGATGATATTATTCTCTATATAATGGTATTTTTATTTAACAAATACCAAAATTAGGTTACTCCAATTCATTCCAGTGGGAGGATTGTAGTTTCTAAATTTTTTATATGGGTAACTAAATATTGTACAAACATGAAAAAGTTAGTCCTTAAATAAATAAAATATGTTTGGTATTTATTCTCCTTGTATAAGGCAGATCTACTTTGTAAGGGTAAACCGTATTACCATTAATCATGTCTAAAATGTAAGGTATGGAAAATATAAATTTCTAAATAATGAATTTTACTTCCCTGTACTTAATATAATATTTTTACTATAAATTAAGGAAATTAGTTTTATTAATCATATTTTTTGAATTTGATAAGGGTTATAAATATATTCTTTGTCATTATTATTATATAAATATCTTAATTGATTCTTAAATGGAAAGAGTTTTAATATGAAATTTAATGAGAATTAAATTTCTAAAGGGACACTTTTTCGTTGTGTTTTAAAATACCAAATCATTAAATTTGAGTGATTTAAGACTACTCAGGTCTCAGATAATCAAAACAACGATGTTGATGTTTTATGAGTATTCTTAATATCATCCACATATTCTTCTTCTTCATCTAGAATATCATTTTAAATATTGAATAAAGAATTATATCCCTTTTGTGTTGGGTGTAGTGACTTGCATGATAAAAACACTAGGAAATGGGACTATGACTTCGCTTTATGTTATACAGTGAAAATTTGAATTAAAAATGATTTTAAAGTTTTTAAATGAATTTTATCCACAATAATTATATAATAATACATATAACAATCACTTGATAATATTATTCAATAATTTAAAAATTATGAATGTCGAAGATAAAATGAATTTAGTAAAATGTAGACTATGTATTACATGGTATATATTTGAAAAAAGAATGAATTTATCCCATGTAGAAAATATTTTGAAAAATTATAGTGATTGAAATTTATATTTCATGTAATTGATAAAAAAAATTTGAAAATATTATTGAATGATTAATAATAATTAATCTCACATTATAATTATCATCATATGCTATATACTTTTAATTTTCATTAGTAAATTATTTCATGACTATAATATGAAATAACTTGACAATTTTTATGATTGTAGGAATTTAGGGGAAAAAATAGTGACATGTTATTAAATAGTCATAATTATTCAAGAAATTTTCCAAGAGTGATAAAGGTATCACTACATTTTGTTTTCTAATTAATATTTGATAAAATCGAAATGATAGAATGGAATTATATCAAACTGCTTAAATAATGATAATGATAATTATTTGATAATTAATTTTTATAGAAAATTATTTAAATTTTTATTTTAAAATTAATTATTCTAATTAATCTCAACATATCAAATATTATTTCATTTAAATAACATTATTTATTCTTGGAGATTATTTTCACATGTTATAATTTAATTAAATTTTATAACTATAAAGATCATTGAGTATTTAAATATTAATATTTATGTTTTATTCCAAAACAATATTCATGTTCAAAATATTTGTGATATATGATCACATGATTTTGATATATGTTTTTTTACTCTAATATTTATTATATATTGTTTTATATAATTTTATCACTGTTAATCATGTGTGATATTATTATATATAAGATAACCACATAAGAATGATAATGATTTGTTAATATACAAGTGGCAAGTTGAAATGATTATTATAGAGATTGATGGAATATTTTGGAAAATTATTTCATGATGGAATTATAGATTTAATAAATAATATATAGCTACTTAAATTTATATGTCTAGTGATACTGAGAAGTATTATTAATAAATATGTTAATTAAAGATCTCTATGAAAAATAATGATTATTTAAATTAATGATTTGGGGTTTAGTGAGCATGCTTTTGATTGGTAAAGGATGTAATTCAATATTTTTTCTATATTTTCCATTTATTTTATGTGGTGAATAATACATTTAATGTTAATTAATTATATATGTATATAGATTTTTGGTGTGGTAAAATGAAAACATGTATGGTTGGAATAATGGACATAGAATCCCTATGAAGTGATGGAGTCATAGGGTTTCAGTTATAATGATTTGGTTGGAATGATTTTTACTATGTTGTATTATTTTTATTATTGTTAATAATTTCACATGGAATGTTAAGAGGGGTTAAATATGGGATAAAATATTTTTTATGATAAAAATTATGATTGTTTCATAGTATTGAAGCATCTGGTTTAGTGATATTATAGGCAGATGTTATTTATATAATTAATTAATAAGTAAATGACTCATTTTGATAATATACATTGTGAGGTCATATATAATGAGTTATCATGGAAATATTTTTATAGTATACATAAAATTGAAAAGAAAAATGAGTTTTGTGAAGAACAATACTACTTCATTATTCTTTCTTACGATGATGAATAAATGATAATGAAATAAAATAATTAATATTTCCACTTTAAGAAGGATTATATTAATTAAATTTTAATTTTAAAATTGTAATTGTAATAATTATTTAATGGATAAAAAATTAATCAATTGAAATAAATATGGATTATTGTATTTTTATTTTGTACCAAGACTACAAGAGTGACATATGTGAGTGATATATGATGTTAATAAAATTTTTCTAAGGTTATGAATTTTCACATAGTGTTGTTATAAATTTTATATATATATCATATTAATTTTTTTTATTTTATACTCTACCCACCCAATGTTGTAGGCCAAATAACACATAGTGGAATCTATGAGGTTGTTTTTCAAAATATTCAAGTGTGCGAGAATGGATGGTTGACTAATACCTCTAGACCCACATTCTTCTCCATGTAGTATAATTTATTGTTATAAATGGTTTTTATTTTTCCCCATATATATGTGAATAATGTTTTAATTGATTTATGTTATTTCACACACATGTAACCTTTGATACATTATCTTATGGAGTATTATAGGTATGACATGTATGAGAAGTGACGACCTAAGGTATAAGACAAACCATACAAGCAGTGGTGGATCCCGAAAAATATGTGGTTACTATATAGTGTTGTGGTTGGGATAAAAATATTATATTATTAATTATTTTCAATGTGTATTAATTTATCCGAGGTGTCTTCAAAATAGTCTTCTTTACTGTATGCGTCTTAAATTTGGCATACATTTGGAGGGAGATGACTTAGGATGTGTTAAATATTGAAAGTGCGGAAAATGATAAGGTAAGTGGTTGCAAGGTACCATTATTTTTTATTATGTTCAATATTATATGATCACTTGTATTAAATACATGGTGAGTGAGAAAGGGTTATGACATAAAAAATTACAGAAACACTATTTAGGTAACCAATTAATTTCATTTTAATACTCTCTTTTCATTTTTAATATTCTCTCACATCTTTCATGAGTGGTTCTATGGAATATTATACTGATTATACATGTTATAACAACTATAAATATATATTAACAATTTTTATGTCTTAAAATAATGTTTGATGACCAATATAGTTTTTTCATGACTAAGAAGTTGTTCAAGAGTAGTTGAGGTATGAAAGTCGCATCTGTAGATATTTTATTGTTTCTTTAAATGATTTGGTTACATGTTATTAACTTCATGTATTGAGATTCGTTCCATATTTATTATTTATATTATTTTTTTGTGTCATTTTTCATCATAGAAATTAATTATAAAATCTTTATGAGGGGATATCCTATATTTTTATTATCATACACTGCCTTCTTAAATCACAAACACTTGTGTAATTATTGGCGGGCTTCTATAAATATTATATATATTCCATACATATACACACAAGAGAGGTAAATTTAAGTGGGGTGGGTTATAAAAAATATTCCTTGATGACTCCCCAAATCACGATTCAATAAACTAAATATGTCACAAACCTATGATTTAAAAAAATGGCCCAATGAAATTAGTTATGAAATGATGTTTCTATTAGATAAAAAATAAACCCATATTACAACCATAGTCTGCCATATCTACTATAATTCCTCGAAATAAATAATCATTCCAAAAAATAATGAGTAAAAATGTTTTTCTTACATATAGCATGGAGGATTACCTAAATTAATATAGATATGTGAACATATTTCCATCAGTTGAAAATAAATGTAGGTTAGTTTTCTTAAAACTATTTATTAGTAAATAACCTTATGCTAAAATGCCTTGGGATCCACATGAGAATAAATAAGTAACAAACAATAATTTTTTTCAATCTCTATACATCAACTGTTTTATATTATAATACTAAAACAAATATTGGAATAAATATTCCTAAAATAAAAGAAAATAATATAAAAATTATATCATATTTTGATATATATAAATTAGTACATCTATAATAGCCGGATGTTTTCTAAATTTGTTTTAAAATTAATTTAATCTTTTTGATGTTTTTCATTTCATGCAACTCTAAAAATAGTTTATTTTTTATTAAATCACTATGGATATCTTGAGATATATGAAACAACAGGTTTATAATGCACAAAATGCAATATATATTTTTGTCATTCCATACATGGAACATCAAGGTAATATTATGCTACACTCAATACTGACTTTCCTAGTTGTCTTATGAAACATAACGACTGAGTGTTACCAAAAAATAATTCATTATTTAAATATTATTATTTTATAGGATAGAATATTTTCATGAAATTAAATTATATATGATTAAATAAATTATGAAAATATTTTGTGGAATTCATTGGATACTGAATAATTAGATAAAAATATAAAAACAAAATGGATATAGAAGGAGAAATTTTTGTTAAAGATTATTTTTATGTGAAAATGAAAATATTTGTTAGTATGTTTAATAAATAGTGATTTATATAAATTTTATTTATATGTTATATATTTCAACATGATTTTTTTATAATCATCCAAAATATATTATAAATATATGATAAGAAGAAACCTGAATTGATACATAAAACCTATTTTATTATAACGGTAGTTTTGCAATGTTTTAATAGAGAACCCATTTTAAATCCAATTTCTAGAAACTTTAAAAATTCAATATGTCAAAATTAACATCATATTTTAACAAGAATTTAAAAAATTATCTTAGGATAATATTTTAGTATTTTTCCCTAATGCTTTATTTTTAATAAATAATTAACGATGCTAAATTTTAAATTATAAATTATTTTTCATCTAATTCATTTATAATGTGAAATTATATTTTAAATTAATTATTTTGATTAATTAGATAATTATTTTATAAATTAATCTAATAAAGGTCATTTTTATAAATTTTAATTTAAATTGGTTATAAAAATTATCAAACTTTTGAAAGTTTCAACATTAAAAACCCATAATGTCGTCCCGTCAGTGGGATATTTTGTTTTTTAATTTCTAAATCTTATCTGATTATAATTTGGAAAATTTGATTCTTTTTCTGGAATAAACCAAATTTATAATGTGTAATAAAGTCAGATTTGTTTTACAAAAATTATTAGTGAAAATGATTAAAATTATTTACAACAATTTAGAAAAAAAAATAATGTTATCAATTTACCAAACCACAAATTAAAGACCCAAAATGACCAATAAATTTTTCCAAAATATTTTATAAGTACCTTATTTGGCCATGGACATTAAATTATTGAGTTATTTTTTATGGTATGAATTTTTAAGGCGAAAATGTAGTTACACCTTAATTATTTTCAGAAATGATATTTGTGTTATTTCCCCTCCCTATAAATGGCCACCACCTATCCCTCTCCCTCAGATCTCCAAAAACAATTAAGATCATTAAATATCATCATAAAAAAATACCAATATTCTTAATTTTATATTTTAAGCCTATATCATGGAAGAAATAATCCATGTATGTCATTTATAACAAACAAAAAATGAGTTATATGATTAATAGGTAATAACTTCTGTTAAGATCCTTTAATTTAGTTTATTTCTCTACCCCCACCACTTTTTTTATTCAATTACTGTAGAAACAATATAGTATATAAAATATGATAATTTTTTTATTATAATATTTTTTCATAAACTTATACTCACATACATGTAATGGGTAACAAATATACTGTTTACGTGTACAACGAACTGCTGCCTCAAAATATTATTATAGTTCATTTTTTTACCACCTCTCATGATAAAAATTATGATCAAAAATAATTTTATTTATGTTATTTATTATATTAATTATGTATTTAATTTTATTTAATCAATTTAAAACACATATATTTATATCTTGAATTTAGTGTGAATAAGATAATTTTGTTTCATGACGTGTGGACTACTGCCCCCTCAAAGATATGTGATTCATTCAAACCAAACATAGAATATATTAAGGATGAGTTTTGTGAAATTATATGATATATATGATGAAATAATTATAATGTAATATATATATACAGACACCCTTAATTCACTAACCTTATTTCATTCAATATGATAAATAAAACATAAACATAATTCATTTGTATGTATGGCTTACCGTCTCCATGAATAGTGTATTACATTTTATACATGTATATTATATAGATTAGTATATAAAACATATAAATTATATAAATTATATATATATATATATATATATATAAATTTTTGAATCATTATATATGTATATTTCCCAAAGATATTACAAATTAAGACGCAAACAAAGAACAAAGAAGATATTACCCGAAGTAAAATCTTAACATAGATTTGTTAACAAGAAAAAAATATGAATTTGTAATAATAATATAAAAGGTATTATAAAAAATAATATGTTTATATGAAATATTTATAATAATATTATATTTAACATTCAAGAGTTTTGTATGATTATAATGAGTTCCAAGATAAAAGGTAATGATATTTCATTTCACTTTTTATTTCTTTGTGATAAATTCTTTCTTTACTACCCATTAAATTTATGTGGTGCCTATACTACCCATAGATGTATTAAGTTATTAATAATGTTACATTTATGGGTATTTTCATATCCATTATAATATATTTATTTCATGGTTTTTATGTTTAAAATGTCACAAAATCGGTAAAATTGTTCTTTCAGAATTTTCCTTCATTGAGACTCATCTTTTATTATGCTCCATTATTATTTTAGAGGTGTATATAAATAATTCTACATGTAATAAGACGAATATAATTATTCTAATGATATTATAAACATCATTTAATTTCATTTTCTTATATTTAGAGTATGATATAAAGTTACCAATTTAAGTTATTTTATTGAAACAATATCATCTATTTTCAATATTGCTTATGTTTCGGTTTCCATTGATGAAATATTATGATATATCCCTAATGAAAACTCTTTAACTTTATTATCCGATGTTTATTAAAAATATAATCATGTATTGGTAATATTTTCCACTCTTTGGTGCATAATATATATAAGAAGGAGTTTTTAAGAAAGCCCGACTTTTCCCTCTCTGGGTTGAAAAATATGCTTTCTATTAAAAAATTGTTTTCTAAAAAGGATTTCAAAATGTTATGAGGAATTCTTTATAAAATTTCAATGTGTTTTCAATGAAAATTGTTATTTTTTTGGAACTTATTTAATAATTTTTGTCAAAAATTTTCATTTTTATCTGGCGATATTCATAAGTTTTCAAGAAAAATGTTATTCAAAAATGTAAATATTTCATTATATGCTTTTTATATTATTGTCAATGAAATGTTTTTAAAAATATTTTAATTATTTATACATATGTTATCAATTTATTTTCAATGAAATGGATTCCAAAACGTTTCCAATATTTCATTATAACATTCCAAGGTATTTTCTGTGAAAATGATTTTCAAATGGTTTTATGAATTATAAATCCATTTAAAATAAAAAGGAAATTTTACTGAAGTTTTTTTTAAAAAAATATAAATTTTATTTTCAATCTGATATGGAAACCATTAATGTTACTCATGCCTTGATAATAAATTATAAAAAGGTTATATTCATATTATTTCTTTTAATGGGTTGTGGTTAATGTCATTGTATTTATGAAACACATTTATCATTTAAAGGTTAAATGTTTATGAAATACATATCCCATTCATGGGATATAATTTAGATGAAATCATTATAAAACCTGTATCTTTTTCCCTAGGTTATGATATAATGACATGTTTATGACATCCATTTTATTTCATGTGTTGTGATATAATTTTTAATGATCATGTTAAACATGTATGTGTAATTTTATTATGAGATGGGTATTGCATGCTTCTCCATCAAAGTAATTCGGTAAAGATTTGAATTTCATGAGATAGACTAAGATAGTCTTGATAATATTCATTGACAACAATAATTACCATGTTATAGATCCATAACAACCATGTTTGTATTATTAGTGAACCCATTATTCTAAAATGGATATGGGAGTGAACCATGACTACCAAGATGGTATATGGAGTGATAATATTTTACTAAGAAGGTGTTATAAGAGATTACGTGGATACTATAGAAATAATATTATATGATTATGTGTTTTCCATAATTCCATGTTTTATTCAAATGTTATTCTTTCATGGAATATGTTATTCATTTCCTTATAAATCATATCTTATAAAAATTCATGAATTATTCCATGATTCATGTTTAGGATGTTATGATATATCGGGTATGATATTCCAATGTTATGATCAAATTATCATTCCAAAATTCTCATGCTTATGATCACTTGTATCTCTTTTTACCCAGACTGAGTCTATGAGATAAACCCATTTTAAGTTTACTTAAATGGTTCATGATTATATATATAAAGTATGATGTTTATAAGAAGGGTTCTTGTAATTAAGAAAATTATTGGAGACAATTTATTTAACATACATACTGGTGTTTATGATTCCATGTTTCCAAATTCAGTAGTGTGGTATGATCATTTAGCATCTGATTGTATAATTTTTTAATTATTCTGAAAATGTTATGTAATTATAATATATTGGTAGTGAGAGTAAATATATTTTGTATCATTGAAATGTATTAGTTAACCTTTTGAATCTAAGATGAGAAAACCATTGTGGGAACCCTAATGATAGTTCTAGGGATAATTATAAGTATAAACAAATTTATTGGAAAATGTCATGGAATTTTGGTAAAGGATGAGTGATTTACAAGAAATACATCCATTAATGTATATTACATGTGGATGTGGCTCTAGGAAAAATGTACCTAGGGGTATCATTACTAACCAGATTTTATTGCACTGACTTGGGGTAATCTGGTATATAAAAACGGTCATCGATGCCCACCTCGTTTGACACTCCCGAGTTATATGAATTGAAAATTAAAAAAATATTCTTGAACCATCATAAAGAATGTAAATATAAGATATCTTTAAATAACCTTTTATAAACAGAGGGTGTCAAGAATTAGGAATTTATTATCATTTATACATATTAAAAGTAATTATTTTCATGACTATGTGGTTCTGTTCTTTAATAAGTAGTGGTCAAAATAAGATTCATGTTTCAGTCAATGGTAGAAACCAGAACGAACTAGATTAACATTGAATGTGATTTATGATTTTATGATGAGAAGTCAATTTAGATGACCACTGGGGTGAATGATCTTGTGATCCTGCCGAATCTGTTTTCAAAGAACATAATTAATGACATGTACCTTAACCAACTCTTAGACACAGTAAGGAAGATAAATATGGAGTTTTATATGAGTTTAAGAAATAGAGAACATGGAGGAAAGCTAATTTGTTTTTTTCGTGTCATGATTGTGTAAATAATCACCACAGTGATTGTCTTAGAGGAACAATATGATATTTTGATTGTGGAATATATTGAAAAAAAAACTAGTGACTACAATGAAAAATTTAAGAGTTCATAAAATAAAAAAGATGTGAATATTGGAATCCCTATGAAATCATAGAAGGTTAATTATATTATGTATTTAATATATGTTAATTAGGAAACTAATTTACCATGATTAATTCTTTTAATGATAATCAGCAAGGTGGTAAGAGTAATGGTTATTTTGTTGATGATGATGAGACTATAAATTAAATGTGAAAGGAAAGAGGTATTATGTAATAATATCAGGTAATATTATTATGAATTATGGATGAAGTGAAAAAATCAATGTTTTTATGTATTTGGGATTTAGTTAAAAAGTTGTATAAATGGTTAAATAAAAAAGGATTGTCCAATTTTTGTTTCTTGATAAGGATTTAAAAGAATGTATTGAATGTTACTAGTGGACTAGAAAGGTGTTTTAATGTAAAGGTGATGTCCATGTAAAACACATGATTGAAGGAATGATAACTCTTAATATGTTACTTACTTTACAAAAATGATTTTCAGATAAAAATATGATGTATATAAGTGAATTGAATGGTAGTTATTGCCTTGGAACTAATTAAGGACTTGTTTACATGTAGTTTACACTATCATTAATGAATTTGAAAACATCTTCAATTTATGGAATATATCATGTAACATAAAGAATAAGGAAGCATGTCTGTTTTCTAGATGTTTTTACAGGAATTCATGTAATTACCACATTTATAGAGAATATATGATGAGGGAGTAACATGTTTGGAACGTGAAAACCAAGAGCTACATTCTAATTTATATGGAATCAATTTTAAGTTGATTTCCAGAATATCTTTCTAATGTTTTTAATTTTCATCTTTTTCAGTGGTTATAAGCTTAAACATTCATTAATTTTTTTGTAAAACATGAAATTAAGTACTTATTTATTAATATTTTATTGCAAACCTTGGTTAAAAGTTTATTTAATGATTAACCTTTTTTCAAGGATTCCTATTGCATTTGTTTTTGAAGTCATATTACTATGGTTTTATAAAAGGTCATCATGTATGTCAAAAAAAATAATTTCTTGTATGGATGTGGGTCTTTAACACAATACCAATGAACGATAAGGGTTTCATGATTACTATTATCATAAAAGATGTCCTTGCTAATGTATTATTATTTTATTGAATAATTATTTATAATGAAATGGTACTATTATTTGTTATTTTTAGAGATAAATATATTAACCATATTGAATTTTAATGATTTATATAGTCATATTTTTATACATTTCATTCATTTATGGGCCTCAAAACATGCTAAAACTGTAGTTTAGTACTTTGAAAATGAATTTTAATTTTCAGACATACTTTTATTTAAGTAATGGATAAATTAGAAATAGATAAAAGAAAAACACATGAATGAAATATTGTTTATAGAAACGTAATAATTATGTATATTTCATTACATTCACGGTCATTAAAATAATTACTCAATGATAAGAAAATGATTAAAAAAATGGGTTATCCTAATAAATAAATTTTTGATGAACCAATGGCCTTTTAAATCAGCATAGATTTATTACATCGATGCCCTCAGATATTCATTGACCATTCACTTGTTTGTGATTGAATACCTTAATCATTCCCAATGAATATTTACTCTTTTCCTCCATGTACATGTTTGCACTATGAAGCTATATAATTCTATGTAAAAAAATAGTTTTCTGTTAATATGGGTAACTATTATATTTCAAACATTTCATTTTTAATGGAAGTTTTAGGATTCTATTTAATGATAAGGTTTTTGATTAAAAGAAATTGTAAATATTAAACCGTGGATAACCCATACGAATTTTTAGGACCAAATTAATTTTATGGTGGTTAGAATATAACACCTCAATATTTTATCTAATTATAAAATTTTAATTTAATTTAATCATTTTGAAACTTTTAATTTCACACAATGAAGAAAATAGTTTATTTTATATTAATTCCATATGTTTGGCTTGTGGTATATGAAACATAATGTTAATTGATAACTATAAGAAATATAAATTTTATCATTCTCTACACAGAACATCAAGGATAACTTACATTACATGAAGAACTGACTTTCCTCGACATTTTATGTGACACACACGACCGAGTGTTACCGAAAAATAATTCATTATATAAATATTATCAATTAACAGGTTAAAAATGGACATAAAATTGAATATTGTAGGATTAAGTAAAATATGAATATATGTTGTGGAATTCATTGGTTACCTAATAATTAAAAATGAATATAACACCCAAATAAATATAAAGGTACATAATTTATAATAGTCATTTTTTATTTTAAAAGGATGTTTTATATTAATAAGTAAAATTAATAGTGAATAATTGTAATTATATTTAATTGTTATATATTTTAAAAAATATTTGTGATAATAATAAAATATATTTGACTGATATAAGATAAGAACAAACCTAATTTTATGTTTAAAAACAGTTATCTTTATAAATAATATTTTTCAGACATTTAATGATGAATAAATAGTTTTTTGGAACTTTTTTTTATTTAATATGTCCAAATAAACATATTATTTTAATGTGGAACATAAAAATTATGATATGATACATTTCATAAATTTTTATTTAAGGTTTCACTTTTTAATGAATGGTTAAAAATATAGAATTATAATTCAAATATTTATTTTCCTATATTTCATTTAAATGATGACATGACATTTTAAATTATATTAAAAAGTTTAATTAGATAATAAAAGTAGGTATAAATGAATTTTAAGTCATTTAAATCAATTTAACATTGAAATTGAGTATAAAAATTGATCAAACTTTTGGAAACATTGACGTAAAAACCCCACAATGTCGTCTTGTAAACGAGATTATTTTTAAATTAAAATTTTCACATATAATAATAGAATCAGAAAAAATTGATTCCAAATTTATAATAATACGTTTTTAATTACTAATATGGTCAAATTTATATTTTTCAAAAACATTCATGAAAGTGATAAAAATTATTTGCAATGATTAAGGTAAAATAGGTTAACAATGTACTAAAACATAAATTTATGACCCAAAACAACCAAGAAACTTTTCAAAGGGCCTTAATATGGAAATTAATCCGAATGGGACTATCCATTATTGGGTTATTTTAATTTTGAGGACTTTTTTAGTTAAAAACGTGGGTACACCTAACTTGTTTTAAAAAATGACAATTGTCTCCTTTCCTTTCCCTATAAATCCCACCACCTCTCCATTTTCATCATACCTCTCAAAAAAATTATGTTCAGAAAAGATCAGACAAATTAACATACCAAAAACACTACATGAATCTTAAAATCTTCTAATTTTTGGGAATTTAATCCAAGGAAGTCTTTTGGGAGAAACTAAAAATACATACCCAATTAAGAAGTAATGACTTCTCCCAAGCTCCGTTTTTAATTTCCTTCTATATCCATCCACTTTATTTATCCAATGAGTGTATAAAAAAATTAAATTAAATATAATAGGATTTTTGTGCTATTTTTTAACCTAAAAATACACACACCACTTTCTAATGGGTAACAAACATACTATTTATGTGTACGGTGAACTACCGCCTCACAAAGCAGTAATTGTTCATTTTTCCTTTCTACATTATATGGTGAAAATTATAAATGAAAATATATTTATATATGTTATATTGTTTATTTATTATCTATTTAATTTTATATAATCATTTTATAAAAAATTTATTTATACCATCCATTAATTTTATATAGAATAATTTTTTTTGAGGAAGTGAGGACTACTGCCCCCTCAAAGCGATGTGACTCATTCACACATACCATATAACATATTAAGGAATGGTTAAGTGAAATTATATGATATATATGATAATAAAATGATACAGGTGAATATATATATATATACACATATATAGATTTATTTCATTTTCATACATTCTTCTATAAGATAAACAATAGAAAGAACATTCATGGAAATAATCATCTTACTGTGTCCATTAATAGTGTACTGAAATTCATACTTATAAATTTTATATATAATTATAACACAAATATAATTAACAGAAGTGATATTTATGTCAAGATTTATATTATGTAAATCACTATTAATGTATAAGGCCCAATATATAACATATTAAGACACATGCAAAGAATAAAGAAGATATTACCGAAAGTGAAACCACAAAATAGAATTGATAAAAATAGGAAATATAAAGACATAATAAAACCATATATGGTATTATATTTAAGCGTATGGTTCTATGACAGTTTGTAAATAAAATTATATTTATTATACAATATGTTGATATGATTATAATGAGATTCAAGACATTAGGTAAGGGGATTTCATCTTACTTTTTATTTAAGTGTGATACATGATTTATTCAACATCCATTGGTTATGGTTAGTGTATATAATGAACGTGGATGTATTAAATGATTCTTATAATTAGATATTATTTGTATTTATATATCCAATATATGATCTTTATTTTATATTGTCTAATTTCCAAAAGATACCAAATTGGTTAAATAGTTTTGTCTTGATTTTACAATTTTTAGAGTCATGTTTGGTTATGTACATAAATTATTTTTGAGGTGTATATATGTCCATTTTAAATGATATATAATAAATCAAATTATCATCATGATATTTTCATCTTCATTTAATTTCTTTTTCTTGAATGGATTTTATTATCCTAATTTTCAATGTTATAGTAGTTTATTGAAAAGGTCTCATCGCTAATCAGGATTGCTTATGATTAGGTTTCCATTGATGAAATATTATGATCCCTCTCTAAAAAACTCATGAATTATATTATCATCAGAATATTTATAATATTGTAATGTATTTCTACCTTTTTACTAATTTTTTAACATTATATAGTGAAGAAAGTGTTTTTAAGAAATCATGACTTTACCCTATACATAGTATGAAATATGTGTTCTTTACAAACCATGTTTTCTAAAGGGTTATTCTTGAATTATTTATAAACAATCAATGTAATTCAGTGAAATTTTTTATAAATTTATGAATCTTTTTTAAAGTATTTAAGTAGAATTTTTCTAAAACTTTTTCAATATTATTTCATAATTTAACAAGTAAATAGGTTTTGAAAATAATTTTTATATTTCTTCATAAGTATTAAAAGGCATTTTAAATGAAATGGTTTTAATTAATTTTTTCAAAATTTCAATAAAAGATTCAATTAGTTTTCAATGAAATGTTCTTAAAAAGGTTTATTTACTTTTTAAATGTTTTTAATTTATTTTCAAAGAAATTGATTTTCAAATGGTTTTATGTATTAAAAATAAATCAAATAAGACATTATATTTTATTCAATAATTGTTTATTGAAATATATTTCAAAATTATTTTCCAAATAAGTTGACATCGATTGATGTTACTCATTATTTTATAGGAAATTAACTAATGGTTCCACACATATTCATTATCTAAAAAGGTTATTAATAATGACATGGAATTTATAAATCATGTTTCTCTTTCACATGTTATATTTTTACAAAATAAATATCACATTCCATAGGTTATCCAGTTAATGAAATGATTATGAAACCTATATATTTTTTAATAGGGTATGACATGATTACATTTTAATGATACCCATTTCATTTCATGGGTTATGATACGATTAATAAATAACATTTGACATATGTATATATTATTTCATTATGAGTTGGGTGTGACCTATATATCCTTATAATGAATTGGGTATTGATTTATATCTCATTAGATAGACTATGATGGCCTTGAAAGTAATCATTATCTACTAAGATAGCCATAGGAGTGAATTATGACTTCCAAAATGATATG
This sequence comes from Viscum album, assembly GCA_963277665.1. Lineage (NCBI taxonomy): Eukaryota > Viridiplantae > Streptophyta > Magnoliopsida > Santalales > Viscaceae > Viscum > Viscum album. The sequence goes on along the minus strand of OY728126.1, from coordinate 1,657,517,102 downwards.
AGGAGTGAACCCAGGCTACTAAGATAGAAATGGGAGTGAACCTTGACTACCAAGATGGTATGGGTGCAATCCTATACAACTAATATGATCTCGATAGTGAAACATTTTCTTATATGAAATTAATATTATTTGTTTATGTGTTTGACACAATTCCATGTTTCAATTCAATTTTATTATTTCATTGAATAGTTTCTTCATTTCTTTGTTATTCATGTTTTACGATCTAACAATGTTTATTCCATGATTTATGTAAATGATATTATGATATTATTGGTCTAAAATGCAATTTTACTGATCATGTTCTCATACCCTAATTCTTATGATTATTAAAACATGTCACTCTTGTTTACCCTTACTATGAATATGATCTCATCCATTTTTTTGTTAATTTACCTCGGAAATAAAGATATGTATTAAGTATGATGTGCCTAAGAATGGTTCTAGACAAGAAAAAAATAGTTGGAGAAAATGTAGCTCACATACATACCATTGTTAACATTTCCATGTTTCCAAATGCTATATAATAGTATAATATTTGGGTGTTTTTTTGTATAATGTTTAAAGTATTCCTCATATGTTATGTAATGTTTATTTATGGAAATATTGGGCCATTATAACATCCATACACAATTATATTAATGTATAAACTAAAAAAATTAAATATAATTAAATGAGGGATGGATTCTCACCATTTTTGAGTTGAAGTTTTTATTTATTTTGTAGAAAAATAATTATTATAAAATGTAATTTAAAATATGATATCTAAATTTTATCTTGAAAATAAATCCACTATAGGATTATTTGTGTAGAAAATTACATCAAATGTTTTACTATAATTTAGGCAAATCGCAGCTGGCACATCCACCAACATTATTTCCAATAATGTAAAATATCGAAAACATGACACATTAAATTTAAATTTTGATTATTTTTAAAATATACTTATTATTATGTGATATTTATTACAGAACAAAAATGGATCATTTATTTTAATATTCATTTATTCAATAATGTTTAAAAATTTCTTAATAACTCTAATAGGAATAGAATTATTTTTTGTTATATAGATAATAACTATGAAGCATTTTATATGATTCTCCAATATAAAATCACCAAAGATCACTATGTAAAATGTATTCCAATTTATATCATGATTTTTCTAGTCACACCATTCCATGATTGAATTAAAATTTCAAAATCACATGTCAAATAATTTCCCGGAAACAAAAAAAATATAAGGCCCCATCTTTAACCATTACATAATATTGGGTTAACTCACTAATTCCTATTGAGGATATTATTAGGATTAATGATTTGGAGAATTAGACATAACTATTACATAAAAACTCTAATATTACATTCTAGATATGTAAACTCACTATACATTATTTCCCGAAAATAATACCCTTTAAAATAAAAAATTATTTCTTTTTCACAAATAAAATATTCATAAAATTCATCTTAACTCAATCCTTTAAATTACCCATCCTTATACACCATGGATAAAATTTCAAAAACCTAGTAATATAACAAAAATATTAGAAAGGGATACAAAATATGGAATGCAACCATTAGTCTATGAATAATTTGAACTCATTAAAACATTTTCACAAAATCATACATTTCACCCATAAAACATAAAATAATTATAATAATTAATGAAATGATAGATTCCAAAAAAATTATTAAAAACATAAATCATAATAGTAACTTGTGTCATCTATATCATACATACATTGTAGCTTTCACAACTACATAATGAGTAAAATTTATGGCATAATTTAGAATACCTATATTACCAAAATATCTTAGGAAAAACCAAATATGTTATCCCCATATAATTACCCAATCTAATGGAGATCTATCATGGGATTGCCCACCCTCATTTTATCATGAAACCAGCCACATATCAATTAAATTCATAAGAACCATAACATAATCATTACACATAAAAAATAATCAATGAAAAATAACATTTCCACTTTGAAATGAAATTAAATTATTAGAAAGTTGCGCAATCATAAATGAGAACACCATATTTGAAAATTTATAGGCATGATTTATCTCAATAATAATCTATAAATATTATAGATTTTCAGGATCACAGATTCAAATTTTTTTAGTAATGATATTACATTAAATGAATTTAAAAACATTATTATTAATTGTCTTATTTATAATTAAATATATTCTATCTTTTAATTTACTAGTAATATTTGTTAATGTGTTCTGAATTCTTTTAAGTGTATTCTGGAAAAACAATTCATACCTATCATTCAGATCATAATGTAAGGAATAAACCCTATTCCTGGGAAAATACGTATGGATTGTCAACCTTATGTTGTCATTCAACATTTGATAGAGCATGGTGCATACAGATCATCAACCCCATTCTTCAAGGAACATATGTATAATGATACATATGTTTGGATAGAATAATACTTTCTAAATAGAAGAATGTATGGTTAAATATCCTTACGTAGGTTAAGAACCCTAAATTTATGGACATAAACATATGGTTCATCAACATTTATTTTATGATGAAACATAAATTTTTAAACTTATGTTTGGAAAATGAACTCTATGTAGTTGAACCCAATTTTCGGTATTTTTCTATTTTTTACTGGATTCCTATGTTTGACTTTTCAACATCAGAGATTTAATTTGGAAATTTTATATGAGATTTATAAAGTGACATTTATAGAATTATTGCATTTTTTTGATCGATTCAGTGTTCTATATAATTGATTCAGCGAACTACATTTATCAGATAAAATCTCTCTTATTCTCAAGTGAAGTTATGACTCCCATGTTAAATTAAAATTCCAATTTCTGCTATATATCTGGTAGCTTTTGTGGATAAAAAATTATGGAAAATATGATAATTTGTTTATATATCTTACTAGTGTATCATTTCTCATTATGCGATATACAAGTCATATATATTATTTTGATGGAAATCTCATACTTTCACAACCCGACCTCACAGAATTGTAATTTTTAATTAAATTTATTATTACATAGGGTTTTAGACAATTTTCCACTATTGCATGATCATCCCCGCACAGATAGGAGTAATAGCGTGGTGCCCAAATGGACTCCCAGGTGTGTCTGGGTGATGGCGTACGACTCACGTGCAATTTATAGAACCGCACAGAGAGCACATGGCTTGACCCTACAAGCAGGTAGTACTGGGTGGCACGGTTTGGGTGGAGTTTGCTCAGCAGCGCATCGAACTGCAGGCAAGCAGTGCAACTGCTCCGGTTTTCGAAATAAATAAATTAACTATTTTAAATGGTAAATGGGAAAAAATATATAAATAAAGAAAATAGAGTATGTCAAATTAAATTAAACAGATTTTTTATAAAGTGTTTAATAATCAAAACAATAATAATAATATGTTTTTCTGTAAAAATATTGTTATTATGATTATTTTATTATTATTTAAATGAAAATAATGGGCCAAACCCTATCCCCACTTCTTTCACTGCATGGCTCCCCTTTTCCCCTCACATTCTCCCAGCCTGCTGAACCCCATGCGGCAACCGCCATCTTCCTTATTTCCTCTCCCTCAAGCCGACATGCCACCTTCCTCGTCGCGACCCAGCCGCCCTCCTGCTTCGCTGCCCAGCATCCCGGTTGCGCGACTCCCACCTCTTAGCCTCCTCGAATAGCTTCACCTACCCCTTCTACCTCCCCTCCTCCCTACTGTGCCGGCCTCCACATCCCACTGTAGCCTGTCACGCCACCACCCAGCTGCCCGTCACTGCCCCACACACCCCCCTGCCGGCCTCCCGTCACCGCCTTCCCGTGACCCACGCCGAGCCGCTTCCCTCTCATTCTCCCCCCTCACACACTCCAGCCTCTTCCACTGGCTGAACCCGCATGAACCGTCGCCTCCTGTCGTAGCCCGGCCACCCAGCACTGGTTTCCCGGCCTCCACCGTCGGTGACCCCGCCATCCCGCAACCAATGCACTCACTCATTTCCCCCCTTCCACATCACCCCATGCCACACCGCCCGGCAACACCGCTTCCGACCTACCGCACCAGTTCCACCTCCAGCCTTCGATCCAGCTCCCACAACCCCCTTCTCCGACCATATCCTTCGAAAACCCACTTCTCTAGCACAAAACCCTTGCCGAGTGTGCGAAGTCTTCCTCGGGTCTCGATCATGCATATCCCAACTACCATTGTCAAAGGCGAGGTGGTTCAGATCACGTCAGAATGTCTGCCATTATTCACGGGGTTCACTTGGTCTTGCTCTCCATCCCCAATGAAGGTGTTAGATTTATTATCATGTGCACATGTAATTTAGTATCTCAATTTCATTTATGATTCTCTGATAATTTTTTGTACTACGTTGGTCCTCGCAACAATTTTTTCAGTGTTTTCCGCTTAAGGAGAGTTGTTTGGTGTTGTTCTGTTCCATTTTCTGCTGTGTCTGGGTGAGGTATTCTCTGGTTATTTATTTGAAATATTTTTAAACCAATATTTTTTGGTCGTTGAGTCCCTGGTGATGTCTTTGCGCTACATTGGTACTCACTGCAGTCTTCGGCTTAGTGGTATTTGTGTGCAAGCGTGAATCAAGTCACGTCTTCATGTTTGGACTGAGAGTTGAGGTAGGTTTATCCACTACACATACTGTTAAATTTAGAAATTATTAATTTCTTGTTATTTTATTAATTTTTGTTAAATTAGAAATAATATTTTTAGAACAATTTTCTGCTATAAATGAAGCTTTTTATTCTTATAAAATGAAATGAAATAGTTTTTTCTTGATGAACTATCGCATCATAGTGGACATGCAATTTGGAATTATAAAAATTAATTTATGAATTTTCATTTGTGGTTTCGTTTTGATGAGAAATGTTTGCTTTTGATGAAAAATGATGTTTTATTAAATATTGGTTTGACATGTGAATAAATGTGTCAGTTTCATATTGAGAAACACTTAGAGGCCCGGTTGGATCTTTTAAAATGGTTTTGAAATGATTTTGATGAATGTACCTCGATATGGGTACAACTAATGGCATGGTCGGTATTTTGTGATAATTTTTGTGAAAAGGTGATGTGTGAAATCTATCCAAGGCCCGTCTGGAATTTTGAACTGATTTTTGGTAAAACCCTTCTTGGGATGGGTTCCTTTCCTAGTTCTGATCCATGCAATTGGGAGGGTCCTCGGTATGAGACCTACCTTGTAGATTGTAAGTCTATGGCTAGGGACTACCCTTGAGGTGGACGAGGTGGTTCCAGATTATGTGATGTGTTTGGATTATATATATATATATATGCATGACTTGTGTTTGAACTATATGGCACACTCTATTTAAAATTATAAATGGAAAACTGGCATTGTAAGTGAATCTTATGATAACGATTGTCGCACTAGTTTAGATTATGCACTAGCTAGTGTCCCCTATTACATATGACACTCTTCTAGGGGATTGGGCCCCTCAGTTAGGACATGTTGGGAAACACCGGGCGTTAGGGTGTTATGATAGCATCAAGAGTAGGTATGCCTTATAGATGAGTCAATTGTATAGTATGTCTTGTATTGTTCTTGAGCTCCTAGTTTCAACCCATGTTTCCTTTAGTGCTTATTTGTATGTGGATGATGATTGAGTTGCCTAGTTCGATTGCATGACCTTGTTTGCTACTTTCCCATTGCCCTTATTTTGCGTGTCTGTGTTGTGTTTGGTTTTCCTCTTGACTGATAACTATGTTTTAGATTTTATACTGGTTGTCAAAATGTTTTAAAAGTGTGATGTAGTTGTTCCATCGAACATTAAATTTTTACTCAAACTAAAATGGGAAATCGGATTTTACTTGCTTTAGAAAATGAATGTGTGTGTAAAAATCCATATTTTATACAATGTAGTTCAAACATGAAATAAATAAAATCATTATTTAATGGTAGTGCTTTGGGGATAGTTTGTTTGGAAGGCCTCCTCAGTTTTAATTCTCACGCCTATAGTGTTTTTCCAATTTTTAGTTTCTGTTGCAGGTTTGACTTGAGATTGATCATCATGGGCAAGATTTTTTGTTGTATTAGTGAGTGACTCTTAGAGTCACAAGATGTTTTGGTCATGGTCAGGTTAGTTTGTTGTTATCAGTTATTCTTCATTTTTCATTTCATTTTTTTCCTTGCGTTATTCTACTCTTCTGTTGCTTTACTTGTCTTTCAGTTATGGGCCAAATTGTTCCCCCTTGTTTAATTTTGATTCCCGACACTAGTTTCCAGCCTGTGGGGATTGGGAACGCCCCTCGGGCCATGTCGTGGGCCGGCTCAGGTGACCGGTTTAGGTTCGATCCTTGTTGGTTCGTGAAAAAATGGTATCAAAGGTGGCCCTTGTTATATGGGATGTCCTGTAGATGAAGATTAGGACTTTTGGGACTCGAGAGGTACATATGTGAATGAAATCATGAACCCCCGTCCATTCCAAACCTCGAGTCACCAGGGGTAGTATGAGAATTGAGTTCTTATCCCGTTCTGATTTGTTTTCGATTGAGGGATAACAACCGAGGAAAACCGATGTTACATTGTGATTTCACATGGATCAGTGACCCATGTGGAGTCCACATACTCGGTTTAAGTTCTTTATAGTCATTGACTCTTACTTGGGGCATGACCCACTACAATGTCGCTAGGTTAAGCATGACTACTAGTCTCTCTCTTCGGCGATTTGATGCAAGTTGTGTATTGTCTTGGTTTTTGTGGGTGTAAGTGCACTTTTACAAATGAAAATGGGTTTTTGAAATGAGAACATTTTCTTTTGATGGATTTAAATTTGTGAAATGGGTTTTTAAAAACTGAAATCTCTGGGCCTAAAAATCCGGTGGTCACTTAGAACTGGTGGATATATAGTTTGGGTACAACCTCGGGTATTCTTTATAAATGATTGCACATGCGAGGGAATTCCTGAGAAGTGTGTGTTCGTGCATATGGATGAAAGTGGATAAAGTCATGTGGAATAGTTCATGTGATTACTGGGGTCTGAACATGGAATTAAAGTCTTGAACTTTTTATTCTAAAGAGACTTTTAATAAAGTGAAAATGATTTTTTAAATATTGAATTTGTTTTGAAAACTGGGTTTGGGTATTTGGAATGTGCCTTGAATGAAGGTTATTTTGATATCCAAAATTAAAAGGGGATTTTGGATGATGGTTTTTTTATTTATGTTTGTATTTTCTTGTCCATTTTGAGCTAGTTGTTTTGGATGAAGGCATTTTATTTGATGTTTCTTTGGCTTGATATCAGTTATGGCTCTATGTTTTATATGTTGTTTAGGAAATGCCACCCAGAAAGGTTCCCAGAGTTTCTGATAAGTCATGCCCAATTTTTGGTCCTTCTCGGACATTTTCTGTACTTAATGGTGATTAAGGTCTGTTAAATATAGTTATGTGGGTTGAAGAGGTTGAGTGTGATTTTAGTATGTTGGGAACTCCTGGATTTGTAACTGTGTGTGCTGTATTGGGCATGTTTTATGGTCTAGGCCTGGACGAATGAGAGTTGTTTGCCCCGCCATCACTGCAAGTTGGGACGATGAGGAATGTCTTCAAATATATCTTCATCTGATGGTTTAGACCTGAAGATGTGAAGAAGAAGAAAATGGAAGGGCTCATCCGGATTAAACAAGGAAAACAGACGATGAATGTCTAATTTGACCATTTCAAGGAGCTTGTATACTTTTCTCTGGAAGTGGAATCACAGGATTTGATGAAGACTTATCTCTTCATCAGGGGTCTTCATCCAGAGATCATGGAGAAGGTCCTCCCATTGAAGGGAACTTGTTTTGATAAACTAGTAGATGGGGAATTCTTAGCTGAGTGCGATTTCAGAGTGTAGATTGTTAGAAATCCAGCATATCCGATCACTTCCAAAGGTTCACATTTAGAGATCAGGGTGTGCTAGAGGAAAAATTTACTAAAGAGTCCTCTACAGTGGTTCTGGATTCCAGTTCTTGGGACCATTCACTGGTGTGCCACCAGTGTGGCTAGTTCGAGCATGCGAATTCGTCATGTTGCATCCTTACAAAGATGTGTCATCGTTGCAGTTGTCTGGGTCACCTAGAGAAGTTCTACAGGAAGTGTCGCCTGATGAAGGCGCTGTGACCAGAGGAATTTCAGTTCCTGACTGTGAGGCATGATATGGTTCACCCACCAGAGCCCTAGCCATAGGCCTTGGGGTGAAGCTCGCACTCAGTCATGAATTTCCAGGGGTGTAAAGCCCTGGTCTGGGTTTTGTGTTTCGTGTTGGAAGTGGAACATTTAAAGCCTTTTTGTCCTTTATTTTTCTAATGTTAAAGTTTTGACTTCATTGTAAGTTAATTATTTCATCGTGGAGTTATAGTGGACATGTTACATTTTACGTAAAAAATTTTCTTTGTCTTATTATAGTTTTCTGAATCATTTGTTCTTCTTAAAAGTTGTCTGGCCCTTGTTTGGGTCGATCTTGGTTTAGCGGTTTTCGTTTGGAGATGTAAGTTCCTGTGAAGGAGTTACGACTTGTACTTTTACTCGGGTTCAGTATTGTTTTCATGTTCTTCTCCGTGGGTTTTCAATAGTGTTCGGGGGTTTTGATCAAGGTCGAGAGTTCAAATTTTCAGCGCATGTGTTATTTGGATTGTTCTATAAAAGTTAGTTATGATTGGTTTGGAGTTCCTATGTCCCCCCCCCCTCCTAGGGTGGTATGTTTGGGTGTTAAATTTCTGCCCTTGGTGATTTTTTGTGGTGGGGAGAACCCCTTCATGATCTCCCCTCAACCTCATGCTTATGTTTTCTCTTGAATCTGTCGGGTGTGACCTGTGTGGAGTATGGTTATCCCGAGATTCTCAGATTTTTTTGGTTCATCTAGTTCTATATGGTAATGGAATAAATTATTGATTAACATACAACATCATGACTTTCTAGGGGTAGAAAGTGTCTATGGTGGAGAGAATTGTCACACCCCAACCTCACATATCTGTTATTTTTAATAACATTAATTATAACTTTGTGTTTTAGAATATTTTCCACTGTTTCATGATCATCCCACGTGGTTAGGAGTAACAGAGTGGTGCCTGTATGGATTCCTGGGTGTGTCAGGGTTATGGCGCATGACTCGCGCACAATTTATAGAACCGTACGAAGAGCACATGGCTTGACCCTACCGGCAGGTATTAATAGGTGGCACAGTTCAGGCACAGTTTGCTCACCAGCGCGTCGGACTGCAGGAGAGAAGTGCAACTCCCCCTATTTTTGAAATAAATAAATGAATTGATTTAAATGGAAAATTGGGAAAATATATATAAATAAATAAAATAGAGTATGTCAAATTCAATTAAACTGATTTCTTTATAAAGTGTAAAATAATTATAACAATAATAACAATATGTTTTTTATAATAATATTGTTATTATGATTATTGTATTATAATTTAAAGGAAAAAATTGGCCAAACCCTATCCCCCCTTCTTTCGCTGCGCGACTCCCTATTTCCCCTCGCGTTATCCCTACCAACTGAACCCCATGCGGTGGCCGCCACCTGCCTTTCTTCCTCTTCCTCAAGCCGCTGCGCCACCTTCCTCGTCGCGACCCAGGCACCCTCCTGCTTCACTGTCCAGCACCCCGGCCGCGCGACTACCACCTCTCAACATCCTCCAATAGCCTCGTCTCCCCCTTCTACCTCTCCTCCTCTTGGACGCGTCGGCGTCCGCCTCTCGATGTGGCCCCCCCCGCCTCCACCCAGCCACCCGTCGCCGCCCTGCGCACCCCACCCCTACCGGCCTCCCGGCGCCGCCCGCTCGCAGCCTGTGCTGAGCCGCCCCCTCTCGTTCTCCTCCATCATGCCCTTCGGCCTCCACCGCCCACTGAACCCGCAAAGCCCTCCGCCTCTTGTCACAACCCAGCTTCCCAGCACCAGCCTCCCGGCCTCCGCCGCCGACTGACCCCGCCATCCCGCAACTTCCGCGCTCCCTCTTCTCCTCCCTTCCACATCACCCAACCCACACCTCCTGACAACCCTGCTTCTGACCCACTGTGCAGGTTCCTCCTCTGGCCTCTAGTCCGGCCTCCGATGACCCCCTGCTCCAGCCATGACCTCCGACGACCCACTACTCTGGCACGAACCCCTCATCATGTGTGCGAAGTATTCCTCGAGTCTCGATCATGCGTATCCTGACTACCGTTGTCGAAGGTGAGGTGGTTCGGATCAAGTTGGACCTCCTGCTATAATTCCCGGGGTGCACATGGTCTTTGTCACCATCTTCATTGAAGGTGAGTGATTTATTATCGTGTGCACATTTAATTTAGTATCTCAATTGCGTTTATGATTCCCTGATAATGTTTTGTGATATGTTGGTCCTCGCCACAATTGTTTCAATGTTCACCACTAAAGGTGAGTTGTTTGGGGTTGTTCTGGTCTACTTGCCTCTATGTCGAGCTGAGGTTTGCACTTCCTCTTCATTGGAATTATTTTTAAACCAATGTTTGCGGGGCTTCCAGTCCTTGGTGATGTCTATAAACTACGTTGCTACTCACCACAGTCTTCGGCTTTCAGGTATTTGTGTGTATAAGCGAAGCGGGTCATTTCATTATGTTTGGACTGCGAGTTGAGGTAGGTTTTTGAACTTAACTTATCGTTAAATTTAAAAATTATTAAATTCTTATTATTTTATAAATTTTCAGTAAATTAAAAATAATATTTTTAGAATAATTTTCTGATGTAAATGAAGTTGTTTATTTTTATGCAATGAACTGAAATTGTTTTTCGTGATGAATTGTCAGATCATGGTGAACATGACCTTTGGAATTTTAAAAATTAATTTAGGAATTTCCAACTATGGTTTCGGTATGATGAGAAATGTTCATTTTATGAAAAATGATGTTTTATTAAATAGTGGTTTGACATGTGAATAAATGTGTTGGATTCATTTTGAGAAACACTTAGAGGCTCGGTTGGCACTTTTAAAATGGTTTTGAAATTATTTGGATGAATGTACCACGGTATGAGTATAGAAAAAGGCCCGATTGGCATTTCGTTATAATTCTTGTGAAAGGGTGATGTGTAAAATCTATCCAAAGCCCGTTTGGCATTTGGACTGATTTTTGGTAAAACCCTTATTGGGTTGGGTTTCTTACCTGGTTCTGATCCATGTGATTGGGAGGGTCCTCGGAATGGGACCTACCTTGTGTAATGTATGTTGATGGCAAGGGACAACCATTGAGGTGGATGGGGTGTTGCCAGATTATGTGATGTGTTTGGATTATAAATATATGCATGAATTTTTTTTGAATTTTTTTTGAATTGTTTGGAACACCCTCTTTAGAACTATACATGGGAACCTGTCATAATAAGTGAATATTCTGAGAATGATTTCTGCACTATTTTAGATTACGCACTGGATAGTGGCCCGTAGTACGGATGAAACTCATCTAGGGGATTTGGCCCCTCAGTTGGGCCATGTAGGGAAACACCAGGTGTTTGGGCATTATGACGTCATAAAGAGTAGCTATGCCTTCAGGATGTTTCACATGTATAGTACGTTCTAGATTGTTCACGAGTTCCAAGGTTCGACCCATGTTTCCTTTAGTACATATTTGTATGTGGCGGACGATTAAGGTGCCTAGTTCGATTGCATGTCCTTGTATGCTACTTTCCCATTGCCTTATTTTTTGTGTGTGTGTTGTGTGTGGTTTTACTCTTGATTGAAAACTATGTTATAGATTTTATATTGGCTGTGAAAATGTTTTAAAAGTGTGATGTACATGTTACTTCATACATTAAACTTTTACATAAACTAAAAAGGGAAATGGAGTGTTACTTTCTTTATAAAATGAAAGTGTGTGTAAAAACCCATATTTTATATAATTTAGTTCAATCATGATATTAATAAACTATTTATTTAAAGGTTGTTCTTTAGAGAATGTTTTTTGGGAATTCCTACTGAGTTTTAATGCTCACGCCTATAGTGTTCTTCCTATTTTATGTTTCTGTTGCAGGTTTGACTTGAGTTTGCTTGTCGTGGGTGAGATTTTTTTTGGATTAACGAGTGACTCTCAATGTCGTGAGATGTTTTGGTCGTGGTCAGTTTAGTTTGTTGTTATCAGTTGTTCTTCCTTTCTCATGTCATTTTTCCTTACGTTATTCTACTCTTCTGCTGCTTTACTTGTCTTTTAGTTATGGTCCAAATCATTCCCTCTTGTTTAATTTTGATGTTCTGCACTAGTTTCCAGCCCGTGGGGATCGGGAACGCCCCTCAGGCCATGTTGCGGGCCAGCTCGGGTGACCGGTTTAGGGTCATCCTCGGTTGGTTTAAGACACATACAGTGCTAATGCAGAGAGTGATAAAATCTGTAAAAAGATACACTATGGAGACTAACATGTTCAATTTTTAACTATTGTACCATTACTGGATAAATTTGTTGAAACTATTATTTGAAAATACTTTTGAAACAAAAATTACATTTGATCTATGGTTTCTTGATAAAAATAATTTTCAAATATGAATATCCATCTAAGGTCAATTGTTTCTATAATAATTTTTAACTTAAACCAGTTTAATATTCAAATAATTCCCTTTTATTTTTTTTCATTTTCAACTGTTAAGACTCAGTTGTGTTGTATTATCAACTTCTTGATCTAAGCTATAGATATATTTTTCCTATTAAAGAACTAGAAGGCTCTATTTTTTTCCTTAATTTTAATGGTGTCATAATCCTATATTCAATTATGTATTTATGGTCTTATGATAAGGGGACCTTTATAGTAAAATCACTATGATCGTAGAGAGAGTGATTGGTGGAGTGGATAATGGGATATTTGTTCCCCAATTCACTTAAAATAGAAGCATTCATTATTTCTGTTTTATCCACTACTTCAACACATTATATAAGTAAACAACACACATATTTATTAATCAAAGATGGTTCTAAGATCCAAAATTGTGGATGATTTTTTGAAAATACACAATTCTCCCCTATATTGTGTTACATTGAATTATTCAAACCTAATAATTGATATAAAATGCTATCTTTTTAAGAAAAATATATATCAAGATAAAACTATAAGGTCGATACAAAGATGATAATGGATGATCCATTAAAAGTAATGTCTATGGTATATTCTCAAAATTTTAATGTTGACAATTATGGGTGATGGAAATCAAGGATGAATATCTTTTTAAAAAATCCAGGAAACAATATTTACTCAAAAATCATTACACTTTATAAGATTCTGAAGAATCCATAAACATGAACTATTGAGACAGGTTCTGATTATAATATCAATTAAAAATAGATAAATGATAATTTTTTCTATCTTAAAGAAGATGAATTTAATCATGTATCACAATTACCTTCTGCCTATGATATGTGGAAAACTATGGTTGTTTCCTATTAGGGAACCAACAATGTTAGACAGACGAGGTATGCTAAACCTAAGATAATGTTTGAAAAATTTAGAAGGATTATTGTTGAAAGAATCACACAGATTAATGGGAGGCATATAAATTTTTTTAGCAATATTATTTCCCTAGATAAACCCATAAAAAATATAATCCCTATTTGATTGTACATAGAGTGTTGCCTTCAAAATGGAATGGAATATCTACTACTATTAACTAATCATCACCTATCAAGGATTTAAAAATGATAGATCTAATTGGAACACTAATGATGTATGAAGCAAAGAAGAAATATGATGATGAATGTCATAAAATTATAACAATTAAGGAAAATACTTATCTAAAATTATAATCTCAAAATCATAAATGAAAATCAATGAAAGAAGTCAATGAATAGAAAAATTCAGATACCTCAGATTCTGAAATAGAACCGGCTCAGGTAGGTATAATTTCTTGTGAATTATATAGGAAGAAATGTGGTTTCAAAAAATTCATCAATAGGGATGAGACTGTACCATGAGAAATTTTCTGTTATGAATTATTGAAATTGGTTCATATTAGACATGATTATCCTCAACTCCTATATGAAATGAAAAGGCTAGAAAATAGATATCAGAATAATAACAATTATATGCAACAATAAAAAAGCGAAATGAAATCTATATAGAGTGTATCTGAAGGCTCTAGTAACTCTTCAAAATCCAATTCAGAAAAGGTGTAATCACATCTAAATTCTAATATGTGCTTTATCTCTAAGAAGGAAAATGTAGATATTTATTACTCCTCTAATTTTGATTCCAGTAGTTTCTTAAAAAACATACTGGATGAATATGAATAAATTATTGAGGAAGGATATGATTATCTACTATAGAAGAAAAATACATTGAAAAATATTCATAATGTTGTTTTTGGTGAATGAGGTACTCTACTGAAACAATATAAAGAACTGGTTGATAAATTCAAATAATCTACTACAAACTGCACTGATAATTATGAAAGGATTAAATGATTGTAAGACGAGGAAGAGAAAAATAAGAGTATCATAATTACTTTAATTAAATAAATTATATTTTTAAATGGAATTATTGTAAATAATGTCATTAAAAGGGAATAATTTGGAATAAGATGCATGGATGGAAAATAAAAACTATATAAGAATTATATTGTGCCCAATTCAATAAAATAATACATGTTATTCATAATAAAAAGGCCACATCACCTACAACTATTACATGAGAAATCATAAATATAGTGGTATTAAATATTATTTTATTTTTAAAAGAGTTTTTGACGAATTTAATATGAAATGTTTAAAAATAATGAATATAGGGATTCCCAGATTTTTACTAGAAGACAATGTTGGACTCAAGAAGATATAGGAAGAGAAATAAACACATGATTAACATATTTTTCATGTAACATTCCATAAGAACAGGAATGATATATGGTATATATATAGTGGTTGTTCAAGATACATGAGTGGATTTTCATCAAAATTTAACATGTTGACTAAAATGAATGTAGGTTTAGTCACCAGTGTTGACAATGCAAAAGGATAGATCAATAGAGTTGGAACTGTTGGAGATCTACATGCTATATCAATCAAAAAAATCCATTATATGCTTGGGTTAAATAAAAATATAATATGTATTTCCCAATTTTGTGAATTTGTTTTTTATGTGAATTTTTCTACAATTTCCTACTTTGTGATAAAAGATAAATTTCATCAATTTAGAGCACCAAGAACGGATAATGTTTAATCTTTGGAAATATATTATTTGCGTAAAAAAGTGATTTTTTTAACTAGTAAAACAATTGTGTCATGGATATGGCATATGATACATGGTCATTGTAATATTTATGAATTATATAAAATATCTAAGAAGAAATTATTTTCTAATTTACATTTTCTTGATGTTTATAATGAAAAATTATGTGATGCACACAAAATTGGAAAACAACACAAATCATATTTCAAATATATTAAAAAATTGTTATATCTAATCCCCCCAGCCCGAATAGTCAAAGGCCTTAATTTTTTATTGATTCTTGATAAACAATTTTCAAGGGATGTGGGGGAACACTTACAAGTCCTGTAGGAAAAGAGATTTCATGGCCCATAGGCTTTGGAGATTACATGACCTAAAGGTCATAAGGAATTCAACCATACAACCTATAAGAAACTACCCCTCCCTAGTATCTGCATCGTGGTAGTAGCTATCCACCAATGCATGGTTTTCTATCTAAACATCCCATGCAACCACATTCTAGTCTTGAAGGAATAGCCATACCCTACCATTCTGGGAAATCTATTTAGTTATGCTCGGGTGAGTGTACTTACTCTGAATCCTCCTATGGGGTTGCTCCATTTCTTTAGAGTCTGTCTAGGGAAATCACACTAATCAGGTGGCCTAAAGGACTCTAGGTGGTCAAATTGAACTAAAGGTTTCCCAAAATCCTCACAGACTTCAGGGCTAGGGTGGCCCAAAGGCCATAAAGACTCCAAGCCCAAATCAGTGGCCCATGGTGAATAGTTTTGGCTGGTGTAGTACTAAATAGTACCAAACAGTGCCTACTATAGTTCCTGCTACAGTACTACTGCAGTAATGCTATAGTACACAGAATTATTCATCCACCAGGTTCGAATTTGGATCTTGTGGATGCATATAAGAAGTCCTCACCAAATGGGATGAGGCACATGTGCGACTGTATCTAAACCAAATGAACTGGGTCGAGGCTCATGTACGGCTATATCAAAACCATTTAGAGTATCATGAATGGCTGGTAAATTATACTTTTATGTTGTAGTTTATGATTTTTATCTTTTTAAATGGGTATATTTTCTAAAATTATAAATTGATTTTTTTTAAATTTAGAATGTTTTTGTAAAATTTTTCAAAATAAAAATGGTTTTAAAATAATTTATTTATAATGGGAACATGGTGGAGATTTAGGTAGTCAATAATTTAAATAATCTTTCTCAAATTTGGGTATTAAACACACCTTTCCTACACCAATAATGCCTCAAAAAATACGAACAACGAAATTAAGAAATATATCTATTCATGAAATGTCAAGGACTATATTATATGAATATATTCTTTTTACCAATTTTTTGATAAAACTGTATGAAAATACAACTTTATCATGATTTTTTTGTTGAGGCTTATTTTAAAAATAACGTTCTATTATAATTGGAATAACTGAAAACTGAATGTAATGTACTTGGATATTTTTATGAAAGGTTTTTTTCTTGGAATACTAAGGACAATATAGTTATGTTCGATCCAAAATAAGTGTAAGGAATATTCAAAATATATTCTGATACTTATAAATCATATTTAGTTTTTAATAAAATGTTAAGGATTGTTGAAGAATCAGTTCATGTGAAGCTTGATGAAACTGGACCATTAATTAAAGGGAAATATAAAATAGATGAGTTTCCTGATTTTTTAATAACAATAGTCAAGATTACCCTAAATATGATTTTGAAAATTATATTAATAAAATTCAATTTAGTTTATAAGAGCCTGATACTGAGGAACAGGAAAGTGTCTTTTCTATATAATCTAGAAATCAAAAGAATCATTCTATAAAAACATTTATATGATAAATATATATGGTAATGAAAACTAGAATAAGTAAAATAAATCAAGATGTGTTTATGCATTTTTATATTAGTTATATCATCATTCTATTGAAGAAACTTTAAAAGATGATAATTGGATGTTAGAAATAAAATAAGATCTAATGCATTTCAAAAGGAATTGTGTCTGGGAACTAATGTAGAGACCCACCAATTATTGAGTAATAGTAACTAAGTGGGACATTATATATAAACAATATGATCAAGGGATTATTACTTGGAAAAATATAGATTAATATCTAATGAATATAACAAGGAAAAAGGGATAAATTATGATGAAACATATACCCCTGTAGGAAGATTCTAATCTATTAGAATTATTTTAACTATTATATATCTTATGAATTTTAAATTATATCATATGGATGATAAATATTCCTTTTAAAATTTTCTTTTAATGGAGGATGTTGATGTTGAGAAAAAACCTAGTTTTGAAAAAACCTCCAAAACCCAATTCAAATTTTAAACATACTAATGTTCTCTATGGCCTTAAAAAGTTCATAGAGCTTTGTAAGAAAGATGGAAATCATTTCCTTTGAAAAATGGAATTACTATTGGATTGGAATATCCAATTTTTTTAAGAAAAATATTTTTTTTAATATTATATTAGTTCAAATTTTTGTTTATGATGTAATTTTTGGATCATCCAATAAAATGATTCATCCTAAATTTTTAATGCTAATGAAAATGGAATTTTAAATGAGTATTATGGGTGAAATTTATTTTTTTTTTAAAAATGTATCAGCTAGATTATCGAAACTTTTTAAATCAATGTAAATATATTGAATATTTATTGAAAATGTTTGGACTTTATAAAACTAATACATAAAATACTTATATGTGTACCAATATAAAACTAGATTTGGATGAATCTGGAAAACCAGTAGAAACCAAGTTATATAAAGATATGATCGGTAGTATGTTATATCATACTACTATAAGAATTGAAATTATATTTCCTCGATGATTATGTGAAAGATTTTAGTCAAACCAAAAATAATCCCATCATACTTTTGTTAAATGTTTTTTAGATATTTAAGCGGAACTATTTTTCAAAATCATCGTTACCCCAAAACTTATGATTTTAATTTAATTTCAATTTCAGATGATAATATCAGTTTTTTCATGTTAGATATAAAAAAACATCTTGAAGACGTCACTTTTTAAGAAAATCCTTAGTATCATGATCAGGTAAGAAACATTCCTCAGTTATCATGTCATTAACAATAGAAAAATATGTGTCTACTGGTAGATAATGTGAACAACAATTTGGGATGAAGACAACTATACTAGAAATTGAATAAAATATTAATAATATCTCTATTTTTTGTGATAATACTAGTGTTATAAATATTTTAAAAATTACTATAAGTCATTATAGGACTGCAAAATATTGATATAAGATATCATTTTGTAAGAGTTAATTTTCTTGAAAATGAACTATATTTTGAATGTGATAACATGGAATATCAATTAGCTGATATTTTCCAAAAATCACTTTCCAATGTATGTTTTTATTTTATTAAAGGGTATTTGGGTTTATATAATTTTAAATAAATAAGTAATAATTTCGTTCAATTAATTGTTATTTTATTTTTATTTATCTTATTTTATTTCTTTTAACATGGATTAAATTATTAAATTATTTATTTTCTTTTCTTTTCAATGTCTAATATAGTATTTCACTTATTTTCATAAATAATTTTTTGTTTTTTTAATTGTAAAAGGTATAAAATTATGATTAACCTGTGTAATCAACATGAGAAACAAGATCAATTCATTACCATTGAAAAAACCCTTTGATATATTTTATCTATCTTTAATCATTTATCCTTCGTAAATCATTTTCTTCCTCATAATCTCCAGAATACAGAAACCTTCAATAATCAAATTCTCTGAAATGGTGAAGATCATTTGAACTAATGATGGTGAACATAGTGATTGGAAGAATCGACCTATTTCCCCAAGAATGATTCTTTAATTAAAGGTTGTATTGTTTGAATGTTTGTACCAAAATAATCCTCTACCCAAACAAGTGAAATAATTTCATGTTTTATAATTTGATTTCAATGAGGAGAATACATATTATGTATACAACATAGAACTAAAAAAATTCTATAGTATTGTAAAGTTTAGTTTTGGAGGAAAAAGATACATTATCCTCACAGATAAAAGATAAGGAATTTTAAATTTCATCAATTGAAATATATCAAATTTTAAATGGACCTCATGAAGTTTAATTCTATTTTAATATCATACCAATTGGTAATCAGGATCATAATTATGAATAATTTATGTTATTTCTATTGGACCTACAAATATAAGTAAAATGATAGTTAAGATCTTGAGGAATATTAAAATGTTTTAGTCAACAACATTTAAAATCAAATTTCTCCAAGATTACCTGAGATGGATAAAATATTGTACCCATATATGTATGTCATGTTTTTTTTCATTAGTGACGTCATTTATAATTTTCATTTATACATTCTAAGGTATCTAAATTATTGTTGCAAATTAGAAGCAAGGATTCCATTTTATCCTTATGGAAGGATAATGGCATTTATCTAGTTATTAAATAATTTGATTCATATTTTTTATTGTAGAGTTAAATTTCATCACAAAAATGTGTTTAATGATTGGTCTCTATGTAAATATGGGTTTTATTTAGAATTTTGAAAGGAATATTTATTCCAGTCGATGAGGATGGCCAATAGATTTTTGGATCTTTACTTTATGGGGAGTAATGTGAAATAATAAATAACAGAGTTGGAAAATCCAAAATAGAAGGTGTTTCAAAATCAAGGAAAATAATTCTATGATACAATACTTCAGTTCATACCAAAGATGATAAAGAAGAATAAGATGTTTAAGAGGATCTTGCTTTTAATTCTATGAATAGAGAAGAAAAAAATATTGATGAACCATTCATAAGATCAAGATAAGATACTCAATCCATTCATATGGAAGAAACAGATCTTTTGTAGGTTCAATAGGTAGATATACCACCATATTAGCATGCTTTTATTTATCATGATATATAGGTAGAAGATATTAAATAAGTTCTACATGTTTATCATTCAATATTTTCGTCTTCTGAGTTAAATTACACAGCAGTTATGAATCACAATTTAAAGAAACCAACATATATATCTAGAAAAAGGATATAATTAGTTTATAGAATTTCATAATCAAGTGATAAATCTATGAGAAAATCATTTAAAATCTATTAGTAGTTATTGAATCTATAATTCAATCAAAGAATCTAGAAGAATGGACATCTTATTCGACAGAAAATAAAAATTTGGATCTTTTGATCAGTTTTAATATGTTTTAAGAAGATAATAATATTCTTATACTGGGTCTAGAATATTCTAGAAAATATTATGATGATTTTTAAAATTCAACTTATCCAATGATCGAATTACTATATATTCATACTCAAATTCTTATGCATAAAGAAAATTTTATATCAAAATGATATTTTAATGACTTCAAGAGAGAAATGATGGATGATATTGGGATGATCCAATATGTATTTTTTTATAAAAAATATTTTACAAATATAAAATCGTATTTGGGGAGCCAGTATAAATCCATCGAGGAATGTGTCTGTCAAACTAGTGCTTCTACCTCTACCTCTCCAACCTCAACAGATCTGGTCAGAGGATTTTAGGATATCACATCTATCATATAAAATTTAAATGATCATACTAAAAATCTTCAATGAAATAGTGATCCATTTTTTAGTAATTTTGGAAAATTAGAAGTTTCTCTTTGAGAAACTAACGAAAAGTGAACAAGGAATCATGCTACTGATCAATAATTTTAGTTATAAGTTATATCCATTTTTGAAAATAGAGAAAAGATTTCATGTTTTTTTGAATGTAAATTTGATTGAGAATATTAATGGTAGTTATGATTCATGAATTTAAACAAGGATTTTGGGAGACAATCTTGTAGATAGGCAAGAACCTCAAATTGAAGAACTGAAAACAATTTTGACACTAATCTGGATCCTACATAAATAGAACAAGCAACCAATACAGAGCTTTAACAATTCAACTAATTAGATTTTACCTTGTTTCTCTCTATCTAAAAACTATAATGTGTTTATATTGTTTTTTAATAATATTCCTTTACTCTTCCTACATTATATGTTTTAATATTATGTTTAGTTATTATTAATTATTTTTTTATTTCTACTAAAAGAATAATTATCCTATTTGCCCTCACAATACACTGTATACACATTTATTTAATTTTCTATGAATCATTAAAATTTATTAATACATATTCATTTAATTACATTTTGATATCACAAAGTGGGAGATATTTTTGTAAACACAACATTTCATTTTAATTATATATTAATCAAAATAGTATTGTAAAATATATATAATAATTTTTATTCAATGTATTTAGAAAATTTTATATTTTCTATTAGATATTTTATGGGTTTTTTGTGATCATTAAATGGGGGAGATTGTTGGGAATGTATTCTCTTAACATTAATCTATAAATTTTATTGATTTTGATGCTCACACATACCATTTTTTTACTAATGATATTACATTATATGTATTTTAGGAAATAATTATAAATTATATAATTTATTATGGAATTTTATTCCAGATTTTAATTCACTCATAGTTTTTTTAGTGTACATGGAACAGTCTTTTGTATATAATGGGAACATTGTTCATATCCAATGTTCAGAATATTTTGTAAGGAATAAAACATTCGCTTCGGACAATATGTATGAATCTTGAACCTTATTATTTTATTCAACATTATGTTAGAGGAGGGATCATATAGATTATCAACACCATTATCGAAAGAACATATGTATAATGAACCTTCTGTTTTGATGGATCCTTATGTTTTAAAAGATAATAATGTTTTGTTAAAAAACACTACATATGATAGGAACCATATGTTTAAGGACATAAAAATATGGTTCATCAACCTTACATTTAAGATCAAACAAACGTTTCAAACCTTACGTTTGGAAAATAATTTCTATATAGTTGAACCATACAATTTGTATTTTTTCATTTTGTGAAGATCCTTACATTTAACTTTCCAAAGTTCAAGATTTAATTTCATTAATTTATACGAGTTTTCTAAATTTTCTTGAGAGAATTACATGCTATTTTATGTGTATTTTTGACCGATTCAAACCTCAATAGGATTATTTTAGAGATCGATATTCAATTTAAAATATATCTCTTATTCTCAAGGGAAGTTACGAATCTGCTGGTCAATTCAGATTTGAATTTCCATAATATATCATGCGACTTTTGTGGATATGAAATTATAGAAAAAATGATATATCGTGTATATATTATACAATTTTTTTTCTCAATATAATATATAAAAGTCATATATTATATTTTTATCTACATCTCTTATAGTGCTTTTGTAATGAACCATCGGTTCTGAAAGAACCTACACTATTGAGACATTCATGTTCATTTTTTAATTACTGTAAGATTACTATGACAATTTGTTTCAAATTTTAATTGAATAACCTTTTTCAACTGACATCACTTTAGATATATAATTTCATGAAGAATTTTTTTTCTAAATAAGAAGACTCATATAATGTAAATTTCTACTGATTCAATTGTGTTGTTATACCTGATTCATCTTCAAATAAATATTCATTAATTTTTGGGTGTTTCAACTGCTCAGACTCTAATGTGGGAAAGAATTATCTTATTAATCTAAGATGTTGATATTCGGTTCTTTATTAAAGAACAATAAGGATCTATTTTTAATATTTTTTATTTGGGTGTCCACTTCTTGTACTCAGTTGTGAATTTATGGTCTTATGATAAGAGGAACATTCTAGTGAAAATCACCAAGCTCATAGATAGAGTGATTGGTGAGGTGGACTAGGGGATCTTTGTTCCTCAATCAACTAAAAAAATTTATGTTCATTATTTAAATTTTATCTAATACTTATACTCATTAGAGGTGTAAACAATTCATATCCATATTAATGGAATAAGTTTTATAAATATAGAATTTTGGATTAATTTTTTAAAAGACACAATTCACCCCAACTTGTGTTACACTGTATTATTCCAACCTAACAAAAATATTATGGAAAACATATGAAGGAAGCATAAAAAATTATAGGGACCAAAAAGTGATATGTTGTTTTAATTGTGTATGTGTTAAAAAAACAATACATGTTATTGAAATAATCAATCCATTTTTTAATGTCAATTAAAACATTTAAAAAGAAGAATTTTGAATTAAAGTGTACTATACAACATTGTATATTTTTAAAGATATTAAAATTTTAAAAAATTCATGTCCATATAAATAAATCCTTAAAACATTTTTTGAATCATTACATTAATGTGAATGATTTTTAATAATCAATATTTATGACCTTTCAAATTATGTTTTAATAAAAATAGTCCCTTACCTTGTGACTGATTCATCATGTAAGTTATTTATCTACTTGAATAATTAAATTAGGATACTATTTATTTTCTTTAGAACCATTTTTATATTTATTATTAATTTTATACCATATATTTCTATGTTATAATAATTACATAATTATTTAATTTCATGTCTGCTATTTTGTTAATATTTGATACTTGAGTCAAAAATATACTTGGTGTGATGTGAATAGTCCTTCTAGACATAAGTCCATCAAATCCAGAAAAACATTCATAATATAATGATAAATTTTAAACATTAATTATAATTTTAAATCAAAAGTTTTATTTTGCTTATGAAAATGAACAATGTTGTAATCATGTAGATCTCATTCCATACATACACATTATTAAGATTTTACATTTTTCATTGATCATTATAGAAAGAATGTATGTATTGTTTTATCTTTCTAGATTTATCGTAACATAATAAATATCATATTAATAATTTAAATTTAAATATATATATATATATCATAGAAGTGATGTTTTGAATAAAAATGAATCACAATTCTTTGTGGAGGTGATAGTGTACTGTTTTTCATGAAGAACATTATCATTTTTATGTTCATAGAAAGTAAGAATGTTATTTATATTTTATGATAATATAATTATTATATGGACATGAATATTACATATGTACATTAATTCAATCATTTTATGTAGTTATTAGTGATTGTTATGGAAAACAAATATCAGTACTTGGTAGTGATATTTCACATATATGCACGAACAATTGATTAATTTTTCATTTAACAGAAGTGGAGATGGTTTTAGGTGATGATATTAAAATAATAACATATAAGTATATTAAGGATAATATATTTATTATTTCATCATGGGTGAATAATACATGAAGGTAGTGGAAGATGAAAAAAATAGAAACACGTAAATAAAGTTGTTACCTTTCCATTGGATGACCACACATTTAAATAAATTAACACTTCTGAGGGGGTTTCTCTACCTAAAATAAAGCTTCAAGAATGTGAGGGGGGATTATAGGATTTTGATTAGGAATATATTGTCTGAAAAGAAGAGGTTTTTTACGTGTAAGGAATAGAGATGAATGTGTTCCCTTTTATTGGAGAGGGGATGGGTACTCTTGGAATTATAAAAATTATTACATTAATATAAATTCATTTTCATTTAAAAATGACCCCGAATGAATTCAGTTTTTATATATAATGATTTTTAGTTGAATAAAAATCATCTAACTAATTTTTTTACATGTTTTTAATATTTTTAAGTCATTATAGTTTTTTATCCCCATTTTAGTCTTATCGTTTAATCATGTAAGTTACAAATTGAGAGTTAAAATAATTTCCATAACATTTAAAACAACAAATTAATGGGTCATTAATGATATTTTTAGAGTCATTTCTACTCATTGGTCATATATTATATTTTTCTAGAATTTTTATATCATTTAATTCAATATATTATATTTTAAGATATGAATTCTGTCAAGGTTAACACTATTAATTACATGAATTTTCCAAAATTTATAACAAAATTATTCCTTAAAAAAACAATCTTAACTAACATATAACATTTAAAGTCATCCATAAAATTTGTGGATGATGTAAAATATTTTAATTATATTTATTTTAGTATTATAAATATCATTTATTTTATTAATACTTTAATAAATCTATTACTGTATCGTCATTGTGTCCCAAATAAATGTAATTTTATATCTTTTAGAAATTATATAGAAAATAACAAGATGTAGTTAATAATGTTTTATTTCTGAATACTATTTATATCAGAATATATCACTTATATAACCCCATATTAAATTTTTTTTAGTAATAATAGATTTTTTATGACATCTTTGTTTTATCATTAAATAAAATGTTATTAATGTCATAATAAATCACAATTGGCCTCCAAGGAACACAATTTCACCGCAAGTACTTTATTTGTTTGAAATAACTTGTACAATAAGAATATGACCCATTTTATGATAGATTTACATTATTATAATATTTTTTTATATTTAATTACTCTATTTACCTTTAAACAATTTAAATACAATAGTAAAGTTATTATTCACCAGAAATTATTTTGAAACTACTAGACCAATTTATTCGTAATTTTTAATACAATGTATGATTATTTTTTAAAATAAAAACCATAGAAGTGAATAAAATTAATTTAAAAATTAATCATGTTGATGTATTGATGAAACACATTTTTAAAGAAAAAACATTTAAAAGATGACAAAATATTTATATCAAATTTCAGTTTGAAATTGATTAGAATGACAAAAATTAGATTAAATGATAAAAACCTTATTTAATTATACTTTTAAACTAATTAAAATAATAAAAAACAATTTTAATAAATCAGAAAAAAACACAATTTTGAACTAAAATGCAATATTTTTTCACAATTCATAAAAAATGAATATTAAAAGAAAAATAGAAAAAAAATTCCAAAGTAAATTTTGATGTCCCTATTCAAATAAGGAATTTTATTTTGTAAATTAGAACACATAAAAGTGTGAAAAGTTATATTTAAAATGGGTTCACTATCAAAAGGTGGTAAAAATGACATTTAAAAAATACATGTTTAATATATAAAATTCAATTTGGAATTACATCATATTTACAAAACATATAAATTTAATTTAAAATATTATAATGAACATAATATATTTATATACATATATTTCATTAATAATCCATAAATAGTAATTTTTTTCATTGATTTAAAACACTCTTATTCACATTTAAATTGTTTTTTAGAAAAACCATTCCGTTAATTTTAAAAAGGGTTTTAACTTCATTAATAAATAAATAATATCCAAAGAATTAATTATATATAAATTTTTAAATCATACATTCAATATTTAGTTAATATTTTTCATTCATTTAATTCTAACATCTAGGTAAAAAATGGAAAAATTATAATAACAATATTTAGTTGTTTGTTTAAGCATAATTTGTCATATCAAGTGTTCTATTGAAATTAATTTTACTTTCATAAAAGTCATTTTGTTGAATTTTCCACCCATTTGGAGATTTAATACTCATAAAATTAATTTTTGGTCATTAACTAAGATATGAACTATAAAAATATCATTATTTCAATCCCACATCATAAAAAGGATTAATAAAAGGCCACTTAAAAATAATGAAAATGAAATATGACGGTTACCTAATATAATATATACTAGGGTTCCATGTGGAAAAATATATATTTTGAATAACAAATAACTATTATTTTCTTATTAAGATCAGTATAAAACATTTTCGGGATAATTTAATCAATCACCAACCCAAAATTGGTGATGGGTTAAATAGAAATTTATTTCATAGAATGAAAAGTAAATGGATAATATTATTTTTATAAGATTATTTTCATAAAGTTGTGGAATTAATTTTATTCCTAGACTATTAATATAAATAATCATACTTACATGAGATGTATATTTTCATCCATTAGTCATTTTGTACCATAAACTCATCTTTATCCCTAAATGATGAGTTTTCAAGTTCAATTTTTCATGTATGTTGAACTAGAATCAAATTCAAGAAAAATAAATAACCCATAGAATATTCACATATATTTCTCCAGTTTTTAGTGATTAAAAAAAATAGTGCAAGGTAAATAATATCCCAAAATAACAAACTTTATATAATGAAAAAAATACATCACTCTTTAAAAATCTACAGTAATACCAAATATTCAACATAGATCATTAAAAAATTAATTTTCCTTATTATTCATAAATAGCATCCAAATAAAGAATGAACCAAAAAATTCATAAGGAATTTATCATATAGTCTTACAATATAAATTTTTATAGATATCTCCAAATAGCGTCAACCACTATTTATTTATCACACCAAAAAGTATGTTTCCTAATCTCATATTCTATATGATTGGATAATAATTTCCATAAATAGACTAATTATTCATAAGTTCCAAATTAAAATCACAGAATATTATATTATATTAGTCAACCATTTCCCCTAAATTAAAATCCCATTGTCTTCAATTTAACATAATCATATAAAGTTCCATAAATAGTGTATGTCTTCAAAAATAACATTAATAACTTTATTCACAAATCATTTTCTAATAAATAGGATATCCATTTGATAAGACATAATATCCCAAATTTAATTATTTCATATTTCATCTTCTTGTTTAAATAAAAATATAAAGTCATATTATCTACATATATCACATATGCTAGTGGTAAGTGACAAAGACTTAACTCCCTTCGGTTGTGGGTTTCATTCCCACAACCTTGTCACACGTTATAGTTTTTCACCCTTACTACTAGTTTTACTTCTTCTATAACTATATATTTTTTATAAAATTCCCAAAATGAGAAAATTAGTCAATAATAATAAAAACAAAATTTTATCTCAAATTTTATCTCATGCATTACATTTTTCATCCAAAAATGATATGCCCATTAATTACATCAAAATTAGGGATCATATAAAAACTAAATGTTATTTATAACATTATAATTACTTCCATGGAAGGAAAGAGAATACATCCTAAAATATAATTTTCTCATAACAAACATCATGGATACATATACAAAAAGTTTCTTCAAATGTAATACAATCATGAAAAGAGAATTAATAATTTTAAAAAATTTATCATCCATAGATCTATCATATCACTAGAATTTATAAAATGTAGAGATTTTAATCATATTGAATTATTCATGACCAGATAAAAATTATTTTCCATCTTATTCTATAATAATTATTTCCTACAAACAAAAATTGGCACCATATCCTAACATTAAATAATGTCACAACATGAATCATGAAATAATAAATACCATTCATATGTAATTTTTATTATCCCCACAATTAATTGTAAAGGAATTAGGTATTAATAATCGTATATATGTACATTCCTATAGATCCCATTCTTGACAATTATACACATGACATCAATTTTCATAATTTTCATACTCCCTAAATTTAGGAATTTCATTTGATAATTTTGAATGAAATTCATTACTCTTCATTGATTCAACTGAAAGCTTCATTTTTTATTGGAAAATTATTGCGTTATGAACTTTATTATCACATTTATAGAATCTTATTACCCCATTAAATAATTTCATGAGGTGTTTGTTTCCTTGTACTTGAGACATATTTTAGTTAATATATATTCCTTATCGATCATTATTAACTAACATTCCTCATGGATTTGTTTCTCTCATATATAATGCATTAGAAAAATCACTGAGGTTCAAGTGGTTAATCATTAATCTGAAAATTTGTTTTAGAATAAACACGGGTGTCCTCTATTCATCACCTATTTCCTTTGGTCACTTACACATAGAACCAACACACATTCCTTAACATCCATTTTTACATTAGGGGTGGTTGGATCTTGCGATTTACTAAAACAAAAAAGGATAGTGTGAGTATATCAACAAAATCATAATAAACTATGTTATGAGGAAGATAATCACTACGTTATACTTATTCATGTTATCTCAAAGTCATTAAAGTTTTCTAAAATAAATATTTATCTGTATGTTATGATAAACATTGTGGTTATATAAAACATTTCACTTTTATATAAATAACCCCTAGCTTAAATTTTTTCTTAAAATAGACTTGGAAACCAAAAATAAGGCCCTATCCTTAAACATTACATAAAATTTAGTAATGTAAGAAATTAATATTGAGGATAGTTTTTATTAGTGTTTTCAATACATATGACATAACTATTTAACAACAAATCAAATATTAAAATCTTGTCACGTTTATTCATTATCCATTTTTTTCACAAAATAAAAACCTTTTAAATAAAATATGATTTATTTTTCTCGATAAAAATATTCATATCATTTTTATTGACTTCTTCATTTCTCTTACACATCATTATACACATGGATAAAATTTTAATAACCTTGTATGAGAACAAAAATATCAGTAAGAGATATTAAATAATGATTGAAACCATTACACCATGAATAATTTAAACTCATGAATACATTTAAAAAATATAGTACTTTTCACCCCTAAAAATAAACTATTTAACATTATTAATTAAATAATAAGATTCTTAAAAAAAGTATCATAAATAATAAACCATAAAATAAAATTTTGTCATCCAAAAAAAACTTATATTGTATGTTTCAGAACTATTTAAGGAGTATCCTTCAATGTTAAATTTGAAATACCAATCATAATATTTTATCTAAATCACTTCTGAGGAACCCAACCGGTAAACCCCATCCTAGTACCCAATAAATTAGAGAGCTATCATGAGCTCAAAAACCACTAGATTATTATAGAACCACCTAAATATTTATATAATTTTAAATAACCATAACATAATCAAAACACATAAAACAACCATAACAGAAAAATAACATTTCTACTGTGAAATTACATTACATTTCCAGAAAAGAGATCACACACAAATGAAAAAACCATATTTGGAAATAATATTGTAAACATATAAAGGAATACTTATAAAAATAAAGTGAACTAAAATTGATAATATCCATTCATGATATAAATTTTAGAAAACATTCCAAGCTATTTAAATAATCAATCTATTTTTAAAACATAACTAAAAATTTTAAAAAGATGATTTCTGATTCAATGTGTCACATGCCACATTGAATTTTTTGAAAAGAATTAATATATTAAAAAACAAATTTCTATAAAAATTAATTCTTATAACCATTATTAAAACATGATCATTAATGTGATGTATTTAGAATAATAAAACATTAAAACCATTAAAAAAATTTAGTTTAATTTTCTCTTACGTCGAGTCTGATTCATCATTTATTGTATTTAAAACTATGAATAATATAACGAAGTTAATTATTTACATTATAAAGGACCATTATTATGTTAATTATTCATTTTATATCACTTATTATCATGTTATAACAATCAAATAATTATTTATGTTCATTTTGGGTGTTTGGTTGATATTCGGTTCTTGAGTCAAAAATGACCATGGAATGATGTCAATAGTCAATTGGGTCGTAATTCCATCATCTCCAAAGTAAAATTAATTACAGAACGATCATTTTTATACATTAATTATTCTTATAAATAAAATATTATTTTTTATGATAAATTAACAACATTATAGTCATGGAGATGGGAGGTCACTCCTATAAATAAGTAACATTTTTCCAATTCCACTGATCATTATGGAAAGAGGGTAAGAATTTTTTTATATATAAAAAATAATCCTAAAATCATTAATATAATATTAATAATTTAAATATAATTATATAAATCATACAAGTTATTTAGTGAATAAAAATGAGTCACACCACTTCATTGATGTGATAGTACTCAAACACACACACAAACGATGTTATCATTTTTATGTGAATGTAAATTAAGAACATAATTTATATATTATTATCATATATTGATTAATATGTCACAAATATCATAGATGAACATTAATTCAACAATTATAACCAAACATGACATATGGTTATGGAAAAAAATTATATCAGCTTGTGGATGTGATAGTTCACACACATGCACGAATGATTAATTCCATTTATATTAAATGTATGTAGAGATTTATTTCAGTGATGATATTAACTTAATAAAATATCAATATATTTATGATATTAGATATATTATTTTATCATAGATGATGAAGATTTTAGGGTAGTGGAGAAAAAAATAAAATAGAAACAATTAAATACAAGAATTTCTTTTGCTTTAGATGATTACCCTTAATAATACCTTAACATATTTAATAAGGGCATTAAGAATAAAATATGGATTAAATAATTTGATGAGGAAATTTTTGAATAGATGTGTGTAACAAACCGGGTATTTAAAAAAAATAATTTTTCATATCAAATAGTATTTAAGAATATGATATTAATTTTATTTTAAGGAGAACACTTTTTCTAATAGAATACATGACACGTAACAATGGGTTTCTCTGAAATAATATATTGATCACATTATTGAGTAATATTGTGAAATAATACAATAAATTATTATTATTTTAAATATTAATTGACGCCTAACTATTGTATTTGTAAGAATGAAAAAATTAACTATATTATTATATTTACATATTATATAATTTTTTTCATTTATCCAAAAAAACTTCTATGCTTAAAATGAGAAATAATCCAAATTTAAGCATAAAAAATTTAATATATTTAAAAATACATTTCATTACCTTTTGAAAGAGAATCCTTTTTAAAAACTTATTTTTTACTCCAATATATTATATTTAACAACATAAACTTCTTTTATAAAAGTGGGACATTAATATTTAATCTGTATAAAATTTTGATAATTTTATACTAAAGTGCATTTTTTAATGAATAGTGAAAATTACATCATTTTTACTCAAAATGACCTTTTCATCTATTTTATTTATATAGTTAGATTGTATTTTTAATTTTCAAATGTTCAATTGCATTATGTTATAATAACTTAATCCATTTTCGCTCATTATGAGTAATTTCAATTATAAATTGGTCATAAACATATGTCAATATTTTCATTGTTTTTACTTCTTAAAACCCGCTATCAGGTTTTGACTAGAAGAATTAATTTTATATTAATTAATAAAATTCCTATATTTTTTAATTGTGAGAAATTAATTCCATATTTTGAATCAAAAGGCCCAAATTTATTAAATATTTACCTTATATTTTTTGGATATTATAAATAGTAAATTCAGTAATTATTTTTATTTACCATGGTTAATGGTTAAATCTAGAAAATAAGGGTTAAAAAATAATATTATGCTAATAAATAACTACCCTAAAATGTGTCTTATTCTTATTTTATGATATATTTAAGACCATGATCATCCTTAGGTTGAAATTTTGTCATTTGGGAGACACTTTGGTGTGAAAATGACATTTTATTATTTTTAATTTAATGAAAAGTGAAATACAACATAAACATGTATATATTAATAAAAAATTAGTATAGGGTTATATAAATAGTCTTTATTACTAATAAAAGTCATTTTAATGGTATAAATATTTTCTACATCATGGTATTTTATTTATAATTTTTAAACATTAAATAAAATTATTTATTTATGACATAATGATGTTTTAGTTATTACCATGTTAATGAAAAAATAAAATAAATGATATTATAAATAATAATTCATTATAATATGAATATATTTATGAAATCCATGAATTTTATTGTTTATATTAACATATTATATATTATATAATGGATTATTTTGAACTAATTATGTTGATATGACTTCGAAAAAAATCAATTATTATATAGTGTGAAAATTCTCATAAATGAGTTTTTAAGACAAATAATATTTAATAAAATGATATATTAGTACTAAATATATAATATTTAGAAAAATGACTTATATAATGTTACAGATGATATGAATTATCCCCTTTTGGGTCTTTTGGAATTTTATTGTAACTACAGTAACTATATATTATGAAAATTCTAGAAGACATGTTAAGAGTTAATGTTTTTAGCTAAGGGTTTAAGGTAAAAGATAAGGTTTATTTTATGACCTAAAACTTTTATAAAACCTTTTTTTAAATTAATTATCCCCATTATCATCTTATATTAGAAATATAACACTTTGGAACTATTGTAACATGAAAATCATTTTATAGTAAAATAATATTTCAAGACTTTCCTAAAGTTCCCCTCATCCATCTTATAAAAGGCCACCACCTCCTCCCGTTTAATCACACGTCTGAAGTCCCTTGGATTATTCAAATTCTAATCATGTAATATCTCAACATACCTCCCTTTCTATGGGAATACATACCTTGGTAATAAAGAAAATCAAGAAAGCCTTTTGGCTCAAATCAATAGAAGTTACCCAGTTTAGATGTAACATGTTCTCCAAAGTTCTTTGGATATATTTTCCTTATAAAATCCATGTTATCTTATTTTTATTTAATAAAATAACAAAAAAAATATCCAAAATATACTAATATTTTGTTTTGATAATTATTTGAACAACACTCACACAGACCTCCATCTAATGTATATGAACATATTGTTTCAATGTGTGGGGAACTACTACGTCACAAAACAACTATTGTTCAATTTTCCTCTACTACCTTTCATGATGGACATTATAATGGAACTATATTTATATATTAAATATATTATATTTATATTGTCTCTATTCTTATGTAATTATTATTTAAAATATACCTTTATGCTTTCCATAATGAGTAAATGTGATAATTTCATTTGAGGAAGTGCAGACTACCACTCCCTCAAAGTGATATTACTCATTCATGTAGTACATTGAACATATAAAATATGTAGTAAATTAATTTATTTATCATATATAAAAAATGTTATACATGAATTATGTCATACCTATGTACCATTTTTTAATTCCTTTAATACGAAAAAAATGAAAGTAGCTTTCATGCGTGTGTATGACCTGCCATCTCCATGAATGATGTATTTCAATTATTATATTTAAATGTTATGTACTATTATGAATACATATATACTTGAAATATGTGTTATTTAAATCATGAATATAATTATGGAGATAATAGACGTATGACCCCAAGGATACTTTACCCCAAAAAGGTCATTTTCGACTCAAGTACTGAATATCAACAAAACAAATTTGATGAACATAAATAATTTTGAGATTGTTATTGGATAGTAATAAATTATATAAAAGGAATGATAAACATTTACAAGTATTAGATAAAAGTATAATTTAACGTATGTTTTTTATTTAGGATGAAAAATGATCATACGTGACTATTTGGACTCAAGGTAGGGTACTTCGTCTCAATCTAATTTCATAGAGGTGTATTCTGATTAGAACAAATATTTATTTTTTACAGAATAAAATAAAACCCTTTTAATTTTAATTTCATTCAATGGGATTCAAAAGGAATTATTTATTTATGAGTCGTTTTAATAAATGAAAAATATAATGTTTCATTTTTTTAACATATGTGGCGGTAATGACCTTTCTGCCGCCGTGACTTGTACTTGATATTTGGCTTCCTCTACATGTCGTAATGTTTTTAAAATGAAAATTAAATACCATATTCATTTTTAGGTATTTTTTTGAAAATTATTTTTAGAGTGCATTGATTTTATCAATACCTTGATATGATGTCTTATGATTGTATTGGTGAAATGTTAATTTTCATTTATTCTAGTTCATATTTTATGATTATGTTGTCGTTCCTGGGAATTGCTTATGTATTAGGGTGGTTCCATGATAAACTGAGGGTGGGTGAGCCTGTGATAACACTCCAATTCATTGTGTAACATGATTGAGGTAAATGATAAGGTTTATCCTAAGATATTTAGGGAATATAGTGTTATCGGTTTTCCAAACGTATCCATGAAATTTACTACCTATATGGCTATGAAAGCTGCAATGTAATAATGTTATGGATGCCACAAGTTAAAATTATGATTTAAGAAATATTACTCACTAAACACCCACTTTATAATAATTTGTATTTTATTTTTGATTTATAATGATGATATGAAATATTATTTCAATTAAATATATTTTATATGATTTTTAATATATTTATGTGACTGTGGTAATTTCGTTAATTTTTTATCATTACATACTAGAAATTATTTGGATTTTTTGTTCTCTATAGTGATTATATCATTTTTGTTTGAAATATATGAAAGTGTGTCATTTTTTTATAATATTATCTATATTTATTATATGACATGATATAATGGATGATTATATTAAATCAATTAAAATTTGTTACTTAACATTAAACGATAAATTGTACTATAAATTTAAATAATAGGAAAATTAATATATTTTATGATTAGAGAGGTAGTAGATGAGGCTCTAAAGAATAAATAATTATGATATCATGTTCGGTCATTTTACAAAGTAAATTTCATAAAAAATATTGAATTAATTTATAGAATTGTATTTATCAAATTTAATACTTCTATAACATCCTAGAATTGATTCAACTCTGCAATTACCATAACAATTAACTACCAACAAGCGATGAATATCATTTTATTCCAAATGATAATGACAATGGTGAGGATCCATATATATATATATATATATCATACGGAGACTATAAAATTAGGTTTATTTAAGAATTAAAATTCTCTTAGTAATATCAAAATCCAATCATCGTAATATGTAAATGTAATAGAATAGGAATCATACAAAAGTTCAAACAAATAGTAAATATCTAAAAAATACATTATCATAATGGAACTCATGGTGAACCAAAAGAATGAAAAATAAACAATTTAATATTTTATCATTATATTCATGTAAATAAACAAAATAAAGAAATTCATTTCATAGTAATCATAAAAGACCTTTTTCAATTCAATTTAAGAATAGAAAATAATATCAAATGAAATAATAATGGTACATTATTCATTTAAAATGACCAATTTCTTTTCACCTTTTGAATTTCATGATGAAAAGGTACCATTCATGGAATCCTCTAATTTCTACCCATGAAACAAAACTCCTAGATAATTTACCACCAATTGATGGGCTCTAGTTTGGGAAATTATTGAGGTTTATAATTTCCAATTTTTCATGTGAATAACATGTAGTCAATAAATAAATGGAGATCATACCAACATTGTTAATTCATTGAAATCTCCCTCTATGATAATTAAATGATAGGAGAATAGAGGAAATATTTCAACTCTAAATTCAACTAATTTATTGATTTCATAATTCAAGAGGCTAAAATTACATTATATACCTAGGTTATACATTCCAACATTCCACTATATTCCATGAAAGGTAATAACATTATTCTGAGATGTTTTTACACCCTTATTAGTTAATAACATTACATAAATTTCACAAATATTTCCTCACATTATTTTAACACTTTAACAAGTGAAATGATAAAATTAATCCCATTTTT
Organism: Viscum album; assembly: GCA_963277665.1. Lineage (NCBI taxonomy): Eukaryota > Viridiplantae > Streptophyta > Magnoliopsida > Santalales > Viscaceae > Viscum > Viscum album. The sequence goes on along the minus strand of OY728126.1, from coordinate 1,657,480,732 downwards.
ACATCTTATAAACTCCAAAAATAACAGGGAAACCATAAACATGCTATGTTTGTTAGAAACCTTATATATTATAATATTCACATTCATTATGGAACAAAATTTCAATAAAATGAGAAATAAATTCCATAATTATTATTATAAAATTGAAAAATATAACTGACATATTTTTTCCTTTGTTCAATAACACTATGATGATCAATGTCCCTTGCATGTGAGCCCTAGATCATAATATAATCATTCTCATCCATATCGGTTAATGTTTTAGGTATAATTTTTTTGTGGCCCTTATGGTCTTTATCTCAAAAGTAGTGATTCCAACTAACAAATGAATAACAGAGTTTAAAAACCATAACGGGTCCCTATATAGATATTGAATGTTATATCTCCTACAAATTTTTTTGAACATGATATGTCTAATATAATAAATTTTTCCCGTGATTTCTCAAAATGAAGGATTCCGAATTTTGTCATCAACTTATTATTGATTTATATATTCTATTACCATATTGGATGAACTTTTCTTCATTTACTATGTCCTTGGATTAAATGAAGTTACTACCATCTTGGTCTATATACAAACACAAGGTATCTCCTTCTTAACTATGATGACACACATTATATATTAATCAGTTAACCAATATCATACCACTAATGACACACTGAACAGAAACTACATCTCTATGAATTCAATGTCATGGATTTTGAACTTCATCAATTCAGGTGATCAAATGTTAAACATTGAATATTTTTCTCATGTCAGGATACCAATTCACATATTTAATGATTAAAAAAACTAATGAACCAAAATTTATAATAACCCGACCATAGAAGCCCAAAGCATGTACATTATTTTAATACATTGGAATGATTACAAGGAATCATGTCACGAAGGAAGGATCAGTTTAGATGTCTTGGAAAATAGATTACATACATGAACGTTACTTTACACAATCAAACATAAAACACAACATAAATAAAACTTTGATAACTCCATTATTTCCCTATATCCACCCTATATATCAATCATAATAAACTTATTGTAATAATGGGAAAATAAAACATAATAAAGGGGTAACATCAGATGCTCAGTACGAGTAAAAAATTTAGCAGAAGCAATAACCATTTAAGGAAAGATGTGTAATAAATGAACTAGACTTTTAAACATAAAATTGAACATAATGTGAGTAAAATAAATCAAACATTACAATATAAATATTCACATGGATATTATACAATTAGAATAATCACATGTAATAATTAATTTCATAATGAGGGAATGCCTAAAGCCAGACATCACTAAGACATACTCAAGGCCTCATACTAAGACTATAAATAAATTTTTTTTCAAGGCCCTGGCCTAAGACATTAATTTATCTCATTATAACCAGGGATACATAGAGGGGCTATTTTGGGACCCACATGTGACTTACTAAGTCCATTGCATTCCTCATATGAAAATATTGAATCATAGAATAATTATTCGTATTAAAAATAGCATACGAAATGTCAATACATTAACCATAAACCATGAATGATATAAAAATATCTCATTGAAGGTAAAATATATCATAAATCATTCAATAAAATATAGATGATTGTATTATAAAAAATCAACCGTGATCAAGAATAATATCTAGTAAAGGATGTTGAAATAGTTGAAAATGATCAGTAAAACTCTTTTAGCAGAATACCCCTTTTCATGAAATCGTTTTAAAGTCACAAAATTTATACAATAAGACATTTAAAATATATTTTTCAATCAATGTGTCCAATTAAACATTTAATATTTTTAATTTTATTAACAACATAAACATTCATGTCCATATAAATAAAATCTTAAAACCATTTTGAAAACATGGACAATAACGAGAATGATTTTGAAGAATAAATATTTAAAAAAAATTAAATGATGTTTTAGTTATATATTACCTTAATAATAAACCTTTTGAAAAATATTTCATGAAATATGGACATGGATAAAAAAAATTCCTCGTGAAAAAAAAACTCATAAACAATCTAAAATAATATTGAGATTGAGAATTAACCCTTACCTTGATATTTCCTTTGGTTGAGGGTATGTTTTACCTCATGTATAATGAACATATAATGTTATTAATTTATTCAAGAAACATATTCATATTTATTATGTCATATATGATTCATTTATGACTTTATATTACCCTTTTAATTATTATTTCCAAGTTATGATAACATTTTAGGTAATAATTGCTTTCGTTATCGTACATGTTTTAACGTGTTATTCTTGATCGTATCATTTAGATAATGATATAAATATATAAATAATATAAAAAATTATTTAAATAAAATATATATTTAAAATATAAATATGTGTAATTGATAGATATACGAAATGGAAGACACAGTTTATGGAGATGGTAGGCCAAACATACACATAAAGGTTGTTTCTGTTTTCATATCATTTGGAATAGAAGTATGTGAATAAAATATATGTAATTATAGACATGTATATATATATATATATCCAGTATAATTATTATGTCATATATTACATATTTATTAAAAATATATATTTTTATAATCATAGTTGAATGGTGAACTTGGAAATGAATCTCATCGCATCATGGAGACTATAAGCCATATGTACACACGAGCGACGATATCATTTACTCAATGATTAAAAGGTATATAATTGGATATTATATTAATTGAAAAAAGAAATTATAATTTCAATTTGATTATTTATTTACCTATTACTCATCATATTATTTATCCATATAACATAGTGTGGAATAACAAATTACACCCCAGCGTGGAGACGATAAGCCATACATACGCACACATGGTGACATTATCATTGATAGGATGAATAAAATAATGATTATGGTTTTATCATGTTAATAATAACATCACATTATGTAGAAGGTACTAGGGTTAGTATTTTTCTATTGAAATAACAAAGAAATATAATTTGGAAGAGGAAAGTAACTTTGAATGTGGTGATAAAATAATAATATTTTCTTTGGGTGTTTACTTTTTATTTGAAAACAAGTGATCCATAGAATGGATTTATTCTCAAGGAGAGAACTTTTGGTTTATGTGAATGATGTTGGGAGGATATTTGGTCAGATTTTGGCTGAGAAAAATGTATTTGGCGGTGTGATTTTGACAGAACGGAAAGTACCATTTTATAAGGGGGTGATGGGTACATTAAGAAAACCTTGAAATATTTATTTATTATAAAATCATTTTCAGTTTATAATATCTCCAAATGGAATTATTGATAACATAATAGGTATATGGGTTTCAAATATTTTCAACCAATAGGTATCAGACATGTTTAGGTGACCATATTAACTGTATCTTCTAAATTTGACTCTTAGTAAAATATTTTAACTTTTACCATGTCTTCCTACAATATTATAATACATGGTTGATATATATACAATAAAATTTACAATAGAACCTATTGTGGTTATTTAATTTCATATATATAATTACATATGTCATTTGGTGGATTTTTATATTTTTACGACTTTTATATAATTTAATAAAATTGTTTTTGTTTTAAGAACTCATTTATGTCAATTTTGACTCTATTTAGTATTTGGTTTTTTTCAAAGGAATAAAATCCTGATTACTTAGAAAATAATTCCTTGAATCAATACTAACATGTCATATAAGTCAATAGTATTCGTGTATGGCATCAAAAGCCTCAGTATTCATTTATTTTTATATTTATAATGTCAATTATTTTAATCATTTATTGATAATGTAATTACAACATCATCATTGTGACTTAAATAATTTAATTATATAATATATAAAAATTATAAACGAAATATAATTTCATAATAAATCATTTTATATTTCTAATGAATATTTATAGTTGAATTTATCTTATATATAACTACTTATTAAAAATAGTTTAGTTATTAATCTTTGAATTTTACACTTTGAATGTTTTTTTTAAATAAAATGATAATAAATTTTATAATATATTCTATGAAGACAAAATGGATCATGTTATATTACTAATGTTGGTTTTGGTCAAAAATATACTTATAAAATATAATTTGGACATGTGTTATAGTAATTATAATATCATTTTTACCTTTAATTACCTTATTTACATTTTGTCGCGGTAAATAAAAGACAAAATATACTATTCACAAAATATTATATTCATATAATTGAACCATATTTGACAAAATGATGTAAACCATGTCTCTCAGGTTTTTGAAATTGAATCCAATTATGTGGTAAAATTTTGTTTTATGCAAATTTGCAAATGTGCCTAGAAGTTGGGTAAAAGACGTTAAAAACTTCTATAAAATTTTATACATCTAATAATATTATAAAATGACTCCAATGAATTACATTGAACTTATATATGTATTATATATCAATTTTGAATTACATTAAAATTATATAAAATAAATTTGTTTTTAAATAAATTTTTTGTTTTAAACAATAACTCAATGTTCTTAACTATTCATAAAAAATTGAATGTTTTCAAAAAAATACCAAATAATCACCGAAAGATACATTTGATACTAATAATTCAATAATTAATTATATTTTACCAAATTAAATAAATAGAAGTTGCATTAATTAATTTAAAATTAATTCCTGTTGTCAAAACCAAAAAGTGGGTTTTTTATGTAAAACCCACAAAAATATTGACATGTGTATATGTGAAATTTAAATTATAAATAACTTATAATGACCTAAATTTTATTAAATGATAAAAATATAATGTAATTATACTTCCTAACCATTAAAATGTATATTTTAACTCTAAAAATTATTTTGACTAAAATGTTGTTTTCAATTAAAATTTAGTAGTTTTCACTTTTCACCAAAATAAGAAAGTTATCATAAAAACACAATCAATTTATTGAAAATAAATTTTTATGTCCTGATCCAAAAGAAAAAGTCTATTTTGTCCAATTGAATATATAAAAGTTTCAAATATTGGATTTAAAAATAGTTCTCTCTTAGAAGGTGGTAAAATTTAATTTTCTAAAAAATACTTCCTTTAAATGAAAAATTGTATATCTTCTTATATTATGACTAAAAAACAAATAATATGGAGTGTAAAATTATATGGATTATATAAAATTCAAAATTCAGTTAATTCAATTCATAAATGGTTTTTTAATGGCTAGTTTGGTAAGTTGTGGTTCGCTCAAACTCAGTGTTTTGTGTTTCTAAAGTTATTGAATTACGTTGAAATGATAAACTACTCTGAAATATTGGGGTTTCACATTCTCCCTTCCTTCAATAAATATCCTTATTGCAATTTAAAATTGTTCTTTGAAAATAAATTGTTTAATTTAGAAAGTACCTTTGTGGAAACCCATATCAGAAATATCGTTAATACAATTTAGTCTTAGTAAGAGGGGAAGAGAAATGAAAAAGACACCTACAAATTAAGGTTTATAATATGAGACAATTGGTTGAAATTATTGGACCATAATTGGAAGAAAAATATAGTGATATGGAGTGATTGAGGTCATCAATCATAAATAGGTGTAAAAGTTTAGGCCTCAAAGCTATCAATCTAAGTTGGATTAAAATTTCATCTGTTCAACAACACATAAGTTATTTGGAAAAATTATTTTTGGTTTTAAGAACCATTTACAAAGGTTTATGAATTAATTTCCTCATATAATAAGAGAAAAAAAACTTGAAAATTAGAGTTCCATCATTTTACTAATTTTTACCACAAACTCATCGTTTACTCTAAAAGATAATAGAACTTAATGATTTTCTATTTATTGTAATTGTATACATTTTGAAAAAATTATTTTTTAATTCATCTATCTCACCTTTTAAGAAATATACATTATAAAATTCTGGAAATCATGTAGAGCAGTGGTAGGTGATGCACCCCTATCGCCCTTTGGTTGCTGGTTCAAGTATTGTGGCCATACCGGACCTGATGGGTTGTTGCCCGACCTCTAGGTTTTTCTTTTTATAACAATACAAAAATAATTTTTTGAAATTCATTAACCTTAACAATAGTATCCAATTCCAAACCTAATACATTTCAAACATTAGTCTTATCAAAAATAATTCTATCCAAACTCAGTCCAAATTTTATACAGAAGGTAAAACAAATGATGATCTTTTTTTCCACGTAATAACATGTGAATACCTTCATCATGTATTCTTTTAAATCAAGTTAACACCATAAATTATCATAAAAACGTATTGAAAGCATTCATGCTCCATTATTCCTTATATAATACTAGATATACTTCTTTTATCCAATTTTTTTTGAACTCCAACAATAATGGATAAAAAAACTATTAATTAGTTTAAATATAGTCAAGAATATAAAAAATAATTTATCTAAATAAATCCGATCTTATTTCAAAATCCCTATTTCAGTATCAAAAACATATTAAGCTTTATCATTCATTCAACCATGTATTTTACAAAAAGTTTAACTTGATTTTGAGTCACTTTTCTTAGAAACATATAATCTCAAATCATCAATGAAATTGTACAACAATACAGTCTTTATTTATATCAATAATTAATATAACTGATACATCATTGATAAAACACTCAAATTAAATTATTATGTAATAAAAACATAAGAAAACATGTCATTACACATAATCTATGGTTGTATCATAAATTGATTATTATCCAATGGTATTATTTGGGGCATACTATGATGATTTGTACATTCATTAGTGTAGTGTTCCAACTCATTGTAGATGGATCATTGTACATTTGAAACCTTTATCTTACCCTTTCAATATGGTACTTGGTGTCCTTTTACTACAAACTTATAACAACCTCCCATTTCTTTCATGCATTTACCAGGTTGATTCTTTCCAAAGTTTTCACATATTAAAAAAATCATACTTTCCCCTCTTCCCTTTATCCATCAATCTCTCTACCATCATTTTCATCTCTTGCTTCCCTTCAAAGCCATAGGACATATAAACTTATTTAATTATCTTATTAACACATGATACTATTAAATCAATTGATGAGTATATGTGGGATACTATTTATCATCTAATGTTTGGCTTAATACCATGAAAGATATGATTCTTTATACTCATTTGATCATTTGTATTACTGGTGTTCTCATTCCTTATACAAGGAGTCATTTTAAACAATGGATTACAATAGGTTAGTTTAGGAATCACACTACATTATACCAAACTTGTAAAAATACCTAACCTAAATTGAATAAATTATTCATTTAATCATTAATGATGAAAAAAATCTTTGAGAAATTATGTACTTCTAAATCCTTTAAAAATTTCTTGTAAATAATATGTGAATTATCTAAAGCATATACCCTAGGAGTGTCATACCCAAGAGTGTAGTAAGGCCTGATGTCGTGTACCAGGATGCCCCATGTCAAGCCCAAAACTCTTTGTTAGTGTTTTCACTCATAGGTACATATGTGCCAGAGCAGCCTCTACCAGCTCGTATCCAGATGGGGATATATTTCATGGAGAATAAAGAAAATATGTACATTACCAAAATTCATGAAATTTATTTTATACTAATCCCCAAAGTCTATCTGTGGGAAATGCTCTCTAATCATAGTTTTTCTAAATCTAGATTCAAAGGATTGTACTAAACTTCTTCTAATACCAATTGTAACACCCTGGCCCTATAATCCCGGAGACACTGCATTATTTTAATATATTGGAATGATTATTAGGATTCATGTGCCGATGTAATGATCAATTTTGTAGTCTTGAAAAATAAATTACATACATGGACGTTACATTACACATTCAAACATAAAACAAAACTTAATTATTCCATTGAGAACTCCATTATTCCCCTAGCTTCACCCAACATATCAAACATAATACACTTAATATAATCATTTGAAAACAAAACATTATAAATGGGTGATCTTAGATACTCATGAAGGGTAAATGATTTAATGGAAGATATAAAAATTTAAGGCAACATGTGTAATAAAAACAAAGACCTTTAAAAAAATAATAAACATAATAATGAGAAAAAATAAATCAAACATTTCCATATAAACATGCCCATGGATATTCTAAAAGATTAATAATCATATGTAATAATTAATTTTATAATTAGGGAATGCCTAATGCCAGACATCATTACCACACTATCAAGGCCTCATGGAAAGACTATAAATAAATGATTTTTTCAAGGCCATGTGCCAAGACACTAATTTGTCTCATGGGACATACCATTGGATTGAAGGGCTATATCATGCCCTATCAATCACTTACTATGTCCATTGCATTTCTCATAAGAAAATTTTGAAACATAACATAATCATTTGTATTAAAACTAGAATACGAAATGTAAATATATTAACCATCAAAAATAAATGATATAAAAATATAACATCTAAATGAAAATATATCATAAAATATTCAATACAATATGGAATATTGTATAATAACAAATCATTCTCAATCATGAATAATATCTAGTAAAGGATATTGATATAGTTGAAAATGATCTGCAAAACACTTTGAGTGAAATACCACTTTTTCATGAAATCATTTAAAAGTCACAAAATTTATTAAGGATGATATTTAAAATATATTTCTGGATAAATTTTTCACATACCACATTTAAACTTTTTAAAAGAACTAACATTTTTAATCATGCACGTTCATATAAATAAATCATTAAAACCATTTTGAAAACATGGACAATAATGAGAATGATTTAGAAGAATAAATATTTTAAAATTTTAAAATGATGTTTTAGTTAAAGAGTACCTTAAAAAATAATTTTGAAAACTATTATATGAAATATGGAAATAGATTATAAATAAGTACTAGTAAAAACATTAACAGAAACAATCATGGATAATAATGAGATTGGAAAATTAACACTTACCATGAAATTTCCTTGAGTCAAGGGTATGTTTAACCTCATGTATAATGACAATAGTATGTTATTAAATTTTACGAGAACCATATTCATATTTATTAAATCATACATGATTCATTTATGGATTTAATTTACACATTTAAGAATTATTTTCATGTTAGATTATTATTTTGGGTAATAATCACTTTCTTTATCATACATTTTTTAACATCTTATTGTTCATTGTATCATTTCGGTCATGATTTATTTTATTATAGAATATAAAAAATTATATATATATAAAATAAATTTAAAATATAAGTATTTATAATATATTGTTATAGGAAATGGAAAACACTTTTAATGGAGACGGTACGTCATACATACGCATAAATGTAGTTTACATTTTCATATCGTATTGAACAAATGTAACTAAATAAGATATATATATATATATATCTAGAATAATTATTATTTCATATATTAAATACTCATTAATAATATATATTTTTATATTCATCATTGAATGGTGAACCTGGAAATAAATCTAATCGCGTCGTGGAGACGGTAAGTCGTACGTACACATGAGCGACAATATCATTTCATTAATGATTATAAAGTGTGAATTAGGATGGTATATTAATTTTATAGATAAATTAGTATGTTTTTTTTCATTATTTATAAACATATTACTTATCATTATATCTATACAAATAACATAGTGTTGAATAAGAAATTACACCACAGCCTGGAGACGGCGAGCCGTACGTACACACACATATTGGCCTTATCATTCATAGGATGGATAAAATAATGATTATGGTTGTACCATATTTATAATACCATTAAAATATGTAGAAGGTAATGGAGTTATTATTTTTCTATGGAAATTACAAAGAAAGGTAATGTGGGAGAAGAAAACAACTTTTAAATAGGTGATAAAATAATTACATCATTTTTGCGTCTTTCCTATTAATATGAAAAAAAGGGATCCTTAGGTTGGAATTATGCTCAATGGAAGGCTTGTAAGATTTTTTGAGGGATATTTGGAGGAGATTTGGGTAGGGGTTGACAGATCTAAATGGATTTAGAGCTGTTATTTTAAGATACGGGGATGTACCCTTTTATATGAGGGGTGAGGGGAACTTTAGGAAAACCTTAAAATTATAATTTATTCTAAAATAATTTGCATTTTCTAATAGCACAAAATGGATTTATTTCTAGGATAAGGTGGGTATGGGTTTAAATCTTCTCAAACAATAGTTTTTAGTCCATTTTAGTTCACCATATTAACCATATCATTTAAATTTAACTCTTAGTTAAATAATTTAACATTAACCACGACTTCATGTGTTTTTTATTACATGGTTAATAAACATACAATAAAATTCAAAGAAAACCACTAGTGTTTAATTAAGGAAATATTTATTATTTTATAATAAATATTTCTGCACATTATATTTTTTTTGTATAATATAATTTAATATAATTTTATCTTTTTTAAAAACTATTTTTTGTAAATTTTGGCACTATTTGGTATTTTTTTAAAAAAGACATAAAATCATGAATAAATCAAAAAATATTCATTGAATTGATTTTAAAAAGTCATATTAGTCTAGAAAAATTGTTTATGGAATCAAAAGCTTTAATTTATATTTTTTTATATTTATAATATGAATTATTTTAATCATTTATTGATAATGTAATTACAGTATCATCTTTGTGTCGTAATTAACATTTATTATTTAATATCAAAAAATTATAAATAACATAAAATTATGTATGAAATAATTTTAGATATCTAATGAATATTTAGAGTTGAGTTTATCTTATATATAACCCTATATTAAAAATGTTTTAGTTATTAAACTTATAATTTAACACTTTAAACTATTTTTTAATGAAAATAATAGTAAATCTCATAATCTAATCCAAGTGGACAACAAGGATCTTATTTTATTCATAAGGTTGGTTTGGGTCGAAATAAACTTATAAAATATAATTAGGACATGTGTTATGGTAATTATAATATCATTATTACCTTTAATTACACAATTACTTTTAACTGTGGTATATAAAAGTCCAAGGTTACTATTCATCAAAATATTATTTCATCTTATTGAACCACATATTACTTACTAATATTAAGAATTTCTCTTAGATTTTTAAATAAAAATCATATAAGCGGTAAAATTACATTTTCTGAAAATTTGCAAATGTTCCTAGAAGGTGGGTAAAAGACGATAAAAATTTCAATAAAATTGTGTACATATAATATTATTATAAAATGACTCCAATAAATTAAATTGAACATATAGAGGTAATATATATCTATTTTGACATAAAATAAATTTAAATAAAATAAATAATTATTTAAATAAATAGTTGGTTTTAAACAATTACACAGTGTTTTTCACTATTCATCAAATATTGAATGTTTTCAGAAAAATACAAAAAATTAACTTTAAAGTAATTTTTATATTCCTAATTCAAAAATCAATTCTATTTTACCAAATTCAAAACATATATTTTACAATAATTATTATAAAATTAATTCTCGTTGTCAAAACCAAAAAGTGGGTTTTTTAAAAATTAATAACTATTAAAAGATTATTATTTGTTTATGTTAAATTTAAATTTGAAATTACTTAAAATGACATAAAATGTATTAAATGAAAAAAATATAATCTAATTATAATTCAAAACCAATCAAAGGTACATTTTAACAGTAAAAATTATTTTGATTAATAAATATGTTTTCAATTAAAATTTAGTATTTTTCACTATTCACAAAAATATAAAAGTTATCAAAAAAATACCAAAAAATATACAATAATAAATTTTAATTTCCCGATTATAAAGAAGATTTTTATTTTTTGAAATTTAATATAAAAAAGTGTCAAATATTGTATTTAAAAAGGTCTCCAATTATAAGGTGGTAAAAATTTATATTTTGAAAAATACTTTCTTTATCTAAAAAAAGGAATTTGTTCCTATATTATGTCCAAGAAACACAAAATAGGGATTTAAAAACTATATGGATTATATAAAATTTAAAATGATGTTAATAATATTCATAATCTCTTTTTGAATGAATGGTTTTTTATGTTGTGGGGAGCTCGAACTCGGTGTTGTGTGGTGCACAAGTTATTGAAGTTCATTGAAAAGATAGCGTACTATAAAATCATGGGGTGTTACAAAAATCATGTGATGTTATTTTTGGAAGGATGGACCTCATGATCTCCTTTACTCATGATAACCATATAAATACATCATTATAAAAATTTTAAATGATTATGATCCCCTATTACATGATGGTTAGATATATTCTATGACACTTTGGTATGATATATATAGACCATAAGGCTTGTATGAATGATTTCTATCATAGTATCTCAAGGTTTCCATTAATGTTGTAAACTACTATACCTTTATGATATGCCACATAATACATGGATATTCTAATGTAAATAGAGGATGGCATAGTATAAAAACTAATAGTGTATGAATAAAAATACACACACATATATAAACATATATCAACCTCCATACATGTAATAGAAATAAATGTACATAGGGGAGTTGGGTCTAGGTGACCGACTCACTAAACACCCACTCTCACCCGAGAAAAATACCAATAATTATCAACCTTATTGGTGTCACATAAATATCATGCTTCTTATTTGATATACCATTTTATAGGGTTTCTACCACTTTATCCATATAGGATAATCTGATAATGATGAATTCACCTACCTATGAAAAATATCTCAATAAACGGTGTTACTATTGTATATTAATTATTATGTAGTTTGACTATTGATCGTGGGAAATCAATATTTCCTCATTATTTTAGTAATATAATATAATAGGTTCTACACTTATAGTTATAATATTTATCTTTAAAAAAATATTCATATCCAAAATAATTCCTTAAATAAATCATAATTATTTTATAAACATAGATTCTAATATCAAATCAACAAAAATAGACAAATTCAAGATCCTCCATCTCCTTAAACAAACATTCAAGAAAAATTCATAGTCGGACTATGATTTTAGATCATCTTGATATGCATGGAATCTTTAATTTTTCTATCGCCAACTGACTAGCTTCATATATTCTCCATACACAATGTACATATCCTTTGTACATCTTATATACTATAGGATAGTTTTTATTTCATCCTAATGCTAATTTCCTATATTCTCTAGATATCTACCCACTATTCTAAACGAAAAGACATTACCAAACCTAGTACATAGCATGGTATACATTATAGATAAAAATAATAAGGATAATAGTGTTATACACATTCATTTTATCACCAATTATGTCTATGGACACATTTTATTAGATAGATTACTTCCATGTTATATTGGATACAATCATCTCCTATACTTTTCTATATTGTACCATATGAGTAACTTTAAATTTTTTTACTTTGACTTATCCCATGGAACCTTTAAGATATATCGTTATAGATATCGATGATTATATTATATGATAATTCACCAAAATATTTCATATAGAAAAATTCATTTAAAATTTTATTCCAAAACTATAATACAATCACATAATTTTATATTAATTGTATTTCATCAACATATAATTATAAGAAAGTAAGTGAACTCATACTAACCTCTTGGAGGTGGTGGTTATTCTTGATCTTTTAGTATAAGTGTGATGGTTCCATTATTATATTTGAGTTTATTTTTTCCATATTTTGACTACTTTGGTGATGTTCGGTTGGGGTTTGATATAAATTTTTTGTTTTGGATACTTTATCCATGAAGATTCTTGATGATACATAAATCCATCTTTATCATCAACTGTTTTGTTGAGAAATCATTCCCTCTTTTATTTTTCATGATTCTATGTTCTAGTCAACAACTTGAGGGGATTGGGGATGTACTTTGGGATATGTAAGGATTAGATAAGGTATCAGGTTTCCAAGGGATTTGGGTAAGTTCATGAAAATGTAGTATTAGAGGTGCGTGTAAATAATCATTACATGATGTTAGTATGTAGTCGAGATATACTTTCATGACTTATGATGTAGTTATGTGTGAGTGCATGTTCATATCACATCGTTATGTTCCTTATTTCACAATTTGAATATTGGGATTTACATCTTGATGAATAATTATAGTGTTTTCCTTACTTTTGATATGGAATGATTGAAATCCAACTCTTGTTATGATATTTGATGAGGTTAATTTCCCTGTTTATCATACTTTATTATTCATCTATATATCATCTTGACATATTTATGGGTTTTTTATTTTGTTTTGAAAAATCATGACTTTAATAAGACATGTAAATGGGATTTAGGAGGGATATATTAATCAAATAGAAATATAAAATCCTCTTATGGGGAAGAATCCATATGAGGTAATTGTACATGTTGTTCCACTACTAAGATAAAAACCTACACCCATTCACATTTAGGATCCATTTGTGGTTCCTCAAAGAGATGAATCATTGAAATCATGATCAAGAGTTCCTTCAGAAGAATACACCTTGGTTCTAAGGCTGCAATAACACTCATGAGGTTTAGGATTGGAAGATAAATATATATACTTTGTTGGATTTATTGGGAACTCCCATCGCCATTATGGTATACTATGTTACCTTTAAGATTTTTGTATCTTCCATGGGATGTGGGGGATTTTAGGGTAACAATAAATAATAATGGGGGTTTAATGATAAATTATTTAATTTTAATTTTAGGGATTAGTTTTATTTATATTGTATGGTTCTATATAAGGCTATGATATTTTTTAAACATGAGAAATATGATAAGACCCTAATATAACAGGAAAATATATTTCTCCAGCATGCGCAGTTTGAACGTGAGAATGTATCAAATGAGAAGATGAAGACTCATTGGATTGTTATGATATTCATACATTGGTTTTATTACTCAATATATCTTCTTATGATGATGTTATGGATAGGTTTTGATGGTTGAGCATGACATAGCTAATATGTCTGGGTTGAAAAAAGTTACTTCTTCTTCCATTGGAAGTTATTGAAGTTCCCATAAATTAGAAAGAATGTTTGATGAGTCTTATAGTGGATCTAAATAGCTGGGACCCTTGATATCTGATGTATTTACTAACATAGGTAATTTAACATGATTTTAGTGTAAAAAATAATAATAATTAGAAATAGGTTTTAACTAAAGAACCCAAGACTTATAGCTCCTTCCAACATGAAGGACACTTTATGAAATTCTATTATATGATTTCTGCCTCAGGTAGTGGAATGGGATCATCAGATCCAAAAAAACTATGTTTTAATCAAATTATATAATTAATAATGGTTTCTTTAAACATGCATCGCAAATAAAAATTCATCTCATATTGACACATTATCCATATAAATCTAATAAAAGTTCATCCACTATTAGAGGTTCCATTAATAAATCTTTATCTCTAGTGGCTACTTGATTCCATACATTTTCTTATAAATTGTAAATATTTATTCATATTCTAAACCTAATTAATATTAATATAAATATATATATTTTGTGATGGATATTACCCCAACCCATGAAACAATGAGAAATTATGGTCACTATTTCCATACTTTCATTTTCTCTCTATCTTAAACTAAACATGCTTAAATTTTTGTTATTATTAAAATAAATCCACTTGATTTTATACTCATGGTATATTGGATCATTCTTAACAATTTACAAATTGATTTTTTTCTTAGATGGGTCTCCTATACTACATGTGATGGGGTGTGTCATATCATCCAGGGAGAATGGGTACAAGGTCCAGTAGATCATCACCATATTATCTAGAGTGGGGAAATGTGATATTAGTATTTACTTTTGTCCTCTATAGGGAATCTTTGTGTGATGATATCCCTCCAGGTTTAATTGATCTTCACACAATTTCTATCTCTATCTTATTCATTTTTTTCACTAGTAACAGATGCATATTTTTATAATGATTTAATTCTTGGTACCCAACACGTTTCTACTCCTTGTTACCACATGGTATCAACATAAATTAATGATGTGAAAACTCAATTTGATGACCTATTAGAGAAATAAATTATACACCAATGTGTGTTAACATGGGTGGAACCTATTTTCATTTTTAGGGAAAATGGTGAAACGCTATGCCTATGTGTTGATTACCAAAAAGAAATCCATTTTATGGTAATGAAAATTTATTTATTTCCAAATATTAATTATTTATTTGACCATTTAAATTTGGTGAATTGGTTTTTGAAGATTGATATTTGGTGTCCTTATCACCAGATAAGAATAAGATAAACTGATAGTCAGAAAATAGTCTTTCAAAGCGTCTATGTCCATTATGAGTATATAATCAGGCCATTTGGTCTATCCAATGATCCTAAAATATTTATTGATTTGATGAAAATCATATTTCTTGACTATCTTGATACATTTGTTATTCTATTTGTGGATGGAATCCTGGTTTACTATTTTTATGAGGAGGATCATGTGTGTCATCTTAGATAAGTTTAAGAATTGTTTAAAAATCACAAACATTTCTTCATGTTATTAAAATATTTATTTTATTTAAGAAGAGAATTTAATGGGATCTTCATGTTCGAATATGTAATATCAATTGATATTGTGAATGTAAAAGCTATTATGACATGGGATAAACCACAAAATGTTATAAATATTTGGATATTCTTTGGTCTAGTAGGGTATTATCACAACATTGTATAGTATTTATCGATGTTGGACTATCTAATGACTATTATTTATTATAAGGGGAGTAAAAATATCTTTGTGTGATAACAGTAAATGGTATTTTTTAGATGAATATTATTTTTACTTATGTTCTACTGCTAAATCTTACAATGGTTGGTTATGGCTATATGGTCTTTTATAATGCATTCAGTTCAGGTTTTGGTGGTTTTGTTATATATGGTAATGACATGGTAGCATATAAAACTCATAATTTTTGGCCAAATGAGAATAATTATCTAACCCATGACCTTAATTTTTATCTATGATTCTTTCACTTAAAAGTTGGTGACATTAAATTTCTGGAGAAAGGATTACCATATATTATTGCCCCAATATATTTAGTTAGACATTATCTCAAAATTATTTTTATTTCTATAAGAGAAATTATATAGAATACCTAAAATATTATTATTTTGATTTCACCTATACTTTATGGAAAGGTAATTTTATTTCTGATTCATTGAGAAAGAATCTTTTGAATTAGGCTATGAAATAATGATAAGAAGAGGGGATCTTGATGGATTATTTTTCACTATTGCATATTGTAGTTTGGGAAAAAGAGAATAAGGTTGCCTTTTATAGTATTATGTTTAACTCCACTCCTATCTAGGTTATTCTTCCATAAAATCATCTTGATGACGAATTTCATTGGATTATAGACTCTCTTTGTGGTGGGGAGAACATTGTTGAGAGGTCGTTCTCCACAGAGGGTATTCTATGATTTAAAAAATGGTTTATGTTCCGTTATCTCTGTGCAAAGTTATGATATGGGACTTCCAAATTTAATTGTGGGTTGTACATATAAGAACCTAAAATAAATTATATGATATATGGCTTCAATTATAGTTCAATAAATGAAATGGGAAATAACTGATTTTGTCTCTCATTGTTATGCTTTTTAGTATGTCAATGATGAGAACCAGGCACCTTTAGGATTTCTCCAGCCACTTTCTATGATGTTATAGAAGTGGAATTAGATAAATATTGAAGTATTGGTTTTCTTTCCATGTAATCATATAAAAATGAATATGAAATTGGTTTTTATTTATTATAATACCGAATAATCTCACTCATTTCATATTTTGGACACCACTAAATTTGAATAGATGTGAAATCTCTACATGAGAGTGATTTTCCATTTTCTTGTAGTTTCATCTTCTATAGTATCTAATTGGGATCCTCATTTTACATATAAATTTTAGAGAGGCCTCCACGAAGAACATGAACCTCAGGTTTATTTGAGTACAATATACTTTCAATAAATAGTTGAACAAAAAGATTAGATATATATAGATACTTTATGTAAGGATTCATGTATTTATCTTGAATTTTAGTGGAGTTTGGGATGTCCATTTTTGACTATTTAATTTTTCCAATAAAATACTTACTAGTCTGTGATCATAAGGGGGCATTTTGAGACATTTTATCGATGTTCTGGTAAATAAATTCTATGTTGGTAAGGGTTTGGTGAATGTTCCTTTGATAGACCATGAATGGTCTAAGATATGAAAAAAATATTCATTTGATTCATGAGTGAATGTTGATGTAATAGATATGGTATTAATCTTTTTATGATCATTAGCATAGTCTGTTGGAGTTAATAGTTGTTGACCTTGTGTTTATAAAAGTTCCACCCTGGATGGGTCATTGACAACTAGGGAGGAAAGGGAATATCCCCCTCATTTAATAGGCCATTTTTGGATTGCCGAGAAGGTGGGAAAATTGAATTAACGCGAATCACTTATACCAAATCTTATGTCGATATGTAAGGTGATACATATATCATAGATATGAATGTATTTTTTCTAATACTTCTCATGTTTTGAGATCAAGTGATCATGATTTTGACACTAATTTATCAATGACTGGTAATCTAATTAGGATTGGTGATTTTGAGACCTGGGTACATCATTGGAGGATGATTCCTTTCGTCCATGTGATATAGATGAAATGTTTTGATATGCATGAGACATGGGAGATAGAGGTACTAATGAGAGAGCATTTCCCCAATTTTTTTATATAAAAATATCCAGATAGGATTTAAAGGGATAAAATATTTCTAGGGTGGGGAGATTGTAACATATTGTTAACGACTTTTAGGTACTCATTGACCCTCTTATTTGATCATGATTTTTTTTGTTTTGTCTTAGGTTGTTTTGGGTATGATTTTTTCAAATTAATATGTGAGTCAGGGTTGTTGAAAATTTTTCCCAAACCATGTGACCAACTAGTGAACATATTGTAACACTAAACTATGGGGGTTTCAATGTTGGATAATGGGTTGAAAAAATATTCACCCACTTAGTAGAAATTTTTCACACCAATAGAAGAGATAATTAAATGATTGAATGGTTTTCATAATCGTAAATCACTACTATGTTGATTTTGAAGGCAATAATTTGAATTAAAAAATTATAATATTTATCAAACACCCATTTGATCTCAAACATGACACTGAGGATATTGTAACACTAAAATATGGTTTTCACTATTCGTGTGGTTCTCTTGAACCTTTTAGGATACTCCAAATCCATTGTTATGTGGATCAAAACAAGTAGGATATTGTTCGATCCCTATCAATTTAATGATTCTCATTTCATTACACATTTTACTCTCTCAATTTCATTCCTCCATTGGTCTAGTTATATGATCACTTGTTTGATAGATTTAAACTACATTGTTTTGGATATTTAATATAGGATGGATTTAATGTTATTTTTCACCATTCATAATTTCAGAATCCCACAATGGGTGGTTAGTTTTGGAACCATGATTAAGGTTATGTGGTTCTATTTGAGTTTCCTCGTGTAATTAAGTTGGGAATTACATGATTTAATTTAAAAAGAAATGAATTATTTTATGAAAATACAATTTTATGTGTATTTGAAATGTAATTGACATCGCGTGCTATTTTTGGGAAAACCCCCAATTCTAAAGGAACGTGTGCTTGGGAATATTTTCAAAATAGATAGAAGTTGAATATTGATTTGAGAATTGATTTTATAAAATTGAATAAATTTAAATGATTAAATATAAATGATTGGTTATATTTTTGAAAATGCATGAATTGATGAAAAAAATGTCTTTTGATTTTTAAATTGACATTTGATTTTAAAAAAATTTGTAAATTAATTTATGAATGATGATAAAAAATT
This sequence comes from Viscum album, assembly GCA_963277665.1. Lineage (NCBI taxonomy): Eukaryota > Viridiplantae > Streptophyta > Magnoliopsida > Santalales > Viscaceae > Viscum > Viscum album. The sequence goes on along the minus strand of OY728126.1, from coordinate 1,657,461,000 downwards.
TGAAAAAAATTATTTTACGTTATTTAAATAATTGATTGAGAACAAGAAAGATAAAATAGATAATGGGCTTTTTGGGACTAGCATGATAGGGTGGTAATTCCCTATCAATGGATTGATGATAAAGACTATAAAAAATCTAGTTAGGAAGATATTATCCTTGATGGGATGTTAATTAGTCCTAGTTATCCTAATATCAAGGGATGTGTGTACACTTATTTCCATGTTCACTGATATGAGAGTATGTTGATCCTATAACATAGAAATATAATACCAAATGGAATATGACAATGGTTCTTTTTGTGATTATTCTTATATATATTCCATTGATTGGGAAACCTCCTAATTTATACAAGTTAATTTATATATAATTTTTATATAAAAATGATAATTTAATCCCTATATGAAATAATTTATATCATTTCTAAATGAATGCATGTTTTGTTTTAAATATGAATATGCATTTTCATGACTTGATTTATAAAAATTGAAATAATGATTTGTTCTATTATTATAGAATATTATTATGGAAAAAATGTTGATACCCTAATTGGATTATTATCTCATTCCATAAATTTTCTTATGGGTGTTTATAGATTTTATTCTGCCAGGTCAGAATATATAGAATGATCTTCTTTGAGGAGGTGAATGTTCTTGATCATTTGGGCTTAAAGCGATGAATAATTTTGAAATTTTGAGATATTTTTTTAGTTTATTTGAATTTTAATGATGATATTTATTAATATACATGATTGGTTTATGGTACTATCTCATTGAGGAGTTTTTTATACTAATATCTATCTTTATCTTCTTTTATTTTTTCTGAAAACGATTCCCACTTTTAACTTGTATGAATTAAAAATCTACTCTCTAACCCATATTGATCAATAACGCACATCTTGATATTTCAGGATTAGCTCAGTGATCTGGGTACTATATTTTTATTGTTGGTTTGTGACCCTATAGAATAAAAATTATTTCCTACAACCTCATAAAATTATATTTAATGTCCACAGAAAAATGTAATATTGTAATTAAAATTGACCGACTGAGAATATATTTATATAAATTACATATATATTATAAATTAGTTCAAACATTAATATGAATATTTTAATCTGACCCAAAATCCAACCAATTAAATAAGAATAATATTAAATGAGTCTATATTCCATCCAAACCATCACTACACTCTATTCAGGTATAACCTAAAAATTGAATGAATAAAAGTAAAAAATATATTATTTTAATAGTATGTTATCATGAGTTTCTCATTTAGTGTGTAATGTATCTAATATTTTAATAGTATGGATAATTTATGTTTTAGTTTGATTCATTCATTTTAACCTAATTGTTGTTCATAAAATATTAAGGATGTGTTCATAAGTTGTAACTGCTAGTTAAAAGAATAGATCTCTAATTTTTGGAGAGTTTTTTTGTGGTGCATGATTGAAACTTTGTTATAAGTAACCATAAAACACAACCATGTGACCCATATACAAAGGGGAATAGTTTGACTAACCAGATATGGAGAGACAGACACTCACTTAACTAACATTAGACCTATTATAGAGATAAAATAGGTACTTAGAACAAAATGTGTATAATTGATCACCAATAGTGCAAGTGGGTGGGTCCTGGAGATTGTTCAATTCCATGGTTGGTATACGTCTTGGAAAACCACGGGACCACACTATACATCCTATTATCGAAGGACAAATTTCCTATTTTTTAAAAAAAAATATAACATTACTCGCTCATATTTCATTTCTCTACTGACACATATCATACCCATCATGATGTCTCTCTTCAATGGATTCAGGATAGGATTAAATTCCCATCAACCCTCAAGACTCTAATAAGACCATTATTTTTTATGTTGGGTAACCATCAATAAGATATTTAATATGTCACATTCCCTTATAATTTTATCTATCTATAATTGTTCTTATTATTGTATGAGAAATTATTAATTTTATTTATGGAATTTCTACATTTTTTGATTTTCTTCTCATATGAGATATATCAAAATCAGATACTAAATGAGTTTTTCTCTAAAAACATTTAGTTAATGTTATATATATTTCCTTTAATTCCACAATCATTATAAAATGTTGTCATTGTGCCACATTTTATAATCCCAGTGTGATTTTTATAAATATAGTATTTTCTAAATTAGGTGTGGGGGATATCACCCGGACCAGTTATGAAACCCATTTTCCTTATGGGAGGTTGTATACTCAACATTAATCAGCCCTTTGAGTGATTCCTTATATATATAAGACATTGACACCCTCTACTCCTATTGGATAGACCATTAAATAGGAATTCATTAATGTTATAGTATTTGATTATTTTTAATACCATAGAAAAATTACATATCAATTAGAATTTATTATTTATATGAAAATTTATTAAAATTGAAGAGTGATTTAGGAAAAAAGTTCAAATATAAATTGGAAGAAAAAGCATAAATAACATACAATGGAAAAGTACCATGTAATAATAAATGGATAAGAATTATTTATAGATTGTACCTAATGCATAAGGATATTTTGCCATTAAATTAATGGCCAAAAGTTATCTAGTAATGGATTACCAAGGGAAATCATTGAGCACTCAAGGAATGACAACCTAATTTTTTAAGCTAATTTCAAAGGAATATAAACACCATGGAATTCAATATTTTTTTATTAATAAATTTATTACTAGGTGTGGTAATACAAATTAATTAGATTCATATAAAAAATATAGAATTTTATGCATTATCTCCTTGGATTATGCTTGATTACTTTTGAAACGTGACACATTCAATCACCATTTTGTTATACCATAATATTTATCCTATTATTTATATTGTATGTACTCAAAGGACATAGATAAAAATGTTCCTCGTAGTGAATTCTAATGTAGTACCACCAAAATTACAATATGACCAGTTTTTTCAAGGCATTATTGCCATTTAAATGAGATAGATAGACCTTATAAATTAAAGGTTTTTTCATTCCCAATGTGGGTCCTCAATTGAAGTTATAACATGGAATCTCTTATCATATTCATATTCCTTGACATATTAAAGGTTTCCTATTAGAATACATCTACATTTTCTTAGGGAGGTAATTTTCTATATGACAACCTATAAGGAACCCTATCCTAAAGTAGTTATTATTTCTATTTCATAATCACATCATTATACATTTACAAACACACACTTCAATATTGACACTAACAAAATGTATTTTTATAGAAAAAATTGGAGGTGGACTACAAAATTTTACTAACACACTTTTTGTGTCACATTTTAATACCTAAAAAGATTTAATCAGTTATATCTTGGAAAAATTCAATGGTATGACATTGGATGTCGAATTCATGCGAATGAATTTTGTATATGATATGTTGACCAAGATGGGATTGAGATTTTCATATTATTTTTTCCATTTTGGTATTATTTTTATATTTTATATCATGTACAAATATTTTCCACATTATGGTTTTTTATAATATCATGATAACAACATCACTTATGTAATAATTGGAAATTTTGGTTTCTCACATTGATTATTATGTATATATGAGTTATTTATTCCAGTGATGTTATTTATTATACTTATTCTAATTTAATTGATAATTTTTTATTTCACTAGTTTATTATCAGTCCATTAATTTATTATGATCCACCATATCATGATAGAATATTCTCCCCATAGAAACACTCTAGGCCATCACTGCTAGTCAGTGGCCTCTAGCCTATAGGGAGGAGTACATGATTCCATGAGGCCAAACTATTTAGGGAACTATTTTTGTCACCATTATTTTTGCTTTCATAAATTTGTACTAGAGACTTTAATTTTGTCTTATAATATAGGAACAAATATACAAGAGATTTAGGAAATTTTGGATTTTGGTAAGGACCATGTGCTTGGGAGTAGTTATCCCACATGTTTGGAAAAATCCAAATTCCTTAGGGTGGGATTTTTTATTTGGGACTATTACTGTTAAAGCTAAACTTATTTCACTATTGGGTTATGCACATGATTTTTGGCATTTATTATCGTCCTATATTTTACCATTTATCCTTGGCCCTATATGTAAAGGAATCATTTTCATTAATCATTATAAACAGATAGAGGTTAACATGTATTTCCTATAACATTCTATATAGGTGTATATAGTTATTTTCATCAAATGTATGTTCCATGTTGTATAAACTTGAAATTTTTTTATTTTTTATTATAATGAAAAATAATTAGGTTAATTAATGTATTTGAATAATCATAAATAATGTTTTCATTATATCATAATAGTGTGTCCTTATGTTTGATCGATGGACAATTAGATGATTGAAATGAAAATTTTGTTGCATAAAATTTCAAGGATTATAATGATAATAAAAGAGTGTGTGTGCCTCTATAAATAGAGAAAGGTGATCCATATAATTGATTCTTTAAAAAAACATGGTTTTAGTTACAGACTGTTTAATTTGAAAACTATAATGTGTATGGACTTATTACTTGAGAATGATTAATGCAACTAATTAGTCATTGATATATACTATTATGTAAATAATCATAGATTATCATAAAAAATGTTTCATTCATAATTTTTATGCAATTTTTTATATTAAATAGTGATTTAAATTATAGCATAAAGGGGGTTTCATATATATAAAATGTAATCAATACATCACATACCAAAACACATGTGATTTTAAGATGAAATGTGGAAGAAAACATGCCCTTAGATCTTAAGTATTTCAATTAGTATGTTTTGAATATAAAATTTTTATGTAAAAACATTATTATGAGAACTTATATATTATTCTTAATGAGTTTTAATGAGTGTTCTTATAAATTATATATATATTCCCCCATAATAGTATTGGGATGAATTCCAGGAAGACTGTGAAGACTGTGCTCCTAAGGTGGGGTGACCTATCCTACCAATGGTTCTTATATAAGAACCTCTCATATTACCTCATATTATACCCATCTGGGGAGCTAAAACTCTATTTTTTATGGGTTTATACACTTGGTGTGGTCTATATAGGGATCTCAATGACCTATATTAACATTCTAGAGATGATGAGGGAATTCCATCAACATCACCCACCAAATTTATCGAGAGTGGGAATCACCATATCATTTAACTCTTTTATACACACTATATTATCCATCAATGAGAACCTTGAGAAGCCTCTAAATTTTTTTTTATGCTCATTAGCCATTTTATGCATCTTCCATGTGCTAGTTGTTTATATTAAATTAGGATTATCGAAATTATGTTATTTTTTGGAGGATTTGAAAGATCAAATTAATGATTCCATCTTTCTCAATACATTGATATCTAATCGAATGAGACTATATATTCCCATGGGGTTTGAAACTACATCTATTACGAACTATTCTACTCATTTCATGGATCTATAATTATTTAAGAATAATTTTTACAATTGAGAGATATCCCAAAAACGAAGTATGAATATGGGATCAATTATTCAATTCGATGTCAGGTAAATATATTTTTATTGACCAAGGATTCAAAGATAGTGAACCATACCATTATTACTAAGAAAAAAAATAAGGAATGTTGAATGTACATGGCACAAACGTTCAATACAACGTAATCTTTGTTCATCTATGGGTTATTGGAATCATCTAGATGTTACATAACTGAGTTGTGGCATCCAGAGTACATGTAATTTTAGTTATGTCTCGGGACATCATTGTGGATGACAAGGTCAGGTAAAATCTTAGTGTGAGTAAGACCCTATGGAGTGATGAAACACTGAAAAAAATTCAATATGAAATATTATTATGATCACTTCCATTTGATCCAAATGTAATTGGATCTACACTATCACCCCCTTATAGAGTAATATTAGTAACACCATGTCATGAGGGAAGTAGAAGTTCCACCGACTGTGTAAGATAACTTTTGGGATTGGTAATGTAGTCAAAATTTAGTACGTCTACATCTAAAAAACTATACATACACAGGGCATTCGGGTAGTGTCTAATGGATAGTGATCATGCCATATATATTTAGTACAACATACACTTTATGAGAATAGAATAGATCATCTATAGTTAGAAGTAAATTTTTAGTAACCTCCACCATGGAATCTTCATTATTTGTTATGTTATATTCATACCATTCTATTTGTATTATAATCATAAAAATCATTGGCCATGATGATTTTAATATTTCTGGCGTAATGATATTTGATACTATTTTTGGAGTGTGGTCTTAAATATTATGTCATTTAATGGTGAACACCCTAGTGATTTGTAACTATCATTATTTATTTAAACTCTCATTACATGTGATGATAGTATTTGATAAAATTATTGGGATGGAATAGTGGGTTTCTATCATCTCCATATTAAATTTTATCATTATAGGGTCTCATTAACATCACCATACAGTGACAGTTATATTTCATATTGGTGAATGGGATGTCCATGAAGGCCAAGATGGACCTAAGAATCTTGTTCTAGGTGGAATGACATCCCAGATAGGTAGAAATTATATGGATGATCATAGAATGTGTCAGATTGTTATCAATCCAATAGTATATAGACATAGGTATTTATTCGTTGCATAATTTAATATAATTCCTACTATAGGAGTGGTAGTGTTTTCATTTGAACTAGGTCTTGTGGAATCATCAATATCCATTCCTCTTTATAGGATGTATACTATTGAGTTTCAGTATACCATGAAGTAGCTACATGGATTTGAAACTATTGTTTTCATATGAACAAATACATCTTTTGATGGTCCACATGTTTTTTTGGCCATGAATAATGATTACACCCATAGTATTTAAATAGATTACTATAGATAAAATCATATATTAGTCATGAACCTGCAGCCACAACCCACATACATGACCTATATGACCATAAATATTGAGATGTAGTTTTATAGAATATTTATTTTATGTTAGGATGTCACCAAGTACGAATTTTACCTTCCTCCGTATAATATACTATTTTGAAGTAGGTATGACCACTATATGTATCTAGATGTATAGTTCAATTGGACCATCACACTAAATATTTTGTGGATTGAATGGATCATGATTTTCACCTATATATAGATTCTTTCATGGTAGTATTTATTAATCCAATCTTGGTGTATTAATGTACTCAACATTACCACTACAAAAATCATTAGATCATACTATTGATATTGAGGGAGGACTTGTAGATTTCTATAATACACAAATTCTACTATTTAATTGACGAGGTTCATATCCTGGGTAACATTATTTATGAATTAGGAATATATAGTGACCCATAGAAGAAATTAATCATGGTTTCTTTGAATGATCCCAAGAATGATATTTTGAAATATGATCATTCATGGGCCTATTTTTCTATTAAAAGTGCATTATTTAGGACTATTTGGGATGGAATCCCTTATTATGAGTTTTAAAAAGAAGATAGTGAATTATTCATGGTAAAAACTTGTGTTGTATACTATTATAAGTTTGATGAATGATTTACATTTACACAAGTAATAGTTATTATGGATCCGGCTAGAATATCTATTTTTTGTTATGATTCATCTTGTATAATGATTTGAGATGTCCTAATGTCAGATGAGTGAGTCATGGAATATGTCTATCAACATATGACACCAAAAGAAATAAATTACTCTATACATGATCTAGAGATAGTATCTTTAGATAAAAACATTCATGTTTGAGGAATTAATCGATTTGGGAACATGTTGTGATGCATGTGAACCATAAGATATAGAACGAATTCATTACAAATATTTATTTCAACATTCAGAAATGAATATGGTTTGTATACCCACAATAATATTCCATTTATATTTCATATACAATTTGATGTTAAATTGATATGGCTGATGAATTTAGCAAAAGGAATCATATAATGATAGTGTATGAGGCCAGTTGTGAGTGGAAATTTATTAACTTATTTTTTGTGATGCATTTAGTGGTGCAGGGGAATCACATTTACCCCGTTCATAAAAATTTAGTAGTGACCTCATTACTTCTTGATATATTAAAAATTATACAACATTCATACCTTGAGGGCTTGGTCATATGGGAGAGAGTTTCAAGTGAGTATCCATCCTCTAGATGAATATTTTATGAGAATGACATATTTCATATTAATTGATGCATCTTTTTTCCTCGAAAAATGTGAGAGGATTTGATTTGAAAACATCAGGCATATAGTAGTGTAGTATACCAGAGGCTTATAAATATGTACCATGAAATACATCGCATGTGTTGGTGGATCTATATAAAAAGGTATATAGTGTATTTTTTTCACTCAGTGATCCACCTATCAGTAATTTAAGGTGGAACACCAGTGAACAGGAGAGATTTTATAGCTATTTCTTATTCTAGAGTGGAAATGATATTATGTCACATTATATTTTCATGCTAGATTATTGATATCTCCTCATGGTAGTGATGTAGTATCATTGATAATCTTATATATAACAAAGGTATATCACGATTTACTGATAAGATGGATATTTTCAACTCATGAATTAATAATACCATATATTTTTGAGATTATCAAGAAACGTTGTATCCATCATTATGTATTTTCATATAGTAAGGTTTAATTCATATTTTTATTCTATTAAGGGTTGATTAGTGATCTGGGTTCATAGTTACATCAAATTATATCTTCTCATTCTCCAATCGATTGGACATTGTATCATACAATACAGTTATCAGAGGACATTCTATAGGAACACATCCATGATATTGGGGAATCATAGAAGAAAAAACACCTTTCTAAGTGATTTATTATAATAAAACCATCCTTAAGAATATACAATAAGATAATTGATATTCCTTATATGGTAAGATATTATTGTCACCCTTTTTCTAGATAGATGTAGTGGAGGTAGCGCTAGTAGGAAATCCTCTCAATCTGTAATATTCGTGAGGGTATTGATTACTTAGAATATTATGAATATAACTTATACACAGAAGTAGTTTTATGCTAATCATTATTGATGAACACTTGATTTTGAGGAAGATGACTAGGTTTTATTGTATTATTTTCCTAGGATAGGGAAAATTGAAATTTAGATGGAAGAGAAGATAACTCATAGAATCATTGCATCCTGAAAGAATATTATAGAGAATCAGATGAGTATTTTATCGTATAAAACTCCTTCATATATACATGTAGATGACAAAAATATTCCATGTCTCTTAGTTACATTTTTTTTAATATTTGTCAGATGTTCCCTCTCCAGAATAGATTTTGTTAAATATTTATACATACATTTAATATTAACACTTTCAAAATTTCGATAATATCATGAATGATCTCCAAGTCAGGTCCATTTATTTAGTTTGGCCTATATGGAAGCACAACCACATACTTGACAAGAACTTATAGGGAAAGAGGATGATGTTTATGCTTAGTGTATTAAACTTCTCTTAGACTATGATCCATCTTCCTCCTAGAAACTCACAGATGAGTTGTATTATGTGGTGGATGTTATAAAATCCAAGAATTTGGATAATTTATTGATCATTTATGAGATAGTTTAAATGTATAATTTTAACCTTATAAATTTTCTTAAAATATTATGTAAGAGTTTGGGAAAATATATGGATTTTTTAGAGCATAGAGTTCCATTTTTTCGTAAACACTATGAGACACATTATTGGTTCATCGTTAGTAGAAACCATGAGGAATTACCTTATGTCACATATACAAAAAATAATAGTTTTATTATCCATCAAAGAGGATCTGAACACCCTTATGAGAAAATAAATACCCATTTTAGAGAAAAAATTCATGAATCTTATATAGATTTTGTAACAGTGTGCCTATGTATGTCTTGTTTTTAGATCCCGATTATACTGTTGAATCATGGTTAGTGCACGGTTAGGATAACTATATAGACAAAACATGAACCCAATTAAATTATCATAAAATTACAATTTTATTTATAATTTTATTAAATTCCACCATCATTTTTCATTCATATTGTCTCATAGATCATCCCCACTTTAAGATCCCTCCTACTAGGCTTCAAGATATTCTTTAACGAGTTTTCCTCTGTAGTATAAATGTTTTATTCTCACGATCATGTCAGTCTAAAAGTACTATGTATGTCAATCTGTTACCTTCCATTTTGGGTTTTTTTCACCATATTTGGTGCTATTTTTGTGCAAGCTAATATTCTGTATTTTTATGTTATTTCCTTATTTCTCTATTTTCATCAAATCAAGTAAAAATCAGTTGTTTATATGGGAAATGTGTTCTTATACTGCCAAAATGTAGTTGGTATGTACTATATACATCAATGTCTTGCCCATTTATTATTATTTGCATTATTATGGAAACCAAAATCAAAATTCATTGTTTTCTAATAGATTATTTTTTTAAATTAGTTCTTGGGGCATTGAATTTGTCTAATTATGACACCTATTGACCTAGTTGTAGTTATGAACCTCACCAACTATCACCCCATCCTCTGAGTCCATATATAAATTATCCATTGAAATGCATTACTTTTTTTGGCTTGACCTTCCAAAAATAATTTTATTATTTCATAATAAATGATTAATTATAGAATTTAATGGAATATAAATTTCACATGGGTTTTTTGTTTATATAAAAATTTAGAAGAAATTTATATTTCTTTATGATCCGTTATCATTTATAAATGAAAAAAATTATAGAATTCAATATAAATGAAAAGTGGAATGGAAAAACACATGGACTAGGATTATTTATAAATGTTACCAAAATATTATGGCCATTATTATATTAAATGTATTTTTAGTATTTCTTATATCATTGGATTATTGATGGAATCCCATGAACACTCTGTGGATGCCTCTCCAATTTGTTGAGTTTCACTATTAAAAATTGGACATATACCAACGATTTATCCAAACTGTTGTTATAGGTCACTAATTTTAACCAATACCAAGGGGTTGGCCAAAATAGTTTATATAGGTCACTTATATTGACCTATACCAATGGTTTTTCCCATACCAATGGTTTTGGACAAACTATTGGTATATGTCCACCTTATTTAAATAGTTTCACCAAAACCATTATTATAGATCAAAATATCCAACAACCAATACCAACGATTTTGAGAACCGTTGGTATAGGTAAACTTATTTCAATGGAATATTTTGTCAAATTACTTTAAAAAACAAAATTTAAAATACTTATGAATATACATCTAAATATTAAGAAAATTATGTTCAGAGAAGACATTTTAGGATACTGATTAGTCATTGGATTATAAAAGGGTGGTATTGTGATCAAAACCAAGCTTTTATTTTTGAATTACATATACCAACGGCTTTATGAAACCGTTGGTATAGGTTTTTCATATGACCTATACCAATGGTTTGACAAAATTATTAGTATAGGTCTAAACCAACGGTTTTCCCATAATAAATGGTATGGACCCATCCCAATGCCAAATCAAACAAAGCTCCTGTAAACCATTGATATAGGATATACCAACGGTTTGGTGACATATACATATGGTTCTTAATCCATTTTTATAGGGTCTTTTTCTTCTAGTGATGGTTTCCAAGGCTGATACTGAACTTGTAAGTCTTTATGTTTATTATTGGTAAATTAATAACTCTCTGTAGTACCAATGAATCATTAAATTTATATCATGATATTATAATTCACAAGTCTACATATTTGGTTTCTTCTTGATGTCTTAAAAAATGATACTGATTGGATCATTGACTTGGGATACCATAATTATTATCGTGTAATTTACATGGTTTGTAATCCAAGGACTAAATGAGAGTAATTTATAAAATAGATTTCTAAGTGTGTACCCCCATGGATTACATGTAGACCCACAGGGCAAGGAATAATGGTAATTTGTGTGAACTGGGAAAAAAAATATATGGTTATGGACTCCCTAGTTTCACCATGGGTCCACCATCATTATTATTATCACATTTAAAATAATATCATATTCACCGAAACTGACTTCTTACATGATAACTATTTATATACATCCGGCATATGATGTATTAGGTATGATCTAACAACAATCCCATAAGGATCTTGAGCATATTATGGTTATTATTTATGTTTCTTATTCATCTAATTATCAATATAACTTCATAGTTCTATAAATATACTAAGACAATAGATTATTTATATAATAGTTGGTGATGGGATACAGAGTATTAATAAAAACGCATTTGAGCATGTTATTATTTCCTAGGAAAAATTCATCGTTCAGGTCAAGAAAAGGTGAATAGTCCGTAATTAGTTGTTCAATTGACGTAATTGGGTTTTTATGTGATTAGAGAACCTATAATGGGATTTGGATGTATTTTTAATTTTATCCATTTTGAATGTTCTATTTTTTATGGCATGTGAAATAGATTTCATTCTTCTGGTTTCTCTTATATTATCATGAACACATCATCATTTCAATATTAATATGATATTTTGGACGGTCACTAATTTTATTATTATTGGATGGATTAATTGTTCTATTATTGATAGTTCTTCATCCTCCCCTAAATCATGTAATTATTGGTTCTTCTTATGTTTACAAATCTATCAATTATTATTCTATTCTCCACTCTGACATGAGGAAATAGTCTCTCCATAGTCACCCTTGGCCATTACTGGTAGTCAGTAGCATCTATAATATATAGTGGTGTGCATGAATCCATGTTGAAAATCATATATATGATCTATTTAGTGACTTATTGGTTTGGAAATCACATAGAGTTTCACTAGTATGTAGTATTATAAAAAACATATTTTAGATGGAAATATTTAATACCCAAACCCCAAATACCAACCAAAAAATCAATTAGATATAAAAATTTGATTCAAATGGGAGCCATATGTACAATGAATGAAGAATGGAAACATGCCTCTTTCTTCCCTTATCCAAGATTTAATTACTATGTATCATAAATCTACATATAAATTTTTCATTCTCAGAAAATTAATCCTACTCTATAAAGAAGTAACAAGAACAACATTCTCATCTAAGTTAACATGAACTTCACATGTATGTATTTTAGTTACTCCCAGACGAAAGACCAATTATGATCCTTTAAAAAATAAATTCCCCTACCATCAATATAAATAAAAAATACAAAATAACATGTAGATATTATAAATGTTTAATAATACATGAATCATTTCAGCTCATCTATGACTAAACCTGAGTGTTTCATATAATATGCATTAATCCTCATGTGATAGTGGGTACCTACCTATGGTTATGGTCAATATATACCATCCTTAATGAATATACCAATATGTACATGTCACAATATAATTATTGAATAAAATATCCTAAACTAGTAATAGTATAAAAAAATTATTTTTTGAATATTGTTAAATTCTAGTCAATAGAATATGTCAAAAACATACTATTAAATAAATAATATATTATTTATGGAATAAAATTTATATATTAAATGAATGTTCCTAAATGAGGTAATTTTATATGTATAAGTATAAATGAAAAAATAATTTGGGAATATAACCCCATATATTTGTATTTTTCAGGCTCTGACCGATCATCAAACTTATAGAATTCTTAACCTACTCTATAATCCAATGATATAAGGACCATTACAATACATGTTTAATGAAATATAATGTCTTATCGAATTCTAGGCTTCCCATCCCGAGTGTGAGTGTAAATATGTTAGTGTAACGTCTTGGGTTTTTTGAGAGGTTCAAATTCCTCAACCATTATTATTTTTTTGGAGTTTGGTCGGTGGGACATCTAGGACCTAATTTATCCAAAAATACTTCTATGTTTTATGTTAACCTAGTACATTATTTTTAGACATGTTTTATGTATTGAATAGTGTCATTGGTAGTTATAAGGGTTTCAAATTCGTTAGAGGCCTGACATCCTAGTTTTGGAGAAGTGGAGGCTAAGGTGCACAGTTAGATATAAGAGTGCAGCCACATCATAAAAAATGTGTAACCCCATTATGTATAGATCATGGTTTGGGAAAACCATTCATGTGGGGGTGTATATCCATGTTTCATCCTCAGCCATTTTTATAGTGGGAATTTTATAGTCTTGTTCATAGTTTGGAAAACCATGTACAATTTACAATGGGTTCTACCATTTGTGGAGTACCTCTACACTATATCGCACACTCTTTGTACACGGTTGGAGAGAACTATATGGGTATCCATGAAGAGATTGGTTTCTATGAATAAAAAGTGGAATCGTTGAATTATTATTTGAAAAAATGTGTGAGGTAACCATGGGGCTCAGAAATGGTATGAAATTAACCTTTTGGACTCCATGTTTATAAACGTAAATTTGACATCTTTTTTTTAGATTTATCACACACAATAGGGTGGGATCTACATTTTCCCTCAACCACTAGGTTTTGACACATAATCTCTATTTTACCTCTACTATTAAATATTTTTGTTGTGTTTCATCCCACAAGTAACACACTCCTCTCCCTTGATAAATTTATTTATTTATCTTATCTGAAAGACCAATAAATCCATTCAAGTATTTTTTTCACAAATTTCGGTGAGTTTATCTAAAATTATGATTTAATCCAAATTAGTTCTAGTTTGAATATAAGACCAGATGATCCTATATCTATGACTACGAGGAAGCTGGTGCATAAATTTCATTTTGAGTTTCACAGTGGATGGGGGCGGGGGGGGGGGGGGGGGTCTGTTTTTAGCATCCTGTTGTATTAAACCAAAATTATATATGTAATTTAAAAATAACTTTTTCTTAAATAATTTTAACTATTAGAGATGTCGATGGGAATGTTTAAATGAGTCTTAAAGTTTCTTATCCATGATGGATTCTCAGACCATAGGTGGTAATGCTGAGGTGTGTTTGTTTATTCAAATTGAGTTGTTATATTTAATTTTTTTTATTTTTATAAATTTTAATTACATATAATAATCAAATGTGTTCCAATGGAATGGGGTGAGATTGGCTAAAGAATTAATATATTTATGGATATCTATGTTGAGGGGATGTTATTGTCATGTTAGATTGGGACTATTATATATGTTTTCAATGTGACATAGATCAGTGGATATGAGCATTGTTCCTCAATTGATCTACAATTTCCATCAAGTTGTGGTAATGTATAGAGATATTATGTAACACCCCATGCTTCCGTGATATACCTCTCTTTGAATAATGCAATAGTGTGCGATGTAGAAATACCATGTTCAAGCACACCCTGACCTATAAAACTAGTCATTTAGAAATAAGTTATGAATACTAATAACCAAATTTTCAATTTCATATATTTCAGAATTAATTTTTTCATTTATATTTTGTGTTTTAAGATATAACATAAGGACAAATTCAATTTTTTAGATAAAAGATGTGTTGTTAAAAAATGCAGTTTTCTTCCTTTTAATAGAGAACACTTTCTAAATCCAATAATTGACTCTATTATATATTAAATTTGATTACATTAAATTCTTCTTTTTAATAAGGACACAAAAATTTAGTTTGGATAAATTTATTGTGTTTGTCTGATAACTTTCTTATTTTTATGAATAGAAAAAGATACTAATTTTTAATTGAATACAACTTTTTTTGTAAAAACAATTTATAGTGTTATGTTATATATTTGAATGGTTTTGATGTATAATTTGATTATATTTTTATCATTTTATCCAATATTGGTCATTGGATGTTATTTTAATTTTAAACATGACATAAACACGTATCAATCTTCTGATAGTTTTTTACTTCTCAGAAAACCGCTTTCGGGTTTTGACAACAGAAATTAATATTAAATTAATTAAAGCAACTTCTATGTCTTTAATTTGGTAAAATATACATCTTTTTTGGATTTGTAATATGAAAATTATATTTGGGTGAATTTTTTGATCTTTCTAAAAACATTCAATTTTTGATTAGAGTGAAAACACAATGTTATTGTTAAAAAACTGACTTTTTCTTTAAATAATTTCTAATTTTATTTAATTTTATTTTACATAAAAATAGATTCATAATATGTATATTAGTTCAATTTAATTCATTTGGATAATTTTATAGTAAAAGTATATATTTAAAATTTTATTGAATATTTTAACATCTTTTACCAACCTTCTAGGCACGTTAGCAAATTTGTAGAAAATGGAAATTTTCCAATTCTGTGAATTGAATTTGAAAAATCCAAGAGATGTGGTTGAAATCAGTAAGTATAATGTGGATCAATAAGATGGAAAGAATATTTTCTAAATAGTTACTTTTGAATTTTATTAACCACGGTTCAATGTTAATTGGGTAATTAATGGTAAAAATGATATTATAATTACTGTAACAGTTGTCATATTTTTATTGGATAAGATTATCTTGACAAACATAAACCGTAGACATAAAATATGATCCTTTTGGTCATCTTCATGTATATTAGGAAATTTATTATTATTCTATTTAAAGAAGAGTTAAGAGAGTTAAATTCAAATATTAAAAACTAAAACATTTTTATAGTAGGGTCATACATAATATATATTCAACTATAAATATTAATTAGAAAGTTAAAATTATTTCCTAAATAGTGGTATTTTATTTATAATTATTAGACATTAAATATATAAATTTATTGATGACACAATGATGATGTAGTAATTACCTTATTAATGAAGGATTAAAATAACTGATATTATAATTATTAAAATAAATGTAAATTGAGACTATTGATGCATTAACTTTTTTTAGGATTACATTACATATAAGGGTTTATTAAATTTAATTTGTTCGAAGAAATCTGAATGTTATGATTTCTCAAAAACCAAATAAAAAAAAAGTCAAAATTGACATAAATGGGGTTTTAAAATAAATACTATATTATTAAACGATATAATACTTCTATAAAATTAATGTTCAGTCATAGGACTTATATAATAATATATATGTCATTAATTAACCACATGGGGTTATCAGGGAATTTTATAGTATTTTTATTAACCATATAATATTAAAATACTAGGAGACATGGTAAATGTTAAACTACAAAACCAATAGTTAATCTAAAAGACAAGGTTAATAATGTAACATAAACCTGTATATTGTTGGATCTGAATATACAGATTATACACAAGAGGGTGGGTGAATTGTGTCTTCTGCAATTTTTTCAATAACTCTTCTCTTGAGCAAGTTCTGTCCTTTATAATTTATCATATCTGATCATGCAGCTGAAAAAGTAAAATTAAGAACACAAAGATGTATAGTAGTTTGGGGAACAGAAATCCCCTAGTCCACTCCACCAACGCTCTACTCCACGAGCTTGGTGATTTTCACCATCTGGTCCTCTTTTCAACAAACCGATTCACAACTGAGTACAGGCAGTTGACACCTTTACAATCCAAGGCAAAACAATGCCTTCTTGTTCAAAAATGAACCTACACAGCTTAGAATGAGAAGCTGGATACTCAAGAATAAAAAATAATTTCAGAAAGAAATTTCCAGTTGATCTTCATAATTGCAACATAATGCAATTGATAGTAGATGGATCGAAGTCTCTAGAAATATTGATCTTCAAGATGAAGCAGTTCTAAGTTGATCCAGTTGTAGTAGATATAGAGATATAGTTCACAACCATGGCAGTAGTATATCCACAGTAGATATATGATGTAGAACAGGTGAATCTTCTATCGAGTTCCTTCTTTAAAAAACAGAGCTTTTATGCGCCTGTTGAATCAGCATATCAATCATGAATTGTTGAAATATATGTTTTTCACCTATTTTAATAATTGATCGATCACACCCCTTGTACCTAGTGTTTCAGAGAGAGCATATATAATAAAGCATATCTCCTTCACATTATTATCCATAAAAGTCACCTTCTGATGTGCGATATTCAAAAATTTGAATTTACGGAGATGTCGTATGTAATGACCCAAAGTATTTCAATGGAAAATTCGCTTCTTATATTTATGTCATAAAAACACAAATTAATGAACTACTGAGTGATAATTAACCATTAAACATAATTTTGTCACCCCTATGTTTGGAATTTTGAAAATCCAACATACAGGGTTGTGTTCAAGACAGTTTTTTGAGTCTAATGAAACAACAATAATTTTTGTTGAATAGTAACCTACCCTTATGAATAGTAACCTACCCTTATGAATAGTAATATGACCCTTATGAATAGTAAATAAGAGTTACATTACCTATGAATAATAAAATAAAATTTAGACATCTTAGAAAGTGACAATTTGACCTTAGTAAACGTTTTTGGTATTTTATAAGTCATAAATAATTAATTATAATTAATTAATTAATTTAAAAGAATATTTATTTTCCTGTAATGTATTCATAAATTATTGAATCAATTTCTAATAGTATTTAGATAATTTTATAAGAACCTACGTAATTTTTGAAATAACAAAAAATCAGTTTTAATTTTAAAAACTGTTTTTTTAAGTAAATTATGATTTTTATTAAATATTATATTAATAATATTTTGAAAATTATTTTTGAAAAATGGACTTAATTTTTGGATTCTACACATCAAAAAATGGTTGGGGTAATGTTTTGGGATTTTTCTGAGATACTTGAATTTTTGGTGAATAGTAAAATACATTAATTTATCATGTAAATACATTTTAATTAAAACCCGCTATTCCTAACATCACAGGTGATGTAAGCACCCAAATCCCAAACTCACATGACTTTTTTACTATTCTTGTTCATCCAAGACTCACTATTCCTTGTCTTAGGTGAAATTAATAAACTAATCAATTTTATATTAAGGAAACCCTTCTCCCCTCCACTATAAAAGCCACCCTTCACTCCCTCTTTTCCTCACACCTCTCATGCTCCATGCCTTCTCTGAACTCTGCCCAAGCACCTTCCCTAGCTAATCCCCCACGTCCAAAAACTGCTGGTCTCATCAAAAGACCAATCCTAGATTCCTTGAAGAGGATCTCAAGAGGAGGATTCTAAAGGTAATTTCTCTCTCTCTTCTCCTTTAATTTCCTTTCAAGTTCAAGTTCCTTTCTTGATCTCTCCCTACCCATCTTCATCCAAATTGTTCTGAAAATAAACAATTATATATATAATGTAATTTTTTGATTCTAATGTTATATTATATCACCCCACACCCTTTCCCTCTTCCATTTATTTTTTTAAAGAGAACGTTGTTCATGAGGTGTTAAATTTATCACCTTCAAAAACGACATGTTCTCTTCTCCCATTTCAACCTTCAATCTGGTCATGAAACCATTTTATGGTTGAAGCAGAATATTTTATATGTATTATGTTATATTTTAAGTTCTGTAAATAACCTATGGCCTTATTACTAAGTAAAATGTTAAAACTAGATCGCTGTGATCCAAAAACCGCCCAAATTAACCAAAATAACCATCATTAAATTTTTTTCTAATGATTCGTCCACATGGTTCTAATATAATTCACTATAAAATTATTAAAGATACTATAATATCATTAATAACATTTAGTATCTGTTCTGTATGTTTACCCATGATCTACCCAAACATCAATTTAAGAATACAAGTGGACCGCTCAAGAAAACTATAAAAACGAACATCCCCGAACAATGTTTTTAAACTCTATAAGTCATCCAAAGGAACATAATATGAAATAATGAAACCAGAATGAACCCTATTAATGTATAAATGGTTCTTTAATTTCAAATTAATTAATATATTTCCATTATATAGGACATTAAACAGAAGGAGGCATTCGAGTACAAGGTAAGGGGAAATATCGAACCCAATTTTCTTCCTTCGGGTTCTCCCTCTTTCACTCCATTTTTGATATGTTTACTCCTCAATGATCATTTGTTAATCATTTCCTTTACTTTTCTGAGATATAAATGTTTGTCACTGGTTTTTATGTCCATCAAAATGTTTTCCAAAAGAACTCTTCTTTCAAGATCTCACCTTTTACCTCTCATTCAAGGTTGATGGTTCTTGTATCAATTATGGTGTTCCCTCTATCTTTTAGGAACCCAAAGCTTATGAATGTGTTATTATCAGATGAAACCCATTCCTTTCCATGGGTTATTTATGTACATGTTTTATATTTGTTCTATGTGGAAATCATTATAATGATAAAGTTATGATGTGACAGGTGCGCTCGGAATTATATAGCGCAATATGAATGTTTAAATGTGATCGGTGCACCTGGAATTATACAGCCCTCCAATGCATTGGTTAATGTGATGAATCTCATGCGTTAATGTGAAATTATGTGTGAACATGATGCTAGATTTGTTCACAAGTATGTGTGGTAGTTAACCACTAAGACATGATGTTTCATTTTTATGCATTGCCACATTTCAAGTCTTTTACTTATGCTCCTCTAATGATCATGATCTTTTGCCTATGTCATGATTAGGCTCACCCCATGATGTATTGTTCTTATCTATCCTCTTATTGGGATTTTAGCTCACCCCTTTTGATGTATATCCTCAGGTGGCTACATGTACTAAGGAGAGGGAAAGTGCTACTAAGAATCTATAGAAGAAGAAATTAAATAAGTGTTTATGGTTGATGTTGTATTTGTTATGTATAGTCCTAGTTTTCCCAAGACACTAAACCTCTGGATCGTCCATGTGTAATAATATTATGATGTTTATCTTTGAAATGATGTAATTGTAATGTAAGAAAAGGCTGGGTCACTATATCATAACTTCCCTTAAAACTCGTCATAAAAATATTCTTTTAATTAGATATTAAATACATTAATAAAACGGCTTTGAATCAGTCAAAGTCATAATTTAAAAACGACATTAAATTTGGCTTGAAATCCGCCAAGAAATCAGCTTACTGATCGTTGTACATAAATACCGTCTGCCAAAATTTCGGACACCAAGCGTAAGGTTGATGACATGGCCTCCAAACTTAGGGTTAATAACACAGTCTTCAAATGTTGGGTTTACAACATATGGTTGATAAAAAACATAGGGTTGATCATCCATACATTTTCTTCAGCATTCAAACGTACGATAAATGATCCATAATTTTTCTTCAACATTCAAACTTATGGTAAAATATCCATACTTTTACATGATCCATACTTTTCCAAAAACGTATGGTTGTTTAAAAAAGTAGGGTTGATGAACTATACTTTTGAGAAATACACATAACCTTTAGAATTTACGTACGGTTCTCCTTCCATACTTTGCTGATAACCAAATCGTAAGGTTCCTTCCTAACGTAAGGTTCTTCTTCTATACTTTGCTGAAACCGTATGGTTGTTTTACCATACTTTTCTCATATCTCAAAGAATTTTACATGCTCTTCATCCATACATTACATTTATCCATATAGGGTATGAACAGTGATTCCAGAACGTGCTAAAACAGATTCCGCACTATATTCATCTACGTAAGATGTGAACAATGTTTCCAGAACTCGCTAATACAGATTCTGCGCTAAGTAATAAATTCTCTTTATTTCAAGAGTAAAATAAATTAATAAACCCCTACAAAATACTAAGTAGAATCATTAAAAAAACTAATGGTATTTGTGAGCATCAAAATTATCAAAAGAGACAGAGTATTATTTTCAAAAATCTCCCCCTTTAAATAACATTAATACACATTATTGAAAACAATACATTTCTCAACAATCTCCCCCTTTTTGATGATCTCAAAACCCATAAAATAATTGAAATTATTTAAAAAAAAAATTAATACTCAAAAATCGTTATATAGTTTTCAATAAAAACATCTCCAACAAAAAGATATTTATAAATCCAAATGACTCATCTAATATTCTCCCTCAATAAAATGAATTCTCCCCCAAAATATTGATGTTGTGTTTATCCAAATTCTCCCCCTTTTTGTGATATCAAAAAGAATGAAAAATCCTAGATGTTTACACGTTTAATATTGCACTGAACTGTTAGCAAATGCTATTATGAATAGTTTATCAATAATTAAATCTAGAGTACTGGCATATTAAAAATAAAGTTAGTAAAAAAAATAAGGTAAGAGACAAATAAAAAAAGAAGAAAATTTTCATTCAAAAATAGTAGTATATACATGAAAATGATATACACATGAATCAAGGTTTGGGTAAGATAGAAAACATGGTCTATCTACCCTGAATTGCAGACATGATTTCTGTAAACTATTCCTGAAGTCTCTTTATCATCCCATCACCAATCTTGACAATGAGCTCTATATTCTCTTGAGACTTAGGAATATCCTCAATTAAATTGACTCTGATAAACTCATGCATCCTTTCCTCTTTTTCAACAAATATTGACAGATGCTCTGATGACTGATCTAACAGAATACCGATTGATGGCTCACTAGATTTCAGTTGATCCACTAAGAATTTATGATTGTCCAGCAACACTGACAAAAGAGCATTGTTACATTGAAGATCTTGTATCCTGTCATTCATATTTCTCAATGCAGCTGTGATAGCCTAAATCCTTCTGATTAAATTAGGTGAAATACCTGATTTACTAACAGCATTATTTGCAACTGATGCAAATTGGTTCTCAATAAACAACTTCAGATCTGATAAATCTGACTTCATAACCATTTTATATTTTAATTGTGTAACAGCAGTCAGTATATCCTTTTTAAAACTTTCATCTTATTACCTTGAAACTGTACAATCCTTCATCTTGTGAAACATTAAATGTTCTAAGTTTAAAGCATTTCTCATTGAAGCATTCTCAGATTCCAACTGACATACTTTTCTTTATAGTTCTTCAACTTCTTCTTTCCTTGAATCAGATGCACCCTGTGCTTGATTCACATTCTCAGGTTGATGCAGCAATACCAAAGGCAATGATTCATCATTAGATTTCTCTTTTTATTTGTCCTGAGAGGGTTGGTCCACAGATTTTTCTTAGAGTTTTCAAAATCCTCCACACAAAAATCCTCTTGATGTACCTCTGTTTGAGCTTCAGAAGAATGATCATCACATTCATCTGCATATTTTTCTTCCACTGGAATTTCAAGAACAATATTTTCAGAAGTTTCTTGAGGTCTGGACACTTCTTCACTTGGAACATCTTCTATCTCCAGTTCCTGTTGAAGTGCAACTTCAACATCAGCAATAATCTGTTCCTGATTTTCCCTTTGAGCTTATTCTTGAGCTCCTGATTTCTATACTGGAGCCGTTCTCTCAGTAACAACTTCCATGGTTTTATCATCAACAACTTCTCTCAAAAAAGAATAAGAAAATAAAGGTTCTGTTGGAGTTTCCAAAGTAGTGGAAGTGACTTCCTCATTTACTGGTCTTTATCTTCTTGATTGAATTCCCTCCTGGCTTCTATCTTCCTCAACATCTTCCACTTCATAGAGAATCATTCTTGCTACATTGCTGACTCTGGATTCAGATTGTCCCTCCTTGGACTTAGCATGTTAAGCCTGAGCACTCTCTGAGTCTTCCTCAACTCCTACTGGCAAAATTTTTCCATTAATTGTGCTCCAGAAATATCCAACATTCCTCAAGGTTCCAACATTAAACATTTTATTGTGATGATAGTTAACTCTTTCATCCACTAATCTCACCATGTCTTTCTTAAATATAAGCTTATAAATAAATCTACCAAAGGGATAGAAATTCATCTTGTACTTGCTTTGATAACAGTAACTGAGATTCCAATCATGTATCTTGGAAAGTTTAACTTAATATCACTTAACATAAGAAACATTATATACATATCAGGGTACAAAATATTCTCCATTTCTGCCATCCGTGGAGCTATTTCGGTCTGAATAAATTGTACCAAAATCTTCTGATCAGGCTCCAAATCCTTAAAAAACATTTTCTTTATTATCTTGGTACACAAAAGGAAAGACATAATGTCATTGGATTTATTCACATAATCTCCTATATTCTTCAAGTCAAAATGAAAAACTCCATCATGAGGGCAATTGAGAATCTGACTAATCTCTACGGAAGAAATTGAGAAATCCATATCCTCTATTTTAGCCATCATACTGTCTTTGGTATCTCCCAGACTAAACTATACAGATTTGTAGAAGTATATAAGTTCTACTTCATACAGAAATTTTGTATTTTAACTATTGAACATCTTTTCATGATTCTGAAACAACAACACTTGCTTCAACAATAGATTCATCTGAAATAACCAGTCAAGATCGATTACCTTACCCTGTAAGATTTTTCTACCCTTAGTGCATTGTCTCTTGGCATTTCTCAGCTCAACCTCACTATCTCTTTTAGTCCTTACCATTGCTGCGAGAGTCTCTGAAGGTTTAAAGGTTAGGGTTTCAGAAGTTCGATGGTAAGAGTTTCAGAAGAGGAAGTGCGATTTTCGGATTTTGAAAGGGTTTCGATAGAAGTGAAAGGGTTTAGAAGTTGAAAAGCCTCTGACAACCTTGATTCACATGTAATCACTCATCATTACATATATTTAAAAAACAAATAAATATTTCATATGACGAAAGGGAAAAAAACTTAAACAGTATTCAATAAACAAAATAAAATAAAAAATTATTTAAAATTAAATAAACTAACTCCCCCTTAATAAAATCAAACCTTGCTGTGGGAAGAGGTTTAGTAAAAATATCTGATAATTGACTTTTAGTGTTTATTAATTATAAAAATATATCTTTTTTAATAACATGATCTCTTAAAAAGTGATGCCTTATATCAATGTTCTTAGTTCTAGAATGACTAATAGGATTTTTTGAAATACTAATTGCACTCGTATTATCACATAAAATTGGTGTATTATTAAAATTCAATCCAAAGTCCATAAGAGTGTTTTTCATCCACAAAACTTGTGCACAATAACTGCCAGCAGAAACATATTCTATCTCAGTTGTTGACAGGGCAACTGAATTTTGTTTCCTACTAGACCATGATACTAAGG
This sequence comes from Viscum album, assembly GCA_963277665.1. Taxonomy (NCBI): domain Eukaryota; kingdom Viridiplantae; phylum Streptophyta; class Magnoliopsida; order Santalales; family Viscaceae; genus Viscum; species Viscum album. Next base: position 1,657,436,160 of record OY728126.1, on the reverse strand, counting down.
ACATTCCTAAAAAGTGACATGTACCTAATGTACTTTTTCAATATAATCTACAAATTCCAAAGTCAGCATCTGAATATGAAATCAAATTAAAATCAGAAGTTTTATGATAAAGAAGAGATTGAAAAAAAGTTCCTTTTAAATATCTTAAAATTCTTTTAACAACAGTTAGATGTGATTCTTTAGGATTTGATTGAAATCTAGCACAGAGACACACTGAATACATTATATCTGGTCTGCTAGCAGTAAGATATAACAAGCTACCAATCATACCTCTATATAACTTGTTGTTAAATAATTTCCCAGTTTCATCCAAATCAAGTTTTATATTAGTACACATAGGATTTGTAAATGTCTTGCTGTTCTCAATTCCAAATTTCTTAAGTAAATCAGTAATGTATTTTCTTTGATTTAAAACATTTCCAAAATATTTTTGAAATATTTGAAGACCCAAAAAGAAATTTAATTCTCCGATCATAATCATTTAAAATTCTTCTTGCATTAATTTTGAAAATTCATGATAAAGAGTTTTATTAGTTGATCCAAAGATTACATCATCAAAATAAATTTAAACTAATAAAACATTATTTTTCACAGTTTTCTTAAAGAGTCTTGGGTCTGCCATTCCAATAGTAAAATCATTTTTTAAAAGAAAAGAACTTAATATTTCTTCCTATGCTCTAGGTGGTTGTTTAAGTCCATAATGAGCGTTAGTATATTTAAAAACAGAATCTGGTTTTTGAGAGTTTTCAAAACATGGAGGTTGCTCAACATAAACTTCCTCCATTAAATAACCATTTAAAAAGGAAGATTTAACATCCATCTGAAATAATTTAAAATCCATATAAGATGCATAGGCTAAAAGGATTCTAATGGCTTCTAACCTAGCTACAGGTGAAAAGGTGTCATCATAATCTATTACCTCTTCTTGATTATATCCTTTAGCTACTAATCGTGCTTTATTTCTAGTTATTGTGCCTTGGTCATCCTGTTTATTTCTAAAAACTCATTTTGTTCCTATTACAGGATAATTATTAGGTCTTTCCACTATATCCAAAGCTTAATTTCTTTTAAAATGGTTTAATTCATCTTGCATTTCTATTACCCAGATTTCATCATCTAAAGCTTCTTCTATAGTCTTGTGTTCTTTTTGAGATAGGAAGGCAGAAAATTACACTAGGTTTCCTAAGTTTCTTCTAGTTTGAACACCAGTTTCTAAGTTACCTATTATAGTTTCTAAAGGATGATTATTTAGGGTTCTAGACTGTATAGGTAATATATTTAATGGTTCTTAAGTATCATGTTCCTCTGAACTAGACTGAATTTCTTTTATATCATTTTCAAAATCATTCTTTAAATTCTCAAGTCTCATGTTATCATTAGAGTCAAGTTCATCCATTTGTTCAGACCTTTTCTCAAAAGGATCAGATTCATCAAATATCACATTAACTGATTATTCAAAAATCCATGACTTCTTATTATAAACTCTATAAGCATTGGGGGTAGAAGAATATCCTAAGAAAATACCTTCATCGGATTTTGGATCAAACTTACCAAGATTATCCTTGGTGTTTATGATTTAAACCTTGAATCCAAAAAACTTTAAAGTAATTTACTTTAGGTTTTATGTTATTCAAAAGTTCATAGGGTGTCTTTTTCAAAATAGGTCTAATTAAAATTTATTAATTATAAAACATGTTGTATTCACAGCTTCTTCCCAGAAATATATAGGTAGGCTATATTAATTTAACATAGTTCTAGCCATTTCTTGAATTGTTCTATTTCTTCTTTCTACAATCCCATTCTGTTTAGGTGTTCTGGGTGTAGAAATGGAGTGTATAATACCCATATTTGAGCCAAAGGTATTAAATTCCAGATTCTCAAATTCTCCACCATGATCACTTTTTAATGAGATTATTGTAGAAGCCTTTTTAATTTTGAACAGATTTGTAGAAACTTTCAAATAAATTAAAATATTTATTTTTAAATTTCTAAATGAAAATCCATGTAAATATTGAATAGTCATCAACTAAAACATATAAATATAATTTACCATCTAATCTTTCTACTCTTGAAGGTCCAAACAAATCCATATGAATAATTTCTAGAGGTTTAGATGTAGAAACCTTATTAACAGATTTGAAGGATTATTTGTGTTGCTTTCAAATTTGACATGCATCACAAAATCTGTCACTTTCAAAATTGAGACAAGTTAAATCAGAAACTAAATGTTTCTTGGATAACTTATTTAAAACATATACATTGCAAGGACCAAGTCTTCTAACTAGATCCATGATTCGATTACTTTAGCAGTCATGAAGTTTACTTGTTGATTACACGAAAAATTTAAATCCCAAGTATAGACATGTTCAGTTCTTAGTGCTTTAAATTTAAGATGTTTATCTTTATAAACAGTATAGTAGTTGTTAGTAAAATCAACTGCATATCCATAATCACAAAGTTGAGAGATACTTATCAGATTGTGTTCTAGTCCTTATACATAAAGTACTTTTTTGATTGAGACTGTTTTTGGATCTCCAACAGTTCCAATGCGAATGATTTTTCCTTTGACATTATCATCAAATGTGACAAGTCCTCCTTCCTTTTGAGTGAGTGAAGAAAAATTCAATGAGTTTCCACCCATATATCTTGAGCAGCCATTGTCCATGTACCATATATCTTTTCTTCTCTAGTGACCTCCTACCTATTAATAAATTCAAAAAAATTACTTTGGGACCCATATTATGTTGGGTCCAGGAGTGTTAGCTAGCAATGATCTGGGTATCCATATTTGCTTTGTTATTTTAAAATTAGCTGAATCGTATAAGTCTTTTGAAACATAGTCTTTCTTAATACCACAAATTTCATTTTTTCTTAAGAAACAGTTTTGAGCTACATGCCCCTTTTCCCCACAAAAATTACAATTAAGCTTTTTAGAGCTAGGAACAAAATAATTTTTATATAACATTGGGTTTTCTCCTTTACTGCCAATTCCAAATCTCGCCTTTTTAATGATAGTTTTACCAGGAATTTCATTTAATGAATTCTCTCCTTTTGAAAAAACCAATGCATCATGTTTGTAAGATTCTACTTCATCCCAGAGTGATTTTATTCTTTATTCAAAATTAAAATAGTTATTGTTAATCAAATTTTATTTATCAGTTAATTCATTATGTTGTTTAAGAATTGTGTCTCTTTCATCTGAATCGGATTTATGTATATTTTTCAGTGAATTATGTTTCTTAAATCGTGAGTCATATCTTTCTTCAAGCATATTGCAGTAGGCTGCAAGTTTTTCATTTGTATAGCTTCATTTAGAATTTAATTAAGAGGAGTAATATGAGTGTACCTCATCAGTTTTGGCCATGAAACACTTTTTTGCCTTTAGATTGACTTCTTCTTTCTCTAAGCTCTATTTAGAAGAGCTATTAGAGTCTTTAGATACACTCCACGTGGCTTTCATAGATTCTTGTATTTTTGCTCGAAGTCATTTCTTTTGAAGAATTTCTTCTTCTTTGCATCCTTCAATTGTTCGAAATCTAGTCTGATATATCCCATATTTTTTCATTCATAACATCTCACTTATTTATTATCTCCCTTAATGGTCTTTTTGAAGCCTCTATTCTTACTGTAGAATTTTCTAAATTTTCTGGCTATTTGAGCCAGTTCTTCATCTGAGTTGGATGAGTTAGAGCATTCTAATTTGGCTTTGACTTCTTTTCTCTTCATATTTCTATTCTTTTGTAGTTAAGTTACCTTCAAGGAAGTATCTTCTCTTTTGATAAGCACTTTATGTTAATTAGCTTCATCTTGCATTTCACCTTCATACATCATGAGTGTACCAATCATCTCTCTCATAGTTAGATCTTTGACATGTATTGATTGTCTGATTTCTGTAGAGATACCATTCCATCTAGTAGGAAGTACTCTCAGTACAATTAATGTTTGATCAGCCTGCTTGATAGGTTCTCCTAGATCAGTTATGTTATTGACAATTTCTGTTAATATCCCATTCATTTGGGTAATTCTCTCACCTTCAATCATTCTGAAAGTATCAAATTTTAATTTTGCAGTTGCCTATCTCATTTTCCTTACATTATCTATTCCTTCATATGCTACAGCTATTGTTTGCCACATCTCATATGCTGTCGAGCATTGAGATACTCTGTTAAATTCATCTGGTCCTAGATCACCGATAATTGCATTCATAGCCTTCGAGTTCATATCATACTCTGCCTCTATAGCAGCACTCCATGCCTCAAGATTTTCAGGAATTTCATAAGGAGTCATAATCATTGAATAGACTCTATATCCAATGTTTTTCAGATATATTATCATGCGTGATATCTAGCAACCATAGTTGTCTCCATTAAAATATGGTGCTCTAACCATCGACATCCCTTCTCTTGTATCAGTCATGATGCTCTGTTGTATAATACATAAATTCTTCTAGATTTCTAAGGCTCTATCAGAAGCTCCTCCTCTGATACCAATTGTTGGATATGAATCTACAGATTATACAAAAGAGGGGGGTGAATTGTGACTTTTGCAATTTTTTCAATAACTCTTCTCTTGAACGAGTTCTATCCTTTATACTTTATCAGATTTGATCATGAAGTGGAAAAAGTGAAATTAAGAACACAAAGATGTATACTGGTTCAGGGAATAGAAAGCCCCTAGTACACTCCACCAACGCTCTACTCCACGATCTTGGTTATTTTCATTATCTGGTCCTCTTTTACATAGACCGATTCACAACTGAGTATAGGCAGTTGACACCTTTACAATCCAATGAAAAACATAGCCTTCTAGTTCAAAAATGAACCTACACAGCTTAGAACGAGAAGCTGGTTACTCATGAATAAAAATTTATTTCAGAAATAAATTTATAGTTGATCTTCACATTTTCAATAGAATGCAATTGACAGCATATGGATCGAAGTCTCTAGAAATATTGATCATTAAGGCGAAGCAGTTATGAGCTGTTCCAATTGTAGTAGATATAGAGATATAGTTCATAACCTCAGCATTAGTAGATCTACAGTAGATATACGATGTAGAACAGCTGAATCTTCTATCGAGTTCCTTCTTCTTGAACAAACAGAACTTTTGCGCTCCTGTTGAATCAGCAGATCAATTGTGAATTGTTGCAATTTCTATTTTCCACCTGTTTTAATAATAGATCGATCACACCCCCTTGTACCTGGTGTTTCAGAGAGAGCATATGTAATAAATCATATCTCCTACACATTTTTATCCATAAAAGTCACCTTTTGATTCGTGATATTCAAAAATTTGAATTTACAGAGAAGTCGTAACTTCCATTAAGAATCGGGATAAAAAGAACCTGTTTATTCGTTCTTAAATCCGTTAATAAAATGGCTTCGAATTAGTCAAAGTCATGAATTAAAAATGACTTTAAAACCGGCTTGAAATTTTCCCAGAAATCAGCTTACTGATCGTTGTACATAAATCCCGTCTGCCAAAATTTCTGACACCAAACGTAAGGTTGATGACGTGGCCTCCAAACATAGGGTTAATATCACAGTCTTCAAATGTAGGTTTGATAACGTAAGGTTGATAACAATCATAGGGTTGATCATCCATACTTTTTCTTCAACATTCGAATGTACGGTAAAAGATCCATACTTTTTCTTCAACATTCAAACGTATGGTAAAAGATCCATACTTTTACTTTATCCATACTTTTCCAAGAACATCTTGTTGATTAAAAAAGTAAGGTTGATAAACCATACTTTTGAGAAATACACGTGTCCATTATAATTTACGTACGGTTATCCTTCCATAATTTGCTGATAACAATAACGTATGGTTCCTTCCTAATTTATGGTTATTCTTCCATACTTTGCTGAAAACGTATAGTTTTTTTACCATACATTTTTCTTATCTCAAAAATTATATATTATTTTCATCCTTACGCTACGTTTATCCACATAGGGTATGAATAGTGATTCCAGAATGCGCTAAAACAGATTTCGTGCTATATTCATCTACGTAAGATGTGAACAGTGTTTCCAGAACACACTAAAACAGATTCTGCGGTATGTAATAAATTATCATTATTTCATGAGTAAAATAATTTAATAAACTCCTTTAAAATAATATGTAAAATCATTAGAAAATAACTAAGGGTATTTGTGAGCATCAAAATTATCATAAAGAGGTAGAGTATTATTTTCAATAATCTCCCCCTTTAAATAATATTAATACGCATTGTTGAAAGCAGTACTTTCCTCAACATATATAACATATTTTTTTAGATTTCATAGACCCATATTCACCTTATCCTTGAAATAAGTCATTTTGGTGCCATTATAAAACGAATATGATTGCATAATAAAATAATATTTCATGGTTTTCCTAAAGATACCCCCACCTCTCTTTTAAAAGGGTACTTTCTCTTCCCTCACATTCACACCTCCAAATCCATTTGGTTAGGCCAATCGTTGTTCCAATATCCTCTCAACTACCCTCACTTTATCATAGAGTCCTTAAATTGATATAAATTCAATCTAAGGATCCATTTTGATCAAATTGGAAGAAAGCACCCAAAGAAGAGGTATTTATTTTATCACATGCTTCAATGTTAATTTCTTTTCCCAAATCATCTTTCATTGATGTTTCAATACCAAAACAATGTATCTATTACCTTTTACATATTTTTATTTTGTTATAAATATGTCACATGAATATTCATTATTCTATCATTTCTATGAATGACGAAGTCACCATAACTGCATACATAGGGCATATGGTCTCCACGTCGTGGTGTAGTTTTTTATTCAACAACTAATTATTTGAATGGTTTTAATAATGAGTATAATTGGTGTAAATAATTAAAATAAGTTGATAATCAATCTGTATATATTAAATACTTTCCAATTACATAAGATTTTACCTTCAATAGAATGGTATTGTCGCTCGTGCGTACGTACTGATTTCCGTCTCCACGGACGCGATTAGATTCAATCCCCATCGTACCCATTAAAGAATAAATATCATTATATGATTAAAAAATATGTTTTCATAACATAATGACATTATTACTATGAATCAAATACATCCTATTGATAAGAAACATGACTTACGTAACAAAACATATAAAAAAATTAATAAGTTAACACCTGAAACAATGATATTACTGAAATATAATTAACAATCCAATATTAAAAGATCATATATGATATCATATTTTTGTGTATGGTTATTGTAAAATTCAATAAAAATTATATCACCATTATAAATAAGGTTAAAATATCCTCAACTAAGTAATTGTGCAAGGTATGAAATTTTTACACTTTTTTATTCCTGTGAGATTCATGCTATATTTTCCACTATTTCCTTTTGTGTAGTGTATGTAGTGCCCATGGTTGAATTATTTTTTGTAATATACTTTATCTTATGGTTATTTGAATCTCTATTTTATGACCCTTCTTTCATTGGATGTATGTTTCTTATGTTACCAGATTGGTAAGGGAATTTCTAATTTCAATTTCCACTCATTGGGTTTAACAATAACATTATTATTTATTTTACTACAAGATTATGTGTGAAATGAATATTCTTTTATTCATGATTTAATATCCACTCCCATTTGTGTGGATATACTTTTGAAACACATAACCTCCCCACTGATAAATTCCCAATTCATCAATATGAACTTGATAAGAGTAATCATAACCCAATTTCGATTCATTGAGTTTAACTTCCAAATCATTGGTGTTGTTTTTACAAGAATATGTGTGAATATACTCTAGCTGATTTACATTGAATATCCAATCATATTGGGTGTATTTCTATTTTTCACACATAATTATGTCATTAATTTATCCTTAACTTAAGGATACAGTCATTATATGGTATTTCATTTGAATTTACATTAAATTGAGACATCTTTAATTCATGTTCCAATTTACTTTTATATAGTGTATGTAATGTACATTGATATAGTATATCATGAATACATTTATGCTCATGATATTATAATGTTTTTATTACCTCAATTATTTGTAGTCAAGTGTCTCTCACTTGGTTAGGAACTCAAAAAAAAATACAATCTAAATATTTATTCTTTCAAATCATTCTCATTAATGTATATGTATTAAAAATGGTCTTAAGATTTTATTTATATTAAAATGAATTTTTTAAAAGTAAAATAAATTTTAAATGTTTCAAATTGTTATGGGACACTTTGATTCGAAAATCTATTTTTAACAGTTTGTTGACAAATAGTGAGACTTTTTAATGTTTTTGGAAAAATGACATATTTCTCTCAAATAGTTTTACTGGTTATTTTCTCAATATCAATATTCTTCATATTACATGGTTGAGGGTGATTTATTATAATAAAATATTTTTTATTTTATTGAATTAGTTATGTTTGACTGTGGATGTGCTATTTTTATAACATTCATGGTTTTGGTTAAAATATTATCATTTTGTAAGCTAGTTTTAATACAAATATTTATGTAATGTTACTACCTTTTCATATTAGTAATGAATTTTTCCTTGTAATTGATGGGTGGTGCCCGATATAGCTCTTTGATGCATTAATAGGTCTCAAGAGACAAACTACAATTTTCACACAATGCCTTGACAAAATATTTTTTTGTAGTCTTGGAAGGAGTCCTTGACTATGTGGTTATGTGGTTCAACATTATACATTCCATCATTATGAAATTAGCTACTGATTTTACATACGATTGTTTTATAAGTAGAATATCTATGTGAATAAGTAAATTTAATTATTTGATTTATATTTTCCCTATTATGTTGGAGTTTATGTTTAAAATTCTAGTGTTTCAGTATTATAAATTTCCTTATTTGTTTATGCTTATTTATGAATTTTTCTGCTATATCATTATACTTAGTAAGCATCTGAGCTCTACCCTTTTTTTGTATTATTTTTACCAAACTTTTAAGAAGTATATCATGATTAAATGGTTCGAATAGGCTATGGGATATGAGTGTGTTCAAGGAGGAAATAATGTTGTTTTCATTATTTCATGATGTAATATAATACTTATGTATGTATCTAGTACTTCCAAGGTCACTAAACTCATTGGTATTTTAGGACATGATCAATTATGATCATTCAAATCATATGTAATAATGCATTGAATCTGGGTAACTAGGGTTGAGGCATTATAGTAGGTATGAGAAAAAGTTTAGTTCTAACCTTGGACACTAGATTTAGAAAAAAAAACACTAATTAGATAACATTACCCTGATATAAGATTTGTGGATTAGTATTGAAGAACATAAATTTATTTTGGTAATTTAAATATTATGTGGATTTTCCTTACAATACATCCCTGTCAGGATACATGAAGGTAGAGTTGGATCTGGCACAGATGTAACTAGGGGTAAAACCTAGAAACTCCACTTTGAGATAGACTCATACCAGAACTGGTGCACGACAACGGGCCTTGCTGCACTACTGGTTATGAAACTCTCATTTGATAATTTTAAGATAATTCAAATATTACATACAAGCTAATTTTATGGATTTAAATATATTAAGAGAATAAATAACTTTGTTTAATCCTAAGGTGTTTTATATGGAAATTATGGTGTCATGATATTCTCTAAATGATTTTATGACTATTGTTACTCACAAATTGATTTATTGTTTTAGTCAATTGGTGGATTAAAAGGAAGTCATATTAACCTTCAACATGATGTAATAGGTGGGAACGATGGTGGAAATGAGCAAAAAAATGTAATTTTGATAGGCGTAAGTGATATCGTGTTAATTCCAATCAGTTTTCCAAAAATATGATCAGAAATATATATATTAACCAACACTCGGACTCAATAGAGATGAGAAAGGTGGTGAATGATATGTATTCTAGTAGTGGATACCATAGGGAAATGAAATCTCAATTTCCATTATTCATGAAATGTGGAAGGAGACACCTCGAAAAGATTCTCAATAGAACAAAGATATGCTTTATTTGTGGGAAAAAAGAACATAATGTAATGAATTTGTGAGAAACAATGGATAATATTATTGAAGAAAATAAAACTGATCCCATGAATTTATTTACAGTCATTTTCTATAAATGTAGCGGACCTGTGCATTACCAGAGTCAATGCCCTATTCTATAGGATAACCTCTTGGTAGTGAGGGAACATATGCAGAAATAAATTGATGGAGAAGTGTTTAGCAGTTTTTGTGCTCTATGTTGATGGGTTTACATTGAAATACTATTCTTCTATATGTGTAACCCTACTGTTTGTTAGGTGAAAATGATATTCGAGGAAGAATTAGCTTTTCTTTTGGGGATATAGTTATAAATAACCATTTCAGTTTTCATGAACCTTGAATTTGAGGCAATTACGAATTATAAATTTTTGGGATGAAAATGAGAACTATGAGATAACATTTGTGGTTAAAATTTGTTATAGTTATTTTGAGGAATTTATCTCATTATTGTAATGTTATAAAATATAGTTTTGAAAAAGGAAAAAACATAGACCGTGTGACAACCGGTCACATTGGAAATTGCTACCAGAATCGAACCCACAACCAATGTGCAACTGAGATTTTTCGCCTTCCACTAGACTATGTGAAGTCCCCAGTTAGTGTGTCTAATTATTTTTATTTAAATTATCATATTGATCAATAATAAGTTAATTTGGGGTTTTTTGGTTTGTAAAATGCATATACTTAGTGTAGGAAAATGATTGGGTGATTATTTGATAAATGTTATTTTGGATAACGTTCGCTCTGTTTGGAACACAATATGCCAAAGGAAAATAGAATACTATCAGATTTCATTTGAGGTGTAACAATGCTTTTTTATCTTAGTTTTTATTTTTTATTTTTAGTGATTTGGGTAATTTATGGAAATGATTAACCTATCATAGAGAATACGTGATTAGGTTAATTATAATTAATTATGTGACTTTAAGAGTAGTCGATGTTATTTGGTGATACAATTTAACGTGGAAGACTATGTAATGAAATTATTCGGAGTTTTGGGTTTCAGTGTTTGTTAGGATTATATTGAATTATTTTAATGACAATTTTTTATTGAATGGTATTTATTGACCTCTCGGTATTGTTGGTTTAATTATAAAAGTAAATATTTGTATTTCATTCTCTAATGGATTATCCTTTTTGGGGTATAATATGATCATGTACTAAACATTTTGGTTTTTGGTAATCTCTAATGTAATGTGAAATATATAGTTCATCCTTTGTTGGTTGAGGGATTGTATATAAGTTTATTCTAGCACTTCATGTGTGACCAATTCATATATAATACTCATCATTTGGATTTAATGTTGAGTTTGTGGTAGAAATTAGTTAATGGATGAAATTCTACATATCATGTATTTTTTTCTCTAATATTATATAATTAAATTAATTATTAAACCATAGAAAATGTATCTTAAACCTAGAATTTTTTTTTCCTGATACGTTAATTTAATCATCAAATATTTATGGATTTCAAGATTTTAATTTTACATTCACTTGTTTGACATTGATGACCTAAATCTCTCCCTACAAATATTTATATTTTTCCTCCAATTAAAATTTCAACTAATGTCCCCCAATTCAAAATCCAAATTTGGTGGTGTCTTTTTCCTTTCTCTTTCCCTCTAACTAAGAATAAATTTAATTATCCCAATTTCCAATGTGGGTTTTCCAAAAAATATTTTTTATAATTTTTTTTAACAATTTATTTCAGAAGAGAAATTTCAAATGGATAGGAGACAATTTATTGAAGGAGGGAAGAATTTAACGCCCCATTATTACATGATACACTTCACTTTGAACCATACAATAGCGTGTGAGGTGTGCAACACTGAGTTCAAGCGCAAAAAATCCTATCAAACTAGCTGTTTAGAATGAGGATTTGAATAGTAATAAACCCTTTTAATGAGTTATATATATATATCCCATATAATTTTAACATTCATCTGTTTTGATACATAGAAATAATATAAAAAACTCAATTATTCTGATAAAAGAAGTATTATTAAAAAAATGCAGTATTCAACATTTTATTAGAGAACCATTACTAAATACAATATTTACACATTTAGATATTCAATTTTATGAAATTTATTTTTTATTTAGAAGAGGGAAATAAAAATTTAAATTGGATATATTTTTGGTGTATTCAGATAATTTTCATATTTTGATGAATAGTAAAAGATAATAAATTTTAATAGAAAAAATATTTTTTTATCAAAATAATATATATTATAAAGTTATTAATTTGAATGGTTTTGGATTCTAATTAGATTATATTTTTATCCCTTAATCCAATATTGATCATTAGAAGTAATTTTACTTTAAAACTGGAAAAAAACATATATCAATCATTAGATAGTTTGTACGTCTCAAAAACCAACATTCTGGTTTTGACAACAGGAATTCATTTTAAATTAATCAATGCAACTTCTACGTTTTTAATATAGTAAAAAAGATGTCATTTTTGGATTTTGAATATCAAAATTATCAAAGTATGAATTTTTGGTATTTTTCTAAAAACAACCAATTTTTATTGAATAGTGAAAAACACCGCGTTATTGTTTAAAAACCAACATTTTATTATAATAATTATTTATTTTATTTAAATTTATTTTAATTCAAAATATATACATAATACTTATATTAGTTAAATTTAATTAATTGGATTCATTTTATAATAAAAGTAGATGTACAAAATATTTTTTGAAGAATTTAACGTCTTTTACCCACCTTACATGCTAGTTAGAAAATTTGCATAAAACATAATTTTACCACTTATGTGAATTGAATTTCAAAAATACTAGAAACATAGTTGACACTAGTATGTAAAATGTGGTTCTATAATATGAAATAAGTTTTGGTGGATAGTAACATTTGATTTTTATTTACCACATTTAAAAAAATTGGGTAATTAAAGGTTACAATCATATTATAATTTCTCTAACACATGTAATAATTCTATTGGATTGGTGTATTTAGACCAAAATCAACTTTTGGAATAAAATAATTGACATGAAATAATTAAATTTATTTATGACACAATGATAATGTAGTAATTACCTTATTAATGAAAGATTAAATTAATTGATTCTGTAAATATTAAAATAATTCTAAATTGCGACTTTTGATCCATTACACAAATTATCTAGGTTAATAATACATTTTAGAATTGATTCAATTTATTTTTTTCGAATAAATAGAATTTTTATGACTTTCACTAAAAACAAATACTTAATAATGTCCAAATAGACATAAATGAGTTTTTAAATCAAATACTTTAATATTAAATGATATAATAGTCCTAAAAATATATGGTTTGGCCATAGGTCTTAAATAATAATTGATATGTCATGAATGAAACACTTTGGGTTCTTTAGCATTTTATTATATGTTTATTAACCATATAATATAAAAATACAGCGGGACATGGTAAATGTTAAAGTATTTAAAAAAGAGTTAAACCAAAATGATAAGAATAATATGGTAACGTTAACTTTTATAAAACCAATTGGATGAGTGGTTTTAGACCCAACCCCTCTATAGCCTGAAAAGAAATTCTTTTTAAGGAATTATAAACAGAATATGATTGTATAATAAAATAATATTTCAATTTTTTTCAAAAGTGACCCTCACCTCTCTTATAAAAGGGTACTTCCACTTATATAAAAATCACACCTCCAAAGCCATTTGGATCAGCCTACCCCTGATCAAATATCCTCCCAACAACCATCACTAAAATCTAGAGTCCTTTGATAAGAAATCCAACTTAAGGATCCCTTTTTATCAATGAAAAAGAAAGCACCTGAATAAGAGGTAATTATTTCATCACATATTTCAATGGTATTTTCTTATTCCACATATTATTTCATAGTTGTATCCATAAAAAAATAATAAATCCATTAAATTTTACATAATATGATGTTATTATAAATATGGTACAACCATATTCAGTATTATATCCATCCTATGAATGACAAAGTCACCATACGTGTGTACGTATGACTTACTATCTCTACATTGTGGTGTAGTTTGTTATTCAACACTTAGTTATTTTTATGGGTATAATAATGAATATAATTTATGTAAATAAAAAATATAACATTTAAATTTTTTGTATATACGAAATACCTACCAATTACATATGATTTTACTAATAATAGAATGGTATTGTCGCTCGTGCATACGTACAGATTATCATCCTCACGAATGCGATAAGATTCCTTCCCCATCGTAATAATTCAAGAATAAATATCATTTTGTGATGTAAAAATAAGTTTTATGAACATAATATCATTCTGGATAGGAATCAAATAAATCCCATCAATACCAATAAATACTTACGTAACAAAACATATAATGAAAAATGAATCAGTTTACAACAAAAACAATGATACTACTAAAATATTATTAACAAATAAAGATTAAAAAATCATATATGATATCATATTTATGTATAGGTTTCTTGTGTAATTTAAAAAAATTATTTCACTATTATATTGGATGTTAACATTCCCTCAACTATGTAAATGTACAAGGTATTGGGTTTTCATCCCACTTTTATTCCAGTGAGATTCCTGCTATATTTTCCACTATTTCCTTTTGTGCGGTGTATGTACTACCCATGGTTGTATTATTTGTGTAATATGCTTTAATTTATTATTATTTATATCTTCATTGTATGATCTTTCCTTCATGGGTGGTATGTTTCGTATGTTACCAAATTGGTAAGGAAATTTTTAATTTCAATTTCCTCTCTTTGGGTTTTACGAAAACATTATTAATTAAATTATCCAAATAATTCGTGTGATATCACTATTAATTTATTTATTTCATAATTTCCACTCCAATTTGTGTGGATATACTTTTGATACACATAATCACTCCATTAATTAATTCTCATGTCATCAAAATGAACTTGATAAGTGTAATCTTAACTCAATTTCCATTCATTGAATTAAACATCCAAGTCATTGGTGTTGTTTTTACATGAATATGTGTCAATGTCGTTAAATTTATTTACACTAAATATAAAATCATATTTAGTGTATTTATATTTTTAACACATAATTATGTAATTTTTTTATCCTTAACTTACTGATCTAGTATTTATAATGGATTTCCTCTCAATTAACTATCCATTGAGTCCTCATTGTTGTTATTCCCTAATTCCCTTTTATATGGAGTATAAACTATAATTTTAGATAGTATATCATGAATCCATTTATTCCCATGATATTATAATGTTTTGAGTACCTCTATTTTTTTATTCAAACATCTCTCATTTGGTTAGGATCTATATCTTAAATATCTCTTGAAATGTTTTTAATATTTATTATTCTAAATCATTCTCATTAATATCCATGATTTAAAAATATTTTATGGATTCATTTATATGGACATGACTGTTTTAAAAACAAAGTTCATTTTAATAGTTTCAAATTTCCATGAGAACATTGATTAAAAAATTTATTTTTCTGAACTTCTTGATAAATATTAATACTTTTAACTGTTTTCATGAAAAAGGGGATATTTCTCTAAAATAGTATTATTTTTATATTCACCTATATCAATATAATTCATTATTATTTATTGTGGTGGATTTATTATAATACAGTCTTCCATATTTTATTTAATGAGTTATGTTATACTGTGGATGTGGTATATTTATACCGTTCATTTTTTTATAAAATATTATCATTTCATAATCTAGTTTTAATATAATTGTTTATGTTATGTTACAACCTTTTCATATGAGGATAGAAAATGACATAGTATGTGATAGGTGGAGCCTACTATAGCTCCTCGATGCATTATTAGGTCTCATGATACAAAGTACTGACTTGGAAGAAGGCCTTGCAAAAATCTTATTTTGTTGTCTTGGCACGGGGCCTTAACTATGTGGTTATGATGTCTGGCATTATACATTCCATCATTATAAAATTAACTATTTATATTACATGTGATTATTGGGCTAGTAGAATATCCATCTGAATAAGTCAATGTAATTAATTTACCTATATTTTCCATATTATGCTTAAGATTATGTTCAAAAGGCTTGTGTTTTAGTCTTATACATTTCCGTAAATGTTTATGCTTATTTATGAAATTTTTTGTTATATAATTATCCTTTCTATGCATATGAGCACAACCCTTTCTATGTCTGCTTTTTTCCTGTGATGTGAATAACTATATCATGATTAACCAACATGAATAAGATAAGGGATATGAGTGTGTCTAAAAGGGGACATAATGTTGTTTTTCATTATTTCATAATGTTATGTAAAACTTAGTTATATATCTAGTACATCTAAGGATACTTAACTAATAGGTTTATCAGTACATGATCTCTTGTGATCATACCAATGATATTTAATAATGCACTAAAACAGGGTAATTTGGTGCGGCGAGCTACATCATAGCGATAAAATGCCCATTAGATTTGAGTTATATGTTTTTATGTGAATGAGGTTTCAGAGTCTACATGGATTAGGTTTTATTTTTTTATTTTTTCTCACCCATATTACCCAATGAACAGTTGGGTGTAATATTCACATAAGGTGACTTACATATGTTGTGGTTTTAACACCTCGTTTTGGTAGAGGCCCTAGGAAAATTCAGCTTATTATAATTTACGATGGTTCATTCCATAGAAAGAAACATATATGGAGTGGATCAATCATATAATAGAACTGTGGACGTTAGTTTGGGATAATTCTAGGCGTTATTGAGGTATGTGGGCTATGAATTGTTTTGGAGGACATACATCTACATTACTCGAGGCAATGTTTTGTTATCTAACAATGCTATTACATTAAGGACAGATATCACTATATCCACAAGAATTTGAATTTCATTTCACAACTAATTCTAGGTTGGGGTCATAGGGTCCCAATTAATTTTTTGGACATTCATTAGGGAGTTATGTTACATTAATTATGGCATGAGTTTCTTGAGTGACATTTATAGGTGTAAGATGATGGTTAACCATTGTCAATTTTAAATTAGGTGATGCCTTGATCTATGATATAAGTATCCCCTCTATCCTAGTTATTCTAGTGATGGCCAAAATGGTGATAACTTCCCAGTGGTTATTGAGAACTATGGAATATTTTTTTAAACGAATACATATGATTATACATTCTTTTATTATAGTACACACTTCCTTAATCTCTAATATATGGTTTGAAATCCGGTTTTAAACCAAACTCTGAATCATTATAACTCCTAACAAACCCCTTTGGGATGTGTTTATAAATTATGTTTTTTCATTTATATAGGTGTTTGGGTTCTGGATATGGATCCTTGTGGTTGAGTTGGCAGGGATTTATGGACAGGGACCCTTGGTTTTCACCTTACATGGAGTCTTTTTTGTGTCCATTCTGCTTATCTAGTACCAAAATTCTATAGTATATATATACACACACACACACACACACACACAGATATATATATATATATTGGTTGTCGACCATGGGTGGCCGTTTTCTTATTATTGTCTTGTATGATATGTAATCGATGTGTGTTATATTTTTAGTTTCTAAAAATTATATGATGAGGTGTTTATTTATTTATACTACTTTTGTTAAGATTTCCTTCCCCTATTGTATATTAATTTTGGTTCTTCTGATGTGGGTATGTTTATGGTTAGAGTCTTTTTTTTCTTATGATGCATTTTATAAATATTATATCAATATCATAACATCACGAGAGGGTATAATCACCTCACTATAACAAAATTACAACATCTGTATCACCAAATAACCATTAGAATCTAAAGAGGTAATATTATGGCCTTGTGGCACTCGTCAAATTGTACAATATTGAGGGAAATTCAAGCTAGGTTTCTAAAAATTTTATCACAGGTGTTTATTTTTCCTCTTACATGGTATAACTATTTGGGATATGGTAGAATATATAATATTATGTTTTCAGAATTGGGATTAGTTCATAGGTTGGGTGCATGCAGCCCCATTGAGGAAGGATAGTACAAGTTACCAAGGGTGTGAATTGTCAACTTTTATAGATCATTTTATTTTTTATTTTATTTATAACTTGTGGGGTATATTTGGAATGTTAATTGTTATGAAGTTTTATTTTTGATCCTTTGAATAGTATTTCATGAAAGGGGACTAGATCCTATAATTTGTAGTGAAATGGGTTATGGGTTATACATGTTTATACTTATAAAGGCCCCTTATAGGATTTTAATATGGATATTCAGGTGTTGTGAATAAATTCATGTGATGTGTGATATGAAACATAATCGTTTAAGAGTGGGATGGTTTGCTGGTATGGGGTGATTTTGATCACCAAGTTGATTGAAAACGAAGTCGATTTGATGTGAGGTGGTTCATTAGGATAGGAATGGACCATGTTATATGTTATACTTTCCTCTGGTATGGTTGGGTAGGTGGAAAATGTGGTTGGGATCCCTTAGGGAATGGTTTCCAGGGGGAATGGTAAGGTTATTATGATTATGATGTCTTTTATTTAATTTCACATATGTGTTATATATATATATCATATTTGGGAAGTCGGGCCATGTAATTGTACTCCTCATTTGTCCACATAGATGAGATCATATGGATCCTCATGAGGGGAGTGATGGGGTGCCTCAAGAGAATGAGTTGGTTGAGACCCAAGAACTATTAAGAAAACTTTGACACATGGGTATATATTATAGTACATGATCCAGAAATGGATATAGTTTAGGTGGGGTAGCAACCAAATGTGATAGCTTCAGGGATATTTCTTAAAGATAATCTCAATGTGATCCTGGAATTTGAGATCTATTGTATCAATAGGGGAGCTAAGGTAGAATAACCGTCTATGGTGTGTCTAACTTGTGATTTTAATTCAATGTATATATGGATATTTCTCGATGAGGGTGGTCCATAAGAATCTATGAATCAGAGTTATATAATACTCATGATCTTTGAGTATCTAGAGATTCCTCCATGGTGGAGGGTGAAGATGGCGATGTACATTATCTGTGGAATATAAAAGGTCCTGTGAGATATGATATTTCATGTTGGAAGATATAAGGGATTGTCTTGGATGGACATCAAGACTATGTTCTTTGAGAACATCTTCTTGATTATGCCAAGGGTAAAGAGTTTGAACTATTTCTTGATCATTAAATATGGGGACATGTCTTTCATGGACTATGATGTGATGTTCAATTAATTGTATAAGGTTTACCTTGACATGGTGAGTGAAAATGACTTAACGGTGATGCATTTGAATGTTGGTTTATGACACACCATTTGGATGTAGGTGAACATATTCGGCTTTGCCTCATAATTATATAATGAAAATTGAGTTCTCTTAGATGAGAAAAATTTGACGAATCAGTCGTACATGAGATAGATGATGTGTTGAAGTGATTTTAGTGGCAATGCATCATGTGGAATTAAACAAGGTCAGGTTAAGTTAAACCTAGAGGATAGACCAATCACTCAAGTAGACAACCTCAATGTGGATTGTTGATTTTTTTATTCTAGTGGTCACAACAATTAAATGCCTATACATAGTGTGAGAGGCCACTAAAGGAGTCCCAATCATCGTGAAAAGTATATTATCTCGAGTAGTTCTACAAAAATACATCCTCGTTTTTTAGTAGCCATGAGCCAGGGTAGATTCTGTGGTCAAATAGAGGACCCTGAGCAATTCAACGTGATGGTAGCTTTGTTTCATCTACACATGGAGGTAGTGATAGAGAAATAGGGATCCATCATTTGGGTTGGTTCCTAGTTTTTCATGAAAACATATATGATAGTTAATGTTTTGGTGATTGGGATTCATCCTATGTTAGTGATATAGAGCATACAGGGTTGTAAAAGTCAAGTGGCATGATGGCTAAAAGATATACAACAAGGGTGTGGGAGAATGATTCTTTTATTTTATTTACCATGGTATTTTTGTAGAAATATCATTTTGAGATAATGTGGTGTATCTATTATATGTTTAGTAGAACTAGATACTAGTAAATAGGTTGTTATTTTCTCAGATGAAATATATATATATATATGAGGTTTAATGAACCTAGAATTCTATATGTGAATACCATTGGATGAATGATTATTGAGGTGCATTATCTCTAGGTCATCGATGGTATGTGGATTACGTTAAGAGTGTTGTCATATGGGTATCGTTTTATGTGATATTTGATAGAGGAGTGAGAAACTGACACTGATTTCTACATCATATAAAATGCTGAATCCCATAAGTTCCATGTCTAGCATATTAATGAGGTGGGACCTTTTGTGGAGAAGAATTCTAATGGGTGTCATGTACGACATTGGAGCACTTGATGAGGTGTAATAGTTATTATGCATCATGAGAGTTCCTTGAGTCTTATTATGGTTGACGGTCAATAATTTTGAATCATGTTTTGGGTCAGGATGTGACTGGGTCTGTCAACCCTTTGGTAGGGGGGCCATTGAGGTAGTTGACCTATGCCCTTGATACCTAGGTATCCTTGGGTAATTTTAATAATTTAGTAATTTTCAGCACCATATATAATTTTTATTTTAATATAGGGGATGATAAATATTATGGTGGGGAGATTTTAATGTCCAAGGTTTTTGATGTGGGTAAAATTCTTCACCTGTTTTGATTTTTTAGATTTTGGTGGGTCTTAATTTTTTTCTCATTTATTGAAGCCGAATTCCGACATTCCTATTAACCCCAAACCATGTTTTTAGTCATGCAGTAAGGCTTGAAATGTGTCATAATTGTTCAAAAGGGTTTAGGGTGCATCAAAGTCCTAATGGCCCGGTTTTAGATAAGTTTGAGAAGATGCACATGGATAGATCTAACCATGCACCATCATAGTAAAAACTATGCATCCACCTTTTTCACTAAGAATAGTTTGGTGAGACCATGTGTGTTGTAGCACATGGATATATGTAAAAATCAACAATTTTTATTTAGGTAATTCACAAATGATGCCCAAAATTTAAAAAACCATGTGCAAGGAACATGATTATATCCATTTGTTTAGTATCTATACAATGCAGCATGTGTTGTTTTACCATTGTTTGGGATAACTGTTCGAGCTAACCATATGGGGTTAAGTTTCTAAGAATTAGGAAATAGGTTTGAAACATCTGTGAGATAACTGCGAAGCTCATTAAATATGTGGAATTACCTTTTTTCCATTCCAATTTATTAACCTAAATTCCTCTTCTTTTCTCCTATTTAGGCACACACAATACCATGGGATATCCTATATTTATCTATTTATTGGATTTTATCCAACTTGTCCATATGACCTCTATCCATGTACTTGTTTGTGACCTTAGATCTATTTCGACCAGGCTCTCCTCTCCATATAATTATTGCTTCTTTTCTCTCACCTCGTAGACAACTATATCAATTTCAGTTATACTACCATATTTTCATGGTGTTCATCTAAAACAACAATTTATTCCAAATCAGTTTGTGTTTGAGGAAAATATTATACATTACTAAATCTATTACAACAATATAGGTGGTTCATACATTTCATTGTGATTTTGAGAGTATTTTGGGGTGATGCATTTGGTACATCATTGTGTTGACCAAGGAAGAGCCTTGTAGTATCATGGTTGAAACTAATTAATTAAATTGAAACATGTGTGATGCTTATGGGATTGTTTTGATGAGTCTACATTTTTTTGAAAATGTAAGAGGTTTATGTCTTGGTGGTTTAGTTCATGGTGTGTTTGTTTTATCAAATTGAATAGTATAAATGTGAATTGAATATAATATGCTACATAATTCTTATGGAACATGTTGGGATCCGGATGAGGATTTAGAATAGGATGACTATATATTTTGAGCCGAAATGATTGTTAGGATCAGTGTTGATGGTTATAATTTTTTGGAGATGTTGAAAATATGTAGGGTGAAACTTTCAACAGTGGAGTTTGAAAGAAAATTAGGTTTTTTTCTTGGCCCAAGATATATGAGATGGAATAGAAATAATATTTGAGCAATGTGAATATTGGATCACATGGCATCTGAGTTGGTGTGGCTTAGGTTTTTTTCTTTATATTTTATCACCTGTATTGTCCAATTAACCATTTTCAGTCGGGTGCACACATGGTTACTCAGTGATGATGTAGTATTGACCTCTCAGGTAGGTATATTCCTCTTTTGAATGCATCATAGAAAAATTTATAGGGGTGATTGACATAGAAAGTCTTAGGGGTAGCATGGAGCCATACAATGAACGTATTTAAGATGCCAGTTGGTGGCTGAGGCTAATCGTGCTTTAGGCCATTAGGCCAAGACATATTTTGGAGGATAGAAATAATCATTCATTAGGATTTCATTCTATGATCCAATGGTGGTATTAAATTTATGAATGATATATCAATTTCATTAGGAAACTGAGTTTGTGAGAACATGTTTTTTTTGCTAGGGGCTAAGGGAACATATTCTTGGTTTGGTAATTCCTTCCCAATGTAGATTATTTGGTTGATGAAAAAACAATCCAGGTGAAATTTTTATGTTGAAGGGGGGGGGGGGGGGTTCACATGGTGTTATTTGACATTAGGGGATTCCTTGAGCTACAAGATAAGTATACATTCATTGTCATTTATTCCATTGATGGATAAAGTAGGTGATTGCTTTTTGGTGCTTGTAGAGCACAAGGTATGATCATATTTACCTTATACATGTGAGGTTACATTGTTTGTTAAAGTAAAAACAGGATTAATAACAAATTTAATGTATGAAACCATGGGTGCAAACCTACCAAGACTCATTCTCAAACGTTATATAGACCCTTTAGAAAATGTGTATAATTTATTTAATTATATTTAGGTAACGATTTAAGATTTAGAGTTAGATATTAATTGTTTTGTTTGAATTCATGGTAGTCAAGGGACCCTTTGTTATTGTTTAATCTAGAGTATTACTTTCATTCTTTTTTTATCTTTTACATCATGATTTTGTATATATATACTGATGTTCATCCATGGGATACCATTTAATGGTTATGATATTGTATGACCTATAATTGATTCATGTTATATTTTTAGTTTTTAATAATATAATTTGGATGTGTTTTTTTTATTTCTCTAGTATTGTTTATATTTTCCTCTACTATTTTCTATTACAGTCTATGCTTCCTCCCTAGGTAGGTTATTTTTTCGAATCATTCTTTCATTTCTTCCATTGTATTATATCTATTATAAAATTATTATAACATCACTAGAGGATATATTCTCTCTACTATCACCTCTTTACACCCACATTACTAGTTGACATCATTTGGAATTTAGGGAGGTATACCTAAGGCCCATTGGAACATAGCTTGCTTCACTATACGAGTAGAAATTCGGGTCAGGGTGCTACAATTTTCCACCACCAATGGTGCCCCAAAATAATATATTAAATAAAATTTCATTATTGATACGAACTATAGGTAATGTAACTAATGATAATTAAACAACAAGTTTCTCCCTTATGTTCTCACTAAAATCCACTGGTGAACATATGAGTTTCAACTAGTTATTTAATGGTAATATACACTCGTAGTATTTAAATAGTCATCTAGGATGAGTAATATATCACTCCAAACATATTAATGAATGTTAATTAAATATAAACACAATATAAACTAGTTGAATGACATATTTCTATTATATCCCATCTAGGTGATTGATGTATTAATGAATTGATATAACGGTGAAGGGATAATCACTCGAGAATGTAGAATAACTAGTCTCTAGTTAATCATACACTACTATTTTAATCCTTAGATAGATTGTATACCCACAATTAATAACCATTAAGGATGGGTTTCCCCCATAACATACCATATAAGTGGATGATATTAAACAAATATCAATATATGTATTGAAGTCATACCACTATCTCAATCCATGAACATGGATATACACTATGAGGAAAACATTCATAAGTGGATAATTCACTAATAATAACACATTTATTTGTTGGTTATGCTTAAATATAACTATACTTTATGTGAATCATATAACATTAGAATAATATTTCTTTAGTCAAATACACATATAGGATCAGAACTAAGGTGGTATGTATACCAACATTTTTGTTCATCGAGAGGAAAATTCACTACTAGGAAATAAATTATAAGTGGAATATAGAATTGAAAAAATAATTTCTTAGAGATGATATGATAATTTCATGACATCCTGATGTGGAAGAGGTTCTACTATTATATTGGTTTCTTGGTGAATGGAAGATAGAAATCCCCAATTAGCGTCATGACTGCCTAAAACATAATTAATGTCAATGATACATCAATAACACAAAATTTTCATGAAATACAATAACTCTGAAAAATATCCATCAATAATAATAGTTATTTATATAAAATATATAATGAATTTATAATTATAAAACACATCAAGGGTATGATCTCAATATATTAACCCATCTCAAAATCTTATTCCAATACGTTCTCACCCCTTTCATTGGTAAATCTCAAAAAAAACTCCCAATGAATACATTAGAGCCTGAAACTATGAAATTAGTGTATTTTTTAAAACAATGAAAACAACCACTAGTATGTAGTATATGTTTCAAATCAAATACCCATATAAATTAGTCATATTTAGTAATTTTTTCAACAAAAATCTCATAATATTCCCATGTGACATAATATCATTGAAACATACAACACAAATGGAATTAATTTAAATTAATTTCCTGGTATAGGTTACAAAGGGTTTCTTCCCACATTCATTAGAATCATTTATGATATTATAATACATTGAAAAATCAGTGGACCACTCATCATGGACTATTAATCTATTGAATTTTGATGAACAACCTCACATTTGACAAAAATAAAATGAAATTCGTGTTTCTTGAATCCCCCACAATTAGTGATTTAGAGAATATTCATTGTTATATAAAAAATGGAAATAGAAAATTGGCAATAGGAGTGGAATTATTACACATAGTAGTCTGAAATAAACAATGAAAATATGATGAGATCATTAATATAAAATGATCATATTTGAAGAGAGACAACATGGGTGGAGGATATGTATCATTTTGAACTCATTCTAGGAAAAAATTATTGTGAAACACTTTTATTATAGATTTTATTAATTTTAATATAATATATAAATATAAAACAAAGATGGAAAACATTCATGCAGAATCACTAACGGATAACCCACACACATATCATGGGTCATAAATTTTAATAAGACCACTTAATAAAACCCAATATCCCTATCATACCCTCACTAAATATTATAAGGTAAATCCATCCTAAAAATTATCATTTAGTATGTTCCCATAGCGGATGAACTTAATTGGGTACCCTCTCTAACACCTCCAACACCAAAAATAACCTAATATGTAGAATTTTCAATATAAATTGAAATTAATTCACACCACAAAAGATAAAAATTTATATATATTGGTCAAAAAACAATTTAATATGTGTGTTAATTTTTAGGGAGGTGTTTTTGGGATTTTCAAAATAAAAAGGTAATGATTCGTACGAAATGGAAGGAAAAAAATTGAGAAAATAATAAATTCACATATAAAATTAAATTTTAAAATGATACAATATGAAGATGAAAATAAATATTGTTTTTATTGCCATGTATTAATAAAACTAACGTGAGATATGGTTGAGGTATTTTTGCATTGTTTTATAAATGATTTTTTATTAATTTGGATTGAAAATAACGAACAAAATTCATCTTGAAAAGGATGATGTTTATCTTCCCTTTAGTCTCATAAAAAGTTCAAGTTTTTTATCATTTATATTTATTAGATTATATTACTAAACGATATGATATGTTATAGTAAACTCATCCACAATTTTTGTATTTGATTTTTTTGATTGGCCATGATTTCTAAAAAAATTGTTATGAATATTATATGTGCGTAATTTATTTAATGAGATGTGAAATACGGAGAAATAATTAACATTATGTTTTATTGAATCATCATACATTTTTTCCCTATCCAATAAATTCAACCCATATATGTATATTAATATATAGGTTCTATAATAACCCTATTCTAGTCCAATAGTGTGTCCTAGTGAACAATAATGTTCACATTTTTTCAGTGGTAGTTTTTCTGAAAGGAAAATTTTGAGTTTAACAAGATATTAAAAGGTTAATATATGATACAAATGGGATCCCTGATAGAGTTAAATATATCTAGGTTCCATTAAGGATACCTTTAGAATGATTTTTATTTCAATAGGTATTGGATTTTCCTTTTCAATATAGAGTTGTTTTATACTCGGTAGAGTTTATTTATATATCATAGGAATGGAACAAGGGATCTGAATGAACATTGTCTTTGAGGAATTTCATATATTAGTCGAACCTATTAAATTTATTTTATTGAATAACATATTGTGGAAAGAAACCATGAACAATAGATAGAAATGTGTTATTACTAATAATATTTTATTGATAAAATTTATCATGTTCTCAAGTAAATAAATAAAGGGTACTCCAATGGGATTTTAATAAACTTACATGAATAACTTTAAATAATTATAGTATTTTTTAGTAAAAATGATATACAAATATATATGTTTTTTATTTTTTAATTATTTTATTAAATTATATAAATGAATCAAAAATATAATATCAATATCAATTTTTTTATATATTTCCTTTAGAAAAAGAAGGCCACTAAAAATTGAATAATATAATATAGACATCATTTTTTGAAAAGAATGCCATTGTTGATCCTAAAAATCACCTATGTGGGCTCAAAACATGGTGTAATGTGCATATATGATCACCAAAGTCAAGAGAGAAGCTCTAGGATTAATAAAATAAATTCATTGGAATATAATATCTCATGGTAAGCATAATTTATTAGCCATAAAATTGTATGGAGGCAAGAAAAAAATAATGAAAAAATTATATAATATGACATGTAGTGCGAAAAAATAAGAAAATAAAACGTAGTAAAATAAAACAACAATTATATTTCATAAAATGAAAAATATACAAGGTAGGTCATGGCATAATCCAAAACTCCAAATAACTGTAACAAGAGATGAAGAAGGATTATACAAAAATCCAAATGGATAAAAATACTTTAAACAACTCTATAGGACCCAACTCCATGAGACCACATATCCTCTAAAAAACTCCCAATGATGGTAATCAAGAATAGACACACAGGTACATGGTTCCATTTACTTTACATATGTTCTAGAAACCAAGACATAAAAACATAGTAAGATATATGTAGGGAGTGAGGAAAGAATCCTATTAGGATTAAACCCTGAAATTATTAAATATTTTTACCTATGAAGAAAAACATGTTGTTTCTAGACAACACTTAATAACTATACCACTCTGAAAACATTTCATTTTCAATAAGTATTTTTAAATAATTTTTGTTTACCATTTTAAATAAACCATTTTGGGTAACATTTCACAACACAGTTTAAATGATAAAGCATGGCATTATGGCATAAGATGATAAATATACGTAATGAATCATCCTATGAGAAATAAAATATTAATCCCCATCTTATAATCCATAAAAGAAAACTATACAGAACATTTCTCATCAAATTTACAATGTAACTAATATAATGAATAAATAATATAAAATAACTCAACACGATTTTGTGACCCAGGGCTCGAACCATAAGGGTCAAATGTTAGTGAGCCTAAATAAATAATTCTATCTAGCTAATATAAATCAAATCTATGGGAGTCTTACCCCAATTAGACGTCACAATAAGTCATGTTCCCTCATCTAAATAATAGAATCTCTTGTGGTACTTTTACCAAAATTCACACACATACCTTAGAAAAATTTATGCTCTCATAGACTTCCTCCCCTAAGGCTTTATTGTCTCTTAGACAACCCCGAACTCACACACCAATTATCCCATGTGCTAATCCATGTAAACATTATCACAAACAACACCATTACAGGAAATAGATTTTAGATGACAATCCCATAAAAAATAATCATTTTTTTATTAAAAAACATTTCATAAGGTAAAATAATTTATAAAATCATTTTTTAAACCCATTTATGGATATCAATCAACATTCAGATATTTGATCAAATGAATTATGTTCTTACAACCCACACCCATTTGGAAAACCAACTTTTGACACCCAATTTCCATCTCAAAACATGATTCACATAAAATAAGATATAAAAATAAATCATGAATAATTTTAATTATAATTAAATATGCATAAAAAATGATGATTTACAATTTCAATGAAACTAAGTAAAAACACTAATAAATATAGACACCAAACTCATATTTTTTTGTCAAACCCATCGCATTTGACAATAACCACAAGGAATAGGTAAGAGAATAACTCAAAAATCACTTCTATATGAAAACCTCTAATAAATAATTTTTTATAGTTTATTGCGCCCACCAGGGTCAGAATATTCTTTGAAAATGGATGAACAAGCAATTAAAGGGGAAATATAAGAGGAAATAATGATGTAAAGGGATTTCTACTAGATATTCAACCGTGATACAAAAAATATTGCAATAAATAATGAAAGGATAAAATTCAACACCATATAAGTGGGAATACACATGATGGTGGAAAACAATTAGGGCTGAAAGCCATAAAAATAATTGGTGAAAACAGTTTAATGATATTTTTTATTTCGTTAAAAAATTTCACACAGTTAATAAAATAGTGTTCCAACTATGGGGATTATATTTAATCACCAATACATGATGCACAATCACCCCTTAGGCCATATATGTTTTGATGAACCTTGCTCAAAACATGAAAAAACAATCCACCCATATAATCATTCCCTTTAACGAATTTCTATATTTTTAAGAAAATAGTACACCTTTGTATTCCATAAATAATCACATTTCCAGCCCCATAAACATGAAAACTACCATGGTGTGTGAAATGATATATAAAATTCAAAATTAAGCATACCAACTACCCAATGAGCTTTGTAAACTCCACACCCTAAATAGTTTTTTCCATGAATGAACTCATGCTTCCTTGAAAGAAAAAAGGTGAGTCCACTTCTCACTCACCAAATCCTTCCACTACGATTTCATGTGGATATTACCACCACAGAGTCATAAGTCAAAAAAAATTAAATCAATTTACCACATATCCCATTATTAAAAAAATACTCTTTATAAAAATGAATTTCAATAACAGTGGAATCAGGGTCTATCTATAAATAATACCACTCAAATATATGAGATGGGTTCAGGTGGTATATATTCAATAGGGAAACATAGAAGACAAAATAGATCTAATAAATTATAAATGTAAACAACAATTGATAGTCTAACTTACCAAGATTCTCTATAACCATAAATAATCCAACATAACAAATTGAGAAAATTCCATTATTACAGAAATGATGGTGTCCCTTCCGATGTAATACCCCAAGAAATAACTGATCACCAACCAAATCCATCAATGGGTGATGATGACAATAAACATATGACTTCAAGAATAATTGATAAATATCTAAATATTTATAAATTATTAAATAATTCTCTATCATATCATTGATTGGGATTTATCTGAAAACGGAATTATCAACCCCCTTAGAAAAACACTATTGGTATTGTAATGTCAGCCTATATTACACCTCAAACATGGTCATCCAAATTTATGTTTGATAATTATTAATAAATAGAAACTCATCCAAAGGAATTATCATTTTCATAAAACCTCTAAAATTAAAAAAAAATATACACAGATATTATCACAAATAGTTTGGATGGTCTTCTATGTTTTTCAATCTACTTGTAGGTTATTTTTGGTTCATAACATTTAATTGGATCCCAAAGCCTCTGGGAGGTCCTTCTGAAACAAATTTGTAAAATTTGAATCCGAACATTAAATGATCCTGACGATAAATTTATCAAGCATAAAAATATATCAAATATACTTGTATAGAAGGACATCTACCATTGTCAAATACATGATTTAAATGGAGTCCGATGATTTACTAAAACTATTGACCATCACCTATATATAATCAATACCAATATATGTGTGGTATTGATCAGTTATAATTTCAATTTTAAGTTCCTAAAACATCCACACTAGAATGGGAAGTGTTTTAAAAATTCATTACAGATTATAGTAGAACACATTGATTCCAAAGAAAGTAATTTATTATTAAATTAAATCCACTACTACATGTTACATTCTTGGATGCTAATTGAAACCTCTAGAGGTATAAAATATATTTGTCTCTCAGGGGAGTAAATACCAACTGAAATGATGAAACTCATTCATCTAACCATTCTTGAAGTATAAGGTAACAACAAAGATATTTCCAAATTTTAGAAAACCATTGTGATACTGAAAAAAATCTCCCATAGTCTCCCCATGATTTATGAATATTATAATATACTAGAACACATTGTATGATGATTGATCAGTCCAATCCTAATTAATGATAGTGGGTATATCCTATAAACTGTAAAAAACATATTCTCTATATCCTCCTACTCCTCAAAATTCATATCAACAGACAAACTCAATAGAACCCACTAATATGCTTTAATGTGTATGTATTGGTGTCTTCCTTTTCATTACATCAATGACCACATTCTCTATCCAAATATTATAATAAATATTGGTCTAAAAATTAGGAATTTATTCCACACAAAGAATCTTTGTGTGGTTGAATTACGTATAGATTGAAATATAATTTTTGATCTTATAATCTGTATACACTATATAATTCTCCCATAAGAGGCAATATCTCAATTTTATTAATGAATTCACCATAATTAAAAATTTCAGGTCATCTGTGGGATAACTCCTTTGATGTGGGTGTGGTTACTGTGAACCATATTAAACTACATAATCATCCTACCTAATTTAACACCCCATACTCATAGTGAAGTTATCTAAATACATGGAATAATCCTTCACATGATCGGGATGTATATTAATTGGTGTGGATATCAAATGGTTCTATGACATTACATAAAAAAATGAAACTTCTCCTCAAACACAAAATTAACTCCTTTCTCTATCAAGGTTTAAATAAGATGAAAATATCCTTGATAGGTCATGAAAAAATTATATATAATAATCTACCATGATGAAAATCTATATATCATTTACATTTTCCTTGATATCTTCCAAAAGAGGAGTTTCTTAAACATTCTCTTAATAAACCGAAACTACTACCTTATAAATCATGTGACCCCAAAAAATGACTTCTTAAATCCATATAATGCACTTATATAGATTGAAATATAAATAATGGTCACTCAAAACACCCACAACAACCTTCAGATGGTTAGTTCACTCCTCATTTTCCTTAGAATACACCATTATTTTCCCCAAACTAAAAAACGAAGGTGTGAAAAAAGATATTGGAGATATGTTTCATAAAATATATAAATATTATATGATAATTGGTATACAAAAATGTACTAAAAAATTCTCAAAATGTCTATACCATTATTTATTGGAATTCATTGTAACATCCTATTCTTCGATGAAAAAATAGTGGTACTAGGATGTTAGGATGATTTTCAAAAACTAATAGGCTCCCCAATGCTGATCAAGGTGATCATAAATTCATGTTAAAATGTATTTATTCAATATATTCTTTAGATTAAGAATAATGTAGTGTATTAAATTTTAGAGTCCCCCATAATCTTTCAAAAAAATTAGAATGGGGGAATACTAGTGTGAAACATATTGATCGATAAAACCCCTACGATGAAGGACATATAGTTGAACATTTATATCATTTATGTAGGTTAGATCTATCTTGTAAGATAAAATGAATTTAAGGACCATTCTTATGAGTAGATATATAGTAATATCATTATCCTATTGGAATGTAATCCACAAAATGCACTCTAGTTTCCCATCAGGGTACCCTTCCCTAACCATTGAAAATTCACCCACGTAACCATTCCAAGAGGAATCAAGATATATCATGGATAACTAGTAGGAAATTGACCCAAAATAAAATTAAAAACAATTTTCCTCCATAATTTCATATACCACATACCCTGAAATATATGGTAAATCCCATTATGAGTATCAAATTATACCCTGAAGCAATAATATTCAATCAAATACTTATATCTTACAATCCAATCTATGATATTGATAAGGTCTAAAATTTACTACACTTCCATAAATAAATCCAAAAGTACTTCCAAATTAGTAATTAATATATGGAACTCCATGAACATGAATACTTTATCTCATTTCTTACCTAATATAGTTTGAATATATACAACAAAAACCATATATATCAAACACATAACAAAATAATGAATCAACTTGAAGGAAATGAAACAATGATTTCCAACCCTTTCAAACAAAATTGAGGTTATAAAAGATTAAATTAACATCATATATCTAATAGTAGACGACCAAAAATATGAATCCCCTAGAACAAACTATATTTCATGATGATGTCCTAGATTAGTCCCTCCCTATTACTTCACCCCTGGTGAGAATCCCAAATTCTTCATGGGTGGGATCCTATACTCATTGAATAATCTAACATCATCTAGTATCCCTTTAAGGATTAAATACATACACTACTCCATTATGATGAAATATAATAGAATAACTAATGATATACCTCACACTCTTGTAGGGGGTATTCCTCAATAATTATAGGGAAACATGGTTTTGTGTCCCCACATTTTCTACGTAGTTATGAAACCACCAGTTTTCACCATGTAGAAGCATATTATATTATACATGACGCCAGTTGGACACATTTTCCACCACCCTGCTAATGTTTATACCAAATCCATGCCAATCTAGATGAAAAACAAAAGATACCACCCACTAAAAGGAAAAAATGTATAATATTATTTAAATTAAAATTATACTGCTCTATATCTACCTTCTCAACCACCATAATGTAGGTCATTAGATATATATAAATATGAATAGAAATGATATTTTTACACATGACCATAATGAAATGTCTATACATAATTTACTCAATCACAAGATGATTCAAATAGACATATACCATCATGGTAAATTTTTTAAAATAATCCAGCAGTAAATGATAACATTGCCCGAAATTAGCAAACTCATGGGCCTTAACCACATCCAATATATCCATGAGCCAATTAGATTCCACCTTGATGTGGTCTATTTTAGATCCTCATGACACATCAACTGTATTGGAATTAGTTTCCTTGGAATAGATATATGTAATTTTATTACATGCATATTAAATATATAGGATATTAAAAAATCATTTTATTTAATATTTTTCATTATTTAGCATGACACTAATGTATTAATGTCCTAGAGTGTACATCACATTGATAATGTCATATAATTTTTCCGATATGATGATAACCATGATGTGTTATAATTATATTCATAAATAATGTTATATGGATGGAAAAAATACTATGGTGGGACACATATTATATAGACTATCATGTGGTTGTACTTGTAATAGAATTATGCTTCATATCATGAATTTAACATTTTTCAATCTCCATGATGGGACATTATGAAAATAGATCCATGAGTAGGAATTCCCCAAGTTTCAATTTCATCATATATTCTAATATTTGGGCATGTGTAATCATCCATTGACATTATGATTACCATTAATGTGTTTCATTACTTATAGACATATATTTTTTAAGTAAATCCATGATTCCTTATGTTTTTGTTGATATATGGCATGTTTCATAAATCATGATTGATATATAATTAAAAAATAATTCATTGATGGATTTTTCACTTCCATAATTATGTATTATGATATCATAACCCATTTATTGGAATGGGATCATCACACAAAATTCAATATCATTTATATAATAGTGTTTTTTATAGATATTATAAAAGGATGTATTGAGAATATATATTGGTGACATAGATCTGAATCTATATTAATGAGATATTGTGATAAAGGGGTTACATTAAAAATTAGTGTTCATATATGGTTTTCATCATTACAAAACTCAGTTCATTATAATGACTTCATTTCCCATTTCTATATAATAGTATTGTGCCTTTTGCAAGACCACTAAATTCTATTGAGAATGAATCCTAGAGTTTCACACACCATATTTATTTATGATATTGATTAAATTTAAATTGAATTTAATTGTTTGAATAAGTATTATTCTCATGTTAGATTGATTACATTATTCATGTTTTATCGAAATTTTTTATTGAAGAGTGAAATTAAAAAATTAAATAATCATTCCGGATTCTAATAAATGATAGATGATATCAAATGGACAAAGACTGAGTTTACTGAAAGGTATTAATTATCAGGATGGTTACATCAAGTTTGTTATGATTAATGATGAAGTGTTTAAAATAATAATTATAATAATAATACTATATGTAATATAATTTTATAAGTATAAATATGTTATTCAAATAAAATATTAAAAATAAATAAATTTTTAACCTAAACCCTATCTATCTAAATAGATAGCTATTTATATTGTGTAATGTAGTAAAAAATATATAATTTTCTCAAAGAAAGAATTATATCTCAACTCCTATATCTCTCTCCTACTGATGAATGAGAAACACAATATAGATTTCTTCATGTTGGGTGTATGCGAGATCTAAATGAATAAAAAAGGTAATCGCTTTTCCACACTGCACCCAAATATCTATTTTTGTTACTCAGAGATTAATATAGTATGCATGGATCGCCACTAGATGGGTTCTATACTTTAATCATCGTATCACAATGGTATAATGCTTAACGGGTCTTTTGAGATTATAGATATCAACATAGATGAAAGAATATTTTAATTTTGTGTTAATTTCTTTTGAGATTAAATAAATTAATTGTCAATTTTATAAAGAATATCCTCTATTAATGATATAGGAAACCAAAAATAAAATGAAATATTAATATATCACCCAACATTGAGTTATTGAACTACACACGAAACCATTAATTCGAATCATAGGGGTCATATTTTAAATGTATAATTATATGTTTTATTGTAGATATATACACAATCTTGGTTGATTATTTTAATTTCATATTATTGAATGTTTAATTTCATATTAATTAATATGTTATTGATATTTTTTATTCATTCAGTGTTTCAATTTTTGAATTGTATAAGAACATATGATGAATGACCAGAGATTCCATAAAGAACTCTAAATTAGTTTTACATTAGGATAGTTTTACATGATGTATAGCCCTAGTACATGTAGTGTACCATAGTATATGAGACATATCCATTAAATAGGACACACAACATGATGTGAAGTTATTACATGTGATTTACACCATGTGTGGACTGGCCAACCTGGTATATGTTATGTCAGATTACATGTCATGTATAACGTATAAAAATTGTATAGTCTATATGAGTAAGAGAAATTAATGGTGGGTTCTGTGTGTCCATTACACATAATCATCAAATTTTGGACAACAAACCTAGAGAACTAGTGATATGATTGACATGTATGGTCTGTACATTAAATGTATTTCAAAAATCATTTTGAGTGATATATATGTCCATTACTTAGTTTATTTATATGGACACACTTAATTTGAGATAAATGGTGTCTAGGTGGTGGAAACCATAATTTAGTCTCTCTAATGATAATACACTAATTCTTTCAGTATGTAGAACAAGCATACATAATTCCAACTACATGGAATTCAGTTGTCATGTAAATTTCATGTATTCTTTCTGACTAAACTTTTCGAATCACCATTAAGGTAACTCAGATACATGAAAACCATGTTACGAGGAATGTTTGTAGAGATTACATGTCATGTAGTCTCCAAATCACTAGTTTAATTAGATTAAATTATATTAACAATTACAGCATTAAAAAATACTTTATTCGATTGGCCCTTTTCTAATTTCAAAATATTGCATGGGTCTTAATGTATTTCAATGTCGTAATTAAATTATTATAATAAATCTAGTACTAATGGTTCTAGAATTTATTTTACATTGATTTAATTATGATGGTAATCTCGATGAATATTCATATTGTCATTAAGATGAATGAGAATTAATTAATTAATTAATCAATTGTCTAATTAATAACTATTCATACACATTTATCTTAATAATATAAAAATTAATGTTATCCATTTACATTGAATATAAATTGAATGTATAGAATGTTTTGAGCTAGATTCGGTCATGTATATGTGTTGGAATTAATTTTATTTTATTTATTGCATGGGTTTGCAATTATTTATTATAAAATTAAATATGATGGATATTGAGTCATACTTATAACCTTTTTTATATAAGACCAACATGTATAAGGATATCTAGGTAATCCCCCCATAACAAATTCTTTGTCTCCCCTCACATGCATGTGAGTTATAAATATTTGTAATTAATAAAGAAACCCAAGGTATATGGATTCTATTCAAGATAGAACCTTAATTATTCCAATCCATGTGTTACAGAAGTGGACATGTAAAATGTTATAAATCATTCAAGACAATCAATATGAGTTTTTTACTCTTGGTTATAGTATAGTTTAATCTGAACTCTTTAAATCTACATTTCTATAAATCTTACGAATGGTTCATTTGTTTAATAATTTATTTATATATATTAAATAATTATCTTTTTATGAATGACCATGATCATATTAATAAATAATATATTTTGAAAATATTGAATTTAAATAAATGTATTGTGTATAAATAATTTATCTTTTATAGTTTATTAATTAATTAAAATCCACATAATTGTAACAAGACATTTACATGATAAAATACGATAAACTTTATTCAGAATTAATTAAAATTCCATAATAAAAATAAATTTAGAGGAATTCTTCTGTTACATGATGGGGAATGAAACCATGAATCTATTTGTAGTACATGAACAATGTCTTCGAACTTGACTTTTTTTTTGAGTTTT
Organism: Viscum album; assembly: GCA_963277665.1. Taxonomy (NCBI): domain Eukaryota; kingdom Viridiplantae; phylum Streptophyta; class Magnoliopsida; order Santalales; family Viscaceae; genus Viscum; species Viscum album. The sequence continues at coordinate 1,657,399,297 of OY728126.1, read as the reverse complement.
TCTCATGAGTGTTTTAGGGTAAGTAATCCCAAAATATATTGATTATAACAAAAAAAGAATGTTCCAAAAACATTTGGAGGAATGTGATAAGGGAATCCTATCCTAGATTCCATAATAGTGCAATCTCCTAAATAGATCAAGTAGATTCAAGATTGTAATTTGAAAGACCTGCTATACAATTATTTTCTTATTTTATTCCAAGGCATTGTTTGTATAATTAATGAATGTAATGATGAAAATGTTACCAATAATTTCATAGAAACTAGACATTCATTGTTCCATCGCGAGGGCTATTGGTACGTGATAATATAATTAGAGACTTAATTAAGAAAATAAATAAATTTAGGTTTTCTCAAATAAATATGGAAAAATATAAGTTACTAATAATGTTATATTAAATTATAGTATATAATGAATAGATCATTATCAACATTTTCCCTATGATAAATGTTGGATAAATAATATCTCTTCCCTGGTTGTAACTTTTTGTAAAGATTTAGACACCTTTGGGTTAGGCTAGGATGTAAATAGAAATATTATGTGCTAGAATCCTCAAAGAATGATCCACCAGGTATGTAGGTGAGTGATGAAGAAATCCTTAACTATAAAAACATTTCAGTGAGACATCCAATGTTCATTCCTTAATGCTTTATTCACTATCTATTGAAATCAAAATATCTCATTAAAATATGGATGTGTATAACATGATTGAGATCCTATGTGATCATTATTTAAAAATATATTTAAAAAAATTTGAGTTTTATATGGAAATAATTTAGATAAATCTTGGATACATATTAAGAACAGAGAATCACATATTCTCGTTACATGGAAATATTAGGGACCATTGGTTTCATGGGTGAAAACTCCCTAAAATTACATGAATTGATCTTATTATGTAATCACTCCCTCATAGTGTCTCTATATTTATTGTATTTTTTAATATAAATAACACTAAAAAGTATCATCCATATCCTCTTAATCTCCTCATATAAATAGATAAGGATTTAATGTACAATATAACATAACCATAATAGTGACCAAATAGAACGTGAAAGATAATATACCTATGTATATTTCATCTTCAATCCCTTATAAGAAGAGGATGATCAAGGGGTAATAATAGTATTATGATTCTATTTATTTTACATGTGAAAAAGGGTCCATTGGAGGAAAAAATACACCATACCAAAGAAGCATGTGGAGGCTTCACATGTGTTTTATACAGAGTATAATTTATCATTATCAATAAAATGGTTATTGGATACAACTTATATTGGTCACATTTGTATTAAATTAGACAAACCATATATAATATGAATGATTTCCAAGGGCATGTAAATATATGACCATACAATAGAGATAACCCTCTTGATATATCTATCAGGGACTAACAACTCATATTACCGGCCTAAATGATCATGGTTTTAATGTATTCTTTTTTATGTTACCAAAATTACTAAGAACATTTTTTCTCTAACTAATTTTATACCGATTGATTTATTAGAAATTTATTTAAAAAAATTAATTAATTTATTAATTTATTATTTTTTGGATGTAACATCTAAATAAACATCATTATTTAATGTATTTTATGAAATATGTATAGGAAATAGATAATGAATTTACAACACATGACTCATACAACACAAAAATTATGAGTCAATACATATTATATGTAAATGAAAAATGATTTAATATAATAATTAAGTTTTGATAATTTTTATTCATTGGATCTAAAACACCTTAGAGCATGTCATGCATTTTTAAAAGGTAAATGACCAATTTCCTATTTATTGTGAACGTTTTAAGGGATAATGAGTTTCTAAAATTAGATCATATCGATTTGTGCGGAACATTTACCATTTGGGAAAGCGGTTGGTACCCATACTATATTACTTTACCTCATGATTATAGAATATATGGATATATAAACATAATAAGGTATAATTTAGATCCTTTTAATAAATTTGAGTTATTCAAGAATAATGAATAGAAATTATTTGGTATGAAGATTAAGAAACATTTCTTAGAACATGGGGGGTATATTTCAATCATGACATCATTGATTATGAATGGGAGTTAGGGATTCAATCTCAGCTCACTCCTCCATATACACTTATTGTATTGGTTTATTCAAAAGGAGGCATTGTATCATATGAGGTATTATTAAATAGAAGATGATTCATGTGATTGTTTGAATATAACTTTTAGGAAACACGTTAAAAACATAATAATACATTAGAAAATGTCGGCCTAATAATGATACAAATGTTATACAATAAAAATTGTGGAATTATGTTAATCCAATGATATCTTATGCACGTATGTTGGGATGAAAATCATTTTTTATAACCTTTGTAGGTATCAATAATTTAACTAAAGGCACAATGTGTATAATTATAGGATATACCAAAACAGATGAGAAATACTGCATATATAATCTATTACAAAAAATAGTATTTTTGATATATTACCCACCTTTCATGAGAATGATTTTCTCTCTAAAGGAGATAGTGGGGGAGAGATAGAATTCAAATAATTCTAGAATCCAGATACACAAGAGTTGGAAAAATAAAAAATTACACAAATTCTAATAAAAGAAGAGGTTTTTCTAGATACATAATGACTACATAAGAAAACAAAAGATGACAAATAACCAATATTGTATAATTTTGTAGTCACTAAGGATTGTGAGCCATTATCAGTAGATAATAATGACACCCTAAACTACAAGTAAGAAGTGTGTAGAATAGATGTTTCAAAGTGTTAAGATTCCATGAATTCAAAAGGGAACTGAAATACCAAAACAATTCTTATATTTTGGTAGATACTTTAATAAATGTAATTTTTTGGTTGGAAATTGGTATTTATTAAAAAAATGGACCTGGAATGATAGGTCAATAACTATAATGTAACACCTGATTGATTTTACGAAATATTTTATTCAAAGCTATTTAATTTTTTAATAGTTCTTATTGCAAACAATCCTGAGTTTAAATGAACAATGAGACACACTTTGTATTAAATGAAAATTAAAACATATTTGTTTGGTTAGCGGGAATAAATATAACTAACATATGTAATTTTTTGAATAAAAAATATAAATCAATTATATACTTGCATCTTTCGTAAGTGATTTAAATTTTTTAAATGAAATTAAATAAATATATTCCTAATAGTCTTAATAAAATATTTTTTATGTTCATCCAATATATATCTCTTTAATATGTCATAAAAACCCTATTTGATGTATAAAAACATCTATTTTTTAAAATGGTAATTTATTACCTTTTAACGGTGAAACTATTTTAAATTTTCATTTTGGAACATTAATAATATTTATATGAAGTAATATTCATTTTTTATGAAGGATATAAAAATTTACTTTTGAAGATTATTTGGAATTTTTGGTAGATTTAAATATTCTATTAATAGTAAATATACGCAATATTTTAATTGAAAAAATATTTTTTCGTCAAGATAATTTGTATGTTTAAATTTTAATATTGATTGGGATTAATGTAGAAATAGAATATATTTTTAACATTCAATATAATTTATTTCATTATTAATCATTTTACAGTAAATTCATATGTAAAATCATTTCTATTATTTAAAATGTTTTAACTTTTAATACCCTTTCTCTCTTACTGACAATAGGGTTACTTTTAATCTATTTACTAAATATTATTTACTTTGAATTTTGAAAAATGGATTCCATATTTGGAATTAGTATGTCAAATTTATTAAATAGATTGAATTTATTTTTGGTTATTATAAATAGTAACTTCTTCATTTTTTATTAGTATGATGAAAGGGTATAACGGAAAATTATGTGTAAAAATAATAATTTGAAATTACCATAACACATATCCGATTATAAATGGATGAGTTTTTTCGACCTAAATGATCCTTAGCTCAATATGGTGTCTTTTGGAAGTAACATGGACACGATTAGGAAATTTAATTTATTTTATTAAAAGAACAGATAAATATGACTTACTCAATCATTAAAAACTATATAATATCTAATGTATGGTTATATAGAAGGTAATTTTGATTATAGATATTATTTTAAAATCTGGAATATTTTTCTAATCATATTTTTTTTACTTTTAGAAAATGAAGAGTTACCTTAATGTCTTATACACTAATGATATAGAAATTGTTTAATTGATGGGAAATCAATAAAATAATTATTATTAAAGATATAATAAAAATTAAAATACCAAAACACTAGATGAAATCTTATTTTAAAATAATATCTCGAGCAAACCCATACAAGGGTCCAGGTATAGACTATTTTGAGCCTTATATAAGAGATTATGACACTTATATTATTTTATGTAATGTGATGATAAACATGTCACATTCTTGTTTTATTAAGTATTAATTTTATAAAAATAGATTATATAGATGAAATATTTGATTATGAAAATTATTATGAAATAAATGGGATTTATATTTATCATAGTATTTTAATTTAATTTTTATTCCAAAAATAATCATATTATATAATTACCAAAAATTGTTATTTTAATTATTTTATGAACTGAACTATCGAATAAGTATTATGAAAAATATTAAAATAAATATATTTTGAGATTATTAATGTGTAAAATTAATTTTATAGCTTTACTCGACCTATTATTAATATAACAAAAAAAATTCTCTAAATTAACATTTTATCATAATATTTATGAAAAATCAACGAATTGAATAGTGTCAAAAATGACACAATTGACTGTTTCTCAAAATTAAGATTTATTAATTTATTTAAAAAACATAAATATTTTTAAAAATATATAATGATTAAGAAATATTATAAAATTTAATAATGAATTTTTTTATCTAATTGATATCAAATAAGTAAATATTAAACCCCTTTTATATTGAAATATTTGGTACCATAGTTAAAAATTATATAAAATAACTAATTGTTAATTAAAATAATATGGTCTAAATTGATAGAATAAATGTCGAGACAACCTCCCCACAAAGTTTACACTTCCTGGGTCAGCAATGTGAGAGGGGAGATAATGACCCCTGAGTCTGGCCTCCAGTAGGCCCCGGGTTGGCGACTAGCACTGAGGTTATAGTAAACACACAAATGGAAGGCATTACCCTCTAAGAGAACATATGTCTAAGAGAGGGATATGATAGACACCAATCAACTCCAGATCAGAACTAGAATATAATAGATTCCCAAGTGCATATATGAAATGTCATAAAAAATACTACAACTGGAAGGGAAAAACTGTAAGTACCCAAAAGAAAGTAAAAAACAACAGCAACCACCAGCCCGAACAGCTCCTGCAACCCCAAGCTAGTAGAAACCAGATTGATCTCCAACCTACTCCAAGTGACCTGAAAAACAGTTTATATATACATAGGGTGAGTATAACAGTATACTCAGTAGGATCCTCCCTGAAGCCTCTTGTGAAAATGTAAAGAAAGCATGCTAAAGCACAATGAACAACAAGTGAAACTAACTCGTCAACTAAACAGGTATACTTACTTCCCATCCTCACCATGGATACACTCACCAAGGAATGAATACAAGAATATATCATATTATAAAGAATATCAAGGGAATCCCACTACTATTTCCCCACTGGTTTGCCGCTTTTCCCCAACGTCACACGTTCTATACATCTCTCTCCATAAAGGCTTTCCTGCAGACACCTAGGCGAAGCACCACAATATCCACCTTGTGCAAAAAAACCACCACAGACACACACCAATGTAACCAGGTAGTTTCTGGGAGCCACCACAGTTCACATAATGTGTCTCATACGTCGGGTATTATACCTCAAGCCATTATAGCCCATACACCGATTTAGGATCCTCAAGCCATCACATCCTATGCATGTTACTCCTAAAGTATTACATAGAAAACTATATTCGGAATATATGTGTGTGAATAAACACAATCCATTACTACCCACTACACACATATATGGGGAAAACTAACCAATGTGCCTGCCAGAACCTGTAACTACCAAGAGAAGAGAGCGGGGCCAAAGGGGGTAGTCAGTCATCCATCCTCCCACCATAATGTTGGGGAAAACACCCCCTAGGGCTCAGAATCCTCGTGGTGTCAGTATCCCTTACTGTCAGGGTGGAGTAGTGTATAGAAACAAAAAAAGTACTGGATATATTATATCTCACAACCACACCATGGGAATTACCTAGTCTTAGAAACAACTACAGCTAACGTCTCTCAGACTCCAGGCTTCTAATTCTAAGACTAAAAATCCTATAAGCACACAACTATTTATAGAGCTTTATTAGATTACTTAATTACCTTGTTATCAGTTCCACTATACATTAATTAATTCAGTAAACATTAATTAACCATGAAGAATCCCATGTTAAATTTCATTAGCATCACACCAAAAGTCAACTGTTCCTTCAAAAAATTACAACCTCATCATTTAGTTCCAGCATCTCCATCCCAATGGGATAACACCATTTATTCAATTATTAATTATTGAAATACTTTCCCACATTGCCAGGCAATCTATAAAAACATTATATGCTACTAAACACAAGGGGGCTCAACATGGTGATTAGATGTACTAACTGTCGAGTCGTTGCCGCTTATAACAAGAGCATATACCCATCCATTCTTGAGAAGCTAAACACGGAAAGCATGTGGCATACCCCGTGTTTCTTCACCTCTTTCTGAAGAAGGGTAAGTAAGAAAATCTACCTTGAGAAGTGGGGAAAATTGAAGAAGATAAGAAACAAATCAAATTTACCAAGCATCCAACAATCACATCCATCCCATTACATCATCCCTGGTGTCATCCCATACACCCAAATGCATAAACCGATGCATCTCTCCACTCTAGGTGTCATCTGATTCCACAACCAAAAGGGCCTCCATGCCTATACATGTTACCACAACCATCATGGCTCACATTAAAACACAAGAAGCAGTAAAACAAACATCTTTAAAATTGGGCTCTTGGCCCTTAAACAAACAAAATGGTAACTCAGAACCCTACAAGCAATTATCTTTTAACAACCACCAGTTCTTTAATCCTTCTTGGGTTAACCGATTTATTATTTGTTGGTTCCAAATTCAGGAAACCTAACCAGTACGTTATCACAAATAAATAAAGATTCTTACTACAGTAATTTGATTTACATCAAATTATAACAAGAACCACATTCATTTTCATGCCTCTTTATCATTAGCCAACAATTATCAATTAATACCGGTTTACGTTCTTATCTGATTTATATCAAGAATAAACAACTAAAAAAATCATACATAAATATCACACTATATATCAAAACAAGAGGCAATAACATATGATTGATTTCAATTTATTTATCTAGTTAAAATATTTATTATGACAATTACATTGTCATCTAGTGGGATTAAACATGCTAACAATATAGTTGCACGTAAAATAAAGAGAAGCAACGAATCCCCTACCTCAAACAGTTCCTCACGTTCTTTATCCACATAATGGGTCACGATTCTCTTCTCTTGACAACTGCATTCCACCCGAGGATGCCACGGTACGACATCACCAACCAAACCCCAAGTAAAAACCATTAGAAGAACAAAGATTACATTACATAACATGGGAATGAGAAATAGGAGAAGATGATCCCCAAAGGAACAAAGATAAAACATAACTTATATCGACAATTGACAGATACATCACAATTACATCAAAACAGAGAAAAACCAATCTGAGGAGTAATGTTTGATTATGCAACTCCTATGGGAAGGATTGAAATCTTCTAGCATCTCTCAGCTGAGAACAAAAAGGAAGGGAAAGGGAGGATCATATCTCATCCCTTTTGATGATTTAATGGGACGATTTATTAAGATAAGCACAATCCCCCCATTAAAAGAGGATGGAATTTACCCACGTGTTTTGACCAGGTAAAAACATCCTGATCCATATGAATAATTAATATAGCATTTATGTCCTTTAAATCATCCTTAAGAGTCCTTAAAATAAAACATTAAATGTATTTTACTTCAAAGGAAGCGTCAATAGGGTCAAAACTGTAGGAAGCGGGAAACACTGTTCACCTACCGTTACCGTACACTTACCGATCTGTGAAACCGATCTGTGAAACCGATCTCTGAAACTGACCAGTGAAACAGATTTGTGAAACCGATCTGTGAAACCGATCTCGGAAGCCGATCTGTGAAACATTGTAGACCTACTAATAGAACAAATCATAAAACTGGAAACACTATTCACAGAACTGCAAATTTGGAAATGTGTTGGGGATAAGTCACCTTAACCTCCCGGAACACCTCCAACACCACATTTTCACAATGTAATTGACCAGAGAGGTCTAGGACATTATATCTGATACCTCTAAAAAACATTCTCGTGCTCATGAATTCAAAACCCACCAAAAGAAATGGGGTCCAAACAACCACCCATTAAGATACCTCTCAAAAGAGAGCAAGAAATAAAAGCAAAAAAAGAAGAATTCATAAATAAATCATGAAAGGTATAACCTAAAATGGAACATCGTTACATGAAAAGAGTAAAACATCAAACAACTATGGTTACTGAGCACATATTTGGGACTCACGTTCCCAGGTACTCTCCTTCATGCCACCGTGTCGCCACAAGGCACGAACTAAGGGGATAGAACGACCGCAAAACATATTCTCCTTGTGGTCTTGGATCTCCATAGGTCGCTCCTCGAAGGTTTCCTTATCATCAACATCGATGTCCCCCAATTCGATGATGTGAGAGTCATCATGATAGTAACGATGGAGCTGTGAATCATGGAAAACCTCATGTATCTGACTCTTTTGTGGGGGAAGTGATAATCGATACGCCACAACTCCAACACGTGCTAACAACTCGAAAGGCCCAACAATCTGGGGAGAAAACATACTTCATAGACCAAAACTTCACTACCCACGACGGGGAGTCACCTTCAGAAACACATGTTCCCCAACATTAAACTCCATGGGTCTCGTACTTTGATCAGTATATGATTTCTAATTATCTTGTTCAGTATTCATCCTCTATTGAATCCCCTAGACCATCTCTGTTGTATTAAGAACTGGTTTCGGTTCGAGAATTTCTGACTCTCTGAACCCAGACCAACACAACAGAGATTGGAAAGGCTGGCCATACATGGCTTCAAACGGCGCCATACCGATGGTGGAGTGAAAACTATTATTGTAAGTGAACTCCACAATGGTTAAGTGCCTCATCCATGAACCTCCAAAATCACGATCACAAGAGCGTAACATGTCTTCAAGAGTCTAAATGATTCACTTTGTCTAACCATCTGTTTGAAGATGAAAAGTAGTGCTAAGGAATAGGTGAGAATCGAAATCATGTTGGAGACCTCTCCACACCCTAGAGGTAAAATGAGGATCTCTATAAAAAATGATCATCCTAGGGACTCCATGAAGTCTCACCACCTCCTCTAGGCACTACCGCGACAAAATTTCCATTGATCATGACTCCTTGATCCCTATGAATTGGGACAGTTTTGTTAAAAGATCCACTACCACCCAAATAACATCATGTCCTCATGGAGCTTGAGGTAATCCAGTAACAAAGTCCATTGAGGTTTCCTACCACTTCCACTGAGGAATCTCTAATGGCTGAAGAATACAACCAGGAACACGGTGTTCGACCTTCACCTTCTGGAGGATTAAACACCGAGACACAAACTCTGCAATGGCATGCTTCATCCCAGACCACCAAAACTATCTCCTTAATGCTCGGAAAATCATTGTCAAACCAGGATACACCACTAAATGGGATATATGAAACTCTCTGAGAACCATCTCGTGCATCGTCGAAGGAACAAAAATACTTCCATGATACAACACTCGGTGTTTTATCATCTTCAATACATCCATTAAGGGGCTCACCACAAACAACTCGGTCTCTACAGACCTCCACCTCTAGATCTCCCAACTCAGACTCTTCCACCTTCTGTATCAGGTATGAATGTACCATCATCTAAAAATGACAACCTATACCCCCCAAATTCTCCCATATCAAGATGTAATGCTGAAGGTTCTTCTATTACTCTCCAGGAATCACCAGATTCATGCACGACATCAATACGGGACATTCGGCTCAGCTCATCAACTACAAAATTCCCTTTTCCATGAGTATATAATATTTCGAAGTCATATTACTATTAGAACTCCATCCACCAACGATGTTATTATTTCAAGTCACACTTCGATAAAACATACCTCAAACTATTATGATTGGTGAAAACCACAAAGCTCTCACCAATGAGGTACTGTCTCCACAACATCAGATCAAACACCACAAATGCCAACTCAAGATCATGGGTAGAATAGATGCATACATCGGGACGTAACTACCAAGACCCATAAGAAACAACTGACCTCTACTGAATGAGAACTTAAACAAACCCCAGATGTGAATCATCATAGTAAACATCAAACTGAACTCCCTCAGCTAGAAGATAAAGGACTGGAGCACTTACAAACTTCTCCATTAGATACTCAAAAGCTGCCTAAAAAGGATCAGTCAATATGAATGCCTGATCCTTCTGTGTCAAAGATGTTAGAGGAGTCACAACTCATGAGAAATTGGCTACGAACCTCTTGTAGTAGCCTGCGAGACCAAGGAAACTTCGCACCTCTGAAACTGTCTTGGGGGATTCCCAAGACACAATTGCTTCTATCTTCGATGGATGCCCAACAACTCCCTATTGGACATAACGTGACCCAAGAAACGAATATCTCGAGCCTAGAACTCACACTTCGATAACATCCCAAATAGATGATGTTGATGAAGAACTCCCAAAACGGCTGGTAGATGCTCTGCATGCTCCTCTTTAGATGTGGAGTACATAAGGATGTCGTCAATGAAAAAAATTACAAACTTTTCGAGGAACTCATGGAACGCAACTGTCATCAATCCCATGAATACAGCTGTAGAATTATTCATGCTAAATAGAATTACAACGAACACATAATGCCCATGATGACATCAGAAAGCAGTCTTCGGGATATCTTCATCCTTCACACGCATCTGATGATATCCTTACTACAAGTCAATCTTTGAAAACTAACATTAACCATTCATTTGATCGAATAAGTCATCAAAACATGGACGAGGATATCAATTATTTATTTTCACTTTGTTCTAGCGACAATAATATACACACAACCGCAAACTACCGTCAGCCTTTTTCACGAACCAAACGGGTGCACCCCACGGGGACACACTTGGTCGAACAAAACCGCACTGTTACAGACCATCAATATGTATACGTAGCTCTCATAATTCAGAAGGTTACATCCTATATGGAGAGATAGAGATAGGGGACGTTCCTAGATGTAGCTTGATCCCAACCTCGATCTCTCGTTGAGGGGGTAATGCTAAAAACTATTCTGGAAAGCCATCAGGGTACTCTTCTACAACCCTAGGAAACACCAACTGATGATCCTCTGAATAACTCATCATCATCTCAGACATCATGGATGATAAGGATGGAACATGCCTATGACCCATCCGAGGGTCTCTCTCACCAAAAAACACCACTTTCTCTCCATCTGCACGAATGAAAATGAGATTCTTCTTGAAGCAATCCATGATAGCATGCACTAAATACAACCAATCCTTGCTGAGGATGACATTATACGGTTGTATTCATAAAAATATGAAATCTCCCCAGGAGCAGTGTTTCCCCAACACTAGCTCACAGTCTCTACGTACTTCAAATAAGTTATCTCGACCTTCAACTGGCGTAGTCAATGCCAAGGGCACTGGAAGACTCTCTACCTCAAGTCCCAAATCATGGACAAGGGTATGTTATATGAAGGATTGTGTCACTCATGAATCAAACAAGGCATAAAAAATGGTATAAAACAATCAAAGGTTACATAGAACGACGTCTGGATCACCTGGAGATGACAACACTAGAGAATGAAGATGACCATGACCTCCTCTACGGCCTATCTGACCCCAATGATGACCACCGCCATGGATGCGCTCTACTCTCTGAGGATGGGGATAATCATGGGGTTTTATTCTACCTACCCCATCTACCCTTTGCTGATCTAAAGCTGGTGCAACAGGCTGCTATTTCCTCGGTTGGAACTACCCCAACCGAGGAACCTGAAGCGTAGCACCTAGTGCTCGATGAACGATCTGAATGTTTGGACAGTCCCGCTACTGATGGCCATGAACACGACAAGAAAAACAAGAACATTATCCCTTGGCATATGCATGATAGTTTCTTACTTTGGATAAATGAGATGTGAAGGGCTGGGACCTACCCCCGCCTAAACAGAAACTCTTCTCCCCTGAAAATCGGGAACCCCGGACCACAGCTCTGCTTTGGGAGGAATCATGCTGATTCCCCTCTTGTGATGATCCAGTCCTGGAAAAAGTCTTCCTGACAACCTCATCCCTCGCCAGTACCTCATGATATGTTTTTATCACAAATGGGGTGACCTGACACTGGATCTCTAGATGCAAATCCTCCTCAAAATGCTTCGCCCTAGCATTCCCATCTGGCAGCAGGTCTGAAGCATATCGTAAAAGGTTCCTGAAATGGATTCCAAAATCGTGAACACTAGAGGTCCCCTGTCATAGGGTAAGAAGCTCCTAGTGATTGGACGCCTTCATAGTCGAAGAATGAAACTCGACTCTAAACCTATCTCGAAACTCTTCCAATGAGATCGCTGACTCCTCACAATACCCAAGGAACATGAAACACTATAGCCTCGCTGCTCCACAAAGAATCATCACAACCAAGGAAACCCAGTGCTCTTTATGAGCACGAATCGAAATTAAGCCAATCTCGACCTCCTCCAACCAGTCTGCCATGATGACATCTGAAACAGAGCCCTCATACTTCTGCAGACTCCGTCACTAAAACTCCTAGAGTGTCTTCCTCCATGTTTTGTTGTCATCATCTTCTACCCTACGATGATCTGTTGGAACCACCTGCTGTACATTTTCTATGCAAACCTGATGGGGACGTAGACCTGGATCCATACATATAAAATAGAAATCTTTAGAGTTCCTATACCTGGAATATGGACGACTCAACATTAATTAATTAATTATTATATTTTATTTATTTTATTTTAACCTATCCAAAGGTCTTCCCATTCAAAAATAGGAACAAAGAAGAATGATGCATGATCCTTTCATAGGTATCTAGCCTGCAACTAGTATCACCATGTTTACAGGAAATTGTAATCTTAATAGTCCATAAGTCAGATCATATGTGGCCCTAAATTCCTATGTCTCAGCTGGTCTCCATTGTTTACCTCACTTGCTAAACATGAATGACACTATAGCCCTACCAACCCATGAAATCCTCACCTGTGCCTAACTCCAAACTCCATCTTATCCCTCAACTAGACATATGTTACCACTCTTTCAACCCCCTCCCAACAATGTGTACCCCTCATGGGTCGGTAATGTGAGGAGGGAGATAATGGCCCCTGAGTCTCGCCTCTAGTAGGCCCCGGGTTGGTGACTAGTACCGAGGGTATAGTAAACAAACAATTGGGAGGAATTACCCTCTAAGAGAACATATGAAAAAGAGAGAGATAATATAGGCACCAATAAACTCCAACACGGAACTAGAATATAATAGAAACCCAAGTGAGTATATGAAATTTTATTCCAAAGTACTTCAACTAGAATGGAAAAACTACAAGTACCCAAAAGAAAGTAAAAACAACAGCAACCACTAGCTCGAACAACTCCTGCATCCCCATGCTAGTAGAAACCAGCTTGATGTACAACCTGCTCCAAGTGACCTGAAAAACGGTTTATATATACATAGGTTGAGTATAACAGTATACTCAGTAGGATCCTCCCTGAATCCTCTCATGAAAGAGCAATGAAAGCATGCTAAAGTACACTGAACAACAAGTGAAAATAACTCGTCACCTAAATAGGTATACTATGTTCCCAAACTCACCATGGATACACTCAACAATTAACGTATACAAGAATATATCATATATTAAATAATATAATGGGTACACCTATACTACCTCTCCACTGGTTTTCCAAATTGCCCCAACGTCGCAAGTCCTGAGCATCTCTCTCTAAAAAGGCTTGACTGCACACACCTGGGCGAAGCACCACTATACGAACCTCGTGCAACAAAACCACCACCTCCACACACCAATATAACCAAGTAGTTTTTGGGAGCCACAACCGCTCTCATATTATGTATCATATGTCGGGTATTATACCATAAGCCATAACAGCCCATACACCAAGTAAGGATCCTCAAGACATCACAGCCTATACACGTTACACCTATAGTATTACATAGAAAACAATATGCAGAATATATGTGTTTGAATAACCACAAGCCATTATAGCCCTCTACACACATATATGGGGAAAACTATCCAATGTGCCTACCAGTACTAATAACTACCAAGATAAGAGAGAGGTGACAAAGGGGGTAGTTAGTCATCCATCCTCCCACCAGAATGTTGGGGATAACCCCCCCCCCCCTCTAGGGCTCAGAATCCACGGGTTGTCACTTTCACTTACTCACACAATGGAGTAGAGTGTAGAAACACAAAAAGTACATGATATATTATATCTCACAACCACACAATGGTTACCTAGTCTTTGAAACAACTGCAGCTAATGTCTCTCAGACTCCAGGCAACTACTTCTAAGACTAGGTATCCTATCAGAAAACAACCATTTAAAGAGGTTTATTATATTTCTTCATTCCCTTTTTATCAGTTCCACTGTACGTTAATTTGTTAAACATTAATTAAACATGAACAATCCCAAATTAAATTTTATTAGCATCACACCCAAATTCAACTATTCCTTCAAAAAATTACAACCTCATCATTATGTTCCAGCATGTCCATCTCCATGGGTTAACACCATTAATTCAATAATTAATTATAAAAATACATTCCCACATTCCCAGGCATTATGGAAAAACATTATATGCTACTAAACACAAGGGGGATCAAAACGGTGAGTAGATATTTTACCCATCGAGACTTTCCACTTATTGCAAGAGCATATACCCATCCTACCTTGAGAATCTAAACAGGGAAAGCACATGGCATACCACGTGTGTCTTCACCATTTTCGGAAGAAGGGTATGTACGACCAAATACCTTGATCAGTGGGGAAAAGTAAAGCATATAAACAACCAATAAAAATTACCAAGCATCCAACAATCACATTGATCCCATTTCTTCATCCCTTGTGTCCTCCCCAACAACCACATGCATTATCTGATGCATTTCGTCACTCTAGGCGTCATCTACTACCCCAAACAAAAGGGCCTTCATACCTCCACATATTACCACAACCATACAGGATCACATTAAAACACAAGAAGCAGTAAAAAAACATCTTCACAATTGGGCTCTTGGCCCTTAAACAAACAAGAGGGTCACTCAGAACCCTTAAATCAATTATCTTTTAACAACCACCAGTTCTTTATTCCATATTAGGTTAACTAATTTATTATTCATTGGTTTCAAATTATGGAATCCTAACTAGTAAGTTATCACAAATAAATAATCAAGCTTACTACACTTATTTGATTAACATCAAATTATAACAGGAACCTGATTCATTTTCATGCCTCTTTATCTTTAGCCATCAATTATCAATTAATCATGGTTTAAATTAATTATCTATTTACATCACAAACAAAAAGATAAGCAAAGAAATCATATATATCACACCATATAGCAAAACAAGAGGCAATAACATATGATCAATTTATATTTATATATCTGGTTAAAATACTTATTATGTCAATTCCATTTTCTTCCTGTGGGATTAAACATGATAACAATACATTTGCACAAAAAATTAAGAGAAGTAATGAATCCCCTACCTCAAACAGTTCCTCATGTTATTTATCCACAAAATGGGTCAAAATCCTCCTCTAGCGACAACTGCATTCCACCAGAGGATGCCACGATACGACATCACTAAACAAACCCCAAGAATGACCCCATTACAATCATAAAGATTACATGCTATAACATGGGAAGGAGAAACATGAGAAGATGATCTCTAAAGGAATGCTGATAAAACATACCTTATATCGAAGATTGACTGATACAGCTCAGTTTCATCAAAACTGAGGGGAACCAATCTGAGGAGTAAATTTTGATTGTGAAACTCCTACGAGAAGGATTGAAATGTTCTAAAATCTCATTGCTAAGAACAAAGAGGTTGAAAATGAGAGGAAGATATCTCATACCTTTTGAAGATTTAATGGGGCAACAATTTAAGATATGCTTAAACCCCCATTAAAATTTGATCACATTAACCCACATGTTTTGACTAAGAAAAAACATCCCAAGCCATATGAATTATTAATATAGGATTTATGGCCTTTGAATCGGCCTCAAGAGTCCTTAAAATAAGGCATTAAATGTATTTTACATCATAGGAAGTGTCTAAAGGGGAAAAACTGTAAAAAGCTGGAAACATTGTTCACCTACTGTTACTGTACACATACCAATCTTTGAAACCAATCTCTGAAGCTGAACTATGAAAGAGATCGGTGAAACTGATCTGTGAAACCAATATGTGAAACGAATCTATGAAACTGATCTGTGAAACCGATCTGTGAAACAGATCAGTGCAACCAATCTTTGAAACCAATCCGTGAAACCGATATGTGAATACGATCTGTAAAACACTGTACACCTACCGATAAAACAATTCATTAAACTGGAATCACTGTTCATAGAACTAGAAATTTTGAAAAGAGTTGGGGATAAGTCACCTTGACCTCCCATAACACCTCCAACACCACATTTTCACAAATGGACCAGAGAGGTCCGAGCCATTTCAAAAAACGCATAAAAAATTTACTATTTTATCATATTACACACCTATCACATATAATATTATAAATTGGGGGATTTTTTTGGTTTTTATTTTGAGTTTTATTTTATTATAAATTAAGATTTCTGGTGATCCAAAAAGTGTAGCTCAACTTAATTATAAAGTGTAACTCCTCCCTCACCCCATAAAATAGAATTGATACACCATGATCAGCCATTCCCAAAAAAAATCCAAAATAAAATTCCATAGTTTCATTATAGCGGTTCTGGACTTCTTTATAGACCAACTATAGTGATTTCAGATGAGATTTAGAGGCAACCCGTCGACGTAGATGTAATCCCCTATACATATTATTTATAACTTCTTTCTTCTTTTACATCACATTCATATGATGTTTCATTATAAAGTAACATACTAAATAATAAATTATATACTGATATGTTTTTATTGTTATGAAAAAAATCATATTACACCTTCTATCTATCATATGAAAAAAAATCGCTATGTGTGTAAATGTTTGACTTACGTTATCCACATCGTAGTCTAATCTATTTTTCAATACCATCGTACCTTTATGTGTATAATGATTTAAATAATAATTATATATTATTATTATAACATGATATTTATTCTAAAATATTTTACACTGTCATATTCAAAATCATTCAATAATTGACGGAATGATATCATGGCTCATGCGTACATACGACCTAACATCTCCACAATATGATGTGATTCATTATACTTGGTGTCCATTAAAGAATGATTATATAGATGAATGGAATGAATAAATATGATATATATTATAATAATTTAATAATTTAATTGATATAACTATAACCTATGAAGAGGAATAATAAATTATCTGACAAAACATGTTTAAGAAAATAAACACGTTAAAACCCGATGGATTGGTAATAATGTTATTAACGAACTGATGGTAACATGATCATATATAATATCATAAAAATTACTATGATTATTTAATATGTAAATTATATTATATAAATCAGTATATATTTGGATCATATATACAAATGACAATTGGACCTAAAATATTGGATTCTTACATAATGTTATTATTATTCGAGATTATGTATACATATGTACACATAGAGAAATATTTATCATCCATGTCCTTATTTCCTAATTATGAATTTGAAATTATTTGAAATATTATTCTAATTTTTTTAGAGTTAATTTTAACATGTGGTAAAATTCTATTATATTGTATGAAATGAGTCTTTTAATGTTTTCAATACAGGGTACTTTTTTCAGTTTTTCAACAAAAGTACTGGGATAATGTTTTTTTAATTATAAGGAATGGATAAAATTATATGTTTTAATAACACTTATTTCCATAATTAATCCTCTACAATATTTTATGTCTTTATTTGAAAATTCTTTTATTTTAAAATTTTGTGACATTTTGAGAATGGAAATTGATTTTGAAGAGGAAATTATATTATTCTCATGAATTAATTTCGCATGTCATATCTAAATTATTTTCCCTCTAAAATGGAATTACATAATAGGGGTATGTTTCAAGTATAGTATTCCTATTTTTCTTCTGGTTTGATTGTGTTTCTCATAGAATTATATTTTTTAAATCTATTTTTTCATGGATTATGTAATACTGTTTAAAAAGACCATTTTATTCCTTCGGTAATGATGAATGCTTTATGTTATTGTGGAAGACATAAAATTGATATCATTATGAGATGTGTGAGACCTATATCTATCTCCAATTAATTGGGGAAAGATATATATCTAATGAAATAGACACAGATGGAATGATAAATGATCATGGTTCAATTGTGCACAGTTAGAATGGAGAGTGAACCCGATTTAGTAATGGAATTTTTATATCATGATGATGTTGGAAATGATCCTTGAATAATATGAAAATATATTCTATGTTCATATGTTTCCCCTAATATTTCATGTCTTATGTTATGAAATTTTGGATAACATTCATTGATTCTTAATAAATTTTATGACTTATCCAAAGGCATGATATCACGATTTTTCATATGCACAATAAAATTTTCAATTGTTATGTTATTATGTCATATAATTATGATATGGTTAATATTTCACTGCTTTAAAAATAATAATAATATGAGAAGACCCTTTCATATATTTGTTTTCCCTAGGTCATGAAGATGGTTTTTAAGTAAGATATATCAAAAGGGGTTCTAGTTATGACAAAATAAGTGGAAGACATTGAAGATGTCTTATGAAATAGTTATTTATGATTCCATGTTTCTGTTGATACTATTCATATATTGTCCTTTATTGGAATTATTATATATTTTTATGATCATTTATCAATTTTGACATTCTATCATTTTATATAATGTATTGATAGTTATAGTTTTTATCAGAGAATGTTATAATTAACATTTAAAATTGAGGATGAGAGAAACTTAGTAAGAACCTAAAAGATATATTAAAGTATAGGATAAAATCCTAGTGATATAGAAATGATAAGGAATAACATAGGATAAAAATTTATGGTGTAGTAAATTTAAATTTTTTTCTTACTTACATAGTTTTCCCATTATTATTAGTGTTTCTCACAGTATGAATCCTGGTTTTATTCAATTGATTGAACCTAGAGGAACCTTAGTAATGATGAATGTGAGGATCAATGAAATTATTTTCCTCCTGAGTAACCATGTATTATTGGTGATGGAATGACAAATATTATATATATGATACCGCAAATTTCTCAATCTTTAGATCATGCTGAAAAAAATGTGAAAATGATGTAAAAAATATGGTCGAGTCCTTCATGATGCATTAACCACCATCATTCAATAAATATTTTGATCCATTAGTGGTAGAACAATGGATCTAAATCACTAAAATAATATTTTTAGTTTTCTAATGTCTATATCATGATAATTTCATATAATATGTATATCATTTTGAAGGTGAATTTAATCAATAGTGGAACCCTATCAAGAATACAAGGCAAACATTTGAAATTTAATATATGTAATGGGATGCATAAAAGAAATTATTTTTCAATAAGTACTTTCCTCTTATTCTTAAAACCAATATGGAGAAGTTTTTCCATGAGATTATGAAAAATAAGGGGAATCTGTAGGTACCTAATAAGAAAAATTTACAAGACATTCACGGTACACTTATGGAATTATTATCCAACCCGAGAGTTAAATTGATAAATTCTTTAGTTGATTTAAAATATTTTCTAATGAGAATTATCCATGAGGGACTTCAATATCTATGAAGAAATAATTCTATGTACTCTCATGATTGAGAAGGATATTGGAGTAACTCATCTGTCCTATGGGATTGATTAGAAGAGAATAAATGGAATTCTAGGGAAAATTTAATGACCATAAGGAAGAGAAGATGTGTTTTCTCTTATGCTCAATGTTTTGAAAGAAATAGAGAGGAGTATTTTTGAAAGGTAATATAAAACTTTTTACATGTGGGAAATATGGTCATCAGGGATATCATTATTGATGTTATTGGGAATAATTATCTAATGATGCGAATAGTGAAAAGGCTATACAGAACTCACCTATAACACATCAATGTTACATGTGCAATGAAATAGGGAATTATGCCAATATATTCCATTATACAATGGATATTTATTATGATTGACATCGTCTTCTCTTAATTCCAAAGACAATATAACGAAACAATTTATCACCATCAGCAATGTGGATTACTATAATGATGTCTTGAAAGGCACACTTATTATCCAATCTATGGTAGCAAATGTTTTATTCGATGAGGGATCCACCCACTATTATGTTCTGAATAATTTTCTAATACTATATATGTACTAAATCAATAATAAGATGTCGATTTGTCTATGATAATATTTAATGGAACATCAATTTCATCAAAATCTAATAAGTAATCTTCAGTTGAATTTTGTGGGTAAGTGCTTCATTAAATTTTTTTATCATTACTATATTGTAATTTGATGTGATTTTTGCATGGATTGGATTTCTCTATATTGATTTTATATCAATTTCAAAGTGAGGGAAGTCACTTTTTTTATTAATTATCAATCTATGATCATCAATCGATAAAGGATGAATATGGCATTCTGTTAAAAATTTCATCCATCCTATAGGTAATGATTCCTATAAATGAAGTATATATATCTCAAATGGTTGTGAAGTAACTCACAATTAATAGTACACAAATTTCATGGTGTATTGAATAATTCAATCCCAAACAATATCAAAGTATTCAACCAAATTGTGAGGGTGAGTTTTTAATAGAACTCGGACCGGGTGCTATTTCTGTTTCTAAGAAACCAAATAGAATGTCTGCAATTGAGTTTCAGGATTTGAGGAACCAACTCTAAGAGAATCCTTACAAGGGATTCATATGACCTAGTTCTTCACCTTTGGGTGCACCTGTTTTATTTGTTATGAATAAATATGGTTCATTGAGACAATGGATTATTTATTATTAACATACCAATATCACTATCAAAAAGAAATATCATCTTCCCTTCATTGAGGACCTATTTGACAAACTATGTCGAGATAAATATTTTTCAAATATTGATCTTCATTGATGATATCATAAAATAAGGGTTAAGATGGAAGATACTCAACATATGACATTACATACAATGTACGGGAACTATGAATTTATAGTAATGCCATTTGGTGTTACTAGTGACCATGTTATCTCCAAGGATCTAATGAATAGAGCCTTTAGAGACTATCCAAATCAGTTTCTGGTAGTCTTCATAGATGATATCCATTTTTATTCAAACATAATGGAAGACCATGAAGATCAATTGATAATTCTACTAAATATCCTATGAAAGGAGTAGTTTTATTATAAATTTACCAAGATTAAATTTTGTCTTCATAATGTTCCATTTTTGGCCACATAATCTCATGGGAGTAGATATCAGTGGATCTCAAAAAATAGAAGTTATTGATTGTTTGCTGAGAAAAATAGTGGTAACTGAGATATTATGTTTTCGGGGTTTGGATAGATATTATCAATGTTTTTTGAATGATTTTTAACAGTTATCTAATCCACTCTCCCAATTGAGTCGAAAATGAGTTAAAATTTTGAGTACATAAAAATGTGAAGAGAATTTAAAAGAGATAAAATGAGGGTAATCCAGAGAAACAATGCTCATATAACATTGTATTGGAGAAAGGTATGTAATCAACAGTGATGCATCCAAGAAGGGTCTAGGTTGGGATCTTAGGAAAAATCATATGGTGATTTATTCTTCCAACTGAAAATTGAAAATCCATGAGCAATGTCACACCCTGACCTGGCCGATTTATTATCTTAATATACATCAATTATTATTTTGGGTTTCATACAATTTTTTACATTATTTCATGGTCATCATGAATGGTTAGGAGTAACCGTGCGATGCCCACATCGTTGCTCGGGTGTGTTGGCGTTATGGCGCGCGACTGGCCCGATGTTTATAGAATCACGCGACAAGTGCACGGCTTGTCCCTGCAAGCACGTAGTTCTCGGTAGCACAGTTCGATTGTAGATTTGTCAACCATGTGTCAGACTGCAAGAGAGTAATACAACAACCCTGATATTCGAAATAAAAAAATGATTTAATTTAAATGGTAAATGAATGAAAAATAAATAAAATTAAATATTGTAGGTTAAATTAAATTATTGAAAAGTTCATAAAATGCATAATAATAATAATAGAAATAATATGATTTTTTTAATAATAATATTGTTATTATTATTATTATTATTATTATATAGTATTATTATTATTATTATTATTATTATTATTAATTTTACTATTATTATTCTGAAAAAATTGTACGAAGCCTTAGCTCTACCCCGCTAGCCGGCCACATCCTTATTACGCACTGTGATGCCCAATCACAGAAACTCACCCCTTGATTTTTTTCTCTCTGCACTGCAACACTTCACCCTGCCTCCTGCTCACTGCTCCATACTACGCCCCTTTGTGCTGCACCTTTCCCCCTCCATAACACCCAACAACCCAATTGCCTTGCTCTGACCTGCCTCCCAACCCTCCCCCTTCTACTCACCTATAAAACTAGCTACCCTCTCATCCCAACAACTCCACCCTACCCAACCTAATGCATGACTCACAATCTTGAGCCATCTCCCTATGCCGTCTCTAGAAGATCATGCACCTCATACCGTGCTGCTACCTAGGTCTCCCTAGGCCTGCCCTTACACTTCTATTCTGTCAGCTAACCGAACCCCTCCCCAACTCCGGTATATTTCTTTTCATCTTGTTCTATTTTTATTTAATTTATTACCTCTTTAACTCCCTTTTTGATATTTTTTTAGTTTTTTTAAATTTGTGATGGTTTTTGAAATCTAGAATTTATGGTTAATTATGTGAAAATCCAAGGGTCATATCACTTAGGGTGTGTTTTTATGCTACTATTCCACTAAATGGAATTTGGGGGATTTCATTAAAAGTTTTGTGTTAATTATGGTGTGGTGGCAGTTGACTATTTGTGAACATGGTCCGGTATGATTGGTTTAATACTGCTAGGACTTGTTTAATGTGTAAAATGTTTTGGAAAGCGGTTTTATACTTAAAAGGGCATGTCTTATGTTCTTTAAATTTTTTGGGTAGTTGGTTGTGGTTTTAAATCATGTGACATTTTTGTTAAAATCGTTTTCGGTGTTCTTTTTGTGGTTGGGTTTTTTTATTATATAACTTTTGGTGTTTCTATTTATTTTGGCCAAGTCCAACACCTCAGATATTGATTCAAACATTGTACTTGTTGTTTTATGTGTGTGATTGGTGCACGAGAGGTTGTTTTTCTTTCCCCTGATGTGTTGTTGTGTTCGCATTTGGTTTGAGGTAGGTGAATCCAAATTTTCTCATCCGGATTAATTCCTTGTCACTTGCATGCTTTCAATTTCTCTCAAATATTATTCTCACCTCTGTGGAACCCTTAGTTTTCTTATCACATTGCTTGGGTGTTTGGTTTTGGGTCTTTGCATTCGATTCCCATGATAATAGTTTGTTATTGACGCGTAAAGGTTCGGTTGAGGTGCGAATGAAGATTCACATCAGTTTCTGGTTGGTTTCATCTTTCTTCCTTGATTCCATGTGCGTTGAGCATTACAGCATGTTTTTCGGTGTTCTTCTTCCATGTGATATTACTTCCAAGTAGGATTCCCTTTTCATTAGCTTTTAAATTAAACAATTATTTATTTCTTGTTTTTCACACTTTTATTAAATTCTTGCTAAAAATTTATGGATTTAATAATAGTTTCTTATTTTGAAATAAAGTAAGACCCTGTCTATTTGAATTGCATGATGTTGTTTGATTAGATGTGCTTACTAATTTTTTGATGAAAAGCCACTTTGGCCCTTGAAAATGCGCTTCGGATTTAAAGTGGTGAATTGAGTTTTTTAAATAGGTTTCCATGTGCATCTGGTTTTCAAATAAATCACGTGTGTTGATTCATTTGAAAATGATTTAGTGTTAAATGATTGATTCAGGATCGTTTGGCCACGTTTATGTAAAATGAAGTATGTATTCGCTCTAGAAATGGATTTCTAAATGATTTAAAAAATGATAGAGTGTTCCTTACTTAAATAACTGTTCAACACTTTTGAATTGTTATTTGTGGAAAACCCTGCTGGGGTTGGATCTCTAGCCTCATCATTAGATAATGAGATGAGAGAGTCATTGGAATGGGACCTTCATTTTATAATTATTATATTAAGAAATAGACTACCCTTGAGGTGGTCAAGGTGATGCTGAGTTTTGTGGAATGTTCAGTTATATATATGTAGCTTGCTATTTTAATTTCATGGCACACCCCATTGTGAAATATAACTGGGAATATAGCAAAACAGACAGGTTTACCAAGAACGATTGCTGAACTAGTTAGGGTATGTAATTATAGTTCCACATAGATGGGGGATGATTTTTTTTCATTACTATGAGATTGGGCTCTTCGACCAGGCCAGGTAGGGCGATGGTCGAGATTAGGGCATTATGAATTCATTGAGTTGGTAATTCCTTCAATATGAGTCACATGTATAGTATGATTTTATCTTCCTCAGAGTACTAGGTTTTCCCATGTTCATTTAAGACTAGTATATTTAGTATCATTTCCCTCAGTATATGTAGTGATAACCAATGGTCTTAGTTTTGGTGTTTTCTTGTAAAATTATTAATGTGTGGTTGTTAAAGATATTTTCATGAAAAATGTTTTAAATGAACTATTATAGTTTTTTTGACACCTTTATGAAAAATGAATGATTCATTTTTGGTCTCTTATTCTACCCTCCTCTGTAACATTATTTTAATAATTGAAGGAAATGGATTATGATTGTGATTTTTTTACCATAAAAATGAAACGTGTAGAAAATTCTATATTTATATATTTTATTTCAACCATGAAATTAATGTCTTCTTTATTTAAAGAATGTGAATTGGGAATAGACTAGTCAGGATTACCTACTGAGATTTAATTCTCATGCCTATTGTGTTTTGTGGTATTTAGTTTCACCTACGAGATCTATATCTGGTTTGGATAGAATTCAACAACGTTTGATTCGGTACCATAGAGTAACCCATGGGGTTACATGGTGTTTTAGAAGTTTATATGTTAGCCACATAGTTAACTGACCTTTACTTTTCTTATCGTTTATTTATTTTGCGATGTAAATTTTGATTATATTGTTTAGTTTATTTTCATATATGTGAGGAATCCTTCCCAATGTTTAACCATTGATGCCTGGCACAAGTATCCAGCCTGTGGATATTGAGAACGCCCTTCGAGACATGTCGTAGACCGACTCGGGTGACTGGTTCAGGGTCGACATGAGTTGGTTAATGAAAAAATTGGGCCTAGTTCAACATCTCAGGTTTTTATTCTCATGTTTTCTTTATTGTTTTTGGTGTGATATTGGTGCATTGGAGGATGTTCTTCCTTCCACTGGTGTGTTGCTGCATCCGCATTTGGTTGGAGGTAGGTGAATCCTACTATTCCCTTCCAGATTAATTACGTTGTACTTGCATGCTTTCAATTTATCTAAAATATTATTCACACCTATTTATCACCCATTGTGTTCTTATCACAATGTTTTGGAGTTTGTTTTTGAGTCCTTTTATTCGATTCCCATGATTAGAGTTTGTTCTTGACCAGTAATGGTGTGGTTGAGGTGCGAACAAACATTCGCATTAGTTTCAGGTTGGATTTATATTTCTACCTTGGTTCTAAGTGTGTTGAGCTTTGCTGCATGTTTTCCGGTGTATATCATCCTTAAGCCAGTAATTCCAAGTATGTTTCCCTATGAATTAACTTTTAAATTAATGAATTATTGATTTCTTGTCTTTAAAACTTTTATTAAATTGTTTTTAGTAATTTTATGATTTGAGAATGGTTTCTTTATATGAAATAAAGTAATACCCTTGCTATTGGAATTGCATGATGTTGTTTTATTAGGTGTTCTTACTATGTGTTTAATTAAATTCCCCTTTGGACCTTGCAAATTCACTTCGAATTTAATGAGGTGAGTTGAGTTTCTTAATTTGGTGTCCATGTGTGTTTGGTATTCAATGTATTGGCATGTGTTTCTTCATTTGAAAATGATTTAGTGTTAAATGATTGTTTCTCGGCCCATTTTTCTAGGTTTATGTAATATAATGTTTGGATTTGCTCTGGAAAGGTTTTTCTAAATTATTTTAAAAAAGTTAGAGTGTATCATAGGTAAAGGCCAGACTGTCATTTTTAAATTGTTATTTTGGGAACACTCCCTTTGGTTGGGTCTCTTCCCTCATCCATCGATCATGATATGAGAGAGTCCTTGGTGTGGGTCTATCGTTGTATAATTTTTATATTAATGCAATGACTACCCTTGAGGGGGGAAGGGTGGTGCTAAGTTGTGTTTCATGTTCAATTATATATATATATATATGGATTTTTATTTTAGTTGTAGGGCACACCCCTCTATGAACAGGACATGGGAATCTCGCATAGAAATGAGTCTTACTGAGAACGATTACTGCACTAGTTAGGGTACATACTGCTATTTCACTATAGCAAGGGGATGGTTTGTTTTTATTGTTATCGGATGGGGCCCCTCGACTAGGCCAGGTAGGGAGGCGGTCAGGCATAAGGGTGTTATGACATTAGTGAGTAGGGAATGCCTTCAAGATGACTCACTTGTATAGTATGTTCTGGTCTCCCTCTGAGCTTTTATGTTTTCCTATGTTTCTTTAACAATAGTATAATTAGTACCATTTCCCTCTCTATATATAGTGATTCCCATTGTTCATTATTTTGGTCTTTTCTTGTAAAATTATAATTGTGTGGTTGTTAATGATCATTTCAAGAAACATGTTTTAAATGAACAATCACTCTTTCCTTCGACACTTATATGAAAATGAATGACTCTTTTCGGTCTCCTATTCTTTCCTCCTCTTGCACCGTATTTTAAAAAATGAGGGAAATGGATTATGATTGTGATTTTGTACCTAAAAAACAAAACGTGTAGAAAATTATATGTTCATTGATTGTATTTAAAACCTAAAATCAATATTATCTTTATTTAAATATAGTGCATAGGGAATAGATTATCCGGGCCTACATACTGAGTTTGAATACTCACACCTTTTGTGTTTTATTATTTTTATTTTCACATACAGGCTCTAGTTCTTGTTTGGATCGCTTCAAGAAATGTTTGGTTTGGTACCATAGAGTAACCCTTGGAGTTACATAGAGTTTTAGATATTGAAAGGTTCACTACGTTGTTGATCGATCTTTACTTTTCTGGTAGTTTATTTATTTTATGATGTTCTATTGGCTTATACTGTTTAGTTTATTTTTCGTTGTGGTAAAAATCATTCCCAACGATTAAACATTGATGTCGGGAACTAGTTTCCAGCCCGTGGGGATCGGAAACACCTTTCAAGACAGGCCGCAGGCCGGCTTTGGTGACCAGTTCTGGATTGACTCGGGACGGCTCATGAAAAAATGGTATCAGAGAAAAAAATTATTATTTGGGGTGTCTGGTAGATGGATATTAGGACTTTTGGGACTCGAGAAGTAGGTATGGTAAGGACGTCATGTAGCCTCTCACATTCCAAACCTTAAGTTTCCAGGGGTAGTCTGGGTTTTGAGTATTATTCTTTTGTTTTGGGTTTGAGGAATGACAATGGAGGAGGACTTGTATCACATCACCACATCACATGGAGTAGTGACCCACGTGGAGTCTGAGTGCAAGGTTGAGCTTCTCATAGTCATTTATGCTTTCTTGGGGTGTGGATCACTACCACGTCTTTATGTTTAGAAAAACTAATAGTTCACCACCATGATGGTTTTTTTATGTTGGGTTTTGTTTTCCTTGTGATTTATTTAAGATTGTTTTTGAAAACGGTAATGGGGAAATGTTTTTTATAAAATAGAATTTGTATTGAAAAGTGGATTTTGTATTGGGAATGTGGCCTTGAATGAATGTGGTTTTGAAAGCTAAATTAAAAAGGGGACTTTGAAAAATGAATTTTTGGGTTGTGGTTTTATTTGTTTGTTTCATTAGAGCTGGTTGATTTGGATTAAGGCGTTTTAATTGATGTTTCTTTGACTTGATATTCGTTTTGGCTCTATGATTTATATGTTGTTCAGAAAATTCCACCCAAAAGGTCTCCAAGGGTTCTGATAAGTCATGCCCATTTTTTGGTACTTCATCAACACTGCCTATCCTATATGGTGATCAGGGTCCGTTAGATGTCGTAGAGTGGATTGAAGAGGTCAAGCGTGTCTTTAGGGTATTTGGAACTCCCTATTCTATCAGATAGTGTGCCATTTTGGGTATGTTCGAAGGTCCAGCTCTGGACGAATGGAAGTTGTTAGCCCCGCCATCAATGCAAATGGAGATGACATGAGATGTCATTATGTCCATTTTATTATGATTTTTATAACGAAAGAGGTGAATATAAAAAAATGGAAGAGATTAGGCACATTTAACAAGTAAAACATATGGTGAAGTCTTATGTTGAACATTTTAGGGAGGTTGTGTCCTTTTCTCCAGAGACACCGTCACAAAATTTTGATAATGATTTATCTCTTCATCGAGGGCCTTTGTCGGGAGAATAAAGAGATAGTCTTTCCTTCTATGATCCATCGATTTTATAAACTGATGGATGAGGCATACCTAGCTGAGTTGATCTCTGGAACACAAATGGATGATAATCCATTGTATCTAGTTTCTTGCGAAGGTTCTCCATATAGCGAGTAGGGTGTTCCAGAGGGACTTATTTTTAAAGATTCATCTACATTTGTTATGGCTTCTAGTTCATCGTACTGTTTAGTGGTGTGCAACCAGTGTGTCCATTTTAGGCACGTGAAGTCTTCATGTCCCATCCCTCTAAATACGTGTCATTGTTGCAGCTTCAAGGGTCATCTAGAGATGATCTTTAGGAATTGTCTCCTGAATAAGAGGCTATGACTGTGGAACTTCTAGCACCAGACTGTGAGCCAGGAGTTTCTTTAGCCATCAGATCCCCAACCACAGGTCTTGGGGTGAATCTCATGTGTTGTTAGGATTTGCAGAGGGTGCGAAGACTCAGTTCATTTTTATGTTCCATGTTAGCAGTGGAACATTTAATGTGTTTTTATTCTTGTTTTTATACAGTTTATGTTTTGACATTTTTATAGGTCTATTTTTTCAACGTGAAATAATAATGGACATCTCTTATTGTGAACTAAACAGTTTGGTTTGTCTGATCATGGTTTACTAAATTGTGCACTTTTCTTAAGTGTATTTTTTCCCTCTTTAGGTTGATCATGGTTTATTGGTGTTCTTTTGGAGAGGTATGTGTTTGAGAAGGAGTTAATTCATGTAGTTATAATCATGTATACTGCTGGGATCATTTTATTCTCCGATCCTTTTCCTTATTATTTGGTGTTTTTGGTCAAGATCGAGATTTCCATGTTTCAGCTGAAGTGTTGTCCACTTGTACTATAGAATTTAGTTTGGATTAGTTTGGAGTTCATGTGGAAGCCCCCTTTCCCGGGGTTGAATGTTTTGGTGATAAATTTCACCCCTAGTTGTGTTTATGTGCTGGTAAGAACCCCTTAATGTTCTCCCCCCAACATCAAGCTTCATGTTTCACTTGAATTGGCCGGGTGTGACCTGTGTAGAGTAAGGTCAACCTGAGATTCTATGTTATCTTCATTTCTTCGGGTTTTTTCAGGCATGAACACAATTCTTGACCAATGTATGGCATTGTGACTTTCTTGGGGCAGAAAGTGTCTGTGGTGGGGAAATTTGTCACACCCTGACATGACCGATTTTTAATCATTTATTACTTTAATTATTGTTTTGGGTTTCAGACAATTTTTTCCACTATTGAACGGTCATCCCATACGGTTGTAATTCACTATGTGGTGCCTACATAGATTCCCCAATGTGTCGGTGTTATGGTGCACGACTCATGCATAGTTTATAGAATTTCGCGACCTGCGCATGTCTTGGCTCTACAAGCAGGTATTATTGCGTAGCACGGTTCTGACGCATTTTTCTCAACCATGTGTCAAAATGTATGCAAGCAACACAACTGCACCGATATTTTAAATAAAAAAATTATTTTAAATGGTAAATTAATGAAAAATAATTAAATAAAATAAACTATGTTAAATTAAATTAATGAAAATGTAATAAAATGTTTACTAAAAATAATAACAGTAATATGAGTATTTTAATAATAATAATAATAACAATAATAATATTATTATTAATATTATTGTATTATTATTATTAGTATTATTAATCTGAATATAGAATTTTTATGACACCTTAGCTATTCTGAGTGGGTCGTTCCCTTCCCTGTTTTGCACTATGGTGCCCAAACGCCCCCCTGGCCCCCTAATTTTTTTCCCTCCGCGCTATAGTGCTTCACCAGGCCACCTAATGGTCGCTCTGTGCTCCGACCCTCTGAGGTATGCCTTCTCTCCCTCCAAGTCACCCAATAACCCAACCTCCTTGCATCGACCCGCTTCCCTACTCCCATGTATCTCTAAACAACCCATCCGGCCTCTCGTCCCGAAAACATCACACTCCCCAGCCTCCAGCGCAACCTGACACCCTGAGCTACCTCCTTGTGCTTGCTCTAGTAGACCCCTCACCCCCTACCGTGTTCCATCCTCACTCTTGCCAGGCATACCATCTCTCTTCTATACCTTCAACCAACTGAACCCCTCCCCCACTCGGGTATATTTCATTTCAACTTGTTGTGTTTTTATATAGGTTGGAACATGTTTGACAACCTTGTTGATCATCTTATAGTTTTTTGAATGTCCATTCGTTTCTGAAATCTAGATTATTAAGGTCACTTATGTGAAATGCCTAGGGTCTTAGTACTTAGGGTGTGTTTTTTATTCGATTATTCCACTAAATTAATTTGGGGGGGGGGGGTTTATTAAATGTTTAGCTTTCATTATGGTTTTATGGTTGTTGTCTAATAAGAACATGGTATGGTATGTATGGTTTACTATTTCTAGGACTAATTTAATGTGTAATATGTTTTGGTAAGGGGTTCTATGGATTCAATGGTCTTATTTTATGTTTTTTAAATTTTGTGAGTAGTTGGTTGTGGTATTAAATCAACTGGTAGTTTTGTGAAAATATTTTTGGGTGTTATCTTGGATTTTGGGTGTTTTTATTTTTTTGGACATGTCCATCACCTCGGGTGTTGATTCTCATTTTTTCCTTGTTGTTTTAGATATGTGGTTGCTGCATGGGATGTTTTTCTTTCTTTTGATGGTGTGTTGATGTGTCCACATTTTGTTTGAGGTAGGTGAATCTGAAATTTCCCTTCCGTATTAATTCCTTGGCACTTGCATGCATTCAATTTTTCTCAAATATTTTTCCTAGCTCTATGGAACATTTAGTTATCTTATTAGATTGTATCATAGTTTGGTTTTGAGTCTTGGAATTTGATTCCAATGATTATTATTTGTTCTTGACCCGCAAAGGTGTAGTTGAGGTATGAAGGATTATTAACATCGGTTTTAGGTTGGAATCATCTTTCCGCCTTGGTTTAATGTGCGTCGAGTGTTGATGCCTATATTCATGTGTGCATCTTCCTTGTTACATGAATTCCAAGTAGGGTTACCTATGCATTAGAATTTAAATTAATGAATTATTGGTTTTTTGTTTTTTTTAAATTTTATTAAATCCTTGTTAGTAATTTTGGGATTTATGAATAGTTTCCTGTTGTGAAATAAATTAAGACCCTTTCTATTATAATTGCATGAAGTTGTTTTATTAGATTTTCTTACTATGTGTTTGATGAAATTCCCCTTTATCCCTTGCAAATATGTTTCAGATTCAAATTGGTGAATTGAGTTTCTTAAATAGGATTCCAAGTATTCACGGTTTACAATGTAATGTTGTGTGTTGCTTCATTTGAAAATTATTTAGTGTGAAATGATTGTTTCTGGCCCGTCTGGCAAGGTTTATGTAAAATGATGTTTGAACAATGATCACATGATTAGTAAAAATATAGTACCATAACAAATCCAATTTTCTCAGACAAAAGAAGGGATGGCCTCATCTAGTAGAATTGCCCCATACAAAGCCAATTTATCAAATCTTGGAAAAGAGGTGGCATCCTTGGGCTTCGCCCTTGACCAAGCCCAAGCTGAGTTTCACCATGTCGAGCTCAAACGGGACCGTCTATGGGAAAAGTGGAAGTTGATAGAGATTACCACTCGAGCGATGTTATCCGAGCCACCCCAACAGTCTATCACCATCACACACCTTACCCTTAGTTCTTATGTGGCTGTTTTAAGGGGTTATGTAACAAATAAGTAGTACGATGATCATGTACATTATTTTTTTTATATAATAATGAATTTAATTTCTAGTCATTTTGGATACATTGTAAACAGTTTTTAATGTACAAATGGTGTTTTTAGTTATTATTTAATTAAGAAATCTATTTTTTAAAATTAAGGGATTTTTGAATTAAATAATTTTTTTATAAAATAATATTATTATTATTAAATTAATTTTTATTAAATATAAATGATATTATAATTTTATGAATGAAATTAAAATTTTTATTAAGGTTTGAAAGCCATTTCTGTCAAAACCCATGAATTTTCGATAAATATTTGTTTTTATTTTAAAAGTGAAAATTAACATATTTAGAAATTTTTTAGATAAAATAGTTGTCATTTCTGGAATCGGGATGTCCAAATTATCCAACGGTGAATTTTTAATAATTTTCTAAGACAGTCAAATTTTTGGGTAAAAATTAAATACCGTTTAAATATATAATGTGTTTTATGACATCATAATGACCCAATGGTGATATAATAAAATACCACAATACTAATGTTCGGCCAATATATGTTTTTTCATTAAAATAATATGATTTTGGGTTTGTTTCACTTACTTTTCAAATCATTAATGGTCCCCTCAAGACATATTCAACACTTTTCCTTTTTAAATTAATTTCCATGGGAGTGTGACTCACCTCCACATAAGAAACTTTTTTATTTTAAGTATTTCGGACTTGGGCCTTATAAAATATTTTTTCCTATTCCCTTTTCCAAAAACCATGTGCATAAACCATGGGATGGGTTGTGGTTTTGATTAATTTAATGTAAGGGGACCCAAACCTAAATAATAAAGAATTCCCTCATCTTTCCTATATAAACCCACACATGATCCCACTTCATCCTCACTAAAATCCCTTGGGGTTAGTCCAACCTCTTCCCTACTCTCTATATAATCCTCCCAAGGTTCCCCAAGCTCCCAAGAATCCTCTCACAAGCCTCTCTCTAGCCTTTGGAAGCACACATCCAAGTAAGGGTATTTTTCTTCCTTTCTCATTTTTGTCAATTTTCTTAAAGTTTTTTTCCATTTTAATTTCAATTAAGAATGTTGGGGCATGGTTTGGAACCTCCACCATACTGCCCTGTTATTTTTTAAATGATGGGATACCCCTTTATCTCTCAATAAATGCTTCCCATGTACACCCGTTAGTATGCTGAAATTCCGAAAGGAACATCTCTCTCTTCTGTTACATTCAAGAAATAATTTTGTTTCATGAATCTAAATTCCATTACAATTGTTGGGACAAGTATCTATATGACCTCATTACTGTCCATTACATGTAAATATGATGTGGAACCCCTTTCTCTCTCATCAACCGTTTTTATGAATTCTTATGTCACGCCGTTACACTACCGAAATCGCACTGATTTTCAAAGCCAATGCCATTGTGTTGTGAATACCAGGCCCATTTCTCCATCAATGGTATTCACCTGTATGCACATTTACTTATTGATTATAAAGATTCATGTATGAATTCCAAATTACTTTATCGTGGAATAAATGATTATGTTTTATGAATCCATGTTTTATGATCCATGTGGCACACTTATCCATGAAATGAAACGTTTAAGAAGGGTGCACCCTTATAGCACTCCAATGCATTGGGTAAAGTATAGTATCATGATACGTCATGTGAAATGAGTGTTGACTCATGCTAATTCAAGTGCAATGAGGGTTTACTTGTGATTCATGTGCAATGAGAGTTTACTCATGTTTTATGTGCAATGAGCCTTGGCTCATGCTAATTCCATGTTAAGTGTTGATTCCACATTTCCATGTTATGATTATCATGATTTATCATTCCTTTATGTTCATGTTTATTTTTTGCACTATTGATATGCCTATTTTCTAACATGTATTGTACTCCTCATGTTATTCAATGTGTACTCCCTTACTGGGCTTTATATCTCACCCTTTTCTTATGCATGTCCTCAGGTTATCCCACGAAATGTTAAGTACGAGGGAATGTAGTGGTCATGTAAAGGATGTTTTCAATAATGATGTTGTATTTCATGTTTTAAGATTTTATGTAATGATCCTAAGCCCCAAAAACACTAAACCTCTCGATCCTATTTGTTGTATCAAGTGATGTTTTATGTAATAAATCATGTTTAAGTTGTAATAAAACGCAGAGTTGTCATATGAAACACATCTTGAACATGATCAATAATTGGTGGAAGTGCATGTCGATAGGCCATGGCTCCTATGAGGTCAAGGATCTCAAAGTCGCCAATATACCATGAGCTTAGCTTCCATTTCTTCCTGAATCGCATGACTCTCTTACATGGAGATATAAGAAGGAAGTCTTTATCTCCAATGTCGAACGACAAGTCCCTACAACGGTTGTCAGAATAGCTCTTTTGAGAACTATGAGTATCATTGGTGTGTTTCTGGATGACATGAACCTTCTCTGTCATCTCTTGAACAAGATTGGGTCCAAGTAGATTTCATTCTCCAACTTCATCCCAACAGGTTTGAAATCTACATCACTTTCCATACAGAGCTTCATATGGATCCGTATGAATAATTGAGTGGAAGCTATTATTGTATGAGAACTCAACCAATGAGATATTTTGATCCCATCCACCTTTGAATTCTACAGAGCAGGATCTTAGCATATCTTCATGTGTCCGAATAGTTAATTCAGACATTCCATCAATTTGGGGTTGATAGTTCATGCTGAAATTTAATTCAGTTCTCAAAGCATATTGATTGATACTCCAAAATTTATATGTGAACCTTGGATTACGGTCAAAGACAATTGAGAGTGGAACATCGTGCAGTCTCACCACATCCTTTACATATATCATTGTAAGTTGTTCAAGCATTATATCTTCCCAAATAGTGAAAAAATGGGAAGTCGTGGTGAGTCGGTCAACCAAACCCATATCACATTATTGATCTTCGACGTCTTCGGGAGACTTGTGACAAAGTCCATAGTAAAATTTTCCCATTTCCACATGGTTATAGGCAATGGGTGCATCATAACATTGGACTTTTTTTTCTCATCTTTAACTTGCTGACATACCAAGAACCTTGATATATATTCTTCAATATCCTTAATCATGTTATCCCACTATAAGTGTTCTCGGAGATTATGGTACATTTTGGTACTCCAAGGATGGATAGATAAAGTCGAGCTATGTGGATTGTCCAATAGATCCTTCTTTATCCCGGGTGATTAAGGCACACACAACCATGTTCCAAACTGAATCACACCATCATCATTGATATGGAACACTGGTGGATTCCCTTCCCCTACTACATTAACCCCCTTTTATATATCCACATCATCCATTTTTACTTCCTTAATATTCTCCTAGATGGATGTTTGAGCAATCATTTGGTCAAGGTAGGATGTATCCCCTTCCCTTATGATTTCCAAATCCATTCATTGCATATCCAAGAAGAGATGGATTTCTCAATCCGTAGCATGGATAGACTAGTAGGTTCTTTTCTTCTTAGAGAATTAGCTACCTTGTTTGCCTTTCCAGGATGATAGTGAATTGAGAAATCGTAATCCTTGATTAACATTAACCATCTTTTTTGATGCATGTTGAGATCCTTTTGTGCGAATATATACTTTAGGCTCTTGTGGTCGGTGTATATGTCACAATTCTCACCATAAAGGTAGTGCCGCCATACTTTCAAGGGAAAAATAAGGTCTGCCATCTCTAGATCATTTGTTGGGTAGTTCTGCTCATGGATCTTCAACTATCCTGACGCCTATGCTATCACATTGTAATTTTGCATGAGTACACAACCCGCTAATTTCATTGAAGCATCACTGTATATCAAAAATCCTTCTCCACTTTTTGGTAGTGTGAGTACAGGTGCAGTGATCATCCTTCTGTTTAGATCATTGAAGCTTCCCCCACATTCATCCGACCAGACATACTTTACCCATTTCATTGTTAACATAGTTATCGGGCTTGACAATCATGGGAAGTTTCTCACATAACGTCGGTAGTACCCTCCTAATCCAAGAAAACTACGGATTTCTATGACACAGGAGGGCCTAGGCCATTCATCAATCGCCTTTTTTTAAGGATCCATATAAATTCCCCCAATGGTGATCACATGTCCCATGAACGTGACTTTCTTTATCCAAAAATCACACTTCGTGAACTTGGAGTAAAACTTCTCCTTTCTTAATCTCACCAAAACAAGTCTTAGATGTTCTTCATGTTCCTCATTTCTCTTGGAGTAGTTGAGAATATCATCAATAAACAATACAAATGTAAAGACCCGTAAAATTTAAGGGAAATTTTTTCTTAATTTTCTTTGGATTTTACAAGAGCGCGGTTTCTGACGGCACCTGATTCCGAGGCCCGGTGTGCCCGGAATCAATTTCCGAAGTTTGGCTCGGGTACGTTCAGTGAACGAACGAGCGGGAATTTCAAACTTTTGATTCGGTGCTCGGAATTGAAATCCGAGGGCACCGATGAACTCGCAGCGCCGATATTCGCTAAAGGAGACCTTTTCTGAGGCTGTATTTATTTCGGGTTGAGAGTTAGTTTTTGGGAGTTTAGAATAAGTTAAATAAAAATTTTGGATTACAAATTTTTATTTAAACTTGTTGGTTAACTTCTCTCAAAGGATGTTAGGGGTGGGACCCACACCCACTTAACCTCCCTTGAGAGGATTAAGTGTTGTGGGGCCCACACGAACCCTAAACTTTTCATCTTCTCTCAAACTCCCTTAACCCCTCTTTAAATGACATGACAATTGTTATTTAATTTTTGAGTTATCCTTTTTGAATTTCAAACCTTTGAAATTCTTTTGTTAAGTTTGTGAATAAAATAAGCTCTTATCTTATTTTGTTGGGTTAGAACTTTTTAGCCATCTTGTGAGGATTTGAGAGCTTTTCTTTATTTTTCAAACTTTGACGAAGAACGCTCAAGCTTGACGAAGAACGCTCAAGCTCCGACGAAGAATGCCGCTCCTCTCTTCTTCGTCTTCCGTGTCAACGAAAGGGAACGCCGCTTCCTCCTCGGACTTCCTTCATTGGCATACGAAGATTCGCCAACAACGTATCTCTTCGGGCGTATCTCTTCGTCAACGGATTTGACGAACGACTACCGCGACGCCAGACCTCCGCGACGTTGTCTTCCGCGGGACGTTGACAAATCTTCGAACCTTATACCCAAGGTAGGGGTGGTTGTTAATTGTTTATTTATTTATCCTTGTTCGTGGTTCTAGCGTGACTAATGTGAGGTTTTTAAATATGTGTTATTATTTAATGTGAGGGGGCCAGACCGCATGAACATGGCCGAACCCCCTCCTTCGTTCTTGATGTTTTATTGTAACAGCCCGAGATTTTTTGAAAAATATTATTTTTAATTTTATTAATGTATTGTGTTGTACGCTACACCAAAAGGAGCTTGCACAACACGCATCCTTGACTTGCCTTGCATTACACGCAATCGCAACCTTCCTCGATAGCGTGTGTAGTACGCAATACTGATTTTCACAAAATATTATTAAAACTAGCCGTTATGAATAGTAATAACCAATTTTTAAATTTTAGAAAATTTAGCTCTCAAAATGGACTTCATTTTTGGATTTGGAGTATCGAATTTAGCCTAAGGTGAAATTTTGGTACTTTTCAGATAACTTTCATATTCTGATGAATAGTGAAAATTACTAAATTATAAATAAAAACAATTTTTTAATCGAAATAATTAATAGTGATAAATTATTAATTTGAGTGGTTTTAAAGTATATTTAGAATATATTTTTACAATTTAATACTATGTTGGTCATTGGTTGTAATTTCACATTTAAACCAGACATAATCAAGTGTCAATCTTTTGATATATATTGTTTCCTAAAAACACGCTATTTATTTTAACAGCGGGATTTAATTATAAAATTAATTAATGCAACTTCTATTTTATGAATTTGGTAAAATAGATTTCATTTTTGAATTCGAAATATGAAATATATCTTAGGATGAAATTTTGGCATTGTTCTGAAAAACATCAATTTTTGATGAATAGTGAAACTACTAAGTGGTAGTTAAAAAAACTGAATTTTTCATAAAACTTAATTTTACCGCTTATGTGAATGGAATTTCAAAAATCCGACAGACACGGTTGATATCAGTAAGTAAAATGTGGTTCAATGAGATAAAAATAATTTTTTGGTGAATAGTAACTTTTTACTTTTTTTACAGCGGTTAATAGTAAATAGGGTAACTAAGGGTAAATATGATATTAATATTACCCTAACACATGTCCTAATTCTATTGGACAAGTGTAATTCGACCAAAAACCAACTTAGGAATAAAATATGACCATTTAGGCCCACTTGGATTAGATTAGGACATTTATTATTAATTTATTTAAAGAAGGGTTAAAATAGTTAAAATCAAAGTTTAATAAGTAAATCATTTTTAATATGGTGTTATACATAAGATAAATTCGATTGTAAATATTCATTAGAAAGCTAAAAAGATTTACTACATGATGGTATTTTATTTGTAATTTTTAGACATCAAATAATTTAATTTATTTATGACACAATGATGCTGCAGTAATTATCTTATTAATGAAATATTGATATAATTGATGTTATAAACACCAAAATAAATATAATTTGACACTTTTTATGAATTCCACTAATTTTATAGGTTACTATGATATATTATTGTTGATTTAATCAACTTGGTTCGAACATATAATTCTGTTATGACTTTCACAAAAATCATATATCAAATAGTGTCAAAATTGACACAAAATAGTTTTTAAATAAAATAAAATATTATTAATTGTTATTTTATTCCTAAAAATCTATGGTTCGGCCAAATGACTTAGATAAGGATATATATATTAATAATAAACAATTTGGGGTTCGTTTGGCATGTTATAGTAAGTGTATTAACCATATAGTGAAAGAAAACAAAAAGACACGGTAAAAGTTAAATTAATTAACTTAGAGTTAAATCTAATTGATAAGGTTAAAATAATACCCAAAACTTGTCTAAATCCTATTGGTTGATAGGATTTCGACCCATCCCTACCTTATCTTCGAAATAAGACCCTTTGGAACCATTATAAACCGATTTTGACTTTAATATAAAATAATATTTTGAGATATTCCTAAGGTGCCCCTCTCCTCCCTTATAAAAGGGCACCTCCTCCCCCTCCTCCTCAAACCAAATTGAGCACTCAAGCTCGGCCAACCCCTGCCATTTTCTCCTCTACACTTCCCTAGAATAATCCTAGAGGTCCTGGTCTTCTCCAAAGACCAATCTTAGTTCCTTAAGGGGAGGATTCAAATAGGCGTTCCAAAAGAAGAGGTAATATCCATTACCGATCTTTTCAATTTCTTTCTTCTTCAACTTCTTATTCATTAGTTGTTTCATGATAAAGTAATAACATCAGTATTACTTACATACTGATATGTTATTATAAATATGAAACAACCCTAATTCACCTTCTATCCATCCTACGGAAAAATTAAATCACCGCGCGTGCGTACGTACGGAATACCGTCTCCGCGCCGTGGTGTAATCTATTTTCCACCATCACCTTACAAGGATGGGTATAATGGTGTAATGAGTAACTATATATGATTATTATGAAGTAATATTGATACTGAAATAATATATATATACTCCAATACAATTCCACGATCATAGGAACGATATCATCACTCGTGCGTACGTACGGAATACCGTCTCCACGATGTGATGCGACTCGTTCTACATGATCTTCATTTCATAATGATTATATAAATGAATTGAATGAATGAATATGGTATATACTACACTAATACCATTCTGGAAATGAATTATCTATAACCTAAAGATAAGAATAAGAATTTATTCGACAAAACACGCAAAAGAACAAAAAGTTATAAAGACCCGAGTAACAGGTAACAATGAAATATTACTAACAAGAAGCTAATAATATGACCATATATGATATCATATCAATATGTATGATTCTGGAATATGTCAATAACATTATTTAAACCATTATACAGGAGATTCGGACACGAACAAAGCAAATCGGACCTAAGGTAAGGGAAATATCACAATCTCATTTTTATCCGAGATTGTTTATTCGTAAGTATTTACTGGGGTGTATTTTATCATCCACATACATGTTTCATCAATATGTAATATTATTTCCATCCACCTACAATTGCTTAAATCCATTTTTACCCATCGGTGAGTTTTTAGTAATATCTATGAAATGAATCTTTTGTCGTACGAGGTACTTTTTGACTTTTCCGACAAAAGTACGAAGAATGTTTTTTTTAACTTATACGGCATGAATGGATTTTTAAAACATTAAATCCAAGAAGCTTCCTTTACAAGTTTTCAAGTTTATTTTTAATCAACTTCTTTTATTTTAAAGTCGTATGACTTGTTATGAAAGGAAAAATGTTTTTTAAGAAGAAAGTATATTTTCCTCAAGAATGGAGTTCAAGTATTTTATCAAAATTATTTTCCATCTAAGATAATAAAAGGGTTCTGGTTTTATCCCTATTATTTAATTGGTTTGATTATGTTGTGATGGAAATATTTTTTATGAATTCCTTTATCTTATATGAATTGATTTATGATGTCATGATGTTTCAAGAATCCCATTTTTGTTACATGTGTTATGCGATGATGTATGATTATGTGGCACACATAAGAAAGGATTCATTATAAGATGGGTGGGACCTATATCTCCCTCCAATGCATGGGGTAAATATTTTATATCTCATGAGATAGACAGGGCTGGAACGGTAGGTTATACCGGTTCAGTGAAACAGGACTGAAACGAGGGTTACTCGATTCAGAAAGGGACTTTGTCCACTAAGATAGTCTTGGCAATGAGTCTTGACTAACAAGAAATGATTTTCCATGATTATGTGTGCATGACACAAA
The DNA here is from genome assembly GCA_963277665.1 of Viscum album. NCBI lineage: Eukaryota > Viridiplantae > Streptophyta > Magnoliopsida > Santalales > Viscaceae > Viscum > Viscum album. The sequence goes on along the minus strand of OY728126.1, from coordinate 1,657,357,719 downwards.
GTTTCAAGTCTTATGTTATGATTATGGGGATCTCATTTTCACTTCTATGATTTATCCCATGTTATGATATTATGAGCTCTTTTGCAGGTTAAGATTTCCAAAAGCTATGTTCTTATGTATATGATGTGATGGATATTTCTTTTGTTTACCCTTACTGAGCATTTGATCTCACCCTTTTATGTTTTCTTTTCCCCAGGATATAAAGAAAGGTTTTTAGGTAAAAAAAAAGGGAAGATCTTTATGGGAGATATTGAAGATCTTTCACCACGATTAGAAGATTACGTTCCGAGTTTCCAAAGACACTAAACTATTACGATCCTTGTGTGTGTGTTTTTGTTATGTACTAAGTATTCCGCAAAAGTAATGTAATGTCCTTGTACGATAAGCTTCGGGTCTCTACAGTTGGTATCAGAGGAAAGGTTTAGTCACCCTTTGGAAAATAGGATGTGAAAACGTTAGTGAGATCCCTAGAGATATTTCTACGGTATGTCTAGGGATGTCCCTAAGGTTAAGTATACGTATAGGTTATAGTACTAGAACTATGCTAACGATCATAGAATTAAACCTAAGATGTTAGATATTGAAGGTAATCCCTCTTTATTATGTTGTTTTCCCTAGCATGATTTTTGCCTCTCACACTATTCTTTTTGGGTTTTAGACGATGGCTGGAACCCGAAGGAACCGTGTTGATCAATGCAATGGACAATGCAATGATTGCCCTCCTGAACAAACAAATGTTATGGGAGATGGAGTGCAAAATCTTATTGCTATACTTACACAAGCTATGAATCATTCTGGACTTCCAAATGAGCAGAGAAGGGAACAATATTCTATTGAGTCCTTCATGAGGCAATGTCCACCTTCTTTCAGTGGGTATTCTGATCCACTTGTGGCTGAACAATGGATCAGTACTACTGAAAAGATATTTTCAGTTCTTCAATGTTCTGAACATGATAAAGTCATCTTAGCAGTATATCGTTTGGAAGGTGAAGCTGATCAATGGTGGAATCTTATCAAGAATACGAGGCCAAGAGATGAAATTGAGTCCATGGAATGGGACGAGTTCAAGAACTTGTTTTTCAGTAAGTACTTCCCTCGTATTCTTCGAACAAAGATGGAGAAAGAGTTTTTGAACAGAAGCAAAGGGACGATGAATCTGTTGGTACCTATGAAGCAAATTTTACAAGACTTGCAAGGTATGCTTCTGGAATTATCATCCAACCTGAAAGTAAATTTGATTGATTTTTCAGTGGCTTAAAACCAAGTCTTCGAAGGGCATTAGCTATAAGAGACTTCAGTAGCTATGAAGAAATTGTGCGTTGTGCTATCAAGGTAGAAATGGAAGTTGGTGTTACATATCCATCTCATGGTTTTGACAAGAAACGAAAGATGGAGTTCAAGGAGAAATCTCAGAATAATGGTGAAAAGAAGATGAATGTTTCCTTATGCACAAAGTGTGGAAAGAAGCATGGTTGAGATTGTCTTAAAGGGACTAGAAAATGTTTTAAGTGTGGAAAAGAAGGTCATCGAGCAGCTGAGTGTCGAAGTAATGGAAAAAGGGTTTCTAATGATATGAATAAAGCAAACACTACAGAGAACGCACCGCCAACACTTCAATGCTTCAAGTGCAAGGAAATGGGGCATTATGCTAATAAATGCCCTAATCCAAGGGTTAGTGATGATCAACATGAGAAACCACTGAAGGAAAAGGACAAAGGGAAGTCACATGAGATCACTATTGGCAATGTTGAATATGACAACGATGTGGTGGAATGATTAAGTGTTTATGTAATGGGATTCCAAAATAATGTTGTATCATTGAGTATTGCAATATTTATTGATGTGGTATTCAAAGTGATTGAGATAATTTTTGGAAATAAGATGATATGCGCATAATGAAGACGAGAAAATGAAATGTTTAATAGTATTCATGAGCTCATGATTCATATAAGGACTAAGTGATATCATGGTTTGAGTATATAGAATTTTGAGGATTTTGGTATGTGGAAAGTGTTAACTTTTAACTGCACTCATGTTTTCACTAAGGTATTCAAGAGAATACACGATTGAGGACTTTGAATGTTTGGAATGTGACCAACAAGACATATCTTATGATATGTGGGGATCAACGACAATATTAAATCTCTGGTAATCGTTGTCACTATATTATGAGAGTGGACTGCAGTATTATGTATAAGCCTAAAGATTAGACTGGATTATGTTGGACATAAGTTAGTATTGTTTAAGGATAGAAGATTTTCGATACTATTGATGGGATGTTATAGTAACGTAGTTTTAGAAAAAGGACAACCTGCAGGACGGACGACAACCCATCGCTTCGGACAAGGCTGTAGGAATCGATCCCACAACCGAAGTGCGACTGGCCTTTATCGCCTACCAATGGCCTACAGGAAGTCCCTGTTTATTAGAAACTAGTTTTATTATATTAAGCAGTATGATATATGAAGTATAAAGTCCATTTTAAGAACCATATATGATTAATCTCACTATAGATCGACTTATGTATATAATTTTTTCTAACCTTTTGTTCGAGAAAGATGGAATGACCCGTCATTCTATCACATGATCTGCTAACACTTCACGAATAAAAAATTCAACTTCATTTATTTAAGAGATGAAGTAGAAATTGTTCAAGGCACGAACAACAGTGAGATTGTACCAAAATAAGGTAAGTATTTATTCTAATTCAAATTCTTTAACTTTAGGGAAACGATCTTGATAACCAAAAATGTTGTGCTAGTGATCTTATATCTGATGAATCAGATGGTACCTTAGATCATGACAAATTTATGGCTTTGTGATTGCTGGCTTTTCCATAGCCATGTTCTCTACCACTCTCCATCAGAACATGATGGTTAGATTTCTCTTCCATATCCATATTTTCACCTATGTGGAAACCCAGTGATTAGTTTATTTGGGTAACCATTACGTTTCATACTTTTGTTTTTAAAGATTGGTTTTGATATTCCTTTTTACGATGTGGGTTTCTATTAAAGAAACTTTCGAATAGTAAACCATTTATAACCCCGACGAATTTCGAGGGCGAAATTCATTTTAAGGGGGGTAGAATGTAATAGCCCGAGATTTTATGAAAAATATTCTTTTTAATTTTATTAATGTATTGTGTTGTACGCTACACCAAAAGGAGCTTGCACAACACGCATCCTTGACTTGCCTTGCATTACACGCAATCGCAACCTTCCTCGATAGCGTGTGTAGAACGCAATACTGAGTTTCACTTAATATTATTAAAACTAGACGTTATGAATAGTAATAACCAATTTTTAAATTTTAGAAAATTTAGCTCTCAAAATGGACTTCATTTTTGGATTTGGAGTATCGAATTTAGCCTAAGGTGAAATTTTGGTACTTTTCGGATAACTTTCATATTCTGATGAATAGTGAAAATTACTAAATTATAAATAAAAACAACTTTTTAAATCGAAATAATTAATAGTGATAAATTATTAATTTGAGTGGTTTTAAAGTATATTTAGAATATATTTTTACAATTTAATGCTATGTTGGTCATTGGTTGTAATTTCACATTTAAACCAGACATAATCAAGTGTCAATCTTTTGATATATATTGTTTCCTAAAAACACGCTATTTATTTTAACAGCGGGATTTAATTATAAAATTAATTAATGCAACTTCTATTTTATGAATTTGGTAAAATAGATTTCATTTTTGAATTCAGAATATGAAATATATCTTAGGATGAAATTTTGGCATTGTTCTGAAAAACATCAATTTTTGATGAATAGTGAAACTACTAAGTGGTAGTTAAAAAAACTGAATTTTTCATAAAACATAATTTTACCGCTTATGTGAATGGAATTTCAAAAATCCGACAGACACGGTTGATATCAGTAAGTAAAATGTGGTTCAATGAGATAAAAATAATTTTTTTGGTGAATAGTAACTTTTTACTTTTTTTTACCGCGGTTAATAGTAAATAGGGTAACTAAGGGTAAATATGATATTAATATTACCCTAACACATGTCCTAATTCTATTGGACAAGTTTAATTCGACCAAAAACAAACTTAGGAATAAAATATGACCATTTAGGCCAACTTGGATTAGATTAGGACATTTATTATTAATTTATTTAAAGAAGGGTTAAAATAGTTAAAATCAAAGTTTAATAAGTAAATCATTTTTAATATGGGGTTATACATAAGATAAATTCGATTTTAAATATTCATTAGAAAGATAAAAAGATTTACTACATGATGGTATTTTATTTGTAATTTTTCAACATCAAATAATTTAATTTATTTATGACACAATGATGATGCAGTAATTATCTTATTAATGAAATATTGACATAATTGATGTTATAAACACCAAAATAAATATAATTTGAGACTTTTTATGAATTCAACTAATTTTCTAGGTTACTATGATATATTATTGTTGATTTAATCAACTTGGTTCGAACATATAATTCAGTTATGACTTTCACAAAAATCATATATCAAATAGTGTCAAAATTGACACAAAATAGTTTTTAAATCAAATATTATATTATTAATTGTTATTTTATTCCTAAAAATCTAAGCTTCGGCAAAATAACTTAGATAAGGATATATATATTAATAATAAACAATTTGGGGTTCGTTTGGCATGTTATAGTAAGTGTATTAACCATATAGTGAAAGAAAACAAAAAGACACGGTAAAAGTTAAATTAATTAACTTAGAGTTAAATCTAATTGATAAGGTTACAATAATACCCTAAACTTGTCTAAATCCTATTGGTTGATAGTATTTCGACCCATCCCCACCTTAGATTCGAAATAAGACCCTTTGGAACCATTATAAACCGATTTTGACTTTAATATAAAATAATATTTTGAGATATTCCTAAGGTGCCCCTCTCCTCCCTTATAAAAGGGCACCTCCTCCCCCTCCTCCTCACACCAAATTGAGCACTCAAGCTCGGCCAACCCCTGCCATTTTATCCTCTACACTTCCCTAGAATAATCCTAGAGGTCCTGGTCTTCTCCAAAGACCAATCTTAGTTCCTTAAGTGGAGGATTCAAAGAGGTGTTCCAAAAGAAGAGGTAATATACATTACCGATCTTTTCAATTTCTTTCTTCTTCAACTTCTTATTCATTAGTTGTTTCATGATAAAGTAATAACATCAGTATTACTTGCATACTGATATGTTATTATAAATATGAAACAACCCTAATTCACCTTCTATCCATCCTACGGAAAAATAAAATCACCGCGCGTGCGTACGTACGGAATATCGTCTCCACGCCGTGGTGTAATCTATTTTCCACCATCACCTTACAAGGATGGGTATAATGGTGTAATGAGTAACTATATATGATTATTATGAAGTAATATTGATACTGAAATAATATATATATATATACTCCAATACAATTCCACGATCATAGGAACGATATCATCACTCGTGCGTACGTACGGAATACCGTCTCCACGATGTGATGCGACTCGTTCTACATGATCTTCATTTCATAATGATTATATAAATGAATTGAATGAATGAATATGGTATATAATACACTAATACCATTCTGGAAATGAATTATCTATAACCTAAAGATAAGAATAAGAATTTATTCGACAAAACACGCATAAGAACAAAAAGTTATAAAGACCCGAGTAACAGGTAACAATGAAATATTACTAACAAGAAGCTAATAATATGACCATATATGATATCATATCAATATGAATGATTCTGGAATAAGTCAATAACATTATTTAAACCATTATACAGGAGCTTTGGACACGAACAAAGCAAATCGGACCTAAGGTAAGGGAAATATCACAATCTCATTTTTATCCGAGATTGTTTATTCGTAAGTATTTACTGGGGTGTATTTTATCATCCACATCCATGTTTCATCAATATGTAATATTATTTCCATCCACCTACAATTTCTTAAGTCCATTTTTACCCTTCGGTGAGTTTTTAGTAATATCTATGAAAGGAATCTTTTGTCGTACGAGGTACTTTTTGACTTTTCCGACAAAAGTACGAAGAATGTTTTTTTAACTTATACGGCATGAATGGATTTTTAAAACATTAAATCCAAGAAGCTTCCTTTACAAGTTTTCAAGTTTATTTTTAATCAACTTCTTTTATTTTAAAGTCGTATGACATGTTATGAAAGGAAAAATGTTTTTGAAGAAGAAAGGATATTTTCCTCAAGAATGGAGTTCAAGTATTTTATCAAAATTATTTTCCATCTAAGATAATAAAAGGGTTCTGTTTTTATCCCTATTATTTCATTGGTTTGATTATGTTGTGATGGAAATATTTTTTATGAATTCCTTTATCTTATATGAATTGATTTATGATGTCATGATGTTTCAAGAATCCCATTTTTGTTACATGTGTTATGCGATGATGTATGATTATGTGGCACACATAAGAAAGGATTCATTATAAGATGGGTGGGACCTATATCTCCCTCCAATGCATTGGGTAAAGATTTTATATCTCATGAGATAGACAAGGCTGGAACGGTAGGTTATACCGGTTCAGTGAAACAGGACTGAAACGAGGGTTACTCGATTCAGAAAGGGACTTTGTCCACTAAGATAGTCTTGGCAATGAGTCTTGACTAACAAGAAATGATTTTCCATGATTATGTGTGCATGCTACAAAGTTTCAAGTCTTATGTTATGATTATGGGGATCTCATTTTCACTTCTATGATTTATCCCATGTTATGATATTATGAGCTCTTTTGCAGGTTAAGATTTCCAAAAGCTATGTTCTTATGTATATGATGTGATTGATATTTCTTTTGTTTACCCTTACTGAGCATTTGAGCTCACCCTTTTATGTTTTCTTTTCCCCAGGATATAAAGAAAGGTTTTTAGGTAAAAAAAAAGGGAAGATCTTTATGGGAGATATTGAAGATCTTTCACCACGATTAGAAGATTACGTTCCGAGTTTCCAAAGACACTAAACTATTACGATCCTTGTGTGTGTGTTTTTGTTATGTACTAAGTATTCCGCAAAAGTAATGTAATGTCCATGTACGATAAGCTTCGGGTCTCTACATTTATATTGCGGATGAAACAAGGTAGTGAGGTGCCGTCGCACCACACGGTTATTCGCCCGATTATATTGCGTGACGCCGTCGCGCCGCGACGTGGAAGAATCATCAAGAACGCGACGCCGTCGCGCCGCGTCGAGGGGAATGGAAGGCGCGGCGAAGGGGCGCGGTGCCGTCGCACCTCGCCAGACGACGAACACTGCGGTCGGTTCCGGGCCGCGGCGAGACGGGAAGACCGGCGGCACGCCGGGCCACCGGCGTCGGAAGCCAGAAAGGGGACCGGATTTTCCGGTCCGGTTGGAGAAAAATCGGCCAGCCAGGTGGCCGGCCGGAAGGTCAAAGGCCGGGGGAATTTAATTCACCCTACCAGCTCAAAACCCCCCCTAATTTAAGAGAGGGGGGCGGTTTCCTTGAGGGGGGCAGGCGGCCCCCCGGTTGCCTTCAAAGCAGGCCCCCACGAGGGGGGGGGGGGTCTCCAAAAAGGCGCGGCTCTTAAGCCGCGCCGCCCTGCTGGAAGCGGGGGCTTAGCCCCCCGTGCGTGACCCTAGCGGCGCCAGGCCGCGCCGCCGCCGGCCGGGCCGCACCGCCGCGCCGGACCGCGCCGCCGCGCCGGACCGCGCCGCCGCGCTGGTCCGTCGCCGGCCGGGCCGGGTCGGCCCGGACCCGGACCCCCCCCCCGTTTTCGAGATGACTTCGGTCATTTGGCCATAACATGAGCCAAGGACCTCCGATTGAAGAACCGTCAGCAGCGATGCGATCCTTGGATCGAGACGGTCGTTTCGGTATATCGCACTCAAGGTTTCGGATTACTTTGAGTTCGGCCGGGTTGGTTCGTACACGAAACCAACCGGACCTTCGGAGCGGAAACGCTCATATCTTGAGCTACGGACGTCTGATTGACGTGCCGTCAGCTTTGTTGTATTCCTCTTAGTGAGACGGATCTTTTGGCATACTCCGCCCGAGGTTTGGATGCAGGTGGAGTACGGTCGGGTTGGTTTTGCATTAAAACCAACCGGGCCCCGGAGACAAAAATGCCAATAACTCTCAGACCGGGCGTCCGATCGACGCGCCGTCTATTGCGTTGAGTTCCTGTTGACGATACGGAACTTTTGGATACATCAACTCTGGACTTTGTGACAGTTGATGTATCAGCCTCTCGGCTCGTGGAGCGGACCCTCCGAACGAGCTTGCTGTGTGCGGGAACCCTAGTGCTACTGCTACTGCTATTGCTACTGTGACTGCGATGACGACAGTGCAGAGATCCTGTGTGGATTCGACGACGACGACTACAGCACTCAGCGATCCTACGTGGAACAGTGCTACGATCATGTGTGGGTCTTTGCGGGGGTTAGTACCTATCGATCCTTCGTGGGTCCGACGACTTAGATGGATCAGTGATCATCTTCACCGTCATCCGAAGAAGTTTACCTGTGTGAGCTGAACCTTCTATTTTACTCCATAGAGGTAGTTCGCTTGGTTGTAGCGGCAGACCCGTGATTCTGGAGACGAGCATACGGAGTACGGAGACCGTGTAGCCAGCTGAGACCTGAAGACTGCTCGATCGACTCGACTTGGAGTGAGTCGACTAGCCTAGTGGACGGAGCGCCCGGTATTTGGCGGCAGACCCACGGCGGACGGAGCGCCTGGTAGTTGGCAGAAAACCCGCGGTACTCGACTGGAGGAGTACCTGTGTAGGCTATTTGGGTGAGCACCCGGTATTTGGCAGCAGACCCTCAGCGGACGGAGCACCCGGTAGTTGGCAGCAGACCCGCAGTACTCGACAGGAGGAGTACTTCAGCAGTCTTAGGTTAGTGAGCAGTACCACGGAGTCGTGACAGGACCACTGTACACATCAGAGATGGGGCTCTTCAGCAGTTACGGTTTTGATAATGAAAATCCTGGTGTGAGCTGAATCCTAATTGCTTTCCTGTGTGGATTGTGTTGTGCTATCCTGTGTGGATTACGTTTTGCTTTACTGTGTGGAATACGTTTAGTTTCCTGTGTGGACTGAGTTGTACTTGGGCTCGGAGGTTGGAGCGTATTTGAAATTGATGACTTAGGTATATGTATGGGCATATACCTAAGCATTGTCGGTTGTTACTTCGTGTTTGTATTTTTCTTTGTGGTTAATCCATTGTGGATTTTGGGAGACCTACAGGGGTCTCGGGGTCCCTACTGAGTATCTTATACTCACCCCTGCACGGGCTATGCCCGCACTACGTTGTGTTGGTTGCAGACGACGGACAACGTTGATCTTGGATGAGGCTTGCAGAGTAGGACGGTACCTGGAGGTGGACCACTGGGCGGGACGTGTTCGGAGCGGACGGCAGGACCCGTGGAGCAGTGGAGCTATCTGTACCCACCCATCAGGTGGGATCTCCAGTGGACAACTCGGTGTAGCGGCTTTTACTTACAGTTGCTGTTTTCCCTTTCGAGTTGTACTTTACTTTCAGTTTGGGTTTGTATACTGGCCCTTTTACTTTTCCGCACTTCCAGTTGTACTCTGCTTTTGCTTAGTGTTTACTTTCCGCTTTCTTTCTCTGTGGTGTTTGTTTACTTTACAACCCTTTTTACCGGGAATTACGCCTTGGTGCTAGTTGCCAGCCCCTGGCCTATGGAAGGCGGGCTTGAGGTAGTCACGGCACGGACCCGGGGGCGGGTTGTGACAAATTGGTATCAGAGGAGTTCGGTTCTACCGTGAACTCTGATCTTTTCTATGTGAAGCAATAATTTTTACCGTATTGAGTGTGTTTATCAGTCCAGGGAGTCCAGTGTTGGTGCGGCGGCCGACGTATCCGTACACCAGGACCCTGACTTCTGATTTCCGACTTAATACACAAAAACATTGATTGCGTGTGTGTTTTAAAGTTTTCATTGTGATTTCTTTATATCAGCTCACTAGGTATACTGTTTGACCATGGCGCACCTGTTTCCTATTCAGGATGGCCCCACGACGGCAGCCAGCTAGGGTTCCGAGAGTCGAGTGTGATGACATCCCACCGAGCGACGAGGCCTCGGTGCAGGGCCCTTTGTCAGCAGTGGCACCGGCGGTATCACTACCCGCCGAGCCCCCGATGCTTCCAGCGCCAGCCGCTAACGATGCACGTCGCCTCAGCGCACTGCATGAGTTTCAGCGCCAACGACAACCCAGGTTTCGTGGGGAGACGGATACCCAGGCAGCCGAGGACTGGATGGAGGCAGTGGTACGTGTGTTTAGGCTAGTGAGGACACCAGCAGACCTCATGGTGATCCTCGCTGCGATCCTACTACAAGCAGCAGCAGGACGATGGTGGATCTTGATGCTCCAGGTGCACGATGAGGCATCTCTACATTGGACGGACTTTGAGATCCTCTTCCGCTCAGAGTTCGTCCCAGCCACCCTTCGTGCGGTGCGTATCCAGGAGCTTCTTCAGCTGCGGCAGGACAGCATGACGGTCGCTCGGTACTCGGCGAGATTTACTGATCTCTCGCGCTACTCGACCGACATGGTACGGGACCCATTCTTCCGGGCCCGGACCTTTGAGCAGGGTTTGAGACACGAGATCAGGGCATCGCTGATCTCCCTTAGCATACCGACTCAGACAGGAGTACTGGAGCGGGCTCTTTTGATCAAGAGCTTCCTGGCTGAGTCCACAGCAAGACCTACCGTAGGGCGGCAGATAGCGGAGTCTTCGGCAGCAGGTAGCCGATGGATGACTCAGGGTTCCAGGCATACCAGACCTACCGGTGGCCGACTGCACGACTCAGGCTCAGTTGTGCGAGGGATCCGAGGAGGAGTCAGAGCCAGGCGTGCCGAGAGTGGGAAGTGTTACTCCTGTGGCGGGATTGGTCACATGGCTCGTGACTGTCCGACCCGCCATGCTGATGATCAGCAGTTAAGTGAAGAACCTCCCAGGCAGAGGCAGAGGTTCGACCATGGCGATCCGCTGGGAGGAGGCGGACGAGGCAGAGGAGGTGGCCGAGCAGCAGGTGGTGGGCGACACTTTGAGGCTCTGCCACCACCACCACGAGGAGGTCCGCCCCGACCACAGGGAGTAGGTGAACAAGCGAGGGCTCAGCTTCAGGCAGCCGAGACCTTCGATCATGGAGCTCTGGGAGCAGATGGACAGGAGCCGAACTAGTGGATACGTCCTTTGTACTTCTAGTTCCTTGTTGCTATTGTGTAGCGTCTTTGTATTATGAGTTGCAATAACAAAAGATGCATACCTTGTGATGTTTTCATTCCTATCCTCTTTTGTGTTGTTACTAAGAGGTTCCAGTTTGACTGTTGACTTGACCCTCACTTGTGAGACATCTACTGGAGGAGACCCAATTACCACACACTGATGTCGACAGTGTGACTCAACTCTTGGAGGCGAGAGTAACGGTTGGATCTCTTGGTAGTAGCGTCGAGGCCTTACGACGTCATCCTTGGTAAGGATTAGTATCATCCATGTTAGGATTGACTGTATTAGGAAAAGAATGTGGTTCATCCAGGGGATGAGACCAGATTTCTCTTGTCGGTAAAGAAGAAATCTTGCAGCACTTGTGGGACCTGTGATGGTCCAGGCCACGACAGAGAAGGTCCAGGTCATCTAGGAGTGGATGAGTACAGCTCAGAGCCGGCAGAAGCCTTATGCTGACAGGAGGCGGAGGCCACTGGAGTTCGAGGATGGCGACCACGTCTTCTTGCGAGTCTCACCTCGACGTGGTATTCAGAGATTTGGCCGAGGCGGCAAGTTATCTTCGTGCTTCATCGGACCCTTTCACGTCCTCAGCAGGGTTGGAGAGGTGGCTTATCGCCTAGCTTTGCCACCTCAGTTGCACCGGGTGCACGACGTCTTCCACGTATCTCAGCTGAGGAGATACGTGCATGACCCGATGCACATCATTGACCATGGGGAGCTTGACGTTGATGATGGGGCGACTTTTACAGAGGTTCCGGTGGAGATAGAGGATCGACAGGAGCGGGTCCTGCGTGGGCGATCGATTCCTCTTGTGCGCATCAGATGGCAGCACAGAAACCTCCAGGAGAGCACATGGGAACGGGAGGCTCAGATGCGTGCTCAGTACCCTAATTTGTTCTCCTAGTTTTTGTTGTATCTTTACGGGGACGTAAAGCCCTGAGGTGGGAGTAATGTAAAGACCCATAAAATTCAAGGGAAAGTTTTTCTTAATTTTCTTTGGATTTTACAAGAGCGCGGTTTCTGACGGCACCTGATTCCGAGGCCCGGTGTGCCCGGAATCAATTTCCGAAGTTTGGCTCGGGTACGTTCAGTGAACGAACGAGCGGGAATTTCTAACTTTTGATCCGGTGCTCGGAATTCAAATCCGAGGGCACCGATGAACTCACAGCGCCGATATTCGCTTAAGGAGACCTTTTCCGAGGCTGCGTTTATTTTGGGTTGAGAGTTAGTTTTTGGGAGTTTAGAATAAGTTAAATAAAAATTTTGGATTACAAATTTTTATTTAAACTTGTTGGTTAACTTCTCTCAAAGGAAGTTAGGGGTGGGACCCACACCCACTTAACCTCCCTTGAGAGGATTAAGTGTGGTGGGGCCCACACGAACCCTAAACTTTTCATCTTCTCTCAAACTCCCTTAACCCCTCTTTAAATGACATGACAATTGTTATTTAATTTTGGAGGTATCCTTTTTGCATTTCAAACCTTTGAAATTTTTTTGTTATGTTTGTGAATAAAATAAGCTCTTATCTTATTTTGTTAGGTTAGAACTCTTTAGCCATCTTGTGAGGATTTGAGAGCTTTTCTTTCTTTTTCAAACTTTGACGAAGAACGCTCAAGCTTGACGAAGAACGCTCAAGCTCCGACGAAGAACGCCGCTCCTCTCTTCTTCGTCTTCCGTGTCAACGAAAGGGAACACCGCTTCCTCCTCGGACTTCCTTCATTGGCATACGAAGTTTCGCCAACGACGTATCTCTTCGGGCGTATCTCTTCGTCAACGGATTTGACGAACGACTATCGCGACGCCAGACCTCTGCGACGTTGTCTTCCGCGGGACGTTGACAAATCTTCGAACCTTATACCCAAGGTAGGGGTGGTTGTTAATTGTTTATTTATTTATCCTTGTTCGTGGTTCTAGCATGACTAACGTGAGGTTTTTAAATATGTGTTATTGTTTAACGTGAGGGGGCCGGACCGCATGAACACGGCCGAACCCCCTCCTTCGTTCTTGATGTTTTATATTGCGGATGAAACAAGGTGGTGAGGTGTCGTCGCACCACACGGTTATTCACCCGATTATATTGTGTGACGCCGTCGCGCCGCGTCGAGGGGAATGGAAGGCGCGGCGAAGGGGCGCGGTGCCGTCGCACCTCGCCGGATGACGAACACCGCGGTCGGTTTCGGGCCGCGGCGAGACGGGAAGACCGGCGGCACGCCGGGCCGCCGGCGTCAGAAGCCGGAAAGAGGACCGGATTTTCCGGTCCGGTTGGAGAAAAACCGGCCGGCCAGGTGGCCGGCCGGAAGGTCAAAGGCCGGGGGAATTTAATTCCACTGTCCAGTTCAAAAACCCCCCTAATTTAAGAGAGGGGGGCGGTTTCCTTGAGGGGGGCAGGCGGCCCCCCAGTTGCCTTCAAAGCAGGCCCCCACGAAGGGGGGCCGGTCTCCAAAAAGGCGCGGCTCTTAAGCCGCGCCGCCTTGCTGGAAGCGGGGGCCTAGCCCCCCGCGCGTGACCCTGGCGGCGCCAGGCCGCGCCGGACCGCGCCGCCGCCGGCCGGGCCACGCCGGTCCGCGCCGCCGTGCTGCTCCGTTGCCGGCCGGGCCGGTCTGTCGCCGGCCGGGCCGGGTCGGATCGACCCGGGGGGGTCGGGCCGGGTCGGCCCGGACCCGGACCCCCCCCCCGTTTTCGAGACGACTTCGGTCTTTTGGCCATACCTTGAGCCATGGACCTCCGATTGACGAACCGCCAGAGGCGATGCAATCCTTGGATCGAGACAGTCGTTTTGGTATATCGCACTTAAGGTTTCAGATTACTTTGAGTTCGGCCGGGTTGGTTCGTACACGAAACCAACCGGACCTTCGGAGCGGAAACGGTCATATCTTGAGCTACGGACGTCCGATTGACGTGCCGTCAGCTTTGTTGTATTCCTCTTAGTGAGACGGATCTTTTGGCATACTCCGCCCGAGGTTTGGACGCAGGTGGAGTATGGTCGGGTTGGTTTTGCCTTAAAAACCAACCGGGCCCCGGAGACGAAAATGCCAATAACTCTCAGACCGGGCGTCCGATCGACGCGCCGTCTGTTGCATTGAGTTCCTGTTGACGATACGGAACTTGTGGATACATCAACTCTGGACTTTGTGACAGTTGATGTATCAGCCTCTCGGCTCGTAGAGCGGACCCTCCGAACGAGCTTGCTGTGTGCGGGAACCCTAGTGCTACTGGTACTGCTACTGCTACTGTGACTGTGACGACGACAGTACAGAGATCCTGTGTGGATTCGACGACGACGACTACAGCACTCAGCGATCCTACGTGGAACAGTGCTACGATCTTGTGTGGGTCTTTGCGGGGGTTAGTACCTATCGATCCTTCGTGGGTCCGACGACTTAGATGGATCAGTGATCATCTTCACCGTCATCCGAAGAAGTTTACCTGTGTGAGCTGAACATTCTATTTTACTCAATAGAGGTAGTGCGCTTGGTTGAAGCGGCAGACCCGCGATTCTGGAGACGAGCATACGGAGTACGGAGACCGTGTAGCCGGCTGAGACCTGAAGACTGCTTGACCAACTCGACTTGGAGTGAGTCGACTAGCCTAGTGGACGGAGCACCCGGTATTTGGCGGCAGACCCACGGCGGACGGAGCGCCTGGTAGTTGGCAGCAAACCCGCAGTACTCGACTGGAGGAGTACCTCTGTAGGCTATTTGGGTGAGCGCCCGGTATTTGGCAGCAGACCCTCAGCGGACGGAGCGCCCGGTAGTTGGCAGTAGACCCGCGGTACTCGACAGGAGGAGTACTTCAACAGTCTTAGGTTGGTGAGCAGTACCACGGAGTCGTGACAAGACCACTGTACACTTCAGAGATGGGGCTCTTCAGCAGTTACGGTTTTGATAATGAAAATCCTGGTGTGAGATGAATCCTAATTGCTTTCCTGTGTGAATTGTGTTGTCCTATCCTGTGTGGATTACGTTTTGCTTTCCGGTTTGGAATACGTTTACTTTCCTATGTGGACTGAGTTGTACTTGGGCTCGGAGGTTGGAGCGTATTTGAAATTGATGACTTAGGTATATGTATGGGCATATACCTAAGCATTGTCGGTTGTTACTTCGTGTTTGTATTTTTCTTTGTGGTTTATCCTTTGTGGATTTCGGGAGACCTACAGGGGTCTCGGGGTCCCTACTGAGTATCTTATACTCACCCCTGCACGGGCTATGCCCGCAATACGTTGTGTTGGTTGCAGACGACGGACAACGTTGATCTTGGATGAGGCATGCAGAGCAGGACGGTACCTGGAGGTGGACCACTGGGCGGGACGTGTTTGGAGCGGACGGCGGGACCCGTGGAGCAGTGGAGCTATCTATACCCACCCTTCAGGTGGGATCTCCAGTGGACAGCTCGGTGTAGCGGCTTTTACTTACAGTTGATGTTTTCCCTTTCGAGTTGTACTTTACTTTCAGTTTGGGTTTGTATACTGGCCCTTTTACTTTTCCGCACTTCCAGTTGTACTCTGCTTTTGCTTAGTGTTTACTTTCCGCTTTCTTTCTCTGTGGTGTTTGTTTACTTTACAAAGGCAACGCCTTCCCTTTTTACCGGGAATTACGCCTTGGTGCTAGTCGCCAGCCCCTGGCCTATGGAAGGCGGGCTTGGGGTAGTCACGGCACGGACCCGAGGGCGGGTCGTGAAAACAAAATATTTGACTAGGTAATGTCTAAAGACTCTATTTATCAAATCCATGAATATTAAAGGGGAATTCGTAATTCCGAAGGGCATCAACAAAAACTCATAGTGCCCATACCTTGTACGAAAGGCAGTCTTCTGAATATCTTCCTTCTTCACCATTACCGGATCATATCCAGAACGAAGATCCACATTTGAGATGTATTGAGATCCTATTAACTAATTGAACAAGTCATTAATCCTAGGGAGAGGATACTGGTTCTTTATAGTGATCTTGTTGAGTTCATGATAATCGATACAGAGCCGCATTGTTCCATCCTTCTTCATCACAAAGAGCACTCGTGCTCCCCAAGGTGATTCACCAGGGCATATGAAATCTTTGTCTAAATTCTCTTGTAGTTGCTTCTTTAACTCCTCCAGTTCGATAGGAGCCATCCTATAGGGACACTTTTAGATAGGAGTAGCTCTGGGTATGAGTTCAACTGATAACTCTACCTCATGATCCGGGGGAATTTCGAGTAACTCTTCGGGAAATACATCTCCATATTCCCTCACGATGGGAATTTCCTCAAGGTTGGAACTTCCTTCAACTTAACCATTTGGGCGAGTTATTCTTATTTATAGGGAATCAACACCCACACCATGGATGGATTTATTAAAGGAGATTCATGATCTTCCTTGCATTTGTAGAGGAGTATGGTATGGTTTGGAATATGAAAAGATATTTCCTTTTTGGGATAGTTGATATGTGATATATATAACGAGAGCCAATCCATTCCTATTATACTATCAAATTTTACCAAAGGAAGTATTATAAGATTCACTAGCAGAATATTCCCACATACGCCAACATGAGAGGAGTCAAACACTTGGGTTTAAATGATTGCACCACTTGTTGTTTTCACAGATATCTCTACATCAAGGTTTCGGTGCTTCGATTCTATAGTTCAAGAAAACATGCATGATATAAAGAAATGCGTAGAACCAGAATCAAATAAGAATTTTTACATTATTTAGAGAATAATTTGTGTACCTTGTACGACTTCATTATCATGATCCACCTCTGTAGTAGTGATGGCATAATCATTCCCTTGTTCCTTTGGCTTCTATGGATACTAACACTGATTACCGTCGAGATCTTGAGGTTTAGTGCATTGGTTTTCATAGTTCCCTAGCTCCCTACAGTTGTAGCATTGAACCATGAGTGGTTCTCTCCTTTCATTAGCTACATTCTCCTTTCATTGCATGTCTTTTCAACACTCTTGAGCATGGTGTCCTTCTTTCGCACACTTGATGCATTTCCCCATCCCTTTGAGGTAGTTCCCATGGTGAAACCTCCAACATTTTTGGCATGTGAGTCATTGAGTTTTCTTCCCACCCTTAGAATTAGATCCACTGGCATGAAACACCATCATTATATTATTATCACCATAGCCTTGGGACCATTATCCAAACTCCATCTCCACTTTGAGAGCACATAGAAAAACTTCTTAATAACTCCCAAAGTCTTGAATTTCAAGAGCCTTTCGAAGGTGTGGTTTTAATCCACTAAAGAATCGATCAATTTTTCTTTCATTGTTGATAAAAAAACCGGAATCATACCTTATAATCATGGTGAAATTTTCTTTTTAGGTTGTGAAATATTCTCCTTCTTTTTTTCTTAAGCTCTATGAATTCTCCCTCCATCTTCTTGCGAAGAGTTATTAGGAAATACATGTTAAGAAACATTATCTTAATGTTTTCCCATTCCATTTCTTCAATTTCCTCCATTGGATTGGTCTTCTTAATCAAAGGCCACCATTTATTGGCTTCTCCATATAGATTATAAACAGGTAGGGTCACCTTCCCCACCTCAGAATAGTGAAGCACAGAAAAGATCTTCTCTTTGGAGTTGACCCACTACTCCACAACTAGTGGATCGAAAGATCCAATAAACGTCAGTGGACGTTGCCGCATAAAAAATTCGGTAGCATGTTTCTCCCTCTTTGGCGAAGGAAGAAATTCCCCATTATTATGGATATATTTCATCACACGATATAATTGGGTATGAATTTCAATGATGTTCTGAAATCCACTTTCCAAATCTTTGGGGATGTTGTTTGAGCAATCGTTGCATTGTCCCTCACAAGAGTTGTGGGCCTGATTTCTCCTAGTTCCCACCATTTTCTAAAATAGAAATGGTTAGAACAAAACATAAGTTAGAAATCCATGAATAAACTATTAATTTAAACAATTTATACCAAAAACAAATCATACAGGATCCCTATCTAAATATTATTGTGTGCATATTTTTACTTAGTCTCATGCTATAGGTTTTCTCTAGGGTTCACTAATATTAATTCCCAAATAAACTAAACCATTCCTCTGATACCAACTATAGAGACCCTGCCTTTTCATACATTACTATTAAATCAATTAATTGTTAAACAAAATAATATTATTACACATGGAGGATCCAAAGGTTTAGTGTCTTGGGAAAACTAGGACCATAAATAACAATTACAACATCAATCATATACATTTATTTAATTTCTTCTTCTCTAGCATCTTATTGGAACTTGTCCTATCGTTATCACATATAGCCACCTGAGAATATACATCAAAAGGGGTGAGCTATAATCCCAAAAAATAGGATAGATAAGAACAATATTTCATGGGGTGAGCATAATAATAACAGTGGAAAAAGATCATGAACATGAGAGGAAGCATAAATATAAGACTCGAAATGTGGAAATGCATAAAAATGAAACATCATGTCATTGTGGTTAACTACCACACATAGTTGTGAACCAAGATAGAATCTTGTTCAGGAACCATTTAAAATTTACTCATGAGATTCATCACTTTACCCAATGCATTGGAGCTTTTATAATTCCGGGCGCACCCGTCACATTCAAACATTCATATTAAGCTATATAATTCTGAGAGCACCCATCACCTCATTATATTATCATTGTCATGCATGACACATAGAACATATATCAATAATGAACATTACTAACACATGGTAAGGAATTTGTTTCATCACATAAGAATTCATTCATAATCTGTGAGTTCCCAAAATAAAGAGGGAACAACATACTTGATACAAGAACCATCAACCATGAATGAGAGGTAAAAGTTGAGTTCTTTAAAGAAGACTTATTTTGGAAAACATTTGGATTGAAATAAAATTCATTAGAAAACATTTTTATCCCATAAAAGGTAAGATAATGATGAAAACATAATTTTTAAGAAGTGACCATACCAAATTGGAGTGAAAGATGGAGAACCCAAAGAAAGAATATTGGGTTCGAGATTTTCCCATTACATTGTATTAGAATTCTTCCATCTCTTTAATGCCCTATATAATAACATTATATTCATTAATTAGAAATCCAGAACATTATGTAGATTAATATGGTTCATTATGGATTCATTAAGTGATTTTATGAGACTTTGTATGAGATACATAGTTTAAAAACATTATTCTTGAATGATTGTATTTATTGTTTTCTTGAGTGGTTCACATGTATTCTTAAATTGATGTTTGGGTAGAAAATGGGTAAACATACAGAAATGATATTACATATTATTAATTATATTACAGAATATTGAATGATTTTTTAATGAATCATATTATATTTATGTGGATGAATCATTAGATAAGAATTAAATGATGATTATTTGGGTTATTTTGGGCGGTTTTTCAATCATAACGAACTTGTTTTAACTTATCACTTAGTAATATGGTCATAAGATAGTCCCAAAATTTTATATATGAGATAATACATATAAAATTTTCTTTTTAAACCATAATAATGGGTTAATTACCAGATCTGAATGTAGAAATTGAAGAAGAAAACTTGTCATTCTTGAAGGTGATAAATTAACACCTCACGAACAACGTTCTCCTTAATAAAATAAAAGGAAGAGGGAAAGGGGTTTGGATGATATTTTCATCATACAATTTAAGTATATGTATAATAATGGAGGTACAATACCATTTGGATGATGATATATGGGGAGAGATCAAGAAATGAACTTGAACATTGAAGGAAAATAAATGAGAAGAGGGAGAGAAATTACCTCTTAAATATTCATCATGAGATCCTCATTAATGAAGCTAGTCTTGGTCTTTGGATGAGAATAGAAGCTCATGAACTTGGTATATGGGATAGGGAGGATGTTTGGGTAGAGTTTATAGAAGGCTTGGAGCTTTAGAGATGTGAGGAAATGAGGGTGTGAAGTGTGGTTTTTATAGTGGAGGGGAGAGGGGTTTCCTTATTATAAAATTCCATAGTTATTTAATTTCCTATAAGACAAGGAATAATGAGTTTTGAATGACCAATAATAGTAATTTTATCATGTGATCCCGAACCAATTGGGCTTACATCAGTAGAACATCACACATGACTCTATAATTAGCTTATTTAGCTTATTTTTGTAAATTAATGTATTTCACTATTCCTAAAATAATCTTGTATTTTAGATAAATACCAAAATCATACCCCCACCAATTTTTTGACGTGTTGAATATAAAAATGAAGTCCATTTTTCAAAAATAATTTTATAAATATTATTAATTTAATATTCAATTAATATCATTATTTACTTTAAAAAACAGTTTTCAAAATTAAAACTGATTTTATAGTGCTTTCAAAAACTACGCATGGTATTGTAAAATTAACTAAAAACTATAATACATTTATTTGATAAATAATGAATAAATTTTTAGAAAATAAATTTTCTTTTATTTTAATTAACTATAATTAATTATTTAGGACTTTCAAAATACCGAAACGTTTACTAAGGTCAAATATTCCATTTCTAAGATGTCTAAATTTTATTTAATTATTCATGGGTAAGGTTACTCATATGATGGAAGATTTACTATTCAAAAGGGTCATATTACTATTCATAAGGGTATGTTACTATTCATATGGGTAGGTTACTATTCACTAATTTTTTTTTGTTTTATTAGACTCCAAAAATCATCTTGAACACAACTGTGTATATCGGATTTTCAAAATTCCCAATACAAAAGTGATAAAATTTTGTTTAGAGGTCACTTAGAACTTAAAAGTTCATTATTTTCTCTTTTCATGTGATTTTAATTATAAGAAGGTAATTTACATTGAAAATGTTTTGTCATTACAAAAAACATTAATAGACTCAACAAAATTACTAAACTACATAAAAATATTTTGGCTGTAGAAAATATATTTATAGTGTTATCATATTTTATTTCCATAAATAATTATTTATAACTTCAAAAATTCACAATGATATATAATGAAATTAGTGAGGCTATAAAGAGTACCACAATATATATTTTTTAAAATGGGATCTATGATTTACCTGATGATTCTAGATATGTCTTAAGAAATATTTGGTGACATGGCTAAGATTTATATTAATTTTATCATCAAACTGATGGTCTTTTTGAGAGGGAAATTCCAAATCTATATTATATGATTGTCTATTGTTTTATGGATTTCCAAGGATGATTGAATTAAAAACCCTCCAAGCTAGATGTTATTACCTGTCCCCAGTTTCCCAGAGTTGGTAAATTGTTACATAACATTGGCATGATCACAAAATATAAATTTTCAAATGACCGATATGTTTAGTAGCCTTGGAAACACTAGATACATTAATAAAGATAAAATTACATCATAAAGTGAAAACTACATCAACATCTTGTCGCCACACTCATATCCCCTTATACTATCCCAGTAGGTCACTCATTATATACTTCTTCACATCCTATGAAAAATAAAACATAGAAAGGGGTGAGCTTAAATGCCCAGCAAGGATAACAATATAGCGTAAACTTTCATAAATAAGAATAAACATTTAAGGCAATGTATAACTAAAAAATGCCTTTTAATCATGAACTTCAGCATAATATGGCAGAAAATAAAATAAAATAATGCCATTAACTTATTCACATGGATATTCTACTAATCGAATAATCACATGCAATATCAATAACCACTTTCATTATGATGGAATGCATAATTTCATAATATTATAACCACTTAGTCAAGGCCATGTGCCAAGACTACAAGTAAGATTTTGTCATGGCCTTTTTCCAATACACTAGTTTGTCTCATGTGACATACCAATGCATGGAGGAGCTATAGAGGGCTCCACCCATCACTTACTATGTCCAATTCATTCCTCATATGAATAGGATTAAACATCACATAAACATTTGTATCAAAACTAGCATACGAAATGTCAATACTTTCTCTATAAACCATGAATGGTATAAAAATAACACATCCATAGTCAAACATATCACAAAACCTTCAATACTATATGGAAGTATTGTATTGTAACAAATAAACTTCAAATAAGCTTAAAATCAATCAAAAGATGTTGATATAGATGAAATCAAAACTATTTGAGAGAAATACCTCTTTTTTTGAAATCGTTTAAAAGTAACATAATTATAAATGAAAACATTTACTTTTAAAATATTCTTATAATCTTGTAAGGGAATCTTTGACGATTTTATAACGGGTGTAAAATAGCCGCACCCACCGTATAAGTTACAAAAGGCATTCTTACCTTAATTCCATCAAAAAGGTTAAAAATAATCGTGTTTGGAAAACGAGAGAAATATTCCTTTGTAAAAATTTTATAAAATGAAAGTAGTGTATAAATGACTTTAACCCATAGTCTGTACAATAGTAAGAATTATTTGAAATACATTTTTAAGAAACATGGATGTGGATGATAAAAAGGTCCTAGTAGATAATTACGTATAAACATCCTCGGATAATTAAGAGATTGTGAAATAAACCCTTACCTTGTAATTTTCTTTGGTTGAGGGTAGGTTAAACTCTTGTATAATAGTGAAATAATTTTTATTAAATTATAAAAGAATCATAAACATTAATATGATATAATATTTGATCTTTTAACATTGCTTTGTTAATAATATCTTACTGTTATCGTTGTTTTGGGTGTTAACTTACTCGTTTTATTTTATATGTTTTGTTACACAAGTCATGTTTGTTATAGATAGGTTGTATCTTATTCACATCTAGAATGATATCAAGTCCTTAAAAATTATTTTTAATCATTAAATGATAATTAGTCTTGAATGGATACGATGGGGAATGAATCTCATCGCGTTCGTGGAGATGGTAGTCCGTACGTACGCACGAGCGACAATATCATTTTTTTGATATTTAAATAATATATAATTGGATGGTTTATAATATATAAATAATAATTATCATGTTATATTTATTATTTAACTGAATTAAAAATCAATATTATACCCATCCAAATATTAATTTATTGAATAACAATTACACCACGACTTGTAGATGGTAAGCCGTACGTACGCACGTATGGTGAAATGTCATTCAAAGGATGGATAGAATAATTAATATGGTTTTACCATATTTATAATAAAATCACAATATATAGAAGATACTAGAGTTATTATTTTATAATGAGAATAAGAAATAAAGAAGAAGATGAAGAAAAAAGGAACTTGAAAGAGGGTGGTGAAAACATTACCTCTTAATCAGGTTCTTCCTTTTGATTTGTTCAAAATGGATCCTTAGGTTGGCATTCTAATCAAAATAAGTCCTCTAGGACGAAGTGAAGGAAGTTGAGAGAATATTTGGGCCGGGGTTTTCCGAGCCAAATGGCTTTGAAGGTGTAAATTAGAGAGAAGGGGGAGTTCCCTTTTATAAGAGGGGTGATGGGCACCTTTTCAAAAGCTAGAAATGTAGTTTTATAAGAAATTCATATTCGATTTATAATGCCTAAAAAGTGGATTATTTAAAGTTTAAGGTGGGTATGGGAAGAAATCATTTAAAATAATAGATTTTATATAGGTTTGGGTCGCTATGTTAACCTTACCATTCATATTAAACTCTTTGTTAAATAGTTTTACATTTATCATGTCTCTTTGTATTTTTATATTATATTGTTAATAAACATACTATATACATCCAAGAGACCTAAAAGTGGTCCATTAATAAGAAACATATAATTATATATTTCCTTTGGATGAGCTTAATATTTTTAGGAATAGAATATCAACTAATAATATAATATTTGTTTTATAAATGCTTTTATGAAAATTTTGACACTATTGGGTATTTTGTTTTTGATTACTTTATAAGAGCATTATTACATCGAAAAAAAATTATATAACCAATCATAATATGTAATATTAACCTATAAAATTATTGAAATTCATAAAAAGTCTCAAATTAAATTTATTTTTATATTTATAATATCAATTTTTTTAACATTTCGTTAATTAGGTAATTACTGCATCACCATTGTGTCATAAATAAATTAAATTATTTAATGTGTAAAAATTATACATAAAATACCATTATGGAGGAAATATTTTTATCTTTCTAATTAATATTCATAATATAATTTATCTAATTAATAACCCAATATTAAAAATGTTTTAGTAATTAAACATTGATTTTAACTCTTTTAACTCTTCTTTGAATAAAATAATAATAAATGTTCTAATCTAATCCATGTGGACATAAAATGTTATATTTTATTCCTATGGATTTTTTTGGTCGAGATACACTTGTCCAATATAATTAAAACATTGTTAGGGTAATATTAATATCATTCTTACCCTTAATTACCCTATTTAAATTTAACCGTGGTAAATAATAGTAAAAAGTTACTATTCAAAAAAAATATTTTTATCTTATTGAACCACATTTTACTCATTGATATTAACCATGTCTCTTGGATTTTCTAAATTCCACTCATAGATGTGGTAAAATTATGTTTTATGTGAATTTCCAAATTCTCATAGGAGGTGGGTAAAAGAGGGTGAAAAGTTCCATAAACTTTTTATATATCTAATATTATTCTAAACTAACTCCAATGAATTAAATTTAACTTATATAGGTATTATGTATCCATTTTTACATTAATTATATTAAAATAAAATAAATAATTATTTAAATAAAAATACGGTTTTAAACTATAACTCAGTGTTTTTTCAATATTCATCAAAAATTGAATGTTCTCAGAAAATTATCAAAAATTCACCCTAGGATAATTTCGATATTCCGAATCCAAAAATGAAGTCCATTTTGAAAGATAAAATGTATAAAATTTCAAAAAGTGGGTATTACTATTCATAACAACTAGGTTGATTAGTTGTGGTGTGTGTTAGAACTCGAAGTTGCGTACAACACACGCTACTGTATTATTAAAAGTGAAGCGTACTAAGGAAGCTTGGGGTGTTACATTCTCCCCTCCATCAAATAATTTTTTCCTCAAAATTTATAGAATAATACCACATGAAAATACATGGGTGGTTCTTCATCATAAGTTTCTCTGGTTCCCATGTTGCCTCTTCCATCTTATGGTTTCTCCATAGAACTTTTACTAGACGAGTCATCTGGTTTCTTAGCACTTGTTCTCTTGTATCAAGAATCCTGACGAGCACTTCGCAATAAGACAGATTAGGTTCCAGTTCTAATTCCTCATGGGGGAGTACATGCATTGGCTCAGGCATGTATTTTCTCAACAGTGATATGTGGAAAACATCATGATCTTTAGAGATATTTGGTAGCATTGCCAAATGGTAAGCTACATCACCAATTCATTTGAGAATTTCCAAAGGTCCGATGTACATGGGACTCAATTTACATTTTCTACCGAAATGAATAACTCCCTTCCATGGAGATACCTTCAAGAAAACATTATCTCCTAACTAAAATTCCAAATCCTTCCTTCGATTATCGACATAGCTCTTCAGCCTACTTTGAGCTGCTTTGATGTGGTTTTGGATTACCTTCACCTTTTTCATCATTTCCACCACCAATTCTCGGTCTACGAGGTTTCATTCACCAACTCCATCCCAACAGGTTTGTGTGTGACATATCTTTCCATACAATGCATCATATGGTGCCATTTGAATACTTGAATGGATGCTATTGTTATAGGAAATTTCCACCAGAGGTAAATATTGATCCCACATACCCTGAAAGTCAAGTGAGAATGATCTCAACATGTCATCTATGGTTGGAATAGTCTGTTTTGATTTTCCATCTATTTAAGGGTGGTAGACAGTACTCTAACGAAGTTCAGTATCCAAGGCCTTATGAAGACTCTTCCAGAATCTTGAAGTAAAACATGAATCACGATCAGAAACAATCGATAGGGGCACTACATGAAGTCCCTCAACTTCATTAATATATAGTCTTGCTAGACTTTTTAGTGGTAGATCTTATCTTATAGCCTGAAAATGTGAAGACTTGGTAAAACAATCAATAAAAAACCATATTGCATCGTTCCTTCTAGGAGTCTTTCGTAGCCCCATGAAAAATTCAATCGTAATACTATCCCATTTCTACATAGGTATGGGAATAAGTTGCATGACTCCTCTGGGATGTTTCCTTCTAGCTTTCACTTTTTGAAAAACCATAAATCTTGACACAAAATCAGCAATCTCCCCCTTCATGTTGTCCCACCAAAAATGTTCCTTCAATTATATATACATTTTGGTGCTCCCAGGGTGTATAGAGAAATAGGAACTATGAGAATCATCTGAAAATTCCATTTTCAGATCCGATATATCAGGAACACAATGTCTCTTCTTGAATTAAAAAATTCCATCTTCATACACAAAGTCACTCAATATCCCATCATTCACAGATTTAATATTTTTTTTGAAATTCTTCTTCATCGGTTTAAGAACTCTTAATCCTTTATACTAAAGATGTTTTGGGAACCATTTGAAAAAGCATTGATGTTTCACCATCCATGGTGATTCCCATATCCATCTTTACTAAATCCATGAAAATAGGATCCATTTAAACTCTCATCATGTTGAAAACACCATGATCCTTTCTTCACAACTCATCTGCAACCTTTATTGCCTTCCCCGGGTGGTAGTGTATCATGAAATCATAATCCATGAGTAGTTCAAGCCATCACCTTTCCCTCATGTTGAGTTCTTTATGTGATAAAATGCACTTCAAACTCTTTTGATTAGTATATATCTCACATTTTTCACCATAGAGATAATGTCTCCATATCTTCAAAGAAATGATTACAGCAGCTAACTCAAGATCATGGGTAGGATAATTTTTCTCATGAATTTTCAGTTGTCGTGATGCATAAACAATAACTCTGTCATTCTACATAAAGACACAACCATGTATTTTCTTCGATGCATCACTATAAATAATGAACCCATCATTCCCAGATGGTAGAGTCAATATAGGAGAATTGACTAATCTTCTCTTCATTTCATCAAAACATTATTCACACTCTTTTGTCCAAACAAATTTAACCCCTTTACGTGTGAGCTTTGTTAATAGGATAGACAATTGGGAAAAATTATGGACGAAATGTCGATAATAACCTGATAAACCAATAAAACAATGTACCTCAGTTATACTCATTGGTGTAGGCAATTCTTGAGTTGCCTTGGTCTTATATGGATCGATAGAGATTCCATCTTTATAGACAATATGGCCACGAAAAGAAATCTCTGAAATCCATAATTCTCACTTGCTAAAATTCCCATATAATTCTTGACTTCTCAGAGTCTTTAGGATAATGCGCAAGTGATTTTCATGTTCTTTGTATTATTTGGAATATACCAAGATATCATCAATAAATACCACCACAAAATCATCGAGATATTCCTTGAAAACTCTATTCATTAGATCCACGAATACAGAGGGTACATTAGTAAATCCAAAAGGCATTACTGTAAACTTGTAATGACCGTACCTGGTCCGAAATGCTGGCTTTAGAATGTCTTCCTTCTTCACACACAACTGATGGTATCCAGATCGAAGGTAAATCTTTTAAGAGTATTGATCTCCATGAAGTTGGTAAAATAAATCATCAATGTGAGGTAGGGGATACTTGTTATTTATTGTTATATCATTGATTTCCCTGTAGTCGATCCATAACCTCATAGATCCATCTTTCTTCTTAACAAAAAGGACATGGGCTCCCCATGGAGAAACACTAGGGTGAATAAATACCTTATTACTCAATTCCTGTAGTTGTTTGTTTAGTTCAACTAATTCCATAGTGTCCATTCTATAATGAGTCTTTGATATAGGCCTTGAACCAGGAAATAAATCAATGTAAAACTCCATTTCTTGTCCTGGAGGATGTCCAGGTAAATATTTTGGAAACACATCAATATATTCTCTCACAATTGGTACATTCTCTATTTGAACATTCCTTTCCCCACCCACAGTAATTTAAGTCTCTTCCTCCCCAATAATTGAATTTAGTTGATCTAATGGGGGTGGATCTAGGTAAGAATTAGGTGGTGATGATTCCGCTCTAAAGATAAGGCGTTCTTTATCATCATCATCAAAAATAGTAACCTCATTCTTCTAATAATAAATATTTTCATCATGGTTTGAAATCCAATCCATAGAGAGGATTATATATAATTCAATCATAGGTATGACAATGAGATCCGTAGATAAATAACATTTATGTGCTCTAATGGGGACTGATTCACAAAACATTGTTGTAATGATACTTCCCTTAAGAGTTTTGACTGACAACTCTCTTGTTAAATTAAACTGGAAATATCTAATTTTCTTAGCAATCTGGGAAGATATGAAACAATGATATGATCTAGAATCAAATAATGAATTTTCTAAACTTGAGGAAACCATTAATTTACCAGCCACCACGTCTTTCAGAGCTTCAACCTCAGCATTAGTGATAGCATAATCTTAGCCTTGATCCCATGGACTTTTCTGAGGTAAGTTTTCCTGACGCTAAGGACATTCATTTTCATAATGTCCCATCTCCCTGTAATTGAAACATTGAAAATTGGTAGATTCTTTCTTCCCCTTCCAATCAAGAGCTTTGTTTCCTTTTTCACCACACTTGTAAAAGACTCCAATTCCTCTTAAGCAAGTACCGGGTTGTTTCTTCCCACATTTACTGCAGAATGGATATTCAACTTTTCCCTTCTTCCCCTTATTTCCATTTTCAGAGTGATTGGTAGATATCTTCTTCTCTTGCTTTGCTTTAAATTTGTAAGACATAGAAAATTCCTTTTTTATCTTTATAGCACATGAGAAAATATCGCCATACGAGGAGAAGGATTGTGAGACTAATGCTCGATGGAGAAATGGTTTTAACCCATAAAATAAACGATAAATCTTACTCCTTGGGTTATGTATATAATCAGTTGCATGCCTTGCTAACCTTGTAAAGTTAGCCTCATACTTTACGACATTCTCATCCTCTATTTATCTCAGAATCAGAAATTGCCTTTCCATATCTGTTCGATGGTCACAAGGAAAATATTTTTCTAAGAAAATATATTTGAACTCCCTCCTTTCCGTATTTGATACTTCATCATATTCCTTCATGTTTTGAATCAATGACCTCCATTATCAGTATCTCTAGTGAGGCGGTAAACATCCATGATAACTTTTTCCCTTTCATTACTCTCCACAGCATGGAATATTTTCTCTAAGGAATTTATATATTGCTCAGCTAATAAGGGATTTTTACTCCTGCTGAACATTAGTGGTTGTTTCCTCATTAATCGATCTATCATTGATACTCCACACTGTGGATCTGGGTGCTCCATACGAGTAAGGTTATTATTAAAAACCTGAGTGAGTTGTCCCAGTATGGTGATTAGCTGATCATGACCAATTTCATTACCAGCTCCACTATAATTATATTGTATAGGAGGTCAGTCCCTACATGGAATGCGTTCATTGATATAGTTTTCATTTCTTCCACTAGGCACCATTTCTAAATAATGGAATACACTAGATTAGTTTATGAATCACAATACATAAATCCAAACTTGTAAAATTCTTAACATGAATTGATCCGTTTATGGATATAATGCATAATCATAAAAAAAATTTCGTTGAGGACGTATATACTCATAAACCCTTCATAATGGTTTGTAATGAAAATAAGAAATATCCTAAACATAACCCCCGGGATTGACATAACTAAGAGTTCAGCAAGGCCTGTTGACGTGCACCAGTTTCCGTTTGAGTCTAGCTCAATGTGGTGTTTTCGGGTTTTACACCTAGGTATATCTATGCCAGATCCTCCTCTACCTGGTCATATCCAGACAGGGATGTATTGGTGAGAAAACTCACAAAATCTCTAAAATACCAAAATTCTACGAAGTCTTCAATACTAATCCTCAAACTCCATTTTAGGTCTATGTGATGTAATCAGAGTTTATCTAAATCTATCGTTCAAGGATTGTACCAAAATTTATCTGATACCAACTGTAATGCCCCGACCCCAGTTACCCAGATTTAGTACATTATTACATTAAATTGGCATGATCATAAAAGATCAAGTCTCGGAAGACCTATTAGTTTAGTAGCCTTGGAAACACTAGATACATTCAAAAAGATTAAATTACATCATAAAGTGAATGATTCAACAAAATCTTGTCTCCACACTCATATCCTTTTATACTATCCTCGAAGGTCATTCATAATATACTTCTTCACATCCTGGTAAAAATAAAACATATAAATGGGTGAGCTCAAATGCCCAGTAAGGATAAAAATATAGCAGAAACTTTCATTAATAAGCATAAACATTTATGGCAATGTATAACTAAAGAAAAAGCCTTTTATAATTGAAATTTAACATAAAATTGCAAGAAATAAAATGAAATAATTCCATTTACTTATTCACATAGATATTCATCTAATAAAATAACCAAATGCAATATCAACAACCACTTTCATAATGATGGAATGCATAATTCCAGACTATCATAAACACGTAGTCAAGGCCTTGTGACAGAACTACAAATAATCTTTTGTCAAGGCCTTCTTCCAACACACTAGTTTTCCTCCTGAGACCTTCCAATGAATCGAGGAGCTATAGAGGGCTCCACCCATCACTTACTAAGTCCAATGCATTCCTCATAGCAACAGGTTTAAACATAACATAACCATTCGTATCAGAACTAGCATAAGAAATGTCAATACTTTCTTCATAAACGATGAATGGTATAAAAATAATACATTCTGAATCTAACATATCACAAAACGTTCAATACAATATGAAACTTTTGTATCATAATAAATAAACTTCAAATAAGCATAAAATCAATCAATGGATGTTGACATAGATGAAATCAAAACTATTTGAGAGAAATATCATGTTTTTTGAATTAATTTAAAAGTCACATAATTATAAAAGAAAACATTTACTTTGAAAATATTTTTATAAGCTTGTTAGGGAATCTTAGACAATTTTATAATGATGGAAAATAGATGCACCCATAGTATAAGTTAAAAATACATTCTTACCTGAATTCTGACGAAAAGGTTAAAAAGGACCTTGTTTGGAAAACGAAAGAAAGATTCCTTTATAAACATATTATAAAAATCAACAGGGGTATAAATGACTTTAACACATAGTCTTTAAAATATTTTGAATGATTTGAAATGCATTTTTTATGAAACATGGATGTGGATGATAAATAGGTCCCAGTAGATAATTATGCATAAACAACCTCAGATAATGAAGAGATTGTGAAATAAAACCTTACCTTGTACTTTTCGTTGGCTGAGAGTAGGATAACCTCCTATATAATAGTGAAATAATTGTTATTAAATTATACAAGAATCATAAACATTAACATGATATCATATATGATCTTTTAACATTGCTTTGAAACTAGTACAAAAATTGTTTTTAATGTCACGTTTTTTCACGTCGGTTATTATATAACGGTCGTAAAATCCATTTGTGTGGACTTTTCACGTCAGTTATTATATAACCTACGTGAAAATCCATTTGTGCGGACCTTTTCTCATTGGTTTTTTAATAAACGACGTGAAAAATAATATTTGATGACTTTTTCACGTCGGTTATATAAGAACTGACGTGAAAAATAAATTCTGTGATGTAAAAAAAACATGGTATTGAAAATTTTATGCGGCAATTGAAAATTTCGACGTGGCGATGTAAAAAAATGAAATTCTGCATTGGCAGGAAATTAAAATTATATTTTACATCGGTTATATAATAACTGACGTGAAAATTCATATTTCATGACCTTTTTACTTCGGTTATATTAGAACCGATGTGAGAAATCTAGTTTTCATGACTTTTCATGTCGGTTATTTAATCACCGACATAAAAATAAACATATCATTGGTTTTCATGTCGGTTATTAAATAACCGACGTGAAAAACGCACAACATGATTCAATTTTCACGTCGGTTTTTAAATAACCGACGTCGAAAAAATAATATCACTATTTTTCACATCGGTTATTAATACATCGACATGAAAAACACGCGGTAGACTTAAATTTTCACGTCAGTTATTAAATAACCGACGTGAAAAATGCTAACATACATGTATAAAATTTTCTGATCATTGATTTGATAGGTCTCAGAGCCCAAATGGAGTTACTGATCAAAATTTATAGCCATCAGAAGTTGATCGTCACTAAACAAAGTCTTAGGGAAGACCAACTTCTGAGGGGAATAACTTCTAATCTGTAACTCTGTTTGGGCTCTGAGACCTATCAAATTGAAGCTCGGGAAATTTTATACATGTTTGTTAACATTTTTCACGTCGTTTATTAAATAAACAACGTGAAAAATGCATTTTTAACGTCGTATATTAAATAACCAACGTGAAAAATGCATTTTTAACGTCAGATATTAAATAACCGACATGAAAATGCATTTTTAACGTCGGTTATTAAATATCCGACGTGAGAAATCATGTTTTCATGCCTTTTTCACGTCGGTTATTAAATAACCGACGTGAAAAATGTGATCATACATGTAGAAAATTTCTCAAGATTCGATTTGATAGGTCTCAGAGTCCAAACGGAGTAACGGATTAAAAGTTATGCCCCTCGGAAGTTGGTCTTCCCTAAGACTTCGTTAAGAGATGATCAACTTCTGAAAGTCTTATATTTTGATCCGTAACTCCGTTTGAGCGCCACGACCAGACAAATAAAAGCTCAGGAAATTCTCTACAAGTTGGAATTGTTTTTTCACATCAGTTATTTAATAACAGACGTGATAATGACCTGGGAAATGATTTTTCACATCAGTTATTAATTTACCGACGTTAAAAACGTGTGGTCCGCCCTCATTTTGTAAGTCGGTTATTAAATTTGATTTTTCACATCGGTTATTATATAACCGACGTGAAAAGGTTGAAATTTTTTTAATCCCTTTTCACGAAGTTTATTATAAAACCGACGTGATTTATAATTTTAATATCCCGCCACACGATATTTCAATTTTTTATATCGCGGCATCGAAATTTTCACTTGCCGCCTAAAAATTTTAATACCGAGTTTTCTTTTAACATATAAATTTTAATGTTTCATTATATCCATATAATAACTTATCAATCATTTATTTCAACCATTATCAATCCACCGACTGGACTCGTCTGATCTTCAACGTGAATCAACTATTTTTTATTTTCACGATCTTGTCAAGGTATTTGTAATCATTTATCCATGATTTTTTTATGATTCGTTTTCTAAATTGATTTAACATTTAATGATAATTTAATTCAACAATAATCTTTCCACTAAATGTTCTTGTTTGATCATCCACATGAATCCACTATTTCTTATTTTTGTGATCTCGCCAAGGTATGTGTAATCATTTTTCCATTATTTATATTTTATATGAGTGGTTTTCATAATGTATATACCTTTTAATGATTCTTACATTATTATGATGATGAATAATTCTTCATATCATTGAAAAACAATAAATAATCCTTTGAAATATAAAATTTTTTCCAAGATAAAGTAATAATTTTCGCAATGAATCTTTCCTCAAAAAAATTTATCAAACTTCTGATAGTCATAACTTTTGATCCGTTACTCCGTTTGAGCGCCACGACCCGCCAAATCGAAGCTCGGGAAATTATCTACAAGTCGAATTTGATTTTTCACATCGGTTATTTAATAATCGACGTTATAAATGATAACCCAGGGGTCTATCACGTCGGTTATTCAAATAACAGATGTTATAAATGCCTGCCCCATCATTTTTTCACATCGGGTTTTAAAAACCGACATGACAAATGAATCCTGCCGCGCATTTTTCACGTCGGTTATTTAATAACCGACGTGAAAAACAGTGATATTATTATTTTTGCATCGGTTTTAAAATAACTGACGTAAAAAACTTTATTTATAACGTCGGTCGTATTAACGTCGGCTAACAAGTGATGTAAAAAATTAACAATAACTGACGTAAAAATGGTTTTCTGCACTACTGTGTTCATAATATATTAGTATTATCGTTGTTTCGGGTGTTAACTTTCTCATTTTCTTTTATATGATTTGTTACAGAAGACATGTTTGTTATGGATAGGTTGTATCTTATTAATATCCAGAATGATATCAAGTCCTTAAAAATTATTTTTAATCATTAAATGATAATTAGTCTTGAATGGATATGATGGGGACAGAATCTCATCACGTTCGTGGAGACGGTAGTCCGTACGTACGCACGAGCGACAATATAATTATTTTGATATTAAAATAATATATAATTGGATGGTATATCATCTATAAAGAATCATTATCATGTTTTATTTATTATTTACATTAACTAAACATCATTATTATACCCATACAAATAATAATTTATTGAATTACAATTACACCACGGTGTGGAGATGGTAAGCCGTATGTATGCACTTATGGCGACATGTCATTCAAAGGATGGATAGAATAATGAATATGGTTGTATCATATTTATAATAACATCAGAGTATATAGAAGATATTGGAGTTACTATTTTATAATGGGAATAACAAAGAAAGAAGATGTTGAAGAAGAAAGTAACTTGAAAGAGGGTGATGAAAACATTACATCTTAATCAGGTTCTTCCTTTTGATTTGATCGAAAGGGCTCCATAAGTTGGCTTTCCGATCAATCTAAGGCCTCTAGGTCGAATTGAGCGAAGTAGAGAGAATACTAGGGTAGGGTTTGGATGATCCAAAAGTCTTTGAAGTTGTATATTAGAGAGAAGGGTGAGTGCCCTTTTATAAAAGGAGTGAGGGGCACCTTTGGAAAAGCTAGAAATATTATATTATTATTAATTAATATTCAGTTTATAATGGCTAAAAAGTGGATTATTTGAAGGTTAAGGTGGGGGTGTGTCGAAATACTTTCAACCAATATATTTTAGATAGTTTTGGGTCACTATATTGACCTTACCGTTTATAATTAACTCTTAGTTAAATAGTTTTACATTTACTATGTCTCTTTGTATTTTTATATTATATAGTTAATAAACCTACTATATATATCCAAGAGAACTCAAAGTGGTCTATTAATAATACACATATCATTATAAAATTCCTTTGGATGAAACTTATATTTTTAGGAATAGAATATCAATTAATAATATAATATTTTTTTTAAAAACTCTTTTGTGTCAATTTTGACACAATTGGGTAATTTGTTTTTGATAATTTTAGAACAGCATTATTACATCAAAAAACATTATATAAACAATAATAATATGTCATATTAACCTAGAAAATTAGTGGAATTCATTAAATGTCTCAAATTACATTTATTCTAATATTAATACTACCTATTATTTTAGTATTTAATTAATTAGGTATTTACTTCATCAACATTGTGTAATAAATAAATTAAATTATTTAATGTCTAAAAATTATAAATAAAATTAAATTATGTAGGAAATCATTTTATATTTCTAATTAATATTCATAATCCAATTTATCTTATGTATATCCCTATATTAAAAATGTTTTACTAATTAATCATTGATTGGAACTCTTTTAACACTTCTTTGAATTAAATAATAATAAATGTCCTAATCTAATCCAAGTGGACCTAAATGATAATATTTTATTACTAAGGTTGTTTTCGGTCAAAATAAACTTGTCCAATAGAATTAGGACATGTGTTTGGGTAATATTAAAATCATTTTTAGCCTTAATTACCCTATATACTTTTAACCGTGTTAAATAAAAGTAAAAAGTAACTATTCACAAAAAATTATTTTTATCTTATTGAACCACATTTTACTCCTAGATATTAACTATGTCTCTCAAATTTTCTAAATTCCACTCACAGAAGCGGTAAAATTAAGTTTTATTTGAATTTCCAAATTCTCCTAGGAGGTGGGTAAAAGACGGTGAAAAGTTCCATAAAATTTTTATATATCTAATATTATTCTAAACTAACTCCAATGAATTAAATTGAACATATATAGGTATTATGTATCCATTTTTACCTTAATTAAATTTAAATAAAATAAATAATTCTTTAAACAAAAATTCGATTTTAAACTATAACTTAGGGTTTTTTTACAATTCATCAAAAATTGAATGTTCTCAGAAAAATACCAAATATTCACCCTAAGAAAATTATAATATTCTGAATCCAAAAATGAAGTCCATTTTGAAAGATAAAATGTATATAATTTTAAAAATTTGTTATTACTATTCATAACGATTAGTTTGATTGGTTGTGGTGTCTGTTAGAACTTGGAGTTGCGTACAACACACGTTACTGTATTATTCAAAGATAAGCATACCATGGAAGCTTGAGGTGTTACATTAGAGCATCAATATAACAATAATTTTCATTATCGCATTAATATTGAACCATATGTGTCTATGTATGGGATGAGATGTTGGAATCCAAAATATTTAGAAGATGTTGGAGAGAGGAAATTGACAGGTTTGGAAATTGTCAAGTAAGTGATAGAGAAGGTTTGAACCATAAATCAACATATGAAATAGGCAGAAAGTTGAAATAATAGTTATAAAGGTAATCGTTGATGACATCTAAAAAATTAAGTAGTAGAAAATTTCTTACATTTAATATTACAACGGATGTGAGTTCTATGATTTTGGAATACTCAAATATTGATCCATATATACTTTGGGCCCTTCTAAATACATGATCATATCATAGTTTTATCCTAAAAGGTGTAACTCTTTCAAAAAGTCTAAAAATTATAATATCTATACAATGCCTCAATTTTAAAAAAGTATATACTAGCCCAGTCAGATTTTCTAAAATAAGAATATGTGAAACCTTAACATGATCTAGCATATGAGGTAAAATAAGTTGGAATTCAAGATTGAAGATATAATGTTATAGCGAATAAGACCACCACCCTTTTCACATTTCTTTAGAGAAATATTAATTCAAAAGAGGTATTGTGGAAACATGAGGATTTAATGCGATAAAATAATCCTTAGATGTTTTCT
Organism: Viscum album; assembly: GCA_963277665.1. Lineage (NCBI taxonomy): Eukaryota > Viridiplantae > Streptophyta > Magnoliopsida > Santalales > Viscaceae > Viscum > Viscum album. The sequence continues at coordinate 1,657,320,564 of OY728126.1, read as the reverse complement.
TCTATCTAATGTAATTTTTAGGATGAAATTATTTTAAGGGGGTTGAATTTATTGGAAAAATATTTTCCTAAAAATTTAATATTATGTTAGATTATTTACTCTACATGAAATAGAGAAACAAAAAAAGTTCATTTTAGGTATCCAAAAAATTTGAGGTTATAAATAGTTTTTATAAAATTATGAAATTTACAATAATAAATATATATATATAAAATCAAAAAGGAATAAAGAATCATGCTAAAATTTGGAAAACTTTAAAAATGTAGAAATATAATAAAATACAATTCCATTCTTATAATGTATTTTATAAAATGGACTTTTTTAATTTTAAATTTATTTATAAATAAAAGTAATTTTAAAATTGTAGTTCATATTAAAAATTTATTTCTTTTTAAAATGATGTTCCATAATGTAGTACCATGAACCAAATATGCAAGATTCTATGCTTACATCATTACATAGGTGATAGATACAAGAGATCACATCCAAATTGACTGAATAGTTTAGTTGTTTTGGTAAACAAGCTCTATAAATGAATCTCATATTACAATTTAAAATAAATAATATTACATTGTATTTTCTTTGAGTGCATAATTATTTCATCTAGAAAACCGCTATATTTCAATTATGACACACATGTTAGCATCAAGGGATTAGAAACATAAGAAATTGGAAATGTTAAATTATCTGTAAGGGAATGAATATAGAAGATTCGATCATGAATAAATAATTATATTCAATGTTGTAGGGTGAATTAGTGAAACACATAATATATACTAATTTACTTGTTTTTGAAATGGTTGGAATAAATTATTTTCTTATAATCCCATATAAATTACAACATGAGAGTGAACCATAATATTTGATATTATTAATAATAAAATAATACAATTGAATTTCAATAACTAATATCATAATTACTGAATTGATATTATAAGAAATTATAGCTTTAATATACAGAAATCAATCCATGAAAACATATGTTTATGTGTAAGGCGTCAGTAAAAAAACCCATGCTAGTTTTTCTCATGAGAGCTATCAATACATCAAGACGCTATAAGGTTCCCCTCCCATCACATACTATGTTTAATTCATTACAAATATATACATAGAAAAATATACTAAACAAAAAAACACATATTCAAATACTGTCATATAAAATTTTAATATATTCTCCAATTAATAAACATAATCATAAATCACATTGAATATTTTTAAATAATGATTCATTTCCGATTTTTGGAAAAAAATTAAAAAATAACATGTTAAGTAAATGATAGGAATATTCATTTTTTTAAATTCTAATCACATGTAAAAATTTATTTAAATAATCATTATTATAAATTTAATTAATTTGTTAATTTTTTTAAAAAAATATCGACATGAAATGAAAAGTGGTTTCAATGAACAAGAAAAATAAACATATATTTTTGTAAAATTGTTAATTTTAACATTTAAAAATAAATAAGAGATAAAAATAGAAATATTAAAATAAAAATACATGAATAAAAATATAATAATTTTTTTTTGTGTTTGATGAGTGATATATCATAGAATTTCATCATCACAAATTTAAGCATAAACAATCCTAGTAAACAATGTGGTGTCCAAATAAACCATTACCAAATTGGTAACCATTGAATCATATTCCCATGGATGAAATTACTTCAATTAAAAAATTAAATAATATAAAGAAGTCTCTTTTATGATATAATATATTTAAATAGAAATATATAAACAACGAAACTAAACTATGTGGTCAATATGGAATTTGTCACACAAAAGTATAAGTGAATCCAGAAACCCTTACCTCAAATATGATTTCTATCATGTATATTAGTATCTACTACTTATTTTATATTTATTTATTATAAATATTTTTAGAAACACTTTAATTTATATCAAAAAAAATATTATTTAAATAAATTCTTATATAAAACATTTATTAATAATTCTTTGTCAAAATCACTTTTTTGAGTAAGAATTTTTTCATTATTCATATAGGTTTTGGTTTGGTAATTTCATTATTTTTATATGATCATGTATATATAATGTGATAATTATAAAAGATGATAAATATATAAAATTTATATTTAAATTTTATTTATTTTAATCTACAAAATTAAAATGTAGAAAATTCATTACATTGTTCATGGAGACGTTATTGCAAACGTATGGTTGAATATTATTTCAATTTTCATGAAGGATGTAATGACTGGAAAATTAATATTAAATATACATTATTAGATAATAATATTTATTATATATATAATTTATATTAAAATAATCCATACTTGTTAAATTTAATGTAAAAAATGAAATTCATTTCACATCACTATATAGAGGAAGTCCTTCGGACATCCACATTAGAAATTTTATTCATTTCAAAAAGATTGAAAGATAAGTAAAAAATCAGGATATTATATTTCCACAAGTTATTTTATTTCATTAATATAACATATAATTGATTATATTTATCTTTAGTACCTTAAATGTTAATTCTAATCAAAAAATGAATCACATTAATATATTAGGCGATGGTCTGTCATACACAAGCTCGACACTATAATATCCACCCATTGAATAGAATGTAACAACTTATATCTGTTATCATAATTAAACAATTACAATATTTTCATAAATATCATATAAATATGTCTAATCTATTAATTTATTTTTTGTTTTAATTTTTGTCATGTAAAATTAGTAACATTAGTTCATGAGGTAGTACTACACCATACACAAAATCTACAATATGCTATCTAATTTAAAAGAATATCATATAGATGCTCATTATAATATTAACATAATATCATATAAATATAATAGATTTACTATTTTTATTTTAGTTTAATCATATATTAATATTTTAATGATGTGTATGAAGAAATTTAAAAAACATTTAAGAAGGATACCTTTTCTAAGGAAAACCTCTCTATGTTTGTTCGAAAATTATTTTGAGGAAGAATTTATTATCTAAATGACTGATATATAATGTTTTTATGAGATTAATTAAGTTATTTGAGTTATTAGCGGATGAAAAAAATATCATTGTACAAGTGAGTAATTGTGTTGAGGGGGTGGCCTTTTATATGTTCGACAGTTGTTAGACATGAAATTATGGAAATGAAAATGTGGTACAAATTTTTTCACATTTAAAATTGATAAAAATTTATTTATTAAAAAATAATATAAGTTATAAGGTATATATAATTCCATAAAGTTTGAGTGAACATACTTTAGGTCATATTGAACCCTCTTCTTCTTAGTTTACCCCCTAATAAACCCATTTTCATCTAAAGCATGATATTTAATTTTGTTCAGTTTTCATAATTAATTATGATAAAATATTATGTTCAATTTTTTTAAAACTATAAATTTTTATTATAATAAATATTTAATCAATATAACATAATTAAATTAAATGAAGATGAAAAATTCTATTTATTATAAAAACCACATAAGCATCAAAAAATTATTTTTCCAAATGAATACATTCATGAGATTTAAAGATTTTTATAATGAAAATAAATATTAAAATTATTCAAATGTCCTAAATAATAGAAATTTAAATTTTATTGAACTGAGTTTAGTTTTAATTCTATTAATAATATAATTTAACGTAGAAGATAATATAAATAGAAAGTCTATTTACAATGAAAACATTAATTTTCACTACTTATCAAAAAATTAATCTTTTCTTTTAAATACAATAAAATAACTATAAGATAAATTTGAAATGATTATTTATAAAATAAATTGTACATTATCAAATATTTTTTCTTAATGTGGTAATTTTTTTAAATTATTAGTGCACTGTATGACTAAACCACCATGTAGTAAATTACTATTTCTTCCGAAATATATTATTTTTCTCTCAAATGGTTATTATATTATTTATAATCAAAAAATAACCAATGAATTTAATTTCGTTTTTTTAGATATTATAATTTCATTAATTTGTTAATTCAAATTCATACACACCAATATATTGTCTAGAATATAGTGGTCATGTTTAATGAATAATATTTTAATTGAGTATCGTAGCTCTTATATACCCAGTTTTTCATGGATCCCATCCTTTTGGAGATATTGAATTTATTTAAATAATATATATATTTAAAATTATTTGGGTGTAAAATTATCTTATACTCTTTGATTTTAATGTGAGGTATTCCATCAAACATGATTATCCATTTTATACATCTTGGAGTGTCACATTCGAACCATAAATAAATTTCATCCTGATAATTTTATATTGATATATATAAACAATGGTTTGATATTTTTTTGTTAAATTGATTTAAACCTATATCATAAAAAGTTTAATATAATATCCTATAGTAAAAGATAATGGGATGTACAATGCACATCTGAAATATCACATTACATGGTTTCAATGAAGGATAAAAATGGTGGGAAATTAAAACATAGACATGGAAGAAAATATGATCACCTAACGGTTAATAATTAGTGATGGAGAACATGTTCATGTGAAATTTAAACTATAAAATATTATATATCAATTATGTGTTACAAATAAATTGATTGAAACAATTTATGTGATAGTAATAATTTTGATGATATTTTTCAGAAAGTCAAAGGGTTTTTATCATCATTATAGATAACTAAAGAAAAAAATTAATTTATTTATATTATTGAGTAACAATATCAACCATTGGTGGTACATAAATAAATATCTACTAAAACTTCAAATCCAAGAAATGATGATTAATTTTATCACTTCGGAAACAATAATGGTACATAATATTCATCAAATAATGATATGTAAACACTCTTATCTCATTAAATCATAAAAAAATTTAAAACAAGTTATCCAATATTAATTAATCTTTATATAGTTAAACATTATAATAATATCTAAAACCTCATCAATGGAAGTTCCATTCATAATTTCCATTCTATGGCCTCAAAACGTGTCAATCTCCAAAAAAGATTATTCAAGGTGGAAAAGTTCCCTTAAATTAGATATCAAAAAGTATTTTGATTCAATGGATTGTGGTTTTATATTTAGTAATTTTTCCATGTTTGTCTTTGAGAAAAAAGTCATTAATAGGATCATGATTATTTTTGCTTCTTCTCATATCTCTGTTCTTGTGTATGGAACCCCAGAGGGATGCTACTCTTTTTCTAGAGGAGTTAGGCAATGAGATTATCTTTCTAGAATTTGTTTTCTAATATTCTAGAATAAATTAACAAATTATTTTCCCTCCTGGAATGGAATGTAATGATGAATACTATTGGTGTTGTTCGTGGTTCCTCTTCTCCCAATCATCTACTTTATAATGATGATACTTTCCTCTTCACTAATGGGGAATAAATATCCAGAATATCATGAAATCTCTACTGCATTAATATCATATTTCTGGGAAATAGTTTAGTTAGAATAAGTGGTTTTTCTACATTGGTTAAAATATCTTACATCATAAGAAATCTGAAGTCATCATAGATTTTGTAATTAGGGATGGTTTCATGCCTTTTACTTATCTTGGTGTTCCAATGTTCGAGGGTCGAATGAAGGCGTGTTATTTTTCTAGGATTATATGAAAGATCAAGAATCAACTTGTTTATTAGAAAGGAAAATCACTTTCAATGGCTGGTCATGAATATTTTGTTAACAATATTATTGTTTTTAAATTTTTTATTAATTTATGGTTTTTAAATGGAATGATTCTGTTTTAAATTCAATTAATGTGGACATAAAAACATTTATTTGAATTGGTAGTATTTTGGAAAGAAGATTGGTAATTGTGCCTTGGAACACCTGTTTCAAATAATTTGATAGGTGGCCATTTTATCAAAAATCCTTTCCTTTTTAATAAATCCATTACAAATTCACTTTTTTTGGAATCTATTTAATGAAAACAGGGAATCCACAGATTTTGTGAGGTTCAGAGTCCTTATTAAACACAAAAGTGGCAATATAAATTACATGGATTAATCTATTTGGTCTTCTTTTAAATCCATATTTTTTCTTCTTGATATTGATGCAAGATGTTAATTCTATAAGGACCCCCCTCTAATGTTATTAAAATATAATTTGGAATGTTTTTCTGTCATTGATCATATTAGTCATGATGTTTTATACCTGGAACCTAATGTTTCTATTAACTATCATTTTATTGATTTTTTACTATTCATTATCATGTTGAATATATTATTAATAATAATTTTTTCCCTCAGCTGGTGATTTACAGATTTGGGTTCCTCGCCCATCTAGAATGTTCACCTATAAATCCTTGTTCACTCATGAAAATAATATTGTGTTAAGTTTTAATTGGATTGGTATGTTTAATATGATAATAAATAATCCTTTTCGGCTCAATTTTTGGGGAGACTGGCTCATGAAAAAGTCTCTAATAACTCTTATTTACAAGTTTGTGGCATTAATCATTATTATGATTATATTTTCTTTCATCAAAATTGGGAGGAAATGGATAAAACATTCTTGAGTTTCTTTAAAATAGCCATTATATGGAAAGAAAATTATGATATTTTTGAGGCTCAACTGCTGAATGCTTTTGGTGTTCGAGAGACACTTGAAGGTATGCTCTTCCTTCTTTTGTATCTTATGTTTTTTATTATTTTCTAGGTTTTTTCTGCTGACATTTTTCTCTACCAGTGGAGTGAGTGAAACAAGGGTCTTCATGATTGATCTTTTCTCCATCCTCAGGCATGCCTTGATGGAATATTTTTAGTTCTAAAAAATGTAATGCTTCTTCAAAATGATTATTGTCCCAACTTAGTGCACGATTTTTCAGGTCCTAGGTGTATCAAGGTTGAAGGTAATTTTCAGCCATTGTTGGGAAGTATGGATGTTTTTTTGGTTTCCTACATTTTTATGGTTGATTAAAATTAATATTGATGTCTCTTCTAGAAGAAATATGGGTCCTTCGGGCTATGGTTTCGTTTTTAAGAACAACATTGGAGATGTTTTGGGTTCATCCTTCGGCTCTTCTGTAATTGCCTTCTCTCTAGAGGATAAGATGCTAGGAGTCATTTCTGCACTGGATCTTTCTATCAAGAGGGGCTTGAATATGATATGGCTGGAGTGAGATTCCACCATGGTTGTTCAAGAAATCAGAACCACTTCTACTCATTTTCTTTAGAGGGTTTAGAATAGATGGATTAATTGTTCATAGTTTCACTCATATATTGACTTCATTATTACCCATGTTTTCAAGGAGGGAAATGCTCCGGTTGATATTCTATCTAACAAAGAAGCAAGTGGGGGGAACTGTTATTGGTCTGATTGAATCCTAGAGGATTTCATCACTATATTTCAAAGCGATAAATATAGTTTTTCTTCATTTAGAATAGTTTTACATGTTGGTTTTATTTATTTAATGGGCCCTGTTTTCATGAAGGTTGTCATTTTATTCAAAAGAAAACATATAATTCTGTATCAAAGAAGAAATACTATTATTGTGAAATCATAATAGGATTCATTATTCTTAAATACTAAATAACATTAATCATTATAATTTAGTATTTATCCATTAATAAATCTTCATAATCTTATTCAATAATAACTCCATATTTTAGTATTTATTTTTAGTCTCTTTATCTTCATCAGTAAAACCATTACATTCATAGCCTTTCTAATTCTATTTATGTGATTCCCCCTACATCACCCATTTTCATAATTACCATAACTCCCATATTTTAATAATTCAAAAATTTATGTAACCATCGAGATACCATTATTATAATCCATTACATCAATGGAAAATAATATTTTTCATAGAAATTACATAAATTTTTCCCTTTTAGAAACCCAAATCATCGTCAGATTCCTCAATTAAATTCACATGTGTGTTTCCTAAAATACAATAAACATATAAGAAACTTGATATTCTATTCTCAATGTTCACCACCACATGATATCATAGTGAAATATATTTTCTATTATTGGTGGAGTATAAGAGTTGGTTAAGATAAAATTTTATAATCATATATTCATGATATCATATTAGTAAATAGTCATGATATCCTTCATTTACTAAAAAAGTTATTGTGATTAGAAATGGTTTTATCCCCCCTCAAAATACATTAGTGGTGGTTTCCCTTTACCACCACTAAAATCTCCACCTTCTCTGATTACAGGCGGTTACGGGTAAGCGCTATTAAATTATGTATATTCATATCGACATTTTGATTAGAAGTGATTTTATCCCCCTACAGATTCACTTTAAATCATCATACACTGTTATATTATTGGTGGTTCTAACCACCTCTAATTAAAACATTAGAATATAGGTGGTTAGAACTGCCACAATTTAAGAGTATAAGGTCCGAGTTTCGGGGTGGTTATACTAGAACCACAAATAATTTTAATATATGTAAATCATTGCCTCCATGGTGCCATAAACACAACCCCACCCTCCCCATAGGACCCCCTAAAAGCCCTCAGACACCCCCTAACAGTTCCCATGACCACCTTGACAACCTACCTGGGACACCCCATGCCATCCACCTGATAACCCCCGACACACCTTTGACACCCCCATCACCCACTTAACAACCACCACACATCTTTGACACCCCCGACACCGCTGTTGACACCCCCGAAATACCCTAACACCACCAGACAACCCCCAACACCAACTAGGACACATTTGACACCCCTCTGACACCACCTGACTTCCCATACCCCACTAGCATCAGCTGAGAACCCATACCCCATAACAACCCCTAACCCCTGGGTATCCCCACATGCCACAGACAGACCCCATACATCAATACGGGGAGACCCCTGCCCTAGGGCCCAAAGCTCATCCACATGCTTAGAAACGTAACAAGACAACGAATTCCCATTCGAGGCGGTAAAAATTATTCCACAATGAGTCGAACCCGTGATCGATTGGAAGTTACGACCATACATGTTCCACTGTATTTAAACGTTCTTAATATATTTTATACAATTATTTATATTTATTAACATATCAAACTACTAGATATATATATGGTTATAAAAATATAAATAATTTAATATTTTTTATATAGTGTATAATATATATATATATATTTGGGAACAATATAATATATGTATAATATATAAATTTGTGATTATATTATGTAAAATATACGCATAAATAATTATTTTTAGAGATATAAAATTATATTTATACATAAAAATATAATTATTTTGATATTTTAGTGTGTATTTATGTATTTAAATGATATTTGTAGATATAATATAATTATAATATATATCCATATATAGTAATTTTTATATATATTTATATATGTACTTGTGGTTGACAAAATAATATTATTAATTTTTATTATTACTAAAAAAATTTTCAACTATAAAAATTATATGTTGGTTTTGTAAATACTATATATTTATAGATTTTATATTTATATTATACATGTAAATATGAAATACAAGTAAATATTATCATATATATATATATACAATGAAAACTGAATTCTTTTATATAATTAGAAATATAAAATATAATTAAATGATATATATATATATTAAATTATTTTATAATTAATATGGTATAATAAAATATATAATAAATAATTATATACTATATATACATTTATATATAAATAAATATTAATAATATTAAATATATATTATAATTATATAAAATTTATAAGTATATTTGTTTTTAATTTTGTATATATTATATATATTTGGTATACATAATGTAATTTAAATATATTTATACATAAATATATAATAATAATGAATTTAATAAAATATATGGATAATGTAAATCATAATATAAATGTATAATATCAATAAAAACATATATAAAGTTTATATATTTGAATACATATATTTATTATTATATGTATATTATGTATATCAATATTTATATATGTATATAATTTTTATATGTATAAGTATTTATTTAAAGTATTTATATAGTTTCCATATATATGTACATATAATGTATTTAAATACAATAATATAATATTTTTATGTTATATATATTTACACAAACATGCACAGAGACACATATATATTATAAAGTTTAATTATATATCATATTTATATTACAAAAATAAAAATAATAGAGGGGTTATAAAACCCCATCTAATTAGAGGTATTAGTCGTGGTTCATGACATCCATCAGATTAAATTAATTAGAGGGGGTTTAAACATCCTCTAATGTCATAAATTATAGGGGGTTAAAAAAATAATTAATTTCATAATTTATGGTGGGGGTAAAAACCCCTATAATTTCATAAATAAAATAGGGCTGAACAACCCCTATAATGTCATGAATTATACGGGGTTTAACACCCCCTCTAATTTCAAAAATTACTAGGGGTTCAAAACGTCCTATAATTCCGTGAATTAAGGGGGGGGGTTGATCCAAAACCCCCTCCAATGTCATCAATTGTACAGGGTTCAAAAACCACACTGATTTTTTAAATTAGAAGGGGGTTAAAAACCCCATCTAATTTCATAAATTAAATGTGGTTCAAAACCAAATATAATCAAACCGATTACCAGATGATCACGAAATCCATTTAATATTTTAAATCATTGGGGGGTGTAGACCCACAATATTTTTTTAAAAAATTTAATATATATATATATATAAATATAATAATGATATATATATATATATATATATCTCTTCTAAAATTTAGAATAATATATAGTGCCACCAATTATTAAATTAGTGGTGGGTTTTACATAAAAACCTCTATAATCATTCTAAAAATTAAAAAAAATGCTAAAAAATTTATAGGGGGATATTAACCCCTATAAATTTTATTATTAGAAATGGTTGTACATAATTCCCTCTAAAATGAATTTATAGGGGTTAGTGTATAACATGTCCTAAAAAATCGTCTCTAATCAGATGTTTTTTATAGTGACTACATCAATAATCTCATTTGGTTTATAATAAAAACATTTTGTATCATCTTTGATGTTATCCAAGTTCGTTTTGGATTCCACCATTAAATAAAACCCAAAAGCATTTTTTAAGAAATAATAATCATTGTTGGATAACTCATAATAATGAAAAATAATTTATAGGATGTCTAAATAAAGGCACATTATTTTTAATTAATCATGAATTGTGTTTCATCCATGTTCATTTATGGAAATTAAATATTTAAATACATATAATGTTCTGTTATTAAAATGATGATTAACTAAATCATATCCATTCGGTGTGTCAAACAAGGAATATAATAAGGCACATGATAATGAACCAGATGATTCTCAAGTATCCATATATAGATGTATTTTTAAGCAAGCCACATATTATTTAACATAGAAAAATAATATAATGACATCATACACTAAGAAATATCATGAAAATAAGTCTTAAGGTAATATTTCATATGCTCTGTTTTCAAAACATTTATACCCTAGGCTTCTACTAAAAAATATCTAATACCAACTATAAAGACCAAAACCATCATATCAAAAGTTAGTGGTAACTCTATTATGTTGTTTCTAGATACAGGAAATATCATCCCAAGAGAATAATAATTTAATAGTATTGGTAGACTAGAGAAATAAATGAATCTATAATTAAAATTGAAAAAAAATTATTTTCTTTGAGTGAATAATTATTTCCTCTATAATAACAATGAATATAAATCATTAAACACATATTGACATCTTAGATAATGAAACACAAGAAATAGGTGATATGAAATTCTAAGTAAAGGTAAGTATATAGGAAAATATCTGATAAATAAATAATTATAATCCTACAAAAATGGTAAATAACCGAAATACATTCCATTCAATGAATTACTTGAGAATAATATTTATGTAATTAATGATGATCCAATATTTTCACATAAATATCAAATGATATTAAAAGAAAACCATTGATATTATAAATAATAGAATAATCACTTGGAACATCAATAACTATTCTTATAACGTACGGATTCATAATTTCAATCATCCAAACAACATTTTCAGAGGGATTTTTCATGAAATAATACATAAGTAGGAAATGCATTACCCATAACCTAATAAATTTTATCTCATGAGAACCATCGATGCATCGAAAAAATATAGTGGGCCCCTCCATTCACTTACAAATTACAATTAATTGCTGAAATTAATGTGGATAAAAGTAATCAAAATTATAAATTTTATTGAAAAACAACCATATGAAATGGTAATACTTTACCCAATCAAAAAATCATGAACAATTCAGTTTAATATGTTGAATGCTATCAATATAGTACAACTCCAGTCAAACTAGCCAAAAATTATCCATAAAAAGAATATGTGTCATATCATTATAATATATTCCAAGTATAAAATATCTAAAATAAGGTTATTTTATCCACTATGAATAGAAATAAAATTATAATTCCAATAAAAATCCTTGATGAAAATAATTTCTCACATTGTAAATAAATTATAAAAGCAACAAATTTACATAATATTAAGGAAAAATTTTATATTTGAAAAAAAAAATTGAACCTAAAAAGTATGAATAAATGTAACTAAAATATATGATGTTGTGAAAATATATACATTATTAGTATGCTAAAATAATGCTTTAATTCACATTTATGATATAAATAATAAAAGTAAATTTTGTAGAAAATGAGATAAATTTTTTTAGTTTTTTAAAATATAATATTGCGTAAACATATATTTCATAAATTCTTTTTTGATTTTTATAAACATTTATTATGTCATTTTTGGATAACATGCATATGGGAGAAAATATATTTTCAAACAAAACGAAAAATAATGCAGGAATTGTATAAAATCATTTTTTAAATCATGGTAAATAAAAAATAGAGGAGAATGGTAATGTTTCAAGTAATATTAGTGATTAACCATATTAGAGTAAAATTCATTCATTTATTGGGTGATATATCATAATATTTCATAATTATATATTTATTCATAAAAATTACAATAAAACCTAATATTTTAAAATAAAGAGGACCAATTTTGTGACTATTGAATCATAATACCACTGAAAAAAATACCATAAAATGGAACATTGAATACAATGAAGGTAATGAGATTCATTATATAAAGTATCAAATAGTAAATACATTCACTACCCAAAAGAACATAGTCATGGATATTGCATATATATCACAGATATAAAAGTGAGTTGTGGAAGCATTACCACAGATTTGAATTCCATCATATGTATCCATACCAAATATATTATTGTTATATATTTATTTTAGAATTATTATTGAAACAAAGTCATATATATCATACCATATGTATTTTAATAGTATTATTTTCTAAGATGTTTATTAATAAATATTTTTTAAAACAACTATTTTGGGTAAAAATTTCTTCGCATATCATATGTGTGTTGGTTTAGTATTTTTTTAAATTTATCATTTACCATGGATAAATTATCCAAAGAAATTTAATATGATAAAAATATCCTATATATTCATTATAAATTTATTTATAGTAATAAATAAATGTTAAATATTAAATGGCATTACACTATTCCTAGAATGGTAGGTCATACGTCTGCCTAAATATTGTTTTTATTTTCATGACATATGCAATGAAAGGAAAATAAATTATATTTTTCCCAAAATAATAATAATTATATTATATATATCATTTATATTACTAATCTCAATCATTATTATCATCCATGTTAAAAAATGATAAACATTTCCCAGTGATTTGCAGAGGAGGTACTTCACAAGTACGCATGAGTGATATTTTAGTTATGGAAAAGATTTGAAGGTAGTATTAGAGATGTGATATTATATTTTATGAATTATTTTTAGTTCACCTATATAAATTATAATCCTTTAATTTTATCCATATAAAATTCCAGTTAAATTATAATTCAAGAATGAATCACATCTTTTCACTAGGATATACTCTATCAAACAGAGAAGTGACGTCATTGTATCCACCCCATAAAATGAAAATTTAGATGGTATATATAATATCATCATTTTATAGTTATTATATTTTCATAATTTTCTTATACACATGTCAAATGTTTCATTATCTCAATTCATGAAACATGGTAATGGAAAATGAGTTTCCCATGTTTATGAGGTTATAGTTCGATGTACACATAATCACCGATTTCGTTTACCTTTTGATTAGAGAGTATGTGGATATTGGTTATTATATTTCCATAATAACTTATTAGTATAAGGGATATAATTGTGATATTATATAATATTAATTACAAAATATTCTAAGTAGACTAAATAAAATTAAATATGATCATTTATGATGGTAACCACTTTTCCAGACGACCTCGATAGGTTTACACCTAAATCCTTCCTAGGTTGGATTTTATATCAGAAAATGGATTGAGGATGATTTTATATGAAATTGAATTAATTTTACTTTTTAATTTACAAAAAAAATATTTTTAGTTTTGGATGTGCATGGAGAGGGGGTAGCCTTTTATAAGTGGGGGAGAGGACACACATAGAATTATTGAAAAAAAAATGTTGTACCCTCATATTTCTCATTCCACAAGGATTAAGTTAGATTAATTCAAGAAAATAATTGGTTTTAAGTTCAAAACATTTGAATTAAATGGTATATTAAGAATATTTGGTCATTTTGACAATTTTCTTCCCAGATTAACCCACAGTAAACACATTTTGGCCTTAACTACGATACTTATTTTTTTATGTATTCAATATACTGTATGGTTACAAATTAAGATGATGTTGTTATATAAAATAAATTTTTTAAGATTATAAATATTTAATTTATATTTCCAAATTAATTTTATGTAATTGGAAAATTTTAATTTAATATAAAACATGATGACACGTAGAAAAAAATGATTTTTCTAATGAAAACATTCAAAATATTGAACAAATTTTTAAATCAAAATTCAATATGAGATTGATTCATATTCTATATATTAATAAATTTTAATATATTAGAAATTAAAATATAAAAAAATCTATAGATAACTAATCTATATATATAATATAAATTAAAATACAATTTTCAGTAATTATCTAAATTTTTTAATATTCATTAAAAAATTTATGTTTTGAAAAATTCCCAAACTCTCACCCTATGATAAATTTTAAAATTAGTTTGAAAAAAATGAAGATTATTTATATAAATAATATTATGAATTTGTGGAAAATTTAATTTTTACTATTCTGTGAAAATTAGGATTAAAAAATTTCCGAAAATTATTATTTAACAAAAAATCTATTTTTCATTATAAAGGTTCTTATTTTATTTATAATAAATAGATAACCATATAATATATTTTAAATGAATAAACCTTATAATTTAAATTTTTACTATAGTAATATTAACTCATTTCAATTTAATGGCTAGGTTATGACATTGTTTTTAAAGAATTATATTTTAATAGAGTATCACATTTTTAATACTGATTTTTTGTGCCTCTCAAGATATAAAAGACAATTAATTTACAAAAAAATAAATATATTTTATATTATTAAAATATTACATTATTTTATAATATTTTATTTTTTTCATATACTCCATCGACCATGATGTTCTTATTTTAACATATAAGGGTGTTACACACCATATTTTATGCTTTTCTTCTAATGAAATGTTCATATATTTGATTCTATTAATTTGACAATATTATAATCATTTTTGGTTTAATCAATGTCATATTATCAAATGATTAATGTTTTTGATTTTTTATAAATTAAGAAGCTTTAATTAAATAATGAAAATAATAATATTATTAATATCTCATCTCGTATTAAATTATATTATTATGTTAATAAATTAATATCTTATTTAATTTTTTACAATTAAAATATATATTATAAAGTGTAAAAATAAGTTTAAAATGCACTTATGAATTTCTAAACACAATATCATAATATTCAAAATTAAAGTACTGTTTGAATGAAATTTGTTTCCTATTTTTTAGTTAATTATAAAATGATGCATCGATGATTTTGATTTATTATATTATTTAAAAAATTATTACCTAAACATTATTTATTTTTAACTCATTCAATAAATTGAATTTATTATTCAACGCAAATCACAAATCATATTTTTTAAAAATTATCGTTTTATAAAATGAATTTTATGCATGTTTTTGTTGAAAATAACATTCGATATAATTAGAATTTTTTTACTAATTGGATATAATATTTAAATTAATTGGGTATATATTATATACTAATATTATTTTTATTGTTTTAAAGGACAAAATGAAATGTTCTAAAGCAGTTATTTTTGTAATAACAAGAACAGTAAACGCGAGTCACCTTAAAGGTATATGATATAACATGTACACAAAATGTTTCTTTTTGTATTATTGGGATTTTTATGGACTGTATGATCCCTAACATATATTAATCCTATAATGAAGAACATGTATTGAGAGTTACATCCAATCATTTAATAGTTTTGATAAATTAAAAAAATTTCAATCATTTTCACATAAAAAGGGACACTCCACTTCTAAATTCCCATCACACCAAAAACAACAATGTTCATCCCAAAATATTACCAAACCCCTTTCCAAATTATTTTTTATATAACATATATTATTATACCCTCAAAATTTAAACCATAAATCATTTATTCTCCTTTAAAATCATGGTAATCTATCAAGTGATGTGTATGTTCTGAAACAACTCTATTTTTCTATTCAATTACACAATTCGATTGGTAATAATTGTTCTTTTTTCTATATTAATATGATTATAAAAATATTAATTTTATACTATTATGTAGTTATAATGATTTTAAAAACATTATTTAAATAGCCATTTTCCTTATAAAAAAAGAGATAGTGAATTCTGTGTTGTGTGGACTTTCCACATCTATGAATATAGGTGTTGTGTTTTCCCATCAATTCACAAGATGCAACATTTAGTTTATAATTTATTAATAAATATGATATTATTAAATAATATATTTATTATTATTTTTTTTTGGGAATTAAAAAGGTATTAATAATTTTTATAAGGCACTCCATCAATATTATAATAATATAATAAACTATTTCTCATTCATTGTAATTTTTGTGAAATGTGGAAAAGCTAATGAAATGGAAATATGATAATATATGTATTTATAAATCATAAACAATATAAATAGTTATATTTTTAATTTGATTATATTTTGGATAAAAAGTAATATCAATAATATATTATTGAACATACATCTAAAAAATCTTTACTATTAAGAACCAATATTGTTAGGATATTACATCAATTTAATACATTAATAATTTTTTTATTGAAGAGTATATATATATATATTATAATTCAGTTCTTAAATAATTAATTGTGATGTATATATTTATGAAATATGAGGTTAAATAATTATTTGGATATTATGGGTATTTGTTTAAGAATTAATAACTCCAGATACATTCCTTCAGTTTCACAATTAATTATTATATGTCTTCATTACTAGACAGTCAATTGGGGTTGATGTTTCTTCCAAATTTATAATGAAAAATTGTTTTGGATCATATATTAATTTCTTTTAAATTATTATTTTCATTCTTTTAAAAAAAGTTGACATTGGATTAAGGGACTTTGAACTATATTTTTTACAACAAGGAATAAAAAATAGGTTCAGAAATATCTTTTCAAGATTTATTGTCTTTATCATCATATGATATATATATATATGTAATTAATGTTTTATATTTTATTCAATTTTAACCCTATTTTATAGTGATATTTTTATATCCTATGATTTCTTAACATCATGTTATGTGGTATTTTTAAAAATCATGTTCTTCTTAAATGTTTAATATATGTTATAATGTTTATTTTGTTAGTTGTATGCATATGTTTGGATGATTATGGGTGTAAAAATATATCATCATTTAATTAATTTTAATTTCATTATTTATCTTGAGATAGTCAGGAATGTACTAAATGGGGTTTTTTACAAATTTGTTGGTGTGGCGGGCTTATCACATTTTTATGTATGAACATAATGAGTTTTTCTCTCATAAATTTTATAATAAAGGGATTTCTCCCATAAAAATTCCTATGATTATTTATGTCCCATATTTTAATGATTATCATGTTATTTAACCCTTAGATTTTATATTAGTAGTAGTTATATGTATAATAATGCATTTCATTTCCAAGAAAATCCATGTTTCCATGATTATAACATTTCATGTATTCCACAACTTATGACATGATCAAATATTATATGTTTCATTAATGATATTTTTATAATATTTTATAGATATACTATTTTTTGTAATTTATATTAATATTATTATGAATTATTATTTAGATATTTATATTATTTATATATTTTCAAAATATTTATTATATAATAATTTATGATATGTATTTTCAATTAATTAGAACATGAGCTCGCCCCTTTTTAATATTTCTGTTGAAAAGATTATGATGTATACTATATCATGTGAGATGTTTTTGAAATGGCCTATATGAGAAAAATTATTGGAAAATGATTTCATGTGTTATAATATAAGATGTTTATCTAACAAATTTCCATGACACTAAACCATTATGTCATTAATATATATATATATATGATGATTTAATTATATCATGATATTTATGTACCTATTATGTTACATTTTTAAGGTTTTTCTATAATAATTATATCATGGTAGTGAAAATAAGAAAAATTAAAAAATCCCAACATACATATAAGAAAACCTAAATCTACTCTTTTTAACATGATAACCATTATATAATATGTACTAGTATGGCCAGACACCACATGAAACATAGTCTCCAAAATATGAAAGTGAAAATTTTAATATTGAATATAACACTATGAATAATAGTATTAATGTATGGACTCTCTTTTTAGAAAATATACTATAGTGTTTTTTTATTGAAAGATATACAGAATATAATATAACTCTTTCCGATGTAAGTGCACATAAATTACATAGCATAAAATAATTTTACACTCTAATATCATAAGATAATGTTAAATAAAAATAATAAATATTATATCATAATGATAACATACTATGAGATTCACATTGGATATTTTGTTAGAGAGAATGAAACATTCCTAATGGAATAAAATAGAAAAAATATATTAGTGGAATACAAATTATATAAAAGAAATAAAATACCCCAAAGGATTTAAAATGAGATACTAATAGGCTCACATACATTATAATGGTGATATTTGGTTTTTATATAAGTATAATAATATATTGATATTAGATCATAATGAATTAAATATTGTTTGTGCTTTTGTAGAAAATGCAGAATGCCTCAACAACCATAATTAAAATTTCAATACAAAAAATAAACAATTTGAATAATCTATTTTTTATCTCTAAACAAATATAAAATCCTAAACCATTATTATCCAGAAAATTAATACATATCATCGTGAATACCAACACAATATTATTTATTTTTAATTAAAAATCATAGTTATCGCGCCAAGAAAAATAATTATCATTATATATATATATATATATAATATCAATAATTTAATACTAAAATAATTACTTACTAAATTTAAACATTATATAATTTCATTAATACCTCAATCATAAAGTAACAATATGAATGATTTATATCACTTATCACTTATTCATGTTATGATTTATAAATAATTATTTTAAATTTAAAACATTTATTCCTTTATATTGGAATACCATATTCAAGAATTTATCACAAAATAAAAATAACAAATATCCTCTTTATATTCTAATTTTTATTACTTCTTATAAATTAATTAATCCACATTATATCATCAAAAATCAAAATTCATTGAATATGTTTAAATAAAACATCCAATAAATGTTTTCATCAAAATATATAATTAGTAAATATAAATTAATGACAATTTCATTCAATATTAATTCAATATATAATTAACAAATAAAAAATATATAAAAATGAATAATTTATTATATTTTAAATATATTTATATATCAAAAGATTAATAATAAGAAGACAAAATTACACATTAAAAATAAATGAGAAAATATTTGCAAATCACCAATGTGAAATAACTATTTTGAATAATTTTCATTTTTTTTCAATATCTATCACACTAGATATCCATATCTAAATTGTGAAAATCAATTAAAATATTTTCATTAATATATGATAAATTTACTTCATTCATTATTGGATGGTCTGTAGTCAATTTGTTAAAAAAACAACATAAGCAAACCCTGTTTTGATGAGTGACCAATCAAAAGACTGTAGATATATTTTCATAAACACTATATTAATAATAAAATAATCTTAAACTAATTATTAATGTAAATTTTTAGTAGGACACAATAAATTTACCTAATGATATCTTATGTTATCATCAGTCCATTTAGACATAATTTAATGATTTGAAGGATTATTTATTGGTGAAAATGAGTAAAATTGTGTAAATTTTTGTATCATTTGTAGATATTATATTTTTTCTACCTTGGCATGAAGATATCCATGATTTATCCACTATATCAAAAGATAAAATTCACAACTGAAAGTGATGTTTTTTTAATCAATTCGAATAACTATCCATTATTTATTTACTCTATAGTTATAAATCATTTAAAAGATACAATATTGTCCTACTAGTTTATGAAACTATGAATCATTTGTAAAAAATTATACTAAAATATTTCAATATTATGAAATTTCATTAGACTCAAACCATATGGAATAAAATTATTCCTAACCCAAGAGAATATATCAATTTAAAATTTGATATCATATAACTTAGAATTTCAGACAATTAGTATACATATTTAATGAATTATGATTTAAATTTCGATTATGTATGAATAAAATTTTTACATATCTATATAATACCTCCCCTAAAAAATATTTACTATAAGAACCCATATTCTGAAATTGAAATAAATAATTTATCATGTATAAATAAATTTTCCTGATTATACAATCATTTGTAATTTAACATCTTAAAGATAAGAAATTTATTATAAAAAAATGTTTGAAAACTATACAAGTAATATTTCAAAAATATCCCTATATAAATATGTGATAATAATTATAAAAAATATATTTTCATATTAGAATTTATATACGATTCATGATCCCAAATATAATCAGAAATGTAAACATACCTCTATTGAACTCATGGTAAAAGTATAATAACCCATGCAATAATGTTCCCCATTATAACTAAATTTATAAATATCACATAAAATAAATTGTTTATTTAATAATATTAAGATAACATAATCCATAAAATGAGAATATTCTAATATTCACACTTCTAGATCAAAAAAATCAAAATTTCGTAAATTATCTTCATCATGTATTGATGTGATAACTAGTATACCTGTTAACTATAATCAACCAACATCTGTTAATTTAAAATGAACATTAAAAAATATATTTACCATTTAAAAAAATGATATGATATCAATAGTTGGGTGAGCCTTTAGGAATACATAATCACAAAAATAAATATGTAATGGTCATGTCTTGATAAAAATTGATTTTTGTTGAGTCTTCACCGCCCTTAAGTACCATGAACATATTTACAAAATTTATAATGTTTTGCAAACCAAATGTAATCCAATTATACCCAATTCAATAATATTAGTTGAATGACATGGCCACTAATATTTTTATACATATGTTGGTAAAATTAATTACATGCTAATAGTTATGTTGTAAATAAAATTATAGGAAACACTAATATTGATAATTTTTGAAATAAATAGTATGTAAAATATAAAATATTCTTCCTCAATATTTACTATAATATATAAATAATTAACTATTTAAAAATATTTTATATCCATATAATTTGGTGGAAATAAAAAAAATAACCTGTCAAAACTTTGATATAGTTTCCTTGATATCTATGATGTAAATTGAGTATCTTGTTCAAAACCAATTAAAATGGATAAGAAAATATTCATTATTATAATTTCATTTTAATTTAATTTTGAAATGTCATATTAGATTTATTCGTATAATTGAATAACGATTCCTAATTTAATAGAAACACAAAAATAAAATTTCCTAAATACCACAGTGTAAAATAAATAAATAATGAATCCATATCATGAAATATTTGGAAATGAGATTCCACTCTTATTATGGGACATATAAATTTTGTAGTGAACTAACAAAAAACTTATATATGAGTTAATACTACTCGCATAGAAGACATAATGACAATTACCATCAACCAATTTCATTTCTACATGAATCATAAACTACTTCATTATCAATGATTCAAATTATAGATATTTATATATAGTTAAATAAAATATTGGTTATTTTATAAAATTTATTTTCTCTATATTCAATGGAATATATCGTATTCCATTGAATATATCCTAGAATTCCAGTTCCAGTAAACAATCATAAATTTTTTCTCTGTAAACTATATGGTTTCACCGTACGACTAACATTGGGTTACCAAATGTAGACCATTAAATTTATGTAATCGAATAATAATATATATATTTGGTATATTAATAATTCATCCCTTACCTCATTTATAAGCACGCAAAATTTTATGATCTAAATTTTCATATTCTATCTACATTATTTTTCACATAGAATATCACTGTAATAACATAGAAATTTACATTAATGGTCTATAAAAAATTATGACAATAAAAATAAAATATATTCATATGTTAATCCCACATAACAATTTTATCTATATTTAATATATCTATATTTATATGTTATTTATAAATAATATTTCTATGAAAATGAACACATCACATACCAAACATTGTAATTTGTATTATAAACCCTAAATTTGGTTTTCAATTTAACACAAAAACCATATTCAAATGTTACCTAAGCTGTATCGCATAATTTGAATACACTAATATTTAATTATAATATAATTAGATTCTACAATGTGATGAAAAACAAACCAATTCATTATTACAAATAACACAACATGATGATTTGTAATGCCAATAGACATTAGTAAAATTAATATAATAATATAAAAATGAAATCTATCAAATACCTATATATTTTAATATTATATTAGGATATTTAAAAAAATATATCATTAGAAAATAACTACGACCATTTTAATAATATAATAAATATACCAACCTTTTCAAATGTTATATGTAACTCACCATCAATAGGTTTTATAATCAATAATAAACACACCAACTCAGTTTAGTATTATTATTAATATAAAATTTAATAGGAGTAACCCATGGATATATAATCATGGAACAAAATTGAATCATGTATCCCTAATCTATTTTATTTTTTATTAAATTTTAATAGATATAAGTGTTCTAATCTTGAATCACCTATCAGATTAATAGTCTTACAGAACTAGATACAAATAAATAACCATCTTATATTGGAAATTGAATATATATCATCACAAAAGTGAACGATCGATATCCTTAAAACTAATTCGATAAATTTTCTTCATATTTTTTGAAATGGATACAGAATAAGGGTGAGATAAAATTCTCAGTATGGGTTATATGTAATAGAATCTATACCGAGTAAATTAATCATAATTAACATGGTTGTGTAAAAAATGTAAAACAAAATTTAATTAATCAATAACTTGGCTAGGAAATGAATATATGTATAATATTAATGAAATAATATCATTGATCATATCTAAATTATAAATTAACTAAGTGGTTATTATTTTAAGTTATGATATATTCTATAGAGACATTGTTCCACGGTATTTTAAATGAATGTGTGAAACCGCATTTAATTTGGCGAAAGAAGTTTCTTCATGAGACATTTTGATGAACCAAGCGAATATATAATTGTGAGACCCCCCAATAATTTTATATCAAATTCATTTAAAAAATTAAAAATGAACTACTTAATTCACTTTATATATTTATTATTATTAAATTTCTATATTAACTAAATAATAAATAAAATTAATATTTTCCCAGTCAATCAAATAACATTAAAAGTGAAATAATATTTATAGAAATAATATAAAGGTTAAGAAATAATGATATATATGATAAAGAATAAGTATATTTAATGTAAAATACCTATTTATAACATGATGGATAATTTTTCAATATAATATAAAATACACTTATTTTTAACAGATAATATTGGACCATCACTTCACTAAGAATATGGGCTTTGTAGTAAAATCATTTATTATGGATCAATTAAGAGAATAGAAGTAAAATATTGAAATAATACTTTTTATATTATTATTAATTTTTAAACCATTGAAAATGTATAGAATAATGTAAATTTTATATAGTAGGTACGGTAGTGGGGATGTCTGTTATCATCGTATACATTAAGAAAAAATCCATAATTATTTAAAATAAATTATAAAACAAATCATTTATGAAACCTTAAAATGATTTAGTTTAGAACCATTTTATAAAATTTCAATGATAAAATAAAATTTTAATAATATATATTATGTTAAATAAAATTAACATTTAAAACAATTCTAAAAAATAATTTACTTCAAAGAAAAATATTTCCAATTAAATGAGAAATTAAACTTTTTCCTTTTAAAAGCTTCATTTCAGGATTAAAATTAAAAATATAATAAAATTTGGATGAAAAATTTACTTGAATACCTAATGGATAATAGATTATTGAATTTATTGGTTTACAAATTACTCGATTCCTTCAACATAAATAAAGGAAATAAAAAATGATAGTGATATTGTAAAAAACACTATTACGTATTTGAAAGTATTTAAATTGAAACCCCATGATAGAATAAAAATGAATTCAAACATTATTTATATTTAATAAATATTATTTCCCGATTAATAAATTAAATGAATATTATATACACCATATAATGTTTAATAGGCTTATAATAACAAATATGTCATAATGGAATTTAAATTGAGACCAAATCCATTACCTTACACTTCTATTTTGAATAATGTAATTTAGAAATTAATATGTATGTTTTAAATTTTTTTAATTTAAAAAATATATATTAATTTCTATAGTACTATATATGATCCTATAATAACATTTTAAAACTGATCCATCAATAATATTTCATTTTTACCATTGTTTTAGTAGTTACCTTCTTTGTTTCGTCATGCTTGTTTTATCATAGAATATAAGGTTAGTATGTATTGGATATCGATACATCATACACATAATGAAATTAATTTTATTTAAATAATATTTATATTTTTTATTCAATTTTAGAATAATTATTTAAATCTCTAAAGATAAATTAAATTTTATCGATTCATGGAGATAATGGGTTGTATATATAAAATAGTGACTATAAATTTTACATATTGGAAATTAGGGTATGTAAGTGGGTGAAATATTAATTGTAATTAATTAATATAACTATATATGTATCTTATGTATTAATTATTTCATTGATTATGAATAACTATTTGATTTAGCGATGGATACAAATTACCTTAGTTCACGTGGCAGTAATATGTCAAACACAGGAGTGTCTACTTGTTTCCCATTCAATGGGGAAGGAGATGTATAACTTTTAAAAAATTAAAATAAACAAAATTATTATATGTGAGATAATTTATTTATTAGATTATATTTTTTTAATAAATTTTTTATGTTTGTAAAATAATAATTATAGAAAGGGTATAATGGAGAGAATTACCTTTACATAAAATATCCACCTTTGGATATCTAGTTAAAGATGGTTTGTTTTGTCTTTTTGGAAGAATAGAAACCCAAAAATGTGTTTATGGATTTTGGGGAGAACATTTATAAGAGTTTTTTTAATATAAATTGATTATTTGGGAGTAATTAGTGAGGATATGTTGTTCATAATTATAATTGGTTGAGTGTACATTCATGGAAATCTCATGATAATTTCCCAAATGAATACAAAATAAAATTTATATAACCAATATATATAAATATAAATGACCTTATATTCCTTGGTGGGACCCGATAAGATCTAAATATATATAAAAAATAACTTTTAGAAAAAATAAATTGGAATAATTAATCTATCATTTTGGTTTATTCGATGATAAACTCATTTTAACCATAACTAGGAAAATTAATATTCATTTTTTGATAATTTATTTTTTAAAATACATCACTAACATCATTACCTAATATAATATATGGTAATTAAAAATATTGAAGCTTTTTTAACAAATAAATATCAGAAAATTACAAATTTTTAATTAGAAATAATACTCACAAATGGGTCAAAAAAACATGTTTCCAAAAGAAAATTCATTTTATTTATTAAAAATTTATTATATAAAATCCTAAAAAAAGATGATTCAAATGAGATATATTAAATTAATAATAATATAATAATAATAAAATGTGTGAAAAAAATTATAATATTAGGTTTATTTATGAATTTTTTAAATGAAAATGAAATTATCAATAAGAATTACTATTTTTTTACTATTAATCCATGTGTTAGTAGTTTAAAAATAGTATTAAAATTTCACTTTAATATAATTTGAACAAGATTATTTCAAAAATGAATGTAATATTAAAAATTAAATTCTATAAAATTGAAAAATAAAATTTTAATACAATTGGGAAAACACGTTGAAACTGCTTTTTGAAATAATAAATTATTAAATCATAAAAAAATAGTTATTCAAGTATCATTCTTGAAAAATATTTAATAAATTATTAAAAAATTATTTAATATATAATTTATATATTTTACTATAAAAATAAAAAAACGATTAATTTTATTTATTATGTAAGAACCCCAAAAAATGCATAATAATAAAGGTTCATAAAATAATTTTCTTTACATTAAAATTATATTTATTTTCAGTTATAATCAATATAAATTCATGAATTCATTTTGTATATGGGTAATAAATTTATTTTTTATAATTTAGTTATTATTATTTATAACCAAAAATTTAATGACGATGACATAATGAAATACTATGATACAATTAAATTATCCATTGGAAGTTTTTTCTTGAAAGAAATCGAAGTGATTAAATTTATAGGAAAGAAATATACCATAATGTATAAGGGTGTTACACTCTTCCCCCCTAAATAATTTACTCACACAATTCAATATTGTTCTTTAATAATTCATCCTTTTTAAAACTCACTATGTATAATGGGATAATAAACATTATTTAGAAATAAAAATTGAGAACACAAAGTATATTAGAAATATAACATATTCATGATCTCAAATAAAGAGAGCATGTACTGGCCAAAAAATTTAGAAATGAATTTCCTTTTTTAAATCATAAAATTCTATATCAATAGAAGAATTTATCTAAAAACATGCACTATTTAGGTTAATTTGAACTATATATTTTATTTGAAATTTAAAATGACATTGAGAAACATACTAATTGATAATATAACTATTGTACAATGCCTATTATGATTAATATATTATGGGTAATGATAAATTAAATTTTACATAGATAAAGGACTTGATGGAATCAACTATTATGATCATACACTATGAATCCCATTTATTGAAGAATCTAAGGTAGATATTATCATAGTGATTTAACATTGGACATGACCAAGTAGAGTTTTAACATCTAATTAATATGTGAAACCCTCTATTGGGGATGTTCATGTCCGTTGAGATCCTGGACCATATGATATTCACAAAACTGAACCATGAAAATTACACCATTAAACACAATACCCTTAGGGCATTCAATTTTCTAATAACGAGTAATGTATATGCACCCTAATAGTATAAATATAAATATATTTTATATTAATGATAAAATATTATACTTATCGAATTTTAATATCACCTTTTAAATTCTAGAATAATGAGTTTGAAAAACTAGTTTTCTATATGATGAAACAGACACTATTTTTTGGGGAAATATATAGTTTCAATCAAGAGACTATTTTGGATGAATTTGTGAAATTTTGAAATCAAAAATATCTTACTAAAATTTTATCAATAATTAAATTTTCAATATAAAAATGTTAATATTATTATTCAATTAAAAATTTAATTTTTATACATGTAAAAAAAACATTTATTTTAAAAAAATAAATATTTTCCAATAAATTTAAATTTTGGAGTTAGTAGTTAAAATTAAAATATTTATATAGACATTTTGAAAAAATAAATATCTTTTTTAAAAAAATAAAATTAGAATAATCTAATTTATTTAATAATTTCCTTAGAAAAATAAATTTTGGGTAAAAAAGTAAATATAGTATTATTATACAATATGTAATATGAAATCATGAAATATGAAATGTTATGTAGAAAATAATATAAAGACTAGAAATGAAATAAATTATTATAACCCTTTAAAATAGTGTTTTTAGATGTTATTTATCAATTTTTATAAACTGTTATTGAATCCATGAAAAATTATATTATATTTTATGGTTTTGATATCTATTCATTATAATCATGACTCAATTCCACATCACTAAGGGAGTTATTTTATTTTGTTCTATTTTTATCTATAAAAAGTATGAAAAAAACTCATCATTAGAAAAAAAATTGAAAATTCAAGGGATTGATAGTTGTTTATTTTATTTTATTATATAGAGTCCAAAACCAAGGTAAGAAAATTAATAGAGAATTATCATATGTTTTTCTTTATAGACCCACACTACCTCACATTATTTATCACAAAAAACTCTTAGTGTATGAATTTTATAATTCCTTCATCTCTAGATCTATCCAATGGTTTCCCAATGATCAAAAGACAATATTCCCCGTCTTTTAATAATTCTCTCTAAATGTAAGTGATCACCTCTTTCAACAATTTATTCACGATCCAACTTTGAATTATGTATTTCGTTTTCATTTTTTTGGAAATGTTATCACACATACCTCATAGTATCATTGTAATTTACATGATATTGGATACCACTTTCACTCTCATTAAAAACATCCATGAATCTTTATGTTCCCCCATTATGCTTTTGAAATTATCTTTCAATTTTCCATGCCAGACATTTACGTAGTCAATACACATTTCCATTTACACTAATAGGTAGTCACCTAGTTTACCCTTTCAAACAATGAACGTGGATTTATATTTATATAACCCAAACTCCATAAATCATGCAATTATAAGTGATGAATGGAATATTTATATTGTATGATTTATGTGGAATAGCTATGCATGTACCTAATATAAAGGTGACACGTGGGACCAGAATTAGAGTGACCTAAAATGAATTGGGTAATATTTTTTCTAATTACTAACCATATATGATTCATATGAGGTTATTCTATGATTAAATTTTTTATGATATATTTTGGTTATCCCAGATTTCAATTTTTTGATGTCATATTTTATAATATTTCAATATTGATATATTTCATTGTTGTTATCATGTCATATCATTCCATAATTTTCAGAATTTTCATTCGCATCCCTTTAATGTCTCATTTATATTTATATTGACATAAATATATTATATTAATTATTTTATTCTTTTATTATTCACTAACTAGGATTTAAAGCTCACCCCTTTCATTTGTACATCCCCAGGTTATCCTGTTCTGTTATAGAGATCAATGAAAATTAATGGAATGTTATAGATATTTATATTATGTAATTATGAATACAATTTATTTTTTTATTCTAGGTAGATAATTTCAAAAATATACAACGAATCAATTCCCTATTGAGTTTTATTTTGTTTAAATTTCTGCAATAAATCATGAAATAATTCATATAAAAGATATCGGTTTTCATTTTTCATATCAGACTGAATACAAGTTATTTTCAGGACTATGATAATAAACTTATAGTGAAATACATAGGGATAATAATAAGGGAAAAAATCCATAATTATTTTTAATGTATAGAGTATGTAGATTACATGTAAATATATTGTTTTCAGGATACTGTAAATAGATGTGGTTATAGTATAGTTTCATAATGTTGTAATAACCACAATAAAGTAAGTTGATCTATGATAATTAATATCTTTTTCTATTACAATGTTCCATTCTACACACTTGGTGTGAGAATTTAAGTGGATACGATTCGGTAAATTCACATGCCTTTTGTGAACTACTTTAAAGGGAAAAGGTTCTAATAGTATTTAAAATTTTGAAATAGATTATGGATAACAATTATTTAATCCTAGTAATTAATGTGTGGCGGAGTATATTTGTTTCATGAGATACCTATTTATGGTACATGGATTCATCATTATGATATAAATAGTTTAAAAATTTAAATCCCTATGTATATTTTGGAAAAATTATTCGATTAGAACTATAATCGAATAATGAAACTCATTATATTCATGAATGAATTATTTTAAAATGAATTATGTGAACCCGATACAATGAAAATTTTTATATCACTCATTATTAGTAGAACTATTAAAAAATAAAATAAAAACATATAATATGATTTTCCAATTATGTTGAAAAATGTGTCAATTGATTCATCAGAATCAAATAACTCTTCCCCTTCCCCAAAGTATGGTATGAATTACCTAGTAAACCATGATATTATTATCCAAGAAGAATTGAAGAATATTTTTTATATGGATATAAATTCATATTATAGATATAGCATACATTATTGAGATAATTAAATTTTACTATGTATTGAATAATTTACATTGATTACAAGAAAGTGAAAAGAGGAAGATGGATCAACATTAAAATCAACATTTTTAGTGTGCATATTATTTCACTTTGTGTGTCACGAACCATGATAGGTCACCATCCAAACTGGCGCACTACCCAGTCTATAGAAAGGCCCAAAGTGCATTACTGATCACCACGGTAAGGCACAAGTTCATGTGTATCAAATTAAAAATATTAAATTATTTACCTTAATAACTAGTCATGAAACAACTAACAATTTATATAATATAAAATTTATATTTCACATCCAAACATTCCCTTAAGAAATTTCATATTAAAAGGTATAAAAATATTATACAAACCCCCAAGATTACTATGACCAAAGTGAAAAAATCTGTACGAAACATCCATGCAATGATAGGAACCACATCCTCAAGCTTCCACCACTACTATCTACCCAAAAATCAACAATACACTCAATATACAAATAATAAACAACATTCCATTACCTTGAAAAAACATGCAACAATATTTACATATACCCAAGGGTTTATATACAGTGTGATAAAAAACTAGTATATTTAATCCTTGTTAAAGAGATTCTATTCCAAAACATTTTAAAGATAATTTAACATTATCTCTTAAATTAATGATTTTAAAAAATTTCTAGGAAATCATTTTTAAGTAATAATATTAAATAATGACAAGAAAAAACATACAATGAAAACCAATACATACCAATTTTCTTGAAATAAAAAGGGATTTATAAAAGTTCACACATAACGACATCGACATGAAGGAGGTCCACTATATACTGACGGTTTGCACCCAATCATACAATGTAGATCATCATTGGTAAAACAATCTGGTCAAACAAAATCAAGTGGAATTCTAGGAACCTCTAATATCATTGAAAATGTATTATTAAAATCATGACCCTCAGCTTTCTCGTGCATGAACCACTAGGGGGAATCACATCCCATGGCCTAGTGGTCTCCAATAGTATCACATGTTTAGTTAGTGTTGTAGTGTTATTCATACTTGATGAAACTTGTATGATCCACTATAGAATCATCTAGTTTCATAGACCTAGTCTATCCACCTAGTCATCTAGGATACCATTTTTATGATAATTTTTATGTTCACATTTCACACAATTGATAACATTCTCAAAACCATGTAATTCATTACATGAAATAACTCTTTTTTCACAAAACAAACCACCCACCACAAACCACCCACCAAAACCCCCTATAGATCATATTTTTTCCAACACATACACATTTTAAAATACCCTTTTTTAATAAACATAATAATAACATATAATTAATCAACCAACCGCATAGGTCATACCACCTTTTAAAAATCAAATGTAATCATTTATAATTTTCTAAAAACACACCTCTATCATTTAGACAAACTTCAACTCATTTTGGAAATTCACTACAGGCCCAAGATAACAACACATTACATTCAATATTTTTAAAAATAATCCCACAACCATTATTAAGCAAATATTTTTATAAAACATGTTATACACTTTACAAAAAAATCATAAAAACCATCCTTGAAACGACGCACTGAAACTGAAACACAAAACCTAGTAATATTCTATTGAAAAATCCAAAACCCAACACATAAACATTCCAAGGGATTAAAATAATAATTTTTATTCAATCACATTATTTAATGAAACATTTAAACAATTTCTAATTAACCTCTAAAAACAACAACATGAAATTACACCTAAAATACACACAATTTCATGTAAAAAACTACTCCTAAGACATTTTCTCATCAAATCCATAAACAAATACCTTCTCACCCAAAAATTAAATAATTTAACATGATAAAATTAATGTAACACAAAATTAAATACTATATAAATGAAAATTAATCTAATCACCTACCTCTTGTGAAGAAACATCCCAAAAATGTTTTGAAACCCCATAGAAACAACCATGAGAACCAATCAAGGAAATATACATCCTAAAACATCAAGACCAAACAGTAAAAAAAGAGATAAAACACAAAAATAAACCTCAAAAAAGATAAAAAAATATCCCTCCTGAAAGATAAAAAACCAATAAAAGAAGAGAGGAATACCCGAAGAGAGTCCGTGTGGTGGCAAGGTCGCACGAGGAATAGTGGTCGTTTGGGGTCATGGTCGCCAAAGAATTGTTGGCCACCAGGGGTCGCACTGGAAAACCATTTTTTAATTGGGGTTCATTCTATTTATTCGATTTCCTTTAGGGGGTAACGGAGGAGTACCACTACACTAGATAGAGGCCATCCAGGGGGATGGAGGCTATAGGGAGGTTCTCATCTAGGTGGATAGAACACACAATAACATGGAAGAAGTGGGGGTGGGGGCAATGTGATTAGGGTACATGGATGAAAAGTGTGACACACAAAAGGGGTAAAACCCATAAAATAGTAATACAAAATTAAAAAAACTAATGATAATGATAATAATAATAATAATAATTGTATGAAATATCATAATAATAATTATTATAATAACATAATAGTAATTTTAATAATTATAATAATAATAAATTTTATTATTATATTCATTATAATAATATATTCATTATTATTATTATTAAATCAATTCATTAAATATAATTTTATTTTTCATATTCTACATAATTATAATTTCTGTATACAATTCAGTTTATTTTTTAAATTTGAACATTGGAACATGTGCATGGTAAAATCGGCAAAACTGCATTGTTTTAAACCCATGAATTTTCCATGTGTCTTATGATTCAATGCCCTGAAACACATGTTTTTAAATAATGTCTCAAAAATTCTAACCGGTCATCAACTAGAACAACGTTAGGGGTACCTAATGCCTAGAAAATAAAAAATAATAATTTTAAAAGTCCAGGTTTTATAATATTAAATAATATAATTCATAAATTAATGATATAATAGAAAATATCATCTGAGATGATATTCTAGTGTATGTGAATTCACTTATTTCCCAATAATATCATATTATTACTTTTAGCCACGGGGTTATGTTCTCAGTAAAACTCAAACATTGAACCTTTACAATATCCAACCTATATATAGAATGGTTTTATTGTACATGTGGGGCATAAGAATGAATCACCCAATAATATTAATAAATGGGTTATATGAACACGTCCTTCACTATTGGGTGAACTAGTAATTTTTTTCAAGAAGAATGATGGTTCATTACACCTATAAAAAAATCCTAATCAGCTTAAAAAGATGAAGACAAAGGACATGTATCAACTTCCATGGATTGATGAACTATTTTTTCAACTAAATCTATGTTAGACCTTTTCTAATGTCGATATTTACTCGTTATATTATCGATTAATGTTTGGGATGTGTATATTACAAATAATTTTTAACATAATAAAAGTAAATATGAGTTCATAAATATTCAATATGGACTCACCAAATCTCCATAAATCTTCATGGACATTAGTAATATATTTATTATTGATTACATAAATAAAAATTGGTATTGTTTATAGACCATATTTATATGTACTCTCAAATCACAGAGTCACATGAGGTCAAATTTAATTATTTAATAGTGATTTTTTTAAAGGAATTTTTTTTAAAGAATATTAGATACATCATCTAGAATGATAATATAAATTTCATATGGAATGATATCACTAAAAATTTATATATGTGAATCCTTTAAAAATGAAGGCAATTAATGGATGGAAGACAACACCATTTGTTATGTGAATTTGATGTTTCAATGTAATGGGAATGTACTTTCTTAAATTTTTGAAAAGATTGTCACATATCAAAATCTGACTAACCATGATATATTAGAAGGGTGTAAAATTAAGCTGGACTAGTGAATGTGAATAATTATTTAAATAGCCAATGATAGAGCTAATCACAGCAGCTGTGCTCACATTACCAACCAGTGGGAGATGATGTTTTATCTATTATGATTCTTCTAAAAAATTATCTTGGTTGTGTAATAATGTAAAAGGAAATATTAATATCACCTATCAATATCCATTTATAAATCCAAGTGAAGACATACACAACTCATAATTTGAATTAGTAGTAGTGTTCTTCACACTAATCATTTGGTGAAATTTTCTCTATTGAGAGATGTTTGACATATTTACAAAACATAAATGACTTATGTATATATATAGATATAAGTGGATAAGAATTCACTAATGACGGTGTATATAGATGATCAAAGATTACTATATTTTAGTCCATTACCATCTAAGGATGTAAATCGATGTGGCAGATTCAATAGGTTAAAATAATCCTACAATTCAATCCATGATATTGATTGAAAGGGATCCAATCTTTGTAGACATGAAAATTATTGATATATTAATAATGAATGGAGATTCATAATTCCATTCTCAAATAATAGATCATATATCTATTATTTTTAGGATCGAAGAGGATGAACAAGATGAAAAGGGTTTATAGAAAAATGTAGTGAATATTCTAGAGTTTAAAATTGATAAATATCGAGATATATGATTGGGATCCAAGATATGTGTCCCGTTATAACCATAATTGATGAGGGAATATCTGGATAATATCCATATACTAACATTATCTATTAATCTAGGAATCACTAAAATATATATATATCTTAATAAATACTTTTGGTGGGATATCATTCATAGGTAGATTTTGGAATATATATCATAATGATTGGTACTCAAGAATTTCAATTATAAAAATTAAAATTCCATGGGTATGATGTAACCATTTCCCACACCAGAATATAGAGGAAATAACCATGGATTTCATCATTGGAATCCCAAATACACATAATTAAAATAATGTCATTTGTGTGATAGTGTATTTTCATACAAAGCTGGCACATATCACTACATTCATGGAATATTTATCTCTTTAATAACTCAGTGATATATACATAATTGAATAAGTAGGACTAAATAGAGTTTCACTGCATATTATATCTAATTATGATCGGAGGCCTACATTGTGGTCTTGGATGAGAATTCACCAATCATTGGATATAGAAAATGGTTTCCCAGTTTATAATTGAAGTGCACTGTGTTGCATTTGTTGTCAATAAGGTATGTTGTTGATCAGAAGATGTCAAAGAATGAATGGGTTTCAAGGAGAGTAAATATGTGAATGAAAAAGGCTATGATGGTGTTGGTGATGAATGGAGGATGGCCATTGTGTTAAGATGAATGTCACTTAGGAGATTCACTAAGTGGCATAAGTGTTTATGGATGAAACATTCTCTAGTATCAGATGATTGTAGAGCTGTTCTTAATGTTCCAATACTTGTATCAAGGTGATACTAAGTGAAAACACTTGAAGAATGATGATGGAGCATCATTACATCAGACGATTGATGATCTGATCTTTAAGTTCCAAGAACTTGTATCAAGTAGATACAATGTCACAACATTGTTTGAAGACCATGCATTGTACTGACAATGCATGAGGGGATGAAGTGATCCATCCAAAATCATTAGGTGGATGAAGTGGTGCTAATTATGTCCATGCACTATCACTTAGTGCATGTGAATTTGAAGAAGATCCAACTTGATCTCTGATTGAATCAATGAAGAACATTGAAGATTATTTGATTCAGGAGCTTCGGTTGAAGGAAAAAACCTTTGTGAAGTCCCTCCTAAGTGAAGAATAAAATTGATGAGAAGATGGAGGAATTATTTTGAAGAAGAAGAAGAATGGAGAAGAGGAAGAATGGCCTGGAATAAGTGGCATTTGGCATTTGAACTTGGGTTACTTTGTTTTTATAGAAAGTCCATAAGTCTCTACTTAGGAAAAAAGGAAGCCACCAAGGGCCAACCTTAAGGGTTCAACCCAAGACACATGTGGGACTAGGTCACCACGCCCAAGGGGATCCCATGGGGCCATCCCAAGAGAGGTCGGGGCCGTGTATAAGCCCCAAGGCCACGTGGTGATGAAGCCCGCGCAGCGTGAGCGCGAGGAGAGCACCCGTGTGTGCATAGTGGGCGCCAGTGGCGTGCCCGAGTGGCAGGGGTGGGCGCAAGAGCACGTCCGTAGAGAAAACCCGGTGCAGGGCGGCACCAGGAGGGGAGAAGTTCAACTGAGGAGTAGCGGAGAGCGCTTGGGTGATAAACCGCAGAAAAACAGAGATTCGTTTCGATGTGGGACGCAGGATTTTGCCGCAGGAGTGATCCTGGCCGCTCATCTGATCACGTAGTCGATCTGAACCACTCATCGCATCCCGCACGCGATCTTCTGATCGAGGCCGTCCAAATGTTATTAAACGGCTGATCCGACGGCTGCCATATCGTCTTCCTCGAGCTCAGCCGAAGACCACCCCGCAAAGCAGCCGCTGAACCAGAGGCCTCCCGAATGAAGAATTCGAGCTCCCGACCACTGTTGATCAAACCGAAGGCTCCATTAGGTTTGTCTGGACCTACTGAACATATCCATGCATAAAAATATGCAAGCACACGTTGAGTGGAGAAAATAGGAGTTCGGACGAGGCAAACGAAGTGATGAGGCCATGAGGTTTATATTCTGCATGGTTTGGACCGAAGGAAGTCCGTGCATGCGTTTAAATCGCATGCACGTGAAGAGGAAAACAAAGAGAAGTGATCCCGCGTGAAACAGAAAATAAAAAACGGAATTTGCGGCTCGTTTAAAGATTTCAAAGATCCGAAATCTTCGGGAATTTAAGTTGCAATCACGCGGATCATGTGAGGCATCTCTCTGCCTATAAAAGGAGAGGTCAAGGCTCTGTTTAGGCTTGCTGATACTATGTTGAAGAACTGAAGTCCCATGGAGCTCCTTTGAGCCTCACGAAGTCAAAGACGCCGTGCAACTCACTTGCACAACTGAAGTTCCTTGGGCGCTACCCCTTTGCGCGACATGAATAAGGGATTTGGGTAGCGCACTTGCGCGCTCACGGTTGAAGCCCTTGTGCCTTTTCACTTGCATGGCCGAGGTGTACTTGACACACTTGCGCTCCCACGGTGTCATACCTTGCGCGCCCCACGGCATGTGGTAACACCTTTCATGCCAGACGCAGTGTTGAAGTGGTGGCCGCTTGCACCTGAGGACCTACGCGATCCAAGGCAGTAGCCAGCTGCACCTTGCGCGCCTCCTTGAAGATTGAGTTCGGGTGAAGAACACCTCACCCACGGGTTAAGAGTGTGCAAAGCAGTATACCACACTTTGTGTGTGTGTGGTAAGTGGAGAAGAAGACCCGATGCTTTGAGTGCACAAAGAATTAACAAGGCCGGGGCCTTATGTGTGTGCATTCTTGAAGAGTGAAGACCATCACACTTTTTGTGTGTGTGCAATTCAAGTGAAGGCCGATACTTGCATGCCTTGTGTGCAAAGTGAAGTAGGGAGGCCTTAGGCATTTGTGTGTGCAAAAAGAAAACAAAGAGGCCGAACATGTGTGTGTGCACTAAGTGAAGTGAACACACATAGAAGAAGGAGGATACTCACACAAAGTAGAACACACTTTTAAGTGTGTAAGAAAAGAGAATAAAGTGTGTGAAGAAGTTCAAAGAAGGTGTGTGATAAAAAGGATTACACCCTTTGTGGGTTTACTGCACCAAGAGAATAAGAAGTGGAGTGCATGCTTGCATGCATGCACGTGCACACGTGAACAAGATCAAATCTGGTTGTGTGCATCTGAGATGACCAAGACCGGAAGTTCTTGAAGATTATTAAGAAGTCATGATGTTAGTGCATGAGGATGAAGATATGTCATGCACTCAGTGCATGAAGTTGATGTGAAGTGAGACTGAAGCCAGACTGAAGTTGAAGACATCAGCTGCCTGAGTTTTCAGTAATTGAGAAGAGACTGATCAACAGAAGTGATCAGAAGTGCTGAGCAAGACCAACAGACCTTATCTGAGGCTGTTGAAGATTCTTGAAGAGAGAAGCCAGGTCATCCTTAGAAGAAAAGAGATAAATCATGAGCAAGACGAGAAGACCTGTTCATCACAAGTGAGCAGAGGAACAGAGCAAGGACAGCAGCCTTTATCCCAGGCTACTGAAGATACTTGAAGAAGCTTAATGTGAAGAAGAGCTACTCGTGTGACTCGAGAAGCCAGGAGAAGCCCCCTGTGAGACTC
The DNA here is from genome assembly GCA_963277665.1 of Viscum album. Taxonomy (NCBI): domain Eukaryota; kingdom Viridiplantae; phylum Streptophyta; class Magnoliopsida; order Santalales; family Viscaceae; genus Viscum; species Viscum album. The sequence goes on along the minus strand of OY728126.1, from coordinate 1,657,282,044 downwards.
AGGGCGGAAGAAGTCTTCAGTGGGATTCTGGAGCAGGCCAGTGGGACTCTGGTAACACTATGGGATGCAGTATAAAGATCCTCCTGTGGGACTCAAGAGAGATACAGTGGGACTCTGTATCGAACATTGTAATACTAACAGATTATAATGGAAGAAACCATGCTGGGGTGTTTAACCAACATGGCAAGGACGTTGGCCTTTGGTGCCGAACCTTGTAAATCCTTGTGTCCCGTGCCTTTACATTTACTGCATCACTCGAGGAAAGGCTGAGAGATACAAGAAGAGTGGATCAAGGCCTTAACAAGCCATAGTGGTTTAATTGATAAAGAATCAATTAGTAAAAAGTTATAAAGGATCACTGATTCACCCCCTCCCCCTCTCAGTGATCACACTGATCCGGTCACTTCAATTGGTATCAGAGGGAAGGTTACCTCTAAAAGATCCAAGGGATTCTTTATGAAGTGCAGATTTGAGGAAATGAGCGACCAGCCTCAAATGGAGATATCTGCCAAGACTCAGAAAAATAGAAAGAAGAAACAGGCCAAGAAAATGAAGAAAGCCTGTCCTAGCTGTGATGAAGTTGGAACAATGAAAGATATTCAACGTACAATCAAATATATTCAGAATAAAGTCCCCATGGAAGTGGAAATGTGTATTAATACTGGCATCCTTGATCATCAAGATGAAAAATTACAGCTAGAAGAAGAAGCCAATTCTATGGAAGATCAATTGGCAAAAAGGGTTGGCATAACCAACACTCTCAGAAAGCTGGTGACGGCTAAGGATGAAACAGTTTCTCTTTGCAATGAAAGATATGAAGGTACTTGTGAAGAATTTCAAATAAGCCTTTCTGGGAAATAATTCTTTAAGACAATGGTCAAAGAAGTTTTCCATGCACTGGAAAAATTGCACAAAGTTTCAATGAATGTCATAGATGCTCAACTTGAAGACAAAGTAAACAGGGTGAAGGATCTTGAAAATTCATTACAAGAAATGAAGAAGGTGCATGAAGACCAGTTAGAACAGCTGAAAGAAAATTGGGAAGGAAGGCTAAGAACTGTTGAGGATGATAAGAACTCCCTTAACATGAAATGCTTAGAACTTGAGTTGATATTGAAAAATATGCAATCACCCAAAGTTGAAACCTCCCAGTCAGTTGAAAGAAGAAATTTTGCTACTCAAGTGAGCTTTGAGAAGGATGTTTTTAAGAGAAAGACATCCTCTAATAAAAGGGAAAAACTTCTAAAAAGAAGGTACCATCCATACCATCTTGTACTCATGTTTCTAAATGTGTTTCCACAAAAAGTGCAGGATGGAAGACTAATTCCAAACAAGTATGGTTGAAGACAATGAAGAAAGAGAGCTCTCCTGAAACAACACAGCAAGTCAAGAAAAGTACCCAACAATCAGAAGGACTGAAGAGGTCAAGATTTGTGGGTCAGTGTTGGTGTTGTAATAAGTATGGGCACTGTGCAAAGGATTATTGGTACAATCCACTGAATGTCAAAGCACAAAGGAATCCCATGACAAGGGGGAGCAAGCCAGAAGAAAAGAAGCAGCATCCATAGGTTCAGAGACATCTGTTTACTACAAATAGATTTGGATTACTTGACAACATCTGGGATGATTGCAAAAGTGGTCAAAAAGATACATGTCAATCTCCAACTGTATCCAGAGCTCAAAAGAAGAAAGGATCACAGAACCTGGCTCAGAAAGAATCCTTGGTAAGCAAACAGAAGAAAGGTGACAATGCTCCCACGATGATGTTTAAAAAGGAAGAGAAGTACTTGGAGTCTAAATCCTATAAGGGTGATGCATCCAGAAGGACCACCAAGAAAACATGATTTTACTGTGGAAAGAAAAGACACACCATGGATCTTTGTGAACAAGCCATGGAATTGAATAGAAGAAGACTTGACTCGAAAAGACAATCAATCCAGAAGAAGCAGAAGGGGTTGACTGAAAACAAGTTTCCTAATAATGGTAGTTTGAAAGCATCAAAGAAACCATGTGGAATTTCCAGAACTGAGGCCACACTTCCAAGTGACTTACTAGTCATATGTCCCAATCAGTTGCAACTTTCCAAAGATCTTCAAAGAGTTGAAGATGATGTTCTGGCAATTGCTAAGGAAAAAGGGAAGAAGAAGATTTCACATGAAGATCATGTTCTGTGTGTGAGGTGCAATCAAGCTGGACATACTAGTGATAAATGCATGATATTCATTCCAGCTCAGAAGGGATTCTTCAAAAGAATGAAGATTGCACCAGGAGACTCTAGTGCTTAGAAGGAACCTAGAAATAGAGGAGTCACACACAAAGAAGTTAAAGAGGTGTTGAGATCCACACCAGCACAAACACCATTGAAGATCAAATGTGCAAGTGTGAAGAATGGTGAAAATGGGACATCTCGGTTGAGAGAATCTTCTCAACCTTGTTGTTCACATTGATGAACCAAGGAGGTTCCATCTTATTCCCTAATCACATGTATTTACATGTGCTAACATTGTAGGGAATTTAAGATGACGATCATTCTCAACTGGAGGATGGTTTTGGAAAGAATGGAGTGCACCCCTTGAGGGGGAGCCAATCTGTAGAAGATGGGATTCTGAGATTCAATACCATCTTGAGAAAAGCTGAAGGTATTCCAATCATACTTTCATTCCTTGTTTCATAATTGTATTCATCATGACAATTAAGGGGGGGTATTGATTGAAGGCAAATGGTTGAAAGGGGGAGCTTTATCTTTGCACCTGAACATTCTAATGAGTTTTGTGAAGTTGTGCAGGATTTAGAAAATTCATTGTCATATCTGAAAAATTTCAATCCCCTTGAAGCATGATCTCACATGTATAGTGAATATTGGACAACATTGAGTACCATGGTTACATCACTCCTGATTTCTACACCGGGTTAGCCCAAGTAGACTTAGAGTTGATGTACTAAAGGTTCGTTGCTAAAGAGAACATGCGACATCATCCATCTCTCAGTGTTTTTCAAGAAAATACTTTTCAAAGGGAGGAAGTGATATTTTGAAAAGGAACCACACCACACCTTTGCATTTGGTTGCCAATAAGGGGGAGAAAAGCTGACATATTGCCCCAGAAATGTGTGGCACACATATTGACCCATTCATATGTATTCTACTGATTAGATTGACAATATGTACTCTAGTGGTATTGAAAACAAATACAAAGGGGGATATTGAAGTGCATTGTGTTGCATTTGTTGTCAATAAGGTATGTTGTTGATCAGAAGATGTCAAAGAATGAATGGATGTCAAGGAAAGTAAATATGTGAATGACAAAGGCAATGATGGTGTTGGTGATGAATGGAGGATGGCCATTGTGTTAAGATGAATGTCACTTAGGAGATTCACTAAGTGGAATAAGTGTTTATGGTTGAAACATTCTCTAGTATCAGACGATTGTAGAGCTGTTATTAATGTTCCAATACTTGTATCAAGGTGATACTAAGTGACAACACTTGAAGAATGATGATGGAGCATCATTACATCAGACGATTAATGATCTGATCTTTAAGTTCCAAGAACTTGTATCAAGTAGATACAATGTCACAACATTGTTTGAAGACCATGAATTGTACTGACAATGCATGAGGAGATGAAGTGATCCATCCACAATCACTAGGTGGATGAAGTGGTTCTAATTAAGTCCATGCACTATCACTTAGTGCATGTGAATTTGAAGAAGATCCAACTTGATCTCTGATTTAATCAATGAAAAACATTGAAGATTATTTGATTCAGGAGCTTCGATTGAAGGAAGAAACCTTTGTGAAGTCCCTCATAAGTGAAGAATACAAATTGATGAGATGATGGAGGAATTCTTTTGAAGAAGAAGAAGAATGGAGAAGAGGAAGAATGTCTTGGAAGAAGTGGCATTTGGCATTTGAACTTGGGTTACATTGTTTTTATAGAAAGTCCCTAAGTCTCTACTTAGGCAAAAAGGAATCCACCAAGGTCCAGCCTTAAGGGTTCAACCCAAGGCACATGTGGGACTAGGTCACCACGCCCAAGGGGATCCCATGGGGCCAGCCCAAGAGAGGCCGGGGCCGTGTATAAGCCCCGAGGCCATGCGGTGATGAAGCCCGCGCAGCGTGAGCGCGAGGAGAGCGCCCGTGTGTGCATAGTGCGCGCCAGTGGCACGCCAGAGTGGCAGGGGTGGGCGCAAGAGCGCGCACGCAGAGAGAACCCGTTGCGGGGTGGCACCAGGAGGGGAGAAGTTCAACTGAGGAGTAGCGGAGAGCGCTTGGGTGATAAACCGCAGAAAAACCAGGATCCGTTTCGATGTGGGACGCGGGATTTTGCCGCAGGAGTGATCTTGGCCGCTCATCTGATCGCGCGGTCGATCTGAACCGCTCATCGCATCCCGCATGCGATCTTCTTATCGAGGCCGTCAAAATGTTATTAAACGGCTGATTTGACGACTGCCATATCGTCTTCCTCGAGCTCAGCCGAAGACCACCCCGCGAAGCTGCCGCTGAACCAGAGGCCTCCCGAATGAAGAATTCGAGCTCCCGGTCACTGTTGATCAAACCGAAGGCTCCATTCAGTTCGTCTGGCCCTACTGAACATATCCATGCATAAAAATATGCATGCACACGTTGAGTGGAGAAAATTGGAGTTCGGCCGAGGCAAACGAAGTGCCGAGGCCATGAGGTTTATATTCTGCATGGTTTGGACCGAAGGAAGGCCGTGCATGCGTTCTAAATCGCATGCACGTGAAGAGGAAAACAAAGAGAAATGATCCCGCGTGAAACAGAAAATAAAAAATGGAATTTGCGGCTCGATTAAAGATTTCAAGGATCTGAAATCTTCTTGAATTTAAGTTGCAATCACGCGGATCATGTGAGGAATCTCTCTGCCTATAAAAGGAGAGGTCGAGGCTCTGTTTACGCTTGCTGATCCTATGTTGAAGAACTGAAGTCCCGTGGAGCTCCTTTGAGCCTCACGAAGTCGAAGCCGCCACGCAACTCACTTGCGCGGCTGAAGTTCCTTGCACGACAATAAGAAGGGATTTGGGAAGCGCACTTGCGTGCTCATGGTTGAAGCCCTTGTGCCTTTTCACTTGCATGGCCGAGGTGTCCTTGACACACATGTGCACCCACGGTGTCATACCTTGCGCGCCCCACGGCCTGTGGTAAAACCTTGCATGCCAGACGCAATGTTGAAGAGGTGGCCGCTTGCACCTGAGGACCTACGCGACCCAAGGCAGTAGCCAGCTGCACCTTGCGCGCCTCCTTGATGATTGAGTTCGGGTGAAGAACACCTCACCCATGGGTTAAGTGTGTGCAACGCAGTATACCACACTTTTTGTGTGTGTGGAAAGTGGAGAAGAAGACCCGAGGCTTTGAGTGCAAAAAGAATTAACAAGGCCGGGGCCTTATGTGTGTGCATTCTTAAAGAGTGAAGACCATCACACTTTTTGTGTGTGTGAAATTCAAGTAAAGGCCGAGACTTGCATGCCTTGTGTGCAAAGTGAAGGAGGGAGGCCTTAGGAATTTGTGTGTGAAAAAAGAAAACAAAGAGGCCGAACCTGTGTGGGTGCACTAATTGAAGTGAACACACTTAGAAGAAGGAGGATACTCACACAAAGTAGAACACACTTTTAAGTGTGTAAGCAAAGAGAATAAAGTGTGTGAAGAAGTTCAAAGAAGGTGTGTGCTAAAAAGGATTACACCCTTCGTGGGTTTACTGCACAAAGAGAAGAAAAAGGGGAGTGCATGCTTGCATGCATGCACGTGCACACGTGAACAAGATCAAATCGGGTTGTGTGCATCTGAGTTGACCAAGACTGGAATTTCTTGAAGATTATTAAGAATCCATGTAGTCAGTGCATGAGGATGAAGATATGTCATGCACTCAATGCATGAAGTTGATGTGAAGTGAGACTGAAGCCAGACTGAAGTTAAAGACATCAGCTGCCTGAGTTTTCAGTAATTGAGAAGAGCCTGATCAACAGAAGTGATCAGAAGTGCCGAGCAAGACCAATAGACCTTATCAGAGGCTGTTGAAGATTCTTGAAGAGAGAAGCCAGGTCATCCTTAGAAGAAAGCAGATAAATCCTGAGCAAGATGAGAAGACATGTTCATCACAAGTGATCAGAGGTACAGAGCAAGGCTAGCAGCCTTTATCCCAGACTGCTGAAGATACTTGAAGAAGCTTAAAGTGAAGAAGAGCTACTCGTGTGACTCGAGAAGCCAGGAGAAGCCCCCTGTGAGACTCAGGGCGGAAGAAGTCTTCAGAGGGATTCTGGAGAAGGCCAGTGGGACTCTGGTAACAATGTGGGACGTAGTATAAAGAACCTCTTGTGGGACTCAGGAGAGATACAGTGGGACTCTGTATCGACCATTGTAATACTAACAGATTATAATGGAAGAAACCATGTTGGGGTGTTTAACCAACATGGCAAGGACGTAGGCCTTTGGTGCCGAACCTTGTAAATCCGTGTGTCCTGTGCCTTTACATTTACTGCATCACTCAAGGAAAGGCTGAGAGATACAAGAAGAGTGGATCGAGGCCTTAACAAGCCATAGAGGTTTAATTGATAAAGAATAAATTAGTAAAAAGTTATAAAGGATCACTGATTCACCCCCTCCCCCTCTCAGTGATCACACTGATCTGGGCTCTTCAATAATCACCCTTAGAATGATGTCATGTCAGAAAGAACCATTCCATCACTAAAGGATATGTTGAGATCATTTTAAATTAAAATACATGGATGATTTTAATGTAATATACTCCTAGTGGTGTTCACAGATAATAATATATTCCATTCTGACTTTCAAATTTAACATTATGAGTCTCTATATGGGAAAAGATTTCAAAGTCTAACATGATAGTATAATTTTTGGAGAATAATATTATGCAACATAATATCATCCATGAAACTATAGATAAGGGTTAATGTAACATCCCAGGTAAATAAAGAACATGAAAATTTTCACATTTATTAATATTTATGAATTAAATATTAATTCTACTTTAAACGGGACGATATTTTCAATGGTGTGCCTAATATGAAACAATGGGTTTCTTTGAATTTTTACGTTTCACACTAAGAATATAATATTATTTATTTAAATGGTAGATAACACCTAGCCACTGTAATGGAGGGAATGAAAAAAACTAACAATAAAATTAGTATATATGTTTGTTAAATGTTTTTACATTTATCAAATTAATGCTAGAGGCTTAAAATGCGAATGAATCTAACTTTAAACATAATTTACTTTTAAATATTGATTTACCGGATTTTAATGGAGAACCCTCATTAAAAATGGTGATGTTAACTTTTATATGTTTCATTGGACAAAAAAATTATTCTTTATAATTGGGACATCAAAATTTACTTTGGGTAAATTTTTGGTATTTTTCTGAAAAAATTCATTTTTTATGAATAGTGAAAAATACTATATTTTAATTAAAAATATACATTTAATATAATTTATTTATATGGTTTTATTAAATATTTAATTGGTATTAATTTTTAATAAGATTATATTTTTACAATTTAATATGATGTTGGTCATTAGAATTAATTTCACTTTGAAATTCGGCATAATCAAGTGTCAATCTTTTGATAGATATTGTTTTTTATAAACAAGCTATTTATTTTCATAATGGGAATTAATTTTAAATTAATTAATGAAACCTCTATGATTTTAATTTGGTAAAATAGAGATAATTTTTTAATTCAAAATATCAACTATAGCTTTGGCTGAATTTTTGGTAGTTTTCTAAAAAACATAAATTTTTGATGAATAATGAATCCACTATGTAGTAGTTAAAAACTAACATTTTAATTTAAATAATAATTTACCACATCTGTGGATTGAATTTAGAAATTACTACATATATGTTTGTTATTATTAAGAAAAAATTGGTTCAATTAGATGAAAATAATTTCTGGTGAATCGTAACTTTTGACTTTTATTTAACACGGTTAACGGTAAATTTGGTAATTCAAGATAAAAATAATATTATAATAATTAAAAATTACATTAAAACTTGTCTTAAACTTATTTTAAGAGTCATGGACGACCATGGGCATACTTGGGTCGATTTTAGGACTCCATGGAGCCACTGGGAAGTGATAAAGACACTTTATTTTAATTAACTTAAAGTAAAGGAAAAGATGACACAAACAAATATCTTTTAATAAATTATTTTTTACATAGGGTTATATAAGTTATCATTTCAACTATAAATATTCATTGGAATTCTAAAATAATTCACTACATCACTGTAATTTTTTATTATTTTTATACATCAAATAAATAAAATTATTTATGACACAAAATTGATCTAGTATTTACCTCATTAATAAATGATTTAAATAAATAAGATTATAAATATTAAAATAATATAAAAAACCTATCCAATTCTTACTGGATTATTTTATTTCGACCATTATTCATCTTATATTTGACATTAATGAGTTTTATACCTTTAAAAACCAAATATAATTATATAATAAAATAATATTTTTCACACTTTCCTAAAGAGCCCCTCATCCCTTTATAAAAATCCTTCACTTATAACTCATTCCTCACACATCTCAACCCGCATGGATCATCCAAACCTATTCCAAGTAAGCTCTAAATATACCTCCCTGCCTTCTAGATGCCTTACCATATGTAAAAGTCTCTTTCAGGCATCCTTTCGGTTTAAACCAAAAGGAGTTACCCAAATTAAAGGGAACAATTTCTATTGGATTATTTTATTTTAATTTATTTATAAAAGCCCTAATTTTTTTATTCATTTATTTTATAACAAAAAAATATCCTAAATATACTAGTATGTTTATATGATAAGGATTCTAACTACACATATACACACCTCCATCTAATGGGTAAAAACATATTATTTTTGAGAATGGAAAACTAACACCTCACGAAACGATGATTGAGAAATTATCTCCTTCCACCTCATATGGTGGTCATTTTGATGACACTATATTTATATATGAGACATTATATGTTAGTTTTTTCTTTATTATTATGTATTTTTAATTTATACAATACCTTTTGGGTTTCCATTTGACTAAACGCGATAATTTCATTTGAGGATGTACGGACTACTGCCACCTCAAAGTGATATGACTCGTTCATACCATCAGTTTCACACATAAACGATGGAGTTATTGAAATTATATATTAAATTAAACTATAATAAATATATAACTATTTATCATTAGGTTTTCATTAAATTAAAATATGAAATTGAAATTAAATTAGTGTTTATTCTTACGTACGGCTTACTGTCTCCATTAACGGTGCATTTCATTTCTTACCTCCAAATGTTATGTAATATTATAAATACATGTATATACTAGATATATATGATATATATAATATATAAATCATGAATTTAATTCTATATATAATCAATGGTTTACTATGTGAACAATTTTTAATTATAAGAAGTTCATTTTTGACTGAAGTACCAAATATCGACAAAACTAACGTTATTAACATAAATAATTACATAATGTTTATAACATATTAATAAGTGATATTAAAGGAATAATAAACATGAAATATTTTCTTAAGAAATTAGAAATTAACTTTAGTTTATCATTCAGAAAGAACAAGGAACAAACGAGTCATGTCGGACACGAGGAAAGGGGTTTCTTATCTCACATTTAATTCTATGAGTTTTCCATTGTTCACCACTAATTTATTGCATTTGGATTATTTTGTACTACCATTTGATATATATTATCATAATTATATTTATATTAATTTTATCTTGTGAACCATTTTTTGGTTATTAACTTTTGGTAATATGTCCCAATTGATTACAATGTGGTAAGGTGTTTTAATCTCACTTTTTAATCCAGTGTGATTCATGCTATATTGTCAATATTTCCGTGGTGTGGTGTGCATACTACCCATGAATTGTATTTTTTGTGTAATATACATTCATTTATGATTACTTACATATTAATTGAATAATTTCTCTTTTATGGGTTGTATGTTTTGTAAGTTACCAAATCTTTAAGGGAACCTTTTAACCCAATTTCCATTTCTTTGGTTAATCATCAAATTCATAATTACGCTATTCTATGATTATGTCTGGAATCAATATTTATTTACTTATGTTGTAATTTAAACTCCCCCTTTTTTGGATTTACTATTGATACACATAATCACTCCATTAATAAATTCCCTAGTCCTCGATATGAACTTGCTATGATTAATTTTAAATAAATTTTCATTCATTGAGTTAAACATCCATGTCATTGGTTTTGTCCTAAAAAGAACATGTGTGAATTTACAATGATTTATTTACACTGAATGTCCAATAATATTGAGTGTATTTATATTTTTCACATACAATTATGTAATGACTTATCCTTGATCTAAGGATACAATTTTTATATGGGATTTCAACTCAATTTACATTCCATCGAGACTTCACTATCATTATGCACCAATTCACTTTTATACAGTCTATATACTATCCATTGTAATATTATTTCATCAATCCCTTTATTCTCATGATATTATAATTTTCTAATTCAAAATTATTTCTCAATTATTTGAATTCATGAGTCTCTCATTTGGATAAAAACTCATTAACTAAAATATAGTTTTAAATATTTTAAAGATTTATTCTTCTAAATATTTATCATTAATGTCCATGTTTTAAAAAATGTTTAAAGTATTTATTAATATGAATATTATTGTTTTCAAATTATAATTTCTTTAAACGTTTCAATGTGGTACGGGACACTTTGATTAAAAAATCTATTTATTAAATGTTTTAAATGGTTTTGAAAATTGGTTTTCAAGCATTTATTTTGTCTATGATATGTTGTTATTGCAATGTGGATATGTTATTTTTTCATTTTTTATTGTTTAATGTGTTATTAAGATGTCTTGGTTCTTGGTAATTGTATATATATATGGGTTGTTTTGTGAAAAACCTACGGTGGGTGGGCATGAGATATCTCTCCAATGCATTGGGTAACGTGATGGAGGTGAACGTTAATTTTTCTCCTATGAAATTTAGGGAATATACTGTGATGGATATTCCAAATGTGACTCCCTATGTAGATGTGATAGCTATGATGTATGTATGTTATGAATGCCATAATTTACCTTTATGATTTATTATTTATGCCTGTTATTCATTAATCTTATGATTTCATAAGGTATGTAATGATTAAAAAGTATGGTTTCATTGATTTGTATTCAATGATTGGATAATGTTTTAGTTCCATATTTTATAACCCGTACTAAACTAATTATACTCATCCAATGTTTTTGAAATGTTTTCCACAGGACATAATGCTGAATAGAGTCCAGGATAGGATGAAAGAAAAGTCATGTTGTCTAAAACATGGAACTAGACTTGTTTTTTTTTGAGTTTTATTTTATAAAAAAATGGATACTATGTAGTAGTGTGTACATGTAATTTTCATGTTGATGTGTATTAGTTATGGCCAAATTATCAAAAATTATAAACCTAAAGAGATCCTCAATGTAAAAAATTCATTTAATTTAGGATAATGTAATGTTTAATGCTCAGTCCTTATAGTTGGTACCTGAGGTCGGTTTAGACAACTTTTGGGATTATGAGTTTTTGTTAGACACATGGTTAGTCCATATGTCTCTTATTTCCATTAAATCATTGTTTTATAACTTTTTCAGATCAAGGAAAGTCAGTTAAAAATGGAAGGATGAGGGTCTCAAATGATATTCCTATCTCTTCCAGACGACTTTCTTGCAAAAATTATTGCAATGTCCTGGTCAGATGATTGTGAAAAGTTATCTAGAATACAACTCACTTGAAAGAATTTGTTTAAGATATCAAAAACCTCCACTAAACTTCATTATCATCATGGATCGTGGGATGTATTTAATCAAATCCTATTATCAAAATATTCTCATATTTTCATGAAAGTTAAATATTATCAAGGAAATTTTAAATATTTTACCTTATCACAATATTTTGAAGCATATTATGATTCTCAAAAAGGTTATAAATAAGGAGACCCTTACACCAACTATTTATATTTGATTCCACAATATATTATCTTAGCACGCCCCTATGGAATTTTAAAAGGACCGTTAATTGAACGTTTCTACTCAAATTTGGTCTGACTGTTTTATAGAAATAATTTTTTATCAAATATTTTGAAATTATATGTCATTAATGAATATTTTCCAAAAAAAAATTCTCTAAACACCCATATGACCCATGTTGTACACCGTGTATTTGAATGAATGAAGAAAATTATTTTTAAGGATCTATAAATCATTGTTGTAGTGTGTTTACCTTCTACCTATGTGAACGAGATGATGATGAAACAAAATGGACACCATGATCAAGGTATGATGCTCTTCATTTTAGGGATCTTTCTATTTTATCATATGGTGGTGAAATGAAAAAAATACAATATATATAAGACTTCACGAATTAAGATGTCGATATCATAATGAATTGGGATGAATATGAGGGGTATAAGGAAACTATTAAGGTTAAAACATGTTAGGGTTATTATTTAGTTTTATAAAAAGGACAACCTGTAGGATTTGTGAGAAACCGCCACATCCATAACGACCACGGGAATCAAACCCACAACTAAAGGGCGACAAGGGTGTATCACCTACCACTGGCATACATGAAGTCCCTCATTAGTATGACTTATTATTTTAGTAACATGATATTATGGAACAAGAATAATTTAATTTTGGGAACATATGTTTAATCAAATTGATATAAATAGTATAGGAAAATGATTTGGTGATTAAGTGATTAAGGTTGTTTTGGAAGACGTTCTCTCTTTTGAGGAAACACTATATGCCTAAGGTAGATAGAATACTATGGTATTTAAATTTTGGAATAATGGTTGATATTTTATTTTAGAAGAATCTATGTTTTTATTGTGGACATATGATGATTTGGTTTATTTATGTAAATGATTATTCTATCATGGAAAATATGTGATTTGGTTAATTTTTTTCAATATGAGGCATTATGAGTAACTGGTGTTATTTGGAGATAAATATTATGATTTATCATGGAATACTATGTGATTAAATCCTTATGATATTTGGGTTACAATATTGGTTTGGAATACTTTTGATGAAATTTATGGACAGTTGTTTATTGAGTGGTCTGGTTTGAACTTTGGGTATAGTTTGATAAATTTTAGAGATTAACAGTTGGTTTTCTTTTGGTAAAAGATTATAATTTTTGGGTATTATATAATCACACAATATCCATTTTGGTTTTAGTTGATGTATAAAGAAAAGGGAATTAAATAGTTCTTCTTTTTTGGATTATGTGATTCTCTTCAATATGATTCTTATTCTTTTGATGTGACCATGTCTTTTTGAATGCTCATTGTTTGGATAAATGATTAGTTTTTGGGTGAAACTTATTAAAGGATGAAACTCTACTTGAAGGTAAATATATTTCCTTATGTTATTATTCTATGTAGTAAATTAATTCTTCAATATTATGAAAAGGAATGTAAAACAAAAATGTTGTTGGTTTACTTTTCCAACTAGGAAATCAAAGACCGTTTAACACATCATATGTTTTTTGATTTTCTGGTGGTTAACATTCTCCTAATCATGTTTTCTATCACTCTTCATCATAACTTGACTATTTGTTCTCTCTTCAATATCCTTGTTTTTCTACATGGAATCTCAGTATAGGTTATCTCTGGTGACCTTTTTACTTTTCATTATTTCTTTTAAAGTTATATTTTTGATGACTTTTTCCGATGTGCGGTGTTTAATTTTGTTTCCAGCCCCAGTTTAGAAATTTCCAGGAAAAAATGGCCAAATGGTGGGAAGGATGTTACATTCCAGGTAAATAAAAAACATGAAATTTTTCATATTTATTAATATTTGTGAACTAAATATTAATTCTACTTGAATGGGGACTCTCTGTTCGATGGTGTACCCAATACAGAACAATGGGTTTTTTGAAATCTTACGGTGCACACTAATAATTTAATATTATTATTTTCAGTGGTTGTTTACACCCAGTAACCATAATGGAGAGAATGAACATAACTAAAAACAAAATGATTATATATGTTTGTTAAATGTTTTTACATTTATCTAATAAATGTTAGAGGCTTAAAATGGGAATGAATCTAATTTTATAAATAATTTACTTTAAATGGTTTATTTACCGCCTTTTAATGTTGAACCCACATTAAATATATTTTTGGTCACTTTTATATGTTCCATTTGATAAAATAAAATTATTCTTTAGCATTCTAACATCAAATTTTAATTTGGGTTAATTTTTGGAATTTATCTGATAAAATTCATTTTTTATGAATAGTGAAAAATACAGAATTTTAATAGAAAATTTCCTTTTATTATAATTTATTTATATAGTTATATTATTATTTTTAATTGGTTTTAAATTTTAATCATATTATATTTTTACCATTTAATCCAATATTGGTCATTGTATGTAATTTCACTTTGAAATTTGCCCTAAACAAGTGTTAATCTTTTGATTGATATTGTTTCTAAAAAATATGCTATTTTCTTTGATAATATGGATTAATTTTATATTAATTAATGAAAAATTTATTCTCTTAATTGGTTAAAATAGAAATCATTTTTGAATTCGGAATATCAAATATAGCTTTGGCTGAATTTGTGATAGTTTTCTGAAAAACATTAATTTTTGATGAATAGTGAAACATCTAAGAAGTAGTTAATAACTGACATTTTTATTTAAATGAAATTTTACTTCTTCTGTGGATTGAATTTTGAAATTACATCATACATTTTTGTTATAAGTAAGTAAAATTTGCTTCAATAAGATGAAAATAATTTTTGTTGAATAGTAATTTTCTACTTTAATTTAACGCGGTTAAAGGTTAATATGGTAATTCTAGGTAAAAAAATATAATAATAATAATAATAATAAATTACTTTATCATTGGTCCTAACCTTATTGTATGAGTCATTTCATACAATGTCCTTCCTTGGGTAGAATTTGGGACCCCATCGAGCCACATGAAAGTGATAATGACACCTTGTTTTAATCAACTTAAAGGAAAAAATAACACAAACAAATATCTTTTTGTAAATTAATTTTTAAATGTGGTTATATAAGTTATCTATTCGACAATAAAAATTTATAGTAAATATAAAATGATTTATTAAATCATAGTATTTTGTTTATAATTTTTAGAAATCATATAAATAAAATTATTTATGACACAAAAATGATGTAGTATTTACCTCATTAATAAATTATTCAAAAAAATATCATTATAAATATTAAAATAACATAAAAAACCTGTCCAATTTTTATTAAATGATTTTATTTCCATGATGAGTCATCTTATATTTGACCTTAATGGGTTATAGACCTTTACAATCTGAAAATCATAATATAGTAAAATAATATTTTCACACATTCCAAAAGAGCCCCTCACCCTTATAAAGATCCCTCACTTCTAACTCAATCCTCACACCTCCCAAAGCCCTTGGATCATCCAACCCCTTCCCAAATAACTCTAAAATTCCCTCTCTTCCTCCTAGAAGACATACGTTAGGCATAAATCACTTCAAGAAGCCCTTTTGGTTTAAACTAATGGGAGTTACCCAAAATAAAGGTAATTGTTTCCATTATCTTCTTTTCTTTTATTTTACTTGTACAACACACAAAATATTTTTATTCATTTAATTTATAAAAAAACAGTATACTAAATATAATAGTATGTTTTTATGGTAATGATTCAAACTACACTTACAAAACCCTCCATCTAATGGGTAAAGAACATACTGTTTCTATGGATGGAAAACTAACGCCTCACAAAACGATATTTGTTCCATTATCTCCTACCACCTCATATGGTGGACATTATGATGAAAATGTATTTACATATGATATATATTATGTTTATGTTTTTATATTATGTATTTTTAATTTAATTCATACCTTTATAATTTCAATTAGGAGTAAACAAGATACTTTTCTTTAAGGATGTGCGGACTACCGCCCGCTCAAAGTGATATGACTCGTTCATTCCATATGTGGGACATATAAAAAATGAATTTCTTGAAATTAAATATGATATTATACTGTAATTATAATATAACTATGTATCGTCATGTTTTCATTCAATTAAAATGCAAAATATAAATAAAATTAGCGTTCATGCATACATACGGCTTACCATCTCCATGAACGATGCATTTCATTTCATACCTCCAAACATTATATACTATTATAAATAAATGTATATATGGGATATATATGATATATATGATATCTAAATCATTAATATCATTATGGATATAACTAACTTTTGACTATGTGAACAACTTGTAATTATAAGAAGTCAATTTCTTAATCAAGTACCATATATCGACAAAACGAACATCATTAACTTAAATGAATACATAATGTTTATAACATGGAAATAAGTGATATATAAGGAATAATAAACTTTATAAAAGTCCTTATGAAATTATAAATTATCTTTAGTTTATTATTAATGAAGAAAAAGCAACAAACGAGTCAAGTCGGACACGAGGTAAGGCGTTTCATTTCTCACTATTAATTCCGTGAGATTTCCATTGTTCACCACTAATTTTTTGCATGTGGTGTACTGTGTACTGCCATTTGATATATATTATATTTTTTCTCTTAATATTCATGTTATTCTATGAATCATTTGATGTTTATTAACTATTGGTCATATGAATCTATTGATTACAACGTGGTATGGTGTTTTCCTCCCACTTTTTATTCTAGTGTGATTCATGCTATATTGTCACTATTTCCATTATGTGGTGTACGTACTACACATGATTTTTAGAGTTTGTTTCATGTAATTTAATTTATGGTTATTTAAATATTCATTTAATGATTATTCTTTCATGGGTTATATGTTTCCTATGTTACCAAATCGGTAAGGGAACCTATTAACCCAATTTTCATTCCTTGGGTTAATATTCTAATTCTCAATTTTTTCATGCTATGATTATGTGTGGAATCAATATTTATTTATGTTTTATTTTCCACTCCCATTGGTTTGGATATACTTTTGAGATTCTTAATCACTCAATTGATAAATTCTTAACTTATCGATATGAACTTGCTATGAGATATTTTATCGTAATTTCTATTTATTGAGGTAAACATCCATGTCATTGGTTTTGTCTTAAAAAGAACATGTCTGAATTTCCTTTTATTGATTTAACCTGAATATCCAATAATATTGAGTGTATTTATATTTGTCACACATTATTATGTAATTGATTTAATCTTTATCTAAGGATATAGTTTGTATATGCGATTTCATTTCAATTTAAACTCCCTTGAGTCATAATCGTCTTTATGCACCAATTCACATTTATACTGTGTATATATATTACTTTGGAATATTAATATAATGAATCCCTTTATTCTCATGATATTATAATGTTCTGATTCAGTATTATTCATCAATTATTTTTTTCCAGGAGTCTACGTCACAAACCGTCCCCCAGGGCCCGTGTCATGACTACCCCAAGCCTGCCTTCCATAGGCCAAGGGATAGCGACTAGCACCAAAGGAGTAAATCCCTAAATTGGGAGGGAGTTTCTTATATAACTGAAAACACACACAAAATAGTACATAGATAGACACAAAAATCTATGTAAAACTGTATAACAAGAGAGTTCTGAAAAGTATAGGGGCCAGAAATAAAATTCTAACTGAAAGTAAAAGTACAAATAAAAAGGAAAAAATAACTGAAAGGTGAAAAGGAGCTCATGGATCGTCCACCATGGATCCCACCTGAAGGGTAGGTATAGGTAACCTTCTCGGCACTCCACGTATGTCAGTCTCACCTATGTATCGACTCACCGTGAGTTCCACCTCTGGGTACCATCTAGTCCTCGTACACTCATCCTCGCTCAGCGATGTCTGTCGTCGACATCCAACACAACGAGTTGTGGAAATATCCTGTGCAGGGGTGAGTATAACAATACTCAGTAGGGAATCTGAGACCACCAAGTTCTTTCAAAATCCACCATGGATAAACCACATAGTATATTGTATTCCATCATTCAATTATGGGATATTAATTATACTTATGGTTTAATTTTTACCTCTCAAATAAAACCTTTTAAATGAATCTATATCCTCCTTTTATGGTTATATAGGAACAATATGACCCATATTGTATAGTCACCAATAAATAATATGAAATATAATTATCCAAGAGTTCTAGGGTGGGTTATTATACCACACACATCAATATTATCCATGTTAAGTAAATTATACCCATTCTACCTTTTTCACCTGTATGTATTCCCCGCCACATTCATCACACACAGATATAAAAAGTCCTTTCATAACATAAATAAAATATAAAAGATCAATCAAAACCATTATGTTTGAAATATATTCTATTTATTTTTCCTTAATATAATGTCTCCTTTCATTCCATAGTAAATTAACCTACCCCACCATGAGGATACACATGTTCTCTTTTCTATCCACTTGATATAAATTACTATTTTGTAGAGTGATAGAGATAATCATAAGTCACTAAATTAGCTCACACAGGTATACGACTTTTGTAGAGAGATAGAGATGATCATATGTAGCCACTAAATCATCTATACTATCAGTCCTACACAGGATCTAGGACTAGAGGTTAGAGTAGTTGGAGCCACATAGGATCCAATAATAGTAGTTGGAGTTGTCATACCAACATAGGATCTAGGACCAGCGATTAGTACTGTTAGAGTCACAAATGATCTAAGAATAGTAGTCGGAGCTTTCGAACCTACAAAAGATCCAGGACCAGTGATTTTTACTGTCATACCCACACAGAATCCAGGAACAGTAGACAGAGATGTCAGACCCACATAGGATCTTGGACTAGTGGTTAGTACTGTCGAACCAACACAAGATCCAGGAATAGTGGACGAAGCTATCATACCCACAGAAGAATCCAGGACCAGTGGTTAGTATTGTTGAACACACATAGGATCCAGGAACAGTCGTCAGTGCACTGCAAGCCACAAGGTTCCACACGAAACATGCTTGATTCTGGGAGGGTCTACTCCTCAAGTTGAGTTTTGATACATCAACTATCACAACATCCCAAAAAAATGTATCCCAAATGTCCACCACTTCATTGGGGGATACCCAAACAAAATGATTCCAAGATACTGAGAACAATATGACAATGCCATTTCCAAAAAAATTTACGATGTGTAGGAATGAGGCACACACTGTGTCTTCATACCATGGGTACAACCCATGTACATCGACCTACATTGTAAGGCTGGTCAGGTAGGAAATAAAGAACATAGAATGTGGTATGGATAAACGCCGTGTCCATGAAACTGGGGTTGGCTCTGTGTATGTTGGCCATGTCCCCGTACACGGCCTCAACCCGTGCTTTCCAACCCGTGTAACCAGTACACGGGGTAGCTTATGCCACTGTCCATTCCTGGAAGTGTGGTTGAGTACATGATATTGTACTCCACCCCATGTCTGTGTATCCCTAGGATACACACCGAGTCTCACGAAGCTGCCTCTACCATTCTGCGTAGAGAGTACACGTCGTTCCCTTTTGTCGTGTAATTATACCTGTGTCTGTGTATTTCTAAGAATACATGCCATTTCTCATGAAGCTGGTTCTTCCATTCTGTACATAGAATACATGCCATGTGACCGAGGTCACATGCCTTGTGTTACTTTTCTGGTATCCTAAACTCGTGTCAAAGAACACATGTGCTATATGGCATGTTCTTCTGAAGTACAAACTATGAATTCTAGAATTTTCCAGAAATTGTGTCTCCAGCCAGCACACATCCCGTAAAGTCTTTTTTTCGTTCTAATGGTCCGTTCATCATGAAACATCATACACTGGGTCTTCCCAATGTCCCGTAGTAGTCTCTGGTGTTTTTGGGCTTCCGATCAGCTCCAAAAACATGATTTGATTCACCATCATGAAAAATGTTCGAGGAATGGTCCTTTCCATTCTAGTCTGATATGTCACCCGCTTTCATCGTCACCCTTCGCTAGGTCATTTGGATTTTGGGTAATCAATTAGGGATTGTTTCATCACACAACTAACTTGCAATGATCAGTTGTTCATCACCAATGAATAATGTAAAGAAGACACCAAACATTTACTAGAATGGTGGAGGGATCGGGGCGTGTTTGTTTGGCCCGGTACTTCCACATTAGTTTGGTATCAAGAAGTTCAAGAGAAAAAATCATGGCAGGAGGAATCAACATTTCTGAAATAAAATTACACCCCTAACTTTATTAATTTATCATTGATGAAGTTGCAGAATGGAGGATGTCAATTTGATGTAGAAGAACGCATCCTACATCGAGGAGGTTCTGAGGAAGGAAGTCGAATTGAAGATCAAGGTTGAAATTCTTCGTCGTTTGGATCGTTCATCATTGGTTGAATGCGTTCATCACTAGGAGCCTTCTCCCATGTCCTCCCCTCTCCCAAGAGACAATTCCCAACCAACATAATAGATTATACTTTCCTCTTATTTAATTATTGGCACAAAATTCAAAAATATTATAATTAATTAATTGTAGTGCTCAATTAATTAATTGAAATGATTTGTCACCATAAAGTGGGGACCCCAAGTGGTTTTGCCCCACATAATGGGGGGTTCAAGAGGTTTTAACCTTGGGTGGTCCCCACATGGGAGGTTGATTTCGGTTGGGCCCAACCACCATAACCTTTTATGGGAGGTTAAGTTGTGTTTGTTCTCACCTACAACCTCCACATGGTGGTTATAAAAAAAAAATAAAATAAGGCATGGACTTATATTATTTTACTATTCCACATAAAACCAAAAAACTGTCTCTTACTCTTGAAAAACTGCCTTTGAGGTGAATGTCACCTAAAGAGAATATCGGCATTGCAAGTTCAATGGTGACCTCAGATTTCAATTCCGATCACCAGATAAAAGTTTATAAAAACTCACTTGTACATTTACTGAATGTACCCAAACAAAACTTCAGAAAATGATTTTGGGCAAACTGGTCCATAGAATCAAGCGCCATCAGTTTTCACGGACTTGTAAAATTCCCATGTATTTATGAAAAAAAATTCACAAAAATTCTGGGTCTTTACTTTCTCCCCACATCCGGTATATACATCCTCATAATCTACAACTTGAACTAAAGGATCAAATGTGGGTACTGAGCACACATCTGAGCCTCCCGATCCCATGTGCACTACTAGAGGTTCCCGTGCTACCAATGAATGCACACCAGAGTTATCTAACATCCAAGTATGACCCACTCCTATCGATCCTCAATCTTCACTAGAACCACCGTGAATGTTTCCCTATCCTCAATGTCCTATTCTCCATGGTTGATGATGTGATTAGGGTGTTCATGTATCTTCTCAACTAAGATATGTGAAAGTCTTCGTGCACCCGATGCAAATGAGGTGGTAGAGATATGTAGTAACCCACCTCGCCAACTCTGCTAAGGACCTGAAAAGGTCCAATTAATCTCAGAGATAACATTCCTCTTAGGCCAAATATCTGTAATCCTCATCGAGGTGAGACTCGTAGAAAGACGTGGTCGCCATACTTGAACACTAGAGGTCCCCATATCTTGTCGAAAAATGAATTATTCCTACTCTATGCAGTATTCATACTCTCCTGGATGATCTGAACCTTCTCTGTGGTAGCCCATACCATCTCTGGTCCCACCAGTGCTGACTCCCTATGGTCTATTCAACACAAGGGTGATTTTCATGGTCTTCTGTAAAATGCCTCTAAAGCTTCCATCCCAAAGGTGGAGTGATAGATTTTGTTGTAGGATTCCTCATCCAATGGTACGTGATATTTCCAGCTGTGATGGAAGTTGAGGACATAATCAAGAACCATTTTCTCAATAGTCTAAATTTTACTCTGAGTCTAGAGATCTGTTTTAAGATAGATTTTGGTGCTCAAATGAAGCTGTGTCCCAAAAACCTCTAACCCATTCCATAGTCGGGAAGTAAACCGTGAGACAATATCAGAGCCAATCGTCAAAGGTATACCATGTAAATGAAAATTTTCCTTCATGTAGAGGCATCTCAAACTCTCTACTAAACTCTGATCTCTGATTGGTAAGAAGTGGGTCGGCGTGGTGAGTCGGTCAATGATCACAGAAATCGAGTCGTGACCCCTGGATATACATGTAATACCCATAAAAAATTCAATGAATATCCCATTCCACTTCCATTTCATGAACTCCACTGGTTGTACCAAGCTTGCTAGTACCTGGTGCTCCTCCTTCACCTGTTGAAAAGTGCGGCATCAAGAGAAAAACACTGCTTCTACATTCTTCATAGCTGGCCACCCGTGCTGTTGTTGAAGGCCCTGGAACATATTTGACCCTCATGGATGTTTTTCTAGAGGAGATATGTGGAACTCCCTCAAAACATCCTCTGGAAGTGACACTGGTACCATGGTACATCCTCTAAAGAGGATGACGTGATCCCCACCTTTATAGAATCCATCAGGTGCATGCCTTGTGGTTATCTGAGCACGTCACGTCTCATAGTTAGCGTCTCCACACTACACCTCCCTGACTCGCTGAAGATGTGGGGGGGTGACTATAGAAAGTCTGCTCCATCTCTATCCACAAAGGATATCTATAAAGCAACTAGCTGCTCTGTCACCTCACTTAGCAACTGTATAAAAGTTATCCTGCTAACTGAATCTGCATCAATGTTCCCATTCCCAAGAGTATAGACTATCTCGAAGTCATAGTCCTGGAGGAACAAAATCCAAAGTAGATGTCTCAGGTTCAGGTCCTTCTATGAGAAGATATACTCGAGACTCTTGAGATCATAGTACATGGTAATACGATCATTGAAAAGATAGTGCTTCCACATCTTCAATGTGAAGACCACTGCTTCTAACTCTAGATCATGGGTAACTGAGTTCTCCTCATGTTGTCTTAGCTGACGATAACCATAAGCGATCACTTCTTGCTCTTACATGAGGACACGGCTGAGTCCAGCCCCTAATGCATCACAGTAGACTACATACCCTACGCCTTCCTATGGAAACCTCATTATGTGGGCACTTGTTAGCCTCTGCCTTAGCTTCTAAAAGCAATGATGGAATCTCTCAGACCACACAATGTGTTCCCCCTTCTTTTTAATGGTTGAGAGTGGTTCAGCAACTCTAGAGAAGTCTGGAATGATCCTCCATTAGTATCCAGTCAAAGCGGGCGTCCCTCCCCCTTTGGGGGGGGGGGTAATACAAGAAAAACCTTTTGAAATGATATCCCCATTTTTTGTCTCTTCTGTTTGGAATTAAAAACTGAAAATTCCTACTTCCAAAAGGGTATGTTTGGCTAACTCAAGAGCGATTGGCTACACCATTCAATGCATGATTTTAACCTGTTCTGCATGGGATTCCTTTTTCACTGTCTAAGGAAAAACTCATCCCAATGTTGTAGATAAACCACAGAATATTTTTCCAAATATGGTCAATCTATGTATGAATTGTGGTCTCCTAGTCCACACCCAAACTAATGTCGTAAGTCCTCAATGCTTCCACCAAGAGGTTCCAACTGAATCTCTCACCTCAAGGGTCAGATCACACCATCAGCGTAGTTTTGATTATCGAGTCTCCTTCCAAAAATATCTCCATATGTGAGGGTCAAGTCAACGGTTTAACCAGAAACTCTTGGTCCAGGAAAAGATTCATGGAAAGAGACAATGATTGGTACATATGTCTATTGATACGACAGCTAGTAGTAGACAAAGACTGTACCTCGAATCATTTATAGAGCCCTTGGGTCACACTCGATTACCGCATGCATATACTCTCTTCCCCTTCCCCCAGCTCCCTAATCATGGTGGGGACTACAATGGTAGGTGGTTGTAACATGTCGAAATGTACACTATCTCATGCTGCTCTCCAAGATTTTCTTACACGTATGAAGCCCTGCAGATTCATCTGTCCCTGTCACATCCACTTCTCAAAACGTCTTACACACCTAAGTATCTACGACTGGAGCTACTTTCCTACTTTCCACACTACTAACATTCACTGGATGTATCCACTCATCCAAAGAACATTCAACCGCAAAGGTTATCTCCAGTATCTAGAGATAAGGTGGTAGCTCGGATGTCCTAAAACACACCTCACTCAGTATTCTGAGCCCCAAAGCACTGATCATATCGTATTCATCGAGTATCATAAACGATCGGTATGCCTTGATGAATATGCAGCTACCGACATGTCATCTTGAAAAAGATATACAATCTCTTTGAACTCTCAAACACCTCCTCAGACCAGTCCTTAGCTACCTATGAGCTGAGCTCGCATCAAAACCAGAGGGGTATCTGATGTGGAAACACATGTAAGGAATTAATCCTACATGTTTCCTCTACTGGTACAATTGGTTGTACCAGTGGACCAAAAGGATGTGATATAAATGACACAATACCTGAAGGTACAAACTTGGGCAACTGTCCACGTACTGAAGCCTCATCACTATGCGGCCAACCTCATGATCACTTACCAGAAAACACTACTAGTTAAGATAACTATCTGCTCTACGGGTGTCTCAACTAGGCAAAAAAACTCTAGAAATCACCTCCATCCAGTCCTCTACTACCTGGGAATCTGTCCCACCTTGTATCCTCGTAGGCCTCTGCCGCTAGAACACGAGAAACACTCTTAGTCGGTGTGCACCATCCGCCAGTGTTGCTGGTGGCATATGCTGCCCAATGGGTGGTGGTGCTGCTGGTACACCACCTGAAGGTGCCAACATAGTAAGAGGTCCCTACACCAGATCCTCGTCGCTTAGTTTGCTGTCATCTCATACAAAGCCTAGAACCCTGGATAGCTGTCTACGTTGGGCCATCTGGAAAAGGAACAGGAGTTCCACGATTAATAAGTTCTACCTGGTGAGATTACTCAAATAGATCACTATGAAAAATCAGAAAACACACAATCAATCTGTGTTTTCATGCACTAAGTCAGAAAATAGAAGTAAGGGTCCTGATGTATGTATATGTTGGTCATCGCACCAACACTGGACTCCCTGAACTGAAAACCACACTCAAGACCCTTAACATTATTTCTTCACAGAAACGATCAGAGTCATAAGTTCTATGGTTGAACCGACTCCTCTGATAACAATTTGTCACGACTTTTCCCCCAATGCCCATGCCATGAATACACAAACCATGCCTTCTATAATCCAGGGGCTGGTGACTAGCACCAAAGGCATAAATCCCTAAACTGGGAAGACATTGCCTTTATAACTGAAAACAAACAAAACAGAGTACACTGCTAGATACAAAACACTAAGTAAAACTATATAAAAAGAGAGTGCTGAAAAGTAAAGGGGTTCGAAATACAAGCCCAACTGAAAGTACATGTACAAATGAAATGGACAAAAATAGCTTAATGTTGAAAACCAGTTATTGGATCATCCACTGCGGATCCTACCTGAAGGGTTGGTAAAGATAGCCTCCTCAACACTCCATGTCCATTTGTCGATTCTGGGTACCGACTCGTCATGAGGTACACCTCTGGGTACCATCTAGTCCTCGTACACTCAGCCTTAGTCTGAAATGTCTATTGTTTGAATCCAACACAATGAGGAACGAGCATAGCCAGTACATGGGTGAGTATATTGATACTCAGTAGGCACCCCGAGACGACCAAGGTCTCTCAAAATCCACCAAGGATAAACCACTGAGTATGAAATCAACGTGTAACTATTACATAGGTATATAACCATGAATATAACTAAATTTTCTAGTAACCAATCTCAATCATGAAAAAATCACAATAGTCATGGAATCAACTCACATATGTGTACAACTTGTGTAGAGAGATAGAGATGATCAGATGTATCCACTGAATCATCTAAGCTGTCAGCCCCACACAGGATCCAAGAATGGTAGTCGGTGGTATCAGACCCACATAGTATCTAGGGACAATAGTAAGATCTATCAGACCCACACAGGATCTAGGAACAATGGTTAGTACTGTCGGGCCCTCACATGATCCATGAATAGTAGATGGGGCTATCAGACCCACACATGTTCCAGGACCGGCGGTTAGTACTCTCGAACCCAAACATGATCCAGGAATAGCAGGCAAAGCTGTCTTACCCACACAGGATCTAGGACCAGCTATTAGTACTATCGAACCCACACATAATCTAGGAACAATCGTCAGTGCATAGCCAGCCACGGGGTTCTGCAAGAAGAATGCTTGATTCCAGGAGGGTCTGCTCCTCATGCCGAGTGTCGATACATCAACTCTCACGAAGTCCCAAAAATAAGTATCCCAAAGGTCCTCCATGTCATAGGGGGATAACCCAAACAAAACGTTTCCATGATACTGAGGACAAGATGACCAAGCCATTTCCCAAAAAGTACACAGTTTGTAGGAATGAGGCACATGTCATGTGTTCATACCTCGTGTACTGCCTGTGTACAATGACCAACGTCGTATGTCTGGTCATGTAGAAAATAAAGTACATAGCGTGTGGTATGGTTACACACCATGTCCAAGAAAATGGGGTCGGATCCTTGTACACTAGACATTGTGCCCGTACATGACCCCAAACTGTGTTGGCCAACCCATGTAACTGGTACACTAGGTAGCCCATGCCACTAGTCATGACTGGATGTGTGGTGGAGTACATGCTCGTGGAATCCACCCCGTGTCTGTTTATCACCGGGATACACACTGTGTCTTGTGAATCCACCTCTTCCATTCTGCGTAGATAGTACAAGTCATGCCTCTTGGCCATGTAATTCTTCACGTGTCCATGTATTTCCCAGAATAAACGCCATGTCTCACGAATCCGTTTCTTCCATTCTTCACATATAATACACATCGTGTGACTGGGGTCACACAACATGTGTTACTTGTCTGATGTCTGAAACTCAAGCTGTAGAACTCCAATGCTACACTGTGTCTTCATCAGAAATACACTATTTGTATTCTAGAATTTTCCAAAAAAGGTTCCTCCAGCCATCCCACCTCATGTGAAGTCTTTTCTTCATTATGACAGTCTGTTCATCATGAAACATTAGACAGTAGGTCGCCACAATTTCTCGTAGTCATCTCTGGTGTTTTAGGGATACCAATCGGCTCTAAAAACAAGATTTGATTCACCTGCACGAAGAACAGTCGAGGAACGGTCCTTTCCGTTTTGGTACGATCAATCGCCCAATTTCGTCATCGCACCTCCGCTAGTTCATTGTTATCTTTGGTCTTCAATTTTTGATTGTTTAGTTGTACAATGAACTCGCAACGATCCATTTTTCTTCACCCATGAAGAACATAAAGAACACACCAAACATTCACAAGAACGGCGGAGGGATCAGGCTGTGTTCGTTTAGCCCTGTCCTTCTATGTTATTTTGGTATCAAGAGGGTCAAGAGAAAGAATCATGGAATGAAGAATCAACGTTGCTCAAATAAAAATTCACCCCTCCATTTATTCATTGATCATTGATGAAGTCGCAGAAATGCGGACATCGATTCGTTGTAGACGAACACATCATATGTCGAGGAGGTTTTGAGGAAGGAAGTCGAAGTTGAGATCGAGGACGATGTTCTTCGTCAGTTGGAGCTTTCTTCATTGGTGTAAAACATTCCTCGCTGGGAGCCTTCTATCGAGTACTCCCTTCTCCCAAGTGACAATTTCCAACCAACATAATAGATTATCCTTACATATTATTTAATCGTTGGAACATAATTCACGAAGATTAAAATTAATTAATTAGAGTGATCAATTAATTAATTGAATGGATTTGTCACCATTAATTAGGGAGATCAAGGGGCTTCTCCCCACTTAATGGGGTGTCCAATAGGTATAAACCTCGGTGGTCCCCACCACATTAATCCTCACATGGGAGGTTGAGTTCGGGTGGGCCCCACCACTATAACCACTCATGGAAGGTTAAGGTGTAGTTGTCCCAACCTCCACCCTCCACATATTGGTTATAACAAACAAAATAAAATGATACATGAACTTATTTTATTTTATTATTCCATGCAAAAACCAAAAAATATCTCTTACTCTCGACCAACAACCGTCGAGGTGAAAGTCTCCTTAAGCGAATATCGGCACAATGAGTTCAACGTTGCCCATGGATTTTAATTCTATGCACTGGTTAAAATGTCATAAATACTCACTCGTACATTTACTGAATGTACCCAAACAAAACATTAGAAATTTATTTCAGGCACAATGGGCCTCAGAATCATGTGCCATCAGTTTTCAGGGAATCATAAAATTGCCATGTATTTAAAGAACAAAAATTTCACAAAAATTTCGGGTCTTTACAGTCTCTTGTTTTTTTAAAAACACTTTAACTAATATATCATTTTAAATGTTTTAAAGATTTATTCTTCATATTCTTTATCATTAATTTCCATGTTTTAAAAATGGGTTTATGGATTTATTTACATGGACATCAATGTTTTAAAATGATAATTTATTTAAAAGTTTCAATGTTGTATGGGACGCTTTGATTCAAAAATATATTTATTAAATGTTTTAAATGGTTTGGAAAATGGTTTGATAAAGCATTGATTATGTTTATGATATGTTGTGATTGCAATGTGGAAATGATATTTTTTCCATTATTATTGTTTAATGATTTATGAATAAGTTATGGTTCTTGGGAATTGTTTGTGTATACAGGTGGTTTCATGACCAACCTACGTCGAGTGAGCCCGAGATAGCTCTCCAATGCAATGGGTAATGTTACCGAGGTAAACTATAATGTTTCTCCTAAAACATTTAGGGAATATACTGTGATGGGTATCCCAAATGTGGCTCCCTATGTAGCTTTGATAGCTAAAATGTAAGAATGTTATGAATTCCATAAGTTAACTTTATAATTGATAATTTTGGTGTGTTATTAATAAATCTTATGATTTTTTATGGTATGTTATGATTCATAATTATGGTTTCATTGAATTTTATTTAATGATGGGATAATATTTTCCATCCTTATTTTATATCCCTTACTGATCTTTTTATGTTCATCCCTTATTTTTGAAATATATTCCACTAAACTTAAAGATGAATTGGGTCAAGGATGGGATCAAGGAAAAGACATACTATCTAAAACATATAACAAGACATGTTTTTTTAATAGTTTATTTTATTAAAAAAATTGAAACTACGTAGTAGTGTGTACATATAATTTTCATGTTGATATGTAATAGTTATGGCCTAATTCTCTAAAAATTTTAACCTGAAAATATCCTCAATATGAATTATTCATTTGATTCTTGATTATGTAATATTTAAGGACGAGTCCTTATAATCAAACCATTCAGAATTATAATAAATACCCATATATTTTATAGAAAAAATATGAATCTAATCAATAAAGGCTAATGGTTTTTATGATCCATGATAAATTGTAGAGTTATATATATCCATTGAAAAATATACTGTGGTTTTGAAAAAATGGAATTATTTTCAATTAATATATCATCTATTTTTTGATACATGATAATATTAGTGTGGTGGTCTATCGAATAAAATTTCTAACCAATCTATATCATGTAAAAGATGTGTTCCACGTATTTTTAGTGAGAAAATACATTCCTAAACTCTTATATGTAATGAATCTAAATGTGGTACCGTCTTAGTGTGATCATTCAAACATTGAGTATATAGTAAAGATTATAAATCATAGAAAAAATTATCTATGAATAACGACTACTCACATAGTATAATTTTTTTGGTGTAACTACTTGTTCTATGAAGATACATGAAAACCAGAATAGATCATCAAATAGAATTAGCCTCATTTTTAATTTGTCAAAAATTGAAATTTTGATGAACCAATTTCGGATGGGGAAAAATTGAAACATCCAAATCTTTTTTAAATGAAATTACTTCTCTAAATGTGTAATTTTATTTTTATGAAATAATTTTGTAGAAAACATATTCACTGATATTATTATTTTTGACAATTATTTGGTCTGTAAAATTTAAAATACCATTTAAAATTAAGAAATTAAATAATAATGATGTTATATAGTGACCATTAAGATTTATTTTTTGTACAAACCCGAAGCTTGACGTACAAGGAAATTACATTACTTTTGCGGAATACTTAGTACATAACAAAAACACACACACAAGGATCATAATAGTTTAGTGTCTTTGGAAACTCAGAATATAATCTTCTAATCGTGGCGAAAGATCTTAGACATCTCTCATAAATATCTTCTTTTTTTTATACCTAAAACCTTTCTTTATATCCCGGGGAAAAGAAAACATAAAAGGGTGAATTCGAATGCTCAGTAAGTTTAAACAAAAGAAATATCAATCACATCATATTCATAAGAACATACGATTTTGGAAATCTAAATCCTGCAAAAGAGATCATAATATCATAACATGGGATAAATCATAATATTGAAATGTAATCTCAATAATCATAACATAAAACATGAAACATTTTGGAATACACACATAATCATAGAGAATCATTTCTTAGTAGTCAAGACTCATTTCTAAGACTATCTTAGCGGACAAAGTCCATTTCTGAACCGAGTTCACTCCTCTTTTCAGTCATGTTTCACTGAACCGGTTTAAGCCGCCGTTCCAGCCATGTCTATATCATGAGATATAAAATCATTACCCAATGCATTTGAGGGAGATATAGGTCCCACCAATCTCATAATGATTCCATTCTTATGTGTGCCACAAAATCGAAAAAAAAACATACATCATTGCATAACCCATGTAATAAAAATGGGAATTTGAAACATCATGCCATCATAATCCATATAAGATAAAATGGACACATTAATATAATCAAATCAATGTAAAAAAAGGGATAGAAACAGAACCCTATATAATCTTAGATGGAAAATAATTTTGATAAAACACTTAAGCTCCATTCTTGAAGAAAATATCCTTTCTACTTCAAAAACACATTTCCTTTCTTAACATGTCATAAAATTCTAAACTAAAATAAGTTAATTAAAAATACACTTGAAAACTTATAAAGAAAGCTTTTTGGAAATAATTTTTTAAAAATACATTCATTCCGTATAAGTTAAAAAAACATTCTTCTCGTACTTTTGTCAGAAAAGTAAAAAAGCACCTCGTACGAAAAACGACAAACATTACATTCATATCTTTTGATAAAAACTCACCGAAGGGTAAAATTGGATTTAAAAATTTTTAGGTGGATGGAAATAATATTAAATATTGAGGAAACATGGATGTGGATGATAAAATACACCCCAGTAAATACCAATATATAAACAATCTCGGATAAAAATGAGATTGTGATATTTTCCCTTACCATAGGTCTGATTTGCATCGTAAGTGTCCGAACCACCTGTATAATGATTAAAATAATGTAATTGACTTATTCTAGAATCATAATCATTGTTATGATATCATATATGGTTCACTTATGACTTTATATTACCCGTTCTTTTGTAAATTCCATGTTAAAGAGCGTTTTGGGTAAAATTGTTTCATTTGTCGTCCGAGTTTTGACTTGTAATTATTCATATGATTACTTAGATCATGATTACTTAATTACATAATATAAAACATGATTTATATATAATATATATTCATAATATACATTTATATGATAAATCAGCAAATGGAATGAAATACATCGTTCATGGAGACGGTAGGCTGTACGTACACATTAATGTTGTTTTTGTTTCCTTATTAAGTTGAATGGAATTAAGTAGATTACATACATATATATACACATAAATCCAGTATCATTATTATTTCATATATTTCATGATTAATTATTATATATACTTTATAATTATTTGTGAATGGTTAACGTGGAGAATGAATCTCATCGTGTCATGGAGACGGTAGTCCGTATGTAAGCACGAGCGATGATATCATTCTCATGATCGTGGAATTGCAATAGAGTGTATGTATACTATTTCAGAATCAATATCACTTTAAAATAATCATATATAGTTATTATTTACACCATTATACCCATCCAAGTAAGGTGGTGGTGGAAAATAGATTACACCACAACGTGGAGACGGTATTCCGTACGTATGCACGTGCGGTCATTTCGTTTTCTGTAGGATGGAGAGATGGTGAAATAGGGTTGTTTCATACTTATAACAACATATCAGTATATGAGTTATAATGATGTTATTACTTCATAATGAAACAACTTATGATGAAGAAGTGGTAGAAGAAATAAATTTGAAGGAATTGGTAATCAGACATTACCACTTCTTTGAAACGCCTCTTTGAGATCTCATTTTAGGGCACTAAAATTGCTCTTTGAAGATAACCAGGACCTCTAGGATGACTCTAGGGAAGTGGATAGGAGAAATTGTCAGGGTTTGTCCAATCTTGAAGGCTCAATGTTGTTTGAGGAAGAGAGGGTGGAGGTTC
Organism: Viscum album; assembly: GCA_963277665.1. Lineage (NCBI taxonomy): Eukaryota > Viridiplantae > Streptophyta > Magnoliopsida > Santalales > Viscaceae > Viscum > Viscum album. The sequence continues at coordinate 1,657,249,635 of OY728126.1, read as the reverse complement.
CCATTTATAAGGGAGGAGAGGGGCACCTTTGGAATAACAAAAAATATTATAATATTATAAAGCCAAATTATTTTTTAAATAGCTCCAAATTAATTTATTTCGAAGATATGGTGGGGATGGGTCGAAATCCTCTCATCCAATAGAATTTAGACAAGTTTAGGTTCTTATATTAAACTTATCATTTAGATATAACATTAAGTTAAATAATTTTACTTTTACCGTGTCTTCTTCTAATCTTATACTATAAGGTTAATAAACATACAATAAGAATCCAAACGAACCCCAAGTTGTTTTTTATTAATATATATAACCTTATATAAGTCATTTGGCCGATCCTTAGATTTTTAGGAATAAAATAACAATTAATATTATAATATTTGTTTTAAAAACTATTTTATGTCAATGTTGACACTATTTAGTAATTGATTTTTGTGAAAATCATAACAGAATGATTAGTTCGAAAAAAGTTTATTAAATCAATAACAACATGTCATATTAACCTATAAAATTATTGTAATTCATAAAAAGTCTTAAATTACATTTATTTGGGTATTTATAACATCAATTACGTAAATATTTCATTAATAAGAAAATTACTGCATCATCACTGTGTCATAATTAAATTAAATTATTTAATGTCCAAAAATTAAAAATAAAATATAATTATGTAGGAAACCATTTTATCTTTCTAATGAATTTTTATAGTCGAATTTATCTTATGTATAACCCTATAATAAAAAATGATTTAGTTATTAAACTTTGATTTTAACTATTTTAACCCTTCTTTAAATAAATTAATAATAAATGTCTTAATCTAATCCAAGTGGGAGTAAATGGTCATATTTTATTTCTAGGGTTGTTTTTGGTCGAATTATACTTATCCAATAGAATTAGGACATGTGTTAGGGGAATAATAATATCATTTTTAACTTTAATCACCATATATACTTTTAACCGTGGGAAAAAAGTAAAACGTTACTATTCACCAAATATTATTTTCATCTCATTGAACCAGATTTTACTTACTGAAATCAACCATGTCTCCCGGATTTTTGAAATTCCACTCACAGAAGCGGTAAAATTAACTTTTATTAAAAATTCTTTTTTTTAACTACCACTTAGTGGTTTCACTATTCATCAAAAAATGAATGTTTCCAGAAAAATACCCAAAATTAGGCCTAAGCTATATTTGATATTATGAACTCAAAAATGATGTCTATTTTACCAAATTCAAAACATATTAGTTTCATTAATTAATTTAAAAATTAATTCTCGTCGTCTAAACAAATAGCGTGTTCTTAAGAGATAATAACTATCAATAGATTGACACCTGTTTATGTTTGGTTAAAATGTGAAATTACATCCAATGACCATAATTGTATTAAATTGTAAAAATAAATTCTAAATATACTTTAAAACCACTCAAATTAATAATTTATCACTATTAATTATTTTGATTAAAAGGGTCGTTTTTAATTAAAATTTAGTAATTTTCACAATTCATCAGAAAATGAAAGTTATCTGAAAAGTAACAAAATTTCACCCTAAGCTAATTTCGATATTCTGAGTCCAATAATGATGTCCATTTTCAAAAATATAATTTATAAATTTTCAACAAGTGGGTATTACTATTCATAACGGCTTGTTTTAATAATATTTTAATAGCATATCGTTGTTTAGCAAAACTCGGTATTGCGTACAACACACGCTATCGTGGAAGGTCATGCTTGCGTGTAATGCATGCCAAGATAGGGATGTGTATTGTGCAAGCTCCATTTGGTGTAGCATACAACAAAAGACATTAATGAAATCAAAAATAATATTTTTCATAAAATCTCGGAGTTTTACATTCTACCCCCCATAAAATGAATATCGCCCTCGAAATTCGTCGGGGTTATAAATGGATTACTAATCTAAATATTCTTTAATAGAAACCCACATCATAAAAAGGAATACAAAAACTTGGATTTAAAAACTAATGTATTAAACTTAACAATTACCCAAATAAACTAATCACTGGGTTTCCACACAGGTGAAAATATGGATTTGGAAGAGAAATCTAACCATCATGTTCTGATGGAGACTGGTAGAGAACATTGCTATAGAAAAGCCAGAAATCACAAAGCCATAAATTTGTGATGATCTATGGTACCATCTGAATCATCAGATATAAGAGCAGTAGGACAACATTTTTGGTTTTCAAGATCATTTCCCTAAAGTTGATGAAATTGGAATTAGAAGAAATACTTTCGTAATTTTGGTATAGTCTCACCGCTGGTCGTTCTTTGGACAATTTCCACTTCATCTATTAATGAAATGAAGTTGAATTTGTCATTCGTGATGTGTTAGTAAATCATGTGATTGAATGATGGTTCATTCCATCTGTCTCAAACAAAAGGTTAGAAATGTTATCAAAACATACACAAGTCCATCTATAGTGATATTAATAATATACGGTTCCTAAAATGGACTTATACTTCATATATCATACTGCTTAATATAATAAATCTTGTTTCTTCTAAACAGGGACTTCCTGTAGGCCAGTGGTAGGCGATAACGGCCAGTCGCACTTCGGTTGTGGGTTCGATTCCCATGGCCTTCTCCGACGCGATGGGTTGTCGCCCATCCTGCAGGTTGTCCTTTTTCTAAAACTATATTACTATCCCATCAATAATATCAAAAAAACTTATATCCTTAAGCAATACTAACTTATGTCCAACATAATCCATTCCAATATTTAGGCTTATCCATAGTACATCAGTCCACTCTCATAATATAGTGAAAATGATTACTAGATATTTAATTCCATCGTTGATCCCCATATATCATTAGATATGTCTTGTTGGCCACATTACAAAAATGTGAATACCTTAATCATGTATTCTCTTGAATAATGAATACCCATTGAACCTTATTGAAAACATGAATGCTGTTAAAAGTTAACTCTTTCCACATACCAAAATCCTCAAAATTCAATATACACAAACCATGATATCACTTAGTCCTTATATCAATCATGACCTCATGAATACTGTCAAACATTTCATTTTCTCCTTATCCCTTCATTATGCACATATCATCTGCTTTCCAAAATATTTGAATCACTTTTCATGGTTACCGGTACCTTAAAATTATTGAAAACCACAATAGAATAATACAAAAATATTCTAATACACAATAAAAGTACCTCAACAACATTATTCATGAATACCAATACATAAACACTTCAATCCATCCTCTTCAATTATTGTCCTAGAATAAGTCCTTCCTTGATTTAGAAGTAACTTTTTAGATCAGGGCATTGAGTTGGGTAATTCCCATGTTCTCCACAAATAATACATTGAACTCCATAACAGTCTGTCACTCTCTGACCCTTTTCTCCACACAGATTGCATCGGTCCCTCCATTTGAGTTATTCCTCAAGGTTATTCTTCCCTTCTTTAGAAATCTCAATTTTCCTTTATTTATGCTCCTCAACATGCGAACATGCATAATGGTCTATCTTCATCTTCTTTGATGAATTAGGCATACCACTAAATTTTACCTTGTTGATCATATATCCCGATGACTGATTCGGAATAATCACAATATCTTTCTCTTTAGACATTACAATATTTTGTTGCTCATAGTCACCAATTTTTCCATTGGATTCAATGTTAACCGAATTCCTTCTGGTTCCCACCATTTGAATAAAACATAAAAAGAATTATGTGAGAGGGAAAAATAATGCTAGAGAAAAACACATAGAAAAGGGGGAGTACCCTCAATATCTAGCATATTAGGTTAAATATCATTATCGCAATTCTAGGACTATGACCTATACGTATACTTAAACTTAGAGACATCCCTAGACATACCTTAGAAATATCTCTAGGGATCTCACTAACATTTTCGCATCCTAGTTTCCAAAGGTTTACTAAACCTTTCCTCGGATACCAACTGTAGAGACCCGAAGGTTGACGTACATGGACATTACATTACTTTTGCGGAATACTTAGTACACAACAAAAACACACACACAAGGATCGTAATAGTTTAGTGTCTTTGGAAACTCGGAATATAATCTTCTAATCGTGGAGAAAGATCTTCAACATCTCCCATAAAGATGTTCTTCTTTTTTATACCTAAAACCATTATTTATATCCTGGGGAAAGGAAAACATAAAAGGGTGAGCTCAAATTCTCAGTAAGGGTAAACAAAAGAAATATCAATCACATCATATTCATAAGAACATAACATTTTGGAAATCTAAATCCTGCAAAAGAGATCATAATATCATAACATGGGATAGATCATAGTAGTGAAATGTAATCCCAATAATCATAACATAAAACATGAAACATTGTGTCATACACACATAATCATAGAGAATAATTTCTTAGTAGTCAAGACTCATTTCCAAGTCTATCTCAGCGGACAAAGTCCATTTCTGAACCGAGTTCACTCCTCGTTTCAGTCCTGTTTCACTGAACCAGTTTAACCCGCTGTTCCAGCCATGTCTATCACATGAGATATAAAATCTTTACCCAATGCATTGGAGGAAGATATAGGTCCCAACCATCTCATAATGATACCATTCTTATGTGTTCCACAAAATCAAAAAAAATCATACTTCATTGCATAAACCATGTAATAAAAATGGGAATCTTAAATATCATTCCATCATAATCCATTTAAGATAAAATGTACATCATAATATAATCATATAAATGTAAAAATTGGGATAGAAACTGAACCGTATATTATCTTAGATGGAAAATAATTATGATAAAACACATAAACTCCATTCTTGAGGAAAATATCCTTTCTACTTCAAAAACACTTTTCCTTTCTTAACATGTCATACAATTCTAAACTAAAAGAAGTTTATTAAAAATAGACTTGAAAACTTATAAAGAAATACTCTTAGAAATAATGTTTTAAAAATCCATTCATGCCGTATAAGTTAAAAAACATTCTTCTCGTACTTTTGTCAGAAAAGTCAAAAAGTACCTCGTATGAAAAATGACAAAATATTACTTAATATCATTTACTAAAAACACACCGAAGGGTAAAATTGGATTTAAACAATTTTAGGTGATGGAAATAATATTAAATATTTAGGAAACATGGATGTGGATGATAAAATACACCCCATTAAATACCAATGTATAAACAATCTCAGATAAAAATGAGATTGTGATATTTTCCCTTACCTTAGGTCTGATTTGCTTCGTAAGTGTTCAAAACTCCTGTATAATGATTTAAATAATGTCATTTACTTATTCCAGAATCATAATCATTGTTATGATATCATATATGGTTCAATTATGTCTTTATATTACCCGTTCTTTTGTAAATTCCATGTTAAAGAGCATTTTGGGTAAAATTATTTTATTTGTCGTTCGTGTTTTGACTTGTAATTATTCTTATGATTACATAGATCATGATTACTTAATTCCAGAATATAAAAAATTATTTATATATAATATATATTAAGAATATACATATATATAATAAATCAGTAAATGGAAAGAAATACACCGTTCATGGAGACGGTAGGCCGTACGTATGAATTAATGCTGTTTTCATTTCATTATTGAGTTGAATGGATTTAAGTAGATGACATACATATATATACACATAAATACAGTATCATTATTATGTCATATATTTCATGATTACTTATTATATATACTTTATAATTATTCATGAATGGTTAACGTGGAGAATGAATTTCATCGTGTCGTGGAGACGGTAGTCCGTACGTAAGCACGAGCGATGATATCGTTCTCATGATCGTTGAATTTTATTGTAGTGTATGTATACTATTTCAGAATCAATGTCACATTATAATAATCATATATAGTTATTATTTACACCATTATAACAATCCAAGTAATGTGGTGGTGGAAAATAGATTACACCACGACGTGGAGACGGTATTCCGTACGTACGCACGCGCGGTGATTTCGTTTTCCATAGGATGGATAGATGGTGAAATAGGGTTGTTTAATAAATATAATAAAATATCAGTATATTAGTGATACTGATGTTATTACTTCATAATAATACAACTAAACAAGAAGAAGTGTTAGAACAAATAAAGTTGAAATAATTGGTAATCGGACATTACCTCTTCTTTGAAGCGCCTCTTTGAGATCTCATTTTGGGGCACTAAAATTGGCCTTTGAAGAAGACCAGGACCTATAGGATGTCTCTAGGGAAATTTAGAGGAGAAATTTGCAGGGTTTGGAAGAGATTGAAGTCTCAATGTGGTGTGAGGAAGAGAGGGAGGAGGTGCCCATTTATAAGGGAGGAGAGGGGGACCTTCGGAATAAAAAAATTATTATTTTATTATAATGCCAAATTCGGTTTTAAATAGCTCAAAATTGATTTCTTTAACATATAAGGTGGGGATGGGTCTAAATACTCTCATCAAATAGAATTTAGGCTAGTTTAGGTTCATATTTTAACCTTATCATTTAGATTTAACATTAAGTTAAATAATATTACTTTTACCGTGTCTTCTTGTGTTCTTATACTATAATATTAATAAACATAATATAAGAATCCAAACGAACCCCAAGTTGTTTTTTATTAATATATATAACCTTATCTAAGTCATTTGGTTGAAACTTATATTTTTAATAATAAAATAACAATTAATAATATAATATTTGTTTTAAAAACTATTTTATGCCAATTTTGACACTATTTAGTAAATGATTTTTGTGAAGATCATAACAGAATTATTAGTTATAAAAAAGTTAATTAAATCAATAATAACATGTCATATTAACCTAAAAAATTATTTTAATACATAAAAAGTCTTAATTTACATTTACTTGGGTATTTATAACATCAATTATGTCAATATTTCATTAATAATATAATTACTGCATCATCACTGTGTCATAAATAAATTAACTTATATAATGTCTAAAAATTACAAATAAAATATCATTATGTAGGAAACCTTTTTATCTTTCTAATTAATATTTATAGTCGAATTTATCTTATGTATAACCCTATATTAAAAATTATTTAGTTATTAAACATTGATTTTAACTATTTTAACCCTTCTTTAAATAAATTAATAATAAATTTCCTAATCTAATCCAAGTGGGCCTAAATGGTCATAATTTATTCCTAAGGTTGTTTTTGGTCGAATTACACTTATCCAACAGAATTAGGTCATGTTTTAGGGTAATAATAATATCATTTTTACCCTTAATTACCCTATTTACTTTTAACCGTGGTAAAAAAAGTAAAAAGTTTCTATTCACCAAAAATTATTTTCATCTCATTGAACCAAATTTTATTTACTGACATCAACCGTGTCTCTCAGATTTTTGAAATTCCACTCACAGAAGTGGTAAATTTCTGTTTTATGAAAAATTCATTTTTTTAACTACCACTTAGAGGTTTCACTATTCATCAAAAAATGAATGTTTCCAGAAAAATACAAAAACATAGGCCAAAGATATATTTGGTATTATGAACTCAAAAATGATTTCTATTTTACAAAATTCAAAACATATTGGTTGCATTAATTAATTTAAAAATTAATTCCCGTCGTCTAAACAAATAGCGTGTTCTTAAGAGATAATAACTATCAAAAGATTGACAGTTGTTTATGTCTGGTTAAAATGTGAAATTACATCCAATAACCAGATTTGTATTAAATTGTAAAAATATATTCTAAATATACTTTAAAACCACTCAAATTAATAATTTATCACTATTAATTATTTCAATTAAAAAGGTTGTTTTTAATTAAAATTTAGTAATTTTCACTATTCATCAGAAAATGAAAGTTATCTGAAAAGTACCAAAATTTCAACCTAAACAAATTTCGATATTCCGAATCCAAAAATGAAATCCATTTTCAAAAATAAAATTTATAAAATTTCAAAAAGTGGGTATTACTATTCATAATGGATAGTTTTAAAAATATTTTAATAGCATATCGTAGTTTAGCAAAACTCGGTATTGCGTACAACACACGCTATCGTGGAAGGTCGCGCTTGCGTGTAATACAAGCCAAGTCAGGGATACTTGTTGTAGAAGATCCTTTTGGTGTAGCATACAACACAAGGCATTAATGAAATCAAAAAGAATATTTTTCAGAAAATTTCGGGGTGTTACATTCTACCCCCCTTAAAATGAATTTCGTCCTCGAAATTCATTGGGGTTATAAATGGTTTACTACTAGAAAGATTCTTTAATAAGAACCCACATCGTAAAAAGGAATACCAAAACATGGCTTTAAAAACTGATGTATTAAATGTAATGGTTACCCAAATAAACTAATCATTAGGTTTCCACATATGTGAAAATTTGGATTTGGAAGAGAAATCTAACCATCATGTTCTGATGGAGAGTGGTAGAAAACATGGCTATGGAAAAGCCAGAAATCACAAAGCCAAAAATTTGTGATGATCTAAGGTACCATCTGAATCATCAGATATAAGATCACTAGGACAACATTTTTGGTTTTCAAGATCATTTCCCTGAAGTTGATGAAATTGGAATTAGAAGAAATACTTTTGTGATTTCGTTATAGTCTCACCATTGGTCATTATTTGGACAATTTCCACTTCATAACTTAATGAAATGAAGTTTAATTTGTCATTCATGATGTGTTATCAGATCATGTGATAGAATGATGGGTCATTCCTTCTGTCTCAAACAAAAGGTTAGAAAAGATATCAAAACTTACATAAGTCCATTTATAGTGAGATTAATCATATAAGGTACCTAAAATGGACTTATAATTCATATATCCTACTGCTTAATATAATAAAACTAGTATCTACTAAACAGGGACTTCATGTAAGCCAGTGGTAGGCGATAAAGGCCAGTCACACTTCAGTTGTTGGTTCGATTTCCATGGCCTTCTCTGACGCGATGGGCTGTCGCCCATCCTACAGGTTGTCATTTTTCTAAAACTATATTACTATCCCATCAATAATATTGAAAAAACTTCTATCTTTAAACAATACTAACTTATTTCCAACATAATCCATTCCAATCTTTACGCTTATCCATAATACTGCAGTCCACTCTCATAATATAGTGAAAAAGATTACCAGATATTTAATACCATCGTTTATCCCCATATATTATAAGATATGTCTTGTTGGTCACATTACAAACATGTGAATACCTTAATCATGTATTCTCTTGAATAATGAATACCCATTGAACCTTATTGAAAACATGAATGCTGTTAAAAGTTAACACTTTCCAAATACCAAAATCCTCAAAATTCTATATACACAATCCATGATATCACTTAGTCCTTATATCAATCATGAGCTCATGAATACTGTCAAACATTTCATTTTCTCCTTATCCCTTCATTATGCACATATCATCTGCTTTCCAAAATTTTTGAATCACTTTTCATGGTTACCGGTACCATAAAATTATTGAAAACAACAACATAATAATTCAAAAATATTCTAATACACAATAAAAGTACCTCAACAACATTATTCTTGAATACTAATACATAAACACTTCAATCCATCCTCTACAATTATTGTCCTGGAATAAGTCCTTCCTTGATTTAGAAATATCTTTTTAGGTTAGGGCATTGATTTAGGTAATGCCCATGTTCTCCAAAAATAATACATTGAACTCCATAACATTTTGTCACTCTATGACCCTTTTCTCCACACAGATAACATTGGTCCCTCCATTTGAGGTATTCCTCAAGGTTCTTATTCCCTTCTTTAGAAATCTCAATCTTCCTTTTTTTATTCTCCACAACATGTGAACATGCATTATGGTCTATATTCCTCTTCTTTGATGAATTAGGAATACCACTAAATTTCACCTTGATAATCATATATTGTGATTACTGATTTGGCATAATCACAATATCTTTCTCTTTAGGCATTACACAATTTTGTTTCTCATAGTCACCAATTTGTCCATTGGATTCAATGTTAACCGAATTCCTTCTGGTTCCCTCCATTAACTAGAACACAAAAATAATTTTGTGAGAGGAAAAAATTATGCTAAAGAAAACAACATAGTAAAGAGGGAGTACCCTCAATATCTAACATCTTAGGTTAAATATCGTTATCGCAATTCTAGGACTATAACCTATACGTATACTTAACCTTAGAGACATCCCTAGACATACCTTAGAAATATCTCTAGGGATCTCACTAAAGTTTTCGCATCCTAGTTTCCAAAGGTTGTCTAATCCTTTCCTCTGATACCAACTGTAGAGACCCGAAGCTTGACGTACATGGACATTACATTACTATTGTGGAATACTTAGTAAATAACAAAAACAAACAGACAAGAACCATAATAGTTTAGTGTCTTTGGAAACTCAGAATATATTCTTCTAATTGTGGCGAAAGACCTTCAACATCTCCCATAAAGATCTTCTTTTTTTTATACCTGAAACCTTTCTTTATATCCTGTGGAAAAGAAAACATAAAAGGGTGAGCTCAAATTCTCAGTAAGGGTAAACAAAAGAAATATCAATCACATCATATTCATAAGAACATAACATTTTGGAAATCTAAATCCTGAAAAAGTGATCATAATATCATTACATGGGATAAATCATAGTAGTGAAAAGTAATCCCAATAATCATAACATAAAACATGAAACATTGTGGCATACACACATAATTATATAGAATCATTTCTTAGTAGTCAAGACTCATTGCCAAGACTATCTTAGCGTACAAAGCCCATTTCTGAACCGAGTTCACTCTTCGTTTCAGTCCTATTTCACTGAACCGGTTTAACCCGCCGTTCCTGCCATGTCTATCTCATGAGATATAAAATCATTACCCAATGCATTGTAGGTAGATATAGGTCCGACCCATCTCATAATGATACCATCATTATTTGTACCACAAAATAAAAAAATCATACATCATTGCCTAACCCATGTAATAAAAATGGGAATCATAAACATCATTCCATCATAATCCATATAAGATAAAATGGAAATCATAATATAATAAAATCAAAGTAAAAAAAGTGATAGAAATAGAACCTTGTATTATCATATATGGAAAATAATTTTGATAAAACACATAAACTCCATTCTTGAGGAAAATATCCTTTCTACTTCAAAAACATTTTTCCTTTCTTAACATGTCATACAATTCTATACTAAAAGAAGTTGATTAAAAATAGACATGAAAACTTATAAACAAAGATTCTTGGAAATAATATTTTAAAAATCCATTCATGCCGTATAAGTTAAAAAAACATTCTTCTCGCACTTTATTTGGAAAACTCAAAAAGTACCTCGTACGAAAAACGACAAAAGATTACTTTCATATCTTTTACTAAAAACTCACCGAAGGGTAAAATTGTATTTAAAAAATTTTAGGTGGATGGAAATAATATTACATATTGAGGAAACATGGATAAGGATGATAAAATACAACCCAGTAAATACCAATGTATAAACAATCTCGAATAAAAATGAGATTGTGATATTTTCCCTTACCTTAGGTCTGATTTGCTTCGTAAGTATCCGAACCTCCTGTATAATGATTTAAATAATGTCATTGAATTATTCCAGAATCATACTCATTGTTATTATATCATATATGGTTCACTTATGACTTTATATTACCCGTTCTTTTGTAAATTCCATGTTAAAGAGCGTTTTGGGTAAAATTGCTTCATTTGTTGTCTGTGTTTTGACTTGTAATTATTCATATGATTACATAGATCATGATTAATTAATTCCAGAATATAAAACATGATTTATATATAATATATATTCATAATATACATATATATAATAAATCAGTAAATGGAAAGAAATACACCGTTCATGGAGACGGTAGGCCGTACGTACGCATGAATGTTGTTTTCGTTTCCTTATTGAGTTAAATGGAATTAAGTAGACGACATAAATATATATACAAATAAATCCAGTTTCATTATTATGTCATATATTTCATTATTACTTATTATATATACTTTATAATTATTAATGAATGGTTAATGTGGTGAATGAATCTCATCGCGTCGTGGAGACGGTAGTCCGTACGTAAGCACGAGCGATGATATCATTCTAATGATCATGGAATTGTATTGGAGTGTATGTATACTATTTCAGAGTCAATATCAATTTAAAATAATCATATATAGTTATTATTTACACCGTTATACCGATCCAAGTAAGGTGGTGATGGAAAATAGATTACACCACGACGTGGAGAGGGTATTCTGTACGTACGCACACGAGGTGATTTCATTTTCCGTAGGATGGATAGATGGTGAAATAGGGTTGTTTCATACTTATAATAACATATCAGTATATGAGTGATACTGATGTTATTACTTCATAATGAAACAACTAAAGAAGAAGAAGTGGTAGAAGAAATAAAGTTGAAAGAATTGGTAATCGGACATTACCTATTCTTTGAAGTGCCTCATTGAGATCTCCATTTAGGGAACTAAAATTGGTCTTTGAAGAAGACCAGGACATCTAGAATGTCTCTAGGAAATCTGAGAGGAGAAATTGGCAGGGTTTGACTGAGCTTGAAGGCTCAAAGTGGTGTGAGGAAGAGAGGGAGGAGGTGCCCTTTTATAAGGGAGGAGAGGGGCACCTTTGGAATAACAAAAAATATTATTTTAATATAAATCCAAATTCGGTTTTAAATAGATCCTAATTGATTTATTTTGAAGATAAGGTGGGTTTTAGTCCAAATACTCTCATCCAATAGAATTTATACAAGTTTAGGTTCCTATTTTAACCTTATCATTTAGATTTAACATTAAGATAAATAATTTTACTTTTACCGTGTCTTCTTGTGTTCTTTTACTATAAGGTTAATAAACATAAAATAAGAAGAAAAAAAGAACCCCAACTTGTTTATTATTAATATATATAACCTTATCTAAGTCATTTGGCCGAAACATAGATTTTTTGGAATAAAATAACAATTAATAATATAATATTTGTTTTAATAACTATTTTATGTCAATTTATGCACTATTTGGTTATTGATTTTTTTGAAAATCATAACAGAATTATTAGTTCGAAAAAAGTTAATTAAATAAATACTAACATGTCATATTAACCTATAAAATTAGTTGAATTTATAAAAAGTCTTAAATTACATTTATTTTGGTATTTAAAACATTAATTATGTCAATATTTCATTAATAAGATAATTACTGCATCTTCACTGTGTCATAAATAAATTAAATTATTTAATGTCTAAAAATCACAAATAAAATATCATTATGTAGGAAAACTTTTTATCTTTTTATTAATATTTATAGTCGAATTTATCTTATGTATAACCCTATATTAAAAATTATTTAGTTATTAAACATTGATTTTAACTATTTTAACCCTTCTTTAAATAAATTAATGATAAATGTCCTAATCTAATCCAAGTGGGCCTAAATGGTCATATTTTATTCCTAAGGTTGTTTTGGGTCGAATTACACTTATCTAATAGAATTAGGTCATGTTTTAGGGTAACAATAATATCATTTTTACCCTTAATTACCCTATTTACTTTTAACCGTGGTAAAAAAATTAAAAAGTTACTATTCACCAAAAGTTATTTTCATCTCATTGAACCAAATTTTACTTACTGACATCAACCGTGTCTCTAGTATTTTTGAAATTCCACTCACAGAAGCTGTAAAATTATGTTTTATGAAAAATTCATTTTTTTAACTACCACTTAGTGGTTTCACTATTCATCAAAAAATGAATGTTTCCATAAAAATACAAAAAATTAGGCCTAAGATATATTTGGTATTATGAACTCAAAAATTATGTCTATTTTAAAAAATTCAAAACATATTAGTTGCATTAATTAATTTAAAAATTAATTCCTGTCGTCCAAACAAATAGCGTGTTCTTAAGAGATAATAACTATCAATAGATTGACACTTGTTTATGTCTGGTTAAAATGTGAAATTACATCCAATGACCAGAATTGTATTAAATTGTAAAAATATATTTTAAATATACTTTAAAACCACTCAAATTAATAATTTATCACTATTAATTATTTCTATTAAAAAGGTTGTTTTTAATTACAATTTATTAATTTTCACTATTCATCAGAAAATGAATGTCATCTGAAAAGTACCAAAATTTCACCCTAATCTAATTTAGATATTCTAAACCCAAAAATCAAGTCCATTTTCAAAAATAAAATTTATAAAATTTCAAAAAGTGGGTATTACTATTCATAACGGCTAGTTTTAATAATATTTTAATAGCATATCATTGTTTAGCGAAACTCGGTATTGCGTACAACACACGCTATCGTGGAGGTCGCGCTTGCGTGTAATGCAAGCCAAGTCAGGGATTCGAATTGTGCAAGCTCTTTTTGGTGTAGCGTACAACAAAATACATTAATGAAATAAAAAAGAATATTTTTTATAAAATCTCAGTGTGTTACATTTGTTAAGGATTATGGAAGAGCGTATTTGACATAAATAATGGATGTGTTGTACATGAATAGAAGGATAAAACCATAAAAATCCCCTTTATGATTACTTGAGAGTGATTACAATCCATGAATTCTCCATTAAAAAAGTGTAATATGATATTTAATAAATTATAAATAAAATAAACCAATTAAATGATAATTTCTAGCTTAAAATGATCACAACTAAAACCATGTTCTCTAAACAAACCCCTGAAAATATCACTATTAGACACAATACCCGTTGGGAATTTATTTTTTGTAATAAATTGATATCTATATAGAACCTAATAGTACGATATCATATATTTTATTTTACATACAATTATTATATTTATCAAATTTTAAAATTATTTATTAAAAGTTTGATAAATATTATATTTTTTATAAGATGAAACCCAAATATAATTTTCAAGAAATATATATTTTGAATCATGGATTTAATTATCATTATTTACATATATATATTTTATAAAATTATAATTTTTTTAAAATAATTTATTTAAATAAGAATTGTTAAATATAAATATAAATATTATTTTATGAAGAAAAATTATTATTTATTGGGGATATAAATATTTTATTGTCATGAAAATATGTTTTTTCTATAAATAAAGATTATTTATTTTGAAGTGCAAATTAAAATACTTAGAAAATTTATTTAATAAAAAATATTTTTTTAATACGTATGTAAAATTATAAAAGATTAAAATTTTCATAATTTTTTGAGAGTTGAATATTTGAGTTAAAATTAAAATTTTTTTAATTGTAAATTGTGTATCATAAAATCCTAAAACACCAATATTGATTTAATAAATATGATAAATTATATCAATGAACAATGTTATGTTTTCCCATTTAATTAATTTGTTTTAATGTTATTTTATTAATTTTAGGATCCACTATGTAATCCTCTAAAATATATATTATATTTTAGTTATTAAAATAATTCATGTATAAACATGAATCACTTCTACAACACATGGGGAATTATTTTAATAAATATTATTATAAGATTTATAAAATAAATAATACCACTCTTCATTGTATTAAACTATTGCAAAAACCATGTGAATGTATTTTATTTTAGATTATTTTATTATAGAGAGTGTGTAAAATATGTTTCAAATTTAATAATTATTTGATGTCTATTTTAATAGATAATCACACCAGATATCTCATTCCTATTCAATAAATTCCTATTAGATACTTATTTTATTACCCTATTACCAATATATATTCCTCCCTAGGATTCAAAAATATCATAAATAGAATGTGAGATGCTTTTAAAAGTGCCCTCTCAAAGAAAAGTATCATTTCTTTATCCTCATTATTCAAAAATCGTCATTGGATTATTGTTTTTTCCAAATTATTAACATTTCTAGATTCATAACACGTTCATATTACGGTGATCATGATTTCCTGGTGAATTGAGACACTTTCACTATCATTTTAATATTCGATGAATCGTTATGTACACGTGTTATACTACCAAAAATTGTTCTCTAATTTTCCAAGACATAATGATTTATAGTGAACACCCATTCTCATATCAACTCAAACATATTCACCTGGTTCTACCTATCAACCATTAAATGTGTATTTTTAATAAATATATATCCTCTAATCTATATATCATGGTTCTAAAAGAAATTAGATAATACATATGTTGTATGATCATTGTGGGATACATAAATATGCACATGATATTAATGTTAATGGTGGGTCATAAAATATATATCCCTCAAATGAATTAAATAGATTTTTATGTCATCATATTCCTCGAATGGTGTTTAGGAGTATATATTTATTAAAATATGATATTATTTTTTTGACAGAATCATTGACATGTGCTTATGAATTCCTATTTTATTTTGATTCCACATTAATATGATTCCCAAATGCTATCATATTATATCATACCAAAATGATAATTATTACAATTACCACAACTTTATGTATCCTTGGGATTCATATTAAATCACATATATTACATTCATCATTTAAGCTTTGATTATACACTTACTAAGATTTATTTTTGGTTCATTTATTCTGTGTGTCCCTAGGATTTCCAGTGTAGTTTTAGTAGACAGTGGGAAATTAAATGAATATTTAGGAGATTTAGTTAATCACATTTTGTTTTTTATAAAATTTTAATTCTATTTTTTAGTTAATTATCAAAATACAGTAGGCCTCATGATATACTAAGATGGTGATAATTTTATCATATTGTAATAAATCATGAAATATTGTCTAAAAAATATATATTATTCATTGAATATACATGGGATGTTAAAAAATCAAAATTAATGGTATGTGTAATGTAATGTCTAAGGACAAATACAGACTAATATATAACATTTTAAGGATAAAGTTAACCACTTAAAAACATAAATCCATGATAGGTGAAAATAAAATTGGAAATGGATTCAAAAGAAAAATGTTATTATTTCTAGATCCATTTCATAATGTTGATGTATTATTTTACTATCAATATAATGAATAATATAAAATTTAATTGCATGATTTAATTATATTTAATAAGAAAAATATCATCATTTAGTTGTTTTTCATGAATTTTCACTTTATCTCATATTCTTACGAATATTAATGATGAATAAGTCATCAATGAATCTATTAAAGAAACAATAATCATTTCATTGGATCCATAAGATTTGGAAAATTCATTCAAGAAATCCCAATATATTTTCCAAAAACAAAATTTCAATCAAAATATATTCCAAAATTAATTATTATATGAAACTATATCAATACCAAAGAAATTAAATATAACAAATTTGATAAATAGTTATGCTTAAGAATATCGAGAAATAATTCTGGCCAAATTTAAAGACCCACAATTTAGAAGGAAGGCCATTATATTGAAAAAATCAATATGAAAGTAGATCCCCCCCAAAAAATAAATGCTATCATAATCTAACATACCAAATATCTGAACACATTTATCCTTAAAATCCTTAAAATCCTTAAAATCATTCATACATCTAAGACATATTCACATATTATTCAATATTCTAAATATATCCAAAAGATGATGTAAACTATTATAAATATAACATAACCATTAAAAACATTACCAATAACATGTTCATTGATAATATCCAATCGGTATCTCTTTTTACTTGTTAACTCAACATAGAAAACATATTAATGGTTATATTACATCAGATATATGTTTTCAAGAATATAATGTTTCAAAAAAATATATTTTTTTGACATTATTACCATCCAAAAAAAGATTCCAATTTTTTGAACTGAAAAAAATTGAAGTACAATCCTGATTGTTTCTATATTCTTATAATGAGAATATAATTATTAAAATGATTTGACTACATAGTTCCGATATCAAAAATCACAATCACTTTAATCATCATCCTTTTTATGTAGTAACAACATATGCACAACATTGATCCCTTATATTCTTCTGATTTATATTCCCTTTAAGAATTTTAATTCATTTATGTAGTGCTACATCTCCCTATAGTTGAAAAACATGATATTATTGGTTTCATTCATACTATTTCATTTATTTTCCTAGTTTTCTTTCTATCCACACTCATTGAAATATTTAATTCCCTTCATTAAGAACTGTTGTGTTCCTTTTAAATATTATCACATTTTGAAAAATATATCATTCCCATATCCCCATTATCAAATATGTATTATCTATTAAGTAATTCAATTGGATTCCAATAAATAAATACGTCTTAAGACATTATATATCTATCTTAATTTCACATTATATTATTTACTCTTGTGATGATACTGTTTTAGAAAACTGTTTCGATAAAATTACTAAACATTACCCAATCAAATGAACTATTACTATTACTTTTTTGACTATATTCAAAATATGATCCATGCATTCAAACACTTGTAATGATTTCTTAAAAAAATTCTTCTAATTTATTAAGACTTCAAATTAGTATCACAGTGCCCATTCATTGTTTATTAGTAAAATATTTTTCAATTAAATATTTTTCAAAATATTTTCGTTTCATTCTCAATATTTCTTCCTCATAATTAGGGGTTTGATATAATAACCCATGTTGGTATTAATCCCCATAGTCATGATATAATTATATTAAATCATTCTCTAGTTTATTATATCCCAATGTGAGATATATATTCATAATGACATTTATCCATTTCTCAAATACAGATAGATTTTACATCCCATTGAATGATATAGGATGTTGTTTCAGGAAATTGTATTAATTATTTACACCTGATTGGTGATCAGTAGGTTTCTCAATATAGGCATAGTTAATATTAATAACCAAAGTGAGTTTCCGTATTATAGTTATTATTTAATTATATCCACTTACTACTTCATTATCATTCCTCGGCTAGATATCGCAACAAGGATTATTTTTCTTATTATAGTTTAAATTCATTTAACAAATATCGATTTATATAAAATTAAAATCACTAAATTAGGTCAAAAATTGAATTATAATGAAAAATCGATAAACTAGGGATATGATTTACATAAATTAAAAAATCAATTTATTACTAATTTCAGAATCGTAGACATTTTTTAATATTCAATGTTTTCAAATAAGAAATATTTTTTAAATCCATCACATTATTCTAAATAGTAAATATCAATTATCTTATGAATATCCCCAGGGTGTGTCAATCATGGGGTGTCGTAATGCCTACTATCATGCACTTGGTGATGATCGAGTCCATGTCAAATGCTTCATTTTAATGTTAATACTGCAATGAAAAATTATTCTACAACCATGACCACTATTAGTATCAATAATATGAATTTTTTTCTATGAATAACATTATAATATATACCTTGTTAATTTATAAGGATATTATTCCACAATTTTACATACCCTTAATGATTATGATTAGGTTATTTTATTTAATTCTTTTTTTCCTAAATATATTTCTCATGGTTATTACTAAAATTTATCTGATTCAAACTCCAAAAAAAACCCAATAAATTAATCTAATGGAATTTTATAAATTAATACATCAAAATAGAAACAATGGTTCTAATCCTAATAGACTGATAAAGTTATTATTCCTCGAGACCTATATATTATCATGATACCAATCATACATTATGAAATGAATATAAATCACAATGAAAGAAAATTCTTGGCATCATGGAAATTTAAACAATAAATTAATCTTTATAACCTATATAATTGTAACAACATGAGGGTGAAATTATATTCTCACTAATGGATTCATATAGTGGAAACTGTTATTAGTAAATAATTCCTAATAATTATGTCAAGGTAAATAACTAAAAAAATACCATTTAATCAATATAATGGTCATTAAATGTATAAATGGACAAGATCAATATCCTAGATAATAATAACTAAATTAGAAATTATAGAAATTATTATCATGGGATATCATGATTATGGAATCAAAATATCTATATCTTCAAGACCATGCCCCATGGATATTTAAAAATTTGGGTAATACCCTATTTAATTTTGTTAAATGATTTCTAACATGAGACCTTTCGATGCATAAATGGGTATATAAATATGGTCATTACTCATAACTCAATTTACAATGCATTTCATATATATAAAAGGGTTTATTTAATCCATGAAAAATATTCCTTTTCAATAATTGTATGTATTAAATAAATAATACACAATCTCAATACTTTCCCAGTCAATCACATAACATTCGATATAAAATATCTTATATAGACATGATATCTAATTTAAGAAATAATCAATTTTATGATAATTATTTTGGATATTTATTTGAAATTTAATGTCCAATTATCATAAAAAGTATTTTTTTCAAGAGAAAATAATGAAAAAAAAAATTAAATAGACCATCAGTTATCTGGGAATATGGTTATTATAATAACATCATGTCCTTTAGTGTAATTCTTGGATTGTAGTAGAATATTAAAATATGATTTTATAAAAATGTTCTACTTGAAAAAAATGAATTTATTTAGAACATTCTATTTTATAAAAAATATTTATCTTTGTGAGGATGTCTGTTATCACCATATCAGTTAAAAAAAAAATTTATTTGGAGTTTTTATAATGAAAATTGAAAACATCACTTTTAGATAACATTAAATGTATACCTTTTAGACTGTTTTCTAAAATTTCATGAATAACATAACATTTCCATTTATAAATAATTTATAAGAACCCATGTAATTTTATAATAAATATTTTTCATGGTTATTAAATTTAATTTAAGTAGATATATTCATTACATAAATATAATTTTGTAAAGGAAAAAGTAAATTGTTTATATTAAACAGTTTTATAATAATGTTTTATTTTATTTATAAATTATATAATTTTATATTGAAAAGTAATAATATCATTTTTGATATCATAATTTTACAATTAAATTTGGGTGAAATGTCAATATTTTTTTCATATATGAATTTCTTAGTGAATAGTGAAAAATTAGTTCTTTGTAAAAATTTAATTTCATATAAATTAATTAAATAATTTAATGGTTATAATATATTTTTAGGATGATTTCAAGTAACATAATTATTATTATGTCTCATTATGTAAATTTATGTTCTTTTTAATTAATATCATATTTTATTTATATATTGTTCTATATTTTGGGTTAAATATTTTACTTTTGGAAAATTGTTTTAAAGTGCATAATGTTTATAATTGTTTTATAATTAAAAAAACAGAAATGGGGAATTATTTAAATGAATCATATTGATAATATATCAATAAGTATTAATTTTAATTTAAATAATTATTATTACTAGTAATAAAAATAATATTAAATCATTATTTGCGTGAAAATTATAATTCTTAAAAACATATTTTTTATCACATCTACATGATTAACATTAAATTAAATTCTCCCAAATATATGAAATTAACACTGTAAAATAGATTTCATATTTAGAGTAATAATAATTTATATTATCTAATATTTGAATATAAATATCCTTTAAGAAATCACAGTGAATACCATTAAAATATTTTACCATATTTAAGGTAAAAATAAATTTAAATATTGGTTAACCAAATCCAATAAGGTTTAAAATAAGCTATAAACTTGTGAAAACTTTTTCGGGTTGTCATATTTTGACTGTATAATTTATAATATTTTATAATATCCAATTTTGGATCCTTGTGAAATGTGGAAAACGTCGGTGCATCCTTTTCTTCAAGAATAACAACTTTTCCACTCACCTCACAAATAAAAGGCCTCCCTCTCTTCTCTCCAGACTGGAAATAAAATTTTTATTCAAAAATTACTTATGATGAATTATTGGGAAACCTTAACATGTCCAGAGTGAAGGTTTTGACCAAAAAATAAAATTTTTATTTTTAAATATAAGATTATGAAAATTAAAAACAACAACAATATAAAAAACCCAATTAAGTGTGGTTACGTATATATTTGTTTCTTTTTTTAGAATATCCTCAAAAATATCAAGTATATTATCCAAGGCCTAGATGTATTCCTTTATTTTGATATTGGATTCATTAAAACCTCCCAACATATTTTGGTCTTTCATGTTGACCCACACCATTGTCTCTTCTTTATTGTAAAATATAGTCAATCACTTATATATTATTCTAATAACCTCTTTTAAATAATTTATATTGAAATATTAATATAAACTTCCTCCATTTATTGAAAAATGTCGTATAAAAATCCCCATTATATCCTTTTATATTAGATGTCATTTTGTTTGAGGATCCATTCAACATTTTTTCCAAATTATTCCTAGTGGCTTCTCCATTAGGAGTCCTAATTTTATCACTTAAATATTGTTTTACCAATTTAATAGAAAATAGTATATAACATTCATCAATTTAGTATTAAAAAATTCTAATCAGAGTCCAATTTTTCATTTCATAACCTGGATATCAATTAACAATCATTTTCTAAATTTTCATGTAGTCTTTGCAGGGGATTGGTACCCCCTCTTGGAAATTGAAAAATCATTCCCATATCCTTTATTTAGTAGTTTGATAACAAATAAATCTAAATAATAATATTCGTACAATCTTATTATTGCTGTAAAAATAAGAGGTATCTTGATTAACTGAAAAGATTCAAATCATTTCCTATTTCTCCCCATTCAATACATTTTTCAATGAGGTTATAATAACAATAATTACTACCATATAATGAGATTTTATAATGGTAATGTTTTAACACAAATATGTATCATATTCCATCAATTTTGTAACAAAATATTCATTCCTGAGTATGACTGAATATTTCCATGCATACTTATTTCATTCATTTTTCATCATCTCCTCTCAGGGATTATTATAATGATGGATTTAGAGTATACGTAACTGCTCGAGTTTTTATGAATTTTTTATGAATTAATTAATATCATTGGTGGATTGAACCACACACCAAACTAGATCATCCTTTCTTAAATGCAATATTATGTTTGGATTCTATTTCACACATTCTTGTGTTTGTCTTGAGTTACATGCAATAATGACTTGAAATAATGTGTGACATATGATTAAAATATTAATATATAATATGATACTTATGAAATAACCAAATTAACTCATTTTATTAATAGGATTAAACAAATTTTGAAAATATGGTCTATATATGTATAATATATTCATTAGTGACTAATCAATTATAAATTAATATAAAACCATTTTAAAACTTTTTCTAAAAAATATTTTTATTCGGAATTTTTTTTAATGTTAATAAATTATAAAATTAAAATTTGGTACATGAATTTAATGAAATATGAATATTATATATTAAATTAGTTTTTTAACAATAATCATTTTTGTTTTCTAGAAACGGTTTAAAAAAAAACCGATTTTTTACTTAAAACCCATATTTTTTCTAAAAAACATTCCTTCCACCTTTCCATGATGAAATTAATTTTTTAATTTTTTGACACTTTTTTAAAATACATTTAATGAAATAAACTTACATTTTGATATATTCATAAAAAATTATATTAGGGGATATATTTTTTTTTAAATATTGCATGTTTTATGAATAGTTGAAAATTATAAATTTTTATTAAAAAGTATATTTTCTCACAAATTTTCAAAATAGATTAAATATATTTTCAATTTATTTTCATTATAAATTAGTTAAATTATAAAATTCATAGAGAAATTTAGTTAATTTGAATCAATTTCCTATTGACGTTAGAGAAAAAAATAATGAAAACTTTTGAACATTTTCTCTTTAGAAAACCGCTTTCATGTCACATCTGTAGTTTTGTATTAATTTAAATTCCAGTACATGGGAGAGTTTGATATGTAAAAAAGGATTCAATATTTTTGATAGAAATAATTTATATTATATAATAATTTTATCTTAATTTTTGACCATAATTGTTTGTGAAAATAGTTAAATTAATTACACAGATTAAGGTAAAAACTAGATTACATAATCGTTAAAAATAGAATATAATGTGTAAAATGACCAAAAAATATTTCTAAACCCTATTTCCTGGAACTGTTTCGACCCAAAAAACCATATTATCTATTTTTATGAGGTACTAGGAAAATATTTCTTGAATGTGGGATGTATAAAATGTTACATAATAAAAGGAAAAAATAACCTTCCTTGATTTTAAAACATACAAATCCTTGGAATGGGGTAAAATTATCATGTGTTTAAATATAAATATTATTTTTATTGTTAAATGGGGTTTTATACTAATTATTTATTTAAATTTATGGGATTTAATAATTACTTCATATTATCCAAAAGGCTAATGTAGGGATAATTTAATTAATAATTGACTAAAATAAATGATTATAAAAATTTTATAAGTGAAATAAATTGAATGAATTATTATATAAAATTAATTTTTAAGATTAATATTTAATATTGAATATGTTTTAAGATGATATTTTCAAATTCCATTATTTTACTAAAATTTTTAATAACAAATTTAAAAATAATGTCAAAATCAATATCTACATTAATTCAAAATAATTACAATTTATTCATTGATTTAAAATTGATATATATCCTATATTCTTCACATATATATTAAAATATTAATAAATATAATTTAAGGTCCACTCAAGGAAAAAATTGTATTTTTAAAAGATCACATAGTCCCCAAAATAGTGAAAACATTGTTAGCGCAATTAGAGTTAAATAAATGATTTTATGAGTTACTTGTGCCTAAATTTAAATTAATTTAAACAAATATGTGATTTTCATTTTATAAATAATATATAATACTTCATAAAAATTATTTTTAAATTTTATAATAATTTTCAGATTAATTTTTTCATAATGTATGAATTACCTATGTTATTAAATTAGTTACCATAATAAAAAATGAAAAATTTAATAAATAGGGAAACATTAATGCTAAGGAATAACATTATAAAAATTAATTTATGTGTGTGTGGTGGATGTGTTAAATGACAACATAAACACTACCCTAGATTATTATTCAATTTTTGAGCAACATGAGTGATTGAAGTCCTCCCAATAGTTGATGTTTTTTAATAGTTACAAGAATTCCACTCCCCACACGACTATACAAGGGTTCTAACTCCACCCCATTCATTAACCTCTAAAAATTATTCTTTTAAAAAAATTTCCAATTTTTTCCTCTTATCCAATATTTTTTACATTGTTCATAAATCTTACTATGGAAGGCCTTTGTTGAAAACCAAATGTAGATACTCGAAGAAGAGGTAACAATCAACAATGGATGTTTTTGTTGAATTTATTCCCAAATCCCATTAAATTATTTTTATATCCTTTTAATATAATAACAATATTATATAATATATAAAATTTTATTATGATTGTATGGGTAATTCCTAAAACACACACACTTACATCAAATAGGTTTTGAAATCATCATTTATTCTGTACGAAGGACTACCACCTCATAAACTGTTGTTATTTATTTTCCCATTAATAATACTAAAGGATAGGAATTTTGATGGAATAAATATTTATATTTATTTAATATATATGATATTATTATTCTTTTAAAATATTTATATCATACAATCATGTGTGCATTTCCTTTTATGTGAATATGATAACATCGTTCTCGTGTTTGTCAGACTACCACCTCGCGAAACGATGTGATTCCTTTGTACATTTAATGGAATGTATTAAATATGCATCTAAGAAAAATTTGTGAAATATATTAATGGTAAATTATTCTATAATTATAATATATATAATTTTATTTTATTTATTTAAATATAATAAAAAACGGGGATAATGTTAATGATTACTGACAACCTATATTATCAATGAGCGGTGTATTTCATTTCCAATTTCAATATTTTATAGGTTATTATAAATACATGATTAGTTAATATATGACATTTAACGATTTTTAATTTTTTTGGATATCATTAAATCATGAACAATAAAATATACCCAAAAATATTACTCATCAAATCTTATACCAAAGAAAAAGTAGTTTTCACATGAATGGAAACTTTAACATGAAATTGATAAAAAAGGGTAATAAAAGGTCATGAAAAAATCCTATAGGGTATGAAATAAATATATATGATTCATTATTAGTTTCATAATAATCTTATATTCTTCTAAATTTATTTTTATTTTAGTATTGAGTGATTCATGACATAAGTTATGGTGTTTATAGTCTCAAATTTATTTATGAGAGACTTATGTCATATTCACCACTGGTTTCATTAGTGTGGTGTATATACTTCCCTAAAACATGATATATCATGAAAATACCTCATATATTCATTATCAAATTTATATGGTAATTTTATTTTTAATGGGGTGTCATGATTCTAATTTTACCCTAGTTATAATATATTTCTATCTCACATTTTACTAAAGTGAGACACATTCTATATTCACCACCCCGTCCTTCGATTTAGTGTATAAATTCATAATGATTTTAAATTATGATTATTTTATATATGTAATTTTATTTACATATCCATTTTATGATATATTTTTCATGGGTTTATAGTTTCAATGTTACCATATTGGTAATTAAATTTTACCTCAATTTTTTAGGAAAACAGGTTATGTTATGACTCTATATTATTTTTTGAGGTGTCTATTGTTTATGTTAACCTATTATATCACAAAACATATTATTTACAGGATGTAATAATATTAATATAATTTTATTCTATCATGGAGAATATGATTCAATGTTTCCAAATAAGTAATATTTTATTACTATAGTCCTATCATTTATCGAGGTTTTTTAGATTATGCTTCCACTGATGAAATGTTATTATCCTTTTCACAAGAATTATCTTGTACATTAATTTCCTGTGGATACTCATGAAATATTCATGTAATGGTAAAGTTTTTCCTCACTCAATAAATTAATATAGTTTTATATTTTAATTTTTTTAAATATGACTTTATTTATTTGTCCCCTCAGAAATAATTTTTATACATAAGCCATGTTTTCTAATGATATTTTAATAATTTTCTACCATTATCCAATGATATTTAAATAAATATTATACATGTGATTTAAAAAATTACAAAATGTTTTGAAAATAAATATCATTTTCATTTTCCAATAAAGGCACATTTTAATTTTACCAACATTATAAGAAAATATTTTTTAACTTATTCTTCTTGTATGGAATTCTCACCCATTAAGATAGATCCATTCATTAAAGATTCCATTATACATTTTAATTAATATTATACAAATAAAACTATTTGTTTAATATTTTTAAACATTTTTTATTTCATATGGATATTTTAAAGAGGTTGGTTTTATTTAAATTTTTATCGTTAAAAAGTGTTTTTACTTAGTTTCAAATCATCCATTAAATATTTGAATTGTTGTTTTCAATGAAAAAGGATTTAAAAATGTGTTAGTTTGAATTTTGTTTTCAAATATGAACTCAAATTTTTCTAAAGAAATGTTTTAATATAATTTTTAATGAAAACATCATGTGTTTTTATTGTTTTACTGAAAGAAATATATTTTCAAAAATCATTAATGTCTCAAAATTTAACATTCAAATAAAAGTTATTTCCTTATTAAATACACTAAGTGATCTTCTAAAATCCTTATCCATCTAAGATGAAATCCTTTGACATAGATTATACTTACTTGGCGATATGATCCAAATAAAACAAAATTATTTTTTTTCTGTGAATGTATTATCTTTACGAAGACAATTTATTTTTGAAACAAGTTTATATTTAAAGTGTTATACCATCATAAAATTCCTATAAAACCTTCGTCTTTTCATGGGATATAATATGATGAAATGATTATTATACCTATACCTTTTCCATATAATATGTCATCATTAAATAATTATTTTACACATTTCATTTCATTTATAATGTAATGATAAATTATTACAATCTCATGGAACACACAAATAAGGTATTCATTATGTAATGGGTGGGACTTATATCTCCCTCCAACACATTGGGAAACAATGGATAACTCCTAATAATATATGTCACATTTGAACATGATTATATGTTTAGAATGTTATTTTTCAACCAAATTTAATCTTACCTATGTTATGTATGAACTTAATAAAAGGATCACATTGTTTTTCATGCACCGAATTACATGTTCAAAATGTTATTCATGAACATGAATAGCTGTTAAAAATATTTTTCTTAAACCTGATTACATATTCACAATGTCATACATGAATGTGATTACATGTTCGCAATGTCATTTGTAATCTTCATTTAATTTTTCCAATGTTTTTCATGGACATTATTTCATGTCCATAAATTCATTTATATACCATTACATCATATATATATATTGATATGTGTGGTCCTTGTAACATGTCCGTACATTTATGTGGGGTCCTAATTTTCTTGTCCATAAATTAATGAGTGAAATAGTTTTTAATTATACATATTCAAAATATTATAATATGATTTTTATTCCACAAATCATTTTATTATGTCAATGTTACTCTATAATATCTAATGATAATTGATTGTGATATGATTCTTGTATTATTAAGTTCTTAAAATTATTCCATAAATCATCATTATGTTATTCGATATGCATGGGATGTTCAGAAAATATTTTACTCATGTTCTTATACACTTATGTCCAAGTTATGATTTTATATCTTTTTATCATACCCTTATGGAGAATCTAATATAACCCTATCCGTTCCTCCTTTCCCCAGGTAATGAATACATGTTTTATATATGGTATTTCTATAAGAAGTACTAAATTTGAATTCCATTGCATGATATCATGAAGATCATTAAATATTATATTTGATTGTGTTCCTTGTTTTTAATGAAATTAATATTTTATGGTACATGATAATTTTCTTATAAAATATATTGAATATTCCACTAAAATGATTATTATACATGTATTATAGACATGAGTCACTAATATTGGAATCAAATGAATTTTTCGGTTAACTGTTGGAAACTAGGATGAAGAATCATTAGTGAGATCCATATGTATATTTATTATGATATGTCCACAGATGTGTGTAAGGATAACTATAGGGACGATTCAATGTTTAGAAAAATATCCTTGAATTTTGGTAAAGGATTCAGATTGTGGCTTCAATGAAATTAATTCCATATTTGAATGTTACAAGCGAATATGGCTCAGGTATAGACGTGCATATGGGTAAAAAAAATTGAAAACACTATATTATTCTATAATCAATTGGAAACCAGTACACGAAAACATTCCTTCAGTCGTTCCCAGTTTCAAACGTTCATGGGACACACATATTAATTTTAAAAACTATTTATGAACCATTAAAAATTACTCATATTAATGATGACTATAAATAAACAAGGATACTACAAGGGTTCCATATATTAAAAAATAGGGGCTATTATTTAGATATCATTAATGTTATTTTTCAATATTATCTGTATTTCTATATTGATTAGACTTTACCACACTATGATTTTTTATTTTAGTCCCTAGAGGGAACCAGAATGAATTAGTTTAACAATGAATGTGTGAATATTTTTTAGATTAGCATATAAATGGGATGATGACTGAAGTGAAAGATATTATACCTATTCAATCATTATAGATTGTGATTAAAAACATTCACCATAACTAACTATATAACTCATCAATAAGATAATGATGGAGGTAACATATAGTTTCTGTAATAGAGACCATAGAGAAAAGAATATTTAGTTTACTATATTTCAAAATTCGAAAATAAATATTAAGTATATATATTAAATGCAACTGGAAGTGAACTAATTGTTGAAGGGATGGTCAAAAATCAAAATAATATCAAAATGATACTAATTGAAATGTTATTGTAATAGAGGTAATAAAACTACATCTATTACAAAAATACTATCTTGTGATTCATGTGTATAGAATTTATGAGTTATTAAAATCGATGTCTTAATGGGAAAGCATGTGAAGAGAACTAACATGGTTCTTTGATTATTGGTTTTGTAGTTGATGATAACTATAATTTGAATTAAATTTTAAATGTATGAAGAATTAATGAATTAGGTAATGAATCCATGTTAATAATTTTAGAAGGAAGAGATATGATTTAATTATTTAAATTTAAATTGATGAGTTTTGAAATATATATATGGATTAATCATTATATGCTTTTTGTTAAGTATTTTTATTAACATGTTGAATGATTTTGATAGATTAAAAATTTCCTTTAATGTAATGGTGATATTTTTAATATGGGATGGTATCCCTTAATATGTTTTGGATTCTATGAAAATTCTTCTTCTTTTGGATTAGGATATAATATATATGGATAATATAAATTGGATAGTATTTATGGCCTAAAAACAGCTAACAGACATGTCAATTTTTATATATTATCATTTATGGATTTTACAAAATTATTGGATATAAGGATTTTTTTCATTAATATTTGGTTTTACTTAACGAATATGTAATAATGATTATTAAATTATGGTTTTCATTATTTCCATGTTTGAAGATAATAAATGATGGAGGTATTCCCATATTTTGTCTTTAAAAATAAAGACATTCTTTATGATACATGGGAGATTAATGTTAAATTTATATTTATTTATTTAACCAACTTAAATCTAAATAATTTTGTCTTAATATTTTTGGAGGGTTATAAGTCTCACCCCTTATAGAAGGGATTATGTTTAAATTTTTATGTGAATTTTGAGATTATTTTTTTTGTTTCACAATATATTGATTTAATCATAACATATGATAACCAGGTTTTTGTTTTCATTACTATTGATTGGAATAATGAATTATTATTGTACTTAAATATATTGTGATCTATTTTTTATTTAGGAATAAAAAGTACACCTTAATTTCTTATAGCATGATATGAATTGTAAATTGGTCAAGGAATAACCTCATGGTGTGATTGTGCCCATAAAATTGAATAAAATCACGTGAGTATGTATTTTCATTAAAATTCTTCAAATATAGAAAATGGGTATTAAAATAAATTATGGCCCACATATCATTGTTTTAATGATATTACTATCCCTTTTCGAGCTTTAATGGTTTATGGATTTGTTATTTTGTTCTTTCTCTTAACCTAGATCTCTATAACTCTCCATCAATATTTGGGTCTTATTTTATTCTATTGTCTATATTTTCACTTTACACCAATGTTATCATGTGTGGAAACCTTATTATGAGTAACAATGGGTAACCAATATATTCCTAACATTCTCATTTTAAATTTATTTTTATTATTCATATGTATTGTTTGATTTTCCATGAATTATTTTTCAACTGTTAAACCATTGATGTACAAGAAGAATTTCAATTGTGAAATTCATTTTAAGTGTGGTAGAATGTAACAGCATGGGTATCTTTGATTTAGTTTTTAAGAAATTAAAATTATTTCATGAAATTTTCTTTAGAAAACTGGGTTAGATTTCATTACTTGACACATTAGGTTCTTCTTGTGCTATACACAATATCACATAAATCTCATATGAAATTAAATAATGAGTTTAAAAGAAATATGACTTATAATTATAAAATTATTATTAAATCTTACAATTATCCGGTAGAAATTTTAATTTCATGTATGAACATGAGTAAATAAATTTTTTTAATATTGTTCACAAATATATAAAAAATGAATTTTTTAGTGATCAATCAATTAAAACTGAAAATAAAAACCTTTTGAATTCATTCCATGAAAAACTATTTTTATTACTCAAGTATATTTCATATATTTTAATAACATAAAATACTTTTTCTTAATCATTTTAATTTGATTTAGACATTATATATTTATTCAAATTTTTAACAATCATATTATTTATTTCTACACAATAGATAACAATAAATTAAAATATACAATTAAAAACTGTATGCTTTTCAATAATGAAGTTTAATATGAATTTTATTGTAAAATAATTAGAAAAAACTAAACATTTTTAAAAATTTATTTAATAAAATATAATTCTATTTTGAAATAATAATGTAAAAATTAACATTGTATTAATTTGTTCATTTTTTTTTGAAAATATTCATTAAATGATGAATATAAAAGAACAATACATTTTAATAGAAAATAGAATTTTCACCTAAATTAATTTTCAATTAAAATTGAATTTAAAATTGGATTTAGAAAGAGTTTATATAAATTGTACATATACTAATGAAAATTATTTCTTAACAAAAAAATAATATTGTAATTAGATATCAATACATTGTAGGATTTTGAATATTTTCCCATTGAAACCTCGATTATTCATCATGTTTGTGAGATAAAATTGAAATTAAATTATAAAACATATCGTAGCTTGATTTATCCACATAGATTCCATATTAGTAATAGTTAGATTTATAATCATTCAATAACATCAAATTAATTTTTTACCATAATTATTACCAAGAACAGTAAATAATATTCCTAGTGTTATTAGTAAAAACAATTTTAATTAGTGGTTCAGTGTATATTATATGGTTTAAAATTGAATACAAACCTATATAACACAAATTTTATGGAAATATTTAGACTATTACTAGAAATGTATACATTTTATGAGTTAGAGGTATATTATTCAATGAATGTTACATATATAACAATTTAAGAAATGAGAAGAACAATAAATTGAACCTTCATTTCTTTTAATGATTATAATGATTTGATATTGAAAAATATAAGCATATATTAATTTATTAATGTATTTTTAAATGTAAATGAATTTTCTCTCGCAATGTTATAAAATTTTAAATAATTAAATAGTTAATTCGTATTTTTTAGAAAGGCCAATGCATGAAATATTTACCTAATATTTTACTAAAATAAACGATACTGAAAATATGAAATTTGAACTAAATTGAATGAATTATCTTCTAAATATAATTTTTTAGATTAATATATAATTTTTTTAAAAAAAATACATTGATATATTTAAATGAAATTAATTTATTGATATTTTTTTCAAATTATAAAAATAATGTCAAAAGCAGCATTAATGTTATTTTAAAATAAATTATGTTGTATTAAATGATATATAAATCCATAAAAAATCATATATTCTTCCAAGCGACATGTAAATGTTATTAATTATAATATAATGTCCATTAAGGGACCAATTTTTATTTTATAATGATCACATTGACCTACAAATAGTGAAATCATTGTTATTGATGTATGGGTCAAAGCAATGTTTTTACGGGGTATTTGCGGTTCTGTTAACAATAATTTTCAACATATGTTGGATTTTTATATAAAATATTAAATATAATAATATAAAATATATAGTTATATAGTTTATAATAATTATCCCTTTAATTTATTCATAATGTAAAAAATACATTGGATAAAAAATTACTTACCAGGATGAAAAAACAAAAAATAAATAAATAGTGAAACATTGATCATAAGGAATAAAATTATAAAAAACATTTATTTTTATTATTTTACATCCCTAGAGAAGAATTAATAAAACCATTATATTTTAATCCTTTTTTAATCCAAATTTTGTCTGGTGGACCTCTTGAAAATAAATATTTTTTTGTATTAACAGGAATGCCACTCCTCGTCAAATATATATAGGCATCCACTCTCCCGCATTATTCAAAACTATCAATACATTTGTATCATTAAAAAACTAAGATAATAACCTATGAAAAAAAAATATTATTGTATAATTCATAATATGGGAGAAAATCCAACCAAAAAAAATGTTTGTTGCTAACCAAAAGTTGATACCCGAAGAAGACGTAACATTTAGAAAGAAAAGTTTTGGTTTTATTTCTTCTTCAGTTCTGTTAAATTATTATTATTTATTTATAATTTAATTAAATCAGTATTAATTATAAAATGAGAAGTTCTTAGGTTAAGTTTATTAAATAAAACCACACACACTTCCGTTGAATGGGTGTATGAAATCATCATTCATGTGAACGAATAATCACCACCTCACGAAATAATACCATTCGTTTTTTCATATCCACAACTAATGGTTGGTAATAATGATGAAATTAATGTTTATATATTACTTTTATGTTATTTATGATATTATTATTATTATTATTTAACTTTTATATCACACATAACTTCATTGTTTTCATTTTATGGGAATATAATAACATTGTTCGTGTGTACACTAAAATACCGTATCACGAAGAGATATAATTCGTTCACACATTATATGTATTTCATTAAGGATGTGTTTAAGAAATATATGTTATATATATGAAATAATAATTAATCTTGAATGATAATATATATTTTTTGATTATTTTTCTATCAATATGACAAGAAAATGGAAACAATATTAATGTGTATGCATGACTTACTGTATTCATGAATGTTGAATTTCATTTCAAATTTCTATATTTTATAGATTAATATAAATAAATCAAGACATAATATATATATATTACTTTTATTATAGTTTTCATTTTGGACATTATGAAAAAAATATTTAAATGATTGAATAATAACCATTACAAAATCATAAATTTTATAAAATAATTATTTTTTACAAAAGGTGGATTTAACAAATAATATGTAATAAAATAGTAATAAAAGGTCATGAGAAAATAAAATAGGGTATGATATATATATTAATATAAATATATAATATATTCATAAAAATTAGATTTATTATATATGATATTTTAATGAGGACGACAAGATTGAAGACATAAGGTAATAAGATTTCATATCGCGCATTCATTATAATAAACTAATCATATATTTACCCCATGATTCATTTTTCAGGTTTATGTACATTCCATTGAAACGACATATCATGAATACAATAAATTTCATAAAGATTATTATTTCTAATGATGTAATTATTTCTTAAGGATTACTATTCCAAGTTTACTCTAGTAGTAATGGATTTTATTCCTAATTTTTACTTTTTGAGTTACAAGTTATATTCACCACATGTTTCTTCTATGTGATTTTTGTACTGAGAACGAATTTTTTTTACTCTTATAATTAATTATTTTGTTTAAATATATTTCATGATATATATTTCATGACTTATCTATTTCAATATTACTAAGGGGGTAAGGGAATTTTGTCTAAATTTTCCATCTTTGAGAGACAAGTTAGTTTAGGATCCAATATTATTTTATATAGGGTATATACTGAATATTTGACATATTATATTCTAAATATATTTATTTTCATGAAAATTTATGATTTATTTTATGTTATACTTTCACGGGGATTATTATTCAATGTTACCAAAATTGTTAAATTTTATTTCTCCAATATCATCGTTTATCAGGATCATTAATGATTATAGTTCCATAGATGAAATATTATGATTCATATCTAAATAATTTTCATTATTTTTATTATCCTCTGGATAATCATGATATATTCCTGTAATGTTACCATTTTCCTAGTTTTTGGTAATTTTTTTAATTTATAAATTGTTTTTATGAAAATTCACCATTGTTTATCTCTTTGGATTGAAATATACTATCTAAAAAACAATGTGATTTAAATATGTATTCAAAAAAATAGACCATTATCATATTATTTTAAAAGAATTTTTATACATTTTTTAGTATAATTATATTTTTTAAAATGTAATATTATTTTTTTTATTCAAATGAAGGCTTGTTTCACTTATACTAACAGTGTGAAAAAATTTAGTTTTATGTATATTTCATTAATAGAATTCTCCAACATCATGGATACTCAATTCACTGAAGCTACCATTATATGTTTTGTTGGAACCCTATTTTTATTTATCAAAAAATAATTTTTCGTATGTTTCTAATGATTTTTAATGTTTTATGATTAAATTTTATAAAATAAGTAATTATAAGGATTTTTTTGCCTATCTATTAAAAATACTCACTACCATAGCTTACTCACCACCAGGATCAAGTCACTAACATAAAAGACTCACAATTGTGGTCTAGTTATCTCCAGGTTTATCTCAACACCATACATGATGCACCATTATAAATAATTAACTCATACAATTTACCTACCATTGACATGAGTCAACATTTAGATAAGGCACCACTGAGATGAGTAACTTTTTGGATATTTCAATATTAATACGAGTCATTTTTGAGTCGAGTAACCACTGAGATAAAACCCTATTGAGAAGAGTTATGGATGAACACATGTTACTACTAGAACTAACCCACTATTAGATGTGTCACTACTAGATCTATCACCACCAGATGTCTCATCTCTAAATTACTCCTTTCCTTATGACATTTTATCAATATTTTCCTGTATCTATATTAGTCATAGTCTGAGTCCACCTTCCACCATATTACCTTCTATCACTATCTTTATTATTATAAATTGAATTATTATAATACCTATATTATTTAATTTAATGATGATTATTATTTTATTGATTATTAATGAATATTGAAGGAAAACATTGATGGTTTTTTCAACACCCTATACAATAATGTAAGGTATAAGGATTGTCATTCTTCAAAAAACTCTCATTCATGAAGCTATTATTATTCAATAAGTTTAAATCCGGCAATTTTATTCAAAAAAATATTTTTTTCGATCACTATGTGGATTACAAAAAATTTAAAATCCTTTCCTACATTACGACCAAATATGTATCACCTGATACTTTTATGTTATCATCAAAGGAATCTTTCACTACATACCAGCTTGGCTTACTTTACACGCAATCACGACCTTCCTCGATAGCTTGCGTCGTACGCAATACCGAGTTTCACTAAACAACGATATGCTATTATTAAAACTAGCCGTTATGAATAGTAATAACCACTTTTTGAAATTTTATAAATTTTATCTTTCAAAATGGACTTCATTTTTGGATTCGGAATACCGAAATTATCCTAGGGTGAAATTTTGGTATTTTTCTGAAAACTTTCAATTTTTGATTAATAGTGAAACCACTAAGTGGTAGGTTAAAAACAGAAATTTGCATAAAACTTAATTTTACAACTTCTGTGAATGGAATTTCGAAAATCCGACAGTCACAGTTGATATCAGTAAGTAAAATGTGGTTCAATGGGATAAAAATAATTTTTTGGTGAATAGTAACTTTTTACTTTTTTTACCGCGGTTAATAGTAAATATGGTAACTAAGGGTAAATATGATATTACTATTAACCTAACACAAGTCCTAATTATATTGGATAAGTGTAATTCGACCAAAAAGAACCTTATGAATAAAATATGACCATTTAGGCCAACTTGGGTTAGATTAGGACATTTATTATTAATTTATTTAAAGAAGGGTTAAAATAGTTAAAATCAATGATTAATAAGTAAATCATTTTTAATATGGGGTTATATATAAGATAAATTCGACTATAAATATTAATTATAAAGATAAAAATATTTCCTACATAATGGTATTTTATTTATAATTTTTAGACTTTAAATAATTTAATTTATTTATGACACAATTATGATGCAGTAATTATCTTATTTATGAAATATTGACATAATTGATGTTATAGACACCAAAATAAATGTAATTTGAGACTTTTTATGAATTAAACTAATTTTCTAGGTTACTATGATATAATAGTGTCGATTTAATCAACTTGGTTCGAACATATAATTCTTTTATAACTTTCACAAAAATCATATATCAAATAGTGTCAAAATTGACACAAAATAGTTTTTAAATCAGATATTATATTATTAATTGTTATTTTATTCCCAAAAATCTAAGGTTCGGCCAAATGACCTAGATAAGGATATATATATTAATAATAAACAATTTGGGGTTCGTTTGGCATGTTATAGTAAGTGTATTAACCATATAGTGAAAGAAAACAAAAAGACACGGTAAAAGTTAAATTATTTAACTTAGAGTTAAATCTAATTGATAAGGTTAAAATAATACCCTAAATTTGTCTAAATCCTATTGTATGATAGGATTTCGACCCTTCCCCACTTTAGCTTCGAAATAAGACCCTTTGGAACCATTATAAACCGATTTTGACTTTAATATAAAATAATATTTTGATATATTCCTAAGGTGCCCCTCTCCTCCCTTATAAAAGGGCACCTCCTCCCCCTCCTCCTCACACCAATTTGAGCACTCAAGCTCGGCCAAACCCTGCCATTTTCTCCTCTCCACTTCCCTAGAATAATCCTAGAGGTCCTGGTCTTCTTCAAAGACCAATCTTAGTTCCCTAAGTGGAGGATTCAAAGAGGAGTTTCAAAGAAGAGGTAATATCCATTACCGATCTTTTCAATTTCTTTCTTCTTCAACTTCTTCTTCTTTATTTGTTTCATGATAAAGTAATATCATCAGTTTTACTTACATACTGATATGTTATTATAAATATGAAACAACCCTAATTCACCTTCTATCTATCCTACGGAAAAATGAAATCACCGCACGTGCGTACGTACGGAATACCGTCTCCACACCGTGGTGTAATCTATTTTCCACCACCACCTTACAAGGATGGGTATAATGGTGTAATGAGTAACTATTTATGATTATTATAAATTCATATTGATACTAAAATAATATACATATACTCTAATACAATTCCACGGTCATAGGAATGATATCATCACTCGTGCGTACGTACGGAATACCGTCTCCACGATGTGATGCGACTCGTTCTACATGATCATCATTACATTGTAATTATATAAATGAATTGAATGAATAAATATGATATATGTTACACTAATACCATTCTGGATACAAGGTATCTATAACCTTAAAAGAAGAATAAGAATTTATTCGACAAAACACACATAAGAACAAAAGGCAATAAAGACCCGAGTAACAAGTAACAATGAAATATTACTAACAAGAAGCTAAGAATATGACCATATATGATATCATATCAATATGTATGATTCTGTAATAAGTCAATAACATTATTTAAACCATTATACAGGAGCTTCAGACATGTACAAAGCAAATCGGACCTAAGGTAAGGGAAAATATCACAATCTCATTTTTATCCGAGATTGTTTATACGTAAGTATTTACTGGGGTGTATTTTATCATCCACATCCATGTTTCATCAATATGTAATATTATTTCCATCCACCTACAATTGTTTAAATCCATTTTTACCCTTAGGTTAGTTTTTAGTAATATTTATGAAAGGAATCTTTTGTCGTTTTTCGTACGAGGTACTTTTTGACTTTTCCGACAAAAGTACGAAGAATGTTTTTTTTAACTTATACGGAAAGAATGGATTTTTAAAACATTATTTCCAAGAATCTTCCTTTATAAGTTTTTCATGTTTATTTTTAATCAACTTCTTTTAGTTTATAATTGTATGACATGTTAATAAAAGAAAAGTGTTTTTGAAGTAGAAAGGATATTTTCCTCAAGAATGAAGTTCAAGTATTTTATCAAAATTATTTTACATCTAAGATAATAGAAGGGTTCTGTTTTTATCCCTATTATTACATGGATTTGATTATGTTGTGATGGAAATATTTTTATGAATTCCTTTATCTTATATGAATTGTTTTATGATGTCATGTTGTTTAAGAATCCCATTTTTATTTCATGGGTTACGCTATAATGTATGGTTTATGATTATGTGGCACACATAAGAAAGGATTCATTATAAGATGGGTGGGACCTATATCTCCCTCCAATGCATTGGGTAAAGATTTATATCTCATGAGATAGACATGGCTGGAACGGAAGGTTATTTTGGTTCAGTGAAACAGGACTGAAACGAGGAGTGAACTCGGTTCATAAATGGACTTTGTCCGCTAAGATAATCTTGGAAATGAGTCATGACTAACAAGAAATGACTTTCCATGACTATGTGTGCATGCCACAAAGTTTCAAGTTTCATGTTATGATTATGGGGATCTCATTTTCACTTCTATGATTTATTCCATGTTTAGATATTATTATCTCTTTTGCAGGTTATGATTTTCAAAAAGATATGATATGATTTTTATTTCCTTTATTTGCCCTTGCTGAGCATTTGAGCTCACCCTTTTATGTTTTCTTTTCCCCAGGTCAGGAAGATGGATATTAAGTAGAATATGCTAAAAGGGACCCTAGATATGATGAAATAAATGGGAGACACTGTAGAAGATTTATGAACCAGTTGTTTATGTTTCCCAGTTTCTAAAGACACTATACCTATACGGTTCTTGTGGTTTTGTCATATGTTGTAATAAGTGTTCTTCAATTTTGAAGTATTAAAAATGTATGTAAAGTATGGGTCATTATAGTTGGTATCAGAGGAAAGGTATAGTCAACCTTTGGAAACTAGGATGTCAAAGACTTAGTAAGAACCCTAAGGATAGGTCTAAGCATAGAACACAATCTTAGTGTTTTAGAAATGGCCATGAATACCCTAGGATAAGATGTTAAGTGTAAAATTTTATCCTTGATTATGTGGTTTTCCTATTATAATTACTGCTTCTCACACTATTCTTCTTGGTTTTAGTCAATGGCTGGAACCCGAAGGAACCGTGTTAATGCGGAATGCGATGGGCAATGCAATGATTGTCCCCCTGAGCAACCAAACGATATGGGAGCTGGAATTCAAAATCTTGTAGCCATGCTCACACAACTTTCTCAAGCTATGAATCATGCAGGACTTCCAAACGAGCAAAGGAAGGAGCAACATTCTGTTGAATCCTTCATGAGGAAGAGTCCACCTTCTTTCAGCGGGTCTACTGATCCATTAGTTGCTGAACAATGGATTAGTACTACTGAAAAGATATTTTCAGTTCTTCAATGTTCTGAACATGATAAAGTCATCCTAGCAGTGTATCGTATGGAAGGAGATGCTGATCAATG
Source organism: Viscum album (assembly GCA_963277665.1). Classification (NCBI taxonomy): domain Eukaryota; kingdom Viridiplantae; phylum Streptophyta; class Magnoliopsida; order Santalales; family Viscaceae; genus Viscum; species Viscum album. Next base: position 1,657,209,022 of record OY728126.1, on the reverse strand, counting down.
GTGGAATCTTATTAATAATATGAGGCAAAGGGATGAAATTGAGTCTATGGAATGGGACGAGTTCAAGAACTTATTTTTCAATAAGTACTTCCCTCGTATTCTCCGAACAAAGATGGAGAAAGATTTTCTTGAACTAAAGCAGAGGGATGATGAATCTGTTGGTACCTATGAAGCAAATTTTACAAGACTTGCAAGGTACGCTTCTGGTATTATTATCCAACCTGAGAGTAAGATCGATCGATTCTTTAGTGGCTTAAAACCAAGTCTTTGAATGGAGTTAGCCATAAGGGACTTCAATAGCTACGAGGAAATCTTTCGATGTGCTCTCAAAGTTGAGATGGAGATTGGAGTAACCCATCAGTCACATGGGTTTGATAAGAAGAGGAAGATGGAATTCAAAGGAAAATCTAAAGAGCACACTGAAAAGAAGATGAGCTTTCCCTTATGCTCAAAGTGTGGAAATAAACATGGAGGGAGTTGTCTTAAAGGGACAAGTAAATGTTTTAAATGTGGAAAGGAAGGTCATCGGGCATTTGAATGCCGCGATAATGGGAAGAAGATGTCTAATGATGCAAACAAAGGAAGGGATACACAGAATGAACCTACTACACTTCAATGTTTTATGTGCAAGGAGATGGGGCATTATGCCAATCAATTCCCAAATCCAAGGGTTGATGATGATGGTCGACGTCAACAAAATCTTAAGGCTAAAGACAAAGGAAAGTCACATGCAATTTCTATCAGTGATGTGGAGTACGATAACGAAGTGGTGAAAGGTACACTTACCATCCACTTTAATGTAGCAAATGTTTTATTTGATTCTGGATCCACCCACTCTTTTATTTCTGAAAAACTTTCTAAGTGTATCATCGTACTACCTCAACAATTAGATGTTGAGTTAGCTGTGACAACACCAAATGGCACAACAGTCACATCAAAAGTTTATAATTCTTCTCCGATCAAAGTTTGTGGGAAAGTGCTTCCTGCAAATCTTGTGATCCTTCCTTTAGTGGAATTTGATGTGATTCTTGGCATGGATTGTCTTTATCTACATGGAGCTCATATCAATTGCCAAAGAAGGGAAGTCACATTTCATATTCCAGATCAATCTACGACCGTGTATCAATGCAAGGATGAATATAACCTTCCAGTGGAAATTTCTTCCATATTATGGGTCTTGATTCCACTAAATGAAGGTTATTTATCTCAAATGGTTGGTGAGAAACTCACGATTAATAATATTCCCATTGTACGGGAGTTTGATGATGTCTTTCCAGAGGAATTACCGGGTCTTCCACCAAATCGTGAAGTTGAGTTTTCAATAGAACTCGTACCGGGTGCTTTGCCTATTTGAAAGACACCTTATAGAATGGCCCTAATTGAGTTACAGGAATTGAAGAAGCAACTCCAGGAGAATCTTGATAAGGGATTCATACGCCCTAGTGCGTCACCTTGGGGAGCAACTGTTCTATTTGTTAAGAAGAAAGATGGATCAATGAGACTCTGCATTGATTATCGAGAACTTAACAAGATCACTATCAAGAACAAATATCCTCTCCCACGCATTGATGACTTATTTGACCAACTACGCAGAGCTCAATACTTTTCCAAGATTGATCTTCGTCCAGGGTATCATCAATTAAGGGTCAAAAGGGAGGATATACCAAAGAAGGCTTTCCGTACAAGGTATGGACACTATGAATTTATAGTGATGTCATTTGGTCTTACTAATGCCCCTGCTATCTTCATGGATCTAATGAATAGAGTCTTTAGAGACTATCTTGATCAATTTGTGGTAGTCTTTATAGATGATATTCTTGTCTATTCAAAGAGCAAGGAAGAGCATGAAGATCACTTGAGAATTATATTGAAGACCCTGAGAAAGGAGAAGCATTATGCCAAATTTACCAAGTGTGAATTTTGGCTTCAAAAAGTTACATTTTTGGGTCACATAATCTCAAAAGAGGGGATATCTATGGATCCAGCAAAAACAGAGGTTATCGAAAGATGGTCAAGACCAACAACAGTAACTGAGATCCGATGTTTTCTTGGTTTGGCTGGATATTATTGACATTTTGTAAAGTATTTTTCATGATTATCTAATCCACTCACCAAGTTGACTCGGAAAGGAGTTAAGTTTGTCTGTACGGAAGAATGTGAATAGAATTTCAAGGAGTTGAAAAGAAGGTTATCCAGTGCACCTGTGCTCACACTGCCTTGTAGTGGAGAATGGTTTGTGATCTATAGTGATGCATCCAAGAAGGGATTGGGCTGTGTTCTTATGCAAAATGATATGGTGATAGCTTATGCCTCACGACTGTTGAAAATCAATGAGCAAAATTACCCAACTCATGATTTGGAGTTGGCTGCGGTAATCTTTGGATTAATGATTTGGAGGCATTACCTTTATGGTGAAAGGTGTTATATTTATACTGATCATAAAAGTTTAAAGTATATTTTCACACAAAAGGAGTTCAATATGCGTCAAAGAAGATGGTTGGAGCTGATTAAGGATTACGACTCCTCAATCCATTACCACCCTGGGAAAGCAAACAAGGTGGCAGATGCATTAAGTCGACAAGACCATGCTAGTTTATCCATGATGAGGATCACAAAGGATCCAATATTTATGGATTTACAAAGGATGGATCTTGGAATTATAATGGAAGGGGAAAAATCTTATGTTTCTCAAATGAATGTTCAACCATCTATACATGGGAAGATTAAAGAGGCACAGAAAGAAGATGTTGAGTTACAAAAGAAGGTGAGAAATGTTCCTGAATTCAACCTTGATTGTGATGGGATAATAAAGTTCAGGAATCGGGTTTGTGTTCCTCCCATCCCCGAATTAAAGAAGGAGCTGCTGGATGAGGCTCATAGTTCTTCGTTCTCTATTAATCCTGGAAGCACGAGGATGTATAAGGACCTGAAAGAGTACTTCTGGTGGGATGGCATGAAAAGAGATGTTGCTAAATATGTCTCTCGATGCTTGGTTTGTCAACAAGTTAAAGCTGAGAGACAAAAGTCTAAGGGGATGTTAAAACCATTACCCATACCCGAATGGAAATGAGAAAACATCACTATGGACTTTGTCACAGGACTTCCTAAAAAATTCAAAGGCAATAATGCTATTTGGGTCATAGTTGGTCGTCTTACAATGTCTGCACACTTCATTGCTATTAGAGAGGATTTCTCTCTAGATCAGCTTTCCAGGATATATGTAAAGGAAGTGGTAAGATTGCATGGAGTACCACTTTCTATTATATCTGATCGGGATCCGAGATTTACCTCGAAGTTCTGGAGAAGTCTTCAACATACTCTGGATACAGAGTTGAGTTTCAGCACTGCTTATCATCCCCAGACAGACGGTCAGTCTGAACGAACAATTCAAACCCTAGAAGATATGTTGAGAGCTTGCTCTATGGATTTAAAAGGAGGTTGGGATCAACACCTACCTTTGGTGGAATTTTCTTATAATAATAGCTTTCACTCCAGTATTCTGATGGCTCCTTATGAAGCTCTCTATGGAAAGAAATGCAGGACTCCAACTTGCTGGGATGAAGTTGGGGAAAGAAAGCTATTAGGACCTGATCTCGTTGATGAAATGGCAGAAAAGGTCAGATCTATTCAACAACACATAAGAGCATCTCAGAGTCGACAGAAAAGTTATTCCGACAACCGAAGAAAAGACCTAGAGTTTGAAGTGGGTGATAAAGTGTTCTTATGAATATCTCCCTAGAAGAGGGTTATGAGATTTGGAAAGAAGGGGTAGTTGAGCCCTAGGTATATCGGTCCTTTCGAAATACTGGATCGTGTTGGAAAGGTAGCTTACCGATTGGCGCTTCCACCGAATCTCTCTCAAGTTCACGAAGTGTTCCATGTATCTCTCCTGAGAAAGTACATGCCTGATCCTTCACATGTACTCAGCTCAGAAGTTGTACCGCTGCAGCAAGATCTTTCTTACGAAGAACAACCGATAGAGATTCTGGATCGTAGCGAAAAAGTCCTACTAAACAAGACCACTCGCTTGGTGAAAGTTTTATGGAGGAACCACCAATTAGAAGAAGCTACATGGGAGCTTGAAGATATGATGAGGGAGAAGTATCCTCATCTGTTTGTTACAAAGTGACGAATTTTGAGGGTGAAATTCTTTTTAAGGGGGGTAGAATGTAACACCCGAGACTTTCATGTTATCATCAAAGGAATCTTTCACTACATACTAGCTTGGCTTACTTTACACGCAATCGCGACCTTCCTCGATAGCTTGCGTCGTACGCAATACCGAGTTTCACTAAACAACGATATGATATTATTAAAACTAGCCGTTATGAATAGTAATAACCACTTTTTGAAATTTTATAAATTTTATCATTCAAAATGGACTTCATTTTTTGGATTCGGAATACCGAAATTATCCTAGGGTGAAATTTTGGTATTTTTCTGAAAACTTTCAATTTTTGATGAATAGTGAAACCACTAAGTGGTAGGTTAAAATCTGAATATAGAATTAAACGTAACTTTACCACTTCTGTGAATGGAATTTCGAAAATCCGACAGACACGGTTGATATCAGTAAGTAAAATGTGGTTCAATGAGATAAAAATAATTTTTTTGTGAATAGTAACTTTTTACTTTTTTTACCGCGGTTAATAGTAAATAGGGTAACTAAGGGTAAATATGATATTACTATTACCCTAACACATGTACTAATTATATTTTATAAGTGTAATTCGACCAAAAACAACCTTATGAATAAAATATGACCATTTAGGCTCACTTGGGTTAGATTAGGACATTTATTATTAATTTATTTAAAGAAGGGTTAAAATAGTTAAAATCAAAGTTTAATAAGTAAATCATTTTTAATATGGGGTTATAAATAAGATAAATTCGACTATAAATATTAATTAGAAATCTAAAAAGATTTCCTACATAATGGTATTTTATTTATAATTTTTAGACATTAAATAATTTAATTTACTTATGACACAATTATGATGGAGTAATTATCTTATTTATGAAATATTGACATAATTAATGTTATAAACACCAAAATAAATTTAATTTGAGACTTTTTATGAATTCCACTAGTTTTATAGGTTACTATGATATATTAGTGTTGATTTAATAAACTTAGTTCGAACATATAATTCTATTATAACTTTCACAAAAATCATATACCAAATAGTGTCAAAATTGACACAAAATAGTTTTTAAATCAGATATTATATTATTAATTGTTATTTTATTCCTAAAAATCTAAGGTTCAGCCAAATTACCTAGATACGGATATATATATTAATAATAAACAATTTGGGGTTCGTTTGGCATGTTATAGTAAGTTTATTAACCATATAGTGAAAGAAAACAAAAAGACACGGTAAAAGTTAAATTATTAAACTTAGAGTTAAATCTAATTGATAAGGTTAAAATAATACCCTAAATTTGTCTAAATCCTATTGTATGATAGGATTTCGACCCTTCCCCACTTTAGCTTCGAAATAAGGCACTTTGGAACCATTATAAACCGATTTTTACTTTAATATAAAATAATATTTTGAGATATTCCTAAGGTGCCCCTCTCCTCCCTTATAAAAGGGCACCTCCTCCCCCTCCTCCTCACACCAATTTGAGCACTCAAGCTCAGCCAACCCCTGCCATTTTCTCCTCTCCACTTACCTAGAATAATCATAGAGGTCCTGTCCTTCTTCAATGACCAATCTTAGTTCCCTAATTGGAGGATTCAAAGAGGCGTTCCAAAGAAGAGGTATTATCCATTACCGATCTTTTCAATTTCTTTCTTCTTCAACTTCTTCTTCTTTATTTGTTTCATGATAAAGTAATAACATAAGTATTACTTACATACTGATATGTTATTATAAATATGAAACAACCCTAATTCACCTTCTATCCATCCTACGGAAAAATGAAATCACCGCGCGTGCGTACGTATAGAATACCGTCTCCACGCCGTGGTGTAATCTATTTTCCACCACCACCTTACAAGGATGGGTATAATTGTGTAATGAGTAACTATTTATTATTATTATAAAGTAATATTGATACTGAAATAATATACATATACTCCAATACAATTCCACGATCATAGGAATGATATCATCACTCGTGCGTACGTACGGAATACCGTCTCCACGATGTGATGCGACTCGTTCTACATGATCATCATTACATAGTAATTATATAAATGAATTGAATGAATAAATATGATATATTTTACACTAATACCATTCTGGAAACAAGTTATCTATAACCATAAAATAAGAATAAGAATTTATTTGACAAAACACGCATAAGAACAAAAGGCAATAAAGACCCGAGTAATAAGTAACAATGAAATATTACTAACAAGAAGCTAAGAATATGACCATATATGATATCATATCAATATGTATGATTCTGGAATAAGTCAATAACATTATTTAAACCATTATACAGGAGCTTCGGACACGTAAAAAGAAAATCGAACCTAAGGTAAGGGAAAATATCACAATCTCATTTTTATCCGAGATTGTTTCTTCGTAAGTATTTACTGGGGTGTATTTTATCATCCACATCCATGTTTCATCAATATGTAATATTATTTCCATCCACCTAAAATTGTTTAAATCCATTTTTACCCTTAGGTGAGTTTTTAGTAATATGTATGAAAGGAATCTTTTGTCGTTTTTCGTACGAGGTACTTTTTTACTTTTCCGACAAAAGTACGAAGAATGTTTTTTTAACTTATACGGCAAGAATGGATTTTTAAAACATTATTTCCAAGAATATTCCTTTATAATTTTTTCATGTTTATTTTTAATCAACTTCTTTTAGTTTATAATTGTATGACATGTTAAGAAAAGAAAAGTGTTTTTGAAGTAGAAAGGATATTTTCCTCAAGAATGAAGTTCAAGTATTTTATCAAAATTATTTTCCATATAAGATAATAAAAGGGTTATGTTTTTATCCCTATTATTACATGGATTTGATTATGTTGTGATGGAAATATTTTTATGAATTCCTTTATCTTATATGAATTGTTTTATTATGTCATGTTGTTTAAGAATCCCATTTTTATTTCATGGGTTACGCTATGATGTATGGTTTATGATTATGTGGCACACATAAGAAAGGATTCATTATATGATGGGTGGGACCTATATCTCCCTCCAATGCATTGGGTAAAGATTTATATCTCATGAGATAGACATGGCTGGAACAGAAGGTTATTTCAGTTCAGTGAAACAGGACTGAAACGAGGAGTGAACTCGGTTCAGAAATGGACTTTGTCCGCTAAGATAGTCTTGGAAATGAGTCATGACTAACAAGAAATGACTTTCCATGACTATGTGTGCATGCCACAGAGTTTCAAGTTTCATGTTATGATTATGGGGATCTCATTTTCACTTCTATGATTTATTCCATGTTAAGATATTATGATCTCTTTTGCAGGTTATGATTTTCAAAAAGATATGATATGATTTTTATTTCCTTTATTTTCCCTTGCTGAGCATTTGAGATCACCCTTTTATGTTTTCTTTTCCCCAGGTCAGGAAGATGGATATTAAGTAGAATATGCTAAAAGGGACCCTAGATATGATGAAATAAATGGGAGACACTGTAGAAGATTTATGAACCAGTTGTTTATGTTTCCCAGTTTCTAAAGACACTATACCTATACGGTCCTTTGTGGTTTGGTCATATGTTGTAATAAGTGTGCTTCAATTTTGAAGTATTAACAATGTATGTAAAGTATGGGTCGTTATAAAATAGATATTATGATGATATTATTTACTTATATTTTCATAAAAATCCTCGAAATTCTTTGAATGCTAAAACCAAGGGGACTCAAGCGTTCAGAGCACATCAGAATGAGTGAAAAAATATTTTATACAACCTTAAAATTTACATTCCTATATGTTTCATTTAATTTCAACCATCAGGTTGTTTGTATTTTTTATCCCCACAAACATCCTATTACAATATAATTGGATGAAAAAATATATCTTATTCATTCTCTTTACATCTATATCCCAATTTTGTTGCATAAGAGGTTTTTTGTTTCCTATATTATTTTACATCCCATGTATTTAGTGGAAGAGGTACATGCACGTCATGGATATCTGATTAGATATTTTATATAATTGGTCTATGTTGTGGAAAAATATTATATTTATAAAATTATCTTGGTAGAAGGATATTTCCATGTGGAGGGGATTAGGTCATTGGTTGAGATTGAACCTCTAGTTTTAATTCCACTATGTGTTTTTTTGTTTCATTTCAAATAATTAAAATAAATTTATTTTAAACTATAATAAAAACCAACTACCATGTTATTTAGTCTCAACTTGTGTTTATATAATATTTTGATTAATTAAATTCTTTTCAAAAGTTACAGTAATTTTGATATATATTTTTTAACATAGACATAATTTCACTTTGAGAATTCTTTTAAAATATTTACACTTAAATCGGTATGATGTTTTGATTTAATGTGTACAATTTTTTTAATTGGGGGATTTTATTTATACTTGATAAAAAATATTATTTGAAAATAAATTCAAATACATATTTGATTTACCCTATCTAATAAACATTTCATATCAGAGGGTTCAAAAATATTTTAAACTGTGATTTTAGTTATGTTTTAAGGATGACAATTTTCAATTTGTTCTAAATTTTCATGATTTAATTTGATAATAGACAAGAATATTCAGATAGAAAAATGATATAATTTTTTAATTAAAATAATTATAATAAATGTAAAATAATGATTTAAATTTTTGTTAATGGAATATGAAATGAAATATGGAGTACTATATAGGATTAATGTGAATTACATGAAACTTTTAATGTTGCATGTACTCATACCAGTAATGAATCTTATGTAAATTATTTTAGTGCCATAAATTTTTTTAAATATGATACACGTGACAAAGAGTTTAATTGGATATCTAATTGTAAAAATATATATGATATTTAGGATACAATAGTTATTTTTATGAACTAATTTCTAATATTAAGCTTTTGATATTGAATACATACACAGTTAAATAAGATAAATTCAAGTTAAAGCCTAATGATATTATTTCTGATATTTATATCAGTATAAATGAGATTGTAAATAAAATGTCTTTCAATGGAAATTCTATTTAAAAAAATGTAAAATAAAGCTAATGTTCAGGTTTCTTCACAATAGATGGAGAGGTACATCAGTTCCAACAAGATAATATTCTGAATTCTGTAATCTACCTATCAAGGAATTTATTGTAAAGATAGTGATGTAATAGGATGATCATAATGTTTATTGAGAATAAGTGGAATATCTTAAGAGGAAATTCTTATCCTTCAAAAGAATTACATTAAAAAATTGAATCCTAAAAACTCCGACGAAGAGGAATAAGAATAATACAATGATGATAGAATAAAAACACTGGATAGAATGATTATGAAATTATGTATGAAGAATAACTTATTTAGTAATCTTAATTACAAGGAAAGTATTTTAATATATTAAATTTGATCAGATACTAGAAATTATATGATAATTTAAATGAGATTACATTTTATGAGTGTTATAAAAAATGACATGTCAAATATTACTGTTTGAAGTTAAATTTAGAAATTATGTACATTAAAAAGGGTATAAAATATAATAAATAAATGAAATCTACCTAGAGTTCCTATATAGAAAAATCCAATTATTCAAACATAGCTCATAAAGAAATTTCTGATTGAATAAAATTTTGATTTATGATAAATATATCTTAGGTACCAGTTGTCTATCATGTACATAATTCATTGCATTATAGAGACGACCCTAATGATGAATATATGAAAATATAAAAAAATCAAATTTTATTTTATATAGATTCAAAGATAATAAAGATAAATAAAAAACCTTTAAGAAACAATATGAGATTTCTAAAAGAGTTCATTTTGACCATACTAGAGAGAATGCAAATTAGGATCAATATTCGAAAGAAAGTATAGAACTAAAATTTTATAATGGGTTTCTAAAGAAATATATACAGTGATTTTATAATTGAATATAAACTATCAATATAATTCTAATAAGTTATTTCACATAAATTATTTATGGTCTTGGTTAAAAAATCTGGATAAATGAGAACTATAATGAGTAAATTTATTCCTTAATCAAATTATATAAAATATGATATTTTAATATTTTAAAAATTCAATAATTATATTTTTATTTACAAGATTATTCAAACATCTTATACGAAATTCATTTAGAAAATATTTGTTCCTAAGGCCCTAATTTGTAACATATCTGGAGCCAAGAAAATCATGGTACAAAAATCATTATATGAATAAATATTGATTTGTATTGGAACTCCATGAATATATAATATAAAAATATATTTCACCTAGAAAAAAATATTCATCAAATATAACTTAATATTACTGAAGATTCATGTACTTTATAATGGCTGATGGTTAACTTCTCTTTTTTGGTGTCAATGATAATGTGAAAATCATTAGATGTGTCCAAATTGGTATCATTGATTATGTCCAAAATTAAAAATTATTTGTTTTCTTATTGTTTAAAATACAGTATTCTTAGTGTCCAACAGATATGTGATGATGGTTTTTATATGGAAATTGAAGTCAATTATTATAATGTCTTTGATATATAGAATAATTTATTGTACAATTCATCGAATTTTAAAAATGTGTATTATATTATCATGATATTGTAATTTAAAAAAATGTTTCATGTTGGAATTCATTTAATATGGAATTGTGGATTTGGAATTGGAGACTACGCCACCACAACATATAAAAACATATAATTCATACTACTAATGTTATAATTAAATATCTAGATAAACATTAATTATAAAATGATTATGTTTGTAAACCCTATAAAAATGGGAAACAATACAAAAATATATTTGAAATAAAAGAATTATTTTTCAATTTGATAACAATTAGAATTGGTTTAGATGAAAGTTTTTTGACCATGAAGATTTTATATTTTAAATTGGGAGTACTATGTATATATCGTTTTAGGTTATTTTTCTATGAATTATTTGGTATTGTTTTTTACTCAAAAAATTGAATTATGAAATTAACATACCATGTATACTTTAATGTCCGGGGGTTTGGGGGTCCATTACTTGGTGAAAATATGATGTTTGGGGTGTTCTGGGTGGTCTGGAAGGCCATCCCCGCTTCAAGGTGAAGCTTAATACTCTTAACGGTAGCCTCGACCTACCAGTGCCCTTAGACTACCTGTATCTTAGCCTAGCGGTGGCCTCACCCTACCGGTAGCTCGTCCTACCGGTGGCTCGGCCTATCGGTAGGTCGGCCTACCGTTGGCCTCGGCCTACCAGTAGCTTGGCTTACCCGTAGCTCGGCCTACCGGTGGCCTCATCCTACCATGAGCTCGACCTACCGGTAGCTCGGCCTACCGGTGGATCGGCCTACCAGTAGCTCGGACCGGTATCTCGTCCTACTAGTAGCTCCGCCTACCGGCAGCTCGGCCTACTGGTGGCCTCAGACTACTGGTACCTCAGCCTACAGGTGGCTCGGCCTACCGATAGCTCGACTAACCGGTGGCCTCAGCCTACTAGTAGCTCAGCCTACCGGTAGACCTCGCCTACCGGTGGCCTATCCTACTGGTGAACTTGGGGTACAAGAAGCTCTACAGGTTTTCTAATAGCTCCACATTTTTAACGAATTGGGTTTTATACCTTTTTTTGACCCATTAATGTCTTTTAATTAAATAATTTGGTTAGATACCCTCCATAAATGAAAAATCATACGTTTTTGTCATGCTTTAACAACGTTTTTAGAAATTCCTATAGGTCATAAGTTGGTGTGCGTCGGTTTTAACCACCTCGAAGGACGGGGACCTTTTTGGTTGGATGTGTGGGGTGGCCCACCAGCGTGGTCAACCCATGATTTCGCTTCTTATGCGGTTTTTGAGTTTTTCTCCTAATATCTTAACCATCCCAAGAATGTTGTATCTTAGTCCTAATATCCTAAAGGTTTATCCTCTCCCTATGATCCTTATTTTCTATCACCAACTCTAAGAGTGCCCTTCCTCTCGATGAAGTGTACCCCTGTTGCGAAGTTTTCCTTGATCATGTTCCGTGGAGCTCCTGCTACTCCTGTTTTCCAGTTTCCATGTGAGGACATAACATCGATCCTTGATCAATCAGGTTGGGTTTTCCTTCACCTCTTCTTTCTATGTATCATGTAGGGTGGGTATGCTATTGTTTCTGTGGGGATTGATGAAGCCAAACTATACAGATATAATGAATGGACCTTTAATTAATGAAGCAGGTGTGATCGATGTTCTGTTGTACTCTTTTATTTTGTTATGTGTTGTGAATTATACGTGCCTATTCTCAATAAAAATCATGGTATTTGGTGGTCCTTCTATGTGCACTAATGAGCCTAGGTTATCCTAGATGTTTAAATAAACATAACATGGAATTGGTTGATTACGTATACTGGGTTAAATAAATTGATAGCACCAGGATCAACCCTTTTTTGTGATAACTCTGGTTAAATCCCATTGGAATTGAAACCATTGAGTGTGTTAAATCTTTTAAATCTCAAAATACCTGTAAGGGCCTACCTTGTGTTGGTGGTAGTGGTTTGGTTGTTTTCTTTCACGGGATTATATTGATGGGGTGACGATGGGATCCTCTGATGTGGTATGGTTGCTGGTTTTTAATCTGGGGATAAGGTTGATCTTCTTATATCATGAATTGGGGTGGAATCCTATTCTATTACAAAACCTTTTAATCCATAGTTATTGGGATGTTGGGGCTGTATCATGATGCCTGCTTTGGTTCCAATACCTGGAGGGATTACACATTGATGTGAATTTACAAGATAAATGGGGGTGAAGATTAAATTATTGTTGGCTGTAACGTTTATTCCCTAGGCTTGTGATTATTCCTGTTAGTTTCCCAGTACTATAGAATTTACTTAAACAAGATCACTTGAACATGGAAACAAGAATGGGTTCATTGGGAAATTGATTCTGGGAATGAGTTGTGACTCGGTTGCGAGTAGTATGCATTCTATGATTAGTGACTAGGCTTTTCGTGCTTGGGTTAGGTGTGGAACCCTAGGTTGGGATGAGTTCCTATCACCTATATATATAATTTAATTTCTTGTGTTTCTTATTCACGCCCTACCCAAGTTGAGGACTTAGTTCCGAACACCCCATTTTATAGGTAGGGTGTTTTTCCCAACACTCCTATGAGTGGATGGTTATTAGCTTCTTTCTGCTCCCTTTATTGAATAGCCCAAGACTCTTCAGGCAGGTTGTGATGGCCTGTAGTCCATTATTATCCCAAGAATATTTGGGCAGGGTAGTTGTGTAGGTTGGCCTAGGTGTTTTGTGGGAAGGGTGTTTCCCAAGTGTCTTTGGGATGAGGCCCAGGTGTCTTCGGGCATGCCAGTAGTTGTTCTGACCTAGGTTTTTTAGAGCAGGTTGTTTCCCAAGTGTCTTTGGGATGAGGCCCAAGTGTCTTTGGTCGTGGCAGTTGTTGTTCGGACACAGGTGTTTGCGGGTGTAGTTACGCGTGGTGGTTGTGGCCCAGGTGTCTGTGAGTGGGATAACAGTTATGGCCCAGGTGTGTGCGGTTGGGGTTTGGCAGTGGGACTGTGGTGAGAATGGTGGGATTGGTTCGATGCATAGGATATCTTCAATAACTTGGGGTAAAGTGGCGCATGGTACCCACACATCGATGTGCTATTACTATACATTACATGCCTTGCATTATTTGGGGAGTGTGCCATGGTGAGACTTGGGTGGATAGTTTTTCCTTGCTAGGTGCTTTGGATTTTCTTTTCTCACAGGGAATTAGAATTCCTCTCCACTTTTGCATGAGAGTCTTTGGTTTTCCCTACTGAGTGTACTTGTATGCTCACCCTACATATATAAAACCGTTTTCAGGTTTCTTGGAGGACATCCGGGATCGTGCGGGACCGTAGTAGCGCAGACCATGGGACCGTTTCTCTTATATTTTTACCATTTTCTTGGTACTTTACCTTTGGAGTTTTGTGTCTTGTATCTTTTACTTTTAACATGCATATGGGAATGGTTTACCTTTGGCATTACCTTTACTTTCAGCTTCAGTATTGTTCGGGTTGCTATATTGTCTCTCGATCCTATAAAAATAAAAAGGGTAATGCATTAATTTTGTGTGAGATTATATACCCTTGGAACTGGTCACCACTCTGGGACCTATTGAAGGCAGGTTTTGGGGGTCATTATCTATCCTTCAACTTAAAGAAGGAAGGGCTAGGAAATCTGCTGACCCTTCGCTCCTTATGGTGAAGGCAGGTGATGAAATAATGGTATCAGAGGCGAGGTTTGAGAGGTAGGATGGAGTCTGGAGTTAGGCATAGTGAGGATTGCATGGGGTGGTAGGGAAACAATGTTTGGTTACCTTGGTGCGTGAATTATGCCAGGGAAGACCGTCTAGGAAATGAGATTTTAGGGACCCCTGTGATCCGATGCAAGGACTCCGGACCTACCGAACGTCCATGTGAGGCTACACTGATTGCAGGGTAGAGACCCTAGGAAAGTTACATACATCATAATGACTTGTGTTCATATGTTTCATGGGTGTCTTGGTGATTAAAATAAAAAGGAGTCCAAGAAAATTTAAGAACAATATTATGCACTACCTGGGCATAGGAATTCCTTGACTACCTTGCATCTATGGCACCTGGGAGACGACCACGAGTTGTGCGGTCGATCGAGGCCAAGAAGGTTGAATTGGCCAATCAGTGGAGGAATGAAAAAGAGGAGGAGGATTATCAGTGGCAGAAGATGATTCGTCCCTTTCAGCGACAGAACCTCGGGAAGTATTAGGGAATCACCTCTGACATGGAGACAAAGAGTTGGATAGAGGAGCTGGTGATAGCTTTCGGCATGATCTGGGCTCCGGTGGAGTATTGGGATCCTCTGGCCGTGAGCCAGATGCGGGGAGCGGCACGTCAGTGGTGGAGGCTTTATCTGTTGGAGAAGATGAAGGATGAGGTGACATGGGATGATTTTGAGAAGGAGTTCCAGGCGAAATTCCTCTCTTCTACGATGAAATCTGCGAAGTGGCAGGAGGTAATCTCCCTCCATCAGGGGGTATGTTAGTGAGAGAGTTGGGGATCAAGTTAAAGGATCTCCTCCACATTTCTCTGGACCACTTTCTGGATGAGGAGTCTTGGGCGAGACGTTTGGCGGAGGCACTCCGACCTTCCCTCCAGTATCTCGTTACTCCCTTCACCTTACCGACATAATTAGAGGTACATAATAAGTCCATGGTGGTGGATTTGATGCACACATTGGGATGTTTATCGCGAGAGGGAATCCAATTAGGCTGGTCAAAGGGGAAGGCCGTCAAGAGTCAGCCTCTAGCATGAGGACCCTCTTGGTTTCGACCAGCAGGGAATAGGCCCTAGCAGTTCCAGTTCCGATCTCCTAGCCCATGCCCTTTATTTTTAGGCCAATGAACGAGATTCTTCATCTGTGGAATCCATGGGAACCTTCGGAATAAGTGTACGGACAGAGTGCAGTATGGCGGTGGTGGGCAGGTTCAGCGCCCACCTCAGCAATAGCAGTTTCCAGCCAGGCCATTTCAGTAGCAAGAGGGTCAGCAAGCTCCTGCTCTTCCGAGGGCAGATGTTGCAGGAGAGTCCGACCTCAGGGTGCTCCTTAGGGACCTCAACCAGGGTGTGTTCAAGGAGGCGACCAACAACCGAGAGGCAGAAGAGCAGGGCACTGGCAGTTGCACACCGCGGACGCAGCACTTCCAGTAGGGCCATAGGTCGTTCGAGGTACAATCAGCTTGTTTAGTACCCTTTCATGTGCATTGTTCGATATAGGAGCTTCAATATTCTTTGTTACACCCAGTTTGGCCAATGATCTGGGTTTAGATGCTGATAGACTTCTAGTGCCCCTGGTACTGAGCACAGTAGTCAGAGGTCAGACCGACCTATTGTATGTTTTTCGAGGATGCTGACTGATGATAGGGCCACATAAGACAACTAGGGATCTTATGTAGTTGAAGATAAAACCATACGATGTCATCGTAGGCATTGAATGGTTGTTCACTTTATGCACCATCATTGAATGCTTTTGAGGAAGGTTTGAGTTTTCAGACATGAGCGGCCGACGTGTGACTTTCATCAGCGAACGGGGTTGCTAGGGGAGCAAAAAACGAGGGGAACCCCTCCTCTCCTTTTTAGCTGATCTATAAGTGGAATCGGTAGATGAAGAGATGGTGTAAGTTCCGGGGATCGTCAGTGAGTTCATGGAAGTATTCCTTGAGGAGGTGAAGACTCTACCCCTTGGCGTGATATCGAGTTTGGGATAGACTTGCAGACTGGTGCTCATTCGATTTCGATGGACCCCTACCATATGGTACCTACTGAGCTCCAGGAGATGCGGATTCAGATTGACGATTTGATGAAGAAGGGTTTTATTGGACCAAGCCCGTCACCATGGGGTTCTCCGGTCTTGTTTGCGAAAAATTCCGATGGTGGTCTCAGGCTGTGCATAGACTACAATAGGCTGAATCAGGTGACGGTCAAGAATTTATACACACATCCTAGGATAAATGATCTCTTTGACCATTTGAAGGGGGCAGGATGGTTATCTAAGATTGATTTGCGGTCGGGATATCACCAGTTGAGGGTTATGGAAGGTGAAAACTCGAAAACGACCTTCAGGTGTAGATACGGCCACATTGATTTTGTGGTCAAGTTGTTCGGCGTTATGAATGCTCCATCCATGTTCAGGGGACTCATGAACTCTGTCTTCCGGAAATACCTAGATCGTTTCGTAGTCATGTTTATTGACGACATCCTAAACTACTCAAGATCAGAGGAGGATCATGCTGAGCACCTGAGGACGGTTTTATAAGTCTCCGACAACACCAACTATATGGGAATTTGTCCAAGTGCATGTTCTGTACATCAGAGGGGCACTTCCTTGGGCACGTGGTGTCCGAGCGGGGGATAGAAGTGGACACATCGAAGGATAAGGCGGTTGTTTCTTGGGCCGCCCCCAAGAACGTGGCAGAACTTTGTAGTTTCCTTGGGCTCGCAGGTTACTGCCAGAGATTCGTGCCCAACTTCTCTCGAGTTGCAGCACCTTTGATAGCATTGACCAAGAAGGACCAAGCTTTCTTGTGGGACGAGCAATGTGGGGCGGCCTTCATTTATCTGATGTAGAAGTTGTTTAGTGCCCATGTGTTGAGTTTTCCAGAGGAAGGGGTGGCATATGAGGTGTTCTGTGATGCCTCAAGGCAAGGCCTTGGGTGTGTGTTGATGCAACGACAAGGTTTAATCTCTTATGGGTCTAGGCAGTTATGTCCTCATGAGCGTAATTATGCCACCCATGATCTAGAGCTTGAAGTGGTCGTGTTATCACTATAGTTGTTGTGGCATTACCTCATCAGGGAGAGCTTTTTAGTCTTCACGGATCACAAGAGTTTGAGGTATGTCTTCTCTCAGCAGGACCTAAACTTACGACAGTGAAGGAGGATGGAGTTCCTTTTGGACTACGACATAAATATTTCCTACACCTCAAAAAAAGGTAATGTAGTGGCTAATTCCTTGAGCAGGAAGTTGCAAAAGGATGACGTTCAAGAGTCGGCAGATGCTTGGAAGGTGATGGAGGAGTTGGATAACCTACACCTGGATGCAAGGATGGATAGTGGTAGAGGTTTCCTGTATCATATGAAAGTGCAATCCTCTCTTCTACTGCAGGTGGAGGAGTCCCAGTGGGGGGACTCAAAAAGTGAAGTGATGCGTGATCGGGTTACCCAAGGTGATCCCCTGGATGGATGGGTGGAGGACTGTCAAAATCAGGTGCTTTTCCGAGGGAAGTTGTTCGTCCCAGTGGCGATGCCCGAGAGAGTTTTGGTGAGTTCCACAACTCACCCCTGGCGGTGCACTCGGGAGTTTCCAAGATGTATCAGGGCCTGAGGGGATAGTTTTGGTTGCCCGGGGTAAAGAAGGCGGTGGCAATGTTTGTGGCGAAGTGCCTCATGTGTTAGTATGTGAAGAATGAACAACGTGTTCTAGGAAGATTGTTGTAACCCTTATATGTCCTCGATTCGAAGTGGTACGACATCTCGATGGATTTCGTCATAGGGCTACCCAGGGTTCAAGGAGGCTGCGACGCTATCCGGGTGGTAGTGGACCGGTTGATGAAGTCATCTCATTTTATGGTGATTAAGGAGTCGAGTGCAGTGTATGCATTAGCATGTAGATACGTGGATGAGGTGGTGCAATTTCATGGAGTTCTGAGGTCCGTAGTCTCAGATAGGGATGAAAGGTTTACCTCATGAGTCTGGAGGGGATTACAGCATGCTTTTGGAACCCAACTACCTCTTAGCACTGCCTTCCACCCCCAGACAGATGGACAAACAGAGCGCACTATCCAGACCTTGGAGGATATGCTACGTGAAGGTGTTCTAGATTTGGGGGGATCGGGGTGCGACACTTTCCACTAGTAGAGTTTTCCTATAATAATAGCTATCAGTATACCATTGGTATGGCTCCGTTCGAAGCCTTGTATGGAAGGTCATGTCGTTCACCTATTTGCTGGATAGAGATTGGGGAGGCAGCTATTCTTGGGCCATACGTGGTGCAGGACACAACTGAAAAGGTTCAGCTCGTGCGTGAGAGGATGAAGGTAGCCCAGGACCGACAAAAGTCTTATGCCGGTCGTAGGAGGAGGCCCTTGGAGTTCGAGTTTGGAAATCATGTGTTCTTGAAGGTTTCTCTTTGACATGGGCAGCGAAGGATTGGGAAGGGGAGTAAGCTCTCCCATAGTTTCATCAGAACTTTCAAGGTGTTGGGATGAGTTAGTGAGGTGGCGTATCAGCTGGTGTTTCCACCTCAGTTGGAGAATGTTCCCAATGTCCTTCACGTCTCCCAGCTTTGTCGATATCTACATGAAGACTCCCACATCATCGATTGGGGATAGTTAGATTTCGAAAATGATGCGACCTTCAAAGAACGACCGATCAATATCAAGGATTTTAAAGAGAAATTTATTCATGGACAAACCATCCCATTGGTCTGTGAGTTGTGGAGGCTTGGTGTCCTTGAGGAGAGCACTTGGGAGTGGGAGGCCCAGTTACGCGTTCAGTACCCAGAGCTGTTTTGACTTCCTGGTTGTTTTTGTTCTTATATTTATAGAGATGTTTACCTTGTGCATTAATATAGGAAATGATTTTTTTGCTTAGATATGAGATGATATGTTCCATGTTCTCTGTGTGTGTGTCTGAATGCGTGATAATGGGAAAACCTATCTTCTAATCAAGGCGCATTAATGTGGATGCAATTAAACCCGTGCGGGTGAGTCAGTGTCGCCCAATGTGGATAATACCCTGACATGAAGGAAGTGACTCCGTGACTCATGTGTTAGACAATGTGATCCTTATGCTTGTTGTGGATGTTGGGAATGATAACTCTAGGGGGATTCTATTCCAGCTTTCAAACAACTCAGGGTCTGCCCCTGAGAAGCATCTTTAGTGGGTGGTTGTTTGGACCCCACTTTTCTCCTTTCATGTTTGTTCTTATATTCTCGGAGACAATAATAGTTTGAGAAGTATCTGATGTAATGGATCCGGGTTTTTGGGTCCATTAATTGGTGAAAATCTGATGTTTGGGGTGTTCTGGGTGGTCTAGGAGACCATCCCAGCTTCTTGGTGAAGCTTAAGACTCCCAATGGTAGCCTCAACCTACTAGTGGCCTCAGCCTACTGGTAGCCTCGGCCTACCAGTATCTCGACCTACAGATGGCCTTGCCCTACCAGTAGCTCGGCCTACCGGTATATCGTCCTACCGGTAGCTCGGCCTACTGGTAGCTCAGCCTACCGGTAGCTCGGCCTACAGTTGGCTCACCCTATCGATGGCTCGGCCAACTAGTGGCCTCGGCCAGTCGGTCGCTCGGCCTATTGGTAGCTCGGCCAACCGGTGGCCTCAGCCTTCCGGTTGCTCGGCCTACTGGTGGCACGACATACCGGTAGATCGACCTACCGATAGCACGGCCTACCAGTGCCCTCAGCCTATTGGTATCTTGGTCTACTGGTAGTCCTCCCCTACTAGTGGCCTAGCCTACCGGTGACCTTGGGGTACCGGTAGCTCCACGGGATTTCCACTAGCGCCTCCTTTTGCACGAATTGGGTTTTAAACCTTGTTTTGACCCCATTATTGTTGTTTAATTAAATAATTTGGTGAGGTTCCCTCCTTAAATTAAAAATCATGCACTTTTTTCATGCTTTAACCGCATTTTCAGAATCACCTATAGGGCATACGGTGGTGTGCGTCAGTTTTAACCACCCTGAAGAATGGAGACCTTTTTTGTTGGATGTGTGGGGTGGCCCAGCCGTGTGGTCAACCCACGATTATGCTTCTTCTGTGATTTTGAGTTTTTATCTCCGTATCTTAACCATCCAGGGAGTGCTGTATCTCAGTCCTTATAAACTAAAGGTTTCTACTCTCCCTGATTTCCTTGTTTTCTATCACCCTGTGCTCGGAGTGGCCTTCCTCCAGACAAGTTTTACCCCTGTTGAGAATTTTTCCTTGATCGCATTCCATGGAGCTCCTGCTACTCTTGTTTTCCAGTTTCCATGTGAGGACTTAACGTCGATCCATGATCAATCAGGTAGGGTTTTCATTCACCTCTCCTTTCTATGTATCATGCGGGGTGGGTACACTTTTTTTCTGTGCGGATTGATGAAACCAAACTAAATGAAGATAATGAACGGACCATTAATGAATTAAGGGGGTGTGATCGATGTTCTATTGTACTGTTTTATGTTGGTTTGTGTTGTGAATTATACGAGCCTATGCTCAATGAAAATCATGGTCATTGGTTTTCTTTCTCTATAAAATAATGATCCTAGGTTCTCTTGGATGATTAAATAAACATAACATGGAATTGGTTAATTACGTATGCTCTGTTAAATAAATTAATAGCACCAGGATGAACCATTTTTCTGATAACTCCAGTTAAAGCCCTGTGTAATTGAAACCATGGAGTGAGTTAAATATTTATATTCTGAAAATACATGCAAGGCCCTACTTTGTGTTGGTGTAGTGGTTTGGTTGTTTTCTTTCATGGTCTTATATTTATGGGGTGTTGTGGGTGAGGATTGGATCCTCTGATGTGGCACGGTTGCTGGTTGTGAATCTAGGGATGTGGTTGCTCTTCTTATATCATGAATTGGGGTGGAATCTTCTTCTATTGCGAAACCTTTTTATCCATAGTTCTGGGGTTGAGGGGGATGTATCTTGATGCCTTCTTTGGTTCCAATACCTAGAGGGATCTCACTTTGATGTGAATTTACAAGTCAACAGGGTGTGATGTCTAAAATTCTGTTGGATGTAACTTTTTTTCCCTAGGCTTGTGCTTGTGCCTATTAGTTTCCCAGTACTGTAGAATTTACTTAAACATGATTACATGAACATGGAAACAAGAATGGGTTAATTTGGAAATTGATTCTGGTAATGAGTTGTGACTTGGTTTTGAGTAGTATTCTTTCTATGGGTAGTGACTAGGCTATTCGTGCTTGGGTTAGGTGTGGAACCCTAGGTTGGGTTGAGTGCTTGTTGCCTATATATATATATAATTGTAGTTCTGGTGATTCTTATTCGCACCCCACCCAAGTTTATCACTTAGTGTCGAACACCCCATTTTATGGGGAGGGTGTTTTTCCTAACACTCCTATGAGTGGATGGTTATTAGCTCGTTTCTTCTACCTTTCTCGAATAGCACAGGACTCTTTAGGCAGATTGTGATGGCCTGATGTCCATTATTAGACCCAGAATCTTCAGGCATGGTAGTTGTGGTGGTTGTCCCAGGTGTTTGCAGGCAGGTTGTTTTCCAAGTGTCTTCGAAATGTGGCCCCAGTGACTTCGCGAATGTCAGTTGTTGTTCTTGACCAGGTGTTTGCAGGAAGGTTGTTTCCAAAGTGTCTTCGGGATTAGGCCCAGGTGTCTTTGGGCATGGAAGTAGTTGTTCTGTCCTAGGTGTTTGTGGGTGTGGTTACATGTGGTGGTTGTGGCCCTGGTGTCTATGGGTGGGATAGCAGTTAGGGTCTAGGTGTGTGCGGGTGGGGTTTGGTAGTGGGACTGCGGTGAGGTTGTGTCCCAGGTGTGTACATGCGAGGTTTGACAGTGGGACTACGGTGAGAATGGCAGGATTGTTTCGATGTTGAGGATTTCTTCAATAAACAGGGGTAAAGTGGTGCGGGGTACCGAAACATCGATGTGGTTTCACTATACTTTACTTGCCTTGAGTTATCTAGGGAGTGTGCCTTGGGGAGAAATGGGTGGATAGTTTTTCCTTAATAGGTGATTTGTTTTTTCTTTTCTCACAGGGCATTAGAATGCATCTACACTTGTGCACGAGAGTCTTTGGTTTTCCCTACAGAGTGTACTTGTATGCTCAACCTACGTATATAAATCTATTTTCAGGTTTCCAGGAGGACATCAGGGATTGTGTGGGACCGTACTGGAGTGGACCTTGGGGAAGTTTCTCTTGTCATTTTCCTTTTTCTTGTTACTTTACCATTGGTGTTTTGTGGCTTGTATCTTTTACTTTTGAACATGTATATGGGAATGGTTTAATTTTGGATTTACCTTTACTTTCAGCTTTGGTATCATTATGGTTTCTATCTTATCTCTCAATCCAATAAAAATGAAAAAGGTAATGACTTCCATTTTTTGTGAGATTCTATACCCTTGGCACTAGTCACCACTCCCGTACCTATTGAAGGTGGGTTTCGGGGGTCATTATCTCTCCTTCAACTTAAAGAAGGAAGGGCAAACAAATCTGTTAACCCTTCACTTCTTTTGGTGAAGGCGGGTCATGAAATATAATGTATATATATAGAACCTTATTTGAATTAAGATTAAAACCTTGGGATGTGATCATGGTCATGAGTTTGAAAATCATTACACTGATTCATTTTTTCTTAAAAAAAGATTTAATACCCAATTTTATTCTCTAGGACCTATAGATGAATAGAGATGTAGAAATTTGAAATATATCACACCTTAATGTTTCTAGGACAATTCTAAATAAATATTAATTACCTCTCCACTATGGCCCCAGTGGTTTCCAGATGATTTGGTTCTTTTCCAGTTTCAAATTTTCAATGTTCTAATGAGTCATTGTAGTGATTTCAACAATCTTTAGCTAGGTCCTCCCTGACCCTAAGGGTGGGTGATGATGATGTTGACTAGTGATTTATGCATCCCTGTGTGTTTCTCATGGGGATTCACTTCCATGGTGAGATCTCATTTTTTTGAATTTTTTATTTATGGATTGGGTTTTTATTCTTATTTGTCTTGTTTTTGAATATTTTGAATTGGTATACATTTATTTTTGAGGTTCCCACTAATCAAAAAACTGGATTATATAGAAAATTGAAAAATGGATTTGGATGTAGGAATATGAATTACCTATCTACTTTTTATGGAAGAAGATATGAAGAAATCCTATATTATAATTATTAGTGTGCACATTAGACCCATTTTAATGAAGTCCTAATTTTAATAATTGTATAATGTGCGTCCTGTGGTGTTGAAATTTATGGTTATTGGTCTCAATTACATTAATCTTTGTACTAAGTACAATCATGAAATTTTTTCCTCCAATGAAGATTATGAAAATTTCCTTTTTTATTAAACATGTAGTAAATCTTATAGAGTCCCTAATAAAAGATCCATGACATTGTAAGAATCTATTAATATACATTTTATGATAATGATTGATGTGAACATAAAACCTCATAATAACACAATGAGGATGATTTTTCAATTTTGGAAATAAATTTAAAATCTTCTGATAAAACTATAATACATACAGATAAATCATATAGATATAAGGAAATTCAAAATCTTCAAGCTAAACTTATTGATGACCATGTTGTGACCATTCCTTATTTTCTTATAGCTTTTTAACTAATCAATAAAACACAGTAAATATTATTTTTGGATAGCTTGAAATTTTTTCATATAATAAACCTTATCTATTGAAGCAACATGAACATCTAGAATTATTTCACAACATGAACCTAATAAAAACGTTGATTCAATTTTTGTAAAATTATAGGTAAATCTTATTAGGAATAAAATAATAAATTATATTGATAAATTTTTTGGTAACTTATTGATAATCCTAAAGGAACCATGTCTATTAGAACTAAATGGGTAATGAGAAACAATGTTGATGAATATGGTGAAATAGTTCCGAATAATGCTAGACTTGTTTTACATGGTATAGAAACTAATTGGGTATAGAATACGAGGAAATGTTTTCACAAGTAGATAGACATCATGACGTTTGAATATTTTTATCCTAAGTATCTCATTTTGATTTCAAACTACATCAAATGGATGTCAAAAATGAATTATTTAATTGTTATATATTTGATGATTTTTTTGTTGAATAACCACTTAGTATTCAGAATTCTCAGTTTTAAATAAGGATTTAAAGTTAACTAAAATTTTATATGGTTTAAAAAAAAATCTCAATGATATTGGTATGAAAAGATATACAATTTTATTATATATCATGTTTTATTTAAAATGCATAGATAACCCTACACATTATATTAATATTATTTAAAATATGGTTTAGTTATTAAAATATATGTTGACGATATTATATTATGATCATCTAAAATTAATTTTTTTGAAATTTTTCAAAAATGATGAAAAAGAAATTTGAAATGAGTTTAATAGGTGAATGTAATTTTTTTCCATTTATAGCTAAAATTTAAAATAACTATAGAATTATTTTATATCAATGTATGTGCACCAAATATATTCTTAATCATTTTATATAGGATAATAATAAAATTAATGGAACACTTATAAGTACACTAAAATGTTGGATCTTGATGAATCAAAGAATAATGTTGATCAAACTAGTTACAAAGGATCGATTGGAAGTGTTCTCTAAATAACTAATAGTTGTACTAAATTTATGTTTAGTGACTGTGTGAGTTCTCATTTTCATGATCCACCAAAAAAGTCACATTAAATTTATATTAAAAGGGGTTTTAAATTCCTCATGAATACAAAAAATTTAGGACTATTCTACCTTAGAGGACTATGATATGACATATAGAGTAATTCAGTTATTGATTTTATTTGTTGAATGTTAGGTAGATTATGATCCTTTGGAAGATGTGATATTTTTGGAAAGTAACTAGATTCATGGGTTAGTATGAAAAAAATTCGATTTCACTACCTAATACTTAAGTTCAATACACTACTTAATGTAGTTGTTGTGCCCCGATTTTGGGGGTGAAACACACATTACTAGACTATGGATATCAATTCCGACATGTCCTTATATGTTAATACAACAAAAGTGAAGAAAATATTTCTATTAGTCCTATGTTTCTATCTATATTAAATAACATATATATAAGACATTAGTTTTTGAGATATAATTTTCGAATGAGTCATTTAAATTGTTAATAGTTTTGAAATAAAAAACAACTTATTGATACTGGCGAAAAGCCATAGAAATATAAGAGAATGAACATAATCAAAAATGAATTAATAATGATAAATTTTTGGAATACATTATTTTTGGGGAACCATTCTTGGAAATTAAGAACTATTGAAAATTACCAACAATTGGAAATTACCCACCATTAAAATTTTCCCACCATTAGGAATTTCCAACAATTATAAATTTCCCACCATTGAAATTTTTCCACCATTAATAAATTACTCACCATTTAAAATTACTGCCACTGGAAATTACGCACCCTAGTAAATTACCCAACATTGGAAATTAACCACCGTTTGAAATTACCCACCATTGGAAATTTCCCACCATTAGATAACCCATATTTGGATAACGTACCATTGGAAAACCGACTACTGGTAATGACACAAAATTGGTTTTATGTCACTTTTCATAATTTCTAACTCATGGTTATATATTAACTTTTTAATTGATTTAAATATATTATTTTTATGTCTAATTTTCAATTCAATAAATGAAATATATTTGGGAATTACTCTAATTTCTACATTATTTCACTTTTCTCTCATGAATATTCCATTCAAAATTATCTAAACCCATCTCTCCTAAATATTTACCATATCTTTACATTGTATGAACCATCCATTGAATTTTCGATGCCTCGGGTGTTGCGAGAATATAAGTTATGTAGTACCCCCGATTTCTGGTATGTAACCCTTACACGATACTTTTCTTATTTTCAAAAGTTATGGGTGACATATGGGAGAATTGGGAGATCCTAGGGTGAAGTTTGAAACAAAGGAGAAGGTGCACGGTCGGCGCACAGTTTTCCAAACCGTGCGGCCAAACTGTTCATGTCTGACTGAGGAAGTAGTGTCTTCCACACAGTTGGCACACGGTTAAGGGAAACCGTGTGATGAGGCCAGGGGTGAAGGATGGTCGAGGTAGAAGCTAACGCATGGTTAGCACACAGTTTTCCAAACCGTGCGAACTAACCATGCAGTCACTTTAAGTTCGATCCTAAAATTATGGATCAAACTCGTTTTTCCTTTAATTGCCTTTTTTAAACCACCTAAGCAACCCTAACTTGGGATTACTCTTCCTTGATTGTTGTAAGACTTATCCCAAGAGTTCTAGATGCGATGTGAAGGCTTCTCATGGAAGATCGAAGTCGGATTCTTAAGGAATGTGATCTTTCTTGATCATTTTCTCAGATCTAATTAGATCTACTTCTCCTCTTATCTCGTTTTCGTAGATCATCGCCCGTTATGGGTAGATCTAAGGGTGTGGATTCCAAATATGACAAAACTTGGTCTTGGTTGTGTTAGGAGAAGAGATCTATGGAGGGTTTTTGGAGTTTTTACCCAGTGGTTTTGAGCGTTCTTCGTCCGTGGCTTGGTTTCGCCCTTTTTTTTTAGGTAGGTGGCTTCAATCTCGACTCCACTTATTATAATTGGTTGGCTTATTTTCAAATTGGTTATTTGAATGGAATTGATTGTGAAAAGCATTGAATAAATCTTCTGTAGTGCTGATTTATGGTTTTGATGAAAATGTGAAATCTTGGTGAATTGTGTGAAAAGTGACTTGTCTATTTTAATTAAAAATGTTGATTTTAAATTATAAAATTTCTGAAATTGTAAATGGATTGATGAGAAATGGGATTTCAGTAAAAAGGGTTTTTATTGAAATGGTTTTGATGTATTTGGTTTTCAATAAAAAGGGTGTTTTATTGAAATGGTTTTGATGTGTTGGTTTTCAATAAAAAGGAAGATTTATTGAAATGGTTTGAATTGTTTGAACACACTTGGTTTGGATGGAAAATGGTTTTCAATAAAAGGTTTTTTATTGAAGGGATTGTTTGGTATGATTGTTGGGAATGGGTGGTGTGTGTTTATATTGCATGTATGGGGCTTGGTTGAAATTTGACCTTGTTGTCGGTTCCAAACATTTAATGGCACGTGGTAACTATATGTAATAGGGATGGATGAAATATGACCTTGTGCTTGGTGAAAAAGCTATAATGGTGCATGGGGGAAACAATTACCTTGTGAAGACTTGTTAGATCGATGAGAAACCGCTCATGGGTATGGAACTATCATAATGATGCATGCATGGATGATTTCAAGGGTTTGTGAAATGGTTGGGAATGCCAAAACGAGTTGTTTTTGAAATGGTTTGGAAATTTGTTTGGTTATTTTTCTGGAAAAATTATGTGTTGGAAAATGTGGTTTAAATTGCACTTTGATTATTTTGAGCATGGATGGTTGTGGAAAACATGTTTATATTTAGTTATAAACTGCTTTGGTGAAAATGTTTTTATATAATCTGTTTTTATATAAATATGGCTAACTCTTCTATCCTAGGGGCATGAGTGGGTAAGTCATTGGGGGAAAAATTATGAGATTTATACTCACCCCTGCTTTGGCACTTTGGTGATTTTTCAGATGTTGTTCTCTGAGACATAGGTAAAGGTATAGAATCTCATTACTAATGGCTTGTGGTGATGTGTGGGAGATGCCATGGAGCTTGGAGGTTGTGGACCACAGAGACATGGTGTCTTTTCAGAGTCCTGAGTTGTCCTTCTGCTGTGTATTTTGATGTTTGGTTTTGCCACTATTTTGTACTTTGATGTGGTTTAATATAAATGATGTTTTTGGCTGGTATTTAGTTTGTTCATGCATCTAATATTTTATGGTTAATGGATGGATTTATTTCTTAAAGGGTAAATCATCCCCCACTTATACTTGAGACCCTTCGAAATTTATTTCAAGCCATTGTCATCTTGGGGATGTCACTTAATGCCATGTAATGAATCATTACACTCTCAAGCCAATGAGAATTGGAGGGTCATTACAATTGGTATAAACTTGTTCGGTCCTTTCCTAACAAGTGGTCATCGATGTTCATAGTCTTTGAGTTAAAATTACTTCTCATCTATTCATTGGGTGTTCATCTTAGACAGGAGTAGGATGGTCGGAACTTGAAACTTATCTCATAAAAGGACGTAGCTAACCCATTTATGCGGAACTTCATGTTACCAGGGTGTTGGGTACATAAGTGTTTTGGATACCCTTATAGAATGTTGGAAATCTCATTGTCATGGGTTTAGAGAATGAGAGGAGTAAGAAATGCATTGTAGAGGACTGACGTCCCACTAGGATTTCATTTCACAATGGTGAGTAATGAGTTATGGTTTTGTACAAAGATGTAAATTTTTTAAAAATGCAGAATTGATTTTCAATTGAAAGACTTTGAAAAAAGGTTATTTGGTGTATTTTGAAAATGAATTTATTTTTAAAAATCATGTTGAATGTTTTCAAAATTTATTGAACGTTGAAAAAGGGTTGTTTGAGAACAATTTTGTGATAGTTGATGTGATATATTTTTGAAATGCTAACCCAAAAGTTGCTAGAGAGTGAGATTGACTAAGTTAGTTGTTTATTTAGAGAATGGAACCTAGTAGACATCGTCAAAACCAACCCGAAGAAGCTGCGGTGAATGTGGTTGCACCTGAACCCCGTGTGAACCAAGAGCTGGTCCAGAGTATTTTCCAAGCCTTTCAAGCTATGGATAAGGGGAACCAGAGGAATGATCCATGACAAGTGGATCATACCATCAAGTTCTTAAATCCTAATCCACTGAACTTTAGGGGTGATGATGAACCTGAGAAGGTGGAGGTCTGGCTAAGTAGGATGAATCGTATATTCGATTTCATCAGCACACCAATGCAGTTGAAAGCAAAGACGATGACGTATATGCTCGAGGATCATGCACGTCAGGGGTGGGATTTAGCGGTTCATGCTAAATAGGATGAAGGCCTTACATTGGTGTATTTTGATGAATTTTTTAATAGACAATTCTATCCTCACACGTTCAAGATCCAGAAAATGACGTACTTCTTTATCTTGAAAAATTTGAGCCTCTCTGTCACAGAGTATGCGGATACATTTGTGAATTAAGTCCATTTTGAACCTGAGATAACGGCAACTGATTCTTTGAAGGCACGCATATTCGAATTGGGGCTATGGTAGGAGATTCGATCGAAGATTGTTGTGCTCTATATTATAGATTATACAGAGATGGTGAACATAGCAATGTTTGCTGAACGTGATATCTCAAGATCGATAAGAGGAGGCATGATTATACCCACGGGAATGGGTGGGAACTCCAATGCTGGGAACAAGTGGAAGAGGGATACCTACTTCCAAGGTGGGAGTGCGAAACAGAACCAGATGGAGGGATCAATAAACCTTCCTCCATGACCCTAGAGTAATGCAGGTTTCATTCCGTGTGGCTCGATTGATAACATGAAACGAGAATATAAACCACCACCGAGAGCATTCCACAATTGAAACAAGATGGGGCATCTTCAGCGATATTGTCGTAGTGCTCCACGATCGAGTGTTCGGGACACTTCCCAGGTGTCGCAAGCATCGTATGCTTCGACATGATGAGGACAGAAGAATTAGTGTCATCAACATAACAGAGCTAGCCATGGTATTTCTCGATATACCATGACTCCTCAAGAAGGGAAATCTCAAAAAGGTAATAAGGAGAAAAGTGCAGCAACAAAGCAATTGTATGGAGATGAGCAGATGATTGTAGATGACTATTCTGTACCATCTATGGTGAGAGATATGATTATTTTTAATTCTAACCTCATGAATGTTTTGTTCTATATTTGTGCATCACATTCCTTTCTTTCTTCTCCTATTGTTGATTTGCTATGATTAAAACTGTAAATGATGCCTTCGGTCTTCAAACCGCAAACTCCTTTTTGTGAAAGGGAATTTCAAGCCCTCATTAATAGAGCATGTGATATAACAGTTGATGGAGTTGAGCTGAAATGGTACTTCTCAATGATAAATATGGATGACTGTGATATAATCCAGGGTATGGATTGGTTGTCAAGGTTTAAGTCTCACATCAACTATTATAGGAGAATGGTTAGTTTCAAGACTGAGGATGGAATGGAGCATTTCTTCAGAGGATAGGGAATTGTAAAGTAAGGCGTGAAGAGCCTGTTGGCACCACGGGTAGGAACGACCTCTTACCAATTAGAAGCATTGACTTTGGCATCATCAGAAGAGAGTGAGGAAAATAGTTTTCCAGCTGTGGTGGATAAATTTTCAGATATTTTTCCACAAAACTTCTCATGATTACCACCTATAAGAGAGGAGGATTTTATGATTGATCTCATTCTTGGGACCAATCCAATCTCACTTCCATCTTATAGGATGTCACCAATAGAGTTAAAGAAATTTCAAGTGCAGTTAGAGGAGATGGAAAGCAATGGTTTCATTCGGCCAAGCGTGTCTCTATGGGCAGAACCCATTTTGTTGGTAAAGAAAGAAGATGGAACTCTTAGGCTATGTGTTGATTCTCATAAACTTAAACAAGTTATGATAAAGAATAGATATCCACTTGCACACATTGATGATCTGTTCGATCAATTAAGGGGAGCTCAGTGGTTCTCCAATACTGACTTGTGAACAGGATATCACCAATTGTGAGTTCGGAAGGAGGATATTTCAAAGACAGCTTTCAGAAGAAGATATGGCCTGTACAAATATGTAGTCATGCCTTTAGGTATAACGAATGCACCAATGGTCTTCATGGATTTGATGAATCAAATATTTCAACAATATCTGGATTCTTTTGTTGTGGTTTTTGTGGATGATATATTGGTGTATTCAAGAACAAGGTCTGAGCATGAGTAAAACATGGCAATAGTGTCAGAAATCTTGCAAGACCATCAGTTGTATGCCAAATTATCAAATTGTGTTTTTTAGATAAAAGAGGTACGTTTTATAGGCCATATTGTTTCTGATAAAGGTGTTTCAGTGGATTCAGAAAAGATAGAAGCTGTTCTTTCATGGAAGCCACCAAAGAATGTCTTTGAAATATGAAGTTTTCTTGGTCTAGATGGTTATTACTGATGCTTTGTTCGTGACTTATCACGACAAGATTCACCTATGATAGAATTGAAAAAGAAGAACAATGCATTTCAATGGACTGTGGAATGTCAGAGATATTTTCAAGAGTTGAATGTTCGCCTTACATCAGCACCTATCTTAATCATAACAGAATCAGGTCCAGGATATTTGGTTCGTTGTGATGCTTCAGGAATAGGGTTGGGTTGTGTTCTCATGCATGGAGACCATGTGGTTTCTTATGGCTCAAGGTAATTGATGGTGTATGAGAAAAATTATCCAATACATGATTTGGAGTTGGCTGCAGTCATCCATGCTTTGAAAACAAGGAAACATTTTCTCTTTGGTGAGAAATTTACTATGTTTACATATCAAAAAAGCTAGAAACACATTTTCTCACAGTGAGATTTGAATCTAAGATAGAGGATATGGATAGAATATCTTAAAATGTTTTACATTCAATTAATGTATAAACCAGGTAACGTCAATTTGGTGGCCGAAGCATTAAGCAGGAAGTCGTATGATCAGTTGGAAAAGGAAGCTTTAGATGAATGGAAGTTGATGACGGTCATAGCCGACATGCATGTGGAATGTGAAGACCATGGTGATTTTGCAATTTTCGTTTCAGCTACACTTGTTCCTGATATGGTAAAAGTGGTCAAAGAGGCACAAAAATCTAATGTGGAATGTTCGGTAATGAGTTCAAAACTCAATTGTGGGGAGACAATTGATGACTGGAAACTTGATGAGGGTTCAGTTTTGTGATTCCTAGATCGGATGGATGTACCCATGGTTTGTCGGGAACAACTCTTTCATTCTTACCACCATTCAAGATGTGTTGTACACCCAGGTACACAAAAGATGTATAAGGAATTGAAGGTGCAGTTTTGGTGGAGCAACATGAATAGGAAGGTGGCCGAGTTCGTCTTGCGATTCTTAACTTCTTAGCATGTTAAAGAAGTGCATCATAGACAAGAGGATATGTTACATTCTTTTCCTATCCCTGTGTGTAAATGGGAGCATATAGCAATGGATTTTGTTATAGGTCTTCCAAGAACGGTCCAGAAACACGATGCCATTTGGGTGATAGTGGATCGTCTAAACAAGTCGGCTGATTTTATCCCGATTCGTGAAACTCATATGGAGGAAGATCTTTCAAAAATCTATATTCGAGAAGTCTTAATGAGACATGGTGTACCAGTGTCTATCATCTTAGATAGAGATCCAAGCCTCACATCTCGTTTCTGAAAATCCTTACAAAAATCCCTGGGGACTCAGTTAACTATGAGCACAACGTATCATCCTCAGATGGATGAGAAATCTGAGAGGATGATACATACACTGGAAGACATGTTGCGAGATTGTGTAATGTATTTTGGTGGCTCATGGGAGGATAATATACCCTTAGTGGATTTCTCATACAATAACTGTTATCAGGCCTCAATACGCATGGCTCTGTTGGATGCATTGTATGGGCATCCTTATCATTCTCTACAATGCTGGGTGGAAACTAGTAAAACATCACTAGTCGGGATGATCCTTTTCCATGAAAAAAAGAAGATTCATTTTATTAGAAAGATGATGGAGATGGCTCAGATTCGCCCGAAATCTTATGTGGATCATCGCTGAAGACCATTTTCGTTTGCAGTGATTGATCGCGTCTTTTTGAGAATCTCTCCAAGACATGGACAACGTCGTTTTGGGAACCAGGGAAAATTATCTCCATGATTTATAGGCATTTTTGTGATACTGGAATGGGTTGGAGAGGTGGGGTATTAGTTAAAATTACCACCATGGTTCAGTGTACTTCATAATGTGTTCTATGTATCTCATTTGAAGAAGTATCAACCCGATTTTGACCATTTGATCAGATGGGATCATGTAGACCTTGAGCGGGATGATACATTAGTACATATCCCGGTGCGTATTGTGGATAGGAAGGATAATGTATTGCGTGGAAAAAGCATCGTCCTAGTGCAGGTTTTGTGCCAACATGGTCAGAGTCAGGAAGAGACTTGTGAACGTGAGAAAGAAATGAAGGAGAAATGGCCCGAACTATTTCGGTCATGCAATGTTTTTATACATTCCAGTTAAGGATAGGAAAATGGTGGGGAGAATTTAGTACCCCCGGTTTATGGTATGTAACCAATACTTGTTGCTTTTCTTGGTTTCAAATGTTATGGGTGATGTATGGGAGAATCGAGAGACCCTGGAGTCAATTTTGAAGCAATGGGGAAGGCGCACGGTGGGCGCACAGTTTGTCAAACCGTGCGGCCAAACCTTGCATGTCTAACTAAGGAGGCAGTGGATTCTGCACAGTCAGATCATGCTTAAGGGAAACCGTGTGATGAGGACATGCGTGAAGGATGGTCGAGGAAAAAGCTAACACACAATTAGCGCACAATTTGTCAAACCGTGCGAACTAACCATGCAGTCACTGAATGTTATATCCTAAAATTGTGGATCTGACTCGTTTTTCCTTTCATTTCCTTGTTTAAACCTTCTAATAGACCATAACTAGGGATTACTCTCCCTTTACGGTTGGAAGACCTCTCCCAAGCATTTCAGAGGCGATCCAAAGGCTTCTCTTGGAGAATCGAAGCCGGATTCTTAATGTATGTGATCGTTCTTGATCGGTTTCTCAGATCTAATTAGATCCACTTCTCCTCTTCTCTTGTTTTCTTAGATATACACCCATTATGGGAAGATATAATGGTGTTTATGCTATATATGACAAAATTTGGTCTTGGTTGTGTTAGGAGAAGAGATCAAAGGAGGGTTTTTGGAGTTTTGACCCGGTGTTTTTAAGCGTTCTTCATCTATGGCTTGGATTCTCCTTTTTTTATTAGGTAGGTGGCTTCACTCTCGACTCCTCTTGTTAGAGTTTTTTGTCTTAATTTCAAATTGGTTATATAAATGGAATTTATTGTGAAAATCATGGAATAAATCTTCTTTAGTGATGATTTATGGTTTTGCTGAAATTGTGAAATCTTGGTGAATTCTGTGCAAATTGACTTCGCTATTATAATTTAAATTGTTGATTTTAAATTATAAAATTTCTGTAATTGTAAATGGTTAGATGAGAAATGGGTTTTCAATAAAAATATTGTTTTATTGAAATGGGTTTGATGGATTTGGTTTTAATAAAAAGGGTGTTTTAATGAAATGGTTTTGATGGATTTGGTTTTCAATAAAAAGGCAACTTTATTGAAATGGTTTGAATTGTTTGAACACACTTGGTTTGTATGGAAAATGGATTTCAATAAATGTAGTTTTATATAAAGGATGGTTTGGAATGATTTTTGGGAATGTGTGGTGTGTGTTCATATTGCATGTACGGGGCTTGGTTGAAATATGACCCTGTTCTTAGTGCCAAACGTTTAATGGCACGTGGTAACTATATGTACGAGGCTTGGTTGAAATATTTACTTGTGCTCAGTTCCAAAGGTGTAATGGAACATGGGGGAAACAATTACATTCTGACGACTTTTTAGATCGATGAGATACCACTCATGTGTTTGGAAGTGTCAAAATGATGCATGCATGGATGATTTCACTGGTTTGTGAAATGATATGGAAATTTGTTTGGTTATTTTTCTAGAAAAATAACTTTTTGGAAAAGATAGTTTAAATTTCATTTTTTTGCTTTTGAGCATGGATGGTTGTGGAAAACTTGTTTATATTTATTTATAAAATTATTTGGTGAACATATTTTTATATAAAATGTTTTTATATAAATGTGGATAAATTTCATATCGTAGTGGCGTGAGTGGGGAAGTCATTTGGAAAAACCTACTGAGTTTTATACTCACCCCTACTTTTGCACTTTGGTTCTTTTGCAGATGTTGTTTTCCTAGAGACATGTAATGGTAAAGCATCTCATTACTAATGGATCATGGTGATGTTTCAGAGATATTGTGGAGCTTGGAGCTTGTGGACCACAGATACATGGTGTCTTTTTAGAGTCTTGCGTTGTTCTTCCACTGTGTATTTTGATGTTTGGTTTGGTTTTTCTGCTGTTTTATACTTTGATGTGGTTTAATTTAAATGAATTTGTTGGCTGGTCTTTGGTTTGTTCATTCATTATATAGTGAATAGTTAATGGATGTGTTTATTTATTAAAGGGTAAATCATCCCCCACTTATACTTAAGACCCTTTGGTATTTATTGCCAGCCTTAGCCATCTTGGGGATGTCTCTCAAGGCCAAGTAATGACTCGTTACACTCTCAAACCAACAAGAATTGGTAGGTCAATACATATCAAATCATGAAGTACCATATCCTTCAATGAAGAATAAAAGAGATTCGAACATATGTTTTTGTTGATATGTGAATCCTATGAAATTTATATTAAACATTTGTACCTAGGAAATATTTAAATTTTTAATGGTTTTTGTGGATAAAATTGTAGGTTTTTAACGTAATTGAAGACCAGAGAAGGGTATTGTGGTTCATAAATAATGAGAATTTGTTCTATCATAGTTTAATGCAACAGTTTTTTATAATGATGAGTTTTGTTTTTTGGGAAATTAAATACTGGGATCAAAGTTAAAAAATGGGAATAATGTGGTGTTTTATTTAGATCTATGTGATAAATATCATAGAAAACCTCATAATGATGTTTCAAATGATTATCAATGGGAGATTCCAAGTGATTTTGAATCAATCAAATACAAAAATGACTCTCTAGAAATTTTTAGAGACGGATCCTTATAGTAAAAGACTAAAAATACACTTGATTGCAAGTTTTCTTTTCTATTTTGGATTATACTAACATTTTTTTAGGATAAATGTTTAATTTAGTACAATATATGACCAAGATGTATATATGATAAAAAAATTAAAATATGACATAAAATCAACATGTGCATATATTTAATGATTTATATGATAGAGTTGGGATTGGAATATTCCTCGTAAAACTATCTAATATATCCCATGTTCAATTTATCCTGCCCAGTGGCCAATGAATTGGTTGATGGTGAAGAATAAATTAATGTTATGCTTAGATGTTACTAATTGACAAAAAAAATTTCAATAGAATCAATATAAATTGGTACCTCAAGAAGAGATAATGTTTGGTTGATAATGATATGGTTTATTAAGAATTAAATCAATAGTTTATCCTTATAGGACAAAATTACTTATTGATCCATGATTTTCTCTAAATGAGGTGTATGTTTACCTATATTTGGAATATGAATAAAATCAGGATACTAATTCTGGTAATTCAAAGTAAGAGTTTTTAAACCTGGTGTGTAGTGAACGAGATACTCTCAAGAGTCCTCTAGCTATCACATTTATTATTCCATATAATAATAACATTATACTTATTAGATAGAATATATAATCTAAAGGAAGTGAAGAATATGATACAGAAGTTTCTGAAGATTTTTTTAGATATCCAACAATTAAAATGGATTGGAAAGGAATATGAAAATGGATATGAAGAATAAAGTGAATAAAAATATTAATAGTATGATTAAGAAGAATATGAAGAACAATAAGTCGTTGGAAGTGAATGAGTTGGCATGGTTAAAGGATATGGTGTTGGAAATGGATGTGGAGATAGAGATATATCAGATCCTGATAGGTATGATTATAATGAAATGAATAATGCACAAGATTCTTCTCAAGGAAAATCTATTTCCTTTTGTTCCGATAAGATATAAAGCCATGATTGGGATATGGATAAGGATTCTAGTGGTTACTTATGGTCATCAATTGTGGGGATGGATGACCCATGTTTTGTAATCCCCAATGTTATTCCTATAAATATAGAGCATGCTGATGGTGAATATCATATGCCTATAGTTGTAGGGATGAAAGTCATTCTTCCCGATTCTCTATTTTATATTATAAAGGGAGTATCAACTATTGATTAATGTGATGGTTACCTATGTTATGTGATTGTTGGCCATGATTAATCTTATTTTGATGATAATGTTTAAATTCCAAAAAACAACGGTGGAACTTCTATTTAATTTTTAGTGGAGAAGGATCTTATGGAATATCTAGTAGAATATATTGATAGTACAACTGTGATTATATGATATCTATCAGATTTTTCTACTATAATATATCCAGTAAAGGATACTGTTTTGAGTATATATACACCGTTACATGTTGTTTTTCCGATTCATGTTAATGTTATTACAAATTTATACATGGAGAATTTCATGGAAATGATTGCTTCTGATTATTATTAGATTACGAAATATCAATATAATTTGGTCACCAAGACCACTGAAAGGGATTATATTTATTTTTTAGTATTATGATTCACTAAATTAAATCTAAGATGATGCATCATGTACAATAAGTGGATATAGAGAAAAAGTGGTCAGAAAATGAGACGATATAATCATTTCCAAATTCTCTAGATTTTTTATGGAGATGTTGTAGAATATAACATCCAAATATTCCAAATAGAGTCCATCCACTCCTTATATTGATATTTAGTTGATCAGATCAGTTTCATGAGAAGATGATCGAGTGGTTTCATAATATGTTTTTGATATCCATCAGCATAGTTTTTGGCATATAAAAAACAATAGTGGTCATTTTTATATTTTGGTAAGACAATTCATGAATAATATAAGTAATTGTAGAGAAACCTCCACAATATAACATAAGTATTGCCTCTCCCAGATTTAATATTTCCATGAAAATAATTCTCATTTCAATTTTTTAATATAAGTCCTTCAATTGAATCCAATTACTAGATCATTCAAGGCGAAAGTCAACTAAAATAAGTGACACATGTACCTATATTTGCATAGATGATAACAATGAATTGTTTTGTTCAATGGAGTGAGGCTTCCATGTTTTCAAGGACATTATCATTATCATAAATCCTTTCTTGAATATGTGAGGGAATGAAATGGTATCACCTAAGGCCATACCAGTGACATTTCATATAACACTTCTATTCATTTATCATAAGTACATCAGACCATAAATTGCTCATGATACCGATCCACCTCTTCCTACTTAGTTTAAACCATTCACTCTAACTCTAGTGGATCCATTTCCATAACTTTGACTAGTGATCATCATGGAGATTCCACCTTCAATCTCCATCTCAATAACTACTTATTGTATCCCTAATAACATCAAAATTGTAACATCATCCCCTACTTTCTTATCCTCTTCCATCGATAATGAAAAGGGACTTACTATTAATATAACCAAGGATGAGTGGTCGTGATCATAATTTTTATTTTCAATAGAGGATAATGAATATTTGATAATGTAACTTATTTCTATTTGTAATTACTTTTTTCAATCTTGTAAATTCTATTATTATTCATATAGTTTCTATTTGATTTTATTTTTTAATTTCTTATTTTTTGATAATATCTATTTTTAGAGAATATAAATTATTAAATAATTTTATTCATTTATTTAATTCCATGATATCATAAGTATTTAATTTATTTTTTATTAATTTTTTTGAAACTGTCTTGATTAAATATGGGACCTTTTTTATTGTTATGTTATTCTCTCATACCATACATTTGATAAAT
Source organism: Viscum album (assembly GCA_963277665.1). NCBI lineage: Eukaryota > Viridiplantae > Streptophyta > Magnoliopsida > Santalales > Viscaceae > Viscum > Viscum album. The sequence continues at coordinate 1,657,170,039 of OY728126.1, read as the reverse complement.
CTGTTCAATTTTTTCTATTTAATATCATTTATATTATAATAATTTATTTAACTTATATTTTTGACTTTATGATTAAACACTTAAATTTTATTTTTAAATTGTTATGTTGAGCTATTTAATCCCATGATTATTTCAGACAAGGTTTCTAAAATTCTATGGTCTATCATAATCAAAACGGGGAAAATTTTGGTCATACTTTGTTAATGATAAAAAATCGCGTTAGTTATATTTTTAGTTATATTTTATCTTTTATGATACCATTTTATAAAATATGGTATTATGATGATTTTTTAGGTATTTATTGAAAAGTGTAATGGCTAGAGATTACTATTTTTAGATACATTTCACCATGGAAAAAAAGACTATGCTTTGATGCTGAGTCACCAAAAAAAATTCCACACCCCCAGAAACGTCTCACTGTAGAAAATATTTCCCCAATAGGCATTAAGAACCCCTGAGATGATTTAATGTTGAAATGATTTATCCTTGAGATGATTCATTATTGATACAAGTATATATTGAGATGACTCACCATTGAGATGATTCACCATAGATTAGATTCACAATTAAACACGAGTCATCAACAAACAAGACTTACCATTAGATGAATCACTAATAGATGTTTCATCACCATATATCTCACTGCCAGATGACTCACCAGTATATGACTTGACATCAAGGTGATTCAATTTCAAGATGATTCATTTTCAGATTTCACATAACACTTGATTACCTTTTATCATTTTAATTCTTATTTTTAATTAAATTAGTATACGTTATATAATAAAATATTTAATGTTGAGGATAAATTTAATTTTAATTATTGAATATTGTAGGATAACATTAAATGTTTTGTTTTCACTTTGAACAAGGATATATATTATTATGAATTTAATCCATCAAACGACTCTCCTTTAGGTTGTGATTTATATTCAATATTCTTACACCATGTTGCAGTATCTATACACAAAATTTCGACTGTGATAGTGCAGAGAACACAGAACATACAAATACTTTCCTATAGTGAGATAAAATATATTTTATAACACTATATGTTATTCTAATTTTTATAAAAATGATTCGACCTTCTATCTAAGATATATCCAAGGAGACTCACTATTTAAAAGTATAACATACCATAAAAAAATATCATTATTATTTTGGATGTACATGAATGATCATAAGTAATTGAAATCGAGGTAAGGGAATTCGTCTTAATTTCCATCATTGATGCATATTTTGATTTTATGATCCAATATTACATCAATATGTGTATATACATCCACATTAATTTTTTTGTATTAGGAATTTAACTATTCTCATTATATTAAAATTACTTAGTGTTATTATTTTGTTGTACATATTATTCAAATGATTCCAAAGAGGTAAGGTACAGTACATAAAAAATCATCCTTTAATGTTCTCTTCAAAACTATCTGTTTCTTCAATTTAAATTTTTATAAAAATTATTTTATTAAGGAAATTATATTAAAATTATTGTTTTATAAACGAAATTTTTGAATTTCACCCATTTTTACATGTAAACAATATTTTTATATAATGATAGAATTTCACTACTAATGGCCATATGAATTTTCTATTTTTAATGTAGATGACATAAATGACCCCCCAAACCTATAATCATTAGTTATGGTCTATATTCCATTAAAGGAAATCATGTATGATTTTTATAATAACCCAAATGCTTTTTATTTTTCATTTGAAATATACATTTAATAGAAAAAATTAATTTGGTATTGAAAATGTTTTTTAAAATAAATTATTATTTTGATATCTATTATAGGGTCCTCATATGAGTTTTTAAAAAAATCTATTTCTTTATTATAAAATGGTTAAATCCGATAATATTTAATTCACGATATGGTACTTGTGAATTATATGGTAAATTGGTGACACAACTATAGACTATATGATTGTTTCAACCCGATAGCATCAAGTGAGCATGAAATAACATATATTATGGCTACACCTAAATAGTACCAAGTGATCTTGATTTATATTATATGATGTGTTTTCATAGGTATATTTACATTTCTTTGGGTAATCTACATTATATTAACATATAAAAGGATAGAGTTACTAGAGGGTTCCCAATGTATTAAATAGTGCTTTGGTTATTTTGTACATATGTTGAAAATATGGTATTAATGTGATTTTTAAGTTTCCAATAGGGATTATACTTTATTTAAATACGAATAAGATAGTTAATTCAGAAAATATTGTTTTTGTGTTCTATTTGATGATGATTTATTCATTCTGTCAATTAAATTTGATATTAAGGTAAAACAACTCATGGATTCTCAAGTTTCGCACTGGACTAATGTACTATATCATTTTATTCCCATTACTAAGATTTATTGGTCTTACACTATCATTTAATATGGTTTTCACATGGTTTGAGGATGATTTTGGAAAATAAATAATTCGAGTAGAAATTCATGATGATTTTCCTAGAAAATAAAATAAATTTTTAAAATGTTTCATATTTGTAAAAAATGGATATCGATAGGAAGTGCCCCCATTGTACATATATAGGAATTTATGTAACAATGTATTCATTGATCACTGAAATGAAAAACCTAAAATATATTTGAGAATGGATTAATATGATTTTTAGTATTGATATTGTATTATATGAAATATTTATTTCACTTTCTTAATGTTGGTAACATATCATGGTTTATATGACTTTAGAGGTTAAGATAATGTTAATAATAGTACTCTGAAAAATTTTAGGATCTTATAATGTTCAAATGATATATAATGACAAGATTTTAGTTTTTATATATCTAATATATAAATTTTCCATATGATTTGTTATATAGAAAAAAATGAATCTGTAGAGTGAAGACACTAACAGGAGAATATTATTTAAATCAATATGCAGAAATGGTTTGAATTGGAATGGAAGATTTTTTTATGGTAATTGATCATTTGATGCATTCTAATAATGGTTGTGTAGTCCATAATAGAGTGTATCCTGATCTACAATATAGTAATATGTTGATTGTTGATCATTTTTTGAGACAACACGCTTTAAATTTCAATGGATCTTCTGACCTAGTGGTAGCCAATGGATTGATAAATTCCATGGGGAATAAATTTTATGTCATGGGGTGTTTAGAATGTCAAAATTTAACACTTTATTTTTATGTTTTTTAATGAAAATATGAATGATGGTCATATTTTTCAATGAATACCATTGAAAAGGTCGTTCCCGATTCGATGAAATGCGAATCATTTAACAATATTTTTCATGGGAAAGATTTTCATAAATTATTTAGATCTGGATTGAAAAAGTTTTACTATATTGAGGAATGATATAAAGATTATATGGACGCATATGAATAAAATATCACAATATTACCCAGATATATTATAGATTTGTTTTAGAATAATGGTAGTAAAATCAATAGAATTCACTCAGGGATTAATTGATTTTTATATAGATATTTTTTATTATAATAATTTAAAGGTTATGAAAAATAGGTCTATTGTGCTGTGAACTTTGAGATAGAGTTTACTAAAAAATTTGTTCCTTGATATAAAAAAGGACTAAAATCCAAACATTTTAGGAAATAGAGAAGCAAATATCAATGTTGTCCAATGGAAATCACCCAAAAGTACTATGTTTGGTAAACTACATTTCATGGAATACTAGATAAGATATAAAAAGAATTATGAGTGTGGTTAGTTTGTCTAGAGGGCTCATGAATGCAATTAAAGAAGTAATAAATAGTCATAAAATGGGGTAATTGAAATAATTTCTATATTGATCTATTTTAGTTATAATGAGTTGGCCCATTATGCTACCATGTGTACAATGTCATATTCTTTGGATGAAATTCGTCCATATATGAAATGGAATGATTCATAATTGTCATATTCTAATACTAATATTATTTTCACCAATAAATGATGGTATTAATGTTATATAAAAATTTTATTCAAATTATTCCAATTCCCTTTTTGACACTAGATAATCGCATTTTGGAATTTCTTAAAAAAATTCATGTAAAATGGGAATATCACCACTTGAAAGTAACATTCTACTTTTTCTACAAAAATTGTTGGAAATATTAAAGAAATCTATATTTATATTTATCATTCTATTTTAAATTGTAAAATATTTATTAATTTAAATAATATTAGACCTTTTAAAGTATAGTTTTATATCATTATCAGTATATATTAAAATTTATATTAACATGATAAGATAGATTTATGGTCTAATAAATTATTTTCTTAGATTTTATGACTTTTATAACTATCAAAGAAGATTATAAATTATTTCAAAATGGATGTGATGTCTACCTAACTCATTATATTATGAGTAAAGAAACTATTATAATTATTAATATTCTATTAATGAAGGAATAGTTGGATGTATTTTGATGGATTTTCCTACTGTTATTCATAGTCGATAAACTGAATATACTATTGAATTATTTGTTGTTTTTTATAAAAGTTCTAAAACACCATATCGAATTAATCCAGCAAAACATTTTAATATAAAAAATCAATATTTTATAGAAAAATGGTTTATTCAGAATAGAACATAACCATAGGGTACTACTGGAATATTTTTTTAAACTGACGGCTAGCTCAACGAGTTTTTTAATTTTTTTTCAATCCTTTAATAAAATTAATAATAAGTCCAAATATCATTTTTACACACACGAACACACACACACTTATATATGTATATATATTATTATTTAATTGATTATTCTGACATTGGTCAGTATTTTTTGTAGGTGTATCTAATTTATGTATGCAATTAGATGAAGGTGAAGGAAAATTCCATTGAAAAATATATTGTTTTAGAGTATACATGGGTATTTTGAGTTGGTAGTTGTGACCTTTGGGTTTTAAAATTCATATTTTTGTATTTATGGACTATATGAATAGAGTCTTCCATTAGTTCTTCAACATTTGTTGTTGTTTTCATTTTAGATTAAATTTTGGAAAATTATAAAATTTATGAGGGACATGAATGATAGAAAATTATTATCCTGAAAATCCTTGATGAAAAAGAAAATAAAAAAATAGTATTTATGATGGCCCAGACCCTCACGGTCCATCCCTTTGCCAAAATCTAGATCCTAGGGTGGCGTATCGGTGGTAGGACACTCTATCGGCCTGCGACAGATCAGCTTGTAACCGATCTGTTCCTTATCGATTGGTGCCACTAACCAGTGTGTGGCATGATCGGTGAGACCAATCGGTGCGACCGATCATTGTGTGGCACAATCGGTGCGCCCGATCGGTGTATGGCATGATCGGTGTCGCCCGGCCTTGTCGGGTTTTCTTCTATTGTTTCTCTCGTAAAACTACATTTATCCCTTTTAACCTTTTGAAGTTGTTCAAGGGCGTTTTCTTTTATCCCATAATCAATGATTGAAATTCTTAAGAGTGGGGCGACCCTCAACAGACCCAGCTGGTGTTTGTGTAACGTGCCCCTCTATTTATATAAAATCCTTAATTTCATAGTTTTTACCACCTTTTCTTATGGGAATCATTGAATAACAATTAATTCAATCGTGTGTAACCACCCAACCGCGTGGTGACACCATGATCCGACTTTAAAGCCGTTCAAATCCCCATATCCTATAACAACAAGATATTATTTATATATTGAATGGGAATTTTTTCTTCTTCTTCTTCTTCGCCAGCCTCCTTTTCTTCCCAGTGCGTTTGGATTCTTCCTTCCCAAGACAAGAGGTGCGCCAGTGCCAGAAAATTTTTTTCACCTGTGGAGTCTCCGATGTTCATCCCCTACAAGTCACACATTCCCTATTCTTGCCGCATGGAGAATAACTTCGAGCGTTGATCATCCGGGTAGGGTTTTTTCTTTGCCTCTCCTTACTATGTATCATGTGGGGTGGGTATTCTATTGTTTTTGTGGGGATTTATGGAACCAAACATAATGAATATAGTAAACGGACCCTTAAATAATGAAGGGGGTGTGATCAATGTTCTTCTCTTTTATGTTGATATTTGTTGTGAACTGCATGGGCTCATGCTCAATGAAAATCATGGCCCTTGGTGGTCTTTAGATGATTCCTAATTAACCCATGTATTTTGTGATGACTATATAACTGTAACATGGAATTGGTTAGTCACATAAACATAGTTTGGGTTAAATGGATGTTCAATAAAACAAGAATCCCTATGTGATCACCCTTGTTAACAAACAGAAAGAAGAACCTGATGAATAATGTGCTTGAACCTGGATGTTTCCCACTCTGTTTTGGTAGTAGGAGTGTTGTTCTGTATGATTCTTGAGGGATGATGTGGGTGAGGATGGGATCCTCTATTGTGGAATGGTTTTTGGTTGTGAATCTGAAATGTATTGGGTCTATATTTCAAGCCTTTGTTTGGTTCCAGTAATTCAAGGGATCTCACTTATCCCTTTGTTGTTGTGACGTCACAAGAGAACCAGGTTTGAATGCTTAAATTTTTTTTTGGCTATTTCTCTTTTCCTGGCATGTGGTTATGCTTATTAGTTTCCCATTAGTACATAATTTACTTAAATGAGGTCACTTGAACATGAAACTAATAATGGGTTAAATGGGGAATTATTTTTGGGAATGAGTTGTGACTTGGCCGTGAGTGTAGTGGCTGCTTTTATGAATGAATAGTAACAAGGGTGTTATGCTTGGGTTGGATTAGGGAACCCTAGGTTGGGAGGAGTGCTTGATAACTATACATATACATGTAGTTTTATATTTTTCTTAATCTCTCCCCACCCAAGTTGAGAACTTAGTGCCAAACACCCCCATTTCATTGTGGAGGGTGTTTTTTCCAACACATCTCTGAGTGGCAGGTTATTAGATCCTTTTCTACTCTCTTTCCAAAATAGCCCAAGACTCATCGGGCATGCCGTGATGGCCTGATGTCCATTATAGCCCTTGATTCTTCGTCCAGGGTAGTTTTAGTGGTTGGCCCAGGTGTGTGTGGGTAGGTTATTCCAAAGAATCTTCGGGATGAGTCCCAGGTAACTTTGGGTGTGGCAGTAGTTGTTCTGGCCCAGGTGTTAGTGGGCGGGATGTGTGGTTGTGGCCTAGGTGTGTGCGGGGAGGGTGTAGTAGTGGGACTATAGTGAGAATGGTGGGATTTTTACGATTCCTAGGATGTCTTCAATAACCAGTGGGAGAGTGGCGCGGGGTACCCAAATTTCAATGTGAAATTACTATACATTACTGGACATGCGTTATTTTGGGAGTGTGCCTTGGTGAGGTTTGGGTGGATAGTTTTCCTTACTAGGTGCTTTGGTTTTATTTTTCTCACAGGGCATTAGAATGCCTCCCCATTTGTGCATGAGAGCCTTTGGTTTTCCCTATGGAGTATGATTGTATGCTCACCCTATGTATATAAAACTGCTTTCAGGTTTCTAGGAGGATTTCAGGGATCGTGCGGGATCGTACTAGCTTGGACCTCGGGGAAGTTTCTGTTGTCATTTTCCTTTTCGTGGTACTTTTCCATGGGAGTTATTGTGGCTTGTATCTTTTAATTTTTAACATGAATATGGTAATGGTTTGATTTCCGCATTACCTTTACATTTAGCTTTGGTTTTGTTGGAGTTGTTATCTTATCTCTCGATCCTGTAAAAAAATTGTAATTCCTTCCATCTTGTCTGTGATTATATACCCTTGGTGCGGGTCTCCACCCCAAGACCTATAGAAGGCGGGTCTCAGGGGTCATTATCTCTCTGTCAACTTAATGAAAGAAGGGTCTGGGAATCTGGTGTCCCTTCTCTCCTTTTGATGAAGTCGGGTCGTGACACAATGGTATCAAAGGCTGATGGTTGAGAGATAGTATGGAGTCCGGAGTAGGAACATTGAGTATTGCATGGGATAGTAGGGAAACCGTGTTGGGTGATCTTGCTGTGTGAAATAATCTAGTGAAGACAAGCTGGGACTTGGTATTTTAGGGCCCCCCATGATCCGATGCAAGGACTCTGGACCTACCGAATGACCAAGTAAGGCTACAATGATTGCAGGGTAGAGACCCAAGGAAAGGTACATGCATCATAATGACTTGGGTTCTTGTGTGTGATGGGTATTTTGGGGATCTAAAATAATAAACAAGTCTAAGAAAAATTTAAGAATAATATTCTATAGTACTCGGTCTTAGGAATTCCTTGTTTATCTTGCAGCTATGTCACCAGGGAGATGACCACGAGTAGTGCGGACGATTGAGGCCCTAGAGGTTGCTTTGGATGATCGACAAGAGGCTGACCGATGGGAAGACAATAAGTGGAAGACGACACTTCATGAATTTCAGTGGAAGACCCTTGGGAAGTACGAGGGTAGTTTCTCAAATGTGGAGACAAAGAGCTGGATCAAGGAGCTAGTGATATTTTTCGGCTTGATTCGGAGTACGATAGAGTTACGGGTTCCCCTAGATGTTAGCCTGATGTGGGGAGTAGCGTGTCAGTGGTGGAAGATTTATCTTGGGGAAATGGAGGCTGAGGTTGAGGGGATTGACTTTGAGAGGGTGTTCTAGGCGAAATTCCTCTCTTCCCCAATGAAGTCTAAAAAGAGGCAGGAGATTCTCTCCCTCCAGTAGGGGAGCATTTCAGTAAGAGATTTGGGGATAAAGTTCAAGGATTTTAATTCACTTCGCTTCAGAACACTTTCTGGATGAGGAGTCTCAGTCGAGATGTTTGGAGGAGTAACTTCGACCTTCTCTTAAGTATGTTGTTACTCCCTTCACCTTACCGACCTACTTAGAGTTCCAGAAGAAAGCTGAAGTGGTGGAAAGGATGCTAACACTGGGAGAAGTATCACGCGAAGGAATCCAGTTGGGCTTGTCGAAGGGGTAGGCCGTCAGCAGAAGGCATCCAGTGTCAGGACCCTCTAGGTTTATTTTAGTAGGAATTTGGCCTAAGAAGTTCCAGTTCTGATCCCCTGGTCCTCACAATATTCTTTCGGGCCTAGGACCAAGGTGCTTCGTTTCTGGGATCTATGGACACCTTCAGGATCAGTTCCCAAACAGAATACAGTACAGTGGGGGTGGGTAGGTACAACTCCCACCTCAGCCGCAACAGTATCCAGCTAGTCCCCTTCAGTAGCAACAACAGGGACAGCAGGCTCCCACCCCTCTGAGACCAGATATGGCGGGAGGAGGCTGACCATAGAGCACCCCTCAGGGACCTCGACCAAGGCGTGGACGGGGAGGCAGCCGACAGTCGAGAGGCAAAGGAGGTGGGCATGGACAGTTGCATTCCGTAGAGGTAGCGGTTTTATCATGGACAGATGTCATTCGAGGTATGATCAGCCTGTTTAGTACTCATTCATATTTCTTGTTTGATACAAGAGCTTCACAATCCTTTGTTACACCCATTCTGGTTTGTGCTCTAGGTTTATACGCTGAGAGACTTCCAGTGCCCCTGCTGCTGAGCCCACTGGTCGGAGGTCAGAACGACTTGTCTTATGTTTTTCTAGGGTGTAAACTAATGGTATGGCCACATCAATCTATCATTGATATTATACTGTTGCAGATACATCCATAAGATGTCATCTTAATCATTGATTGGTTGTTCTCTATATATTCCATCATTGACTACTTTTGAGGAAGGGTTGTGTTTTCAGATTTGGGCAGATGACATGTAACTTTCATCGGCGAGTGGGGTTGTCAGAAATACTGCAGATGAGAGGAGCCCCTCATTTCCCTATTGGATGAAATATCAGTAGAGTCAGTTGATGTAGAGATGGTGGATGCCCCGGTGATTTTCAGTGATTTTATGGAAGTATTCCTTGAAGAGGAGGTGACTCTACCACCTCGAAGTGATGTTGAGTTCAGGATAGACTTGCAACCTAGTGCCCATCCGATTTCGATGGATCCTTACTGGATGGAACCTTCTGAGTTGTGGGAGTTGAGGATCCAGATTGACGATCCGATGAATAAAGGTTTTGTTCACCCAGTGCATCATTGTGGGGTGCTGATGTCTTATTCGCAAAGAAGGCAGATGGTGGCCTCATGCTGTGCGTAGACTACCAGAGGCTGAATCGGGTGACAGTCAAAAATCACTACCCTCTCCTGAGGATAGACGATCTCTTTGACCAGATGAGGGTAGCAGGTGGGTTCTCGAAGATTGACCTGCAGTCGAGATATCAATAGCTGAGGGTGAAGGAGGGTGACATCTCGAAGGCTGCCTTCAGATGAAGATATGGGAACTTTGAGTTTTTGTTATTGTCGTTCGACGTTCCAAATGCTCCAGCTATATTTATTGGGCTCATGAACTCCATATTTGGGGAGTATCTAGAATTTTTCGTTGTCATGTTTATTGAAGACATCTTGATCTACTAAAGATCAGATAAGGATCACCCTGAGCACATGATAACAGTTTTAGAAGTCTTCCGGTAGCACCAAATCTATGGGAAGATTTCGAAGTGCACATTTTGGATGCGAGAAGTACACTTACATGGGCACGTGGTGTCCGAGAAGGGGATAGTGGTGGACCCATCGAAGGTAGAGGCAGTTCTTTCTTGGGTATCACCCAATAACGTGACAGAGGTTCGAAGTTTTCTTGGACTGGCAGGTTAATATCGGAGGATCATGCCTCTTTTCTCTCGAGTTTTGACACCTTTGACAGCTGTGACCAAGAAGGACTAGGCTCTCGTGTGGAATGGGTAGTGCCAGGTAGGCTTTAGCTATCTGAAGGAGAAGTTGGTAAGTGCCCCAGTGCAGAGGTTTCTGAAAGAAGGGGCGGTGTATGGGGTGTTCTGTGATGCTTTAGGGAAATATCCTAGATGTGTGTTGATGCAGCACAAAGGGGTGATCTCTTATGGGTCTAGGAAGTTACGTCCCCATTAGCATCATTATTCCACCCATGACCTGGAGCATAAGGCGGTCATTTTTTACTAAATTTTTTGCGGAATTACCTCGTCGAGGAGTGCTTGGTTGTCTTCCCCGATCAAAAAATAATGAAGTATATCTTCTCCTAGAGGGACCATAAATCATGGAATCGTAGGTGGGTTGAGTTCCTTCAAAACTACGACTTTGAGATTTACTACACCTCAGGAATGGGAATGTGGTGGCTGATGCCTTGAGCAGGAAGTCACAGAAGGACGTGGTTTGAGAGTCGGCAGATGCTTGGAAGGCGATTGAGGAGTTGGCTAACCTGCACCTAGATGCAAGGATGGATGGCGGTAGAGGTTACCTGTATCATACAACAGTGCAGTTTTCACTACTACGGTAGGTTGAGGAGTCCCAGTGGGGAGACACAGAAAGTGAAGTGATGTGTGACCGAGATAACCAAGGTGATGCTCTGGAAGGGTGGACAGTGGATGGTTAGAACCGAATGCTTCTCCGAGGGAAGTTGTTATTCCCATAGGCGATGCGCGGAAGGTTTCTTGGTGAGTTCCAAAACTCACCCCTAACAGTGCACTCGAGAGTTTCCAAGATGTACCGGGACTTGAGGTGTCAATTCTGGTGTCCTGGGGAAAAGCGAGCGGTGGTAGAGTTTGCGGCCATGTGCCTAGTGTCAGCAGGTGAAGGATGGACACCATGTTCCATGTAACACCCTGAGATTTTATGAAAAATATTCTTTTTAATTTCATTAATGTCTTGTGTTGTACGCTACACCAAAAGGATCATGAAAAACACGTATCCTTGACTTGCCTTTCATTACATGCAATCGCGACCTTCCTTGATAGCGTGTGTAGTACGTAATACCGAGTTTCACTAAACAACGATATGCTATTAAAATATTATTAAAACTAGCCGTTATGAATAGTAATAACCACTTTTTGAAATTTTGTAAATTTTATTTTTCAAAATGGACTTCATTTTTGGATTTGGAATATCGAAATTAGCTTAGGGTGAAATTATGGTAATTTTCGGATAACATTCATATTTTGATGAATAGTGGAAATTACTAAATTTTAATTAAAACAATTTTTTCAATCGAAATAATTAATAGTGGTAAATTATTAATTTTAGTGATTTTAAAGTATATTTAGAATATATTTTTACAATTTAATACAATGTTGTTAATTGGATGTAATTTCACATTTAAACCAGTTATAAACAAGTGTCAATCTTTTGATAGTTATTATCTCTTAAAAACACGTCTTTTGTTTTGACGACGGGAATTAATTTTTAATTAATTAATGCAACTGATATGTTTTTAATTTGGTAAAATAGAAATCATTTTTGAGTTCATAATATCAAATATAGCTTAGGCCTAATTTTGGATATTTTTCTGAAAACTTTCAATTTTTGATGAATAGTGAAACCACTAAGTGGTAGATTAAAAAACTGAATTTTTCATAAAACGTAATTTTACCGCTTCTGTTAGTGGAATTTAAAAAATCCGAGAGACACGGTTGATTTCACTAAGTAAAATGTGGTTCAATGAGATGAAAATAATTTTTGATGAATATTAACTTTTTACTTTTATTTACCACTGTTAAAAATAAATAGGTTAACTAAGGGTAAAAATGATATTATTATTACCCTAACACATGTCCAAATTCTATTGGACAAGTGTAATTCGACCAAAAACAAACTTAGGAATAAAATATGACAATTTAGGCCCACTTGGATTAGATTAGGACATTTATTATTAATTTATTTAAAGAAGGGTTAAAAGAGTTAAAATCAATGTTTATTTACTAAAACATTTTTAATATGGGGTTATATATAAGATAAATTAGACTATAAATATTAATTAGGAAGATAAAAATATTTACTACATAATGATAGTTTATATATAATTTTTAGACATTATATAAATTAATTTATTTATGACACAACGATGATGCAGTAATTACCCTTTTAAAGAAATGTTAACATAATTGATGTTATAAATGCTAAAATAAATGTAATTTGAGACTTTTTATGAATTCCACTAATTTTCTAGGTTACTATGATATATTAGTGTTGATTTAATAAACTTGGTTCGAACATATAATTCTTTTATGTCTTTCACAAAAATCATATTTCAAATAGTGTCAAAATTGATAGAAAATAGTTTTGAAATCAAATATTATATTATTAATTGGTATTTCATTCCTAAAAATCTAAGGTTCGGCCAAATTACTTAGATAAGGATATATATATTAATAATAAACAACTTCGGGTTCGTTTGGCATGTTATAGTAAGTGTATTAACCATATATTGTAAGAAAACAAAAAGTCACGGTAAAAGTTAAATTATTTAACTTAGAATTAAATCTAATTGATAAGGTTAAAATAATAACCTAAACTTGTCTAAATCTTATTGGTTGATAGGATTTCGACCAATCCCCACTTTACCTTCTAAATAAGACCCTTTGGAACCATTATAAACCGATTTTGACTTTAAGATAAAATAATATTTTGAGATATTCCTAAGGTGCCCCTCTCCTCCCTTATAAAAGGGCACCTCCTCCCTCTCTTCCTCACACAATATTTAGCCTTCAAGATCGGAAAAAACCTGACAAAATATCTTCTCCACTTCACTAGTATCATCCTAGAGGTCCTGGTCTTCTTCAAAGACCATCCTTAGTTCTTTAAGTGGAGGTTAAGAAAAGGTGCATCAAAAAGAGGTAATATCCATTACCGATCTTGTTCAATTTCTTTCTTCTTAAAATTCTTCTTCATTAGTTGTTTCATGATAAAGTAATAAATTCAGTATTACTTACATACTTATATGTTATTATGAATATGAAACAACCCTAATTCACCTTCTATCCATCCTACGGAAAAATGAAATCACCACGCGTGCATACGTACGGAATACCGTCTCCACGCTGTGATGTAATCTATTTTCCACCATCACCTTACAAGGATGGGTATAATGGTGTAATGAGTAACTATATATGATTATTATATAGTGATATTGATACTGAAATAGTATACATACACTTCAACACAATTCCACGACCATGGGAACAATATCATCGCTCGTGCGTACGTACGGACTACCGTCTCCACGACGCGATGAGATTCATTCTCAATGATTAACCATTCATGAATGATTATAAAGTATATATAATAAGTACTATTGAAATATATGACATAATAATGATACTGGATTTATTTATATTTATATGAATGTCATCTACTTAATTACATTCAATTCAACAAGGAAACGAAAACAGCGTTCATGCGTACGTACGGACTACCGTCTCCATGAACGGTGTATTTCTTTCCATTTACTGATTTATTATATATATGTATATCCTGAATATATATATATATATAAATCATGTTTTATGTTCTGGAATTAAGTAATTATGATCTAAGTAATCATATGAATAATTACAAGTCAAAACACGGACGACAAATGAAACAATTTTACCCAAAACGCTCTTTAACAAGGAATTTACAAAAGAACGGGTAATATAAAGTCATAAGTGAACCATATATGATATAATAACAATGAATATGATTCTTTAATAAGTCAATTACATTATTTAAATCATTATAAAGGAGGTTCGGACACTTACGAAGCAAATCGGACCTAAGGTTAGGGAAATATCAAAATCTCATTTTTATTCGAGATTGTTTATACGTTGGTATTTACTGGGGTGTATTTTATCATCCACATCTATGTTTCCTCAATATGTAATGTTATTTACATCCACCTAAAATTGTTTAAATCCAATTTTACCCTTTGGCGAGTTTTTAGTAAAAGATATGAAAGGAATCTTTTGTCATTTTTCGTACGAGGTACGTTTTTGACTTTTCCGACAAAAGTACGAGAAGACTGTTTTTTTAACTTATACGACATGAATGGATTTTTAAAACATTATTTCCAAGAAGAATCCTTTACATGTTTTCAAGTTTATTTTTAATCAACTTCTTTTAGTTTTAAATTGTAAGACATGTTAAGAAAGGAAAATGTTTTTGAAGTAGAAAGGATATTTTTTCTCAAGAATGGATTCCAAGTGTTTTATCAAAATTATTTTCCATCTAAGATAATAAAGGGTTCTGTTTCTATCCCTATTATTACATGGATTTGATTATGTTGTGATGGAAATATTTTTATGAATTCCTTTATCTTATATGAATTGTTTTATGATGTCATGTTGTTTAAGAATCCCATTTTTATTACATGGGTTATGCAATGATGTATGATTTATGATTTTGTGGCACACATAAGAATGGTATAATTATGAGATGGGTGGGACCTATATCTCCCTCCAATGCATTGGGTAAAGATTTTATATCTCATGAGATAGACATGGATGAAATGGTAGGTTATACCGGTTCAGTGAAACAGGACTGAAACGAGGGTTACTCGATTCAGAAAGGGACTTTGTCCACTAAGATAGTCTTGGCAATGAGTCTTGACTAACAAGAAATGATTCTCTATGCTTATGTGTGTATTCCACAATGTTTCATGTTTTATGTTATGATTATTGGGAATTCATTTCACTACTATGATTTATCCCATGTTATGAAATTATGCTCTCTTTTGCAGGTTAAGATTTCCAAAAGTTATGTTCTTATGAATATGATGTGATTGATTTTTCTTTTGTTTACCCTTACTGAGCATTTGAGCTCACCCTTTTATGTTTTCTTTTCCCCATTATTAGGTAAAAAAAGGGGAGATCTTTAT
Organism: Viscum album; assembly: GCA_963277665.1. Lineage (NCBI taxonomy): Eukaryota > Viridiplantae > Streptophyta > Magnoliopsida > Santalales > Viscaceae > Viscum > Viscum album. Next base: position 1,657,154,459 of record OY728126.1, on the reverse strand, counting down.
GGGAGATATTGAAGATCTTTCACCATGATTAGAAGATTACGTTCCGAGTTTCCAAAGACACTAAACTATTACGATCCTTGTGTGTGTGTTTTTTTATGTACTATGTATTCCGAAAATGAAATGTAATGTCAATGTACGTTAAGCTTCGGGTCTCTACAGTTGGTATCAGAGGAATGGTTTATTCAACCTTTCGAAACTAGGATGCGAGAACTTTAGTGAGATCCCTAGAGATATTTATAAGGTATGTCTAGGGATGTCCCTAAGGATAAGTATACGTATAGGATACAGTCCTAGAACTACGGTAACGATCATAGAATTTAACCTAAGATGTTAGATATTGAGGATACTCCACCTTTATTATGTTGTTTTCCCTAGCATGATTTTTTCCTCTCACGCTATTCTTTTTTTGGGTTTTAGAAAATGGCAGGAAACAAGATGATTCACGATAATGGAGGATATGATGGAGAATGGAATGATATTCTTCATAATGAAATGGGATTTGGATGTCCAAACATCATTATTATGCCGAATCAGAAATCTCATAATATGATCAATAAAGTAAAATTTGGTAAGTTTCCTAACTCGGCTAATAAGAGAAATATGGAGTTTCATGATGATCATAGAGGAAAGAAAGTTAAATTTCCCAAATGTAAATCATGTGGGAAGAGGCATCAAGGAGAATGTTTCAAAGGAACTGGAAGATGCTTTGAGTGTGGAAAATAAGGACACAAAGCAAGTAAATGCAAATGAAAAGGTTCAGTTAACAACATGGATGAGGATAACGGTATTGCTACGACATCAACAATGGTTAAATGTTTTAAATGTGGAATGTACGGGCATTATGCAAACCAATGCCCTAAGGGAAAGTATCATGAAGATAATCAGTATGGGCGTATGGGAAGTATTTATGTGGATGATGATGAAGAGACTACAAATGATATGTGAGATGAAAGAATTGTTGAAGCTCGGTCAATGGTTTAAGAATGTAGTGGAATGATTACATGTTTATCATGTGTAATGTTGTATAAGTAATCTCATGGTACTATGGAATAAAGAGACATGTAAGGATTGTTACACTGTTGTCTGATTAATGTTACCAGTATCCATGAAAGGTTATTTAGATATTTTTGGAATGTAGATGATATGCGCATAATGAAGGGATAAGGATAAAAATAAATGTTTGATAGTATTCATGAGCTCATGAATGATATAAGGAGAAGGTTATATCATGGTTTGAGTATATAGAATTTTTGGATTTTGGTATGTGGAAAGAGTTAACTTTTGACAGCATTCATGTTTTCACTATGGTTTAATGGGTATTCATTTTTTTCAAGAGAATACATCATTAAGGTATTCACATGATTGGAATGTGACCAACAAGATATATGGGGGATAAATGATGGTATTCACATGCTTGGTTGACGACATTTCAAGTAATCATTTTCTTTATACTATGATCTTGGACCGAAGTATTTTAGATAAGCCTAAAGATTGTAATGGATTATGTTAACCATAAGTTAGTATTGTTTAAGTATAGAACTTTTTTGATATTATTTACGTGATGTTATAGTAATGTAGTTTTAGAAAAAGGACAACCTGCAGGACGGGCGACAGCCCATCGCTTCGGACAAGGCTGTGGGAATCGAACCCACAACCGAAGTGAGACTGGCCTTTATCGCCTACCACTGACCTATAGGAAGTCCCTGTTTAGTAGAAACTAGTTTTATTATATTAAGCAGTATGATATATGAAGTATAAGTCCATTTAGGAACCATATATGATTAATCTCACTATAGAATGACTTATGTATATTTAATAACTTTTGCTAAACTTTTGTTTGAGACAGATGGAATGACTCATCATTCTATCACATGATCTGCTAACACTTCATGAATAACAAATTCAACTTCATTTATTTAAGATATGAAGTGGAAATTGTTCAAGGCACGAACAATAGTGAGATTGTACCAAAATAATGTAAGTATTTATTCTAATTCAAATTTTCAACTTTAGGGAAATGATCTTGAAAACCAAAAATGATGTCCTAGTTCCCTTATATCCAATGAATCAGATGGTACCCTAGATCATCACAAATTTATGGCTTTGTGATTGTTGTATTTTCCATAGCCATGTTCTCTACCACTCTCCATCAGACCATGATGGTTAGATTTCTCTTCCATATCCATATTTTCACCTATGTGGAAACCCAGTGATTAGTTTAATTGGGTAACCGTTACGTTTCATACTTTTGTTTTTAATCATTGGTTTTGGTATTCCTTTTTACTATGTGTGTTTATATGAATGAAACTTTTGAATAGTAAACCATTTATAACCCCGACGAATTTCGAGGGCGAAATTCATTTTAAGGGGGGTAGAATGTAACACCCTAAGATTTTATGAAAAATATTCTTTTTAATTTCATTAATGTCTTGTGTTGTATGATACACCAAAAGGATCATGCACAACACATATCCTTGACTTGCCTTTCATTACAGGCAATCGCGACCTTCCGTGATAGCGTGTGTAGTACGAAATACCGAGTTTCACTAAACAATGATATGCTATTAAAATATTATTAAAACTAGCCGTTATGAATAGTAATAACCACTTTTTGAAATTTTTTAAATTTTATTTTTCAAAATGGACTTAATTTTTGGATTCGGAATATCGAAATTAGCTTAGGGTGAAATTATGGTAATTTTCGGATAACTTTCATATTTTGATGAATAGTGGAAATTACTAAATTCTAATTAAAAACAACTTTTTCAATCGAAATAATTAATAGGGATAAATTATTAATTTTAATGGTTTTAAAGTATATTTAGAATATATTTTTACAATTTAGTACAATGTTGGTCATTGGATGTAATTTCACATTTAAACCAGTTATAAACAAGTGTCAATCTTTTGATAGTTATTATCTCTTAAAAACACGTCTTTTGTTTTGACGACGGGAATTAATTTTTAAATTAATTAATGCAACTGATATGTTTTGAATTTGGTAAAATAGAAATCATTTTTGAGTTCATAATATCAAATATAGCTTAGGCCTAATTTTTGGTATTTTTCTGAAAACTTTCAATTTTTGATGAATAGTGAAACCACTAAGTGGTAGTTTAAAAAACTGAATTTTTCATAAAACATAATTTTACCGCTTCTGTGAGTGAAATTTCAAAAATCCGAGAGACACGGTTGATGTCAGTATGTAAAATGTGGTTCAATGAGATGAAAATAATTTTTTGTGAATAGTAACTTTTTACTTTTATTTACCACGGTTAAAAATAAATAGGGTAATTAAGGGTAAAAATGATATTATTATTACCCTAACACATGTCCAAATTCTATTGGACAAGTTTAATTCGACCAAAAACTAACTTAGGAATAAAATATGACCATTTAGGCCCACTTGGATTAGATTAGGACATTTATTATTAATTTATTTAAAGAAGGGTTAAAAGAGTTAAAATCAAAGTTTATTACCTAAAACATTTTTAATATGGGGTTATACATAAGATAAATTAGACTATAAATGTTACATAGAAAGATAAAAAGAGTTCCTACATAATGATATTTTATTTATAATTTTTAGACATTAAATAAAGTAATTTATTTATGACACAACGATGATGCAGTAATTACCCTTTTAAGGAAATGTTAACATAATTGATGTTATAAATGCTCAAATAAATGTAATTTGAGACTTTTTATGAATTACACTAATTTTCTCGGTTACTATGATATATTATTGTTTATTAAATCAACTTGGTTCGAACATATAATTCTGTTATGACTCCCACAAAAATCATATATCAAATAGTGTCAAAATTGACACAAAATAGTTTTTAAATCAAATATTATATTATTAATTGTTATTTTATTCCTAAAAATATAAGGTTCGGCCAAATGACTTAGATAAGGATATATATATTATTAATAAACAACTTGGGGTTCGTTTGGCATGTTCTAGTAAGTGTATTAACCATATAGTGTAAGAAAACAAAAAGTCACTGTAAAAGTTAAATTATTTAACATAGAGTTAAATCTAATTGATAAGGTTAAAATAATAACCTAAACTTGTCTAAATCCTATTGGTTGATAGGATTTCGACCCATCCCCACTTTACCTTCGAAATAAGACCCTTTGGAACCATTATAAACCGATTTTGACTTTAATATAAAATAATATTTTGAGATATTCCTAAGGTGCCCCTCTCCTCCCTTATAAAAGGGCACATCCTCCCTCTCTTCATCACACAACTTTGAGCCTTCAAGCTCGGCCAACCCCAGCCAAAATCTCTTCTCCACTTCCCTAGTATCATCCGAGAGGTCCTGGTCTTCATCAAAGACCATCCTTAGTTCTTTAAGTTGAGGTTAAGAAAAGGCGCGTCAAAAAGAGGTAATATCCATTACCGATCTTTTTCAATTTCTTTCTTCATAAAATTCTTCTTCTTTAGTTGTCCCATGATAAAGTAATAACATCAGTATTACTTACATACTTATATGTTATTATAAATATGAAAAAAACCTAATTCACCTTCTATCCATCCTATGGAAAAATGAAATCACCGCGCGTGTGTACGTACGGAATACCGTCTCCACGCCGTGGTGTAATCTATTTTCCACCATCACCTTACAAGGATGGGTATAATGGTGTAATGAGAAACTATATATGATTATTATAGAGTGATATTGATACTGAAATAGTATACATACACTTCAACACAATTCCATGACCATGGGAACGATATCATCGCTCGTGCGTACATATGGACTACCGTCTCCCCGACGCGATGAGATTCATTCTCAATGATTAACCATTAATGAATGATTATAAAGTATATATAATAAGTACTAATGAAATATATGACATAATAATGATACTGGATTTATTTATATTTATATGTATGTCATCTACTTAATTCCATTCAATTCAATAAGGAAACGAAAACAGCGTTCATGCGTACGTACGGACTACCATCTCCATGAACGGTGTATTTCATTCCATTTACTGATTTATTATATATATGTATATCCTGAATATATATATATATATAAATCTTGTTTTATGTTCTGGAATAAAGTAATCATGATCTAAGTAATCATATGAATAATTACAAGTCAAAACACGGACGACAAATGAAACAATTTTACCCAAAACGCTCTTTAACATGGAATTTACAAAAGAACGGGTAATATAAAGTCATAAGTGAACCATATATGATATAATAACAATGAATATGATTCTGTAATAAGTCAATGACATTATTTAAATCATTATACAGGAGGTTCGGACACTTACGAAGCAAATCGGACCTAAGGTAAGGGAAATATCACAATCTCGTTTTTATTCGAGATTGTTTATATGTTGGTATTTACTGGGGTGTATTTTATATCTCATGAGATAGACATGGCTGAAATTGTAGGTTATACCAGTTCAGTGAAACAGGACTGAAACGAGGGTTACTCGATTCAGAAACGGACTTTGTCCACTAAGATAGTCTTGCCAATGAGTCTTGACCAACAAGAAATGATTCTCTATGATTATGTGTGTATGCCACAAAGTTTCATGTTTTAAGTTATGATAATTGGGATTTCATTTCACTACTATGATTTATCCCATGTTATGAAATTATGCTCTCTTTTGCAGGTTATGATTTCCAAAAGTTATGTTCTTATGAATATGATGTGATTGATTTTTCTTTTGTTTACCCTTACTGAGCATTTGAGCTCACCCTTTTATGTTTTCTTTTCCCCAGGATATAAAGAAAGGTTTTAGGTAAAAAAGGGAAGATCTTTATTGGAGATATTGAAGATATTTCACCACGATTAGAAGATTACGTTCCGAGTTTCCAAAGACACTAAACTATTACGATCCTTATGTGTGTGTTTTTGTTATGTACTAAGTATTCCGAAAAAGAAATTTAATGTCAATGTACGTTAAGCTTCGGGTCTCTACATTCCAGGCATCTTGTTGCAGCCTTTGGATGTCCCCGAATGGAAGTGGGATGAAATCTCGAAGGATTTCGTCACAGGGCTACCCAAGGGTCAAGGAGGCTACGATGCTATCTGGGTATTGGTGGACCGATTGACGAAATTGGCTCACATTTGGGCGATCAAGGAATCAGGAACAGTGGATGTCGTATCACGAAGGGATGTGGATGAGGTTGTTCGGTTGCATGATGTTCTGAGATCCATAGTCCTGGATAGACATGCATATTTTACCTCATGAGCTTGGAGAGGATTTCATCCTGCTTTTGACACCCAGATACGTCTTATCACTTCTTTCCATCCCCAGACAGATGGACAGACAGAGCGCATCATCCAGACCTTGGAGGATATTCTGCGGGCATGTATACTGGATTTGGGGGGATCATGGGTGCGGCACTTGACTCTAGTAGATTTTACCTACAATAATAGCTATCACTCTACCATTGGAATGGCTACGTTCAAAGCCTTGTGCAGAAGGACATGTCGGTAACCCGTGTGCAGGACAGAGGTTGGAGAAACAAGTGTTCTTGGCCCAGAGGTGGTTTAGAGCACGACGAAAAAGATTCAGCTTTTATGGGAGAGGATGAAGGCGGCTCAGGACCAGTAGAAGTAATATGCCAAAAATATGAGGAGACCAATGGAGTTCAGGGTCAGGGACCACGTGTTTTTGAATGTCTCCCCTCAACATGGACAACAGAGGTTCGACAGGGGGAGTAAGCTTTCTCCAAGGTTCATCGGACCCTTCGATGTGTTGCAGCGGGTCGGAGAAGTGGCTTATCATCTAGAGTTACCACCAATGCTACTAAGGATACATGACGTTATCCATGTGTCACAACTCCAATGGTATCTACATGACGATTCACACGTCCTCGACTGGAGAAAGCTGGACATCGAGGCCGACGTGACTTTTTTGGAAAGGCCCATGAGGATCAAGGAATGTGCGGAGAAAGTGCTCTATGGATGGACCATTCCTTTTGTTCGTGTGTTGTGGAGGCATGGAAGGCTCGAGGAAATTACCTGGGAACAGGAGACGTAGATGTGTACCCAGTACCCAGAGCTATTTTGAGTTTTGTCTCATTTTATTTGTACTTGTTTGTGATGGTACACTTTACCTTATTAACTATGGAATTTTTTGATTTACTTATTCTCTAGATGAATGTGAAAAGTCCTGACTACGGGGAGGGGAGGACCCGATCCCTAATCAAGACGCATTAAGGTGGATGTGACTAAACCCATGCGGGCGAGTCAGTGCCTCCCAAAGCGGATATTATCTTGACATGGAGGAAGAAACACCCTAATCCATATGACTGGACAGCTTGACCCTTTAATGTTGCATTGTTGCTTAGGGGATAGGTGTTTCTAGATGTCAGAAAGGTTTACTCCTAAGAGGTATCTTTTGAGGTGGTTGTTCGGACTCTCACCTTTCCTTCTAGATTGGTTTTAATTCTCAAGGGAGAGAATTGTTTGAGAGGTATCTGATATGATGGCCCTGACCCTCAAGGTCCATTCCATTGCCAAAACCCAGATCCTAGGGGGGGCGTCTCTGTGGTATGACGTTTTATCGGCGTGCGAACGATCATTGTATGGCACGATTGGTGCCACCCGGCCTTGTAAGGTTTTTCTTCTGTGGTTTCTCCCGTAACACCACTTTTATCCCTTTTATCCTTTTAAAGTTGTGAAAGGGGGTTTTCTTTTTGCCCATAGTCAATGATTCAAATTCTTAAGAGTGGGGAAACCCTCAACGGACCTAGCTGGTGTCCACATAGCGTGCCCCTCTATTTATATAAAATCATTAAAGTCACATCTTTTACCACCTTTTCTTATGGGAATCATTAAATAACAATTAATTCAATCTTGTGTAACCACCTATCTGCGTGGTGAAACCATGATCCGACATTAAATACGTTCAAATCCCCATATCCTGTAACAATGAGATCTTATCTATATATCACACGAGAATTTGTTCTTCTTCTTCATTGGCCTCCTTTTCTTCCCAGTGTGTTTGGAGTCTCTCTTCCCAAGGCAAGAGGTGTGCCAGTGCGGGACCTTTTTTTTGCTCACCCGTGGAGTCTCCAACGTTCCTCCCGTGAAAGTTGCGCATTCCCCGTTCTCAGTGTGTAGAGAAGATCTTTGATCGTTGATCATCCAGGTAGGGTTTTTCCATCGCCTCTCCTAACTGTGTATCATGTGGGGTGGGTATGCTATTGTTTCGTGGGGATTGATGGAACCAAACTAAATGAAGATAATGAATGGACCATTAATGAATGAAGGGGGTGTGATTGATGTTCTTCTATTTTATGTTGTTATGTTATTTGAACTGTATGGGCTCGTGCTCACTAAAAATCATGGCCATTGGTGGTCTTTCCTTGAGTCCTAATGAAACCTTGTCTTTTCTGATGACTATATAACTATAGCATGGAATTGTTTAGTCACCTAAACTCAGTTTGGATTAAATGGATGTTTAGTATAACTTGAATCCCTATGTGATCACCTCGGTTAACAAACAAAAAGAATTACCTAATGAATAATGTGCTTGAACCTGGAAGTTTCCCACTCTGTTTTCGTAGTAGGTGTGTTGTTTTGTTTGATGCTTGAGGGATTATGTAGGTGAGGATGGATCCTTTGCTGTGGCATGGTTGTTGGTTGGGAATCTGAAATGGCGTGGGGTAGTATTTTGAGGCTTGGTTTGGTTTCAGTACTTCGAGGGATCTCACTTATCCCTTTGTTGTTGTGAATTCACAAGAGAACAGGGTGCGAATGCTTAAATTCTTGTTTGGATTTTTCACTTTTCATGGACTTCAGTTATTCATGTTAATTTTCCATTAGTGCAAAATTTACTTAAATGAGGTCACTTGAACATGAAACTATGAATGGGTTAAATGGGTAATTAGTTTTTGGAATGAGTTGTGACTTGGTAGTGAGTGTTGTGGATTATTTTATGAATGAATAGTAACAAGGGTGTTATACTTGGGTTGGCTTAGGGAAACCTAGGTTGGGATGAGTTCTTGTTAACTATACATATACCTTTAGTTTTAGTTTTTTCTTATTCGTGCCCCACCCAAGTTGAGAACTTAGTGCCGAACACCCACATATCATGGGGGAGGGTGTTTTTCCCATCACTCCTCTGAGTGGCTGGTTATTAGCTCCTTTTCTTCTTCCTTTCCCGAATAGACAAAGACCCTTCGGGCGGGCTTTGATGGCCTGAGGTCCATTATAGCCCAAGATTCTTCATGCAGGGTAGTTTTGGTGGTTGGCCTAGGTGTGTGCGTGCAGGTTGTTCCCTAGAATCTTTAGGATGAGGCCCAGGTATCTTCGGGCATGGCAGTAGTTTTTCTGGCCTAGGTTTTTGCAATTGTGGTTAGGCATGATGGTTGTGGCCCAGGTGTTAGCGAGAAGGATGTGTGGTTGTGGCCCAGGTGTGTGCGGGTGGGTGTAGTAGTTGGACTGCAGTGAGAATGACGGGATTGGTATGATGCGTCTGATGTCTTATATAACTAGTGGGAAAGTGGTGTGGGGTACCTAAATGTTGATGTTCTATTACTATACATTACATGACTTTCATTATTTAGGGAGTGTGACTTGGTGAGGTTCGAGTGGATAGTTTTCTTTACTAGGTTCTTTGGTTGTCTTTTTCTCACAGGGCATTACAATGCCTCCCCACTTGTGCACGAGAGTCTTTGTTTTTCCCTGCTGAGTATACTTGTATGCTCACCATACGTATACAAAACTGCCTTCCGGTTTCCAGGAGGACTTCAGGGATCAGGTGGGACCATACTAGCTCAGAACATGGGGAAGTTGATGTCGTCATTTTCCTTTTCATGGTACTTTATATTTGTAGTTCTTGTGGTTTGTATCTTTTACTTTTTAACATGCATATGGGAATGGTTTGATTGCGGCTTTACCTTTACTTTCATCTTTGGTGTTTTTGGAGTTTCTATCTTATCTCCTGATCCAGTAAAAATAATAAAAAGGGTAATGCCTTCCATCTTGTGTGTGATTATATACCCTTGGTGCTAGTCACCACTCTGGGACATATCGAATGCGGGTCTTGGTGATCATTGTCTCTCCTTCAACTTAATGAAGGAAGGGTCTGGAAATCTGTTATCCCTTCTCTCCTTTTGGTGAAGGCGGGTTGTGACAGTATTCCCGTTTTTTTTGTTGAAACAAATTTTTATCCTTAAACATTTTGTTTCTAAATATGAAATAACCATTGAACATACTAAAACAAAATTTGTTAATGAATTTCCAAGAGATAAAAATAGCATAAATATTTTTAGTAATCTTGGATTAATAGTTTACTGCTATCAGTTTTCTACAAGCATTGTTTGGTTGTCAATATTACAAATATATTTAACTCAAAATGTAATTACTTCATCTGAAAAAATGAATTGAATGATTTTTTTCAGAGTCAAAAAAAGTATTTTTTAAATTATTTGGTTTGGGACCTACCTTATTTTATAGGTGATTTTTTCATTTTCATTGATTCTTCATAGAAGGGGCTTAAATTTTTCTTGACGGAGAATGGTTATGTATTTGATTAGGAGTAATGAATGTGGAATCCACCTGAGGTAAATTAACCAATGATTTTTCATAAATTAGATATTGTGTTTGTTGATTCAAAAATTTAAAGGAATCACTAATATGGTTCAAAGTATGTAATATATACTGATCATTATTGTTTTAAGTATATATTATCTTATAAATAATTGAACATGAGAGAGACAATATGGATGAAGCTAGTTTAGGATTATGATTTAAGAATTAATTAGCATACTAGAAAATAAAACTTCTTGGGTGATTCCTTGAGTTGGAAAAATAATGTTAAAATAAAAATGTTACGTTTGGAACAGAACCTTTAAGAATTAATTTGATGAATTTTTCCTTGAATTAGTGGATACAAGGTAATACAAATTATTTAGGGTTTAATTTTGTGGATTATATTATAAATAAATATGAAATATCAGAAGTGGGTTCATTATTTGTTAGAAAATGTTTATTCCATTTTGAATGTTGTGTTTCTTGAGTTTAATGTTAATTAAAATGGTTATAATGGATTTTTTCAAAGCCTATATAATCTTATAAATTCCTAATTAATGGTATATTTATTGAATGAATCACATTGTTTTCTGTTTTTTGTTTATCATAGAAGCACTGTGATGCATTGGGACCTTGAGGAGTATTATTGTAGAGAAGGCATATAAATTTATACTCATCAAATTACAAAAAAAAGTCTGTATTTTTTTTTGGTTAAATTAGAAGAACAACTACTGATGATACTACATCAAAACGTTTTCATGAAAAAGTGGAAATATGAAAATATATCAATGGATTTCATGGATGTATTTATAAATACATATTTATGTAATGATGCAATTTGGATTATTATTGACCAATTCACTAAGTCTATATATTTCCTTCCCTTTTAAGTTAATATAACATTGGATTATTATTATTGGCCATATATAATGGACAAAATCATATTACATGGATTTCCTATATCCAATGTATCATTATGTGATCCCATGTTGAGAAATGAATTTTGGAATGGTATATTGATGTCGTTGGTTAATGAATTAAATTTCATATCATATTTGCATCCTCTAACTAATTTGTAGTTACAGTAAATTATTTTGTTCATAGGATATATTCGTCATTCTAATTCAATAGATTACATGGGAAATTTGTATGAACATATATATATATTTTGGAGTTTTCTTGTAATACATATATTCATTTTAGTTTACATATAGATCAATTTTAGGCATTATATCAAAAGTGGCATCAGATGCAAAATTTTGGTGATAATGTAGGGAAATGTATGTTGATGGGGTTATATAGAAAGTGGAATCGAGATGTTATATTCTAAAACCCTTAAATATATATCCTCTATAAATATTCTTCTAGGAAATCAATGGATAAATATTTCAATGTTTCATTAATAGAAACCAACATCCTAAAAATGAATACTGAAATATTTCATAAAAGGAAATGTTTGTACCATAATCATTACACAAAATAAAATGTAACTAGTTTTCCATACAGAAGAACACAAGTTTGGAAAGTGAAAACACGGGAATGGAAGAAATATATTACTAACATGTTCTGATAGAGAGTGAATGAGAAAATGGTCAAGAGAACGTTAATAATCAGAAATCTATAAATCTGCGAAGAACTATGAGACCATATGACTAATAAAAAGTTTATATACTATGATAAAATATTTAGTTTCATTATTCATTTAACAATAGTTAAATAATTTTCATGAAAATATTTACATTCATGATTTTTGGATAACTTCACCCTTTTTTCTTCCTCGATCCATTTCACCACTTTCTCTAAAATGCAAGGTGAATTTTTCATTCCCAACGAAGTAACAGATCAAGAGTTCCATGATATACGATCCCATATATCATAGGTAATTATAAACACCACATTTTTACAACATGATTCCCTATAGTATTATATCATCATGTGGTAAGATTATTCATTATTCTCACATACATCATCAAAATATAAAATTAATCATTCCATAAAGGGTAATCTTATAGCGCTTATAAAATATTAAAATCTAATTCATTAGAAAGAGTTTCAAGAAATAGTCATAACATTGATCCCCTATATATCACAATGTATCATTTGGTTGTCACATTCCAATACATGAGGATACAGTTATGGAATATTCTCTTGTAACATTGTATAATACTGAATAAATATAAAAACATTCGAAAATAATGCATGATTCCTAATTCCATAGATCACATGATATATTATATAAATTGAATAAGTTTTAAACATCATCCATGATGGAATATACTAATTGTGAACATATAATTATTTTTTATAATGTATTATGTACCATCCAATTTACTAATACATATACCACATATAATTATCCAAAGAATATTATAATAATATAAGAAATATAGTTTGGGTTATATTTAACATAATACTCAGTTTTATGTAGTCATAAACATTCCATTATATCACTTAAGTTTTCCACCGGAACCATTCGACGTGTTCCTGTAAATCCATAGTGAAAAACATAAACTGAACATTCATTTTATATTTCACCTTTCATATAACAAACCTCATAAATCCAAATACATAAATCTTTAATTATTTACATCATCATTCAATCATTATTAAGGAAACATAATCTTATTACACAATAAATCATTCCATTCACATTTAATATATAGTATATTCATTATCAACAATATATCGATTACTCATACCACCTTTCTAATCTAGTTTAGGAGATTTAACATTGGGAAATTGAGTTTCATAATAACAATTTCATCCAAACATAAAACACTTAACATTTGATGTTGACTTTAGAAGGCCAATATTCTCATCCATTTTTTAACCGAACATACAATTTTCCCTCAAATTCACTTGCTTTGTGTCCTTCTTTACTGGAGTCAAAACAACTTCTTGTTTCATTAGGAAATTCATTAATGTGATTGTTTCCACATTCTTGACATATAAGAAACTGAATCGTTATTCTTTTAAAGTACCCAATACATGAACACCCAAGAAAATGTTTATTTATCTACATTAATGAGTTTGATAGCGGGTGAAGGTATACACTTTTAATTATGTTTCTTCAAAATGAATTATGTATGATCATAACATCTCTCACACGAGTGATCAGCCCAGTTGAATTATGATCAAAAAATAATCCATCACATAAAATGTTAATCTTGTTCTTCTTAGTTCGTAAAATTGATTATGACCAGAAGCAGAGTGTGGGAATTAATTATCATAGTTAAGAACAACATAGTCATGTAAATAATTACATATAGGATGTCTAAATAATAACAGCTTCATTAATATATGGAATCCTATGTACATACTTAGATATTCATAGAAAAATTATGTATAATTCATTAATAGTTATTCATGAAGAGTTTTTTTATTCCCAAATTATATACCCAAGGAGTTTCAAACCAGGTGTGCATCAGGACACATCGTCGTGTACTAGATTACCCTGAGCCAGACATGGAAAAACCAGTGGGATTTAATACACATTGGTTAATCTATTTCCTAGAAACATTCAATTATAGCATCCATGATGAAATTTATTTCATTGAAACAACTCACTCAATCCTTTACTATAATTCTACAAAAATTTCATAAACATTAATTTATCTGTATACATATCCATGGATACATCAATATAAATATCCTTATAAACATAACTAGGGATCTCACTAATGTTTTATCATCCTAGTTTCCAAAGGATTACTCAACATATCCTTTGAAACCAACTATAAAGACCTATGATTATCATGAATGGATATTACACCATTTAAGAAGATTATTCAAGAAAATTACAATAATACATTCTTGAGGGGTATAATAGTTTAGATTCTTTGTGATCATGGATTCAAAATCGTCTATCTTGTGGAAATATCATCAACACACCCAATATAGATCTCCACATTTAGTACCTATAACGAAAACCTTCTACATAACCTACGTAAAGTAATCTTATGAAGGGGTGATCTCATATTCTCGATAAAGGTAAATAATGAAATTGTGTATGAACAACATGAACAAAGGATATGAAACTTAAGCATAATATTTGAGTATCATAAAATAAATATTATAGATCTTAATAAAAAATTTCCATTCCTTATAATAAAATAATAATATTATTAATTGGATAATTCATGAATGAATAACATATTAATAAAACATGAAATTTTGGAAAACATAAATTATATAATATTCTTTCCATAGTAACCAAGGAACCACTTCCAATACCATATTGGTAGTATGGTTCACTCCCCGTACCATATAAGTAGTCATGTTTCACTCCCATGGCCATCTTAGTATAATGAGTTCACTCCTCACACAATCTTGGTAGACATGGTTACCCCACATGACCAATTTAGTAGTATGAGATTACTTCTCATACCATATAGGTAGTCATGGTACAGTCCCATGACCATCATAGTAGTCAATTTTCATTTAGAAGTCATCTTAATATATCTCATGAGAAATAGATCATTACACAATGAATTAGAGGGTTATATTGGTCTCACTCATCTCATAATGAAATCATACAGACATGTGACCCAAAATCATAAACAATCATACTTTAACCCATGACATTAAATGAGCATTAAAAATTTGTAATCATGTAATAACACATGGAAATTGATAAATGACTAATAATTATTTCATCAGAAGTAGACCCCATGAAAAAAATAGATTTAATAAATATATATCACATGAAAGTTAAAAATGCTTCATAAGGAATGATACATTAATCATAACTCATTTAGTGATATAATATGATTGTAATCATATGATATTTTCCATTAAAGGAATCAATAACATCAACTGAGGTCATCTTATATGGAAAATATTTTTTTAGTATCATTAAAAAACACTTCTTGAAGAAAATATCATCTTATATTTGAAAAATTATTTTTATACATAAAACCATTTTAATATCATTTTCATATAAATTACACTGAAAACAAATAAATTAGACTTGAAATAATAATTAGAATTATTTTTCCTTGAAAACTATTAAAATAATATTTTCAAACTTCCAAAATCCTATTTATTTGATATAAATTTAATAATCTACATATAAATAATGAATTATATAGAAAACCATTCCATTAAAAACAACATTGAAAATTTATACAGTATTATTGAAAAACATTTGATGACTATTTTCTATGAAATCATATAAAAAATCTTGAAAATGTTTAGAAAATCATTTTTTTGAAAATAATTTGAAAATTTATAAATAAGTCATCAAAATTGATGGAAAATAATTCTAATTTAAAATAAAATTTAAAAACATTTTATTAGAAATAATGATTTTAAAATATTAATGGAAGCTTCAATGAAGTGACATTTGGTAATCCATACATGTTTTATGAGGTAAAAATGTCATTCCTTTTGTATGATAAAAATGTTAGAAAAAAAGTTTTGTTCAGAAAAAAACAAGAATATTCCTGTGAAGAGATTGGTAAAAAAGTATAAACATTTATTGTATATATTTTTGTATAATGATACAATATTAATTTAACACCTTTTTATAAAGTGTGGTTCTTCATGAACATACATTTTTTATTAAAGGGAGGGTAAAGTTGATTTTTATTAAAAATATTTTATTAACTATATTAAGTAAAAAGAGTAAAAAAAGGTGCCATTAGTTGTGTATATCATTAATTACAAGATTAAAAGAAAATTATTATTATTTTGATAGATGGATAATATTATTTCATCAAATATGTATAATAATTAACAATATTAGAAATCAATAAGATTAATTCAGTGAACTCTTACAACATGGTTGCACGGGATCAAAATAATCATGTAAGAAACATAAAGTAAATTAAATTTAAATATTAGAAATAATATATTTTCTTGATATATTATTTAAAATAGAAGTATAATAAAATTGAAGATAATTTAGGTTTATAACAAAATTTGAGTCTTAATGAATGGAAATTTAGAAAAAACAATTTTACCGATTTGGTAACTTTTGAAAAATAGACCCCATGAATAAATGGTCATTAATTTAATTTGTAAATAAAAATAATATTTATTATTAGATACATATAATACAATATGGTGTAGTAAATACATCAAAAAAAGGAATGAGTGGCAATCAAAGCACCTGTTTCATTAAAATAAAAAGTTAAATGAAATTCCCATACCTTGGTCATAATTCACCTCATACTCATTGAAATCACCCGTATAATAAATGTAAATTTATTATAAATATTTTACAGAAAAAGATTCATATAAATTATACCATAGATATATTTCATTCAACCTTATATAACCCACTTGATAACTATCTTATGTCAAGTTTCACTTCGGGTAGTATTAGCATTGTTAATTATATGTGTCTCAATTTGTTATATTGTTGGTCCTTATACTTATATCAGGATTTCCGTATGAAAACCATGATATAAATAAAATGGATATATAGTATATTTGTTTTAAAATATTCTATTTAACAAATTATTGGGAAATGGAATACACTATTCATGGAGACGGTAAATCGTACATACACATGAACATTGTTTCAATTTTTATTTTTGTATTTAACGAAATATTGTATATGATATATATATATACATATATATAATTATAAATAAAAATTATTATATCCTATATAACAAATAATATCACTAAACCCATCCCTAATATATTACATGTAGTGTGTGAATGAATAACATCACTTAGAGGGCCCGGTTGTCCACAATTCCACAAATGAAGTTATCATATTAACACAACATATAAATTAAAATGATATGTGTTGTAAAAATAATAATTAAGGCTAAATAAATAATAAATATAATATATTACATATATAAATAGGGTTTCCATCATAATTTAAAGCTTGAGATTTGGTAAGGAAAATAATAAAAGCATCCTTTAGTGAGGCGATAGTTCGCTGTACATGTAAACAATATATTCATTGACCATTAGAAAGTGGCATGTGTAAGTGCATGTTGAAAAATTTAAAAATAAATTTATGATACTATGTATTTTATACATTATTGAAAAGAATGAAATTTTATGTGGTGGAAATTGAGAATAAATTAATGGACTTGGGAACACATCCATACCCCCTTTTGGATGCATCACTGTAGATGAAAAACAATCATCAACTAAAATACAGTGTAAGAACATGATTACTGGATTAATTTCTTTTGATCAATTTTAAATTCTATTCAAATTCCTCTATCTATATGAATATAAATACTTTTTTAGACATCTTGGTGAGTGAATTAAATAATAATAAAAAACAATTCACAAAATTTCGATAATATCTAGCCAAACCAAAAAAACTTCAGATATCAATTACTGTTGTTAGTATTGACCATCTTTCAATAAATAATATTTTTGTTGGATCAATAATTAATCCCTCTTTTGAGATTAGGTGGCCCAAAAATGAAATTTTTTTATGCCAAAACTCACACTTGGAAATATTTCATAATACTTCTCCTTTATCATGGTCTTTTGTGAAATTATCAAGCAATATTCATGTTATTCTTTAATATTTTAATATATAGGAATATCAACTGAAAATAGTTCCAAAAACTAATAAAGACACTCTCTAATTAGTCTATTCATTATATCCCTGATGATAATATGGGAATTAGTAAGACCAAAAGGAATCACTATAAATTCATAGTGTATATACCTTGTATTGAATTCCAAGTTTGTATATCCTCTTTTTGGACAATTAATTACCAATATCATAAATGAATTTTAATCTTGGAAAATTATTTATCTACACGTAGTTCATTAAATAAGTCATTAATACAGGGCTGATGATATTTTATCTTGATAGTGATATTGAAATGTTCTCGATAATCAATGCATATTATCATTGATCTATGTTTACTCCAAAAAATAGAATAGTTGAACACCATGGAGACACTCTAGGGTGAATGAATCCCAAATCAAGATTCTCTTGGGGTTTCTTATTTGATTACTTCTACTCAATTAGGTCAGTTCTATATGATGTATTTCAAATATGAATACAACATAGTATGAGATCTATTTAAAACTCAACATCACAATTTTGTGGAATACCAAAATATTATTCATGTATGACATCATCAAAATCCCATACGGTGTTATTATTAAAAATTTTATGTCTATACTCAACCATTTGATAAAGATAACCAAAATTTAGAGGTATCACGACCCATAATATGGAACAAATTTTCATCAGAAAGTCATACTCATCATTGAATCGATAGATGATCGTAGATTGTCTAAAATATGAAATGTGACTTCCCTTCCTTGGAAATTGTTAAGTTATCCATATAGATAAATACACTACATATAAAAAATCAAATAAAATTATAATATAGAAAGGTTCATAAGATTTTTAGGAATGACATTCCCAATAATTTGTACCGATTTCTCATCAATTATATATTTTTATATCATCAATGTATAAGTGTTTAAGGTAATTATTTATTTATTAAAAATTAAAAATAATTTACTATGATAATTAGAATCATTTTATAATTAAAAACACGTATTTATAATATCATTTACATTTTTTATAACATTATATAATAGATGATTAACTTATTGAAAATTGTGTGAGACATATTTATCAAAACATTAAATTAAATAAAATTATATTTCATAATCTCATTCAAGTGGCATCCATTGGACACCATTTAGACCCAAAAATTATTTAGGTTGAAAACAATCTTCCAATTCTATTATAATATGTTTAAGGTTAATTTTATAATAGTAATATTACCCTTAATTAATGACATTCCATTTTATCGTATTAATACAAATTATCGAAGTTACTGTTCATAATAGTTACAAATGAAAAAAACATACATAATATGGACATAAAAATTCAAAATATAGAATCCATTCATAAGAATTATAAACATATAATTTTCATATATTAATTTAAAACTATTCTTATTGTTGGAAATAGAGAACAAGTTTTACAAGTTATAAGATTGAAAAATATTGAAATGTTTTTCATATTAATTAAGTGTAAAATTAATGATAATGATTTAAATTACATGTAATGATAATAATATATTAAATTTATACTTTAAAACTATTCAATATTATATTTTATCAATATAATAGTTTTTGACAAAAAAGTTATCTTCAATTAAAAATTATTATATATCTACTGTTACTCAAAATTTGAATGTTATTAGAAAAATATTAAAAATTCATCCAAATTATATTTTTATATCCCACTGAAAATTAACATGTATATGTTTTTTATAAAAATAATTAGTGTTTCAAAATCATCATTTAAGAGGGATTCACAATTAAAAAGAAAAAAATTACACTTTTGAAAAATGTTGGTTATTATACATTAAATAGTGTTTATCCGTACCCGAAGAGGAAAATATCTATTGGATAAATATATAAATGATTATTACATATATTACACATATATTTCATTTATTTAATATAATTTAATTAATTCTCTCAATTTATTGATAAAAAATACAAATATATATTTGATTTATATTTTTGATAAATAATTTTTAGAGACTGAATTCACCATACATTTTCATAATTTAAGACTATTAATTCCAAGTATCTAGAAAGATATATGACAATTGATATTTTATTCTGAGGGAATCTCTTTATTTATCTAACTAATTATTTCATGCAATGCAAGCTATAGATGAACTAAAATTATTTAGAGAAAATATTTCAGAAAAACATAAGGGTGTCACATTTTACCCCCCTTAAACTGGTTTTATCCCTCAAAATTTATCATATAGATACCAAAATATGAGGATATTCCTCCATCATTGTATCATTATACTTCCAATTATATTCATAAAATTGTTGGTTCCTTCAAAAAACATTTACCAAGTGAGGGGTCTTGTTTTGTAGAAATTTTTTCTCTGCGATCTAAAATCTCTATTGGTTGTTCTTCATAAGAATGATCTGGATCCAAAGGTATGAAATCCGAGTTTATTACATGGGAAGGATAATTAAAGTAATTTAATAGGATATATACATGGAAAACATCATAGACTTTCATGATATTTAGTAGAATATCCAATCAGTATTCTACATTCCCAATACGATCGATATTTTCAAACAAAACAATATACCTCGTGCTCTAGTGGCCCTTCATTCAAAATATCATTACTCTCTTCTATTTTGATATTCATAGAAATTACTTTTCACCCACTTCAAACTATATTTCATTTCATTGGTTTCTTGTGTCACATTTTTTTCGACTCTGAGCTTCTTCAATGTGTTTTTGAATAGATATGACATTTTCTGCCATTTCATCAACAATATCGGGTCTTAATATCTTTATTTTTCCATCATCATTCGAATAAGACATATTTATACACTTATTTATGTAGAGGTATTCATAATGATACATCTGAATAATATAGTGAAATCAATTGTGTTTTTGGAAATTTAAACAAATGCAGGTGTTGATCCCAAGAACCTTTGGAATCCTGAGTTAAAGCTATAAAAATATATTCTAGAGTTTTAATTTTCTTCTCAGACTAACTATCTGTCTGAGTATGATATGCAACACTTAAACATAACTCTGTATCTAGAGCCTACTGATTAATTCCCTAATACATTGAGGTAATTCTCAGATCCTGATTAGCAATAATAGAAAGTGGCACTCCGTGAAATCATTCAATTTAATTGACATGAATCATGGCATGCCTATCCAGATAGAAATCCCATATAACAGAAATGATGTGTATTGACATCATAAGGTGATACACTATAATCCATTTAGAATTATAACCATTAGTTTTTTTTTAATTCTGATGAAAATGTATATAGTGATGTTTTCCCATTTCTATTATGGTATGGGTAATGGTTGTAACATCCCCTTATACATAGGTATCTCATCCATAACATAAAGTAAAACTATGCACTAAGTTACACATTCAAAAATATATCTTTTCATTCCATCCCACAAGAAATACACTTTTATGCCCCTTTACATATTTATGCGTCTAGGTTTAATTTAAAAATAAGAACTATGAGCCTCATCAAAAAATATCATTCTCTAATTCTTGTATGGGAGGATTAAAAACCTAATTATTGATCTTTATTATTCCATTAGAATCATGGTTGAATTTAAGAACATTTCTCACTTTATTTTGTAGATATACATCTTCCTTATATACATCCATAATCTCCACTTTTATAGATGTATCAACATTCAATTAAGAAAAATAAATTTTCTCCCCTTCTATTAAAATTTCTTGATCCATCCAGAGAAAATTAATAAATAATGTGTCTTTTTTTATCCTCATCATGGAAAAGACTGGCATGGACCATTAAACTCAATGAAACTGTCACATTGTTCACATTCCCATGGAGGTAATGGATTGAGTATTCATAATAATTATTAAACTCTATCCATTTTATTGGTTGCATATTCATATTCTTTTGACTGAAAATATATTTTAAACTTTTATTATCTACATAAATATCACACCTTTCACTATAAAGATAATTATTCTATATCATTAAAGGAATGATTCCGGAATATAACTCCAAATAATGATTTGGGGTAATTTTTCTCATGTATTTTCAATTGACAAAAGGGATAATATTTCACAATATCATTTTGGATGAGAACACGTCCCAACCCATTTTTGGATGCATCACTTTAGATCACAGACCATTATCCACTACATGGTAGATTATGAAAAAGTGTAATGGAGAACCCCCTATTATGATTTTTGAAATTCTATTCTCATTCCTCCATCCACATGAACACAAATACTTTTTTGGGTAAACATGGGGAATGTATTGGATAATAATGAAAAATATTTCAAAAAATATTGATAATATCATTCTCTAAAAATAATACATTGGATCTCAGTAACTGTTGTTTTTCTTGGTCAACTATCTATATCTTATATTTTTTCTAGATTTATTGATATATTTCAATTAGATATTATGTGATCGAGAAATGATAATTTTTTTATACAACATTCAACGTTGGTAAATTTATCATAAATCCTCTCCTTTCACAGGATATTCAGTACAATTATCATGTAATCATCATGTTCTTCCCTTTTTATAAAATAAAAAAGAATATATTCTATAGAGACAATCAAAAACTGATCATGATTGTCTCTAATGACTCTATTCAAATAGATACATGTAGATGACAGCTTAAATAGTAATACCAAAAGGCATGACTATAAATTCATACTGTCTGTACATTGTATGGAATGTCGTATATGGTATATCCAACTTCTGGAATTGTAATTGATGGTATCCTGAATGAATATAAAATTTAGAAAAGTATTTATCTCCACCCAGATAGTCAAATTTGTCATCAATGTGGGGAAGTTGATATAAGTTGTTGCTAATGATCTTGTTATGTTTTTAATAATCAATTCATTGGTCGATTGAACCATCATTATTATTAACTAATAGAAAATGGTCCCCAAAGGTGAAACACTATAGTGTATGAATACCTTGTCAAGATTCACTAGTAGTTTCTTATTCAATTACTCGAACTCAATTAGTTACATTCTTTAAAGTGTATTTGAAATATTAGTAGCACCTAGTATTATTTATATTGAAAACTCCACTTCACAATTTGGTGGAAGACTGAGTAATTATTCTGGAAAGATATCATCAAAATCACACACAATGGGTTTATTCTTAATTGTGAGATTGTCTCCCACAATTTGAGATGGATAGGAATAATTTATAGCGATAAAGACCCATAAGATAGATGAAAATTCACATGAAGATCATACTCAAAATTTCATTAATAGATTATCATAGATTGGTCTGGAATATGAAATGTGACTTCCATTCATTGGAAATTGATACGTGATTTATATAGAGAAATCCAATCCATGGAAATAACAAAATAAAATTACACTATTGAATGGATCACAATATTATGAGGTTGTGCTTTCCCAAAAACATCAACTGAAGAAGAACTATAAACTATTGATGTGACTGTTGTTCTATCATGAGTTTTCAAACCTAACTCAATATCTAATTTTGAAGTAATATGATGATAACCATAAAAAATTATTCAGAAATAAAAGTGTGGGTGGATAAAAAAAAAACAAATAAAAAATTTTAAACATTATATTGGAATGTAAGGGTACCTTTCACCACATAAGTATCGTACTCCAAATCCCCGATAGTGATCGCATATGACATGCCTTTTCCTTTAGACTTAAAAGACTATTGATGTCGATCATCATCAATAACTCAAGGATTATGGAATTCATTAGAATAATGTACCATTTAATTTCACTTGTAACATTGATGTGTAAGAGGTTCATTATGTGTATCTTTATATCTATTCACATAATTACACCTCAATCTCCCATCACATCGGCATTCATCTTCCTGATGACCTTCTTTTAAAACATAAAACATTTGTAAGTCCCTTTTAGAGAATTTGTAAGATTATTTTTTCTACACATTGACCATAATGGAAAAGACATTTTCATTTCATTGTTGTCATCATATATTATAACTTAAATTCCTTTTTTATCATTTTATCAAACCCATAAAACTGATGTGTTACTCCAACATCCATCTCAACCATTAGAGCACCTCAAAATATTTATTCATAATTATTAATGTCCCTTATGGATAATTCCCTTTGAGGAAATATTTTTATGCCATGAAATAATTTATCATTTTTAATCTTAGATTAATAAATATTTCCAGAATCATACATATATTGTCTTGTTAAATTTTTTTCATTGGTACCAACAGATTCATCATAATTTTTCTTATTATCAATGAAATCTATCCCCATATTTATCTAAAGAATATGTGGATTATAGTTATAGAAAAATATGTTCATGAACTCATCTATTGCATGGATTCAATTTCAAATTTTAGCCTCGTATTTTTGATAAGTTTTCAAAATTTATTAGCTTCACCTAAAAAATGAAAGATTGATATGATGAAATTATCTTGTTATATATATTGGAGAATTTAAAATATAATTTCAGTGGTGCTTCTCCATTATTCAACCACTAATGGATCAGAAAACCCGATGAATGATGGTGGACACTACCTCATGAAGGATTTAATAGAATGTTTTCCTCCTTTTCATGATGGGAAGTCTTGCATGATTCAGAGCTTTAGAAATTGTTTTGAGCATAACTTTATGAATATCATCCAAATACCATAAAACATGGTTTCTCAAGTGTAAAATCATTTAATTTCTCGTCACATCCATAAATATAACGGTTCCTTCGTGTTCCATCCATTGACTAAAAAAAGAAGAATATTGTGAGAAACAATATTACTAATGGGAAAACCACATTATCAAGAATAAGATCTCAATTTTAGAAAAATTATTTTTTATACTAGGTTAGTCATGAACAGTTATAAAACACTAGGATTATTACCTATACAACAACATATTTATTGGGTTCTTACTAATGTTTCCTCATCCTTGTTTACAAATGATAATAATAAATTTCCACTAATACCAACTATAACTACCCATACATTACATAAATTGATATTACATCATCATTGAAGAATAATCTATATAAAAAAATAAAAATTCCAAAATAGGACCATATAGGTATAATTTCGTTTGAATTTTGGATATATAAAAAACTTGTTCATTACAAATATTCATTTTCTCCAACATATTTCACCATAATTTGACCCATTTTTTTCTTATCATACTTAATAACATTATTCATTAACTGGGGAAAAGAAACATATGAAAAGGTGATCTCAGATGCTCAGTAAGGGTTAAAAAGGTATATATCAATCATATCATAATCATAAAAAATAAGAACACAACATTTCAAAATCTTATCCAACATAGGAATGATCGTGAAATCATTCCATGGGATTAATCATGAGAGTTTCTTAGAATCAATGAACGTAATCCAAAATTTCAAAACAAAAGATTTAATTTTTTGTGGCATAAACATAATCATAGAAAATAATTTCATATTAGTCAAGGATCACTGCTAATACCATCATAGCGGAAAAATTCCATTACTGAACTGAGTCCACTATTCATTCAACTGGTGTATTACTGAACAAGGATTGTTAAACCTTCAAGGAATTTTATCTCATGATATATATATATATATAATAAATTTATTGGAGGAAGATATTTGAATCACCCATATCATAAAAAAATAATTCTTATGTTTTCCACAATAACATAAATAATTCATAATAACCCATGGAATAAAATCTGTTTCATTAAAAATTACTTTACCATACCATAATCTATGTAAAAAAATGGATTTCATATATATAATTCCATTATAAAAACAATAAAATCACATGAACAATAATTTTAATATACTTTAAATGAAACCCTCTTAAATAATTCCATCATAGATGGAAATTAAATTTCTTAAAACACATGAAATTAATTGTTAGGGAAAATATTCTTTCTTTTTCCAAAAAAATTTATTTTATCAATATATAGGATAATTTTAAAAGAAAAAAATTTATTTGAAAATGAAATTGAATTTGAGTTGGGAAATTTTTATGGAAATTAATAATTATGAATATATAAAATTGCATTCATGATTTATATGTTAAAAGAACATTCTACTCATAGTTTTTCCTGAAAAGTCAAAAAATACCTCATATTAAATAACATCAAATAATTTTATTCATACCATTTAATAATAATTCACCTATGGGTAACATTCAATTTAAAAAATTGTATAATAATATAATTAATATTACATATTTTGGAACCATGGATGTGGATGACAAATATACACATGTAAATACATTTATTCAAACAATATCATATAATAATTAGATTATGAAATTATCCCAAAAATTTTAGGTGTAATTTCATTTGTATGTATTCAGACCTACTATATATTGATAAAAATACATTCAATAAATTATTTCATAATAATTAAAATTTTCTATGTTATATTAGTCAAATCATCATCCATTTGTTTACAATACATAATTTTCACTTTCTTTTTTTCTATTAACTACTTCATTTCTTTATGCATGTTTTGTAGAATAAGTTCTGGTTCTCCTTCATATGTCATATTTATATAATTAAAAAATTATATTAAAATTATATATATTATATTAATTCATTCAATACGTTTACATAGTCATTGTTTAATGATGATCATGTAGAATTAATATAATCACATCATGGAGACAGTGGGTCCAACAAACACACGATCAACAATATCATTCCCATAATTTTTGAATGGTATTGAAGTGAATGGTGTATAATATACTAGAATAAATATCATGTAATATGTAACACCCTGACACTAGTTTTCTAGAGTTGATTCATTATTACATTACATTGGAAAAATACAAAGAATCATGTCTCGAAAGACTGATCAGTTTAGTAGACTTGGAAAATAGATTACAGATATCAATGATATATAAAAATTTCAAAAATAAAACACAACATAAATAATATTTTCAGAATTCCATTATTCTCCTAGCTTAACCCAACATATCAATCATAACATATTACTTCACATCCTAAAAAAAATAAAACATAAGAAACAAGTGAGCTTAGATGCTCAGTAAGGATAACAATATAACAGAAACTATCACAAATAAGAATAATCATTTAAGGCAACGTATTAGACTTAAAAAAGGATTTTAAACTTAAAATTCTGCCTAATATTAAAAATATAAATCAAAGAATTCATTTTAATCATTCACATGAATATTAAACTAGTTTAATAATCACTTGTAATATTAATATCTAACTTTATAATGATGAAATGCATAATTTCACTTATCATAACCACATATTCATGGCCTCATTCCAAGACAAAAAATAAATATTTTGTCACGACCAATTGCAAAGACAATATTTTTCCTAATTAGACCCACATATGCATCATGTTGTTATATCAGGTTCCACCCATCACATAATAATTCCAATGCATTTCTTATATGAAAATGATAAAACACAACATAAACATTCATATTAAAACTAGCATATAAAATGTTATTACTTAAACCATAATCAATGAATGGTATAAATATTTCAGATCCACCGTCATACATATCTTAACTCATTCAATACATTATGGATGATTATATTATATTAAATCAACCAAAGTCAAAAATAATATTCAATAAAGGAAGTTTACATAATTGAAAATAATCAATAAAACTCATTTAGAGAAATAACCAATTTCAAGAAATCATTTAAAAATCACAAAATATATATAGGATGTAATTTAATAGTGTAACACCCCAAGCTTTCACGATACGCTTCTATTTCAATAATGCAATAGCTTGCATTGTACGCACGTTCGAGATTCTAACACACCGCGACCTATCAAAGTAGGATTTATGAATAGTAATACCCACTTTTTGAAATTATATAAATTTTATATTTCATAACGGACTTCATTTTTGTATTCAGAATATTGAAATTATCCTAAGTTGAATTTTTTGTAATTCTCTGAGAACTTCCAATTTTATATGAATAGAAAAAATACTTAAAAACAAATTTTTTAATAAAATTAATTTATAGTGATAAGTTATATTATTGAGTGGTTTTAAAGTATAATTAGAATATATTTTTACCATTTTATCCAATGGTTGTCATTATAATTAATTTCACATTGAAATTGGACATAAACAAGTGTCAATCTTTTGATATATATTGTTTCTTAAAAACACGCTATTTGTTTTGACAACGAGAATTAATTATAAAATTAATTAATGAAACTTATATGTTTGGAATTTTGTAAAATAGACCTCATTTTTTAATTCAGAATATCAATTATATCATAGGGTGATTTTTTGGTATTTTTCAGAAAAACTTCAATTTTTGATGAATAGTGAATCCACTAAATGGTAGTTAAAAAAATAATTTTTTATGTAAATGAAACATTAACACTTCTGTGAACTGATTTTCAAAAATCCAACATACATGGTTTTCATTATGAAGTAAAATTTGGTTCAATGGGATTAAAATAACTTTTTGGTGAATAGTAACTTTTAAGTTTAATTAATCGCAATTAAAGGTAATTAGTGAAATTTATGGTAAAAATGATATTATAAAAATATAAAAATATCTTGGAACTTTTCCTAAACTTATTGGATGATTCATGGCCGACCAAGAAAATCCATGGGTCAACTTGGGGACCCCATGGAGCCACATGGGTCGGGAAATGAAACTAATAACTTTTTATTTAAAGTAAAAATAAAATTTTCACAGACATGTGTTGTTTTACTAAAACAATTATTACATGGGGTTATATAAGTTATATTTTTTACTATAAATATTAATTTTAAATATAAAAATATTTCCTACATCATGGTAATTTTTTTATAATTTTTAGACATTAATTAAATTAATTTTTTATGACACAATGATAATGCAGCGATTACCACATTAATTAACGATTTAAATAAAATGAAAAGATAATGTAATCTCTAAGACTTAAACTTGTCAAAAACCTACTAGATGAGTATATTTAGAAACCTTATTTCCTTGTCCAATAAATAAAACATTTTATGTCCTTTAAAATCCGAAAAGAATTTCATAATAATGTAACATTTCATGATATTCCAAGAGTGCCCCGCCTCTCCTCTTATAAATGGCCTCCACCTCTACCACATTATTCACACCATAAAAGCCATTTGGCTCGGACAACGTCTGCAAAAATACTCTTTGAACTTCCCTCTATTACTACTAGAAGCCTCACATTGGGAAGAAGTCTTCCCATGGATGCCTTTGGCTAAAATCAAAAATAGTTACCCGATTTTATGGTAATGTCTTCTCTTATGTTATTTTGTTTTATTTTGTTTCTCAAACCCCTTAAAATATTTTTATTACATTATTTTGTTAAAAAAACAGTATCTTAAATATACTAGGATGTTTTTAGGATAAGGATTCGAGCTACAATTACACACACCTTCGTCAAATGGTTATAGAACATATTATTTCTGTCAGTGGCGAATTACTGCCTCACGAAATGATGATTGTTCAATATTCATTTAACACCTATCATGGTGTCCATTATGATTAAACTATTTCTATACATGATATATATTATGTTTATGTTTTCCTTATGCTTATGTATTTTTCATTTATGTAATACCATTATGATTTCCATTAGGGGTAAACACGATAATTTAATTTTAGGAAGTGCGGACTATCGCCCCCTCAATGTGATTTGAATCGTAAATTCCATATGTGGGATGTATAAAGGATATATTAAATGATATTATATATGATATTATACTCTAATTATAAAATACCTTTATATAATTATGATTTAATTCCATTAAATATGAAATAGAAATGAAAGTAACGTTCATGCGTACATACGGCTTACCGTCTCCATGAACGGTGCATTTCATTTCATTCCTCTAAATGTTATATAATATTATAAATGCATGTATCTACTGGATATATTTGATATATATGATATATAAATTATGAATATAATATTTAAGATAATTGATATTCTACAACATAAATAACTTTTAATTATAAGAAGTTTATTGTTGACTCAAGTACCAAAGATCGACAAAACGACTGTTATTAACATAAATAATTACATAATGTTCATAACATGGTAATAAGTGATATAAAAGGAATAATGAACTTGAAAAAGGTTCTTAAGAAAGTAGAAACTAACTCTAGTTTATTATTCAGGAGATTAAATAATGATCGAGTCATATCGGACACGAGGTAAGGGAACTTCTTAACCCAATTTTCGTTCTTTGGGTTAATCTCCTACATTCCAATTATGTCATTATATTATTATGTACTATCTTAAATTTGTACTTTATTTATAAGAACATATAGTGAATACACATAATATATCTATTTTATTTAAAAAATTATCTTTGTAAGGGACTTCATCTCAATCTCCTTTCATTACGTATATTTTGTTTTATTCACAACTTTCGTTTATACAGTGTATAATCCTCTTTGAATTTTATGATTATTAAAAAGGAATATTTTTATATGAAGTGTTTTACTAAAAAAAGGAATGATTTTTTGGTTTTACGTATGCGGCGACAATGAATTATCTAATTCCGTGACCATTATTTGAGTTTCGGATTCCTCTAAAAGCCATTACATTTTTTTAAACGAAAAATAAATACAAAGTTTTAATTTTCTTTTATTTTGGTATTGAAAATGGTTTTGATGGAGTTTTTTTATTATATCAATATGTTGAATTGATATCTTGTGATTGAAATGTCGAAATATTATGTTTCATTTATGCATGTCTTATGTTATACGATTATGTTATTGTTGATGATATGTTTAAACCTGTTCATATGAGGAATGCATTGGGCTTAATAAGTAACGGGTGGAGCCTGCTATAGCTCCTCGATGCACCGGTAGGTCTCATGAGAGAAACTAGTGTCTTGGCACGAGGCCTTGAAAAAATATTATTTGTAGTCTTGGCACGAGGCCTTGGCTACATGTTTATGATAGTCTGACATTATGAATTCCTTCATTATGAAAGTGGTTATTGATATTGCATGTGATTATTCGACTAGTATAATATCCATGTAAATTTGTAAAGGCATTATTTCATTTTATTTTTTCCATATTATGATGAAGTTCATGTTTAAAAGGCTTTTGTTATAGTTATACATTTCTTTAAATGTTTATGTTTATTTATGAATGTTTTCTTTGTATTGTTATTCTTACTGAGCATCTAAGCTCACCCCTTTCAATGTTTTAATTTTTTTCTAGGATGTGCAGAAATATTTTATGACTGACCTATAGAGATAGTCTGATGGGGATGGAAGTGTGGACTATGGAGACTATATTATTGATATTTTCACTTTATGATGTAATGTAACATTTATGAATGTATCTAGTGTTTCCAAGGCTACTAAACTAATAGGTCTTTCGAGACATAATCTTTTTTGATCATGCCAATGTTATGAAATAATGCACCGACTCTGGGTAACTGGGTTCATGGCGTTACAGTTGGTATCAGAGACAGTTTAGTACTAACCTTGGAATCTAGATTTAGATAAACTCTAATTAGAGCACATAGCCCTAAAATAAACTTTGAGTATTAGTATAGAAGAACTTCCTAGAATTTTGGTATTATGGATATTTTGTGAGTTTTCTGAGAAATAGAACCTTGTCTAGATACGAGCAGGTAGAGGTGGCACTGGAACAGATGTACCTAGGGGTAAAACCCAAAAACACCACTTTGAGCTAGACTTGAATGGGAACTGGTGCACGACAACGGGCCTTGCTTCACTCTTGGTTAAGACACTCCCGAGGGATATGCTTAGGATAAATGTAATTTTCTATAAAAACAATTATTAAGGGTTTATGAGTATATACTTCCTCAAAGAAAACATTTTTTTATGATTATGGATTATATCCATAAATAGTGAAATTTATGTTAAGTGTTTTAAAATTATGGAATTATGTATTTTGATTCATAAACTAATCCAGTTTATGCCATTGATTATAAATGGCACCTAGTAGAATGAATGGAAATCGTATCAATGGAGGCACTCCATGTAGGTATTTTCCCCCTGCTCATGATAATTATAGTGGAGCTGGTGATACAACTGGTGCTGATCAACTTATCACCATACTGGGACAACCCACTCGGGTTATGAATATTAACCTTACTCATATGGAGCACCCTGATCCGCAACGTGGAGGATCAATGTTACACCGCTTCATGAGGCAAAAACCGGAAAAATTTAATGGGGGTAAAAATCCATTAGTAGCTGAGCAATGGATAAACACTATAGAGAAAATATTCCACACCTTGGGGAGTAGCGAAAGGGAGAAGGTTGTCATGGAATTCTACTTCCTCACTAGATATGCCAATTTATGGTGGTCACTAATTAAAAACACAAAGGAAGATGAAGAAGAAGCAAGTATGGAATGGAGGGAGTTTAAAAAAATTCTAAGAAAAATACTTTCTGCATGACCACCGAGCAGATATTGAAAGTCAATTTCTAAGTTTGAGGCAGAAGGAGGATGAGAATGTCACAAAGTATGAGGCTAACATTACAAGGTTAGAAATACATGCTGCAGAATATATACATAACCCAAGAAGTATGATTGATCATTTATTTGATTGGTTAAAACCATTTCTCCATTGAGATTTAGCCTCACAATAATTCTCGTCGTACGAAGATATGGTCTCATGTGCTATCAAGACAGAAAAGGAATTCTCTAAAACATATGACATTAAAGTAAAGAAAGAGAAGAAGAGAACGGTGGAACAAGAGACAGATAAAGGGAAAAAGGTAAAGAAGGATTTTACATTATGTGATAATTGTGGGACGAATCACCCCAGTACTTGCATAAAAGTAATTAGAGTTTGTTATAAATTTGTTGAAAAAGGTCACCAGGCTCGTGATTTCAAGGGAAAGAAAGAGGCTATCAATGGTGAATTCTATAATTTTAGGGAAATGGGGAATTGTGCAAAGGATTGTCCTAAGAATCAGGGAAACATAACTCAGAAAAGGCCAAGGTATCAAGGACAAGCTTATGCTGTTACTATAGTTGAAGTGGAATAATTAATGTATTGGTTCTTTTGGACTCAAGAATTATATTCTGGTTATAAAAATAATGTGATATATATAAGGATTGTACTGCATTACTTTTTGTTTTCAGTAAGGTTTTAATATGATGAAGGTAATCATATTTTTAGTATGTGACAATAAGAGAAACTTTAATTTTTTGGGGAATCTAATGTTACAATTGATTTTGGGATTTAAAGACCGTTTAGAGAAAGTCTGGACAAAGGTATTTGGGATAACTATAAAGGTTGGAATGGTTTAATTTGAACATTGGATAGTATTGTTTATGGTTAAAACATTTCTGAAGATTATTTTTTTGAATATTATAATACAATATTTTTAGGAAAAGGACAACCTATAGATCGGGGGATAACCCACCGCGTCGGAAAAAGATGCAGGAATCGAAACCACAACCATAGTGCGACATTCCTTTATTAAATACCACTAGCCTACATGAAGTTCCTGGTTATTAAAAAATATTTTTCTTCATGGTATGTGTTAATATTTGGAACCTTGTACGATTATGATAAATATAATATTATTGAGTTATATTATATTTTTTAGTGAAAGATGAATTTGTGCTAGAAATTAGTTGAAGGTTGAATCTCTACTTGTCAAGTATATATATATATATACCTCTCTCTTATTCTATGAATAAATTAATTATTATACTTTAGAAAAGGGATATTAAAAAAAGTGTTATCTGAATACCTTATGTTTTGTTGAACTGATGATATTTTAAATCACCATAGATTGAAGTCTTTGAGGCCCTTAATTTTATACTTGTTTGTTATTGATGACCTCAATCACTCCCTATAAATATTTAAGTTTTCTTCCAATTATATGTCTCTAATTGCCACCAATGTTATCCTTATCGAGATCATAATATTGTGGTGACTTTTTTATTTCCCTTTCCCTCTTTTTAAGGCTAAATTTTATTAACCATATATCCGATGTGGGTTTTCCACAAAGTTATTTTCTATTTTCTACCTTCTATTTTCCAATCGCAATTTCCAAATGGTGAGGATGCAATTTATTGAAGGAGGTTACAATTTAACACCCCAATCTTTCATGATACGCTTCTCTTTCAATAATGCAATAGCTTGTATTGTACGAAAGTTCGAGATTCTGACACACCGCGACCAATCAAAGTAGTAGTTATGAATATTAATACCCACATTTTGAAATTATATAATTTTTTTATTTCAAAACAGACTTCATTTTTGTATTCATAATATCGAAATTATCCCTATTTGAATTTTTTTTAATTCTATGAGAACTTCCAATTTTCAATGAATAGAGAAAATACTTAAAAACAAAATTTTTAATCAAAATAATTTATAGAGATAAATTATACTATTGAATGGTTTTAAATAATAATTAGAATATATTTTCACCATTATATCCAATGGTTGTCATTATAATTAATTTCACTTTGAAATTGGACATAAACAAGTGTCAATTTTTTGATATATATTGTTTCTTAAAAACACGATATTTGCTTTGTCAATGGGAATTAATTATAAAATTTATTAATGAAACTTATATGTTTGGAATTTGGTAAAATAGGAATCATTTTTGAATTCAGAATATCAATTATAACTCAGGGTGAATTTTTGGTATTTTTCTAAAAAACTTCAATTTTTGATGAATAGTGAAACCACTATGTGGGGGTTTAAAAACTAATTTTTCATATAAATGAAACATTACCACTTCTGTGATTTGATATTAAAAAATCTGACATACATGGTTGTTATTAGGAAGTAAAATGTGTTTCAATGATATTGAAATAAGTTTTTGGTGAATAGTAACTTTTAAGTTTTATTAATCGTGATTAAAGTTAATGAGAGAAATTTATGGTAAAAATTATATTATAAAAATATAGAAATATCTTGACACTTGTCCTACACCTTTTGGATGAGTAATGGCTGACAAATAAAATCCATGGGTCAACTTGGGGACCCCCTGGAGCCACTTGGGTAAGAAAATGACATTAATAACTAATTATTTAAAGTAAAAACAAAATTTTCACAAACATGTCATGTTTTACTAAAACAATAATTACATGAGGTTATATAAGTTAACTTATTTAATATAAATATTAATTGTAAAGATAAAAATATTTCCAAAATCATGGTAATTTTTTTATAATTTTTAGAAATAAATTAAATTAAATGTTTTATGACACAATGATGATGCAGAGATTACCTCATTAATTAACGATTTAAATAAAATGAAAACATAATGTAAAATCTAAGACTTAAACTTGCCAAAAATCTATTTGATAGGTATATTAAGAACTCTTATCACATTTTCCTCGAAATATATTATTTTTGGTCCTTTAAAATCCGAAATGCATTTCATAATAATGTAACATTTCATGACTTTCCAAGAGTGCCCCTCCCCTCCTCTTATAAAAGGCCCACACCTCTACCACCTTATTTACAACATAAAAGCCATTTGTCTCTGCCAAACTCTGCCAAAATACTCTCTCAACTTCCCTCTCTTACTCATATAAGCCTCACTTGTCATCCCAAGTAATCCTTTGGCTCAAATCAAAAATAGTTACCTAATTTGAAGGTAATGCCTTCTCTTATGTTCTTTTGTTTTATTTTTCTTCTCCATCCCCTTAAAATCTTTTTATTCCTTTATTTTGTAACAAAAACAGTATCATAAATATACTAGGACTTTTTTATGATAATAATTCGAGCTACACTTACACACACCTTCGTCTAATGGTTAAAGAACATACCGTTTCTGTGGGTGGCGAATTACTCCCTCACGAAACGATGATTGTTCAATCATCTTTTAACACCTCTTATGGTGGCCATTATGATGAATCTATTTATATATATGATATATATTATGTTTATGTTTTACATATTGTTCTTTATTTTTCATTTATGTAATACCTTTATGATTTCCATTATGGGTAAACGCGATAATTTTATTTTAGGAAGTGCGGACTACCGACCCCTCAAAGTGATTTGAATCGTTAATGACATATGTGGGATTCATAAAGGATGGAGTAAATGATATTATATATGATATTATAATGTAATTATAATATAACTTTATAATATTATTATTTAATTACATTAAATATGAAATAGAAATGAAAGTAGTGTTATGCGTATGTACAACTTACCGTCTCCATGAATGGTGCATTTCATTTCTTACCTCTAAATGTTATATAATATTATAAATGCATGTATATACTTGATTTATATGATATATATGATATCTAAATCATGAATATAATATTGACTATAATGGGTATTCTACCACATAATTAACATTCTATTATAAGAAGTTTATTGTTGACTCGAGTACCGAAGATCGAGAAAACGACCATTATTTACATAAATAATTACATAATATTCATAACATTGTAATACATGATATAAAATGAATACTGAACATGAAAAAGGTTCCTAATCAAATATAAATTAACTCTAGTTTATTATTCCGGAGATTAAAGAACGATCGAGTCAAGTCGTACATGAGGTAAGGGAACTTCATAACCCAATTTCTGTTCTTTGGGTTAATCTCCTGCATTCAAATTATGTCATTATATTATTATGTCCTATATTGTATTTGTACATTATTTATTTGTACTTATAGTGAATATACATAATAGATATATTTTATTTAAAAATTTATCATTGTAAGGGACTTCGTCTCAATCTTCTTTCATTGAGGCATATTTTGTTTTATACACAACTCTCTTTTATACAGTGTATAAACCCCTTTGAATTTTACATTTATTAAAAAGGAATCTTTTTATACGAATTGTTTTACTAAAAGAAAAAAAGGAATGTTTTTTTGGTTGTATGTATGTGGAGAAATCTACTTCTCCGCCGCCGTGACCATTATTTGAGTTTCGGCTTCCTCTACAAGCCATAACTTGTTTTTAAATGAAAAATAAATACAAAGTTTTAATTTTCTTTTATTATGGTATTGAAAATGGTATTGAAAGTTTTTTTATTATATCAATGTGTTGTATTGATATATTGTGATTGAAATGTGGAAATGTTATATTTCCTTTATGCATGTTTTATGTTATACGATTATGTTATGGTTTATGATATGCTTAAACTTGTTCATACGAGGAGTGCATTGGACTTAATAAGTGACAGGTGGAGCCCGCAATAGCTCCATGAAGCATTGGTAGGTCTCATGAGACAGAATAATGTCTTGGCATGAGGCCTTGACAAAATATTTTTTGTAGTCTTGGCACGAGGCCTTGGCTACATGGTTATGATATTCTGGCATTATGCATTCATTCATTATGAAAGTGGTTATTGATATTGCATGTGATTATTCGACTAGTAGAATATCCATGTGAATAAGTAAATGGAATTATATCATTTTATTTTTGCCATATTATGCTTAAATTCATGTTTAAATTGCTTTTGTTTTAGTTATACATTGACTTAAATGATTATGATTATTTATTAATGTTTCAGCTGTATTTTTATCCTTACTAAGCATCTGATCTCACTTCTTTCATTGTTTAAATTTTTTTCAGGATGTGAAGAAATATTTTATGACTGACCTATAGGGATAGTTTGAAGGGGATAGAAATGTGGACTACTGAGACTATGTTATTGAAAATTTTCACTTTATGTTGCATTATAACATTTATGAATGTATCTAGTGTTTCCAAGGCTACTAAATTAATCGCTCTTTCGATACTTGATCTTTTGTGATCATGACAATGTAACGCAATATTGCACTGAATCTGGGTAACGGGGGTCGGGGAATTACAAATAGAGATTTTTTAATCATGGTTTCCCAGTCCACTTTGAAACATTTTAAATAAATTAACACCTTAAAATTGTCAGGTCTACATAAATAAATCCATAAAAACATTTTTAAAACATGTAAATTAAATAAATGATTTAGAGAAATTAATCATTAAAATTTTTTAAAATGATGATCTATATTATGATTACCTTCCAAAAAAACATAAAATATTCATTTTCAAAATAATTTTATGATAAATTTTCATGGATCAAAATTTTTTGTTATAAATACTTACACATAAACTGTCTCGGATAATAATGAGATCGAAAAATTAACACTTAACTCGTACATTCATTTGGTTGGGGGTACGTTTAACCTCATGTATAATGACCATAGTATGTTATTAAATTTTAATAGAACCATATTCATATTTATGATATCATACACTATTCATTTATGTATTTATACTACCCATATAATAATAATTTCTAAGACCAAATAACATTTCAGGTAAGTATTGCTTCATCACATATGTTATAACTTATTATTATTGATCATATAATTAATATCATGATTTAATTGATTATAGAATATAAAACATTGTTTATTTATCTTATATATTTACAATATAAGTAAGTATAATAGTAGGATATATTAAAATTAAAACACCGTTCATAGAGACGGTAGGCCATATATATGCATAAACGCCGTTTGAATTTTTATATC
Organism: Viscum album; assembly: GCA_963277665.1. Taxonomy (NCBI): domain Eukaryota; kingdom Viridiplantae; phylum Streptophyta; class Magnoliopsida; order Santalales; family Viscaceae; genus Viscum; species Viscum album. The sequence goes on along the minus strand of OY728126.1, from coordinate 1,657,115,988 downwards.
GTATTGAATGGAAGTATGTGAATGAAATATATTAATATATATATATATTTAGTATCATTATTATGAAATATATTACATATTGTTTTAAAATATATATTTTTATAATCATCGTTGAATGGTGAACGTGGGAATGATTCTCCTCACGTCCTAGAAACAGTAAGCCGTACATATGCACGAGTGAAAATATTATTCTATTGAGGGTGATATCGTATGTAATCAGATGATATATTATATATAATGATTAATTTACATGTTATATTTTTTATTTTCTTCAATTATACTCATTATTATACCCATCAAAAAATTAAGTGTTGAATAACAAACTACACCACAACCTGGAGATGGGAACTCGTACGTACCCACGTATGATGACTTTTTCATTTGTAGGATTGTTAAAATAATAAATATGGTGGTAAAATAATTATAATAACACATAATTATGTATATGGTACTATAGTTATTATTTAAGTATGGAAACAACAAATAAATAGGTTTTGGAAGAAGAAAAGAACTTTGAAAGCATTGATGATGTAATTACCTCTTATTCGGGTTCTTCCTTTTGATTTGATCCAAAGGGCTCATTATGTTAGTTTCTTATCATAGAAAGGCCTATTGATTGATGTGAAGGTAGATGAGAAGATACTTTTGCATGGGTTGTCCATTCCAAATATATTTTGAGGTGTGAAATTAAAATAATGGGAAGTACCTTTTTATAAGACAGGTGAGGGTCACTTTAGGAAAAGCATGAAATCTTATATTATTATAAAATAATTTTCTATCTATAATGACTAAAAGTTGTTTTATTTTGAGGAAAAATCTGGTATCGGTAGAAATACTTTCAACCAATAGGTTATATACATTATTAAGTTACCATATTAACCTTATATTTTAGATTTAACTCTTAGTAAAATAGTTTGACATTTACTATGATTTCTTATATTTTTATTTTACATGGTTAATAAAAATACTATAAAATACCAATAGAACCTAATTTGGTTCATTAATGATATATATATAATTATATAATCTCTCTGGCTGAACCATATCTTTTTAGGAATACTATATCATTTAATAATATCGTATTTTTTTAGAAAATCATTTATTTCAATTTTGACTCAATTTAGTATTTGGATTTTGTGAATGTCAACAAAATATTATTACATAGAAAAAATACATTAAATCAAGGCTAAAATGTCTTATTAACCAATAAAATTCGTGTAACGCATCAAAAGTCTCAACTTATATTTTTTTTGTGTTTATAATGTCATTTTTTAATCCATAATTAATAATGTAATTTCTGTAGCATCAATGTGTCATAAATAAATTTATTTATTTATTGTATTAAAATTATAAATAAAACACCAATATGTATGAAATATTTTTATCTTATTAATTAATATTTAAAAATTAATTTATCTTATGTATATCCTTATATTAATATTATTTTAGTTATTAAACACTGAATTTAACACTTTTATCTTTTCATTAAATAATATAATAATAAATGTCATAATCTAATCGAAGTTGAAAAAAAATCTTATTGAATTTATGAGGATAATTTTGGTCGATATACCTTTATCCTATATAATTAGGTCATGTGTTAGAGTAATTATAATATCATTCTAATATCTAATTAGCTTATTTACTTTTAACCATCTTAAATAAAATTCAAGGGTTTCTATTCAAAAATGATTATTTTTATCCTATTGAACCAAATTTTACATTATGATGTCAATATTGTATCTTGGATTTTTTAAATTCAATTAATAGAAGCAATAAAATTATGTGTTATGCACATTTTCTAATATGCCTCGAAGGTTGGTAAAAGAAGATAAAAAATTCAATAATTTTATATACATCTAATATTATTATAAAATTTCTAAAATGAATCACATTGAACTAATATAAGTTTTCTATGACTATTTTGACATTAGAAAAAATTTAAATAAAAATAATTTTTATTTAAATAAAATTCTATTTTAAACACTAACATAGTGTTTTTCACAATTCATAAAAAATTGAAGGTTTTTCGAAAAATACCAAAAATTTATTCTAAACTAATTTTGACTTTCGGAATCCCAAAATTATTTCTATTTTACCAAATTAAAAACATATGATTTTCATTAATTAATTTAAAATATATTCCTATTGTCAAAACTAGAATGTTGGTTTTTATGAAGTAAAAATTATCAATAGATTGAAATGTGTTTATGTACAAATTTATTTTGAATTTTCATCCAAGGAACTAAATTATATTAAATGATAAAATTATATTCTAATTATATATTATAACCACTTATATGAATAATTTAACAATGTGAATTATTTTGATTAAAAAAATGTCGGCCATTAAAAGGATGTAAAATTGAATTTTTTCAATATTTCTTTTATCAGAAAAAATGAATTCTTTCTTATATTATGTGTAAGAATCATGTAATAATGATTATAAAATGTTATGGATTATATAAAACAAAAAATTCAGTTAATAATATTCATAACAGCTTTTTGAATGGCTCATTTGGAATTTGTGGCACGCTCAATCATGGTATTGCTTGTAGCACAAGATATTGAATTACATTAAAGAGGTCAATTACTTTTAAATACTGGTATGTTACATTCTATACTCCTTCAATAAATAGCATCCTCGAAATTTGAAATTGTAATTTGGAAATAAAATTTTTAAAATAGAAACTACATTTGGTGACATACCACATGGGAAATCAGTTTAATAAAGTTAATTCTTAACAAGAGGGAAAGAGAAATGATAAATTCACCACCAAATTAGGATTTCGAATTTGATAACATTGGTGGAGATTTGAGACACATAATATGAGAAAAAAGAAAATATTTATATGGAGCGATTGAGGTTATCAATCACAAACATTTGAATAATAAATAGAAAACTAATGGCCTCAAAGCCATAAATCTATAATGAAATAAAATATTATTGGTTCCTCAAAACATAATATATTAGGATAAAAACATTTGGTTTTAAGTTCATTTCCTGAAAGATAAGATATTTATTTAGTCATAGAATATGGAAAAAATTATTGATAGGTATAGGTCCATTCCTTATCAATTTTATACAAAAAACTCATATTAACTCCAAAAAGATAATAGATCTCAAAAATATTCTATTTATCCTAATCATATAGGGTTCCACAAAATGAATTTATAATTAATATATTAGAACATTTTTAAAAAAAATTTATTTTACAATCCAGGTGATCATGTAGGACAGTGGTATGTGATCCACCCGTACCTCCCTTCGGATGCGGGATCAAGTCTCATGGCCTTTCCTGACATGACATGTTGTCACCGGAACTCCTAGTTTCCATTTTTATAACAATCAAAAAATAATTTTAAGAAATTATTTGACCTTAATAATAGTATCCAATGACAAACTCAATCTGTTTCTTCCTTTTTGACTTATCCATAAAACATCTGTCTGAACTCATAGTCAAAATTTATAAGGAAGGTAGCATAATAGACATATGAATACCATCATCATGTATTCCCTTAAAATGTGGTCATTAAATGAAATACTAGAAAACCATATTTGATTTGGAATTTAGTTCCTTATTCCTTCTGAAAAACATAGAATACTAGATATACTATTTATATACAGAAATGGTCAAATCACCTACAAAGATGAAATTAACAAACCATTAATTAGTTCCAAGTTAGTAAATAATATCCACTAAAATTTATCGAAATCAATCAACTCTTATTTAAAAATCAATACCTTAGTATCAGAACCATATTTATGTTTATCATTCCTTTAACCATTTATTTATTAAAAAGGATAACTTTTTATTGAGTCATATTTCATGGTACCACACAATCTCAAATCCTTAATGAAATAGTATTGTTGTACAGTCCTTATGTACTTCATAATTCTTATAACAAGTACATAGTTGATACAACACTCAAATGACATAACTCATTAATATAAAAATAAGAACACTAGTCATTCCTCCTCATCTATGATTGTATCACAACTTGATTATTATCCAGAAACGTCATTTGAGGTATTCTCTGATGATTAAGACATTGATTCTTGTAGTTTCCCAACTCCTTGTAGATGAAGAATTGTACATTTGAAACCTTTTTTTTACCCTTGAAATCTAGTACATGGTGTCCTTTCTCTCCACAAACATAACAAACTCCTATTTCCTTCAAGCATTTACTAATGTGGTTCTTTCTATAGTTTCACATATGGGAATATAATTTTTTCAGTATTCCATTTATCCATCATTATCTCTACCATCCTTTTATCTTCTGCCTTCCCTTAAAATCTGTTAGACATAGTGAATTCTTTACTTATCTTGTTAACAAATTATATAATTTCTTCATTTGATGAGAATACTTAGGACACTATTTCCCTTCTAAATGTGGTCTTAATACCACGAATGATATGATACTTCTTACTCTTTGGATCATGTGTATTTCTGGAGTTCTCATTCCTTCTACTGGGCACCATTTATATACAATTCCATACACTAGGTTAGTTTATAAATAGCAATTCAGAATTCAAATCCTATAAAATACTTAACATAAACTGAAATGTTTTTTCATATAATCCCTAATCATAAAAAAATATTTTCATTAGGGATTTACTTACTCATAAATACTTCATAATGGGTTGTAATGCAAATGTGAGTTATCTTAAGCATATCCCAAAGGTTTTTTATAACCAAGAGTGAAACAAGGCCTGCTGTTGTGTACCAGGATACCTCATGTCAAGCCAGAAACGGCTTTTCAGAGTTTTCACTCCTAAATACATCTATGTCCCAGCCGCCTCTACCTACTCATCTCCAAAAAAGTACGTATTTCTTTGAAAATTAAAAAAATCCCTTAATTACAAAAATTATAGGAAGTTATTATATACTAATCCTCAAATTCTATCATAGTTTAATGTTTCAATTTCAGTGACTATCTAAATATATTTCCATGTTTGTTTATAATCATCCTCTGATACAACCTGTAATTCCCCAACCCTAGTTACCTAGATTTAGTACATTATCACATAACATTTGCATGATACAATGATTCATGTCCTGAAAAACCAATCAATTTATTTTCTTTGGAAAATAGATTACATATATAATCATTACATTAAAATTTATAAAATAAATCAAACCATAAATAATCCTTTAGAATTCCATTATGCTTATAGAATAACCTTTATATCAATCTTAACATACTTCTTCACCTCCAGGAAAAATAATACATAAGAAAGGGGTGAGCTCAGCTACTTAGTAAAGATAACAATATAGAGGAAACTATCATAAATAAGTATAAACATTTAAGGAAATGTATAATACTAAAACAAAAGTCTTTTTCACTTAAGCTTAATAATAATATGGAAAATATAAATCACATATTTCCATTTACTTATTCAAATGGATAGTCTACTAGTCAAATAATCATGTGAAAAATCAATAGCAAATTCATAATTATGGAATGAATAATGTCGGACATCATAACCACATAGTCATGGACTCGTGCCAATACTAAAAATATTGATTTTTTCAAGGTCTTCTGCCAAGAGTGTAGTTTATCTAATTTTACCTACAGATTCATTGAGAAGTTATAGTGGGATCCACCTATCACATACTAAGTCCAATTCATCCCTCATATGAAAAGGTTGAAACATAACATAAAGATTTGTACATAAACTAGAATAAAAAAATTTAATACCATAACCATAAACCATGAATGGTATTAGAATATAACATCCACAGTCAAACATATCATTACTCGTTCAATACAATATGGAAGATTGTAATATTATAAATCAACCTCAATCAAGTATAATATCTAATAAAGGATGTTGACATAGTTGAAAATAAGCAATTAAAATCTATGACTGAAATAACAATTCACAAGAAATCATTTAAAAGTCACACAATTTATAAACGAAAATATTTAAAATTGATTATTGAATAGATTTGTCCCGTACCTATTTGAAACTTTTGATTGAAATTAACACTTTAAAATAGTCATGTCTAAATAAATAAATCCAGAAAATCATTTTGAAAACATGGAAATTAATTAAAATATTTACAAAATGTAATCTTTAAAAACAGTTAAAATAATGATATAGTTAAAGATTCCCTTCCATAAAAACTTAAAATATTCAGTTTGAAAACATTTTTATGAAACCTAGGCATGGATGATAAAAATATCCAAGTAAATACTTACACATAAACAATCTCGGATAATAATTAGATTGAGAAATTAACCCTTACCTTGAACTTTCTATTGGTCGAGGGTAAATTTATCCTCATGTATATTGACCCAAATATGTTATGAAAAATATTATAAAACCATATTCATATTTATGATTTCATACTTGACTCGCTTATGGCTTTATACTACCCATTTAATAATATTTTCTATCTTCAAATAACATTTCAGATTACAATGACTTTTTTATCATACATGTTTTAACTAGTAATTTTTGATCATATAACTTATTTCTTGATTTAATTTATTCCTGAATTTAAAACATTATTTTTGTACCATATATAATTAAAAATATATGTATGTATAAAATATTGATATATGAAATGGAATCCATCGTTATTGGAGATGGTAGGTCGTACGTACGCATAAACGCCGTTTTCATTTTCATATCATATTGAACGGATGTATGTTAATATGATATATGTATATATATATTACTAGTTGAATTATTATGTCATATATTACATACTTATTAATAATTAATTTTTTATAGTCATTGTTGAATGGTGAATGTGGAAATGATTCTCATCGCGTCGTGGAGACAGTAAGCTGTACGTACGCAAGAGAGATGATATCATTAAATTTATGGTGAAATAAAATCTAATCGGATGGTATATTATAGATATATAATAACTAATATGTAATATTTAATATTTACATCAATTATACCCATTATTATACAAATCCAAATAATGATGTGTTGAATAACAAAATACACCACGACGTGGAGACGGTAAGCCATACGTACGCACATATGATGTCTTTTTCAGTCATATGATTAATAGAATATTGAATATCTCTGTACAATATATATAATAATTTCTATTAATGTAGAATGTACTATAGATATTATATTATCGTGGAAACAACAAATAGAGATGAAGTGGATGGAGAAAAGGACATTGTATGAGGTGATGAGGTAATTACCTTTTCTTTGGGTTCTTCCTTTTGATTTGATATAAAGGGCTCCTTAAGATGGATTATGATCAATCTAAGGCCTCTAGGTTTATTCGAGGGTAGTTGATAGGATTTTTTAGTAGGGGTTGGCCTAGCCAAATGGATTTGGAGGTGTAAAATTATGATAAGGGGAAAGACCCCTTTATAAGATAGTTGTGTGTCACTTTCACAAAATCTTGATATATTATTTTATTATAATTATTTGTTTATAATAGCTGAAACGGATATATTTTGAAGATAAGGTGGGTATTGGTCATAATACATTCATCCAATAGATTTTAAGCATGTTTCGGTTACCATATTATCCTTATCTTTTAGATTTAACTCCCAATTTAATATTTTAACTTTTATAATGTATTATAATATTCTTATATTACATGATTAATTAAAATAATAAAAAATTCCAAGAGAACGAAAAGTGGTTCATTAATGACATATCTAAAATTATATAAAGTCTTTGTCCAATCCTTATCTTTTTAGGAATATTATATCATTTTATAATATAATTTTCGTTTAAAAAACTCATTTATGTCAATTTTGAAATTATTTAGAATTTTGTTTCTGTGAAAGAAAAAAAAACATGATTATATGAAATATAATACATAAAATAGACCCTAACATGTCATATTAACCATGAAAATTCATTAAATGAATCAAAGGACTAGATTTACATTTATTTCAATATTTATAATATAAATTATTTTACTATTTCATTAATAAGGTAATTTCTATAGCATCATCATTTTATAAATATAATTAGTTAATTATTGACTAAAATTTATAAATAAAATACCATTATTTGAAAAATATTTTTATATTTATAAAATATATTTATAGTCAAACTTATCTTATATATATCCATATATTAACAAAATTTTAGTTATTAAACTTTGAATTTTACACTTTTAACTCTTCTTTAAATAATTTAATAAAAAACGTTCTAATCTAATCCAGGTGGACCAAAATGATCATATTTTAATTCTATGGTTTACTTTGGTAAAAATACACATATTCAATTGAATTAGGAGATTTTTTAGGGTAATTATAATATCATTATTACCATTAATTACCCTCTTTACTTTTAACCGTGGTAAATAAAAATATACAGATACTATTCACCAAAAAACATTATCCTATTGAACAAAATATTATATAATGATTTCAACTGTATCCCTCGTATTTTTTAAATTCAATTTACAGAATCGGTAAAATTATTTTTTATGCAAACATTCAAATATGCCTATAATGTGGGGAAAAGACGTTAAAAAATTAAAAAATATTAATTACAGCTACTCCTATAATAAAATGACTCAATTTAATTTCATTGAACTAATACAGGTATTATGTGCCTATTTTTACATTAAAATTAAATATAAATAATAATAATAATTATTTAATTAAATGTTGTTTTTAAACAATAATGTAGTGTTTTTCATTATTCGTAAAAAATTTGATGATTTTAGAAACAAAACTAAATTTCACCCTAAGCTAATTTAGATATTCTTAATCCAAAAATAATTTGTGTTTTTTCAAATTCAAACATATGAGTTTCATTAATTAATTCAATACTTATTCATTTTTTCAAAACCAGATGGCATTTTTCAAAATTAAAAAACTATCAAATGATTAACATGTGATTATGTAAAATTTAAATGTGAATTTAATTCCAATGACTACATTATATTAATTTATAAATTAATAATATAATTAAACATTAAAACCACTCAAATTCAAAATTTAACACAATAATTTTTTTTATTAAAAAAATTAAATACAAATTTATTAGTTTTCAATATTTATCAAAATATGAATGTTACCAAAAATGTACCAAAAATTTATCCAAACTAAATTTTTAAGAATTTTTTCTAAATAATAAGTTTATATTGTTAAATTTAATATATAAAAGTACCAAATATTGAATTTAAAATGTGTTCTCCATTAAAAGGTGGTAAAATAGCATTTTTAGTAAAATGCATCTTTTATCTAAAAAAATAATTGTGTTCTAATGTTATGTCTATGAAACACATAATAGGGAATCTAAAATTATATGGAGTATATAAAATTCAAAATAAAGTTAATAATATTCATAACTACCTTTTGAATGCTAGTTTGGTCAGTTGTGGTGCGCTCGATCTTGGTGTTGTGTGTAGCACAAACTATTAAATTACATTAATGTGATAATATACTATGTTATACTACAGTTTTACATTCTCCACTACTTCAATATATTGCGTCTTATCAATTTGATAATTTTCTTCAAAAATAAAATCTTAAAAATAGAAAATACATTTGGGTAAACACCTCATTAGAGATATTTTTAATAAATTTAATTATTAATAAAAGGGAAAAATAAATGAAAAAGTTACTACCCAATTTCACGAACCATCTCCCAGGGACCCTGTTGTGACTTTCCAAAGCCTACCTTCTACAGGGTAGAGGCCTGGGACTAGCAACAGAAAGGAATATCCCTAAAACTAGGAAGGCATTGCCTCTAAACCTGTAATATCTCCCAAACCAATCACACAAAATGATATAATAACAATGTAAAATATAATGTAAACTGGGTGTTTACTATAAGTAAAGGGGCCATAATACATGACCAACTATGAAGTACAAGTAAAACAAAAAAACATCTCTTGTGAACACCAACTAAGGACCCTACATGAAAGGTAGGTAAACCACTCGAACAGTTCTCCATGCGAATCATCTCATATAATTTCTACCACTAATCATCCTCTAGTTTGGTACCCTCGACCTCGAATAATGTTTTATGTTGTCTGCAAAAGACAAATTATGGTGCAGGTGTAGCCCATGTAGTGGTGAATATAACGATCCTCAGTAAGGACCCCAAGACCCACGTAGGTCTCCTAGATTTTCAAAAAGGAGAAACCACAAAGCATGAAGAAATAGTCATCAACACAACATAGGTATATGCCCAATATATATATCTAAGTTACTAATAAATACACACCTCAACCATGAAAAAATACTACCATAAGTTAACACCACTAAGGTAGAGGTACCACAAAGGTAACTCCTCACAGAATAATACCATAAAGGTAAGGACTCATCTCACACCAGGTATAAGTGAATTATAGATGTATAGATGACCGGTCATGAAGCTATACCATCTTATTCTGTCAAGTGGTACTCCTTCTAATTATAAAGAGTCTGGACAACACAGGATCCACAGGTACTAACTCCTGCAATGACCCACATAGGATCTGACATACACAAGAACAGTACGCACTAAACCACACAGGATTACTGAGCGCTGACTCACACAGGATCTGTCCCACATAGGATCAGTATGCGATGACCCACATAATATTGCTAAGAGTTGACCCACACAGGATTTGACCCACACAGAATCGGTGCTGACCCACACAGGATCACTCGATACTAACCTCTGTATGTTCTGTCTCCACCCTCCACCTCACTGCCAACAACTGGATTACCGCTCATAGAACACTTGGGGGAACATCTCCGGAATCCATCGATCATACCTAAATTTCCAAAAAGATCCACGAATAGTCATATAAATGGTATTCTCTGTCAAAAGGGTCCCAATGCAACATATTATGCATCAATTAGATGCCCAATTTGTATGTTATTAGTGTTTCTACTCCGAGGGCCTAGTTGGATTCGAGTTCAAAATAACCTGGCCATATTTCAACTAAATCCAAAACTAAATTGGAGCGCACGAAAAAGACTGTTTTAATCCAAGGATCTTGATGTTCGAGACGGTTTTTCAATCGGATGCCTGAATCACATGTTAGGGCGAAAAATGTAAAACTGGGTCTAGATGGGCTCGGGTTCGGTCTGACCTGGTCGGACCGACCAGGCCGGGGCCGACCTGCCCAGTCCGGGTCTGGCCAGGCTAGTGATGTTGGTGGCCCATCCCACTGGGTGTGGGCGGCACCAGTTGGAAGTGATGTTGAGTGGCCCCCCCTCTGTTCGAGATAGCTAACAACATCGTCTTTTGGAGCATCATAAAACCCTTGCATCCTGAGCGGGTCGTGTAGTTTTTTTATGGTTGGACGATGCTATATCCATTTGTCCTCCATTTGGAGTGGTACCATGCCACTGCCCCACTTTTGAGGACCACGTGTCGGCCGACCCCTATGAACCCCCGCAGCCAAGGGGCCACTGTCTCTAATTCCAGTGGCGCGGATGCACGCCGCTGATCGCAACCTGGCTAACTAGAATTTTGGCCACCACTCTACTCCACCACGACTGATGGGCCCAGGCCACCTGATCTACCGATAGCACAAACACACTCCACACTACCTATACTTCCTTCCGCTCAAACCACAATCGGTTAGTTACTGGCCACCCACGTCTTCTTTGGGTCACCGCATCTTCGTTCAAAGCTCAAAAACCATTATGACAACATATTCACAATCCTCTAGTTGAGGGATCTTCCTCCATATATTGTTCCCAACAAAACACTAAGTTTCTAGTGCACTTAATTATGTTTCATCAAAGAATATATGAAGAATGTGTGAAAAATGAAAGAAAAGGGGGAAAGTTAAATGTCTGGTATGATAGCCATGTTTTTTTCCCATTTCCATTTGTGAAACAAGAATATGGTGAATCAACAAAAATATTTAATAATTATTCATATTAAATCCCCTACCATGACATTCGTTGAAGAATAAATGAGTAATGAGATGATGTTGGTGACGTCGACGTTCGTTTCTCCGACACCATGCTTCCAATCCGAGCTCATGCATCGTCCTCATTCTTGATCTCGGGACATTATTCATAGGAAGATGATCCTCCAAAATATCTATCCATGATTTTACTCATCTTCCAACAATTTTTCAAACCTCAAGCAATGTGAGAATCCATCTTAATAAATTATTTTTACTAATTAATCAAATATGTCACTTTAATTATGTTAAAGTTGGCACATTAACAAAGGGGAATAAACAAAGAGTCACATCCCATTAAAGAAGATAGATAGGGTGGTCCCTAGAAATAAATTTAAAATGGGAGGTTTCAATTTCAAAAATAAAAGAAAGCATGTTTATATTATTTTTTCCCAAAAAATGTCCAAAAAGTAATTTCCAACCTTGACCTATTGTGGTCGAGGTGATGGTCTACTTAATAAAATATTGGTGTTGCGAGTTTAATGGTGTTCTCAGATTTCAATTCCGAGCACAGGATCCAAAGTTACAAAACACCGCTCACACGTTTACTGAGCATACACAAAAAATGTTTATAAATTGTTTTTGGGAACACTGGGCCTTGGAATCACATGCCGTAAATTTTCATGGACATGTAATAAATCCATATAATTAAAAAATACATGGAAAAATCAGGTCTTTACATTCTCCCAATCTCTGGGCATTTCACCCCAAAAAGCAAAAACTTAAACTAGGGATTCATTTGAGGGTACTGAGAATAGATCTAAGCCTCCCAATCCCATGTGCTCTCCTGAAATTTCCCATGCTTCCAATGAACGTGCACTAGAGGTATAAAACTCCCACGAAGTACCCTCTTTTATCGATCTTCAATCTCCACTAGAACATCTGATCACGTCTCTCCGTCATTGATGTCCAGCTCTCCCCATTCAATGATGTGAAAAAGATCATGTACATATCTCTTTAGCAGGGATACTTGGAAAATTCCATGCACCCTATCCAACATAGGGAAAAGAGCTAAGCAGTTAACCACCTCACCATCTTTACTAAGGACCTGCAATGGTCCGATGAACCTCGGAGATAAGTTGTCGCCCTGAACAAATATCTTCAAACCTCATTGTGGTGAGACCCATAGAAGGAAATAGTGACCACCTTTGAACAGAATAGGTCTCTATCTTCTGTCAGCATTGGAATTCTATCGGCTCTGTACAGTCTTCATCCACTCCTCGATGATCTGCACCATCTCTTCCATAGCTCGTACCATCCTGGGTCCCACTTGTGCTAACTCCCCTTGGTCAGTCTAGCACATAGAGAATCTGCAAGTTAAACCATAAAAATCCTTAAATGGTTCCATTCTAATAGTGGAATGATAGCTATTGTTCTATGTGGACTCCAACAAATTAAAGTGATCCTCCTAGCTATGGTCGAAATCTAGGATTCAAGCTTGCATCATGTCCTCAAGGGTTTGAATTGTTTTCTCTATCTGACTATCCATTTGAGGATGAAAGGTGGTGTTCAACTAATGATGTGTCCCGAATGCCTCCTGTTATCCCTTCCATAACTGGGAAGTGAAATGTGAATCACGATTATAGATAATAATAGATTGAACTCCACAAAGTTGTATAATCTCTTATATATAGAGGTGTCCCAAACCCTATACTTGTCCCTGATCACTGACTGGTAGGAAGTGGGCCAACTTGGTGAGTCGTTCTATGATCACCCTGATGGAATCATTACCCTTAGGAATGCATGGATGTCCAGTCACAATGTCCATGGAGATTCCATCCCACATACACTCTAGCACATCAAGTAGCTGAACTAAGCCTACTAGAACATGATGCTCTGCCTTCACATACGAACAAGTGAGGCACCGTGAGAGAAACTATACCATTGTTTTCATCATTTCCTACCACCAGTACTGACACCAAAGGTTATGGTACATCGTCAGCACTCATGGATGTGCCTTTAAAGGGGATATAGGGACCAACCTCAACACGTACTCCCTATGAGCTACCAGTACCATAGTATGCCTCCTTAAAATGATGACATGCTTCCCACCATCAGAAAACCAATCAGGGGCATGTCTTATGGATATCCGAGCACGTCGAGTCATGCAGTCAGTTTCCCCAAGATACGCATCTCTGACTTGCTGAAGGATTGGGGGAGTGACTATCATAAATTGAAGATAATATGGCCCATCTCAATCCATGTAGGATATCTGCAAAGTGGCTAGCTACTTTGTTTCCCACCAAAAAACTCTATACCTGATCTCCTTTTTAGTGCACCTTCTACTACATTACCCTTTCCAAAAATATATAATATCTCAATGATATAGTCATAGAGGAACTCAAACCAATGTCATTTTCTCAAGATTAGGTCCTTCTATAATAAGATATACCTAAGACTCTTATGATCAGAGTAGGATGTAAAATGTTCTCCCATAAAGTAATGTTTCCACAACATCAAGGTAATGACCACTACTTCTAAATACGGTTCATGGGTGGAATATTTCTTCTCATTCTACCTCAGATATGAATAACCATATGTGATCATTGCTCTCTCATTCTTAAAGACACATCCATGTCTTTTCCCTCATGTGTCGCAGAAGACAATGTACCCAACACCCTCTTCTAGTCACCTCTAGATAGGGGCACTCATCAGTCTATGCTCAACTACTGGAAACTCCACAGTCATCTCTCTAACCACACAAAGGGTTCCCAGTTATTCGTCCATTCTAATAAGGGTTCCACAACTCTTGAAAATTCAGGCACAAATCTCCAATATTAACCGGCCGAACCAAATAAACTATACATTTCTGTCACACTCTTGGGTGGATCCCAAGCAAGTACAACCTCAATCACCACTGGATCCACCAACACCCCAGCCATTGAGATTATGTTTCCTAAGAAGTGGACCTTTTAGATCCATAACTGTCACTTTGAGAGAATACCATGAAGATGGTTCTTTTGGAGTGTGTCTAGAACTATATGTAGATGACAGTCATGATCCCCCTCTATCGCTGAGTATATAATGATTTCCTTGAGGATGACTGTCACAAAACAATTGAAGTATGGCTGGAAGATCATGTTCATGAGTCCGATGAACACTTATGGGGCATTTTTCATGCTTAATGGAATATCCAAGAACTTATTGTGGCAATACCGACCTATGAAGGTCGTCTTCAGCACATCCTCATATCATACCCTATGCTGCTGGTATCCGGATCTGAGGTCTATCTTCCAAAACCACTGTGCTCCCTTCATCTAGTCAATTAGATCATCAATCCTCAAGAGTGGGTACTTTTTCCCCATGGTCACCTGGTTCAGGTACCAAGTGTCCACATAGAGTTTCAAACTCCCACATTCCTTCTTGGGAAACAAAATTGGGGCTGCCCATGGATAATTACTGGGCCAAATGAATCCCTTACTCTACAAGTCCTCCAGCTATACCCGCATCTCTGAAAGCACTCCGGGATCGATCCAATATGCTGGAGTAGATATCAGTGCGTTCCCAGTGTACAAGTCGATGTAAATGTCCACCTTTCTGTGAGGACATAAATAAGGAACATCATCTGGAAAAACATCAGCATACTAGTCCATCACTATAGGATAGCTTAGACTCTCAACATCAAACATTCTAAGGGAATTTCAAGACAACTACTGGGTGATTAGCTACACCTTCCTCCTGTTAATTCCATCCTGTGTTGTAATGGTTCCCTTCTCTCTAGTGAAGGAAACTGTGGTTCCATCAGTGTGAACAGCACACACTTTACACCTAATACAGTAAATATGAGCATGGACTGTAGATAAATAGTAAATACCCATGATGACATCATAATCCCTCAATGTCGCTAAATGAAGGTCCAAACAGATGCTCTCACCTCATAGAGTATGTTCACACCGTTGGCACCTATTTTTAATCATCAAATTTACTCTCGTAGGAGTCTCTAGCTGTAAGGATAAAGCCAACAGATCCACCGGTATCAACAAGCTCCGAATGAGGGTCATGGAAATAAAATAATGACATGATCTTATGTCTATAATTACTGAAACTAAGGTGGAGTAGACATAGATTGTACCTCGTACCGTATCTAGAGCCCCATGGTCATAAACCTTTGCTTATTAGAGCTAATATTTCCCTTGTCCACCTACTCCCTTTGGTTGGGGTCGACCACCTGGAGGTGGCAGCGATAGAACCTCGAATCTCCGCCCACCACCAGTTGCATAATCTACTCCTCTACCATGTCCTTCTGCTACCAACAGACCACCCTGATTGAATCTTCACCTCTTCCAAAGTGGTCCTTCTATCATCTGCTGGTCATCCATACGGTAGTTGAAGAAGTCACGAGCCCTGTGAACCTTCCCACTGCATGAGTAACACTGCCTATCCCTCACCTGTCCTACTCTACATCGAGATCCCCACACCACTGACCCTATATCAAGCAGTCGTCTACCTATAGGTCTGGTCCTCTTGGACCTCTACAACATCTTTCTGCTGCCAGCTGCTGATGACTCTTCTATGTGTCATCCGGTGGTGGGTCTCACAACCGGTGACTACTTAGCAAGGAAGCTATTCACTAGGAGTTCTCTACCTAACATCCCCTTCTATATCATAATGCTGAGAAAAACCATCGAATCTATAATATCTCATCTAATCCCCTGCTCAAAGGTATGGGACCAAAATAAAGGGTCACACACCATGTCAGTGGAGTAGCGCAAGAGGTCAGTGAACCTCTCTGAATACTGAACCACAGTCATGCTACCCAGCTATATGTAGAGAATCTCTTGTATACGCACTGAGCATAATGTCGCTGGGACAAAATCTGCCCGGAAAAGACTCTCATAGTCTTCACAGATGATTGACACCTCAATGTGAACCTGGAGAATCAAGATCCCCCATCAGACCACTGCTTCCTGAAGAATTGGCGACATGGAGAACCATGAGATCACTTGGTGTTCCTACTTGTCAAAAATACTATAACCATGGCCTCCGGCCCGTCCTCAGCTGCATGTGGATCTGTCTCACCATATAACCTCAGTGGCCTCTGGTGCTAGAACTCATCCAATGTGCACAAGAGGAGTGCACAGTCTGATGGTTGGGCATGTGGTATCAGAGTCCCAACGGGCAATGGTACGGTTGGTAGAGAATCTGAAGGTACAACTACCTAAAGGGGTCCCTACACAGAATCCTCATCACTTAATGTACTTTCATTACATACTCTACCTGGCACCATGGCGGGCTATCTATGTAGAGGCATCATGAAGAGAAACAAGTGTTCCATAATCATTATGTTTATACATGATGATCTGACTTATAGATATCACATTTAATACTTTTCAAAAACTCATATGTTATTAGTGTTTTCAAGTACTGATTTGGAAATTAGAGTTCATGGTCCTTGTTTATTGATACATTGGCTACCACACCAACACTAGATTAAAAAAACTAAAAACCACACTCATCACACTTAAAAATATTGACGCACAGAAAATATTAGAGTCCTTGTTATTCGGTTGAATCGAACTCCTATGATACAAATTTTCAATGACTCGTCCCCTGAGGCACGTTTCGTGACTTCACCATGCCCTCCTTCTATAGGCATGGGGATGGTGACTAGCATAAGAAATGAATATCCCTAAAATTGGGAAACAATAGCCTCTAAACCTGTAAACTAACCCAAATCCATCACATAGATGGTACAAAAAGATGGTATTCTATTAAGTAAACATGGTGTGTAATGTAAGGAAATGGGGACAGAATAAAATCCCAACTAGAAAGTAAAATTACAACTAAACAAAAAATAGCTTATGTGAACACCCTCCAAGGACCCTTCCTTATGGGAAGGTACAACTCTCGAACGATAGTCGCTGCGGATCATCTCGTCTAATGTCCACCTTCGATCAGCCTCCAGTAGGATACCCTCGACCTCAATAAACATTGTCTATGGTCTGCACAAGACACATCATGGTGTGGGTGTAGCCAATATAGGGGTGAGTATAATGATACAGAGTAGGGACTCCAAGACCCTTGTAGGACTCCTATAATTCCAAAATAGAAAACAACAAATCACAAAGCAATATCAATCAAAAAACATATGTATATGCCCATACCTAATCCTATGTTACCAATAAATATAGACCTCACACATGAGGAATAAATAAGACAAGGTAACAGCACTAAGGTAGGGGTACCACCCAGGTAACGCCATAGAGAACAATACCATAAAGGTAAGGACTCATCTCACACCTGGTATAATTAATGTATAGAATGTCCAGTGATCAGTCATAATGGATGATCATCTTATTCAATTATGAGTTAATGCTTCTATTTATATAGAGTTTGACCCACAAAGATCAATAGGTATTATCCCCCACAATGACCCGTACATGATTTTACCCAAATATGATCATTATGCGTAGACTCACATAGTATCACTGAGTGCTGACCCACATAGTTTTAGTATGTGTTGACCCACACAGGATCACTACGATCTATCTCAAATAGGATTTCACCCACACATGATCTGAACCACAGAGGATGGGTTCTGACCAACACATGATCGCTCGGTACTAATCTCTCTATGATCTTTCTCCAACTTCTCCCTCACTGCCAGCCACTGGACTCCCACTCATAGAATGATTGTTAGAACTTCTCCTCAAGAAATAATTAATACCTAAACCTCCAATAATATCCATGAGGAAGTGTCCCAAATTTCAGTCACGTTATAAGGGACCAAATAAAACAGACGCGTGTCATTCGGATGCCTGATCTGTATGTTATTAGCGTTTTCACTCTGAGGGCCCGGTTGCATTCGTGTTCAATCCAACCTAGATATTCTCTAACATAATCTAAAACATAAATGGAGTATACCAAATATACCATCTCGATCCAAGGATTCTAGATCCATAAACGGTTCGTCAATAGGACGCTCTCATAACAAGTAATGGAAAAAAAGGTGAAACTGAGTCCAGATGGGCCTAGGTACTATCCTACCCTGCCGGACCGTCCCGAACCAACTTGACATAAGTCCTCCCGATACAGTTTCAGTTGACCCAAATAGGACTCGGTCCATTCTAGAAGGCCCGGGCTGCGGCCAGCCCAGCCTGGTGGGCTCCGGTTCGGCCCGTCCAATGAATTGTGCGGCTCAGCCCGCTAGGCTAGGCCCGCTACGCGAGGCCCACTGTGGTGCTGCCCGCTGGGTGTATCCCACATTGGTGCATCCCACATGGTAGTGTGGTCCTCCCGAGATAGCGCCGAAGGGAAGCGGCCTACTCCCCTCCTTCCATTCGAGATAGTAAGCTACAACGACTTTAGTCACTACTATGTCACCCACAGAACCCGAGCGGGTCCTGCCGTTCCGCTACGGCCGGCCAGTGCACCAAACAGTCCTCCTCCCAGGAGTGCGGTCATCCACCACTGCTATACTCCTTCCGGACAAGTGCCGGTGCCCTCTGTTTTATGTCGTGATCTCCAATTCCGGTGGGCATGCCGGCTGCCACCCTACTCCATTGCGGCCAAGGGATGGCGACCTCCTGCAAAATCAGTAGTGTGGACGTGCACCGCCCTACCTCCATCACCGCCCACTCGAACAACATCCCGTCGGTTACTGGCCGCCCTACTCTTCTGCTGGTCACCCTACATTATTCCAATCCCCAAAACATGAGGACAACATATTCATAATCATCTGGTCGAGGGATCCGTGTCTATATGTCGTTCTCAACAAAACATTGAGTTTCCAATGCACTTAATTATTTGGCATCGGAGAACATATGAAGAACGCGGAAAAAATTAGAGAAAAAAGGGGCAATAAATATGTGCGGAATGATGGCCATGTTTATTTGGCCATCGTCATTTGTGGAATGATAATATTATGAATAAAAAAACTAATCATACTTCAAATTATAATCCCTACCTTGAAGTTCATTGAATATGTCTTGAGGAAGGAGATGATGTTGGGGACGTTGGAATTTGTTTGTCCCGCACCATGCTCCTGATCCGATATCACACATAGTCTTGGTTCATGACCTGAAAACATTCTTCGATGGATGATGATCCTTCATAAGTTCTCTCCAAGTCTCTACTCTATTGCCAACGATTTTTCCATCCTCAAGAAATGTGAGAAGCCAACATAATAATTTATGTTTATTAATTAATCAATCTTGGAGGTTTAATTAAGTTAGATTTAGCACATAAACCAGGGGGAATAACCCAAGGGTCACCACCCATTAATGATGATAGTTCAGGTGGTCCCCACCACTATATTCAAAATTGGAGTTTTCAATTTCAAAAATAAAATAAAGCATGTTTATTTTATTTTCCCCCCAAAAAATTTGAAATCTAATTTCCACCCTCGCCTTACTACGGATGAGGTAAAGGTCTCCTTAAGAGAATATCAGCACTGCAATTTCAACGGTGTCCTTAGATTTCAATTCCGAGCACTGATTCAAATGTTTCCAAACACCACTCGCACATTTACTAAACATACCTAAAAAAGTTCAAAAATTCATTCCGGGCACACCGGGACTCGGAATCACATGCCGTCAATTTTTGCGGACTCGTAATAATTCCATATAATTAAAAAAATTACATGTAAAAATTAGAGGTTTTACATCACATTTTTATTTTCAATAGGTGAACAATGGTGGAAATTTGAGACACATAATTGGTGAAAAACGTAAATATTTACAGGTAGTGATTAAAGTCATTAATCTCACAAAAAGTGAACAATAAATAGAAAATTGAGGGGCTCAATGCCACAAATCTGTGATGACTTAAAATATTATTGGTTTATAAAAAAATAAGGTATTAGGATAACACATTTTGATTTTAATATCCTTTCACTAATGTTTATGTAATAATATGTTCATAGAATAATAAAAAAATACTTGACAAGTATAGTTCTATCCTTTACTTAGTATCTAACACAAACTCATCTTTAACTCTCAAAAGATAATATAAATAAAAAATATTATATGTATCCTAATCATATAGGGTTCAAAAAAATGAATTTATAATTAATCTATTGGAAATTTTAAAAAAAACAACATTATACAATCTCGGACATCACGTAGGCTAGTGGTAGGTGATACACCCTTGTTGCTCTTTGGTTCTTGGTTCAACTCTTTCAACCTTTCCAGTCATGATGAGTTTTCTCCCACCCCCTGGGTTGTACTTTTTATAATAATAAAAAAATAATCCTAAGAAATTATGTAACCTTAATAATAGTATACAATTTCAAACTTAATACATTCCAACCTTTAGATTTATTCAAAATACTTCTGTCTGAACTCATTGTCGAAATTTATAAGGAAGGACACATAATATACTTGTGAATACCTTCTTCGTGTATTCCCATAAAATGTGGTAAAAAAACAAATTAACAAAAATCCGTATTTGAATAGGAATGTACTTCCTTATTTCTTCTATAAAACATAGAATACATAATATGCACTTTATATCTAAAAATGATGTAATCTCTAACAAAGACAAAATAAACAAACCAATAATCAGATCCATGGTAGTCAATAATATACAATATAAATTATCCAAATCAATCATATCTTATTCAAAAATCAATACATCATTATTAGTATCATAATAATGTTTATCTTTCCTCCAACCATGCATTTTCCAAAAAAATTAACTTGAAATTGAGTCCCTTTTCTTGGTACCAAACAATCTCAAATCCTTAATGAAACAGTACTATAGTACAATCCTTATATACTCCATAATTTTTATAACCATTACATAGTTTATACAACAATCAAATGAAATAAATCATTAATATCAGCAAAAAAACTCTATTTATTTCTTTTTTATCTGTGATAATATCACAACTTGATTTTTATCCATAAACATCATTTGAGGTATACTCTGATGATCGAGACCTTGATTAGTGCAGTGTCCCAATTCCTTAAAAATGAAGCATTATACATTTGATACTTTTTTCATACCCTAACAATATCATACACAATGTTAATTTTCTCTATACTTATAAGAAACTCTCATTCCTATCAAGATTTTACTAAGGAGATTCTTTCCACAGTTATCACATATGGGAAAATCAATTTTTTCCCTTGTTTGCTTTATCTATCGTTCAATCTACAATCATTTTATTCTCTAGAAACCATTCAATGTCAATGGACTCAAATAATTCATTACTTATCTTGTTGACATATGATATTATTTCATCATATGATGAGAATACATGGGAGATTATTTCAATTATAAATGGTTTCTTAAGACCATGCATGATATGATCCTTCTTTTTCTTTGGATCATTCGTATTGCAAGAGTTATCATTCCATCTACTGAACACCATTACGAAACAATGGAAAACAATAGTTAGATTATGAATCTAAATTCATAATTCCAAACATGTAATATAACTAAAATAAATTGAACAGTTTGTGCCTTTAATGTATAATAAAAAATGTTTTCTTTGAGGAGGAATTTATTCATAAATTGATTATACTAGTTTGTAACAAAAAGGAGAATTATCCTATTCATATCCCCTGGGAGTATTGTAAACAAGTGTGCAATAATGAATGTTGTCATTTACCGAGATACCTCATTATAAACCCAAAACACTTTGTCGGATTTTTCACTCCTTGGTACATATGATCCCTAGCTGCCACTACCTGGTCATATCCATACAGGGATGTATTGCTTAAAAATTTACAAAATAACTTCATTACAAAATTATACGAAGTTCTTATATATTAATATTCAATATCTATCTTAGGGTAATGATTTAAAATTAGATTTTATCTCAATCTATTGGAAATGTTGCTTCTAAACTTCTTCTAATACCAACTATAATTCCCAGACCACAATTACCCAATGTCAGGGGCCAACAAGCCCGTAACCGTGTGGTAAGGGATCCTAATTAAACCCGAAGAGACCAGGTTCAAAACTGGGTGGAGGTGAATTTCCTGGTACTATAGCAGTTCTGTAGTAGGCACTGAAGCATGTACTATTCAGTACTGTAGTATCCAGAACTATTCACCATATTTGGGCATCTGGGCCACCGGTTTGGGCCAACGGGTCTCAAGTGGATTTGGGCCATCCAAGACATTCAGGGAACATGCCCTTTGAGCCATTGAAGACCATGAAGTAGCCCAGTTCACATAGATCCAGCCCTAGAAGAGGATCAATGCAATATTAGTAGTCACCAGAAGAAGAGCTAACCAGATTGGAAGAATGAGAGGGTATGAAAACCGCCATTGGGACCAGGCACCGTGCAACATCGTATGGGGAAATTCTAGCCGATAAACAATGCAGGTGGGGAGTTAAAGGCATATAATGATGCACAATATGGGGAGGGATAGTTCTAGTGGGATGGGCCTACGGGTCATGTAATGGGCATGGTATTCCTTTGGGCCTCCGGGTTATGTATTACGGGTCATGTCGGGCATTGTGCCTTGGGCATATGGGTCATGTACGAGTTATCCTTAAAATCATAAAGGGGGTATTATATATAATGAAATAAAAAAATAAGGCCTTCATGCTATTCAGTCTAGAGTCGGGGCATTATTACATAACATTTACCTGATACAAAGAATCATGTCTTAAACCCCCAACAATTTAGTTTCCGGGAAAACAATTATTTGCATGAAAAAAACATTTGATTTTTTAAAATAAAACACAACATAAATAATACATTGTGAATTCAATTATTCCTCTATTTTAATCCTTCATATAAACCATAAAAATATCCTTTACATATTGGTAAAAAAACATATGAAAGGGGTGTGCTCATATACCCAGTAAGGATAAAAATATACCAGAAAATATCATTTATAAGCCTAATCATTTAAGGAAATGTATAAGACCAAAAAATACTATTAAAAATAAAAATTAGCATAATATAGAAAATATATATCAAATAAATAAATTTACATATTCACACGGATATTATACGTCTTTAAATATCACACATAATATAAATACCTAATTTCATAACAATAGAATGCATAATGTCCGACATCATAACCACATAGTCATGACCTTGTGTCCAAACTACAAATAAATTTTATTTAATAGCCTTGTTCCATGTCAGTAGATTGACTCATGAGACCTATCAATGCATAAAGTAGCTATACCATGCTAAACCCCTCATATTCAAAGTCAAATGCATTCCTCATAGGAAAAGATAGAATAATAACATTAAAATTCTTATTAAAACTATCATATGAAATATTAATACTTTAACCATAAACCAATAATGGTATTAAAATAGCACATCCACAGTTATACATATCATAACTCATTCAATACTATATTTAGTATTGTTTTATAGTAAATCAACCTCAATCAATAATAATATCCAATAATGTATGTTGACATAGTTTAAAATAATCAATAATACTCTTTGAAGGAAATACCCCTTTTCAAAAATGATTTAAAAGTCAAAGAATTTATAAACAAAGTCATTTATAATAGATTTTTGAATCAAAGTGTCCCATTCCACTTTGAAACATTTGAAATAAATTAACACTTTAAAACAGTCACCTCTATGTAAATAAATCATTAAAAACAATGTGGAGACATGGACATTAATAAAAATATTTAGAAAAATAAATATTTAGAGAAAAATAAAATGATGATATAGATAAAGGGAACCTTCCATAAAAACACAGAAAATTCATTTTGAAAACAATTTTATGAATCATAGAAATGGATGATAAAATTGTCCTAGAACATTCTTACATTAACAATATCAGATAATAATGATATTGAGAAATTAACCCTTACTTTGTACATTCCTATAGTCAAAAGTTCATTTAACATACTGTATAATGTCCATAGTATGTTATTATATTATAATAGTACTGTATTAAAATTTTTTATTTCATACATGATTCATTTATGGCTTTATACTACCCATTTAAAAATAATTTCTTTGTTTAAATAACATTTTGGGAATTAATTGCTTTCAGTATCATACATGTTTTAACTTGTTATTCATGACCATATAACTTATATCAAGATTTAATTAATTAAAGAATAATAAAAATTATTATTTATCATATATAATCAGAATATAATTATTTATAATAGATATATATATGAAATGGAAAGCACCGTTCCTGGAGACGGTAGGCCGTATGTACCCATATATGTCGTTTTCTTTTTTATATCACATTGAACGGAAGTAAGTGAATGATATATATGTATATACGTGTAAATTTATATATATATATATATAGTGGGATTATTATCTCATATATTACACACTAATAAATAATAAATATTTTTATAATCATCATTGAATGGTGTATGTGGAAATGAATCTCATCGCGTCATGGAGACTATATGTCATTCGTATAGCCGACCGATGATATCATTCTATTATTGGTGAAATATATTGTTATTGGATGGTATATGATATATACATAACCATTAACATGTTATATTTATATATATATATATATATATATATTACACATTATTACGCAAATACAAATAATGAAGTGTTGAATAAAAAACTACACCACAATGTTGAGATAGTAAGTCGTACGTACACACATATGATAACTTTATCGTTCATAGGAATGATAGAATAAGGAATATTGTTGTACAATATTTTATAAAACACTTAAAAATGTAGAACACAATAGTGTTATAATTTTAGTATGAAAATAACAAAGAAAGTGGAAGTTAAAGAAGAAAATAATTTTGAAAGAGGCAATGATGTAGTTACCTCTTCATCAGAATCTTCATTTTGATTTGATCAAATGGGATCCTTATGCTGGATTTTGATCAATGTAATGAATATTGGTTGATGTAAGGGTATTTTGAAGGTTATTTGAGCTAGGTTTGGAAGAGACAAATGGATTTGGGGGTGTGAAATTAAGAGATGTGGATGCACCCTTTTATAGGAGATGTGAGAGTTACATTAGGAAATATTTGAAATATTATTTTATAATACAATCATATTCAGTTTATAATGGTTCCAAATGAATTTATTTATAGGATACAGTGGTTATGGGTCCAAATAATTTTGATCAATATGTTCTAGAAAAGTTTAGGTTACCATATTAGCATTATCTTTTAAATTTAACTCTTTATTTAATAGTATAACTTTTACAATGTCTTCTTTTATATTTATATTACATGGTTAATAAAAATACTATAAAATTCCAAGAGAGACTTAAGTGGTTAATTAACGAGATATCTATAATTATAAAATCTCATTGGCCAAACCATAGACTTTTAGGACTATTGTATCAATTAATAATGCAGTATTTGTTTTGAAAACACATATATGTCAATTTTTACACTATTTAGTATTTGGTTTTATTTAAATTAAAAAAAATGATTACAAGGAAATAATACGATAAATCAACCCTAAAATTTCATATTAACCTATAAAATTTGTTTAATGCATCAAAAGTATAAATTTACATTTCTTTTGATATTTATAATATCAATTATTTTAATCATTCATTAATAAGGTAATTTATGCAGCATCATTATGTCATAAATAAATTTATTTATTTAATGTCTAAATTTTATAAATAAAAAAATTATGTTGAAAATATTTTTATCATTCCAATTAATATTTATTATTGAATTTATATTATTTATAACAATATATTAAAAATGTTCTAGTGGTTAAACATTGAATTTAACACTTTTAACTCTTTCGTAAATAAAATAATAATAAATCTCATAATCTAGTCCAGGTGATCCAAAATGATCATATAAGATTACTAATGTTGATTTTGGTCAAAATACACATATCCATTAGAATTAGAACTCTTTTACGGTAATTATAATATAATTCTAACCTTTAATTACCTTATTTATTTATAACCATGGTAATAAAAATCAAAAGTTACTATTAAACAAAAATTATTTTCATCCAATTAAAACAAATATTTATATCAACCATGTCTCTCAGATTTTTTAATTTCAACTCATAGAAGTGGTAAAATTATGTTTTATGCAAATTTTCATGTGTGGTTAGAAGTTGGCTAAACGACGTAAAAAAATTCAATAAACTTCTATACAACTAATAAGATTAAAAAATGACTCAAATTAATTACATTGAACTAATATAGGTATTATGTGTCAATTATTACTTTATAATAAATTCAAATAATAATAATTATTATTTAAATAAAAGTCGATTTTATACAGTAATAGAGTGTTTTTCTCTATTCATAAAAAATTCAATGTTTTCAAAAAATACTAAAAAATAACCATAAGATAATTTGGATATTCCAAATCAAAAATGATTTATATTTTACAAAATTTAAAACATATGAATTCATTAATTAATTAAAAATTTATTCCCATTGTCACAACCAAAAATCGTGTTTTTTATGAAGTAAAAGCTATCAAAACATTAACATGTGTTTTTGTAAAATTTAAATGTTAATTTATATCCAATGTCCAATATTATATTAAATGATAAAAATATAACCTAATTATTTTTTAAAATCACAAAAATTAATATTTTAACGCTATAAATTTTTTTAATGTAAAATATTTTTTTCATTAAAAATATTGTATTTTTACCTATTAATAAAAATATGAATGTTATTAGAAAATTACGAAACATTCATCCAAACTAAATTTTTTGTCCTACCTCTAATGAATAAGTTAATTTTTTCCAATTGAATATATAAAATTTCCAAATATTGGATTTAACATGTGTTCCCCATTAAAAGGATGTAAAATTCCATTTTTTGAAAAATACTTCTTTAATTTGAAAAAAAATGAATTTTTTCTTATATAATATCTTAAAAACACATAATATGGAATCTAATATTATATGGAGTATATAAAATTCAAAATTTAATTTATATTATTGATAACTGCTTTTTGAACGACTAGTTTGGTAAGTCGTTGTGTGCTCGAACTCGGTGTGGCATGAAACACAAGGTATTAAATTACATTAATGAGATAATGTACTATGGAATCATTGGTTGTTACATTATAACAATTATATATCATTATTATTAACATCATAATACCAATCCATGTAATGTGGTGGGGAAAAACAAAATTGGCCATGATGTGGAGAGGGTAAGTCATACGTACTCATACGTGGTGATATCATTTTTGTAGGATTGATATAAAGTTTAATTTTATTGTAAAATAATAAAAATGACATCTGAGTGTATAACTGATACTATAGTTATTTCTTTATAGTGTGAAAACTCTTGAAGAATATGTATAATAAGAAATAATTTTTAAAGAGTTAATAGATATGATTACCTCTTCATTGATGTGCTTCCTCTAAATATCCTCTTAGAGCAAAAGACAGTGCATTTGAATAATTATAAAACCTGTAGAATGTAAATATTGATTTTTATAAGAAATAATGGTTGTGTATGGTTGATATCAAAGGCATAATATGAAGTGGAGAAGTGAGAGTAGAGGATACCTTTAATTGTTGAGATGACAAGATCTTTTGAGATCTTTAAAAATATAAATTCATAATAAAGTCAAATACCTTCAAAATACCTAAAAAATGTCCCAAAATAAAATATAAGATGATATATTATTGTAACATCATCAAACAAAATATTTTAGAATTTTTTTTTGTCAATTTATACCTCATAATTTTAATTTACACTTCTTTTTTGTATTTAATTTTTAATTAGGGTAACAAATATTTCGACATTAATATGGTTCATTATTTACTTATTGGATTTCAGTGAGACAATATTTAAATAACTTTGAATATTATTTACCGTATAAAAAAATTATATTTTATTAAAAATGTTTTACGATTTTTATATCATTTAATAAGAAATTATATTGATAACAATCAATATGATCAATTTTGACACTACTCAATTCATTTATTTTATAAAATATTAATATAATAAGTTACCTAAAAAACAATTAATTTATTATATTACTAAGATGTCATTGTCATATATATAATTTATTTTTCATTTTTATTATCCCCAATTATATTCATTTTAATATGTCTGGTAACATTTATTCGTTATCTCTATTAATAATATAAGTACTATATCATTTTTGGGTAATTAGTTAATATATATATTTTTTGAAGAAAAAATAAAATAATAATATATGATGAATATAAATCCACTATATTACCAAAGAATATTTGTAGTCACATTTACATTCCGTAAGAACAAACATTTAAAATTTTATACTTATTTAATTATGATAGAGACAAATTTAACATCACTTAATATAAAATTATACAAGTGTCACAATATCTTCTATAAGGCTCTAAATGGTCACTAATTGAACTATTGGATGTTTATGGTCCAAATATACTTGAGAAATATGTTTTGCACATTTTATTGGTATTTTTATGTTTATTAGTATTTTAATGAGAAAATAATTATTTCTCATTACTAAATTATTTTTTACATCATCAATGTATAAGCCTTTATTGAAATTATTTATTTCCTAAAAATTAAAAATAAATTACCATGATAAACAAAAACATATTAAAATTAAAATTAGTATTTATAACAAAATTTTTATTTTGTATATCCTTATATAAAAAATTGTCCACTAATTAAAATTTGACTGAGACATATTTAACTTTTCATTAATGAAAATAAATTTAATGACATAATCTAATCCAACTTGATTTCAAAAGACTCTTTTTTGACCAACGGATGACTTATAATGAAGAAAACCCGTATTATAATATTATGACAAGTATAAGTGTAATTGTATAAAATTTTTGTTACCTCTAATTAATGATTTACCCTTTTATCAAATTATTTATAATTATTGATGTTAATATTAATAATTTCCAAAATGAAAGTAAAGATATTTAAATAATTAAGATCAAAATATTCCAAATATGGAAACCTTTTTTCAAAATTCTAAGCTCAAAATTTTCATTATTTAATTTAAAATTATTCTCATTGATGGAATGATTGAGCATGTTTTAAAATTTAAAACATTGTAAAAGATTGAAATGTTTCTACATATTAAATGAATGTAAAATTAAAGCTAATGAAATAAATTATATTTAATGATAAAAATATATTATATTTATACATTAAAACCAATCAATATTATATTTTAACCACATAATTTTTTGATGAAAAATGTTGTCTTCAATTCAAATTTATTGGGTTTTTACTATTCATCAAAATTTTAAAATTATTTAAAAAAATATTAAAAATCCTACTAATTTAAATTTGTATATCCCTATTCTCAAGAAGATTTTTATTTTTTCATATTATAATTAATGATGTTTCAATAACAGAATTTTGAAGGGGTTCTCAAAAAAATAAAAAAATACCAATTTAAAAAATATCGGTTTTTATAAATAAAATACTGTTCATTCTTACCCTGTACAAAAAAATTCTATTTGATATATTTAAAAAAATATTAATTAATTATATAACATATATATTTTAATTTTTTAATTTACTAATAGTAATTCACTCAATTTTCTAAAAAATATAAATATAATATTGATTCATATTTTTTAAAAATAAAAGGTAGTAAGCGATGTCACCATAAATTTTCATAAGTTAGTTATATTTATTCCCTATATCCAAAAAAATGATTAAAATGGTAATTTCATACTGACAGAATCTCATGGTTCATTTAAACTAACTATTTCATGAAATGCTAGATATTGATGAATTATAATAATTTGGAGAAAATATTTCACAAAATCAACTAGGGGTTACATTCTACAACTCTTAAACTGATTTTTTCACTCAAAATTTATCCCATGGATACAAAAAGATGTGGATATCCCTCCCTAATTATGTCCTCAAGTTCCAATGTTTCTTCTTAAAATTGGCAGTTCCTCCAAAAAAAACATTAAGGAAGTGAGTGGTATTTATTTGTAGATTTTTTTCTCTACGATTAAGAATCTCTATTGGTTGTTCTTCATATGAAAGATATTTATCCAGTGGTATGACATCTGAGTTTAATAAAATATAAGGATCAGGTATGTATTTTCTCATGAGTGATACATGGAAAACATCATGAACAAGGGAGATATTGGGTGGAAATGCTAATTTGAAATCTACCCTCCCATCATGATAAAAAATTTCCAAAGGACCTATATATTTCATGCTCATCATTCCCTTCTTTAGAAATATCATTACACTCTTCTATGGATATATTTTTATAAACACCATGTCAAACTCATCAAACTCTTGGTATTTTCTTTGGTTTTCAAAAAACGCATTTTTCATGTGTGAGAAACTCTTATGTGTAGTTTAATAGATCTGAACTTTTTTCCATTACATCAACATGATCCGGTCTTAGTAGATTTACTTCTCCAATTCCATCCTAGAATGTTTATTTTTGGAACTTATTTCTAAATAATGCTTTATAATGATCCATCAGAATACAATATTTAACTCTATTGTTGTATGAAAATTCCCCCAAAAGGTAGGTGTTGATCCAAAAACCCATTAAAATACATATAGAAAGATCCAAAAAAATGCCTTCTAGAGTACTAATTATCCTCTCAGGATGACCGTCTATATAAGGATGATATGTTGTGGAGGAATATAACCATGTATCTAGAGCCTACTGAAGTATTCTCTATAACATGGTGGTAATGATTAGATCCTAATCAGATATAATGGAAAGTTGCACTCAATTAATATTTTTCAACTTCCTTTACATACATCCTGTCAAGATAATCAAGAGAGATAATCCTCTATAATTTCAACGATGTGTGCCTAATTTATTAGGCGATCAACTATTACACATATACAAATATGGCATTTATATGTTTTGGGAAGTCTGATGACAATGTAAATAGTGGTGTATTTCAATATCCATTATAGTAAGGGTAATGTTTGTAACATCCCCTTAGACTTTTTTCTATCAATCTTCACATTCTTACAAGCCATACATCGGTAGATATATTTGGAAACATCTCTTTCAATTCCATCCCCCTATAAATAATTTTTTTGGTCATTGTACATCTTTTCCTTTCATGATGAATTGATAATGAAGAACTATGATCATTATACAATATATCCTTCTATAATTCTTGTATATAAGGAATAAAAAAAGATTCATGAACCTTATTATTACCTTGCAATCATGGTTGATTTCAAGAACATTTATCACCTTAATTTGTAACTCTACATAAGACTTATGTTTCACCTTAATCATAACTTTTATATTTAGTTTAACATTCAATTGAGAAAAATAAAATTTATCCCCTTCCTTAAAAATTTCAAGATCCATCCTTTTCAAATCCATAAAAATTGGATCTTTTTTATCCTCATCATGGATATGCTATCACGGTCCTTTCAAATCAAATCATTTTCCACCATGTTCACATTCCCAAGGTGGTAATGTATTCAGAATTTGTAATCATTAATAAACTCTAACCATATTATTTGGTGCATA
Source organism: Viscum album (assembly GCA_963277665.1). NCBI lineage: Eukaryota > Viridiplantae > Streptophyta > Magnoliopsida > Santalales > Viscaceae > Viscum > Viscum album. The sequence continues at coordinate 1,657,083,781 of OY728126.1, read as the reverse complement.
TTCAACTCTATTTGTGTGAATATTTACATTAAACATTAATTATCTATATAAATATAAAACCTTCCACCATGAAGAATATTCACTTATATGATTAAGGAAAAGATTACTGGAACTAACTCCAAACCACGAGTTGGGTAATTTTTCTCGTGGATTTTTAAATTTCCACAAGGGATAAGATTTCACCATATCATTTTGGATGAGAAAACTTCCCAACCCCTTTTTGGATGCATCACTATAGATCCCAAACCATAATCCACTACAAGGTTGTGTAATCACAAGTGCACTTGAAAAACCCTCCTTTTAACTATTTGAAATTTTATTCTCATTAATCAATTCTCATGATAATAACTCCATTACGTGTCAACATGGTGAGTGGATTAAATATCCATGAAGAATATTTCACAAAATGTCAAAAATAATTATCCAAACCAAGAAAACATTGGATCTCAGTTGTCGTTGTTGATCTTGGAGAACTATCAAATACTTTTATTTCTGTTGGATCCACAGATATCCTGTATTTTGATATTGGTTGGCCCAAAAATTAAATTTTTCCAATCCAAATTTTACAATTGATAAATTTTCAGAAATCTTATCTTTACATTGGGTCTTTAGTACAATTCTGATGTGATAATCATGTACTTACCCGCTCTTAGAATAAACAAGAATATATTCTATAAAGACTAAAAAAAATGTGCCAAGATAGACTCTAAAAAATCAATTTATTAGATCCATAAAGATGATATGTTAATTAGTGAGACCAAAAGTCATCAATATAAATTCATAGTGTCCATACATTGTACAAAATGTGGTCATTGTTATATCCTCTTTTTTGACCCTTTAGTGATGATATCTTGATTGAAGATCATTCATGGAAAAGTATTGGGCTCCATGTATTTTGGTCGAATAAGACATCAATGTCAGGATGATGATATTTTTTATTGATATTGATCTTGTTATGTTTTATATAATTAATGTAGAGTCTAAATTATCTATATTTTTTCTTAACAAACATATCATGTGCACCCCAAGGTGAAATAATAGGGCATATAAATCCCATGTCAAGATTTTCTTCGAGTTTCTTCTACAATTTCTACAAATCAATTGGGTACATTCTATAATGTGAATTCGAAATTCGAATACAACCTAGTATGAGTGATATTGAAAACTCAACTTCACAATCTGGTGGAAGACCTGATAATTATTCCATAATGAAATCATCAAACTTTCGTACAATGGGTTTATTCATAATTGTGTATTTATCCCAACTATTTGAGATGGGTAACCAAAATTTATTCGAATAAAGATCCATAATATTAACAAAATGTCCATTGGATGGTCATAGGAATCCTTTCATCAATAGATAATCAAAGATTAATTTGGAATACGAATGGTGTCTTAACTTCCATAGAAATTAATACGAGCTCCATATAGAGAAAACCAATCCATGAATAGAATAACATCAAATTCACTTAGTGGAGGCATAATTATATTTTTAGGAAGTACATTACCACAAATAAAAACCAAAGAAGAATTTTAAACTTTTGATGTGATATTTATCCATAATTATTTTCCACTACTAACTCAATATATAATTATTGAGGTAATATGAAAAAACCCTTCAAAAATTCTTTATAAATAAAAGAGTTGGTGTATCCATAATCATATAAAAAAATTGGTACTTTAGATCGGAATGTATGTGTACCTTTCACCACCTTATTATCATACTCCACATCACCAATAGTTATCACATATGACATACCTTTTCCATTAGACTTATGAGTTTTCGGATGTCGATCATCCTCAATAACTTTTGGATAATCGAATTGATTGGTATAATGTACAATATCCTTTTACATTTAATATTAATGAGTAGGAGGTGTATTATTTGTTTCTTTCTATCTAATCACATCATTAGACATCATTTTATCATCATATTTTCATTCATCATGTCAATTGTTCTCTTTTTTACACCAAAATAATTTACTATTCCATTTTAGAAACTTTTCTCCATGTTTTTTCACACTTTGACAATAAGTGGAAAAAATATTTTTTTCAATGTTGACTTTAGATTTTCCTTAATATATCATTTGTATCTTCTTATCAGTCTCATATAACTGATGGAATACTTAGGCCTCTATCTCAACATTGAGAGTAGATTAAAAAAAAATTTCTTTTCTATTTAAGTCCTTTATGTGTAATTCCCTAGAGAGGATTTTTTTAAGACACTAAAGAATTAATAAATTTTACTCTAAGTTTAGATAAAAAATCTATAATAATTCCTTCATTGTCTAGTAAAATTTTCTTCTTAGGTAGAAACATATTCATATTTATTTTTCTTATGTTCATCGAACTCCATCGACCTCTTTTTTAAGAATGCTTAGGAAATTAATTATTGAAAAATAAATTCATGAACTCATCCCATTCCATGGAATCAATTTTATATCTTTTGCTCATAATCTTGATAATGTTATACAATTGATAAAATTCACCTTCAAGATGGTAGGTTTAAAAGATTAATTTATCATGTTCTAAACAATGGAGAATAGAAAATAACTTTTCAATTGTACTGGTCCATTGTTCATCCACTAATGGATTAGAAGAACCATTGAATGATGGTGTAAATAGCCTCGTGAATGACTCAACAGAATTTGGATCCCTCCATTGCTCATTTGGAAGTCTTGGATGATTTATATGTCAAGAAATTTGTAGAGGAATAGATATAATATTTTAAATTCCACCTCCCAAAACATTTGGTCTCCTATTAGGAAAATCATTACAATGCCTGTAACATTCATCAATATCACGGTTCCTTTTTTTTCAAACCATTATCCAAATCCACGAAGAATAGAGTAAGAAATAGAAATAATAATTTGAAAACCACATGATCAATAATAATATATCAATTTAGAAAACATTAGGTTCTATCCAAGATTATTCATGATCATTTCTAAAACACTAGGAATTTGACCTATACATTGAAATATTCACTGGGTACTTTCTAAGGTTTTCTAATTCTAGATTACAAAGGATAACTATACCTTTCATCTAATAAAAAATATATGGCCCATTACTTTATATAAATTTATATTAATTGAATTTTGACGAAAATTCATTATAAAATATAAAAAATCAATGGCAGTACAGTATATGTATATTGTCTTTTGAAACTGGGAAACATAAAATACTAGTTTATAGGACATCGTCCATGCTTCCCACTTATTTCTTCGTAACTAACCCTCTTTTTCATGTCCAACATAATATCCCTCTTTAAGACATGGGGAAAAGAATCATATTAATGGGTGATAAATAGTTCTCAATAATAGTAAAAAAGTGATGTATCTATCATATCATAATCATAATCATAATACATATGAACATGAAATTTGAAAATCGTATCCTACATATGAATGATCGTGATATCATTCCATGGGATAAATCATGAAGGTTAATAAAAATCAATGAAAATAATCTAAAAATAAATAAAAATGACATGATTTTTTGGGGAATAAACATAATCCTAAAAAATAATTTCAAATTATCCAAGGCTTAATTGCAAGACAATCGTTTAAGAAAATTTCCTTTACTAAATCGAGCTCACTCATCATTCAAACCCTGTGTAATAGAGATGAGATCATTTCACATTGTATCCATGTTTATCTAATGAGATATAAATCATTTCTCAATGTACTGAAGGGAGATATAGGTCCCACCCCACTCATAATGAAATCATTCATACTTGTTCTACAGTCACCAAAATCACTCAGGATAACCAAGAGAATAAAAAGGGTTTCTTTAAAAGTAATTCTTCCATAACATAATCCATGTAAACAATATTTATTTTTTAAATATCATTCCATCATAAACATAATATAATAATATGAAAAATAAGAATATTATACACGAAAACATAACCATACAATGTATTTCTGTCTTATATTGACATTAATTTTGACATAACATTTGAAATTAATTGTTGGGGAAAATATATTTTCTTCATAAAAATTGTTTTCTTGTATAAAAATGAAGCTCAATCATAAATTAAAATAATTTATTTGAATGTAATATTGAAGTCTTGTAGTGTAATCTTCACATAAATACGTTGTGATGGTGATTTTCAAATCCATTCATGATGTATAGGTTAAAAAAATTCTCCTCATACATTTTCCAAAAAAGAAAAAAAAAGATCCTTGTATTAAATAAAGTCAAAAGATTTTTTTAATAATGTTAAATAAAAATTCTAAAATTGATTAAATTGATTTTAAAAACTATATAAGAATAGAAATAATATTAAAAATATAGTAAATATGGACGTGAATGATCAATATACCCCAGTAAATACTTATATATAAACTATCATGGTAAATGATGAGATTGAAAAATTATCTTTTACCTTCTAGGTATAATTTCCTTTATATGTATTTGAACATCCTTTATAATGATTTCAATACTGCACTAACTTATTTCAAAAGCTTTTTAATTTTTTTGAAATATATATGAACTTATTATCATGCTTCCATTAATAACATTTCATTGTTACAGTTTATTCAGGGATTAGCTACTTTGTTTTCGTATGCATATTCTGTCGAATAAGTTATGTTTCTTAATAATAGGTTAGAGTAATATAATTCAAAATTATAATAACAATTTTATATGTATAATATTTATTTATTCTATAGATTTAAATAATCAGGATTTAATGAATATCATGTAGAACGATTCATATCACATCGTTGAGACTGTAGTCCGTACATACACGCAAGCGATGCAATAATTCTCATAAATTTTGAGTGGTATTGAATTTAATGGTGTATAATATTTTATAATAAAAATTATTTTATAATAATCATATATATTTAGAATATCCATCATTATCCCCATGGAAGTTATGCGGTTGTGAAAGACATATTACACCACGATTTGAAGACACTACATTAAAAGCGCCTTATATCATTAGATTAAACACAAATCAAATGATCATGCGACAGTTTCATAAAACATCCATTAAATTGGGTGTCAGTATTCATCACATAGTGGTTTCTTTACTTTTTTGGTGGTTTTTGGGATGTGTCATAGTAACCATATTTAGCGGCAATTTAGTGTGATGAAATGGCATATTTAGTGGTGGTTTAAAAAACTGCTATTTATTCATTTATTTACATTTAAACCACCAATATACCACAATAATTAGCACAAAAAAATAAAAAAATTATTTTTCTATAGTATTTACCAACTCCAATAATAGAATAAAAAACTATTGAAGCTGTTTAAATCACGATGAAATATGGTCCATTTCATTAGAAGTGTTTTAATCCACCGTTAAATATCAATTTACAAGAAAAAAATGGAGCAGATTCTATAGCCCCATTACCAGTGTAGTAGAAAAAAACCATGTGCAGTGAGCATACAATATTATAATATACACTATATAACAATTTTTTGTTGTCAAAAATCTAAAAATGTTTTATAAAAAGTCCATGTACATAGATGATATAAAATAATAATCTGTACCATAGAATCTCAGTAATCTAACCATATTTCATAGATCTAAATATAAGGAATGAAACAGTATAGAACCAATGAGTGAGAAGTAATCCTTAAAAGCTCATAGAATGGACTTTTAAGATGTTTCCCTTACCCATAAAAATAATAATGATTTATCACAGTGCTCAGGGTAACATTGTTAAAATAATTGGGTCTGACAACACTACTGATTATTTTTACTTTATACAATCTGTTTAATACCTAATAAGTTCATAAATATTACTCGGTAAGATAATCACATGCAAATCTATGAGAAAACATATACTACAACACATATAATAGTATGGTGATTTTTAAATTCATTTTTATGATTAATATAAGTGTGTTATCTTGGTTTTGGAACCACATTCAGTATTGGGTGAATCATATTCCATCGAATGTTTTTTATTTCAATTGAAAGATTCTGAGGAAATTCTTAATGTGGGTAGAATGATGAGAATTATGGAAATGGTTTCCTTTCATGTATAGTGACAAAATTATAATGAAAAAATTTTAAATTTTCAAAATGACTTATTGTTGCTGATGAGTTGGTATATTAAATATTTCATGTCTCAAACATAACAATGAAATTTAAAACATAGGTTTGAGTTTAATGTAATTTTGGATGATAGATTCTTGTATGATATAAATAAGTTATCTTAATGTTTTACCGGTCATTAGTGCGTTAATAAATTCATGGAAACAGGATGGAATGATGGTTTGTTTATTATCCAAACATTGACGGATGATGATATTATTTGTTGTATTTTTTTGATATGCAAGAAATAACATCGTATCATTGGGATCTAATACTATGAGATCAATTACATAATGAAAACACTAATTATTATGATGGAGATATCTTAAACATGTTTTTTCTAGAGTGGATTGATTGATGCATAAGTAATAAAATTTTGATGAGCAGTTAAACCTTCTAGCTATTCATCATATTAAATATGATGTAATCTTTTTTTGGGTGAAACCATTTAAATATATACCATATAAGTATAATGATAGTTTTTGGGTGCGATGTGGTGGTTGAAATTTTTTTGGACCTATTCACACATCATTGAGAGATGTGGAATCAAGGGTTGGTTTAAGACATGTGTAATATTTTTTTCATGGATCTTGTAATTGAATACCTAAAAAGTCCAATAAATATAATTTTTAAAAAATGTTAGGATGTTTTCATTTGTGGACGAGGAGTGGTAGTCACGGTGTACTCCTGTTCTAGATTCTGTCATTCCTAACATATTTAGACCATGTTATGTATATTGTAAGAGCATCTATATACAAAGATAAATAATTAAAACCAATTCCTTTTGGTTTTGATGGAAGGAATCCATGGGGGGATTACACAGTGATTGATTTATAAAAATTCTTATGATATGGATTGTAAATATCAAATATTGGAGGGTAACACTCATGTGAGTGTTGTACTGATTGTTGGATGGATGATTTAGTTTTTGAGTTTCTTGATAACTGGAACTATGTATTGTTGTATTCAAGGATGAATGTCAGGAACTTGTTCAAATACCAACGTGCGAGATGCTATTGTATAGGAATTAGGACTAGGATAAGTCTTGATTATCTATGTGTATCGGTTTGGGAATGTAATATAATTTTCTTGGAATGGTGACATAAACGAGTAATATTTGGTTAGATCAAGAGACATCACTACATGTTGGTTAAAGGTAGTGGTGAGCATGCTCAATGTGATATTGGGGTAACTTGGATAAAAGGTGTCAGAATATTTCTTTATTGGTGTTGACTATTAATGTTGATTGTTCTTGAAAAATACTCAAACAAATGCATTACAATATGAGTAATTTATAAAATAAGTATGTGATCTGTGAGGAACCAAATCAGGCACATAGTGGGTTGATACAGGTGCATTTTAATGGATTCTAAGAGCTATTAAATGAAAATAAAGTGTTAACCGTGAGATCTTGTTCAATTGGATTTCAACCATTTCCTACAAATTGCAGACTAGGGATTATATAATCATAAGTAACATATAAAATGTGTTCAAGGAACCATTAGGACATTGAGGTCTTGTATAAACATGATATTATGATATTGGGAGTAACACAAAACATAAATGACCCCTTTAAATACAATTTTATTGTGGATATATCAATATTCTAGTTGACAATAGGATGATTACAAGGTCATCTCTCTTATATATAGGCTCACTCAATGTTCCCAAGCATATAGTGGTGTAGCTCCCAATTAGGATCTTCATTATCCTGCAAGTATTATTCTCCCCTATAGTGATGGTGCATTTCCAAAATATGCTTCCCTACCATATAGGAAAAACACCTAAATGGATCTATTTTGAGAAGTGATCATTCCCATGGTTATAATGTGGTCAATGGTCAACACGTCATTTGTGGGCACCATTATTAAATGACATAGCTGTGGGGCTTCTATATCCATCATGAATAAAATGAATCAAATAAACAACATAATACTTATTGAAAAATAATAATATACAAATCCTATTAAAACTGAAATGAAACTATTATTTATCTCCATATTCCGTATGGAACATATATTTCTTCATAATCCACAAACATAATAATTCACCAATTCAAGACTCAATGGCATACTAGACTATCAATCCATATCAGATTCAAATTCCTTTATCAATCACGATAAATCAAGAAAATTCTAGGCCCTGAAAATGTTAGGTGACTATTCTGTCCCAAACTTAATACATGATTCATGATAAATGATACAGGATACATGATAAATGATACATTATACATGATACATGATACATGATACATGATACATGATACATGATACATGATACATGATACATGATACATGATACATGATACATGATACATGATACATGATACATGAAACATGATACATGATGCGTGATACATGATACATGATACAGGATACATGATACATGATAGATGATGCGTGATACATGATACGTGATACATGATACATGATACATGATACATGATACATGATACATGATACATGATACATGATACATGATACATGATACATGATACATGATACATGATACATGATACATGATACATGATACATGATACATGATACATGATACATGATACCTGATACATGATACATGATACATGATACATGATACATGATACATGATAGATGAAGAAACCCCCTATTTCCATAATTTTCTAATATATAAACAATACCACTAATCACTGTCCAAGGATGAACATTTCTTGTCACCCTCTCTACCTCGATCTCTACTTATTGATACCAGCATCAGTTAGACAATCATATTGAAAATTAAACACTGTTCTATATTTATATTTAAACAAAAAACTAATAAATGTTTGCAAACGTAATGATATTTATATTGTGTGATTTACCATCACACCACATTTCATCGATGCAATAACACTCGGGATAGATCAGGTCACCATCTAATATAAATCTCCCAATGATTTTTGAAAAGCATATATCTTAGCCCCTTGTTATGTAATTTCGTTATTCATAGAAACGTAATATATCTAAGCATAATGACTACATCAAGGAGTGGATGAAGCTTTTAAACCTAATGGCCAACTAAAGACCTCAGTGTGTAAGGGTCCCCAACCCATCCAGTGCACTCAACCTGGATGCTCATTCCCAAACACATTTCCTACTGGGATATCCTAGAAGACTAAGTAGAATTGCGGGGGATTGGCAGCTGATAGATCTTTATTCTTTACCTATAAATAAAATATCATTCATATAATAAGAAATATATAATAATATAGTGTCTACATATAATAATTTGTTATAATGAAAAATTATTTCATATCCCAACATCAATGGCAGGATCCTTAACAAAACTCCAATTTGATTTTTTATGAACATTTAACCACACATCTATTTGGGATGCATGGTTCTCTAAACTATGTGATTCCACTAAAAAAGATAAATCAACAAATTTAATATATTAAATATATAATTATTTCCTAATAAATATTTAAACTAATCAAAAGATTACCAAATTCAATTGACATTCAGAAAAACCCTTTGACCCCACTGAATAAGGGATGATTTTCATATCCTGGCTCGATTCATTCTTACGTGATTGATGCTGAAATAAATAAAATGCAATTTAATCATAATTTATGAAATGTCATAACTTTTTTATATAAATTTAAAATGTAAAAAAATATTAATATAATAATATGTATTTAAATACCATATGCTTCTCATCACGATGTTTGTCAACAAAAGAATTACATGTCTCTCTCAGTAGAACATTGGGCACATTACCACACATCGGTTGGGTGCTCAAATATTTATTATTGACTCACCCCATAACCATGTGACGACCCTCCCTTAGGGCCAGTGCCATGACAACCCCAAGCATGCCTTCCATAGGTCAGGGGCTGGCAACAAGAACCAAAGGCGTGAATCCCAATAATTGGGAAGGCATTTCCTTTATAAAACATAAACGCATTCAACCAGAGTACAAGCGGAAGCAAACACTAAGTAAAACAGAAAACAAAAGTAGTGATTAAAGGAAAGGGGATGGAAATAAAATCCCAACAATAAAGTACATAGTAAAACACAAAACAGCTGGAAGGTGTCAAGCAGTTCCAGGATCGTCCACCATAGATCCTACCTAAAGGGTAGGTACAGATAATGAAGCTCCTCAATCATCCACCATGGATCCTACATGAAGGGTAGGTACAGATAGCCTCCTCAGTAACCTCGTCTGTTAACCTCCTCTGGGTAACGAATCGTCGTGAGGTCCACCTCTGGGTACTAACTCGTCGTGAGTTCCACCTCCATGTATCGTCCAGTCATCGTCCACTCGGCCTCCGTCAGTGCTATCTATCGTCTGCATCCAACACAACGAGGTGCAGACATAGCTTGTGCAGGGGTGAGTATAACGATACTCAGTAGGGACCCCAAGACCCTCATGGTCTAACTAAATTCAACAAACATAATCCATAAAGAAAGATCTCAACAGACAACCCTTACTTAGGTATATGCCCATACATATACCTAAGTTATCAAGTAACCCATCTCAATCATGAGGAAAACACAAAGGTCATTGACTCAGCTCAAACCATGATTTTTATTCAGTATGAAGAAAACATTGCTCTTGGAGAACTCCTCCTTTGTTGAGCACAATTGTCTTGTCATGAATCAGAGGTGATACTCACTAACCTTATAATTTTGAGGTACACCTCCATTGTTGAGTACCGCGGGTCTGCCACCCCAACACAGTAGTGCTCCCCCCCAGGGGTCTGCCACCCCAACACAATAGAGCTCCCCCTACTAGCCTACATAGGTACCCGTACTGTCGAGTACTATAGGTCTGCCACACCAACACAGTTGTGCTTCTCTTCCATGGGTCTACCACCCAAACACAGTAGTGCTCCCCACTAGGTTAGTCAAGTCACTTTGATACGAATTGGAAAAGTAGTAATCATGTCTCAACCAGCTACAAGGTCACCATACATAGTATGCTCGTCTCTGGGTGGATCCGCTCCATGATCTAACAGTCTACACTCCATGTGTCATGATGTTCCATGAAGAATTATCTCAAAGGACAACCTCATATTAGGGGAGTCAATGAAATAGACGGTGCGTCAATCGGACACCTGGTCTATGAGTCATTAGCATTTCCATTCCAGGGGACCGGTTGGATTTCAGGTACAGTCCAACCTGGCCATACTCCAACTGCGTTCAAACCTCAGGTGATGTATGCCAAAAGAACCTCCACATCAATAGGAATCCAACATAGTCGATGGCACGCCAATCCAAAGTGTGGTCCTCATGTTATAAGTGTTTCTGCTCCGTGGGCCCGGTTGGGTTCGGGGTCAAACCAACCAGGACATACCAAATAATTATTAAAACCATGAGTGTAATATACCGAAATGAAATTCTAGATCCAATGAATCCTACAAAACTGACGTTGTGTCGATTGGAGCTCTGTAGCTGATGATATGATTTTTTAATCGAAAATGGTCCGAAAATAGGGGGTCTAGGCCTGGCCCAACACCCCATAGGTCAGCCCGAATCGGGTTGACCAAACCTGGACCCGAATCTGGCCCGGTAGGGTGCGTCCCGGCCCACCGCCGGCCCCGGCCCATCCAGCCTGGCTGAGCGTTATGCCGAGCGGGGGAGGCGAGGCCTCCCCGCTGATTGACAACGGCAGCACCAGCAGGTGCCGCCCCCTGGTTGTCCCGGATCCTATTCGGTTGTCTGATCCTTCGTGCCGCCACCGCGGCTATTTCCATGGAAAATCTCCTCCAGTGGCACGCTGGGGCGCCACCGCATCCAGGCGGCTAGCCGGTGCTGCCTCGCTGGCGGCCCACGCCACCATGAAGTTCCATGGGCCACCAGAGTTATTCTGGTTGTACGTTTTTGCTTCTGTCTGCGCCAGCGGTATTCACGTGTCCCGAATATTACTATGAAGGCTCCAAAACACCATTTCACTTCTGTTAACCCATCTCCATGAAATCCCCTCACAAACTAAAAACTTTTATAGGGTCTGGTCTTGTTCTTCGGCTTGATCCCTTCATGTTAGATGTTTTCAATCACAATTAATGTAATAAAACTAAAACCAAACCCGAACACATCCCTGCATCAGATTTTAATACCAACCCACATGAACGTGAAATCAGTGGATCAACCAGGAAGAGGTTGGTCCATTATCATCATTCGTTCCTCAAAAAGGAAAAGAGAATATTCAAAAAAAAATCCCTATCTGAATTCGGTGGAATCCATTGCAGAATATGGAAGGAATTCTGCGTTCGTTTTCATTGGAAGTTTGTCGCCGCTCGTCGATCTCCATGTCAGTTCTCCCAATGGTTGTCTTGTTCAATGTTCTTCGCTGAAGGATGACATTTTCAGGACTTTTTTAGATATTTCCCCACGATCACCAATCTTTTCCCCAACAGATTGATTAAAATAAAAAGAAACCAACTCCACGTTTAGCAAATTAATACGGTTTATTAATTAACAATAATTAAAGAACCATTAATTAGGCGTGTGTAGCAGTTTCACAAAAAAAGTAACAGATCGTTAAATTCCTTATTTAATGACCATTATTACACTGTGGTTCTACCAACCGTCACTCAACGGTCTAAGGAAGAATAAAATAACTCATTTGTTATTTTATTATCTTTTTTCAAAAAGTCCAATATGTAAATTTTTTAGACTCTTGCCAACTGAAGTTAAGCTTCGCCTAAGTGAATCTCAGCGCTACGAGTTCATCACTGTACTCAGATTTCAATTCCAGGCTGCAGTTCAAAAAATAGAAATACCCGCTCGTTTGTTCACTGAACGTACCCGAGGTAAACGTGGGTAATTGATTCCAGGCACACCGGGCCTCACAATCAAGTTCCATTAGAAGCTACTGACTCTTAAATTCAAAGGTATTTAAGATAAAAATTTCATCAAAATTTATAGGTCTTTACATTACTCCAAACTTAGGGATTTACATCGTCATAAAGATATAACACAAATTAGGAAAACTAAAAGGGGTTCCGAGCACGCATTTGAGGCTCCTGCTCCCATGTGCTCTCCTGGAGGTTCCTGTGCTGCTAGCGAATGTACACAAGAAGAATCGACTGTCCCCGTAGGACCCGCTCCTATCGATCCTCAAACTCTATTGGAACCCCATGAATGTTTCCTCGTCATCGATGTTCATCTCCCCATGGTAGATGATGTGTGAAGGGATATGCACGTATCTCCTCGGCTGAGTTACGTGGAAGACGTCATGCGCCCGGTGCAATTGAGGTGGAAAGGCTAGCAGTAAGTCACCTCGCCCAACCTGCTGAGGACCTAGAATGGTCAGATAAACCTCAGAGATAACTTGACACCTCAGCCACATCACTGTAGAACTTGTCGAGGTGATACCCTTATAAAGAAGAGGTTTCCATCCTCGAACTCATGTGGTCTTGTCTCCTATTAGAATAGGACTTCTGTGTGATCTATGCACTCTTCATCTTCTCATAGATGATCTGCACCTCCTCCATCATAAACAGAACCATATCTGGTTCTACACATGCTAACTCCATCACTATCCATAATGGATATCTAAAACGCGGCTAGATGCTGTCTAGCCACTCCTAACAACTGAATGCCTGATCTTCTACTAAGAGCATATGCTATAATGTTCCCTTCCCTATGAGTATAAACCATCATGAAGTCATAGTCTTGGAGGATTTCAATCCATCACCACTGTCTCACGTTCAGGTTTTTCTGAGAGAAGATACACCTGAGACTGTTTATATTAGAATAAACTGTAAACTGTTTGCTCAACGAACAATGGTGAGACTAGCCAATTATAAGAACTCATATCAACCGTTATTCATCTACGTTCTACAAGAGCTGCTGAGATTTCTCCTCTGCCGAAAAGAGAAATCTGGTCTCATCCCTTGGATGATCCACGTTCTGTGCCTAATACGGTCAATCCTGACATGATCAGCACTATTTCATGCCATAGACGACATCGTAAGGCATTGACGCTACTACCAAGAGATCCAACCGTTATTCTCAACTCTAAGGGTTGAGTCACACTGTCAGCATTAGTGCATAGTTTCTGGGTCTCATCTAGTAAGAATCTCGGTTATGAGGGTCAAGTCAACAGTTCTAACCGAAACCTCTTAGTATCAACCACAAAAAAAGGATGGAAAGCAAACGTCACAAGGACAAGTGTCATTTATTACTGTATCTCAAGTACAAAGACACACAACAACCACAAACAACATCAACATGGAAACTAGAAGCACCAAGTAAAAAGGCCTCCATGCCTAGAACTAGTCCCACTCCCATCCACCAGCTTCTGAAGCTCCATTTTCATATTCTTCAGCTACCTAAAGTTGTTCTCTTCCATGTCCACCTGTTCCCTACTATCGGGGTGGACCTCCTGGTGGTGGTGGTGGGAGCACCTCGAAGCGTCATCCACCACTAGCTGCATGGCCACCTCCTCCGCCTCGGTCTCATACTCCTTGTAGTCTACCTCGATAGAACCTTTGCCTCTGCCTGTGAGGTCCTTCATCCATCTTTTGATCATCTGAGTGGTGGGTTTGATAGTCACGTGCCATGCGACCCTATCCGCTGCACTTTTAACACAACATGGAAGGTTTGGTTCTGTATCTACCCTGGGTCCCTCGCACTACCAATCCCGAGTCGTGCGGTTGACCACCTGTAGGTATTGTCCTCTTGTACCTCTGTGTCATCTGTCTCCTGCCAACTATAGAAGACTCTGCCGCCTACCGGCTAGTGGTAGGTCCTGCTGCTAGAGACTGCCCAGCAAGGAATGTTTCTAATATGAGGGCTCACTCAAACACCTATGTCTGCATTTAAATGCAGTGAGAAACAACTGAAGTTCTCATATCTTGCCTAATCCCCTGCTCGAAGGTCCGGGCCATAAGGAATGGGTCCCGTACCATGTTTGTAGAGTAGTGAGAGTAGTCTGTGAACCTCACCAAGAACTGTTCTACTTTCATGCTACCCTGCTGATGATGCAGTAGCTCTTGTATAGGCACCACTTGAAGGGTGGCTGGTACAAACTCCACCCGGAGTAGGCTCTCGATGTCTGCCCATAGAAGTGTCGCCTCTTCATGCATCTAGAGCATCATGCTCCACCATATGCCTGCTTCTTCCTGTAGGAGGCTGGCAGAAAGGATCACCATGAAGTCGGATGGTGTCCCTACCGGTCTAAAGACTCTCTCCACATCCTCCAACCAATCCTCAGTCGCGTGTGGGTTCATCTCTCCCCGGATGCTGGGTGGCCTCTATTTATAGAACTCGTGAAGCATGCTCAAGCGGTGTGCATCACCTTCTGCTAGGCCTAGTGGCATCGGCGGCCCAAAGGGTGGAAGTACAAATGGTGCCTCCGCTAGTACCTCAACTGGATGAGGGCGCTGGATTGAGGCCTCGTCGCTCGGCGGCCTGTCAGTACATACAACTCTAAGGACTCTAACTGGTCATCCACAGGGAGGAATCCTGAAATAACAAATGTGACATGGTCAAAATACTATACCTTATGAGCTGACCACATTTGAGCTGATTAAAGAGAATTTTTGAAAACACACACGCATTCAGTGTTTTCGTGCACTGAGTCAGAAATCATAAGTTAGGGTCCTGGTGTATGGATACGCCAACCACCTGCACTAACACTAGACTCCCTGAACTAAAACCACACTTATTACCCTTAAAATTATTTCTTCACAGAAAGAAAATATCATAGTCTTATGTTCTATAGTAGAACCGACTCCTCTGATACCAATTTGTCATGATCCGCCCTCGGGGCCCGTGCCGTGACTACCCCATTCCCCCCTTCCATAGGACAGGGGCTGGCGACTAGCACCAAAGGCGTAAATACCAATAACTGGGAAGACATTTCCTTTATAAAACATAAACACATTCAACTAGAGTACAAGTGAAATCAAACACTAACTAAAACTGAAAATAAATTTAGTGCTAAATGGAAAGGGGCCGAAAATACAAACCCAAAATTAAAGTACAAGGTAAAAGGAAATAGAGCTAGAAGGTTTCAAGAAGCTCCAGGATCATCAACCACGGATCCTACCTGATGGGTATGTATAGATAGTGGAGCTCCTAGATCGTCCACCACAGATCCTACCTAAAGGGTAGGTATAGATTTCCTCCTCAGAGCCCTCATTCGTCAACCTCCTCCAGGTACCGACTCGTCGTGAGGTCCACCTCTGGGTACCGACTCTTTGTGTGGTCCACCTCCAGGTATCATCCAGTCCTCGTACACTCGGCCTCAATCAGCGCTTTCCGTCATCTACATCCAACACAACGATGTCCGTTCTTAGCCCGTGTAGGTCTGAGTATAACGATACTCAGTAGGGACCCCGAGACCCTCAAGGTCTCACTAAATCCAACAAAAATAAACCACAAAGAATGATCTCAACACATAACCCTTACTTAGGTATATTCCCATACATATACCTATGTTATCAAGTAACCCATGTCAATCATGAGAAAACCCAAAGGACATTGACTCAGATCAAACCAGGATTTTTATTCACAATGACAATATGATGGCTACTGGAGAACTCCTCCTGTGTCGAGCACAGTAGTCATGTCATGACTCTGAGATGCTACTCACTAACCTTATACTACTAAGGTACTCCTCCACTGTCGAGTACCGCGGGTCTGCCACCCCAGCATAGTAGTGCTCCCTGCCATGGGTATGTCATCCCAACACAGTAGTGCTCCCCCTACTAGACTAAAGAGGTACTCTTCATGTTGAGTACCGTAGATCTTCCACCCATCATAGTAGTGCTCTTATGTCATAGTTATACCACCCCAACATAGTAGTTCTCCCCACTAGCCTATGAAGTCATCTGATACGAATCAGACAAGCAGCCATCAGGTCTCATCCAGCTACAAGGTCACCGTACTCCGTATGCTCGTCTCTGAGAGGATCCGCTCTACAAGCTACTGGTCTTCACTCCAAGAGTCACTATGTTCCATGAAGAAGTACCTCAAAGGACCACCACATCTTTGGAGTCTCAACACAATAGACTTTGCGTCAATCGGACGCCCGGTCTGTGAGTTATTAGCATTTCCGTTATAGGGGCCCGGTAGGATTTCAGGTACAATCCAACCCAGCCATATTATAACTATGTCCAAAACTCAGGTTATGTATATAATAATAAACATCTCATCAAGAGGAATCCAACGTATTTGATGGTACATCAATCAGATGACCAGTTCTCATGTTATGTGTGTTTCCGCTCCGTGGGCCCAGTTGGTTTCGGGTTCAAACCAACCGGGCCACACACAAACCTTTGAGAAATCATGAGTGTAATGTACTGAAACGACCGTATCGATCCAAGGAATCCTAATCAATTGACGGTGCGTTGATCAGAGGTCTGTAGTCCATGATATAGCCGTTTAACCGATAATGTCCAAAAATATAGGGTCTGGGCCCGGTCCGACCTGGCCCAACACCCCCTGGGTTGGCCATAACCGGGTCAACCCGAATAGTGTACGGCCAGGTAGGAAGCGGCCCTGCCCGACCGGTGTAGCCTGGACCATAGCTGGCGTGGCCCAGCCCACGACCGGCAGTGGCTCGGCCAGCCTGGCCGAGCATTACGCGGAGCGGGGGAGGCGTGGTTTCCCCGCTGATTGACATCGGCGGTGCCAACTGGCACCGCCCACCTGGCATCCCAGATCCCACGCGGCCGTAGGATCTTTCGTGTCGCCGTCGCGTCTGTTTCTGTAGTGGATCTCCTCTAGCGGCGCCCTGGGGGCGCCGCCGCATCCTGACGGCTGGACGGCGCCGCTGCACCGACGACCCGCGCCACGACAATGTTCTGCGGGCCCCCGGAGTTGCTCCGGTGATCCGTTTTAGCATCCATCTACGCCGACAGTCTTCTCGGGTCCCAAACATTACTGCGAAGGCTCCTAAATGCCTTTGTGCATTCATTCACCCGTCGCCACGCAATCCACACAGAAACGAACAACCAGCGGAGGGTACGGTCATTTTCTTCGGCCCGAGCCCTTCGCGTTAGAAGTTTTCAATCAAGATTAATGTAATCAAACTAAAACCAAACCCGAACACAAACCCGAATCAGATTTGAATCCCAAACCGCATGAATGACCGATCCACGGATCAACCAGGAAATGGTTGGTCCGCGCTCGTCATTCTATTTTCAAAAAGAAAAATAGAAGATTCAAAACAATTTCTCTACCTAAATTCGGTGGAATCTAATGTAGACGAAGGAAGGAATTATGCGTTTGTTGATGTTCGGCGTTTGTTGTCGCTCATCGATCTTCGGGTCGGTTCCTCCAACGGTTGTCACATTCTCTATTCTTCAATGAAGGTTAAATTTGTTGGGGCTTTTTCAAAGATTTCCCCACAATCTCCAATCCTTTTTCCAACAGACTGATTAAAATAAAAAGAAACAAACTCCACGTTTTTTTCATTAATATGTTTTATTAATGAACCATAATTAAATCACCATTAATTAGGCATGTGTTATGGTTTCACAAAAAAAGTAACAGATCATTAAATTCCTTATTTAATGATCTTCACTACACTGTGGTTCTGCCAACTGTCACTCAACAGTTGAAGGATGAATAAAATAACTCATTTAGTTATTTTATTATCATTTTTTGAAAAGCCCAAAATTTAAATTTTTTCGTCAGACTCTTGCCAACCGAAGAAAAGCATAGCCTAAGAGAATCTTAGCGCTATGAGCTCATCGGTGTCCTCAGATTTCAATTCAAAGAATCGGTTTAAAAGATAGAAAAACCCGCTTGTTCTTTAACTGAACGTACCTGAGATAAACTTCTGAAATTAATTCTGGGTACACCGGGCCTTAGAATCATGTGCCGTCAGAAGATACAGACTCGTAAAATTCAATGTTATTTATGAAAAAAATTTCCTTGTAATCTCATAGTCTTTATAAACCTCAATTTAACATCTTTAAATTTTATGCCTAGATTTTTAATGACCACCTTCATGCTAGTACATCAGCAACAGAAAACTAGAAAAACAAATTTAAATAGTAGTTTATTTCAAAAATATTATTATTTAATAATATAATACCATTAAATAACACCATAATTTCTTTATATTACAACTATTTTTGAATCAGAAACGTCATTATTCCAAGATGAAGGCAAATGCCTCTAATCGTTACACATAATCGGTTGAGAAACCAGCTCTACGACCAGCTAACCTAGAATCTAGCCAAGTAATCATTCAGTGTCATTAATAGGGAACAAATTGGAATAAAATGGTAAAACAATATTTAGTCCAGTCAGATTCCTTACATATGAATTTTTCATATTTTCTCCATATTTTAGTTGTTTCAATATTTTATGATCAAACCGTTTTTATAAAAAAGTGAAATAAATTTATTCAAATTAAAATTTTCTGATATAACAGTAACTATCTAGTTTCCCCTTGAATAACTAGGAGTGGGAAAATTTTCCCTCACATTGGAGGCTACTAAATGTTAAGGCACCAGTTATGTTTGTGATGGGATTCACATTAAGGGTGTGAGAGATGGTGTAGTAGGTAAATAGATGGTGTCTCGGATGTTGTAGGGTCGGAGATAGATGGATCGGCATCTATCGGTGTGGTCAATGGAATATAATAGATCTTCAAGATTGGAATTAAAATCATTTTATCTAATAAAATTAAATTTAAAACATATAATTACAAAAAATAAACTTTTGAGAGAGTTTGGATATTGATATTCTTCTATTAAATATAATTTTCTACGTGATTTATTTTCTATATGACTAAAACTTAATATTTTTATGAAGTTACATTATGATTATTATTTTGGTTAGTAATAGATCTGAAATTCAAATAACTTATGGAAATTCAATGACTTGTTTCTAAAATAGATGATTCACATTAATTGTACAAAATAAGTGATGTTAATTATTAGGTCAACTTGGTTAGAAACTGATGACTGAACATGGATTCTAGTATACATATTTCTTGATGAATCCTTTATGATAACTCCCAAATGATTCATATGGTATTTATAAAAAAATAAAGTTTGTATTTTTGAAATTTAAAATAAAATAACCTAGGTTAATCATAATGAAATCACTTAATGATAGAGATACACAAACATTTCCATATTAACAAACTAAACATTCTCTAGATCATTACCATTGACATGCATCATATCAAAACAACAAACATGCCATATGTTAAATGATTTTACATGTTTAATATCAAAATTATATATTAATATAATTTATTCAAATTAAAAATTTATCATGTTCTAGAGGAAAACATAATTGATCTTTTGGATGCACAATATAATTCATTATATCATCAATTTATTTTTATCTCTGAAAATCGTAATACATGTAAAGTTATTTTAATTTGGGAATGATATTTTCAATATGTCCATAAATACTAAGAAATAAACAAGACAATACAAAAACACATAAATTATTTACATACCAATTTCTTTCTACTTCATTACACATCATCACCACAACCATGATCTTCATAAACTATATCACACATCATCAAACATCACATCTCATTCCAACCAATCATTTTCCCAATGAACAACACACTCTAACTCAAATCCAACTACAACCTCTATTAGTAAAATCATCATAGGGAACACCTTA
The DNA here is from genome assembly GCA_963277665.1 of Viscum album. Classification (NCBI taxonomy): domain Eukaryota; kingdom Viridiplantae; phylum Streptophyta; class Magnoliopsida; order Santalales; family Viscaceae; genus Viscum; species Viscum album. Next base: position 1,657,063,150 of record OY728126.1, on the reverse strand, counting down.
ATCACACAAAATTAATCAATAGAATAAACATATAAATGATATTTTGGCATGCACAATACCATATTTTGAAGTTGCCTCCTATGTGACTATAAAAGAGTGGGATTAAGGGAGAAATGAAGAAATAGATCAAGATGGGTTAATTAACAAAAAAGACTCACATTAAATAAGTAAATAAATTTATATATTGTTTATCAAGTACATTTTATGGGTCCATGGGGTCCCTAGTTTCACTCTTAGGATACCCATAAATTATACATGTCCAATGTTCACTATTTAAATCCCTCCAGGTACATTGTGTCTCCTATAATTGTAAAATATATGTAGAAAACTGTTTTCAGTACCATAAATCCCCAATTCCAAAAAAACACATTCCTAATTAAAAATAACATATAATTTATCCTAAATAACTTAAATCACTTTTTAATACATTATAAAAAAAATACACCACAATCAGAATAAAAAAATTGAAAAAAATGAATGTTTTTTCTATTCACATTTACAACATAAGACCTTAATGAAACCATAATCAAGTTAATAATTTAAAAATATTATATCCATAGAAACTATAACAATTTAATACAAATATGTTTCAAGAAACATATATCTCAAGACTCGTTGCCTCTATATTTGCAATAGACGAACTTACTAATCTATTATTTGAATAATAATAATATTTTAAACTCACCAAAAATCCCCAAAATTAATGAGATCCAAAACCCAGATAACTAAATCAATATCATATGACATATACATAATTTTTAAAACAACATAGACCATATCCCAATCAATCCATCCCTTGTCAAATTCATATCTCCCAAATCTATCCCAAATTATTAGAAACACTAACACTTCAACATCCAATAGTATCACACTATAAAATATCCCTATTTTTACAATAAAATTTTATTGAATGACTCCAAAGACCAAAAAAATTCCACACCATCATGAAACATCAACACTATACTGGAAGTGAGGCTTGGGACATGCGGTGAGGTGCGACGAGGGGCATCTAGGCACGGGACATGCATCGGGGCGCGATGAGTGTAGGGATTTGTGGGGTCATGGGGTCGCGGGGTCGTGAGGTTTGGGGGAGTAGGTTATTTGATGGAAAATTGTAGGGATTTTAAAAAAAAATGTTTTAGCATAGATATTTAATAAACCTCATCGGGAATATCAAAGAATATAGTGGTAGATTACTAAACGACTTCTAAAAAACTGCTATTAAACACTGATTTTGGTGTAGTGAGACGGCATGCCATACATACACATACATGGTGATTTAATATTTCATAGAATGGATAGAAACTAGAATATTATTATTTCATAATCATAATAACATTTCAGTGTTAATAGTTTTATTATATTTATTAATTTATTAGGAAACAAATCGTGAAGTGGAAATAAAATATGAAGGATGTTTTAAATAAGCAGTAGAGGAGATTGCCTCTTCATCAACGTCATTCCACTAAATTTTCCCCATTGAGAACTAGTGTCGGTAATTTTAGAAGAACATAACATCTGTAATGTTTAAAGGGAATTTGATATGGGAAAATAGTATGGTATTTTTTAGATTGAAAGTTCAATGTGAGGTGAAGAGGCGAGGGAGGAAATTACCTTTTATAATTGCGGTGCGGGGGCACTTTTGGGATCTCCAAAGATATTAATTTATAACAAAATAAAACACCAAAAATACCTTAAAATTTTCTAAATTTTTATGATTAGTTGATATAGGGTTGTAATATCATCCCACAATATATTTTTTACATGTTTATTTATCATTAGAAACCTTCTTCGTTTTTATTCAAACTTTGTTATTCAATTTAATATTAAACTAGTGTAAAAAAAAATCAACATTAAAAGTGTGAAATATTTACATATTGGATTGCAATGAGACAATTGATAAATACCTTAGAATACATTGGACTATATAACAAAATTTTTATATTATAAAAAATTGGTTTTTGATTTTTAAATAATATAATAAAACATTATTTTGATAAACATTCAATTGTATAAATTTTGAAACTATTCAATTCATTGCTTTTTCAAAATATTAATCTCACAACTGAACTTCGAACAAAATATTTTATTATATTTATACATGGTTAAGGTCATATATAATATTAGTTATTCATATTTAATAAACCAAATTTAATTTATTTTAATATTTTTTAGGTCATTTATTTGTAATATATATATTAACAAAATAATAACTTCATCAATTTTAGATAATTATTTAATATATATATTTTTCGAAGAAATATTAAAAATAAAACACAATGATGATGGAAAATATACTAGATTTATGAAGAATACTTTTAGTTAAATTTGTGTTTATGAAAATTGAACATTTATAATATTTTACTTATCAAATTATGAATGTGAAAACATTGACATCACTTTAAATAAAATAATATAAGAGCCACAATCAATTATATGAAGCTCATAATGGTCACTATCTAGACCCTTGGATTTTTACGGTTGAAATATAGTCATCTATTAATATTTGGTCCAATATTTGGGTTATTTAATGGTTATTAGTATTTAAAAAAACCAATTTATTGATTTCTCATCAATTTAATAATTTTTACATCATCACAGTATAGTCATTTAAAGCAATTATTTATTAAAAAAAATTAACATGATAAAGAAATAATATTTATGTTTTATAATTCGTATTTACAATTTAATTTTTATTCTGTATTTAATTATATTAAAATCTATTTAGTTATTAAAATTTCAGTGAGACATATTTAAATTTTTTTATATAAAATAAATGAAATGTCCTAATCTAATCCAAGTGGCTTCCAAAGAACACCAATTAGAACCATGTATTATTTATGTATAAAAAACATCTAATGAAAATAAGTCAAGTTTTAGGGAAATTTTATAATTTTATTCTTACCCATAATTATCTGATTTACCCTTTTACCATAGTAATTAAAATTATCAATGTAACTATTCAGAATTCCAAAATATAAAATAAAGATACATAAATAATTCAGAACTAAGGATTCCAAATATGGAATCTATTTTTATATATTCAAAACAATATGATTCACTATTTAATTTAGAATTTTTCCTATTTTTGGAAACATAGAACAAGTTCAAAAAGTAAAAACATTAGAAATGATTGTTAGGTTTTTACAAAAAAAATCATTGTAAAATTAATTATCATGTTATATATAATATTGAATGGAAAAAATATTTAATTTATATATTCAAACCCTAAAATATTATAGTTTAACCAGATAAATTATTTTTACAAAAAAATATGTTAACAATTTCAATTTAGTGTAATATTAGTATTCAACAAAATATGAAAGTTGTTATAAAATTATTAAAAAGTCATCCAATGTAAATTTTTATATCCCTATTACAAAGAACATTTTTATGTTTTCATTTAAAAATTATTAATGCGTGAAAACCATAATTTAAAATGGGTTCGCCATTAAAAGCTGAAAAATTTCCCTATGAAAAAATATAGTTTTTTGTACTTCAAATATGTTTTATTCATACCATATGAAAAAAATATTTACTGGATGAATACACAAAATATTTTATTTATTGTATAATACATATATTTCATTAGTTTCATTTAAATATATTAATTAACTCAATTTATTAATACAAAACTAAAAATATATAATTTATTTATTTTTTTCATAAATAATTTGTAGTGAATGACTTCACCATAAATTGTCATATGTTAATTATATTTATTCTCACTAACCTAATGGATAAGTTAAAATTGTTATTTTATACTAAGGGCTTCCCGCAGATCATTTAAACTCATGATTGCGTGCAATGCATACTATTGATGAATGGAAATTATTTAGGGAAATTATTTCATAATAACATATTCGGTTCACATCGAAATGGTTTTTTTAGGAAAAGTGATAGAAATATTAAAATATTACCCTCTCTTGTGTAGAGGCGAGTCACTATTTAAAAAAATGAATTTTAAATGAGAAAATATATTACATATATTGGAGGATTTATAAAGGCATTATAAAAGTATTCGAATAAACATAAAAAATATATTAATAGGGAAATATATATTTGTCATATAAAAACCATTATAGTATTTATCACAACATTTTTTGGTCATTATGATGTCATAAAACACACCGTATATTTATACTGTATTAATTTTTTAACCAACAAATCAACTATTTCCAAAAATTATTAGTAATTAAATAATGAATAATATTTATGGTCTAATTTCAAAAAACAATATATTTTAAAAAAAATAATTTTACAAATATTTTCATTTTCACTTTTAAAATATTGCCCGTCATTTATTGGAAAATACCGTGTTTTTGACAATAATGGTTTTTTACCCTTATAAAAAGCACATTTCACTTCATAAAAATTATATGAAAATTTATAAAGATAAAAATTATTTAATAATAGGATTTTATCAAAATAATATTTATTTCAAAAATCAATTAATTAATCAAAACAAATCCCTTAATAGAATTTTAATATTTCCCAAAAATAAATTTTTCTCTTTAATTGACTCAAAATCAAAAGAATTTATAATGTAAAAATATAGAATGAATATAAATTCATTATTATATACAATATAAATATTCATATTATAATGGTCTTTACTCTTACCCTTTATTACACCATTATATGCCATAAGAGTAAGGTCTGAAATAGTGATACTTTTATTGGGTCATTCAATGAACATTGTTTGGGCTGTTATCTCAATGATCTTGAACATATCCCGTAACTAGTTTCTATCATTCTTTATTTTGTGGGATCTATGGATGGGATTGGTCAAGGAATTTTCCTTGAGATTTTGTCTCCTTTATGAGATATGACAAATGGACTTCATAGGGAATTACTCTACTTGTGAGGCCATCACTTTTTTTGTCTGAGTGAAATAAATTTTTTAAGAGAAATATATCTACACTAATCGAGTGATCATTTTTTGATGTCTAATTAACCACTAGAATATTCATAATGGTATTTTAAATACTATAATATAACCAAGGAAGAATATATGTTTTCTATAACCATAAAAAATAATAATATTCTTAACTAATCACAAATGGAAACATGATTTATAACAATTTGGTTTGTTATAGAAGCAATAATGAATCAATAAACATAACCAATATGGAATGGTAATAAATAAACATACATTCCATTTAATAAATAAAATGATTGAGTGTGAAATAAAATATGGAATGAAAAATAACTGAACAAACATTCAATGTAAATAAATAGATAAGAAGTAATCAATATAGTATAGTAAATAATGTCATGACCCCCTCCCGACAAAGTGTACCCCTCCTGGGCCGGCAATGTGAGAAAGGAGATAATGACCCCAGAGTCCCACCTCCAGTTGGCCCGAGGTTAGAGACTAGCACCGAGGGTATAATAAACACAAAAATTGGAGGAATTACCCACTATGTGGACACATACGGAAGATAGAGATAAGATATATAGCAATCAAATCGAACATAGAACTGGAATATAAAAGAAACCCAAAGGAATATATGAAATTTCATGCAAAACATACTACAACTGGAAGGAAAAAACTACAAGTACCTGAATGAAAATATAACAGTATCAACCACAAGCCTGAACAACTCCTACAACTCCAAGCTAGTGAAACCAGCTTGATCTACAACCTGCTCCATGTGACCTGAAAAAATTTTTATATATACATAGGGGGAGTATAATAGAATACTCAGTAGGATCCTCCCCGAAGCCTCTCGTGCAAAAGTAAGGAGAGCATTCTAAAGCACAGTGGACAACATGTGAAACTAACTCACCATCTAAACAGGTATACTATGTCCCCAACCTCACCATGTCTACTCTAACCAAGTAATGCATACAAGAATATAGCATATAATAATGAATATCAAGAGTACCCCGCTACGACTTCCCGACTAGTTTTCCACTTTCCCCCAATGTCGCATGTCCAAAGAATCTCTCTCCAAAAGGGCTTGCCCGCAAACACTTGGGCGAAGCACCACAATCTGCACCTCATGCACCACAAAGGCTTCCCTGCAGAAACCTGAGCGAAGCACCACACCATCCTCACAACCAAAGTAACCAAGTAGTTTCCGGGATCCACCTCAACTCGTATAACATGTATCATATGTCAGGTAGTATACCTCAAGCCATTATAGATCATACACTGAGTAAGTATCCTCAAGACATCACAACCTATACACGTTACACCTATAGTAGCCCATAGGATACTATATCTAAAATATATGTGTGTGAATAACCACAAGCCATTACAGCCCTCTACACACATATATGGGGAAAACTAATCGATGTACCCAATGGCACTAGTATCTACCAAGATAAGAGAGAGGGCCCAAAGGGTGTAGTCAGCCATTCATCCTCCCACCGAAATGTTGGGGAAAACACCCACCCTCTAGGGATCAAGATCCCCATGGTTTTATTTTCCCTTACTGACAGGGTGGAGTAGTGTATAGAAACACAAAAAGTACAATATATATTATATCTCACAAACACACTATGGGAATTAATTTGTCTTAGACACATATGCAGCTAACGTCTCTTAGACTCTGGGCTTCTACTTCTAAGACTAGATATCCTATAAACCCACAACCATTTAAAGAGATTTATTAGATTGCTTCATTCCATTTTCTATCAATTACACTATATGTTAATTAATTCTTTACAAATTAATTAACCATGAAAAAATCAACATTAAATTTCATTAGAAACACACCCAAAGTAACTGCTCCTTCAATCAGTTTTTGACCTCCTCATTAAGTTCTAGCATCTCCATCCCCATGGGTTTACATGATTTATTAAATTATTCATTATAGAAATTCTTTCCCACATTCCCAGGCATTCTAGAAAAACATTCTATGCAACTAAACACAAGGGGGATCAACACGGTGAGTATATGTACTACCTGTCGAGTCTTTTCCGCCAATAGCAAGTGCGTAGAAAAATTCTCCCTTGAGAAGCTATACACAGAAATCATGTGGCATACCCCACACGTCTTCGCCTCCATTGGAGGAAGGTTAAGCAATGTAACACCCCGAGCTTCCACGATACTCTTCTCTTTCAATAATGAAATAGCTTGCATTGTACGCAAGTTCGAGATTCTAACACACCGCAACTAATTAAAATAGCCATTATGAATAGTAATACCCAATTATTTAAAATATATATATTTTATATTTCAAATTGGACTTCATTTTTGGATTCAGAATGTCGAAATTAGTCTATGTTGAATTTTTTGTAATTTTCTGAGAACTTCCAAATTTTTATGAATAATGAAAAATAAATAAAACAACTTTTTTAATAAAAATAATTTATAGTAATAAATTATAATATGTAGGGGTTTTAAAGTATAATTAAAATATATTTTTACCATTTTATCCAATTTTGTTCATTAGAATTAATTTCACTATGAAATTGGACATAAACAATTGTCAATCTTTTGATATATATTGTTTCATAAAAACACGCTATTTGTTGTGACAATGGGAATTAATTATAAAATTAATTAATGAAACTTATATGTTTGGAATTTCATAAAATAGGCATAATTTTTGAATTCATAATATCAATTATAGCTTAGGGTGAAATTTTGGCATTGTTCTGAATAACTTCAATTTTTGATGAATAGTAAAACCACTAAGTGGTAGTTAAATAACTGATTTTTCGATTAAATGAAATATTACCACTTCTGTGATTTGATTTTCAAAAATCCAACATACATTTTTTTCATTAGAAGTAAAATTTGGTTCAATGGGATTAAAATAATTTTTTGGTAAATAATAATTTTTAAGTTTAATTAATCGCGATTAAAGGTAATTAGTGAAATTTAAGGTAAAAATGGTATTATAAAAATATGAAATGACCCTTAAACTTGTCCTAACCCTATTGGATGAGTCATGGCCGGCGAAGGAAACCCATGGGTCAACTTGGGGACCCCATGGAGCCACATTGGTAGGAAAATGACATTAAAGACTTTTTATTTAATATTAAAATAAAAATGTCCCAAACATGAGTCATTTTACTAAAACAATTTTTAAATGGGGTTATACAAGTAATATTTTTTACTATAAATATTCATTAGAAAGCTAAACTTTTTCCTACATATTTACATTTTTTTATAATTTTTAGACATTACATAAATTAAATTATTTAAGACACCATGATGATGCAGCGATTACCTCATTAATTAACGATTTTAATTTAATGGAAGGATAATGTAAAATCTAAGCATTACACTTTTCCAAAGCCTATTGGATGAGAATATTTAGAACCATTTATCACCTTATCCTCGAATTATATTTGTGTGGGACCTTTAGAATCCAAAAAGCATTGTATAATAATGTAACATTTCATTACATTCCAAGAGTGCCCCTCCTCCCCACTTATAAAAGGCCCCCACCACTACCACCTTACTCACACTATAAAAGACTTTTGGATAGGCCAAACTATGCCCAAATACTCTCCCAAATTCCCTACCTTACTCCTAGAAGCCTCACTTTGGGCAGAATTCTTCCCAAGGAAGCCTTTGGCTCAAATCAAAAGAGTTACACGATTTTAAGGTAATGTCTTCTCTTATTTTATTTTGTATTATTTTTCTTCTCCAACCCCCTTAAAATCTAGTTAATAATTTATTTTGTAACAACACAAGTATCATAAATATACTAGGATGTTTTTATAACAATGATTTGATCTACACATACACACACCTACATCTAATGGTTAAACAACATTCTGTTTCTGTGGATGGCGAATTTCTACCTCACGAAACGATGATTGTTCAACACTCATATAACATCTTAAAAGGTGGACATTAAGATGTAACTCTATTTATATAATATATATTATATGTTTATGTTTTACCTAAGGTTTGGTATTTTTCATTTATGGCATACCTTTACTGTTTCCATTATGGCTAAACGCGATATTTTCATTTTAGGAATTGCGGACTACCGCCCCCTCAAAGTGATTTGAATCGTTAATGCCATATGTGGGATCTATAAAGGATGGAGTAAATGATATAATATATGATTTTATAATAGAATTATAATATATCATTATATCATTATGATATAATTAAATATGAAATAGAAATGAAATTAGCGTTCATGTGTATGTACGACTTACCGTCTCCATGAACAGTGCATTTTATTTCTTACCTCTAAACGTTATGGAATATTATAAATGCATGTATATACTGGATATATATGAGACATATTATATCTATATCATGAATATAATTCTGGATATAATCGATATTTCACCACATGAACAACTTGTAATTATAAGAAGTTTATTTTTGACTCAAGTACCAAAGATCGACAAAATGACCGTTATTAACTTAAATAATTACATAATGTTAATAACATGGTAACAAGTGATATTAAAGTAATAGTAAAATTGAATGGTTCTTCAGAAACTATAAATTAATGCTATTTTATTATTCAGGAGGTTAAAGAACGGTCGAGTCAAGACAGGACGCAAGGTAAGGTAACTTCTTAACACAATTTCTATTCTTTGGGTTAATCTACTACTTTCAAATTATGTCATGATATTATTAAGTCCTATCTTTTATTTTTACTTTATTTATGTGTACATACAGTTAATACACATAATAGATCTACTTTATTTAAAAAAATGATCTTTGTAAGGGTCTTCGTCTTAAACTCCTTTCATTGAGGCATATTTTGTTTTATACACAACATTCTTTTATACGGTGTATAAACCCCTTTGACATTGACATTTATTCAAAAATGAATCTTTTTTTACTAATCGTTTTACTAAACGACAAAAGGAATGTTTTTGTCTTACATATGCGGTGACAATGACTAATCCGCCACCATGACCATTATTTTGTGTTTCAGCTTCCTCTACAAGCCATATCTTTTTTTAATGAAAAATAAAAACAAAGTTTTAACTTTCTTTTATTTTGGTATTGAAAATGGTTTCGAAAGTGTTTTTATTAAATCAATGTGTTGTATTGATATCTTGTGATTGAAATTTTGAAATGTTATGTTTCCTTTATGCATGTTTTATGTGATAGGATTATGTTATGGTTTATGATATGTTTAAAGCTATTCATATGAGGATTGCATTCGACTTAATAAGTGATGGGTGGAGCCTGCTACAGCTCCTCGATGCATCGGTAGGTCTCATGAGATAGACTAGTGTATTGGATCGAGGCCTTGACAAAATCTTCTTTGTGGTCTTAGCACGAGGCCTTGGCTACGTGGTTATGATAGTCTTGCATTATGCATTCCATCATTATAAAAGTTGTTATTGATATTGCATGTGATTATTCTATTAGTAGAATATCCATTGAGTAAGTAAATGGAATTATTAAACTTTATTTTTTCCATATTATACTGAAGTTAACGTTTAAAATGGCTTTTGTTTTAGTTATAAATTTCCTTAAATGTCAATGTTTATTTATGAACGCTTCCTCAATATTGTTATCCTTACTGAGCATATGAGCTCACCCCTTTCAATGTTTTAATATTTTCCAGGATGTGAAGAAGTATTTTATGAATGACCTGCATGGATAGTCAGAAGAGGATATGAGGGTGGACTATGGAGACTTAGTTATTGCAGTTTTTCACTTAATGATGTAATGTAATAGTTATGAATGTATCTAGTGTTTCCAAGGCTACTAAACTAATCGGTCTTTCGAGACTTGATCTATTGTGATCATGACAATGTTACGCAATAATGCACCGACTCTGGGTAGCTTGGGTCGGGGTGTTACAGTTGGTATCAGAGGCAGTTTAGTACTAACCTTGGAAGCTAGATTTAGATAAACTCTAATTAGAGCACATATCCCAAATATAGACTTTGAGGATTAGAATAGAAGAACTTCCTAGAATTTTGGTATTATAGAGATTTTGTGAGTTTTCCGAGAAATACATCCCTTCCTGGATATGAGCAAGTAGAGGTGGCTCTGGAACAGATGTACCTAGGGGTAAAACCTGAAAACACCGCTTTGAGCTAGACTCGAACGGGAACTGGTGCACGACAATGGGCCTTGCTGCATTCTTGGTTACGACACTCCCAAGGGATATGCTTAGAATAATTCTCATTTTCCTTAAAAACCATTATGAAGTGTTTATGAGTATATACTTCCTCAAAAGAAAACATTTTTTATGATTATGGATTATATCCATAAACCATTCAATTTACATTAAGTATTTTACAAGTTTTGAATTATACATTGGAATTCATAAACTAACCTAGTTTATGCCATTGTATAGAAATGATGCATAGTGGAAGGAATGTGTACTCTAGCAATACGTATGATCCAAAGCGTAAGAAGGATCATCTCTTTCACAGTATTAAGCCAAAATTTAGAAGGGAAATAATCTCCCATGTGTTATCAACATATGAATAAATAGTATCATGTGTTAATAAGATAAGTAATGAATTATCTGAGTCTTATGGCTTTGAAGGGTAGAAAGAGAAGAATAGGATGGAAGAGAGAATGATGTTAAAAGGGACGTGGGAAAAGAATAATTTTCCAATATGTGATAACTGTGGGAAGAAACACCTTAAAACATGCCTGAAGGGAATGGGAGTTTGTTATAAGTGTGGAGAAAGAGGACACCAAGTGCGTGACTGCAAGGGTAAGAAAAAGGTTTCAAATGTACAATGCTTCATCTACAAGGAGTGGGGACACTACACAAACCAATGTCCAAATCATCAGAGTGTGCCCCAGATGATGTTATTGGATAAAAATAAAGTTATGATACTACCACAGATAAGGAGGAATGATTATAGTTCTTATGTTGTTAGTAAATAATTTTGTAATTTAAGTGTTGTATCAATGATGTTCTGGTTATAATAATTATGGAGTATATAAGGATTGTACTACAATACTATTTCATCAAGGACTTGAGATTGTGTGGAACCATGAAAAGTGACTCCACAGTAGGTTAAATTTTTAGAAAATATATGGTTGAGAGAAAGATAAACCATAATATCCTTCTGATACCGAGATAGCGATTTTGGAATAAGACATGATTGATTTGGGTAAATTATATTGGATATTCTTAACTTCTTTGAAACAAATTAATGATTTTTATACATTTTTGGATAGAAGGAGTATATCTAGAATTCTATAAGGAATAAGGGATCATGGTAATTTAGGATGTTGCAGTGTTTTAAAATAATACATGATGAAGGTGTTCACATGTTTTTACACAGAAAAAAGGGGATCTTCATTATGTTTACCTTCCACATAAAATTTGGACTGTGATTTGGAAAAAAGTATTTTGGATAACTCTAAAGGTTGGAATGGATTATGTTGAACATTGGATAGTAATGTTTAAGGTTAAAACATTTCTGAATATTATTTTTGGAATATTATAATAGTTTTAGAAAAAGGACAACCTTCAGGTTGGGCGATAACCCGTCGCCTCAGACAAAGCTGCAGGAATCGAACCCACAACCATATTACGACAGGACTTTATGACCTACCACTAGCCTACATGAAGTCCCTGGTTATTACAAAATAGTTTTCGTAATATAAATGGTATGTGTTAATATTTTTAACCTTTTACGGTTATGATAAATATATTATTTTTGAGTTCTATTATCATTTTGAGTGAAAGAAGAGTTTGTGGTAGAAATCAGTTGAAGGTTGAAACTCTACTTGTAAAGCATAAATATATATATATATATATACCTATATCTTATTCTATGAATAAATTAATTCTTAAACGTTATTAAAGGGATATTAAAACAAAAAAAATGTGTTATCCTAATACCATATGTCTTATTGAACTGATGATATTTTAAATCAACATAGATTGAAGGCTTTGAGGCCCTCAATTTGACACTTGTTTGTGATTTCTGACCTCAATCACCCCTACAAATATTTATGTTTTTCCACCAATTATATGTCTCTAATTGCCACCAATTTTCTCCTAATCGAGATCATAATTGGGTGGTGACTTTTTCATTTCCCTTTCCCTCTTATTAAGGCTAAATTTTATAAACCTTATTTCCGACGTGGGTTTTCCACAATGGTATTTTCTCTTTTCAACCTTTTATTTTCAAAGAAAAATTTCAAATTGAGAGGACTAAATTTTTTGAAGGAGGGGATAATGTAACACCCCGAGCTTCCACGATATGCTTCTCTTTCAATAATGTAATAGCTTGCATTGTACGCAAGTTCGAGATTCTAACACACCGCAACTAATAAAAATAGCCATTATGAATAGTAATACCGACTTCTTTAAATTATATATATTTTATATTTCAAAATGGACTTCATTTTTGGATTCGGAATGTCAAAATTAGCCTGTGTTGATTTTTTTTGTAATTTTCTGAGAACTCCCAAATTATTATGAATAGTGAAAAATACATAAAACAACTTTTTTAATCAAAATAATTTATAGTAATAAATTATACTATTTAGTGGTTTTAAATTATAATTATAATATATTATTACCATTTTATCCAATGGTGTTCATTAGAATTAGTTTCACTTTGAAATTGGACATAAACAATTGTCAATCTTTTAATATATATTGTTTCTTAAAAACACGCTATTTGTTGTGATAGTGGGAATTAATTATAAAATTAATTAATGCAACTTATATGTTTGTAATTTCATAAAATAGACATCATTTTTGAATTCGGAATATCAATTATATCTTAGGGTGAAATTTTTTCATTGTTCTGAAAAACTTCAATTCTTGATTAATAGTGAAACCACTAAGTGGTAGTTAAATAACTGATTTATCGTTTAAATGAACTATTACCACATTTGTGATTTTATTTTCAAAAATCCTACATACATGGTTGTTATTAGGATGTAAAATGTGGTTTAATGGTATTAAAAAAATTTGTTGGTGAATAGTAACTTTTATGTTTAATTATTCACGATTAAAGGTAATTAGTGAAATTTAAGGTAAAAATGGTATTATAAAAATATGAAATGTTCTTTACACATGTCATATCACCATTTTATGAGTAATTTCCGACCAAGACAACCCATGGGTCAACTTGGGGACCCCATGGAGCCACTTTGGTAGGAAAATTACATTAAAAAAGTTTTATTTAATGTTAAAATAAAAATGTCAAAACATGAGTCGTTTTACTAAAACAATTTTTAAATGGGGGTATACAAGTCATATTTTTTAATATAAATATTAAATAGAAAAATAAAAAGATTTCCTACATAATGATAATTTTTTTATAATTTTTAGACATTAAATAAATTAAATTATTTATGACGCCATGATGATGCAGTGATTAGCTCATTAATTAATGATTTTAATAAAATGGAAGGATAATGTAAAATATAAACATTACACTTGTCCAAAGCCTATTGGATGAGAATATTTAGAACCCTTATCACCTTATCCTAGAATTATATATGTGTGGGACATTTAGAATCTGAAAATCATTGTATAAAAAAGTTACATTTCATTACATTCCAAGAGTGCCCCTCCTCTCCACTTATAAAAGGCCCCCACCACTACCCCCATACTCACACTATAAAATCATTTTGGATAGGCCAAACTCTTCCCAAATACTGTTACAACTTCCCTCCATTACTCCTAGATGCCTAACTTTGGGCAGAATTCTTCCCAAGGAAACCTTTGTGTCAAATCAAAAGAGTTACCCGATTTTAAGGTAATGTCTTCTCTTATGTTATTTTGTTTTATTTGTCTTCTCCAACCCCGTTAAATCTATTTATTAATTTCTCTTGTAACAAAACCAGTATCATAAATATACTAGGATGTTTTTATAACATGTATTTGAACTACACTTACACATACCTACATCTAATGGTTAAAGAACATATTGTTTCTGTGGATGGCGAATTTCTACATCACGAAACGATGATTGTTCAACACTCATATAACTCATTCAAAGGTGGCCATTATGATGTAAGTCTATTTATATATGATATATGATATGTTTATTTTTACTTAAGGTTCTATATTTTTCATTTATGGCATACCTTTATTGATTCCATTATGGGTAAACACGATATTTTCATTTTAGGAAGTGCGGACTACCGCCCCATCAAAGTGATTTGAATCGTTAATTCCATGTGTGGGATGTATAAAGGATTGAGTAAATTATATTATAATGGAATTGTAATATAAGTTTATATCATTATGATTTAATTAAATATGAAATAGAAATGAAACTAGCGTTCATGCGTATGTACGGCTTACCGTCTCCATGAACGGTGCATTTCATTTCTTACCTCTAAACGTTATGGAATATTACAAATGAAAGTATATTCTGGATATATATGAGATATATGATATCTATATAACGAATATAATTCTGGATATAATGTATATTTCACCACATGAACAACAAGTAATTATAAGAAGTTTATTTTTGACTCAAGTACCAATGATCGACAAAATGACCATTATTAACTTAAATAATTACATAATTTTTATAACACGGTAATAATTTATATTAAAGGAATAAGAAAATTTAAAATATTCTTAAGAAACTATAAATTAACTCTAGTTTATTATTCAGGAGATTAAAGAATGGTCGAGTCAAGACAGGATGCAAGGTAAGGGATCTTCTTAACCCAATTTCTATTCTTTGGGCTAATCTCCTACTTTAAAATTATGTCATGATATTATTATGTCCTATCTTGTATTTGTAATTTATTTATGTGTACTTATAGTGAATACACATAATATATCTACTTTATTTTAAAAATGATCTTTGTAAGGGTCTTCATCTCAATCTCTTTTCATTGAGGCAAATTTTGTTTTATACACAACATTCTTTTATACGGTGTATAAACCCCTTTGACATTGACTTTTTTTCAAAAAGGAATATTTTTTTTACAAAGTATTTTACTAAATAAAAAATGGAATGTTTTGGTCTTACGTATGCGGCGAAAATGACTTCTTCGCCTCCGTGACAATTATTTGTGTTTCAGATTCCTCTACAAGCCATAACTTTTTTAAATGAAAAATAAATACATAGTTTTAACTTTCTTTTATTTTGGTATTGAAAATGGTTTTGAAAGTGTATTTATTATATCAATGTGTTGTATTGATATATTTTGATTGAAATGTGGAAATTTCATGTTTCCTTTATGCATGTTTTATGTGATACTATTATGTTATGGTTTATGATATGTTTAAAAATATTCATATGAGGAATGCATTGGACTTAATAATTGACGAGTGGAGCCCGCTACAGCTCCTCAATGAATCGGTAGGTCTCATGAGACAGACTAGTTTCTTGGCACGAGGCCTTGACAAAATCTTATTTGTGGTCCTAGCACGAGGCCTTGGCTACGTGATTATGATAGTCTGACATTATGCATTCCATCATTATGAAAGTGGTTATTGATATTGCATATGATTATTCGAATAGTAGAATATCCATTTGAGTAAGTAAATGGCATTATTAAATTTTATTTTTTCCATATTATGCTGAAGGTCATGTTTAAAAAGGCTTTTGTTTTACTTAAACATTTCTTTAAATGTTAATGTTTATTTATGAAATCTTCCTCAATATTGTTATCCTTACTGAGCATCTGAGCTCACCCCTTTCAATGTTTTAATATTTTCCAGGAAGTGAAGAATTATTTTATGAATGACCTGTAGGGATAGTCAGAAGACGATATGAGTGTGGACTGTGGAGACTTTGTTATTGTAGTTTTTCACTTTATGATGTAATGTAACATTTATGAATGTATCTAGTGTTTCCAAGTCTACTAAATTAATCTATCTTTCAAGACTTGATCTTTTGTGTTCATGCCAATGTTACACAATAATGCACCGACTCTGACTATCTGGGGTCAGGGCGTTACAAGCAAGACCAGCTGCCTTGAGCAGTGGGGAATAGTAATGAAAATAAACAATCAAAGAACCATCAAGAATCCAAAAATCACATCCATCTCGTTCCATCATCCATGGAAACCTCCCCAACACCCACAAACATAAACCAATGCATCTCGCCACTATAGGAATCATCTGTTGCCATAACCAAAAGGCCTCCATGCCTCCACATATCACCAAAACCATCTAGGATCACATTACAACACAAGTAGAAGGAAAATAAACATAACATCAATAAGGCTCTTGGCCCTTTAACAATCAATAGGGTAACTCAGAACCCTTTTAGAAATTATCAAACAAGCAGTTCTTTAATCCATATTGAATTAACAGATTTATTAAATGTAGGTTCCAAAATTTGGGAAACCTAATCAGTAATCAATCAGAAATAAATAAACACGCTTACTGCACTAATTTGATTAACATCCAATTTACAATAAGAACCAGATTCATTTTCATGCCTCTTTATCTTTATCCAACACTTATCAATTAATCCCAGTTTACATTCTTTACCGATTTCCATCCAGAACAAACAGCTAAAAAAGACAGCATTGCTATCACACCATCGTGAAAAACAAGAGGCAATAACATAAGATCTATTCAATTCCATTATCTGGTTCAAAGTATTTATTATGTAAATTCCATTTTCATCCAATGGGATTAAACATGCAAACAATACAGTTGCACGTAAAAGAAAGGGAAGAAACGAATCCCCTACCTCAAACAGTTCCTCACGTTCTTTATCCACATAACGGGTCACAATACTCCTCTCGCGACAACTGCATCACCTGAGGATGCCACGGTACGACAACACCAACCAAACCCCATGAAAAACCCATTAGAAGCATGGAGATTACATTCTATAATATGAAAATGAGATCATGAGAAGACGAACCCCAAAAGAACGATGATACATCATACCTTATATCGAAGATTGACCGATACAGCTTGGTTTCGTCAAAATAGAGCAGAACCAATCCGAGGAGTAAATTTTGATTATGAAACTCTTACGGGAAGGATTGAAAGGTTCTATCATCTCATAGATAAGAACAAAAATGAAGAAAAAGGGAGGAAGATATCTCATCCCTTTTGAAGATTTAATGGGGCGACAGTTTATGATACGCATAATTCCCCATTAAAATCAGATGACATTAAACCATACTGGTTGACCATGTAAAAACATCCCAAGCCATATAAATAATATATATAGGATTTATGGCCTTATAATATTCTTTAAGAGTATTTAAAATAAGGCTTTGAATGTATTTTACGTCAAAGGAAACGTCAAAAGGGCCAAAACTGTTGGAAGCTAAACACACTATTCACCTACAGTTACTGTACACCTACCGATATGTCAAACTGATCTGTGAATCCTATCTGTGAAACCGATCTGTGAGACCGATCTGTGAAACTGATCTCTGAAACTGATCTCTGAAACCGATCTGTGAAACAGATCTGTGAATCAGATCTGTGAAAACGATCTGTGAAACCACCATGTGAAACCGATCAGTGAAACCGATCTGTGAAACCAATCTCTCAAACCGATCTGTGAAACCGAACTATGAAACCGATCTGTAAAACCAATATGTGAAACCGATCTGTGAGACCGATCTGTGAAACCGATCTGTGAAACCGATCTTTGAAACCGATCTGTGATACCGATATGTGGCACCGATATCTGACACGGATCTATGAAACCAATCTATGAAACAGATCTCTGAAACCAATCTGTGAAACTGATCTGTTAAACCGATCTGTGAAACCGATCTGTGAAACAGATCTATGAAACAGTGTACACCAACCGTTACTATTCATAAAACTGGAAACACAATTCACAGAACGGGAAATTTGGAAAAGTGTTAGGGATAAGTCACCTTGAACTCTTGGAACACCTCCAACACCACATTCTCTTAAAGTAATGGACCGGAGAGGTCTGGTCAATTACATCAGATACCTATCAAAACATTCTCGTCCTCGATAATTCAAAACCAACCAAGAAGAAAATTGGGGTAACCTTTCTGGGGAAAACCAACCATAGATGTTCGAAAGCTAAAACATAACCACGACATCCGAGAGAAAGGGAAAAAATATTCAATATCCAAACAATATAATCATAACATCACATAAAAGCTACATAAAATAAAGGATCAATGTAAACTCATCACAACAACATAAAAAAGCTTTAGGTACAGGACATGCATCTGTGACTCACATTCCAAGGTACTCTCCTCCATGCCATAGTGCCGCCACAAGACATGAAATAAGGGGGAACAACGTCCACGCAACACCTTCTCGTTGCGATCTTGGATCTCCACAGGTCGGTCCTCAATGGTTTCATCATCATTAACATCGATCTCTCCATAATTGATGATGTGATAGTCATCATGAAGATAACGACGGAGCTATGATACATGGAAAACATCATGTATCTGACTCATATGTGGGGGGTGTGCTACACGATACACAACAGCTCCAACATGATCTAACACATCAAAAGGCCCAACAATCTGGGGAGAAAGCTTACTTCTACGACCAATCCTTCGATGCCCACAACAGGGAGTCACCATCAGTAACACATGATCCCCAAAATTAAACTCCATGGTTCTCCTCCTTTGATCAGCATATGATTTCTGACGATCTTGTGCAGTCTTCATCCTCTCACAAATCACCTGGACCAACTTTGTTGTATTCTGCACTAGTTCTGGTCTGATAATTGTTGACTCTCCTACCCCAGTCCAGCACAACGGAGAACGACAAGGCCATCCATACATGGCTTCAAACGGCTTCATGTCTTTGATGGTGTGAAAACTATTATTCTAAGAAAACTCCACCAAGGGTATGTGCCTCATCCAAGAACCTACAAAATAAAAAACACAAGAGCGTAACATGCCTTCAAGAGTCTGGATGGTTCACTCTGTCTGACCATCCGTTTGAGGATGAAATGAAGTGCAATGGCATAGTGGAGAACCAAAAGCAAGTTGGAGGCCTCTCCACACCCTGGAGGTAAAACAATGATTTATATTAGTAATGATCATCCTAGGGACTCCATGATGTCTCACCACCTCCTCTAGATACTGCCTTGAAAAGACTTCCACTGAGCTAGACTCCTTGATCACTATGAAGTGGGCCGATTTTGTTAAGTGATCCACTACCACCCAAATTGCATCATTTCCTCCCGGAACTCAAGGTAAACTGGTTAAAACATCCATTGAGATATCCTCCAACATCCATTGAGGAATCTCTAATGGCTGGAGTAGACCACCAGGGACACAGTGTCCCGCCTTCACCTTCTAGAAGAATAAACATCGAGTCACAAACTCCGCAACTGCACGTTGCAGACCATGCCACCAAAACTGACTTCTCAAGGATTGATACATATTTTTCACGACATGATGTACTGCTAAAGGAAAACTATGGAACTCTCTGAGGAACATCTCACACATTGTTAAGGGATCAAAAATACATCCATGATACAACACTCGGTGTTGGTCATCATCCGACCCACCATCAGGGGCCTCACTACAAACAACTCGATCTCTCCAAACATCCACCTCTAGATCCCCCAACTGGGACTCTTCCACCTTATGCACCAGGGATGACTGTACCTTCATCTGAAAAAGACAGAGTCTACCCCCATCTTCTCCCATATCAAGATGCAATGATGACAGTTCTTTCATTACTCTCCAAGAATCACCAGATTCTCGCACAACATCACTATTTGACTTTCAGTTCAACACATCAACTAAAACATTCCCTTCTCCAGGTGTATACAATATTTCAAAGTCTTATTCATTCAATAACTCCATACACTGACGATGTCGCATGTTCATGTCATGCTGGGAGAAAACATACCTCAAACTCTTATGATCGGTGAAAAACACAAAGCGCCCACCAATGAGGTAATGTCTCCACAACTTCAGAGAAAACACCACGGATGCCAACTCATGATCGTGAGTGGCATAGTTATGTTAATGGGGACGTAACTGCAGAGACCCATAAGAAATAAATAACCTCTGATGCATGAGGACACATCCTAACCCCAGATGCGAAGCATCGTAGAAAACATCAAACTGAACTCCCTCAGTCGGAAGACAAAGAACTGGAGCACTTACTAACATTTCTTTTAGATGCTCAAAAGCTTCCTGACACTAATCAGTCAATATTAATTCTTGATCCTTCATAGTCAAATCTATCAGAGGAGTTGCAACTTGGGAGAAATTGGCTATGAACCTCCTTTAGTATCCTATGAGACCAAGGAATCTTCACACCTCTAACACTGTCTTGGGGGCTTCCCAAGACCCGAATGCGTCTATCTTCAATGGATCCACAACTAATCTCTATTGGGACACATCATGGCCTATGAAACAGAGTTCTCAAGCCCAAAACTCACACTTCGACAACATCCCAAAAAGTTGATGTTTACAATAAACTCCCAAAACCACATGTAGATGCTCTACATGCTCCTCTTCAGATGTGGAGTACAAAAGGATGTCATCGTTGAAAACCACCACAAACATTTCCAGGAACTCATGGAACACAGCATTCATCAATCCCATGAAAACAGCTGGATCATTCGTCCCACCCAACTACATTACAACAAACTCATAATGCCCATGACGACAATAGAAAGCCGTCTTCGAAATATCCTCATCCATCATATGCATTTGATGATATCCTGACTGCAATTCGATCTTTGAGAACCAAATTTCACCCTTTAGTTGATCGAATAAGTCATAAATCCACATAAGAGTATAGAGATTCTTTTTTGTCACTTTGTTCAAGCTACAATAATCAACACACACCGAAAAAATACCGTCATCCTTATTCACGAAAAAAAATGGGTCCACCCCATGGTGGCACACTTGACCGAACAAAATCGCACTATAACAGACCATAAAGCTGTATAAATAGCTCTCGTAACTCAGAAGGGGCCATCCTATATTGAGACATTGAGATAGGAGACACTCTTGGTTGTAGCTTGATCGCAAACTCGATCTCTCGTCGAGGGGGTAATGCTACAACCTCTTTTGGAAAGACATCAGGGTACTCCTCTACGACCCAAGGAAATGCAAACTGCTGAACCTTTGAAGAACTCAGAATCATCTCAGTCATCGTGGATGATAAGGATGAAATGTGCCTATGACCCATTCGAGGATCTCGCTCACCATGAAACACCACCTTCTTTCCATCCTCACCAACTAATACGACCTTCTTCCTGAATAAATCCACAATATCCTACACCGAATACAACAAATCCATGCTGAGGATGACATCATATGGTTGTATTCGTAAACATAGGAAATCTCCCCAAGAGCATTGTTTCACCCACACTAGCTCACAGTCTCTACATACATCAAAAAATTCTGCTCATCCTTTAACTGGTGTAGTCAACGCCAAGAGCACTGGAAGCCACTCAACCTATAGTCCCAAAGCACGGACAAGGGTAGGTGATATGAAGGAGTGTGTCACTCCTGAATCAAACAAGGCATACAACAAGGTAGAAAACAAGAAAAGGGTACCTCGAAAGACGTTTGGCTTGTCTGTTGCTGGAAACGCAAGTGCATGAAGCTGACCAAAACCTCCTCCATGGCCTCTCTAAACTTAATTATGACCACTACCATGGCCACACTCTGCTCTCTAAGGATGGGGAGAATCATAAGGATGTCCTCTGCATGCCCCATCTAACCTCTTCTTATCTAAAGCTGGTGCAACTGGTTGCTACCGCCTCACCTAGAACTTCCTCAACAGAGGAATTTGGAGAAAAGCGCCTAGTGCACGATGACTGCTAATCAAGGTTGGGAACTCCCGCTGCTTATGGCCACTACCACCACAAGAAAAACAAGCGCCTGATTCCTTGCCATAAGACTGATATTTTTTGCCTCTATAGAAACAAGATGTGTAGGGAATGGATCTACCCCGGGCTGAACGAAAACTCTTCTGCCCTAAAACCCAGGAACCCCAAACCACAGCTCTGCTTCGAGAGGAATCATGATGACTCTCCTCTCATGATGATCCAGTCCGGGCCAAAGTTCTCTCGACAACCATTGCCCTCTCTAGCACATCATGATATGTCTTCAGCATAAATTGGGTGACCTGGCGCTGGATCTCTGGACGCAAAGCCTCCTCAAATTGCCTCGACCTGGCCTCCTCATCTGGTAACAGGTCCGAAGCATATCGTAAAGGGTTCCAGAAATGGATTCCATAGTCTCGAACACTAGAGCTCCCCTTTCGAAGGGTAAGAAGCTCCTAGAAACTGGACACCTTCGCAGTCGATGAAAGAAACTTGACTCTAAACCTATCTCAGAACTCCACCCATGAGATAACTGACTCCTCACAATCCCCAAGGATCAAGAACCACCACTTCCTCACTTCTCCACGTAGCATCTTCACAACCAAGGACACCTAGTGATCCTTCCGACCACGAATCGAACTGAAGCCGATCTCGACATCCTCTAACCATCCCTCCATTACTACATCTGAAATGGATCCCTCACACTTCTGCTGACTCTAGCGCTGAAACTCTCGGAGTGTCTTCCTCTAAGTGTTGTCGTCGTCAACCTCTACCCAGCGGTGATATTCTATAATAGCTTGTTGGACATCTTCTGTGGAAACCCGACGAGGACGTCGACCTAGAGCCATAACTGTTAAATAACAACAGTTAGAGCTCCTAATCCTGGAATATGGAAGACTCAAACATAATTAATTAATTTTATTCTTTTATTTATTTTATGTTAACCTATATCATGTTCTAACCATTCAAACACAGGCACAAATAAGAATGATGCATGATCCTTTCCTATGTCTCTACCCCGCAACTGGTATCACCTTTTTTTGTAGCCATTGTAAACTTAAAGGTCCGTACATCAGATCACAAGTGTCCCTAAATGCCTATATCTCATCCTGTCTCCAGTGTTTACCTCACCTAGTAAACATGAATGACACGACTGCCTACCTAACCATGCAACCTCTCCTATGCCTAACTCCAAACTCCGTCCTATCCCTCAACCAAACATCTGATACCACTCTGTCACGACCCCCTCCCCACACAGTGTACCCCTCCTAGGCCAGTAATGTGATAAGGGAGATAATGACCCCCCGAGTCCCACCTCCAGTAGGCCTCTGGTTGACGACTTGCACCGAGGGTATAGTACACACACAAATGGGAGGCATTCCCCTCTAAGAGAACAAATACGGAAGAGAGGTATAAGATAGACACCAATCAACTCCAACTCAAAACTGGAATATAATTGAAATCCAAGTCCATATATGAAATGTCATGAATAATATACTATAGCTGGATGGGAAAAACTGCATGTACCCAAAATAAAATAAAACAACAGCAACCACAAGCCCGAACAGCTCCTGCATCTCCAAGCTAGTAGAAACTAGCTTGATCTCCAACCTACTCCAAGTGACCTGAAAAACAGTTTATATATACATATGGTGAGTATTATAGTATACTCAGTAAAATCCTCCCTGAATCCTCTTGTGCAAAATTAACGAGAGCATGCTAAAGCACAGTGGACAATAAGTGAAACTAACTCTCCACCTAAACATGTATACTTTGTCCCCAACCTTACCATGGATACTCTCACCACGTAACACATACAAGAATATAAAATATAATAAATAATATCAAAGGGAAACCGCTACTTCTTCCCAAATGGTTTGCCACATTTCCCTAATGTCGTACGTCCTAAGCATCTCTCTCCAAAAAGGCTTGCCTGTGGACACCTGAGCGAAGCACCACAATCTGCACCTCGTGCCCCATAAAGACTTTCCTACAGACACATGGGCGAATCACCACACCATCCTCACAACCAAAGTAACCATGTAGTTTCCGGGAGCCACCACAGCTCATGTAACGTGTATCATACGCCAGGTATTATACATCAAGCAATTACAACCCATACACCAAGTAAGGATCCTCAAGTCATCACAGCATATACACGTTACACCTATAGTATTCCATAGGATACTATATCCAGAATATATGTGTGTTAATAACCACAAGCCATTACAGCCCTCTCCACACATATATGTAGAAAACTAACCGTTGTGCCCAATGGCACAAGTATCTACAAAAAGAAGATAATGGGGCCAAAGTGGGTAGTTAGTCATACATCCTCCCACCGAAATGTTAGAAAAAACACCCCACCATGGCTCAGAATCCCTGTGGTGTCTGTTTCCCTTACTGACAGGGTGGAGTAGCATGTTGAAACACAAAAGGTACATGATATATTATATCACATAACCACACTATGGGAATTACTGAGTCTTAGATGCAACTGCAGCTAACGTCTCATAGACTCTGGGCTGCTACTTCTAAGACTAGGTAT
This sequence comes from Viscum album, assembly GCA_963277665.1. Taxonomy (NCBI): domain Eukaryota; kingdom Viridiplantae; phylum Streptophyta; class Magnoliopsida; order Santalales; family Viscaceae; genus Viscum; species Viscum album. The sequence continues at coordinate 1,657,037,973 of OY728126.1, read as the reverse complement.
CCTATATGGACACAACCATTTAAAGAACAGTATTAGATTGGTTCATTCCCTTTTTTATCAATTCCATTGTACGTTAATTAATTCATTAGACATCAATTAAACATGAACACATCCATATTAAATATCATTAGCAACACACCCAAAGTCAATTGCTCCTTCAATCAGTTTTCGACCTCTTCATTATGTTCTAGCATCTCCATCTCCATGGGTTAACACCATTTATTGAATTATTCATTATAGAAGTACTTTCCTATATTCCAAGTAATTATAGAAAACAATTCTATGATACTAATCAAAAGGGGGCTCAACACATTGAGTAGATGTACTACCCATCAAGTCATTGTCCCCTATAGAAAGAGAATAGACCCATCCTCCATTGAGAAGCTAGACACGGAAATCACGTGGCATACCCCACACGTCTACGCCTCATTTAGAGAAAGGGTAAGCACGACCAATAGCCGTGAGCAGTGGGGAAAAGTAAAGCAGATAAAAAATCAATGAACCATCATGAATCCAACAATCACATCCATCATGTTCCATCATCCATGGTATCCTCCCCGACACCCACTTGCATAACCCGATGCATCTCGCCACTTTAGGCATCATCTGCTGCCACAACCAAAAGGCCTCTTTGCCTCCAGATATCACAATAGCCATCTAGGATCACATTACCACACAAGAAGCAGGAAAACAAACATCACATCAATAGGGATCTTCGCCCATTATCAATCAAGAGGGTAACTCAGAACCCTTTTATAAATTATCAAACAAGATGTTCTTTAATCCATCTTGAATTAACAGATTTATTAAACATAGGTTCCAAAATTCAGGAAACCTAATCAGTAATCTATCACAAATAAATAAACATGATTACTGAAATAATTTGATTAACATACAATTTACAACAATAACTAGATTTTTTTTCGTTCCCCTCTATCATTAGCCAACACTTATAAATTAATCTTGGTTTACGTTCTTTACCGATTTCCATCAAGAACAAACAACTAAACAAGAAAGCATTGATATCACACCATCTAGAAAAATAAGAGGCAATAACATACGATCAATACAATTACTTTATCCAGCTCAATGTATTTATTATTTCAATTCCATTATCATAAATTGGGATTAAACTTGCTAACAATACAGTTGCACGTAAAATAAAGAGAAGAAACGAATCCCCTTCCCCAAACAGTTCCTCATGTTATTTATCCACACAACGAGTCACAATCCTCCTCTCGTGACAACTGCATCCACCCAAGGATGCCACGATACGACAGCACCAACCAAACCCCAAGAAAAACCCATTAGAATCATGGAGATTACATGCTATAATATGGAAAGGAGAAAAGGAGAAGAGGAATCCCAAAAGAATGATGATTCAACTTACCTTATATCGAATATTGAACGACACAAATGGGTTTCATCAAAATAGAGCGGAACCAATTTGAGGATTAATGTTTTATTGTGAGACTCCTAAGGGAAGGATTGAAAGGTTCTAGCGTCTCATAACCGAGAACAAAGAAGAATAAAAAGGGAGGATGATACCTCACCCCTTTTGATGATTTAATGGGGCGATGGTTTAAGATACGATTAATTCCCCATTAAAATCGGATCGCATTGAACCACGCAGTTTGACCAAGTAAAAACATCCCGATCCATAGGAATAATTATTATAAGATTTATGGCCTTTGAATCATCCTTAATATTTCATAAAATATGTATTTAAATGTATTTTACATCAATGTAAATGTCAAAAGGGAAAAACTGTAGGAAGATGGAAACAATATTCAGCTACAGTTACTGTACACCTATCGATCTGTGAAACTGATCTGTGAAACCGATATGTGAAATCGTTCTATAAAACTAATCTATAAAACCAATCTGTGAAACCGATCTGTGAAACTGATCTGTGAAACAGATCTCTGAAACCGATATGTGAAACTGATCTATGAAACCGATATGTGAAACCGATCTGTGAAACCGATCTATGAAACTGATCTGTGAATCTGATATGTGAATCTGACCTGTAAAACCGACCTCTGAAACTGATCTATGAAACCGATCTATGAAACAGATCCGTGAAACCGATATGTGAAACATTATACACCTACCATTACTATTCATAAAACTAGAAACACTATTCACAGAACTGGAAATTCGGAAAAGGGTCGGGGATAAGTCACCTTGACCACCCGGAACACCTCCAACACCACATTATCACAAAGAAATGGACCGGAGAGGTTCTAGCCATTACAAATAACTAAAAAAAATTCACCTAATTAGTAATCAAATAATTAAATGCAATAATAATGTAATTCATAGTGAAAATATCATGGATGATAAAAACAAAATCAGGATGAATGAAAATTTTAACTATTAGAAATCATGTATGAGGAAAATGAAAACCTATACATTTAAGGCCTTTTATATGATAGATGAAAACAATAGTTAGAAACCAGATTTAATTCCATGTTGGATTTCTCTCACTAGAACTAATCCATACATCAAGGGGACATATAAGTTTTGGCCCCAACCATCATTTAATTTCTAAACTATTCCTTATATTTAATATTCTATTTATTTAATAAACATTATGCCATTTGAAATACCCCAACTAAATAATGAATACGGATTAATCAATATTTTCCTAGTAAATCAAACTAATTTCAGTGTAAATGCCACAGGTAAAAATGGTATAGAGTTTATAAAAAAACACCTCCCTGATACATGATAAAAATAATAAGGGTAAATTCAATATTAACTGATCATTGAAAATTTAATATTTCAAATGTATTAAAAAGAATAAAGGAAGTGATTTTCAATACTATCAATGAATAAATTAATCAGAAGTAGATGAGTGGATGAATAAGGCTAGTTTTAATAAAACATATCCCATGGGGTGTAAAAATAAAGTGTATTTAGCAATAATTAATGTAAATACTAAACAATTCTTTTAAAACCATTCAAGAGTAAAATATACATAAAAACAATTGTAAAAAATTTATTTTAAAATCACTATAAAAAAATAAAACAATATTTATTGACTAAAAAATACATTGATAAATCATTTTTAAATGGTTAAATTAATTTTTTTTTAAAAACATATAAACCATGGTTTTGAGAGAACATATCTATGAACCAAGATTGAAACAAAATCATGTTTTCGTAAAAATATTTTTAAAACTATTTATATAAAATAGAGTGAAAATGGTACTATTTTTTGATAAAGGCTCATGAAAACCCATAATATAAGGTAATTAAATAGTTTTTGGTCAATGATTCAATAATTTACTCTAATATAAAAATATATTATTAAATCCCCAAAAAAATGGGAAATGTGATATTAACACTCGAAAGTACCATAATGTTAATTTGAGAATATATTTATAAATCTGTCATCTCTATAAAATATAAATCCACCTAAAAAAGTAAAATATCCAAAATATATATAATAAGGTGATTAAATACATAATATTACAATTTAAATAGCACCTAGGAAGGAATATAAGTCATTGAAATTAAATTTGGTTATGAAATTCTTTTCCAATTGCAAATACATAATTCAAATCCCCTTTAATGAAATAATAAATATTGAAACCTAATTTATCATTAAAACATAATTAATCATGATATCATAAATCTATTCAAATTTATGTCCTATATATAAAAAAATTATGTAATCAATTATAAAATACATCAAAAAAAATTGAGAAGAGGACCTATAAAACTTAGTTATGTCTTAATCGTAACCCCATAAAAGAGATTAGTTAAAAAAATTTATTAAAATAAATTTAACATAATTATTAATATAATATATCAAAAGGGGTATTATATAAACCACACAAAATAAGTACGTAGTGAATATGGTGTATGTCTAATGGAATGATAAGTGAGACAAGAATACCCCACCATGCGTTTCATTTTAGATGAAAATCAGTTAAATTATTCTATAACTGAATTAAAGAAGTTTGTAACTTATAAAAGAACCATAATTTTATTTATAATAACATATATGTTCTTCTTAAAATATCTTATTACTCATTTGTTAATAAGAATTCATTATTTTCACTATTCTTTTTGTCTAGTTGCCTGATTTCTCAAGTTTGTTTCATCTAGTTACTTATTATTGTATCATGGTATAATCATCTAAGGCTATATAAACATGATTCAAATATAATATGTATTTAGTTTTTATATATATATATATAATAAATCATATCATATTGAGACTGGAAATAAAATTCATCATTCATAGAGACGGTAGGTTGTACGTATATATGAATTCGACAATCATTTTTTATAATATTTAAATGAATTAAAAATAAATTCTATATATGAATTTTTATATTATAATTATATAATAATATTTATTTCATATACATCTCATATTTTTATTAAACCCATTATTTTTATTACCCATGTATAATGTGAATCAATAACATCACTTTGTGGTGGTTGTAGTCCACACTTCCACAAATAATGTCATTGTATTCTCAAAAAATGTAACATGTGTAGGTATATTTTATATAAAATTATTAAATAATAAAGGAATAATAAATAAAAATATATTATATATAAATAGTGAGTCCATCGTAATATTCTTCCATGATAAGACGTAAATTAAAAGCAAACAACATCGTTTTGCGAGGTGGTTGTTTGCCTTACACATAAATGGTAAGTTAGTTACCCATTAGATGAATGTGTGTGTAAGTGTATGTGTAACCCAGAGAATAATATATCTAATTATATTTAGTATACAGACGTTTTTATATAATCATTGAATAAGAATAGTTGATGGGTGGAGAATGAAAATAAAACAAATGACCAGGGGAAAGGATGTTATCTCTTCATTGGATAACTCCTTTTGATCTAAAACAATGGGATTATATGGAAGGATTTAATACAAAACAGTGATATAAATAAGTATGATAGTGGTATAGGGATATTATTTGGGATTATCTTTATTTATAAAAATTTCTTGATAGGTCTGGATAAGTGGGGGGGGTGATTCTGTTTCTATTGTGTAAGAGGAGTGAGATTCTTGTAAATTTTTGAAATGGGAATTCCAACAACGTTTTCCAATGTAATGTAGAAACAATAATATACTATATTTAATACAATAGATTAATGGGTAAGTATATTAACCTCTAATGTGTTTTTTCACATACCAACGCTATTTATTACATTTAATTTTATTTTTTTTCTTTGATATGATTAATTTTCTTTTAATCGCAATTATAAATGATAATCACATTTTCTAATATTTTTTTGACAAAAAATATTTCTCAAATTATAATAAAATATTAATTATGAAAATTCCAATAAAAATCCATTTTATAATATTTCATTAATATAAGTTGTAGAAGTTAATTTAAATTGAATCCTAGAGATGGGGAGACAATATGAGTTTTTAATGTTAAATTGTTCACAATTTTGTTAGGTATTTATATCCACTTTCGAAGAAAAATTTATAATATTTTTTTATAGTGGAATAATTTATGAAAAATTGATCTAATTATTCTATAAAACTAATAATAAATTTACTTTAACCATATGAATAAATTATATGAAAAATAGTTTTTAATTTAATGTTTTGTATTTTTAACTATTCAACAAAAACTAAAATATTTTATAGAAATACCTAAGATAGAATCTAACATAATTTCGATGATTCTATTGGAAGGATTAATTTTATTTTAAAATATAGGTTTTATAATATATTAAAAACTTGTTTTAGAAATAGTTTCACCATTAAAAGATGGCAAAACTATCTTTAGAACTAAATATATTTCTATAAATAATTTTTTTATCTATTATGTGTATCAAATATATTAGATGAATGTAAAAATTATTTTAATGAATATATACAATTTTTATTAGCATAATATAAAATAATAATTAAAATTAATTAAATTTAACAGGATAAAATAGCTTTGTCAGTATATAAATAGTCATCTATAAAAACATTTCATTTATATTAAATTGGTTTATATATGGATTTCTATTTAATTTATAACCAATGAATTTATCAAGTATTTTTATAGACCATATATTATCATATGTTATTTATGTTATTAAAAACTACTAACAGAACATCTAGTTTAAGTACTATTATATTAAATTATATTATTATTCACCCAAAATCAGTCTTGCGTATAACACTAACTATCAAAGAAAATATTTATCATGTGTAGTGAATTCTAACTTAACACTATTTTAATTTCAATCTATAAATTGAATTAATTAAAAATATTAATTATATTATAATGTCTCATTATATTATAATTCCTTATTCACTTTATGTTGTGTGTTATGCACACTATCGAAACCAATGTTTATATTTTAGAATCTCAAGGCCTTTCATTTATCCCAACTTAAATAAATTTTATCCTATCAGTTTAAACCTGAACTTATTTATAATTTGATTTATATTTTCTTTTTATAAATCCCACATCATGAGAAGGAATCATATAACATCCTCTATATATGTGTCAATGGGAAGTAAAAGAGGACACATAGACTATCATATAACAAGGTCTCTATATAAGAGAACATTGATTGAAAGTAGAGATATGTGGATATTGGAAAAGTTTAAATATTTACTGGGATTGATTGAGGTATTGAATCAAAATAATGTAAATGTTCAATGTAATTTTAATGTTATAGAATCTAAAAAAATATGATTATTCAAAAAAACCAAAGTCGCAAAAAAATAATGTATTAGGATACAAATTTTGTTTTAGGAAACTTTTTCTAAAGTTAGTAATTTATATTACATCAGTTGTATATAATGAAATATACCTAATTCATATATATATATATATATTCAATTTTCATACAATTATTGTGCAACAGTCAATTTAAAATTCACCCATTACATCATAAATTGATATCCAAAAATATTATTCGATGTCTGAAGTATAATAATTTACTTTTCATTGATCGTAATACCAATAATAAAGTCATTATATTTTTCTAAAAAAATTTCCAATAACTAATATGGTTAATACACTAATATCCAAACCTCAATAGTGGTAATATTGGTTCATCAATAACTTTATCTTGCCAAATTTTCAGCTATAATAAATGACATTTTAAATAGTACATTGTGTAGACCAGTGGTTACCATTAAAACCTTATCGACCTCAATCATGGATTCAAGTCTCGTGGAATTGATTAACATAATGGGTTATGGAATATAATATGGGTTTAAAATTTATAATACCGTACTAATATAATTTATAAAACATCTCAAAATGTTTGATGTTCATCATAGAAATTTAAAATTTTAATATCCTATTAACTATGGTTTTCAGTATAACCTCAATACAGAAATACATCCTCATTTTATTATCACATAAGGACAGCCATGGTATATATTTTTTTCCATCTGAAAAGGGATATGACATAATTAATTCATTAGTTCGCTATATTTAATGAAATTAACCATAAAAGGGATCCTTAGTAATAAATTTATTTCCTTGCATCATAATTTTCATGTTTCCTTACCAATTTTTTTCTATATGTACTTTTTTTCCACACAAAAATCTTTGCTAAATTTTTTTGATACAAATTAATTAGGGTATCCTTATATAATTCTATCTTTATAAAATTTGATCCTTCTCATATCTATGGTCTCCATTACACGAGAACTTATAAACCTCTGTCTATCTCTACTTTTTTGAGTTAGAAAGTTGGTCATGGTATATATTTTTAATCATATTTCAAGAAAACTGATTAGGCATAATCAATATATCTTTCACTCTTACCAAAATTCCATTTCATTGATCATTTCCACCATCATTTACATATAGTTAAATGTTTACATGACACCTTCAGGATCAAACCAATGACTACAAATAAAAATAATAATGTGTGACAATAGTTAAAGTGAGAAAAGTGTATAATCATTTACAGTTTATGTAAATAATGAAACCTTATTTTCCATATAAAACACCATAGGAATGATCTAGGTTATTAATTATCACCCCATATTCAAATACAACATAATGGGTTGTAATTAAAATGTAAATTATCCTATGAATATCCCATGGGAGTATCAAAATAGTTTTCTAATAATAAATATTACCATTTTCCATGTTGTCATTGAGTCATGCCGGATAGACCCTATCATTGTTGTTACCCATAGGAACATTTGTTCCATAAAGGCATCTACGTGTATTATCAAGACATGAATGTATTTCGTAAAATACCCACATAATATATACCTTACCAATATTATATGATCTTATTCTACATATATATTCAAATTATACCTTAGGTTTATGATCTATAATCAATGTTTTCCCAGATATAGTTCCCAAGGATTCTAGTAAACTTTTTTCAATAACAATTATAGTGTCCTGACCCTATATATCCTAGATTCATTGCGTACTAACATTACATAGGAATTATTATAGGGAAATATATCCCGAAAGACCAATTTGTGCTGTAGTTTTGTAAAAAAGATTAATACATGTTTCTTTTAAAAAAAATTAATACACTAATTAATTTGATATCTTCCGATGATATATTAATTTCATATATGATAAGATTTCTTATATTTTTAGTACACATCTTCTATTCTCGGGGATGAAAAAAATGGTTATCAAAAACACTTTTAAAAGGTTATACAAATTGAAGAAATAAGAAACTAATAAGCATAATATATATGTCACGGTAATAACTGAACACTCACTCTATTTAATAAATTAAATGAATTGTATTTTGTAAAAAAAACGAAATTTAAATATCCTTCCATAAATTCCATGTAAATAATTTGGAGTGTAATAATAAATATGGAATGGAAAATAACAGGGAGTAAATCCATATAATCAATAAACATACAATGAAATGCATCGTTATATTTTTTTCATAGAGGATGTATAATAGATATTAAATGTTTTTAACATGGTTATATAAATTCATAATAATTGTTTTTCATGTATTAAGCACATAGAAAACTATACAATCAAGGCCATTCCCAAGATGGTTTAAAAAGACATGTAGAAACCTATTTAAATTTCATACCATAATTATCTCAGGTGAACTTATTGACGCATCAAAGGGGTATATAAAGAATGTGGCTAACCAGTCACTGCCTATCCAATGAATTCCTCATATAGATAATCATTTTAAATAATAACTACCATTCCTTATAAAATATACATTTTGGTTAATGAATACATATTTATCAATATTACAATAGTATATCCAATAACTATAAAAGTAAACAGCATATGTAGAAATGGTATACATTATTGGAAATGAAAAAACCATGATAATTGATATGGATTATTATGATAAATTATATGTCAAAAGAAAATAGAGAATTTAATATTTCAAGAGGAATAAAAGGAATCTTGAAATTGAATTTTAATACAATCATTGTAAATATTAATCAGAAACCAACTAGAAGAAGAATAAGGCATGAATTACTACAACATATCACATGTGTAGTAAAATTTCTGTGTGGTTATAATTCAACAAGTTAAATAATATAAAAATATATCTTTGAAACAATACTGTGGAAATTATTATATTTTTTAAAAAAACATTCGAAAAAGCATTTCTTTGAAAATAAATTTTAAGAATATAAAAATTTATGTAATGGCTGAAAATTCCATTTATAAATAATTTTTAAAATATTTTCTTAAAATATTATTATAAAACAATATTTTTGGAGAAAACTGATCTTTGAATCAATAGAGAAATGGAGTCTGGTTTTTTAAAATATAGTTTATAAAAAAATTAATTAATAATGAGTAAAATATGGTACTATTACATGAAATAACGTCATAAATAAACAAAATATAACTGAATTAAAGGGTTTATATAAGAATGACCAAATAATTTCCCCTAATGTAAATTAATTTATAATCAATCGAGAACCAATTGATATTGTGATGAAAGTTGGAGACATAACCTTATTGTTGATGTGAGAATCAACTAATAAATGGATTATGTGTAAAAAATGTAAATCCACAAAAAATTAGGGTAAAAAAAGATAATAAAAAGTTATTACACACAAAATCGTTGAATAATAACAAAAACTATGAAGTAATATAACTCAAATTAAGAAAAAAATAGGTTTTAAAATCCATTTCCCCATGGAAAGACTTTATTTAAATCAAATTTGATTAAATAATCCCAGTTGAAACCCAACATATCTTGAATAGTTAATTAATGATGAAATTATATTTAATATTGGAATTATGTACACCAAATATTATATGTTAGGTGCATAAAAAATATCTCAAGAATGAAAATTGAGATAAAGTCCCTAACACTTTAGTATCTTTGGATCACAACCCCCATTAAAGATATATCTTAAAAAACATTAAAAAACATGGTGATAAAATAATTAATTATATTATATATCAAATAAAAAAGTATATACAACACAAGAAATAAGTATATGGTGAAATATTATTATGAAAAATGGAAATAAAAGTGACATAAGAATACCTCCCCTTGATTTTACTTTCTTGTGAACCTCCCTTAATTTATTGTGTAACAACCTACGCTTTCGCATTTGTTTCCCTTTAAATAATACAATAGCGTGTGTTTTATGCAACATCGAGTTCTAACACACCACAACCAATCAAACTAGCCGTTATGAATAGTAATATCAACTTTTTGAAATTTTATAAATTTTATCTTTCAAAATGGACTCCATTTTTGGTTTTGGAATATTGTAATTAGATTAGGGTGAATTTTTGGTATTTTTCAGCAAACCTTCAATTTTTTATGAATATTGAAAAACACTGAGTTATAGTTTAAAACTGAATTTTTATTTAAATTTTTATTTATTTTATTTAAATTTATTTTAGTTCAAAATAGATACATAATACCTATATATGTTCAATTTAATTAATTGTAGTCTGTTTATAATAATTTTAGAGATATAAAAATTTTATTTATCTTTTTAACGTGTTTTACCCACCTCATAAGAGCATTTGAAATATTACATAAAACACAATTTGACCGCTTCTATGAGTTAAATTTCAAAAATCCGAGAGAAAAAATTGATATCAGTAAGTAAAATGTGGTTCAATTAGATAAAAATAATTTTTGGTGAATATTATCTTTTTTACTTTTATTTACCATGGTTAAAAGTAAATAGGGTAATTAAGGGTAAAAATGATATTATTATTACCCTAAAAAATGTCCTAATTATATTGGATAAGTATAATTAGACCACAAAAAATATTAGGAATAAAATATGAAACATTTTGGTCTAAATGGATTAGATTTGGAAATTTATTATTATTTAATTCAAAGAAGAGATTAAAGAGTTTAAATCAATGATTAATAATTAAACCATTTTTAATATAGGGTTACACATAAGATAAATTCGACTATAAATATTCATTAGAAATATAATTATATTTCCTACATAATCGTATTATATATATATATATATATTAGAGATTAAATAATATATTATATTTATGACACAATGATGATGTAGTAATTACCAACTTAAAGAAATATTAAAATAATTGATATTAGAAATATACAAATAAATATAATTTGTATTTTATCATGAATTAAACTAATTTTATAGGTTAATATGCCATACGAGGGTTGTTTAGATGATTTTTTTTGAAGTAATAATGTTGTTATGAATTTAGAAAAAACAAAAAAAAACCAAATAGTGTCAAAATTGACATAAAAGAGTTTATTTAAACAAATATTATATTATTAATTGATATTCTATTCATAAAAATAAAAGTTTTTACAAAAAGACTTATATAATAACAATTTTATCATTAATGAACCACATCAGGTTCTATTGGAATTATATATTAAGTTTATTAACCATATATTATAAAAATACAAAGAGACATGGTAAATGTCAAACTATTTAACTAAGAGTTAAATCTATAAGATAAGTTTAATATAGTGACACAAACCTCTATAAAACCTATTGGTTTAGTTTTTTTGACCATACCCACCTTATCCTTTAAATAATTTATTTTTGAGCCATCAGAAACAGAAAATTATTTTATTATAAAATAATATTTCTAGTGTTTCCTAAGATGCCCCTCGCCCCTGTTATAAAAGGGAACTTCCCCTTCAATCAAATTCACACCATCAAATCCATTTGGATCACCCAAACCCAGCCCAAATATCCTCTGAACTGTCCTCCATTCATCTTAGAGGACATCCTTTAGTAATAAAGCTAACACATAGATCCATTTAGATAAAATCAATAGGGAGAACCTGAAGAACAGGTAAATATTTCATCACCTCTTTCAAGTTCCTTTCTTATTCCAGTTCTTCTTTAATTGTTGTTTCCATTCTGAAATAATAAATCCAATTTAATAAATATATTGTGATGTTATTATAAATATATTACAGTAATATTAATTATTATACCCATCCTTTCAATAAATTGTCACCATACGTGCGTACGTACGACTTATCATCTCCACGTAGTGGTGTAATTGTTATTCAATATATTATTATTTGGATGGATATAATAATGTTGTGTAATTGATGTAAATATTAAATATAACATGATATTTATTATTTATATTATATATACTATCCAAATATATATTATTTTAATATCAAAATAATGATATTGGTGCTAGTGCGTACATATGGATTATTGTCTCCATGGACACGATGAGATTCATTCCCCATCAAATCCATTCAAGACTAATTTTCATTTGATTATTAGAAATAATTTTTAAAGACTTGATATAATTATATATATGAATAATATACATCCCATCCATAACAAATATGACTTACATAACAAAGCATATAAAGGAAAATGAATCAGTTAACACCTGAAACGACGATAATACACCGATATTATTAACAAACCAATGTTGAAAGATCATATTTGATATCATATTAATTTACATGATTTTTGTATAATTTAAAAAAAATTCTTTCACAATTAAACATGAGATTAACCTACCCTCAACAAAGGAAAAGTACAAGGTTAGGGTTAATTATACAATCTTTTCATTATCTGAGGTTGTTTATACGTAATTATCTACTCGAACCTCTTTATCATCCAAATCCATGTTTCTTAAAAATATATTTTAAAAAATTATTACTATTTTATAGACTAGGGTTTAAAGTCATCTACACACTTTTTTGACTTTTATAAGATGTTTATAATGGAATATTTCTGTCGTTTTCCAAACAAGGAACTTTTTGGCCATCTGAACAAATTTAAGGTAAGAATATTTTTCAACATATACAGCGGGTGTGGATATTTAATGCCATTATAACTCTGTAAAAACATACATTACAATAATATAAGAATATTTTCAAAATAAATTTTATCTTTTATAATTATATTTCTTTAAAATTATTTCAAAATAGAAATAGATATTTTCCAAAAAATGATTTGATTTCATCTATGTCAACATCCATTGATGGATTGTAAGATTATTTGAGTTTTATTTATTATGATACAATACATATATATTGTATTGAAGGTTTTGTTATATGATTGACTGTAGATGTGCTATTTTTATACCATTCATAGTTTATGGATAATATATTGACATTCTGTATGAAAGACTTAATAAGAATGTTTATGGTATGTTTAAACCTTTTCATACGAGTAATGCATTGGACTTAGTATGTTATGGGTGGAGCCCTCTATATCTCCTCAATGCATTGGTAGGTCTCATGAGAAAAACTAGTGACTTGGTAGAAATCCACGAAAAAATATTATGTTTAGTCTTGGAACAAGGCCTTGACTAAGTGGTTATGAATGTTTGGCATTATCCATTCAATCATTATAAAAGTGGCTATTGATATTTCTTGTGATTTTTAGACTAGAATAATTTCCACGTGAATAAGTAAATGGAATTATTTGATTTTACAATTTCCATATTATACAAAAGTTCATGTTTATAAGGATTTTTTAGTCGTATACATTTCTTTAAATGTTTGTTCTTATTTATGAAGGTTTCCATTATTTTGTTTTCCTTACTGAGCATATGAGATCAACCTCTTATATGTTTTATTTTTTCTACGATGCGGAGAAGTAAATTATGACTGACATACAAGGATTGTCTATGGGATCTAGGTGTTGTCTTTGGAAACAATGTTGTTGTAGGTTTTCATTTTACGATGTAATGTAATCCTTATGAATGTATCTAGTTCTTCCAATGATACTAAACTAATAAGTATTTCGAGACATAATTTTTTGTGATCATGCCAATGATACGTAATAATGCACCGACTCTAGGCTTCTTGGGTCGGGTCACTATAGTTGGTATCTGAGAATGTTAATTACAAACCATGGAATCTATATTTAGATAAACTCTTATTAGAGCACATTACCCTAATATAGACTTCGAGGATTTGTATAGAGGAACTTCCTAAATTTTGGTATTGTAGAGATTTTGTGAGTTTTCCATGAAATACATCTTTATCTGTATATGGGTAGGTAGAAGAAACTCTGACATAGTTGTACCTATGTGTAAAACCCAAAAAACCACTTTGAGATAGCCTCGAATGGGAACTGGTGAATGAAAATGTGCCTTGCTACACTCTTGGTTACAACACTCTTGGGGGATGAACTAAGGATAATTCTCATTTTTTAAAAACAATTATAAACGGTTTATCAATATATATTTTCTCAATGAAAACATTTTTATGATTATGGATTATATCCATAAATTGTACAATTTTTTTTAAGTGTTTTAAAAGTTTGTATTTATGTATTTCGATTCATAAACTAATCTAGTTTATGCCATTGTTTAGAAATGGACCATACTGGAAGGAATGAAACCAAATCAATGCACACACTCAACGTAAAGATTTACCTCCTACTAAAGATAATTACAGTGGAGCTGGTGATACAACTGTTGCTGATAAGCTAATCACCATATTGGGACAACACATTCTGTTATGAATTATAACCTTACCCGTATGGAGCACCCTGATCCACAACATGGATGATCAATGTTATATCGATTCATGTGGAAAAATCCACTAACATTAAATAGGGGTACAAATTCATCAGTAGCTGAGAAATGGATAAATTCCATAGAGAATATATTCCACGACTTGGGGAGTAGTGAAAGGGAAAATGTTGTCATGGAAGTTTACCACCTCACTGGAGATACTAATCAATGGTGGTCATTGATTCAAAACACAAAGGAATATGATTAAGTATCAAATATGGAATGAACAGATTTTATAGATCTTTTCATAGAAAAATAATTTCCTCGTACCATCGAGCAGATATTGAAAGGCAATTTCTGAGTTTGAGGAAAAAGGAGGATGAGAATCTTGCAAAGTATGAGGCTATCTTTACAAGGTTATATATAATGTTGCAGATTATATACGTAACCCTATAGGTAAGATGGGTTGTTTCTTTGATGGGTTAAAACCATTTATCTGTCGAGCATTAGTCTCACAATCCTTCTCGTCGTATGAAGATATTGTCTCATGTGGTATCAAGATAGAAAAATAATTCTCAAAGTCTTATGACTTTAATGCAAAACAAGAGAAAAAGAGATCGGATGAACGCACATGAAATGGAAATAAGGGGATGAAAGGAAAAGTGGAATATCCATCCTATAGTAAATGTGGGAAGAAACACCCTGGTACTTTTCTAAATGTTATGGGGGTTTATTACATGTGTGGTGAAAAAGGCCACTAAGCTCATGATTGCAAGAGGAAGATAGAGGCTGTCGATGTTTAATGCTACAATTGTAGTAAAAGGGGGAATTATGTGAATTAATTTCATAAGAGTCAGGGTAACATACCGCAAAAAAGACCAAGGGATTAATTCCAAGCTTATGTTATCACTACAGCTAAGATTGAAGCTCTGAAAGACGTAGTTGTAGGTAATTTAGAGGTTTCCTCTAGTTTCACAAATGATTTATTTTATTCTGGGTCCTCGCATTGTTTAATATCTTCCTAGTTTACTAAAAAAATTAGATATTTCCAATTTTATTTAACAAGGGAGTTGTAAGTCAAAACACCTAAGGGAATTATCATTACAAAAATGTTTTTTGAATCTGTCCCCATTAGGGCATATAAATGTTCTTTATTTGTCGATCTCATCATCATACCCATGATTGAATTTGATATAATCCTTGGTATGGATTGGATTTTGGACCATGATGAAAATATTTATTGTAAGAAGAAATAAGTCACTATTTTGGATGACGATGACAAAGAACACCTTATCATTATAGCAGAATCACCACACCCTAATTCTTATTTAGATCTACCCCAGTTGCTCAACTAAATTAAATTATTGGGGAGATAGAAAATGAAATAATTGTGGTTGAGGAAAAGAATGTTCAAATAGAGGATGTACCTATTGTTATAGAATATGTTGTTGTGTTTCCAGAAGATTTACCCGGACATCCTCCAAAATGGGAAATTGAGTTTTCAATTGATTTAATTTCTGGATCAAGGCCCATATCGAAGACCCCTTATAGATTGTCCACTGTGGAATTAATGGAACTAAAGAAACATCATGAGGAATTGAGTAATAAGGTATTTATTCACCGTATTGTTTTTTTTGGGGGAGCCCATTTCCTTTTTGTTAAGAATAAAGATTGATCTATGAGGTTATGCATTTATTACATGGAGATCAATGCAATAACAATAATGAAAATTATCCCATACATTGCATTGATGATTTATTTGACCAACATAATGGAGATCAATACTTTTCAAATATTGACCTTTGATATGGATATCATCAGTTGTGTGTGAAAAAGGAAGACATTCTAAAAACGGCATTTTGAACCAGGTACGAGCATTACGAGTTTACAGTAATGCCTTTTGGATTGATAAATGCACCATCTGTCTTAATGGATCTAAAGAATAATGTTTTCAAGGAATATCTTTATGAAATTGTAGTGGTATTTATTGATGATATAATGTTATACTCCAAAAGCAATGAAGATCATGAAAATAACTTTTTCATTATCTTGAAGACTCTTAAAAGAAATGAATTATATGGGAAGTTTAACAAGTGTGAATTCTAGCATCAGGATATTTATTTTCATGGATATATTATCTCCATGGATGGAATCTATGATGACCCTTCTATGTCTCAGGAAATCCCAAAATGGCCAGCACTGATGAGTATAACATAGGTACAAATTTATATTGGTTTAGTATGTTATTATCGACGTTTCATCCAGAATTTTTCCCTGTTGGATAACCCATTAACAATGCTCAGACGAAAAGGGGTTAAATTTGTATGGAAAAAAGAGTGTGAATAATTTTTTGAATAGTTGAAGATAATATTATTCAATTCTTCTATCTTGGCTCTACCCCTCGGGGAATGATGGGTTTGATATTTATTGGGATGTATCGATGAAAGGACATGGTTTTGTCTTTATGTAGAATGATAGAGTTATTTCCTGTGCATCATGATTGCAAAAAAATCATGAGAAAAACTATCCTACTCAAAATCTTGAGTTATCAACTGTAATATGTGCTTTGATGATATAGAGACATTATCTCTTTGGTGAAAAATGTGAGATTTATACTGATCCCAAGAGTTTGAAGTATATTTTCTCACCGAAAGAACTCAACATGAGGTAAATGAGATGGCTTAAACTACTCAAGGATTATGATTGGATGATACACTACCTCTCATGGAAGGCAAATAAGGTGGCAGATGCTTTGAGCAGAAAATATCAAGGATTTTTGAACACGATTACAGTTGAAAAGAATCCTATATACATGGATGCAGTAAATATGGATATGGGAATAACAATTGAAGGTGATAGATAAATGCTTTTCCAGATGGTTTCTAAACCATATTTACTATAAAGGATAAAAATTCTCGGGCTGATGATGAGGACTTTCAAAGAAGTTTATAGCTGTGAATAACGTGAGATTGATTTACTTCGTATATGCATATGGAATTTTGAAATTCGGGAAGAGAATATATGTTCCTGATATTAATGATATAAAAATATAATTTTTGGATGATTCTCATAGCTCCAATTTCTCTATACACCCTAGGAGCACCAAAATATATAGAGATTTGAAGGAACATTTTTTGGTGGGACAACATGAAGAGGGAGATTGCTGATTTTGTGTCAAGATGTATGGTTTTTCAAAAAGTGAAAGCAAGAAGGAAATAACCTAGAGGATTCGTGAAACCCATTCCCATACCTAATTGGGAATGGTATAATATTACGATGGACTTTGTCATGGGACTACCGATGACTCCTAGACGGAACGATGCAATATGGGTCATTATTGACCGTCTTGCCAAGTTTGCATATTTTTTTCTATAAGAGAAGATTTACAACTTGAAAATATAGCAAGAATATATATTAATGAAGTTGTGAGAATTCATAGTGTACCCCTATAGATTGTTTCTGATCTTGATCCATGTTTTACATCAAGATTCTAGAAAAGTTTTCAAAAAGCCATGGATACTGAACTATTTTTGAGCACTGCCTACCACTGCCAAACTGACGGTCATTTTGAACGGGGTATTCAAACCTGAGAAGACATATTATGATCGTTCCCACTATAATTTCAAAGTTTGTGGGATCAATATTTACCTCTGGTAGAATTTTCCAATAACAATAGCTCCTATCTAAGTATTCAGATGGCACCGTATGAAGCGTTATATAGAATGAGATGTCGCACACCAACATGTTGGTATGATGTTGGTGAAAAAAAACTCATAGGTATATAACATGTGGTGGAAATGATGTAAAAGGTAAAGGTAATCCAAAACTACATCAAGGAAGCTCCAAGTAGACAGAAGAGATATGATTATAATGGAAGAAAGATTTGGAATTTTCGGTAGGAGATCTTTTTTTCTTGAAGGTATCTCCATGGAAGGGTGTTATATGTTTCTGTAAGAAAGGAAAATTAAGTCCCACGTACATAAGACCATTCGAAATTATAGAACGAATTGGGTTTGTAGCTTACCGTTTGACAATGCAGCCACGTCTCTCCAAAGATCAGGAAGTGTTCCACGTATCACTATTGAAAAATACATGCCTGACCCAACGCATGTACTCACCTATGAAGAATTAGAGCTGGAACCCAATATGTCTCTTTCCGAAGAGCCTATTAAGGTTCTTGATATAAGAGAACAAGTGTTGAAAAACTGGATGACTCTTCTAGTAAAAGATCTATGGAGAAACCGTAATATGGAAGAGGAAATGTGGGATCCTGAGGAACTTATGATGAAGAGAAACTCGAGTCTGTTTATGCAGTAATATTCTAGAAATTTCGAGGATGAAATTATTTTAAGGAGGGGAGAATGTATCACCCCAAGCTTCAGCGGTAAGTTTCCCTTTGAATAATACAATAGCGTGTGTTGTACGCAGCTTCGAGTTCTAACACACCAGAACCAATCAAAATAGATGTTAATAATAGTAATACCCACTTTTAGAAATTTTACAAATTCTATAATTCAAAATGGACTTCATTTTTGGATTCATAATATTGAAATTAGCTTAGGGTGAATTTTTTGTATTTTTTTTGAAAACATTCAATTTTTTATGAATAGTGAAAAACACTAAGTTATAGTTTAAAACAGAATTTTTATTGAAATTTATTTTAGATAAATATAGATACATAATACCTATATAAGATCAATGTAATTCATTGGAATTACTTTATAATAATTTTAGATATATAAATATTTTATTGAACTTTTTACCGTCTTTTACCCACCTCCTATGAGAATTTTCAAATATACATAAAACATAATTTTACCACTTCTATGAGTTCAATTTAAAAAATCTGGGAGACACTGTTGATATCAGTAAGTAAAATGTGGTTCAATAATATTAAAATAATTTTTGTTGAATAGCAACTTATTACATTTATTTAATACGATTAAAAGTAAATAGGGTAATTAAGGGTAAAAATGATATTATTATTACCCTAACACATGTCTTAATTCTATTGGATAAGTATAATTCAACCAAAAACAACCGTAGGAATAAAATATGATCCTTTTTGGTCCACTTGGATTAGATTAGGACATTTATTATTATTCAATTCAATGAAGAGTTAAAAGAGTGAAAATCCATGTTCAATAACTAAATCATTTTTAATATAGGGTTCCAAATAAGAAAAATATGAATATAAATATTCATTAGAAAGATAAAAATATTTACTACAGGATAGTATTTTATTTATATTTTTGAGAAATTAAAAAAGTAATTTATTTATGAAAAATGATGATGTTGTAATTACCTAATTATTGAAATATTAAAATAACTGATATTATAAATATCCAAATAAATGTAATTTGAGAATTTTTCCGAATTACACTGATTTTATAGGTTAATATTACATAATAAGGGTGGTTAGATGATATTTTTTCGAAGTAATAATTCTGTTATGAATTTAGGAAAAACTAAATACCAAATAGTGTCTAAATTGACATAAAAGAGTTTTTAAAATAAATATATTATTAATTTATATTATATTTTTGAAATTATAAGGATTTCCCAAAAGCCTTATATAATAATATTTTTATCATTAATGAACCACTTGGGGTTATCTTGTAAGTATATAAAGTTTATTATTAACCATATAATATAAAAATACAAAGAGATATGGTAAATGTCAAACTATTTAACTTAGAGTTAAATATAAAAGATAAGGTTAATATAGTGTCCAAAACCTTTCCAAAAACTATTAGTTGAGTGGTTTTAGAACCATCCCCACCTTAGCCTCTAATTAAAACATTTTTGATCCCTTATAAACCTATAAAAATTCTGTTATAAAATAATATATCTTGCATTTTCTAAGGTACCCCTCACACCTTTTATAAAGGGCACTTCACCATCTCTCAAATTCACACCATAAAACCATTTGTATTGGCCAAACCCTACCCAAATACCCTCTCAACTGTCCCTAATTCATCCTAGAGGCTTTCATTTAGTCAAACCACCAACCTATGGAGCCCTTTTGATCAAGTCAAAAGAAAGCACCTGATGAAGTGGTAAATATTTAATCACAATTCCTTTCTTCTTCCACATCCGCTTTCTTTGTTGTTTCTATTATAAAATAATAACTCTAGTATCTTCTATATAATTTTATGTTATTATATATATGGTACAACCATATTAATTATTCTATCTATCCTTTGAATAACATGTCATCATACGTGTGCACGTACGGCTTACTGTCTTCACGTCGTGGTGTAATTGTTATTTAATACATTATTATTTGGATGGGTATAAAAATGATATCTAATTTATGTAAATAATAAATATAAAATTATAATGATTCTATATAAATGATATACGATACAATTATATATTAATTTAATATCAAAAGAATGATATTTTCGCTAGTGTGTACGTACGGATTACCGTCTCTACGAACGCGATGAGATTCATTCCCCCATCGTATCAATTCAAGACTAATTTTTATTTGATGATTAAAAATAATATTTAAAGACATGATATCAATATGTATATAATTATTATACATCTTGTCCATAAATAATATGAATTACATAACAATGCATATAAATGAAAAAAATTAGTTAACACCTGAAATGACGATAATAATGTGATATTATTAACAAAGAAATGTTGAAAGATCATAAATGATATCATATTAATGTATATTATTCTTGTATAATTTAATAACAAATATTTCAGCATTATACAGGTGGTTACCCTACAATCAACCAAGTAAAATTACTTGGTAAGGGCTAATTATACAATCTCTTCATTATCTGAGATTGTTTATATGTAATTATCCATTGGGACCTCTTTATCATCCACATACATGTTTGTTAAAAATTTATATCAAAGCATTCATACAATTTTATAGACTATGGGTTAAATTCATTTATACCCTTGTTTTACTTTTATAAGATGTTTATAAAGGAATCCTTCCTTCGTTTTCTAAACAAGGTACTTTTTGTTCTTTTTGACAAATTTTAGGTAAGAATTATTCTTTAAACATATATGGAGGGTGTGCCTATTTTATTCCGTTATAACATCGTTGAAGCTTCAGTTTCCAGATTATAAGAATATTTTCAAAATAAATATTTTATTTTATAATTATATGACATTTAAATGATTTCAAAATTAAAAGGGTTATTTCTCCAAAAAAAATTATTTCATTTACGTCAACATCCTGTGATTAATTGTAAGCTTATTTGATTTTCATTTATTATGATACACAATTTCCATATTGTTTTGATGGTTTTGTAAAAAAATTTACTATGGAGGTTATATTTTTAGTCTTGTCACAGTTTATAAATAATGTATTGACATTTTGTATGTTTTTTTAATACGAATGTTTATGTTATGATTAAAGCATTTCATATAAGGAATGAATTGGACTTAGTAAGTGAAGGGTGGAGCCTGTTATATCTCCTTGATGCAGCAGTAGGTCTCATGAGACAAACTAGTGTCTTGGAACAAGGCCTCGACAAAATATTATTTGTAGTATTTGCACAAGGCCTTGACTACGTGGTTATGAAATTATGATATTATGCATTCCATCATTATGAATGTGGCTATTTATATTGCGTGTGATTATTCGATTAGTAGAATTTCCATGTGAATAATTAAAAATAATTATTTGATTTTATATTTTCCATATTATACTGAAGTTCACGTTTAATATGATTTTGTTTTAGTCTTTTACATTTCCTCAAATGTTTATGATTACTATAAAAGTTTCTTACATATTTTTATCCTTACTGAGCATTTGAGCTCACCCCTTTCTATGTTTTATTTTTCCTAGGATTGGAAGAAATATATTATGACGGACCTGAAGGGATAGACTAGGGGGTCCCAGTGTTGTCTAAGGAAACAATGTTGTTGGATTTTTCCATTTTAATTACTATGCAATATAAACCTTATGAATGTATCTAGTTCTTCCAAGGCTATTAAACTAATCGGTCTTTTGAGACATGATCTTTTGCGGTCATGCCAATGATACATAATATTACACCGACTCTGGGCTTCTGGGTTCGGGGCATCGCATATTGTATAATTGTTTTTAATAATTAAATAAAATTTCACAAAACCATAAACATATTTATGATATCATAAATGATTTTTCAATAATTCACCATTACTCATTTTTTAGTAATCATTCATTATTTCACTATTAATGGTGTTTAATTGCCTAGTTTCCCAAGAATGACTGAACTGGTTAATTATTGTTTGTATCATGGTACAATCAAATCCAAAATTAAAAACATTATATTAATATCATATATATTCATTATATATTTATTTATATTAAATCATAATATTATGAGATTTTAATTGAAATGTACAATTCATGGAGACTGTACGCTATATATATGCAGGAATGCCACTTTCATTACTTTTCTGTATTTAAAAGAATGGAACAAAAATGATATATTTGTATTTTTAAATTATAATTAAATTATCATATTTAGATAATATATGCCACATATTTTTAATAATACTCTTTTTAATATGTTCCACATATTGTGAAAATGAATTTCTTCTCTCTAAGGATGTGGTAGTCCACACTTTAAAAAATTATGTTATCGTATTCACACAGTGTGAAATGCATGATGGTATGTGTTACAGAAAAAATTAAAAATAGTAATTAAAAAATAAATAACATATAAATATTATATACTTTTTTCCATCATAATTCCTTACCATGGGAGGTGGTAATGAAAAAACAAAAGACCTCGATTTGTGAGGCGGTAGTTCATCATACACATAAATGGTAACTTCACATCCCATTTGACTGAATTGTGTTTAATTGTTGTTACTACACATATAATAACAATGTCTTACATCATTAATGATATATAGGTTATTATATAATCATGTAATGACAACATTTTAGGGGGTGGATGATGTAAATAAAACAAAAGAGCTAGATGAAGGATGTCACCTTTTATTTGGGAAACTACTATTCATATATAACAAAGAGATTCCTTTAATGGATCTCTTTTAAAGGGTAGGATGATAGTATAATGGATTGGGTTTTTTTATATTATTTATACTTGTTTCGGAAATTAAAATGGTGTTAGTAGTGTGAATATTTGGTAGGGGTGAGTGACTTTTTAAAGTGTATAAGGAGTGTCATTCTTGTAAATTTTTTAAAAGGAAAATCAACCAACATTTTTTCCAGGTTATGTGGCACAAATAATGGAATCACCATGATAAAATAACTTATAGGTTATAAATATGAGAGTCAAATGGGATTTTACAATTTTTTTATTCATTCACCCTAATTTTTTATATTTACTCCCTTGTAATGGTAATTTTCCTCTTAATTGTTATAATTAATTTTAATCGTATTAAATATTATTTAGGGAAAAAAATAATGACATTATTAAACAATATAAATGGTTATTATTCAGAATATGGAATAAATTTTTCTAATTTATTATAATAGAAATGTATGAAACTAATTTAAATTTATTCTTGTTGACATTATGACAATATAGGTTTTGGAAGTAAAATTTTTCGAAAGTTTGTTATGTTTTTATACCCAATATAAATATGAAATTTATTCAAATGAACTAAATTGATTTAATTTATATAAATTTTTTATAATTATGATTTTAAACCAATAGGATAAATGTTGAAATAAAAATAAATTAGATCAAAAAGAATTTTTGAATTATTTTTCATTATTTTTAACTATAAATTAAAAAATATAATATTTCAGAAAAATATAAATAATACAATATAATAGACTTTTTAAGTTATTTTTTTTAATTTAAATGTTTTTTTGATATGTAATATTTATAATTTATCTGAAATTTTGCTTTAAAATATGTTATCCTTTAAAAATCTGTAAATGTATCATAAGGAAAATATATATTTTTATGTGTGAAATTGTGTTTTTTTGTATTTTATTCCTAAAACAATTATTGGATAGATTTTTAAAATATTTTATTATTATTTTATATATTTTAGTGTTATATCAAAAAATAAATTTTATAAACTCTATTTTTTAGGATAAATATCTATTTACTAATAAAAATAGTTTTCTATAGAAATATAACTTTCTATATTTAGTTGAATATTATAATCATATCTACTTAATTGAATACAATAAATTCATCCAATATTTATATAGACAGTATATTTTCATGTTAGTTAATCATATTCATAACGACTAATTTAATAGATAAGTTATATATTATTATATTAAATAATATTATCATTATTTGGCCGAAATCAGTCGTACATATAATACAATATATTGTATAATGTCTTTGTCTCAGGTAACACAAGAGAACTCGACAATGAATTCATTAAAATCTATATATTTAATTTATTTTAAACAGTAATTATATTGTAATGTATGGGGATATTATATTCACAGATTAATTTGGTGTTTCATGTCATAAATTATATCAAATATAATGTTCTTATTTTATAATTTTTGGGAATTAATTAATATATTTAAATAAATCTCTAAACCTATATCTTAATTTACAACGTCTAAAATAAAAACATTTACATTAAAATTATTATTTTATAAAAAATTACAATTCCATTCAAAACTGTTTAATATAAAATGATGCTAAGTTATTTTGGTTTAAAATAACATTAAATATGTCCCAAATTTGATACACGATGAAAAAATGACAGTAAACCCCATCGTTTTACATTTTTTACAACCTATATTTCCATGATCTATATTTTGAAATTACTAAAAAAATACACCACGTTTTCTCTAAGTGTACTACAATTTCATTATTTTCACTCACTCATAATCAATACTCAATGAATATATTTCAAGTTTTCTTCACCTGTAGTCCCACCATAGCATCGTCACTCCCCATTGGTTCCATAACTCAATATCATGGAGTAATTCATCAATGAAAGGGAAATATCCACATCACTTTTCCATTCATGTTCCCTTATTATGCATTATTTATTCAAATGTTGAATCTATGTTATATTTTCCACATTATTTTTTCCAATTAATTTGTTAAGAGTATTTTATTAATTTGATACCCTTTCCCCTCTCATTTTACCCTTTTATGAAACAACATTTTATACTCTTTATTCTTCAATATTTCATTCAGAAAATTTCCCTGTAATCCTCACTAAATGGTCATTTATATAATTCTTATAAATACAAAATTTTCATTCATTTACAAGGGAGATAAACTAAATGTAAAAATTATTTATTGGATTCTTTTATTAACATACCTAAAAACCGTATTCCATTTATGTAGTTGAAAATTAAATAATGATAAAGTTTTTAATTTTTTTAAACCCAAATATTTTTAAATGAAACACTTTTTTATATTCTCCATGCGATTTTTTATAAATTCTCTTATAGTTATATATGTATATCATATTGTTAATGAAATAGGATTTGTATTCCCTATGATATCTCCAATACATTGTATGAAGAATATAATCACTAGGGATTACATGTTTTATAATACCATTGTTAATAATCATGTTAATCTTCATATATTACCCCTTAGTGAAAAATATTTTTGATATTATTAAAAATGTATAATTTAAATCAAGTATCGACATTTTCATGTCATTATTCATGCAGTTTTTATTAAAATATTGATTATTTATCTTTTCATGGGCCTTAATGACATTCATCAATGTCTTATTAATATTCCTCTAGATCACCTATAAATTTATTTACCATACCGGGCCTGATTTTCCCTACTTTCCCTTGATTTATTTTCAAAAGATATGATATTTAATAATTGTACTTAGGATGAACCCATGACTATGTTTTAAATTGGATTTAGAAGAAAGTATTCTGTGTAAATTTATTATGTTCCTTATTTTGAAGAAAATAAACAATACAAGACCCTCTTTTACTACCATATAAATGATATTTTTCGGTAATAAAAATATATTATTCTGTAATTGGTATCAAAGGATAGTTTAGATAATTGTGGAAATTAAGATTTAAAATATATAGGAATAAAATCTGAGAAAATGATAAATATTGTAATATATCTTGGTATTTTATTGAAGTATTAAGTAAGTGGGTTCTATGAAATAAATTCCATATCTAGATTTGAAGAAGTATATATGGTTCTACAATAGATATATATATGGGTAATGTTAAAAAATAGTACATTGAAAAAGACTCAAATGGGAACTGGTGCACAAAAATGGTGCTTGATGCATTTTATGATTTACACTCTTAGGGGATATGTTTGGAAAATCGAAGGTTTTTATGAACTATAACAATATAATTATATAAAATGGATTTTTGATTATGAATAAAATATATATGGATTATATTTGATGAAAAATGATTCATAAAAAAATGATTATTAAAGTATACATGTTTCTCAAAATGTTTTTCTGATTTATGAAATTTATATTAATGATGAGGATATATGTAAACAATGAGCACAACAGACCATGCCCTGGAAAACCTCTGATGAAATCTGAAATGGATGACATCATGGGAACAATGAATCAATTATATCGAGTTATGAAAAATTTATGGACTTAGGATGAGAGACCAGATTCACCTTGAAGAGAAACGATTTTTGTTGAGTCCTTTATGATTTCAAGACAACCATATTTTACTAGATCTACCAACCCATTTATTTCATAACAACGGATAAATACAATATAAAAGGTCATTCATTTAAAATGTTGTTAAAAATAGACAATCTAACCATGTGTGTATACTGCTTAGAGGATGAAGCTGATCAGTGGTGGACATTGTTTAAAATCATTAGTCTAATAAGGGAGATTGATAATATAGAGGGGAAATAGTTCATGGGATCATTTTATAACAAATATACCCCCTATTAAATGTTATGGAATTGAAAAAGAAATTCCTAGAGATAATACATAAGAAAAACTAATATGGGGTATGCTATGAGATGAATTTTCAATGCCTTTCCCAATACAAATATATCTCTTCTATGGATCCTAATAAATCATATGACATATTCTATAGATGATTAAGATCCAATTTACCTTGTAATCTAGTCAATCAAGACTATAAAATATTTGAGTACATAATGTGGTGTGATATAAAGGTTGTACTAGTGTTGGGAAATGTTTAGTAATCACACAAATCATATTAAAAGAATATATCTTTATAGAAAAAAATTGGGAGGAAATTTTATTACAAAAGAAGAGAAAATAAAGTGAGACTTCTTACAAGACACAAATGTGGGATGAATAATTCAGGGAACTAATTTCATATGAGTGGAAAATGTTACATGTTTGGATGATATGGACATATATCTCGGAACTGTACTGTTGAGTTGAAGCCCCAACATCTCTACTCAAATTAAAAAGGGATGATGTTTCATACAATAGATTAATTCCAACATTTCATTATGGAAAACATGGACACATTTCCAATCATTTTTCAAATTATAACATAATGTAAATAAATCACTATCAACCTCATCGTTGGAAAATAGAGAAATCTTGATAATTTTATATCCTGAGGAATAAAGTATAATTTCCAAAATATATGGATGAAGGTATTATTGTTTTTCTCCAATTGATATCGACTAAATAGTTTTATTATTGTTCAATGAATTAAATTATTTTCCCAATGTTTCAAAATAAAATACAATCAGTCCCTATAGTTATAGAAGTATAGTTGGCTATCAAGACTCTAGGAGAGATTATCTACACACCAACAGTGTAGAAAATCTATAGTGTTGATTTTGGAGGGAAAAATCTCATCAATAATCTAATTGTCATTTCCATGGTGGAATTAAATATTATACTAGAGAATGAAAATTTATTAAAATTATAATTATATTTTTTTTACTACTGATACAATTATATTTTATTAGTATAGAGTGGCTAACCTAATGTTATCTTTAAATATGAGTATTCTGACATGTCATTTTACTAGAATCAGCTACTATAAAGACCCATACATTACATACATAGTTATTACTTAAAAATTTAAGCACAATTATAACAACATATAACAAAACTATGAAAGTACTGTATAGGTATAGTGTCTTTAGAAACTAGGAAACATAAACAAATCATTCGTAATGAATCTATATTGTCTCCCATTAATTTCATCATATATAGAATCCATTTTTGGCATATCCTACATAATACCCTTCTTCCTGACCTGGGGAAAAGAAAACATACAAAAGGGTGAGCTCAAATGGTCATTAAGGGTAAACAAAAAAAAATATCATTCACATCATATTCGTAAGAACATAATATTTTGGAAATCTTAACCTACAAAAGAGATGATAATTTCATAACATGGGATAAATCATAGTAGTGAAATATAATCCCAATAATCATAAAATAAAACATGAAACTTTGTTTCATACACACAAAATCATATAGAATCATTTATTAGTATTCAAGACTCATTACCAATACTATCTTAGCTGACAAAGTCCATTTCTGAACCGAGTTCACTCCTCATTTCAGTCCTGTATCACTGAACCTGATTAACCTGAAATTCCATCCAAATCTAACTCATGACATATAAATCTCTAACCCATGCATTGGAGGGAGATATAGGTCCCAACCATATCATAATGATACCATTCTTATGTGTGCCACAAGGTCATAAATCATACATCATATCATAACCCATAAAAATGGGATTTTTAAACATCATGTAATCATAAAATAATCCATATAAGATAAAAGGACATCATAAAAATAATTACATCATAACATAATCAAATCAATGTAATAAATTGGGATAGAAATACAACCCTATATTATCTTATATGGAAAATAATTTTGATAAAACACTTGAACTTCATTCTTGAGAAAAATATCATTTCTACTTCAGAAACATTTTTCTTTTCTTAACATGTCATATAATTTTAAACTAAAATAAATTGATTAAAAATAATAATGAAAACTTGTAAAGGAATATTCATGGAAATAGTGTTCTATTATGTCATTGAAATCCATTCATGTCATATATGTTAAAAAAACATGTTTCTCGTACTTTGGCTGAAAAAGTCAATAAGTACCTCGTACCAAAAACGACAAAAGATTCATTTCATATCTTTTACTAAAAACTCACCAATGGGTAATATTGGATATAAAAAATTTTAGGAGGATAGAAATAATATTACATATTGAGGGAACATGGATGTGTAAGATAAATATTCCCCATTAAATTCTGAAGTATAAACAATCTCAGAAAAAAAATCGAGATTGCTAGATTTTCCCTTACCTTAAGTCCGATTTTCATCAAACGTGTCTGAACCTCCTGTATAATGATTTAAAAAATGTTATTTACTTATTCTAGAATCGTACTCATTGTTATGATATCATATATGTTCATATTATTTTCTTTTTATTAGTAATATTTCAATGCTACTTGTTATTCGGGTGTTTATTGCTTTTTGTTCTTATGTGTGTTTTGTCGAATAAATTCATATACATATTTTTAGGTTATAGATAGTAATTTAAAGAATATTATTAGTGTAATATATATCATATTTATTCATTCAATTAATTTATATAATCATTATGCATTGAAGATCATGTAGAAAGTGTCGCATCACATCGTGGAGATGATAGGTCGTACGTACGCACAAGCGATGATATCATTCCCATGATCGTGGAATTGTATTTAAGTGTATGTATACTATTTCAGAATAAATATAACTTTACAATAATCATATATTTTTATTCTCTAAACAATTATACCAAACCAAGTATGGTGGTGGTGGAAAATAGATTACACCACGGTGTGGCGACAATATTTTGTATGTACGCACGCGCGGTGATTTCATTTTCCGTAGGATGGATAAATGGTAAAATATGGTTGTTTAATATTTAAAATAACATATCTGTATATGATTGATACTGATTTTATTACGTCATAATGAAACAACTAATGAAGAGGTAGTAGAATAAGAAATAAAGTTGAAAGAATCGGTAACAGACATTACCTATTCTTTGAATCACATCTTCTTAACCTCTTTTTAGGGCACTAAAGATGGTCTTCAAAGAAGACCAAGACCACTTTTATGTTTCTAGGGAAGTGTATAAGATAAATAGGCAGGGTTTTGCCAAGATTTAAGGCTCAACGTGGTGTGAGGAGGAGAGGGAGGAGGTGCCCATTTATAAGGGAGGAGAGGGGCACTTTAGAAAAAACCTGAAATATTATTTTATAATGAAGTCATATTTGGGGTTTAATAGCTCAAAATTGATTTATTAAGATGATATGGTTGGGATGTGCTGAAATCCTCTCAAATAATTTATTTTAGGAAAGTTGAGGTTACTATTTTAACCTTATTATTTAAATTTAACTTTAAGTAAAATAATTTTACTTTTACTGTGTATTCTTGTTTTCTTACACTACATTGTTAATAAACATACTATAACAAGGAAAACTAACCCCAAGTTGTTTATTATTAATATATAAAACTTTATTTAAGACATTTGTAATAACCTTATATTTTTAGGAATAAAATAACAATTAATAATATAATACTTGTTTTAAAAACTATTTTATGTCAATTTTGACACTATTTTGTAAATGATTTTGGTGAAACTCATAACAGCATGATTAGTTCAAAAAAAGTTAATTAAATGAATACTAATATGTCATATTAACCTATATAATTAGTGTAATTTATTAAAAGTCTCAAATTTTATTTATTTGGGTATTTATAATATCAATTATATTAATATTTCCTTAATAAGGTAATTACAGGATCATCATTGTGTCATAAATAAATAAAATTATTTAAAGTATAAAAATTATAAATAAAATACCATTATATAGGAAATACATTTATCTTTCTAGTGGTTATTTATAGTCTAATTTATCTTATTTATATTACTATATTAAAAATGTTTTAGTTATTAAACTTTGATTTTAACTATTTTAAATCTTCTTTAAATAAAATAATATTAAATGTTCTAATCTAATCCAAGTAGACCTAAATGGTCATATTTTATTCCTAAGGTTGTTTTTGGACGAATTAGACTTATCCAATAGAAATAGGAAATGTGTTAGGGTAATAATAATACCATTTTTACCCTTAATTATGCTATTTTCTTTTAACCATGGTAAATAAAAGTAAAAAGTTAGTAATCACCAAAAAATATTTTTATATTATTGAACAAGATTTTAATCCTTGATATTAACCGTGTCTCTCGGATTTTTGAAATTCCACTCACAGAAGCGGTAAAATTATGTTTTATGTTAATTTTCAAACTATCATAGTAGGTGGGTAAAAGCCGGTGAAATGTTCAATAAAATTTTTATATATCTAAAATTATTATAAAATGACTCTAACGAATTACTTTGAACATATATAAGTATTATGTATCAATAATTACCTAAAACAAATTTAAATTAAATAAATAATTATTTAAATAAAAAGTCGGTTTATAAATAGTAACCCAGTGTTTTAACTAGTCATCAAAAATTGTTGTTTTCAGAAAAATACCAAAAATTCACACTAGGATAATTTTGATATTCTGAATCCAAAAATATAGTCCATTTTGAAAGATATAAATTATAAAATTTTAAAAAGTTGGTATTACTATTCATAATCGCTAGTTTTAGAAATATTTTAATAGCATATCGTTGTATAGTGAAACACGGTATTGCGTACAAAACAAGCTATCAAGGAAGGTTGTGATTCCGTGTAAAGAAATCCAAGATAGTGTTGTGTGTAGTGAAAGATTACTTTGATGATGTATATAACATAAAAGCAAAATATTTCTCATAAAAATCTCAAGTGTCTCATTCTACCCAATGTAAAATGAAATTTTCCCTTGAAATTCGTCACTTTGTAACAAACAGATGAGGATACCTCTCCCTCATCATATCCTAAAGCTCCCATGTGGGTTTTTTGAATTGGTGGTTCCACCATTAAACATTTCACCAAGCGAGTGGTCTTGTTCCGTACGACTTTTTCACTACGATCCAGAATCTCTATCAGCTGTTCTTCACAAGAAAGATCTTGCTCCAGCAGTAAAACTTCTAAGCATAGTATATGCGAAGGATCAGGTATGTACTTTCACAGGAGAGATACATGGAACACATCGTGAACTTGAGTGAGATTTAGTGGAAGCGGCAATCGGTATGCTACCTTGCCAACATGATCCGCTATTTCAAAAGGACCAATATTCCTAGGGCTCAGCTTTCCCTTCTTTCCAAATCTCATTACTATCTTCCAAGGAGAGATTCATAAGAACACTTTATTGTCCACTTCAAACTCTTAGTTTTTTTGGTTATCGGCATAACTTTTTTGTCGACTCTGAGCTGATGTTATGTGTTTTTGAATAGATCTGACCTTTTCTGCCATCTCATCAACAAGATCAGGTCCTAATAGCTTTCTTTCCCCAACTTCATCCCAGCAAGTTGTCGTCCTGCATTTATTTCCATAGAGAGTTTCATAAGGAGCCATCTGAATACTGGAGTGAATGCTATTATTATATGAAAATTCCACCAAAGGTAGGTGTTGATTCTAACCACATTTGAAATCCATAGAGCGAGCTCATAACATATCATCTAGATTTTGAATTTTCCTCTCAGGCTGACCGTCTGTCTGAGGTTGATAAGTAGTGCTGAAACTCAACTCTGTATCTAATGTATGCTGAAGACATCGCCAAAACATCGAGTTAATCCTCGGATCTCGATCAGATATAATGGAAAGTGGTACTCTATGAAATCTTACCACTTCCTTTACATATATCCTGGCATGATGATCCAGAGAGAAATCTTCTCCAATAACAATGAAGTGTGCCGAATTTATTAGACGATCAACTATGAACCAGATAGTATTATTTCCTTTTTTTGTTTTAGGAAGTCTGGTGACAAAGTCCATAGTGATGTTTCCCATTTCCATTTCGGTATGGGTAATGGTTGTAACATCCCCTTAGACTTCTGTCTCTCAGCTTCAACTTGCTGACAAACCAATCATCGAGAGACATATTTAGCAACAACTCTTTTCCTTCCATCCCACCAAAAGTACTATTTCAGGTCCCTATACATCTTCATGCTTCTAGGATGAATAGAGAATGATGAACTATGAGCCTCATCCAGTAGCTCGTTCTTTAATTCTAGGATGGGAGGAACACACACCTGATTCCAGAACCTTATTATCCCATCACAATCAAGGTTAAATTCAGAAACATTTCTCACCTTCTTTTGTAACTCTACATCTTCTTTTTGTGCCTCTTTAACCTTCACTTGTATAAATGGTTGAACATTCATTTGAGAAAGATAATATTTTTCCCCTTACATTATAATTCCATGATCCATACTTTGTAAATCCCTAAATAGTAGATATTTTTTGATCCTCATCTTGGATAAGCTAGAATGGTCTAGTCGACTTAATGCACCTGCCACCTTGTTTTCTTTCCCAAGGTGATAAAGAATTGAGTAGTCATAATCCTTAATTAGCTCCAACCGTCTTCTTTGGTTCATATCCAGCTACTTTTGTGTGAAAATATACTTTAAACATTTATGATCAGTATAAATATCACACCATTCTCCATAAAGATAATTCCTCCATATTTTTAATGAAATGATTACCGCATCTAACTCGAAATCATGAGTTTGGTAAATTTTCTCATGGATTTTCAAATGTCCTGAGGCATAAGCTATCACCATATCATTTTTCATGAGAACACACCCCAATCCATTCTTGGATGAATCACTATAGATCATAAATATATCTCCACTACAAGGAAATGTGAGCACAGGTGCACTAGATAACCTTCTTTTTAACTCCTTGAAATTCTATTCACACTCCTCCGTCCAAACAAACATAACTCCACTTCATGTCAAACTGGTGAGCGGATTAGATAATCGTGAAAAATCATTCACAAAATGTCGATATTATCCATCCAAAACAAATAAAACATTCGATATTAGTTACTGTTATTGGTCTCGACCATCTTTCAATAACCTTTGTTTTTTCTGGATTCACAGATATCCCCTCTTTTGAGATTATGGGACCCAAAAATGGAAATTTTTTAAGCCAAAATTCACACTTGTTAAATTTGGAATAATGCATCCCCTTTCTTAGGGTCTTTAATACAATTCTCAGGCGATCTTCATGTTTTTCCTTCCTATTTGAATAGACAAGAATATCGTCTATAATGACTACCAAAAACTGATCAACATAGTCTATAAAGACTCTATTCATTAGATCCATGAAGATAGCAGGGGAATTAGTAAGAACAAATGGAATCACTATAAATTCATAGTGTCCATACCTTGTAAAGAAATTTGTCTTTGGTATATCCTCCCTTTTGATCCTTAATTGATGATACCCTGAATGAAGATCAATCTTGGAAAACTATTGAGCTCCACGTAGTTGGTCAAATATTTCATCACTGCATGGGGGAGGATATTTGTTCTTGATAGTGATCTTTTTATGTTCTCGATAATCAATGTAGAGTCTCATTGATCCATCATTCATCTTAGAAAACAGAGTAGGTACTCCCCAAGGTTATGGACAAGGGCGTATGAATCCCTTATCAATATTCTCTTGGAGTTTCTTCTTCAAATCCTGCAACTCAATTGGGGCCATTCTATAAGGTGTATTTGAAATAAGTAAAGCTCCCGGTATGAGTTATATTGAAAACTAAACCTCATGATTTGTTTGAAGACCAGGAAATTCCTCCGGAAAGTCATCATCAAATGCCAGTACATTGGGAGTATTCTTAATCAGGAGTTTCTACCCCACCATTTGAGATAAATAACCTTCATTTAGTGGAATCAATTCCCATAAGATGGAATAAATTTCCACTGGAAGGTTATGTTCATACTTTTATCTATAGACGATCATAGAATGATCTGGAATATGAAATGTGACTTCACTTATTTGGAAATTGATATGATCTCCATATAAAGAATGTCAATCCATGACAAGAATCACATCAAATTTCACTATAGGAAGGATCACAAGATTTTCAGGAAGCACTTTCCCACAATCTTCAACCAGAGAAGAATTCTAAACTTTTGATGCGAATGTTGTTCCATTAGGGGTTGTCACAACTGACTGAATATCTAGCTGCTGAGGTAATATGGAGATACCCTTAAAAAATTCATTAGAAATAAAAGAGTGGGTGGATCCAGAATCAAATAAAACATTTTCTACTTTAGAGTGGATGATAAGTGTACCTTTCACCACTTCGTTATCATACTCCACATCACTGATAGAAATTGCTTGTGAGTTTCCTTTTTCTTTAGAAATAAGAGTGTTTTTGACATTAAACATCATAAAAAACCCTTGGATTAGGGAATTTATTGGCATAATTCCCCATTTCCTTGCACTCGTAACATTGAAGTGTAGAAGGTGTAATATGTGTAGCCTTTTCATTGTTCGCATCACTAGACATCTTCTTCACATCATTGTGACATTCAAATTCCCGAGGACCTTCCCTTCCCCATTTGAAACATTTAATTTTACCTTTAACACAACTCCCTCCAGGTTTCTTTCCACACTTTGAGCAAAAGGGAATACTCATCTTCTTTTCAGTGTGGTCTTTGGATTTCCCTTTGAATTACATTTTCCTCTTCTTATCAAACCCATATGACTGATGGTTTACTCCAATATCTATCTCATCCTTAAGATCACATCAAATGATTTCCTCGTAGCTATTGATGCCCCTTATGGATAACTACACTCAAAGACTTGGTGTTAAGCCACTAAATAATCAATCGATCTTACTCTCAGGTTGGATAATAATCTCAGAAGCGCACCCTGGAAGACTTGTAAAATTTTCGTTGAAGGTACCAACATATTCATCATCCTTTTTCTTTAGTTCAAGAAACTCCTTCTCCATCTTTGTTCGAAGAATATGAGGGATGTTCTTATGAAAAAATATGTACTTGAACTTGTCCCATTCCATGGATTCAATTTCATCCCGTTGCCTCATATTCTTGATAAGATTCCACCATTGATCAGCTTCACCTTCTGAATGATATACTGCTAAGATGACATTATCATGTTTAAAACATTGAAGAACTGAAAATATCTTTTCAATAGTACTGATCCATTATTCAGCAACTAATGGATCAGTAGACCTACTGAATGAGGGTGTACGCTGCCTCATGAAGGATTTAACAGAATGTTTCTCCTTCCTTTGCTCGTTTGGAAGTCATGCATGATTCATAGCTTGAAAAAGTTGTTCGAGCATGGATACCAGATTTTTCATTCCAGCTCCCATAACGGTTGGTTGCTCAGGGGGACAATCATTGCATTTCCCATCACATTTAGCATTAACCTGGTTCCATCGTGTTCCATCCATTGACTAAAACCAATAAGTATAGTTTGAGAAACACTAATCATAATAGAAAAACCACATAATCATGAATACAATTTCTCACTTAAGGTCTTATCATAGGATATTCATATCCATTTCTAAAACACTAATATTGTGTTCTATGCTTAGACATATCCATAGGGTTCTTACTAAGGCTTTCACATCTTAGTTTCCAATGGTTGACTATACATTTCCTCCAATACCAACTATAAAGACCAATACTTTATATACACTTTTATTACTTCGAAATTGAAGAAAACTTATTAAAAAATATAACAAAACCATTAAAGGGCAATATAGGTATAGTTTCTTTACAAACTAGGAAATATAAACAAATGGTTCATAAAGAATCTACATTGTCTCACATTTATTTCATCATATCTAGAATCCATTTTTTTCATATCCTACTTTATACACTTTTTCCAGACCTGGGGAAAAGAAAACACACAAAAGGCTAAGATCAAATGATCTGTAAGGGTAAACAAAAGAAATATCAAGCACATCATATTCATAAGAACATAATATTAGGGAAATATTAACGTGCAAAAGAGATAATAATTTCATAACATGGGATAAATCATAGATGTAAAATGTAATCCCAATAATCATAACATAAAACACCAAACTTTATTTCATACAGAAATAATCATAGAGAATAATTTCTTATTAGTCAAGACTCATTTTCAAGACAATCTTAGTGGACAAAGTCCATTTCTGAACCGAGTTCACTCCTCATTTCAGTCCTGTCTCACTGAACCAGATTAACCTGCCATTCCAGCCATGTCTATCTCATGAGATATGAATCCTTACCCAATGAATTTGAGGAAGATATAGGTCCCACCCATCTCATAATGATACCATTATTATGTGTTCCACAATATCATAAATCATATATCATAGCATAAGCAATTAAAATGGGATTCTTAAACATCATTCCATCATAATATAATCTTTATAAGATAAAAGTAAAATCATAAAAATAATTCCATCATATCATAATCAAATAAATGTAAAAATAAGGATATAAACAAAACCCTATATTAGCTTAGATGGAAATTTATTTTTATAAAACACTTGAACTTCATTCTTGAGGAAAATATCCTTTCTACTTCAAAAATATTTTTCCATTCTTAACATGTCAATCAATTTTAATCTAAAAGATGTTGATAAAAATTTAACATGAAAACATGTAAAGGATGCTTCATGTAAATAGTGTTCTATGAAATCATAAAAATCAATTCATGTCGTGTAAGTTAAAAACACATTCTTCTTGTACTTTGGTCGGAAAAGTCAAAAAGTACATTGTACCAAAAATGATAAAAGATTCCTTTCATATCTTTTAATAAAAACACTCCAATGGGTAAAATTGGAATTAAAAAAATTTAGGAGGATATAAATAATATTACATATTGAGGGAACATTGATGTGTATGATAAATATTCCCCAGTAAATTCTGATGTATAAACAATCTCGGATTAAAATTGAGATTGCAAGATTTTCCATTAGCATAGGTCTGATTTGCTTCGTATGTGTCTGAACCTCTTGTACATTGATTTAAATAATGTTATTTACTTATTCCATAATCTTACTAATTCATATGAAATCATATATGGTCATATTCTTATCTTCTTGTTAGTAATATTTCATTGTTACTTGTTATTCGGGTGTTTATTGGTTTTTATTCTTATGCGTGTTTTGTTGAATAAATTCTTATTCATTTTTTAGGATATAGATACATCATTTCCAGAATGGAATTAGTGTAATATATATCATATTTATTCATTAAATTCATTTATATAATCATTATTCATTGAATATAATGTAGAACGAGTCACATCACATCGTGGAGACGGTAGGCCGTATGTACGCACGAGCGACGATTCCCTTTTTATGATCGTGAAATTGTATTGAAGTGTATGTATACTATTTCAGAATCAATATCACTTTAAAATTATCATATATAGTTATTCTGTACACCATTATACACATCCAAGTAAGGTGGTGGTGGAAAATAGATTACACCACGGCGTGGAGACGGTATTCCGTACGTACGTACGCGCGGTGTTTTCGTTTTCCGTAGGATGGATAGAAGGTGAAATAGGTTTGTTTCATATTTATAATAACATATTAGTATATTAGTGATACTTATGTTATTAATACATAATTAAACAACTAAATAAGAGGTAGTAAAAGATGAAATAAAGATGAAAGAATCTGTAACAGACATTACCTCTTCTTTGAAGCGCTTCTTCTTAACCTCCTATTAGGGCCCTAATGATGGTCTTTGAAGAAAACCAAACAGATTTATTACAAATACATCCAAACAGATTTATTACAAATATAATGTTGTTATGGGTCGAAATACTCACAACAAATAGATTTTATACAAGTTTAGGTTACTATTTTAACCTTATCATTTAGATTTAGAATTAAGTTACATAATTTTACTTTTACCATGTCTTCTTGTTTTCTTACACTATATGGTTAATAAACATACTATTACAAGCCAAACGAACCCCAAGTGGTTCATTATTAATATATATAACCTTTTCTAAGACATCTGACCTAACCATAGATTTTTAAGTATAAATTAACAATTAATAATAAAATATTTTTTTAAAAACAATTTTTTTTCATATTTGACACTATTTGGTAATTAATTTTTGTGAAAATAATAACAGCATTATTAGATCAAAAAAAGATAATTAAATCAATAATAATATGTCATATTAACCTATAAAATTAGTTTAATTCATGAAAAGTCTCAAATTTCATTTATTTGGGAATTTATAATATCAATTATGTTAATATTCCCTTAATAAGTTAATTACTGCATCATCATTGTGTTCAAATTAAATTAAATTATTTAAAGTCTAAATTTTATAAATAAAATACCATTATATATGAAATATTTTTATCTTTCTACTGAATATTTATAGTTTAATTTATCTTATTTATAAGCCTTTATTAAAAATGTTTTAGTTATTAAACATTGATTTTAACTGTTTTAACTCTTCTTTAAATAAAATAATATTAAATGTCCTAATCTAATCCAAGTAGACCTAAATGGTCATATTTTATTCCTAAGGTTGTTTTTGGTTTAATTAAACTTATCCAATAGAATTAGGACTTCTGTTAGGGTATTAATAATAATATTTTTACCCTTAATTACCTATGTACTTTTAACCGTGGTAAATAAAAGTAAAACGTTACTATTCACAAGAAATTATTCTTATCTTATTGAAACACAGTTTACTACTTGATATTAACCATTTCTCTTGAATTTTAGAAATTCCACTCACAGAAGTGGTAAAATTATGTTTTATGTAAATTTTCAAACACTCCTAGGAGGTGGGTAAACGACCGTGAAAAGATCAATAAAATTTTTATATTTCTAAAATTATAATAAAACGATTTCAATGAATTAATTTTAACTTATATAGGTATTATGTATAAAATTTGACCTAAAATAAATTTAAATAAAATATAGAATTATTTAAATAATAATTCAGTTTTTAAATAGTAACCCTGTTTTTTCAGTATTTAACAAAAATTGAATGTTTTCAGAAAAATACCAAAAATTTTCCCAAGGCTAATTTCGATATTCAGAATCCAAAAATGAAGTCCATTTTGAATTATAAAATTTATAAAATTTAAAAGAGTGGTTATTAAAATTTATAAGGGTTAGTTTTAATAATATTTTAATAGCATATCGTTGTTTTTTGAAACTCGGTATTGTGGACAATGCAAGCTATCAAGGAAGGTCGTGATTGCATGTAAAGAAAGCCAAGCTAGTGTTGTGTGTAGTGAAATATTCCATTGATGATGTATATAACATAAAAAAAAATTCTCATAAAAATCTCTGGTGTTACAGCTACCATATCCATCTTCGTTGAGATGATCCGTGAAGAGGAAGAATGAAATGAAAGTATAAGAGAGGAAAATATTACCATAATTTTGGAATACAATAAATTTTTTTCAGAATAGTTACATGGTCGTCACCCAAAAAGAGATTTATTGTTCTCTAATAAACCCATTCTTGGATCCAATATGATATCAAATAACTTGTATATAGTGGAAAATGTATAGCTAGAGGAATTAAATAATAAACTTCAAGATAATTTTGGGGTGTCTTTTATCTAACCATGTATATCTATTTAGTGAAAAACATTAATATTTGTGAATTAGAAGGATGGATCATTTGACCTATCTATTTAATATAGGGAGTTGAATGGGATCACATTGAAGAACAAATACCCTCTCCCAAGGATTAGTGATTTATTTTACCAACATCATGGGGATAATTTTATATCCCTGATTTATTTTTGATCTGATTATCATGAATTGGGGGTCAGGAAATAAGATATTAGAAATACCACATTCGGATCAATATATTTGAAGTATTTGTTTTTGTTATGAACTCCTCTTTGAGAATTCTCTTTATATACTTATGTATTTTATGGATATATTCATTAATTAATAGCATGAAAAAATTTCATATTATTTTACTGATAATATTATGAAATTTTGAAAAATTAAGGAGGATATTGGTGATCATCGAATGGTTATATTGAAAACATTGATGAATTGATGGCTATTTTGGAAACTCATCATATGTGAATTTTTTTACAACAGTTTTCATTTTTACGTCACATTTTACTCAATGATGGAATCATAGTTTACCTAGACAAAAAAAATGTTTTAAATTAGAGGCCTTATATTAAAATAGAAATTGAGATTTTTAGATTCCATAAAATAGCAACATATTAGGGGATGTTTGTGAAAAATAATTCATCACATTCTAATATAGTAAACATGATAACATGGAAGCGTTCATTCTTCATAAGGACTAATGAGGGTGAAAAAATTTCATAGGAAATAATGATGAGATTGGTAACATCATACATGTTTACTTTAATTTCTATCAGAGAATTATTAATTATTTTTATTGACTCGTCTCGTATGGGTCTTCGGTGAATCCTTATGAAAGATGACATGGGGATTTCCTTTGAATCCTGATAGTTATATCACAATGATCCAAATATTTCAATTCCTATATTGAAGCTATATATAGTTGTGTGTTATCAAAAAAATATTGATGCACTATCTTTATGGTTATAACAATGATATATAAATATAAAACTGATGTGTTAATTATTTAATGAAACCCAAGGAATTTATCATATGAAAAAGAATATTGTAAGAACATTATAGAGAATATTAATATTCTATTCTTTAGTATCATGTAAGAGAAATCAAGGTCCTTAATTCATTATGTTGGAAAGACCATGTTATGGTGGAAATGATTTAGATTCTTGGAGATCCTATGATAAAATACCATGAAGAACTTGACAAGGGAAGCGTAATGGATGAGAAATCATCAACCAAGTCCCAAATTCATTATTAGTAATTTTTACTAGAGATGATTGATAATGATCAATGAAACATCACTTATTATAAAAAATATAGATGTTGTGAAAAATGTTAATTAATATGAGTTTAACAATGATCAAGAAGATATAAAAAA
Source organism: Viscum album (assembly GCA_963277665.1). NCBI lineage: Eukaryota > Viridiplantae > Streptophyta > Magnoliopsida > Santalales > Viscaceae > Viscum > Viscum album. Next base: position 1,656,995,259 of record OY728126.1, on the reverse strand, counting down.
ATTATAATATATTATGTGTTTTATATATTATAGAGATAAAGATTGAATAGGAGGATAATTCCCATAACTATAAATTATATATATATCCAATAAGAACTAAAATTTATAAGTAACTTTGTGGTCATTATTGGTTGGATATATTGATATGGGATATTGTTGACTATACTAAAAGGTGAATTTTTTGTCGGCCAGTGAAGTGTATTAGTAACATCCTAAATCGGTATTATAAAAACTACCCATACTGACAATGATGTGGGATAATATCACTTAGTAATTTTTCACAGGTCTCCCATGAGAAACTATAAGAAACAATGTAATAAGGGTTATAGTAGAACGACTCACCAATATTTCCCATTTTATCACTTTTTGGATGATTTATCTCTTTACCAACATGTTAATATTTATAAAGTGTAAGTGGTGAGGTTTCATGGGGTGACACATTCTATCATTTTTGGTCATGATCGAAGGTTCCCATAAAAATTCTAGAGATGATTACAACATGCTCTGAATAATGAATTTTATTTAACTATAGCCTATCACCCCCATATTTATGGCCAATCTAAAAGGACTATTCAGTTACATGAGGCCATGCTATGATTATGAGAAATGGAATTTAATGGTGAATGGTATCAAAACCTTCCATTAGTTGAATTTTTATACAATAATATCTTCTACTCTAGTATTCAAACAACGCCCTAAAATGACCTATTCATAAAAAAACTATATAACTTCAACTTGTTGGGATGATGTTATTGAGAGAAATATTCTTGGTCCCAATCCTACGAATGATATGATAGAAAATTTTTGTTCCATAAAATACACATAATGGATATTGTGATTTGGTAGAAGATCAATGATGAAAACCATCAAATGGATATGGATTTTGATGTAGTTGATAATGTTTTCCATCAAATATCACCATAGAATTGAGTCATGTGGTTTTAGAAGAAGGAAAATCATATACCAAGGTGCAATATTCCCTATGAAATACTTGATAACACATTACTAATGACTTATCAACTACTACTTATAACAAATATAGATCAATTTCATGATGTATTCCACATATCTCACTTAAGGATATACATCCATGTCCTTTAACATGAAAATTTTTTGGAGGAGGTAAAATAGGAACATGAACTCTCTTATGATGGTTACCATGTAGCGGTCATTGACCATATAGATAATGGTCTACACAACAAGGCTAACCACCTCATAATTTTTTTGAGGAAACATAAATATAAAGAAGAAATGTGTGAAGCAAAAGAGACAATTATAAAGATATATACACACCTTTTCACAATAGGTAGTAGAAGTTGAGCTTTTGGGGATGAATTTTAATGAATGAGGAAGAATTTCACAACCCTTAATTTTAAATTTATATTTTGTTCCCTAAAATTGTGCGTAATTTTATTATAATCATTAATACCGTATATCGTTAATATTGAAGTGGTGTTGGTAGATTATAAAAAATATGTGTTCATTACAATTTGAATTTAACAAGGAAGTTGTTCAAATATGACTGTTGGACAATATGGACATTGGAAATATACTATTGGTAATAATTTTAACATTATAATGTTCTTGTAATTTTAAATCACAATGAAATATTATTGAGGAAAGGGAATATGATGGCCACATCCAGTAGAGTCATGTTGTATGAAGATATTTTAACAAAACCTGGAAGGAAGGTATTGTTACTTGGGATTTCCAATGATTATTCCCATGATGATATTCAATAAATGATGATTGAACAAAATCATATTTTGGAGATGTTCATGTTAGTGGGAATTTCCACTTTAGTGATATTAACTGAGCCACCCCATGAATCTATCACACTCGAAAACCTTAACTATATGTCATATGAGGTTGTTATAATATGTTACGTGTCCAAAACATAATTTTTGAAACTTTAGTTCCATATTATATAGTAAAATTTTTATTCAATAAATTCTATTTTTATATTTCATTTCATAAATATGATGATTTTGATAAATCTAATTTTATGACAGAAAATATAATTTACATAAAGGAATTAATTTTTTATAATAATTTAATTAATTATCAATAATAGTTTTTTAATGAATAAGTATGATAATGAACTATTAATAAAAAATTAATGATAAATTTATTTTATTATGTTAATGAGTATTTTTATGTGTCAAAACTTTTAATATATATTTTCAAGCTGCTATTTTTTTAAAAAATAAGGATTTTTATATTTGGAGTTAAATATTATCAATAATACAGAATTGTTATGATAAAATATATATCATTTTGGAAATTTGAAAATTGAAAAAAATTTAGGTGAATTTTTGGGGATTTTTTATAATTATTAATTTTCTGTGAATAGTAGATATATTCTATGGGGTTTTTTTGGAAATTTTAAAGAATTCATCAATAATTCATAATGATGTAATAATTAATTAAACACAAAAAAAACCTAAAAATTTGTTTTCAATTAATATCAATTATAATAATAAATTAAAATCACTTTAACCATATATGTAACAGTCCTTAGTCGAAACTGAATCATTTAAAATAGAAAATCTTATTTTAAATAATCATTTCTTTTCCATGAAAAAAAATAAGTAATATAAAATAACATTCTGTTTTTGAGGTTCAAAATTACAAAAAATATGTACTAATAGAATAAAATCGTGGGCCAACCCATTTTTTACTTTTTCATAAACAATATTTCCAATTCTACTATTATGAAATTAGAAAACTATTCCTTCAAATTATCAATAAATTCCCACCAATTTATAAATTAAATATCCCTAACATCAATCATCCACGGTTATATATTAGTTTTTCTTCAAAATTATTTTCCCCAAAGGTGTCTTCAATCTTCTATGGCCCCATTCCACATAATCAGGTAGTAACTCATAATGGTAATGAAAATATACACATCTCTTTTCTATTGAAGTTCTTATTTTATGAGAAATGTCTTCAAATTTCCCAAATAATATATATTTTGGACATTATTTTATACCAATACTGCAATAAGATGAATTTTTCAATGGGAGGCCTTTCTCCCCTTTCATTTTACCCTTTCCTAAAACCACATTTTATACAGGTTATGCTACATTATTTAATTCTCAAATTTTTTCTCTTTTCGTCAAGAAATTATCATTTAATTTCATTGTATGAATACCAATGCCTTTTAGTTTCCAATTGTATTCCAATAAATTCAGTAACCATTTATATGATTCTTGGATCAATTTACATGAATGTATAATTCTCTTTCAATGGGTTGAAAAAGTTTTAATGAACATGTTTTCAGGCACATTTAAAACACCATTATATTGATGTGAAAACCAATTTTTATTATCCACTGTTTTTTATGTGATATTAGATTATGATGTATGTGAATAAAATTAATTAATAAACATGAAGGGTTCACCATGATAGACAACTAATTCCTTGGGTATAAAATTTAATATTTATAGATGACATGTTTTACAATACCATGGTGAATAGCCTTGGTGATTTTTCTTTTACGACACATCAGTGAGAATCCTTTAGGATATGGTTATGAATGTGTCATTTAAATCACGTATCCACATTTAAAAGTGAATATTCATGTTCTTTTTATTTTTTAGCATTATTTTCCTTTTTTCATGTCTAAATTACCAACCAAAATATCTTATTGATATTCCTCAGGATCATATGTAATCTATTTACCATTTCCCATGCTCTTACATATTCTTCGATGTATGTCCCCTAAATATGATATGTAGTTAATATAAATAGGAAGAATTCTTGAGGATGTATTATTGTGTATTTATAATAATTAATTTTGTTTTAATTTATTGTGATCTTTATTTTGATGAAATATATCTCTAGAATATCATATTTGTTTCCATGTAAATGGATAGTTAATGTAATTAAGACACAAGATGCCATATATAGGGATTATTAGCACCAAAATTAGTGAAGTAGATGCGTGAAGACATCATGGATCCAAGAATATGTCTTGGGGTGAAATTTTCAGGTTGTATAAGATTTTTCACATGTGGGGTGTACATATGACATGTTTTTATAAAAATCTGATCGGTGACCAATACATTTTTCACATGTTATGATTTTTTTCTCTTTAGAACCATTAATTTCCAGATCTTGGAGGCCAATTTATTGAACTTTATGTGGGCGTGCCTTGAGGAATATGAACATTATAAGATTATGACATCATTGGGAATATTTTAAGTTTATATTGGTGCATATTTGGAGATATATTATCTTGGGTAATTATGGATTCAGTATTATAAAAGTACATTATTTCAGTCTGTAGGGTTAGAACCATTTCTTATTGTTTAGTGGTTTCATTGAGATTTTATATTAGATAAAACCATATTCTAGTATGTTCATTAATGTTGGGACGACACAAACTTTTTCCCTACGTATAACATTGTAATATTATGTAGATTTGATCAGGTGTAACCTATGGTGTTGAGTGGTCACAATAGGTTTCATGGTATTTTTTTGGTCTTGATTGGTCTTGTGTCTTGATTTCATTAATCATTTGATAGTGCATCTTTATTAGAGTAGAATGTAGCAATGGTCAGAAAAATTTCCACGCCCTAACATAAAAATCCACTATTGTTAAATTTATTTATTTATTACTTTTATTAAATGAATTTTATGGGGGGTTTTAGAAATGATGATGATTTCAGGTTGGAATTATGGAGGACAATAGTTGGAGCATGTTTAGGAGAAACTATGCACCATCCTTAAATTAAACATGTGCCTTAGATAGTTTCACTACTTATGGAGTAGGGATAGCTGCATGGGTATGAACCTCTATGAAGTAGCATGTATGGTAACCCTCTATTATATTATATGAACCGAAACAGTTATCACATGGTTTATTATACTATTTATCAAAAACATGTTGTCTACATTGGATTAATTTTTTTATTAAATTAATTATACTCAAATAAATTAAATTTAAAATTAAATTAATATTTTTGATGATAATAAGAAAAATAGAATATTATTGTTATTAATATTTTTTTTAAATATTAATTGGGTATTCCCCTTTCCATCTCATTCTGCAGAACCCCCTTTTCCTCTCCCTCACGTGCCACAGCCTCCCATCCTCTACAGATTTGTGGCAATTTTTACAATTGATATTGGGATAAATAAACACTTTTTCTCTTTGGTTCCAATCTTATTAATTTCATACACTATGAATATTCCCAAAAATGACAATGGTTGTTGGTTCTCCATTATTTGGAAAATGGTTTTTTTTCATTTAATCATTGGTTGATATTAATTTATGTGTTTTGTGATTTCTGAGGTTCTGGTATTTTTAATTGGGGAATTTGGGGATGTCATTAATGAGTTTGACCAAAATTAAAATTAATGGGTACATAGTATATATATATACCATATTTGATTATATTCATTGTTAATGTGGGAAATATTTAAATTCAAGATAGGGATGCATGATAATGTAAGCATAAAGATTGAACTTAGTTTTCCATATACAAGTGCCTCAAGTTTGAGATAGGTTTCCATTTATATTTGACCATTAAATTAATAAAACATATACATTTTTTTATTCACACCATATCATTATGATTGATTGTGATAAATATTATTTAGAATAAATTTATTTAATAAAATTAGGTGGGTCATTATTTGATTCAAATTTGGAAGAATTATTTTATATGGACTTACCAACCATTGATTAGTAAAATTCATGGTTTCCCATTATATAATGTTATTGGTCAATGAATAATTTTTATATTTTGTAATGAGTACATATATTTCTTGAAATTAGGTTTTGAGTTGTGGATCTCATCGAAATGGTTTTCTAATTTATGTGTGTTCTGATTATAACATTTAAAATGGTATTTATTTAGAAAAAAATCATTGGTATGTGACTCATTAATTTATTTTTATTAATGGTCTTTGAATTTCTATGGCATGAGAATTTATATTTTTAATTGTTGGATAAGGGAAAAAGGACTATCCATTTGGATTATTTAAAGTGATTTTTATTTGGTTATATATTGTAGGGGATTGTTAATATTATTTACATATATGGTCAATTGATTGGGTCACCCCTCTTCTGATACATAATAAGAACCTAGCATATATAATGTAATACCTTATATTTTTTTAATCGGTTTAGGAATACTCTATTTTAGGTGGCCCATAGTTCTGACATGCTATACATTTCAGATGGTTCCCCTCAGTTAGGCCAATCTAGGAATGACTGAGCATTTGGGTGGTTTAATTTCCTCAAAAACACTAATAAGATGGATAAATAGATTGAATGTTTTAGATTTTCCCCTAAGCACCATGTTATTCACATGTTCTATATCACTTGTTGATATGTAGCAAATAATCAATGTTCATCACCTATTTTGGTCATTTGAGTACTACTTTTACATTTCCCTCGTTGTACTAATACTGTATCTACTACCTATATATTAAATGTTTTATTTTGTATTAGTGTTATTTTTGATTTCAAATTATTCATCAAATATGAATTGAGAATAATATTTTCCTAACCCTACCCACTTTACAAAAACAAAATTTTCATAATTTCTCTCTCCTGTTATAAAATTCGATATCTCACATATTGAAAACAATATTTAAATGTAGAGATAAAAAAATAATTAATTGTTCTAAAAAATCAATGTATGAAAAAAAATTGAATATATCATTTTAAACCTAATGTAAATGAATAATTTATTTAAAGGAAATACATAGTGTATAGTTTATTCGGTCACACAAACTGATTTTTAATAATCAAACCTATATATATAATTGAATTTATCTTATGGAGATTATTACAGATCCGAGTCAATCACCAAGATGTGATAATATTGCTGTGTTTAGTGGTGACCCATTGGGTCACATAGAGGTATGTGTGGTTTTTAAATTCAATTTGTAGTGTTTTTTATTTTTTATTTTATATTTAATAATTTGTAATTAATTTATATGTTTTTTCATTCACACATGATTTTTTTATTTAAGAAACTAGTTTCCATCCTGATATTACATGGAACAACTCTTGGTCCTTGATTTGTTTGGGTTTTGTTGATTAGTTCTCGGTTGACATGAGTGAGATCATGACAAAATGAAGTTGTATCCTAATAGCCCTACATCATTAGAAACATTGAATTGTAATCACTATAAATGAATAAAAATAACTGAGAACTAAAATTTCATGAGCTTATATAAATGATTTATATTAAAATTAAATTGGTACATATAAAAATCTCAAAAAATAAAATAGGTGTGTAGCATAATGTATATCGAAAAAAATACCAGTTGATACAAATATCCCTTACCTTTAGTATCATATTATATCATACAAATTTTACCATCATATTTAATAAATAGTATTTTATTATAAATCAATTATTTTACCAAAATTATATATATTATACCATATGTGGTTAACATATAACCTCATTTTTATAAATTTATTTACAATTCATTGTTAAAATCACAATTTGGGAAATAATTAAATTCATTTTCATGTATGTTTTGGTTTTTTATTTTTTCTATATAAGATTGATTGTGGTACAATAATACCTAAAATATTAAGATGATATAAATATCATATCAATATATATATATATATATATCGTAATCAATAAAAGTTATACATTGTAAATGAAATTCACTATTCATGGAGGTGGTAGGCCATACATACACCTAAACTCTCCTTCCATTTATATAAAATGAAATATTTTTAATTAATATATTATCATTATAGAATCATATATATTTCATATATATCACATATGTGAATTAAATGTACCCAAAAAAACTATGCCATGTTGTAATGAAAAATGAGTCACATCACACTGTGAGGTGGTATCCATCATATACTCGACAAATGTTATCGGATGCATCACAGAATGGAAAGTAAGATGTTTTACATGGTATTATAGATTAGAAAGTATAATTATATTAAAATTATAATATATATTGAATTTATATATCTATTTAATTTTAATTTTTTGAGTGTCTTTTCTAGTGGTCTCACCATGGGGGATTCAATGTTGTGCACCATAATCCCCATCAGTCCCAATATCTTTTATCCTTCCATAATTACTCCAAACTGTTACTGCATCCAACAAAAGGTATGGAATTGTTTTCCAAATGTTTTATATTGGTTCAGTTTCTTGAATCAATGAGGATTAATAAATCAAATTATTCAACAGGATGGGTGGTTGGGATCAACACACCATTTTAGGGGGAATTGTTTCATACACCATGAATATTTTATAGAATTATTATATCCTAACAAATACATTATTAATCCCCAAACAAGACTAAAAACCAAATCATAATGAGAATTTGATAAACCATTTCAGATTAAAGATAATTTTATCTTATTAGTGAATCCATATGTATAAATATGTGGTTCTTAACCGATTTTTAGTTTTTGTGTAGCGGATTATATATTAAAGCCATATAACCATGAATGTTAGAATTTGTTGTTATTTAGGGAGGTGATTAAAATATTGAGAATGGGATTGATCCATTATAAAGAAACCTACATATCATGTCTTCTAATAGGAATAAAAATCATAGAGAACATTAAAAATGAGTAGTTTAATGTCATATAGAAATTACATATATGCTCATACATTGGAACATGATATTTGATCTTTACCTCAGGGAGGTATCCTACATATCCTAGTTATAGCATGAATCAATGTTACCATAGTTCATCCACACACATGATATTATCCCCATGGTAATTACCCATTTATATTGGTTAAATATATATATGACATTATTCAAGGGATACACCTTTAGGGTTTCTTGAACATTGGAGATTCGTGATGCCAATAATGTTTTCATTTCCACTACCAATGACCTTGTGAGAAATTATTTGTGTAAGAGGTAAGGGATTACATCTAATTTGTATTCTTACACTGGGATGTGGGGCTTATGTGATAGTAAAACCCTTTGGATTAATAATATTAATATCAGGTCGTTGGAAAGAATCCTAAATATCATTGTAGTGGTAGGAAATAGAGACATCTTCGTTCAGTAATTTCTTAACCTATTAGTGGATGAAGAAAATAATCAATTCATTAGAGGGATTTTGTCCCAATGGTCTAAATGTTGCTGACATTGTGGGACTTATTTCCAAGTGAATTCCATTTTTAGTTTAGCCTCAACCCATAAGAATGATTCCAACATATATTGGTTATGGAAGGAATCATAGTCATCAAAGATCAATGATTTCTCTATCTTTTGGTGGATGAAGAAAGATGATCAGATCATGGAATATAATATAGTCTAATAGATGGAATGTCCGTTTCAAGGATAGAAATACAATGTTGTGTTTTCAAAATTTGGTTCAGGATTGGGAATTAGGAAGTTTTCATTTGTATCCTAGTTATATAAATAATCACAGTCCACATTGTTTAATCAGTTGGGGCTTAAACACAATATATCCCTTTTGTGAACTACATGTCATACTATGATGTTATATGGGGATTTCATAATTACTATTCCATTTACTTAGTAGAGGCTTATGATGAAAATGAAATGTTTATTGGGACTCTTTAATCCCACATGAGATATCCCCATTATAAAAAACATGTGACAAAAAATAATCATTCTTATTACATGTCGGTATGGAAAACATGTATTATTACTCCCCTAATAATATTTTAATTAGAAGTTAGATCATTAGGAAGGTGTTCCATGTATCATGGTTATATTAGGAATTAGAGTGCTCATTATTTAATTGGACAAGGCTTACAAAATGAAATTCCCTATTTTGGATGCTGGAAAGGGTTATTAGGTCATTGGATGCTAATATGGCTTGTTCATCTTGTCTGAATACAAATGAATTTATTATTTGAATAACATGTCTTGGTTGTATGGTTGAAATTCCAAAGGATGTATTCCTAACATGCACAAATAAAATCACATGTACCAGTTGACTTATTGAAATGACTTCTCATAATATAAATGGAATGTATATAGGATATTGCATTACCAATGTAGACGTTTTTGGTTGATATCGTAATATATGGATTTATAATCCTGTAATACATTTCATGATCTTTCTTGAAATACTTGAATGGTGTTACATGATTGAGCTAACATTCCTGGGTGTCATCATGAATGATGACTAACAATCCTAGAGGACGTCAAAATGGCCAACTGGCATACTCATAGGGAATAGTGAGATCTAGATTGCTTATCCAGAAGAAGTCCTAACAACCATTTGACATATTTTGGTGCTTTCATTAGACTTAGTCAACATGACCTATCATCACAAGATGATTTAGGTGACATGTATAGAGGAAATCTCAAAACATTTATAGTGTGTTTGGTGGGTATCTCATGACTAGAGTGGCATGCTAAGGAGAACTATGTGACTTTCTCTAAAATATCCAAAGGAATTTTCATGATACAAATACTATACCAATGAAAAGTCATGTGATTTAGTTGACATCACCATGTGATGTAAATGAATTGGATGGTTCATAAAAATTGCATGAGGATCAGAGTATATGTTCTTCACATATCTCTTTAACCTTTTTAATAATAATTCCATCCTTTTACTTCATATGACTTATATTTTTTTCAGTGATATCATTTTAAGACTCTTTTAATATAGTAGTTGTATGGGATGTTCTTTAAATTTGTAACGCCCCGACCCTAGTTACCCAGAGTCGGTGCATTATTACATAACATTGGCATGATTAGAAGAAAGATCAAATCTCGAAAGACCGATTGGTTTAGTAGCCTTGGAAACACTAGATATATTCATAAGTTTTATATTACATCATAAAGTGAAAAACTACTACAACAACATAATGTCTCCATAGTCCACAGTATTATCCCCTCATAATAACCATGCAGGTCATTCATAACTTACTTCTTCACATCCTGAGAAAAATAAAACATAGAAAAGGGGTGAGCTCAGATGACCAGTAAGGATAACAATATAGCGGAACATTTAAAAATAAGCATTAACATTTAAGTCAATGCATTACTAAAACAATAGCCTTTTAAACTTGAACTTCAACATAGTATAGAAAAAGTAAAATTAAATAATGCCATTTACATATTCACATGAATATTCTACTAATCCAATAATCACATGAAATATCAATAACCACTTTCATAATGTTTGAATGCATAATGCTGAACTTTAATTTCTTTGTCAAGGCCTCGTCCTAAGACCTAGGGGATAACTGTAACTGAAACCCAACCCGGAGTGCCTCTAATAACCGGACACCAACCCGGAGTTCCTCTAATAACCGGAGACCAAACCGGAGTTCCTCTAATAACCAGAGACCAAACCGGAGGGATTACTTTTACCGGTCCCCAACCCGGAACATACTTGTCTAACACATTCATCTGAATGAAAGGTTGAAATATAACATAAACATTCAGATTACAAATAACTTATGAAATTTCAATACTTTAAACAAAAACCATGAGTGACATAAGAATAACTTATCCACAGTCAAAAATATCACAAAACCTTCAATAAAATATGGATGTTTTTGTATTATAATAAATAAACTTCAAATAAGCTTAAAATCCATCAAAGGATGTTGACATAGATGAAATCAAGTCTATTTTAGAAAAATATCTCTTTCTATTTTGAAATCATTTAAGAGTCTTATATTTATGAAATAAAACATTTTTTTTAAAATATTCTTATTATCTTGTAAGGGAAGCTTTGACGATTTTATAATGGCGGTAAATAGCCGCACCCGCCATATAAGTTAAAAAACATTCATACCTTAAATTTGTAAAAAAGGTTAAAAGTGCCTTGTCTGGAAAACGACGGAAGGATACCTTTCGAAACACATAAGGGTATAAATGAATTTAACCCATATTCTTGTAAATAGAAAAAATGTTTTGATATTCATTTTTAAGAAACATGGATGTGGATGATAAAGAGATCCCAGTAGATTATTACGTATAAACAACCTCGGATAATGAAGAGATTGCAAATAACTCTTACCAATTTGGTAACTTATGAAAAATACAACCCATGAAAGAGGTATCATACAATGAATATGTAAATACACATATATTATAGTGTAATACACAAAGAATATAATTATGGGCAGTACATACACCACACAAAAGGTGATGGTGGCAATATGGCATGAATCTCACTGGAATAAGGAGTGAGATGAAAACCCCCTTACCTTGTACTTTTACACGTTTTGGGTAGGTTAACCTCCTGTATAATTGTAAAATAATTGTTATTAAATTATTCAAGAATCATATATATTAATATGATATCATATATGATCTTTTAACATTGATTTGTTAATAATATCTTTTAATTATCGTTGTTTCGGGTGTTAACTTACTCATTTTCTTTTATATGTTTTGTTACATAAGTCGTGTTTTTAATCGATAGGTTGTATCTTATTCATATCCAGAATGATATAAAGTCCTTAAACATCATTTTTAAATAATCAAATGATAATTATACTTTAATGGATATGATGGAGAATGAATCTCATCGCGTTCGTGGAGACGGTAGTCCGTACGTACACACGAGTGACAATATCATTCTTTTGATATTAAAATAATATATAAATAGATGGTATATCATATATACATAATCATTAAAATGTTATATTTATTATTTACATGAGTTACACATCATTATTATACACATCCAAATAATAATATATTGAATAACAATTACACCACGACGTGGAGACGGTAAGTCGTACGTACGCACGTATGGTGACATGTTAATCAAAGGGTGGATAGAATACTGAATATGGTTGTACCATATTTATAATAAAATAACAGTATATATAAGATACTAGAGTTATTATTTTATAATGGTAATAACAAATAAAGAAGAAGTGGAAGAAGAAAGGATCTTGAAAAGGGGTGGTGAAAACATTACCTCTTCTTCAGGTTCTTCCTTTTGATTTGATCAAAAGGGATCCATAGGTTGGCTTTATGATAAAACTAAGGACTCTAGGTTGTATTGAGGGATGTTGGGGGAGTATTTGGGCAGAGGTTGGCCGAACCAAAAGGTTTTGAAGGTGTGAAGAAAAGAGAAGGAGGAGTTCCCTTTTATAAGAGGGGTGAGGGGCATCTTTGGAAAAGCTAGAAATATTAGTTTATATTAAATTCATATTCGGTTTCTAATGGCTCCAAATTTTATTATTCAATGTTTATGGTGGGTATAGGTCTAAAAAACCTCATCCAATAGAATTTATACAGGATTGGATTCTTATATTAACCTTATTTTTAAGTATTAACTCTAAGTTAATTAGTTTCACTTCTACAATGTCTCTTTGTATTTTTATAATATATGGTTAATAAACTGAACATATACATCCAAGGAACCCCCAAGTGGTCCATTAATGATACCCCTATCATGATATAAGTCTCTTGGCCAAACCATAGATTTTTAGGAATTTAATATCAATTAATAATATAATATTTGTTTTAAAAACTCTTTTATGTCAATTTTGACACTATTAAATAGTTGATTTTTTTGAAACTCATAACAGAATGATTACTTCAAAAAAAGTTAATTAAATAAATACTAATATGTCATAGTATCCTATAAAATTAGTGCAATTCATTAAAAGTTTCATATTATATTTATTTGTGTATTTATAATATCAATTCTTTTGATTTTTCACTATTATAGTAATTACTGCATCATCATTGTGTCATAAATAAATTAACTTATTTAAAGTATAAAAAATATAAATAAAATATAATTCTGTAGTAAATTTTTTTATCTTTCTAATGAATATTTATAGTCGAAAATCCAACATATATAACCCTATGTAAAAATTGGTTTTCTAAAAGATATATGCTTATGTCATTTTTGTACTTATTTTAACTTAATTAAAATAAAGTGTCCCTATCACCTACAATTGAAACAATGGGGTCCCAAAATCGACCCAAAGATGCCCATGGTCGAACATGTATCAACCAATAAGGTCAAGACACGTTTTAGGGTAATTTTATATTATTATAATATTATTTTGTTAACCCTTATTTACCGGATTTACCTTTAACCATGGTAAATAAAATATATTACCGCAGTAATTATTCAAATGTCTAAAAATAAAAGTAACCTATTTACACAATTTGAACATCCTGATTCCAAATATGGAATCCATTTTTCTAAATTCAAAACCCAGAAGTGGCAGAAATTAATTTAAAATTAATTCCCGCTGTCAAAATAAAAAGCGTGTTTTTAAGATATAATAACTATCAAAAGATTGACACTTGTTTGTGTTCAGTTTAATTGTAAAATTATGTCCAATGAACAAAATTATATTAAATGGTAAAAATATATTCTAAATATACATTAAAACCACTCAAATTCATAATTTATCACTATTAATCATTTTGATTAAAAAGGTTGTTTTTAATTAAAATTTAGTAATTTTCACTATTCATCAAAATATGAAAGTTATCCGAAAAGTACCAATATTTCACCTTAGGATAAATTCAATATTACGAATCCAAAAATGAAGTCCATTTTAAAAATTAAAATATATATAATTTCAAAAAGTAGGTATTACTATTCATAACGGCTAGTTTGATCGGTTGTGGTGTGTGTTCAAACTCGAAGTTGCGTACAACACACGCTACTGTATTATTCAAAGGAAAGCGTACAGTGGAAGCATGAGATGTTTTATTTTAAATTTTTGATGTCCCCATTTAGTCAAAAAGTTTAAAATATTGTATTTAAAAAAGGTTCACTATTAAAAGTTGATAAAAGTGCAATACTGAAAATGAATTTGTTCTCATAATATGGATTCTAAAATTATAAGTATTATATAAAGTTTAAAATTTAGTTAATACAATTCATAACCTCTTTTGAACGGATTTTTTGGTAATTCATCGTGCGCTTGAACTCGGTGTTGCGTGAAGTGAAAGTTATTGAATTATTTTGAAGAAATAACACACTATGAAATCTTGGGGTGTTACATTCTCCTCTCTTTCAATAAATTGCGTCCTCGCAATTTGAAATTGTTCATCGAAAATAAAAGGTTGAAAATAAAAATATCTTTGTGGGAAAACCCACATCGGAAATTGGGTTACTAAAATTTAGTCTTAATATGAGGAAAAGAGAAATGAAAGGGTCACCACCAAATTATGATCTCGATTAGGAGAACATTGGTGGCAATTAGAGACATAATTGGAGGAAAAACGTAAATATTTATAAGTAGTGATTGAGGTCATCAATCAAAAACAAGTATAAAATTAAGGTCCTTAAACTCATCAATCTATGATGATTTGAAATACCATTGTTTCAACAAAACATAGGGTATTGGGATGACACATTTTTGATGTTTCAAAATATCTTAGTTGAAGTCCCACATCAAAAAATGAATTAATGAGGCCTCTATTTAATATAAAGAGTGGAAAGTATGAAGATTACTGAAAATAACACATACTAGGGTTCCATGTAGGAAAATATGGATATAGAAGATAAATCTAACCATCAATTATCTGATAGAGAGTGGTAGAGAACATGGCTATGAAAAGGCCAACAATCCCAAAGCCATAAATTAGTGATGATTTAAGGTACCATCTAGGACAACATTTTTGTTCTAAGTTACTTTTATTAATGTTGAGGAATTTATTTATGAGATTGACTAAGATCATAAAGAGATATACTTACTTTATAATTAGAGTTTTATCCATTAATAAATTTCTACCACAAACTCATCTTTCACTCTAAAAGATAATAGAACGTAAAAAAAATTTCTATTTATATTATTCGTACAGGGTTCCAAAATAAACTAATTTATAATTCATCTACTAGATCTTTTAAAAAAAACTAAATTATTTAATCCATGACATATCGTGGGCCAGTGGTAGGTGATACACCCTTGTCGCCCTTCGGTTGAGGGTTCATGTCTCACGGCCTTGCCGGACGTGACAGGTTGCCTCCTGACCTCCGGGTTGTCCTTTTATGGAAATCCAAAATAATCCAATCTATAAGTATCCAAAATACATCTGTCCAAACTCACAGTCCAAAATTTATAAGGAAGGTAAACATAATGTAGATCCTTTTTACCCTGTAATAGCATATGAATACCTTCATCATGTACTGAAACATCCTGAATTACCATATTCCTTATTGATTACATTCATTCCCCCTTATCCAATATAGAATTCTGGATATACTTCATTAATCAAAAAATGTTTTAAACCCCAACAATGATGGAATATACAAATCATTAATCAATTTCAAGGTAGTCAAGAATATCCAATATAATTTATCCAAATAAATCATGTATTATTCCAAAATCACTACCTAGGTATCAGAACTATATTATGGTTTATCATTCTCTCATCCATATATTTTCCAAAAATTTATCCTGCTATTGAGTCACTTTTCTTTGTCCACACAATCTCAAGTCCTTAATGAAATAGTACGACAGTACAATCCTTATATACTCCATAATTATTATAACAAGTACATTGTTGATACAACACTCAATTGACATAATAAACATAAGAACTCTAATTATTCCTCTTCATCTGTGGTAGTATCATAACTTGATTATTATCCAATATCATCATTTGCGGCATGGTTTGTAGAATGGGATATAGGTTCGCGTAGTGTCCAAACTCCTTGCAAATGTAGCATTGTACATTTGAAACCATTTTCTTACCCTTGCAGTCACATACTTTGTGCCCTTTTCCACGACAACTATAACAAACTCCCATTCATTTCAGGAAAGTTCCAGGGTGTTTCTTCCCATAGTTATCACATATGGGAAAATTCTTCTTTTTTCTCTTCCCTTTATCCATCTTTTTCTCTTACATCCTTTTCTTCTCTTGCTTCCCTTCAAAGCCATAGGACTCAGTAAAATCATTACTTATCTTATCAACACATGATATTATTTCTTCATATGATGATAATACATGGAAGACTATTTCTCTTATAAATTCTCGCTTATGACCATGAAAGATATGATCCTTCATTCTCGTTGGATTATGTGCATTGCTGGAGTTATCATTCCTTCTACTGGGCGCCATTTCTAAACAATGGCATACAATAGATTGGTTTATGAATAACAATACCTAATCCTAAACTTGTAAAACACATAACATAAATTAAATAGTTTATGGATATAATCCATAATCATAAAAATGTCTCCTTTGAGGAAGTATATACTCATAAACCCTTAATAATGGTTTGTAAAGAAAATGAGAATTATCCTAAGCATATCCCCCGGGAGTGTCGTAACCAAGAGTGCAGCAAGGGTCGTTGTCGTGCACCAGTCCCCGTTCGAGTCTAGCTCAAAGTGGTGTTTTCGTGTTTTACCCCTAGGTACATCTGTGCCAGAGCCGCCTCTACCTGCTCGTATCCAGACAGGAATGTATTGCTCGGAAAACTCCCAAAATCTATACAATACCAAAATTCTAGGATGTTCTTATATACTAATCCTCATGGTCCATCTTAGGTCTATGTGCTCTAATCAGAGTTTACCTAAATCTAGTTTCCAAGGTTTGTACCAAACTTCCTCTAATACCAACTGTAACGCCCCGACCCTAGTTACCCAGAGTTGGTGCATTATTATATGACATTGGAATGATCACAAGAAAGATCAAATCTCGAAAGACCGATTGGTTTAGTAGCCTTGGAAACACTAGATATATTCATATGTTTTACATTACATCATAAAGTGAAAAACTACTACAACAACATAATGTCTCTATAGACCACACTATTATCCCGTCATAATATCCCTGCAGGACATTCATAACTTACTTCTTCACATCGTGGGAAAAATAAAACATAGAAAAGGGGTGAGCTCAAATGCCCAATAAGGATAACAATATAGCGGAACATTCAAAAATAAGCATAAATATTTAAGGCAATGCATTACTAAACAATAGCCTTTTAAACTTGAACTTCAACATAGTTTGGAAAAAGTAAAATGAAATAATTCCATTTACTTATTCACATGGATATTCTACTAATCGAATAATCACATGCAATATCAATAACCACTTTCATAATGTTGGAATGCATAATGCTGAACTTTAATTTCTTTGTCAAGGCCACGTCCCAAGACCTAGGGGATAACTGTAACCGGAACCCAACCCGGAGTGCCTATAATAACCGGACCCCAACCCGGAGTTCCTCTAATAACCGGAGACCAAACCGGAGTTCCTCTAATAACCAGAGACCAAAACGGAGGGCTTACTTTTACCGGTACCCAACCCGGAACATACTTGTCTAACATATTCATCTGAATGATAGGTTGAAATATAACATAAACATTCAAATTACAAATAACTTATGAAATGTCAATAATTTAAACAAAAACCATGAGTGACATAAGAATAACTTATCCACAGTCAAAAATATCACAAATCCTTCAAGAAAATATGGATGTTTTTGTATTATAATTAATCAACTTCAAATAAGCTTAAAATCCATCAAAGGATGTTGACATAGAAGAAATCAAGAATATTTTATAAAAATATCTCTTTCTATTTTGAAATCATTTAAGATTCTTATATTTATGAAATAAAACATTTTTTTGAAAATATTCTTATTATCTTGTAAGGGAAGCTTTGACGATTTTATAACGGCGGTAAATAGCCGCACCCGCCGTATAAGTTAAAAAAACATTCTTACCTTAAATTTGTCGAAAAGGTTAAAAGTTCCTTGTTTGGAAAACGATGAAAAGATCCCTTTAGAAACACATAAGGGTATAAATGACTTTAACCCATATTCTTGTAAATAGTAAAAATGTTTTGAAATTCATTTTTAAGAAACATGGATGTAGATGATAAAGAGATCCCAGTATATTATTACGTATAAACAACCTCGGATAATGAAGAGATTGCGAAATAACTATTACCAATTTGGTAACTTATGAAACATACAACCCATGAAAGAGGTATCATACAATGAATATGTAAATACACAAAATTTAGAGTGTACTACACAAAGAATATAATTATGGGAAGTACATACACCACACAAAAGGTGATGGTGGCAATATGGCATGAATCTCACTGGAATAAGGAGTGAGATGAAAACCCCCTTACCTTGTACTTTTCCACAGTTGGGGTAGGTTAACCTCCTATATAATTGTGAAATAATTGTTATTAAATTATTCAAGAATCATATATATTAATATGATATCATATATAATCTTTTAACATTGATTTGTTAATAATATTTTTTTATTATCGTCGTTTCGGGTGTTAACTTACTCATTTTCTTTTATATGTTTTGTTACATAAGCCGTGTTTGTTATCGATAGGTTGTATCTTATTCATATCCAAAATTATATCAAGTCCTTAAAAATAATTTTTAAATAATCAAATGATAATTATACTTTAATGGATATGATGGAAAATGAATCTCATCGCGTTCGTGGAGACGGTAGTCCGTACGTACGCACGAGTGACAATATCATTCTTTTGATATTAAAATAATATATAAATGGATGGTATATCATATATACAGAATCATTAACAAGTTATATTTATTATTTAAATGAGTTACAAATCATTATTATACCTATCCAAATAATAATATATTGAATAACAATTACACCACGACGTGGAGACGGTAAGCCGTACGTACGCACGTATGGTGACATGTTAATCAATGGGTGGAAAGAATACTGAATATGGTTGTACCATATTTATAATAACATCACAGTATTTATAAGATACTGAAGTTATTATTTTATAATGGTAATAACAAAGAAAGAAGAAGTGGAAGAAGAAAGGAACTTGAAAAGGGGTGGTGAAAACATTACCTCTTCTTCAGGTTCTTCCTTTTGATTTTATCAAAAGGGCTCCTTAGGTTGGCATTATAATCCAACTAAGGCCTCTAGGTTGTAGTGAGGGATATTGGGGGATTAGTTGGGCAGAGTATGGCCGATCCAAAAGGTTTTGAAGGTGTTAAGAAAAGAGAAGGAGGAGTTCCCTTTTATAAGAGGGGTGAGGGGCACCTTTGGAAAATCTAGAAATATTAGTTTATATTAAATTAATATTAGTTTTATAATGTCTCCAAAGTTGATTATTCATAGGTTAAGGTGGGGATAGGTCGAAAAAAACTCAACCAATAGAATTTAGACAGGTTTGGGTACTTATATTAACCTTATCTTTAAGTATTAACTCTAAGTTAATTAGTTTCACTTTTACAATGTCTCTTTGTATTTTATATTATATGGTTAATAAACTTAACATATACATCTAAGACACCCCCAAGTGGTCCATTAATGATACACCTATCATTATATAAGTCTCTTGGCCGACCCTTAGATTTTTAGGAATTTAATATCAATTAATAATATAATATTTGTTTTAAAAACTCTTTTATGTCAATTTTGACACTATTAAATAGATTATTTTTGTGAAACTCATAACAGAATCATTACTTCGAACAATGTTAATTATATCAATCCTAATATGTCATATTATCCTATAAAATTAGTGCAATTCATTAAAAATTTCATATTATATTTATTTGGGTATTTATAATATCAATTATTTTGATTTTTCACTATTATAGTAATTACTGCATCATCATTGTGTCATAAATAAATTAAATTATGTAAAGTCTAAAAATTATAAATAAAATATAATTATGTAGGAAGTTTTTTTATATTTCTAATGAATATTTATAGTCGAAAATCCAACATATATAACCCTATGTAAAAATTGGTTTTCTAAAAGATATATGCTTATGTCATTTTTGTACTTATTTTAACTTAATTAAAATAAAGTGTCCCTATCACCTACAAGTGGAACCATGGGGTCCCTAAATCGACCCAAAGATGACCATGGTCAAAATTTTATCAACCAATAAGGTTAGGACACGTTTTAGGGTAATTTTATATTATTATAATATTGTTTTTTAACCTTTATTTACCGGATTTACCCTTAACCATGGTAAATAAAATATTTACCACAGTAATTATTCAAAATGTCTAAAAATAACAGTTACCTATTTATAAAATTTGAACATCCTGATTCCAAATATGGAATCCATTTTTCTATATTCATTACACAGAAGTGGAGGAAATTAATTTAAAATTAATTCCCGCAGTCAAAACAAAAAGCGTGTTTTTAAGATATAATAACTATCAAAAGATTGACACTTGTTTATGTTCGGTTTAATTGTAAAATTATGTCCAATGACCAAAATTATATTAAATGGTAAAAATATATTCTAAATATAATTTAAAACCACTCAAATTCATAATTTATCACTATTAATTATTTTGATTAAAAAGGTTGTTCTTAATTAAAATTTAGTAATTTTCACTATTCATCAAAGTATGAAATTTATCCGAAAAGTACCAAAATTTCACCTTAGGATAAATTCGATATTACGAATCCAAAAATGAAGTCCATTTTAAAAAATAAAATATATATAATTTCAAAAATTAGGTATTACTATTAATAACGGCTAGTTTGATCGGTTGTGGTGTGTGTTAAAACTCGAAGTTGCGTACAACACACGCTACTGTATTATTCAAAGGAAAGTGTATTGTGGAAGCATGAGATGTTTTATTTTAAATTTTTGATGTCCCCATTTAGTCAAAAAGTTTCAAATATTGTATTTAAAAAGGGTTCACTATTAAAAGTCGATAAAAGTGCAATACTGAAAATGAATTTGTTCTCATAATATGTATTCTAAAATTATAAGGATTATATAAAGTTCAAAATTTAGTTAATACTATTCATAACCTCTTTTGAACGGCTTGTTTGGTAAGTCATGGTGAGCTTGAACTCGGTGTTGCGTGTAGTGCAAGTTATTGATTTATTTTGAAGAAATAGCACACTATGAAATCTTGGGGTGTTACAGTATTACCCTCCAATGACCTTCTTATGATCAATGAATGATAAAACTTTTTTCCATGAATGATACTTGTTCTCTCAGGTTGTTCTCTAGATCTTAACAGAGGGAAAAAGTTTCCATTTGAGATATCATCCACATTGAGATATCCACTCTGATGCCTGCATGTTCTAGTGAATGGTTCCAAGGAAAATTTCCCCTTTTTAATTATATGATTGGGTGTGGGATTTATAGGAATCTACTCTATAATTATATTCTACTATTCATGGTATCAATACAAATTTATTGATAGAGTTAGCGAAGGGATAATACATCAGGGATTCTCCTGAGGTTTTAACATATGTTGTTATAGGGGTGTTACATGACTTTCGTTGACCAAATTATCAACCCATAAACACTACATTTATTATAATATATCAAATTAATGGGGTCCCAACGAATCAATCATACAATAAATGGTTCATTCATATTATATGACTGACATGTCTAAACACATTTTCAAGATGAGTATTCCATCTTATTATCTTTTTTGTGACATTTTATTCCTTTACCATGATATTCCTTGAGATTAGGATGGATATTCAGGTTGCCTTTGCGAGAAAACATCGACATGTCAATGGATTATTCTTGTCCATAATAGTGATTGTATAATTTTTATAATCGCACGAGATGACCTACATCTCATTTTTTTCCATTATTATTTTGTAAGGTCTTTTTTGGATTCAAGAGTTTGATTGAGTGTTGCTAAAGTCAATAATTAATTCTATTCATGATGTGTCTCATGACCACACTATTTTGTGGCAGCAATGCCTCAAATTTTCCTGACAAATTCCATATGTTTTTTCCTTCAAGGTGAATATGGGGTACTTATCTACTCGGACACGTCCAAATTAGATTGTGTGATGTGGATGACTTGTTTTCATTATTTTTCATAGTAAGTGGTATATATCTCCCAAAGATTTCATTGTTTTTTGAATCTCTTTAGGCGATTCACCTGATTTTTATATTCATAAGAAGGTCCAATATTCACCTTTTTATATCCAATTCATTTTTTTACAAATGTTGGGGATATCATGAGGTTTTATGAGTTTTTTGAATGACACTCACTTTACATATAGGCAATGCATATAACGTCAAATAAATAGTGATGTTTTGATGTATAAGCATTATAATGGACAAACAATTGTGTTTTCATTAGATAATATGGTGGAGCACATGATAAATTGGAATTATATGAAAACAATAACTATGTGAGGGTGATTATTCCTCAGGATTTTGTACAACTTCTTGTCATACTCTTAGGCACATCAGTTGAGTTTTTTAACCTTTAGAGGAACCTTCATTCGGTTATATTCCTTATATTTTTCTAGGTTTTTTTGATGTTGCTTTTGCATCCAATAGCTTGATAATTCTCATGACCTAGGGATTCATTTCATTTTTTACCACATTATTAGTGAGTGTCTGTGTTGACTCATCAATAGAAAGGATTTTTTTTTTCAAATGGAATAATGAGATCTTCTATAGACTGCGCACTACGTGTGATAGTATGCATGACCTTCCACAAGTCATGAAACTGTGATTCTCCTAAAGGTTCAAGTGTTTTTCATGATCTTAAAATTTTTTTCCATACATTTCATTTTATGGTAAATTATACCCATATTAATGTATTTATTTCTTTTTGACTTTTTATAGTTATTTTGCAGGAAACAATAATTACACCTTCTTAGAAGTAATCGTGGGGGAATGGGATTAGTTCCAAGGAATGTAAATGTTAGACCGAGGTTTTTAACGTTCTACAATTAGTGTCTTCTGAAATATATGGTCTTATAGGTTACATTTGGTAATCAATGGTATTCATTAAAAATATGGGAGCAAATATTGGTTCATTAATTGACTAATCAATTTCAAAAAACTCAATCACCCTTCCTTTATCACGTAACCCCTTCACATGACCCTTGTACAAGAACATATCAGGATATTTATTAGTAAATCATCCCACAATAAATTACTCTTATGATTTGTTTTTACTAGTATATTCTTTAAAGCACACATCATCATATTTCAGTAGTTGGTTGAACATTGACTATAGGGATGTGTGGATTCTATTGAAGGTTTCACTAGATCTTCTAGAATGATATCATTATCCATTGACTATTGTGTGGGTCACTTAAATATATCAATGTAATGACATTGTGAGTCTTCTGAGGGTTCATTAAGTATTTTGGTGCCTTTCTACTTTATGTGGTCCATGAGGTCAAAATGTGATAAGTGATTCTCGAGTCCTTCATACGATTCACAATTTCCCTACTAATTCTTGCAGTGATCATTATGCTTGTATAATGGTTGTCACATTTATTTGTATTGATTTTTTTGTCTACCTCACATATGACACTAAATTTTATTTATATGGATTTTGACTCTTGTCTTACTCATTTCATTATTTTCATGGAATGAGTCAATGGTAGCGATGGCCCATCACGATTCTATTGTGTAATGTGTGGATTAAAATTTCATCCCTGAAATATGATTATTTCAACGGATTCTAACATCACTATTTGGAGAGAAACATTGTAAAAATACCCTTTCATATTTTCCTTCACATTATGTGTTTTTTCATACCAATGACACTCCAATTATTCTTCCACAGTCCTCATTCATGATCTCCTCATGGGTTTGGGTAACCCATCACACATTTCAGTAAAAGATCTATCTAGTGGGATATTTTTTAACCAAGGTAGACCATGGATATGCTCATATATTAATGTTCATTCCCACATAAATTAATTAAAAAATATCCATATTGAAACAATTTTTTATATGTAATGATTGGTAATGAAGATGTTTTCCCAAAGATTGAATATATGGTGGCATCCCAATTGGTACATTTGATCAGGGGGACACTACAGAATGGACTAGGCCTTGACATATTAGGTGTAATACATTACATATGAATTCATAGAGAAGTTGTACAATATCATGATATAGAAGGACTTCTAAATCAGTTAGACATTTTCTTTCCCAACAACTATCCAACGAAGGACAAGTTCAGCCGCTGGAGTCTAGACAAAGACACGTTCAACTTAATGCATGGAGAGGAGGGAGTATAAATATGGTATGTTGACATGATATATGGTGTACCCATAATGGAAGGCATTTATGAGGATTTACACATTCAATATTCCTAGGAATATGTGATATGGACTCACCCTCTCGCCAATTAATTGATCAGATTGGCAGAATAAGACCTCAATAATGAATAACATTCTATAGTAGATATTCAATTAACTACATGGAGAGATACATTATGAATAAGAAATTTTCACATCAAGAGGCTAGTAATTCAAATTAAGGTCCTTTGATAGACTACTATATTAAATCATGTGATTATTGGTGATGACTGACGATAAGAATTTAAATTAATGAAGAACAGATGTTGTCCCCTATATTCCCTGGGATACAAAACAAGCCACAATACTAAGCATGTATCTTAGTGGGTGCTAACATCCAATGACGAAAAGGTGAATTAGTAGTTTCCACTTTCATGTTGTCGAACTCTATAGAATGTGGAGCCTATTGATCTATCCATCCCAATGATTGATAAACATTATCACCATCTACAGCATGTTGACAAAGGTAAAGTTCCAAATAAGATGGTGATCCCCATTCAATATTAGGGGGTTAGATAGTTGATTATCTAAGAGGATACTAATATATTTACATAAAATTAAATCTCGTTTTTTAGTTCAAACCATATCTATAGTGTATCAGTAGGGTAATACCTATCAAAATAATATTTTGGGAGGTCTGGAATTATTTGATATGTTAGTTCTGTTTCTCCATCAAACCACATGGTTCAGTGCTAAAATGATATGTGGTTTAGACAAGTGAGGTTATACTTTAGGATTATTAATATATTATTTCCCTTCACGAGGGTGTCCTTTTTACAAATATTTATTCATTCCTTTTTCGTGAATGATATATACCTTTCCAATTTAGCCATTAGATGTTGTGTGTCTAGTTGCGATAGGCTTTATCTGTTTAGGTTTTATCATAAGTGAATATAATTGTATCTCACCTATTTTTGATTTTTTATTCCAAGTAAGAGACTCATACTAAGTTAAGCATATTCATCATGATGCATCAATTCATTAATCCCATCATTTTTCTGAGATTTTTCACTTATATCTGAATGGAAAATTTAAAAAAATTGATATGTGTATCATCTAATTTACAATTAAATTCCATAGTAAATTTGTGGCCTGGTAATAATTTGTTTTTGATATGACCAACTGCATTGAAACCTCCACTAAAGAAGATTAAGGGGTTTTACTTTCTTTTAATAACACCAACTATTATCTATGAAGCATGTGTAATTTTAGGGAGATATTATTATCTATAGAAATTATTCCATTCTTGAATCTTGACCGTGACAAAATTATAGGATTAAAAACTCATAGGCTGAGCTATGTATTATGTTGTGATAATCAAAGTTACCTCTTCAAGGGCTCTTCTATATCACCATCCATCTTGGTATAATTTTCAAAGACCAACCTGAGGAGGTTTTTGTATTAATTTGTGTAATTGATGTTTCTTTGGAATGTGTCAGGGGTCATATACAGTAGTCCCCAATGGTCTATAAATTTTTTGATTATGATACACTGCCAATTTCAATTGTTGAATTTGGTTATCCCACTACTGAGTCATCATTATGGATAAACTAATTTCTATAAATAAATGAACTCTATACCCTTACCACTACACTAATGTGTTTTTTGTGACACAATTAAAGGTTTCAGTGGAACTACCAATACTTACCTCCACTTTATATTCTTTATAAGGTATGCAGGTTAGTGATGAATTTGGAAGAGTCTAGGAGACCGAGGTTGATGTATTCTCGAGTCAACCATCGTAGATGAGGGAAGTGATTTCTTATTCTAGAGAAATAACTTCAGCATAACCACTATCTAATGATCATATCCCATAGGGGTATTAAAAGTTGAATCAATATGAAACTTTTAATTCCATTAAACTATAAATACATGCATTTGTGTCATTTACTCCATATTTTATTTAGTATTACATTATTACCAAATCTTAACATTTCTAAAATGTTTATTTCTCTGTGAATCCCACATAGAAGATCCAGTATCTGATCATAAGGTTGTAGTTAAGAATTTAGATTCGGTAGAATACGATTCACTATTATGCCCAACATATCAAGAAAAATAGTTTGATTATGTGTTTAATAAATACATTTAATTCCCTATTGTATATGTTGTATTGGTCCAACCACTTTATCTTATATGAACGGACACAAATTTGGAGGATGACAACACTAATACCTATTCAACTACAATGTTAGAACTTATGGACACATGTTTTGGAGAAGATTAACACTTCATAAAAACTATAAATTTATCATATATAATTCTATTATTATTTGTTTTTGAAAATATCATCGGTGGATATAAAACTAAGTATTCAGGAAAAGTATCAAATGTTCAAACAAGATACTCGTTGTAAGTGGGTACACCTCTTCACCCAAAAATAGAGTTGGGTAGGTGGATGTATCTAACATCTCAACTGATAAATGTGTGTTTATAATATCAGTAATATCCATTGGTTATTTTGTGATGTCATAAGATTCATCTTTTTTGCTGATAAACCCAAACACACCTTCTTTTAGTGTCTTAACATAAAATGTTCATAAGATCTCGTCCATCTCCCATTGGGGTTTTTATGATTGGATTGACCAATATTGGGGTATGTTCCCCTCAAAATTAATCTTGATCTATGATAATTCACCAATATTTTAGTGAACATATCCAAAAATATGTTCCCCATGCACAGAAAAGCTGAGATTGAGAAAAGGGGTCTATGCCATTATACAATTTGATATAGTGAAAAATGTGGATTGAGATTTGGGATTTAGTCTTAGGGACCACATTGAGTGAGTTAAAAAATCAATTGGGATTAATATTAATTTTGATTCCAAAATTTGGGTATGAAACATTTGATTATACCACCCTCTATAACTAAGATAATGATGTGGTATTTTTGATATAGGATAAGAGGGTCCTTGAATCAATGGTGGTAGACATCGAGGCTTCCTCTTCAATGAATTAAAAAAATATGCGGCCATAATTGAATCATTCCAATGTGTGGTGGATGCGGATGATTTGTGAGAAGTTGTCAGCAAGGGGAAGATTTAAATTGACCATATCTAATATGTGATCAACTATCTTATATCCAAGATCTACAATCTTCATAATGATCTATCCTAGTTCCATCATGCACTAAATATGTCATAGAAGACAATGTAAGATAATAATAGATTTCATAACATGGTAGAAAAGGTACAGATTAACCTAATTTTTATGGTGGAGGTGAAGAAGTAGGTTGTGGATGAAGAAAATTAGTATGATTACCATTTGATAAAATTTTATATCTTTCTAGGGATGAGACTTACAGTGTTCAATAATTCTTTTGAGAACGTGTTGTGATAGATTTGTATATTTTATTCATCATATTGTTTTTTCATTTCTTGGGAGAGACACTAGCATGTGGCGGTTCATCCATTAGTATGCTATTAATGATCAGGTTTTTGAATCATTCTTATGGTAGTCCTATTTTTCCTTCATTCATGATGTGCATGGTTTTTTTAATCCAATGTTTTAGGAGTTTCAAATAATACCCATCCATTTTATAATATCATGTAAATCAAAATTCATGGATTTATTATTTATATTCTACTAGATTATTTTTGTTAAATTCTTATAAATCCCCTCTAACATGAGATTATTCATTGATATGTATTTTTCATCTATATTGAAATTATATTATTCAAAAAAAATAGAACATTTGGGTTGAATATATGCCCTAGAGGGAGAATTCACTATCATTTACCTAAATGATAGGCTTTGAGAGAGTACCTTGATTTTTTACAAGTCCTTATGGTGCGATATACAATCTTTCCCATTCTTGTAAACTAAATCACTGATTTGATGTATATTAGACTCTTTTGAATCAGTCCATCTATATTTATAGTCTATGCAATTTTATCTGTAAATTTATATCATTGATGTTTAGGATCATTTTCCTTGGACCTTCTACCATTGTATTATAAGAGAATTTAGCTCATACCATTTATCTCTATGTTTTAAGGTATGTTATCCCAAACATTCTAATGTTCTATTTTATGTTATTTTAGCAGAAACCATTTATGGATTTACTTTAGGGTCTTTAACATGGATGTAATATTGTTGTATATTATTGGAATTTTGATCAAATGTTCTATCACTATATTTTAGGGTATTTTAGATTGGACATTAAGATTCCATGCAGTTTATAGTCTTACAACCAGGACATGATCAATGATCGTGGAATATAGTGAAGACATCCCAGGAATGTCCCATAACACCCTTGGGTGTTTTGTTCTACGGTGGTGTTTCTAAGTCTTAGGAGGATCCAAAATCATTTCATGCATATAAGAGAAGTATCTAGTCGGTTGGTTATAACCCTAATGTGTCGGAACCATTTTCAAGAAGATGTTCCGCCAGTATTTTCCAATGGTCATGTATAATTTAAGGGGTAATATTGGTTGAGTTTGAAACACTAAGGAATTTCACCCCACCAAGATAATTAGAACACGTGTTATGCAATTCATAGACCAAATGTTTTATTATAGGAATTTGTGATGGGGAATACATTCTTGGGATGACCTATAATACTCTAAGTCTCCATGTTCTGGGTTGGTGTTGTCATATATCTCATGGATAATACGTTTATTCCCATGAGGAGGAGATGTCATTAATTATTTGTTGAAAGACCTTATTCATCGATATAATGGTAACACTAATATGATATCTACTCCTTTATTAGTGAAATAAATTATTTACAAAGACTAAAAAATGTAGATGATGAAGATGGTTATGGAATAAATATATCTAGGAAGGGTGAATGAACCATAGAGAAGTTTATATCTTAACTATACAGATTGATCCCCATTCCACGTGGTTTTAAATCATGAGTTGTTGGTCATGAATGGTTTTGGAATAGTGTGTCACATTTATACTTAGAGAAATTGTAAAAGACCTCATGGACTCAATGTTGAGGATGTTCGATCATCTTGAATAGTTTGGTTAGTGGATTTTAAATCATTGTGAAAATTTCATCATTCATGAGTATGATATGGTTAAATCATATCATGAATGGCCTACGAAACACTACGATGATGAGTTAGACCACCACGAAAACATGGATCACAATGACTAGAGGTCACATTCTATAGAGTGATGCATTAGGTTGATGAATGTAGGTGCATCTTTAGGATTTACAAGTGTGAATGCATTGTCCAAAAATGGGTCCCATGAAGACAAATATCTTTTTCCACATTTTATTCATGGTTTATGGAAATATAATGTTCTAAAAACATTATATGTAATTTTATTAAAATGAAATATCAAATAAGGATTTCAACACCCTAAAATTTGTTCTAAAGCCTAGAAAACATATTCCAATGACAAGGAGAAGTGAAAAATCATTACTCTATCATTTTCATGAACTAGGGGGTGTAGAATGCATATATTCTCTTTTTAGTATGCTATAGAGTATAAAATATGTTATTTATTCCTTATATATTTGTGCCCTAATATTTTTCCGATTTCCATAGATAAAGAGTATATATAGTGAAGGCTCAAATTTTTCTCAGGACTCCAATTGAATTTTTTTAGATAAATAGACTTCCATATCTCTCTCTATAATAGTTTATGATATATCGATTTGAATGACTATGGGATATAATTTAAGGTATACCACATTATCCAATCTGAAGGTAGTTTATGGTCATGACAGACATGGACCTAAAATAAGGGATTATACAAAAGTTTCCAATTTGGATACCGAGAGTCAAGGGAACTCTAACATCATTATGAGTGGGTGATGAAAATATTATAAGTCATAGATTGAAGACCTAATGTCATGAAAAATGATATGGAACAATCACACCTGGAATGTCCTAGAAAACAATGAGGTGATAAGTTCTATAATAGTGACGTCAAATTTCCAAAATACCATAATTCCCCTTTTTATTGAGTGACACATATGGTTAATATCTATAGCCACGTATTCAAAAGACATAGGTCTACATGACTAGTAAATTAAGGGTCCTTTAATGATAGGTATAAGTTTCCATTGAAAATAATATATTTAGAATCCACTTATCCTGAACTCTCTCACATTGCCATAAATGGTTGGTGATGCGTTTTTAGAAACACCTCCCCATATTCTAGAGACTTCGAACTAGTGGAAGGGATATGAAATTTATATTGGAGAGATTATACCCCCTTGTATTCATTTTCATATTAGTTTAAATATGTCATAATGTAAAATAAATAATAAAATTTATGATAGAAAATTAGACAAGTGTATAATCCAATGAATAATCCAATATATCATAAATGAATTATTGGATGATGTGCTGGAATGTAACTAAATGTAATGCTACAAAAATATTAAAAAATTCATAGTATATTAAAATGATATACTCAATGAACTAGGTCCTAAACCACATGTCCATCCCATATCTAAACTCCAGCCCATCAAAAAATGACCAATCAACAGAAAGGTACACTGCGTTTTTCCAAACCTGCATACACAAAATCTTCTCGAATACCCAAAAATTGCCTAAATAATGTGTGTTTATAAGTTAGATAGTTGAAACAACAATATCTAAAAAATTGAAAGATAATATGTGTATGAAATATATAGATGAAAATGTGTATTTATTTATTTTTCAATATAAAACTACTACATTAAACTTCTTCTTCTCCATGCCAAAATAGATCTAACCGTGCATTTAAACCATGAAAACCACAACCATATACCAAATTTAAAATAACTTACATTAACTCCTTGATATAACATATATGGGAACATCCTATGACCCATCCAACCACAACCATAATACCATGTTATAGTTACAAAAATATGTGTCAAATCTCTAAAAGAATCACAACATCTTGGATTAATCCCTATAATCATTAAAATATGTTATTGGGTAAAGACAGCTCTTTAGAATCATTAATGACTGGAATTAGGATATCCCTATAAATATTAGAATTACAGCATATATGTGTGAATTTAATAAGACCTTTCAAAATATATAATCATTAAATGATGGATCATAATCCCTTGAATACATCATTGACATCATAATATCAAATCATAATTTACAATGGACAATTATAGAAATTACCATTGTGATTTTGTATTCTAGTTGTAATTTAATTTATTATTGATTAACAATTTTAGCAATAGGAAATAATCCATAATTTGCATATTATATAAAAAGAAATCACCAATGTTCACATTCAAAGATAAACATGCATTATGTTTTTTTGAAAATCAATTAATGTCATGGTTTTCAACCCCATTGGAATCCATGGTCGAATTGAAAACCCATTTTAAATCAAAAATTATACAAAGAATAATTCTTTTTGTTTATTTAATTAATTTTGGCGCATTAAATGAGGGTGAAATCACAATTTTTTATTATCAGTGTTATTATCAAACAATAGAGTTAATATTTAGTCCCCCTACCATTAACTAAAGATCAAACAATAAGTCCACGAGCCAACTCCCTTGAGAAAGAATGTTTAGAATAAGTAAAAATGGTTTCTAGATACAAAATGATCTTTATAAAAACCAAATACCCAATTGGTCAAAGGATTTCACCACAATGGTTGGAGAATAAGGAATGTAATGAAGAAACCAAACTGAAAAGACATAAAAAGGATCTATTACAGAAACAAGTTGTCAATAATGGATATTGGGAACCCAGAATGTTATAGAGAATCCCATGGGGTCAATAGGAGAAATTATATAGCTAAAAAAATGAGAATTCAGCCACATAAATTGTATAAAAAGTATTCGTGGAACTTATATAAAGTAAAATGTCACCACATATCCTATAAATTAATTCATGGGAATATGATGAAAGACCCATCACCTACGATTTACATTATTAATACCCTCAAACAATTACATGACCTGTAATCTATTTACCTTACAAGTAAATGTTTGTTTGATAATTTTTTGTCCCATATTAATTATAAACAATCCATTCCACTTTTAACTAATCTATTCTCACCATGAACCCATGAAACACATAAAAATTTAATAACTTGACTCCATTAGTTCATACAAGAACACATCCTTGAATAGTAATCATTTTAACAAAAACATCCCTCTATGTAAATAATTTATGGCTGTTCCAATGATTATTTTCAACCCAATTATATGTTTATTAAAATTATAGGAATTCATGTTGAAATAATATATTAATGAAAACATTAATAAATATCATAGAGAGAGAGTTACCCAAAAAAATGAGGGATCAAACAACCTCCACATATTATAACATGTCCTCCCTGAGATACTCGAATCATCACTATGTGTTCTCAAAGAACATGTGTTGACACTATAATCGCATGTAAGACTCAATATCCATGATCTCCACCTGAACATACCCAAAATTCCACTACAACTAAACCTACAGAATATTCCTACCCCATTTATATTACACAATATTATACACAACCCAAAATGAATTCTCCTTAAATGATGCATGAAAAAATATCTCATTTCATACTACGTCAATCACACAAGAATGATAAGGATTATATATTAATATTTATGACATGTGGAATAGATCATCCATCTTACTAAAGTGATGTGGATGAGATAAAAAATATGCTACTATACTAGGCCTTTCCACTATTTATAATGAACCAACAAACCTTAGAACAAGATTTCAATAATTCCTAATATGGAATAGCCACAACCAATGTGACTCCCAAATGAAAAAATTATGCCAAACCTAAAATTACATAGGATTTAATTTTTAGTCCTCATATGATTTTTTCCTACTATACACAATCACTGAATGTTGTCAAATCAACTGAATCTATTCTAGTATCATCTTCACAAGACTGGGGTAACGACCCGAAATTTTGAATAAATTTTGTTTCCTAACATTGTGTGTCATTTTATTTTATACTCAATAAAACTTTTTTATTTAATAAAATGAGTATAATTAAAATAAGACCATTGATTTTCGACTGTTATATGAACATTTTTCAATAATACCATTGGAAACTAAATGTTGACATTATTTTCTATAAATACAAGTGATATTGATTAATTAATATACAAAGAAGATTCGATGTCCCCATCCAATAGTCTCGGGCCGATCGAAGCCCATCTGACAAAACTCAAGAAGAAGGTAGCACCATTGGGATTTGATCTAGGACAAAGAAAAGCCAAACTTCATCGTGTGAAGCTTGAACAGAATCGACTTCACATGAAGTACAAGCTGATAGTAATCACTACTCGGGCAATGTTGGCTAAGACACCCCAAATTTCTTTCACCGTAGCACACCTTACTCTTAGGTCCTATACTGGTGTTATAAGGGGCTATGTAACAAGACAAGAACTGCCTTGTGTAATCCTCTGATTGAAATAAAAATTGTGATTTTTTTATAATGAATTTTGTGAATTTTAAAATGTTTGGATAAATATAGTATGCATATTATTAATGAATTTTACAAAAAAGATATTTTAAAAATATTTATGTAAACATTAAATAGTTAATAATGTATAATGATTTTCAAAAAATGGTCCTCTATAGTTATGTTCAGTAACAAATTTAGAGTCTAATAAGATCAAATTAATTTTTGTTGAATAGTAAATTATGAATAGTGATTTTATTTTAATTATTAGTAATGTGACCAAATGGATTAAGTAACTTCAATTAAGAAAGTATTAATATAATTTAGGAACCTTGATTAAGTAATCTGATTTAAAATAATATATAAATAACTATTTTAAAAATTATTGGTTAAGTATTAGTTTTTTTGGGTGAATAGTTTTTTTATTTAAAATTTAAATTAAAAAATATTTATTTATTTTTTCCAAAAATGGAGTTCATTTTTGAAATCTGAACATCGATATTTGGTTAAGGTAAATTTATGGGATTTTTCTGAAACAGTTGAATTTTGAGTGAATAGTGTATTTATTTAAGAATTTAATTAAGAATATTTTGAAAATTATTTTCATAAAATGAAATTCATTTTTGAAATCAGATCATCGATATTTGGTTAAGGTAAAATTTTGGGATTCTTCTGAGAATGTTGAATTTTTGTTGAATAGTGAAAATACAGTTTTTGAGATTCGGGTGTTTAATGACATCATTAAGGGTGTAATAATTATGAAATAATTCTGGTCGACTTTTGAACAGTATGATAAGGTATTATGTGTCTATATTGGCCCATACCATGGGAAAATACAATGGGCAAGCCCATGGTTTTTCTATTACCGCCGATGAGGATTCTCTTGGCAATTAATGCTTTGTCCCCTCACTTCTCCTATAAATACCAAGCCTTTCCCTCATTAATTTCATTTTCAAATCCTCACAAATGATGTTATGGTATTATTAACTCCCATGTAGTCCTCCCAATGTTTCCCAAATCCTCCCAAGGTCCCGAACGTCATGCTTTCAAAGTTACTTTTCAAAGTAAGGGATTCTTTCAACCTCTTCTTTTATGTCATGACTTCTTTCATGTTGTGTATTTTATATTCCATCTCATTATGTTGAGGCTATGTTCTTATATGTTCTTATTACATTCCAATTCATGTCCAAATTATGATAGGCCCTTTCTTCTATCATCAATTAGTTTTCAGAATTTTTATGTGATGCTGTTAGGCTGCCGAATTTCTCGTAGAAGAAATTGCATGTTCTCTTTTCTTTCATGAACTTTATTTCATGTGGTATGTCATTAAAATATCCATAAAATTATCTTATTCAGTACCCATACTATAAAATGAGTTATTAAGGAGTGGGTTACCCTTTTCCCATCTCTATTAAATGTTTTCTAAAACCATGTTGTATAGCCGTTATGACGTAGAAATTTCATCTAAAAATTTCTATCTCTTTCCCTCATGAAATTCTATTGTTTATTTATTTGAATACACAGAATGATTTCATTTCCATGGGTTTTCATAAATATATTAATATTATATATTTGAATCTGTAATTGACACACATATAACCCTCACTCCATTTCCATGGGTTATAAATGACATAATGATCATATTTTTATGCTCCTTTTAATTGTCCTGATTTTGACATGAAACCCATTTCATTGATTCAATTTGGGTTATTTATATAATATTTGATTATTATATAAGTGTATCAAATGAAAGTAAAGAAATATTAATGGTTCTCCTCGATATAACTCCAATGCATTGGGTAAATATTTAATCCCTAGAGATGGAAATTTTTACGATACCTTGGTGAATAATCATTGTAATTTTTATGACACCTTGGGGATGGACCTTGGTGATATGTTCATGAATGTCTAAATGAAATGTTTTAGCCACATATTCAAGTTATGTTCCATGTTCTATTCATTATGATATTCCTATTCTTCTATTTCTCGTGTATTTTTGTTTTTATTCATGTTCTTATTGATATCATAAGTACATTGATTCACTTGTTTACCCTTACTAGGAATTCTATACACCCTTTCCTTTAATTTCTATCTCAAGGATATGAGATGCAGTAAATGTACATAGGATGAACCTGTGATGAAGCCTTAAAAGTGGTTTAGAATAATATTTTATGTTGTTTTCATGTATTATGTTCCTGATTTCCAAGACAATAGACTTTAAAGATCATCTTTATATAAAATGTAATGAAAAGTTATGTATTAAAAATTCAAGATGATATAGTTGGTATAAAATGATTGTTTAGTTATTTATGGAAATTAAGATATGAAAACTTTAGGAATAACCCTTTAGAAATGATTATATATAGGAAATCATCATTGTATTTTGGTGAGTATTGAGTAAGGGGTTTATCAAGCAAATATATCCCTATCTGGATATGAGCTGGTAGTGGTGGCTCTGACAAAGATGTACATAGGGGTAAAACCCAAAAACATTGCTTTGAGGTGAACTCGAACAGGAATTGTTACACAACACCGGGTCTGGCTTCACTCTTGGTTACGACACTCCTAGGGGATATGCTTGGTTAATCAGAAGCTTTTTAGGAATCATTATAAAGTAATTATAAAAAATTGTAATTTGTCTAAGAATGGTGTTTTAAGACATAAAATCCTTTTTAGTTAAAATATTCATAAATGAAATAAGTTTCTCATGAAGGATTTATTCTTTTAGAAAATGTCCCCATCGTCAAGGAATACATTGATGGATTTTATGATGAGTTACTCGGACCTCCCCCAGATAGATAGGTAGAGTTCTCCATGTAACTCATACCTGGATCTCAACTGATGTCAAAGACCCCCTATAGGATCGAAAATTTAGAGCTTTAGGATTTAAAGAAACAACTCCGAGATCTTTTGGAGAATGGGTTTATCCAACCAACAGTGTCTCCTTGGGGAGCACCAGTTCTCTTTATGAAGAATGAGGATTGATTGATACAACTATGCATTGATTATAAAGAACTGAATGAGATTACAGTGAAGAAAAAGTACCCTCTTTCAAGAATTTATGACTTATTTGACAATCTTCGTGGGACTAAATTGTTCTCTAAGATTGATCTTCATTCTAGTTATCATCAATTGAGGGTGAATAATGATGAAATTAAAAAAATTATTTTCCAATTAAGATATGGGAATTATGAGTTTTTTGTTATGCCCTTCGGACTGACTAATTCACCTACCATTTTTATGGATCAAGAATAAGTTGATTTTGGAATCCTATGTTATATCAAATGTTATCCTATGTATAAGATAATTATTTGTTTATTAAATGATAAAGGTTATTTTGGACATTGTTTTCTCTTTTGGTGTACTATATACCTAAGGAAAATAAAATAATACAGGATTTAAATTTTCGAGGAATGGTTGATGTTTTTTGTAAGAATTTATGTATTTATTGTGGACATATTGTGATTTGGGTTATTTCTGGAAAATGAAGAACCTGGCATAGAGAATATGTGAATAGGTTAGTTATACTTTAGTATGAGACTGTAATAGTAATCGATGTTATATGAAGATAAATGTTAATATTTATTGGTATTGACTATGTGATTAAATCAATCTGAGTTTTGGGTTACAATCTTAGTTTGGATTATTCTGATGAATTTTATGGATGGTTATGTATTGAATGGTCTTTCTAGAACTTTGGGTACTTTCGTTGAATTTTAGAGATTAATAGTCATACATCTTTTTATAATGGATTATCCTTTTTGGGGATTATATGATCTCGTAATAACCTTTTTAGTTTTAGTTTATGACTAAAGAAAAGGAAAAAATATAGTTATACTTTTGTGGTTTATGTGATTCTCTAGAAGATGAATCTTGTGCTTTTGATGATACCAAGTCTTTTTGAATGCTCAATGTTTCGAAAAAAGATTAATCTTAGTGGAAACATATTAATGGATGAAACACTACTTGAAGGTAAATATATTTACTTATGTTTTTATTTTATGTTGTAAATGAATTCCTCAAAACTATGAAAAGGAACGTAAAAAAAGCATTGTCTGTTTACGTTTCCTACTGGGTAAATCAAAGACTGTTTAACACATCTTATGTTTGTGATCTTATTGAGGTTAATTTTATCCTATTCATTTTTTATATCAATCTCCATCAGAACATGAAACTTTCTTTTATATTTCATATCCATATTTTCTTTCATGGAATCCATGTATGGGTTAACTCGGGTGACCTTTGTACTTCTATATCTTTCTTTTTAAGTAATAGTTTTACTGACACTTTTTCCGATGTGGGACTTTCATCGAAATTTCCAAGACCAATTTTAAAATTTCAAGGACACAATTTCTTAAGGGGGGAAGATTGTAACGACCCAAAATAATGAATAAATTTTTTTCCTAACTTTTTGTGTTATTTTATTTTATACTCAATAGAACATTTTCATTTAATAAAATTAGTATAATTAAAATAAGACCGTTGGGTTTCGACTATTATATGAACATTGGTTAATAAGACCGTTGGGAACTAAATGTTGTTATTATTGTCTATAAATACAAGAGATATGAATAATTAATATAGAAATAAGATTCGATGGCCCCATCCAGTAGTCTCGGGATGATCGAAGCCCATCTGACAGAACTCGGGAAGAAGGTAGCACCTTTGGGATTTGTTCTAGACCAAACCCAAGCCGAACATCATCGTGTCATGCTAGAATGGAATTTCCTTCACGAGAAGTTAATGCTGATTGAAATCACTACTCATGCAATGTTTGTTGATCCTCCCAATGATTCTATCACCTTAGCACAACTTCCTATTAGGTCTTATGCTGGTGTAATAAGGGGCTATGTAACGAGACCGTAACTGCCTTCTGTAATCCATTGATTTTAAAAAAAATTGTGATTTCTTTTTATGATGAAGTTTGTCAATTTTCAATTGTCTGGATAAATATATTATTAATATTATTGATGAATTTTAGAAAAAATATATTTTGAAAATAATTATGTAAATGTTAAATAATTTATAATGTGTAATGATTTTAAAAACATGTCTTCTAAAATTATGTTCAGTAAGAAATTTTGAGTCAAATTAGATCAAATTAATTTTTGATGAATATTAAATTATGAATAGTTATTTTATGCTTATGATTAGTAATGTGATAAAATGGATTAAGTAACTTCACATAAGAAAGTATTAATATAATTTACTCACATTTATTAAGTAATGCGATTCAATAAAATAGGTAAATAACTATTTCAGAAATTATTTTTTAAGTATTAGTTTTTTTCAGGAGAATATTTTTTTTATTTAAAAATTAAA
This sequence comes from Viscum album, assembly GCA_963277665.1. Taxonomy (NCBI): domain Eukaryota; kingdom Viridiplantae; phylum Streptophyta; class Magnoliopsida; order Santalales; family Viscaceae; genus Viscum; species Viscum album. Next base: position 1,656,955,617 of record OY728126.1, on the reverse strand, counting down.
TTAAATATAATTAAAAAATTATTTTCATAAAATGGAGATCATTTTTGAAATAAGAGCATTGATATTTGGTTAAGGTGAATTTTTGTGATTTTTTTGAAACAGTTGAATTTTGCAGTGAATAGTGTTTTTATTTAAGAATTAAATAAAAATTATTTGGAAAATTATTTTTATAAAATGGAGTTCCTTTTTGAAATCAGAGCATTGATATTTGGTTAAGGGGATATTTTGAGATTTTTTTGAGAAAGTTGAATTTTCGGTGAATAGAGAAAATACAGTTTTCGAGTTTCGGGTGTTTAATGACATCATTAAGGATGTAATAAATATGAAATAATTCTGGTGGACTAATGGATAGTAATATAAGGTCTGAGGTTTCCCATGTGGCCAATACCATGGGAAAATACAATGGTCAAGCCCCTGGTTTGCCAATACAACCGATGAGGTGTCCCTTGTTAATTAATGCTTTGTCCCCTCACTTCTCCTATAAATACCAAGCCTTTCCATCATTTATTTCATTTATAAAACCTCCATTATGAAGTTATGGTATCTTTACCTCCCAAGGAGTCCTCCCAAGGTGCCTTCAAGCCTCCCAAGGTCCCAACCTTCAATCATTCGATGTTACTTATCAAGGTATGGGATTCTTTCTCCCTCCTCTTTTAAGTCATGACTTCTTTTATGTCGTAACTTATATTTTCCATCCCTTTTTGTTGATGGTATTTTATTAAATGTTCTTATTACTTTCCATTTCATTCCCAAATGACTAGAGACCCTTTCTTCTCTTATCAATTTGTTTTCTGAATTTTTATGTGACGTCGTTAGGCTTCCGAATTTCTCGTTGAATAAATCACATGTTCTCTTTTCTTTCATGTTTTATTTTTTCATGTTGTATTTAATTAAATTATCCATAAAATGATCTTATTCAGTACCCATACAGTATTATGAATTATTTATGAGTGGGTGACCCTTGTCCCCTCCCTTTTAAATGTTTTCTAAAACCACGCTATATTGCATTTTTTCTGCAGGAATTTTGTCAAAAAATTTCAATCACTTTCTCTCAAGAAATTATATTGTTTATTTATGTGTATACCCAGATTTATTTCGTTTCCATGGGGGTTCATAAATATATAAAATTATATATTTTACTCTGGAATTTACACACATATAACCCTCCATCCATTTCCATGGGTTATAAATGAAATAATGATCTTATTTTTAAGCTCTTTTTAAACGTCCTGATTTTGACATGAAACCCATTTCTTTGATTTCATTTGGGTTATTTATGAAATCTTTGATTATGATCTATGTGGTTCACATGAAATTAAAGAAATACTAGTGTTGAGACTTTATATACATCCAATTTTTTGGGTAATGATTTCATCTCTATATATGACACGTTTTAAGATACCATGGAGAATAACCTTGGGAATTTTTATGACACCTTGGGGATGGACCTTGGTGATATGTTCAGGAATGTCTAAATGAAATGTTGTAGCAACATATTCAAGTTATGTTCTAATTTATTTTCATTATGATATGAATATTCTTCCATCTCCATTGTATTTATGTTTTTATTCATGTTCTTATTGATATCACAAGTACATTGATTCCCTTGTTTATCCTTACTGGGCCTTCTGCTCACCCTTTCCATTGATGTCTGTCTCCAAGATATGAGATGCAGTAAATGTACATAGGATGAACCTATGATTAAGCCTTTAAAGTGGTTTAGAAGAATGTTTTATGTTTTTTTCATGTACTATGTTCCTGATTTCCAAGACACTAGATTTAAAGATCCTCTGCATGTAAAATGTAATGAAAAGTTATGTATTAAAAATGCGGGATACTGTAGTTGGTATCAAAGGGTAGTTTAGATATTTATGGAAATTGGGATATGAAAAAAATAGGATGAACCCTATAGAAAAATTTTAATATATGAAATATTCCTGGTATTTTGGTGAGTATTGAGTAAGTGGTTTATGAAGAAAATACATCCCTGTCTGGATACAAGATTGTAGAGGTGGCTCTGGCACAGATGTACATAGTGGGAAACCCTGAAAACACTGCATTGAGGTAGACATGAATGGGAAGTGGTACATGACAACGAGCCTTATTGTACTCTTTGTTACGATACTCCTGGGTGATATGTTTAGTTAATCGAAACCTTTTTATGAATCATTATGAAGGAATTGTAGAAGAATGTAATTTTTATAAGCATGATGTTTTAAGACATAGAATCCTTTTTAGTTAAAAGATTCATAAATGAAATAAGTTTCTCAAGAAGGATTTATTCTTTTTGACAATTTCCCCATCATCTAGGAATTCATTAATGTATTTCCTAAGGAGTTACCCAGACATCCCCCATAAAAAGAGGTAGATTTCTCCATTGAACTCGTATATGGATCACATCCAATGTCAAAGACCCCCTATAAGATAGAAAATGTGTAGCTAGAGGAATTAAAGAAAGAACTCCGAGATCTTTTGGAGAATGTGGTTATCTGACCAAGTGTGTATCCTTGGGGAGCAACTGTTCACTTTGTGAAGAATAAGGATGGATCAATGCAGCTATTCATTGATTGTAAGGAACTGGATGGGATCACAGTGAAGAAAAAATACTCTATTCCCCGAATTGATGACTTATTTGACAACCTTTGCCGGACTCAATTATTCTCTATGATTGGTCTACATTCTGGTTATCATCAATTGAGGGTGAAGAATGATTATATTCAAAAAAAATTATCTAATCAAGATCTGGGCATTATGAGTTTTTTGTTATGCCCTTCGAACTGACTATTGCACCTGCTATTTTTATGGATCAAGAATATGTTTATTTTGGAAACTTATGTTTTATCAAATTAATATCCTTTGTATAGGAAATTTTTTTTTGATTAAATGATAAATATTATTTTGGATGATGTTTTCCCCTTTGGAGTACTATATGAATAGTGGAAATAAAATACTACATGATTTAAATTATGGAGGAATGGTTAATTTTTTTAGGAATTTATGTATTTATTTTGGACATATTGTGATTTGGGTTATTTCTAGAAAATGATGAACCTAGCATAGATAATATGTGTATAGGTTAATTTCACTTTAGTATGAGACCCTAGAAGAAGTAAATGTTATTTGGAGATAAATGTTAAGATTTATTGGGGAAGACTATGTGGTTAAATCCTTCTGAGTTTTAGGATCCAATCTTAGTTTGCATTATTCTGATGAATTTTAAGGATGGTTGTGTATTGAATGGTCTTTCTGGAATATTGGGTACCTTTGTTGAATTTTGGAGATTAATAATCATATTTCTATTAATAAAGGATTATCCTTTTTGGGATTATATGCTCTCATTATAACATTTTTAGTTTTAGTTGATGACTAAAGATAAGGGAAAAATATAGTTATTCTTTTTTGGATTATGTGATTATCTAGAAGAAGAATCTAGTGCTTTTTTTGGGACCAATACTTTTTGAATGCTAATTGTTTGGAGAAAATATTATTCTTGGTGGAAAATTATTAAGGGATGAAACTATACATAATGGAAAATATATTTCCATATGATTTTATTTTATTTAGTAAATGAATTCCTCAAAATGATGAAAAGTAATGTAAAATAGAAACATTATTGGTTTATGTTTCCTACTGGGTAATAAAAGACCATTTAACACATCTTATGTTTGTGATATTATTATGGTTAGTTTTTTCCTAGTCATTTTTTCTATCACTCTCCATCGTATCCTGAACCTTTGTTTTCTCTTTCATATCATTTTTTCCTACATGTAATCCTAGTATGGGTTAACCTGAGTGACCATTGTACTTCCCTTTTGGTCTTTTAAAGTAATAGTATTACTAACCTTTTTTCCGATGTGGGACATTCAACTAAATTTCCATGCCCAATTTTAAAATTGATGGGATGCAATTTCTTAATAGGGGAAGATTGTAACGACCCAAAATTTTGAATAAATTTTGTTTCCTAACTTTTTGTGTTATTTTATTTTATACTCCACAAAAAGTTTTCATTTAATTAAATGTGTATAATTAAAATAAGACCATTGGGTTTCGACTGTTATATGACAGTTGGTCAATAAGACCATTGGAAACTAAATTTTGGGATTATTGTCTATAAATAAAAGTTATCGTTATTAATTAATATAGAAAAAAATTTGATGACCCCATCTAGTAGTCTTGGGATGATCGAAGCCCATTTGAGAGAACTCGGAAGGAGGTAGCACCATTGGGATTTGCTATGGAGCAAACCCAAGAAGAACTTCATTGTTTCAAGCTGGAATGGAATCGCCTTCGCAAGAAGTTCAATATGATAGAAATCACTACTCGATAAATGTTGGATGAGCCTCCCCAATATTATATCACCCTATAAGACCTTACTCTTAGGTCTTATACTAGTGTTATAAGTGGCTCTGTAACGTGACCATAACTAACTTCTGTAATCGTTTGAATTAAATCAAAATTGTGATTTCTTTTTATGATGAATTTTGTGAACATTCAAATGTTTAGATAAATATAGTATGAATTTTATTGATGAATTTTAGAAAATGGATATTTTGAAAATATTTATGTAAACCTTAAATAATTAATAATTTGTAATGATTTTTAAAAAATGGTCTTCTACAGTTAGGTTCATTAAGAAATTTAGAGTCTAATAAGATCAACATAATTTTTGATGAATAGTAAATTATGAATTGTGATTTTATGCCTATGATTGGTAATGTGGCCAAATGAATTATGTTACTTCACTTAATAAATTATTAATATAATTTAGGCACCTTGATTAAGTAATGTGATTCAATAAAGTAGGTAAATAACTGTTTCGGAAATTATTGGTCAAGTATTATGTTTTTTAGGTGAATAGTGTTTTTTATTTAATAATTAAATTAAAAGTATTTAGATAACTATTTTCATAAAATGGAGTTCATTTTTGAAATCATAACATCGATATTTGGTTAAGGTGAGTTTTTGGGATTTTTTTAAACAGTTGAATTTTCAATGAGTAGTGTATTTATTTACAAATTATATTAAAAATATTTAAAAAATTATATTCATAAAATGGAGTTAAATTTTGATATTACAGCATCAATATTTTGTTATGGTGAAATTTTGGGATTTTTCTGGGAATGTTGAATATTAGGAGAATAGTGAATATACAATTTTTGAGTTTCAGGTGTTTAATGAAATCATTAAGGATATAATAATTGTGAAATAATTCTGGTCGACTTATGAATAGTAAGAAAAGGTATGAGGTGTCCCATGTGGCCAATAACATGGGAGAATACCCTGGTCAAGCCCATGGTTTTTTCAATAGCACCGATGCAGTGTCCCTTGGCAATTAATTCTTTGTCCCATCACTTCTCCTATATATATACTAGGCCATTCACTCATTAATTTCATTTCCAAATAATCCCCATCAAATTTATGGTCTCTTTTCCTCCCATGTAGGCCTCCCAAGGTGCCCTCATTCCTCCCAAGGTCCCGACCTTCAAGCTTTCGACATTACTTTTCGAGGTAAGGGATTCATTCACCCTCATCTTTTAAGTCAAGACTTCCTTTATATTGTGTCCTATATATTCCATCTCATTATGTTGAGGGTATGTTATTATATGTTATTATTACTGGCCATTTTATGTCCAAATTATGAGATACCCTTTCTCCTCTATTCAATTTTTTTTCTGAATTTTTATGTGATGTCGTTAGGCTGCCGAATTTCTCATAGAAGAAATCACATGTTCTCTTTTAATTAATGTTTTTTGTTTTTTCATGTGTTATGACATTAAAATATCCATAAAATGGTCTTATTCAGTACTCATAATTTATTATGAGTTATTTATGATTTGGTGACATTTTTCCCCTCTCTTTTAAATGTTTTGTAATACCATGTTATATAGCCGTTATGATGCAGAAATTTCGTCTCAAAATTTCTATCTCTATCTTTCATGAAATTATATTGTTTATTTATGTGAATAACCAGACTTATTTAATTTCCATGGGTGCTCATAAATATATAAAGATGATATATTTTACACTGTAATTGACACACATATAACCCTCACTCCATTTCCATGTGTTATAAATGACATAATGATCTTATTTTTAAGCTCTTTTTAAATGTCCCGATTTTGACATGAAACCCATTTCATTGATTCCAATTTTATTATTTATTAAATGAATGATTATGATCTATGAGGTTCACATGAAAGTAAATACATATTATGGTTGCACCCAGATATCACTTCAATTCAGAGGGTAAAGATTTAATCCCAAGACATGACAAGTTTTACGATACCTTGGTGAATAACCTTAGTAATTTTTATGACACCTTGGGGATGGACCTTGGTTATATGTTCATGAATGTCTAAATGAAATGTTTTGGCCACATATTAAAGTTATGTTCCATGTTCTTTTCATTATGATAATCCTATTATTCCATTTCTCATGTATTTATGTTTTTATTCATGATCTTATTGATATCACAATTACATTGATTCCCTTTTTTACCCTTACAGGTCCTTCTACTCACCCATTACTTTGATGTCTATGTCTAGGATATGAGATGCTGTAAATGTACATAAGTTGAACCTATGATGAAGCCTTAAATTTGTTTTAGAATAATGTTTTATGTTTTTTTTTCATGTATTATGTTCTTGATTTCGAAGACACTAGACTTTAAAGGTCCTCTCTATGTAAAATGTAACGAAAATTTACGTATTAAAAAGGTGGGATACTATAACTGGGCCCATCAAGTTCTGATAAACCTTCCTATAACCAAAATGTGGGGAGTGACATGATCTTCCACACAAATCTGCAAAAGGTTATATTTAGTTAAATTCCCAGAATCTATTACAATAGAAACATAGATTGATTTCCATGTGTTTCTCCCATTAACCAATAAAATCCAATATTCAGGCTCATAACATATCCTTCAAAACATAAATAGTCCACAATCATTGACCATAATTCTATGGATGATATAATGATCTTATAATAACATGACATAACATGTTTTTCGAAGACCCTTTTAGAAAATTTATGTGAAATGGTGATCCCAGTGTGAAATAAGGCTACTAAGAACACCATGCAAATGAACCACCTCACACACATATGATTTGATAAGATTATAAACAATGAAGGTTGCCCTAATAGTTATGAAGTGGGATTATTATTTAGTCGATCCACATTAATCCATAAATAACCATTAATAAGGGTCATCCTCGGTATTCCTATCATAAAATAAAACATGAAATCCTATGATTTTCCCCAGAGAATGGGTAATGGCTTCAAAAAACATGATGTCTATGATGTTTATATTTCACCTACGAACAAGTTACACATATAGCCATAAAACGTGACACATCATTATTCATTCATGGCTACTAGTACTATCTATGTAGATCATGATATATATATTTTTTAAACCATGATTCCCCACTAATATATAAGCTTAAAAATCTCTCATCATCTCCTCACTCAATCTTGTAGGAACCCGTACCTAGCCATGTAAATGAATATAATTTTCACAAATAAGAGACCATCCAGATGAAATCTACAAAGCATATAATTCTTTATTAATAGATGATTCATTTATGTCAGAAAATATATCACAGATAATCATATCGAAAATCATTTTTGTAACTGATGTCAAAGTCAGAGCGACTTCCCATGATATTTCTGATCATCTGTATGCATGTATTCAATGAGGGACATTTTCAAGCAATTGTTATAATACTACCTTATTTCATCTTTCTATTCTTTTATGATCGATTTGTCCAAAAAATCATTTCCCTTACCTAGTGTATAATCAAATTCAACAGTTAAAGAATGTTGATACTTGACCCACCTACTCTACTAATGGTTCAGGTCTCGCTGGGAAAAGATATAAATAAGACCTATATGATCTATGTATACCAAAAAAAATTCACCCATGATATATTGTCTCCAGCATGTCCAGTCATGTTAATCTACTTCAAACTCTAGGTTGTGAGTAACGAAATTACTCTCATATGGCGTCAGCAGCCTTGAGCCATAAGCAACCACTTGATCCTCCAACCTCATTACTTATTTGAGTATGAACCTTGATACATAATAGTACATTGTATATTCTATTCTCATCATAGGTAATGTGATAATGTTTTTGAGGTCAAAATGCCTTTCATCTCATGAAAATCTATCTTACAAGTATCATACCATACATATATCATCCCTTTATTGGTATTTGCAAACATTGATGTTTCCAAATTGGATAAATATTGGTTAAAATGATGATAATAAGATTATAAATAAAAATAACCCGGAATATTGAAGATGTTGTAGATATTTCCCTAGGATATCATGATTAAGAAATTCTCTAGGTCAACTGATATTCATTCCACTGAGATGACAAGGACTATGTAGGGAACTTAAGTAATATATAAATTAAATTTGTTTAGCATGTCGTCAATACAATTTTCTCTAAATGCAGATGAGAAAATTTCATGATGCTTGGAATGACTGTATCTTGACAGATATTACACTATGATTTATTTAATGAAATCCATAAGATTATAATCCTAAAATGGTGTATGATCATATTCATTAAGTCAATGAACATATCACTTGCATTGGTCAACCAAAATGGAATCACAATGAATTCATAAAAACCATATATTCTCCTAAAATTGGTATGAGTTTTATCGAATAATATCATCCCATTCAAATGATAACATGGTTTTATGTTAATCATGGTGGGGTTAACAGAACCTCTATGCTGATTAAAAAGGGAATTAATGAGTGGGATATGATACCATTTCTTGACTTACTATAGTTTCAACATCTGATAATCAATTCATAATTGAAATGATCCATAAAACTATTTCAGGAAGAGAAGAGGAGAGACAAAAGAATATGTAATCAGTCATATGAGGACATTACATTCTTGATATTAAAATATAACAGTAGTCACCAAAGAGATACAGGTTCCATTCGTTACATAGGAATAAAAAATGGATTTTCCCCTAGTGCCTACATGATTGTGAACTCAATCTATCACATAAAAGGTAATTCATTGAACATGATAGAGAAATCATCATGAATATGGTATTATATTAGAGGAAATTAGTTATACTATAATCCACCATATCCTAGAGAAATACCAGTGATATAATCCATAAGACAATCCTATCTGGGCTGAATTAGTCTTGTCCAACTATCCTGAATATCCCACTCAGCCTATTGATAATAGAAGCATCATTATGGATATATGAATTTAAATTTTTTACTCTAATAGTAGATATGATATTGGTAATGAATTAAACAATCCATATTGAGAGTCTAGTCAAAGATAGTCATTTATAGGATGAATAGGTCCCAACAAAATGGTAACCTCTAATATTTAGAGAACATGCCTTGCAACAGTTGTCGTTTTTTTGCGTCACTCCCAATAATGTATTAATGGTTAATACACCTTATAATTATATCATATACCAGACCAACTTTTTTCTTAAACATCATCATATAAAAAAGAATTTGATACCCTTATAACAATCAAAACACCAATTATGGTAGATGATACAATACTTTTACATCTGATAGTAGATGATCTTGAATCAACATTAACCAGAGTTCCCTTAATATAGATCAACTAACTTCTCCCACTACCTTGAATATTCTTCCAAATATTTCCTCATTGGATATTTTCATACTTGTTCTTCTTAACATATGAAGAAGAACTCCATGATCGCCCTATGGAAGTAGCACTGCTGCTACATTAGTCCTCTCTCAGATTCTCTATAATGATGAATACATGATTCATCACATCATCAATGCGTATTAAACAAAAAGTTATTACCATAAACCTAGTGAAATAATTTATATTTTCATGGAAACATCTCTCCTTGGAGATCATGGAATATCCATGGGTGTCTCAAGATGCTTGATGATCATACGAACATACTCAATACAGAACATAGTTGAATAGGGTGCCCTTCCCTACTACACATTGGTGTATGATGCAACTGAGAATCTCTTTTCAGATTAGGAATCAATAGAGATGTATGAATACTCTCTATTTCCATGGAACACCTAACCCTCAAGAACAATCACGAAGATAGACATCCATCTTCTCCTTATATACTATAGGAATTTTTTGTTTTTTAGTTTTAGGAGTGTACTGATTTATACTCTCCCATCTCTCATGTGGAATATTATATAGAGGCATTTTATCTATAAGAATAACGCTAAACATAGAGAACTATTTAGCTAATACTTCAACCCAACACATGATTGCAACATAGAGACACTAAATCATGGTCTCCCAAATCATGGGATACATGTATTTTATCATTACAATCCAACTAATTTCATTTATATAGTTAAATAGATATCTTATATCACATTTTTCTCAGATGTTATACATCATATGAAAAATTACCAATGCCCTTATCCAAAAAAAATGAATGAAAAATATATCCCTATGTACATATTATCATGACTTAATACTAATTTCATTCAATACCGGGGCCCAAGAAAAAATATAAATAAAAAATTAATATCAATAATCAAAAATCACTCACAATATGTTAATCACACATAGTTAAGTTACACAAATTATAATAGGTAGTAAACAAACAACAACAATAGCATCCTCAACACTCTGATTTTCCACCATATATTCCTTAAATACTCCCATGAAAAATATTGATTTAAAGTGACAATTCATCCTATTATCCTGTATAACATTCCAAAATATTAAACCAAAATAAATTAAAACATCTTCCTTCGAAAACACACTATAACATCCCATAATCATGCACTATCTCTCCTGGCCGGAAAGGGTTGGTTACAATAACTAAATTGAACGTTCTTAGACTCCAAAAGACGTCGAATATATGTGGGATATAAAATTTATATTGAGGAGACTGTACCCTCAATTATTAAGTGTCATATTAGTAGAAGAAAATAATAATATAATTTAAATTATTAATGTAAATACATAAAGGATGATAAATGTAAAAACCCAATGAATAATTAAATAAATCATAATGGAATAATTTAAATAAATCATAGAATTTAAAGAAATTTCATGCTTGAAAATTATATGAACAATATAATTATAATCGTGCAAAAAACTAAATTTATCAGGTACCAAAACCCACATCGCTCCCATATCCAAACCCCTTCCCATCCGTAGATAAGAAATCAACATCAATGTCCTTTTCCAATTTCCATACAAGAATCAATGAAATCTTCTTGGGTACCAAATAATGTCTTGAATAGGTTGTTAGTATAACCTAGTAGTTCAAAAAAATATTGTCCAAAAAATGTGTATGGTATTATGAGTATTCAGTAAACTTATAACCATGTGGATTAATTAATTTATAAATTAATAAAACAAAAAATAAAATAGCATCAGCTTTGTTTTAGAATATATATTAGTGTGTCCTCTGAAAATGAAAAAAAACATATGAAAAAGTTAAAATAACCTACTTTTGTGCCATTCCGGAATATCTCTGAGTCGGTCTTATGATCATACTGACCAAAAACATATAACCAGGATATAATCACTGCAATTTAAATCAATTTCCTATAACCATTATAACATTCAGGGAAAATCAATATGTGAATTAAATAATGGGACTATGAGCACCCCTCCATCTATATGAATTATAGCATGGGACATGGTAAAACCTACTTAATATTCTCATTTCAACATATAAGTGTTCATGTTCTGGGTCATAGCCTGATATATATTAATTACATCATGAAAAAAATCCCTCTCATGTTACATGGATATTACAATATCACATCAAAATTATCAATGGATTATTTGGTGAATTTTTATTATTTTATAATATAAAACATCCAATTTAATTTACAATGGATTAATGACTATATAAATAGGAATTAATCCAAATTTTAAGTATTTATTACACGATATAACCCTAGGTCAAATTTCATGATATACATAATTTTTAATCAGTTTCCATTTAAATTATAATAATGGTTCGCTAACCCCCAAGAGATTCCATGAACGAGTTCAAAATCCATTTGAATCAAAAATACTAAAATGAATAATTCCAATTGTTTATTTAATTAATAATGGTACATATAATGATGGTGAAATAATAATAGTGTATAAACATGGATATTATCATATATAATGATAACTATTTTTACCTCATGCCTTTAAATAATGATCCAACAATCATTCCTACATCCACCGACCATAAGGAATATGTGTTAGATTATTTATGGGAGGTTCCGTGATCAACATAGGCCATGATCAAAACTGAAAATTCAATTTCTTAGAGGATTTCATTGCAACAGTTGGAGATGAAGGAAGAGAATACTAAAAAAACAAAAAACACTTACCAGGGATCTCTTATTGAAATAGGAAGTCTTAAAGGTATATTGAAACCCAAAATTATCGTGGATAAATCCATAAGTTTGATTGGAGTAGATCTATAGCCGATAAAATGAAAATTCAGCCCCAAAAAATGCTTAAATTAGCTTGCTAAACAAATAAATTGAATGAAATGTTATTAGAGATTGTGTATATGTATTTAATGGGATACATTGAAAAATATTTATTGAAAAATTTATGTTATTAAAACCCTTGCATAATTACATGATGTTTAATCCTTTTAAATGATCTTAAATATTCTAAAATTGTTTTTAGCCATTTTCCTCTTAAAAATACTAAACCACATTTTATGTTATAATCTCAGAAAAAACCCAGGAAACTGTTAACCCATTTATACATATACCCTATTAGTACAAACAACAATACAAAATTTTTATTAATTAAATCTTATTAATTTATCCTTGTGTATAATATATAGTTGTTATTATTTTTCCATGCATCCCATGGCTATTTTTAGCAAAAAGATGAAATTTCATGATGAAAACACAACCAAAATAATATATTACAAAAAAACATATAGAGATATTCCTAAAAAAAATCATGAACATACAAAAGGAGGCTAAAATCCTGAGGTTCACGAGACATGATGACTACTTTATAAATTGGGATTCTTATAATATGGTGGAATCGCCCCGTTCCCTAGCTGACTCGGGTGAGGATCTTTTAGTACCTTGATAGCATATTATAATTAATAACTACATATAAATTTTCACTTTCTGTGTAAGTGAATAACTTGTAATAGTGTAGTTTAATGTCAAGCAATAAGTCCATATTACTTTCTGTTTAATGATATACGATAAAGATGTATTTTCTATGTAGTTTTAATTTCATGAAATTATGATGCATTCCTTCTAGTCTAATAAAATTGTGATGAGGATGTGGGAAAAAATTTGAAAAATAATTAAAGGTATATTATATACACATGTAAGTCATTTTAATATCTGACTCATATATAGAGAAAAAGGTATTTCATGGATCATCCCTTATGTAGTTGGGTTTCATTTTTTCATTTTCATGGTTGGGAACATGATTGGTGATCTATGTGACATTATGTATCCAATCATGACATGAATCAATTAAAACATAGTTCTTATATGTAAAAATCACTATGATGGTTTCAAACATAGCTAGAGGGGGGCATTTATTCCATTTATTATTGTATGTGGGCCCAATATTGGAAATTTGTGTGTCCCTACACATCCTGTGATGATAGGATTCGATTCACATATAGATCTTGTGAAAATTTGCTATTTAATGTCATAATGAATGAATGTTGGATTGATGACATGATATGTGTTTTTTCATCTAGACCATAAGATGAAAATATTGGCATCACTATGTATCACATTGTAATATGAATCAAACCACACGTAATCACTGAAATAGAAGCTTCATGAAAATTTCTAACTTATATTCAAGGATGGGTAATTTTTAAGGTTTATTTTTTATGATTGGACCTGGGGTTTGATGTTTGGTGATCTCTATATATCCTATTATTTTAGGAATCAAGTCATAGATAGTTCGTGGATAGAGTTTAGTTAAGAGACTTGCAACAACAATAGTGGTCTAATTAGGATAGTTACCCAATAATGTACATCATTGTGTCTGGAAATGGGAATCATGCAGGAAAGTTAACCTCATTTGGTGGGGACCTATGGTATACATTTTATGGTATTTCATTAAGGTCCATGATAACATGTCAATAGTTTATATTCCTTGTTTATGGGTGGAAACCATTTCAGAAATATGTAATCTAATGTGAGTTATGATCGGTGTGAGAAAAAATGAATTAAAAGTGTTTCACTCACCATGAAGAGGAAATTTTGTGTCGTAATAGGAGATTTGTTATAATGTGGTGGATAGAAAAATATATATGATATGTGAGATAGGACTCATTATTTTACTCATCATATAATTTCATCATCTCCGTAGAACATAACATGGTGTGGTTATCCACAAATATTTTGTGAGGTACTCTGAATATTGTGATGATTTTGGAATTTTAGAGGATGACGATGTTCATAATTTTGAATTCATTGATGGGTATATCCTCATCCCATTAGTAAATGAAATCAGTAACAGCAAAGATATATATAAATTACATATCTGTAGCTGAGGGATATGGATCCCAAACATTCATTCCATAAATGGAATATGATCAGGGATATTTAGCTAAATTTATTAATTTTGGGGGCTTATGGAAAAAATTTTCATTAATTTTAAAATTTTGACATTTTTGGGTGAATACCACACATTCATGTATAATGGATTTCTTTTAATAAGCCATCATTTAGATTGGGGGGTGTGCTCTCATATGAATGAGTGTCATTTGAGCATAAATGGGCATCATCTAGAGCAAAATGATTCTCGTTTTCTACTGTGAATGTGAGGATTATTCCATGAAATCCTCACTTATATATTGATATATTTTTATTTGGGACATTCATCATGGTAATTTCAATGCACACCACTGAATCTATTTCCTCCTGATCAGTCTATCTAGAGAGCCCTATATTAGAGAATAATTATTATGGGATCCATCAAGCATGGGGAGGATATTATTACATCCAACTAATGGGGTGGTGTTGGCCCAATTGATTTCTTCCATATAACTAATGATAGTCAGTGAAACCATTCTTCAATGAAAGATACATAAGATTACATCCTCCTGATCAATTTTGGGTAGGACTGTGGCTACATTATCCAATGCATCACTGTAAGATTTATGTGATTGGGGAATATGATATTCTGTAGGCTGAAAATGGAATTTTCCCATATTCCCATAATTTATCTGGTGAGTGGGGGTAATTCTTCCTTTTTTATTGAGAATTATCCTTTAAACATATTTTCCAATAGTTCCCAATGTTATTTGATATTCATGTAGGATATATATATCTTTAGTTCTAGTTCCAATCTACAAATGAGGAAATGGTATTCTTCTTTATTATTGGAGCCTCGTTTAGATAGTGATAAAGAGTAGGGGAAAATTTCATTGTCTAGAGAAAAATATGCAATCGATAATTCACCATATTGAGATTTAAATTTTCCATCCTTTTCATAATAGGTCTTCGGAATACTCCAATAAAATACAATTTCCATGTTTTGGGAATTTCATAGGCATAGAAAACCTCCACATCTAGGATTTCAAGGTCTATTGGTGTACATTCCCTGGTGGGATGTTCCAAGAGGTAGTCATCCAAGGATTTCCCATTCACCATATTTTATGACACAAACTATATGTAATATGGTTTTAGGAAGTCCTCCAATTGATCCAGACTCCTAGTTATCATAGTGAAACCAAGGATGTACCTAATTGTAACAATAAAAGTGAACATATGGACCACGAGTTGAAACATGTAATTCAATTACTTCTTCACTACAAAGATGAGTGAAAGGTAGTTTTTCTTTATATTATATTAATAAGTATTAGTTTCTATAATTATTTGGTTGAGGTGATATAAATTGTTCTCACGCCCCACATCACTATTCTCTGTGAGTATGGTATCTAATGAACATTACAAGGAAGCCACATATTTGATTATTGTCCTCCCTTCTATCAAGGACATAAAAAATGGTGGTTTAATTAGGTAATATTGATACATTCATTAGATTCATTGCAGTCCTCACCCCATTGTGATTAGATTCCCCTATTTATTATCTTGGTGAAATGGATGTATTTTCATGCCAAATTAGATATGAATTCCCAAATGTAGGTGGGGTTCCCTTGGATTATCCTTAATTTATTAAGATTTCTGAGGGGTGATGTTGAAAAAAATTGCATCGGTACTCCCTGGTTTGACCTATACCATGATTCCAAGAAACTTCTATATTGTTATCTAAATGTTAAAATTAGTGTATTCATCTTTAGAATGTATTTTATTGCCTCGTAAAATACTGTTTACTGACCTATGATGTGATCAAATAATTTTTTCAATTTGATCAACGTGTCATGGAAAAAAATTCAACAATCCTTCAGTGGAATGTCTTTAATATAAGATCTGTGGAACGTTTTTTATATTTTGCATTATTTAATACAAATTTAAGAACCTAATATAAAAATATATATTGGGGGACATTAATGTATTTATATTCATCATCATCTAGGGAAATATTTATCTTATTATACCTGAAATACCCTACCCATAAGGAATGTGATCTGATACAAGAATTTTCATAGACCCAGATTTCTTTGTTATAAAATGGAAGGTATACCATTAGGATATATATATTGATGTCTCTAAAATTTATTAAATCCCTAATATTTCCAGTATTTATCATGATGGAGAAAATTTTGGAAACCCAACTGTAGTATTTCATTTCTCAAAAAAGTTGTATTTGATCAAATTTTCATCTTATGCACTTAATTGATGAAATGAGAGTGGTGTATCCAAATTTATTACCTATAAAGACATTGGTGGTCAGTAGGTAAGTTACAATAGTGCATAACCACATCTAGAATCATTTTAGTCTTTTTTGTATAGTTACAAGTGAACACTTATTAGTGTTTCATTAGAAATGAAATATACATCTCGTTCATTTCAAGTGTCATGGAGGCACTACTCAGTGTTGGCCATGGGTCTTCTTGTGCTCAAAAATACAATTTTCAATGGTAATGAATGGTCATGTGGAGACCTTTCATGAATGTGGGAGAGGCATTCATGAGGTCATCTGATTTTTGTTTCACCTCAAAATCTATGGAGGAATTATAAAATGATGAAGAAAATAGGCTAAATATCTTTCACAATCTAGCTGAAAGATTATATGAGAAGATGGAATATCTTCCCTACAACCACAGTCATTTTCGAGAGATTTTGTGGTTGATTTTGTTTTTAAATTTAATTGTGGATAAGAGGTGCTTGGAACTTTGGGTCTAAGTCTATTTCTTCAAAATACATGAGGGGAGCACATAGATGAAATGAATAATACTATATGAATTTACAAGGGTTTCCCCGAACTATTGTGGGTGAAAACTATATATCATCATCCACCATTTCTTTTTTCCTCCCCAATTAAATAAAACATCTTTGGTAAATGTGGTTTTTTGAGTCTGAAATGGGGAATTTTAATTATTTAGTATGAGAACCATTCCATCAATTGGTAATTTTATACATAGATAGAATGTTCCATGTACAACCATGTAGATATGGATCTATAGTCTTCAAAGTAGGACATTATTTATTGTTCCCTTATGAATAACCCTGAAATCCTCATCAAATGTGAGATCCCCAAATAGATCTTTGTGTTTGACCTTCTAAAGAGGTATTTTTTCATTCCCATCACACACATTAATGGTCATCATTATGAGAGGCAAATTTTATTTGTTATAATCCATATTGTGGGTGGTTTGAATCATTATGAGATGGATCCCAAAGCCATTATCTACTAGATTCCTTTGGTTATCAGCATTATCAAGTCTACCAAAGTCATATATGGGTATAATGTGTCCCTGTAGGACTTCATCACGGTCATGATATGTGAATGACACGAATAAAGTAAATTATACTCACATTGAATACATTAATTAGGACATGGGATATGGGGACTCCTATCTCAATTTTATGTGGGCTTTAGAGTTCCCTATTGAGTGACTAATTGATTTATTTTGAAATATAGAGCACCATGAGGAGTGAGATATTTGATGGATAACCAAAAGCTATTTTAGAATGACATTGTTTTGTTCTATAGGCCAACAATTCACGATATAGGGGTTCTAATTGACATGTTTATCTATATCAAAGGCATTTTTGGTTGAAGGGAATAGTTCCTGTGTAGAAGTGGAAGAAAAATATTTGTCTAATGGTGTGGGTAATGTCGTCCATCCAAATTCACTAGGTTGATTAATTAATTGAAATATCACTATGTGGTCATGAATTAAAACACAGAGTGGATGACTATTGGATAATTCTGTGACACCTCCATGTCTTTTTTGGTCCTACTAGAGTTATTTCCCATGGGTATCAGCTGTACATAGGTTATCTCTGGAGACATGAACAAGATATTAGGTCTATCTATATCTATAATATATCACATATACTCTTTTACAAAGCATGTAACCTCATTTTCTCTTGTTTTGTATGGGTAAATCTTACATGAAAAAATATTTATCATTGGATATGGGTTCTCCAAATTTTATCATGTTGGAAGAACAAAATATGATCTCTTCATAAAATAATAGTTCCATTTCTTGGGGTGGTCCATGTGTTCCATTAGTTACAGGGATGAAATATGAATGTGTTATAGCCTATTCTAGAGAAAAATATGACTTTTTCTATTTTGTATCATCCTGCATTCGGTGGTTATGACCATTTTTGGAAGACATATCTGAGGTCTCTATTTTGATATGCTGATAAATTATTTCTCAATGAAGTTATATTCTAAGGGTTTAATGATCGTGGTCAACTATTTCCAACGTCATATAGTCATTGAACTACTATCCATTCAGGGATGAAAATTCTTCCAATCACCCTCTTCTTCTAATCAGGAAACCCTAATGTAGGCCATCTTCTCTATGGATGTATCTAACACTGCTTGTCTAGAGGGGACATTACCTTGTGTTATTTCAATGAATACAATATACTCTTTAATGTCTAGACTAAGCATTTTATAGATTGGGAATTATTCAGGATGGTCTATGAGGATGACCGCATTTGACATCGTAGGCTATTATAGTTGGAAAGGGTTATTGTTCATAGATATATGGAAATAACTGAGGACATGGTCATCTACGATGGAGTAGGATTTATTCATACATTCCAAAAATACTTGGATAACTGGATTTCTCTATGATTTGGTTGTGGGATATTTTATGGTTATTTCCCCATGAAAAGAACTCATGTGTAGTTCAGTTCTACATAGGTTCTTTAATGTAAAATAATGTGCATTTGAGGGTGACAACAAAATTTTCAACCATACTAATCATGTTCCATTTTTCTAAAGGCATGTGTCATGATTTACCTTGGGTTACCTAAATTTAATCCTGTTGATGTTTCCCATTGTTTTCAAACTCAATAAATCCATCTATGTAAATCATTGGGATCAGTGGTGTCTGTAACTCATCCTAGGGATTTTCCTCAAAGAGTTATACTAATTTGTTCAATGGGAGAGGGATACTATGTGAGAATGTTAACATAGTCATTATGGATATGAAGTCAGATACCCTATCCCATTTAAATTTCTAATAGTTCTTTTTGAAAATAATATTCATCTTTATCATTGTGGAAATGATATGGTAACAGAATTGATGAACATGGTATTCCTATCCTATAGAAGATTCTATTCAAATGATATTTTACCAAACAATGGTGGGCCATATTAGTTTCAATACAAAACACCTAATCATTATTTTTTCAGGCTATTCTCAAGGTCCCATCCTTAGACCAGATCATGATACAATGTTTGTGAGATGTTATTCATGGTCTCATGTACTGTAAATGCGGAAGAAGGTAGGTTTTATGAAAATTTCCAAAGGAAAAGTTTCATCTTCCCATTTAAGAGATTTTTTCTTCTTAGGATTCATCGGACTTTGCCACCCTTCCATGGATTCCATTCATGTTTCCAGGGATGCGAGGGCATTGAGAAGTTCTAGAGGTATTCCTCTACGGTCAACCTCTAATCTATAGGGAGTGGGTGCTGCATACCACAGTGGCCATGTCTTCTTATTCTATTGAAAATCAATTATTTCATATACTTAGTGATTACCATATAGAGCGAGAGGCAATCACTATAATAGTGGGAATCCATAATTATTTTCTACATCCTCACTAATGTATACAAACTGCCCGGATCCGGAGCTGATCTAACATTTTGATTCGACATTGTATGGAGGATTAACATCAAGCAGAAAAATATTCGCCTCCACCTAATGACAATAACAAGTGGGAATATTTCCACAATGTAGATCCTCATTTGTTTGTATGATACTATATATCTCATTCTCATTTTGGGAAAACAATTTCTCTATGGAAGGAAATTCAACTCGTCTTGGTGGTGATTAGAATGTACCCACATAATTCAATTTATCACAGGATGTATTTTTTTGGATAGGTAGATACATGATATTTGAAGGATATATATTTCATTTCCTTATTTGGTTTTGGGTGAATGCATCCTAAGTTGGTTCATCCAAATTTTTCTACAATCAGGGTTTATTTTATGAGTTCTATACGTTTTTGATTTTGAATTTTGATACCCCGTATAAAATTTTTTATATTGATGAAATTCAATGGGGGAATATATGTTAAAGGTGGTGTTCTTATTAAAATCAATGAATTAGGACAATTCTTTACCACATGCATTTGTTTTATTCCTCAAAGCCTTGGAAAAATTGTTACGTTTTTTAATGTTTCACAAGATGGGAAAGATTTCATTCACCATTCACTCCTCCCCTCATGGCTTGTGATTATTGACCTTTAGGGTTTATCTAGTCATTATATTTGAACTAGTCCCAAATAGTACAGGTTTGTATTTTGGCTGGTGGAAATAATGGGATGCTAACCATTTATATTTTCATCCAAACATGTAGAATACAAATTATCTCAACGGTCGTGATGATGATAAAACTTACCCAAAAAATGGTATGTAGATTATCTAGGGACACAATTGGAATTGTGTGATCATTATATTTAGGATATAATGCTTCTATCTTAGTATTTAATGATGTTAGGGACAAACATTGAGATATAAATCCCTTCCGCATTGTGGTCAGTTGTTGATCTTGAATCACTATTGATTTTTCCAAGACTCTATTGATGGATGATGAACCTTGTGATGTTAATTGATACATAATCCACCACCCCTAAAAATAATTGTATGGGTTTTGTTTTCATATAATGATGATAATTCCATAGGGAATTGATGATATGATAGGTGGAGGTGGTTGTAGATACACTATTGGCCTGGTGACCCGGGTCTTGTCCTAAATGGTAGCTATGCCAGTAATTATTTTGACATTTCTGATATGGAAAAGTTGTGATCATGTAAGAGATGGGTTAAATGGAATCCTATGATGTGAGAAATCTTCTGTAGAAATTCCTTGTTTTGACTTCAACCTTGTATTCCATGTTTGAAATACATTCCCTATTCATTGATGTGCCAATTTAAAATAATTTTTGTATTTCTTATTCCCCCATTCAAGATGTCTTGGAACCGTTGATGTGGGGGGATTCTATTATAGTGACCAATATGCTTGAGATTTACCCAATCCCTTGATTTTATTGGAATCTATGACATCATAAGGTAATATACTAAAGGGGTTATTATATTCCATGTGTACAGTGAAATGTATCTCCCTACACATTCACCGTCATTGAATTCATATTCAAGGTGTTTATTCAAATATCAGTTTCTGAAGTACTGTAATGCAATGGAGGAAACCATTTTTTAGTCTTTCATTATTCTTTTTAATTATTTGATACCAAACCATAGGGAAATCAGCCTGATCTTGATGGAAACTGAGTTCCAGAATGGTTTTAATCTGACCCTCATGTCATTTATATGATAGTTTTTTACTATTATATCATGAATGAGTATTCCACATATTATTTTCTATATATGGATTTCATCCATTTTCTAGATTAATTAGGATCTCATAGTGAAAAAGTGGAAAGAGTCTATAACATGATAGGGAGGTTTTTTCTTGACAACTCTTTCCATATATCAATGACATCTTCCTATTCATCATTCATTAACACACCCATCTGGGTAGAACATAAATGATACTTATAAGGGACTCAAACTCTCAACAGTTATGTGTTGCTGAAACATGATGGGGAACTATATAAAATTTACACTTATGTTTAGATCACCTCTCAATACAAACAATTATGTATTATGAATGGATTTTTAAATAATGGGTTTTGGGAAATAGGGGGACTTCTTTTTCTATGGGAGATATCACCATTGGGAAGTTGATGATGGTGGATGTCATGAGTAGAGTCCATATAATCCATCAACACAATACCATGTGGTGGACTCTCACAGTAATGAATTTATCCTACATCATTTGAATTTTTAATGGACTAATAGTTTGCTGAGAATTTGTCTCAAAGACCCTCAAATACATTGGCATTGAGCATATTTGGATATGTGGCTCATTATGCATCTTGTACGAAATATACAGAACATCCTTTAGGAATTGTGTTGGAATACGAGACTCCTATATGACCATTTCATGAAATTGTTTATAATCATCTAGTGAATCATTATTATGATCCTACTAATAAAATTCTTTTTGAGACTTAAAATAGTTTGTTTAATATTGAAAATAATTTGTGCATTTCTTGATGAATGTTCGATTATCCCTTAGTGAACCTCAGTTAGAACATGAATATGACCTCGATCCATTGATAATGGTGCATAACTCTAGTCTTTTGTTATTGGTATGTCTGTCTTACACAAGTAATGATCAACTCTCTTGTGGAGATCCATAGTCAGAATAAGAATATGAGCTCATTAGACATATTAAATCCCCACTATAATATAAATATGGACCTCCAGAATGGATGATGGAAAATGTTATTCCTTATGTATTTCCTTGAAATGACCATGTTGTAGTTGTTTGTTGGAGAATGTTGGAATATACACATGGAATACATGATCTAATTGAATATTCTTGGTAGATTACCTAGTAGGAATATGAGTGTGTTCTGGGAAATTTACAGTTATCACTTACTAAAACCTATCCAAAATTGAGATATAATCCCATTTATGGGAATTTTGTGTATTTCCCTAATCATCATAAATAGAAATATGAGATTTTCCAATGAATTTTACCTAATTAAATGGTTATCCCCATCTATAATAGGGATATGTTCCCAATCACGAGCCTTTGGAATATGTCACCAGACTATTTTGACTGGAATGTGCCTTTATACTGAGGCATGTTCTGATCTCTCCATGTTAGCCCCATTTTCAATGGGAATGTGATTCTGGTATAACAAATTGTTATATACTATAAGATAAGATAATCTTTCTTGAATAGGGAGTTGAATGATTAATTTATATAGATTAACCAGTTATTCTTAATGAACAATGTTATTAGATATTTTGGCGGTATTTATATGCATATGCAATAATCTCTATATTTATAAGAGTGACAAAATATGACGTTGAAGTTATTTACTAGTCTCTAAGATTTAATGGTATTATAGATAATTTATTATAGGTATATAATCCTATGAATTTTCCATCTCATATATATACGGGAAATCTCATAGATTGACGTGTGTATATGATCCCACTTTTTTCTTCATTATTCCATTAGAACATGTCAATGCACTTCATTAACGTAGGTAGGTAAATGTGCCTCCCCCATGCCAATTGTGTGAATAATACCATATACTTTTTTCATGTGACCAGGTATTTGAGAATTCTCACTCATTAATAAAAAAATATTTTGATAGACAACATTAGTGGGAGGGGGTATATTAGCCTACAAAGTGTTATCTAGAGTATTTTGAGCCCATTGTTCTTTCCTTGTTACTGGTGTATGGGTGTGAAAGGTGGAAGTGTGTCACATGGTATCTTTAGTGGGAATCTTATATATACTAGTGGGATGGTTCAAGTGAATAGGTCAAGAAAATCCTTTATCATTGTCCCCTGAACTAGAATAGAAATGTAGTGGGTCCCTTAGACAACTTTCATGAGATTCAAATGGTGGTGATTTTCATGATCCATGAATATGATTCTTTATTAGTAGGATTTTTTCATCAGGGCCACTAGATTCTATAGAACATTATTTGTAAAGTGTTAACTCATTAGTTTTAGTCCATGGGGGCCCTAAAAGGCATCATCGATGGATAGGATTGCACAATTTTGATGGTAGTATCAGACTAGTTTATTTTTTACCCTATATTGACTATGGATGGAAGGTGAGGTCATCTTAAGTCCCATAGGGGTTTCCGTTGGTGTATATTTTCGATATCCTAGTCTTGATAAATATATTATCTTTGTTCAAGGTCACGTTGATGAGATTTGTATTGAATATATTTTATGAAAAATGGAACAAGGTCACCAATTAGCACAATATCATTTGAATGGTGAGTTTTCATGCTGATATGCAGGTTGAACGCAATTTTTTTATTGTTCTTGATCCATCCATTCTACATAAATGTACTTTTCACTGTAATTATGGACCTATTAAATGGAACCCCCTATCACATAGGATTAGTTATAATAATTCTTTCATCATTAATATCTTTGTTCATTTAGGATATAATAGCAATTTGTCCAGACATAAGAAAAAATGATCTTCCAAATGTTTGATGATTCTATGGAAGGTTCATCATTTTTTTTAATATAATATTCAATAAAAATGGACCAATACATTATCAACCTGGCATTCTATTTATTAAGGGATTCTTGTTGGGTTTGAAATTTTTTCCCTCAGAAATATGTGGCTGATTTTGTACATCGGTGTGGTCATGGGGGGATCAATGCTGTGAACAATCATCTATATCAGGATAAACATATCTTAACCATTCAATTAAACTCTCTATGTTTACATCATTTATAAATGGGTACATACATGCCTTACAGTGGTAAGAGTTCAGTTTGGGTTTTAGACCCAATAATGATTAGGAACACACAATGGTAGAAGGTTTGGGAGGTCAGGCTCATCACCCCCTTTTTGGGTGAATTGATTCATACACTAGGACTCTATAATAGATTTATGATATGTTTTCTAACACATTCTTAATACCGATATGTAAATGATTACCCTAATAGAATGAATATATGTGAAACAATTTTATATGAATATGATCATGATTTCCTCAGTGAATCCTTCTATATGTATATGAGGTTATTCATTAATTTCTATTTTTTTGTATGTAAAAATATATTGAGGTCATACAAGTAAGACCATTGAGGTTTGTTGTTATCCATTGAGGAGATTAATATATTGACAGTGTTTTATATATGGAAACCAACATATCTTGTTTTTTACCTGGAATCCAAACCCAAATAGTTCGTTAAATATGGTATGTTTAACATCATATGGATGAGAAATATATTTACGAAACATAGAACTTGATATTTGAGCTTGAACATTGAGGTGGAATTATATGTATCATGGTTATAGTAGGATTGATATTTACTAAATTTTTTCATTACCTTGAGAATATACACATGGATGATACCCTTATTTGTCGGTTAATTATATCATTCCATTGAGCATGGTTACAAATTATAGAATCCCATATTGGTGGAGATCCTTGAGCCCAGTGATGTTCTCACTACCACTCCTTATGCCTAAATGAGCCATTATATGTGTGATAAAAAAATGGATAATAAGTAATTAGAAACATTTCATAAGGATGTGGGGCTTACATGACGGTAAAACCCTTTGAATGCTTAGTGTAGATATTAGACCTTTTGAAGGCACCTTACATATCTTGGTAATTGAGGGAATTAGAGTTATCATTGTTCACTAATTTCTCATTCTGATGTTGGATGTGTAAAGGTGGTTTTCAAATTGGAGAGATTGGTTCCTGATGGTTGGAATGTTAATCACATAGTTGGAATTACACTGATGTGGATGCACATTTGATTTTGGGATCCAGAAATAGGATGGTATCTTATATATACTAGTTTTGGTAAAAACTAGAGTCCACATAGTTCAATGATTTCTCATTCCATTATTTGATGAGTAAATATGATCAACCGATGGGATAGATGGGGACCCAATGGTGGTAATGTTGGTGAAATTGTGATAATTACAACGAAGTGGATGCCCATTTATGTTGGGGATTAGGCATTAAGATGGAATCCTTCTTATCATTCTTATGGTAGTAATCAGAGTCTTCATAGTTAAACGTGATGGGGATTGAAAACTAAGGCCACCCATACAAGCGATTCATATCATATTATGCTACTGATTGGGGCATACACAATGTGGATTATGTTATTCAAATTTGTAATTATGGTGCATATTATATGAACATTGAGACTCCCTAAAATCGAGTGGGCTATGGTCAATGGGAAAAATAAGTGATTGAAAATAATAATCCTTTTTTCATGTGGGTGTGATACTAATGTTCTTGGTCACCCATAATAATGTATTAATATGGAGATTGGCCCACATGTATGTGTCTTATGTGTTTTGGTTATAACAGAAATCAGAGTCATCATAGTTCAATTGGTCTGAGATTACATCCATACCTTGACCTATGTGGATGATTGAAAATGTTATCATGTAATAAGATGCACTATTCAGACGGTCATATTTTCATGAGGACATGCATTAATCGTATTCCTAGCATGGCTTGATTGTCTGCTTAATATTCCCAAGGATGTCTTCCTGACATTTCCAAAGACAGTTGCATGACCCCATTGACTAGATGAGGGGACACTACATAATATGGATTTCATTTATGGAGTTTATTGTATGACCAATAACAACTTTTCCCAAGGAAAACACAATACCATGTTAGTTAATCCTAAAATCCATCACATGATATCGATATACAATATTGGATGGAATAGAATAAACTATCTTATATTCAACGGTGTCATCATGAAAGTCGAATGACTGTCCTAGAGGATTCCACAAGATCCATATGGAAACCCATGGCTCTATCACGAGAATTATATGACATAAAATGGCTTCAACATATGATCTGGTTGGCTTGTCTAATAGAAATTGGGAGATATGTGTAGAGAGACCAAAGGGATTCACATTATCAATGTCGGAAGCCCATGGGGGTTCCATATAACGTTATTTAACATAACCATGGGGTATCATATGGCCTAAATATTATACCAAAGGAGTAAGGCATTTCTTGGGAGATTTGTCCAAGAATTATCACATTTCTAGGTTATTTCATGTGTAGCTCATGAGGATCATCATATATGTTATTCTCATATGTCTCCCATTGGTTTAGTCATGCTTATAACCTTTTGTTTCATATCACTTATATTTATTAAGTTTCTTTCTTATTATTAGTCATGAAATAAATAGAAGGTATGCAAGATGTTCATCACATGGTTTCCTTAATGTCATTTTCATGATCAATGAGTGATCTTGTGATGTCCCTAGGAATGTATCATGATTTATTCTATTGATATATTAAACTTATTTAATGAAAAAAATTATCCATAATTTGACCAGTAGCTCTGATAAATCCACTCCGAGGCTTCGATGTGATAGTGATAGGTTTCGTAGAAGAGTTCCTCATTTTTATTTTTTACTGGGTTGGGGGATTAAAATCCATTTCCACCACATTTATTTTCTACATTCCACAATATTAATTTCACAAATCTATGATGTATCTAGAGGATTTCATTGACGTCATGAGTTTTCATGAGGTTTATTCATAAGATATTACAAGGAAATCCTATGATTTTGAATGACTATATGATCATTAGGTCAATTCCCCATATATTAGATAACGACTAATTAAATGGGACTTTCCTCTTCATTTAGACATGAAGAGTGTCTTATATACAACCAGAATGAAAATTCTAAGTGATTCCTGGGATCATGATTCCATGTAAAAGGATTTCACATGATCGTCTATGTTGTGTTTGGATTATTCTGTGAGAAGAGGTTGTAATTCAAAGGGACATTGAGAGATCAAACAAGATTTTCAAGGGGTCTTCCATGACCTTGTTTGTGTTTGGTAACTATTTTATAACTAAAGGAGGCTCCCATTATCTCAATTTTAATTATATATTTATTTTTCAATTACTTCTGGGTTGTTGTGAATTTTTTGAGTATTTTTAGAGAAAATCATTATCCTTAATGGAAATGTGTCGTGTGACCAACGAGTGGACTAGTGGAGATGTGGATAATTAAAGGGTCAATTTCATTACTCAATACATGGATTTCATGGGGGGCAAAAATCCACCTAGACACATCAACAATCCATTGTGTGATTATGGTGACATGTCGTATTATATTTCATGGAATATTGGAGTTGTTTTCGATGTCCTTTGTTGTCTTGCGAGTCTCTTGGTACATGAAATATGATTTTTATGATAGAAATAGGCTCCTATATTTCTTAATTTTATTTCCATTTCTTATATTACATTTTTTGAGGATCATGTGTGGTTTTATGAGTTTCATTAATGAAAGTTACTTTACTGGTCACTTATGCATTTCATGGCCAATAAAATGTTCAATGGAGTTGGGTGACCCTTATCAAGGACCAACCATTTCATTTTCTTTAGTGCCAAAGGGGTCAGTAGTAATTTATAGACATGTATGAATCATGTCATGTTGTGTTGTTGATATCAATTTGGGAACATTCATGGTATCTTGTGAACTACTTGGGTGAGTCATGTGATTTTTATGACCATAATAGTCACCATCCTTTTGATATTTTTGGTGAATTTTCCACATATTTTTGATGGATTGTTTGTCATCCTCCAAAAAATAATTCACAGGAAAATGATGTACATGTGTTTCTACCAATATATGATCAATGAGTGTCTTTGATAACATCACAGGTATAAGTAGTATTTTTCATAGTGGAATCACATGATCTAACATTGGTGTTGCACTACACACGACCATCCACAAGACCATCTTTAGTACATGTGATCACACGTCTTTAATAGGTTCATGTGATCCGTGTGATTATGGACACCTTCATCTTCATTTTTATTGTATGGAAAATACAACATGTATTTATTTATATCTTTCTTTTTATAATAATAAGATTCATATTTGGTGGGAATCAACAATGTCCTTATAACCATCAATGTAAAAAAAATGAAAAAACAATATCACATTGGATCTTCCGGCGGTTGTACACCTTAAGAAGAAGTAAAATTATTTTTTACCAATGGGTTAGGGGTATGAATACAGATATAGAATTGTAATTATAAAGAAATCATAATATCATTAATAAAAAATATAAAAATTATTACCATCATTATATGTATTCATTAGATATGGTGTTGGAAAACAAATAACATCATTTCGAAAGGTGGTAGTTGTCCATACACCTGACCAATGAATAAAATTAAAATTTGATGGAATGGGTAAGGATATAAGTTCCTACATTTTCAAAATACAATGTTATTAAATGAGATAACGGTTTTATTATTAAAACATAATTGAATAATGTTTGAAGGAGTCAGATAAAGAAGTTAAAAAATCACAGTGTTTAAAACAATACCTCTTCTTGTAGTAACCCCATTAGGTTTTCCCAAAATCCATACTGAATTATAATTATGATGACAAAAAATAAAATAGGGTATGGGGAGGTAATTATGTAAGATATTTGAGAATGTCATGTCAAATCCATTATGTTTTGGATGTTTGAAGAGGATAAGGGAGGGGATTTTTATTTACAATTAGGGAAGAGGACACACATGAAATTTTTGAAAATAATAAAGCATACACACATTATTAACATGGAATATATCCCAATATAAATCCACATACATGACACGAAATTAATTTTCATGTGATAAAATTTTCAATATTTTCAAAAAATTTTATAGCAATGTTTTATATGATATTGATTACAATGATATAAATTGGATTAATTATAACATAATTGACTAAATATTTATTTAAAATTATTTTAATTGAAAATTAACTATATAAATTCATTTAATTAAAATATAGTATTCATAAATATTTTAGTTTTTTAATATTCAATTAAAATATTATTTTTTCATAAAATTAAGGAATATCCCCCAAATGTATTTTTGAAATTTATATTTCAAAAATAATTCATTATTTTCTTCCAAAATTTAATTCATTATTGGAAAATTTTCTATAAATATTTATTGAAAAATATACATTAAAAAATATTTTAAAAACATATATTGACTATAAATTTTTTTATCAATAAATATTTATAATTTTAATCAATTATACATAATATTTAGAATTGGTTTATTTCTATTCATTCCAAATGTTTTAACAGATTAGAAATTGAGTTAATTTTTAAATTATCTTTTTAATATTGTTTGTTTGTTCTTTATAACATTTTGTTTCTTATAAGGAAAAATTTCATAGAAAATAATTTTTTGAATGAAAATAATATCATAAAATCATGGTTTGTTACCTTAAACCCCATTTTAAATGAATTTCCCTCATGAAATTATATGATTTCATAAAATAATAGAGGATTATTATGTCTCATTAAATACATAGGTTCCCATGTAGTTTCATAATATTGTGTATTTCACCAAAAACAATATTCAGGTGGGTGGAAATAACCCATTTTACATTATCTATATAATATCTAATCCTCAGTTTCTTTTACTTATAAAAACGATCATGCTCTAGCGATATGACCACCTTATTCAGTACATGTTATGGAACAATTATATTCTCCATCATGAGATTTATGTAGAAAACGTCATGAACCAGATATATAGTGGAAGCACTATGATATAAGAATAGTCCTGATATTATCAATAATTTCAAAGGGATTGATATTCCTAGGTTTATATTTCCTTATTTCTGAATATCATTAACTACTTCTATAGGGATATTCATAATAAAACCATATCAAAAACATCAAGTTACATATCACATCAATGATTATACAAATATATTTTCTATTGTCGTTGTTCTTCAATTATGTGACAATGAATGACTCTAACCTTCTTTTATATTTCATTAGAAAATTCTATTACCAATAGATTTATTTGTTATAATTCATTCCAACACTATTTAGTTATACTCTTTATTTTATATGGGTATTCAAAATTATTAATATAAATTATTGAGTTAAACCTATTGCAATTAGAAAACTCAACAACAGGATGGTATTGACACCAAATACCTTGTAAACCCTATGCAATGTGGTACTACACGATACCTAACCATATAATTAATGTAGAATCTGGAAGAATGATTATAGTAGTAGAAATATCTTAATTTGATTATTTGTGGTAAATATGCAAGGATATCTATGGAGGAGCATATAGAATTATTCCCTTTCGACGTTCTGGGTAGTAAAATAAAAATATCCATCATTATTTTTTCATATTTTCATTATGTTATGACTAATGGTTTTGAAATCCCATGATAATTTTGTCTCATAGACTTAATATAATGACATAATAAGAACCAAGATAAAAACTATGTAATATCACACTTCATGATATCCCACCTGAAATACTCATTCAAATCAAAATACATATTCATACTTCCCGGATGAATAGAGAATGATAAAATATTAGAATATTAAAAAAAACAATTATTTAAATATGGTATGGTTAAAACACATACCTAGTTCCTGATCCTTGTCATTTAATCATAATAAATCATGACATTTGGAATATTTCTCACCTTATCATGTTGCTCTATATCTTCACTATGTTGCACATTATTCATTATAGGGATAGATGGTTGACCACTTATTTTATAAAGTTAGAATTTCTCTCACCACATTAGGATTTCATTATCAATCATTTAGAATTTTATAAATACCAGATTTTTTTTAATCCTGATAAAGGATAATATTGAATGATCCTTTTAAATTAATGAATTGACAACCTTGTTCAATTTCCTAGGGTAGTAATAAATTGAGAATTCACAATATATAATTAGCTCAAACCATCTTATCCAGATCATGTAAATATCCATCTATATGAATATAAACCTTACTATTTTGTGATAAGTATATATAAAACACTTTATCCCATAAATATAACTACATCATATTTGTAATGAAATATTTACATCAGTTAAATCCAAATCTCTATTGGGTAAATTCTCTCATGAAGCATTAATTTATATGAGTACTAATCTATTACAATTACAATTTAAATAATTATTTATCATAATCCCATAATATATTCATCAAAATATATTACCAAACCTTCTCGAATATTGTGTAATGTAATCATGGGCGCAATGACTTTTCAACTCTTTAGTTCTCCAAAATTTTCAACACATTTTATCGGCCTATTAAACTTGTGTCCCTTATGTGTTAACATGCTATGTGCATTTGATATTCATGATAAATTCTAAAAAACAAACTAATAATATCAACCTAAACATTGAAAACATATATTTTGATTCCTAACTGTTCCTCTAGGACAACATTCAACAACATATGTGATTGATATTTCTAATGTTATACCCTTTCTGGAGTTTTTTATCCAAAAAAATTAAACCTTTTATAAAAAATATTAGTTTTTAAAATTTCCACTATGGGTATAATTCCATAGAAACGTTCACAAAATTCTCAAGTGATATTCATGACTGTTCTTAATATTTGAATAAATATGAAGATTGTTTATAAATACTATAACATACTGGTCAAGGTAATTTCTAATGACTTTTTTCAATAAATTCATAATTATAACATCACCATTAATAACAATAAATGGTTTTATTATATATTCATAGTTTCTATACCTGCAATGGAATGATTTCTTTTGTAAATTTTTAATCATAATGATTAAATTATGATATCAGAAAGGATGGTCAATCATTGAAATAAATTGACTTCCATGAATTTCATAACATATATCATCAATTCAAGGATAAGAAGCATGTTATTGATCTTGGTCTTTTTCATCTCTACTCAGATAATTCAAAGTCTCACTGATCCACAATTTTTTAACAAAAAATAATGAACTCACCCCTTTCTGACAAGATTCATCGAATGAATACCTTTTTAATATTCTATTATTTTTTATTCCACAATTTATTAAAATAGTCTCGGGATATTATATAGGTAGTCGTTGAAATATTTATTTCACCAAATATGATTTTTATTGAAACATCAACAGAAATATTCTATGGAGGATTGGGAACCTGTTATAAAAAGGCATCAAAATCATCCAAATAATATTTATATCATATATGTTGAGTTTTTCCCCACCTATATGATATAAATAGCCCCTTTTAATAGGAATCAATAATTTTATTCGGTTTGAAATATCCATGGGATGTTAATATTTATCATCGCACAAGTAGATGATCACTATTTTTTTCAAAATATCATATTTGAATTACATTTATTTGAAGTTAATGAAATATTTATATAGTCAATTTATATCCATTTCAAGGACTAATTCAAATTAAAATACATGTATAATGGAATGACTAGTAGGGAAAACATTCCCTAAAACACAACTAGATAATATTCATAGACATGAGATGTGATCATATCATTTTTTTGGGGATTCACTACTAATTCAAAATATAATAAATTTTTATAGAAATTAACATTCCATGATACTTTTAATGATATAATATATTTAATATAACTAATCACAAAATATAAACCTCAATTATATTAGAATACGTGGTACCACCCCAATATAATTTTTATATATTAAATCAACTTGTAAAATAAAAAAAATTGCATAATCATCAAGAATAATTAATATGAGTAATTAATCATGAAAAATAATTTGTTGGATGTCTAAATCAAGAAATAATATATTCAATATATGAAATCATAGTTTTATATTAAGATATTTATAGTCATAAAATATTCAAATATTTCAATATTGTATAATTAATTTCTGAGTATTTACAAACCACATCACCCATGAGTGTTAAAATAGTTTCATAGTAAGTCCCATTTTCTTTTAACAAAAAACACATTAGTAAATATTCATGTTAATTTTCATTGGTATTATCCCATAGTACATCTTTTACATGAATAAAATATAATTATATTATCTAGAAAAGGATGTAATAGTTTTTAGGACAAATTTTCTATCTTTTACTAAATTTCTATGAAATTTAACCATACATGTGCTTTCCCTTATAGTCATCACTAATGGTTTCTAAAACTTGTTTCCAAATTTTTAACAAATTATTTCACTGATTGCAGTTGTATCAACGCAAACATATCAAAAATAAATAATAAATATTAATTGTGAAATATTAATTATATATGATAACAATCATCACTATAATTATTTATTTTTTTTTCCATTGAAAACATGAATACGTAAAAAATTAGTTAATAAGTGAATTACATCATCTAAAAGAATGTTTTATATGACTAGGACCATTATAGGACACATCATAGATAACAAATTTCATTATAACCAAGTTAAATGAAGCATAACAAGGTTTATGTTAAAATATTAGTAATGGTAAACATGGGAGATAATAACATAACATGAGTGTAAGAGTATTACAATATGAGAATAATAATTTAAAATTCATACCCTACATATCATAGTCCATAAAACAGGTTTGTGGTCAAAATAAATAATGTTCTTAAGAAATCTATAATTAAGGAATCAATGAACATTTTACATTTGAGGATTACATAATCATAATACATTGAGTTGTGGAAAAAATATGAATAAAAAATATTATGGTTTTTCCACCAACAAAACATTTATAAAATCATTGGCTTGGTATAACGAGCCATTTACTTACTTCTAGCTTATGATAACCTCCCATAAACCCACTTTTAGGGCAAGGGATAACATCCCTTATACCCTATAGAATCATAGAACATTAAAAACATTCAAATGACTTTGAGGTACATATTGGTTGCAATCATCACATAATCCCTATATATGGTTTCCAAAAAATCATAAAACAAACATCATATCAGAATCCATAAAATGAAAGGGGCTTCATAAAATATCATCATATCATACCTCATTGTAATGAATTGTGTTTTATAAAAAAAATATAAAAATTAATAATCTAGAGAAATACTGAGAATTATATCATTGGATCAAATCCTAACTAATGATTAATTAAAAACATATGATATCATCTTAGATATAAAATGATATTAAAAATTCACTGGGATCATTTTATGAGGAAGATACCATTAATTTAAAAAAATAAAAAAAAAATTAATTACAAATTTTTTAAATAAAATTCATTTAAAATTAACATGGAAACATATAAATTAATATTTAAATCATTGTGTTTTAATTTAATTTGGGAAATTCAATACATGTTTAAAAAATATTCATTTCACATTTTCAGTAAATAAAAAATGTTCCATATTTTGATATTAAAATGAATATTCATTCTAATATATTTTTATAAATAGTTAAAAACCATGTAAACATGTATTTGAATATTCTTAATAGATAATTAAAATATTTTTGAATCCACTTTTTGAAATCAAGGATAAGGGAGAGAAAAGGCTTTTGTCCAAAAATAGAAATAATTCCGGTTTCTAGTGAATATATTCGTTTTGAATAATTATTTCATAAATAGAGGGGGATTATTGGAATTACTGTATTAAAAATAAGTAAAAATAGGATAATAATATTATTGTGTTTTCAGAAAGAAACTTTAAAAATATCTTCATTATAATCATCATCATAAAAAATCCTGATTAATGATGAGACTATGTCTTAAAACAGTTACTATATTTGGATAATTATATTCAAAGACCCATGGAAGAGTAACATTAAATAAAAAATTAAATATAAATATAATAAATATGTTAATTAAATTACATCTATATTAGATGTATATACATATCATAAAAGAATATAGATTATAACAGAACTTATTTCCCAATGAAAACAAATGGAGATAAAAACCCTAAGACTTAGGTCTAGAAATCCCTTACATATTATTAAACCTCAAGTTTAATAAATTTAAATTTATTCAAAAAATATAACTGAAAAATACTTACATATGTATCAGCCATAAAATATTTACATAATATCTTTTATTACCCCATAATTAACAATTCCGGGTTGAAAACATGTTTCATACAATAACAGTTTATATGTTTATACATATTTTTATTTTTTATTTATGTAAAATTACATTATTCAACTTTAAATATTATATATTGTTTTATAAATGATATAAATTTACATCTATTCAGTATATATATATTATAGTAATTCATAAATGTTAATGATAGAAAATAAAATACACCAGTCATGGTGATTGTATGTCATACAAACACATAAACACTATTTTTATATTATCAATGGATGAATTTAATGATATTTAAATTATATATTATATTTATATAATAATTTACATGTCAAATATATCACATATATTCATGAAATTTATACAAACATCCTTTTATGATATGCATTGGTGAATAATGAATAACATCACCTCACGAGGCAGCAGTCTGCAATACATACTATTGACCATATCGTATTACCCATGAAATGGAGTGTTAATTGTTATATATGATATAATTAATAAAAAGTATATATTTGTTAAAAATTTAATATATAATAATTTAATATATCCCTATTTCCATCAATGTAATATATATATGAGAAACACATCACATTGGTTCACGAGCCACTAGTCTCCCGTACTCATGTGTGACGTTATTGCCTACCAATGGGTTGGGAGGTAAGAAGGAATATTTTATTTTATAAATATAAATTAATAATTATATCATAAATATATTATAAACAAATTAAATATATCATTATATCAATCTACGAGAGGTTTTTTGGAAAACTAAAAACATCAGTTTGCGAGCTTATTATCTGACGTATACAATATGGACTATTATTTATCCACTAATGAAAGAGTAGTTGGATATATGTTATTAAACTAACATAATATGATCCATTTATAAGGGGAAAAATTTCTTATTATATCAACATAATGTATGATACTTTTATGTTGTTAGAAGATATATTAAAAAAGTATTCATTGTATAAAACATTACATATTATTCAGACGACATCAATTTTTTCATTATAAAAACGTTCTTGATTCGATTTATGATCTCATAAAGGACACTAGGATGTTGGTATGGATACAAGGAATATATTTATTAATGTATTGGTTGAACCATAGTATTTTACACAAGTTAATATGGGAGGAGATGGGTGATTATTTATAAGTTAGTTAGAGGACAAACATGGTGTTTTCAAAATGAATAAAGTGTTTCAATGATTATGAAAATGAAAGAAGTATAAAAATGGGCCACAATATAGACTTATTGGTGATATGGTATAAAAATATACATAAGATTAGTGTTTTAAAATTTTCTAGTTCATTTCAGACATTATATTTTCAGAATAACACCTAGTATACTCATGATCACCATAACCATGATAATCAATTTTTTTTGTTCATATTATTATTTTGGGGAAACAATTATGTTGAAATTATTATTCAATAAAATTTTTATTATTTCAAATATTTAATCCCTTTTTTCAAATTCTGTTCACATAAGATTTATATTTTATTTTATGATTAATCTTATATATATTGAACTAATTTTGTTTTCAAAAGAGGAAATGTTCAAAAGTTTAGAATATTTTTATGATAAAATTCAATATAAAATGGTTTCAAATTAAAAAAATGTTATTAATAAATACTTATTGAACTATTTTTACATTTATAATAGTTTTAATAAAAAGAAACCTTATACGATTGTTAAATGTAAGGGAATTTATAAAAATACTAAAAAATTTAAATATTGTATGAAAAAATTGAATCATTAAAAATATTTTGGTATTTTAAATATATGATAATTTAGATATAGAGATTTCGAAAACAGTATTTTTTTCATATAAAATTCCAGAAATTCTAGAAAATTATTTCTTTTATTTATTCATAGAATAAATTTTTTTTGATGTAGTAATTTTGTATCATATAGACCAAAATAATAAATTAGTTTTTTATAAATAAATATTATTTATTTAAAACGATTATAATTAATATGTATTTTAATATTCATGATTACATGTTTAAGGGAAATATAATAATGTCTATATTTAAATAAAAAAACTATTATTTTACCATGATTCGTTGAAACTCAGTGTTGCATGTAATACATGCTATGGATGATGTTAAATTTAATAAAAAAATATTTAAAAAATATATTCCTGTTATGTAGATAACTTGTTTGAAATGGAATGAAATAAAAAAACCAAATGAAAATTTTGTGATTAAAAGTATATGTTGGTTCTATATTGAATTGGGGTATAAAATGAAATATAACCAAAACCAAAAAAAATATTATCATATACTCATAATATAGACAACATAATGAATCGCCCCTATATTTCAATGAACCTTGACTAATTCGTATAAAAAAATTAATAGTAATATTATTATTATAATATAATTTCATCGATGAAAAATATCTATAGCAATATTGTCCTATCAAGATAAATCATTATCATTCCACTTCTGCAATATATATATATATATATATATGAACTAATAATCATAAAATTTCATTATAATTATAATATCTTATTGAATCAAATACCAAATTGAAATACCGTTTGGATATAATTATTTTATATTACGGCTTCTATTCTCTGATTGTACATATTTGCAATATAGTAATTATAATACATTGTCTATTTATTTTTCATGAATAAAAATAAAAAAAATTCTTCTCAGAATAACACACTTGATAATACCCCCTTTTTAACATTAATAAATTCATATTAGATAATAAGTCAAATTTTTATATTCTGATTTATAGATCAGAATAATTTTTTTATAATACAAAAACCAATTAACATTCTCCATTGAATCCATTACATTTTTATATGAATAAATAATAATTTCATTTAATAACTATCAATATAATGTTTAAATAATAAAATTAATCACCATAAATAATTTATTTAGTCATAGTACTTATATAATAATGTTGACATAACAAAAGTGAGTCACTAATCTGGTTAAATCAATTTAGAAATTAATATGAATATAATGTCAATTCACCAGCAATTATTAATCATTTAAAAATCCATTCCAGGGTGTTAGGACCTATTTACATGGATTTAAATATTTAAAATATTACAATAGAAGAAAATATACTCTAAAATCTTAATGAATTCCCCTAAATTAAATCGTAATTTCCCCGAATATCTTGGATTTCATATCCTATGGGAGATCATTAAATATTATGTTGTTACCAAACTATGTAAAGGGATATTCTACACAAGTTTATCCATAACTATCCCAAAGAATTTCATCTAGTCCACTATCCATGAATCTCATCTAACTCTTCCTAGAATTTTATGACATATTATTTCCATTTATCAATAGTGGTATTACAGATTGATCAATCACCCCACAGGAGTTCAATGAATAATTGATCCTCCTTTTTATTTTATAGGTATCATATGTTTGTCGATTCCTCTCACTAGTTGATTAATTTTATAGAATCATATGAGGATCGTATAGAATGAAGAGCCACATATAACCAGAAAGTGAATCAATTCATGATAACTACTAATGTATTTCATTTTCAATTGTGTCTTCTCCATATCAATGTCAAAATCCCTATATCTCATCGATATAATAAAATATTACCTATTTAAATCATATAATAGTTTCCTAATGAACTGAGTACCCCTACTTTTTTTTCAGGTTTACCTAGGTATATAATTGTTTTATCAAATCAATCATTTATCAAATTGATATTCGTTATTGAATATAATTTTTTTGGATTGCGGGGATAATTCCTTGTATCTAGTTATAAAGTGTTGGATATTCATTGATCTGGATTTGTTAATTCCCTAATCATGTCCATCTAGATTGAAATTAAATTAAATTATTTTATTTATTATGTGGATATTATAAAAAAGTGTCTTATTATTGTTTATCTTATCATAAGTTAGGTGAAATCCATAATATATTTCATTGAGGT
This sequence comes from Viscum album, assembly GCA_963277665.1. NCBI lineage: Eukaryota > Viridiplantae > Streptophyta > Magnoliopsida > Santalales > Viscaceae > Viscum > Viscum album. Next base: position 1,656,915,696 of record OY728126.1, on the reverse strand, counting down.
CCTATAATGATATTATAAACAACAAAACTGGGTTGTCACATGGAATATGATACTTGTCATAATTTAATAATGGAAGGGTTTTAAATAATTCTTTGCAATATATTTTATTGCAATTCCAAGATAGAATGACGACATTTTTATTTTAATAAATTTTTAGGCTACTGGTGGTAACATTGATTTGTTAATAATTGAATACTTGTAGGATTTCTCCCAATGTCAATTTTCATATCATATAATAAATATTCCATTTTAAATTCATTAAAATTTACATAGTATGTTCATAAAATTAAAATGATAAGGTGAGTGTTGTGGAATATTTCCCTTATGTAAAATCTAAACTCGGTAATCATTACAAAAAAAGTGATGACTAGTCAACTTATCTGATATTTATAAATGTTATTAGGTCATGATATATTGATAATATCACATGTGATTAGATTAATTAGAATACACTATATAAGCTAAATAATTTTCAATATTTTCTAGTTTAGTTGGATTGTAGATTAGATACTATAGACTAAATGAATAATCTATAACGACATTTAGTTATGGTAATGGAGAGTCCCTAGGAGGTTCTATCCCTACTGGAAAAGGCTGGACGATATATAAACACCCATAAGTCATATCTTCTTAAAATAATATATAAATATCATGAAGATCATAGGAATAATCATAAAACACTATTGGAAAATTTCCCCAAAAATGATATTGTAGAACAAATGTTTTTAGATATATTGTATGATTTGGGATTTAGGATTAGTGATTTTAAAAGTATATGTTTAGAATTATGTACAGGGAGTTGGTACCTTTATTATTTGTATACTATGATTTAACAACACCTCACTTGTTTTATCTAAATATTATAAGGAATATTATGAATAAGTTCAATAATGAATAAGAATGAAAAATTTATTAATGTAATATTTGATGTAGGTATTTATCCAATAACTAATAGAAATAAAAATATTATTTGAAAATATTTTCCATACATTCATATGTATTCATTTAAATGATCATTAACCCATTTTTGGTATATAAGAAGTATTTTTATATCACTTAATATCTTAATTATGATTGAAAAAATATCACACAAATATTATTATGCATTTGATAAAATGATACAATTTTATTAAATATTGAGTCATCCAATAAAATTATGTAGTCATACAAAGTAATGATAGTGAAATAAATAACCATTATCTATCAACAGATTTTATTTATCCTTCTATATAGATCATTATGTAGAATTACATTTCATTCAAATAAGGATTATATTGATAGGATGTGAAAATTAAATATTTATGAAAACATTAATAAAAAATGTAATTATTTGGTCATGAAATATCACAATTATATATTATCACATAATAGTGTTACAATGAATATAAAGATTTATCTTATGAACAAGGACGTGATATTCTCTTCTATCTAAAATATAATTTATGTTGAGTTAGTGTTTGATTATATTTTTCTCAATTTAAGTCTAAAAATTGATTAAGGTTCCAATATATCAATCATATCTAGGTAAAATCAATTACTATGAAATTTAATTAATGGTGTTCCATTCATGTACATGATAACATCCAACCCACAACGTTGGTCCTCTATAATATTATATTTGATGAAATATAAATAGTGTTATACTAGAATAATGGAGTCATACAAAACAGAAATATATCATTCTATTTTATGTTAAGAATTAAAACGATCCGGTCATCTAGTGAAAATAATAATACTTTAATTAGTTATCTATAAATAGTCTATTATATGATTAAATTATTCTAGAGTACTTTTGGATTATCTTTTCATAAGAAATAGATTATTGTATTATAGTTAATAGAAAAATAATTTAAAATGGTGTCACATAGAAAATTTTTCATTAATTTATATATTAATTTAAAGAAAACCTATAATTATTCACAACATAAAAAATATAATACAATGGTAAAATGCTCAATTTCCATAATTATAAATCTGTCCTTCTAACCATTGTAAAAAATATATTAATTTATATTAAAAATATATCTTCTCACAATATAATAATTGCATTCTAATAAAATAATTCAAGGTCTGTAAATATGTATAATAATTAATTAATATTATATAACTTATTATATCAGACATTAATTTCCTTATATCCCTGGAATAACAATTTAATGGAAATTTTATATAATAACATTCAATTATCCAAACTCTTTGGAAGATATATTGTTTACAAATGAACCAGTATAAAATTTCAAAATTTAATCATCATGGAACATCCCAATATTAAATCAAAATCCAATCATTGCTGGTTTAAAATGGAACAAAGATATTATTTCAAAAAACAACAAAAGACATTTCACACACACCAAAAAAATACACTATACTAAAAACCACCTCTTTAATTATGGGATTTTATTAATCAGTAAAATCACCCATATCTACAACCTATCTATTAATGTTATCAAAAAATAGATCCCCCATCCAAACTAATTTTGGAAAAACAATCTTCAAAACAATTTATCTTACAGTATAAAAAATTCCTTAAAATATTTTATTTTTTTTAAACCATTGGATCCACATAAAATTTCAAATAATAAATGATTAGAAAATCAAATTATATAAACCACATGACACAAATATATTATTTTATTCAAAATTACATTTTTTCTCAAAAAATTGGCTTTTTAAAACCTAATATTTTCAAATAATCATTCCTATATAGTGGAAGAATAATAAAAAACACACTCATTCACCAAGTCCCTCACATTGATAATAATATAATCTCCCCTTTATTATATTCTAAAAACAGATTATTATTTTATAATATTCGAAAATTGTTAATTGAATTCTATGAGGAATCATGTGAAAAAGAACATATCATAATTTCATTTATCATGCGCTAATCATTCCACCATCAAGATTCTTGTAAATCCTTTTTGATCCTTGTTTATCATTACAACTCATCTAAAATCCAACCTAACCCAGATTTGTAATCCTTACATGACATATGATAATAATTAGACAAATTATTAAAAATTATTTAAAATTCACAAATTTATCATTTAATTCAGTCATGGAATTATTTTTAAAGGGATCCTAACTAGAATAATTACATCAATAATCATTGTGAATTTAGATATTTACCTACAGAGAAATCCAATACAACTATTGTTTGTGCTGATTAGATCATGGAAATACAACAAATTTGACCAATTTTATGACTAATTTCCATACAAATTTGAAGAAACATGATATTCATTAATGTTATGCATATATATTAGATATTTTCATATGTCAAAATCCTCAATATTTTTTTGTTACAACTACTATATGGATAATGATTCGATGGATTATAACACATGAAAAATTATTTTAGTCCATTAGCTAAAATATATGTTAATATGTTTTAATTTTAGTATATTTTAATAATGAAGAATCCTATTAGTTGTTTTCTAATTTATAACACCAAATAGAAAGGGGATATATAAGATATGGCATGAAGATAATTTAATGGATACTTTTGGGAAAAATATTTTCCAAATGATAAAGGATCTAAAATGTTTATAACATACATGACATTACATAAAATGTAAGAAAAGATTTTATTGGTGTTTGAGGATACCAGTATAAGACATTTTAGGAATACTTGGACAATCTATATAATCTCGAATCTCAGATAAACAATTTCATTATGGGGGATTATAAATTATTCCAAAGTGAACATGTTTGTAAAATATCATCATCATTTGATTAAATACTATTGTGTTCCATTAAAACAGCTAAATAATTTCTATATAAAATGTATTCAATTTAAATCATGAGATGATGAGGATGATTTTTCACCTTGATCAAATGAACATGTTAACAAAGATGGTGGGAACAATGAAATTTATATCATGAACAAATTATGGAATGAATGCTTCTAAACATTTTCTGAAGGGCATGAGAGTTTATTATATGTGTAGATATTAAATTCATTTAGAAAATGAATTCATGTGGAAGAAAATATACAACATTATCCAATGTTTCAACTATAGTTTAATATCGTATTTTTCATAACATTGTCTCAAGAATTAGGGTAACATACAATAGATGAGGCTAAGGGGAAAAAGAATGTTTATATGATCAATTAATAAGAGGTAGAACATTATATTGATTCTATGGTAGTAATTTTATTATAGAGTCAAAAGTATTTGATTCATTATTTGATTAATATTATTATTACACTTTTATATCATTAATTTTTTTTAAAAAATTAATTATTTTCCATTAATTTTAAAAATGAAGATGTTCATCTAGACTTGGTGTGAAAATTTCACAACAATAATTTTGATTTACTCAATACATATTTTGAAACATAGGAGAATTATATTTATATATTTGAATAGTATATATATGACTTACATTAATTAAATAAATAATATGATCTAGATTTCAATATATATTGAAAAAAATTATCCGTAAATAGAAATTAAGAAAGATGAGGAAAATGTGTAATTCCTTATCCTTAGAGGGTATAAATCATCATATAGGTCATGAAAAAATTCATATATAGTAACACATCAAAATTAGATTCTAGGAGAAAAAGACCAAAGGAATATATAAATGGAAATGGTAATAATTAAAATGAGGATGTACTTATTTAATATGATAATATTAATGTATTTTATAAGGATATATTTTTACAAAAACCATAATGTGAATTTGAGCTTCTATTAATTTAATCCCTCAGGTGACCCAATTTCGAAGACTCCCAATAGAATATTTACTATATAATTAATATACATGAAGAAAATAATGAAATAGTTATGTTTTAAATTATTTATATTATAAAAATAATTATGAATAATGATGTATATGTGATGACTTATATTGATCGTATAGAAATAATCCCTATTACTATATTGAACAACTATCCCCTACCTCATATTTATGAATAGCACAATAACCATTACATGGCTCAATATTGTTCGAATATTGACATTATTTTTAGAATCATCAATTTAATGAAAGGATGGAATATATTTAGAAGATATATTTTCATATAAGGTATGGACATTTTGATTTTATAGTAATTCAATTTGTAATTACTAATTCACCCTTTATTTTTATATATCTATTGAATAGATTATTCAAGGAATATGTGGAGAATTTTATTGTGGTCATTATTAGTATCTTTATGATGTAATCTAAAAACTCTTAGGACTATTAGAATCAATTATAAATCCTTATTGATATTCATGAATGAAAGGAGATATATGATAAATTTTATAACACATTCATTTTCTTATAATTTTAACAGATGATACCATGTACTAAACCTTCCAATATAATTATAATAGTTTCTCCCATTTAATTAGACATTATTATTTTGAATTTATATAATTTACGCATCTAATTATCCCAAAAATGATAAATATAAACATTCTTTATATATTTCTAGAAATAATACCAACGATCAAATGTAATTGTTTTTGTGGGGGCATTTCATATAGTAACAGGGATTCAGTTTTATCTTTATTACATTTGATTAGATTTAAATAGTAAAATCCAAAAGGAAAAATCTATTTAATGGTTTTTAAAAGAAATATATTAAATTGAAATAAATTTTAATTTGTAATTGTTTATAAAAAATAGTATATTATAAAAAGAAATTAAAAAAACATTGAAAAAACTCCAAGAATTATTCTTCATATCAATGGGAATGAAACATAAGAGTGATCTAAAATAATCAGTATGGGTTACATATAGAAGGGGATTTCAAGAATCAATAATAATAATCAACATGGTATGCTAAATAACATACCAAAAATAACATTTAAATTACATAACTATGATAGAAACATGTAGAATAATCAATATAGAATGTTATATAACTAAAGAACATTCCATTTACTCAATAACTGAGAATGTAATGCTTCTAATGATAATATCATATTGAATATATCATGTATAATAATAATAACTAAAATCAAAATGATGTAAATACATAATTAATGGTAATAATTTATCATTAACATGATATATCTATCAGTAAGACCTTTCTCAAGATGATCTAATGTAGATATAGAAGCCCATTTAATTTGGAAAACTATTAGGTCACATGAGACCTACCAATGCATCAAGGGGCTATATATAACTAAAAAACCAAATTTATGAATTCCAAAATATTTCCTCTTATATCAAATAATCAACTAAATTTAGGAACAATGTTTCTTGTCATCAAATATCTATATTGAGTAAAGGATAAAGACATATCAAAATTTTACTAGAAAATAATATAAATTACAAATTAAAAAATGTATGTAAAAAATCATATGGTATAGTAAATAATAATATTAATTTTTAAAATATTTATATTTAACATTAATTTTTTTTACCATGAAAAATTATATTAATAATGTAATTGTTTAGGGAGAATGATAAAAATAACAAAAGGAAGTGAGATTGTAAAATAACTTCTACCACTTTTAACTTTTCATGTTAAATCACCTTGGATAAAATAATTCTAATTTAAGTATAAATAACACGAAGTATGATATAATCATGACATTACAAGTAAATGAGGAATTATATACCCCACATAAAATAAATTAGGTGGATAACATTACAATATTCCACAATGAAGGGTGACTCAGACAAAGACCCTTACCTCAAACTTCCTTTTAGTTGAAAATGATTTAACAAACTAATTTTTGGTTTAAAAGAATTCTTTGAACTAAAACAAAACCATTTTAATATTTATAATTACATATATGATCATTTTGTAACATCTTATAACCATTATGTGAATAATCATTCTTTATTTTAATCCTATACATTGTCGATTGCGTTAACTTCTAATTTATTATTCTCCAGGATAGATTCCAATATTTTGAGTATAATATAGTTTCACCATCTCCAGAAGAATAACAATGGAAAATTGACATATTTACAAATCAATTATTCATTTTAGATAAATAAAAAATTTTGTTTTTTAGATCTGCAATATATTATGATCTTTGAGATAATATGGAATATGTATGCTTGAGTTACATTTCTATTTCTCAATGATCATTAGAAAATTAAGGTAAATACAATTATTAATTTCTATAATAATCATAATACAATATTATTTCATAAAATATACATATACATATCATCATTGTTTTGTGGTGATGAAGGAGAGTCACATAACATCACAAAGGCAGTAGTCCACACACACGAATAATATTATCATCATTATATGAGTGAAAAAGTTGAAAAATAAATTTATATATTTTATTTAAATAATGAATAATATTTTAAGAATATAATAATTTTTACATATATATATTATTTTATCATCAACATTTTCATTATCATGATAAATTTTAGGCATTTTTGAATGATAACTCAAATCTTTTCGTGTGGCGGTTGTTCGTCGTATAAATGAGAAACCTTATTGTATCCTCTTTGATATGTAATTTACAAAAGGTTTATATAATATTATTAATAAATATTTATTATTATGTTATTATAATTGTATAAATACATTATATACATCATTTTAAATAACTGTGAAAAATGGTAATGGAATAAATAATTGCAATTTTCATGATGCGGTAGCACAATGTACACACGAATTGATATTTTAAAACTCATTCCATGGTAGTGAGGATTTTTATAGGACACTAACATATTATAAAATAATAAAATTTAATGTAATATTAAAATGTTGTTATATCATCACTTTTTAATTTTAATTGAAGGATGTAGCGAATAAATAATATAAAAAATGCACGTTGAAGAATGTAACCTTGTTTAAATAACCTCCTAATAGTTGATCGAAAATCCATATTATGAGGAATTGTTTCCAAAAATAATAATTCTATGATTATTTTAATGATTTTATGTTGTTATTTGTTTAATTATTGTTTTATCCAAAAATAATTACTGTTTGAATAATATTGAGTTGAGTGTCACCATTGTAATTTTGGGAATGAAAAAGGTGTACACATATTTTTAACATGAAAAGGGAAAAAATATATTATTATATTGTTTTAGATATGATAAAATGAAAATATTTAATGAAAATATACCTTATCAAATTTTATGTCATTTTAACCCTATTGATCTTAGTCTATCCCCCTAAAAACTCATTTTTATACTAAATATGATAATTAATTTTTTCTGTTTCTACTCATCATATTTGTCATAGAATATTAGAAAATAATATAAAATATAAATTATTAATATTTAATATATGGAAACAATATTCCCATATTTTATTTTTATAAGATGAAAAATTATAATTTAAAATTAATCATGCATACATTATGAGAATACAGGTTTTAAAAGAAAAAATGTTCTAAATTTTAAAAGGTTTTTATATAAAATAATCTATATTAAGATATTTATAATGAATTAAATTGTATTTATTGATATATAATTGATCTAAAGATACTATAAAAAAAATAAATTAACTTTTACAATATAAATAATTTAAATAAAAATCATTTTTTTAATTAAAAGACATTATTTTCTCTATTCATTGAAAAATAAAAACTCTCAAGATAATCCCAAAAATTCAATATAAGATAATATTTATATTATTTTTTTACAAATAGAGAAACATTTATAAAATATATTTTATAAATGTGGTAAAATTTTATTTTAATATTTATGGTTTAAGTTCAACTAAACCGTCTTTTTAGAAAAATACTATTTTCTCGAAAAGATTTCTATTTATTTAAAATTATTAATATTTTCTATATAATCAATAGATAAAAATAATTTATATATTTATTAGTACTATTAATTGAAAAAACCTTAATTTCATGGTGACAATATCAATTTTTATATAATATTCTAATAAAGGATTAGGTTTTTCTTAAACACGGTGTTCTGTTCATCACAAGTGGTCAAAAAAATTAAATTTATTGTAAATACATCATATTTTAATGTCATGGGGTGGTAAATTATTCCCTTAAAAAAAATTCAATCATAGAATTTTTTATATATTTAAATTTAAATAGATGAGTTTATTTCCTATGTATTTCGTCATCCAGTTCCCATGGTACTTTATCTATTCTGTGATTTCCCCAAAGAACAATTACCAGTCAAGTTGTCTTATTAAAAAATAGATTTTATTTGTTATCATGGGACTCAATTGGTTCATTATAGTAAGATAAATAATAAATCAATTATATTTTATTAGAAGTGAAAACATGTTTTGGGTGTATCATTTACTTTTTCAACAATGATATATGGACAAGATCATATACTTTTGATAGGAATGTTGTAATTTCCAAATGATAAGAAAATAAATCCAATTATCTCATTTATTTAAAAGCTCCAATATTCCTAGGGATCATTTTCCCTCTCTTAGTAAACCTTATAACACCCTTACATGTAGATATATTTATGAAAAAATAATATCCTAGATGTAATTCAAAATCACTCCTCTAATTATTGACATAACACTATTACTTACATTAAACTAGATTTATGTGAGTCTGAATAGCCATTAATGTTATTGTTTTCTCATCAATAGGTTTTAAAAATATGATTTTCATTTCATAGTATTTATTCCAAAAATTTTGAGTATATACTATCTTCCCATATATGTTTTCCAACATGTCAATTTAAATACAGTAAGGGAGACTATTATTTCAGAAAAAAATTAAAGGTAATACTGATCCCGGAAACAACAAAACTCAATTGATTAAAAACTCAGACTGAATTCTATTTTTCCATTCTTACTTTCAGACTGTACATCATTTTGAGGGATGAATTTAGTGACCTAACAAATATCTGTATCATGTGACATTTGAAGACACTTATAGAGATTCCATACAAAATAGGTATGAAGATCAGGGAAAATTGAAAGAGGTTCTTCGTGGAGTCTTAAAACATCATTAATATGTTTCCATCAAAGTATATCAAGAGTAAAATATTCTGTTATAGTGAAGAAAAAATGTATATTTGGTTAGTTATTCATGATAACCGTTATTGTATCATTCTTTCAAGGAGTTTTTGATAGTATTTTAACAAATTCCACAGTAATTCCATACTATTTAATAACATAAATTTGATGAGTTTGCATAAATACTATAAGAATTAATCTCATATAATTTACTTGTTGAAATATTTAACATATGGATACATATTCCTAAATTCACCACATCATATTGTACCACCAAAAGCAATCCCTTTAATCTTAATAAATCATGGTGCGACCATGGTGTATAAAATTTTTTGATCTATGAGTGTCAAACAATAATTACCATTTTCACTCTTGCATTGATTTAACACATATTCTTGTTTCCAATTTTATTACATTAACATCACTAAAAAATTATTCTAATTTCCCATTATACAAATCTTTATTTATATATTAAATGTTCTCATTATCAGACTAATAATTTTTTATATTTTCTAAAAAATGTCTTTTTTAAAAAATTTAAAAAATGTTTGATGTTTCCCTTTTCTAAATAATTTTTAATACATATTCACTATATCCATAATCATATGATCCATATTTATAGTAATTTTGGTCATAAATATATAATTTGTTTACTAAATTAAATCCTACCTTATATTAATTCCATGGGATGTAGTGTATTGAAAATTTTTAACCCTAGACTATCTGATGAAACATCCTAATGATCATTTATAGTTCTTTAAAAAAAATTATTTTATACATTTATGGTATGTCAATATCTCATATCTTTAACAATTGAGATATTGTCTCAAATATTCAAATAAAATACTACGACATCCAACTCCTGATCATGGGATGGATAGTTATGGTTATGATAAATAAATTTCTTTAGTGAATATGTTATAAAATTATCATTTTTCATTAAGACACTAACATGTTAATTTTTTGATGCATCAAGTTATATATCACAATCCCTTCATTTTTATATGTCATAGTCGAAATCAAGTTAATGAACAATCTTTTAATTAGTTAATCAAAAAAATTTCACATTCATTTTTCAAAAAAACATAATCCATTTTAAATTAATATGAATCAATAGGTAATCTAATTCGGAAAAATTATGAATAATTCATGGATACCAAAATGAAAAACCAATGAAACGAAGTACATCAGTTATGTTCATTGGTTTAAGAGATTATTTGAATACCAATTCTTTTATATGTTCAACTGGGATTCTATATTTTGTGACAATACAACCATGTAAAGAGGGTCTAAATACAAAAAAAACTTACTAAACATCCCTTAGAACACTTTCCTTATAATAGTCTCAAGAAATATTTTCATGTGGTTTCATGGTTCTCATAAATTTTATAAAACACAAAAAATATCACCAATCAATATATCAAATGAATCATCAATATATTACTTCAATACACCAATCCATAGATCCATAAAGACAAAGGGTACATTATTTAATCCAAATGGAAATACTTAAATTTCATAATTTGTATTCCTCATTTAATAATATATCTAAATAATGTAACCAATATTTACATTCAATAGTTGTTATGAAAACTATGGTAAATAACAAAAAATGTTGGGCTCTAAAAAGATGATCAAATAAGTCAAGAATTTGATGCAAAACAAAATAATTATTTATCATAATATCATTAATATACATATAATCACTTCAAAATATCCTAGATATAGAGTTCTTTACAATTAATATAATAGAGTCTATCCATAGAAAAACAATTGGGATAGTAAATCACTAATTACACAACAGCTCCAGTTTATTCATTAAATCTATTAATTTAGTATTCACCATTCTATAGGGGGAAATTTATATTGGTCTTTCCACATGGATTAATAAAATTGAAAACAAAACCTCAGTCTCTAGGGGATATCAATGTAATTTTTAGTGAAATAAATTTATTTATTCCTATACAATATATACATCCTCATTTTGGTGATCACTTTCTCCATGCCATGATTTGTATTTCATTTCATCCATAAGAATATAATTTAGTAGATCTAATTTATGTTGAAATAGGTGTAACTATGATAAATATGACTCTTAAATAATGGTAAAATATTAAATATCTTATTTTCAAAATAATAATTTTCTTCTTGTAATTAATTTTTGCATCATATTTTCAATGAAAATCTATACCAAAGATTATATCATAGTAAACCACAGGTATGATAATAAATTCATAAAATTATGTATTTTTATGTATCATAATGAGGATTTCCTCACACATCATTATTTTAATGATACATACCATTACAATATTAACTAACATGTCCATTCTTAAATTAAAAGGGAAAAGTATAATTTTCATGGAAAACATGACTGATATAAAAGTGTTTGAGGAGGTAAAATTTAATAATGCCTTAGTTAAAGTTTATTATATGATTAATGTACATTATAACACATCATTTTAAAATCCCACTATATATTTAGTGATCATATAAGCATTTAATTCTCCACACATCGAATTATTTGGTGGATTACATTGATACATGGGGCATTCATCTATGTAGTTAACCATGATCCCATAGTTGAATTTCTAAATTTCAATATTTTCCTTCTTCCTTTTAATTATATTTCTATGTGACCATTATCTCAACACAAAAAATTGACTACTAAATGATTCATGAATTTCATTGGGTTACTATTAACATAGTTTTGAAAATATGAAAATCAATATGTTCTCTTTTTGTTCTTTGACACTTATATATGGGTTTCATATGTCCTTTTATTTTCTTGATTTCCCTTGATTATATATGATTTAAGGATCTAATTACCTTTTTTTAATGGAAAATTAAACTATTATATCATATGGTGAATGTGTGTGAGAGAATATTTTCCTTCAAATACACATAATAATCCATTCAAAGAAATTGTTAATCTTTCACTAAATTATTTTTATGTAATCCATATCACACCTAGAAACCCTAGTAAAATCGTCATCAAAAATCCAAACAGTTTCTTTCAAATTTTAAATTAATCATTGGACCATTATATTTATTTCATTTTATTTCTCTTGAGGAAAATATTTTTTGATGAATATATCCTTAATATTTTCCCATTATATGATTTATATTTATATTACTCCCTATAATTAAAAATCAAAAACAACGAATGATCATCATCTTATTTGATACAACACACTATATGTTTAACCATTTCCATTTCACTATATCCCATGTCTGGAAATATCATTACCATAGAAATAATGCCTTCCCCATATTCCAATGGATTATTAATCTTACCAAATAATGGTTACTTCAATTTTATAAAACTCTAAAACAATGAATAATCCCATTATGTAATATCTTGATCCATCCTTGACGTTTTATATGAATAATATAAAGTTGGGAATTTTTTATTATGTATCATATATCCTGGTTTTTCAATCGATGATTGATGAGAGATAATATTCAATGTGATTCACGTAATATCAAACCATTACTATGGGGATAAAGAATAATTTTTCATTGTACATTTCATTGGATTTTCATAGACTCCTAGAAAGAATATTTAAATATGTTCTTATATTGTTTTCATTAAAAACAATATTATTTCTATTGTATAAGTGAATATACAACTCTTAATAGATTAATAATGATCTATATTACTAATTCTTTAATACTCTATGGTAGACCCCACTAAATTGTTCCTTATAATGTTCTATTACTAACATTAATATTTTTTAATGACATCAAATGGATCATGAAATAACAATTTATTTGAGCACAACATATCATCCACAAAATGATGGGAAATGTGGAAGGAATATAAAATCATAAGAATTCATATTAAGGATGTGATTACATTAAATTCAATGAATTTATGATCTTTATTTTCTATTGGTGTGTTTTCCTATTACAACATTTTTTAAGTAATCAAATGGTGTCACATGATGCATTGTATGAAAAGAGATATCGAACATAATAATTATTGGATGAAATTTAAGAATGGAATATTTTAGGGCTATGACATGTTGATGAGACAATAACAAAGAAAATGAATATTTAAACTCATATTAGAGAATCTCAAACATGGATAATGTGTTATAATGTCAAATGATTGAAATATTTGGAAGTTCATGTCAGTGGCTAGGTCTTCATAAATGTATCTCTGAGGAAGGGTGTTATAAGGGATTGTATGTAAATGAAAACCAATCCAAGGTATGCTATTGCTTTTCTAATTATGTAATTAATTATTTTTATGGATTACCATTTGATAATCTGACTGATATATTCTAAACTACATGATGTGTCCCATGTCTCATTGTTATTTAATTCTATAAGATACCAAAAACAAGTTCTATCCTATGAAGTAATTGAATTGGAACATGAACAAATATACTTTTATGATCCCATAGAGATTCTAAAAACTATATAACACATTTTGGAATATTAGGAGACTTGACTGGTAATTCTACTTTAGAGAAATCAAAAATTTATATAATACACATAGGAGCTTATTAATTATATGAAGTTGATCCACCATAATTTGTATATAAAATATTATCCTCCAATATTTTTATGTAAAACTTTTGAATGAGGGAAGAATGTAACAACCACTTTTTAGTTATAGTATGTTATTTTTCAAATTAAACTGTAATACAATTCCTATTATAATACATCATGGTAGAAAAATTATTTCAAGATAGGAATTATATCCATTATGATATTACTAGGTCAATATAGTCCATGGATAAAGTGGAAAATATCCCTTAGAAGTAAGATTATTTAAATAATTGAATATTTAATATTTAGTAGATCATACATTTAGTTATAAAAATGTTTATATATGTATTATTAATAATATATGTATTATAAATTTTATTTAAATTATTACATAATTATTGGTAAGAGAAAATGATTTTTTACCAAACTAATTTTTGGTGTAGAATCATTTTCCCTTTTTATTATTTAAAATGATATCTAACAATGAATGATTAATGTGAAATTTCTAGATTTTATATCAAATTATTTTAAATTTAAATCATATAATGATTTTAAATATCAGTATAGAAAATTTAAGATATTTTTTTTTTGAAAAATTTATGTACTTTTAGTATATTTTTAGTGTGATTTGCTGGTTTACTTTAATATTAATTAATTCGAGCAATGGGACAGAACGTAATTAAACAGCATCAATTTTTGAAATAAATATATGAAAATTTATTATAGAGATAAAATTCATTACTTACTCTTTGAATACTTGAAATTCTAAAATCAGAGAGAGTAGTAAATGTAATTATATGATTTCTAAGGGGTTAATATTTAACAATATGTCATAAAATAACAGAAATACACGTCTAAATCATATTAGTTGACTTTATTTCAACCTTATATTTATCACAATAAAATATACAAGAATTTATATCAATATTCCCATGGATGTGAATATAATGTATTAATACATTGAATACATTCATATGTTCTACTCACCCACTTATAAAAGGGAACCTCATCGAATTAATTATTTAAACAGTTTGATGTGTTGAACAAAAACAACACTTATAAAGTATCTCCAATACATCCCCAGACATATCATCATGGTGTTTTAATTAAAAAAATTAAAATCATACATCCTATTAGAGGTAATCTATATGATATTATTCAACGATTGGTTAATCATCTAAACTCAACACATTCATTTTTATTAACCTTTTAAAAAAATATTTTATTTTCTAAACATTGAAATATATATTTACAAAAATATCTACCTTGTATAGATACATTTTTATGTTTATACTATAATATATATACATAACCTTCATTATAAAATAATATAAAAAACCATCAATCTGATCTATGTAGGACTAATGCATTGTGAACCTATGCAATTTGTTTTTCAGAGACCATGACTATAGTAAACAATATCCTTTATATTCATTATTACATTGGAATAGATAATATTATTAAAATCACAAGTGAGTTACCAATTTATTAGCCTTTATAACAACATAGTAGTAATGTACATGAAAATTACATCACCTTTTATGAATATAAAAAAAAATTACACAAAAAAACACCCAAAGGAATTATTAGTTTAGCACACATGGAACCATGGAAACCTAAACACTTGTACATGACTGAGCTACAGTTTCTCTTACCAGGTCACTAAAAAATATCACCCTTCTTAACCAAATCATACTATAAATATATTTTCAAATATGGTAATGGAAAAATAAAAAGATGTAATATCATATGTTTAGAAAGGGTAAACACGGGTGATATGTGATAATTAAAATTACCATAAGTTTTTGATATCATGATCAGAATATTAGATGATCATACCATACATATTAATGTTTTCAAACATGAATCATGTAATAGTAATTAATAGTTCATAATTCATGAATTTTATGGAAATAAAAATCATTTCCCAAGAAATAATAATATAGTAATAAGACAAATATTTGTGGAATTAAAAACATTGAAAAACCTGTGTCTTTAATACCTACCAATAATATCATAAAATTATAGGCGAGGGTTAATAACCCATTTTCCTACAATAGGCATGGGACACCATCTCGTATACCATCCAATTTTGTGATTGGGATTTCATCTGTTTTACCCGCTTTATGGGGATTCTTCATCCCTTTGATTAACATTTTTTTTGGGGATAAATATGCGATCTTATTTCAACATTGGGATTCCCTCTTATATACCCTCATGTTTCAGGCATAATAATCCCTCTAGATTCTAGATATATATTCCATCATGTGTACCCTATTGAATATATAAAACATTTATCATTATTAAATTCATTTTAGGGAGATATAGGTCTCACCCATAACATAATAAAAACATACATACAACTTCCACAAGATAAAAATAGCTTATTCATATCACGAACCATGAAAATTTTAGTTTTTTAAACATCAAATAATAACAAATTAAATAAAATTGGTATCATTAAAATTTCAACATATAATAACATATGTAAAATATATATTTTCCTAATCAATTCATTAAAGCATAACCCCTAAAAAATATTTGGGTTTCAAATGGATATTACTCATAGATGAGGTAAATGTGTTATAACCATCATTCCTTCACATAAACCATTCAATAAATAATTTCAATATAAACATTGGATAATTTCCTATAATGGGATGAGTAAAAATAAAAAATTTCATAATTGAGGGAAAATATTGTTGAAATA
The DNA here is from genome assembly GCA_963277665.1 of Viscum album. Classification (NCBI taxonomy): domain Eukaryota; kingdom Viridiplantae; phylum Streptophyta; class Magnoliopsida; order Santalales; family Viscaceae; genus Viscum; species Viscum album. Next base: position 1,656,898,615 of record OY728126.1, on the reverse strand, counting down.
TATCTGAAAAATGTTTATTGGGTAAATTATTCTTTCGTTAAAAAAATTCTCTTTTAAACATAAAACCCTTGAAACCAATTTTATAAAAAATACATTGAATACCTATATTCAAATAATCAAAAAAATTTAAAACGTTTTATTTGAGAAATTATAAAATAATCATGAAAAAATTTTGAATAATTTTTTCATTGAAAATAATTTGAAAACTTATAAAAGATTATTTGAAATAATTGAAAACCTTTTATTTGAAATCAACCCTTTGAATGGATATAAAGGACTGTTTGAATAAACATTAATAAAAATTTTAAACAGAAAACATTTTTGAAATAATTTTTCATTGAAACCCACATTAGAAGTAATTAATTTCCATAATATTATGATGTTTTTTTGAAAAATGGTTTGAACATGTAATGTAATCTACATGTCTATGGTTATCAATACATTGAGTAAATCTGAACATGAGAACCCTTCCATTTTCAATATAAATCATTATAAAATTTTCTTGACTAGAAGATGAGAAGAATATTCCATTTCAAAAAACTTATGATGGAAAAAAGGGGAAAAATTCATTTTAATATAATAGGGGAATAATAGAATATTTTTTTGAAACTCTTTTAAAAAATAAGTTTTTGAAGTAACACATATTTCTGGAAAAAGATAGAGGTAAAATCGGGTTTTATTATGAACACCCACTCTATTATTTTATGTATCAAAGAGTGAAAAATGGTATCATTAAATTTATATAATATGAATAAGTAGTCATTAATATAAATTTTAATAGTTCTTTATAAATGGATCATAGTATTTCATCAACAAGAGAATAATCTTAAACAATCTTCATAAATGATGATATTTTTTATTATTCATTATAAATTTGGTAACATTTAATGATAAAAAATCGGATGAGAAAAATTAAATGTATCATAAAATATCATTAAGTTATGATTATAAATTATAAAACATGTAATATGAATTATATACACCTCATTTAAAAATATAGTTTCACAACATGTCATATTTGTTAAAGAAGGAAAATTGAGACCACATTAATTTACCAATTTGGTAACATTTGGAACATAAACCCCATGAAAGGATGATAATAAAATGGATATTTAAATTCCAAAAAATTTTAGTATTTGGATCATAAAATACATCCATGTTTTGTATACAAACCACAAAAAATGAAATAAGTGATGAATATGGAATGGATCTCACAAAAATAAAAAATGAGATGAGACTTCCTTACCTTATGTATTGACTCTCTTCACCCTCAAATTATCCTCTTGTATAATTCATATATGTTTATTATGAATATTTTCTAGAAAAACATACTTATATGTATACCATATATTTTTTATTAGGACTTTATATTACCCTATTATTCTCAATTTTAACATAAGGATTCATTTTAGGTAATATCAACTTTTTTTTCGAATGTGTCCTCATTTTTTATAATTTTTGTCCTCAAAATTATATAATGATTTCCAAAATTTATAACAGGACATAAAAAAAATTTATAATCAGTATATGTTTATTTATAATAGTATATAGAATATATATATTAAAATAAAATACACCATTTGTAGAGACGGTAGACCGTACGTAGGCCAGAAAGATGATTCCATTTTTTGATATATTGAATAAAAGAATGTAAATAAAATATTATTATATTTATGTATTATTTTTAAATTATAATTATTATGTGACATTAATCATATTATTACACTAATCAACTCTTTAATACTTTCCATTTAGTGTTTGAATTAATCACATCATTATGCGGGGGATGTTGTCCACACGTCCCAAAAAGAAATTATCATATTTACACAAAATTGGAAGAAAAAAGGTAGAATTTTTATAATAAAAAAATAAAAATAAATACATCCTTAATATTATATATATAATATAAAAAATATTTCACATCATAATTATTAACCATGGGAGGTGGTAAAGGTAAAATGAACAACATCATTTCATGATGTAATAATTCACCGTACATAAGAATGGTATGTTTGCTGCCTATTAGATGGATGTATTTAAAAGTAAAGGTAGTACAATTACAAATGAAATTATTATATCAAGTAAACTATTTTTATTTTATGAAAAAAGAATAATATTAATTTATATGGTGTATAAAGAGTACAAAGTAAAAGAGTTTGATGACGGATGTTACATCTTCTTTAGGTAACTCCATTTTGTTTGCAACAAAGGGATTCATTGGATATTTTTTTACCCAAATTGAGGATAAATAGAGGGATATAGGGATATCAGAGAGTGTATTGGATTGATATTTCCCAAACATAAGTAGTTTTAGAAGTTTTAATAACATGGAGTGGATCTGTTCATATATATATGCATCAGAGGGGATACACTTGGATTTTTTAAAACATGTTAGTTTTACACATGTTTATGCCTAGAAACATTAATGAAAAACCAAAAACACACACTAAAGAATGTTTATGTACGAACATATTCCATAAAATGGGTTTTAGATAAGTGGGTATGTCTTTTTGGCCCATAATTTGAAGGATTATTCCATTGTTATGCATAATTTTACAGTAATCAATATAATTAATATTTACCACTTTTACAAATATTTTTGGTCATAAATTAATTTTAAACTATTAGAATACAAATATAAAACATATTAAAATAATTTATTACCAATTTTTATAATTCAATTTAGTGGATCATAAAAATTAGTTTTAATTATAATCATATATAAGTGGTAATAAAGCATGTTTTTTAAAGTGAGAATGTTCAAATTTTCATTAATATTTTAAATCTAAATTCAAAACAAGAAAATTAAGTTGACTTAAATTGAATTAGTATATTTATAAATCATCTTATTTTATTTTAAAATCTATTAATATGATAATTTTTCTATATTTATAAATTAGACAAATATGCAATTTGAATTAATATTCTTTTTTTCATTATTCATCCAAAATTATGTAACTCAGAACAATCCAAAATAATCACCATAATATAATTTAAAAAGTATGAAATAAAAATTTATATTTAATTGTAGAAACTAAATTGCTTAAATTCCATTAATTAATTTTATTAATTATCATACAAGGATATAAAAAGATGTTTTTTTGGGAAAATAGTATTTTTAAACATTCAAATACAATAAAAAAATTTATTTTTCATTATCACTATTGTCAATAATATATTAAAATTATTTATTACTATTCATATTGCAAAATTTAAGGGCAAGATAACAAATATATTATTTTAAATACTTATAACATTGAGATTAACTTTCAATGAATCTCTATGTTGTGTGTAACACATGCTAAGTCGATGTTACATGTGGCACATTCCAAGTATGTGTTGCATGTGGCGCAAAAGTACCCAAAGGAATTGTATAATTATTGTTTATAATGGTCTAATATACCACACAATAATAATTTTTATATTTTGATTTACATAATATATATTCATTTTTCGGTGAAATGAAAATTATAAAAAAATATTTGATTAATTCAAACAATTTATTTCAAAAAACATGATGTTTTACATTCAACCCCCCCCCCTAGAGAAATTTTACAATTGAAGATGAAATATAGTATCAATGGCTTTATACATTAATGTCCCATTCATAAAAACTATCATCATAAAAATGGAATAATGAATATTCTCTAAAAATGATTTGGAAACATAATAGTGACCCAAAGTAATAGATAACTAGGTCTCTAAATAGAAGCACATAGGTGGGAAGTGAATACCTGGAAAAAAATGGAAAATCTAATAATCATGTTCTAGAGGAGGGTGATATAGAACTGGGTCAACATAATTTTAATAATTATGAGGCCATAAATACATGATAATGTATGGGACAACTAGATTCATATGAAAAAAATGTACAAGGAAAACCTTTTCAATTTCATGATTATTTCTGCAGAGTTATAAAACATTAAGTATATGTAGTTCATAATTTATTTTATTCCCTTTTATATATAAAATTTCATCATTTGGATGTGTCTTGACTAGTTTCTACTTCCCCACTTTCTCAAAAATAAAAGGTGAAATTTTCATTCGTGATGCACTAAAAGTTCATGTGATCCATGATAAGTCATCTGAACTCAATTTGGTTACCATAAATATAATGATGTTAGAGAAGGTTTTCCAATATGGATAAATACTCCCATATTGACATAATATATTAATCCGCCTAACTTATTCCCATATTTAACTTATACATTCTATAAATCAGTATCATTATAATCCTTCTGATTTATAACAATCCTATGTTTTAGAATGATGTTAACTAATCTAGAATAACATTGATTCCTCATATATAAAAATTATATATTTGTTGTAACATTAAAAACCTATGAATTCCCACATCCTACATTCCCTTTAAACATTGTAATAACCTAAATTACTATAAATACATTTATAAAACTGGAATTCTTCTTTCTTCCAATGATTTCGTGATATATTACTTAAATCCAATAATTATTTCTCATCTTCCATCATAATATAAACAAAATTACCAACAAATGCATTATTAGTTATGAGGTAATCAATGACATCCATTTAACAGATTCATATCCAACATATAGTTATCCAAAAATCATTATCTCAACATTATAAATTAATTAAGGGTTACATTCCATTAATAAAATCATCAACCTTCAATGAAATCAAATTTCTATCACACTAATAAATTTCAACATATTGGTTTAAATCCAAAATGAAAAAATATATTGAAAATAATTAAATAATTCATGTTTTTTATAATATAATCATTTTAATTTGAATCATATACACTTTAATCATCCATCAATTTTCATAAAACATTACTTAGTGGTTATTAACTTACTAATTAAAACATATATCATAGTGTTTGAAATATGAATCATTTCATAACATTTATCAAACTAAATCTAATCAATATAATCAAAAATATTATCTGAAAATCACATACCATTCATATTGCATTCATGGTATCTTCATTATTAGTGGAAAAAACCATTACATGTACCACCTTTATGATTATCTTCAAGATCCATCTAAATATGACATTGACTTTCAAATTTCCCATAAATTCGGCATTTAATTTTTTTTTCAATAGATAATTCCATATAGTGGAAAACAATTCCATCCATTGTGTTATCTACAAAATTCTTATTCCCTTTGATGTTATGTGCTTTGTGACTATTTTTTCCATATTAAAAACATATTCATGTTCATGTGAGAGATTCACTTGGTCAACTCATCCAAAATTATTGACATGTATAAAACTGAATTATTATTATTTTGTAGTCTTAAATACCCGAACACTTAGTGATCTATGTCCATTATTTCTTTGGTGAGCTCAAGTGTTGGTTGAGGTACACATAGGTAACTATGTTTTTCAAAATTAAATAAGGCATTATTAAGATGTACATCACTGCAATGATCATCCGCTTTGACATCTCATTAGAATTTTTGTAGTCACATTGATTGATAACTAAAATAATTATGGTTCCCTGCATAAAAATATTCCAAAAATATTATATTAAGAAATAAATGTCAAATATAGGAACCACATAATCATGAAAGTCCCTTATAGAATGTCTAAATTATGAAATATTCTTTAATTTATTACATATTTGGTTCATCATAGGTTATTTATGAAAAAAATATTTTTTAAATCCTTTAAGATTGTTCATGAATATATTTTGAATTCCCAAACTACATCATCTAGTAGCTTCTAACTAGGTGTGTAGAAAGGCCTCTTGTCATGTACTGGGTTATGATCTGTCTTCCTGACACTCCTTATCAGAGTTATTACTCATTAGTATATCTTTTCAACATCCTTATCATCTTGTAGTATATATAGAAGAATTTATTTCTATGAATCCACCCAGTCTATCCTTTACCTTGATTAGAAGAATGTTTCCAACAGTTTCCCTCATCCTTAATATAATCTTTACTTACACAACAATATATATTTTTATAAAAATTAATGACATAACAATCACTTTTTTATCATAGTTTTAAAATGTTGACTAAACAATTTCGTAGATTCTAAATATAAAAACACCCACATAATATTCATATAAATAACATTACAAATGAAGAGTACTAAATCATTGAAAAATAGATTATTTATGGTCATATTAGTTTATAACTATTGGAAATATGGAAACATACAGAATAGTACATGAGTGAGCTAAATTATCTACAACTACATTCTATATTACTAGAACCCTTATTAAAAATATCACAGAATAAATATATATGTAGAAGATGGGGAAGGAAACATATAAATTTATGAGCTTATAATCTTAGTATGGGTATATAAGGGATATATATTTGAATAAAAATGACCATAATGGTATGAAAACGTGGTCATAACATAAGATGATGATACCCTACATATCAATGTTCATGAACAAGAATTATGGAATAAAAATTAGTAGTTCCGAAGTAATTAATCATAACTAAATATAGATCATTATCTAAAAAATAATAACATACTAATTAGACATATAATTATAGAATAAAAAAAAATATAAAATCCAATATCAAGAATACCTACCAGGACCATCATAACATGTCAGGATTAGGCTAATATCCTATGTACCAGCATCTGGAATTGGAATCAATGCTATGTACCCTCTTCTTTTTGAATTGAGACTACATCCAATTAAACTTCTTATTTTGGGCATGGTATTCCTTCCCATGTACACTATTATTTTGGTCCTATGATTCCATGATGTTTCTATCTTTTGATTCTCTACCAAGTACACTCTTGTTTTGGAATTATGATTGCATCTTGTTTTAGGATTGGGATTTAATCCCATGTTTCCTATTGAGATCATGAATCATGAATCATTAAAAATACATTATAGATAGTTATATGTATCAAATACATGATAATAATAACATATATACAAGTCCCATATGATATAAAATCATATATTATATCCTGAACCATAAAAATAATTCATTGTTCAAACATTAGTTCATAACATATCAAATGAAATGAGAATCATTAAAATTTCATCAATTCATTAAAAATGAAAAATATAATTGTTTCCTAATAATTTAATTAAAGAATAACTTATGAAAATAATATGGTGTGAAAAGAATCATTCCATAAAAATATAATCTATTCATGAAAGAATATTAATACATCCATTGAATAATTTCATATAAGGTAATGAGTAATGTAAAAACTGTGCCCCTGTGATAGTATATCCACCTTGCCTTAACATGGCCATAGAGTCCTAGCCCACAATGTACCACCTGTTTCCCTGTAGACATGTGGTCCCCACCCTACGGTCCACACACATAACATAATGGGTTATTTGACTAATGATTGTCCCTACAAGACAACACATGCCATTTATAGTGTGTTTTGTCTTTACTCACACACACCCTGGGGAACATCCCAGAAGGTCACCCATCTAGATCATTATTCCCAACCATGCACGGTTATCTGTGGAGTTCTAATCAGGAAGGCTCCCAAAAAGGAAGGTGCACCACGTAGACAAGATTCATATTATTTGTCCATTTAACTCGATATAATTTGGGGGTGTTATAATCACCCCCCCCAAGAGAAAAACATCCTCATTGTGGGCCCTAAATCTCAAAGTAGGTGGTACAATTCAATTAAGGCTGGGTACCACCATTGATACCAAATGTAACAGTTGGGCCCCAATTATAGCACAACACCCTTCCATAACATGGCCATCGGGTCATGGCCCACCGGGTACCACTAGTTTCCCCACAGAACTGTGGTCCCCACCCAGGGTCCCACAAACATGCATGAACGAGTCATCAAACTAATAATTTTCCTCATAGGCCAAAAAATTTCCTTTCTTGTGTGTTTTTTCCTCACTCACACGCACCCTGGGATACATCCTTGAACATCTTCCATTCTGATCACTACTTTATTCAAAACATTCTTAACTACAGATTTCTAAACATGCAGTCTCCTAAAAAAAAGGTTCACCTTGTTGACATTAATCATATCATTTAACCCTTTAACCCTTTATCATTTGGGGTTATTATTAGTAAAATCAACAGAGGTAATCCAAGATGTAAAATAATTTTAAAATATCTCTCAAAAATGATTATTGAGTAAAAGTTAAATATTTATTTGGAAAAGTCACAAAAAAATATAAATCTTGTGGAAATCCATTTTCACAGAAAAAACAATGAAAACATAGAATGAATGATTGATATAATTAAGAACCCCATTTTCCCTGAAACTTTATAAATATGATTGAATATATTTCAGAATATTTTTTCACTGAAAATAATATCAAATATAATTAAAAAATATTCCAAATAATTTGAAACCATTAAATTGAAAACAACTTTTTGAAAACATATAATGAAGTTTTTGGAATAAATTTTAAATTTTTAAAAAATAGATAAAATTTTTGTGATACATTTTCATAGAAAAAAAATTTGATGACAATGAATTTTTAAAATATTATAAAAATAATATAATTTAAAATTTAAAATTTTTATTCTTGTAAAGAAAGATTCATGGGACTCATAGTCTTGACCACTGGTAAATCTATTCTTTACTAACCATCCTTTATCACCATAAATCATTTAGAAATGATCCTCAACATTAAAATGACAATATGATTCATTTTAATATATATATTTTATAAAAATTTAATACATGTGTAAAAATTAATTTTAAATAACATATGATAATAATATAATATTTTTGGAAACTCTTTTAGAAAACATGGTTTTTATGAGATACAGATTTCTGACATAAGAGAGAGGAAAAATAACACTTTATTAAAAACACATTCTTGATCATCTTTTCTATCGAAGAGTTGTAAATGGTTCCATTACATGGATATAACATGAATGAAAATATTTTAAGGAGAATAAAATGATATTGTTATAGATGGATAATATAATTTCAACTATAGGAGCATAATCATAAACAATCTCAATAAATCGTATGATTCTAGCTAAAAAACGTTACCAATTTGTTAAATTTGAATCATAATAGGATAGAAATACTGAAATTAAATTAATCATAACATTTCATGAAAATAGTGAGGTTAGTGATTTAAATTTCTAATGTAATTATATTCACCTCAAACAAAAATATAGTAGTATAACAAGGAATGTCCCTTGATGAAGGAAAATTGAGAAAAAAACACTTTACCAATTTTGTAGCTTTTGAAACTTGAACCCAATGAATGGAAGTTCCAAAAATTGGAAATTTAACTCAATGAATTTTTTTATAAAAATCATAAAACACATACATGTAATGTACACACCACAAAAAAATGAGCGGTGAGTTACGCATGAATATCACATGAATAATAATATAGATTAAATTCTCATAGCTTTTATCTTACTGATCTGTGCACCGACAAAAGCCACATATATAATAAATTAATGATTATTATAAATCCTATAATAAATAATACCCTTACAACTAATACCAAATATGGGTTTATTATGACAATATATTACCTACTTATTAATAATTAAATGTTAAGGTTTCTCTTTGGGTAATATCTATTTTATTTTTCATAGGTGTCATAATTTGTTTTATTTTTGGTCATTATAATTATATAATGATTTTCGTAATTTAAAATATGATGTAAATATTATTTATAAATAGTATAAATATATATTTCTAATAATCTATTTAATATATATATATGAAAATGGAATACACTGTTAATGGGGATGGTAGATCGTATATACCCATGAATGGTGTTTTTGTTTTTTATTGTAATATTGAATGACTGATTGTATATAAGGAATATTTACATATATTTATGTATAATATATTTACAATAGAAATAGTATTTCATATTTATCATATATTTTATTTAATATCATCCTTAATACCATACATGAAGTGTTTGAATGAATCACCTCACATTGAGGGGTTGTAGTCCCAAATTCCTCAAATGAAATTACCACATTTAATAAAAAATGGATGCATGAAGGTATACATTATAAAAAAATAAATAAGTATAAATAAATAAAAAATATCATTTATATAATTTAGAAAATAGTTCATATAATAATTCCAAACCATGATAGGTGGTAAAGGTAAAAAATAATTGTTTAGTGATGTGGTAGTTCACCATACACAATACCGATATGTTTACATTCCATTAGACGGTAGCGTATAAAAAGAGTAGGTAGAACTCAAAGTAGTAGAAAACTTCATTAAATTCATTTTATTTATGTTTTTATATGATCATTGATTAATAATAATTTCTGTGGTGGATAATCAAAACAATGGAATAAATCTTGAGAAATGATGTAACCTTTTGCTTGGGTCCCCCGTTTTGGTTTTCTCCAAAGGGATTCTGTAATTTCATTTCTACCAAAATAAGAGATTCATGGAGGAAGTAAGGATGTTTTTATGTTAACTAGTCGAATCATGGCCTCAAAATGTTTGTTGATTGTTGTGAAGATGGGGGATATGAGGTGGCTATTACAGGGAAAGGAGGGGACACACTTTTAATTTTACAAAATAAGTTAGGTGTAGCAACGTTTTTACAAAAAAAAATGTAATCCTAAACCAAAATAATACAACCTAGGAACTATTATCTTCAAAATATATCTATCTGATGTGTTTTTGACATGTGTATATGTCATTTGGTCCCTTTAGATTATGTATTATTTCCTTGTTAATCTTAATATTACCTTAATAGTTTTAATTAGTCTCAATCATGTTCAAAGATATTTTTGGTCAATGTTTTAGATGATATTATTTGACTATAAATATCCGGATTATTACATCCTCTTATGTCCATTTTTGGAATTATTATTCTTATATTCAAAAAAATTACGTTTAATACTAATCCTGGATACATTGTGGGAAAGTCAGTATTTTAAAGTTAGAATGATCAGAAGTTAATAATATTTAAAATATAAATTATATATAAGATTCTTAAAATAAACTAAATCTGATTAATATATATATTATTTATCTAAAGTTACTTTTAATACAATATGAAATATATTTTATAAATATAAACAAATTAGAAGAAAAATAATTTTTAATAAAAATTAATTATATATAACTTTTCATAAAAATGATATTTAAAATAATGTTCCCAAAAACATACCCTAATCTAATTTATACATTATGAGTTAAAAATATATGTTTATTCAATCAAATTAAATTTATAATTTTTTTAATTAAAATTATTATTGATCATAGAAGGACATAAAATATGTTTTTTTATAAAATAAATTATTTAAAAATTAAATGACTACCAATAAATTTATTTTCCATTATAAAAATTATAAATAATATTTTAAAATTATTCATTAAAATTATTATTTCAAAATTTACTATTTACATCATAATTATATTGTCAAAATAATTATAATTATAAAATGATGTTTGAAAAATCGTGGTGTTGTATGTAATCCGGGACATGTTGGTGTTGGGTGTAGTGTAAGACATGTCGATGTTTCATATAGTACAAAAATATCATTGGGTATCATATTACGATATAATAATATGGATTACATTATTTGGAAATTATATATTTTTACATTTATATAACACTAGTTACACTTACTTTTGTATGGAATAAAAAATATCAAAAAAGATTATATTAATTTAAAAAATATTTCAAAAAAACATGCGATGTAAGAGAATTTGATAAAATTTTTCAAAAAAGATACCCATTTACATTGGTAATTATACTTCAAACAAATTACATAATAATATAAATTTTGCAAAATCGTACAAAATGCATTCCTAGAGTTTGACATTAGACCCAAGGGAAAAAAAATAAAAATTATGGTAATATCAAATTCATAGTAATGATTACATATAGGGGAATAAATAATTAATAAATAATATAAAAAAAAATTTTATGTTAAATAACTGAACACCCGATGATTTTTAATAACATCACTATCATAATAAGATAATTCACAATCATTATGGGAATGTAAAATAACTAAATAAAATCTCATTTAATCAACAAATGAAAATGAAATGATTCCAATGATAATATCCAAAAAGAAATCTCATGGATAATAATTGTAAAAAAATATCTAAATGAAAGAAATTATTAATTTTTTGATGTATTGTCTTATTAAAATTATAACACTACTATTAATACATGTCACAATATGTTTTAAACAATATGTTGAATCCTGTTTAATTTGGCCAATTATTTTTTCACATGATTACAATTGATGAATCAAGGGGATCTCTAAAACTTGGCCCAAAAATGTATAAATGTACAAATAAATTGTCACATTTCAAATAATTGTAGTAATTATTGAACAATATTCCTTATTATCAATTATAAATATTGATTAAATGATAGATCATTACCAATATTTTAACAGTTCATCAAATAATTGTGACACTAAACCCATAATGTAATATATTATAAAATATAATAACTAAATATATCACATTTAAAATAAAATAAATATTTAAAACGATTGTAATTTTTAATGATAATAATTAGATGAAATTGATTGTTTCATGAGAAATTTATCAGTGACAAAATAAAGCAGGATTATTTAATAGATTTTTCTAATTAGTACTTTTTTTGTTATATACCTTTAGATTAAATATTTCAAATTGAATCATAAAATAATATTATGTTTGAATAATTCATGATATTACATTTAAAATGGGATGAATATAAAATATTTAAAATAAAATAGGTACATTATAGTACAATATGCCAGAATAAAGTGAAATTGAGACGAATTCCCTTATCTCACCAACAATTTTTGATGTAAATATTCTGAACATCTATATTTTGGGTTTTAAAATGTAATTATCTATCAAAAAATAAATTTTAATATTGATAATAACATATATGATCTTTTTAATAACATCTTCCCATTTATTATTTTATATTAATTCATTATTTTTACTTTGTTATGTTTTAATTTTCTTGTTTTGTCATTCATTATTTGTCCTGAATTGGAAAATTCATTTTAATATTTTATAGTTTCATCATATAAAAAAAAATAATAATGAAAAAAGTATCATATGTATACATCAATTATATGTTAAAGATAAATCATGAATTTTTGTTTGGTGAAATGATGTATGGTACAATCATGGAGATCATAAGCTATATGCATGAAGGATTAACATATCTATTTTCAATATTAAATATGGATGTCAGGTAAGTAATATTTTACTTTTTCAGAATTATAATATTTGAATATTATTTATATTAATATATTTATAAATATCATCATTTTTTGTGGTGAATGGTAGATATTCAGGTTGCTTCCTAAAGGCGGTAGTCCACATGAAAATGAGCAACTTTGTTTTCTTCCAGTGAGTGAAATGTTGAGATAGTAAATTATATATAATATTTTAATAATGATATTTCTCATTAGTACTATAATTATTTTTTATATGTCATATAATCATTAAAAATTTCATTATCACATTCTATTTAACGTGTTTTAGATAGGAAAATCACATCACTTTAGGAGCCGGTGATCCAACGTACACAAGAGTGACGTTATCATATACCATTAAAAATAGAAATAAGAAATTTATTTATGAAATAAATAATAAATAAGTATAATTATATTATTAATATAATATATATAATTTATATCCATTTTCACACCTAATTGTGAATAAGTGCAGAATGAAAAAAGAATGACATTGGTTTGTGAGGTGGCAGTCCATCACACACACAAGTGATAGTTTTGTATATGATTTTATGGAAGTGGGGATGGTTTTAAGTCACTCCATTAATATGAAAAAAAAAATTTATATTTAATATACATAGGTTAATATATCATCGTGTTTTAATATGAAATTATGAATTCAGGGTATGAGTTAAAAATAAAACACTCATTGAAGAACATTACCCCTTCTTTTAGTAACCACCTTAGGGGTGAACCAAAATCCTTCCTAGGTTGGATTTTTGTCCCAAATAATAATTAAAGAATTATTTTATGGATTTTTGGGAGTGATATTATTATTTATTTTCAAATACTAAATGTAGTGATTGTGTGAAGAACAATGGAGAGTGGATTGGAATTTATAAGTGATATGAGTGGCACACTTTAAATTTTTGTGAGTGAAAAATGTGTAACCACATCACCAAATCCCCATAGGTGTTCAAATGTATTATTCTAGAGACATATATATGATTAATTTAAACTATTCGTAGAAAATATATTTTATACAATCGTTTTTTAGTATATAACATATCTTTTTAGTTTTACCATTATCTGAACCAATTTTAAACATAAACATGGTAAATAATATTTACAATTTTTTGAATTATATTTTTTAAAAAATAAATTATGAATTGAAATGTAATATATATTTTATGATTATAAACAATTAATATATTTTTATAAATCAAATTCATTGAATATAAAAAATATAATTTAAGTTTAACACTGTAGATATGTTGAGAAATTACTTTGTCATAGAGAAAAGGTTCAATCTTTTGAAAAGTTTTCATATAAAAAATATAAAAATGATTATAATTACATAAATTCTATTAATATTAATACAATTTTACTGATTATACTTTAAATCTAATTATATATATAAATTTATTTCATATAATGTAAATTATATAGGATTTTTAATTAACATTCTTTATTTTGAGCTATTCATCGAAAATGTAAAATTTCCGGAAATTCCAAAAATTTCCCCCACTGATTATTTTGATATTATTATCTAAGAAATTAATATAATTTTATTATATATGTTGTCAAGTCGTTGTAAAAATATTTAATATTATGTGTGTGATGTGCAACAAAAGCATCATTATTAAATAGTATTATTCTTTAGAAATCCTTTATTTTTCTTTTAAACAATTAAATTTTAATTTTTGATTAATAAGTAACCATAATCTCTATATTTATTTATTAAAATTTATTTCATAAAACATAATTTGAAACTTATAATGGTCATTTTAAAAGTATATTCTAATTGGGTATCTTATTTTATTTACACCTATTGTTTCATGCATTATAAAATATCAATGAAATTAAAATATTTCAATAAGAAATATGTTATAAATTCTTGACGTGTCACATTTTTACCTTCTAGAAAATTGTAATACTTTTAATTATATTGATATTAACTTTTAAACATATGAGGTCAGCTCATATTCATTTCATCCTCTACTTTCCACGATGAATCCTTCATTTTGTGATTCCTCCAAATTACCTTTTCTTGTCCTATCATCTGAGTCATAAATTCTTTAATTCTAGTATCAAATATCATTTTCAACTCATCATTATATGATAAATCAGGTTATTTTAATATTTTACCCTAGGTTATAACATGTGTAAGGTATAGTATGTAATTATTTTAGAATGGTATATGGAACATATATTGTACTTTTTAGTGACATGGAGGAATTACAACACATTAAGAAAACCCCCCAATTATTTCATGAACATTAAAGGGTATTATGTATCTTGGTCATAGTTTAAAATTCATACCAATAATTATAACCACCTTCCCTGGGGATACTTTCATGAAAACATGATCTCTTAATTGAAATTTCAAATAATTCCTCTGATTTACGACTTGTATCATATACCAAAACATAACTACATTAATATCAGACTAAATATCTATTACCTTTATTATTGTATCATTAACATTTTATGTACTGATTAATTTCCATTCACCAACATAATTCACACAATTTAGAGTGTGCAATCACTTCCCATATAATTCATAAGATGACACCATTTTAATAGTTTAATGGAAACTATTTTTATAATCACACCTTGATGAAGGTAAATAATGAAGTCACATACAAGGAATTTCATGTTATCTTGACCTCAACATTACTTCCATTGTTTGAATCATCCTTTTAGAATCCCCATTATATTTAGGGTGGCATGAAGTTCTTTAATGAAGCTTATTATTAAGATCCTTAGAAAGAAACTTCTATTATTTATATGTAAAATAAGGATCACAATCAAAGAAAATCGAATGATTAAATCCATAAAGAATTAAATAAAAAGCTATATTGATACATATGAGGCACAAAATATGTAAAAATTCACATATAGTGAGTAAATGTGCATATTATTATAGGATATCTATGATAACCTGTTCAGAATCATTCACTCAAGGAGTATTTGGTAGTCCATTAATAATTTCCATAGAAATTTAATCACATCATCATAGGGATAAAAATAATTTATGATTCATATAGAATTATTTTTGAAATGATTAAGTTGAAAAATAATCCAGAAAAACTAGACACATAATCACCATCATCCCACTTCATGTTTCAAAAAAAATGATCACTCAAACCCTAATACATTATTATCAAACAATGATGAATAAAAAAAATTTATCAATAAGAATAATACAACAATTCCATTTTTATTTTCAGCCTATATGAAACACATAACCTAATTAAAAAATTCATTTCACCACCTTGAAAAAAATATATCTTAATTTCTTATCATTTACATCTTTAACTTTTTTAATGTTCTCAAAACTGGATTGAGAGGTTTTTATATTTTCTATCAAATGTAGTTTTGTAATTATTTGATAAATATGTGATGTATAACATTCCCTAATTATTATCATATCCAACATCAATATATTTATGAACATGTGATCCCTTCCCACCCTCTTTTGGGTGTTAATTCCTTGATCCTACCTAGATAATGCATCTCCTGTCATATATTAATTACCGGAGTATTAGTGTATTGAGAAATCATAAAAGTTCAGTATATTGATCCATTTAATTAGACTCATTTTGAGTTATATCTGTGAAAATATGTATTTTATGACTTTATGGTATGTGAAAATATCACATATTAAACCCGATAGATAATTTATTCAAATCCTCAAAGAAAATTTTGCAGGATCCAACTGGTGATCATGGGTTGGGGAGTTCTATTTGTGATTCTTCAAGTACTATGATGAATATTTAATTGAATTATCATTTTTCATTAGGACAAAACAATGTAACTTCTTTGATGTAGTACTATAAATCAAAATCATTAAACTTTCATATGGTAGAGTCAAAATTGGAGAATTAGTTAATATCAATATTTTTTCAAAAAAACTTTCTTTACATTAATTTTTCCAAACAAACCTTACCCAATCTATTTTAATATTAATTAATAGGATATCTAAATAAGAAATTTTTAGAAAGGTTCATCAATAGTAACGAATCAAACAAATGAAACTACATTACCCAGTTACGTTCATTGGTGTAGGCCATTATATAGCTATACATTGGCCTTCCTATGATGGACAAATATCCCATCCTTCTAAAAAATATGGCGAAGAAAATATTTATAAAATACAAAAGAACACTAAATATATTTTCCATCTAAATATTTTCATATAAGTGTCTCAAGATTGATCACTAGGTGATTATCGTTGTCCTTATATCTTTTATAATAAACCATAATATCATCAATCAGTACAACCAAAATTCACCATGATATTCCAATAATATCATGTTCATTATATATATACAGATATATGGTGAATTACTCAATCCAAATGGAATTATTATAAACTTTTAATGTTGGTGAAACAATTAATTTTTTTATATAAAATGAATACATTATTTTATTTTATTTGATGCTACCTGAAATAATGGTTGATCTATAATTTTTTTGATCACTATGATGTAGTTAAAAGAAGTCATCCATTTGATGAAGAATATAATTAGTCATTATCATAATAAATTAATCTCCCTATAGTAAATGAACAACCTTATAGATCCATAAATTAATTTAACAAAGAGATATACTATTTCCAATGGACAAATACTACGGATAATAAATTACATATCTACTAAATCCTCTAATTTTATCATCAACTCCACCAACTGAATACTGAACATCATTTAAACTATTTTTGATAATGGTATTTCCTCATGGATTAAGTCATTAGAAAAATGAACTTCACTCTTCGTGGGTATTTTCATGTAATTACTCAATATATAAATCAAATAATTCATATTCAACATGTACCATTTTAATATAATGATTCACATCAACATCTATTTATTTTTTTTCTATTATTCTCTTTGAATATCATTTAGTAGGGCTATTGTATATGGATGTAGATAAGATGAAGATAAATAATTCTATTCATTAACGTTATGTACTTCTATAACTTTATAATAAATAATAATTTTCTACTTTTTGAATAAAAATTTTATATAATAATTTGATGTCTAGTCCATAACATTGATTATATTGAAGTAATAGATAAAAATATATGATAATAATTTCATCAAATTTATATTAATTATGTATCATAATGACGACAGCAAAAAATATTCATGTTGCAGTGAGACACCCCTATAATGTTTTAAATAAAAAATATCTTATTATATTAAATGTTAAATTTCTAATTTTTCTCAAAAACATGTTGGATTTAATGGAGTTAAATGATCCACAATAAAATAATACAGTAGCTAAATATTATTATTTGATATAATTACCCTCCGCAACGTCATTTATATATCACACCAAAGCTATCATGATCATATAATCTTGGCCCTCTCCACATGGAATCTTCATTGGTGTAATCTCATGATGCTTGAGGAATTCATTTTCACAGTTCCCCATCTCCCTATAAAAGAAATACCTAATTCTAGTTTTTCATTTCTTACCTTTTCATTATTCATCCTAGGTAGAATTATCTATACACTTATGGAGAACTACCAAAATATTAGTGCATTTCAATGGGTTATTAATTCCATTATTTTAATGCGATATAAATCAGTGTGTTCTCTTCTTATATAATGAAAAATTCACATATTTACATTGTTTATATGACCTCTTGTTTTCTTAATTTCAATTTAATATGTTAGATGATGAGAAATCTGTCTCCATACTGAATGTGCATTATATTATTTGTTTAGAAGTTGAATTTTTTTAGATAGAGATCTCATCACTGAATTTTCTATAACTATTAAAATAAATTGTCAGTTATAAACTCCATGTTAAATATATAATATATAGAATACGTATCTAACCTTGTAACATATGAATTAAAACCGAAAAATCATCATCCTTTAATATTTTTCTATTGAACATTCTCTTCAATTATATTTGTTGTAGAAATGGAAAATATTGTTTTATTAATGCAACCTTAAATTCTTTCTATTCAATTCGATCTATTTTCTCTTCCTTCGTCTAATTCTATATCAATTTATACTATTTATTGGAATCTACTTTTACACGATTCACATCAATTGTGCCCATTTCCATTTAACCACATCCCGTGTCTCGAAATATCTTTTATAGATAAATAATCATTTTCCTGGATTCCATTGGATTTTTAGTCCCATTGAGTGATAGGAGAATCTTTTATGTAACATTTTCTAATAAAGGATAATGTCAAGGTTTAATAGGTTTCACCATATATGAATTTTTATTTATCATAACCTGGTTAATATGACCAAATATGGATATTATTTTCTCAGTTATAATACCAGTTGTATTGTCCTCCTCAGTGTGGAAATTGTTATATTTTCCATAATCATTTATTTACATCATCCATCTAGGCACCATTTCTATATAATGAAATATACTTCATTAGCTCATAAAATATTTTATTTTAAATCATAATTTATAGTTCTAGATAGAGTGTAACCCTTAATATAAATAATAATTTTGGCATTATTATTTACTAATTATAAATGTTTTTTCTATAAGGAATAATATGTTTTCAAATTACCTATAATTGTTTATAATGAATACAGGAATTAACATAAGCATGTACACTATGTGTACCAGAGTAGGTGAAAAATAAGGATCGTTATCATTCACTAGTTGATGATTGGGTCTAGGAAAATCTGCCATTATTGATGTTATTAGTCCATGTTACATCTATACTAGAACCAGGTTACCTTTTACCATCGACATAGTGATGTATTTCTTAAAAATACCACACAACGTCTTGCATACCAAATACTTTGGATATTATTATATACTTATATTCAATTTAAATCATTTTTTATGTTCTATAACAACCCTGTATTTCCAATCATTGACATAAAATAACTTTTTTGGAATAAAAAACACTAGAAAATTAGACGCCCAAAGATCATACTGGTCTAGTGCCTTTGGAAACATGCAAACATAATCACATGTACATAAATGAGATACATCATCTACCAGTAGGTTCATCGAGACAATAACCCTTCGTAGAAACATATAACATAACAATAATCATTATATCCGAGGGGAAGGAAACATAATACTGAGTGAGATTTGATGCACAGTATGTGTAAATGAGTGATACATGTAATCATAAGAATGAGAATAAGAGAATGAGAATGTGATCATGGTATTTTATGATCATACCCTATATATCATATGATCATACAAATGAATCATTGAATATTTAATGGAATTTTATTAGATGGGATTCATATATAAGTTAATCAATGAATGATTAACATAGTAATAAACATGAAATTTTGGAAGACAAATAAGAATATGTAATTATTACCATATTAGAAAATGCATCGCTACTGAGGCCATTTGAGTGGAACAATTCCTTTACAGGACAGTTTCACATCCCATTACATCCATATATTACAAACCAATGTTTACTCATTAATCCAACCCTGTATAATTGAACCGAGTTAACTCATTGTTCCTGTAATGTGCTACTAATCACAGTTTACTCTTCATTCCAAGAGTGTATTACTGAACTAAGTTCATTTTACATTATAGATATATCTATGACATGAGATATAAATATTTTACTAATGAATTTTAGGAAGATATAGGACCCACCCATCTCATTACGAAATCTTATATGCGTATTTTTAAAATTCATAAACAATCATATCATAACCAATAATATGAAATGGATATCACAAACTTGTAATAATATCATAACCTATGAAAAAACCAGTTTTTTTTGTAATCCTTTCACTATATTATAACTCAAAGAAGTAGTTATATTTCATAAGAAATTAAAATGATAAATAGAAATAAATTTCATGAAAATATAACTTGTGGAAGAAAAATAGGTTTCATAAATATCATTATATAAAATTATAAACCATTTAGAGAAATAAAATGAATGGATTCATTGAATAAATTACCCAAAAAGGCATGTTAAACAAAATAGATGTCATCTTAGGTGGATTTTTTTTAAATAATGTTTAGAAACATTTCATAATGAATGTATACTTTATTCATTGAAAAAGTCTCTTAAAAATAATGCATTTGGAAAACCATTTTATTAGAAAATAATTTTAAAAAATTGAAATGGAAAATGAAATTTTGAATAAAAAATTACAGGAAAACATATAATAGAACATTTAAAACATATAGAAAACACTTTTGAAAACACTTTTTTTCAAATTAAATTTATTTCCAACTGAAATGAGAAATAATATTAGATTTTTATTAAAAGGATTTTATTAATTATATTAAGTAAAAAAGAGAAATTAATGGTACTAATACATGATTATATATATTTGATATATGGTGGATAAGGAATCTCATGAGTGTTCATGAGATATTATTCATACGATTTCATCAATGGAATCATAATCCTAAATAATCATTAAAAGCGATGAGATTTTTTCAATAAACACATATCACTAACTATCATGGGATCATACTATACATGTATGAAAGTGAAATGAAATGAATAATAAAATACCATGAAAATAAAAACATAAATGACATATCATATAAATTTTTAGTATATACCTCTCCAGTATGATTTTTTTTCAAAGAAAAACCTGAGTCTCAATGAAGGAAAATTGAGAGAAAACTATTTTACTGAATTTATTCATTTTGAAACATAAATCCAATGATATAATGATAAGAAAATGGGTATGTCAATAACCATTAATATATTTATAAGGATTAAATAATTTATCAATGGTAGTATGAACCCCATATAAATTAAATGGTGGGGAATAAAGAACTAATATAATTGAAATTAAAATATAAATTAAATTTTTTTACATTGTGACTGGACCATTTTCTTACTCCTACAAGATTACTCTATAAAAAATTCAAGTTTATTATAAATATTTTAAATAAGAATTTTCTTATATATAATAAAATATATGGAATTATTATGACCTTATATGTCTTTTTTGTTAACAATCCTATGTTATGGTTTCACTTCAGATATGTGACAAACCATGTCAGTTCGGAATCAAACAAATGCTCGACCCAGTCTGTGGAAAAGCCTGAAGGGCGTTCCCAATCCCAACAGGTTTGAAAAAGTGCCCAAGTGTGAAATATAAAACATGGGAACAATTTACAAGAATAAATAAATATAAAAAAGACAACATGATTAATAAATTAAAAAAATCCGACAAAAAAACATACCCTTACACCAAGATCAGATTCAATGTTTACAATGCGAACTAAAACCCGAAAAGGGAATACATCAATGGGAAACCAAATAGTCAAATCAAACCTCTGTGAAACATGTGGATTTGCATTCCCAAGCCACCGCCACCAAACCAACATGAGGGTTCCACTGACAGCACAAACCACCCAAGCTATAGTCAATGCCTCAACCTGGAATTCAGAAGAAATAGAATCTACAAAAACCCAAAGGTGTTTGTAGGGTGTGAGATTAAATCCTAGTAAGATGCCACTTATTAAAGGTTCTACACATAATTATAAAATTAAAAATACATAAGTTATTTAAGAGATGACAAACAAATAAATTCTCAAACAATTTTAATGAAAAAATATTTAAGGTAAACTAATTTAAAGAAAAACAATTTAATTTGAAAATCAGACACCCGCACTTTAACAGTAACCCCATCATCACACCGTGTGCCGATGGTGAGTGTAAAGGAAAAGAGAACTAGAAAACATTGGAGAGGCCCTAAAGATACCAACGAGATGTGGGACCCTAGAACAATGTGTATGAATAAGGAATGATACAGAAACACTACAATATATGTTCTCATGCATTATACACTAGTAGGGTAACACATCCATAACATAGTGGTCTCCAAAGTTCATCCAAAAGTTTAGTTAGTGTTGTAGTCTTCAATCCATCTATGTGAAACAGAGCCAACTCCACTTCCGTATCATTAGCGCTCTAGTCCTTGACTTCCCACCTAGTACCCATGCTTCCCATTTGTGCTCAAGTAGTTTTGAGTTCATTTCATATGTCAAACACAAACAAAAAATGAGGTCTATCTCTACCCAACACTACATTAGCTCACACACAAAACAATTTAAAAATAATATGCACACTAATAATATCACAAAACCATATTTTCATCACTTACACAACCAATTATTGACTTCACAGTCAAATAAAGCAGTTACATGGTCAAACAAAACATTAAAATAAGTTATTAAACAATTTCCACAAATTTCGCATGAATTTATTCACCGGAAACATTTAAACCATTTAACAAAAATCATTTTTTCCCTTAATAATAATTTAATAAAACAATTCAAATATTCAAAAATAAATTTTAAACAAAAAAGCACAGATTTACACACTAGGCCAACCCAAACACTCTTTCATAACGAATGACACAATATAATCTTATCAAAACATGGTTTTCCCCACAAGCAATATTTAATTAAACATTTTACAATTTATACAAATGGACCCACGAAGCACCACATTGGATTACCTCAAAAAACCCAAAACACCACTACACCATTTAAACATTTTATTAAGGTAGTAATAGAGTTTATAAAATTCTAAATATCTCAGCATGTTTTTTTTTTCACAGAAAAGTCAATCTCATATGGAATAAACATGCTACTAGTTAAAAAATGATAAATGTCCATTCTGGAATGATGTGAACCCCAACACGGTTTTCAAAAACCAATTTTCAACATCCATATCATTTTCTAAACTATTAAGATAATCTATAAAACAATTCCCAGTGATGTCACATGATTTTGTTTCACAAAAAACTCACACAACAACTCCTTTTATTGCAAAATTCATATCATCATCACTTAAAAATATAACTCACAACACTTCCTAATTTAAATAATCATATTTCACAACTAATATAACACAATAAAATGACTCAATTTGTGTTTTCACAAAAACGCACTATGCACTATACAAAGATGATACAAAATAAATAAATTCTTGTTAAATTATATTTAAAAAATATGTTTTATCCAATACAATTAATGTAAGGCCATGCTAAATTATTCGATAAAGAAAATTTATCCACCAAGCAGTAGTTAAATATGGAACCACCTACCTCGATGTAGACAGACTTCGCAAATAGGTTTGAAACACCACTTTAATGCCAAGGGCACCACAATCAAGCATAAGAATACCTTAAAAACTAGAATTTGAACTAAAATCATCAAAACCATTACAAATATGACACTAAACTCTTAATCAACATACTACAATGATATCAAACAACCAATAGATGTAAAATTCACCTACTATGAGGGGGAGGTAGGTGTCCGAGAAAGATGGGGGTGCCAGAATTTAGTCACTTCAGAAAAAGGATATTGTCGGAACTCCATACGGACAAATAATGGGTGTGTGTCATAAGGAGGGGTTGTCTGGTCTTCAATCGAGCCAAGAAGGGAGGGTGCGCCAGACCTGGTGGATGCCGATGAGGAGGGTTCCTTGGTGGGGGGGGGTTTGCAGAAGTACCGATCCAGAAAGTGAGAGGTGTTGCACATGAGAGTTTCAGTGCATCAGAGGAGGGCAGTCGGGCAGCGGCATGGTTCAACTTTAGTCGGACCGGTGATGAGGATCAAAGGGGATGGGCAGTCCGCATCGGTGGAGGAATGAAAGGGAAGGGGTGGGCTTGCGGCTCGAGTAGGTTTACTGGGGGAGAGGGGGTATACACACAGAAGGGTGGAGCGCAAGAGGGAGGTATCATAAAAAAATAGAGAAAAGAAGAAGAAAATAAAAGAGGTAAAGAGAATTGGAGAAATAAATAATAATCATACCATAGAAAAAATAAAACAAAGTAGAAATTAAATAATAAAACAGTATTCCAATTAATGGAAGATATTTCAATACTAAATGAAAACTAGAAATAACAAATCCAAAATAAATAAAAATAACCAAATTGAAATATCAACTGAAATAATAATAATAATAATATCCTAATAGAAACAGTAACATAAATAATCATAATATTAATAATAAAAATAAAATAATAAAACCACTCGCAATATAATTTTTTCATTATTGAGTCCTGACACCATGAAAATACGCATGCACGGTTTCACGTATATTCGTGCAACCATACGAGATCCAAATTTATTTTAAAAAAGAACTAGTTCAAACTATATCTCAATAGTGATACCCAAAAATTGTTAAATTAAAAGTAATCATCAGTAGAGGTGTGACAGTTTTCCCCACCATGGCACTTTCTACCCCTAGAATGTACCAAAAGAGTTGACCAAGACATTATTCAATGCAATATCAAAAGGACACATTTAAAAATCCTTAATTTCCCGAAGGTCGAGCATTCAATACACAGATGACCTAAAAATCTGAAAATATTAAAATCAGAATCACCAAGAAGAATAACCAACAACAAGGAATTCACCACAAGAAAAACTATAACATGGAACAACCCGACCCCTAATTTAGGGATCACCTGGTCCACTTGAGTTTTCTAATAACACTTTTCAAGAAACCTAGTATCTTAGTAAATCAATTAGCATTGTCAAGGTCGGACAAAGCATAAGTAAAGATGTTTCCACATTAAGTGCACTCTCAAAAAATTGTTTTCTCCCAATGTTCTTCCTATAGTGGTCTCCCCACCATATTTGGATTATTATCAAATATTAGTTATCCAAAACAAAATGACTCACAAACCCCTAAAACCTCCAATAGAAGCATGAACCTCAATGTTCCCATCATTTAACTAACACAAGAGGGGACATCGGCAAGACCCGCAATGGGTCTCCCCACCATTTTAAAAAAATTTAACACCACAGAACCCACAGGAGAATTCGCAGTTTACATTGACCAATACTGAATAGACCCTTCATCGTGAACCCACCAACATGGGCTGAACTACACTGATTATTACTATAGTGGACAACACTATGCCTCATGAGATGGTTCTGATAGTGGAAACTCCTATCCTAGTGACAAACTGGATAGGCGTGCGTCAATCCCACAAGACAAGACCATATATGAAATGAGTATGATTACGATCTATAACCCACCACAAGATGGTTTACAGAGAACAACTACTATCTTTAAAAGAATATAGATTTTCCAAACCTCTTTAATGCCCTTTTGGAACTCACACAAACTAAGACAGAAATGAGTATACATGACCTTCGTACCCAACACAAACAAAGTAGCATTCAGTGGTGATAAAACAATAATGAAATATATTCTTTCCCTATCCATCACTACAGAATTAGGTTGAACCAAACTCGCACCAAGTCCAATGAGTTTTGAGTACGCACAACGTTCACCCGGAGACCTATTGCTGGGGATCAGATGTCTGAAGCATCTACCACCTCACACTCATAAGTGGAACACTTATGACTAGAAATTCATCTTATAGAAAAGAAATATATATAATTCTCCTCATGTCCCATGCTGCCACTCCATCAACATACCCACTATGAATTATAGCGAACAACATAGAGTGGCAGACTGACCACACTAGAGATAAGAGATTGAGTGGTCTGTCTGATATGCAAGACGAACTGATGGAAGGAGCACTCCAGGAACAGGACGCTTTGGTTCACACATTTTATCAGATGAGGAAGATTTAATTCATTAGTTACAACATAGGGATGTAGATAGTCTTGAAGATCTCTCTATTCATCCCCACTCTTAAATAAAATGGAATGATCACCATTTTCTAGTGTAGTATTCCTCCTCCAATCATATTCTATACAACTTACGCATGCACAAAAATTAGATTCCTTCAAAAACTAGAGACATTCCCAACATTCTCAAAGCATTCAACATTACACACTCGACCTAAGTAACTACAAAAAGCTGACACAACTGAGTATAACCCAAATCTACCACTTCATTGGGAGTCTGGGATGTGCCCTGAACTTAGAGACTTTCTAGAAACCCTTGGGAAATATCAAGGGGGAATATCCCAAACAAGAAACACAAAACAGCCTTCCAAAAATCCAAACACATCACACAACAACATACATATACAAGACACATATCCATTTTCCAGTTTGAAAAACCATTTGAGCACAAAAAACCATTTAGAGAAAAACCCATTTTTTAGGAAACAAGATGCAGTCTTAAAAATCAATCACTCACCATTGATATTCAATGATGCCCCACAGATATGAATTTTTGTGCCACTAAAGAACCCATCTGCATAATCCATCAAATATCCATTAATCCCATCCACATGAACATGCCAGAAACACTGGGAAATAACATTGGATAAAATAAGTCTCTTCCGCTTTCAAAACAAAACATTCCCAATATTCCAAAATTAATATTTTTTCCTAACCATTTCAATAATTTACGACATTTTTTTAAAAATATTACCATTTCCATATAACTCATTTCAATTTCAAATAACCCATGATGTTCTTTTAGAAACTCATCTTCAAAAAATCAAATTTTGTGTTCCTAAAACATGTTTCAAAAGATACACACCCCAAGAATCATGCCAAACACACACCCAAAAAAAATAAGAGATACTCCAATTTTAGTTTTCTTTAAAAAACATACATTCCAACACAAAACTCAATAAGGACATCATAAGCATTAATGATTCTTGATGGAGGACTAGTGGTCTTGTCTAACCAAGTTACATGGTTTAGTAGACCTTGCATTATGAAAGCGCCAACCACTTAGAGTGTCGAACCATATTATCATGCATCACATGGGAGACTACTCCATGTAAGACCACACATAGTCCAGTTTTACTCCTATCATCATCCCTCAACCATAATGACCAATGCCAAAACATAAATCCCGAACTATACCTGATTACTCAAGGATCGGAATGAGTAAGAGTTTGTGATGCTCTTCTCGTACCTACTACTCGAGTATCGAAAATCCTATCTATTATCTACTTGAAACCCAAAATAACATGAAAAACCATCCTGTAATACCTTCTTATCACGAACCAAGTCGGGTTTCCATAAAAATGTCGCCAGACCCAGTCTACGGCAAGGCCTGAAGGGCGTTCTTGATCCCCACGGGATGGCACAAGTGCCTGGGTACAAAAATAAAACTTGGGAATGATTTACCTAAATAAACAAATATAAAAAAACTACAAGATGGATAAATTGTAACTAAAATCAGACAACCAAATAGGCCCTTACACCATGTTCAGATTTAATTATTACAAAATGAACTAAAATTCCAAAAGAGACTACATAAAAGGAGAACCGAAACTCCAACTCATTCCTCCGTGCAACATAACAAGTCACATCTCCTATACACTACCACCAAACCTACAATAGGGTGCCATTAACAACCTAAATCACCAATGCTATGTTGGATTCCTCATCTAGTAATATATAATAAACATAATTAGTATTAACCCAAAGATGTATGTAGGGTGTGAGCTAAAATACCTATAAGATGCCACTGAGAAATGGTTCCACTCATAATTATTAAATAAGAAATTCATTTTCAATTTAACAGAATAAGAATAAATAAATTCATTAACAATTTAAATGAATATCGTTTTTACAGAAAACTACTTTAAAGAAAAAACATAAATTAAAAAAAAACACACACACACACACTTTAATGGTTACCCCAACATCACACCTTGTGCCGACAGTGAGCGCCATGAAAAAGAGGATCACAAAACATGGGAGAATCCATAAAGATAATAGTGAGAAGTGGGAACCTAGAAAATAATGTCTCAATATGAAATTGTATAGAAAAACAACAATACACATTCTCGTGCATGAACAACTAGTATGGAAACACATTCATAAACTAGTGGTCTCCAAACATAATACAAATGTTTAGTTAGTGTTGTAGTCATCAATCAAGATAACGGAAACTGGGGAAATGTGTAGAGACCCATGTCTTGATGTAAATAGACATTACGTTACTTTTATGGAATAATTAATACATTAAAAAACAGACACATGGACCGTAGTAGTTTAGTGTCATTGGAAACTCGAAAAAATAAACATCTAATCACGGTGAAAGATCTTACACATCTCACATAAAGATATTACCCTTTTTTTTCTTACCTAAAACCTTCCTTTATATACTAGGAAAAAGAAAACATAAAAAGGGGGAGCTAAAATGCTCAGTATTGGTAAACATAGAGAACATAAAACAATCCATAAACATTTTAATGCAAAAACAAGAACATAAAATCAAATCATCAAAATTTTGATCAAAGACATAAATCTTAGAAGTATGTAAGGAATATATCAGAAAGGAACATAAATCATGATAAAATAGAATATAAATAAAACATGTAATTGTGTAAAACCATTAAGCACATGATATGATTTCCATAGTAGCCGAGGCATTGCTTCCAAGACCATCTTTGTGGATAAAGTCCCTTTCTGAATCGAGTTCACACCTCGTTCCAGTATTGTAAAACTGAAACTAATTAACTTACCATTCCAGACATGCCTATCTAATGAGATATAATTCTTTAACCAATGCATTAAATGGAGATATAGGTCCCACCCATATCATAATTATATCATTCTTACTTGTTCCACAACATAGAGATAAGTCATTCATTATAACCCAAAGAATAAAATGGTTTTCATAAAAATCATCCAATCATAACATAATCAATATAAAACAAATTTATATCATTTCATCAAAAGAAAAGTGAAACCATGTAAATCATAAGGCATTAAAATTTTAAAATACACATATTAAATAATGTCATCTTATATGGAAAATGGTTTTGATAAAACACTTGAAATGAATTCTTGAGGAAAATATCCTTTCTTCTTCAAAACCATTTTCTTTTCACAAAATGATATAAAATTTTAAAATAAAAGTATTTTTTTGACAATAATCATGAAATTTAATGGAGGAATAATCATTAAAATAAGCCTTTATGAAACCGTAAAAACTGTTCATGCCGTATAAGTTAAAAAACATTCTTCTTGTACTTTTGCAGGAAAAGTCAAAAAGTAACTCGTATGGTAAACAAAAGAATGAATCCTTACATAACATTTAATAAAAGTAAAAAATTCATAAAAAGTAATATAAACATACATGAAACCATTTTTAGAAAATATGTTCATGAATGATAAATATAACACTAGTAAATATATATGAATAAACAATCTCTGATAAAAACGAGATTGAAAAAGTTATCCCTTACCTTAGGTCTGATATGCTTCGTACGTATTAGAACCTCATGTATAATGTTTTAAATAATGTTATTTACTTATTAAATAATCATATTCATTGTTATGATATCATATATGGTTCAAGTTTGACATTATATTACCCATTCTTTGGTAAAGTCCATGTCAAAGCAGTGTTTTGGGTAAAATGATTTCATTTATCGTACGTGTTTGGACATGTTGTTCTTGATATTATTATTACTTATATCATGATTTAATTACATCTAGAATTTAAATAATGATATATATATCATATAATTTAAGTATATATATATAATATATAAATAAATAAAAGGAAATACACTGTTCAAGGAGACGATAGGTTGTACGTACGCATGAACGATGTTTTCCTTTCCTTATCGACTTGAATGGAAGTAAGTAGATGAAATATATATACAAAAACCAAGTAGATTTATCATGTAATATATTTCATTATTATTCATTATATATAATTTATAATCATTCTTTAATGGTTTACATGGACAATGAATCTAATCGTGGCATGGAGATGGTAATACGTACGTACACACAAGCGAGGATATCATTCCCATAATAATTGAATGGAATTGAAGTTGATGATATAATATCTAGGAATCATTATGATGTCATAATAACCATATATAGTTATTATTTAAACCATTATACCCATCCAAGTAAGGTGGTGGTGGAAAAATAGATTACACCACAGTGTAGAGATGGTATTCTGTACGTAAGCACGCGCGGTGATTCCATTTTCCGTAGGACAGAATGAAGCTGAAATGGGGTTGTTTCATATTTATAATAACATATAAAAATATTAGAGATACTTATTTTATTAATTTATAATGAATCAAATAATGAAAAAGAAGTTGAAGAAGATTGAAACTTGGATGAATCGGTAGAAGAGATTACCTCTTTTTCGACACACCTCTTTTAATATTCCACTTAAGGCACTAGAGTTGGTATTTCTAGGAGACCATAACCTCTATAATGTTTATAATGAAGTTTAGAAAATAAATGGTCAGTGTTTGGAAGAGCTTGAAGGCTCAAAATTGTGTAAAGAGAAGAGGGATGAGGTGCCCTTTTATAACAGAGGAGAGAGACACCTTTAGAAACCTCTAAAATATTAATTTATAATAAATCAAACCCCCCATAAAACCACCAAAAATGACTCATATTCGAATATTAGATGATATATATTTTTAATATCAACAACCAATAAAATTTATACATGTCTAAAATTTATTTTAAACCTTATCAACATGATTTATCCTTATTTAATTTATTTAATTTTATTTGTGGTAATAAGATTTTAAATTTTAAATTGTTATAAATAATTACTTTTATTTTGTGAATTGTATATATTTGAATAATTTACGACATTTTAGAAAATATATATTTTAATTTATAATTTTTATATATTTTTGTGATTTTTAAACAATTTTAGATTATGTTATTTTTCTAAAATAACAATAGTGTCAATTTTGACACTATTCATTTATTTGAATCTAAATAAAATTTTAAATAGAAGATTTGGTCGAAATAAAAGATTTAATAGATTAATAACATGTCATGTTTATCTAAAAAATTCTTGTAGAACATTAAATATATCATATAATATTTATTTTGAACTTTTTAAAACAATTTATTTGATATTTCAATCCATAATATATTTTCAACATCACTATTGTGTCACCATTAATGATACTTATTTAATCCCAAAAAATTATAAATAAATTTACATGATGTAGATAATCTTACTATATTTCTGGAGACTATTCATGTTCTATGTTTCATGAAGTTTATCACTAAATTAAAATTATTATACTTATAAGATTTAGGAGAGTGAAAAGTTGTAAATTTTGTTGGTTTTAATAATAATTAAATTATTTTAATAGAAAAAAGTCCATAAAATGAATCTAATCCGACTGTTAGTTGATATGGGTAGACTTTTAGTCATCCAATAGAATTTTGGTAGGTGTTAGGGTTATTTTATAATCTTATTTTTAACCTGAATTACCCGATTTACCTTTAACTAGAGTAAATAAAAATTACCGTAGTTACTATTCATAATATCAAAAAAATAAAAGTAACCTATTAAAATAACTTAGACCCAATGAATTCATATATGGAATCCATTTTTCAAAATTCAAAACACATAATTTGTTGTAATTAATTTAAAATTAATCCTGTTGTTAAGAAAATGGCTTTAAATGGTCCAAACATTTCCAAAGATGGAAATATTTTTACCTATGAATTTAATGTAAAACTATTGGTAATGACATAGATTATATTAAATGGTAAAAATATATTCTATTTATAATTTAAAAAAATTCAATATTATAATTTATCCAAATAAATTATTGTGATGAAAAATGTTGTTTTAAATTAAAATATAGCGTGTTTTTACTATTCAATAAAATATGAATGTTATCAGAATAATATGATAAATTTATACAAGGTAAATTTTTATATCCGGATTCCAAAGATGAATTTAATTTTTTCAAATTGATCTTATAAACATGTAAAACTATATTTAAAGTGGGTGCGCCATCAAAAGGCGGCAAAGCTGCATATTTTGAAAATTGCTTATTTTACATGAAAAAATTATTTTGTTCTCATACCATGTTCTAGAAATTGTGTAAGATGGATAATAATGATATAAAATTCAAAATTTAGTTAATAATTTTCATAACGACTATTCCATAATAATATTATAACAATATATCATTGTATAGTGAAATTCGGTATTGCGTACTACACACGCTATCGAGGAATGTTGCTCTGGCATGCAACACAAGCCCATAATAGTGTTACTGTATAAGGAATGATAATACATTGTTGTGTATATCACAATCCAATATTGGTGTAGAGTACAACACAAGACATCAAAGAAATTAAAAATAATATTTCTCATAAAATCTCGAGTTGTTAAATTCTACCCCCCTTAATATGAATTTATCCCTCGAAATTCGTCAGGGTTATAAATCGTTTTCTACATGAAAGTTTCTTTCATGGAACCCCATATCGTAAAAAATAATAATAAAAAATAATTTTAAAAAATTAACATATGAAACGTAATGGTTAACCAAATTAACTTATCCCTGGTTTTCTACATAGGATAACATAGTTGAGAATATAGATATGGAAGGGAAATCTAATCGCCATATTCTGATAGAGAGTGGTAGAGAAAATTTCTATGAAAAAGAGAATAATCACAATGACATAAATTTTTTATTATCTAAGGTACCATCTGATTCATCAGATATGACAGTACTAGGAAAACATTTTTAGTTTTCATGATCATTTCCCTAATGTTGATGAACTTTTATATAAGTAGAAATAATTACTTGATTTCAGTGTAATATCATCATTGGTCATTCCATGAACAATTTCCACTTCATCTATATTTAAAGAATTGAAGTTGAATTTTTCATTCATGATGTGTTAGCAGATCATGTGATAGAATGGTGGGTCATTCCATCTGTCTCAAACAAAAGCCAAGAAAAGGTTATCAAATATACATAAGTCCATCTATGGTGAGGTTAATCGGTTGGACTTATACTTCATCTATCATACCGTGTAATAAAATAAAACTACTTTCTACTAACTTGGGACATCTTGTAGGCTAGAGGTAGGCGATAAAGGCATGTCACACTTCAGTTGTGGGTTCGATTCCCACAACCTTGTCCGACTTGATGGGTTGTCACCCGTCCTGCTGGTTGTCCCTTTTTCTAAAGCTACAATATTATAACATTTCAGAAATAATATCGAAAAAATGTTATATCCTTCAACAATACTATCAAATGTCCATCATAATCCATACTAATCATTAGGCTTATCCAAAATACATATGTCCAATCTCATAGTATAAAGAAAACGATTACTTTAAATGTCACATAACAAGCATGTGAATGCCATAATTTGTCCCCCATATATCATAAGATATATCTTGTTGGTAAAATTATAAACATTAGAATACCTTAATCATGTATTCTTTTGAAACATTAATTACCATAGAACCTTAGCGAAGACATGAGTGCTGTCAAAAGTTAACTTTTTCCACATACCTATATCCCAAAAATTCTATATACTCAAACCATGATATCACTTAGTGCTTATTTCAATCATGAGCTCATGAATACTATCAAAAAATTTATTTTCTCCTTATCGCTTCATTATGGGTATATCATCTGCATTCTAAAATATTTGAATCACTTTTCATGGTTACTGGTACCATATTCTTATAGAAAACCACAATGGACCAATACACAGATATTTCAATATACTATAAAAGTACCTCAACAAAATTATTATTGAATTCCAATACATCAGCCCTTAAATAAACCCTCTTAAATGATTGGCATGGAATATGTCCTTCTTGGATTTAGAATTAACTTCTTTGGTCATGGCATTGAGTTGGGTAATGGCCATGTTCTCTGTAGATAAGACATTGGACACCATAACATTCTCTCTCTCTCTATGACCCTTTTGTCCACATAGATAACATCTTCCCCTCCATTTGAGGTATTCCTCATGTTTCTTCTTTCCTTATTCATAAATCTAAATCTTACTTTATCTATGCTCCTCAACATGAGAACATGAATAAAATTCCATCATCCTCTTATTTGATGACTTAGGAATACAATAGAAGTTCACCTTGTTAATCCTATATTGATTTGACTGATTCGACATAATCAAAATATCTTTCTCTCCAAGAGTTATATAATTTCATTAATCATAGTCACCAATTTGCCCATTGAAATCAATGTTAACAGAAT
The DNA here is from genome assembly GCA_963277665.1 of Viscum album. Classification (NCBI taxonomy): domain Eukaryota; kingdom Viridiplantae; phylum Streptophyta; class Magnoliopsida; order Santalales; family Viscaceae; genus Viscum; species Viscum album. Next base: position 1,656,863,621 of record OY728126.1, on the reverse strand, counting down.
TCCCTCTCGTTCCATCCTTTGACTAAGACCAGAAACCATAGTGTAAGAAGCAGTTAAAATAAGGTGGAACCACATAATCATAAAAAGTCACATATGGGATGCCTAACTTATCAAAAATTCTTTAATCCATGACACCTCAGGTTCACCCTAGGTTATTCATGATCATGAAAATAATTCTATGACTCTAACCTATTTGTATACTTAACCTTAGGGATATCCCTAGACTTACCATAGAAATATCTCAAGGGATATCACTAAAGTTTTCGCATCCTAGTTTCCAAAGGTTAACTAGAACTTTCCTCTGATACCAACTGTAGTGACCCATAGCTTGACATAAATAGACATTGAATTACTTTTGTGGAATAATTAATTCATAACAAAAACAAAAACACAAGGACCGTCATTGCTTAGTGTCTTTGGAAACTCGGAAAAATAATCTTCTAATCATGGTGAAAGATCTTTGACATCTCACATAAAGATCTTCCCCTTTTGTATTCTAACCTAAAACCATTCATTATATCGTAGGGAAAAGAAAACATAAAAAGGGTAAGCTCAAATGCCTAGAAAGGGTAAACATAGATAACATAAAACAATCCATAAACATTTGAATGCAAAAACTTGAACATAAAATCTAAACATCAAGATATTGACCAAAGGCATAAAACTTGGATGTACCTAAGGAATATATCATAAAGGAACATAAATAATGATAAAATATAATGGTAATATAACATATAATTGTCGCAAACCATTAAGCACATGATATTATTTTCATAGTAGCCAAGTCATTCCTGTCAAGACCATTTTAGTGGACACAGTCCCTTTCTGAATCGAGTTCACTCCTCATTCCATTCCTATAACACTGAACCGGATTTACATACCATTCAAGCCATGTCTATCTCATGAGATATAAATAATTCCCAATGAATTGGAGGGAGATATAGGTCCCACCCATCTTATAATTAAATCATTCTTACTTATGCCACAACATAAACATAAATCATTCATCATAACCCAAAGGATAAAATGGGTTACATAAACATCATACCATCAAAACATAATCCATATAAAACAAATGGATATCTTTTCATAATAAGAAAAGTCAAACCATGTAATTAATAGAGGAATTATACTTGAGACATACACATATGCAATAATGTCATAATCACTGGAATATGGATTTGATAAAACAATTGAAATGAATTCTTAGAGAAAATATCCTTTCTTCTTCAAAATCATTTTCTGTTCAGAAAATGCCTTGAAATTTTTATAAAAATATTTTGTGGAAAATAATCATGAAATATTTTGGAGTAAGATTCATGAAAAAAAGTCTTTATAAAACCATAAAAACCCGTTCTTGCCGTATAAGTTAAAAAGAACATTCTTCTCGTACTTTTGTCGGAAAAGTCAAAAAGTACCTCGTATGGTAAAAAATATAAAGATTCTTTACATAACATGTAGTAAAAGTTAAAAAATGTTAAAAAGGACTTTAATCATACATGAAATAATTTTTAGAAAATAGGGACGTGGATGATAAATATAACCCTAGTAAATACTTACAAATAAACAATCTCGGTTAAAAATGATATTGGAAAAATTATCCCTTACATTAGGTCTGATATGATTCGTACGTATCCAAACCTCATGTATAATGATTAAAATAATGTCATTGAATTATTTCAGAATAATATTCATTGTTATGATATCATATATGGTTCACTTATGACTTTATATTACCCGTTATTTTGTAAATTCCATTTTAAAGCAGCGTTTTTGGTATAATCGTTTTATTTATCGTACGGGTTTGGACTTGTTGTTCATGATATTATTATTACATATATCCTGATTTACTTACTTCAAGAATGTAAATATTTTTTTATACATCATATATATATTCAGTACACACACACACATATATATATATATATAATAGATTGATAAATGAAATGAAATACACCTTTCATGGAGACGGTAGGCCGTACTTACGCATGGACGCTATTTTCCTTTCCTTATTGACTTGAATGGAATTAATAGGATGAAAGATATATACATAAATCCAGTGGCTTTATCATGTCATATATTTCATTATTATTAATTATATATACTTCATAATCATTCATGAATGGTTTACATGGAGAATGATTCTCATCGTCTCAGGGAGACGGTAACCTGTACATACGCATGAGCGATGTTATCACTCCCATAATTATTGAATGGAATTAGAGTGGATGATATAATATCATAGAATCATTATTGTGTCATAATAACCATATATAGTTATTATTTACACCATTATACCCATCCATGTAAGGTGGTGGTGGAAAAACAGATTACACTATGGCGTGGAGACGGTATTCCGTACGTATGTACGCGCGATGATTTCGTTTTCCATAGGAAGGATAGAAGGTGAAATGGTGTTGTTTCATATGTATAATAACATATAAGTAAATTATTTATACTTATGTTATTAATTTATAATGAAAAAAGTAATTAAGAAGATGTTGATGAAGAAAGAAACTTGAACGAATCGGTAGAAGAGATCACCTCTTCTTCGACACACCTCTGTTAAGCTTTCACTTAAGGCACTAGAGTTGGTATTTTTAGTAGAATAGAACCTCAATAATGTGTATAGGAATGTTGATAGTTCAAATGGATAGAGTTTGGACGAGTTTGAAGGCTCAAAATTATGTAAAGAGAAGATGGATGAGGTTCCCTTTTATAAGGGAGGAGAGGGGCACCTTTGGAAATATCAAAAATATTAATATATAATAAATCTAAAACCACTTAAAAACCACCAAAAATGACTAATATTAAAATATTAGATGCTATAGGGTTGGAATATCATAAAAAAATAAAATTTAGACACGATTAAAATTTATTTTAAACCTTATCAAGTTGTTTTATCCTTATTTAATATATTTAATTTTATTTGTGGTTATGAGATTATAAATTCTAAATTGTTATATATAATTACTTATGTTTTGTGATTTTTCCATAATTGGATAATTTATGACATTTTTGACCATATAAATTTTAATTTATAAGTTTTAAATATTTTTCCGATTTTTAAACAATTTTATATTATGTTATTATTATAAAATAACAATAGTGGAAATTTTGACACTATTCATTTCTTTGAATTTAAATAAAATCCTAAAAAGAAGATATTTTCGAAATAAAAGATTAAATAGATTAATAAAATGTCATATTTATCTTGAAAATTCGTGGAGAATGTTAAATAGTTCATATAATATTTATTTTAAAATTTTTAAAACCATTAATTTGATATTTCAATCCATAATATAATTTCAACATCACAATTGTGTCACCATTAATGATTATTATTTAATAACTAAAATTTATAAATACATTTTCATGATGTATATAATATTAGTATCTTTCTGGAGACTATTTATTTTCTAAGTTTCATGAATTTTATCACTAAATTAAAATTATTATACTTATAAGATTTAAGAGAGTGACATGTTGTCACTTTCATTGGATTTAATAATAATTAAATTATTTTCATGGTCAAAGGTCCATAAAATGAATCTAATCCGACCCTTAAGTGATATGGGTCTACTTTTAGTTATCCAATAGAATTATTTTATGTGTTAGGGTAATTTTAAAATCTCATTTTTACTCTAAAATACCTGATTTACCTTTAACTGCAGTAAATAAAAATTTTTGTAGTTACTATTCATAATATCAAAAAAATAAAATAACCTATTTACATAATTTGGACCCACTAAATTCAAATATGGAATCCATTTTTAAAAATTAAAAACCCATAAGTGGTAGTAATTAATTTAATATTAATCTCGTTGTTAATAAAATGAGTTTTAAAAGATAAAACATTGTCAAAGAATGAAATATATTTACCTATAAATTTAATGTAAAATTAATGGTAATGACATACGTTATATTAAATGAAAAAAATATAAACTAATTATACTTTAAAACCATTCAGTATTATAATTTAACCATATCAATTGTTATGAGGAAAAAAGTTGTTTTTAATTAAAATATAGCGTGTTTTTGCTATTCATTAAAATATGAAAGTTATCAGAATAATATGAAAAATTAATCCAAAGTAAATTTTTTTATCCTGATTCCAAAGAAGAATTTTATTTTGTCAAATTGAACTTATGAGGATGTCAAAAACTATATTTTATGTGGTTGCACCATCAAAAAGCCACCAAACTGCATTTTTTTAAAATTACTTATTTTACCTGAAAAATTAATTTTGTTCTCATACCATCTTCTAGAAAATGTGTAAGATGAATAAAGGCTAGTCCATAATAATATTATAATATATATCGTTTTTTAGTGAAATCTATTATTGCGTACTACACACTCTATTGAGGAATGTTGCTCTGGTGTGCAACACAATCACAGAATACAGTTTGCGTATACTACAAGCTATTACAATGTTGTGTATAGCACAAGCCAATCCTGGTGTAGAGTACAACAAAAGACATCAATGAAATTAAAAAGTTTATTTCTTATAAAATCTCAGGGTGTTACACAATGCCACTTCTATATCACTTGAGCACTAGTCCTAGTCCCCCACTTAGTTTCTAGGCTTCCCATTTGCGCTCAAGTAGTTTAGAGTTTATTTCATTTATCAAACACAAACAAACAAAAACAACGAGGTATCATCTCTACCCAACAATACACTCACACACATAAAAACCATTTAAAAATAATATGCACACTAAGAATAACCCAAGACCAAATCTGCATCACTTATACAACCAATTAATGATTGAAATGTCAAAGAATGAACTTACATGGTCAAACAAACCATTTAAAGAAATTATTAAACAATTTCCAAACATGTCACATGAAATAACTCACTAGAAACATTTACATCATTTAACCAAAGAAAAATTTTACCATAAATAATTATTTAATTAAACAATTCCAATTTTCATAAATAAATTTTAAAGATAGAAACAACACTTTTCATTTTAAACCGACCAAAATCCTCTTTCATAACCAAACACCCAGTATAATCTTATCAAAATATGGTTTCAACCACCATATATAATTTTATTAAACATTTCAAAATTTATAAAGACCGACCCATGAGTCACCACATGTGATTACATCAATAACACACCCAAAACACCACTACAACCCATATTAAGGAAGTAATAGTGTTTATAGAACTGTAAATAGGTCAGTATGGTATTTTTGAAACAATATTCAAACTTATTGGCCATAAACATGATACTGTTAAATAAATGTAAAATTTCCATTCTGGATTGATGTGCACCCCAAGGCAGTTTTCAAAAACAAATTGACAACTTCCATATCATTTATTAAACCATTATAAAATTCTATAAAACAATTCCAAGTGACGTCACATGATTTTTCAAGCACAAAACTCACACAAAAACTCTTTTTATTGAAAAATGCAAATCATCACCACTTTACAATATAATTCGCAACCTATCCTAAATTTATTAAACTTATTTAACAACTCATATAACACAATCAAATTTCTCAATAAGGGTTTTCAAAAAATTTAATACGCACTTCAATAACATACTACTAAATAAATCAACGCATGTAAAATTATTTATAAAATTAATGTTCTCACACAAGTAATTAATGTAAGGACATTCGAATTAATCTAACAAGAAAATTAATCAGTCATGCAATAGATATACATGAATCCACATACCTTAGTGTATACCATCTTTGCAAATTTGTGTGAATCTCTCGCCGCATACAAAACACACCACAATCAAATACAACAATACCATAAAAACCATGATTTTCAACTGAAAACAACATAACAAATCCAAATTTGACAGTAAATCCTATCTCTATATACTACAAATAGATGAAACAACCAAATTATAAAAAATGAACTTGTGGCTCGGGAAGGGTTAAGAGGGGAGAGTGGGGTCTACGTGGGGAACAGTGGAGCACAAGAGAAGGGTAGAAGACAAAAAAAGAGAGTGGAGAAGAAAAAGGAAAGAAATATGGGATATATTAATGGGGAAAAAATAATAATAATAAAATAAAATAATAATAATAATATAAAATACAAAAAAAATAATACCACAAATTTTTAATTAATAGAAACAAATTTTAATGCTATATTAAAGATAAACATAATAAAACCAAAACAAAGAAATAATGTCCATGTTAATGTATCAACTAAAATAATAATAATAATAACATCCTAATTTAATCACTAACTTAAATAATCATAATATTAATAAAAAACTAAAATAATAATAATAGTCGCCAAATAATGTTGCTTATTTTTTAGTCTGGACACTGTGCACACACACATGCATGGTTTTGTGTATATTCACGCACCAATACAAGATCCCAATTTCTATAAAAAAATTAATCAGTTCAAATCGCATCTCAAAAGTGAGAACCAAAAATAATTAAATTAAAACTAAGCATCGGTTGGGGTGTGACAAGATAACATTCTCTTTGTTATTCAGATGTGTCGTAATTTTTTATATATTTTGTTCTTATACATATATCATGATTTTTGGAGTGTAAAAAATGATCTAAATATCCTATATATTCATTATATATTTATTATAATATATATATATATATATTATTTATGAAATTGAAAACACCATTCATAGAGATGATATTCCTTACATACTCATTAACAGTATTTTTGTTTTTAATTTCATAATGAAATAAGGACAGTAAAAGACATATGCATATATATTTTTCTTTATAAAATTTATCAGTAAGATTTATTAAATCATATCTATGTATATAATTTCACTATGACCATCCATGATACATATTTTGTAGTGTCTGAATGAATGTCATTTCTTTGAGGGGGCGGTAGTCCACACTTTCTCAAACGAAATTATTATATTTACAAAAAATGGAAGGAAAACACATGTGTTGTAAAAAGGATGAAAAGAGAATAATGAAATTTTAACTATAATATATAAAATATAAACATATAGTTTCCATCATAATTTTTACCATGAGATATGGTACATGAAAATTACCAGTCATCATTTTTAAGGTGGTTGTATGTTATACATATAAATATTATATTCGTTACCCATTAGATGGAAGTGTTTTTATGTGCAGGTCAAAACATTTTCATAAAAACCAACCGGGATATTTAAGATATTTTTTTATACAGGTATATAATAACGATAGTGTAGTATGTGTAGAATGATAATGAAAAAAAAATCTTGAGAGTAGTTGTTACAACTTAATTAAGTAAGGCCTTTTGTTTCAGGCCAAAAGGATTGAATATATTGATTTATATAACACATGATGGTTCTAGGAGGAATTTAGGGATGTTTTAAGTGTATTTTTCATATATTGGATGATACTAATTGGGTTTAGAGGTGTGAATAATACAGATAGGTGGTGGAATTTTATAGGGACAATAAAAGAAACACACTACATTTAAAAAATTAAATTAGGTGTACCCATATTATTTCTTAAAAAATTTCATATCAAACCAACCAAAAAAATAATGGAAGGTTAATGTATTAATAATATTTGGCCAATGGATGTTGGAGAAATTTCTAGGTTTTATTGGGTCTTTAATATTTTGTTTTAGAATGTTTTTAACCTAATTTTTCACTTAATAATTTTTTTTAGTTTCAAAAATATTCAATATTTTTTTGGTTAATTATTTTTCCATATTATTCATTATAAATAATTTTTATTACATTAATTGAATAAATTATTTCATATTATGATCAAATATGTGGTAAAAATTAATTTTAAAACTTTACCGTTGAAGGGACGACACTATGGGTTTTTATAGAAAAAGTGAACAAAATTTTTCTATGTTTTTTATCCATATTAAATGTGATATTTATTACAGTGACAGAAATGGGTTTAATTTATAAAATTATTATATAATTAATCATGAAAACCAATTTTAAATATAATTTAACTTTATAAATGAAGTAGTTGAAGAAAATGTTTTGAATTAAAATTCAATATTTTTATCTTTTCATTAATAAATTATTATGTAAAAAATGTAAAATAATTTGTATAACCTAATTTTTATGCTTATATTTCAATATATGAAGTTTATTTGGACATATTAAATCAAAAAGAGTGAAAAAAATTGTATTCTTAATGTTTTCCTGTTAAAAAATAGTAAAACATCAATTATAAAAATATAGTTTCTGAATAATATAATTGGGATTATTCAAAAATTATATCAATCCATTTTTTTGGTTGGTGATAAATAATATTTATTTGAATATATAAAATATGAATTTAATTAATATTTTTCACTAAAGGTAATTAAATTTTTTTAATAAAAATTTTTATTTTTCACGTAATAATAGAATTTTATAAAATCATTCCCTTTCTATTCATCTAATTTCTATATTTTTTTCTAATAAATAGGTATCCAAAAAATTAAAATATAAATATTCATATGTTAGTTAATACTATAATTTTCAGTTTCATGTTCATTTCATATACTATTAAATAATAAAATTTTAATAATGAATTACTGTTTCGTAAACCATAGCTTTTTATTTCACATAAGCCGTCTAGAAAAGTCGCTCGTGCATGTAACATAATCTACCCTTGTTGTTCCATATGGAGAAAGCTAGAATTTATGTTGAGTGTATTTAATTATTAACATTATTTTTCATATAAAACTATATATGCATAGTTATTTAATATAAAATAAACAATTTTTTGTATTTCATGAAAATAAAAATTACAGAAAGATTAAATTAATTCAAAAAAATATAATTCACATAATTTTAGTATGTTACATTCTACCACCTTAAAATGACTTTCACCCTCAAAATTTATCCAGGTTATAAAATGTTTAATATCTGAATAATACATCCATAAAAAACTATATCATAAAACAGAACCCCAAAACAACCTTTAAAAATAAATGATATAAACATAATGATTAACGAAAGTAACATACAACTAGGGTTCCACATAGGATAATATATTTGGCATGTGAAAACACGGGCTTGTAGGAAACAAGTAAATATTCATATGACGTAATTGATGCCATCAATCAAAAACAAGTGAATGATCAATTAAATATTGATGGCCTCAATTTTATAGAACTGTGATTATTTAAAAGGCCATTAGTTGATAAAAAATTAATGTATTAGGGAGTCAGTTTTTTTTAATTATCCTATCATTGAGTAGTTATTTTATTAACCAATAATGAATGGAAATAAAATTATTGGTCATATTTTTTTATAAAAATTTACATTATTTGGTTGTGATTTTATTTATTTTTTATCCACTGATTACATTAGGAAATAGATGTATATAAATTATCTCTGACTCATTATGAACTAAAATACACTTTCAATAGATATTAAGACCCAAGAATGAATGAAAAGTTTAACTATTGGTTTCTTAAAAATCATAAAATCAATATGGATAATTCATTATACTTTGATCATAAAAATTAAAAATAATATTTAATCTTAAATAATTATTAATCAAACATAATAATACATTAACACAGACATCACGTAGGCTAGCAGTTGGCATGAAACCATTATCATCCTTCAGTCATGGGTTCAATTCAAGAAAACATTTCAGACATTATTTATTGTAAACTAACATAAATGATTTATTTTTATAAGACCACACTAATAAAATTTATAAAATAAATATTATAAACATCTTTGAGACAGGGTAAAACACAAAATATTTTTTTAACCAAAGTTGTCAATACAATCATAATATATAAATATTTGCTCTAAATATAAACAATAATTTTCTCAAATTTAGTACCTTATAAAACTTTTGAATGATGAAAATATAAATACATTAGAATTAAAGATATTAAATCCGCTTAACATTAGTTCCCCATATATAACAATTAAAATCTTTGTTTTCACATTCCAAACATTTGAATACCCTGAACATATATTCTCTTGATACAGGGTAATATCCTTAATTAACATAAATACATTGGAAAATGATTATTCCTCATTATTAAATAGATTATTTGATATTTTCAATAAATAAAAGGTGTTTTAAACTTTATCCATGATAACATAAAGTAATTTTCAATAATACATTATTAGTTATACAATAATATGTATCTTCCAATATACATGTATCAAACAAATATTTATCCAAAAAACATTATAAAAAGTTAAGGAACATATTAAGGGTAATCTTTCTATTAATCATTTGTTCTCCTTGGACATCACCTCGCTATGAAATCATATTTTTATTCCATCGAATCCATTCAATTTGTTCTTTTAAAAAATTAGTGACATATACTAAACATAAATTTTATATTTCACTAATCAAATAAAAAAATTTAATCCCAAATACATAATAACATTGATTAGTTCTATTTACCTATAATACATAAGAAGGATGCCTCATCCTATTATTTAATAACTCCATCCATTCATAATTCATTTGTGATCTCGTCAGCATTCACAATATAACCATTTCTTGCACCACCATATTGTTTCTATTTATGAGAATTACTCTTTAGACATTGAGTTGTATAATAACCATTAATTCCAATCGTAAAACACTTAATCGTTGATGATTTCATTGGAAAGAAAATATTCACATCCATTAGTTAATCGAACTCTTAATTTACCCCTTTCAGTCACTTGATTTGTGTCCCTCTTTTCCATAGATAAAACAACTTATTGTTCTAATAGGCAAACATACATGATTATTCCCCATTCCAGACATAAAGTAAACCTAATATTTTTACATCCATGGTCTCTATTACACTACCTCTCACTAAAATATTTCCTTATATTCAGGGAGATTTCAAGAGTCGGTTAAGGTACTTAATGTTAATTATGCACTGTTAGTTATGATTAGTCTTTATCACAACATCTTTCACACGATTTATCATCACACATTGCTTCTCATTATCGAATCATCCATAATAATCCATGTTAATTGATTTCTTTTCGGTTCATGACATTTACTAAATCCATAATCATATTGTGGAAATTACTTATCATAGACTAAAACCACATATTGATGAAAATAATTATATATAGTATTCCTTAATTATGAAACATTAATTAATATATGACACCCATGGTTTATCATATATTATTCATAATCAACTAATAAATAAATATTTCAAGATTCTTCAAGAATTTTTTTTGATTTACCAAATCATATCCCCTTGTTCTGTTAAACAATATGTGATGGAAAGACAATTGTAATGTACCTGATTACCTCATGTAAGGTCCATAACATCTTGTATGAGTTGATACCCCTAGGTGCATATCTGTCAGATCTACATCTACATGTATTATCCAGAAAAGGTTGTATTTCTATGAATTTATTCACTCTATCCTTTACCAAAATTCGAGGAAATTTTCATATAGTTTTTTATATCCATATTATTTTTACTAGACATGCCATTAGGGGTTTCACATTGTTTTTCTCATCCTAGATTAAAAATGTAATATAAAACCTTATTTTGATTACAATTATAAAGTCCCAGTAATAATGTACAATGAAATTACATACCTTTTTTAGAATACATAAAATAATATACAAACATATTTCTAAAGACAATACTAATATTGTGCCCTTGGAAACATATAATGGAAAACACTCATACACTAATGATCTTCATAATATGACAGTAGTTTCTTCCTGAAAATGACCCATCTTAGACCCATCAAACATAATACGTATAATCTTAACCTACGGTGGGAAACATAAAAAAGAGGGAGTGTAGATGCTCAGTAATGGTAAGAAAGGGAGACACATAATCATTAGTACGAGCATAAGGGAATGGGAACAAGATCATAACATTGGAAGATCGCACCTCACATATGATAATAGAATGAACATTAATCATTTAATAAAGTTTTATTCTATATAAGAAATGAATCATAATGAATATAATAAATTAAATCATAACATTATAACAAAAAATATAAATTTAGAAGGAACATTAGAATATATAACTAATTTCATAGTAGTAAAGTCATCACATTCAAGGCCTTATAAGGGGATGAAGTATTTTAGTGAACCATGTTCACACCCCGTTACAACCCTATATTAATTAACCAAGTTCAATCCTTGTTATATCCCTATATTATTGAACTGAGTTCACTCCAAATTCCATTATTTTATTACTGAACTAAGTTCACTTATCATTCTAGCCCTATATTACCAAACTGAGATCATTTCACATTACATAAATTTCTATCTAATGAGTTAAAAACAATACCCAATGAATATTATGGAGATATAGGTCCCACCCATTTCATAATAAAATATAAGCCTAATATGACATAAATTAATAATAACTCATATCAGAACCCAGGAAATGAAATCGGTGTGACGAACATGTAATAATATTATAAAATGTGAATAACGACATATTTCATAGTCATTTCATAAAATTAAATCCTTTGAATCCATACAGGGTTTGTAATAATATTATCTATGAATGGGAAATGGTTTTCATAATTTTATTACATGATGAAGAAAAATAGGTTAATAAAAATTATTCCATAAACATGTAAATTATTTAGATACTTAATATGAATGGATAAGTTGAATAATTTCAACATAAAATCATGATAAACACCAATGGATGTAATGTAATGTGGAAATTATGTTTGAATAAATCTTTTGAAACGTGTCTTCAGGGAAATATCCTCGCATATTTGAAAATGTATTATTTAATAACAATATATTATCAAAACCATTTTCATTGAATATACATTGAGAACATTTAAATATGACTTCAAATAATATTCAAAACGTTTTTCTATGAAAAAATATAACTTAGGATTGAAAAAACTTGGAATGAAATTTTTAGAACAAATTATTTAAATAAAATAGATTGTATCATAATAAGGGAAAGACAATCATATTTTTTTTGTAAAATCATTTTCGTAATTTTATTGAGTACCAAAAAGATAAATAATGGAACTAATGCATGTATAAATACTGAATAAATATATGAGAAGAAAACATAATTAGTGATATTGGTTGATGTTTCATATTGTCAAATAAAAGGATGTATAAGCATAATCAATCACAAAATGTTGTGAGATTGTTTCAATAAACTCTTATTACATGATAACAATAAATTATACTCTCCATATAAGAAACTAAAATTAAACGAAATATAAAATATGTTTAAGAAAAGTATATTCATCAAATAAAATGTAAAATTTAGCTATGTAAAACTTGAAAAAGAAATTTGGGTGCATAAGAAAACATGTTTATCAAAGAAATAAAAATTGAGACTAAATTATTTTACCAATTTGTAATCATTTAAATCATGAATCCCATGAAATAAATATCAAAAAATTAGTTTATAAATAAAAATTTATTTTATTATAAGAATAATATAATTCACCAATGGGAATTATACACACCATACAAAAGGAATGGGTGGTGATTATTTCATGTCTATCATATAAAAAATGTGAGATGAAATTCCCTTCACTTGTGTCATAACCCTCGACTTACTTTTACAAGATTCCTAGATAAATTTTTATAATTTTATTATATATTATCTATAAAATCGTGTTATTATTTTTAATACCTAATAAGGTTTTATTATGAACATATATAACCACGTTCTTAACAATTATATGTTAGGGTTTCACTTTAGGAAATGTTCTCTTTATTATTATCTTTTGTTTTATTTTGTTAAATAATTTTTTCCTTATACCTATATAATGATTTACAGAATTTATACCATGATATAAATATAATTTTTATTAAATATAATTTATTATAATTATTTATTTATTATATTTTTATTAAATGGAATACGTTGTTCATGGCGATAGTATTCAATATGTACTCATGAACATTATTTATGTTTTTATTATCGTATTCAATGAATTAATGTAAATGATATATGTGTATGTATATATGTATATCTATCAATATAATAGTAGAATTATTACATAATATATATCATATATGATAACTGAATTCATCCTTAATACGTTCCACATAGTGTGATAATCAATCTGATTGCTTTGGGGGGCAGTAGTCCACACATCCCCTGACAAATTAATCATATTTACACAAAAATTTAGGTATAATGATATGTTTTAAAAAAATATTATAATATATTAAATACATAATAAATATACAACATATATACACATAGTTTATGTTATAATGTTCAATATGGGAGGTGGTAATGATGAATGAACAATCATTGTTTTGTGAGGTGGTAGTTCGACATACACATAAACAGTAAGTTCGTTACAAATTAAATGGATGTGTGTGTATGTGTAGGTTGAAACATTAGAAGAGTCAAATACTATTATATTTAATACACTATATGTGTTATAAAATTCTGAAAAAAAGAGTGTGGAGTGGGTGGAGGAAGAAAATAAAAGAAAGGTGATTGAGTGAAGGCATTGCCTCCTAATCGGTTAACTCCATTTGGTTTGTGCGAAAATTATTCATTGGATTTATTTATATCAATGGGGAGGATTATAGGAGTAATTGATGTATATTATTGTGTTCATTTGGAAGATATTGTCAAAAAAAAATTCTGTCTTGGGAGATTTGAATAAGAGATATTGTTTTTCGCCATTTATAAGAAAGGGAAAGGAAACAATAGTGATTTTAAAAAAATGTTGTGTGTACTCACATTTTTACCTAAAAGGTAATAAAACTAAATAAACACGTCAATGGATGGTTCATGGAGGAATAATTGCCATAAAATGGGTGTTTATAATGGTCCTATGTCATTTTGGTCTAAAATATAAGTTCTAGTAATTAGTTTACCTAATTTTTCTTTTATTCATTATAAATAATTTTAATTACTTTCGGTAATATTTTTTCATAAAAAATGATGAACGTAATAGAAATTAGAAATTATTATTTTCAAAAATATTAAATCTATTTATATAAATTCTAATATTATATTTTTTTGAAAATAATATAAAAATAATATTAATGAATGGATGACATAGTTGGTTTTGAAAGTAAAAATATCATAATGTTTTGTATGTGTTAATTACAAATTTTAAACTAAATCTAATTCTAATGTCTTAAAGGTGAATAATGAATAGTAAGCTAATCGAATTAAAAATTAAAAAGTGTATAAATATAATTTATCCTTTTAAAATAATTAAATGAAAATGCGGTTTTTATTTTAAATTCAGTATTTTTTAACTATTCATTTAAAAATTGAAACCATATAGAACAATAAAAATATGCATCCTAAATTTTTTTTATGTTTAAATATTAATGGTGCTGTTTAATTTGAAATATTAAATCCATTATATTTCTAGAAATTTGAGTTATAATGGGTTCTCCGTTAAAATGTGTTAACACTAACTTTAGAAAAATATTGTTTTAAGAATATAGTTAGGAATTCTATTATATTATTACTATAAAATCTATTAGCTGGTCATCAAAAATATTTTTTTGAATATTTTAATATAAATTTAATTAATATCATTCAATATTACTAATTTCATTAAGTAATTAATAGACATTTTTTGTTCAAATAATATTAGGCTTTTATAAAATTTTCCCTTTCATATTCATTTGGATTCTATATTATTTTCTAATTAATAGTTAATGAATGAATTAAACTTTTTATATTAATATGTAAGTTAATCCAATAATCATCAATTTAATAGTCATATCATATCCAATCAAATAATATTATTTTAATAATTGATTTTTATTCCGTAACACACGGTATTTCTTGTTACACAAGACATTGAGGAATGTCAATATTATGTGAAATATAAGATGACCATGGTGTTCCATGTCAATAAATATATAATTTATTTTTCAGGTAGTGCATTATTAACATTGTATTGTGTATAACTCAATCCAATCATATTTCTTTAATATAAAATATACTATTTTTATTGTTGTAAAAAATGAAATCTATCAAAAGGAATAAATTAATTCGAAAAATTTATTCATAAAATCTCCTGGTGTTAGATGATCCCTAATCTATGTTATCCTTCTTAAAGTTCCAATGGTATCTTTTATGCTTCCAATAATACTAGATATAGTAATATCAACTCTATTAACCTATATATGGTGTATTCATTATTAAATGTTAATATATACAATGGTCAAATATGAAAGGTCCCTTCAAGATAATAGTTTTATGAACCAAATAGATATATGATATCCATTTTAAATTAGTAATAGAAAATACAAAACATAAAAATAGTATATTATATACATCCTTGAAAACTCATTCCAAGAATTCTTCTCTATATCACCGAGAAAGGAAACAAACTAAGGGTGTCCTATAATTCATACTGAGGATTACATCAATAGAATGTATAAAGAATCAATAAGTATAATATAAATGTAAAGGTAAATCAAAAGACACACATTCAATTTAATTAAAAATAAAATCAAGATTGTGTGAGGAATAATTAATGTTTAAAATCAAATAACTAAAAACACATACCATATAAACAATAAATGATAATAAAATGAATATAGAGATAATATCATCATGAAAAAATCATGCATAATAATAATAAATAATTTCATAACTGAATAAATAAAAAATTATTAGATTTCATTTATCAATAAAATGATACCACAACCATATATACTGTTTTCGATGCTTTTGATGGGGTGAGTGCATAAATATGTGGAGGACGTGTAGCTGTTGCCTCGCATTCTCTCTTTCCAAAGGTGGGTGGCATCTGTTCCTTATTCAGGGATGTTTTCTCCATGTTAGAAACGAGGTGATAAGATTTCGATTCTTCATTCCTGGGATTCCTCCTCAGAACTCATCACCTAGTCCGAGTCTCCCTTAATGATTTAAGGCATTTTTTTTGAAACTCTTCCAAATTCCATATCTTCATTGACACGTGTTAATTACACTGCATGTATCGAGTCATTCCAAAGGGTCCAGTCAAGGCAGAAACCTTCGGGTAGGGGAGTAGTCACGTTGGACATCACTGGCGTGTCTGGATGCTAGGAGACCGGCGTGTCTGGGTTTCTTCCACTTATTATATGCATTCTCAAGGGTGCATAAGCCCGAGGAATCCCACGTCGGATGTGGGGGATCATATTCCATGGGCACATATCTGAGGTTTTCCTCATCTTCCCATGTTTGACATAGGGTACAACTCGTGTTTATCATCTAGAAGAGACGAATCAAGATGATCAGAACACTGACTGGTGTGGATCAGATATGTGTAGCCCCTTGTGGAAAGACTGATATCGGTGCTAATGAGTGGTTTGTTACCCAGTTACTACTAGGAGTAGCGAATAGGTGAAATGGAAAGATCTCACTAGAATGGGGCGGCTTGGGTAAGAATCAGAATGGATGATTGGTGGTAAAGTGAAGTGGATGGATAATAGGATCGAGTTGACTCAGGGTGACTATGATGATGAGATTGATCCTCGAAGAGACTTCCTACTTATCCTTGTGGTAGGGAATCAAAGTCCACATAGTTCGGTGAACATAGTTCATCTTGACAATGGATTACCTTTGGTTGGGGTTCCATAGATATACCGCTGAAAGGGGTGACAATGGATTACTGCCGAATGGGGTGACAAATGCCTAAATTTGAATTGGGCTGAACTTGAGGGAGGCTTCCTACGTACATTGTCTAGGAGAAATGGATCAACGCCCACGTAGTTCGGGGGAAGGAGTCGGCGAACAGACTTGATTGAGGACTTGAGGTATAGGTGGATGGGCTTGAACCTCATAGAGGCTTCCTATGTATATATCCTTTGAAATGATGATAGTCCTAATATTTCAACATAGTGGATGCAGTTTAACATAATGCATGACGAAAAAGGGGGTATGCAGTTTAACGTCATGTGGGATGATGGTGGTCTGATGTGAAGTGGGGTCGGGACCAATGGATGTTGGGATTAAACCTCAGAGAGACTTCTTATGTACCTTGCCTCAGAATTGATCAAAGTCCATGTAGTTTTGAACAGTGTGGGAACATACGTGAAGGTGGTTGGAACCAATGGGTGTTGGGATTGAACCTTATGGAGGCATTCTACGTACCTTTCCTTGGAAATGATCAAAGACCACGTAGTTCTGGTTGTGTGGGAACAGACATAAAGATGGTCGGAACCAAAAGGTGGTGGGATTTAACCTCAGGGAGGCTTTCAATGTACCTTGCCTTGGAATGGATCATAGAAAACATATTTCATGTGGGGTGGGAATCGATATGAAGATGGTTGGAACCAATGGGTGGTGTGCTTGAACCTCAGGGAGGCTTTCTACGTACCTTTCCCTGGCAAGGATCAAAGACTACGTAGTTCAGGTTGGGTGTGGGGCTTACACTCTAGGATGCCTGAGGTGCTAGTGAACCGACATGAAGATGGTCAGGATGACCATTGGATGGTGTTCTTGGACCTCAGGGAGGCTTCCTTCATACCTTTTCTTGGAAAGGATCAAAGACCACATAGTTCTGGTATGGTGTGGTTCTTACACTCTAGGATGCCCGAGGTGTTGATGAACTGATGTGAAGATGGTCGGGACGACTGGTGAATGGGGGTCTTGGACCTCAGGGAGACTTCCTATATATATTACCATGTCAAGGATCAAATACCATGAAGTTCGGGTTGGGGGTGGGGCTTACACTCTAGGCTGCATGTAGAAGATTTCATGGTTGATGCTTGGTCTAAGCCAATGTGAGTCATGCTCATTGTGAGAAACAAGAGATAGAAAATATTGGATGATCACATCACAAAAGGTGAGTCCATGGTAAATGGAGGGGGGCTAACATGTAGTTAGCGACACAAGTGATGGAGACATGGCCTTACTCTAGGAGGGATTCTCGGGAGGTGAAAAAGCCCAGCGGGAGAGGGATTCATCACAAATGAGAGAAGGAGCATTGTTCCCCATCATGCCCATTACTGGACCTGGGCACTGGAAAATAAAGGAGGAACACCAGTGCGACCTCATGCATGAAAGGCTAGGGGCTTACACCATACTGGGTTCCCTTCCCTATGGATAGGTCCTGCCTCAGCATAAAGGATCTCATTCCTTGTGAAAATGATTTCACTAGAGTTGAGACGAGCGGACATGTAGAATGTCCAAGGTGGGGGACCCCACATAGGATGCACGGAGTGAGATCACTGTTTAATGTCATGTGTTAAGGACGATGATGCTTGGTAGTTTAACGTCATGCAGCTCGGACAAGGTAGGGTTCTCCCCGCACCCCTAGGAATTACATATCTAGTACACTCTGGACCTCGGTGAAGAGAAGGGACAGGAAACACCATGGCTTTGTGGTGTTATGGAGATACCATTGGGGGGTCCACATTATTATGGATATGCGATGAAGAAATAGAAGTTAGTATGCATATGCGAAGGAGAATGAGGCGAAGCCACATAATGGGAATTATCATTCAAGGGACACTGAAATCACAATGTGAAAACCTGGTGGGTCACAAGTGAAATGGAATTAAAAAAAAGGAGTCTGTAGGAAAGTTCCATGTGATGCTCTAGTGCCCCACGTAGTGGGGGGTACTTACGAAGGGGTTTGATTCACAAATTAGAGTGTCATAGCCTATGCATAAGGCATAGGTGCATGTGGAAGGTTCTTCACAAAGTGGAAATACATTCATAGAGAAATGCCTCATGAAGCAATGGTTTCTCGTGAAGCATAGGTTTGTGAAGCAGGGTGCTTCACGAGGAATAGTGGATATTCCTTAGCATATAGGGCACATGTGCATGAGTGGTGTTTCACAAAGCATAAATGATCTATGAAGACCAGGGTCCCCTTGGAAATCCCCTTCATCTGCGGAGGCCCGTAGGCTCTGCTAAAGGTATGCCTCTCTAAATTGGTGAGGAATTAAAGCAAGGGGGAGGAATTTAGCGATGCAAAAAATACCTCTCATAGCTCAAGGATCGCAGAGCAGAGAGTGCTTTGCGATTTGGGAGCTAGGTAGTTGAAAGGTCGGATGATCCCTCTTTTAGGATCGGAAGGATCCTTGTATTTATAGGCAAGGGTCGCCGCGAAGCAGAACCTACTCAGAGTGAAGACGAAGCATGCTCTGTGGTGGGTTCATGAATGTCAAAGAAGCTCCTAGAGCCTCCCACCTCCTTGCTCTATGGAAGGTTCATGAATGTCAAAGCGGCTCCCCGAGCCTCTCGCCTCTTTACACTATGGTGGGTTCGTGAATGTCAAAGCAGCTCCCAGTGGCTCCCACCTCCTTGCTCCGCAGCGGTTTCACAAACATCAATGGGGCTCGTGGAGCCTCCCACCTCCATGCACTGTTACGGGTTTGCGAATGTCAAACAGTCTCACAGATCCTCCCACCTCCTTGCTCCTCGGCGGGCATTGGGCCATGGGAGCTCTGCGAACGGGCTTCACGAGGCAGCCCATGATTCATCTGTATGTTCATCTATTTTCCCAATTTTGGAACCAAAAAATTCTCCCTCCCAGATTTGGAGCCAATGGGAAATGACAAGTCAATGTCAGAGGGTCAATCACCAAAATCCCTCAACCATTTGTAATGCTCTCTCGTGAAGAGGACTCGAGAGGTGGATATGCAACACATAGGCCGAGCACGCTGTGAAGCTCATCGTGATATGGATACACCGCTAAGATTGGAATGATATTTAGGTGTCGCAATTCTCAGAAGGTCATCACCTATAAATATGGGAGGTGTCCCCTCTTTTTTTCCTTTCCATTCTTAGTGAATTTGGCTTTTAGCGCTCTCGATTTGTGAAACTACCACATATTCAGTGATTTCTACCTATGAATTGGATCTTTTGATTCTTGGCGCATAGTGAGTCTTCAACATTACAATAGTTTTTTGCAATCATGCACGTTAAGGTCGGGCAGGGTTCTATGAAGTATCTTCGTGAATGCTCTCCACGATCATTCTCCTCAAACGAGCTTCATGAACCAAAAAAAAATTCAGCCAAACTCGAAACTGAATGGCTCAGCAAGAGGCTTCTAAGGGGTTCCTTGTAGACGCTACCCGAAGGGAGGAGATGGAGAATTTCTTGGGCCACGAGGAGTTGATACAGATCCATTCTAGACATGGTTAATTGGTAGAGCTGCTATTTGAGGGCCATAGGAACTCCCCACAATGTAAAAGGATTCATATTTGTGGAATTGGGATGAAGGATTCCATCTTCATTTTATAAGCAAGTAGGGACTAGAGAGCTTACTGGTTCAGGAGTACGTCGTTCCAGCTCTAGTGTTTTAGGGCGGTTGACGGCCATGCCCGAGTGTACTTCACACCTATCATCACTGAATTCCTATGTAATTACCTGAATATTGTGGATGAGAATGAATTTTTTCTGGAGACATCTCCCCCTCTATACGAGACTATATTGAAGGCATTTTTGAAGAATCTGGAGAAGGGGTGGTCTGAGGAGTGGGACATGTGCCCGGGTAGCAACTTCACAGATGATTGTGCTTGGGCCTACTATGTTGGTGCTTCGTGGGAGGAGTTCGGGGAAGAGCTAAGAAGATTGGGTTTCTATGATGTGTCTTGGGCCTCCCAATTCCACATTTATCAACAAAAATAGCTTATTCCAGAGATATTGATAAAATGGACATCGAGGATCAATAACTTCTACTTACACCATGGGGAGTTCGGGATCCGCTTTTGGGATGTCCACCAGATCTCAGGGGTCTTGATACTGGGGGATTTGTATGATGAATTCCTCCCCATTATGGGTGATAGGGAGGATCTAGAGTAGATTTCGCCACTGGTGATGGCGTTGATGACGCTAGTTCCTGGGGAGGACAAGGAAGTAGCAGGGGATATCCATTTTAGATGGTGATTCAAGAAGTTTCTTAACATCCTGGAACACATGCAGTTTTTGGTGAGGCCTATGACTTTCCCCAAGGGGGCACAATGGAAAAAGTATCACTTGTACTGGGGACTCATGGAGGATAGCTAGTGGAAAACCAAGGGGATTAGTGTTAGCACTGAGCAACAGCAGATAGTCAGGCATGCATCGTTCATCGCGGCTCTCATCAGCAGTTGGATCTTTCTGGTGAGGGATACAAACATGGGCGTGCAACCAAGAACATTCATCATGGAATCCATGTTGGTGACTAGATTGTGAGTCAACCTCATTATCCCGATGATTTCCAAATTTTATAATATGTTGTAGCATATCAGTGAGGGGAAGCGGCCATATAGGATATGTGGTCCATTCCACCACCTATATGGTTGGATTGTGGCAAACATCAGGGGGGTTTATGAATACCCGAACCCCATCACTCTTTCCCGTTCGAACTTCTGGCCATCCATCCATAACTATGTTGGGAACATTCCATCCAGGTTGACCACACTGTTGGTACTGAACTTGGTGTGGAATGTGGAGGAGTTCACTTTTCACCTGTTTCTGTTGTTGATGGGGGTATTCACTGATGATGTCCAGATAATAGAAGAGCACAATGACAATCTATTAGAATTTCAATGTGGATTATTTATGGCTAGGGTGGAATGTGTGCCTCTCTACGAGGCAAACACCCTACACCAATTTGCATGGCAATTCTGATGTAGGCAACGTCTGACCCTGGAGGTCTATATCGGGGTGCAATTTTAGGAACACTTTTGCGTGATGAGGCTGATGTGGATAAATTCACACAGGAGGATGGGAAAATGCGCAACGAGCTACCTCCACCGACAGTCATCTCCGGGTTGGTGAAGGAGTACTCCACAAGTTGTGAGGCGACTTATCTGGGGGAGATGGTGAAGCATCTAACAGTTCGGGTCGGTGATGGTGAGCATTACCAACCTCTAGTTCTAGTCCAGAAGGCATCATGGGCATCCAGCTGTGGTAGCGGTACCATGGCGGTGAGACCCACATTAGTTGAGGGGGAGGTAGCGGTAGCAGATCCAATAATAGCAGCAGGACTGTCGGTTCTAGAAGAATAGTTTCATCCCATGGGGAGGCCACCGAGAGGATTCGACCGAATATCTACCCAGGCTATGGGAAAGTGACTGCGCCATATAGACAGGCTATATAATTCCATCTTCCCAGATTCAGGGTTTATCTAGGATGTCAACATGCAATTCCTAGGCCCACCCAATAATTAGAAACACCTAAACAATCAAGGGATAGATTTACAGGGGACATGCCCTATTAGTGCCGACATTGCGGTGTCCCAGGATGAGGGGGAAAATATCTGGCTGAGAAGGAGGACTTCGTGCATTCCAAGGGTGCTCCTCATCCAATGACAGATTGCGTCAAGGTGTTGTCGGATTGTACAGTCCCCCCATAGTTGTTGGCCACTGATTTAAGGGAACGGTTCCCTCTATCAGAAGAGTTGGAAGAATCCTCTTGGGGGAAGATGCCGAGATAGGGAGCCTGTTGGAGGAAAGCTATGTTGGCGATCAAGAATCGGATCATGAAGTGTTCACAAAGACCCTTAATGTAAAAATCTAAAAACCCTTATTCAAGTCCTGATCTGAGGTCATTTTAGACTCTTGGATAACATCTAAAATATGCAAGAGGGTCTCATACACATAACTCGTTCTCATCCCTTAGGGGATGCATATGTGGGGCCTTCCGGATCCATGCCAGCCGCTGCATACATTGCTATGTCTAGCGGGGCCAGGACACCTAAGGAGACCCATTCAGGGCCTTCAAATCACCTGATAACATACAGGGGACCACACCTCGGGGTCCCGATGACATCAACCCATGAACAAGACCAGGAATTTGATCTCTATAACTCTCTTCTTCTAAACTCACGGATGTAACCCATTGACCATGTTAACTAACGTCCATGATCCTTTGTGGCGAGTACATTTCTTCGATTGGCATGAGCTATATTGGCGTGGTTGGTCTGGACATCTGGTAGTTCCTTTCCCAAGGGAATGTCAGTGATTATAGAGGTGGATATCCTGACTGACCAAACTATGACACTCTCGATCACAGATGGGACCGTTAGTAGGGTTGTACCTGAGATTATTGAGATGGGATCTGATGATGAGGATCAATCAGATAGACCATATCCCTCCATGCCTGATCAAATTCTAGATGCAAAACCTGGTGACGTGTTCCTGAGGGAATTCCCCACATATGAGCCTTCCAACCAAGCTGATTGGGGAAAAATAGCTTCAGATGAAGAGGACCGAAAAATAGTGTGTCCCCTATCATGGAATATGGTCATGAGATTTTTAATAACACTCCCAATAACTATGGCTATATGAGATATAAAAACAACCCTTGAAAATATGTGAAGTTAGTGTTGTGGTAGTGTATGCTCAGAGTCCTCACATGCTCGTCTGAGATCTCACGGCATAGAAGACTCTAGAGTATGATCGTTTCCTTGGTGAGGTCTGGGAATGGAGAAAATCGGTGAACATAATGAAGCTTCAAGTGGCTGAAAGATAAGTTCAATGGTTGTAGGTCGAGGCGAATGAGCACTCAACCTCTCTCCAGTTGCAATCAGAGATAATATTACGACTAATGGACCAGTTGGCAGAGGCTGAAGAGTGCATGATGAAAGCCTATGATAAGAGGGTCGTCATTCAGACCGATGTGGAGTGGGCCCAGATCATGGTCAATGAATTACGCCCTATTGATGCCGAGGAGGATCTAGAGAAAAATAGGTGAAAACAAATCCTTGATACCACATGCCCGAGGGTGTCAAATATGCAACATTCTTTTGATGGGATTAACCCATTCTTGGGAGAGATAGACCCTTAGGTGCTGTAGAGATTACAAACCCTCTAACTTATTTTCATTCTTTGACTATTTTATTCTAGTTTAATGCATGTGTCTTGTTATTTGTGTTGGTTTATTTAATTCATTTGGCATTCATGGAGTGTCTACAAATCATTCCATAAGATTACGTGGGTTGCTCCCATTGTGAGAAACAAGGGATGACCCCATTATTACATCATTCAAACATGGGAGTGAAAACCAAGCATATTGTATCTGGGGTTTTGGAAAACCGATTCATATTTCCAAAAAAAGGAAAGGGTAAATCTAACTGGAGAATGAATCTTTTATAATAGTTGAATTCCCGTTTTTCCAGTGTGCTCTTGTGCACGGATGGTGTAACACCATGGGCATTGGAATTAACCTAAACATAGAGGATTAGAATATTTGAATCACAATACCCAAAATTAAGACACTATAGGGGTGGCATGACAATGAAGGTAAACTGTTGACCATGTTCAAAAAATTGTATCCTAATTGTGTTAGCCTAAAATAGGGATTAAAAATGAGGGCCTATCACTGACCACCTTTGAAACATAGGGCCTGGCACAAAATGTTATCCATTAGTCTTACGAAACATTATCCTGGGACAGTAGGTGATCCATAGGGCAAGCATTCATACTATTAGGGGGTTTCTTTTAGACATGTAAGGGGATGAGGGTCTGAATAAGAGGCACACAAAACGTGTAGGGTGGAGTGCTGGGTTGTTAGAATGGATTCCAACACTCTTTAAATTACACCACCATGGTGGGAACACATTGGGTGGGAGCATCGGTCTGATTAGGGATCAAACATAATTCCAAATAGGACCCCCTTTGTAAGGACCAAAAATGATAAGTAGTTTTACGTCATACCAATAAAGATGATAGACACAATGTTTAATGTCATAGGGTGAGGAAAGTGAACAATGTTTACAGGACATGCTTCCTGAACAATGATCGATGTCGATGGGTTAATGACCCTGGGGATGGGCCCAAGGCGAAATGATTTGGATCTCTACATATGTCATAAGGATGAGAATCAAGCCAAATGTAGATCTAGAAGAATGACATGCTCAGATAACAATGTTGGTAGGGGATTTTCCCGCTGTAGTGAAATCTGACGCATCACAAGAATAACATAGGGAATCCGAAACATGGTAAGGGTAG
Source organism: Viscum album (assembly GCA_963277665.1). NCBI lineage: Eukaryota > Viridiplantae > Streptophyta > Magnoliopsida > Santalales > Viscaceae > Viscum > Viscum album. The sequence goes on along the minus strand of OY728126.1, from coordinate 1,656,837,851 downwards.
AACTGTAGTTTAGTTCCGTGCGTTGAGGAAATATGGACCTATTCACTTTAACATCATACGATATGACATGGTGTAAAAGGGAAGATCTCAGGAAGAGATATGTGGTGCGGATTGTATAAATCCAACACAAATGTGGACTTGGAGTCCGGATCACACCATGTATCCCTAGAGGAAGCTCTTCATATCAAGGGACAAAACTGAATGTTTGGTTGGGCCCCATGGCAAGGTGCTAGGACGTTCCTATGTACCCCATTAGGATGGGAACCGAGCCTCATGTAGATATGAAAGCGCAGTTTAACGTCTTGCGGGATGAAGGTCATGGTTGTGCCAGTAAACATTCTACCAAAACTACTAATCCCACATTAGTCATGCTCGATGAGGGACACAATTAGTGGTGTACATTCTGGACGCAAGAAAGAATATGTTTGGGGTGAGGGGACGCTAGGTGAATGATATCCCAATGATGATGACCCATCCATGTAATGCACCTAGATGCACAATGAAATAAAGACGAGTATGTTAGAAATTCACTTGAACATAAGGAAGTGGAAATATCTGAATAATGACACTCGAGATCTGGACCAAAATGATAGAGGCATGATGATAGGGGATTTATGTTGACCGAGGTTGAAACACAGTATCCTAATCACGTTATCCTGATATGGGGACAAATAAATGAGGGTCGACTTCTGACCATGTTCGAAACATGGGACCTGTCATAAATGTCATTCAGGATCATTAGGGATGTTTTCCCGAGATAGTAGGTGAGCTGGGGGGGGCATGAAACTAGTTTATGAAGGGGTTTCCTTTGGATGTGGAAGATGATGAGGATCCCAATATTGGGCTCCCAAAGCATAAACATGGAATGAGGGGAATTTCCCCATGAAATTTCCACTCTTGAGGCACTTTGTCAAACCATATTTGATTATGACTATAAGATGTATCAGATATAATGAGTCGTGTCACTTCCCAAGGAAAAGGTCATGTGGTCGCACACATTCAACCTAAGGTCCTACAGTGGACCATTAAGGGGGATTGATTTAATGGACTGTGTGCAGTGTGGCGAAATAACCAAACATGATGCACAATTCCCAGAAGGAAATATTAGTTATTTTTCATAGAACTCAAACCATGCAAGGAATGGATATTTGAAGCACATGGTGAGGCTATTTAAAAACATGAAGTTACTGGGAACCCAAGGTTCTGACCACCATGTGTTCCTTGGGAAGGTTTTCGGTCAAGGGATCAGAAGTGAAATTTAAGGTGATCCCAAGAAAATGTGAAAGGAAGTTCCAATGTACCCCATGAAGAAGGGGATCATGCCTTAAGTTAGTATAGAAGAGGGAACGGTATGATACAAAGGTGAGAGATAATAAGGTTGTGCAGGTCTGGCCCCCACACCAAAAGAAGAAGTTTTTGGATATATCTTGTTTGACCTTTAAGATGAATGGGTGTGGTTTTTTTATTGTGAAGTGTCAGAATTGGATAACAAGTCCATGAATCATTGTGAAAATCAAGCTGTATGCAGGTGTTGACAAATGGTATGGTGTGTGACTGATACCAATCATGACGTCACCTCGAGTGAGCATACCATAGTGCAATGGTATTTTACATCGTGCATCAGAGATGATAATTTCAATGTTTAGGGTCGTGTGATGGGACCAAGAAACATAGTTTAATGTCATATGTACTGGAAGTATAAAGGAGAGATGAGGTTCAGGAGGGGAATGCGCACACTGCGATAAAGTGTACTCGATGTGAATGGGGGTGTCGTCCAAACCTCACCATGCGCGATTCCATGAGAGCAACCTTGGTCCAAGGGTTCTGGAAAGAATATATAAAAAGGGGAAGGATAAACTAGTTTTCAATTTTGTTGGACCCAATGGAGAGATGTCAGGGTGTTCCTACATATCCCATGGGAATGGGAATCAAGCCACATGTAGTTATTGAAGGGCCATGCAGATTAACGTCATGCAGGATAACATACATTTTAATGTCATGTGGGACAGGATGTAGGGAGGGGATAACTCCTTGAAAGGGGTGTACGTGGTGAATCTAATGCAAACCCGACGTGAATGGGGACATAATCATGTACCATGCCATGCAGTCCCATAAGAGTTAAAGCCCTGATGGAACTCGTGATGGACCCAAAGTCAAAATGTCAAGGAATTCCTATGTATCCCATTAAAATTGGAATCATGATGTACATAGTTCTAGAAAATATCATTGTTTATGGTCTTACAGATTGAACCACGGGGAAGCGTAAATCTTCCAAATAGGCACAGACCTCAGTCCAATCCCTAAGCCTACTCGAGTTGAACTCGGTGAAGGAATCTAGGGCGGTAAAGATCATCAAAATTCATGGATTGTGCATAAATGGGAAGTCGGTGTGGAGTCCTAAAGAGTTCCTTATCGTGCATTTGTCCTCCTAACATGCCCATGTGCACTGAGGGATAGAATTCGCAGTGTCGAGATACCACATGGACATGATGGGGTGGAAAATGATGTGAATCATTTGACCCAAATTTTGGGCTTAATGGGGTTGGTGTGATGATGGAGGATGACTGTTGACCATTTTCAAAACACAGTATCAATATCGTGTGACCTGAAATCGGAATAAAAAATGAGCGTCGAACACTGACCATATTCGCAACGCAAGAATTGTATCAATTTGTTGTCTGAAACCCTAGAGGATGTTGGCTTGTAATGGTAGGTGGGCCCTAGTACCAAGAATCCATTTCATTTTGGGGTCCCATTGAATGTGAATGATGATAGAATCTCTAGTGAAGGAGTACATGAAGCTTGAAGGTGTGTGGGAGCTTGTTCGGTTAAATTATGACACTCTAGGCACTGAACCAGAGTACCCTTTGGCACATTGGTGAATCACCAAATAAGATCGATGGCCTCATCCTGAGAGTGGCCTATTTGAAAAGACAAGTATAGAAAATGGGATGGATAACTCTTAGGAGAAGGAGGTAAATGGCGTGGTTTCTTCAATTCATGAAGTGAATGAGGAAATAATCTAATACCACACCATATACTCCTCTCATTGGGGGAATGTAGGCCAAGGGGCCATGATGAGGCTAGACCAGAAGACTAAATTTCTGGGTGGTCCTATGTATCCCATAAGAATGGGAATAATGCCATACAATGTTATAGAAGAGACAAATATAAGGATAGGATACCCCAATGAGGGGGGTGTACAACACCACCAGTAACCCGATGTGAATGAGGATGTAATCCCATACCACACCGTACAACCCCAAGTGAGAACTTGGTCCAGAGGGCCAAGAAGGCCGAGGGACCTGAGATTGGGAATTATGACCAACTGTTGTCATATGACCTCTTTTGTGGGTGTTTCCTACTTATATCTCATAATCCCACGTGAAAAATTCTTAGTGTGGGAAACAAGGAGTAGGACTTGCCTCTCCCTATGATATAAGGTCCAGATAGATGGCATCACCCAATAGAGACCACAACATGAAGGTGTAATGGTGTAGTATGAACCACTGCACTCAATATTTAGGACTTATGGGGGTGGTGGTAACTATAAAGGATGGTTGTTGACCATTTTTGAAACATAGTGTCTATACCATGTGATCTAGAATGGGAACAACAAATGAGGATCATCCACTGACTGTATTTGCAATGTGGGACTAGTATCAATTTTTTGTTCGAAATCCTCTACGACATTGGCCTGAGATGGTTGGAGGGCCCTTGGGATGAGAATCCATGCCATTCAAGGGTCCTTTCAGACATGAAAGATAATGGAGTCTCAATTAAAGAGTGTGGGTGAAGCATAAGTGTGCATGAACATTTCAACACCACGCAGGATGGTGAAAGAGGTGGATGTCTCTAGGGAATGGGATGCACGATGGGACCATGATGAAATCTAAATGGTTTAAGAAAAAACCCTACACCACACCACATGCTTTGACCTGAGGGGAGACTCTGGTGTTTGTGTTGGGAAAACATACAAAATGTACATGCATTCCAACATATCCCATGAGGATGGGAATCAAGCCATACGTAGTTCTTGAGGGTCATGCAGTTCAACATAGTGAGGTGAAGTTGTGGGAGAATAGAATAATGAGGAGGAATCACATAGTGCGGTCGTCACAATTCTGACATGAGTGGTGCAAAAGAAGACTTAACTACACAATGTAAGGACCCTTCGAGAGAAATACAACCCAGGGGGATAGTCAATGAGAATAGTATGGGGATGGACTCAAGATGAGACATTTGAGTGTTCCTAAGTATCCCATAAGAATAAGGATCAGGCCTTACTTTGTTTTGTGGGAGTATTTTAGTGTCTTAAAGGATGATATATTGTTTAACGTCATGCATGAAGTGGTAGTTTATGGTCTTGCAGGAACCGATACTGTTTAAGTTAGTGTGGGACCCAAGCAGTTTATGGTCATGCGGGACCTGACAGTTTAGGGTCGTGCAGGACCCGTAGGCTCAGGAAAAGTAGTTTTTGAGGATCTTTTCACTAGTGGGAGGAGTTAATAGCTCACCATCCATGGTTACCTAGGATTATTCACCATTGGGATATACCTTGTGGACCATTTAATGTCATTCACAATTGGCCTCTAACATGGGTCGTTTCCTTCTATGTATCATTGGTGTCTTGAGGGCCAATACCAAGTTTCAAAGCAAGAAGGAATGGAGAAGAACATTCTAGTTGAAATCTCAAGATATCTTATTCTTATGCATTTCTAGATTGTGTAGGGAATGAAGCCTATTCTCATCATCTGATTCCAATTCGGCCAGATGAATTTTAGCTACTATATCTAGAGCCTGATGATCATAGACCACTGTCCGTAATGAAGGCAACTGAATCTAGATTGGTAGGACGACATCTGTCCAGTAGATTAGGGAGTATGGGGTCACCTAGGTGGAAGTTCGAGTCATCGCCCAATAAACCCAGAGGGAATTGGAGAGTTTTTCCGACCAACTCTTCTTGTTCTGAACAACCATTCTCTACAAAATTGTAGACATGGTTTTGTTGAACACCACAATATACCCATTTTTTGCACCTGGTTGTAGGAGGTATGGTTATAATAGTTGTTGTACTTGGCGTACAACTTCTTCAACTCGGTCAGCCGGAATTTGGTTCCATTATCGCTGGGGACGACATGAGGGACTCCAAATCATTATTTGATATTGGATCTCATGGATTATACTATAGAATAATCCTTGACTACCTTGATCAGGACTGCCTTTTCCCACTTGGAAAGGAAATATATAGCGGTCAAGATGAACAGACACTGGCGAGCTGTCGCTAGTGGATATGGTCCCACGACATCCAGTCCCCAGACTGTGAAGGGCCTAGAGTTATTGGTAGGGTGGAGAGTCTCCGAGGGACGATGCATGATGTTGGAATGAACTTTTCATGCATGATATATCTTGGAGAGCTCAATGCAATCATGGATCATGGAGGTCCAAAAGTACCCCATTATCTGGATCTGGTGAGATAGCTTCGGCCCGATCTGATTAGACCCACAGGAACCGGAGTGAACTTCCTACATGACCTGAGAAATCTTGAATCCTTATATTCAATGATGGAGAACACCATAAAACCCGAGCATGTAGAGGATATGATCATGACTGGGACCACTCAGAAGGGTAAACTGCAATGCATGACATCTAATTCACTCACGCTTGGCCCGATCAGACATGAGGTATCCATTTCCGAGATACCTGACAACGAAGGCTCTATATTCGAGAGTCAGTTCAACCAATAAATTTGAGGGACCTAGGGGTCCTAAAACAGAGACACTGGTGGTAAGATTTCTCACCTACAGACTGTCGTTGTCACCTGGGATGACAGGATAAATGACACTTTAATGTTCTATGTGGATAATCAGATCATCCTGATCGGGTTCTTCAAGTGATGCAGCCATGCTATCCAGGGCGTCAGCTCAACCGTTCTGAGATCGAGGGACATGATTAACTTCCGGCTGAGATGGTAACTCGGCCATTATATGGAGTGTGTGCTCCAACAACGGTATGAGCTCCAAATTTTTGACGATGTTGTCACCATTGATCTGCTTGATGGCTAGTTTGGAATCCCATTTCACATGAAAAGGGGTCACATCAATCTTGAGGGCCAGATCGAGGCCAGTGATAAAAGCCTAATACTTTTCCTCATTATTGATGAAGCCTTCTAACAACAGAAATGAGTATGGAAGAAGGGCTGGAGCTGGGGTGACAAAGACAATACCGAGGCCTACTCTGTTGAATCGGGGATCATTAGGCCTCCTACCGGTGGGACTCTGAGATGCACCATCAAAATTCATATACCAACATGGGATGGTATTATCAACCGAGAGGATTTCCTAATCAGGAAAATAGAGATCCAAGGACTAGTTAGTAAAATCAGGATGGGCAGTAAGGATGTCTTCCAATGCTTGCACATTAATATATTTCTGGGAGACAAACCTGATATCAAACTGCTGAAGAATCACTGCCAACCGAGCTAGATGGCCTATCAAAATGGAGCAGTTCAGAGTGTAATTCACTGGGTCTACCCAAGACAGCAGCTGTACCTCATAGTGTTGCAAGTAATGCCGCAATTTATGTACTGCGAACACCAGTGCAAGGAATCATTTTTAAATGGGGGAGTATCTGGTCTCTGTATAAATGAGAATATTAGTATGGTATTAGAGGCTATTTTCTGTGACCTCATTGGTTTTCTATGTGAGATGCGTCCCAAAAGATCATTCCAGGGTGGTCACATAAAGGACCAATGGATTTCCAAATATATGTGGAATTAAAACCTGAGGCTGCAACAGATACTAATTGATTTTAATGAACACATCCTGGAACTCTTCTTCCCATTCATAACTAGTGCCTTTAATAATGAGCTGAGAAAAGGGCTTACACTTGCCGGCCAAATTCGCAATGAATCGACATTTGTAGGCTAAGTGGCCTTGAAAATATCGACGTTCCCAAATATTTCTCAGGGGAGGCATTTGGAATATGGCCTTGATCTTCTCAGAGAAAATCTTGATACCTCAGTACCTGACAAAAAATCCGAGGAACTTCCCAGAGGTGACCCCAAAGGAACATTTCAATGTGTTCATCTTTGGGTGGCAGGAACGGAGGAAGCCCAAAACATTCACAAGGTTCATGAGATGGTCCCGGCGCTAGTGAGATTTAAAGAATAGATCGTCCTCATAGAATTCCACCAATGTCCTAAGGATTGTATTGAATATGCTATTCATGGCCCATTGATAGGTGGCACATACATTATTTAAGCCAAAGGGCATGACATTGTAACAAAACATAACTTGTGCTGCCTTGAAGGATATGGACTCCAAATCCTCGGGGGCCATATGGATATGATTATATCTGTAGTACCCATTCATGATGGAAAATTAATAGAACCTTTCCATAGCGTCGATTAGAAACTCCTTCACTGGGAGGGAAAAATCATCCTTAGAGCACTGACAGTTCAGATATCAGAAGTTGATGCAGACTCTGATCTACATGTTCTTCTTCCTAACTGGCACTATGTTGGATAACCACTAAGGGTACTGGACCTCCGTGATGAAGTTTCCTCTGATGAGCGTGTCAACTTCTGCCTCAACCATGACATAGTGAGAAGGGTGCATCTTTCTGTGATGTTTCATGAACCCGCAATGATTTTCTGGGAGACCGAGCCGATGGATGGATACCTAAAGATCTAGACCAAGAATCTCTCTATAGCTCCATGAAAATACATCATGATGTTGTTTCAGTAAGTCTATGTGTCGTAGCTACTCCACGAGAGGCATGGAATCACTGATCAATGTGGGTCTTGAATCTGCCACGCTAATGAGGTTTACCTGTACCAATTCATCAATCGTAGCAGAGACACACTCTTCAAAGTTGGGGGGGAGCATCCTCCAGATCCTCTTATTCAGTAGAAGAGGAGGGATACCCAGGGGAAGGTGTTTTAATTGGGTATGTAGATCCTGATGAGAGGCTGGTACTAGTATGAGCGGCAGTTGTCATTACATCAGGATTTCCATGTACTTCTGAAACCATAACAATGATGGTTGTCGACCCGATTCCATTTGGTCTTTAGCCCATGGGGCCATGCTTGATGATGTCAAAGAAAGAGTGTCTCTTCAGATTGAGATGGTTCATTCCAGCCCGGCGAAATTTGCAAGTATGGCCTATCGTCGTTTCCATGGGACAGACATCTCGATACCTTATTGGAGAAGGGGGATCAGGGATCAACAAGGCTTTATTCATATAAGAATACGAAGTAATCTCTTGAAGTCACTGGGATAAGAGAATATGCTTCCCCCTGTGCCAAATAAAACAAAAAATCTCCCCATATATGGGTTTGTGGCCTTCTATCGATGGATTAGGAAGACATAGCCATCATCCAGACCTAGCCGTGGGATGGTTGAAACTGCGGCATGCTCGACCTCATTGGCCTAAATCTACTAATCCTTGCTCTTGTAATAGTCAGCATCCAGGTAGCTGCCATCAGAAGACGCAAAATGAGACGCTTCACCTTGGATCACGCCCACTCAACCATGGAGGGAGTACATGAGGAACTGGTGATACGATAAGGGAACCGACATGTGTATGTGGATCCATGGTCTTCTAATCAATACATTATACGTGGTGTCTTGGGAGACAACAAAAAACTCGATTCTAGTAACTAAGACACCGAACATAGTTTTCAAATGGATCGTTCTGATTGGGGACTTTTCTTTCCTATTGTATCCCTATATCGTCTGGTCAGAGGGTGTCAATTCATCTTCAGATAACACCAGCTTCAGCATTGTCTATGCCAGGATAAAATTTATCCCAGAGGTTGTTTCAACAAGACTGCAGAAAACCGCCATGCTATTGAATTGTCTGGTGATGTAAAGTGGGAGAATATTCCCATGTTTGTTTCAACATTCCTCTTCTCCAGATAATGAGATAGTTGCCTGGAATTCAGAATTCTCTATCACTTATTCATGAAAGGACTCTACAGCTTCTACCTCCATCTCAAACTAGAGGGGGTTTTTAATGCCTCAACGAGGGCCTAAAACATATCTTCCAAAATAAAAAGTTCCACAAGGATGGAAAGCCATGCTGGGATGCTGGAATGGTGCTTGGGAAAATCACACTTCAGTTCAATTCCTGAAGTTTTTTTTGTATGAGGTTTCTCTATGACAGGCGGTATAGTGAAACCTTTAGGCTGGGATGGCGGCTGACTAGTTCTGGGCATATCCCACAACACAGTAGTTGGAGCCTGCAGAGTGTAAACCGGATGATTAATACAAGACTATGACCATCTTGTAGTAGGGCATGGCTAGTCCTGGCATGGTCGAGGGGGCTCGACTAATCCAGTAGCACAAGCGGTGGTGACAGCGGGCCTGATGATACCAGATGAGAAGGTTGCGCGTTTTGAGCTCAGTGTTGGGCCTGATGTCTGGTCACAGTGTCATGAACATCCTGGATGCAAGTTCCAACTGATGTTCCTTTATTACCAATATGTTTGCGGATCCACTGACGTTGGCGTCGACTAGGGATGATGGGGAGATCTGCCTGGCACTCCCCTTCGTCGGGAGTTATGTAGGGGTTTACCAACTCTACTGTATTAAGCGAACCATACCCTTGAATATCACTCTAAGAGTCATCCACTAATGGGAATATCCATGGAGGAATCCCCATCTACGCGGGCATGAAGTCGGTGGGAGTATGGGGCACTGATGGCATTGGCGGGGCGCGTTGCTTTCCCTTGCGCCCCCGGTGAGTGCTCTTCATTGAAGGGGCTAGTTGAGATGATGATGCAGAAGTGGTGGCTATTGAACCTGAAGGAACATGTAGATTTAGGCATGCACAGATGATATTAAGAGAACATGTGACCATTTTTTAATCCATTCACTCGTCATACATCTGAGACCCATGGTTATAAACCTGCTACCACTCGCCCCTGATATCGCTACTATTGTCTGGCCTTACAATGACAAATGACACATATGATGTGGCTGGTCCCAACCTGACTATGTTGTTATCGACCTAGTCTTGAAGCTAGTATTTGAACCCATAACACTATCTAAGATTCTATCCCAGGATCTGGTGATAGGGTAAGTAGTTGTGGAGATTAGTGAGGTTTTCCTCTTCTGGCCTTCTCCACTCATGCAAGCACACAATACCCTATTGAAAGGCACATCAGAAATAGTCAGGAACTTTATTCTCATTAAATGAGTTGGTTCAGTTTCTTCTATCCAGAAAGGGGGACTCATAGAACGGACCTATCATGGAGCTGGATGAGCCTATCGAATAGGTGGAGTCTATTTATACTGCCTGGGTAGTGGCTGCGCATTGCGCGGGGGCACCTGACAATTCTGAGGTGGACGCTGCAGGGTTAGAGGTTGTTCCTGTGGTGGTTGTCCTCTGAGAGGATCCAGAGGTGGCTCCACTAGTAATAATTCAATCTATCTTGGGGGCTCTATTTAGGCCACCGTGGAGGGATCGGCTATGGCAGCCCCCCTTGCGAGAATTAAAAGGGAGAAAAAGACGTGTCTGGCTATCCTATTACAGGACTTCATCAAGGTGTTGGGCCCTATCAGAGAAGTTTTAGGATCCTCTAGGGTAGTTCTGATGATTAGAGAGGGAACCATTTCTATATTAACATTTCCCACAAACATCGTCCGTAATTTTTCTTGTGTCAGTGGCATGACAAGGTAGTATGTTAGCCCTTTCCACTGGGCGTTAAAGTCCATAACATGCTCATCAGGCCTAGGATTGCACTTGAAGAGGTCTGTGATGCTCGTTTTCCATGTGGTGGAGCTGATTTAGAAGATGAATTTACTACTGAGGTCCTCCCATATGGTCCCTGATTCGATGGGGAGTTAGGTTTACCAGACAAATGGAGGCCTCTCTAATATCTTCACAAAACATCAGATCTTGGTAGCCTCCTACTGTGATAGAGTCCCTTACATGTTCCCACACCATGAGGTGACGTCGACCAGATGTTGTAGCAGATCCCATGTCACATTGAAGGGGGAAAGGTGGAATTATTGAAATCCATAGGTGCTAGGATATAATCCACCCATGCTGGATATGGCTTTCAATTAGGTGAGAGTGACACATGTCACCTTTCCAGTGCCTCAAAGCATGAAATGAGGGCCATCATTGGATCATCTTGGTAGGGGTACCTTTCTTAATGGGGATCCCTCACCCTGAGAACATTGGTGGTTTCTTCAACATGGTAAGGTTGCTCAGCAGCTTGTAGAGCAGCTGGCGGAGCGACATGCAGGGCATCTGGGAGGACCGGAGCTCGGATCCATGGATTGTCGTGATATTATGGAGGGCAAGACAACATATATCATTCCCTCATGCCATTATTCTGGCCTCAGACCAGTTTGCTGGTGAAGGATGGTCAGGTTCACCTGGGGGAAACTCGCTGAGGAGAAGTTGTTCCTACCACTGCTGCCCTGACCATGGATTTCCATAGTCTGGGCATTGCTCTTTAGTGTGTTCATTGAGGAGGTCATCGAGCATCTTTTCCTGTTTAGAAATCTGTTTGTGCAACACGTCCTTCTGAGGGTCATCCTCCATATTTTGTTCTGAGGGAGATGATTCAGAGTGTTTTGCAGCTCTCAGATGCTCTTTACCCTTGTCGTGATTTCGGCTAAGGACCAATGCCTTGATCGGCGCAGGGAGACCTAGTAGATTCCTCTGTTGGAGAGTGACTCTTATAGACGGATATAGTAGTGGTGGAACACCCTCAAGATGGGGGGGGGGGTGTTTCTATTTAGTAGTTGTAGCTCATTCTACTCGTCCAGTATGTCTTCCATGTTGACTGTAACCCTTCCTAAGGGAAGGTCGTCAATATCGCCTAACGAGTCAGGCTGCCATCAGATGGGATTAAATAAGAGGGCATCATACTACACCCATCCATGTATTTTAATGGGGGGGGGGGTAAGCCTCTTTGATAATCATATGGAGTGCCCTGAAACTCTGAACACATTGCTGTTGGAGGGCCCCATGGCGGCCCGATGACTCAGGGCGCTAGGCCACAGAGAGTGCGAACAAATCAACTAGATGACATAGCTTCCCAATTTCATCAAAATTCTCTTGGATCTTGGGATAAAACACTAGATGATGATTAAATTTTATGTGCACCACCTAGAGGTTTTGGTGGAAACACTCAACTTCCTCTAGGGTGAGGGATTCTGGTGCACAGAAATTCGGCACTGCCACGGTCTAGAACATCTCAGGGAAGTGGTCTGCTGAAAGGATATTCCACAAGCTCCTCAACTCAGATTCAAGGTCTATCCCTTGATTTCATAATTTTTCAACTGAGGGTGGATGAGGAACTCGTAACATTACTAAAGCAGACCACTAAGAGGAAAGGCTGGTCAGTGGGGAATACGACTAACGAGATGACTGGCCGCCGAATTTTGGGCTATCCTCTGAAGTGTGTATTGACATGGCCTCTATGTCATGATAAGATAGGATTACGACTTTATTATAGGTCAAAGGGGCTATGGATACTAGCTATAGGATGCATTTCTTCTCACCTGCCATTGGTCCCCAGAACACCTCTCCATGAACTATGGTTGTGGAAGAGAGTGCTTCTGGTGAATATGGGGTTGATTGAATGACTGTAACCTTCGGTGATGCCAAATTTTAATTCTCTTGGATATACATATTGAGGGAGGTGGTAATATGATGTACCTTGCATTCAGGGAGTACATGGCTAATGCGACTTCTTCCTTCTCATGCCCTTGACTCGGATGTATGAGGGGAGGGTTCCCCTACTGAGTCGTATTCCTATTCGGAGTCTAAGAAGAGGACTAGTTTGATCTCTCTCTAGAAACTCATCGAATCATCATTATGGCAGGGACGACCTGCCTTCCTGCCCTTAGATGGATCATCTAGATAGGGAAGGTTATTGACATGAGGAGGTCCTTCAGCCATACTGATTCTAGGGCGAGGAGGACTTCCACCCAAAAAAGCTGGGGTGTGAGGAGCATTAGGGAATTTGTCAAATGAGATATGGGGAGGACCTCTGTGGGAAGTGCTAGAGTTGTTATGACCTCCTTTCGGGCCCATACAAGTATGGGTTGGATCCTCATGATTTTTCCCTCTAATGAAATCAATATGAGGAAGGGCCTTATAATGGTCGACATGAACACAGGTAGGACCTCCATGCTGGGCATTGGTGAGGCAAAGATGACCATCACTCCTCTGATTTCATAGGAGAGGAGGACCCCCTCCCGCTTCTACGGGGACATGGGGAGAGTCCACACGGTGAAGAGTGACTGAATGTGAAATGTACCAATACCAACAGTCTGTGGTGGGAGGAATGACTCCATATCCTGTGTAGTGGGAACGAGAGAGAATTCCGCATTGAGCGTCACGGCCGCAAGGAGGACCCGTATTTGGACTGAAGATGGCTTGGGGTAGACCACCATGTCGGGAATTGAAGCAGGGATGATCCACATTCTCTATGGTAGTGGTATGGGGAGGACCTCTATACAGGGTGTCGTTGCCACGAGTTAGTCCACGGCGGCCACTTCCTGTGCTGACGACCAGGAGAGTCGACCCAACCTGACCATGGGGCGGTTGGGGCCGCAATATTGGTTGGGCGTATGAATGTCCTTATTCAACGTACACATGGAGTTGGTGGTATGCATCTATGGGGTCTTCGTCCACAGTAAACACTGACATTGACACCCCTTAGTGGTTGTCCTCTTTGTCTTTCGCCCGAAACTGGCATCGTGTTAGATAGACCAGAGCTGGTGGTGCATATGCATGACTTACATGCTCCCCATATAGTAGGATCGGGCGGCGGAGTTGATGAGGCCAAGTCAGAGACCTCGCTGGGAGTCCGTGAAATGGGACTCTAACTGCGCTATCCCAGACATCCTCTACCACATCGACATAGGGAAGGGAGTCGTCGAAGCATTCCACATACATGATTCAGAAATGTTTATATGTTAGGGTGGGGATCAGTGGATCCTTATGCGGCCCGTGGGGGTGTTTTTCACAACAAGGTGCAGGCGCCTATAAATCTAGGCAGACCATATCCCAAGTCGGGATAATTACTTTAGCCTCATACCAGCATACAAGGTCATTTATCACCCTTCATTGGATAACCAGAGATGGTGATATGGGTCATGGGTTCCTCATGGTCATAAATGAAATTGAGAAAGAGGAAGAGTTACACGAGACTGTTGCATTGTCACTGCCCCTACCCCTGCGTATGTGGGCAGACGTTGACCAAGTTCTGGGTGCAGTAGCCTGGTTTTTGAAATCAGTGAGATTAATTCATCAGTGCAGAATGAAAAATTAAATCTACGAATATTGCCCCAATGCTATTCTGCCTTCCATGGCTAGTAAGATTGATCCACACTGACTATGTCATATACTAGGACGTCCAACGTTCTACTACCCCAACTTCTGGTGAGTTTCACGCCAGGCCCGTTATTTTCATAGAGGGACTCGGTGCCAGATTGTTGGATCTGCTGACACATAAATCCACTAATACCTCCAATTCTACTAATATCCATGTTTAGGAGAATACCTTAATGTTGGGATCACCATTTTTTTTGACTCTTTCTTCGGGTCACGCACATACTTCTTTGGAGAACGGGTAGCTGGTGTCCTACATTCCCTCCTTCCAAAGGTGAGAGACATATGTTCCTTATTCAGGTATGTTTTCTACTTTATCGAAATGGGATGATGGGATGTCAGTTATTTCTTCCATGGACTACTCTTTAGAACTCATCACCTAGTCCGACATACCCTTATTGATTTAAGACATTGTTCGTGAAACTATTCCTAGAGCCCTATCTTTACGAACACCAGTTAATTACACTGCTATTATTGGGACATTCCGAAGGGTCCAGTCAAGGAAGAAACATTTAGTAAGGGGATTAGTCACGTTGGACATCACTAGTGTGTCTGGACACTGGGACACTGGCGTTTCTAGGTTTATTCCCCTTATTATAGGGCTTCTTAAGGGTTTAGAAGCCCGAGGCATCCCACTTCGGAAGTGGGGGATCATATTCCATTGGCACGTATCTAAGGTTTTCCATAGATTCCAATTTTCAACATATTTTATGCCTTGAGTTTAACATCTAGTGGAGACAGACCAGGCTGATCAATACACTAACTAGAGTAGATCAGATATGTGTATCCCCTTGGGGGAACACTGATGTCGGTGCTAATGTGTGGCTAGTTACCCACTTACTACTAGAAGTAGAGAAGAGGTGAATTGGCATGATCTCACCAGAATGTGGCGGCCCATGTAAGAATCATTTTGGATGATGGATGGTTATGTAAACTGGATAGATAATGTGATGGGGTCAACTCGGGATGACTATGATGGTGGGAAAGATCCTCAATGATACTTCCTACGTATCCCCGTGGTAGGGAATCAATGTCTGCGTAGTTGGGTGAATGTAGTTCATATTGACAACGGCTTACCGTTGGATGGGGTTACAATGACTTACTGATTAAAGGGGTGACAATGGCTTACCATCTAACAAGGTGATAATGAATTATCATTTAATTGGTCTGATCTACAGAGAGACTTCTTACGTACCCTGTCTAGGAGATAGGGATAA
The DNA here is from genome assembly GCA_963277665.1 of Viscum album. Classification (NCBI taxonomy): domain Eukaryota; kingdom Viridiplantae; phylum Streptophyta; class Magnoliopsida; order Santalales; family Viscaceae; genus Viscum; species Viscum album. Next base: position 1,656,822,273 of record OY728126.1, on the reverse strand, counting down.
AATCCAACATAGTTTGGGGGAAGGTGTCGGTGAACCGACGTGAATAAGGACCTGACGTCTAGGTAGATGGGAATGAACCTCTTGGAGGCTTCCTACATACATTTCCATGGAAAAGATCAAAGACCTCGTAGTTTGGAATAGTGGATACAGTTTAACATCGTGCATAATTAAAAGGGGACATGTAGTTTAACAACATGATGGATGAAGGTTATTCGATGTGAAGGGGGTATGGACCAATTGATGTTGGGCTTGAACTTCCAAGATACTTCCTACATACCTTTCCATTGCAATGATCATATTCCACGTAGTTCATAATGTAGTAGGAACTGAGGTGAAGGGGTTCCGAACCAATGGGTGGTGGGACTAAACATTAGGGAGACTTCTTACGTACATTGCCTTGTCAAGGATGAAAGATCATGTAGTTCATGTGGTGTGGGAACCGACGTGAAGATGGTCGGAATCAATCAGTGGTGGTATTGAACCTCGGGGAGGCTTCCTATGTACCTTCCCTTAGTAAGGATCAGAGACCACATAGTTTCGGTGTTGTGGGAACCGACGTAAAGATGGTCTGAACCAATGGGTGGTGGGATTGAACCTCAAGGAGGATTCCTACGTACCTTGCATTGGCAAGGATCAAAGGCCCCATAGTTTATGATGGTTGTGGGGAATACACTCTAGGCTTCCTTAGGTGTTGGTGAACCAACGTTAAAGTGGTTGGGACTACCAATGGATGGTGGGCTTGGTCCTCAGGAAGGATTCTTATGTACCATTCCATGGGAAGCATCAAAGAGGATGTAGTTTAGTTAGGGTGTGGAGATTACACTCTAGGAAACCTAAGGTGTTGGTGAACTGACATGAAGATGGTCAATACAACTACTAGATGGTGGGATTGGACCTTATGGAGGCTTCTTACATACCTTTTCTTGGAAAGGATCAAAGACCACATAGTTCTAGTTTGGTGTGAGGCTTAAACTATAGGTTTCCCATAGAGGAGGTCATGGTTTATGCTTGCTATAATCCCACATGATTCATTATCGGTGTGAGAAACAGGAGAAAACAAGGACATGATGATCACGTCGTGAAAGGTGTGTCCGTGGGAAATGGAATGATGATTAAACATATTTAGTGGCCTAGGTAATAGAGATAGGGACTTATTCCAGGAGTGAGGCTCAGGTGGTGAAAAAGCCCAGCATGAGAGGGATTAGACATGAATGAGAGGAGGAGAATCGTTCCCATCGCACCCTTTGTTGGCCTTGGGCACTGGAAAAGAATGGAAGATGAATAGTGCAACCACCTGTAGAAAAGGCTTGGGTTTACACAAAAGAGGTTTCCCTTCCCCCGCGGACAGGCGTCGCCTCTGAAAAGAGGATCACATTCCATGTGAGGATTATTTCACTCCCATTGAGACGAGCAGATGTGTAGAGTTTCCAATGTGGGGAACCCACATAGGATGAATGGGGTGAGGTCACAGTTTAACTTCATTTGTTGAGGAATATGGTTCTTGGCAGTTTAATTTCCTATTGCGCGGACAATGTGGGGTTCACTCCACACCCCTAGGACTTATATAACCGGTTCCCTCTGCACCTTGGTGATGAGGATGGATATGAAACATCGTGACTATGGTGTGTTATGGAGATAACCATTGGGGATCCACGTTAGCATGGCTATGGGATGAAGGAAAAGCGGTTAGCGTGCCTATGCGAAAAAGATTGAGGCGAAGAAATGCGACGTGAAGTATCATCCAAGGGAATCTAAAATCACATCTTGAAAACTTGGAGGGTCACATGTGAAAAGGAATTGCAAAGAAAAGAAGTTCATAGGTAGTGGATCTGTGATTCTCTAGTGCCCCACGTATTGGGGGTTAATTGCGATGGGGTGTGCTTCATGAACTGGAGTGCCATAGACGAAGTATATGGAATAGGTGCATGTGAAAGGTGCTTCATGAAGTGGAACGAAATTCATTGAGAAATTCCTCATGAATAAAGGGTTCATCATGAAGAAAAGGGTTGTGAAGTAGGGTGCTTCGTGAGGCCCATTTTTCCTACCATAGAACTTATGCCACATGTGCATGATGGGTGTTTCACGAAGCATAAATTCTCTGAGCCGACCTTGGTCCCCGTGAGGTTACCCTTCATCTGCAGTGGCCCGTAGGCTCTATTAATGGCATCCCTCGCTAAATATGGGGGAATTAATTCCATAGGGGAGGCATTTGGCGATGAAAACACTAACTCACGTAGCTCATGGTTGGCAGAGCAGAGAGTGTTTCATGATTCTGGAGCTAAGAAGTTGAAAGGTTGGATTACCCCTCTATTGGGCACTATGGTAGCCCTATATATATAGTCAACAGGTGCTGCGAAGAAAAAATCGCTTGGTGTGACAATGATGCTTGCTCAACTGTGGGTTCATGAAGTTCAAAGCTGCTTACGGACCCTCTCACCTCCTTGCTCCGTGATGGGTTCGTGAACGTCAAAGCGGCTCGCGGAGACTCCTGCCACCTTGCTCTGCGGTGGGTTCATGAATGTCAAAGCAGCTCATGGAACCTCCCACCTCCTTTCTCCATGGATGGTTCACGAACAACAAAGGGTCTCACGGAGCCTCCCATCTCCTTGTTCTGCGGCGGGATTGTGAACATCAAAGCGGCTCGTAGAGACTCCCGCCTCCTTGCTCCGAGGCGTGTACGGGGCCATGGGAGCTCCGTGAATGGGCTTCGCGGGGCATCCCTGGAAGCTTCTGTATGTTCTTCTCTCTCCCCAATTTTGATTCCAACTAATAACTTTCACAAGATAGTTTGAAACTAATGATAGAAACCATTTTTATTTGGACAACTATTTTTTATCGTTAGGCCTATCAATGCCTGCAAAAGATATCTATAAGAGGATCTCACTTTGTCTAACTATAAAAATTATTCCACATATATCGAATGATATATTTAATTCATGAAAAATAATCACATTATACTTTTTTTAAATATATATTTAATATTAAAAATAGAATGTGAGAATGTAAAATAAAATTTAAAACAAGGAAAATGGTATTCTAATCCCATTGGAATAAATAAATCAAACATATACATTAAATAAAATTTTTGAATATTGAAACGTGATATTCATTGTAAAATGGTCATTATATACACCATATAATATTAATTTAATGAAAAATATTACAATACTCTTTAATGATGGAAATTGAAATGAAGTCCCTTACCTCAAGATTTATGTTGGTTTAATATTATTTAACCTCATATATATAACTGCCCAGAACATTGCAATAACATAATGCAGAACCATATTAATATTTATAATATCAAAAATTATCCTTTTATGAGATATTATCAGATTTTCCTTAACAATATTTCATTATATTTACTGTTTTAGGTGATAATTTCTTTTTTTTCTCATACATTATTGGTCAAGAATGAGAAAAGTAATTTGAATATTATAATTTTTATTCATATATAGAATAATACTAATCAAATAATTAAAATATTTATCAATAAATTGTTATTTTATGACCAATCATGTATAATGTTTTTCGAAAAATGAAAAATGTTACAATCATGGAGAAGGATGGTCATACCTACACATGAGTAGCTTTACCATTTTTTAGGGATAATTTTAGAAATGATTTATAAAATATATTACCTTATTGAATAATAATAATATCATATTATTTATTTAAATATAATTATACATATCATTCATGTATTTTGGTGATTAAAATTTAGTCATGTCGCTATGTGATGGCTTTTGGCTACACGCAAATGAATGATGTTATCATATTTCAATGATTGTAATATCATGAAAGAACATGATTAAATACCATTTAAGAATGTAATCTATTTCCAAAATATATTAATTATTTAATTTTTATAACCATTCTTGATTAAAATTATGCTTATCTCCATTTATGTTATGCATTATTGTAAGAAACATTACATTGCTTTGTGAGGTGTTACTCTATTTTACACACGACCTATATTATTATATCTCATATGGAATGTAATATACAATTATATATACATTGTAATTACTAAATATGTAACATTTTTATGAATAATATATATATATATATATATATATTGGATTCATCCTAATAGCCAAATGTGAGAGGGGGTATTGAAAAAATGAATGACATTATTTTTTGAGGTGGTAGTTCGATGTACACTCAAATTTTGATTTCATAACCCATTTGATTGATATGGGGACTTTTTTTATTTCATAACAATAATATAAAAAATAATCATATAAAATATTTGTTTATTATTATATAATTAATTTTAAATAACAATTTAATGACGCGGAGGAAGAAATAAAATTATAATTCCCAATGAAGAATTATACATCAACTTTTTGTGGCCTCCTTATGTGATCACTAAAATCCTTCATAGGATGGAATTATTCCAAATATAAGGACTATATGGTGATATTGGGTTTGTTTTTTGGGTGATTTGGTATGTCAATTTTCAAACTGAAATGGTGTGATGGTGTGAAGAATTGTAGAGAGAAATGGCCCTTTATAAGTGAGGTGAGTTGGACACCTGTAATTTAGGGAAATAAAAATGTGTACCTGCATTTTTCAAATTCAAAAAGTGTCCAAAATGGATTAATAATGATCCCCGGACAAGATAAAGAATAAATATGTCCATAAAATAGATTTCATATAAGTTATTAGATCATTTTATCCAATGTCCTTTTCTGTTTAACTCCCTAGTAAAACTATATTTTTCTTAACAATGGAATATTATTATTACTATTTTAAATATTCATATTCATCAAAAAGTATATTAATTTTAGTAGATATTATTTATTAATATTATTTAAGATGTATAATTAAATTTGAATTTTTTTTAATAGGGTGTATAGTTTAATTTTAAACTAATCCCACAAATGTGATGAGAATCAAGGGTTTTAATGATAAAATGTTCAGAATATTAAATCCTATTTATACCGAAATGATGTCATAAATGGTTTTAATTAAATAAATTTAATTAAATTATTTGTGATTTAGTAATATTTATTATTATTTTTATTATAATATTACATTTATTTGTTAGTAATTTAATTTAAATGGTCATTTTCAATAAAAAATCATTATTATCAATATTCAAAAAATATAAACATTAAAAATACTCAAAAATTAACCCTAAAACAATTTTAATTCTGTGATTTGAGAAATTATTATCATTATTTCAGAAAATTTATATAAACCTTCTAAATAATTTTTTATATTATATATTTTAAGCATGACTAAATTGGATTTTACGGAAAAATATTACACACAAAACATTTCATTATTATTAAATGAATTTTATTTTATATATAATCAATATATATGCATATTTTCTATATTTCATGAGTATTATTAAAAACATAAATGTTAATATCTATATTATAATGTTCAATTTTTTATAATATTTTAATATACAATAAAATTTCCTTTAAACCTAGTGTTGTGTAAATTGCAAGATATCGATGATATTATATTAATCATTAACTAAATATATGGTAAACATTTAGGGTGTTAAGTGTTTTCCATAACTACCTCACATGTGTAGTCATAATTATATAACTAATAATTATATATGTTAATTATAATGTAATCAATAATATATAAAATTAATATATCATCTATAAATTTACCATTCATCCAATTTATAAATGATAATTTAAGTCATGCGTGTCTGTGGACTACCACGTCCACAAATCGATGTGATTCTATATTCATATACATTTCAATAGAAGAATTAATATATATATATATATATATTATTTACAACTGAAAATCACTTTAGATATGCTGAATCAATAGAATATTCATAAGAATCAGATCTTCCATTAATAAAAATAGATGAATAAACTAAACAGTTGAAAACCATGAAAATTATAACCATGAATATTTGTTAATTAAAGAGTGATAACATGTTATAGTTTTATAATATATAATATTATTAATTATTAAACTTTACTAGTTTTTAATAAATATGATTTAATTAGACCATATTTTATTTCAAATTCAATTTTTTGGAATTGACATGTAATTGATTTCATCTCAATTCCTACCAATTGAGTCATATTTTTTATTAAACTTCTATTTTTAATGTATTCTAAATACTACTCATTTTATGTGTTTAACATCTATATATATTTGTTAACGGAAATCATTTTTTCAATAAATTTAATCACATTACAAGGGATAAAATTTATTTGTTAAAAAAAGGTAATAATTAATTTTACAATATAATTTATTTGGACTAAATATATTATTCATGGACCAAATAATATATTCTATTCTTTATAATCTATATCATGTTTATTTCCAAATAAAATATAATTATATTATTGGGTTTATTCCATCTTTTACACTCTTTGTATCCTATATAATGTATATGAATGTTTATAAGGAATTCTAATCTTATTTAACCAATTTTATTTGGTATATTTTTCGTCCATGATAATATATTTAAATTTTTCGTTTTTTAAATTCATTTTAGTTTACTCAAATGATTCGTTAATTATATTTAATGGTATCAATTACTTTTTATCTTTTGTAAATTAATATTTCTATGGGTTTTAGAAATAGTTTTTACTGAATTACCCAAAATATAGAAAAGTATTGTTTCTTTTAAACGTATACACCATTAACTAATTTCACCACCCCAATAACGAAGTTATTCAATTTATGTTATTATATTGGTTTTCATTTTTTTTAAAAAATTATTTCATTAAAATTTATTCGAAATGTTTCTCTCCAATTTTTGGAAATCTATAAAAGTCATTATTTTATTATGAAACCTATAATTCACAAGAAATTATGGTTATATTTTAAATATTTTTAAAAAATTTCCAATAAAATTATAAAAATAAAATAAAATTATTATTATCAAAATTTATTAATTATTTATATATTAATTATATGATGGGTATGCCTATTTTCTAAACCATATTCCACTTGCACAAAATTTTGTTTATAATTAATGCAATTTAATTGATTGAGAAAAAAATGATCTTTAATATTCCATAAATAAATATGTTAATATATATATAAATATTTATTGATATGTAATATTGTATATATATTTAATTCATCATTCAATATTAGGGAAATTTCTTGGAAATGTAGTGATGGTTGGGGATTATAATAGCATGGACCCAAGACACATTGACATATCTAATGAGAAAAACTAGTTGGATATCAATATTAAATCGATTTTTTATAAAATTCCATTAACATAAAATATTTTGGAACTGTAAAATAATACTAATATATCATGATTCATGAGTTCATGACTCCCCACACTATTATTTTCAATCATTAACAATTCAGTTATTATTTTCAATGATAATATTACATTTATATTTTTTATGTATGCATTATTTTTCAATATTATGAATAAAACAAAATTTTATATCATTTATTTAACATGGAATACTGGTAATGAATTATTTTATAATGACAAATCCCTCTATAAATAACTGTTATTGATTTTTTCAGATCAAAATTATATTTTTTCCATTACAAAATATATATAAATGTTTTCATTGAATGGGTTAATGGTTTCAAAATGTTTTCTTTTACTATTTTTTATATTTTACTTCAAAAATTAAAAATTATGATTATGTTTGTTTATTATTCTTCCGCAATACTAAACTAATAAATAGTTTAATATGTGATCACATGAATCATATTCCAATTTATTTATGTATACTCCAAATATATGATTCTAATATTTGGTATGTTATAATAATTGATTCCAAACTGACTAGGCTACCTAATGATATAGATATCCTAGCCAATGAGGTGTGGTCCACTCCCATTACACAACAAAATCTATAATAAAAAAAAATCCATTAATTAGATTACATATTTAATTTTAGTTTGAACAAGAATTTATCAACAACCATAGTGAAATATATCAAGCAATATTACTTAATTCAAAAAACAGACGATTTTATGATTTTCTCACCCTAAGATAACAACAATGAGCCATAGAAATATCCCCATGATACAATATTATTTTCTACTCATAAAAAAAATTATCCTTATAATCCCATGATAGATATAAAAATTAGAAAATGGGAATGAGGAATAGAGGATATTAAGGTGGATAACCATACATAAATAAGCATAAAAATTTTAATAATATTATAAAATTAATGGACCAAATAGTTCTAGAAAAGAAAATATAAATAGGTATCTAAAACTTCATTCATTAGTTTGTGAATAGAAAAAACTCAGGGGTTTTTAAAATACGACCAGTATATATAATTTCAAATGGAACATAATTTTTGGATGCCTAATGTGATCCATGACTAATAAATGGTTCATTCCTGGATAAACTGCTAAAAAATGGATCCTTCCACACACCCTAATAATTTAATTAATTGAACACCCTATTTATATATTTATGGGTCCTTGGTTGGGATACATTCTCATAGAAAACTCTATTGTATCCCTATTGAATCCCATGAAGAATATTCATGAATTAAATGTCCTTTCACACAGTGAATGTTTTCAATCATCTAATTTTAATCTTCCTTGATACATGAGTAGTACTATAAAACCATATAAACAATTGAGTAATTAGTATAGTGTCAAAAATATTCTAAAAACACCTTTAATGAAAAAAAACTCAGAATCCCGATCCATGTCATGAATTTCATAACAAAAAACCATGAAAATAAAAATTCTAAAATCATCGAAAAAGTAAAAACCAATAATTATCATGGTAATTTTATCATGTTTTATACACTAGTAATGAATTAATTCATGGAAAAAAATATTTCATAAAATTTTGAGTTTATGTAAATCACATGAACTACCTATCAAATAGGCAGAATATAATAATTTTATTTTAACAACCCAGTTCAATGTGCCACCCAGAGGTGCCTTGTACCCAGTTGGTCAAATAATCTCAAGGACATTATCCCAAATGCCATAGGCTGCCAACTTACAACAAGGGCCTTGGGTGTGATAGTGGGGAAACTATTCCCTCATTAGTAGAGTAATGCAGTGGAAAGAAACAAATAAAAACAATTGAAGCAGTAATAACACGCAATAATTAAACAACAGAAGAATGAATGTAATAAAAAACTAGTGCACATATATAAATGATTCATGACACATATCTCTATGAATATATCCAAACAAGTCACAATGCTGGAATACAGTACTAAAACCATGTACAAAAAAAAGACATGTAACCTCCAATAGCATCGCAAGCCTCAGCTTGGTCTAATGATCTCCATCACCACAGAAGTCATGTACCTGACATAGAAGGGCTCATTCCCTTATTAATACCAAAAATAATATAATATTATTTGTCCCAGAAGAATGACCACAACTGGGAGTGAGACGAATCCCAGTAGGCAACCACCCAAAGAACTGTGCCTAATAGTATGTTAATAGATATGGCCAACAATAAAAAAAATGATGTAGTAAACAATAAAGTACTCTGATGTAAACAGTACTATAGTTTCAATTTCATTCCTTTTCATATATCAATTAAGAAGCTAAAAAAATAAAGGTAACCTTCTTGGATGTACTCACATCTTATCCCCTCAGGTTCACCCAAATAATCTCATGTAACCCTCTGGGTACGTTCTCACAGCCTATCCTCTCTGGTTTAACATATACATGGGAAGAATGACCTTCTATGTATCTCACATGGTTTAACCCCATTGGTCTCAAGAAAACAATGACTTCTTGAGAAATAAGTCACTGTTAATTCCACATATGACCTTTCATCAATAAAGTACATACAATATAGGGAACCAAGCAATGTCAATTCCCCTAGTGGTCTCAAAACGATGAAAAAAAGACAGTCTGAGGGAGCACTCACATTCATCGCCCATATTGTCTCATATCAAAAAAGTAAACAGACACTCTGGGGAAGCCCTCACCATCCATTCCCCCTATTGTCTATCTAACTAGGTTCCCACATCCCTGTGTAAGTCAATCGTGCACAACGGTGTTTAACAGCCAATGTGAACCATTAGAAATACATGTCAAACATCTTCCAAGAACTACTTGGCTAAAAATCTACAAGCAGATATCAACATCAAATAAAAGAAACCATCTTAACAATAAATAGCATTGAATGTAAGTAGCCTAACAAGAAAATCTAGACCAAAAGGTCAACATAAAAAAATAGGGGCATCACATCCGTTGCATGGAAAATAACCCAATTAACAATAAAACATCATCTACTCAGGCTATAAAGGCATAACAGACATTAATATGGCTAAAATACCTAAACATGCATAACCCCATTCTAGGGTATTGGGATCATTTGCACATAAATTTCAAATACTAACTACAGAATGGAACAAACAACCTACCCTAGTGTAGCATGTTTGATATAATGGGGCATCATCCTCTGAATCGACCTATAACGCGGTAGATCTATAATAATGTCAAAAACACTCAAACAATGATATCTAACTAAAGGAGAGAAGTAAAGGATAAAGGCACTAAAAATGAATATCTCACCGGGGAAATTCCAATGCAATGCGTGGTAGTTGACTCGAATAACGGATGATTGGTCGAGGGCTCTGTGAAGAATCGTCACTCCCGGTCTCTTCTAGACGAGACAAAGCCTGAATAAGGGTGTTCTTATAATTAGACGCGGCCACTGTCCGATATATCAATTTAAAATAAAACTAGATTGTGTGTCTCTTATAAGTACACGATGATTATATTCCTTTATCAGGACCGTCATAAGGTGGTCTCTATGTCACCGCACACTTCAATGAACTCAGCTGTTACATAGACAATAAACGGTGACCCCAGGTAACTGGGTACTTGTCGTGTACTCTAATGTACATGGTGTGTACTCCTTAACATTCTAGAAACACCTTTTTTTTATAACACCAGAAAACAAAGATTAATAACTGATTTGATGGTCCGAGTTCATACAAACATCCCCCCTTAAAAAAAATTCACCGAATTTCCCTAGCAAGATGGTATTGAAGAAGAATTCTCAAACATGTGTGGCCAATGCGATCGACATCGACCTCCCTCTCCAAAGAATCGTATTGTACTTGCTTGTGCTACCATAATAGATATACCGTAGGAATAGATTAGAGACAGATAACCTTTTCACTATGATCAACAATCTAGATAGGATACTCCCCACAATGTGTCCAACTATATCCCAACTTCCTCAGGTTGTAAAACATGAGGTGGCAATGAGAAGTAATGAAAGAGCTAAGAAATGTGGAAGACATCATGCATAGCTCGATACCTCTATGGTAACTACAACCGATAGGCAATCGGTCTGGCTCTCACCAACACATCTAACTACCCATCATATCTCAGTGAATGTGTTCCCTATCGCTTAATACTTATGTGTCCCAACCTTGGTGTGACATTTAGGAAAACCTGATATCCAACCTCGATCGTCAGAGAACATATCCTACAATCAGCATAATACTTCTCTCATGACTGTGCAATTTCCACCCTCTTCCAAATCAACTTTATCTAATTTTTGGTCTCTAAGACAAGAAGAGGACCCATCATAGATGTCTCTCTTGTTTCCATATAACATAGGGTGATAGGTATGGAATTACGTACAATTCCACATAAGGTGACATCTAAATAGTTTCTGGAAATTATTTTTGTACGAAAACTCCACAAGAGGTAGTCGATTCTCCCAAGAACCTCCAAAATCAAGGATGTGTTCTCGATGCATGTCCTCCAATACCAGAATTGTATGCTCATACTAGACATTTTTCTCGGGGTGGTATGTCGTACATAGATGTACCTGTATACCCAAAGCCTTCATTTGTACCTTCTAGACCATTTAAGTGAAATGATAATCCATGTCTGAAATGACAGAGTGCTGAACCCCATTTAAACGAACGATTTCCTAGATGTAAAACCTTCCATGATCTTCAACACTGATGGTATCCTTGATCATAAAGAAGTGATCATCCTTCGTGAGTATTCTAATAAAACCCCATATTGTAACATTCAGTCTAGGGAACCTCATCAATGCTTTAATGAAGTCCATCACGACACTGTTCCACTTCCACTCAGAAATGGGTAACTGATGCCAAAGCCATGCTCATCACTAATGTTATGCCTTCACCTAGTGATAGGTAGAACACCTCATCACAAAACCAGTAACATCTCTGTTCATACTCGAGAACCAATACTGATGGTGTAGATCATAATAAAACATGGTGACACAATGATTAACTTCCCAAACTGAGGTATGAATGTCCCGCATCAACTCCTCATCTTTGTCTGCTGACACCCATTCATGCCCATGAGAAGGAAAGATCTCATCCTCACCTATTATATATCCAAAAATTAGTTCCTCTACATACACACATTCCCGTTGGCCTAGTCCTTCTGAATCTAAAATATATTTTTTATTTGTATTGGATCATGTAGAGTATAGGTTACATCTATATAAGAATGAAACATCTACCCTTGTCTACCTTGATCCTACAAATTCATCTTAGAGAACATTTCCATAAGATTCCACACATTCATTGCGTCCGAAACTGCCTGTATCAGAGTCCTCCCGCTAAACACGTCATCTACTATGTTGCCTTTCCGTGTCATTTAGGCAATCTCAAACCCAAAAGACTGAAGGTACTCCATACACCTTCGATATCTCAAATTCAGATCTAGATTAGTAATGATATACTTGAGGCTTTTATGGTTGGTGAAAACACAAAAAATGATCTCCCAAAAGATAATTTTTCCAAAATAATAAATCATGAAAAAATGTTGCTAACTCAAGAATCATTATACATTTAATTCCTCTCATGTGGCCTCAACTACCAAGACCCATACACAATGACTCCTCCACCCTGCATAAGAAGAGATCCTATCCAAATACTTGTTGCATCACAGTATTGTGTATATAATTTTCCCGACACAGTGTATACATGTATTGTTTCTGAATTCAACATCCTTTTAATCTCTTGAAAGGCTGACTCACAATAATCTGACAACATGTACTTTTCAGCAATCATAGTCAGACCCATTAGTGGCGCTGCAAAGCATAAAATGGAATGTATGGATCATCTATTGTATCTAGATAGCTTAAATAAACTCTATACCTCAAAGAAATTTTTTTCATTATCCCATGTAATTACTGATCTCACTTTCTCTGGGTCTACTTATACTCTTTTCATTGAGATTAGAACACACAAGAAGTGAATATGGTTTATCCAAAAGTGGAATTTTGTGTTCTTAGCATATAACTGATTATCTCTCATTGTACTCAGATCGATCTCAATATGTGTGGAACAGTCATGTCGAGTGTGGGAGTTTACCAAGATATCATCCACAATGTCTACAAAAAAATAATTCATGTATGGATGGAATATATAGTTCATGAGTTCAATGAAATCATTAGGCATGTTTGTGAGACCAAACGACATAACCACATACTCTTATAGACAATACCAACTATAAAATGATTTATGAGGTATATTTGATGTACTAAAAGTCAACTGATGGTAACATGATGTTAAGTCAATCGTCAAGAACACATGGGATGCTCGAAGATGATCAATGTGTGTAATAATCCTTGGAAAGGGATATTTGTTCTTAACTATCAACTAGTTCAGATTCCGATAATCCTCATAATGTAGGAGAGTACCATCCAACTTCTTTGGAAATAGGATAGGTGAACCCCGTGGATAAGTATTGGGTCAAATGAAACCCTTTGCATCCAAATCATCCAACATCATCTTGAGTTATTGTAACTTCGGTGTAGCCATCCTATAAGAAGGGAAGGACATAGGTTTCTCTCCTAGAACAATATCAATAGAAAAGTCTACCTCCTACTTCAGATGTAAACCTGCAATTTCCTCTAGAAATACATCTATGAAAGCATCATCCACTCGATGGATGTCTTTATATGAAGTCCCCTAGTCATCCATATATAGACTAGAAATCTGGGTTGTAACTCATCTCACCCAATGATACTCTTTTCCATCTCTTCTTTCCAAGACATCCCATTACCCCTTATGTAGAATGAATTAACCTTATTGTGGACGTGATACTCAACCTATGAATAGATAAATCACCAATTTCCCAGAAGGTAACTAACCAATTCATTTGGAGAATGACATCATAGACTCTCATATCTAAGACATAAAGTTCCCATATGAGGTGACACCCACCAACCTCAAAAGTGCAGTCCATGCACTATCGTACACTATCCGTTCTTGTCCCCAACGGAGTGTCAAACGTCCAAACATCAGAAAAAAATGATAAAAATCCCTAGTCTATCCACAAGAGTAACAGATATGAATCTGTGTGAATCCCCTATATTGAAAATTGAAGAAGCTAGAACATATGAAACTAGGATCGTACTTCAATCTGTAGTGTGTCTGGGATCCTACTCTTACTGGGTCTACTGCATTATAAATGACTGGCCTATACCACAACCATGTGATCCCGCATGACCACCCTGAGTTGATCCACCCTATTGTTGTTGAAAGCCTACCAACTAGATTTCATGGCCTTGAACTCCACCACTCCCTTAATGGATGGAAGAACTCTAGTTCATAGACAAATGAGAAACTAGTGTTGCTTCTCTTAAAGTCAGAGTGATAGAAGAAATCTGATCACCAGTTGATGGAGTGAAATACTAACAGAACTGCTGAATATAACTCATTTGGTCATAGGATCAGCACTCTACAGGGTCTATCAGGAAATGTGGCCTCGTATAACAACTCTTCCAGCATTGGTTGCACACTGCTTGGCTACTAGAGAAAGTATACTGATTTACCGGATCCCCACATATTGAATACTAGTAGTGCTTCATTCTATTTGTAAGAGAGATACCAACTCCTGATTCTGAGCCTCCCTAGATCAGAACTTATGAATCCCTCAGATAGTGTTCGATGATCAGTGGCTAGTTGACTATAGAAGATATGGATGCCAACCTGAAGATGTTCACTTGAGATAGGATGACATGCTTAATACCATCCTCATACAATATCACCTAGAATAACTCATCACATCATGGGATGGGTGTGAAGCTCTATATCCTAGTGAATATATAAGAACACTCCAGAAATGAATGAGTACCCTACTCTAGACTCCTGAACACTCGAGCTCGATTGACCCTCAATGTATTCGGGTATAAATTATTGTAGAACTAATGCTGGAACTCATCCCAATCCATGACCTACTAGTGTCCCTCCATTGAGATCACATCCCAACATCTCTTGATGGAATCCCAAAGAATATATGTATTGAGATTCACCCTCCTCATTAGAGGCGTCTCTAGATGCTCGAAGGTCGAAAGCATGACCTCTAACCATGATTTTATAGCATGAGGTCCTCCAACCCTTGTGAAGGTGGGAGGATGATGCTATAGAAAAACCCACATAAAAAATTCCATAGATGGGGTAGGAAGAACAACTACCCTCAAGGTTTGAATGAGCCTCATAATGTTATCATGGAACTGTGCATCGATACATGTGTCCAGATTGTAGGTGGTGATAATATGGGAACAACTGGAGGATCAGCTGGTAGTCCACGATCAGCCATGTTTGGTGTCTGATCACAACCATATATCTAGCGTACAATTGGAGGTCCTCTCGGTGGCATAACTCTAAAAGGTCAATAAAATAGCATTGTTCAATATTATCAAGGATTGAAACATGGAAGTGTAATAAGGGAATATTAGAAAAAAAGAATTTATGTTTTTCAAAACTTGGATACATGACATGTATGACCCTTACACAGTGTGTTCCTTTAGGCCCTCACATGGGCATGTACCTTCATAATCCTACATCATGTAACACCCTATAAAAATGGTGTGTTCTCCACCGACAAAACATGTACTTAAATAATTTCCCCTGCCCAATTTCTTCAACATGGGTAACCCACATAGTTCTCCAATAGCAGAACTACATGGAATGTTTTTGCTAGACCCAGCGAGTACAAGAATTAACTTCATTGGCTCGTGTTGTTAGTCACACATCTGGTAATATGGCTAAAAATATAGTCCTGCTTTTTCCAGACAAAGTGTGTACTAACTACCCATAATCCTTCTGTGTCGTTGGTCACATCGGTAGACACATGGTCAATACACACAGCGTGTAAGTCCATTACATGGAGTGTTATACCAACGATTTCCCATCCTCGTGTCTCATCCCAGACTGGTAGTAACACGGTTAGAGACTACATGATGTGTATTCACATTTCATGGTATGTACTTACAAAAAATAGTACTTTCATCAATATAAGAATACATGGCGTGTATTCTGCAATGAAAACCATGTATTCTTGTTTTTTCTACACTACACCTCAGAAACTACGTTGGAAGCCCCTAAAACACTAAATCCAAAATCAAAGTGTCAAATTCTGATCTGTGGGGGCCCATACACCCCACACATGAAAATTTGTTATCTTAAACATGTCATATACAATGAATAACCATAAAATGATCCACTAAATTCTGATCTATGACAGACCCTAACACCTCAAAGACCAAATTTTGGAACTCATTAAAATGATCTCAAAACATTAGTAATTCACTAACAAACAACAAGTATTCTATAAAGGCGTCTATCACAACAACATTAATATCTTGCAGAACATCTATAATAAGAACATTAAATCCGTAATTAACTATAAATGGAATGAAAAAATGCATGACATATGTTCTCTAAAAATATCATATATTATGCATGAGAAGGAATACCTTCATCTTATCGTGTTGCTATAGAAATAGAAACTCAATAGTATCAACAATAACAACACAACACATGTGAATCACCCAACAGTGAAATAAAATAAACTGTAAAAATTGAAAAACTATAAAAATTTCTATAATCGAGTTAAATTTGCCTTTCTATGTACATGGGTAAGCTAATCATGGGAATATCTTACTACCAACTACATATTACATCCAATACCTTGTTATATTCTCTAAATAGTAAGTCAAGAAGAATAAAATTCCTCTGATACCACTTTGTAACGTCTTGGTTCTAGGTGCCACACATAGATCCCCCATATCTGGTTGGTCACATGGCCTTAAGCACATTTCCACTAATGCTAGAGTCTTCTGACTTGTAGTGAGGGAATTGGGTGTGATATTGGGGAAACTATTCCTTCATTGGATGGGTAATACTGCCGAAAGAACTACATTAAAATAGAATAAGTTGTAATAACACAAAATAAGTAAACAACGGAAGAGTCAAAATAAGAAACAAACATAGCACAAATATAAATGATGCACGATACATATGTCTAAGGAATAATCCAAAGAGGTCTCAATAATGGAATACTATACTAAACCAATTTTCAAGGAAATAAAATAAATTCCATTAGCATCTAAGGCCATAGCATGGTCCCATGCTCTCCTGCTCCACATCAGTCATGTACCTGACGCAGAAGGGAAATTCCTCACATATATACCCACATCAATATAATCTGTTTGACCCCAAAATCATGACCCAAACAAGGTGTTAGACGAATCCCTATATGAAAGCACCCAAATATATGTTCCAAATAGTTATTGATTACATATGATAGGCAATAAAAAATGAATAAGTAATCAATGAAGTGCTCAGAAGTAAAAAATCATATAGTTTTAATTTAATTCATTTTCAAGTATCATGTATGTATATAATAAAAAACAAGTTACACTCTATGATATAATCATAGAAAATCCCATCTAGATCCACCAAATAATCTCAAGAAACCCTTAGGGTATGTTCTAAAAACCTAACCCCTCTTGTTCAATGTATACAATGATATAACAAACTCTTGGGTTGCTAACATATTATAACCCCTTTGGTCTCTAGAAATCAAAGACTCTCCGAGGAAGCACTCACCATAAATTCCACAAGTGGTCATTCATTTGTAATCAATATACAATATTTTGAAGCAATCAACTTCCAATTCCCCATGTAATTTTGCAACAAGAAGAAATGAAACTCTGAGGGAGAACTCATATCCATCCCCCATATTGTCTCGTACAGTAAAAGTAAATATACACTCTGGGGAAGCCCCCAACATTCATTCCCCCAATGATCCAACTACACAAGGTTCCCACAACCCTCTGTAATTCAATTGTGCACAACGATGTTATACAACCAATTTAAAACTTAATAACTACTAGGATAATAGATTTCATGAACTAAATTTCTAAACAACTACAAAAATATAACAAGATCAAATACAACACTACATCCGAACAACTGTATGCATGAAAAGTAATCATCATAACTGGAAAATCTAGACCAAATGGTCAATATCAAAACAAACATGGAAAACACCTCCATAGCATGTAAAATACCCCATATACATAATAAAAAACACTACTGAGGAAGACAAGGCATATTAGGAATTAACAAGGATAAAATCCTCAAACAAAAAATAAATCATTTTAGGGTATTGGAAAATTTTGAACAGAAAATTAAAAAAATAACAATGGAAAGGAACCGACCACCTAACTCAGTGCTATACAATCTATATACTTTGGCATCATCCAATTTAATTGACCTAGAACATGGTAGATATACAGAGACATAAAAAAAGATCATCTAAGGATATCTCACTGAATGAGAGAAATCAAGGAAAGATGATCTAGAAAATGGAATACCACATTGTGGTGATTCCAATGCAATCGATGACAGTTGATTTAGAGAATGGATGATAGATCGAGGGTTATAGAAGTAATTGTCACTCCTGGTCACTCATTGATGATATAGAGCATGAAGAAGGGTGTTCATCCAATTAGACATGACCCTGGTTCGATATGACAATTAAAAAGAATATTTCACGATGTGTCTTTTAAAATTACACAGTGTGTATTTTAAAATCACAGGATATGTATATTCCTTTACCGGGCCCTGGTTTAGGAATTCTTCAGGTCACCCCACACGGCCATGCACTCAACTATTACACGGCCAGTATATGGTCACCTTCAGAAATAGTGTACATGGCCTGTACTCAAAATTACATGGTGTGTACTCCTAAAATTTCTCTAAACTCCTCTATTTTTTCAAAAACACCTTAAAACGGGTTCATACATGAGATGAAGATCTGTGTTCTTAAAGATATATTAAAATTTCAAATAATCACAAGCATATTTGTATGATATTATAATCAATATAAAAATCATTATACTCTTCCTGATTTGATGATATATTCTTATATTATACTAAATACATATAATTTGGTTAACCAATGTAAAGTATCCACATTCATGATCAACTCACAATGGTTGAAAAAGTACATAGTACACAAAATTAAAATTCATTTTCATTTGTATTCACAATTCATAGATATAAAATAGTTAAACTATATTAACAAACAAAATTTTTATCAAATAAAAATACTCTAAAAATCAGCTAAAATATTTTTCAGTTTTAAATATTGACATGCCAAAAAGACTACAATTAATAAAATATCGTTTTTATATACTCTAATGCCACTTATTATATGTTTGTAGATATATATATATATCATATCCATAATTTCCATAGGATATTTTAATTTACTGGTTTCAAAATTTTAATATGGATAAATCAATAAAAATATATCCTCCATTACATCAAATTATAAAATAATTATTTTAATGAAAACATATACCATTGGTATTTTAAAATACATTCCATAGATATTATAATAACATCCTAAAATGAGAATTAAATGTAATACAATCTGTTAAATTAATCTTGATTTTAGTATTTAGGATGGACTAGTTATAAATAAAATAATATAAATTATTTTCTTATAATGTTTTAATCATATTATTGTATTGTAAAATTGTGAGACATAACTTCATGGAATGATTAGTTTTTTAATTAAAATTAATCTAAACTAAAAAAATAAAAACAACCATTTTTTATATCAAAATATTAATATCATTTCACTTTTATGTTAGTTCATTCCCTATCATAGTTCCCCACAACATGCTCTTATTTTTCATTAATAAATATTTTAAAGCATAATATTACTATCTCAATATCATTCTTGATATGTTGAATGTAATGTAATGGAATAATTATTCATCTTTTGACAATTATATAATTAAATTATCAAAATGTTTGTAAATGTAAATCTTATTGGATGTGGAAATAATAAATTCTCCATAGTTTCACTATAAAAAATTATAGAACTGATGATCATTTCAAAAGACAATATATAGTGATTAGATACTCAGAAATACATAATGGTTTGTAATAATTAAACCCTAACAATGTAACTGATATGTTAACACCATGATAAATTTATACTACATGAAATAACATTCCTGTATTATGTATTAACATACATGAATATCAAAAAACTCTAGGAATACTGAACGAATTGTAATCAACATCTAGTTTTCACCATATCAATGAATTACAACTTGATATTGAAATATAACCCATATTTTTTTAATGCTCCCTGCTCAAAAATCTATATATTACAAATATATTATAGGATACCTACATGTTATTTATCCTCCTTTGATAATGAAATATAAATGGTTCCTCAAATCCCCTATATCAATGAACAATTAGGTTTTTATATGGCTTCAACATAGCTAAAAGTAATCATAGACTAAATAATTTTTTCAGTCCTATGGATTCAATTATATTTAAAAAAATATTTCAGTCTTATGGATTCAGTCCTCAGGTTTCAATTACCATTCCATTTGGGATATATCTCTTATTAACTTCATAGAATAAATAGCAGAAAATTTCCTATAAGAATAAAGAAATTATGAATGATGAATAAAATACAATTTGGAGAGGGTATCAAAAATGTCTTTATGTTTATAATTGTAGATAAAATCTAATTTTTAACCATTTAATTTCAATCACATTTTGTCCTAATATTTTGGAATGATTTCTTCCATTGGATACTATGGTCATTAATATCCAATTTATCAATGTATTTTCACATAATATCATTTGTAATGTGACAGTGAATTAAAATATACGACGTGTAAGAGTTATATAGACTATATTTTATAAAAAAAATGAATATATAGTTGTGAAATTGAACCATTATTAGTAGTTTCATGACATCTCTAATATATTTAAAATATTTCTTACTTTATAAAATTGTTCCACATGCCTTGTTATTTGAATAATACTCTTACTATGTATAAACAATTATACATAAGCCCCATTCTTACATACAGATCTATTGTAATTTAATCATTTGAATAATTCATCAACATATGATGATTTATGATGCGAAATATCTATATCCTAGACATTATAAGAACAATCAATCTTGTTTATAAAAAAATCTAAATTGAAAACCTAGGCACAGAATAATGTCCCACGTCTGTGCATTGATATCCGATTTTTTTATTAAAAGATAATTCTATTATTGATAAAAAACATTGGTTTTTCAATATATGAAGTATAGTTGATGTTTAGACTTGATTATATAATATATCTAATACTTTTAACAATTACTCTATACAATTTTTAGTCCACTTACATTCAATTCTATAAAATTTCAAGTATCATTGATTCTATTATCTGATTTGAAACTTGTATTCAAAAATTAATTAATTAATTCTTCCCCACCTAACATATAAATATTAACTGATAGAAAAATATATATTAATAACATTTATTTACATATAAATCATGTTAATATTTTATACCCAGAATCCTCGACATCACATATTCTGATCGCATCATTGAAGTAGATATATAAATTTTATTTGGTTTCTCACCCCAAATATCATGTCAGAAAAACACCACATTTGTATTGATTCACATCATAGTTGATCTCTATTATTGGGTTAATGATACAAATAATTGTTTTAGAATATTTAATAGCTTTTGTAATACCCCAGACTCTCACTCTCAGATATAGTGATTAAATGAAATACAATAATAATGAGCTTCGAATGTAACGTTTTATTGTATTTGGGGGGAATCTACTAATTTTTTATGACATATTATTTCAATAACATCACCATAAAATTGATAGTAGATTACATAATTCATATATAGAATAATGTTAATAATTTAACAGGGTAGTGGATGAAATGGGTTAGCATAAATTCTTATGAACAAAATACATATTAATGATTCATAATGTGACTACATATTAATCATAAGAGATAAGACTAGAACGAGAGAAATATTTTATTAAAAAACTTGAGGAAATATGATATTTCTATAATAATGAAATATATATATATAAATAACCTAAAATGATAAAAAAATATAAAATGGTGTATATAGGCAAGGATACGAGATAGTACTCAAGAGCCATAGATTATAATAGAAGAATGTTTTATAACATAATGCAGCAGCATTTAATATAAATGTAGAGTAAGTGTGTTTTATTTTGTAAGAAATTAGTGAATAATACAATGATGATTTGGATTTGAGATCATGAATGTAATTACATTGTGGAATATGATTCACAATCTAAAATTCCAAAATATTGTTGATAACGAATCATGATATTGTGTACTGTTATGGATCATGTACGATAACATACATTGGAACTTTATCTAATGGGATATGGACACGTAACCAGGGTGTTGGAGTGTAATAAGGGACCAACGAAGGGAAATCCTTATATATGTTTTACTTATGAAATTATCTATATACCACTTCCTCAAAATACCATGGAATAAAAATGTGGTTTATACAATTTTGTAATAGTAGCACATAACAAGACATAAATACAATATTTTTGATAAAAAAATTTAATGTTCTAAAATAAGGTAAAAAAACATATAGGATGATCTTGAACTATCAATCATGGGGATGGAGAGAAAATGGGAATTAAAAAATATAGATTCTATAAAATATTTCCCATTATTTTCATAAAGAAAAAAATTGGAACCAACTTTATGAAAATAATTTTCAAAGAGGCAACACCATTAACATTAATAATTATAAATATTATAAATTTATATAAAATTTAATTGAAATATTAATATAATTTCTATAGAGAAAATATTTTCTGGAAGATTATATATAAAAACATGGTCAAATTTTCATTTTAATAATCCAAAATTTCATTATTTAAACTAAGATAATTAAAAGTGTAATAAATATTTTCTATTACATTGTTTAAGGTAATTTATGGTGGTCATGGGAAATAATGTATATTACTATTTATAATTCAGAAAATAAGTAATTGCATGAAATAATAAATATGTTAATGTAAGAGAAATATACTCTAAAATCATTGATTTATGTTTTTAACAAAATTATTTTTTAAAATAATGGAGGAAGTATATGAAATAAGAATAGTTTTTTATAAAAGTTTATCAATTTTATCATTCAAAATGGACTTCATTTTGGGTTCTTAATATCGAATTTATCATAGGGTGAATCTTTGGTATTTTTTTGGAAAACATTCAGTTTATTATAAATAGTGAGAAATAGTAAATTTTAATTAAAAACATCTATTTTAATGAAAATAATTTATACTTCTAAATTATACCATTGCGTGGGTTTTATGTACAATTAGATTAGTCTATTTAAATTTAATTCAATTTTTTTCATTCGACGTAAATTCACATTTAAATTGGACATAAGCAAGTTTCAATCTTTTGATAGTTATTATTTCTAAAAAACAAGCTTTTTGGTTTGACAACTAGAATAAATATTAAATTAATTTCTGCCACTTATGTGTATTGAATTTAAAAAAATAGATTCCATATTTAGAATCATTATGACCAAATTGGGTAAATATGTTTCTATTATTTTGGAACATTTTGATTAATTACTTCGGTAAATATTATATTTACCATGGTTAAAGGGTATATCCGGTAAATAAGGTTAAAAATTAATATAATAATAATATTAAATTACCCTAAAACGTGTCCCAACCCTATTGGATGATTCATGTTAGACAATGGGAATCCTTTGGTCAATTTTGGGACCCCATGGAGTGACCTGTAAGTTATAATAACACTTTATATTAATTATGTTAAACTAAATACAAAAATGATATCAATATATATCATTTAGAAAAAAACATTCATAGTGTTATATATGTTATTTCAATGAAAATAAAAATTAATTAGAAGTATAAAAACGTTTCTACATAATGGTATTTTATTTATAATTTTTAGACAATGTATAATTTACTTTCTTTATGACACAATAATGATGCAACAACAACCTTATTAATGAAATTATAAAATAATTGATATTAAAAATACCCAAATAAATGTGATTTGAGACTTTTTATGAATTACAATATTTTTCAAGGTTAATATGATATGTTAGAGTTGATTAAATGAATTATTTTCAAGGAAATAGTGCTGTTATAAATTTATAAATAACAAAATACCTAATAGTGTGAAAATTTACATAAAAGAGTTTTTAAAACAAATATTATATTATTAATTTGCCTTCAATTCCTAAAACTCAAAGGATCAGACAAAGGGATTAAATACTATTATATATGTCATTAATCAACCACTTGTGTTTCTCTCGTAAGTTTATAGTGTGTTAATTAGACATATAATATAACAATACAAAGAGCCATGTTAAATGTCAATCTATTTAACTCAGTGTTAAATATAGAAGATAAATTTAATATAATAACCCAAATAAGTCTAAAAAATATTGGTTGAGTGTTTCTAGACCCATCCCAACCGTAGCCTTTAAATATTTTATTTTGGATCCATTATAAACTGAAAATAATTTTATTATAAAATATCATTTCAATCTTTTCCTAAGGTGCGCCTCACCCCTCTTATAAAAGGGAACTTCCCCTTCTCTCAAATACACTCCTTCAATGCCATTTGTCTCGGCCAACCCCTACCCAAATATCCTCCCTAACTTCCTCCCTTCATCAATGTGGACTTACTTTAATCATAAAGCTGTCCTAATTATCCCTTTTGAACAAATCAAAAGGAAGAACCCAATGAAGAGGTAAATATTTCATCACCACTTTCAAGTTCTTTTCTTCTTCAATTTCCTCTTTTTTTGTTGTTTCCATTATAAAATAATTACTCTTTTATATTCTATATACCGTGATGTTATTATAAATAGGGTACAACCATACTCATTAATTTATCCATCCTTTGAATGACAAGTCACTATACGTGTGTACATACGACTTACCTTCTCAACATCGTGGTATAGATGTTATTAAATACATTATTATTTTTATGGGTATAAAAATGATGTATAACTTATTTAAATAATAAATATAACATAATAATGATTCATTATATATGATATAAAATCCAATTATAATTTATCTTAACATCAAAATAATGAAATTATTTCCAGTGAGTAGGTACGGATTACCGTCTTCCCAATCATGATGACATTCATTCCCCATCATATCCATTAAAGACTAATTTTCATTTGATGATAAAAAAATGTTTAATGAATTAATATCATTCTGAACATGAATACGATACATCCAATCCATAATAATCATTACTTACGTAACAAAGCATATAAAGGAAAGCGAATCAGTTAACAATCGAAACGATGAAAATACAAAAATAATATTATGAAAGAAATATTAGAAGATCATATATGATATCATTTTAATGTATATAGTTCTTGAATAATTTAATAAGAAAATTTTCACCATTATACAAGAGGTCAACCAACCCTCGACCAAGTATAAGTACAATGTAATGGTTTATTCTACAATCACTTTTTTATCCGAGGTTATTTTTTGTAAGTACCTACTGGGAACTCTATATCATCCACATCCATGTTTATTAAAAATGCATTTCAATTTTTTTTACTATTTACTAGACAATGATTTAATTTCATTTAAACATTTATTTGATCGTATATGTTTTGAAAGGAATCTTTCAGTTGTTTTCCAAAAAAGGTACTTTATGACCTATTTGACAAAATTATATTAATAATGTATTTTTATAACTTATAGAGCGGGTGCGGTTATTCTACGCCTTTATAAC
The DNA here is from genome assembly GCA_963277665.1 of Viscum album. Classification (NCBI taxonomy): domain Eukaryota; kingdom Viridiplantae; phylum Streptophyta; class Magnoliopsida; order Santalales; family Viscaceae; genus Viscum; species Viscum album. The sequence continues at coordinate 1,656,796,412 of OY728126.1, read as the reverse complement.
ATTGAAAAGCTTCCCTTACAAGATTATAAGAATATTTTTAAAATAAATTTTTTCTATTATAATTATGTATCTTTAAATGAATTAGAAAAAAGAAGGGGATATTTTCATCAAATAGTTTTGGTTTCAACTATGTCAACATCCTTTGATGGATTTTATACTTCATTGAAGTCGATTCATTATGAAAAAAATCCTCCATATTTTATTAATGATTTTGTAATATTTTTTCATGTGGATGTGTTATTTTTATACCATTGATGGTTTATGGTAAAATTATTGACATTTCATATTATAGTTTTAAAACAAATTTTTATGTTATATTTCAACGTTCTCATATGAGGAATGTATTGGACTTATTATTTGATTGGTGGAGCCTTCTATAGATCCTTGATGTATCGGTAGGTCTCATGAGACATCTAGTCATGGAATTGGCCGAGGAATTTCCCAATTTGATATATGGTTTTGGCTTAGGCCTTAATCATTTTTATATGTCTTGGCTGAGGCCTTGAAAAAATGGTTTAGAATGACCGACATTATACATTCCCTCATTATGAAAATAACATTGATGTTTATGTGGTCATTCGACTAGTAGAATACCCATAATTATTATTTTTATGGCAATATTTACTTAGCTCATATTCCTTCTATAAAGGAATTCATGTTTATTATTGGTAAGGCAATGTGGTTTCAATTATTCAGCATGCTTAATATATATGTTATATTCCGCTGTATTTCTTACCATTACTGAGTGCTTGAGTTAAACCATTTCTTATGTTTCATTTTACCAGGATATGAAGAAGTTAGTTATGAGTGACTTGTAGGCATAATCTAAGAGGGTTGGATGTTTCTAATGGAATAAATTCATGATGTATTTATTTTAAAGTTGTAATGTTGAACATTTGCATGAATCTTGTTTCTAATAATACTAAACTGATTGATCTTTCGAGACATGGTTTCTTTTTTATCATTCCATTGTTATGTAATAATTCACTGAATCTGGGTAACTAGTGTTGGGGCGTTACAGTTGGTATCAGATAATGTTTAGTAAAATTATTGGAAACTAGATTTAGATATACTCTGATTAGAGAACATAGACATAAGACTGAAATTTAGGATTAGTATTGAAGAACATTTTAGAATTTTGGTACTATAGATATTTTGTGAGTTTTCCAAGTTGTACATACCGTTCTGGATACGAGACAGTAGAGGCGGAAGTGTCATAGATGTACCTAGAGGTAAAACCTGAAAAAACCACATTGAGCTAGATGAACATAAACTATTGCATGACAACGGGCCTTGCTGCACTCTTGGTTAAGACACCCCTGAGGGATTTGCATAGGATAATTCTGATTTTCATTACAAATCATTATGAAGGGTTTATGAGTATGTACTTCCTCAAAGAAATTTTTTTAATGATTATGGATTATATCCATAAACTATTCAGATTATTTTTAGTGTTTTACAAGTTTGGATTTATATATTTTGATTCATAAACTAAACTAGTGTATGCCATTTTTAGAAATGGCACCTAGTGGAAGTAATGGAAACCGTATCAATTCACGCAGTCCTTGTAGGGATTCCCCTAATGCTTGAGATAATTATAGTGGTACTAGTGATACAATTGGTGCTGATCAGCTTATCAAGATACTGGGACAACACACACAGGTTATAAATAATAACCTTACCCGTATAGAGAAACCTGATAAATAATGAAGAAGATAAATGTTAGTTTGATTCATGAGGCAACAACCACCATCATTCAATGGGGGTACAAATACATTAGTAGCTGATCAATGGATAAATTTCTTAGATAAAATATTCCACGTCTTGTGGAGTAGCAAAAGGGAAAAACATTTCACCGCAGTTTACCGCCTCTCTAAAGATGCTTATCAATGGTGGTCATTGATTCAAAACAAAAAGGATGATAATGAATTATTAAATATTGAATTGACGGAGTATAAATAAAATTTCATCGAAAAATAAATTCTTTATGACCATCGAGTGGATATGGAAAGACAATTTCTGAGTCTGAAAGAAAATAGAGGATGAGAATGTCACAAAGTATGAAGATAACATTAAAAGGTTTGCGAGGCATGCTGCAAATTATATACATAATCCAAGAAGTAAGATTTACCATTTCTTTTATGGTTTAAAACCATTTCTTCATCCAGAATTAGAATCACAATCCTTCTCATCATATGAAGATATTGTCTCGTGTTCTATAAAGATAGAAAATGAATTCTCTATGTCTTATGACTTCAATGAAAAGTAGGAGAAGAATAATTTTGCTGAACACACTAGGAAAGGAATCAAGGAAACATGGAAGAAGGGAATAATTAAATTTCCACCTTGTGATAATTGTGGAAGGAAGAAACATGGTTTCGGTCTAAAAAAAAGAAGTATTCTACAAATGTTGATAGAAAGGCCATATTTCTGGTGATTCTAAGGGAAATAAAGACACTATCAATGTTCAATGCTACAATTTATGGGAGATGGGACATTATGAACATGAATGCCTTAAGCGTCAGGGAAAATTATGAATGAAAAGGCCAAGGGATCAACACCTATCTTATGCGATCACTACTACTGTGTTTGAATCCCCAGAAGATATGGTGGCAGGCAATTTAATGGTTTCCTTACGTTTATCCAATTCTTTATTTGATTCTTTATCATTGAATTGTTTCATATATTCCTATTTTTCTATGAAAATTAGATATTTCCAATTTTATTTAACAAGGGATTTGTCAGTCAAAACTTCTTAAGGAACTATCATTGTTACAATGTTTTGTGAATCAGTTCCCATTAGGTAATATAAAAGATCATTATCTTCTGATTTCATCATTATACCCATGATTGAATTTTATATAATCCTCGGTATGGATTCGATTTTAGACCATGATGAAAAAAATTATTGTGATAAGAAAAATGTAACGATTTTTTTTGACGATTATAATGAACACCTTATCATTAGAGAAGAAATGTAACCACCTCATTCTTATATTGATCTACCCCCAGTAGCTCAACTAAATTAAATTATTAGAGAGGGACAGAATTAAATAACCGTGGCTGAGGAAAAGAATGTTCAAATATATAATGTACCTATTGTGAAAGAATATTTTGATGTTTTTCAATAAGATTTACCCGGTCATCCTCCTGAATGAGAAATTGAGTATTTGATAGATTTAATTCAAATTTAAAGGCCCATATCAATGAACCCTTAATGAATGGAAACTATAATATTAGAGGAACTAAAGAAACAACTTGAGCAGTTGAGTCATAAGGGATTAATTCACCATTGTGTTTCTCCATGGGGAACACTTGTTCTTTTTGTTATGATGAAAGATGGATCTATGAGATTGTGCATTGAATATAGGGAGATAAATTCTATAACAATGATGAAAATGTATACCCTACCTCGTATTGATGATTTATTCGACCAACATCATGGATCCCAATATATTTTAATTATTGACCTTCAATATGGATATCATCGGTTGTGTGTGAAGAATGAAGACATTCCGAAAATAGCATTTCGAACCAGGTACGAGCATTATGAGTTTACAGTAATTCCTTTTGGGCCAACTAATGCACCTTATGTTTTCATGGATCTAAAGAACATTATTTTCAAGGAACAAATTGATAATCTTGTAGTATGATTTATTGATGATATCCAGATATACTCAAAAAGCTATGAAGATCATGAAAATCACTTGGACACCATTCTGAAAACCCTCCGAAGAAATTAATTATTTGGTTCTGTAAGAATGGTAAATTGAGTCCCAGGTATATTGGACCTTTCAAAATTCTAGAACATATTGGTGCTGCAGCTTACCATTTGTCAATGCTTTCAAGTATCCCCAATGATCATGATGTGTTCCACGTATCACTACAGAGTAAATACATGCCTGAAACAACACATGTACTAACATATGAAGAATTAGAAATAGGACCTTATCTATCTTATTGCAAAGGTCCTATCATGATTCTTGATACAAGAGAACATGTGTTGAGAATCCAGACAACTCTTATGGTAAAAGATCAATGGAGAAACCATAAAATAGAAGATGCAACATGGGAACATCAAGAACATATGATGAAGAACCACCCGAATCATTTTATGCATTAATATTTTGGAAATTTTGAGGACAAAATTATTTGAAGGGGGAGAATGTAACACCCCAAGATTCTACGATACGTTTCCCTTTGAATAATGCAATGTCTTACGTTGTATGCAACTTCGAGATTCTAACACATCACAACCAATCAAACTAGCCGTTATGAAAATAATACATAGTGTTTGAATATTTTTCAAATTTATTATTCAAAATGGATTTTTTTTTGGGTTCATAATATCAAAATTATCTTAGGGTGAATTTTTTGTATTTTTCTAAATACATTCTATTTTTGATGAATAATGAAAAATACTAAATTTCAATTAAAAACAACTTTTTTAATCAAAATAATTTATAGTGGTAAATTATACTATTGAGTGGGTTCTCAGTATAATTAGTTTATATTTTTACCATTTAATTCAATGTTGGTCATTGGAAATAATTTCAAATTTAATCTGGACATATGCAAGTGTCATTCTATTGATAGTTATTATTTCTTAAAAACATGATTTTTGTTTTGTCAATGGGAATTAATATTAAATTAATTTCTTACACTTCTGTGTTTTGAATTTAGAAAAATTGATTCCATATTTAGAATTAGGAGGCCCAAATTGTGTAAATATGTATCTTTTTTAGACATTTTGAATGATTACTTCGTTAAATATTATATTTACCATGGTTAAAGGGTAAAGCTAGTAAATAAGGGTAAAAAGTAATATTATAATAATATTAAATTTCCCTAACACATTTCCTAAACCTTCTTGATGATACAAGTCTGTCCATTGGAATAATTTGGTCAATTTTGGGACCCCATGGATCCACTTTTAAGTGATAATGACACTTTATAATAATTATGTTAATGTAAATACGAAAAATGACATAAGCATATATCTTTTTGGAAAACAATTATTATATAGGTTTATATATGTTATCTCTTCTACTATAAATATTCAATAGAAATATAAAAATATTTCCTACGTAATGGTATTTTAATTTAAATTTTTAAACATTGTATAATTCAATTTATTTCTGACACAATGGTGATTCAATAATTACCTAATTAATGAAATATTAAAATAATAGATATTATAGATACCAAAATAAATGTAATTTGAAACTTTTAATGAATTAAAAAAAATTTAGGTTAATTTGACAAGATAATGTTTATTAAATTAATTTTTTTAATGAAATAATGATGTTATAAATTTAGCAAAAACAAAATACCAAATAGTGTCAAAATTGACATAAAAGTGTTTTTAAAAAATTTTTTTTTATTAATTGGTATTCTATTATTACAAATATAAGGATCAGAAAAAGGGATTAAATACTATTATATATGACATTTATAAACCACTTGGTTTTCTATTGGATGTTTAGAGTCAGTTTATTAACCATATAATATAAAAAAACAAAGAGACATGGTAAATGTCAATCTATTTAACTAAGAGTTAAATCTAAAATATAAGGCTAATATAGTTACTCAAACCTATCTAAAACCTATTTTTTGAGTGTTTTTTGACCCACACTGTGTTATACATTAAATAATACATTTTGGAGCCATGAGAAACTGAAAAGAGTTTTATTATAAAATAATATTTCAATCGTTTCATATGGTGCCCCTCACCCCTCTTATAAAAGGGCACCTTCTCTTCTCTCAAATTCACACCTTCAATGCAATTTGGATCAGCCATCCCCAGCCCAAATATCCTCACAACTGTCCTTCATTCATATTAGAGGCATTCCTTCAGTCACAAATCCAACCTACATAGCCCTTTTGATCAAATCAAAAGGAAGAATTGAAGAAGAGGTAAATATTTCATCACCTATTTCATGTTCCATTCTTCTTCCACATCCTATTTCTTTGTTGTTTCCATTAAAAAAATAACTCCAATATATTATATATACTTTGATTTTATTGTAAATATGGCACAATCATATTCATTATTCTATCTATCCTTTGAGTGACATGTCACCATACGTGCGTACGTACAACTTACCGTCTCCACGTTATGGTGTAGTTGTTATTCAATACATTATTATTTATATGGTTCTAATAATGACGTATAATTCATATAAATAATAAATAATACATGATAATGATTCTATATATATGACATACAATCCAATTATATATTATTTTAATAACAACATAATTAAATGGTTGCTTGTGTGTACGTACGGATTACCGTCTCCACGAACATGACAAGATTCATTCCCCATTGTATCCATTCATGACTAATTTTAGTTGGATGATTATAAAATGATTAAAGAAATAATATCATTCTGAATAAAAATAAGATACATCCTTTCTATAAGAAACATTGCTTACATAATAATGCATATAATGTAAATCGAATCAGTTAGAACCCAAAATGATGATAATACTAAAATATTATTATAAAGTAATATTAGAAGATCATATATGATATCATATTAATGTATATAGTTCATGAATAATTTAATAAAAATTATTCGACCATTATACTGGAGGTTAACCTACCCTAGACCATAGAAAAGAACAAGGTAATGGTTAATTCTACAATCTCTTTACTATCTGATGTTATTTTTACGTAAATATCTACTGGGAACTCTTTATCATCCACATCCATGTTTCTTAAAAATGTATTTCAAATAATTTTAACTATTTAATAGAAAACAAGTTAAAGTAATTTATACCATTATTTGATCTTCTATGTTTTTAAAGGAATCATTTAGTCGTTTTTCCTAACAAGGAACATTACAACATTGTCAACAAAATCAAAGTAGGAATGCCTTTTTTAACTTATACGGGGGTGCTGTTATTCTACACCATTATAAAATAATCAAATCTTCCCATAAAATCTTATATGAATATTTCTAAAATAAATTTATTATTTTATAATTATGTAACATTAAAATATTTAAACAAAGTAATATATATTTTTCTCAAATAATTTCAATTCCATCTATGTCAACATCCATGGATGGATTTTATACATGTTTGAAGTCGATTCATTATGATACAGATATTTTAGATTGTATAGAAGGTTCTGTGATATTTTTGACTATGGATGTGTTATTTTTATATCATTCATGGTTTATGGTTAATGTAATGGCATTTCGTATAGTAGCATTCATACGAATGTTTATGTTATATTTCGACCTTTTCACATGAGGAATGTATTAGACATAATATGTGATGGGTGGAGCCCACTATAGCTCCTCGATGCATCAGTAGGCCTCATGAGACAACTAGATGTGGAGTTGTCCAAGGCCTTTTCCAATTTGATATATGGTTTTGGTCGAGGGCTTAATCATTTTTAGATGACTTGGATGAGGCCTTGACAAAATGATTTCAAATGTTCGGAATTATAAATCCCCTCATTATGAAAATAATATTGATGGATCATGTGGTAATACAAATAGTAGAATTCCCATTATTATGTTTTATTATGAAATTTTTTAAGGAGCTCATATACCTGCAATAAAGGTATTCATGTTTATTATTGGTAAAGGCATGTGGTTTGAATTATTCACTATACTTAATATTTATGCTATCTTCCGATGTATTGCTTATCCTTACTAATCATTTCAGCACACTCCATTCTAATGTCTCATTTTACTTGGATATGAAGAAGTTAGTTATTAGTGACTTGTAGGCATATCTAGGAGGCTTAATGTTTCTAATTGAATAAATTTCTGTTGTATTTATTTTCATGTTGTAAAGTTGAACTTATGTATGAATCTAGTTTCCAATAATAGTAAACATATCAGTCTTTCGAGACATGATTTCCTTGTGATCTTTCCAGTGTTATGTAATAATGCACCGACACTAGGTAACTAGGGTCGGGGTATTACAATAATTGTTTATTTAATTAATTTTTTATTTATATTTTATAATATAATATATATATCTATATTGTTATTTCTCTCTATAAGGTTGGTTCTAATAATTCTGATCCTTAATATGGAAGATTATATTGGTGATTTTGTTATATCCGTGACCTTTTTTTATTCATTATCTCTTTTTAATTTCAAAAATTTTGTTGGATGTAATCATCCATGTAATGTTACCATACAAGGAAGGTATTAAATATTTTAATAAAATATTTTCTCAATTTTATATAAATATTGAGTAGAATTTTTTATTTTTGAATCATATATTTTATGAATTTTGTTTATATTGATGTTTAATTTAGGCCAAAAAAAATATTTAAGAATTATAGACATTTAATATGATGAAACAAATTCATTCCCAAATAATTATTTGTTACATTCTCAATCCCATATGTATCTCTTTTACAAAATATTATATTATAATTAATATGTAAAATACCAAAGAAATTTGAAAGATATTTGTGAATCAAGAAAAAATATATAACGAGATTTTTACCTAACTAACATGGGAATGGCCTGGACTAATATCTTTTTCCACTTAAAAATAATATCCCAATGTTGTTATTCTCTAAAAAAATTATACATAGAAACCACTCATGATTTTTTATTAATACCACTATAATGAATGTAATATCTACTTGGAGTTCATTCTGAGATATGCAATGATAGATGATCATAGGTTGAAATATGATTAGAAAAGTAATTTACCTATTCTAGAAATTTTTTTATCCCATATGTAGAGAGAAAAAATCAATGAAGAAAATCAAATCAAATTCAACAATAGGTATAATTATTAAATTTTCAATAAATATACTCCCACAAGTTTTAGTAGCGGCGAGTTATATACATAGGATTTAAATTTCAGAACACAAGTTGTTCTTATCGATAATGATATCTAATTAAGGAATCTCTTATCATATATTTTGACATTATTCAGTGAACAAAATTGGAATAAATTCAAAAAGTGTATATTCTAAGTGAATAATTACTGTACGATATACCAAAAAATGGTTTTGACCCATATCAGCAATTGTGATTACATGTTAATTACATTATTATCTTATTTCTTCTAAATTACTAATGTTAATTGTCCTTAGTAGAACATATATGGGGAAATATATTTCTACAATGAACATATTACATAATATTTTAGTAATAATGTGTTCATGGTAAATTATTTTGGAATATTATAACATCCATTGTATTATACAACATGTTTATCTATATTTTACCTTATTGAGATGGATGAAATATCATCACATAATGTAATTTTTATATTCCATTGATACATTCTTAAGGTGATTCTTCCATCATTTTTCACATGTGGGAAATTTCATATTCTTTCACACATGGCCTATATGAGCTAAACACCCATGATAATCAATTTTTTTGTTATTTAAATTGTTTATAATATCATAGATATTATTTTTTTAATGATTACTCATGAAATAAGGCTAGTAATAACAATATAACAATTATTATACATCCAAACAAATTTAGATTCCATTGGGATATCTAATTCATTGAAAACATTACTCATGGAAAACATGGTTTCTCTATACTATAATAATTTGTTGAATTATGAGAATTTGATGATAATACATAAATTAAATGTTCTATGAAATTAAAATCATTAACATATAATAAATTATTAATAAATGATGTATGTACCACAATATTCAAATCTTTTGGTTTCAACATAGGTTATCCATTTTACGTTCAATAATAATTTATCAAAAATAAATATTTACAAATCTATCACAATGGTTAGTAAAGAGAATGCGAATCATCCAATGAATTTCACACCAATTTATTATAAATTAGAGCCTTCATCCACTTTTTTTAACCATACATGTATTGAAATTATGGAAACACATACAACTATTACATTAAAAAAGTAGTATATTGTTTTATTATATTGGGAATTTTCCCTTGGGTTTACTCAAATGTTTTATTACCTTGATATCATATAAAACATTAATAATCACTAAAAATAAAGAAACAATGCCCCAATTCTAACAGATGTACCCCATAACAACACACATTGATCTTACCAAATCAATCTATACAAGCTATATTAGATACCAATTAATGTATCACAAACCAATACAATAACATATGGTACTACAAACACATACGTAAATTAATATAATTGATAAAAAAAATTAACATAAAATGTTGCATAATTTTACATATCATCAATGTAATTAATCCTTATTTGTCTAAAATTTTCATACATAATCATAGAACCTAATGGTTTACTATCATTCGAGATGAACTACATAGAAAATATTTTTACACATTTTTATTCAATATTCCCTCAACATTGACTATATATGAAATCATGGAAAACAAAATAATATATATAAATTCATGGGGGAGTGGATAATATAAGGAGTGATCTAAAATATGTAATAGAGGATAACATAACAACATGTCATTAAGAGGTATGATCATAATCATATGAAAACAATTATCATTGTATAAATATATAAAAAAAAATTATAATAACATATTCCCAAAAGAATGGTAGATAAAAAATAGTTCCAAATTATCAAAAATATACTATGTTATAAAAATGTATGAACCAAATCTAAAATATTAAAAAATATAGATAATTAAACATAAATTTACTTTCCTACATTCCCAATTATATTTTTGTGTTAACATTTTTGAGAATTAGGTCATAAAATCTATTATTAAATTATAAACACTTCTATAAAAAAGCAATTTTTCACAAGATGAATCATTAACAATGAAACATGATTTATTTTTATAATAATACATTAGATCCTAATATATTTTTTCTTCCCATCCTTTACCCATCCACAAGTTCTTTAAATAAAATATTAAAACATTGTATGAGTAAATTAAAGATCTTTAAGGAAAAAATTTGTTGATATTATGGTATTGTCCAGTATGAATTTTGTAAAATTTCAAGATTATTTACAAATATAGGAACTATGTTTTCATTGGAATATGAGTCTTGGAGAGCATCGATATAGTTATTTTAAAAATATTAAATAATATTTTTCACACACTCAGATTATCTCTTGAATGGTGGAATAACTCCCACCCAAAGTATATGAATAGATTTCCCAGGCCATGATTGAATCCAGAATGAAGCTTCCACCCATGGTGTGATATAAAATTTTTCACACTATACGGCTTGGTTAGAGGTGAGTTTTCAGGTAGTAAAGTGGTAGATTAATTAATATTTAAAATAAATAAATAAATATAAAACATAATCCATCCACACTTCACTTTGGAAAATTACACAACTTAGAGGATTCCTTCCTATCCCTACTCCCGCTCTCTTTAGCTACCAGATGAAAACCAAAATAATCATCGATGTATATTGTCGTTGATCTCCATTTTTATGTATATCATTATCCAATTGAGGACCGTACTGATATGGGCATCAATCTTCAACCACAACTTCGTCATTTAACCCTCATGGTATGTCATTTTGATTTTTAGTCTCAATACCATTCAATTGGAATTATTTTATTGATCTAGTTCCAAATTTCAATTGTGTTTTATTTATGATAGGTATATCTACTAATTTCGTTTTGAATATGGGTGAATTAAGTATTTTATGAAGGTAATCCCCGATAATAATTACCATCTACACGATATTCAGTCTCGAGATCCAAACTATATAGGCCTTCCTATTTGGGGAAGAAGATAATTGGGGACTACATTTTGTGTACCAGAGGTACACACAGTGTAGTTCCCCAATACGTTTGGAAATGGGGGATGGCTTAGGAAACTATGTGAAAACATATATCTATGTACTAACACACGACCAATGTACTATAACATATTCTCTCGTACACACCTATGTGTAAAATACATGGATAGGGGATGGGTGAAGCAGATCACACTGATTACCACCTATACACAACATGTACCATTACATGGGCTATAAACCATGTACACTAGATACCTGGCCATTTTTAGGGTGGGATGGCACACCGTGTAGCCCATGTAGATCTTCTTTAGATCACGTACCTTCTATATATCATTGTATATTACTCATATTGAGGCTGTTGAGAAGAAAATCCTATGTTTTCCACCTAGAGAATGACATAGACAACTATTTTAGCATATAATTTATGATTTGGTCTATTTCAATGAAGACACGTATTTAGAATTGAAAGTATTGGGCTGTGATCAGTGTGAATTTCTGGATTGACTTCAAGGCCAGTACATTCTCCTTACTCATTAGGATGTGGGTCCTTGGGACTCTTATGATCAGTTTGGTTCATGGAGAGATTTGTTGGGACCGATTCACGCCTATGGTACAATGTGTGGTTTTCTCTTACCTCTTTTCTCTAGTAGATATGAAACTCCCCACATCATGGTCATAGATTATTTTACCTCAGGGTAGTTCTTAGGGATGAGACATTATTCCACATAGACTTGAACTTAAAAGGAATTGTAAAACATTCCCAAACAAGATGTGTCCTTATGAAGAGACCGAAAACCATGTTAGAAAATCAGTGCCAGCCAAAATGAATAGAATCAATGTGTGATGATGTATTTCCTTATACCAATGTGTTCAGGGTAGAGATATAAGATTTTGGGCATTGTTGATGGAATTTCGAATCTATTATTACTCCCCAAATGGTTTAGGTAAAGTTTTACCATATTCGTTCTAACTAAAGATCGTGTGCCTCACCTGTGTTAGGGGAAAAACCCTCCATTCATATTGGAATGATATATTTGGAATTCTCATATCACACATGGTTATGGGTCCTATATCTGAGGACTTAGTACTACCCTGACATGGCAGGGAGTGGGCCATCTATATATGATGTATATGTGGATTAGGTACTCCCCTACTGGGAAAGGGGGATATTCCAATATCATTAGGGTCAGAAAACCCATGTCATTCGAGGGTGCGAGTCCTCTTGACACTGTGTGGTACTTCCATACCAAGTTAGTGTGATGGTCCACAATACAAAGAGTTATTCTCCATTGTCGTTTCTTTTTGTGGGTCCTCTATTCATTGAGTATTACTCTCATATTGGATCAGGTTGGCTCCCCACTTATTGTGTAGTACTCCCTATTTATGAGTAGTAATTGGAATAAGTTCCTCAATTACATTTGGAGATCCCTCAGTTGTGAGGTATAGTTATGAAGAATAGATTCGTCAACTTTATTTGATTGATTTTCAGAAAGGAGTTAATTCTCTATTAATGGACTGAAGAACGGTTCAATCCATACATAACAAATATATGTTCTGTGTATTAGGAGGGATCTAGTTCTCCATCGACTTTGGAAAAGTGTATAGTTGTGGGTACCTAAATCCCTCAAATTGAGAATATTCACACAGACCATCATTCAGTGTAGTGCACCCTCAACTGACGGGTAGTAGTAAGGATATAAAGTCTCCACTAGGTTTCATTAGCATTTCAATGGTTGTAAGTGTGTGATGAAAGAACCTCAAGCATTGGGAACTATAGTATGTCAATATTGGTTGTTTCATAAAGAAAAAGTTATCGATTATAAACCATTCATAATGGTGTGGTTGTTCCTAATAATTTTTATCCCTCAGATGGGTTCCATCTGGGATAACATTTCTCATGGAGTGTGTTCTCGTATTTTTTTGTTTAACATTTGTGACTCAAATATAATAAAATTGTAGCTATTATTTTGGATCATCAGGATATATGGAGTCTATATAGATTATATCTAGGATATTTCAAGGATTCATTAAATTTTTTAGCATGTCAGGGCTTGAAACCCCATGTAGACCGAGCTGACATGTCATGTACAACCGTCAATGCTTCAATATAGTGTTTCACTATCGATTGGGTTCCATCTATCTAGGTCGAGTGGAATATTCTATTTCAATTGATCCAATACTATTTTGGGTGTTTTGAGGAAACTACAAAGTATTATTATATATACCGTATCACATGAATTGATAAAACATGTTTTGTGTATTTTTTAGACCACTTAACATTCGATGATGCCCGGGGAAGAACCGAGGCATGTGACATTAGTAAGCTAGATAGACCAAGGTGTTTATCAAAGCTGATTCATGGATATTTCTAGATATTTATTTTTGATGTGATCCCCTCCTTCTGAGTAGGTCATATTATTTTTCACTAATATTTTTGTGGGGGATTATTTTTCCATTTTTTATTCAGTACTTCTATTTTACTATGGTTTGGGATTGATGTATGCCGGAATTTTTGATTCATCCTTTTATATTTATGTACTATTTAATTTAGTTGTGTGTGGGAGTGTGCATACATTTACATTAGGCAATGGCCTCCCTGAGATTAGTTATTCTTATTGAGAATGATTCCAACCCCTATCCTATGGAGGTGGTCCGGGGGTAGTCACAGTTTGTGCCTCGATGTTTGGTCTGGTCATTATAAAGTTGTATCAATGTAATTTTCACACCATTGGATGTTTTTAGAATTTTAACCATAAAATTATTTTGGTGGTTTTAATAAATATATTGTTATTTTGTTTTTAGTTCAACACTAAGGCTATAAACATATGTGATGGTATAGTCACCGACTTATCCATTCACTTGGACTCTGAAAACCTACTTCTCGACTAGGTACATTAGAACACTAGTATCTGGGGAAATAAATGGAACTTCAATCATATAGTACTAGGGTTTTTCAATTAATTTTAATTTTTGAGTCAGCTACATTGATATACTCTATGATTGTGGTTTTTCTATATTGAATTTCAGGATTCCCCCACAACAATAACAATCAAGATTATGTGTCATGGAATTGATGGAAATTCTCCCCGCAATGATGGTTAATTGTAGGAAACTAGTTCTGAAGAGTTACCTATGAGTGGTCAGCCATGTGATCCACCACCCACTGAGGAGCAGGTTGTGCTAGAAATTTAGGATGAGGATACCCTCTGGCTGAGTACATTGCACAAGTTCCATAGGTAGTGAACTCTATGGTTTTGGGGTATTCCAAATCCCCCAGTTACAGATTAATATCTTAAGCATATTTCCCCATTTCCAGAATCTCAGAGTAAGGGTATTATTTGAAAATATATGAATGATTAGAAGGAATAATTCCCTGAGGAGTGATCAGTTTCATAGACTTTCAAAATAAATTACAGACATGATCCTTTCATTAAAATTATAAACATAATATGAACATGGTTAATTCGTTGATAACTCCATTATTATCCTTACTTTACCCAGGATATCAATCATAAAACACTTATTAGAATCCGTAGTAAATTAATCATACCAAAGAAGGAATCTCAGATGGTTATTATGGTTATAAAATATAGGATAAGCTTTCATAAATATGCAAAATCTATTATGGAATAGAATAAAATAGAAAAAAAATGAATTTTTAAGGTAACATATACCATAATTTGGAAATAATAAATCAATTAATATCATTTAATAATTCAAATGGATATTATAATTGTCACATAGTCACATGTTATCTCAATAACTAATACTGTATTGATGAAATGCATAATATTGGACATCTGAAACTTGTTTCCGAGGCCTCATCCAAGACATCTAAAAATAAATGGTTAGGGCCTCATCCGAATCAATATATAGTTTGTCTCATGAGACCAAACAATGCATAATTTGGCTATTACGGGCCCTACCCATCAGATACTATATCTAATTCATTCCAAATATAAAAGGAATGAAACATAACATAAAAATTTGTATTAAAACTAGTACATGATATGTTAATACATTAACCATGCCATGAATGGTGTAAAAATAGTGTATCCATAGTCAAAAATATCATAAAACCATAAATAAATAAACCTCAATTAAGCATAAAATATAAAAAAGTAAGATGAAATATATGAAAAAAATATGAAAAAATCATTGAAAAAATTTCATACAAATATCCTTTTTTACTGGAAAATATTTTAAAATCAGAAAAATTATAAATGGAAAATATTATTTTTTTAAATAACTATGTATAATTGTAAATAAATATTCAAAACGGTAGTGTGACATAACGACATATAACTTTTCTCATTCCAAAAATTAAAAATTTATTTTCATAATTTTTTGAAAATGTCACAATGTAACATGTTTGGAAAAAGACAACAAGATTCCATTAAATATGTTATCTAAAAATTCAAACATGGGTATAAATAAATTTAAAAATTGTAGAAAAATTGTAAAAATATTTTAAATTGTTTCTTGATGAATCCAAGACATGGATGATTAATATTCCCTCACAGATATACCGTATAGACGATCTCTGAAAAAAATGAGATTATGAAATTAACCCTTACCTTGTATTTTATTCTCGTTAAGGGTGTGTTATCCTCATATATAATGGTTAAAAAATGTTATTATATTATAATAGAACCATATCCCTTTTTATTATATATAATATTATTCTCTTATATAATTTTTTTAATATAATTTCAGTATTATTGTTGTTTCGGGTGTTAACAGCTTCATTTTCCTATGCATATTTAGTCGTGAGAGCCATGTTTCATATGAAAAGAACATAATGTATTCATATCTATAATGTTATTAAGTTATTAAATATTATATTTACATATCTTACAACATTTATAACAATTTTTTATTGATTATCATGGAGAATGAATCTAATCATGCCACATAGATGGTAGGTCGTATGATGACACAAGCAACAATATCATTCCCTTAATAGTTTAATGGTATGAAATTGAATAGAATATTAACTATAATGAACAATTATTTTGTCATCATAATTATTTATCACAATTATAGTCAATATTATACACATCCAAAAAAAATATGGTTGAATAAAAAATATCACCACAGCGTGGATTCAGTAAGTTGTATGTACCCACACATGGTGGTATTGTTATTAATAGGATTGATAAATGATGTATATGGTTTTCAAGTGATTATAATACAAAATAAAAAATATATATTATATTGTCTTTAATTATTTGGTATGGAAATAACATATAAAGATAATGTAGAAGAAAATAAGAACTTTGAAATAGGTGATAAAACGATTACCTCTTTTTTGGATATATCTATTTTATTTGCTCTAAAAGAATACAAAAGCTTAGATTTATGCCCCAACTATGGCCTATATAATGTATTTATGGAATTTTGGAGAGTTAATGTTTATGATAGGGTAGATAAAAAAGTTTTGGAGATGGGAATTAATGGGAAATAGATTTTCTCAATAATAAGAGGGGTGGGGACCATTTTGGAAGATCTTAAAATATTAATTTAATATGAAATTATTACCAGTTTCATAATTTTAAATGGTAATTTTTTCAGGAAAATATGAGGGTGGGTGTAAATACCCTCATAAAATGAATTTTATATATATTTAGGTCAAAAAATTAATGAAATATTATTTTTAACTCTTAGTTAAACAGTTTAACTCTTACTGTGTCTTCTTGTAATTTTACACAATAGGGATAATATTGTTACTATAAAATACCAAACCAATACCAATTGGATACTTTATGAAATATTTTACATTATAGATATATTTTCTCTTACTTATATATTTATTTAATTCATATCGTTTAATAAAATAGCATATATTTAAAAATATCATTAATTCCAATTTTAAAACTATTCAATATTTTTATTTTTAAAAATATATAAAAAAAATGATAAATTATAACTATTGAATGAAAACTTCCATTAGTATGTCTAGTTAATCTATTAAATTTTTTTATGTCATTAATTAAGTCAGATAATAATAAGGGTATATTTTTTAATATCATTTAATTTTTAATTTCTATTAATAAAATAATTTCTAATTCACTATTGTAACATAATTAATGGTAATTATTTAATATCGAAAAATTATAAATAAATTTATACATTGTAGGAAATTGATTTATATTTCTTTAGACTATTTATAATCTATGTTATATATTTTATATATCTATATTAATATTATTTTACATATAAGAAATGAGATAGTGATATTTTGTCACATTCGTTAATTTTAATAATATTCATTCCATATTCATGGAAAAGGGTCCACTAAATGATATAATTATGAACCATAGATGATAGGGGTAAAATATTGTCATAAAATTATATTTTTACATGTTTTAGGATAATTTTATAATGTTATTTTTACCATTAATTACCTAGTTTACACATAACAATTATAAGTAAAAATTATTAAAGTTAATATTCATAATGCCTGAAAATAAAAAAACATATTTACAGAATTTGGACGCACTGATTCAAACTATGGAATCCATTTTTCAAAGCTCAAAACAAATAAATTGTAGTAATTAATTTAAAATTTATCCTCCCTGCCAAAATGAGAAACACGTTGTTTAAAAGTAAAAAACCATTGATTGACTTTCATGTGTTTATATCTAATTCTAATGTGAAAATAACTCCAATGGACTATATTATATTTAATTATAAAAACATTATATAGTTATACATTAAATCAAATTTAAAGGATTATCTTGTAATTTAAATAAAATAAATTAAAAAGATGTTTTGATTGAAAATCCAGAATTTTTATTATTCATTAATAATGTAAATATTTCTGAAAAACCCAAAATATAACCCAAAATAAATTTTTATATCCTATTTATAAATAAGAAGATTTTTTGTCAAACATAATATATAAAATTATCAAATATTGGATTTAATATTTGTTCTCCATTAAAAGGTGATAAAATTATTTTTAGAAACAAATAGTCATTTAATGTATAAAATTAGATTAATTATTATCATATTACTAAAATAAAAATTGGATTTTTGTAAAACATATGATTAACTATATAATATTTATATTCCATAATATTTTTAATACTACTAATTCCAACTAATTTAATAGCTATGTTTTATATTATATTAAATAATAATATTTTATTTATATATTATCATTCAGAAAAACTTGGTCTTGTGTATAACACACGATAACTCATAGTTGTCTGTGTAACAAGCTTAATTTGGTGTTTCATAAAAATTAATAATGAAACATTGTTAAATTTATTAATAAATTAAAATATTGTAATGTTTTAGGGTGTTTCATTCTCCCCTACTTCAATAAATTGGATCATTGCAATTTAAAATTGAACTTAGAAAATAAAATGTCGACACTAAAAAATACCATTCTGGAAAACCCACTTTGGAATTAGTGTTAACAATATATAATACTAATGAGAGGAGAATGTTAGTGTGAATGTCACCACAAAATTAGACTTTTTAATAGATTTATAATCGTGGTAAGTAGAGGTATGTACATGGATATAAAATGTATATATTTATAGGGATTGATTGAGGTCACCTATAACAAAAAAGAGTAAAATCAATTGAAAATAGAGGGCCTCCATTACATAAATATAAGATGGTTTAAAATGCCGTCAGTTCAACTGGTTGTTCACTTGAGATAATGATTTAGATTAACACACTTTTATTATAATTTATCCTACAATTGAAGGATTATATTACTATACATATATGTACTATAAAAAAAATACATGATTCCATCAATGTTATATTTTAGTTGTACTTAGATATATTTTTCACTTCATCCTCTATATGGTTACTAAAAATGATATGGATAGACCAATGCATTCAATAAACCATACTTTAACCTCAAATAAGAATATCCATTGTTCAACTTACTCTATTTCAACATTAATACTATGCAAAATACTTCCATCCAAATTCACCATCCAAAAAGGTATCAAAATTTAAAATATCATTCTTAACATCAGATTCCCCAAGAATTGTAATGTTTCTCTTATTGTCACATTCCAAATATTGTTTCACCTTTGAATCCCTAATGATTTCTCAATGCCTCTAAATCTATATAGAAGTTGTACGACAATACTTTACTTATATATATCATAAATCATATAACCATATATAAATAGATTTAATAATTCTTGAATCCAAATACAAATAACTTTAATCATTCGACTTTAATCTTAAAACATTAACTATACATCAACATCATATTCCTTAACACCTCTTTCATCTTATTTATATTTTGTAGTCTCTTCATCATGAACAGTATAACCATTTCATGTATAACCATTTTGTTTCTAACCATTGAAAAATCTCATTGAACATAGTGTGTCACAGATGTCATGGTGATATTCTCATTAAGAATACGTTATAGGATCTCAAAATGATGTTATATTGTTATCAATATTTTTTTACATTCGATTAACCATGTTCATCCATTACCAAATATAAAGGATGATATATTATACTTATATGTATCCTGAATGTCAATTGTGGTGTTATGTTTTCTATTCTATGTTTTTTAAATCTATTTTAAAAGGATGTTCCTAAAATTAATTTTATACCTCCAGTAATGACCTGACCCCATAACCCCAGAACCAATTCATTATTTTAAAACATATCTATCATTACATGGACTCATTTCATGAAGGAAAGATCAGTTTTGAGGTCTTGTAAAATAGATTATGTACCTAGACATTTCATTTCAATTCAAAACGTAATATGAAACAAGTCCTTTATTTTATACCATTATTATTCAACTATATTAACCCTACATATCAACCATAAAACACTTTGTGGAGTCCTAGGAAAATAAAAAATATTATAGAGGATATCTTAGATTCACAGGGAGGTTATAAAATAAAGCATTAAATTTCATAAAAAACATTTAAGGCGTGGTATAAAACATAGGCCAAATAATTTTTCACAAAATATTCTGCATAATATGGAAAGAATAAATCAAAATAATTCCATTTGAATATTCACATGTATATTCTAAGAGTCAAATAATAACATGAAATATCAATTACAAATCTCAAAATGATGTAGTTCATAATGTCAGACACTTGAAACATACCATTAAGGACATTGACATGAAATCTGAAAATAAATGAGTAAGGAATCAGACAAATCCATTTTTTGTTTTCTTCCTGAAACATAACAACGTATTAATGGGATATAGTGGGTTACCCCCTCCAAAAAATAAGTCAAATGAATTTCTCATAAGAAAAGGTTTAAACATAACATAAAAATTTGAAAAAAATTAAAATAAAAAGTGTTAATAATTAAACTACAATCCATTAATGTTATGAAAATGGAACATCCATAGACATAAATATCATAAAATCCACATTAAATCAAACTCAATTAAGCATAAAATCCAATAAAGGATATGGACATAGATGAAAATAGTCTCAAAAAATAATTGAATGTTTTGGATAAAATATTCCTTTCTTACATTTGAATATTTTAAAAGATACGAAATTATAATAGAATAAAATAAGATTGAAAATAACTATGCAATCTAGTAAATTTATCTTAAAATGTTATGGTTAAATAAAAATGTAAATAGCCACTTGTGGCTTATATGGTAAATAAATATTCTTTCAATAATTTGTAGAAAAGGTCACAAAGTACCTTGTTTGGAAAAGGACAGAAATATTGTTTTAAAAACATTTTATAAAATGTTAAACAAGTTCAGAAATGGATTTAAACAAGTATAGTGGTATAAAAAATATATTTTTAAATTCTTTTTTATAGAACATGGCCATGGATGATAATTATTCCCTATTAGATATGTTTTATAAACATTGTTTGATAAAAATGGGATTACGATTCTAACCCTTACCTTGTATTTTCCATTAGTAGAGGAGAACTAACCTTCTGTATGGTGGTCACAACATTTTAATAAATTATTCCACAACCATTTATATATTTAGGAAATCATATATGATCCTCTTGTACCATTTTTTTAATAATATTTTAGTAGTATAATTGTTTTGGGTGTTAACGGCTTCATTTTCATATTCACGTTTTACCCTCTATGTAATGATTCATTTTCATAGTACATATTTTATTCATAAAAATAATTATATTAAGTTAATAAATATATTATTTACATATCATATTACCTTTATAAGCATTCTTGATTTGTTATCATGGATATTAAAACTTATCACGTCGTGGAGACAATAGGCTATATGTATGCACAAGAGACAATATCATTCCTATAATGGTTAAATTGAATGAAATTTAATAGTATATTAATTATAAAGAATAAATATGAATAAATATTAATTATTTATCTCCATTATACTAAATAGTATACCCATCTAATTATATTATTTCTTATTAAAAAATTACACCACAGTGTGGAGACGGTAAGTTGTACATACCATTGCATGGTGATATTGTTATTCATGGTATGTATTAAATGAGGAATATGGTTGTCCCAATGTTATTATAGAATGAAGGTATATTTTTGATACTATATTCATTACTTTTTAATTTAATCCACATAAAAATAACAAGTAGAATAATAAAATAACATTGCAATATGTAATAAAATATTAACATATTTTTTGTGTATCTAATTTTGATTTTCTCAAAAGGACTCCATAGGATAGATTTATTCCCAATGTATGACCTTTAATATGTAGTGATGGAATTTGGGGGAGTAAAGGGTATTTTTACCAATCATGATGACTTTGGAGGAATGAATTAAAGTGAAGCAGATGTTCTCTTTTGTAAGAGGGATGTGGGGGACTTTTAGAAGATCTTCAAACATTAATTAAATATGAATTGATATTCTATTTCAATATCTAAATGCTGATCTATTTCTATTATAAGTTAATTATGGGTCTAAATACCCTAAAAATTAATAGTTTCTATGTTTACGTAATAAAGTAACCATATCTTTGGGATTTAAGCCTTAGTTAAATAGTTTAACTCTTAATGGGTGTTCTTATATTCTTACACTATAGGCCTAATATAGATACAAAAAAATTCCAAAATAACTCCAATTTGATAATTTGTAAAATATTTGACATTATAAATGTAATTTGGATGAAAATTCTATTTTGAATACTTTTATATCATTAATTAAAATAGTATTTATTTTAAACATTCATTTATGTCATCATTAATAGTATTAAATATTTTCATTCAACAAAATATAAAACCATCATGATATCTTCAAAATACTACATAAATAATTTCACTAACATGTTTAAGGAGTATATAAAAGCAGTGTATGTAATTAATTATGTTAAATTATATTTATATTAATATTTATAATATCATTTATTTGGTATTTTTATTAATAAAATAATATCTTCTTCAATATTGTCACATCATCAATGGTCATTATTTAATCTCTAAAAATTATAAAATAATTTCTATGAGGTTTTTAATTCTATTATATTTATATAAACCATTTATAGTTTATGTTATATCTTAGATATATGTATATTAATATTATTATACTTATAAGAATTGAGAGTGCGATAGTTTGTTACATTAAGAAATTTTTATAATATTCCTATCATAGTAATGGAAAATGATCCACTAAATGATTCCATTGATAACCAAGGATAAATAGGGTCATTTTTATTTACCAAGTAGTTTTAATTGTTTTTTGTTATAATTTTATAGTATTATTTTTACCTTTAATTACATGATTTACCCTTAACCGTAGTAATAAACAATTACTAAAGTTACAATCATAATGTTCATATATAAAAGGATGATATTTATATAATATGGACCCAACGATTCCCAAATATAGAATCAATTTTTTAAAATTCAAAACAAATAAATTTAAGTAATTAATTTAAAATAATTCCCTTTGGAAAAAAAATTGTGTTTTTAATGTAAAAACAACTTACAGATTTGCATGTGTTTATATATAATTTTTGTGTAAAAACCTCCAATGACATGAATTATATTAAATGATAAAAATATAATCTCATTATATATTTAAACTTATTAAAATGACAATCTATCATTATAAATAAAATTTATGAAAAAGAAATTTTGAATTTAAATACATCATTTTTTTACTATTCATTTTAATATAAAAGTTAGTAGAAAAACCCAAATATATATACAAACATATTTTTATGCCCCATAAAAAAAGAGGAAGTTCATTTTTTTTAATTCAATATAATAAAGTGTCAAATATTTTATTTAAAAAGCGTTCTCGATTAAAAGGTTGTAATTTTTTCAGAAACAATTATCTTTTTAATGTGTAATGTTGCATGAATTATAATCTTATGGCCATAAAAAATTTGTATGTATGTAAAAACACTTAATTAATTATATAACATATAAATTTCATAATTTTTTTAATAAAATTCATAACATATATTTTAATTTATAGGTTATATATTATATTAAATAATAATATTTTATTAATAAAAGTTATTTGGTAAAATTGTGTCTTGTGTGTAATGAAATACAACTCAATGTTATGTGTAGAGTACACATGACATGGTGTTGTGTAAAAATAAATAATGAAACAAAATTAAATTAATTCAGAAATTAATATATTATAATGTATCTGGGTGTTACATTGAGGAAGTTATGTGAGTTTTCCTCCAGGTGAGGAATCCTCTCGATTAGATGGTGGTCCTAGCAACAAGACTTTTCTTGTGGGTGTGTAGAGAGATGGAGAAATTTAAGGATTTAGTACCATGATGATTCTATGCTCACTTTTTTTGAGTTTGAAAAACACATAAGGGAAGAGTTATACCCTGCCTTGCTGAGAACAGTACCTACAAAGGAGCTTTTCAGCTTCCGGTGGAAAGACTGAGTGGTGCAGAGCTTTTCATAGAATAATTCTATAGTTTTCTTGTTAGACCCAATAATGTTTTGTGGTATGTATTGTTTTCCTACAATCCATTCATATATGGGATTACACTAGTGGGTGTGGTAGTGTTTCTGGTTTGTTATACTCTCTTTCCAAAAGGGGACAAGACCTGTGGGGTATGCCACATTCTTTCAGTGTCTAGCCTTTAATGGTGGGATAAGTATACCCTCTTATATTGTTCATTGGTTTCCTCACATTCACTACAAGAATCCTGACCACAACACACTTGAGGATGTCATCAAACAGTTCGTCCCATCATTTCTATAAATTATGGGTCACGTCAACATGTATTTATGGTTAGCGAGGTAGGGTACCGCAAGACCCCATGATTATAAATGTACCATACTGCTTGGAGATTTCCCCATATTCTAGCCAAAGGGACATATTATCATTTGTTTCATGGTTATGGAATAATATAATTTGGATAAGAGTGGTTTGGCCATGCTGTTTCATCTGATTGTGTTCGTGAAAGTGGCACAAGAACAATCAATGATCTTGCTGGTGTGGGAGTCTTAGAAGTAAACTAATGTTTCTTGTCTCAGTTCCTATAATTTAATTTCAAACATGATAAGAATTTAATATCAAAGTGATTTAGAGACTTGGTTATTGACCACTAAAACTTAGGAATATTTTCTAGAAAATTTATGAATCTACGAATCAACTCGACATAGGAATCTGGGCCCAGAGATCCTTGACGTGGTGATTTTGAATGTGTTAAATATATTTTTTCACTCATGCACATAATTACAAGATATAAGAATTAAATCCTAGATGGAGTCTCATATTAGATGTATATGGCCACAGTATTGTCTAGATCATCTTGATTACCCAAGGCATGAAATAAAAATTTCCACATTGGGATGTTTGGTCAGAGGCATGTTGGTGAGAAATCATGTGGTGGAAACATTTATAATTTTACTAATTTAATTATCATACAACTAAATACCTCCCTCATTTTTTTATTTTTCTCATAAATCAACTAAGAGGATCCGGTATTTACCCCTCTCCTCATATCCTTTTACAATGAAGAAAAACAAGATGAATCTTCAAATTGAAGTGCCCCCGATCTCATTTTTTGACACAGATCATCGTCAAATTGAGAACCACTGAAATCTAGTCATGGATCGTCAGAGAAAGCATAATTTTTTCTCCATAAAGGTAGGTGGTTTTTTATTTTAATTCCCAATACCATTCATTTTGTTTTGTTTTATGGTTCCAATGACAAATAACAATTATTGGAGATCCATGATTGATAGATCTATGAATTTAAAGTTGAATCTATAAGGCCCATGCCTTAAACCTTACTTAATATTGAATTAATAGAAGAATTCACATTGAGGATCTTTTCAGGTTTATAGATTTATAGAATTAGGAAATAACTATTACATCTCAAAAGATTACAAATTAGAAATTTCCACTAAGTTTCCATAAAGTAAAAACTCATATTAAGAAACATGTCTAGTTCCATGTTTTAGATAGCATGACTTTCCCTTGATCCCATCCTTGACCCTATTCCACACTAATTCCTATGAAAAACATTTCAAATAAAATTGGGGTGAGCATAAAAAGCTCAGTAAGGGATAAACATAGAATGAAAACTGTTAGTTATTCAAAACAACAAGTAAACCATGTATACTTTATCAAAGTTATACCTTCACCTTCATGAAGTAGTAAAAACTCTTCACTGAAAAAAAATATCAGTACTTACCCTTTTTTAACCAAAGGATTACCATAAAACCCATATAAAGAACACATAACATATAAAGGTAACATGGGACATAAACATACTTAAGTGGAATAACCATACGGTCGACTTCCACACATATCACTTAATGGAATAGCCATACGGCCAACTTCCATACATACTTAATGGAATAGCCATACGACCGACTACCATACCCAATGCATTAAAGGTTTTAACGTAACCACCCGTCCTGGTATTCACGGCACCACCCGTCATATAGTTTATCATGTAACCACCCGTAAAATGTACAAGTACCATCATTACACATAAAATATTGAAAATATAAACATTTCAATAACAACATTTCATTTTATATCAAAATAAGTAATTCCAAGATATTGAATTAAGCAATCCATTTTCAAAAACCATTTAAATGAGATTTTTGAATCAAAGTGTACCATACCACTTTGATGATATTAATGGAAATATAATTTTAAAATATTAATGCCCATATAAATAAATACTGAAAACCATTTTGAAAACATGGACATTAATGATAAATATTTAGAACAATGAATCCTTAAACACATTTAAAATGATATTTTTTTAAAGAGTTTTTAACAAAATGAGAGACTCTTGAATGCCAATAATTGCAGAATAACATGTAATCCGAGCTTAATAATATCATGAGAATAAAGGGATTCATGATATAATATGTCAAAGGATAATATACACACCATATAACAGTGAATTGGTGCATAACAACAATAATGTCTCAATGGAAATGGAAATTGAGATGAAATCCATTATCAAGATGGTATCCTTAAATTAAGGATAAATCTATAACATAATTATGTGTGAGAAATTTAAATACACCCAATATAAGTGGATATTAAGTGTGAAACAATCAGAGGTCATTCACACATAATCTTGTAAAAACAAAACCAATGACATTGATATTTAATTCAATTAAATGAGATTGAGTTATGATTTCCCATACAAGTTCGTAAGAATTTATCAATGATATGATTATGTGTAGAAATACCATATCCACAAAAAGGTATGTGGAAATTAAAAAATAGAGATTCCACACATAATCTTGTCATAATAAAATCAAGAAGTAAAGGTTTATCCCAATGAATTGAAAGTGGGTTAAGAAGTTCCCTTACAGAAATCTGACAGCCTAACAGCATCACATTAAAATTCAGAAAATGAGTTGATGAGAGATAAAAAGGGAATCTCATCACTTGGAAATAAAATTTAAATCAATAAGGATATATAATAACATATCCCAACATAATATTATGTGAATTAAAAGACATAACAAAAGAAGTCTTTTACAAAAATTGGAGGGTGAAGGTTTCCCTTACCGACATGGGTATCTTTCGAGACATGCACCCCGTGAAAGAAGGACAATACAACATTGATGTAAATACTCATAAATGAATTTATATTACACAATGATAAAAATAATGGGAATTACATAGACCACTCAAAGGAAATTGTGGCAAATGTAGCATAAATCTCACGGGAATAAAAGTGAGATGAAAAATCCCTTACGAAAACTCGGTAGCCTAACAACGCCACATAAAACTTACAAAAATAGATTGATGAGATAAAATATGGACCCTAATAATATTAACATAAAGTTTACAGAAGGAGGAATATAAAATAACATCCCCCAACATAAAAAATAAGAGTTTAAAAGAAGTTACATAAAGGAGAGTACTTAAAAAGAAAGAGATATCTTTGTTCTCTTACGAAAATTCGGCAGCCTAACGGCGCCACTCAAAACATCCAAAATGGATTGATGAGAGAGAATAGGGTCTATCATCATATGAACATAAAAATTACAGTATTATTAATATAAAAGAACATCTCAATAACAATAAAGATGAGCTTTAGAAGGAATGACATAAAAGAATGTACTTATAAAGAAAGAGAGGAGTAAGATCTCTTACCTCGGGTCCGACTTGACTCGATCATTCTTTAATCTCCTGAATAATGAACTTGAGATAATTTCTAATTCCATAAGAACCTTTTTCATGTTAATTATTCCTTTTATATCACTTTTTACCATGTCATAAACATTATTAAATCATTTAAGTTATTAATGTTTGTTTTGTCGATATTTGGTTCTTAAGTCGAAAGTGGACTTCTTACAATTTACATGTTGTTCATGTGGTCAAGGGTTCATTATATCCAGAATTTTATTCATGATATAGATATCATATATATCATATATATACATTATATTCATGAATTTATAATATTACATAACATTTATAGTTAAGAAATGAAATGCACCGTTCATGGAGACGGTAAGCCGTACGTACGCATGAACGCTACTTCCATTTCTATTTCATATTTAATGGAATTAAAACATAATTATACATAATAGTATTTTAATTCCAGTATGGTATCATTTATAATATCATTATATATATCGTTTATACACACCACATATGGTATTAACGAATCAAATCCCTTTGAGGGGGCGGTAGTCCGCATTTCCTTAAATGATGATATCGCGTTTACCAATAATGGAAACCATAAAGGTATCCCATAAATGAAAAATAAAGAAGCTTAAGTAAAACATAAACATATTAGATATCATATATAAATATATTGTCAAATTAATGGCCACCTTTGAAGGTGTTAGAATAATGTTGAACAATCATCATTTCGGGAGGTAGAAATTCGCCATCCACAGAAACAGTATGTTCTTTAACAATTAGATGTAGGTGTGTGTAAGTGTAGCTCGAAGAATTCTTATAACAACATCATATTATATTGAAGATATTGTATTTTGTTACAAAATAAATGAATAAAATGTGTTTAGGTTGTTGGAGAAGCAAAATAAAACAAAAGCACTCAAGCGAAGACATTACCTTAAAATCAGGTAACTTCCTTTGATTTGAGCTCAAAGGCTTCCTTGGAAAGGATTCTGCCCAAATTGAGGCTTCAAGGAGTTGGAGAGGGATGTGGAGAGACAAAATGGATAGTTTTTGGCCGAGCCATAGTCTTTGTAAGTGTGGGTAAGGAGGTAGATGTGGGGGCCTTTTATAAGAGAGAGGAGGGGCACTCTTGGAAAGGTATAAAATGTAACTTTATTTTCAAATGATTTTCGGATTTTAATGGTCCCAAATTGATTTTTTTAGGATAAGGTGATACGGGTTCTAAATCCACCCATCCAATAGGTTTTGGACATGTTTAGGTCTTATATATTACATTATCTTTCCATTTTATTTAAATTGTTAAATAATGAGGTAATCGCTGCATCATCATGATGTCATAAATAATTTAATTTATTTAATCTCTAAAAATTATTTAAAAAATACTATAATGTAGTAAATTTTATTAGATTTCCAATGAATATTTATATTCTAAAAGATCATTTATGTAGACAAAATTAAAAATATTTTACTTAGGTGATACATTCTTTGTTAAATTTAACATTTTTTAAAAATAAAAAGATAAAAAGTCACTTTCTCACAAAAGTGATTCCATGGGGGCCCCAAGTTTGGCACAAGGCATCCCATTGTCGGCCATTAGACAACCAGTAGCCTTAGGAAACATTTTGTGGTCATTTTTTTTATTATTCTGATATTATCTTATTATCTTTAACGACTCGATTACTCATTAATCAAGATAATTAAAGATAATTACCGTCGTTACTATTGAAAATGTCCAAAAACAAAAGAGTCTTAATTACATAATTTGGGCCTTCTGATTCAAAATATATAATTCATTTTACCAAATTACAAACACATAAATTGCAATAATTAAATTAAAAAAAACTTCTCGTTGTCAAAACAAATAGCAGGTTTTTAAGAAACAATATTTATGAAAAGTCTGGCACTTGTGTATGCCTAATTCCAAAGTGAAATTAATCCCAATGACCATCATTGAATTACATGGTAAAAATTTATTCTAATTACACGTTAAAACAAATTAAAAAGAGAAAAACACCAAAAATTAACCCAAGGTAAATTTCAATGTACCAATCATAAATAATATGTTTATTTTGAAAAATATAGCATAAAAAATTGTCAAAAAGTGGATTTAAAAGGGGTTCCCCATTAAAAGGCGGTTAATCGACTTTTTAAAGCATATTAGAATGTTTACGCTTAAAAACTGGATTCATTTGCATTTTTAATACTCTAACATTTATTGTAGAGAGTAAAAATATTTGACAAACATATATAATCATTTTTTAGTTAGATCTGTTCATTCCCACCATTACAATGGCTAGGCGTTAACTACCATTTAAAATAATATTATTTTATTATTAGAGTGCAACGTAAGATTCCCCAGAAACTCGTTGTTGCGTATTCGGTACGCCATCGAGCATAGCATCCACTTTAAAGTAATATTAATATTTTATTCAAAAATATGGATAAATATAGAAATGTTATATTCTTTATTTACCTGGGGTGTTACAACCTTCCCCGCTTTTGGGAATTGCATCCTCGCAATTTTGAAATTGAGCTTCGAAACATCCTTGAATGTCCCACATCAGAATAAGATTCGGTAAAACAATCACATTAAAATAAAGAAAGATAAGTACAAAGGTCACCTGAGTTAACCCATACTAGGATTCCATGTATGAAAATATGGACATGGAGGAAAAGAACAAAGGGTCATGTTCTGATGGAGAGTGATAGAAAACAAGTTTCGGTGAAAGTTAACAATAAGAAAATCACAAACTTGTGATGGGTTAAACGGTATTTGATTCCCCAGTAGGAAAAGTTAATAGACAACATTTTTGTTTTAAGTTAATTTTTATTGAAGAATTTATTCATAAGGAAACATAATCACTTATCTTGTTGACTTTCAACTTTTATTAGATTCCTTACACAAACTCATATTTTCTCCAAAAGACGAGTATTTAGGAAGACTTGTTCACATTAAGAGTACTATAATCAACTTCTAGAGAATCACCTAATCCACAAAAGAGAACTATATACATACCATGTCTTTAGACATTAACCAAAACCAAAACCAAAAAGGTTAGTAAAAGATCAGATAATCCAGAAAAGGATAACCCTTTATAAAAAGAAAATCTATTCTTAATCTCCAAAATTTGTCCAACAAAACCCAAAGTTCAACGAGGACCATTCGATAATCAATTTGTCCATAAAATTCTTCAAAGTAAACCAAAATAAGATTGAAACCCAAATATTTGATGGATTTAGTCACATAGTCTTCCAAGTTAAATCGTAACATTTATATCCAAACAACATTATTTGCTCTTAATGTCTCGTATTGAAAGGTAATTAACCTAATCACATGTCCTCCATGATAGGTTAATAAATATCCATTGATAACCCAAAATCAACTTATTCTTAATTCATAAAATCATCAAACTAAAAAGAATCAGTCAAACTAACTACGGACTTCACGTAGTCCAGTGGTAGGCGATAAATACCAGTTTCATTTTGGTTGTGGGTTCGATTCCCGCAGCTTTGTCCGACGCGACAGGTTTTCACATGGTCTGCATGTTGTCATTTTTCCAAAACTATATAATTCTCAAAACATTCCCCAAAAAGAGATAAAATCATAAAAAATAACCATAACATAATTTAACCTCAATTTTATCTCTTTCCTTTCACTTCCATCATATAGTAACCCATAATTACCTCAAAATTAAGGATCATATAAACCCAAATGTTTCTTTATAACTATGTCCACAAAAGAACAGATAGCTATTCCTTGAATAAAATTTTCATATTTTCAACATCAGGGTTACACATACTATAAAAAGTCGTCCAATGTAACCCCATCATCAAAAGAGACTTAATACTCTTAAGAATATCACAATAACTCTTGAAGCCCTTATATGTTGACATCTTACTCATTCAACATTCTTCACGATCCATTAACCATTCCTTTACAACTTATTCTAAAATACTTCTTTCATATAAACAAAATCATGAATCATATCCTAAGATTCCAAAATAGGAAAACAATAGTTATGAAATAATCCATACCCTGGATTGGTCATTTTCAGTTTCTTCATCCTCAATCGGAATGGCATTAGGTATTGGTAAATGAACATCTGTACGATCTTGGTGATCCCATTCATGAAACTTCTTCATAGGACATGTGTTTGCATAATGACCATGCACACCACATTTAAAACATTCAATTAATCCCTCAAAAAGAACTTCTTTCCCTTTCCTCGAGTAAACTGGATGCTTCCTTTTTCCATGGAATGTTCTTTCTTTATGACCATCATTTCCACATCTATTGCATATTTTTGTCCCTTTGAAACATTTTCCTAGGTGTTTCCTTCCACATTTTTGACACATAGGTTTTTTAACACACTTAACTTTATGATTATTACATGTAGTTCCGTAGGGATTTGTTTCTCGCATATATGATGCCTTAGAGAAATAACTAAGTTTTAGGTGGTCAATCATGACTCCAGATAGTTGGTTGAGGATAATCACAAGAGTTCTCATTGCATCTCCCATATCATTCAGTTGCTTGCTCAAAAAACTGTCACAGTTTCCTTCACATCCACTGTTACTTTGGTGGCTGCTAGATCCAGCCATTTACTAAAACCAAAAAGGTCAGTGTGAGTATATCAACAAAACCATAATCTACTAATGAGGAAGATAAACACTAAGATATACTTACTCATTCACTTTATCTAAAACTATGACTCTTTCTGAAATCCTAACCATTATGGTAATGTCACTTATGCTTAAAGAATACCCTAACCTCTAATGTTATCTAAACCAACCTTTGATACCAACTATAAGGACCAGGCCTTAAACCTTACTTAATATTGAATTAAATGAATAATTCACATTGAGGATCTTTTCAGGTTTAGAGTTTTAGAGAATTAGGACATAAATATTACATCTCAAAAGATTAAAAAGTAGAAACTTCCACTAAGTTTCCATAAAGTAAAAACTCTTAATAAGAAACATCTCTAGTTCTAGGTTTTAGATAGCATGACTTTCCCTTGATCCCATCCTTGACCCTATTCCACACTAAGTATTGTGAAAAATATTTCAAAAAAAAAACTTGGGGTGATCATAAAAAGCTTAGTAATGGATACACAAAGAATGAAAACTGTTAGTTATTCAAAACAACAAGTAAACCATATATACATTATCAAAGTAATACCTTCACCTTCATGAAGTAGTAAAAACTCTTCACAGAATAAAATATCATTACTTACCCTTTTTTAACCAAAGGATTACCATAAAACCCATATAAAGAACACATAACATATAAAGATAACTTGGGACATAAACATACATAAGTGGAATAACCATACGGTCAACTTACAAACATATAACTTAATGGAATATCCATACGACCAACTTCTATACATACATAATGGTATAGCCATACGTCCGACTTCCATACCCAATGCATTGGAGGTTATAACTTAACCACCCGTCCTGGTATTCACGACACCTCCCGTCATACGGATTATCACGTAACCACCCGTAAAATGTCCAAGTACCATCAT
Source organism: Viscum album (assembly GCA_963277665.1). Lineage (NCBI taxonomy): Eukaryota > Viridiplantae > Streptophyta > Magnoliopsida > Santalales > Viscaceae > Viscum > Viscum album. The sequence continues at coordinate 1,656,762,653 of OY728126.1, read as the reverse complement.
TACACATAAAATATTGAAAATATAAACATTTCAATAACAACATTTCATTTTCAATCACAATAAGTTATTCCATGATATTGAATTAAGCAATCCATTTTCAAAAACCATTTAAAAGAGATTTTTGAATCAAAGTGTCCCATACCACATTAAAGATTTTAATGGAATTATAATTTTAAAACATTAATTTCCATATAAATAAATACTGAAAACCATTTGGAAAACATGGACATTAAAGATAAATATTTAGAATAATTAATCTTTAAACACATTTAAAATGATATTTTTGTTAAAGAGATTTTAACAAAATGAGAGAATCTTGAATATAGATAATTGCAGAATAACATGTAATACGAGCTTCATAATATCATTAGAATAAAGGGATTCATGATATTATATGTAAAAGGATAGAATAAACACCATATAAGAGTGAATTGATGCATAACAACAATGAAGTCTCAATGGAAATGTAAATTGAGATGAAATCCATTATCAAGATGGTATCCTTAAATTAAGGATAAATCTATCACATAATTATGTCTGAGAAAAATGAATAAACCCAATATAAGTGGATATTATTTTTTAAACAATCAGAGGTCATTGACACATAATCTTGGAAAAACAAAACCAATGACATAGATATTTAACTCAATGAAATGAGATTGAGTTATGATTTCCCATACAAGTTTTTAAGAATTTATCAATGATATGATTATGTGTAGAAATACCATATCCACAAAAGGTTTTTGGAAATTACAAAATAGAGATTCCACAAATAATCTTGTCATAATAAAATCAATAAGTAGAGGTTTAACCCAATGAATTGAAAGTGGGTTAAGATGTTCCCATACAGAAATCTGACAGCCTACTGGCGTAACTTTAAAATTCAGAAAATGAGTTGATGAGAGATAAAAAGCATATATCGTCACTTGGACATTAAATTTAAATCAATAAGGATATATAATAACATATCACAACATAATATTATGTGAACTAAAATACATAAAAAAAGAAGTCTTTTACAAAAAGAGGAGAGTGAAAGGTTCCCTTACAGACATGGGTATCTTTCGAGACATGAACCCCATGAAAGGAGAACAATAAAACATTGATGTAAATACTCATAAATGAAATTATATTACACAATGAAAAAAATAATGGGCAGTATATACACCAATCAAAGGAAATTGTGGAAAATGTAGCATAAATCTCACGGGAATAAAAGTGAGATGAAAAATCCCTTACGAAAACATGGCAGCCTAACAACGCCACATAAAACATACAAAAATGGATTGATGAGATAAAATAAGGTCTCTCATAATATTAACATAATGTTTACAGAAAGAGGAATATAAAAGAACATACCCCAACATAACAAATAGGAGCTTAAAAGAAGTGACATAAAGGAAAGTACTTAAAAAAGAGAGAGTTTAGATCTCTTATGAAAATTCGGCAGCCTAACAGCGCCACTCAAAACTTCCAAAATGGATTGATGAGAGATAATAGGGTCTCTAATCATATGAAAATAAAAATTAACGTAAGATTAATATAAAATAACATTCCAATAACAAGAAAGATGAGCTTTAGATGGAATGACATAATAGTGTACTTAAAAAGAAAGAGAGGAGTAAGATCCCTTACCTCGGGTCCGACTTGACTCGATCATTATTTAATATCCTGAATAATAAACTTCAGTTAATTTCTACTTCCTTAAGAACCTTTTTCAAGTTCATTATTCCTTGTATATCACTTTTTACCATGTCATAAACATTATGTAATCATTTAAGTTATTAATGTTTGTTTTGTTGATATTTGGTTCTTAAGTCGAAAGTGGACTTCTTACAATTTAAATGTTGTTCGTGTGGTCAAAGGTTAATTATATCCAGAATTTTATTCATGAAATAGATATCATATATATCATATATATCCAGTATATTCATGCATTTATAATATTACATAACAATTAGAGTTAAGAAATGAAATGCACCGTTCATGGAGACGATATGCCATACGTTCACATGAATGCTACTTCCATTTTTATTTCATATTTATGGAATTAAAACATAATGATACATAATAGTATTTTAATTCAAGTATGGTATCATATATAATATCATTAAATATATCCTTTATACGTACCACATATGGTATTAACGAATCAAATCACTTTGAGGGGGCGGTAGTCCGCACTTCCTTAAATGAAGATATCGCGTTTACCCATAATGGAAACCTTAAAGGTATGCCATAAATGAAAAATAAAGAAGCTTAAGTAAAACATAATAATATTAGATATCATATATAAATATAGTGTCATCTTAATGGCCACCTTTGAAGGTGTTAGAAGAATGATGAACAATCATCGTTTCGGGAGGCAGAAATTTTCCATCCACGGAAACAGTATGTTCTTTAACCATTAGATGTAGGTGTGTGTAAGTGTAGCTCGAATAATTATTATAAAAACATCCTAGTATATTTAATATACTGTATTTTGTTACAAAATAAATGAATAAAATGTGTTTATGGGGTTGGAGAAGCAAAATAAAACAAAAGGACTCAAGCGAAGACATTACCTTAAAATCGGGTAACTTCCTTTGATTTGAGCTCAAAGGATTCCTTGGAAATGATTCTGCCCAAATTGAGGCTTCAAGGAGTTATAGAGGGATGTGGAGAGACAAAATGGGTAGGTTTTGGCCGAGCCAAAAGCTTTGGAAGTGTGGGTAAGGAGGTATAGGTGGGGGCCTTTTATAAGAGAAGAGGAGGGGCACTCTTGGAACGGTATAAAATGTATCTTTATTTTCAAATGAGTTTCGGATTTTAATGGTCCGATATTGATGTGTTTCTAGGATAAGGTGATAAGGGTTCTAAATCAACCCATATAATAGGTTTTGGACATGTGTAGGTCTTAGATTTTATATTATCTTTCCATTTTATTTAAAATGTTAAATAATGAGGTCATCGCTGCATCATCATGATGTCATAAATAATTTAATTTATTTAATGTCTAAAAATTATAAAACAAAATAATATGATATATGAAATATTTATAGCTTTCCAATGAATATTTATAGTCCAAAAGATCATTTATGTAGACAAAATTAATAATATTTTACTCAGGTGATACATTCTTTGTTACATTTAACATTCTTTAAAAATAAAAAGATAAAAAGTCAATTTCTCATAAAAGTGAATCCATGGGGCCCCCATGTTTGGAAAAAGGCATCCCATGGCCGGCCATTAGACAACCAGTAGACTTAGGATACATTTTGTGGTCATTTTTTATTATTATGATATTATCTTATTATCTTTAACTACCTGATTACTCATTAATCAGGATAATTAAAGATAATTACCGTCGTTACTATTCATAATGTCCAAAAACAAAAGTCTTAATTACATAATTTGGAACTTCTGATTCCAAATATGTAATTAATTTTACCAAATTCCAAACACATAAATTGAAATAATTAATTTAAAGGAAATTTCTAGTTGTCAAAACAAATAGCGGGTTTTTAAGAAACAATATTTACGAAAAGTTTGGCACTTGTTTATGCCTAATTCCGAAGTGAAATTAATCTCAATGACCATAATTGAATTACATGTTAAAAAAATATATTCTAATTACACTTTAAAACAAATTAAAATGATAATATAACAATATAATTATATTAGATGAAAAATCAGTTTTGATGTAAAATGCAGTATTTTTGACTATTCATTGAAAAATGAACAGTGTCAGAAAAATACCAAAAATTAACCCATGGTAAATTTCAATTTCCCAATCATAAATAATATGTTTATTTTTAAAAATAGAGCTTATAAAATTGTATAAAAGTGGATTTAAATGAGGTTCTCCATTAAAAGGTGGTTAATCGTCCTTTTAAAGAATACTCGAATGTTTACGCTTAAAAACTGGATTCATTTGAATTTTTAATCCTCTAACATTTATTGTAAAGAGTAAAAATATTTGAAAAACATATATAATCATTTTTTAGTTAGTTCTGTTAATTCCCGCCATTACAACGTTGGGGCGTTAACTAACATTTAAAATAATATTATTTTATTATTAGAGTGCAACGTAAGATTCCCAAGAAACTCGTTGTTGCGTATTTGGTACGCCATCGAGCATAGAATCCCCTTTAAAGTAATATTAATATTTTATTCACAAATATGGATAAATATAATGATTTCATATTCATTATTTACCTGGGGTGTTACAGATTCGGTGTAAACTGTGCATTTTTATAGGTAATTACTGACTAGAATTACCATATACATCATGTGTAGTCCATAAACACATCCCATGTAGTCCTTTTTATTCTAGAAAGATGATTATTAAGGACTACATGCCATGTACCATAGTTATACACCATATAGTTTCCCAATCTGTATGGTTATGGGATGTGGCATAGAATCCAAGTGAAAACCCATTGTATTATACTAACAAAATTCCAATGTACACAAACATGGTGTTCGGTATATGGAAATGTGTAAAATAAAATTCACGGGGCCATGTGAAGTATAAAAAGTCATGTACAACATATAAATTCCATGTAGCACTACAGGTGTTAGAAATCGTCTAAACAGAATACATGACCATGTTCTCGAGCGGATTCACATGTCGTGCATTACCTTATTCACAAGGTGTACTCCTAGTGGGTCTCCATGAGATCTTTATCCATCCATATATCTTTATCTATGAATCAAATTAGGCTTTTAATCATACTATCCTGAGTGTCATTCGATGCAAAATGTGATGTAGGAATCTGTTTCAGCAGACAATGTATGAGGTGTTGCATTTAAATATAGACGCTTTTATTGTGGTGTAAGTCTTGGATAGTGATTAGGTAAACCACTGTGTTAATGTTAGGGTCGGTACATTTCAATTCATATTTTGGATGTGGATCCCATATATTCTTTAGTTCATTTTAGTTTTTGAAGAGTGATTCTCGGACATATACTCCATTATAGAATTAGTGCACGAGTTTCCCATACCTCTATGCATTAGAAGATATGGGTATCCCCAAATTTTGGGAGTGAGTAATTTTAGCTATAGGTAGTCCATTGCGATGAATGATGTTTTTGAATACCCATTGACTCACATGTAAGAATAACTCTTTCCCAACTAAGATGCATCACTGTGAAGCAACCTAAAACTATGTGGGTGAGTTTTTGTAAGCCAAATTATACAGTATAAAGGTGTAGTAATTGATCTCCTTAGACTTATGTGTTCAAGTATGACATGTGTGATACAGGGAATCCTCTATGGACTGTCAAATTTTTTATACTCCCCAAATGATTTAGGGCATGGATTCCCCATATTGTTTGTTAAGGTGGAAAATTCTCGCCTTCATTCCAGGGTATGTGCCCCCATATTTGTTTGGAAGATAGTGTACGAAGTCCCCTATTAGACTAGGGTGTGATTCCTCTATCTGTGGAGTCGATATAACCATGTCACGTCAAGATGAAGGTCCTACGAATGTGATGTATAGGTAGAGTGGGTTCACCCTACTGGTAAATGGTGCAGTTCCTCTATAATTGGATTCACAACTCCCCTATCATTACAGGATGGTGGTCCTCAACCCACTGAGTAGTACACCCCTACAAGGATAAGGTGTGGGGCCTGGATCTATGGAGTGGTACTCCTCTTTAGTATGAGGTTGTAGGTTATCCATTTTCAGAATAATAATCCCATATTCGACCAGGGAATGATTTTTCACTTATGGAATTTTACTCCCTCATATCAATAGAAATGGGGAGTTGGTCTTCCATAAAATTTGGATCTCCCTCGACAATGATAAAAAATTACAAGGAGTAGTCCCCTCTACTTGGTGTGAATGATACCTAGAAAAGTGTTATTTCTCCCTCAATAGACTAGAGTACATGACACTCTATACCAGATTAATAGTGGTTCTATGGGATATGTATGAGCTAATTCTCCCTCGAATATGGAGATGTATCGAGGCACATGTCCCTCCATTCTCTATCATAATAAAAATTCCCATAGTGAATGCTATAGAGCAGTTCTCCCTCATCTATAGGGATGTGGTGAAGAACAGTAATGTCCAAATCATTTCATTAGCCTTGAGTAGGGAGATGGTTAGTGATGGAAAAACCTTTGGTTTTGGGCACTAAAACTGGACCATATAAGTTGTTCCTATTATAGGATGTTCTCCTAGACAAATAATTTGGAATATTGTGTTCATTCACGAGGTAGTGTATCACTCAGACGAGTTCTATTTGTGATGAATGATCTGTTTGTGTCTTTTATCCTAGGTTTTTCACCTTTAGAGAATAAATCATAATCCTATTACTTTATATGAAGTAGGATCATCACGAAACATGGTATCTGATATGATTATATTTGTGTGATATCAGGGAGTCCTTGTAGTGTTGTCTCATGTCGGGGATGAGTCCCCTTATTGGTCAAGATGTATTGTCATGAAGATCCAATGATGGATGAAGATAAAGTTTCTTTCTAGATGAGGGTTCCCTAGAGCTATGTTGATTGTATTTCAACCTTTCAATTTCTCCCTTTTTTATTTTGGGGTTTTGGGGAGCAAACTAATTATTATTATACACTCTTGTGCATTATATTTTTCCATGCATGTTTTGTTTATTTTGTAAACATATTTTCAAGAGACCCTTGATCAAATCTAGTAATAGAAATATTTCCAATTAATTTTTGAAGTATTGTAGAAGCACAGTAGAATGCACTATAGTAGGTATTGTTCAAAACTGTAGCAGTTGAATCTATTCATCCATCTAGGCCTCTGGTCTACCTATTTGGTCTTAGGGGCTGGCAATTCTTTCTGGCCACCCAGGGACTTCAAGAATGTTGTCTTTCATGGACCACATGCCACCATAAGGCCATAGGGCCACCCCAAGGCATTCAATAAACAATATTATAAAGATGTTCCTATTATACTACAATGGACAAGGATTTATATGATGATTAATGTAAGGTTCATTCTCTAGATTATAGCAACCTAGAATTGGAAGTATGAGAGAGTATGGCATTACTATCGGAACTGAGGCTGTGCATATTGTCCTTAGATAGATATACTAAAATCATTGCAAATAGGGATCCTTATATAATTACATATAATGGGGAGTAGAAGTTTTATGTTTTCTTTTCTAGGTTACACCCTATAAGAACTAGGGGTCAGGTAATTGTCACCAAGACTTCAGACCTTGTAAGGGTCCAACCTCACCACTTGAAAGGTGGATCACGAAAAATAATAAAATATGAAGGCCTTCAAGCCATTCCAACTGACCGTGTAGACCACAGTCCATTCAACAATGTCCATAGATGACTGAAGGCAGGCAGATCATAACATGCTATATCAACTGATTTGTTTACCATTGTTGAGTTGAGGATCCTTACAGTAGTTACATTTGGCAGCAATCCCCACCTTTTGAAAAAGTTGGACACTTTTTCAATTTCTTTTTGATGGGTATTTTTTTACCTTTTTTACATTAGTAATTATAATACACTCTAGTTTGGTATATATTTATGAATCCATTTTAGTTATATGTTTTAATATCTATAAAATATTTCATTTTGGTTTTTGTGGGTGTGTGGGTACTTGTACATTAAGAAAAGGCCACCTTGATTTTAGTTATCCCTTTGGTGAATGTCACCATCCCCTAGACTATAGAGGTATGATTGAGGTATGCACTGATTTTCCCTATTTCAAGGTTGGTTCATGATATAAATGGAAGCAATAATCTATAATTTTAATGAATGAAAACATTTTCACAATGATACTGCTTTTACACATTTATCATATGCTCGTTATCATACCTTAGGAAATTATATCATTACTATAAAAGAATAGAACAATAAATAAATCCTAAAATTTATCTTGTAGAATCACTTTTATATCAATCTTAAAAATAATTTATCTCTCCTTGATACATAGGGATTAACTACCATGGTTACACATGGAATAACAATGGCTGCATGTTCCATAAATTACTTAGGGGAAACCTAATCGGTTAAATATATCCTTTTTTATAAATGTATTGGAGTGGTATAATGTCCTCACCTATCATTGGAATATCACAAAACCAACCATAATAATAAAAATTCCCAATAACCATAATATGAAAATAACAGATCAATAATTCATAAATTAAACATTTTTTATGAAACTAAATTTTCCATTTGGAAATTGTTTTCATTTTTATAATGTTGTGCACATTAAATTGAAAATATTTTATTGGGAAATAAACACATCATGTTTTAAAGGGAACATAAAATCAGTAATTTATCATAATAGTGTGAAAATCATTTAATATTGTATAAGTAAAAAAGTAATTTCCTTTAATAAAATGTTTTGTAATAAGAAAATATGAAATTTAAAATAAAACTCCCTTACCATATATATAAATTCATTACACAGTAGTAATTAATATCACGGGTAATCCAATAGAATTCATTACGTACCTAAATAATAAAATTTTCATTCATTTTTTTTTCATAACCATTTTACTGTGTTAATTTTTGGACAATTCAATGAGTTTTAAATATGTAAATTTTTATTCCAAGAGAATGTGATTCATGGAGTTTCTGTCGGTACCCATGGGGATAATTATTGGAAATCATGTAAAATGAACAAAACACCATAAATAGAAGGAAATAGAATTTATATAATTATAGAAATTTATATTATACCATATATAGTTTGATTCTGATATTATAATTATTCATTAGTTATAATATTAATGATAAATATTAGGTTAGTTTTTTGCAGGTTTTCTCACTATCAAAAACTAGTATTGTTTTATTCTATTATCATGTATATAAAATCTTTCTATATTAATATAAAAGTTATAATACACGTATTATAATTTTTTCAAACCATTATATTTATTTTATGAATGACATTTTAGGCCGTAATGTAAAATAAAAAAATCATCATCTATGATGGTAGTGAAACGAAATGTCCAATCTGATGTTTTTTACTATAAGTGGAGTAGATAATATGATTCATTATAGAAGTTATATTAATTAAATTATATAATACTATATATTATATAATGGATTTATCATTCAAGTTATAATTGTTTATGATAGGATAAGGTATAACGAATGAATGAAAGAATGAATTAAATGACAAATAAGGAGGATTTTACTTCTTGAATATCATCTCCTTGAGAACCTCCTTAAGGAACTTGGTTTTCATATTTTGGTATGAACAAAAGATCTTGTACAAGTGGATGATTATTGTGAAGTGAATTAGTCAAAATTTAGTGAATCATCCAGTCTTAAAAAATGCGAGGAAAAGGGGTGGTGAGGGTGATGTTTATATGGATGGGGGAGGGTGGTTTTAATTTTTTTATTCAATTGTTTTTATTTTTCCTCAAGACCCTCAATATTGTGGAATATTGTTTCTATTTATAGTATATATTGAATTTATGTTCTATATAATGGGTTATTAAATCATAAAAGACCGAAAAATTCATGTATTTAAAATATTATATTGAACACTGTAAATTACAATATTTCAGTATTCAGAAAAAACTAAACTATTTCATAAAAAACCAAAAAATTATATCTAACCAATTTTGAAATATTTATTTTAAAATTGGAATGATTTTTTTATACCAATTTTACAAATGTGATATATTTAATTTGTAAATGAATTCCTCAACTATTCAAAAAATATTGATTTTAATATTATAGCCTATTTTATTTTCCTTTGATAATTCAATTAAATTATTTTTATATTATATTATAATTAAAATACAATAAATTTAAATTATGAATATATTTTATAAAAAATAAATTTTGTTTTAATTTAATATATTAATTATAAAATTGAAAAATATATTTATGCTTCACAAAAATACCACATGTAATTTATAATTTAAATAAAAATATTTACTTAATATATGATATAAATATTTAATTTTTTAATTTTATTGCCACATTATTTGACATGGATATTAATATTAGGATGTGTTTGGGTGATTATATATGCTATCAAGCATGATTCCTATAGAATTTGAAATCCTATGTGGATTGAGTCAGATTCAGAACATGTTGCTCAAGTCATCAATGACAGAACTAGAAATATACCTTATATAGTGATGAATTATTTTATTGAACACCATAAGAAGGTAAATAATCTTCAATTCACATTTTCTCATGTATATAGGGTAAAAAATCAAGTGGAAGATGCACTATGAACAAGAGAGAGAAAGAATGGAAACATGAAATATATGTTCATATATGAATCTATGGAACTGTGCACCAATCATTGATTCAGATATGTGGGGAGTGAACTAATCATAATTATATAAACCCTCTTAAAATTCATAATATAACTGTGATATTTATATTTTATAAAATATAGTGTTGACATTGTTTTTTCATTGATTTTAATAGTCAAAATGCGAGGGTATGTTTCCCTCAATTTATTTCCAGGTTCACATGTTACTTCTTCAACCATGTGGTTTCTATATAAAAAAATTACTTGGTTAACTAACTTATTTCATAATACAATAACTTATGATGAAAAATATTAATATAATTTTCCTTATATGAATGGTTGTATTCTAACAAAAAAACCTCAAGGCTCAGAAAACGAGTTAAATCTGGCACAAACATTCATAACATTAAATCATGAAACAAAATTTACCTATGACAATATTAGGGGAAAATCCAATCTATAGGTAAAAAATTCAAATTTCTATAAGATTTAATAGGGTCTAATGAATCATGTACTCAAATTCCCCTTCTTAACAAAACACATCGCACATTTCCATTGTGATATTCTGAGAAAGAAATAATCACCAACCATGAATGAAATATCAATCCTTCAACAATTCCCACAAATTATTTCCTATAAGGAGCTGTCCTCATATTTCAATGTCCAATAATAACCTTATATATCATTTTATCTACCAATTTTTTCCATTAATTTTATTTCACCGTCTTCATCCCAAAATGTTAATGTTCATCATAGTTATCTATATAATTCATCAAAATTCACAATATGTATATTAGAATGAAAACTATAATTATATGAAAAAATATCTATAGAAATATGATTATCCAATAATACATGGTAATACAAATAACATTATCAATGAATATAATTAATTTTATAACAATTCACTCTAATTATCCATCTGATTTATGATGACTAGTTTTGAAGATGTTTAATATTGCTTTCAATGGATTATAAAGTCATTTATAGAGGTTATAGGTGAACCTGAGATCATGATCAGGTTCAATGAAGAGATAAATGCCATGTAATATAACAAACTCGTAGAGGTAAAGTCAATAATGATTCTCTAAATAAATAATATATCTTATTGGAATAAATTCTTTATATTTAGCCAGTCAATCAAGAGTAACACAAATCACACTTTTAGCTCATGTTATTTCTGTTAATATGATTATGAAATCAATGGATAAATTTCACTATTTGCACTATAGCAATGGAAATGAATAATGAATCCCAATCAAGAATTTTCATTCAAATATTACCTTGTAACAAGTCAAACATATCATCATAAATATAGAAAATATCCATTCAAATTATATCCCTCTAGTAATACTCTTGATGGTCTCTTTACATCAATGTGGATCTAGGATGAAGAAAAAAATGAGGACTATTATCTTCACCTAATAACTCATTCAATAATTTTTATTCATTAGGCACACATAATCACTTTACAAATCACAAAACAAAATTTGTATCAATGTTAAATTTTGGAAGCATACTATTTTTATCCAATTCTACATATTCATGTAACTCACAATATTCCTTACATTCTTTCTTAATTATATCGGTTATAGAATATTTCACTAAAACTAAAAATTTTAATTTACCACACCAACAACTTCTACAAAATAATTCATCAAAAAACTTACCATATGTTCATTTTTAAAATTTATCATGTTTAATGTATCTTCGTTTTTTTAATCAGGGAATTTTATAATTTGTAAAGATGTTAATTTACCCTATAATTATAATCCTTTATCAGTTCAATCCATCTTTTAAGCCTCATGTTCAATTCATTATTAGTGAATATATTCATAAAAATGTTAGCATAAGATTAAATTTAAAAACATTCTCCTTATAGATTATTTATATAAATTAATTAATTAGAAAACAAAGTTGTTAATTATAAATCATGTCTGAGATAATTTAACTCATGATGTATCTACTTATATAAATCATATGAAATTACTAGATCATTATCTATAAAATTATAACTATTTCCCATTAAATAAACATCCATAATTTAAAAACACACCATTTACACATATATGGACCTATTATGTTCATTAATATGAATGTTGTGATGTTTTTATATCCAAATACAGATGAGGAATACTTTTATAATTGGAAAGGGAGATTTAATACATCCCTGGTCATGATTCATTCATAGTCTAGGAGGACCAATATTATGTCTCTTCATACATCTGGTATCGGCCTACAAGATGATTTATTGTAGTTGGAATTCATTTTGGATTATAGGTCTCATCAATTTATTCCAAAATAGAATAATTTCCCAAAAAACAATTTTGAGTTAGCAATTGATGTATATTCCTTGTGTTGTTGGAGGAATTACTTAATGGGGAATCTTTTTATGTTATTAATGTCACACAAAAGCCTCATTTATATCCATACATATCATTACATGAATCTGAGGAAAAAATGATTTGTTGATTACCTAAAATAATTCTATGTTGATAATTATTGTATACCTATAAAGGGAAATCTTTTCTTCAATGAACAGAGTATGATGACATAGACATAGGGTGTTGAGTATTCTAGTAGAGGGCCATATATTATGGCATAATTTTCAATGATGAACTTGGTGTTTCATCATTCTATGTTGATCATTATATGGTGATCGTTATTTTATGCCTTTACATTTAACATATAATTGATTTTACATGACCTCAAGAGTTTTATTATTCGAATATTCTAGGGAATGTATCTTCTTATAACTTATCTTAATATCTATATTTTTTAAATTAATACATAATTAATATAAAACTAGTTAATTTGAATATTTTAATTATATTACTTAAGGATTTTTCATTACATTTCTTCTCTTTAATGAGATAGTTTCATATTTTGAAACTTTACATCCAATTCACTTTGAAATACATTATAATCGTATAACAAATTGTATATTTATTCATCGGGGAAAAAATTAACATATATTTATAAGTGATAAATTCACTATGTATTTTCTTCATGTATTACCTAATATCATTATTAAGAAAATTTGTAACTTTAAAACCATCAGTCTCATCATAACTTAAACTATGAGCATAAATTTGACTAGAATTATTTAGAAACCCATCATAATTATTTGACTATTTTTTTGTAATGTTGTTGTATTATATAGAACTCATTTTTTTCATATAGAAGGTAGAAACCTCCAATTACTTAATTATAGAAATAAAAATGGGGTCATCCCTTAGAGTATTTTATTTAGAAATCTATTTAAATCTATACTATATTCATTAGTATAAAAATACATAAACAAGTAAACATAGATCCATGTTGAGGAAACATTTACATAATTTTAATAGATATTCTCTTTTGGAAAGAGTATATAATCATGAAAATGGGTGAATTAGGTGATTAATATTTTAAAATAAATTAAAATATGTCATATAAAACATTAACCCACTTTACATAAAAACCATTATTACTGCATTGGAAAATATTATCATTTCTACAAATTAATAATATAATCCATGAAATTCATGTGAAAAAAACACTAGATGGTGCACAATATTTTTAAAATGTTTTGATCTTAGACATTGTATTTTTCAAGATTGGATTCTCACCCCAATCATGTATTCTCCACTATAAGAATACCATTACTATAATGGATTAGTTTATCAAATAGTGAAATGGGATATAACATTAATTATTCTATATGTTTTCCCTGATAGTACAGTAATTGTGGTGGTGAGTGAATTTTTATAAAAAACTCCACTGGTATACTAGGGTAAGTAGAATGCATTAAAATACATAATAATATGGTTTAGAGGGTGATCATACCTTAACCATTTCCATCAAGACCATCCATTAGTAGTAGTATTGATCCATTGGTTGATGTGTTCATCGATTCATATTATCCTCAGTAGTCCATGTTTAGAGAATCAATTTTAATAATTCAAAAAATCAAAGAAATTTAATAATCTATGTACTGATTGTGTTGTAGTTTTTAATTTTACATAGTATTCATTATTGGAAAATATAAGTGTCACTAATTGAAAAACAAAAAATTAATGTCCATCTTTTTTGCAGAGGAATAATTTTCTTATTCCTTTGAGAAAATACATTGGGGGAATCGTCCCAAGTTTTTTCATATATATGTGTTCAAGTATTCCTTATTTCATCGTCTTTATTTTTTAAATACTCATGGGCCTCCATATATAATTTCATTGGGGTGGTAAAATTTTATAATATGGTTACATTGATATTCATTTATCGGGATAAGTAGTTTGATATATTCTCTATATTTTATAGTTGATGTCATATTCTAATGGGTGTATCATTTAGTTAATAAACAAATTGTACTTATCATCCAGGGATAACATAGTACCATTAGGTTACAACCATATATAAAACACTACTTTTTACCTTTAAAGGTTAATATTTTACATCATAAGTGTAATTTTAGAATCCTTAAAATAAAACAATATTTATCCAGAAAACCATGAACCCTCAAAAAAATTATTTTTTTCCCACATTTAATTTAATTTTTTTTTTGAATTAATCTAAATTCAAATTATGTTACAAAAATATGGGTTATAATATACATATTAAAACAGTGTACCAAATTAAATATAAAATTAATCATTCAAATATATTTAAAATTACATTACAATCAAAAAAGAATATCCCCCTATTGTGTCTAGGATGGTGTGTAAAGATGCCTCTTTTTTGAATACCTAGTCAATGTTGAGTTAATTATAATCACTACCTTTTAAGGGTTATTACCCCAATGTATAACTGTGCTAGAACATACATCCTCTTTCCAGTATTATGATAGAGATTTAATGGCATGTTAATCCAAAAAACATCTATATCCATAAAATTTTAGGATATTCTCGGATAATTAATCATTTCTATTTGACTACCTACTATTGTTTTAGTACATGTTTTTCATTAAATTCACCAATATTATCTAAAACATCATTGTATAGCAATTAATGAATCCCAATAAATAAAACCATGTTATTTAAGTCTATTGAACATATTTTTTGTATAGAAGATTGTGAGGATCATGATTTATATTAACATTTTATTATTATACATAAAAATACAAAATTATAAACTTAAAATCACAACCTTTATATAAAAATCAACATAGTAACCTTAAAACCCATATATATAATGAATATGAATAAGATTTTAAGGGGAAAGTAACCTTTAAAAGAGAATGATCATAACATGGGGTACAAGAAATATGTAAATGATATCACAATATTATAAATATGTTGATAAAATATAATGGAAAATGTTATAAATAATTTTTTTGTGTCACTCCCATAAAAATAATCGTAATATGGAAAAAGACACACAGTTGATTAAGAACACTCTTAAATTATATACATGAAAAATAATGAGATATAAAACTTTACCTAATGCACTGGATGTCTCTATAATTCCATACACACCCAAATATATTGTATATATATATATGTGTGTGTGTGTGTGTGTGTGTTTTCTATGTAATTAAATGTAATAATATATAAATCAAAATCATTATCAAACCCATGAAAAAGAAGTGTGTATGCTAAAATAAAATCAAATACAAATTTTAAAAAAAAATTCTTTTTTCTCTTTTAATATGAAAATGGATACCATATTATGATTATTCATTTCCAATGAAAATATATTTTCTACTAATAATATTTATTAAATACAATGTTAATGATACTCATATAAACAAACAAAAAATATAATATTACCATTCCTGTGTTCCCACACATGTAAATAATCATTACAGACAAATTATAGGTGACAAACATCTAAAACTGATTTAAATATTACATCCATTAATTAAATACAATATTTTCCTATTTTATTAAAAATATGAAAATATATTTAATTATTGATTTTCCTATCTAAAACCCCGCTAAACACCTATAATAAATAATGATGAAAAATTACTGTGTTGATAAGTATAATATCATTGTAATACATGATGATAAAAAATAAAATCTATTTTAATTATTGATTTGATACAGTCTAATGATATCTATATATTTAATCTTTTTAAAGATATTGGATGAATAATAACAAATTAATTTTGATCTTTTTTGATCTCATTAATAATTCCATATTGTGAGAGGACAATACTTTCTTTTTAATCTACCTCATTTACATACATAAAAAATTACACTAGAATATAAACTCAACAATCCTATAATCAAGTGGCATAGTGTTATTGGAATCTAGATATCAAAGAAACTTCTTTTGCAATTATTTTTAAAATTCCCCCTAATTTTATCATTTATGGATTTTAAAAAAAAAATCTCCAATAAAAACACATATGAATTCCCTATAAAATATAATAATTAGAATGTGGTTAGCTGAAATACTGAGAATGGGAAAAATAAACATTTTAACAGGTTAGATATTGTGATATCATAATGATAATAAAAATATATAGAAGAGAATGGTCATATTAAAATAAAATTAAAATCATAGAAAATGATTTAGATGGTCGAATAATATCAAAATAAAGCTATATGATAAAATATATAACGTTGAGTATTGATTATGAAGACATAATACATAATTAAAAGTTCATTCTGTATGAAATAGTCACATATTATAATATTGTACTACCAATATAAGAATAGAAAAATAATATTGTGGATCACACATTAGCACATGTTTCCCATAGAGGATTAGACATATCATTATATTTTCTATAACATATCAGGAATCAAATATAGTTTCTAATAGTGGACTTGAATTCACAATATTTTTCAATTTTTGGATAGAGAATCAACACCAATTTCACCACTTTCATATGTAATGTAATATTTTACACAATTAATTAGAGGGCCATCTTGGTCCCACGATACACTTAGTGGTTAATTGTAATCATGTGTTACACATGAAAACTTATATTAATCACATATATAAAAACTTTGAATAAGAATGGGTAAGACATTAATTTTCAAAAGGTTCTCATAAATAAGAACATAAACCCAAGAAATTTATAAAAAGTATAATAAATCAAATATGAAGATCATTAAATCATTTATATTGTAACATAACAAAAATTACATAATCCAAAATATATCCCATTTGATATAAAGAGCAAAAATAAAGTAAAAATTCAATATAGTGAACTAAATATTATATTTAAAAGGAATTTTAACGGTCACATGAATTTTTACATACAATGAAAATAAAATTAAAAAAGTACATCATATGTTATATGTGAAAAAATTGATATTAATGAATGAACCATTTGTTGTAAATAAAAATGTATTTGGATTGGAAAAATTGAAAACATATTATATTATAATGGAAAATAAAATCATTCTCAAAATTGTATTTGAATGAAGTGATAATTTTATAAAAATGAATAATTTTTTAAAACATTTTTAAAATGAAATAATTGAATATAATGATCAATGATGGTTAATGTTATTCATAAACTCGATAATTCAAATAAATATATATTTGTTAATATATATCATTTCATTTTATCATGATTTCCATTTACATTTTTTAACACCATGTCTATAAAAATAACTACCCTATTCACTTATTTTATAACATTATATATATATTTATGTACATAAATTTTATTTATTATATACATGTATATGAGTTAGTTCTTATCCATTTGTAATTTTTTATGTGATTAAATTTCATAATTTTCAATTATTCTCTTAATAATTGTTTTTTTATATTATAATCCAAATTTTAATCATTCCCAAATCATAAATGCTACAATAATATTTTAAAGATATTTTTTAATCATACAATTTCATTATATAAGAGTTCTAGTTAGAATTATTGAATCCTATATTAGGGAAGATAATGTTTCAGTAACAATTAAAAATCAATGGTGGTAATGTAGATAACACTATAGATTAATAACTTACAAAATAAATAATCATAATAATTACATTATTATTAGTATAAAATATTATATTCGCAAATATTTAATTTAGTAAATTTTATATCATTTTTCATGCAGGTGGTTAAACCAACTAACCAATATTATAAAATAATCTATATGTGTGTATGGATATATAAGAGATATCTTGATCTAATATAATTGTAAATAAATTTAATGAAATAATTGGTATTTTTTTGGTCATGGATAATTAATTCTTATATTTTTAAAAAATAAGGTAATTGACAAATATTTTTTCGCTTGAAAGTTAATTTATTTTCCTTATAAATTGGTCAATGTAGGTTAGTAGATTAACAATTATAAATTTTGGATAATATTAATTTTATAATTAGAAATGTATACTAATAAATTATAATTTATTAAATAAAAAATATCTATTTTCAAAATCCATTTTAATAACCATCCATAAGAGCTACGGAAAAATGGACATCATTTATATATGTTGTAGTCTACATGTATTCTGATCAAATGTTATAATTTTTTATTTATTATAAATGGAATTTTAAATTTTTATACCATATATATTATAAAATCATATTATTTAATGTATTATTATGTAATTAAATAAATTTGGGATGAATTTTTTGGAAAAGGGTGGATTGGTATTATAAATATACAGTGTAAAAGGGTAACTGAAACATATGATTGGAATATCAATCGTATCTTGAAGTACCATTGGGAAATAAATTTTTGGGGTTAATATATTTTTTATATAGGATGAAAAACATATATAGGGTATTTATTAAAAATAAATTGGTCTTTTTTCATGAGAATTTCAAAATAGGGGTGATTCATTGAAAGGGTTGGAAGTAAGATCCTTTATAGGTTAGTGACAGAGACAAATCATTTTAGTATATTGTTATATAAGGGTTATCTAGAGGAATTTCATGAATTTTAGTTGAGTTAGGTGGGGAAATTTCAAATATAATTTTTTTATAACTTTCCATCTGAATATAGATTGATGTAATGGTATACGCGTCAAATAATTTTTGTATAATTGGATCCACATTAGATTACATATTTTAACACTTATTATGATAGATTAAAATTTACCCATTGTAATAATTTTATAACTAAAAATATAATATGACACTTTTTACCAAAATTGGATGTGATATATATGAATTTTTACTCTATTTAATTTAATTAAATTTATAAATTTTATAAACTTAATTTTTAAATTAATACATTTATTAGGTAGTATATTTTTTGGTAAAAATGTGAATTTTAATAATTAACTACATTGAATATTATTATAAATTCATTTACAATTAATTGATTGAAAAATAGTTATATTAAATTCAAAATAATAATATTTGTGTCTCATGTTAAATTAATTCCATTTATTTTATTTTTTAGAATAATTACAAAAAATACAACTCTTTAAAAATAATGGTCTTATAATAGTAACTTTTTTATGTCATGGTAAGTTAATTATCAACATAAAATAGACATTTCTTCCATTAAATAATTTTAAAAATGTGATAAAAATATTCAAACTATTCTATAAAATTCATTTTTTAATGAAGATAATGTATTTAATTTATAAAATAATAATTTAAAAAAATAAGATTACAGTACCCTCTAAACATAATTAACCATTCATGTTATTATTTATTATAAAATAGTCTATATAAACTAGATACTGATATTAAAACCAATTACATTAAATTTAATTATATAATGTTTATATTTATTAATTTTATTAAGGTATCATAGTTTATATTTTACTTCCATGTATGGATAAAGACAATATAATCACATAATTGTTAATTAAAGAAATCAAATGAATATAAATCAGTGGACGTTACATTATGTCCCCATAAAAATAATTTAAAAATAGATTTTTTTTCTCAGATACAAATATTTGTGGGTTCTCTTATCATATTATATCATAAAGTTCAATCAAACCTTCACAAATCAAGTGATTCATTCATATAATATTAACTAGATGGGTTGGATTTGTTCTCAACACCCTGTCTCTTTGAATCATTAATTTTATTGTTTTCCTAGTATGAGTTGTCATCTTATTTTTGTACAAATTCTGATCTTATTTCAAGTGTTTTATTAAGTATATACATCTTCAAAAGTCAAATTTGGTAAACATCATTAACATGAGTGTTGTGTTTATTGTGCTCAATGTGAAAGCTTATGATGATGAAAAGATAAAGTATCATGAAGGGAATCATGAATCTAGGTATCAAATTAACCATATTTAAAATTCTCCTTGTAATGACATAGAAAAATTTGTGGAAATTATATTTTTCATTAATACATTGGAATTTCACGAGTCCACAAATTTTGACGGTTCATGATTATGAGGCCCGGTGTGCCTGAAATCATGTTTCGATGTTTTGTACGTGTAAGTTCAGTAAATGTACGAGAAATTTTTTATATCTTTTGAAATGGAGCTCAAAATTTTAATTCGAGGGTACCGTTGAACTCACAGTGCCGATATTCGCTTAAGGGGACTTTCACATCGATGGCAGTAAGTCGTGAAGATAAGATAGTTTCTAGTTTTTTGTGGAGAATAATAAAATAAAGTGATCTTCACATTGTTTTTTGTTTGAGCTACCATGTGGAAGATTTTATGTGGTCCCACTATATCTATAACAACCTTTTGGTAGTTTGAAGTTGGAGTTGGGACCACCACACCATAACCTCTCATGAGTGGTTATGGAGGTGGGGCCCAGCAGAGGTCCAAACCTCCTATACTTGTTTAATGTGGTGGGGACAACCCGAGGTTAAAACCTTCTCAACCCCCCACATAATGGTCCCACCACCCCTCCCCCGTAATGGAGCCCACTCCCCAAATTAAATTATGCCAATCCTCCTCATTTTATTAATTTGTGCCCACACTCTTGACTTAATTAAGGTGGATCCAAGTTAATTAATTCACCATTTTGAATTTTAAACACAAAAATCTATAATAACTGACAAAATATAATTTGAAGGGTGGTTATCTATTAACTTTGGCATTTGGGTGGAATATTGGGGAGAGGAGAGCATAGGAGGATTATAATTCTCCAATGAAGAACCCCATCACCCAATGAAGAATGATGAATAAAGAATGCATTCTTACAATGAAGAACACATGCAATGATCCTCTTTGAACTTCTTCTTCGGACACCTACCGACATGGAGAAACTTCTACAGCCAATTCCAAATGTTATTTGAAGTGTGCGACAGACGCGACGAACGATGATCATTTCATCTACATTCCGCAACTTCATCATCAAAAAGCGATCAAAGGTAGTGAGTTTATTTTTATCTAATATTACTTTTCTATTTCTCTTTTTCCGTTGGAAAGGAACTATTGTGTGGTTGTAAAAAAATTGATGTTCATCCTCTGACTTTGATGAGACAAAAGTTACCACCCTAAAAGCAGAGGGTGCAGGACAAACCAACATGTCCCGACCCCTCTACCGTTCTTGTTTCTGATGATTTTATGCATGGAAATGTAACAACGAAGAGAAGTTGAAGGCGACAACGGTGGAGAAGACAAAGGTCACGCTACCCACGGCCTCTACATACCGCACCGCCCCCACAGCACTTCGAGCCGAACCGCGACCCTCTGGATGAGCCTCTACGGTTACACCACTACCAGCCCGTGCCGCCCATCTCCCGGCCACCGCCGTCCTCTCATGCGCCCTAACCGAACCTTGGCGGCCCGCACCGTCTTGATTCGTGCCCCGCTGGCCATCCCGGCCGCCCGCCGGCCCACCTGGTACACTGCCCGTCCGCTTGTCTGCCTGGTCCCGCCCTGCCTTGCCGCCCGCCGGCCCCCCTGCTGGCCTACCCTGTTGCCCGTCGGCCTGCCTGTCACAATTCCCGACCTCCTGCCAGCCTGGCTGCAAACTGCCCTGCCACCCGCCGGCCCGCCTGTCGGACCACCCGGTGGCCTCCAGGCCTGCCCGGCCACCACATGTGTGCCCGGACGAACCGCGCTGGCCGACGCGCCCCGCACCCCTTATGCTGTCCGCAGCCCCCCTCACGGTGCCCTGGCCGAACCGGCCCAGCCGCGCCATCTGGGTCGTTCCATGCCGGACCGTGCCCTCGCAATGCTCTGGGCCGAACTAGCCCTAAGCCTAGGCCAAACTGACCACGAGGCCTGCTGGGATGGGTCCAATGGGCTGGTCCAAACCTAATAAGATGGCCCGCCCAATGGGTCGGTCCATACCCAACATGTCCGACCGGGTCGGACCGGAACCGGGCCCACTATCGACCCTTTACTTTCTTTAGCCATATCTTTGGCACCAGATGACCGTTTTTCGAACAGTTAGCGGCGTTGTTTTTCGTCGAGCGCGATGGTCCCTTTGAGTATTCCCCACTAGAGTTCTAGGTAATGTTGAGATACAGTCCGGTTGGATCATGCACGAATCCAACTGGTACCCTGGGACTAAAAGGCTAATAACTCACAGACCGGGCATCCGATTGACAGGTCGTCTATTTCATTTAGACCCCAATGACGTGACAGACCTTTGAGATACTTCTATATGGGACTTCGTGAAGGATTTATTATCGACCTGTAGCTCGTGGAGTGGATCCTCCCAGAGACGAGAGAGAATAGTGTAGATACATAATAGCTGGCTGAGACCGGATGACTACTGACCAATTCAACTTGGAGTGATTTGACTATCCTAGTGGGGAACACCTTGGTGTCATGGCAGACCTATAGTGGGGAGCGCCTTTCTGTCGCGGCAGACCCACAGTACTCATTAGGAGGAGTACCTCAGCAGGCTACAAGCAGGAGCGCCTTTGTGTGATGAAATAGTACCATGCTGGGGAGTGCCTCTATGTTACGTGGCAGACCCATAGTACTCGATAGGTGGAGTATCTCAGCAGTCCAAGGTTAGTGGGAAGTGCCTTTGTGTCATGAAAAATCCACTACTTGATAAAGGAGGAGTTCTCCAGTAGCTGAGGTTTCGACAGTGTTACTGGGGAAGTTATTTCATACTACACCTAGAATAAAATCCTTGTTTGAGCTGAGTCAGTAACTGTTGTGTTTACCACATTATTGAGATGGATTAATTGATAACTTAGGTATATGTATGGGAATATACTGAAGTGGATATATATGTTGAATTCATAATTTTTGGTTTATAATTGTTTTGTTTTGTGAGACCTTGAGGGTCTCGAGGTCCCTATTGAATATCATTATACTCACCCTTGCACAAGCTATGCATGTACCTCGTTGAGTAGGATGCAGTCAACAGACAATGCTAACTGAGGCTGAGACTAACCAGACTAGAAGGTACCCTAGAGGTGGACCTTATGATGACTCGGTACATAGAAGAGACTGTAAAATGTGGATTACTGAGGAGGCGATCTGTACCTACCCTTCAGGTAGGATTTCGTGGTGGATGAACCAGGAGCTTTTTTCACTTTTCTAGTACTAGTACTTACAGTTTTTATGTACATTATAGTTGGTCTTGTATTTATGGACCATTTTACTTTTCAGAACTCTTTGGTTATACAATTTTACTTAGTGTTTTGCTTCCATCTTTTACTCTGTTGTGTGTGCTTTCAGAATCTATGGGAAATGCCTTCCCTGTATTAGGGGTTTACTCATTTTATTCTAGTCTCCAGCCCTCGTACTATTGAATGCGGGCTTAGGGTAGTCACGACACAGGCCCCTGGGGATAGGTTGTGACAAATTGGTATGAGAGGAGCCAAATCTACTGAAGAACATAGGAGTATGATCTTTTCTTTGAATAAATAGTGTTTACAGTACTGAGTGTGGATTTTAGTTCAGGGAGTCCAGTATTGGTGTCGTGGCCGATATATCGATACACGAGGACCCTGACTACTGATTTCTTACTTAGTGCACGAAAACACTAATTGTGTGTGTGTTTTCAAATGGTTTCTTTATGTCAGATCAACCAGGTCCGCTCACAAGGTATAGTCTTTTGACTGTGTCACATCTATTTCTATTAGGATTCCTCCCCGCGGATGACCAACGAGAGTCCTGAGAGTTGTATACATAGATAGCCCAATGAGCAACGAGGCCTCGGTTTAGGGACCTTTTCTGGTGGAGTCACCAGTGATACTACTTCCTGTTGGGCCACCGATGCCACCAGCCCCAGTAGTAGACGATGTACACTACTTGTGTGTGTTTCATGAGTTCCAGTGCCAGAGGACACCCAGTTTCAAAAGAAAGACGGACCCACATGCAGATGAGGATTGGCTAGAAGCTATGGTGAGATTCATTAGACTAGTAGGGACACCAGCTGACTTCACGGTGATTCTTTCGGCCAGCCTTCTAGAGGCAGCATTGGGCAGATAGTGGAGCCTGATTCTCCATGTACACGATGATATGACACTTCTATGGGAAGACATTGAGAGCCTATTTTTGGAAGATTTTGTCACAGCCACCCTAAGTGTTGTGCAGATACAGGAGCTACTTCACCTGCAATAGGGAAGTATGAAGGTGGCATAGTACTAAGTGAGGTTCAACGACCTCTCATGATACTCCACTGTTATGGTATGAGACATATTATTCATGTACCGAACCATAGATCAGGGGCTCAGGATAGATATTAGGGATTTGATGATCTCCCTCAACATCTTGACGCAGAGAGTGGTGTTGGAGTGAGCCCTCTTTGTGGAGAGTTTTTTTTGTTGAGAAGTCTCCAACAGTGATACCTACCACTAGTAAACATGCATCTTAGTCTTTTTCATCTGGAAGTAGACAGATGTTGTAGAGGTCTAAGATGACTAGACTGACAGTTGGAGGACCGAATGACTCAGGATCAGTTTTGCGGGGCACCCGGGGCAGATACATACATGCCAGGAGCGGGAAGTGTTACTGATGTGGCGGCCAGGGTCACATGGCTAGTGACTATCTGAACCATCGTTTGGATGATCAACATAAGAGCTGGTCGAACAGCTAGCAGTGGGAGACATTTCGAGGTGTTACTTCCACCACCACCTGGAGGTCCATCTCGACCGTAGGGAGCAGGTGGATAGGAGAGAGCGCAACTCCAGGCAGCTGAGGAATATGATCACGATGCTCTAGAGATGATTTGAGGTACGAAATGGGTCTACTCCACCATAGCAGCAGTTCTTATAGACACAGCTGTTAGTCAAACATTCATCGACACTTCCCTCATTCAGAGCTCAAAGATTCTGACAGAACCGTAGGCTTGATCCATATAGCTAGAGACTTGTATGGGAGAAGATTTGATGATTACACAATGGTGTCGGTGGTGTGAAAATACTCTAGTAGGAGAGAGCTTCGACTGGGGTCTCCTAGTAGTGGAGTCAAGGCCTTATGATTTCATCTTGGTTATTGACTGGTTATCTACAGTCCATGCTCAGATTGACTATATTAGGCACCAAGTGCAGTTTCTCTGCATGGATGGGATCAGTTTCACCTTCATCGGTGAGAAGGGAACCTTTGCATCATGGGACAAACATACTCAGAGGAGGGTTCCACTGATCACTTATCAGTTAGCATGCCATACCATTACAGTAGTTGATGTGGAGAGTCTAAGAAATCCTGTAGTGGTAGACCAATAAATAGATGTTTTCCCTGACGATGTTTGAGGATTACCTTTGTGCAGAGAGGTGGACTTCTTCATTGACCTATACCCAATACGACACAGATATATAGACCAGCGTATCGGATGGCTCCCGCAGAGCATCGCGAGCTGCGGGTACAGCTGGAGGACTTGCTGGGGGAGGGATTCATCTAGCCTAGTGTTTCTCCCAGGACAGCCCCGATTCCATTAACCATGAAGGCAGATTAAAGCATGAGGCTTTGTGTCAACTACCTCGACCTTAAATAGGTGATCGTGATGAACAAGTACCCACTCACGAGGATTGTCGAACTCGTTGATCAATTGAAGGGAGCTCGATGGTTCTCTAATATAGAACTCAGATCAAGCTATCACCAACTTAGAGTTTGAGAAAAGGATATACCGAACATTGCCTTCAGATCAGGATATCACCAACATAGTGTTCATGGGACTCATGAACAAGATTTTCCAGCCTTACCTCCATCCCTTTTTCTTAGTCATCATTAGCAACATTCTAATATACTAAAATACTAAGGATGAGCATACCTACCATTTTCGGGTAGTACTGGACACACTCCAAGAGCTCCAACATAATGGTAATATCTCGGGGTGCTGGTTTTGGATATGAGAGGTCAGATTTTTTGGGACATGTCATATCGGGGGATGGAGTTGTAGTGGATCTATCGAATATTGAGGTTGTACTTTCTTGGGACCCACCCAAGAATGTGACCAAGGTACGATGTTTTCTATGTTTGAATGGTTACTATTAGAGGTTCATTCCAGAATTCTATGGAGTTGCAGCACCACTATCAGCCATGAAGAATAAGTGGTAACCATTCACGTGGTTGAAGAGTTGACAGTAGAGCTTTCAAGAGCTCAGGCAGAGGGTGACTAGTGCCCCTCTCTTGAGGATTCCAAAGGAAGGAATAGGGTACGTAGACTTTTGCGATGCATTAGGTACTGTACATGGGTGTGTCATGAAGCATGAGTGAGAAGGGATCACGTATGGTTTTTGGCAGCTGAGACGACATGAGAAAAACTACACTACCCATGACCTGAAGTTAGTAGTAGTGGTCTTCGCCTTGAAGATGTGTCGACACTATCTGATGGGCGAATGTTTACCATGTAATCCGATCACAAGAGTCTCAGGTATATCTCCTCCCAGATGGATCTGAACCCGAGACATCGGTTATAGATTGTGTTTCTCCATGACTATGACATCGATATAGTCTATTCTCGTAGTAAGGGGAAATTTGTATCTAATGAAATCAATATGAGATCTTGTATACTAATGCTAGCAAGGAAATAGAGCACCAGGCTTGTTTACATATATCATTTTTGGATAGAGAATGGAGATGTTTTCCTTTAGTCCCATGTAGTCACTCCCCCACTTCTTCAGCGAGGCAGGGAGGCACAACATGGGGATGCTGACTGTGAGACACGACGTGCTCAATATCTATAGGGAATGAACCTGATGTATTTTATGGTGGCAGGAGAAAACATCATCTTCTTTAGAGGATGTATTATGGTACTTTTGTCACTTTAAGTTGAATTTATGGTGGAGTTCCACAAATCCCCTTTAGCGGTACATCCAAGAGTGGAGAAGATGTACCAGGACCTTCGACGATAGTAGTGGTGGCCAGGTATGAAGAAGTAAGTACCAGAGTTTATCTCTTGATGCCTCACTTGTCAGCAAGAGAAGGCAGAGCACCAGGTCCCTGCAGATTCAATTCAACCTTTAGAGGTCCCATAGTGGATGTGAGGTGGGATATCCATGGACTTCATGATCGGACATCCACATACATCCCGAGGCCACGATTTGGTTTGGGTGATTTTTGATATACATACCATATCAGCACACATCCTATCGATCAGAGAAAAGGGTTCAGTAGAGATCATGAGACACCTCTACCGTCATGAGATTGTGTAGATACATAGACTACATTCTTATATTATCTCCGATCATGACACACAATTCACTTCCATGCTATGAAAGGGATTGCAGGAGGCTTTTGGGACACATCTTTGTCTGAGCACCTCCTACCATCCTTAGACAAAGGCTCATATTGAGTATACCATATAGACCCTTTAGGACATGCTACGTGCTTGTGTCCTCAACTTCGGTCATAGCTAGGAGAACCACCTACCATTGGTTTAGTTTTTATACAACAACATCAACAACTCCACCATAAGTATGTTGTCATTTGAGGAGTTATATGAGAGACATTTTAGATCACCCTTGTGTTGGGCTGATCCTAGGGAGTCAGCACTAGTGGGACCCAAGATGGTATGAGATACCATAGAGAAGGTGAAGATCATCCAGAAGCGGATGAAGACTGCATAGAGCAGACAGATGTCGTAAGATTATAGGAGATTAAGTCCTCTAGAGTTTGAGTATTACGACAACGTCTTTCTACGGGTCTCACCTCGACGAGGCCAACGAAGATTCTGCTGAGGCATCAAATTAACTCAAGATTCATTGGACCTTTCCAGGTCCTGAGAAAACTTGGCGAGGTGTCTTAACTCTTAGCTCTTCCACCTCAGTTTCACTAGGTGCACGACGTCTTCCATTATCCCAACTGAGGAGACACGTGCATGCCCCTTCTCAATTCATCTGCCATAGAGAGATGGACATCGATGATGGGGTGAATTTTACAGAGTTTCCAGTGGAGATTTAGGATTAACAAGAGTGGGTTCTATGGGGATGGTCGATACCTCTGTTGTGCGTTCGCTGGTAGCACGGGAAGCTCCCTGAGAGCACATGGGATCAGGAGGCTCAGATGCATGCTCAATACCCCCAATCGTTCACATAGTTCAAGTTGTAGCTTACTAGGACGTAAATCCCTGAGGTGGGGAGAAGTTAAAGACCAGGAAAATTTCGTGAATATTTTGTCCTTAAATTCATGGGAATTTTACTAGTTCGTGAATTTTGAAGGTGCATGATTCCAAGGCCCGGTGAGCCCAGAATCAATTTTTGATGTTTTGTTTAGGTACGTTCAGTAAACGTACTAGCGGGTTTTTATAACGTTTGAACTGGTTCTCAGAATTGAAATATGAGGTTACCATTGAGCTCGTAGCGTTGGTATTTTCTTAAGGAGACTTTCACTTAAACGATTGTGAGTCGAGAAGATAAGTTAGTTTTTGGGTTTTCAAAGAGAATAATAAAATAATGTGAGCTTCACTTTATTTTTTATTTGAGCCACCATGTAGGTGATTGTAAGTGGGTCCCACTTGATCTATAGCCTCCTTGAGGTGGTTTGAATTTGGAGGTGTAACAACCACACAATAACCTCTCATGAGAGGTTATGGAGGTCGGGCCCACCCAATGTATAAACCACCTCGACTTGTTTAATGTGCTGGGGACCACCCATGGTTAAAACCTACTCAACTCCCCACTTAATGGTTCCAACAACCTCTATCTTAATAGAACCAAATCGCCTAATAAAATTATGCCAATCCTCCTCATTGAATTAATTGGTGCCAACACTCATGAACTAATTAATGGAGAGTGATGTTAATTAATTCACCATCTTGAATTTTAAAAACAACAATCTAAAATAATAGAGAAACTATTAGTTGGATTGTGGATATCTATTCACATTAGAATTTGGGGGGAATATTGGGGAGAGGAGAGCATGGGAGGATTAGAATTCTACTATGATGAACCACATCTCCAAATGAATAACAAAGAATGAGGAACTCATTCTTCCAACGAAAAACGCCAGCAACGATCCTCTTCAAACTTCTTCCCCAGACACCTACCGATGTGGAGCGTCTTCCACAACCGATGCAATGTGGGATTGAAAGTGTGCGGCAGACGCAACGAATGACGATCTTCTTCGTCTACTTTCCCCGACTTCATCATCGACCCACGATCAATGGTGGGGGGTTTTATTTTTGTGAAATATTCCTTTTATTTTTCTCTTCTTTGGCTGGAAAGGAACTATTGCGTGGTTGTATAACAATTGATGTTCATATTATTACATTGATGAGCAAATGTTACAACCCTAAACGCGGAGGGTGTGGGCCAAACCAAATGACCTGACCCCTCCGTCGTTCTTGTTTGTGATGATTTTAAGCATGATGACATAACAACGAAGCAGTGTTGAAGGCAACGAATGTGGTGGCGACAATATTCACGCTACCTGCGGCCTGCACAAACCGCACCACCACCACAATGCTCCAGAACACTGGGCCAAAACGCGGACGTCCGGCCGATCCACCCCGGTCGCACCACCTCCCGCCCACGCCACCCAGCTCTCGGCTGCCATCGGCCTTCCGTGGGCCCCGAACGAACCCTACCGGCCCACACCGGCCTGATTCGTGCCACGCCAGCCTGGTCAGTCACCTCCTGGAAGCCCGTAGGCCCACATGGCACTCTACATGTCCACTTATTGGGGTAGCCACACCCTACCAGGCCGCCCACCAACCCGCCTGTTGTCCCTCCTTCACGGCTTCCTGTCGGTATGGCTGCACCCTACTCGGCCTACCCGGCCGATCCGCAACATCCCACATTCCTCGTGCCACCTGCGGTCCCCCTCACGGTGCCATGTCCGAACCTTCCCGGCCAGGCCCTTCGGGCCGAGCCGCGCCGAACCGCACCCTCGCAATGTTCAGGGCCGTACTGGCCCCATGAACGAGACGAAATGCCTACGTGGCCCGCTGGGATGGGCCTAGTGGTCCGGGCCGAACCTAACCGACTTGACCGCCCAATGGGTCATGCCAGACCCAATAGATCTGACCAGATCGATCCAAACCCGGTTTGCCCAAAAAGGGTCAAACTGGACTCGGGCCTACTACTGACCCTTTAATTTATTTGGCCATATCTTTGGCACCGGTTGACCATTTGACGAACCATCAGCGGTGATGATTTTCTTCCAGCGTGATGGTCCCTTTGAGTATACCCCCTTGGAGTTTAGTTAAATGTTGACATATGGACAGGTTGGATCATGCACGAATCCAACTAGGCCATTGGGACTAAAAGGATAATAACCTACAGAACGAGTTTCTAATTGATGTGTCATTTTTTGCATTGAGACCCTTGTGACGTGGCGGACCATTGAAATACATCTATGTGGAACATTATGAAAGTTGGAGTATCATCATGTAGCTTGTGGAGTAAATCCTCATGGAATCGATCAAGCATAGTGAAGAGACCTAATAGCTGGCTGAGACCTAAAAACTATATATAGATTCAACTAGCCCAGTGGGGAGTGCTTTGGTGCCGCAGTAGACCCATAGTGGAGAGCACCTTGGTGTCACAATAGATCCACGATACTAGACAAGAGGAGTTCATCAACATTCTAAGAGGGGGAGCGCCTTTATGTGAGGCAGAAAACCCATGATGGGGAGCTCCTCTGTGTGATGCGGCAGACCCATAGTACTCGACCGGATGAGTAAAGTTGTCTTCCAAGGTTAGTGGGAAGCACCTTGGTGTCGCAACATTCCAATTGTACTCTATAGAGAAGGAGTTTTCCAGCAACAAAAGATTTGAAAATGTCCCTTGGAATGTTATTTTATACTACCCCTAGAATAAAATCCTAGTTTTAGATGAGTCAGTAACTTTTTTGTTTAACTCATGATTGTGATGGATTACATGATTACATAGGTATATATATGAGAATATATATAAGTGGAGTTATATTTTGAATTCATACTTTTTGGTTTATCCTTTCTGGATTTTTTGAGAACATCAGGGTCTCGGGGTCCCTACTGATTATTTTTATACTCATTCATTCACGATCTCTTCCCGCACCTCATTTTGATGGATGTAGATGATGAACAAAACTAATAGAGGCCGAGGCTAGCAAGACATGACGGTACCCGGTGGTCGACCATACAGTGAGTTGGTGACCGCATTGTCGTGACATGTGAAATTGATTATGTTATTAAGGTTAATTTATAATCTTGTTTATACCCTAGGTCATCTCTCAATGAGCATTGGTAGGTCCAGAATGTGTATTTTTAATAAAATTGACTAAGAGAGGGGGTGGTTTTGAAAAGAGTTTAAAACAATGAATTAGTTGAAATAACTTAAAATTTGAGTGACCTCGTGGATTTTGAAAAATTATGTGATAAATTTGTCGATGTGATTTAACTATACGCTATCAAGTTCATTTTTCATATAGATTCATCTTAGGTATAGTGTAATTCTTTGGTTGGAGTTAATTGGAATCTCAATTAATTCCTAAGCTTTTATTTCAATGATTTATGGACCAAACCTTGACGTAACAATCGTATTTTCAAGGTCCAGTACTTATTCATCGAATAAGACCTTCAAAAGAAGATTAAAATCTAAATATGGTGGGTATTAAAATGATTCTTGTGATGTCCACTCGGAACAACACAAGTCACTCACTCAAAACCTCACACCGATCGGTTAGAAATTAATAGAATAACACTAACATGCATAAAATCAAGCATTAAAACCTGATATAAAATAATATACATGGAATGAAATGTTTAAACACACAAATTAATACAAACCAATAGCTAGTTTATGCATCGAAACTCCCTTGACTTGTGTGTAGATCCCTCACAAAGAACACCCAACATTTAGCTCGACGTCGGGAGGAGGAGAATGCTCGGGTGGAACTCCTTCTTCATCCTTGATTCCCTGATGAGGATATGGGCCTCTTGAACCTCCAAGGTGATTAGGATACTCCTATAAGACTACAAATTGGTAGCACTTCACTCCTTGGCCGAAATTTCAAATGAGGATCCCTTGGTGACATTTTATAGGAAAATGGGAAGGTTGGTTTAGGCACACAGATTTCATCAATCCAATTTCACGACACGTTTCGGCCTTCAGACAGTCTTATCCCGCTTTGTAGAAAATGTTAACATTCTAGCCCTACCTCATGGCTATCTCCACCGAATATTTGGAATTATGTGGACAACAACAACTTAAGATATTTATAAAATACAGAAAACTGCATTTGACATGGTCCAAAATCGGTGGCTTGGACAGATCAGTTCGAATGGGACCCATAGAAGCTGAATCAGGATTGTGTTCCTTAATATTAAATGTAGCCTATTAAAATTTTGACATTAAAAAACATTTAATCTCATTTGGATGCACGTATTTCATGTACTGTGCAAAAAAGTGGACATATGTCCATGGATCCATGCAATTTTGGTACATTTTTCATCCACATCATCAAGGGCCCTCCAAATAACCTCCACTTACATTGAAACAATAAAAAAAAGTAACATTTCCCATTATAATATTTATTAAAATTAATTTATTGATTCAAACATAAAGTGCAATTTATTATTATATTTGGAATATTCATTACAAAACTAGTTTAATACTGTGATGTAATGGTGGAATAAAAGAGTTAATCGTGGTATGATCACACCCCCACGCCTAAACATTTGCACTCCTGGGAAAAGTCACATATCCAAATACATTGATAAATAAATATATATATATATATATATTTCCAACATCTTGAAGATTTATCATTTGAGGAAATTTTATTTAAATTAAAGTGATCAATGCACGAACCACACCACGGAGTTCTTCCTAGTGAAAATATAAAAAGATGTCTCATAAATCATATCATAGAAAAATTCAAAAAGATTCATGATACCCAATTGAGAAAGGGATTCAAAAGTAAACCATGACACAAACTCTCTATGAGTGTGTGAAAACCATTCCATCCTATTCTTTCCACTTGCTACCTAATAAATATATGTTATTTTAACATTTTCAGCTTAAATGAGTTTGTCACCAAACCTGTCCTACATCCTTTGCAATCATATTTCAAGACCCACTCATTTAATCATTCCTAGAAGTCAATCCATAATCTCCTCACCTAGATATCCCCATATGTTGCAGATTTCATCCCTCCCCTCGTTTATTTTTTTTAAGTTGCAATTGGAACAAATCTCACACTCATATATCAACCCTTGTTTAATCTCCTCACGACACTAATTGAAATTGTTATAACAAGATCAAAGGTTGAGTAGGTGTGGTTTTTGACCTGCCCAAGACAGAACATTTTTTTGAGGGCGTACAACAGCCGAACATTAGGTACACACGAATAGGTCTTTCTGGTACAGTAATGAAACAGATCGGATAAGGAACGAGCGTATGAAAATATCATTTAATGGTGAGAAATATTAACCCAGCATATATTTACTTTATATTATGTAAGAAATAATCACAATTTGTGGTTTGGTGCAAAAATTTGTGGAGATATTAGTGACATAGTATTACAAAAAAATACCCACACAAAGGGCATCAATCATCCAAAGGTTTCACTTAGATACAACCATTTATATCATTGAGAGAAAAACAATTCATTAAAAATCACTCCTTGATGGTAAAATCTTACACAAATTCTTTTTAGCCTTCATTATGGTATTTTTACTTTCACCACTATATGGTCACCACATCATGGAATTTCGAAATTGTTGATGGGGAAAAACGAAAATACCATAA
Source organism: Viscum album (assembly GCA_963277665.1). NCBI lineage: Eukaryota > Viridiplantae > Streptophyta > Magnoliopsida > Santalales > Viscaceae > Viscum > Viscum album. The sequence goes on along the minus strand of OY728126.1, from coordinate 1,656,728,531 downwards.
AGAATGCCAAAAAGGGAAAACAAATGGAGAGAACGATGAAAATTCCTAACTAACACTAGAATGTATTTACCCCCCACACCTAGAGTATTATGTGTCCACACTGTAGTAACAGAGAATATGGGAAGGAAGGATAAAACCTGGTTGATTTCATTCATAGTTTTCTTCTTGAACTTGGAGATCCTCCATCAGGGACTCTAGAATGGGTTCATGAAAGTGATTCTGCCGCTACCCATTGACTGTGATGATTTTCTTGGTTTTATCATTTTGAACCTGGACATCACCAAATGGAGAGACGTTAGTAACAGGGTAAGGTGCAAACCAGTGGGAACAAAGCTTACCTGGATGCAACTTTAGCCTTGCATTATAAATGATGACCTTCTGCCCAATATGGAAATGACGATGAAGGATAAGACGGTCATGGGCAGCCTTGGTTCTCTCCTTATTAATCCTGGAGTTTTTATATTCATATCTTCTCATTTCCTCTAGCTCCTGAATCTACAACTTCCTTTGAGCACATGTGGGAGAATGAATAGAATTTCATTGTTTGATGGCCCACTAGGCTAGGTGCTCAATCTCAACAGGGATGTGATAACTCTTTCAAAAAAAATTCTTATAAGGTCACATTCCAGTGGGAGTTTTAAAATCAGTACGGTAAGCCGATAATGAATTATCGATTCTAAGACCCCAATCATTCTTGTTGGGTTGGACCTTTTTTTCAAGAATTTGTATTACCTCTCTATTTGATACCTCAGGTTGACCATTTTTTTGTGGATGATATGCAATAGATAGTCGATGACCGAACCCATAATGACGCAAAAGTGATTGCATTGTTCGGTTTCCGAAATGAGAACCCTGGTCATTGATGATTAACCTAGGTAATCCAAACCTAAAAAAGTTCTGAGTTCTCAAAAGTTCTATAACTTTTTTGGAATCATCTGTCCTTGTGGCCCATGCCTCTACCCATTTTGACATGTAATCAATGGCCAAAAGAATGTACAAGTTGCCAAAAATAATTGGGAAATGACCACATAATGTCAATTCCCCAATCACCAAAAATTCCATGAAATAGAAAGGGTTTTTGTGGAATTTCATTCCTTTTAGAGACATTCCCCAGTCTTTGACAGCGAGGACAAGATTTACAAAATTCATGGGCATCCCGAAAAATTGATGGCCAAAAGAGACCAGAATCATGAACATTGCGAGCAGTCTATTGGGGACCAAATTGACCCCCACAAGCAAGAGTGTGGTAGAATCTAAGGATAGACTGAAACCCTATATCGAGAACACAATGCCTGATGACCTGATCTCTACTTGTGTGCCAAAGTTAGGGGTCATCCAAAATGTACCAACGAGACTCATGTTTTAGACGACTAGCTTGGTTTTGGTTGAAATCAGTGGGAATGTAAGATTCTATCAGATAATTTACAATTTCAGCATACCAAGGAATAACATTTTGCACTTTGTATAATTTATCATCCGGAAAAAAAATCATTAATGGGAATACAGGGGAATGAGAGAATGATCGAGGATGGGGGGATCCGACTGATATGTTCTTCTACCACATTATCTGCTCCTTTTTTATCTCTAATTTCGCGATTGAATTCTTGAAGGAGGAGCATCCAATGAATGAGACGTGGTTTGGCTTCCGGTTTCTTTAGGAGATACCAGAGGGCTACATGGTATGAGAACAGAACTACTTTATACTCTAAAAGGTATGACCTGAATTTATCAAAGGCAAACAAAATGGAATGAAATAATTTTTTAGGGGTGGTGTAGTTTTCTTGGGGAGGGTCCAAAGTACATGAGGCATAGGCAATGAAATGTGGAGCTCAATCAACCCTTTGTGAAAAGACTGCCCCAACTGCATAGTTAGAGGCATCACACATGAGCTCAATGGGTAAATCCCACTGAGGTGGTTGGATTACCGGGGGTGATGTGAGACTCCATTTTAATTTATTAAAAGCTACTTCACATTCTTTATCAAAAACAAAATCTTTTTATTTTTGCAGTAAGCGGGATAGGGGAAGTGAAATATTACTAAAATCACGAAGGAAACAACGGTAAAATCCTGCATGACCTAGGAGAGACCACATGTCACTTACATTTTTTGGGAAATTGTAGGGAAGAAATGACATCCACATTAGATTTATCTACTTGGATACCATCCCCAAAAATGACATGTCATAAAAATATACCTTGTCGCACCATGAAATGGAATTTCTCATAATTTAATACAAGAATCTTTTCAATACAACGATGTAGGACGAAACCAAGACTACTTAAACATTCATCAAAAGAGGATCCATAAACAGTAAAATAATCCATGAAAACATCCATGCAATCCTACTGGTATTCCGAAAAAAATACTAACCATACATCGATGGAAAGTACCCGTAGTATTGCACATGCCAAATGGAATCCTTCTATAGGAAAATGTGCCAATGGGGAAAGTGAAGGTTTTCTTTTCCTGATCCTTGGGGGAAATATGGATCTGAAAGTATCCAGAATACCAATCAAGAAAATAGTAATGGGACTTCCTTATTAGCCTCTCTAGCATTTGGTCAATGAATGGAAAGGGGAAATGGTCTTTCATAGTGTGTTGGTTTAGTCGGCCATAATCTATATAGACAGACCAACTATTCTGCGCACGAGTTGGAACAAATTCATTGTTATCATTTTCAATTACCAATAGGACATTTTTTAAGAAATACTTGAACGTGACTGACCCATTGGATATCATATATGGGGTAAATGATTCCAGCAGCCAATAATATTGTTACGTAATTTTTAAGTTCTTCTAAGAGGTTTGGGTTCATTCGATGTTGTGCCCACCTCACTAGTTTAGCCTTATTAGTTAATAAAATATGATGTGTACAAATTTATGGGATAATACCAGGAATGTCTGAAAGTGTCCATCCCAATGCTTTTTTATGCTACCTCAAAAGTTAAAGCAGTTTCAATTCATGCTTAGGAGGGACTGAACTAGCAATGATGACGGGAAACATGTTTCCATTCTAAAGATATGAATATTTTAAATCTTGAGTCAGTTGCTTTAGTTCCAATTCAGGTGTGTTTTCTATTGATGGGACTATGTGTGAATGTTAGAGGTCACTAATCTCATCTAACTACTCAATGGTATCATCCTCAAATGAAGAATTAGCTTTTACAAGCGTATCTGTATCATCGATGGTCATGTGATCCTCCGTGTTCAAGAAATTATCAAATAATAAACATGCATGACACTTTTCTAGACCACTACAACAATCAACACATGACTCATTACCACGAATATAAATCACAGGGAAAAATTTAGAAAGGGTATCAGGGGAAAAAAATGTAGTGATTTTATGGGAAGGGAGTACATCAATTTAATTTACCAAGAGAGAGGAATATTCATCCGAGGGGTGCTTCATGGAATCAAGGATGTTAAAATGGACTATGTCACCACTAAATTCCATAGATAATGTACCATTATAGACATTAATTATATATTTTGTGGTTTTCATAAAAGGTCTTCCCAATATAATTGGGGAATGTCCATTCATCCTATCATCTTCCATTTTTCGCACATAAAAATCAGCAGGAAATATTAATTTTTGAACCCTCACAGGAACATCCTCTAACACACCAGAAGGTTGTGTGATACTCTGATTTGCTAACTGAACAACTATTCTAGTGGGATTTAGTTCACCGACCTACAAAGAAGAGTATATAGAGTGAGGCATCACCTTAATAGAAGCACCCAAATCAAGCATCGAATCGGAGAAAGAATAATTTCCTATGGTGCAAAACATCGAGAATTTTCCAGGATCGTTGCACTTGGTGGGATGTGATAGTTGTATCAATGTTGGGACGTTCCTCCCTAGGCTCACCTTCTCATCACCTCTAAGTTGCCTTCAGTGGGTACACATCTCCTTCAGAAACTTGGCATATCTCGGAATTTTCTTAACGGCATCAATCAATGGAATGTTAACCTGCACTTTTTTGAATGTCTCCAAGATTTCATTATCAAGTTTAGTTTCCTTTAGTTTCCTTGGTTGGGAGGCTCTTTTAGGAAATGGAAGAGGAATTCTTGGGCTTGGTATCTCATCAATAGACACACTTTTTCCTTTGGTAGGACTTCTCTCAAAACAAGGTTCCATCTCATTTGATCCTTTTTCAGTGGTTGGGATGGTGGTTACCTTAGGAGAGGATGACTCTAATGGAGGGTTAATTTTGATTTTAAGTTGAGTTCCACTCCTAAGGGTGATGGAAATAACATTTCCCTTATCCCTAGGGTTGAAAAGTGGTTGAGAGTGTAGTTTACCAGACCCATGGATTTGGATTTCACCCACAAAGTTTGCTAGTTGGCCTAATTGTGTTTTGATGTCTTGTATGGCTACCTGGGTGGTTTGTTGGAATTGGAGATTTTTGGCAGCCATTTGTTTCATCATATCATCTAGGCTAGGTTCAGTTTTTGGAGGGGGTTGTTTGGAAAGGCCTTTGGGGTGGTTGATAATTTCTGGGAGGTGGTGGTTGATGACTACATTTCCCTGGTTGGTTCCATGGTTGATGAGGCTGGTTTGAATACCCCCTTGCTAATAGGTTTGGTTGTCGTTCCACCCAGGGCTGGATGGATAGTAAGGTTCTTGCCTAATGGGTTGGTTACAGGGACGTCCAAGGAATATTTCCTCACAACTCTCAGAAGTTTCTCTCAATTGGGTGCATTGGTCAGAATAGTTGGTATCAGAAGAGCATATACGACAATGTATGGGAGGAGGAGATTTGAATTTCCCTTGGGAAAGAGCAAGTTGTCATAGAAGGGTACTCACCTCTTCAAACTTTGTTTCCACCTTCTTCCCGAATTCAGCACTTTGAACCTCATGGACACCTAGAATGAGTACACTTGACCTTGAACTGAATTGTTGACTATTTTGTGCCATGGTCTCAATTAGTGTCCTTGAAGAAATTGGGGTTTTATCCACTAGTAAACCACCTATAGCAGTATCAACCATGTTAAGATCTATTGCAATTAAACCTTTGTAAAAATACTGAATTAAAAGTTGATCGCTTATTTGGTGTTGTGGAAAACATGATCATAATATTTTAATGAGTTCCCAATATTGATGAAGTCTTTCTCCTTAATATTGTCTTATCCCACATATTTCATTCCTTATTGTTTCAGTTTGAGAGGCTGGGAAGTATTTTTCAAGAAAAAGTCGTTTCATGTCCGCCCAACCTATAATAAGTGAATTGATATAATAAAACCAATATTTAGCCGTTTCATCTAATGAAAATGGAAATTCCCTAAGTTTTACTTGTTCTTCATCCACATTAGTAGGTTTTAATGTTGAAACAGAGTATGACATGATTTTAAATACTTATGTGGATTTTCTCTAGGTAGTCCATGAAATCTTGGTAATAAATGAATTCAACCTAACTTTTGTTCATAATTGGGTGCCTCACCTTGTAATTGAATGTAATTGGGTTGAATATCAACATCAGGAGAGGTTAGTTCTTTTAGTGATCTATTATTTTCATCCATGTTATACAAGTTATTTTCAGTTTTAACTTTGGTTTCAGAAGAAGAAGAATGATCAAGAAGAATTTTTAGATTTGATGTCTCCTCCTTCAAAGTGTGGTCTTGTATGTCTCGGTTTCGTTGATGTAGGATCCTCTCTGGTTCAGGTTCGAAAGTTTTTAGGTCTCCCAGAGTAGAACGTGTCATACACAGAACCTACACAATAAATAAATAAGAACAAAAAAATAAATTCAAAGGTAGAAGATAAGACAAACAAAAATTACAAAAATTACAATTTTTTTTTCAAAAACACGCACAAAAAACCAAAGCGCTCCCCGGAAACGGAGCCAAAATATGACCGCATTGTCATGACACGTTAAATTTATTATGTTTTTAAGTTTGATTTATAGTCTAGGGTAGACCCTAGGTCATCTCTCAAAGAGCTTTGATAGGTTTAGAGTGTGTATTTTTAATAAAAATTACTAAAAGAGGGGGTGGTTTTGAAATGATTTTAATACAATGAATTAGTTGAAATAGCTTAAAAGTTGAGCGACCTAGTGGATTTTGAAAAAATATGAGATAAAAGGGTCGATGTGATTTCACTAAAAACATATCATGTTCATTGTTCATATAGATTCCTCTTCGGTTTAGAGTAATTCTTTGGTTGGAGTTAATTGGAATCCCGATTAATTCCTAAGCTTTTTTTTCAATGCTTTAAGGACCAAACCTTGACGTAACAATCATATTGTCAAGGTCCTGTACTTATTAATTGAATAAGATCTTCCAAATAAGATTGAAATCTTAATTTGGTGGGTATGAAAATGATTCTTGTGATGTTCAATTGGAACAACACAAGTCACGCACTCAAAACCTCACACCGATCGGTTAGAAATTAAGAGCATAACACTCACATGAATCAAATCAAGCATTCAAAACTGAAATAAAATAATATACATGGAATGCAATTTTTAAAAACCCAAATTACTCCAAAATAGTAGCTAGTTTATTCATTGGAACTCTCTTGACCTATGTGTCGCTCCCTCACAACGAACACCCAACTTTTAGCTCGACATTAGGAGGAGGTGGAAGCTCAGGTGGAACTCCTTCTTAATCCTTGATTCCCCTCTGAAGATAGGAGCCTGCATAAAATCCAAGGAAATTAGGATAATGCTATAGTACTCTGAATTGGAAGCACTTCACTTCTTGGTCGAACTTGCAAATGAGGTTCCCTCGGTGCCCTTTTATAAGAAAATTTGAAGGTGGTTTTAGGCACAAAGATTTCATCAATCCACTTGCACAACGTGTTTCTGCCTTCAGACAGTCTTATCTCGCTTTGGAGAAAATAAAGAAGTTGTAGCCCTACCTCTTGGAAGTCTCCATAGAATGTTTGGAACATTTGGACAAACACAGCTCACGATATTAATAAAATACAGAACACCGCATTTGACTCGGTCCAAATTTGGTGGCTTGGATAGATCAGTTCAAATGGGCCCCGTAGAAGCCGAATCAGGATTGTGTTCTTTAATATGAAATATAGCATATTAAATTTTGGATAGTCCAAAAAAATATCGCCCCAATGGGATGCACATATTTTTTTACATTGCAAAATGGTGGAAAGATGTCCATTGATCCATGCAATTTTTGACAATTTTTCTTCCACTCCATCAAGGCCCCTCAAAATCACCTCAACCTACATTTGAACAATAAAAACAAGTAACATTTCCCATTATAATATTTAATAAAATCAATTTTTTGATTCAAACATAATGTGAAATTTATTATTATATTTTGAATATTCATTAAAAAACTAGTTTAAAACTGTGGTGTAAGGGTGGAATAAAATAGTGAATCGTGGTATGATCATTCGGTACACGGAGAAGACTGACAGATGTAGAGTACTGAGGAGGCTATCTGTACCTACCTTTTAGGTAGGATTTCCTAATGAATTATCCATGATATGATTTCTATTTTCTAGTACTTTATAGCTGGGCTTGTTTTTTTCCCTTTTACTTTTCAACACTCTTTGGTTATACAGTTTTTCTTAGTGTTTTGCTTCCATCTTGTACTATGTTGTGTGTGTTTTCGTGATCTAAATGCAATGTCTTCCCTGTTTTAGGGATTTACGCCTTTGGTTCTAGTCACCATCCTCTAGGCTATGGAAGGCGGTCTAGGGGTAGTCACAGTACATGCCCCAGGGGACGGGTCATGACACTCCTACCTATATTTCTAGAAGATATGAAAAGGGACACATTTTAAGAAATTTCAAAACTAGATCACATCAATAATTAAAAAAATAGAACTTTTTTCCAAAAATATTTATAATTAAAATATCATTGAATATTATAATTTTTTTAATTTCATGGAATGGATCAGTACATATCAAATTCCCCTCCAAAACCACATTATATTATGTGGGAGTCCAATATCTCTTCTAATGAATAACATCATATGTTTCTATGTCTTATAATGAATTAAATTTATTATTATATGAAAACTACACTACAGAAATATGTTAATCCTTATAAATTTTTTAAATTACAAAAAAGATCTCAATATATTATATGGATTTTGAATGGTCCATTTAACATAACCACCAGTCTATGGATGATATGTAGTGATAAAATTCAATAATATCTCTGATTAATTATAAATAATTCTTTTGAAATCAATGTATATTATTGATTCCCAATCAAATTAAATATAATATGAATCTCTGTGAATCTTAAAAACATTTCTCTTGTTTATCTTAATTTCATGGTAAATAATGAAATATTAATTAATGAAAAAATATACATTGAATTCATATGGATATTGAATACAAATAGAATTGAATTATCACCTTTAGGTATTTTTTGTGTCTTAAAAAAATAAACAGTTACATTATCCCATTCCCATATTAGAAGGAGTGATTATTGTTACTTACTCATACTCCTTTAAATTGACCTTTTACATGATAAAATACCATGCTTGAAGATTTTTATTTAGAAATTTCTATTTCATGTTATCCAAAAAGATATTTTATTTTAGGTCAATATACATCTTTATAATTTTTTGATGAATTAAAAATTACGCCAGATATGTAGCATACAAATCATTCTTTTTGATAGAATACCATGCATGAATTGAAAATTATGAAAAATATGTAAGATCAAAATCATCCTTCATTAATTATGATTTAATCTTTTATAATCCAATATGTAATATTTATTTTTCAATCATCATATTTTAAAATTATGAACTATATTTTTTTCTTAGATAATAAGGATCCTATATTACTTAAATTATTGATAACAAATTATAATGTCACAATCATTTATCAATTCCAACAATAATATTTTTCTTATATTAAACTTATTATTTCAAACTATATATTTCACAGTCTACTAATATATATATATATATCATTCATTTTTACAAAGAGTTAGTGACTCCAAGATATTAATTCAATGATCACTGTCACCAAATCTAAATAATTTATAGATTTTGTGTTTCTAAGAGTAAACTTTTTTATAATTAATAATCAATTTCTATATTATTACATGTAAGGAAATAATAAAATTCCTTTTTATGTATGTAATATATAAAAAACCTTCCCCCTTTATGTTAATTTTGGTATCAAAATAGTCCCTAACATATATTTTATTTCCCTTAACAATTCATCAAATATTATTTTCCAGTGAACATTAACACCTTATATGTTTTCCTAGTTAGTGAATTTCACAAATGATGTAAATTTGTAACAAAAAATAAATAATTCTCTGTTATCCCATGGAAATAATATATCATAGTTACAATTTTCAGTCTGGGTCATTTTTGTATAACGTCTATCATTTATTGATAAACAAATATGTTTTTTTAATGTGATTACATGACACACGATTGATACTTTAAACCTCCAAACATTATATAATCTAAATTTAGTATAAATTTTCTCCTTTGTCGATATCTTTCTCACAATCTTAAAATCATATTTATTCTCTTCCATTCTCTTTCAGGATATATGAATATAAACTACAGAGACAAAATTAAATTGATATATTTATCCTCAAAGTAAATTATTAATTAGATAAATGATGATAAAAGGATAATTATCTACTCTAAATGGAATCAATATAAGTTCTTAATGAAAATATCTTGCATAAAAATTTATTTTCGATATGATCACTTTTTTACCCATTAGTAATGGATTCAAAATAAAATTTCCAAATTTGATAAGAACTAATATTATATATGTTGCTCGAATAGGTTGTAAAAATGGTTAATTGATGTTTACTATTAATTGTGACACTATTATGTTCACAATATTCAATGAAAACATATAATAATCTATCTTTACTAACACCAATGTGGACAAGTTCTCGTCATTTTGAAGCACTTAGGTGATAGAATCCCTCTTCTATATTCTCTTTTAGTATCATCTCTAATTCCTAAAATCCGAAATAAATTTTCAATATAATGTATTTGAGGTTGAAATCCATTTAGGGGTAAGATAAATTATAAATTAAACCACATTATCCCAGGGAAGAGTACTCATTTTATACAAGAATACATCAAAATATTCCCATATATTTGAATTTCACAGTTTCTATACTACTCTAATAATTTAATATAGATATGACTAAATGTATCTACGTTATTTTTCATTCATAGTGGTTTTCAAAGAGAACATTATCTACCAATTAATAACACTAAGAGTATCAAACCAGATACATCTATGTCTTATTATTAGAATGTAAGTGATTATTGAGTAAATACAAAGTAAAACATTTTGGGGATTATTTCCCATAGGTATAGCTTTTCTGGATCATGAATCCAATTGTAGTATCCCAACAATGGTATATTGAAATTATAACCAACAACCTTATATTTTTCCACTGTTTCTAGATATCATCATATATAATGACTCATCTCATTAGTTTTTAATAAAATTATATAACATAAATAAATACGGTAACTAATAAAATCACTAAAATGAACTAAATAATTACTATAAAACCTCATTAGGTGACACATAATAAAAAATACATTTTTTACATCATTTCTATAATGAAAACAATACTTTACATAATTAACATAGTATCCCGAGAATCTATAGGTTTAGTGTATTTGGAGACTATCTACCTAATCTATATAAATGAATAAAATTTTATAATATGAACATTGTATTTGATTATATATTCAAAATTAAAACACCAAGCATAAAAGAACATGAAATAATATATGTCTAAATTTAATCTCTTTAATAGCTTGTGTAACAGACAACCCAATGTCTAAGTAAAAAGTAATGTAGTATAGTTCCATACCATATCAAGTAACATAACATCTATGAATAGTAAATTAAAAATTATGATGTTATATGGTTTATAAATTTATAAAATTAATAAAATGGGAATATATTTATTATCGATCAAATTTGAACAATTTAGATGAAAAAACATTTTCTGAAATTTGTATTTTTCTCAAATAGTAATTTTAATTATTTTTCCACATATGATTTGAAATAACTCATTAAAATTTTTAGATAATATATTTTATATCAAAATTGTCTTAGGTTGATTTTTTATATTTATATTTTATTTTTGTTCAATAAATATTTAAATATACTAAATTTCAATTGAAATCTATTTTTTTATTAAATTATTTATTGAGTTAAATTATATATTTAATTTTTTCTAATATAAAGTTTGTTAAATTATAAATATATTAATAAAATTTTCTACATTGTAATCATTTTCATTTTGAATAAATATATATATATATAGACACACAAAACTTGTAATATTTTTATCATTTTCTCTTTTAAAACCATCTTTCTCACAAGGTCTTGAGGAATAATTTTAATTTCTAACTTTACACATCTTTTAATGGAATTTGGGAAAATAGATCAAATAAATTCAATAACTTTTATTTTTGTTTAAAAATAAAATAAAATTATTTTTTCCAAAATTTAAATGGTGAAAAAGATAAAAATATATTTATCCCACTTAAGGTAAAATTGGTAAACCAAGGGTTGAACTAAGAAGATATTTCCATGAAATTAAACGTAAAATTTATAAATAGTATTTCATAGAGATATTTTTATATTATTCTAAAAATATTATTATCTATGTCCATTAAAAATATTTTTCAATGTGAATGACATTATAGTTATGTTTTATTTTGGAAAAGTTCCACGTACTTCAATGAAGGTCCATTTTCCACACTTATAAAAGGGAACTCCCTCTTATTAGTTAATGAACCATATAAAGAGACATTGAAACAAAATCCATATAAAATTATCTCCAAAACATATTGTGACACAATATATATATTTTGGCCTTCCAAAATTGCAAGCCCAAGGGTCTTTAAGAGGAGATTCATAGGAGGGTTCTCATAGACTATGTGGCTATCTTGAAAAAATATCATTTATTTTATTTAATTTGTTTAAATGTTCAAATTTTTTATAAAGTTTCAAATATAATAACAATGGTTTCAAAAATATAATTATATTTTATTATATTTATGTGAAAATATATATCCAAAACCACTTCAATCAAATGGTTAAAAAAATCTTTGATCGTGTGTAAGGCGGAGTAATGCCTTGTGAGGTGAGGAATTATGTTTTCCATTGACATAATTGAAATATTTATTTGATGATGGATTTACTAAATTTATATGATATTAATGACATTATTAATCTTATATAATTTTAATATCAAATATAACATTTATATTTCACATTTATTTATTAAATGATATTGTTGCATGTGTGTGTGGTAGACTAAAACCTCATAAAAAACAAGATTAATATTTCATATAAGATTTATATATATATTAATAAGAATATAATTAATGAATATTACACACATATATATATATATGATACTAGTTTTTAAAAATTAATATTTTTCCAACATTATTACCCTTTACCCGATAAGGGGATGATATTATATCTCATACATACTTATTATGTAGCGTCTCCACAAAGAAATGTGATTCATTTTCCATGAAATGGTTTTCAAAGTTTTAAAAAAATGTATCTATTGAGTTAATATTATATTTTTAAAATTATTAAAATTAATTATATGATAAATATATATATCATATGAACAAAAACACGAACATTCATGAAAATATATTCATATGAAGTAATGCCAATTAACATATGAATCAATGAAAATAAGATAATACTATTAACCAATAGGTGATGAAATTTTACGAAATGACTATATAATAAATTATAATTATTAGTATATATGTTTTTTAAATTAATTACATTCTTAAAACCATTATACAAGAGGTATGGAAATGTTAAAATAATAATACCAAATGTATGGGTTTTTTATGTCACTTCTATATCTGTGATAAATATAACATATTCACCACTTTTCTTACAGTATTAAATTTTATTTTTGTTCAGTATATCAGGATTTATGTTCCCTTAATTATGTTTACCAGTTAATTTTAACTTATTATTTGCAGGGTTTTAGGATTTAAGTGTAACTAAAGAGGAAATGGTTTATTTTACAATCTCATAATTATTCATGATTGTTTTTATGTGTCAATTTGGTGGATTATTAGATATTTATATAATAAAATATATAATATTTAATTAATTGTAGTTATTCACAACAACATTCAAAAAATAATACCATTTTACGCACATTGGATCTTAAAAAAGTTGAGAAAATGAAATTAAAAATACTCGACATTATTTCTTCCTTCAGTCGAAAACCTTTTTCATCAAAAGACATTCTTTCTAAAACTCTTTCCAAAAATTTTATTAGCAATTTAAATATGAATTATTCAATTATTTTACCCACTTTATGTTTTTAAAATATGTTCTTAAATGAACCATTATGTCATTTAAAAAACGATAATTTGGATTTCACCGAAAATGTTAAAGAAATCATTATTTTAACTCACTCATCATGTAAAATGTTTACTACCATAAAATATAATCAATATTTTAAAAAACAACATATTTGGTTAAAATATTATTTAAAAAAGTGTTTTTTAATTTATTATTAAATTTTTGTTGTAAAAATTAATTTTATAATGAAAAAGATATTTTTTTTATGAATGATTTTATTGATATTTTATGATATTTATCTTTATCAATAAAAATATTTATTTTAAATATAATCATATTGGATTATATTGTATTGATACCATTCAATTTACTATATATGGTTTATTATTAAGTTTATATATTGAGAAATGTATTTACATTTCATATGCTAGTTTAAATATGAATATTTATGTGGCTTATGTTTTAGCCCTTTTATATGATAAATTCTTTAGGGTTATTAATAGATGTGTGGGGCATATTATATCCTTTTAATTTATTGGTAATTCTAATGATGAAGACTATATTTTTTTTGGCTATAGTAACACTCATTTATATATATGTCTTGAAACAGGGCCTAGATGGTATTAAAGATCCTGGAATGAGGCCTTAACGATATGTTTTAGACAAAAATCATTTGGAATTCCATTATTATGAATTTAGTTATTGATATAACATTGGATTATTAGATTGATTACTATAACCATGGTTATATTTTACGATCATATTAATTATGAAATGGAATTATTTGGTCATCATTTATTCCTTATATATTATGCTCATGTTATTGAATAAGTGGAATATTAATTATTTATTTACCATTCCATACGGGTTATGTATTATATATTTATAGTTACCCCTATACACATACTATAACTGATATTTTTTCCTCACTGATCTCTTGTGTTTTATTTTCCCTATGATACTACTATGTTGTTTTTGATAATTATGAATGGATACACTAAGGTAAATAATGATGCTCTCAACGAAAATATTTTTTTATTTTATGCTTTCAATTGTAATAATATTTTATTGTTTGTTTCAATTATTACAAGAATAATAATAATTGGGTTCCATAAGTATAGTATTACATTTATATTATTCCAGATTAATAAATTGTACAATATCATTGGGTTATTAGAGTGAGGTTCTCTAATGTTGATATTAGAAGATATTACCTAGAAACTTTCAGTTCCAAATCATGGAATGGATTATAGAACATAACAATTATAAAAAGACAATTATAATAAGTATAAAAGAATATCTGATGGTAACTTATGAAATATATTATGTTTTTTTTAGAAATATATCCAATTAGGATACTAAAAATGGACATGGAATTTTAATAAGGGTACTTAGGAGTAATAAATCCTAAAAGGGTGAGTTGGGAATTACCCAATAATCATTTGGTGCACAAAAAGGTTACCTAATGCATACTTGTTTTGAAACTGAAGTGGTATTTGATTAAAATAAATCACAATTTTAGTTACAAACAAATACAAATGTATTTCAAATAGTGATATCCCCGAAGAAACCATGTACTTGATTATCAGTTTATCGATGTATAAATATTTTAATTTATGTTAATTATATCGTTAGTTTTGGGATTATCAATTATGATTCAAAATTATATAATGAAATATTTAAAATTTAATTACTATGAAATTATTCTTAAACGAAGTAATGTAAATTATATTAATGAATTTAATCACAATAGTATGAATGATAGTTTCTTTGAAGGTATTAAGAGATTATATTAATAGAAACTACTACTCCAAAATCATCATCATGTGATGGAATATTATGAATTAAAAACAATCAATAGAGATAGTTTTCTATGTACTATGACATTTAATTGGTGCAAGAGAATAATATTACATTTTATTATATGGAAGACAATGGGAAGATGGGGGAGAATAATTGTTTTTCACACGTGATAATAGTAGAATAAAACAACCCAGAACATTCATAAAAATAATAATATTATTATATAAGTGTGAAGTGAAAAGCCAATATGATCATTCTTCAATTGGAATGAAATTATCTAAGAATTTGTAATTTATATACTACAAGGATAATGGAAACTAGATATGTTAATTCCGTAAGCATCAATGAAACATACATCAAAATACACCATGAGATTATATCATACAATATTATATTACAATAGATAATTTATAATGATTTTTTTGTTTTTGTTTAGGACTCAAGATTTATGGTATATGAGTATTTTGTTGATATAAATTCTGGTTTTAGGAATTATGAAATGTATTTGGATCGTATTATTGTATTATTTTATAAAGGATATGAATGAATCTGTTGAATGTTACCGTAAAAAGTAATTTAGTATAATGTTTATCTTCTTGTAAAACACACGATTGATGAAATAAAACCATTAATATTTTTATGATGTTGAGATAATGATATTGGGATAATGTAAAAATTTGTAAGAATATTTTCAACATGACTTTACTAACAACTTTATAACTGATTATTAAATTTTTTGAAAAGTGTTTTATGCCATAATTGGCGGCTTTTTAAATTTTATCTAATTAATAGAATATGTCAAATAATCTATGTTAAATTTAATAATATGGAATCATGCATGTTTTCATTATTTTTTTTATTATAATTTAGTCTATTAACATGTTACAAGAGAATTCAAGATGTAGGTATTCAAATTTTCAGTATTTGATGACAAAGATCTTTTTTATATTTCATGAATTATTAATGATATGTTTGTTATTGATATTCTGTAACATTCTTTACAATGTTTCTGAATATAATCACATAGAAGGGTTATAAGGATAAAAAATTTTGAATTATTTTATGTTGAATGTTGGAAGAAGTTTTAAATATTAATTATTTACTTCAATATATAATGATTTATGAATATTTTATAATATAGGATAACCATTCTGTTATAAGGATTTAAGTGAACAATGGAATTAATTATAACTCATGTGACATGATAGTGATTCAGAACTATAAAATTAATCATCAATTATTATACTACAAGATTAATTTGATATTGACCATGTAATAACCAATGGATGTTATCGGTCTATTGAAATTGAATTAAATCATGTAAGTATATATACTCATGAAAATTCATTAATGATTAGAAATTGATATTGGAATAAAAATAAATCCTAACACCATATTTTATGGTTAAATAAATGAAAAAGATAACATTTATTTGGTTTATGTTTTCATAGTTTTTTATTTCAAATTATCATTCACATTATTATAATCAAATACATATAGCACTGAAAATAATTATTTACACATTCCATCGATATAAATATTTTCAATTTGAACAAGTGGTATAGTAATTAGAAAACTTGTTATAGGTTACTCGATATGAAATTTGTACGTACCATTATATCTTAATAATTGGATTTTTTATTAACTGTTTATATGATATGGGTTTCTTTCATAATGGTTTTTTAATATCATTCCCTTGACTACTGAGATCGAGATTATATTGTCATGACATTGTTTATTTAAGGTGGGGTGAATGTAATACATTGAAATTATAAAAAAAGAAAATTGTATTTAGTGTAATAGGATAAATGAAAAAGTGATCTTAAACTACCCAAAAAAATAGATTACAAAAAGTTTAATGTCATTGAATACAAGTGTTTCATGTGACCATTAGTATAAATAAACAGCAATAGGGTGTATCATAAAAACATTGTCTTGAAAATGGCCGGTGTGAATAGTATTGACTAAATTATGAAAATATGATTATGTTCACAGTTAGAGAATAAATAAAAATTGATATCTATTGAATACAGGTAAAACCTAAACCATTTTAAGGTAAAAGAAAATTTTTATGAAAATTTTTATTCATTATAAAAGATGATTTTACTGAGTTTTGTATAGTTAATTGATTAAATTTCATCCAAAATTTAAAAAATTTGATAAATAAAATAATTTTAATATTTATAATTATAATATAATAATTAACATAGAGTGATTGTTTGGTATTTTTATGAAATGTTTTATATTTTGATTAATAGTTAAATATAATATATTTTTATTTAATCCAACATTTTCATTTAAATTATTTAAAATGAAAAATATTATTTTGAATATATTTTAATGTAAAATTAGTCAATTTATACGTCTACTGATGAAATTTATTTAATATTAATTACATTTATATTTAATTTAGAAATAATACTATATAAATTATTGAACATTTTTTCTCTAATAACGCACACTGTCATCGCGTTTTCAGGTACAAATATAAATTTATTTTTGGATATTATGAAAATTTAATTTTTAAAAAATAATTCCATATTTGGAATAATAATAATTTACAATATAAAATAAGGGAAAAATAATTTTTGACCCTACTGTATAGTGAAACCGTATATATTAATTTACATGGTCAAGGTAAAAATAATTTAACTAGTGTTTTGAAATGAGAATATAAGGATTAAAAATGACAAAAATTCATTTATAAATCATGATAAAAAAAATACTTCCATATTATGCTTAAACATTAATAATAAATATTCATTTGGAATATTTTTCATGTGAATGACTTTATTATGTTATATTATTGTGGGAAATTTCGGTGTAATTTCTATGAAGGACAATTTTAACCACTTATAAAATGGGACCCCCTTCCACGACTTAATAAAACATATAAATCATTTTGGATATAATATCCTATGAAAAAAATCTCTTTAAAATCAATATTTATATTTTTTAGATCCTTTTATTCCCAGAATACTAACAATGGTATCCACAATAGGATATCTAATGGAGGATTCCCTAGGATAAGGTACTTATCATTAAAAATATATTTCATTTACAATATTATTACCCCTCCATATATTATGTACAAACAATTATAATATAAACAATTAATTTTCCCTAATATAATATTTATTTAATGTTTTTCTGGGATAATATTTATCAAGTTATTCTTCCATGAAATTTGAAACAATTTCATAAATCTTTTGTATGGCGTACTATCAAATCACAGACTGATGATGTGTATTTTCCATCACCAAATATAAAGTATGTACATACTGATGTATTTATAACATTTTAATGATATTTATGATAAAATTATACATCTATACTTATAATATCTATAATAGCTTTTTGGGTTCTAATCTGTTTTAAATTCCATAATTTCAATCATGTGTGCGGTGGAATATTGCATTGTGAGTAATGTGATACTTTTTTCACTTATTCATTACAAAGAATGTAATAATAAAAAAATAATAGAAAACATACATAATATTTTTTACATTAAAAAAAATACAACCCACTAATTTAACCATTCACCTCTTATGGGAATGATGTTGTCGCCCATTAATACATAATATCTAACATCACCACTACTAATGAAATTAAACTTCCATTCCCATAATTTAAGGGAAGTTGTAAATATATATATATAATGATTAAATAAGATATTTATTAATGTATTCAAATTATTGATACGATATAAATATATATATATATATATATATATATTATGAAAATGAAATGAAACATTAATAACATAATTTGCATGAGAAAATAAGGCAATCAACACCTGAATAAATGAAAATAATTGAAATTATTATATTTGGGGGGTAAAATATTCAATAAGATCTTTTATGAGATTATAAATAAGATTATGGATCTGTTATAAATTATTATCATTCTAAAAACTACTATACCAAGGGTACAAACAAGAATGATGGAAGTATGACTCATAGTAAATGTTTCTCATCATACATTAAATTATATGACACATACACCATATTAAACAATTATTTATTTAGTTTGGTGTATATAATATTATATTTATTTGTCATATTATGAATTAATTTTTGTTCATTTTATTTAATGTTTCATTATATTTTATTTCCTGTATTGGTTATTATGATCAAAATGTTATAAAACATGTAAGGGTTTATTTAATTAATTCATCATTATCCATGATTATTTTTTAATCTCCATTAGTGAATTAATATGGTATTTATATCTCAATATAAATCTATTTATTAACCTGTGGTAATTAATTAACTCTTTTATTTAATAGTACCATTTTCTCACTCTATATTATATAAAATAACTGTTTTTTAATTAAAATTAAACTATATTTCAATATGTTTTTTATCATTTTAAAATGATTTATTGACGTTATTTTTACCCCTTTTAATGATTTTCAAAATATATTTTAGTGGAATGTTAATTCAATTTTTAAAACAAGGTTAGTTTTTTTAACAAAAAAGTGAGAAGAATCATTATTTTAATTACTCTACATTTATTGAGTTTCCCAAAAACGTGATTAACCATTGTTTTAAAACATCATTTAATGTTTAAAATATCATTTTACATTGAATGATATAGTAAAATGATTTTTGGACATTTAATTTTAATAGGCGATCTTCAAAACAGACATAGAATTTTCCTCAATATATTTTTAAAGAAATTTTTATTATATTTATAATTTTATATGAGAAAACCCATTTATATTAAATTTACTACTTGAAAAATATATTGTATTGATATAATTCACATTACTATTGATGTATAAATATTATTTTTATTAATCGTGTATTTTATTTATTTTTCTTATTCTATATAAAATATTAATGTTTATGGGCCTTATGTTTGAACACATTCATATGATAAATGAGCTAGGCATAATAATTGACAGGAGGGGCCATCCATATCCCCTTGAAGAACTGGTAGGACTCTTGAGACAATATTTATTGGTTATATTACGAGGAATTGCCAATTTGTATATATTTCATTGAAAATAAGAGTTAATAATATTATATTTCTTAGAACAAGCCCCCAAAGGTTTATATAAGATGTCCAATATTAGGAAATCGATCATTATGTGTTCAATTATTTATATTACTTGCGACTATTCCATTAGTTACAATATCTAAATTTATATATTTAAGATCATATGATTATTTATATTCAATTATATGACCAAAAGGTATTCTACCCATATTATTATGATGTTATTAATTTTCTTGGAATGAGTTTTAGTAATTTATCATTCTATATTCTTTTGGAATCATTTATTCATATCTTCCCTTATAGGCCTAAACATATTGACAATTTGAGCTCAAATATTTCTTATTTTTTATCTTCTCCAGGATTTCAAGAAGTTTTTTTGATTCATATGAATTTATAATCTTAGAGGTATAATGATTTTCATAAATTATATAATTTTTCAATTTCAGGTTATCAGTTTTTTAATGAATTTGTTTTATATATTTAGCTCACTGAGAAAAATTAACTATTAATTCCTTCGAGACGAGAATACATTCATCTTATTCCCATAAATTAAATTAGAAATTGAGTACATGATATTGGAATAAGGGTCACCAAAGTCTTGTCATTTAAATTTTTCATGATCATTTCTTCATAATTTCATCATTTTAGGTATATATCAAACCAAATCCTTACTTAAACTCATCTTAAAACATTAAGAAATAGAAACATAATAAGTGGATTATCTCAAATGATCATTAAATAAAATTAATCATAAAAATATGTTACTGGGGGTGGGAGATAAAGATTTTTAGAAATTATAAAAATCAAGAAAATATTATATTAAAAAAATTATAATTAGAATACTTTGTCCACATTGTATTATTTTAGAAAAAACCCATATAATAAATCATATAACATGGATTAATTACATGGATGGAATGAGCCATAAATCTTGGTATAGAAATCATAACATAATAATTAATAAGATATATGTGGGGAAAACATATTTAGAGTATCAAAAAATTATAGATTAAGAATCCTCAAATATTTTTCACAATAGTGTGGGGAAAACATATTTCACATGGAGTATCAAGAAAAAAAATACTTCCCATAGAGGATAAAATTTCAGCATCCCATAAGGGATAAAAAGTAACTACATGTTTTCTATTAAAGATCATTTATCCTACCTTATTTCCCATTTTTAATAAAGAATGAATTTTCATTTAACTTGTAAAGACCCGTAAATTTCAAGGAAATTTTTTTCTTAATTTTCTTTGGAATTTTACAAGAGCGCAGTTTCTGACGGCACCTGATTCCGAGGCCCGGTGTGCCCGAAATCATTTTCCGAAGTTTGGCTCGGGTACGTTTAGTGAACGGACGATCGGGTTTTTCTAACATTTGAACCGGTGCCTGGAATTGAATTCTGAGGGTACTGATGAAATCACAGCGCTAGTATTTGCTTAGAAAAGCCTCTTCCGGAGTTGCGTTTTCTTGGGTGTGGTTTTTAATTTTTGGGCGTAAAGTTTGGAAATAAAATAAATTGTTCGACAAACTTTATTTTATTTTACTTAAGCCACTTGAAAAACACTTAAAATGAGTTGAAACGGATAGGGTGTTATCCATAAATATCCTACCCCCTTTGTAGGATATTTGTGAGGTGGGGCCCACACGAGCCCCGCCGTTTCTTTCCACTAAGTAACGCACCCGCGAAAACTTGTCATTATGAAAGTCAGTTGACGTGTTTTCTTAAATCCTTAACGCACCATTTAATTGGGCGGTTTATTTCGTGAATTAAATGGGTGGTTTCTTTCGTTGAATTAATTCAACGAATTGATGGGTCGTTACTTACCCTTTTTTATGTTTGTTGGCATATTAATAAAATAAGAACAACAAGTCTATTTGGAGGATTATTCGTTGAGAGGTTTTGTCACAGCCTTCATCCTCCTTCACGATGAACGCGAATAACGCGAAGAATACGAAGAACGCCAGCCTCCGACGAAGAACGTCGAACCCGCGGAAGTCGATGACGTGACGCCGTGTTCCGCGACGCCGACGTTCCCTTCCTGCAACGTTCTTCTGTGACATCTCTTCCTCCACAATGAATCTTCGATCAGCTGTTTGAGGTAAGAGACTTTGGGATTCTCTTAAATCTCCCTTGTGTTTTTCTTTACCAAAACACGGATTTAATTTTATATAATTAAATTAAATCTGTTGTTTTTTGGTCCATTGAGTTCGCCGACTCAACGCCGGATTCCGTGACGACGCGACGCCCTTCCGCGACGACGCGACGATCCCCTCCTTCCGCGACGAACAAATCCGCGAAGAACGTGCGTGCGACGACGACTACGAGGTATGGGTTGTTGTGAATTTTATTTCCTTTTTCCCATGATCATTTCTTTTAAAAGTGAAGAACCAGACAATACGAACAATTTTAATCCTTTAAAATTGTTGATTCATGTTTTGAATATTGTTCCTCCCGTTGTTTATCACTAACACAGAGGGTGCGGGCCAAACGAACGCAGCCCGACAACCCTCCGTCGTTCTTTGTTATTGTGCGGATATGACGGGTGACGACGGAACGTTCTGCAACAGAAGTGTGATGGTTCCGCAGTGAGTCCAGTGTTGGTGCGGCGGCCTACGTATCGGTACACGAGGACCCTGACTTCTGATTTCCGACTTAATGCACGAAAACATTGATTGTGTGTGTGTTTCAAGTTTTCTTTGTGATTATTTGTGTCAGCTCACCAGGTATACTGTTCTGACCGTGGCGCACTTGTTTCCTTTTTAGGATGTCCCCACGACGGCAGCCAGCTAGGGTTCCGAGAGTAGAGCGCGACGACAGCCCGCCGAGCGACGAGGCCTCGGTACAGGGCCCATTGACAGCAGAGGCACCGGCGGTACCTTTTCCCGCTGAGCCCCCGATGCTTCCAGCGCCGATCGCGGATGATGCACGACGCCTCGGAGATCTACACAAGTTCCAGTGCCAGTGACCACCCAGGTTCCGTGGGGAGATGGACCCCCAGGTAGCCAAGGACTGGTTGGAGGCAGTCGTCCGAGTTTTCAGGCTAGTGAGGACACCAGCAGACCTCATGGTGATCCTCGCGAGGAGCCTACTGCACGCAGAAGCCGGACGATGTTGGAGCCTGATGCTCCAGGTGCACGATGAGGCCTCTTTTCTCTGAATGGACTTCTAGATCCTCTAACACTTAGAGTTCGTCATGGCCACCCTCCGTGCGGTGCGCATTCAAGAGCTTCTTCAGCTGCGGCAGGGCAGCTTGACGGTCGCCCAGTACGCGGCGAGGTTCACCGATCTTTCTCACTACTCAACCGACATGGTAGGGGACCCCTTCTTCCGGGCCCAGACCATAGAGAAGGTATTGAGACAGGAGATCAGGGCATCACTGACCTCCCTCAGCATCCCGACCCAGGCAGGAGTTCTAGAGCGAGCCCTTCTAATCGAGAGCTTTCTGGATGAGTCCACAGCCAGACCTACCGCAGGGCGGCAGGTAGCGGAGTCTTTGGCAGTAGGTAGCCGACAGATGACTCAGGGTTCCAGGCAGACCAGAGCTTCCAGCAGACGACCTCGGGACACTGGCTCAGCAGTGCGGGGCACACAGCGCGAAGATAGTCTTCCGAGAGGCAGGCAGTGCTACTCGTGCGGTGGGAAGGGCCACATGGCTTGTGACTGCCCGACCCGCCGTACCGAGGAGCAGCAGACGGTGGAGGGGCCACCCAGGCATAGGTAGAGGGTCGACTGTGGCGGTCTGCATGGAGGAGGCAGACGAGGCAGAGGAGCTGGCCGAGCAGCAGGTGGTGGGCGACGCTTTGAGGCTCTGCCACCACCACCACCACCAGGAGGTCCGCCCCGACCACAGGGGGCTGGCGGGAAGAGACAGGCACAACTCTAGGCAGCAGAGGCCTACGACCACTGCGCACCAGAGATGATTCAAGGTACGATCTATGTCTATTACACCCTTGCTGCAGTTCTTATAGACACAGTAGTGAGTCACTCTTTCATAGCTGCTGCCCTTGTTCAGAGCTCGGAGATTCCGACAGAGCCATTGGCTCGATCCTTATGGCTAGAGACTCCTATGGGAGTAGACTCGACGATTACGCACTGGTGCCGGCAGTGTGAGCTTACTCTAGGAGGCGAGAGATTCGGATGGGATCTTCTTGTAGCGGCATTGAGGCCTTGTGACGTTATCTTGGGCATGGATTGGTTATCTACAGTCCATGCTCAGATTGACTGTTTTAGGCGCAAGGTGAGATGTGTACGCACCGACAGGAGGAGGTTCACCTTCACCAGTGAGAAAGGAGCCTTCACAGCACAGTATGGACTCACGCAGAAGAGACGGCAGCGCATCACTCATCAGTTGGCTACCCTCATCTTTGGGGCAGTTGACGTGCAGAGTCATAGTTTTCCTGCAGTAGTGGATGAGTATGCGGACGTCTTCCCCGACGACGTTCCAGGGCTACCTCCTCCCAGAGTGGTAGACTTTTATATTGATTTGTACCCCGTGACAGCCCCGATATCCACTCCAATGTATCAGATGGCCCCCGCTGAGCTTCGAGAGCTACATGTATAGTTGGAGGACTTGCAGTGCAAGGGGTTCATCTGACCCAGTGTTTCACCCTGGGCTTCACCGATTTTGTTCACCAAGAAGGCGGACAGGATCTTGCGACTGTGTGTCGACTATCATCGCCTGAACCAGGTGATAGTGAGGAACAAGTATCCGCTTTAGAGGATTGATGACCTCTATGATCAGATCAAGGGAGCATGGTGGTTCTCGAAGATAGACCTCAGGTCAGGCTATCATCAGCTCAGAGTTCGAGATGAGGACGTGCAGAAGATGGCCTTCAGGTGACGGTATGGCCACTATGAGTTCTTGGTTATGCCTTTCGGCGTAACCAACTCTCCAGCAGTGTTCATGGGCCTCATGAACAGGATCTTCCAGCCGTACCTCGATCGATTTGTCATGGTCTTCATCGACGACATTTTGGTGTACTCGACCACGGAGGAGGAGCACGCCTACCACTTGCGGGTTGTACTAGACACGCTCCGAGAGCACCGGCTTTATGGAAAGCTCTCGAAGTTCCAGTTATTGTTACGTGAGGTCCACTTCTTGGGGCACGTCATTTCTGAGGCGCGAGTTGCAGTGGCTCCCGTGAAGATCGAAGCAGTGCTAGCTTGGGAGCCACCCATGAGCGTGACGGAGGTGCGGAGTTTATTGGGACTAGCAGGATACTATCAGAGATTTGTGCTGGACTTCTCCAGAGTTGCAGCGCCACTCTCAGCTTTGACGAAGAATGGTAAACCCTTCGTCTGGTCAGACAGATGTCAGTAGAGCTTCCAGGAGCTGAGACAGAGATTGACCAGCGCACCTATCATGAGGTTGCCTGAGGAGAGTGTTGGATACATAATCTACTGTGATGCATCAGGGACTGGACTCGGGTGTGTTCTGATGAAGGAGCGGGCCGTGATTGCCTATGGATCACGTCAGTTGAGGCCACATGAGAAGAATTACGCTACCCATAACCTGGAGTTAGCAGCAGTGGTCGTCGCTCTGAAGACATGGCATCACTATCTGATGGGCGAGCACTTTACAGTCTTTTCTGACCACCAGAGTCTCAGGTACATCTTCCACAGAAGAACATAAACTTGAGACAACAGTGATGGATCGAGTTCCTCCAGGACTATGACTTTGAGATAGTCTATACTCCTGGGAAGGGGAATGTGGTAGCCGATGCCCTCAGCAGGAGGACAGTCATCCAGCTACTTGAGGAGGCGACAGAGCAGCTAGCCGACTTGCATATATCCTTCATGGATAGAGATGGAGCATCCTTCCTTCAGAGAGGCACAGCGTGAGGATGCTGACTGTGAGACGCGGCGTGCACAGATATCCTCGGGACAGGCACCTGATGGCTTCTCCTTTGGAGCAGAGCACGACATCCTTTTCATAGGACGTACCTTGGTACCAGTTGCTTTACGAGAGGAGGTGCTGAGATAGTTTCACACTTCTCCTTTGGCGGTACATCCTAGAGTGGCGAAGATGTACTAGGATCTTAGACGACAACACTGGTGGCCGGACATGAAGAAAGTTATGGCAGAGTTTGTTCCATGATGCCTCACCTTCCAGCAGGTGAAGGTAGAGCACCAGGTACCAGCAGGCTTGGTACAACCCTTGGAGGTCCCATAGTGGAAGTGGGACGGGATATCTATGGACTTTGTGAATGGACTTCCACGCACTTCCAGAGGTCACGACTCCATTTGGGTGATTTTTGACCGACTCACCAAGTCGGCACACTTCATACCCATCGGAGAGTAGGGCTCAGTGGAGAGCATGGGGCATCTCTATGTTCAGGAGATTGTATGGCTTCACGGTGTGCCATCGACTATCGTCTCCGATCAGGAAGCTCGCTTTACTTCCTGGCTTTGGAAGGGGTTGCAGGAGGCATTCGAGACGTAGCTACGTCTGAGCACCACCTTTCACCCTCAGACTAATGGTCAGATGGAGAGGACCATTCAGAATCTTGAGGACATGCTCCGTGAATGTGTCCTCGACTTTGGTCGCAGCTGGGAGGACCACCTAACCTTGGTGGAGTTCGTGTATAACAACAACTAACACTCCACCATCGGGATGGCACCATACGAGGCATTGTTCGACAGGCCTTGCAGATCTCCATTGTGTTGGACAGACCCTTGGGATTCAGCCCTTGTGGGACCAGAGATGGTCCCTGCCACGACAGAGAAGGTCCAGGTCATCCATGAGCAGATGAGGACAGCTCAGAGCCGGCAGAAGTCATATGCTGACAGGAGGCGGAGGCCACTAGAGTTCGAGGATGGCGACCACGTCTTCTTGTGGGTCTCACCTCGACGTGGTTTACGGAGATTTGGATGAGGCGGAAAGTTGTCTCCATGCTTCATCGGACCTTTCTAGGTCCTCAGCAGGATTGGTGAGGTGGCTTATCACCTGGCTCTGCCACCTCAGTTGCACCGAGTGCACGACGTCTTCCACGTATCTCAGCTGAGGAGATACGTGCACGACCTGACGCTCATCATTGACTATGGGGAGCAAGACATGGATGATGAGGCGACTTTTGCGGAGGTCCTAGTAGAGATAGAGGATCGACATGAGCGGGTTCTACGTGGGCGATCAATTCCTATTGTGCGCATCAGATGGCAGCACGGGAACCTCCATGAGAGCACATGGGAGCGGGAGGCTCAGATTCGTGCTCAGTACCCACATTTGATTCCCTAGTTTATGCTGTATCTTTACGGGGACATAAAGCCCTGAGGTGGGAGTAATGTAAAGACCCTTAAATTTCAAGGAAATTTTTTTCTTAATTTTCTTTGGAATTTTACAAGAGTGGAGTTTCTGACAGCACCTGATTCTGAGGCCCGGTGTTCCCAGAATCATTTTCTGAAGTTTGGCTCGGGTACGTTCAGTGAACGGACGAGCAGATTTTTCTAAATTTTGAACCGGTGCCCGGAATCGAATTCTGAGGGTACCGATGAAATCGCATCGCCGATATTTTCTTAGAAACGCCTCTTCCGGAGTTGCGTTTTCTCAGGTGTGGTTTTTAATTTTTGGGCTTAAAGTTTGGAAATAAAATAATTTGTTCGACAAACTTTATTTTATTTCGCTTAAGCCACTTGAAGCCACTTGAAAGCCACTTAAATTGAGTTGAAATGGATAGAGTTCTATCCAGAAATATCCTACCCCCTTGGTAGGATATTTGTGAGGTGGGGCCCGCACGAGCCCCGCCGTTTCATTCCGCTAAATAATGCACCCGCGAAAACCCGTCATTATGAAAGTCAACTAACGCATTTTATTAAATCCTTAACGCACCATTTATTTGGGCGGTTTATTTTGTAAATTAAATGGGTTGTTTCTTTGGTTGAATTAATTCAACGAATTGATGGGTTGCTACTTACCCTTTTTTCGTTTGTTGGCATATTAATAAAATAAGACCAACAAGTCTATTTGGAGGATTATTCGTTGAGAGGTTTTGTCAGAGCCTTCATCCTCCTTCATGAAGAACGTGAAGAATCTGAAGAACGCGAAGAACGTGAAGAACGCCGGCCTCCGACGAAGAATTCCGAACCCGCAGAAGTCGACGACGCGATGCCGTGTTCCGCGACGCCGACGTTCCCTTCCTGCAACGTTCTTCTGCGACGTCTCTTCCTCCGCAACGAATCTTCGATCAACTGCTTGAGGTAAGATACTTCGGGATTCTCTTAAATCTCCCTTGTGTTTTCCTTTACCAAAACATGGATTTAATTTTATATAATTAAATTAAATCTGTTGATTCTTGGTCCGTTGATTTTTCCGACTCAACGCCGGATTCCGCGACGACGCGACGCCCTTCCGCGACGACGCGACGATCCCCTCCTTCTGCGACGAACAAATCCGCGAAGAACGTGCGTGCGATGAAGACTACGAGGTAGGGGTTGTTGTGAATTTTAATTCCTTTTTCCCGCGATCGTTTCTTTTAAAAGTGAAGAACCGGACAATAGGAACAATTTTAATCCTTTAAAATTGTTGATTCATGTGTTGAATATTGTTTCTCCCGTTGTTTATCACTAACGCGGAGGGTGCGGGCCAAACGAACACAGCCCGGCAACCCTCCGTCCTTCTTCGTTATTGTGCGGATTTGACGGGCGATGACCCAACGTGCCACAATGGAAGTGTGATGGTTCCGCAGTGAATAGAAAGTCCCGGGAGGAGCAGTGGCGCAGACAGGAGCAGAATCGGACCACAGGAGCAACTCCGGGGGCCCGCGGAAGCCGCTGGCGGCGCGGGCCGCCGGCGCGGCGGCACCGGCAGCTTGGAGCGGCGGCGCCCCGGCGCGCTGCCGGACAAGGCCGCCACGACAGAAGCCGTGGCGGTGGCACTCACGGACCCGCGGCCGCGCGGGTCCGGCGTGAGCGGGACGCAGCAGAAGCCGCGTCCGGTTGTCTGAGCGACACCACGCGGGTGCAGCGGGGTTGTCACGTGGGGGCGGCGGCTCCCCCCCGCGTCGCGCGGCCGAGCCGAGCAAGGCTGGCCGAGCCAGGCCGGTCCGACCGGGTCGGACCGGATCGACCCGGTTCAGCCGACCCGGGGGGGGGGGGGGGGTCGGGCCGGCTCGGCCCGGGCCCGGACCCCCCGTCTTCGGACTATTTTCGATCAAATTCCCGTAACATGAGCTACGTGCCTCCAAACGACTCGACATCAGCTACAACACGATCCTTGGATCGAGACGGTCGTTTCGGTATATCGCACTCAAGGTTTCGGAATACTTTGTGTTTGGCCGGGTTGGTTCGTACACGAAACCAACCGGGCCTTCGGAGTGGAAACGCTCATATCTTGAGCTACGGACGTCTGATTGACGTGCCGTCAGCTTTGTTGATTTACACTATGTGAGACGGATCTTTTGTCATACTCCGCCCGAGGCTTGGACGCAGGTGGAGTACGGTCGGGTTGGTTTTTCCTTAAAGACCATCCAGGCCCCTGGGACAAAAAAACCAATAACTCTTAGACCGGGCGCCCGATTGACGCGCCGTCTGCGGCGTTGAGTTCCTATTGACGATACAGAACTTTTGGATACATCAAATTCGGACTTTGTGTTAGTTGATGTATCAGCCTCTCGGCTCGTGTAGCGGACCCTCCCGAACGAGCTTGTTGTGTGCTGGAACCCTAGTGCTGGCTGCGACTGCTACTTCAACAGCGACGACCGTGCAGAGATCCTCAGTGGACAGCGGTGACGACCATGCAGAGATCCTCAGTGGACTGCGACGACGACTGTGCAGAGATACTCAGTGGACTGCGACGACTACTACAATCAGCGATCCTACGTGGATCTGTGCTACAGGTCCTATGTGGGCCCGATCCTGTGTGTGTCTGATCCTGTGTGGGTCAGCACTCAGCGGTTCTATGTGAGCCAGCGCCTACAGGTCCTGTGTGGGCCTGATCCTGTGTGGGTCATTTTGGGGGTTAGTTACCTATCGATCCTTTGTGGGTCCGACGACTTAGATGGATCAGTGATCATATTTAACGTCATCCGAAGAAGTATACTTGTGTGAGCTAAATCTTGTGTTACTCTCCTTTGTGGATTGTGTTGAGCTATCCTGTGTGGATTTACTGTTTACTCTCCTTTGTGGACTGCGTTGAGCTATCCTGTGTGGGTATACGTTTGCTTTCTTGTGTGGACTGGGTTGTGCTTGGGCTCAGACGTTGGAGCCGAACGTGAATTGATGACATTTGTATATATATGGGCATATAACTAAGCCGTGTCAGATGTTACTTCATGATTGTATCTTTCCTTTGTGGATTATACTTTGTGGATTTCAGGATACCTTCAGGGGTCTCGGGGTCCCTACTGAGTAGCTTATACTCACCCCTACACGGGCTATGCCCGCACTACGTTGTGTTGGTTGTAGATGACGGACATCGCTGATCGTGGTGGAGGCATGCGGAGCAGGACAGTACCTGGAGGTGGACCACTGGGCGGGACGTACCCGGAGCTGTTAGGTGGACCGAGGATCAGTGGAGGCTATCTGTACCCACCCTTCAGGTGGGAATTCCAGTGGATGGCTCGACGCTGCGGCTTTTCTTTTCAGTTGTTGTTTTTCCCTTTCGGTTTTACTTTACAGTTGGGCTTGTATTTCCGGCCCCTTTTACTTTTAGCACAGCTTGTACAGTTTTTACTTAGTGTTTACTTTTCTGCTTGCTTACTCTGTGGTGCTTGTTTACTTTTCAAAGGCAATTCCTTCACTTTTGATGGGATTTACGCCTTGGTGCTAGTCGCCAGCCCCTGGCCTATGGAAGGCGGGCTTGGGGTAGTCACGGCATGGGCCCCGTGGACGGGTCGTGACATAACTATTCACATAAAAGTGGTGAAAATTTACCAAATTCATTGTATTACTATATTGACGCCATCTGACACGTATACATTATCCATAAATATTGGTGAAACAAAAAAACATATAGTCATTAGTACAGTAAATTATTGATATATGAGTGATTTTCATATCACAATTTTAATTGGATCACATTAATAACAATATAATTAGGGTCTATTGAAGAACAAGTCAATTATCGAAAAATATAACATTGTATGAACATAAAAATTGTGTTTTATAAAAAATATCTTTATAGATAATATTTTTAATTTGAGATAAAGTGAAAATGGAGACAAAATTTAAAATGTGGTAAAAAAGAGATCCATTTAAGGAGAATGAAAACGTAAAAATTTATTGAAAAATTATTTTATATCAAAATATGAATGGAGAATAGTAAAAGTAATAGAAAATATAAACATGAATGAAATAAAAATAGAGTAGAAATAGACACTTATGAGGATCAAAATTATTCAAGACATGTTATAATTTTATGGAAAAGAAAATTGTTCATTGAATTGAATTTAAAGTATGAACTTATCATTCTATGATAGAAATAATTGGAAATCACAATATGAAAGAGATATTGTATATAATGAAAATTGAATAAAAATATCAAATAGAAAATTCATAACTCAATAAATGATATTTCTGTAACCAATGTTCATTTCCTTGAATATTTATTTTAAAAAGTATTATTTATCCTCCTATATAAAAAAATTAACTATAATTATCATATAATATATAAAATAATACATGTCCATAAGAATTTCTAAAAATGATTTTTAAATATTCTATACAAGTTAATTATTTAGATTATATCAATATAAAATTTCTTATGAGTGTACTCTTGATTATTTGGATGTAATATTTTAAATGTAGTTTTTTATTCCTATATATCAAATATATAATAATTCAATAATCATAAAATGAAATGGAATTTATGTTTGAACTATTTTCTATAATATTATAATTTCATTCTAAGATAATTTTAGTTCTGGATATTATTTATGTGTTTATTGATAAAGACATTTCTATATTTTTTTATCAAAAAAAAGTTAAAATAATTCAAAAACTTAAAGGTATATATTAGAAAATAAAAAAAAAATAATAATTGTTTAATATAAAGTATTAGGTTCCTATGTCCATATATGATATAAATTTATATCAATTTTTATGTCTTTGGTTTAAATACTACATCAAATATATACTAATACATATGAGAATTTATTGAAATGGAAGTATGATTTTATATAAATATATTTTACAAAAACTATAATTAAATTATTTTATATACTATTAAATTTACGAGTTTGAATTGGAAAAATTTATAAAATGGGGGTATTTAAATTATAATTATTCACTTGTAAATAAACTATTATTTATCCTGAAATGTTTATATTATATGGTTATTTTTAAAATGATCCATCATCGAAAATATTATTTATACAATGAATAATTTAAATTTATAGAATAGAAATCATAAAATAAATAACAAAAAAATTCAGAAAATCCATATTTAGTTGAATCCTTGGTGTGTGATGAGGATGTATAAATAATTTCATTCATGTTAGTTGTCGAGCTCACACACACATGATAAATGTTATCACTTAATGGGATGAAGATCGATAAATTTTCTTCCACAAATAAAATAAAAATGCCCACATTATTTATTCTTTTTATTTATCTATATATTGGTATAATTATTTAGAGTTGGGTGGAGGATAAGGTTAGAAAATATTAAACTTTTTTTACAACGTTTGTTTAAAACATGGATCTTCTCATGATATATAGTTTTCAAATTTTGGACACAAGGAACATTAATTATTATAGAGTTTCATAACTTTTTACTGGTGGATGAGGGTTTTTATGATTTAAATTTTAAATAGTTTTATATGAATTTATGATAATAAGAGATGATTTCCAAATTGTTTATGTGTTCTCCTATAATAGTTGTAATATATTTATGAATATCTATAATCTAATGTTAGGTAGCATCTAAGAAGAGATTATAAAGAGTGATAGGTGATATTAGTGGGAAAATTTGGAGGAAACAAGTGTTTATGATGTTCCATAGAAAAAATGTATTGTTGAAGTTCAAAGTGTAATTGTTTTTAGTAATTTTCTAGCCACATTAGATTACAAATTTTACCACTTATTGATCTTGATTTATATTTAAATATAGAAAATATTTTATTGATTGTAATATATGATCATAGGTCAAACCCAATAAGTATGTTATGAATAAGAATTTGGACTCCATTAAATATAATAGAATATATTAATATGAGAAGCATTTATTTTAAATTACTATATATAATTTGTTTAATTGCGTATTTAATTCATTTTATGTGTTAAAGGCATTTATTATTTTTTTAACATTGATTGAAAATAAAATGACAATTATTTCATTTTTATATAGTCTTAAAAATTATATTATATTATTAATTTAAAATAGTTCTAAATAATTTTAAAAAATGTATTTACTAAAGATAGATTGTTATGAAAAATAAAATTTTTTCATTGTGAATATGATTTTCCTTGGTAATACAATTTTATTCCTAGAAATTATTATTTAACCCATTACCTAATTTGAAAATTATTATTAAAAATATTAAATTTATTCAGTATGATTCAATTTTGAACATTGATAAATTTTAATTTTAACATAAGAATTCATAACTCATAAAAAAAATTTAGGAGAAAATAATATTTTAATAATGAAATATTATTCATTTTATAATACCATTTAATATAAATTTTAATATATGTTCATTATATTTACAGCCACATATATAATGTTACTAATATAATATTAATGTTTAACTATTTTTTATGACAACACATTCATTATTTTATTTTAGTGCTTCATGCATGATAAGATAAAGTAATCTTATATTATTATGGAAATGTTTTACATAAAATTATGGGCCATTTCATGTCAACATATATATTTAAAATATTAATAATATAACAGTAATCATATTTATTAATTAAAATTATAATGGGTAATTCCACACATTGAATTTTGAAATCCACCATTATGAATAATATTACTCAAAAAATATATATATATTATACTATAAAACTTAATCAACTTAGCATGGGGAAAATGAAAAAATTGATATTCCACTTTGATTATCCCTAAAATTAAATCATCAAATGAACCCAATTCTTCTATTGAAGTAGTGTCGTATGTAATATCAATAATATTTAATAAAAATTGTTTTTTATTATGATTTTTTATCTTTTGTGTAATAAGTGATGTTTTAGATATTATGTGTATAAAAGAAGAACCATATTGGATAAACATATGAATAACTCAATCTATCAGTTATATATATACATATTTCAAAAAATATTTATGAAGTAAACTTCTATTTTCCTAGTTTTTTTCACATATATTACTTTTTATATGTTTAATAGGTAATTTGATGAAGGATTGGAGGTATGATGCAATAACTTCTTACGTTACACTTGTACTAGAAGTTCCAATTTCCGTAATATGAGTAATGTTTTAAAGGAATTATGTCTGATTATAATTTTTTTGTTTTATAATTTAGAAACGTTGTGGTTACTAATTATTTATATTAAATCAAGGTAATTTTTTATGATTAAATATTAAAATTAAATGTTTTTATTTAGATAACATGGAACTGAGACATTATAATAAAATTATAAAAAGGGTAATATGGATTTAGTCTATATAAATATGAAGAATTATAAATGACATGTTTAAAATAAGATGATATTACAGAACAATCACCCTCTCCTGTAGATTGTTCTTGGAAGTGGATAATTATATGAAAGAAAATTATGGTTGATCTAGAATACTTGGAAAGGGGTAAAATCAATAGAATATGAGGACTATTTGTAAGGATTAATCTGTGGTGTTATTAAAAATATGGATTAATAGTTTAAATGTGAATTTATAAGATGAGATAGTATCATGCACTAGATGAATAAACATCATTTATGTGTATTAAAAATAAAAATTATAATCAATAATTATTAAATATAAATGAATTCTAAAGCATATGGAAAATATGATTAATAATAGTTTGAACCAATATAATGTCCCCAAAATGACAGACATAGATATTAAATTATTTTTTATGAATATTCATCCTATTATACAAAAACATTCCCAAAGGTTCAAAAGGGTATAAAACCATTGAAAAAATATAAATATAACAAACTTGTTTATATGTCAGTTATATTATATTTCACTTTGTTCTTCATAAATAAGAACCTTTATATAGATATCATACATAACAACATTCATCATAACATTTCAAAATTAAACATGAGAAATGAAGACATGAGATTCTCTGTATGGGTAAATTAGGAATATATCAACATATTACAAAAAATAACGATATGTGAACATCAGGTCAAAATTTAAAAACCATACCTTTGATATAATGTATAATAAAAATCACTCATGGAATTAATATTTGAATATAAAAAGACATAAATCATAATGGAATTATAGAATATATACAATTAGAGAGTAACATTTGTATTGATTTGTGATAGAAAAATAATAATTTAAATTCATTTACATAAATGTTAGAGGCTCATTTCCAAGACAATCATGGAGGATCCGTTTCACTCCCAAAAAATACCCTAATAGTCAAGGTTCATTCCGTTGTTAAACAATTTTAAAGAATACCCTTACTAAAATGTGTTCGCTCACCATTCCAATCATATTTATCTCCTGAGATATCAATAATTATCCAATTAATTAGATTTATATATTGTTTACATCCATAATATAATAAAGACAATACATATGTATTACACAATATAATTAAACTGTCAAAATATCAGATCCCATGAAACTAAATGTTTTTCATAAAAAAAATCATAACATAACCTATCGAAAAGTAACAGGGTTCATAGTCATGTGAACATTTAATCAAATAATAACTTATGAAAAAGTAAGCAGGTTTAATATGAAATTTACTATAGTATAGCCAATAGATGAGAGTTTAGTTTCATAAAATTCCTTACATCATAAAAATATATTATTTAAATAAATTACTATAATGGTATCATTGGATGATATCCCTAGTAAATCATAACATACAGTAATGGTTTTTGTAAAATATTAAAAAAAATTAAAGATAAATCATATGAAATGTGACTTGATGAAAATTACATTACATTCTAAACAAATAATTAAATAGAATAAATAATACTTATTTAGAAATAATATTTTTAATAATAAAGATAAAAAATATATAAATAAACCTATAAAAAATGTGATGGCATGTGTTTGAGAAATATTCATTCATATAAAATATGATAAAATAAAAATTAATTTCACATATACTATATATAATAATACTTGCATTCCAGTTGCCACATGTCAATCTCTTCTGCCTCCATATTATTTTTTCCATACGTGTCCATTCTCCATTATTCATCATCACCCATCTGGTAGGTTAATAAAACATTATCCTCTTCTCACCTCCACGACCCCTCCCGCAATCAAAAATTTTATCATATATTATTGTTCCCCCACTGATCCTACTTGTCTCCCACTTGTCTCCCGCTCGCATTTTCTCCATGTTCACAGGGATCCCTCTCAACTCCCTACACTGCACCGGGTCTTCCATGATTGCATACTTTATGTCGGGCTACTCTGATTCCATTTATTCCTCCACCAAATTATGTGACACTAGATCCTCTACATTCGTCATGGTCTAATAGTATTTCTTCATAGAGACAATCTCTAGTGGTCATTGAGGGATTTATAATGGAGTAATATTTATTTCCATGTGATCACCTTTTCCAAATTTATGTGAAACCATCATCATCTATCATCACAAATATTGAGGCTGAATCCATATAAGAATGTGATATCCTATTAATTTTAAAATAATTTATAAATTTATCATATAAATAACTCATCATTAATGTGATTTTACTGGATTTCATCACATCATTGATAGATTTATGATAGTTAAATGGATGATACATCTCAAGATGAAATCAAAAATGAAATTAAATATGTCAATGAATTATTTGAATGTTAGAATTTAATTTGAACCCACAGGTTGTGCATTAATGAAATGATTCATCTTTTGATAGCCAATATATCCATTTCTATCCTCCCCTTGGGAAATATTTAGGACATGGGCCACTTCATTGAAATCAATGCTAATTGAGTAAAGATATATATCAATAACTAGAGTCTAGATTTCTTGTCTTTATACATGAGGCCAACCCTAAAATAATTCACAAACAATATAATTTACCTTTAAGGTGACATAATCCTTACAACTATAACAATTCCAAGAGAATTACACAAGGCCTACGCCACAATGTTTCAATCATCACACATCATCCTATTCTTGATTAATTATTGGAAAACCGCCTACCACATTACCTTAATCTACAAAAATGCGTTTCTTCACTAAATTATTATATGTCACCCCTAATGGTTATTATCATTCTTCATGAGAAAATTTATGACTGAGGATAGTAATTAGTATTGTAGGATAACATACAAAAACATTCAATTTTAAATTCATAATATTATTTACTACATTTTGTGTGATCCAAATATTATTTAATGAGAGAAGCAACTATGTTAGGTGACTCTCCATGGAATATATCTCTTATAAGCTTGATCATTTTTTGTAAGATATTCTTCTCATGTAAAAAATATGGAATCTCTTTTTGGGACTATTCAAGGGAAAAATATTGTGATTCCATGTCCCACGGTAGCTTTGAAAATTTCAATTCCCACGAGATTAATATACTTCTTGAGTCAGTAATATTTCCATCAACATCAATTGGTGATGAATATTAATTTTCAATATAAAAAATTTATAGTCAACTATTTTATTAATGTATTTCCAATGATTTTATTCTGTGATGGTCATATTGCTAAATAATTATATTGCAGATTTATTTTGAATCATAAATAATTTATTTATGGTTTTTATTAAATTGTGTGTTTTCTGTATTACACTATATTAATAAATTGGTCATATACTCATTCATAATTTATATTATATGAATAATATTTCATATATTAAATTTACTCAATCATTTAGATATTACCCATCCAAATATCATTTAATTCCATAAAATAGATCTGGTTACTTCATTTTCATTACTGCTTTAGGTTCTCATTTAACCCTTTCATACTAATGGTATAACCATTTAACTTTATCTATAGATGTTTTATTTATTTTGTTAACATTTTTATGTCATATAATTTATTTTGAAGTGTATTTTAATAATACTAATTAGTATGCAATGGTAAAATATATATATATTTTTCATGGGTTAGATTTAATACATTCTTTATATAGGGGGTCAATGGAAAAACATCATTTACATTATATATGTTAGGTGGTTCATCATAGTGACACACAAAAAATTGTTTGTGATGAAGAATACAATATTAGTTAATATTCCTCATGTGTAGCATTCCAATCTTTCGAAAATTCATGGCATTCATCCAAGAAAATATACAAATAAATTAATATTATCATTAATTAAATTCTACGTCTCCTCGATGATTTTTAGATTAGATTTTATTAATATTTATATCATAATAATAAAATAATTAATGGTGTAAACCTTCTTTGTTATCTCTTAAAGGAAATTTCTAATTATAATTTTAATATCTCCAATTTTTCCATAGCTATAAGAATCCATAATTAAACATTTCATATCCATGTGTTTTTGAATGATAATTTCATTCGTGGATCTATTGGGTTTATTGTTTTAGGGATTTGGAAAAAATATATAAAATGTAAACCCATGAATTATT
This sequence comes from Viscum album, assembly GCA_963277665.1. NCBI lineage: Eukaryota > Viridiplantae > Streptophyta > Magnoliopsida > Santalales > Viscaceae > Viscum > Viscum album. The sequence goes on along the minus strand of OY728126.1, from coordinate 1,656,689,776 downwards.
AGTGGCCACTTATATTTAGTATGCATTTTTCCTCCAATGGAAACACCTAATAAAAAATAATACAGAATTTATTTTCCTGAAACATATCTAATACTTACATAATGACATATTAATTATCATTACCAATCATATGACCCAGGAAAAACATTTAAAAACATGGGATGAGATCATAAATCTCAATAAGAGATACAAAATAATAGAAAATTTTATTTTAGTGAAAAAAATAAAATCCATTAAAAACATTTTCCAAATGAACATTAGCTTTTACTCCCCTCATAACATTGATACAAGAATTTGGGGAGAGGGAAAATTACCCCCCCAAGTCCCTCCTCTAGTAGGCCCTAGTTTGGAAACTAGCACCAATTAGATAAAAATATCACAATATGGGAGTCATTACCCTTTATAAGGAAACATAATGAGGATATATAATGAATCAGCCAATATAAAATACCTAACATATATATAGGAAAATAAAAAACCATCCCACAATACATGTGTTAATAAAACCAATACAATTAAAATACATCGAAGGAAATACCAAATAAAAAAACTAGGGAAGTATCATATAAAATATCCAAACGTATGAGAGGCTAATTTATGAAATAGTTCACATCATACCCATAGAATCTTATTTCTTTCTATACATATGATGTGAATTTATATATACTTTAAAAGAAAAACAATTAATCACGTGTATATGTGAATGGAGAATACTAATGAACCATGGAGAAAACATAAAAAAAGGTCACCTAAAAGGATGAATAACAATAACACCATCATATGCAATGATTTTTCACCAAATAATGCATTAATATATTATAATATAATATAACACATATCATTGATTGGGTACCTACACAACATTCCCACTGATTATCCAGTCTTAAAACCGAACAAATATATTTATGGAACTACCACCTCTTCCAAACATAAATCACATCACATCATTCCCACAAACAACTTAACGAAACCACAGAACACATACCACAAACACTTGACTAGACCATGCATCAGATCACATCTCACCACATCCTTCCAGAACACACCTAGGCCAAAAAAATATATCACCCTAATGACAAATGGGAAAACATACTCCGAAGTCATATCAGACCATAGATCACTACCCATGTTGAAGACACCGTGGACAACACATCACAACCCTCTTGAAGACACTTAGAACATTATTTATTTGAATAAAGAAGTGGGAATAGATGGTTTATAGAAATCAATTATTCCACCATGGTGTAGGGAATGATTCCCCCACCCCCTCATGCGACAATGCATGTGATTGATCATAGTTCTCAATACGGGCATGGCTCATCTTGAAATAATGTGAATATATATTATATATATATATAATGGAAAAGAACATAAGCCCAACCTATGCGATCAAAATCAAAACAATCTACTCTTGACATCCCCACTTTACTGCCACACCAAAATTCATAAAATGATAAAATGAAAACAAAATAAAAAATTTATACTTAATTATTGAACTATCTTAGTCCATCTCCAAGATTCTATATTACAAACCCATTCGACTAAAACATGTACAATTTTATTTTCCAAGATAATTGTTATCACCATCCATTAAACATACAGTTTAAATCATTACAATGTAATAACTCTAGTTCATGATCATTATTCTTTTCTCCATCCATACCAACCAAGAAAAAAAATCATAAAACACAAAAAACAGTACCATGAATCAAAAAACCATGATCCATTTTCAATTTCATCTGCCACTACATCCCCACTACACAACAAAAAAACCATATCAACCACACTAAACTAACACAACTCATCAACTACCCCGACATGATTTATATCATACACCCCAAAAATATTCTTTTGGATTTATCGCGAGATATCTTATTCCTTTTCCATTTAAAAATTAAGTATGTTATCACAGAAACTATATGATCCAAGGGAATCCATTTTTTGACTGAATGTGAGTGGTTAACTAATTACATAATAATCTAGGTCGAAATCCATAAAAAATCATGTATCACATGTACCTTAAACTAGAGCATAAAGAAGGACACCAAAAACAATGACTTTTAGAGTGAAATTATCATATTCAATTCGCATCCTCATCCAGTTTCAATAATATAAAAATATCAAACATCATTTTGTACATCCTGATTGTATTTATATTAGAATAATTATTTATTTTTTTTAATTAAAAAACAACTATGTGTATAAGGATGAAAATTTATATAACCACAAATCATGATAAACAATAAGTAAATATGATGTAAATACTATATAGAATAATGATGATTGACATCGCCTTGTTGCACCAGAAACAGAGGGTATATGAAGCATGAAACTCTCTAGGGAAACATGATCCCACTACAGAAACAATGTCACATGACTCCAACAACAATACGGATTTGGTATGTACCATACCAAGAGATTCCAAGAAATATAGTGAGTATGAAGAATCCAATATTTAGAAGGATTCAATCCAAAATGTTTGATATCAGATATAGTTTTGAATTTCCATTAAAACTAGATCTCATTAAAACCCTCATGTTTTGGATGAATCAATGAAATAAAAACATATTTTATACAATATATATGAATGATAGATTTTGAAAATAACATAAAAATCAATTAATATATCATTAAACTCAATTCTCATCAAAACAAGTGTAAATAGGAAAAACTAAAAAAAATGGAAAATTATGGAAAAATGGAAAACTATTGAAATGAGTTACAAATTGGATTAGTTTCTACATGATGAGTCAATGATTTTTGGATCACCACATATTGATTCACTACCAGAGGAGTCACTTTTAGATGAGTTGCCGCAAGATGAGCTCACTACCAGGATGACTCACCATTAGATGAGTCACCATCAGACGAGTCACTAGCAGATAAGTCCCTTCCACATGGGTCACCAATAAATGATTCACTTCTGGGATACGTCACCTACATACATGTTAACACAAGGATGACTCACTGATGATGGGCCAATATTAGACAATTCATTGATAGGATAAGTTACCTTCAGTCAATTCAAAACTACTATACATGATATTTGGAAAACTATTGAAATGATTCACCACTAGAATATCTCACCTGTCTTAAAAGCACCATAGAATACACCCATACAAATTATATGTCATATTTTTGGCAATTTAATTATATTTTAGGTCTATCCATTACATTTAATAAATTGATACCTATTTGAAATCTTGAAAATTCAGAACAATCTCATAATTAAAGAGAGGAAGGGTCCATATAAACATCCCATGATATACCTCTCATGGATCAAGATTCACCTAAAACTCCACTAATAATAAAACCTTATAATTTAATAAATCATAATATAGAAAAATAAGAACCCAAACATTAGAATAACTAAATTCCATCATCTATTTAATGATATTACCCATCCTTGGCACCATTTAATTCTTCCCTTATGAGAAATCACATCATATGATAATGTGTATTGGTTAAGAATTAGGCCTCCTAATTTTTGAACATTATAACATCATCAAAAATCAAAATGCACATATACGATCAAAGGAATAACAAAGTAGCTAAATAAACAACATTTCTTGAACACAACATTATAATGAGTACCATGTGTAATGTAATATCAAGAAAACTCATGGTACTGGGCACACATTCTCATCTCACTCTCTCTAGTTCACTCCAAAAATACACCATGAAGTCATAGAAAATAAATAAAGGAAATGGTTCACACTCACAACACCTTCTCCTGATGGTCGTAGATCTACATTGTATGCACCATGACAGTGGTATCATTCTCAATATCCAAATCTATCTAGCCAAATGTTTCTTAATTGAACGATTGGCTCAACTCTTGGGGGTGATTCTTTAACAGAGATGAATACTTACTTTTATTCCTCTCTTCCATTAGTGGATTTGGGGAGGATCTCACCCCTTCGGCTATGATGCTCTACTCATTCCACCATTTCCCGTCCCTCGATGCCCGCCCTAATTATCCGACTATTTCATTATGTCTGAAGGTTCCCAAGTATTTTGATGGTGCACCTCAACTTCCTTTATCATTATTGGAGTTCCCAAAATCTTCATATAACTAGGATCTGACCCTAGTGTCATTATTTACTCACATTAAACCTTTAGCAATTTATTTTGACCAGTTCGTGTTCGAATCTATGGGGTATGAGATCATACATATGTTAGTCTTCTCGAAAAATGACACCATATGCTCTAATTCACCTTGAAGGAAGTTCTGATCTATGCATGGTCTAGTGATCCACATAAGTGACTTGGTTTCAGGTTTTTTTTCATTAGTTGGTATTTTTAATTCCATATGAAACAAGATATGTCTTCAACCATAGTCTAGGTTTCCTTTCTTGAACATATATTACCATTCCAAAACCTTACAATCATTTTGATGTTATGGAGCATGTGTTGTCATTTTTTATGTTCGGACAACATAACATCCTCTATAAACCATCTCATTAATCCATAGTTATGTATGTAGGATTAGGTATTTATGCCTCATATGAAGTGGGTGTGGGTTGCTGCGGGTGTATAATTCAGATGAAAACAACCGTTGTTCATCGAATCATGGGTAGCCTTTTGCATGATGTGTAGGGGTCTGGGGAATCTTGAATCCTGATGTCAGCATGGAGTTACCTTGTGTGTGGGGGGGGTGATTCAAATATGGATAAAGGGGTGTCGTTGGCTCAGGTGGAAGGTAATGCAGTGCCTCCATACACACATCCTGAAGTGATAATCATTTCAACCAACCCAATGGTTGTGGACACTTTTCCTCTCCAGAAGAGAAATTTATCTAATGGAAAACTGACTAAGAAGGATCCACCAGATGACTTCAAAGAATATCATGCAACATGTAAGGATGGTAGAGACGTGAGTCTGAGTAATTATTTCGCTACAATGATAATGGTCATGGTGTGGCTATAATCTTCTAACCCAATGGTTTATGATATATATAATAGATTAAGAAAAGATATGGATGCCCATTTAGGTTGTATGGAACAAAACATGGTTTATAGTAGCCACATTCAAAACAATGATACTATGAGAGAGGAAAAAATGGATGTGAGTATTGTTTTAGTGACTTGGGTGGCAGGAAATTATGGGAAGGATACATGAGAGGGATGTTAGAAAATGCTTCATCATTTGATGAGGTCTTAAAATTCGTTAGTGGTTTTCTGTCTAATGAGGGATTGAAGGAGGCTGTTCAGAACATGAATCATCAAACCAATAATGTGTTAATGAGAGGTGTTATCCTAGTGACCTAGTATCTAGTTCAATAGAGAAATTTTTTTGAAGCTATTGAAGTGAATGGATCATATATAGATCGACCATATTTGTTCCAGTCTACTGATGGGGTATGTGTGAAGGATCCCATTGAATATGGAAATATTTTTTCTACAGATGCACCATTGAGCACAAGGGGTAACAGGAGGCAAACCAACAAAGGAATGTATTACAATACTTTACCACCCCCAATGGAGTCACAACTATCTATGATGTTAAATTCCATGAAAATGGACATAGAGGCCATTTTCTAGCAGATGTCAGGTGGTGTCGTTGAACAACCTTTGGAATTTATCTTGAGTTAGAAAGAAGAAGTAGTCGAAAATGTTTTTAAACACAATGCCTCTAAGGATGAAGTTTCCAAAATGATGGGGAGGTCACTACATGTGACTCATAATGGGGAGAAATACACCTGGATAGACAAATATGATCTGGTTCATGTTGGGCGCTTCAAAAATGGAAATATCTGCATTGAGTAGTATATCAAGTCCTTGTATAAGGTGGCCTATGAGTTTGGAGATCTGATAACATATGAACAAAACACTCTTGTAACCTATATATCATAGAAATTGTTCTGGGCGCTTAACTAGGGTAGAACTAAATTGACCTTTAATGGTTCGGTAACCTCCTTTTGTGGTTGAATGTTTGGTTTCTCACTTTTCCCTTAAAACTGTTTTAAATAAGTGAAAATAAATTTCAATCAACTCTATCTAGCCAAAGAAAAGTGGATCATCATTATGATACAAATGAAGATATGATATTTCTAGGACATCATGGATATTTCCCATCCATAGTGCAACTTCAATAAAATATTCCACTTCACTCACTCACTATAAAATTAACATTACAACAAACAAAGGAATGAGAATACTCCCCTTATAGATTCTACAATTACCCTGTTGATGGGAATCCTCCATGAACACATGGTCTCCATCATTGAACTCTAGTGGATTATCCTGTAATTAGAAGGATACTTCTACATGTATTTTGATTCTTTAATAATCTCTAGAACTAATGAAAACATATAATATGTTCTCTAAACCACCTCGGGACTATGAATTACTTCCTCTCCAACCTCAAAACAACACAACAGAGAACAACATTTCATTCCTTACTATTACTAAAACATGTCCATACCAATGAAAGGGTGATATATATTATTATAAGAAATAATGACTAAAGGAAAATTTTTTTCCCATGATCCATTGATTCCCATGAATAATTCCCTCATCAAACCCTCTATCATTGGGATAGTTTGTTCTACCTGCACATCTATCTGAGGGAGGAATATAGTGATGACCTGAATCTATGTTGCAATACCATTTTTTAAAACTCTATATTATCTTGATAGAAAATGGAAATTTTTATTTGACACAAAGGACATCATAACTCAATGAGAATGAGCCAAATGATCTACATACCTCTTTTCCAATAATTCCATTAGGCCTGACTCTTTGATCACTATGAATTTGGCTGATTTGTTTTACTGATCCACGATATCTGAGATATGATCATAACATTCATGAGCTTTCCATAATCTTGTGATAAAAACCCTTAAAGAATTCATCCAATTTTCCTATCGAGGGCCTCCAAGGGTTGCAAAAAAACCACAAGGACCATGGTGATTTACCTTTAACTTCCAGGAAACCATGAACCTTTCTACATACTCAGCCACGACTCAATTCTTCCTGGTCTACCAAAACTGCAGTATCCTACCATGGTACACCATAGACATTTATTTTGTACCTAAATAGGTGATCCATGGAACTCATGATGAACTCCCTCACACATCACTATCATAACAAATATCCACCCTGAAAATTTAATTCAGTTTTGACTAGCCTCTAACCACCCCTCCAATGAATCACCATGAAAATCATGATCATGAAAGACCTTTACCTCTATGTCTCCCCACTGAGACTCCTACACATTCTTCAACATGGGAGACTACATAATTATATGAAACAATAAAATGGTATGATCATCGAAAATTTTATCTAAATTTTGGGTTTCAAAAATCGCCATCTCTCTCTATCAAACGGTTGACTCACGAACAACATCATTCCATGAAAATACTATCAACGCATTGTCCACCACATTTCCTATACCGGACTTGTAAGATTACTCTGAATCACAGTCTTTCATAAAATACATTTACATTCTCTATCATATATTTATGTCATACAAGTAAAATATTAACTCAACTATTTTGATCCTTGACAAACAATATGTCCTCCCCAATGATGTAATGTCTCAATAACTTCAATAAAAAACTACCACTAGATATAGAACATTGGTGGAATATTAACAATAATGATGGTGTATCTACCTATAACCATAATATATCACCACATTTTACTACATAACGATTCTTTCAAAACCCAAAATGTACGAATCAAAAAATAACTCAAACATTTCCCCTTCCTCTAGAGACCAGTGCACTAGAGAATTGATCAATTTATTCTTCATGCATACAAAATGTGTTCTGTCATTGATCTATCCACACAAAATCTTGGTCATTCGTGATCAATAAAGTAAACATGTCAAAAACTGGAGGGAAGTCAAGAACAAACCATTGTTAATAGATGGAGTGACCAAGAAATATACAAAAATATACCACATTTTTGGGTTATTCAAAATAAATAATTTCCCCTACATTTTGTGGTGAAATATGAAATCCTGCTGAGAAACAACATCACCATTAAAATAGACCTATATTATCAAAAAAAATACAATTGGAAAACATTCTATATGACTTGGGGCACCAATGAACATGAAATAAATGATGATGATTCTTGAAAATCTCCTCTTCTCAAATTTAGTGGATAATGATATCAACAATGAACACGAAAATAAACTATTATAAGAAATTATGAAATATGGATTTAAGGAGCCCTATTAATAGGGTTGGAGAGTTTTTAGAACCAAATGACATGACTACAAACTCAATGTTCCCATAATAACATGAGAAGAATGTATTCATCAAATCAGCATCCTTCCCTTTAATTGGATATATCTAGACACCGGGAAGATCTTAGAAAACAAAACTACCACACTCAGCTGGACAAAAAGAATACAATCCCTCCAATGTGGGTAATTGATATTTATTTTCACATTATTCATCTTCATGTAGTTTATGTAGAATTTAATAATACCATCTGCCTTCTTATCGAACAACACTGGAGCACCCCATGGAGACATACTAAGCCAGATGAATCCTTTCTTAAATAGATAATTAATATTAATCATCATCTTTGAAAACTAATAGGGTTACATCTGAGATGGATCCATTAAAATAAAATAAATTACCAGCAATATTTCTATCCAAAACTCTATGTCATGTAGATGGGGTACTGTAACAACCTCCTTAGGAAGAAAATAATAATTCACCCACATCCTTGTAACCCCTATCCAACATAATACCAATTGGATCCAAAGACATCATGGACTTTAATGATAGAAGAGGATCAACATGTATTCTACTACCAAAAATCTCCACTCGCTAATGAAAACAGCTTCATTTTGTTCCATGTATGATAATACGATTATCCTTGGAAATAGTTACATAACAACATGCAAAAAATACACCATGTCGATTCCAAGGATTATATTATATGGATGTATTTCATGAAATAAATTATATTAATGTGATTAATGTAGACCTATAATCAGCATGCACACATAAAACTCTTCAAATAAGATGGTTTTCCATTTTACAAGCATATTCAACACTAGGGGTATGAGAAGCCTCTATCTATATAGTCCCAAAGCATAAACAATAGTGGGTGACACAAATTTGTATGAAGCGCAAGAATCAAAAAAATCACTAAATATTATAGATGTGAAACTGATCATTCCCCTATTGATTTATGGACCATATTTTCTCTCCAATTCCTCTACATGCATCTGATCACACCCAACTAAAATCCCTCTGTCTTAAGGAACACATCCATAACCACTCTTAGGCTGTGGTCTTGGTACCTGGGGAGAATTTGACAGTCATCCTCTACCTACCACATCTTCCCAACCTTGATCATAATCCTTCTACCCATTTTTTTGGACCATCCTCACAATTAACTACTTCAAAGGATAATGTCGAACCATTCTTCCTCATCTGACCATGTCATTAGAAGACACTAAGAACATGGCCAATAATTGATTATTAACTCTATAGAATTAAAAAAATCCCCAATTATTGGAAAGAATATAATGTATAGTATTGAATGGGAGGCAAGAAAGGTGGACTCCTAGCTGGTTGAAACCACAAAGGCCTGGACGTCTAAGGTGTTCAACCATCAACTATTCTCCTCATAAAACCTTATTAATTCCCCTCCAATAAAAAATCTCATCCAGAGTATCTGATTTCCCAACTCTTTATTTTTCAGAACCTCCATGTATGTTGGAATCATAAATGGCGTAACCACATACTAGAGATCAAAGGTCAGAGTTCATTCCAAAGACACCAATCTCAGGATTCCTAATCGGATAAATTATATAGGGTGAGGAACATAATATTATTGAATATAATCCCAGGCTCCCAAACAGACATACTCTCATGCTGGACTGATATTTTCTCCAACATCTTCTCATACTTCATGTTCAATTATTGGAACTCTACAAAAAAATCCTTAGAGAATTTGATCCAGAAAACATCTTGCCTCACCCAATCACCGATGTACATAATCCACAACTAATGTGCTACTCCTCACATATCAGAAACCTAAAAAATTTCATGTACTTCATTGAGGATCATCGATAATTGAAAGAGAATCCCATATCCTATAGACAACTCTCACTATCTATATCAAAAAGACTCTCCTCAAACATAACAAAATACTACCGCTAAAATTTTTCCAAAATCTTATGCCAGTGATCATTATAATTAGCCACATCAACCCTATGTTGTTAAATTGAATCATCTTGCTAGACCAGCACTTCCTAAGACACACTCTGACGAGGAACATGAGACATAACTATAAGAGAAACAAGGATTTCCTAAAATCAGTATTATGGATTTTCCTTGAGATATATTTTATATAACATTAGTGCATTTAATTTAAATTTCCATTTTATCTTTCCACAAAATCCATGTTAAAACAAGAACACAAATCAATACAACTTTTGTGCCTCCCCTTATTCCCAACAATATAATCAATCCCAAATCACTTGGTATTCAAATAATCTCAGAGTACATGCCCTGGATCACTGGGGTCCCTAAATTTCCATATCATAGATAGCCTACCTATCACATGTTACACCCTGAGGTTACCGGACTTTATTGTCATACCAACCCATGGAATCATCACATTTCCTAACTACAAACTCCATCCAATTTCTATACCATCATCCCTAATACAACCTTGTCATGATCTTATCCCACCAATTATTCATCAATAGGGGAGATATGTAATATCCCCAGAGTGCCTACTCTAGTAGGCCTCGAGTTGGGAAATATATATAAGGGTGTACTAATATCACAATATAAGAGACATTAGCCATTATATGCTAACATGATCATGATATATAGTTAATCGACCTAAATAAACTCTACGATATATATATATATATATTATAAAAACCAAAACCACCTCACAATGCTTGTTTGAATAAAACCAATATAGATATATGTCTCTAATGGAAATACAATAAAAATATATTACCAACACAACAACTATATAAATTTCTGAGCTAATAATTCCCATAAAGGCCCATGTAATCCTTTATAAAACCTTCCAACATTTTTTATATATGAACAAAATGAGTAAAAATACAGTAATACTGAAATCCAATTACTCTCATGAAAATGTGGAAGGACCATAGTAATAGACCTGTGAGGAAATAAAAAATCAAACATCACCAAAAAGGTAAACTAACCACAAGCCCAACCACACTAGTGATCACTAACCAAGTAAACCATCCAGGTAATATAATAAAATGTAAATCAAATAGATGATGAGATACCCTTTACACATTTCCACTGATTAGCCTCTCTCACACAAAAAAAATTAAATATCATGGTTCCACCACCACATCAGAATATTTATCACAACACATCCATCCCACAAACTCCAAGGACACACCTCAAAACACAAACTTCTCACACAAACCAATCCCTCACATCACATCATATCTCACCCATAGATATGAACCACACATCACATCTCATCTCGAGGACTCATGGGATAGCACATCACTAACAATCTAGATAAAACTAGGGATTTTATATCTGAACTCATATTTATTACATCTCGAAAACCAAATCACAACTTTCTCAACAAAACCTAAGACATTATCACCTAGAAGATGGAGAAAGGAAGAACGGGTGGCTAGCCATCCGTCCTCCCACTATGATGTTTTGGAAAGACAACCCCCTTTGTGACTATGTAGGTGTTGGTATATAGAGCTCAACATGGGTGGGGTTTGTATATAAATCTTGAGAATATATAGATCACACACACACACACAAATATATATATATATATATATATATATATAAATCAAATAATCACATCCTATGAGTTTACAGAAAATACACTATCTTACTCAGGTCATCCACACTTTTGTTACGCCTCTTAATACATAACACGAGGAATGAAAAACATAAGACCTAGTTAACATTTCATTATCTATATATAATTAACCATTTTCTAGATTCTCTTTTACCAACACATTTAACTAAAACAAGAACAAATTTATTTTCCAAAATCATTATTATCATTATCCAATAAACATGCTATTTATATAATTATCAGGAAATAATTCATGTTTAGGATCATTATGAATTTCAATATCCATAGAAACTAGGAAAATAAAAAAGTTAAAACACAATACTTAGTATGGTAAACGAAAATCCCAACAGCCATGTCTAATTTCTTCTTCCACTATAGCCTACCACACAATCACAGAACCATTATGACCCCTCTTCACAATCACATCTCATCCAATATCCCTAAAAATATTATATAACACACCACTATAAAATAAAAGTTCATATATAGAAATGGATTTATTATTATATTACCCTTATTTAATTTAGGGTGGTTTAAAAAACAATATGATCAAGGGGAAACCATTTTGTTGAAAAATGGTACATTGTTAACCGATTACAAAATCAGTGACATCGACATCAACAAAATAAGCACGTATACCACAATTTAATATCTATATCTCAAATAAAGATACCAAATGTACACGATTTTCATATGGTCATTATCCAATACAATTCATAACTTCAATAATTTTAAAAAAAGGTAATAGAAAACATCACATTCCTTTTCCCCTTTTTATTTATTTTAGATGAACTATACTATCAGTCCTAATTCAAAATAAAATATATAAAAAATATAATCATTTATATGCCCATCCTATATGATAAAAACTCATGTAATATGGAAAAAATATTATGTATAAAAAAGCTAAAAAATTCGTTGTCATAGAAAAATGAAATGTGTGCATATTGATGGAAACTCTCTAGAGAAATACGATCAAACAACATAAAATAAGTTACAAGACTCATATGTGAAGAAGGATTTGGAATGTCTCGCATCAAGACAATGATGGATGGAAGGTGGGTAAGAATTATCATCACTTTATAATGTTTAGATCCTAAACATTTGAGATTAGTTACCGTTTTGTAATTTTTATTAACAATGGTCTCATTATAAACCACATGTTTAAAATGTTTTATATTCAACGTAACATTTTAGAAACTCAATAAAGTATAGATCCATTTCGAAGAGTTATTAAAAATAATTAATTATGTCTCTAAACTCACTACTCATCAAAATATTTGTAAAAAAGTGAAAAACTAGAAAACTAGAAAATTATGAAAAAATTGGAAATTGTTGAAATGAGTAAATAGAATATGATTCATAGCTAGATGGGTGACCACAATATGAGTCTCGTTGAGTTGAGTGACCTCTATATGAGTCATTACCAAGAAGACCCAACATCAGATTATTCATTACTAGATAAGTCACTATATGATGAGTCATCATCTGATGAGTCACCACTAGACGAGTCATCACGAAGATGAGTCACCGCCAGACATATCATTACCATGAGAAATCATTGTTAGGAGAGTCACCACCAGCAAAGTCACTAAAAGAATGATTCACCTACAAATGAGTCACCAATATAAAACAATAAATTTGAAAAAATGTTGAAATAAATCATTTTTTCAAGGAATCACTTCTCCCAAAAACAACCAGGACTACCAAGGACACCCACACAATAGATTTTTGGAAATGTAATGGGTCGGAAGGTCTGCACTTCTATACTGAAAAGAATTGAAAATTTTTATAGGTGACTTGGGACATCATTACTATATTACTATTAAATTCATCCTTCAAATGGATTAACCATATGTTGGACATTCATCTCTATAATATCCTATTCATTATAGATTTATAATGGGCCTAATAGTTCGTATATGCTATATCCGGCTCACCCATTCCTTTTCAGCAGTACTATAATATATATCATGATTATTTTTGATATATAATAAGACTAATTCATTCATATATATTGAGAAATGATCAAATAGTCAATAAAGCCAATTAACTCTACTTTAAACCCATGTGTAGAACACTTATAGATATCAAAATAACATATTCATGTAAAAAATAATTTTATAATATAATATTCATCAACATAAAAAAAACCACTTACATAATAAAGAAATACAAAAAATATAACAGAATCATTATATAATTAATAATTCACAAAATCTTGAAATTTTATTCATACCTCATATATTATAAAACATTCTTTTATATTGTTAAAAAATATTAGAAATACTAACATTAAAAGATATTTTTAAATTAATGTATATCACTTAAAACCATAAAAAAGATTATTTTTTGATAAAATTATAGATAAATATGAAAATTATTATTTTAAAACATTTAAGTACATATAAATAAATTAATATAAATTATCTTAAATACATGGATGTTAAATAATATAATTTAAAAATAAACATTTAAAATATTTTAAAAATTATTATTTAGTTAAAAAGTGTCTTACATAGAGTCTGAATCATGACATACTTCATATTATAATCCATAACAATCAATTTAGTGAAATTATTTACTTTCAGGAGAATATTTTTTAGTATTATTATTCATTTATATAACTTTTACCATTTTTTAATAGTTTCCTATTTATGTTTTTCACGTTGGATGACATGACGATATTTAGTACATTATTTCTAAAGGACTTTATCATTATTTTATTTGTCAAATTAATAATTATTCCATCATATTCAGAATAATATTTGTTAAATAATAATCACATTTATACGTCAATTATACATTTAAATCCCTCTATTAAATATAGATATAAGAAATGAACTATATAATAATCCTAGAGACTATGAGTTGTACGTACGCATGATTATGATTACCTTATTTCAATGATCATTATGGAATGAAAGTATGTGTTATGATTCTATTAAAAAATTAATGTAATATAATTAATATATTATTAACAATTTAATATACATATATATATATATCATTTATCATAAGTGGCGAGGATAAATGAATCATATCGCATTGTGGGTTTGATAATTAAAAATTGTGCATGAAAAAAACTATCCTTATTATGTGCATGGAAATGTATCGACAAAAATGATATATTAGACTTTCATAATTATAAATAGGTCAAAATATAATATATATATATATATATTAATTTCATAATTATAATTAGTCTTTATAGATTGTAATTGAAAACAAATTATATCTGTCCGTGAGGTGGTAGTCCATTGTACACATGAATGATTAAATATATTTCAATTTAATGGATATAGAGATGCATTTGGGAGATGATAATAAAATAATAACATCTCAGTATATTTAGAAAACTAAAGCTATTATTACATCACAGTTAAAATATTTCTGAACGATACCTCTTCCTATGACCACCTTCTTTTCAAAACATCTTAATAACATTAAAGATAGAATTTTGACTAAAATAATTGATATATAATTTTTTAGGTATTTTTGTATTTTATTTTGGTAGATCTATCTAGATAAATTAATTTTGATTTGTGAAGAAAAGATAAAACGAGACACTCTGGTGTACAATAGCTAAGGGGGTCATATATAGTTTCTAAAAAATTAAATTAATATATGTTATATAAAATTCATAATGGATAAAAACATATTTAAATCAAATATTTATTTAATATGGGACAATAAAAATTTATAAAATAATATTATATAAGTTTTAATATTTTTTTAATATTTATATTTTTAACAATTCTTTGACCCTCTTAACTAAAATCATGATAGCATGTGGTTATACACTTTATTGTTAATAGAGTAAATGTAAAATTTAAAAATAAATAACACTAGATCGTTTATGAAAATATTAACTATACACCAATAAATTGTACATAATTTTATATTTTTATGAATCTTATATCATGAAATAATATATATATATTTTTAAAATATTATTAACCTTATTTTTGATGGTAGATGGTACATAACATATAAAAATATCATAACAATGTGATAAATTCGATCAAGTTGTTATATGATAATACTATAACGCAAAATTAATCAACAAAATTAAGGGATAAAATTGATTAGTTCTTATTATTTTTTATTTTAATAATTTAAATATAATTTATTTAATATTTCCATTATTTAAACAATTATTATGTCACCGTTACTTAATAAATTAATGTAGTTATTTATTTTTTTAAAATTTAAAATAAATTTCCATTGTGGATATAAAAAAATTATAATTCTAAAACTTTTTATAGTCAAACAGTTTTTATAAATTACCCCATATTAAAATTGTGATAGTCATTAAATTATAAGTATTTCACATTTGAAATTTTATTAAAAAAAATTACAATAAATAATCCAAAGTCATATGTGTGGCTCTAATTGTTCATAAAATTATATTAGACATTATAATTGGTGACAATAACTCATCCAATATTCCTTTTAAAATATTGTTGGTGATTTTTTCATATTTATAATATTATGTTTACCCTTTATTACCTGATTTATACAAAACTAATTTAAAATAAAAAATTTCTAAATTTTCAAATCATAAAGACGAAAAATAGAACAATTTAATAAATTTATTTTTTATTCATTCAAATATTAAACAATAATTTCAAAATTTTAATACACAAAATTTGAAATACTAATTTCCAATTAATCCCATTTACAAAATGAGAAAATGTGTTTTTCCTGTTAAAACGTTCAAACGAAATACTTGTTTTATTACCGAAATTCATTGGGATATTGATTATAATGGAATATAATTTAATTAAATGAAATAATGTTTTTATAATTTTACATTAAATCAAATTAATAATATATTTTATCTATATAAAATATTTATGTGAAAAAAATATTTTCAACTAAACTGTATTTTTTTTATTACAATTAATCAAAACATGAATCTTATAAGAAAAACACCAAAAATTAAACAACAATAAATATTTATATTATTAATTTTAATAAGAAGTTTATTTTAACAATTTAACTTTATAAAATTATAAAATAATGTATTTAAAATAATTGATCCATCAAAAGTTAAAGAAACATCCTTTTCAAATAAAAATTATTTTATGTGTAAAATTGTATTTGTTAATATATGAATTATAGAAAACATATAATTTTAATGTTAGAAACTATATTAATAATATATATATATATAATTTAATATAAAACTATAATATTTATATTTATATTTATTTTAGTAAAGCACACCTATTAAAATTTTAATTGTATTTTAGAAAAGCATTTCTTTTGAACAAATATTTTAATTTTCATGTATAAGTAATTGGTCACCAAAGAGATAATTATTTATACATGTGTAAACCCTATTTCATAATTCATTTAACAGTTATCATTCCCAACATTTTAATGGTTATTTTTAAATGTGACATTAAAATAAAAAAATTTGTTTTTCGGTTATGTTCGATGTTACGTATCATGTATGATATAGAACATAATATTTCTTTTTGAAAACCACATGATCTTACATTCTCCCCCATTTAAAAATTTTGTCCCAGTGACTTAGAATTTTGACATGGTAACCATGGTTGAACTATTTATATAAACTATATTGAAATCCCAAAATAGAAAGTGGATTATTAAAACCTGAACATTAAAATAAAGAAAAGGAAGTATTGTGGTCACTTAGGGTAAGATGTAATAGGATTACATATAAAGAAACGTATACATAAAAGATTAAACTAAAAATCATGGTTGGATGGAATTTGATAGAGAAAATTTTAATTAGAATGATAATAATCACATAACCGTGAATCATTGATGGGTTAAAAATTCATAGATTTCATTATAGGAAAATTAAAAAAACCTCTTTGTTTAAATATTAATTTCATTTATTTTAATAATTAATTTATTACCACGACTAAAAATATAAGTGAATATAATTATTTTTCTTTTATAATTTCATTCTTTAATAAATTTCCAACCAAAAATCAAACTTCCATAAAAATTTTGTGTATTTTAGTTGATTTTTTCACACCTGATGCACTAGATTCGTATTCTAGAGAATCACATAATACAAAAATAGGAACCCTATAATTTTAAAATAGTTTAAGATTAACCAATATTAAAATTCATTGGATAAGAGAATATAATTCTACACAAAACCATTATGTGAAGAAAAAATACATTTAATCGCAAAAATTCACAAGAAATTCCTAGAGTAAAACATAAAACATTAAATAAATTAATTCAATTGAAATTAATCAATAATTACCAATATTAAGATCATAACTCAATTTGATTTGATCACGTAAAGATCCAAGATAGTAATAACATTTAACACGAATTGACAAAAAGATTTCGTACCCGAAATTAAATTTACTAATTCACATAATATCATGGCATGAATTCCATTTCATGAAAAAAAAATCACCATACAATCACATTTTCCCCAAATTTATAATTAATCCATTATTGATAGGATAAAATATCACAAAATTCTATATATTATAGTCAAGTTATTTTCCCAAAATAGTGAATATCTTCTGAAATAGTGTAATTAACCTAATCACAAAACTGTTTTACAATCCCATGGTTTTCTATTCGATAAAAAATAAATTTTAAAATTGAAGATAATGATAATATATATTATATTTTATATAAAGAAAAAAATAGTTTCATACTAAGTTTAACATCACATAGGCCCGTGATAAGGGATGCACCATTATCTCCCTCCATTTATGAGTTCGATTCCAGCAACTATTTAGACATGATTTGTTTTCACCAATGTTATGAGATTTCATTCATCTAATTTTTTTTATCATTAACCATATAAAATTGTTTTAAATATGTTATAAATCTTAAAAATTATACATAATATGTATTAAAATCAATGGTTATCTTGTACCTATCATTGTAAATACAAAATTATAATAACCAATTATTATTTTAGAAATTAGTGCATAAAAATAAAGTTCATCACTATAAAATTTCATTAAATAATGAATAAAATTATATTATAAGAAAATAAACATAGGATCAACCTGAAACATATAATCCCATGTTGATATAAATAAATATTTCAAAAACTTATAATATCTGAAGTTGTCTAAACTATCATTTGATACCAATTGTAATGACTCATCCTTAAAAATTGTATATTATAGTTTTTTAACTAGAATTAACAGTCATTGATATTTTTGGTTTATAGTTTTTAATAATTATGATATAAATATTACAATTTAAAACTATACATTTCAAGTGGTCAGTTACACTCAGTACGAAATGAGTTTCCAAAGGATCCCCTTTTAAAAAAACTAAACATGTTTTCTTTTAATATCTCATCTTCAATACATTAATCATTAAATCAACTCTTCAAATAACAAACATAATTCATGTGAAAGAAATTAATACATTTTATGAATCTAAAAATATTATTAACATACATTGTTGAATGGAATATATTATTCTTGTGAAAAAACATTAAACGCCAATAAATGTTATTATAACTCATTAGAAAAAAAAGATAATTAATGTTGGTTCATTAGGAAATCATTACCATATCACAAATACATTATCATTTAAAAATATAATAATAATATGGAAAACATTCTTATATCAAGTACCCAATTTATTTAAGAGCTATAATGAAGCTCCACTTTTGAATAATCTATATGAGGACCTCCTTTTTTATAAGGTATTTTAGGGATCAGCCAATCATATATGCAACGTCATATCATTTTTCAGTTATAACGAGGCTCAAACCATCATATATACTGAAAATTTCAATAATAATTAATAAAACCCTTGAAAAAATATTATAAAACGATATGTTATAAAAATTTTGATAAACATTTACCATTTTCATGTCAAAACAGTTTTAAAATCTAAAAACAAATCACATATAAGAAACCACATTATTTTTGAATAAATATGAAAACATATAATGTAAAAAATATAATGAATTATATAATAATGATTGTGGGGAATTATTTTCATAAAATATATAATTATAATAATTATTTTAGGATTTTATAAAAACAATTAAAATAGTTACTTTAAATGAATATTTAAAATAATAATATTCAAAAAACATCAGAAATAATCTTTTTTTGAAATTTTTTTTCATAAAATAAAAAAATCATATTTTAAATAATTCATTTAGATATTAATAAATTCATATATATAATATTATATTCATTTACTCGAACTATAATTATCAAAAAATTAAATCATTAAAACATGTAAAATAATGTTTTTAGTCAAAAAATTAATTTACCTTGAGTCTAACTCACCGCATACATACATTATCATCATGATTAATTAACATATGTTTTTATTTACATTATTTATATAAATATTAAATATTATTATTCATTTTAAAACACATGATACATTGTGAGGACAATTACATAATTTTTTTTATTCAAATAGAACGTTTTGTTGATATTCAGAACTTGAGTCCAAATGACATTGCTATTATCTATATATTTAAAAAGTAAATTTGTCAATAATATCTAGAATAATATTAATTAAATTATAATCTATTTAATAGATTATTTATACATTTAAGTCCATCATTTAAATATGGACACAAAAAATTGAAATGCATTACCATCATGGGAACAGTAAGTCATATGTTGGCATGTGTAATATTTCAAGTATTAAATAATCATTATAGCATGAGTGATAGTATTATTTTAACCTTAAAATATTATCATAATATTATTTATAAAAATATAATATTTTAGGAAACTTTTATATATCATTCATGTGATATGGTGAGAAAAAACAAATCAAATCACTTTCGTGGAGGTGGTATTTCACACATACACACTAACGATATTTTCATATTTATGTGAATGGACTATTAATGATGTAAACAGATATATTATCTTGTAATATTGAGTAATATTTCATTAATATAACATATATGATCATTAATAATATATTGTTTACCAATCATGGGGGATGGTTATAGAAAAACAATTATATTCGTTTGTGAGGTGGTAGTCTAATTTAAAATTGAAAAATAACTCATTACCCAATAGAATCAACATTACAAAAAATTGGGTGATGTTATTAAAATAATAAAATGTAATATAATTATTTATACTATATTAATTATTTCATCATGGTTGAATATTATTTTGTGGATGATGAAGAAGAAAAAAACAAAACTACTTGATTAAAAACAATACATCATCCTCAGACCTCTTCCATTCTTAACATCTAAATAAATGTAATGGCTCAGACCTCTCCAGCACATTCCTTTTTCAAAAAGAATGTGAAGAAGTGTTCGGGAGGGTAAAATGGACGTTTCTCACAATTTCCAGAATTTTGAAACTACACGCTGTGTAGTTTGAGTACACGCCATGTACCCCCTTTCCGGGTATACCCCGTAGTGCAAGTCATGTCCTTTCTGTGTGGAATAATGGGTGCACGCCGTGTGACTAGTTCTACACGCTGTGTAGTCCTTCCCCACGTACGCATTACCAGTAAATGGTCGTGTACTGTGTTGGAGTCGTGTCCTTCTCGGGTGCAATAAATGGGTGCATGCCGTGCGTCTAAACTACACGTCGTGTAGTCCCTCCCCGCGTATGCGTTACCCTCAAACCTTGTGTTGACCAGTCAACGGCCGCGGAGCCGTTTTGGAATCCGCGTGGAGACCGTGTGAAAGAAGCAAGTACATGCCGTGTACCATAATGTACACACCGTGTACTTTTGCTTTTCACGCCTATAAAATGAGGGGTACCCTCCTCATTTCAACTCACCCCTCTCCTCCCCTCTCCTCTAAGCATAGCTCTCTCAAGATACTCGAAGGCTCTTCATTCCATAACTTCATCGTCTGAGCTCCGATTTACGATCCATCAGCAGCCACGAGATCGTAATGACGAGGCAGAGCTTCCGAGCATGGATCCGTTGTCTTTCCTTTCCAACTTCCACCCAAGGAGGTTTTTCCCAGACCTGAAAAAAGTGGTGTACACCAACGAACGTCTTCTAAGGTTGATCGAGGGGGAGCGTTGCGATCAAGAACAGATTGAGGGAGGGATCTTACCCTCGTCTCTTTAATTTGTGCATCATGCGCGGTGGGTGTTCTATTTTTTACGTGAAACACTTTTGAACCGGTTTAATAAAGATTATAATTGGCTTATATAATGGGGATGGGAAGTTGTGATTGTTGTTACAGTATATCATGTGATATTATGTTTTGAATTGAATTAGATTCTACCAACTGAAAATCACGGTCGTTGGGGGCCTTTGATTACGCAATTAAATGTTTCCCTCTGCTTCTTTATTTTCTTACGGTGGAAACCCTGTGGAATGTGGAAATTGGTTAATCACGTAATGTTGGCTATTTAAAATCTAGAACCCTTGTGTGATCACCCCGGTTAAACAAAATGGAATAATGAACATGTGGATGTTGGCTTGGTTACGAGGCATGTGTTGGGGGTGTCTTGTGGGTTGTTGTGGATCGGGTGAACAGCAGGGCTGCGGTTGACTTGGTTGTGGGTTGGTGTGAATGTTATGATGGTGATGGGCAGTGAGGCTGTAATAAATGGTATTAAAGAGGTTATGATGTATGGTACAGTTGTGGTTATGGTGGTTGGCCGCAGGGCTACAGGGTTGGGTTTAAATGTGAACGGGATATGGGTAGTGAATATTAAATAAAAGTGGAAGAGTTAATGAATGGTGGGGTGTGGTAATAAAATGGAAATATTAATCAATGGGGTTGGTTGGTTAATAAGAGGGACTTTTTTGTGCTACTTATGTTTTTCCTAACTTGTTTTTTGGATATAAGGGATATGTTTTACGAATGATTGGTGTGGTTAGTTGTGGATAGTTTCCCAGTAGTTAAGGAACTAAATAACTATTTCTACTGAAATGTGAAAACCTAAAGGGGGTTGGGATTGTTTGTTGTATGCATGCTTCGTAGTAGCAGTGCTGAGGCACGTGCTCAGTTTCTCCTTTGTGTTTTTAATTAATGACTACCATTGATCAGCATATCCAGTTAGACGGCAAACTGCCATGATAACCTTTTCCTTTTCACTACACTCCAAAGCCTGAAATATTTTCTATAGGGAATTTATCCATTTCTCAGATAATAGGGGATTTATACTCCCATTGAATGTTGTTGGTTGTTTCCTAATGATGTGGTCTAACATTGATCCTCCACATTGCAGATCAGGGTGCTCCATACGAGTATGGTTATTATTCATAACCCGAGTGAGTTGTCCCAGTATGGTGATAAGCTGATCGACACCAGTTGTATCACCAACTTTATTATAATTATCTTGATCAGGAGGGAAATCCCAACATGGAGTGCATGCATTGATATGGTTTCCATTCCTTCTACTTCGTGCTATTTCTAAACAATGTTATAAAATAGATTAGTTTATGAATCGAAATACATAATTACTTACTTGTTAAACACAAAACATAAATTGAACAATTTATGGATATAATACATAAGAAAATGTTTTCTTTGAGGAAGTATATACTCATAACCCCTTCATAATGGTTTGTAAAGAAAATGAAATTATTCTAAGCATATCCCTCGGGAGTTTCGTAACCAAGAGTGCAGCAAGGCATGTTGTCGTGCACCAGTTCCCGTTCGAGTCTAGCTCAAAGCAGTGTTTTTGGGTTTTACCCCTAGGTGCATATGTGACAGAGCCACATCTACCTACTCATATCTAGACAAGGATGTATTTCTCGGAAAAGTCACTAAATCTCTATAATACCAAAATTCTAGGATTTTTTTCTATACTAATCCTCAAAGTCTATCTTAGGGTTATTTTCTATAATCAGAGTTTATCTAAATCTAGCATGTATGGTTAGTACGAAACTGCCTCTTATACCAACTGTAACACACCGACCCTAGTTACCCAGAGTTGGTGCATTATTGTGTTACATTGGATGATCACAAAATATCAAGTATCGAATGGCCAATTAGATTAGTAGCCTTGGAAACACTAGATACATTCATAAATGTTACATTATATTCTAAAGTGAAAAATCACAATAACATAGTATCCATATTCTACACATCTATCCCCTTCAGACTATCCCTGTAGGTCAGTCATAAAATATTTCATCACATCCTGGGAAAATAAAACATAGAAATGGGTGAGCTCAGATGCTCAGTAAGGATAACAATACAGCAGAATCATTTATAAATAAACATAAGCATTTAAGGGAATGTATAACTAAAGAAAAAGCCTTTAAAACTTGATCTTAATCCTAATATGGAAAAAGTAAAATTAAATAATGACATTTACTTATTCACATGGATATTTTACTAGTCGAAAAACCACATGCAATATCAATAACCACTTTTATAATGATGGAATGTATAATGCCAGACTATCATAACCACGTAGCCAAGGCCTCGTGTGAAGACTACAAATAAGATTTTGTCAAGACCTCGTGCCAATACACTAGTATGTCTCATGAGACCTACCGATGCATCGAGAATCTATAGCGGGCTCCACCTATATCTTATTATGTCCAATGCATTCCGTATATGAGAAGGTTTAAACATATCATAAACCAGAACATAATCGTATCACATAAAACATGCATAAAGGAATCATTACACTTCTACATTTCCATCACAAGATATAAATACAACACATTGATATAATAAAACATTATCAAAACCATTTTCAATACCAAAATAAAAGAAAACTAAAACATGGTATTTATTTTTCATTTCAAAAAAAGATATGGCTTGTAGAGGAACCCAAAACTCAAATAATGGGCACGGCGGTAGAGAATTCGTTTTCGCCGCATACATATGAAGAAAAAACATTTTTTTTGTCATTTAGTAAAACACGTCATATAAAAAATATTCGTTTTGAATATTGTTAAATGTCAAAGGGGTTTATAGACCATATAAAAGAAAGTTGTGTAAAAAACAAAATATGCCTCAATGAAAGAAGATTTAGACGAAGTCCCTTACAATGAAATTTTTTTAAATAAAATATATATATTATGTGTATTCACTAAAAGTACACAACAAGAAAGTTCAAATATAAGATGGGACATAATAATATCATGACACAAGTACAAAAACTGTTTTTAACGTCATGTTTTTTCACGCCGGTTATTATATACCCATCGTAAAATCCATTTGCGTGGACTTTTCACATTGGTTATTATATAACCGATGTGAAAATCCATTTGTGTGGACCGTTTCACGTTGGTTATTTAGGAACCGACGTGAAAAATAATATTTGATGACTTTTTCATGTCGGTTATATAAAAACTGACGTGAAAAATAAATTCAGCGATGTAAAAAAAACATGGTATTGAAATTTTTAGGCAGAAATTGATAATTTTGACGCGGCGATGTAAAACAAATGAAATTCCGCATTGGTGGGAAATTAAAATTATATTTTACGTCGGTTATATAATAACCGACATGAAAATTCATATTTTATGACCTTTTTACGTCGGTTATATTAGAACTGACGTGAAAAATCTAGTTTTCATGACTATTCATGTCGGTTATTTAATAACCGACGTAAAAATAATAATATCATTGGTTTTCACGTCGTTTATTAAATAACCGACGTGAAAAACGCATGACATGATTCATTTTTCACGTCGATTTATAAATAACCGACGTCAAAAAAATAATATCACTATTTTTCACGTCAGTTATTAAATAACCGACGTGAAAAACATGTGGCAGGCTTCATTTTTCACGTCGGTTATTAAATAACCAACGTGAAAAATGCTAACATACATGTATAAAATTTTCCAATATTCGATTTGATAGGTCTCGGAGCCCAAACGGAGTTACAGATCAAAATTTATAGCCATCAGGAGTTGATCATCACTAAACAAAGTCTTAGGGAAGACCAACTTCCGAGGGGCATAACTTTTAATCCGTAACTCCGTTTGGGCTCCAAAACCTATAAAATCGAAGCTCATGAAATTTTCTACATGGGTGTTAACATTTTTCATGTCGGTTATTAAATAAACGAAGTGAAAAATCTGGTTGTCATGCATTTGTCACGTCGGTTATTTAATAACCAACGTCGAAAAGGCGATTTTCACATCGGTAATTAAATAACCGAGGTGCAAATGTGATAATACATGTAGAAAATTTCTCAAGATTCTATTTGATAGGTCTCGGAGCCCAAATGGAGTTACGGATTAAAAGTTATGCCCCTTGGAAGTTGGTTTTCACTAAGACTTCGTTAAGAGACGATCAACTTCTGATAGTCATATATTTTGATTCGTTACTCCGTTTGAGCGCCACGACCTTCCAAATCAATGTTCAGGAAATTATTTACAAGTTGGAATTGATTTTTCACGTCGGTTATTTAATAACCGACGTGATAATGACCTGGGAAATTTTTTTCACATTGGTTATTAAATAACCGACGTGAAAAACGTGCGGTAGGCCTCATTTTTCACGTCGGTTATTAAATTTGATTTTTCACGTCGGTTATTATATAAGCGACGTGAAAAGTTTGAAATAATTTTAATCCCTTTTCACGACGGTTATTATAAAACTGACGTGATATATAATTTTAATATCCCGCCACATGATATTACAATTTTTTATATCGCGGCATCGAAAATTTCATTTGCCGCCTAAAAATTTTAATAGCGCATTTTCTGTTAACATATCAATTATAATGTTTCATTATATGCATATAATAACTTATCAATCATTTATTTTAACCATTATCAATCCGCCGACTGGACTCATTTGATCTTCAACGTGAATAAACTATTTTTTATTTTCGCGATCTTGTCAAGTTATTTGTAATCACTTATCCATGATTTATTTTTATATGATTCGTTTTATAAATTGATTTACCATTTAACGATAATTTAATTCAACAATAATCTTTCCAAAGAATTTTCTTGTTTGATCTTCCACATGAATCCACTAATTCTTCTTTTTGTGATCTCGTCAAGGTATGTGTAATCATTTTTCCATGATTTATATTTTATATGAGTGGTTTTCATAATTTATATACCTTCTAATGATTCTAACATTATTATGATGATGAATAATTCGTCATATCATCGATAAACTATAAATAATCCTTTGAAATATAAAATTACTTCCATGATGAAGTAATTATTTTCACAATAAATCTTTCCTCAAAAAATTTATCAAACTTCTGATAGTCATAACTTTTGATCCGTAACTCCGTTTGAGCACCACGACCTACCAAATCGAAGCTCAGGAAATTATATACAAGTTGAAATGGATTTTTCACGTCGGTTATTTAATAAGAGACGTGATAAAGACATGGGAAATTATTTTTCACGTCGGTTATTAAATAACCGATGTGAAAAACGCGCGGTAGGCCTCATTTTTCACGTCGGTTATTTAATAACCGACATTATAAATGATAACCCAGGGGGCTATCACGTCGTTTATTCAAATAACTGACGTTATAAATGCCTGCCCCATCATTTTTTCACATCGGTTTTTTAATAACCGATGCGAAAAATGAAGCATGCCGCGCGTTTTTCACGTCGGTTATTTAATAACCGACGTGAAAAACAGTGATATTATTTTTTTACGTCGGTTTTAAAATAACCAACATAAAAAAAATTATTTATAACATCGGGTGTATTAACGTCGGCTAAAAAGTGATGTAAAAAATTAAAAATAACCGACGTAAAAAACGTTTTTTGCAATAGTGTGACATTATTTGAAAGTAGGAGATTAACCTAAAGAACAGAAATTGTGTTAAGAAGTTCCCTTACCTTGTGTCTGACTTGACTCGATCGTTCTTTAATCTCCTGAATAAGAAACTGGACATAATTTCTACTTGATTAAGAAAATTTTTCATGTTAATTATTCCTTTTATATCACTTAATACCATGTTATGAACATTATGTAATTATTTAAGTTAATAACAGTCGTTTTGTCGATCTTTGGTACTTGAGTCAAAAATAATCTTTTTATAATTATAAGTTGTTCATGTGGTAAAATATCCATTATATCCAGAATTATATTTATGATGTAGATATCATATATATCATATATATCCAGTATATACATTCATTTATAATATTACATAACATTTAGAGGTAAAAATGAAATGCACTATTCATGGAGACGGTAAGTCATACATACGCATGAACGCTACTTTCATTTCTATTTTATTTTTAATTGAATGAAATCATAAATATTTAAAGGTATATTATAAATCAAGTATAATATCACCTATAATATAATTTACTCCATCCTTTATACATCCCACATTTGGCATTAACGATTCAAATCACATTGAGGGGGCGGTAGTCTGCACTTCCTAAAATGAAATTATCGCGTTTACCCATAATAGAAATCATAAAGGTATGCCATAAATAAAAAATAGAGAAGCATAAGGAAAACATAAACATAATATATATAATATATAAAAATAGTTTCATAATAATGGCCACCATAATAGGGGTTAAAAGAAGATTGAACAATCATCGTTCCGCGAGGCAGTAATTCGCCACCCACAAAAACACTATGTTCATTAACCATTAGACAAAGGTGTGTGTATGTGTTAATAAAATAATTCTCATAAAAACATAATATTATATTGAGGATACTGGTTTTGTTAAAAAATAAATGAATTAAAATAGTTTAATTGGTTTGAGAAGAAAAATAAAACAAAATAACATAAGAGAAAACATTACCTTAAAATCGGGTAACTCTTTTTATATTTGAGCCATTGGCTTCCTTGGGAAGACTTCTGACCAAAGTGAGGCTTCTAGGAGTAAGAGAAGAATTTTTAGAGAGTATATGGGTAGTGGTTGTCTATGAAAAATGGCTTTGATGGTGTGAATAAGGTTATAGATGTGGGGGCCTTTTATAAGAGGAGAGGAGGGGCATTTTGGAATGTCAAGAAATGTTACATTATTATATAATGAGTTTCGAATTTTAAAGGTCCCAAAATTATATATTTAGAGGATAATGTGATAAGGGTTATAAATATAGTCATAAAATAGGTTTTTAACAAGTGTATATCTTAGATTTTACATTATCTTTTCATTTTATTTAAATCATTAATTAATGAGGTAATCGCTGCATCATCATGGTGTTAAAAAAAATTAATTAATTAAATGTAGAAAAATTATATAAAAATTACCATGATGTAGGAAACAGTTTTATCTTTCAAATTAATATTTATAGTTGAAAATTTAACTTTCATAACCCCATGTAATAATTGTTTTAGTAAAAAAACACTTGTTTGTGACAATTTTATTTATATTTTAAATAAAACATTATTAATGTCATTTTCTTACCAAAGTGGCTCCATGGGGTCCCCAAGTTGACCCATGGGTATTCGTAGATGTCCATGACTCATCCAATAAGGGTAGAACAAGTGTAAAGGTAGTTTCATATTATTATAAGATTATATTTACCTTAATTTAAACTAATTACCTTTAATCGCGATTAATAAAACTTAAAAGTTACTATTCACCAAAAATTATTTTCATCCCATTGAACCAAATTTTAAATACTATTGAAAACCATGTAGGTAAGATTTTTGAAACTCAATTCAAAAAAGTGTAAATGTTTCATTTAAACGAAAAAATAGTTTTTTAACTACCACATAGTGGTTTCACTATTCATCAAAAATTGAAGTTTTCAGAAAAATACCAAAAATTAACCCTAAGATATATTTGATATTCCTAATTCAAAAATGACGTCTATTTTACAAAATTCAAAATATATAATTTGAATTAAATAATTTAATAATTATTTTCTGATGTCACAACAAATAGCGTGTTTTTAAGAAACAATATATATCAAAAGATTGACAATTGTTTATGTCCAATTTCAATGTGAAATTAATTATAATAACCACCATTGGATAAAACTGTTAAAATATATATTCTAAGTATATTTTAAAACCATTCAATCATATAATTTATCACTATAAATTATTTTGATTAAAAAAGTTGTTTTTAAGTATTTTTCACTATTTATCGAAAATTGGAAGTTCTCGGAAAAATACAAAAAATTCAACATAGGAAAATTTCGATATTCTGAATCCAAAAATGAAGTCCATTTTGAAATATAAAATTCATATAATTTCAAAAAGTGGTTATTACTATTCATAATGGTTATTTTGATTTGTCGTGGTGTGTTAGAATCTCAAAGTTGCGTACATTGCAAGCTATTGCATTATTGAAAGAGAAGTGTATGACAGATGCTTGGGGTGTTAAATAATGTATAAGACATATTCATAATGATGTTTGTAAAGTAAATTCTTTAATTTCAAAAAAATAGAGAATAATCCTTTTTTTCTAGGTGGTCCAATACATATTCTTTTAACATTTGTATTACGTGAATTTTAATATCAGTATTTTCTAAGTATGTACTCCTAAATAGAGAAACTAAAACCCTATATATGTGTTTAAATGGACATAACTCTCTTCGAAAAAATGGCATCCTTCCATTTAATATAACTCTATTTGATTGATCTTTGGAATCATATTCCCAAAGTATTATAAACATTTTTTCTATTATTATAGACATGATCTTTGAGGCCATGACATATACTGTGCAATTTTATCAAATTATATGTAATAATGAATATATATGCTTTTTAAAAATATATTGAAAAGTATCAACAACGAATCTAGATCATAGTTATTAATTCACATTGAAAACATCTAATACATCTAAAATCCTAATCCTAATTGATCGAATAAAATGAATAAATTATAATTTAATTTTTACAAAATAGGTATTCTTAATATTTCAATATCATGTGTACTACTATCATAATGACCATGTATGTAATCATTTTCCATCGAAACGAAATAACAAATAATCAGCCACTAGAATCATTTATCAATTAAAAAAGAACATTGAAAATATTTAATCAATAAATACTCAACCTTTATATTTATTTAAACACCCCAATAAAATATTTGAACCATAATGTGATGGATATTGTTACTCCTACATAAAAATTAATATATGATCTTATAAACATGTTTATTTTAAGGATGTTATTCCCCATAAATTTTTATTTCAATGAAAACATTATATCACTAAAATATATTTAATTCTATAACATAAAATTTATTTCTGGAATCATAAACAAATTCACCCCCTTTGGGAATATTCTTCTATAATAATATTTTCTTTAAGGATCTAAATATTCTATTTACTATATGAAAATATATATATGTAGGTTATGTTTCCATTTTATATGGTTACTATGGATTCATTAGACTCAACACCATGTAATTATATTTTTCACTGAACAAGTGAATTGAAAATATAACATTATTTGGTCAGAATTATCTCCTTTGGTAAATTATTACCTATAATGGTACAGTGTATCGATCAAAAAAATTGGATATTTTTACTATTGTTTGATTATTTTTAAAACCATTTATCTTTTTTAATATCAATAACTATTATCTAAATTTTATTCCAAACTATCTTTTTTCATTATTATTATAATGATAACCATTTATGTTTGATTACATTATAGAAATGAATCTTCAATATATAATCAATGTATATCAATATAAAACAATGTGATGGAAACATGTGTCTATTTTATGAAATTTAAAGTTTTTTATAAAAAAACTAATTCTCATTAACACTTTTATGCGGGGATTTTTCATCAATATAATATTTCTCCACAGAATCCCAATTATACATAAAAAACTATCATTTATTAAAAAATAAAATACAAATTGTGTAATACAGGTCACATAATAAATCAATTTATACAATTTTTTAATAATAAACCCATTTAATTGAATTATATCTATGATATACCTTTCTTCATAAGGATTATCAACATGTGGGTCATAATACATTATAAAGATGTGTATTTTTATATATTGGACCCAGTGGAAAACAAATTTGTAGACCACCAAATATATAAATATTATTCTTTCATGTATGTTTCTTATATATCATCAATCATTATAAATTATTCTCTAGAAAATATCAACACTAGATAATAGCTATCTATATATTATAAAATTAAATTTTCTTATTGAAAAAAATCATGTAATAAAAAAATCTTCTTAAAATTATTTTTACTCTAAATCAATATTCAAAGAACCATATTTCTTTAATCCATTTTTTCGAAACAAAATTCCACTTTGATTCATTAGAAAATATTTATTTATCACTTATCAGTCATGTTCATGATCAAGAAAATTTGGTTTTACATCATATCATGTATCAGAAAATTTAATAATATTTGGATTCATATGATTATCAAACAATAGGCTTTTCCATATTTGATTGGTTATCAATAATGATTTCTACATGTTCACCTATTACATTAATTATTTTCTCAATAAAATCAATCCATTTTTGTAAAATCACATTTTATTTATGCCTACATCACCATTAAATCATAAAACCCATGGGTAGTATCTCACCCAAAATACTAAATCACCCCAATAATAAGATATAAACAATACGTTCGTGGGTAGTAGGGTAACTCACTATTTATTTAAACAATGAGAGTGGGGTATATTGAAACCATTTTTTTTAATTTCTCTGCCAATAATTCTTGTATATTTTCATTATAAACACTATTAAAACATATTTATAAGTATTTGGAAGTAGATAATCTGTTTTTTATATGAACCCATTATATAATTTGTATGAACTATATCATATCTATTTTTCATACATGAATAGGACAGTAATGTTATTTCTATATTCACTACATTTCATTTTAGTGGTAATTATTTCATTGATAACATAATTGAATTGTTCCTCTTGCGTACAATCTTTCTCACTATTATTATGTAGGGAATTTATATTACAATAAATGTATAGAAATATATTTGGAAAACTCATCTTATGAAAGATTCCCTCCTTCTCGTAACAAGACATCCTCTCATAGTGCTTTTATTATTATCATGTTCGTTACATTTCACATTTTTAATAAATGAAATTTCTTTTACATATTTTTATTGTACATGAGGATATATTCTTATTTCTTTTTAGTATTCTAAATTTTATTCTCTTATTTACATTAAGGATTGTGTATCGCAATAGTAGTTGATGTCTTTAATACATCCCTTAGATTATAATTCTCATATTTATTCAAACAAATAGATCTTTTATTTAATGTAATAGCTTATAAATATATTATAGCATTTTTTTACTATGAAGAGGGCTTGTGAACCTATGTATTGTACCTTATCCTAATCTCATAACAAAATATATTTCAATATTTAATGTTAATCGATATTAATAATTTATTATACTGTAATTATTATTTCTTCATCTTCTCAACTAGGAATTCCAACCCTCAAATGTTAGTCATACGCATTTCCTCAACTAAATGTGTTTTCCTCATTAAAAAATTTCTTTATAGGTATATTTTCAAAAAAATCCACAAAATAACCATTCTTTTATTTTTGTATGTTTTTATTTATCTGCCAACAAACCCATTACAAGGATAAAAATTATAATAATATGAAATATTTTTTATTGGATGAAATGTTATGATCATATATCCATTAAAAATATATAATCAATTAAACTAAAACATTATAAAAGATAACTAAATGACTAAATTTGATTAATTAAATTTCATATTGATAAAAATATCTCTTTGGACCTACTAGTTTAACTCCACAAATTCTATCACCTTCTATAAAGAAATCATTTTTTAATAATTTTAAACTCAACATATATATTATTTATTATTCAATATATTAATCTTGGTTTATTTTGATGATGAAGTTAAATTACTAATACAATATTTTCCAATAATTTGGGCCTCTATGCTTCAAGAAAAACCTCTAACACAATAGATAACTCAAAAAATAAATAATGTGTTTTTTATTATTTCAATTGAGTATTCTACGTGGAATACACAGTTTCATACAATAAATATAATTCTACCTTTGTGTTAACATATATATTATATTTTGGATTATAAATTCCATCACGAGCCATTATAATTTTATCTCTAGTATATTCAAAAGGAATTATTTTTTGAGGAACATAGTATTCTATAAACAAATTTAACACACTATTGTTGGTATAGGAAAAGAGTATTTCAGCATAAATTATTATATCTTTTTTTAATAATTTCATGAATCAAAACCATAACATTCTTTCTTATATATCTATTACATACTCTACATTTATTTACAGGTTATATAGGTATTATCTATAGCCTTAAAATTTATCTATTTAATTTTTATCTATAATTGAATAAACTAGTTGTTGTTCTCCAAGCATATGAGTCTCCTATAAATTTTTATCCAAAAAAACCATGAAATATATATTATTAAACAATTTATATTTATACATATTCTTGAACATTCAATTATATGATGATATAAATGAACTCTATATATTGTTTTACTATACTCTTTGAAATTAAATAGGTAACAAACCCAAATAATAAATTATTTCCCAAAAGAATAATAATAAATGTATACACATTGAAAATAGGCCTATACTAAACCAAAAAATATTATATTATATTTTAACTATTTAGATAACAAATTATGAAAAATATGGACAACCATAAGACCAATAGTTTTACTATCTTGGGGATTTGATACATAAATAACTCATTATAAAACACTTGGAAACACAACAATATAATCATGCTTCTATAGAACATTCTGAAATATGTCACAAGATAACAAAATTATCATAATAGGGGAGATAGATTCATAAAAAATTAGTAATATCAAATTTTTAGATAATTGAAAATATTTCATCTTGTATCCAATAATATAAATAAAGGGAAATATTGGGGAGATATAAATATTTCAATAAATGTTCAAATGGATATAAATGATAATATTAAAAAATGATATAGAAAAATTAAATCATTTAAATATATTAAATTATCTAAAATGGTAACAAAAATAATTAATGTACATCTATGTAAAAATAAATATTTGATCATGATATGATTTGTATAATATATTATATATAATGAATAATATTGATGACATATAATGTCATGAAAATTAATTGAAACCTAAATATTGTTCATACATGATAAATAACATGGATATGTTGAAAATCTATACAAAATTGAAAATAACGTTGAGAAATCTGGTTTTTTGAATTGTTATATGAACAAAAACATTATGTCCACTACTTAAAATGTGAAAAAACCCATTACAAAAACACATGTGTTATAAAAAAATCATGATGAACAGACCTAACTATATTTTATGATATAATAGTAAATAATAATATTAGACATTGATATTGGAGAACACCCATCATCCTTAAATCATGTACGGTCCACTAAAAAATAAAATATAATCATGTCTCGTATTACCGAAACAAATGGAATGGGAATATTAATAATTTCAAAAAAACCTAAAAAAAGGAAGTAAAATGATATTAAAAATATCATCATTCAATAGAAATCAAGTCAAAATAAAACATAGTTGGTGTTCAAACACAAATTATTGAGAGATAAAACTCAGAGTAAAATAAAAATATATAAATAAATTTTTTCTCATAACATTTTAAATATTGTTAAAAAGGTCAAATATAATTTTAGTTGAGTATTGAGAATGTATGAAGTTTACATTATATTTTTTTAAATTTTTTTCTAAAGAATGGAATATTGAAAAAATGAATTGCTAATAAATATAATATAGTAGGTATTTAAATTAAAACTAGTTCATATGATTTTTTTGGATTTTTAAAAACCATAATGAAGAATGGTTTACCGAATTTCATTTCATAAAAATTGAAAATGTAATTATGATGAATATAAATGATGTAAAATATTTTTATATAATTATGGAAAATAGTTTTTCTACGATAAATATTTAAATGGTTTAAAGGATTAAATTGACGGAATATAATATGTGGTTACTAATGAAATACTTTTACTCAAGAAAAACTTTTAACAAATACGATGTTATTAACGATGAGATATAATTTCTTCTACGAAATGAGGAAATAACATATTTGATAGAGATATGATATGATAATATAAATATTGAAAATTTCATTCATGTACAAAAGGATATGACGCAATGAATAACAAATTATGTCGATAAAAACCATTCCTTTGCTCTTGAATATTAATGATTTTTTTCTAATAAACACAGTAAAAACCTATTTCAAATCATTTTTAATTTAAAATTAAATTATTAACCATACATGTAATAATTCAATTATTGTGTTATATTTTTTTAAAATAGATTTTTTCATTTGAATAAATTTTTTAATAGTTGGATTTAAATTTCAACTTTTACAAAACTTCATCTTATGGCCCCTACTTTCCAATGGTAAACATCATGGTCCATTTATAAAGGAATGGAAATAGTTACCCAAATCTAATACTATTAGTAGGCCCTAGGATGTAATCATGAATATATGGTCTAATAAAGCTCATATATAGAAGGCAATGCCTTTGAAATATAATTATGACCAGTTGATAAGATATTAACCAAAAAATACAACTCCAAAACATAATAAAATGTGTAAAGTAAAAATATCCTGTAATGCATGTACAAAGGCATGAAAACATTAAATGAAACTCAAATCATTAATAAAAAGACATAATACATTCAAAAAACATAATATAAAATTCAGATGAGGTGATATAATATGTGAATACTATTAAACTGTGGTGTGTAGAGATCATGTGGGAACACATTAGAATCATCCATTTAAAAAAATCAAAATCCCTTGTTAAATTATAATTAAATAATAATCAAAAGTGAATCTATCCAGGAAGAAAAAAAATCCTCAAAAAGAAGTCCAGGTATAGGGATAAAATAATGGACAATGTATTATAAATAAATATTAACATATAATCAAGAAGTTTAAAGTATTATATTTCCATTCCTTCTCCACATACACCACCAAATTGATATTTCCTTACACACAAAAATCATTCCAACATCATAAAAACAACACATCTTACAATGGGACATGATTATGCCAATATCATATATAAACTATCATTAAGGGGTTATCACACTCAAACTATAAAAAATGATAGGATCACACTATCATATAATTTGAGATATGAGTTTGATTCCAAACTATTAAATTTTTATAAAAAATCATTCCATAAAATGGTAACCACATCACCATGATCCCATATATCCACATCCACAACCACATGTCCACAATCCCCATTCCTACTTGACATTGAACTATATGAATATAGGTTATATTAAAGAACAATTTCATAATCCTCATATCCTTATATATGCATGATTATTTATCATAAACTCCACTCCAATGTCAATACCAGGATATTGTGAACCTTTAGATCATTATCCATATTTCATCCCCATACCATGAAAACCCACAATATGAACCGCCAAATATACTCATCAAAATTACAAAACACAATATTTTTACTTATGTCCAACATGATCCCATGAATATATATAATATTTAACTATTTATAGTCTAGGAAAATATGTATCTTCTAAGCTCCATTTTTTTCCATAGTATAGTTCTCTACACATTGAGACATTATATCCTATAGCACATTCATCCTCATATATTCTTATTATAAGCCACTTAATGAACATCAAACCACATCATAATTCTCATAATTCATCCAAATAAATAAAAATATGCAATAAAATATACCCCATCCATTATCCATTAATGTTCTGTCCTCCATGAAAACATGTTCAAACATATATTTTACGCTATTACATGCTTATTCACCAGTTTTAATCTATGTTTGGTTTGTTTTTGATTGATCAATTTATACCTAATTTTCCAATTAAGAGTCCCATTTGTCCTATTAAATATTAATTAATTTTATTCTATCTATATCCATTCATTACTTCTGTTAACCATTCATCGATAACCGAAAAACATTTTTAGATTCTCATTTACAATTCCCATTTTCATTTCAAAAACAATATTTATAAATATTAATGTATGATACAATAATCTAATATTCTTCCAATATACTTATTCACATAAAATATATGAACAATAATGATAATATATACAAAAAAAATATTTCTTAATAATAGTTATAATTTTATTTCCTTGCATTTTCCATTATTGTTTTCTTCTTTATGTTATTATCCATTTTTTGTTACAAAATCTATTACCAATAGAATATAATACATAAATATAAATATATATATTATAATTGTTGTAGTAGAAATAGTTAAAAAAAAATTTAAGGTCCAAAATAAGACAATAATAAGAAAAACATAAATTAGAAAAAAAATAATTTCATTTTCCCTTCTAATTACATTATTACAAGTTCATATACATAATTAATTTCATAATTTGCATTAATTTGTTTATACAAAAAATCCATTTACCAAAAACCAATAAAATAAAAAGAATCATAACTTTGTAATGGGATGTTAAGTACAATAGTCGTTTTCCAGAATATTAATTTATTAAAATAGGGGATGTGTGTCAGAATTCTTTTTGATGAAAACCTATAGATTTTATCCCACATCCAAAATTTATTAGAGAGAGTGTAAACACGGACTAAAAATTTATTTAATTCATAACCAAAGTTCTATTAGTGTCAATATATATTACTCACAAAACTCCAAGTAATATGTATTCTCTTTCAATCACAATTAATCTTAGTGGTTAAAAAATATAGAAGGTTTGAGAATTTTTTAAATTACATAATGTGTCATTACAAAATGAATTCACAGAAACATGAAATTTATTTTCCCAATGACTTATTGGTGTAGAAATAAATAAAAATCAATAAAAATTAACCAAATGAGTTTTATGTATTTAAAATGGTCTAAACCATTTAATAAAATGATTTTAAAAATTTAAAAATGTTGAAACTTTGTCTCGGTTGGGGTATAGGTTGATGAGGAAGATGAAAATTATAAAAAATGCTGATATTATATACATGAGAAACACAGATACACTCGATACAGGTAATATGTTTTTACCCTTATATAGTATTCTACACATATGAAACATATAAAAACATGGGTGGGGAAGTACATAAGTACTTTTTTACATTTAATTTCATTAATAATCAAAAAATTCCCTTCACCATGTTTTGGGAACATGGTTCTCCATTATGCATATATGATTTCACAATTTTATAACTAAAAATTACAATTACATTTTGTCAAACTGAAAATTTATGAATAAAATTACCTTTCTTTTAATGTATTATCGATTTAGAAAACAAATGATTTTTTTAATTATTATTATGGTTAAATTACAATTATGTATAATAACAGATAATAATATAACAACTAAACTGTGATCACATTACTGATATAAATATATTTTTTTATCAAATCCTTTTGATATAAAAAAGGAAGGGATGCCCTCATCTAGTATACTTAATCCATACAAAGATAATTTTCCAAATCTCAGAAAGGATGTACCATCACTGTGCTTTTTCCATGACGATGCCCACGCCCAGCTTTAACACGTTAATCTTGAACAGAATCACCAACTAGAGAAGATCAAGTTAATACAGATTACCACATAAGCAATGTTATCTAACCCGCCCAAAGAGTTTTTTATAAATCACATTCCATACATATAGGCTTTATAAGGGTATTAAAAGGTAATATATAATAAGGTGTTATTTACTTATTGTGTAATCCCATTTTATAAATAAAAGTTGTATTTAGTAAATTCCCCTATGAGAATAGTCGTTCTTAAATAAATGCAGAATTTGATAAACTTATTTTTCATGTAAAAATGTTACTTTTAAAAAATATATAAATTATTATATAAAACGACAATTTCTATAAATTATATTATAAAAAATTTCTTATAAATGATTATTATATAATTTTCTTATCTATAAATGACTAGGTAGTCATTTTGATAAGAGAGATATATTTTTTACAATAAAAAAGAAAGTGTATTTTTAGAGAATATATTTTAAAAAATCTTTAATTTTATTAAATAATTAATATTTTAATAAAATAATATTATAAAAATTAATTTTTTGAATAATAAATTAGTATATAATTTTTATGAAGTCTAATGTAATTTTTATAATGTTTTGAGAAATTTATTTTGTCAAAAACCTTGATTTTTTAATAAATATTAGTTTTCATTTTGAAAGATTAAATTAAAATAATTTAAAAATTTTTTATATAAAATTAATATTATTTTAGGAATTAGGACGTTGAAATTATCTAATGGAGATGTTTTCATAATTTTTTGAGATAGTTGAATTTTTGGGTAAAAATTAAATACCGCCTAAATAAAGTATTTGTTTTACCATGTTGTAATGACCCCAAATAAAATAATTAATACTATAATTTGTAAATTCAGACCAATTTATTTTTTCTAATAAAATTATGTGATTATATATTTGTTATAATTATTTTATAAATCCTTAGTGAATCCTTTAAGACATATACAATATTTTATGATTTTACATTGATTTCCTTGAGAGTGTGAAACTCTTTCAAAAAAACAAGGATTATATTTTAATATGTTCAGTAATTGGCCTTATAAAATAATTTATTACACTCCAATTTGGTAAAAACTAGGTGAAAAACCCCTAGGATGGTTTTTTGTTTGGAATATTTAATTATATTGATTCCAAAACATATGTTTCTAAAATATAAAAAAACCACATGTCATTTCCTATATATTCCAATAGAAGATCCCAATAATAATCACTATAAATTATTTAAGAATTTCTATAATGTACTATAATCTATTTATAATCATCCCATTGTGCCTCAAGTTCTCAAGAAGACCCTCCTCAAGCTTTTGAAGTAACCCACACATGTAAGGGATTCTTATTTTCATTTCTTTCTCAATTTTTCCATGTTTCTTTATATTATTATACAGTTTTCCTTTAAATTAAAAATATAGGGGTATGATTTGAAACCTCTAGGATAATTCCCTCCTTATCTTTTAATTATTATATAACCATTTCTTTTTCATTAATTCCTTCCGTGTACACCAGTTACAATGCTTAAATTTCATGAGATTTATTTTATTTCTCATTATTTTTGAAGTTTCATTATTATGTTACTCTTTATAATTCAATTTTGATAGTGTTGGTACATATATTTATATGACCCCTTTACTTTCTATTTCATTTTTATATTATTAATTCCCCTTTCACTATCATCAACCATTTTTATGATTTTTTATGATATCGTTATGCTGCCCAAATTTCACCACGATTTTTCATCAAAAAATAATTATGTTTTTAAAACTATGACTATTTGTCTATAATTTTTATTAACCATACTTGAAATAAATATATACTAATTATATACATTTATTTATTCATTCCATATTCCTTTATGGTGTAATTATTATGATGTCTAATGAATCCATGTTCTGTGATATATGGGGCACACATAAGCATGAGATTGAACATATTGTGAAGGGTGAACCCAGATAGCTCTCCAATGCATTGGTTAATGCTTAGTATCATGATAATACATCTAAAATGAGGGTTTACTCATACTAATTCATGTGAAATTAGGTTTTACTCGTGCTAATCAATATGCACTGAGTCTTGGCTCGTGCTAATATATTGTTGTATGTTGTTGTCACATTTACAAGTTATGATAATCAAGCCATATCATGCATTTTTTTTCAAGTTTCTCTTGTGATCCAAAGATATGTATATCGAAAATCATGTATTGTAATCTTCATTTAATTCCATTTTTACTCCATCAAAGTGCTTTATAGCTCACTATTTTCTTATGCATGTCTTTAGGTTATCCCTTGCAATGATATTTACGAAGGAATGTTGTTGTCATGTAAAATAAGTTTTTAATAAAGATGGTGTATTTTATGTCTTTTGTTGTTAGGTAATGTTACTAAGATCCAATGAAACTAAACCTATCGATTTGTTGGGTTTTATTTAATACATGTATATGTGTGTAATAAATATAAGGGCTATTATAGTTGGAATCAAAGGATAGTTCTGGTTATTTTTTAGGATTAGGATTATAAGTCCCTAGTGATAGACTTTGGAAAATGAGTTAGTATAAGAAAATAGTCACTAATTTTTTTTGAGTATAGAGTAAGTGGTTTATCAGTGAAATACATGCATTACTTGATAAGAACGTGTAAAGGTGGCTCTAGCATAGATTTATCAAGTGATAAAACTAGAAAACACAATATTGAGCATGAATTGTACAGAAACTTGTACCTGAAAATAAGTCATGTTGCAGTCTTAGTTCGACACTCCCAGGGGATATGCTTCCGTAAATTCATTATCATAGTAAAAAAATTATTATTGAAATATAAAATTACCCCTAAACATATAACTTAAAAAATAGATCACATATAACTTATATTATAACCTAGAAATAAAAAATATAATGAAATTAATTTGGTTTTTAATTTATAAATTTTTTTCATTAGAATACAATTTATATTTTAAATAGTTTAAAATAATTACCCATAATTTCCGGCTAATTTTATCCAATGGCGTGGAATAAGAGGAATCCAGGTATAAAAAATTGAAATTATCTATGTGATGATTGTATTAATGAGACTACCAATCCGAGGGGAGTGGGAATTAAAATCACTTCCATGATAATAAATTAGTTAAATGATGTATAGAATCGAAACATGGGTCAAGAAGAACGTCCAGCCCACCCCCTAGGAATGAACAAGCTATAATCGAGAGCTTAATTTGATAATTGAATACTACTTTAAATGGATCATATGATCCATCACTCATAGAAAAATGGATCAACTTCATTGAGAATATCTTCCATATACATTAATGATCTGAAAATGAGAGGGTTATTCTAGATTCTTATCACATAGAGGGTAAATATGATCAGATGATGGAAATTGATCAACATTATGAAGCCTAAGAGAGAGATCAATGCACTGAAATGTAAGTATTTTTAGAAAGTGGGTTTCAATATGTATATTCCTCACACAATCAATGATAAGATAGAAAGGGAATTATTTTCCCTCTACTAAAAAAAGGAAAAATTGACCAGAGCATACGAGTAAAATTACCCAAGGATTTCATGATATGCCTCCAACATTCTAATTTTCCCTAAATGAATGGTTTAACGCTTTATTGGTGGAATAAATAAATGTATACAAAAATCCTTAGCAATCTATGACATTGATTTTTATGAAGAAATTTTATGATTTTCCATTAATTTTGAAATAATTATCAGAGAATCTCAGGTGGTATCATGGTAAGAAGAAGTGGAAAGTTAAGTTAATTTATTGTAGTTTCAATGACAAATCCAATAGTACTAATAAACTATAGAACTCCACCTGCCAATGGTTTAGAGAGAAGCACCAAAAATATTTCCATAA
Source organism: Viscum album (assembly GCA_963277665.1). Taxonomy (NCBI): domain Eukaryota; kingdom Viridiplantae; phylum Streptophyta; class Magnoliopsida; order Santalales; family Viscaceae; genus Viscum; species Viscum album. The sequence goes on along the minus strand of OY728126.1, from coordinate 1,656,646,771 downwards.
GTGTACATGGAAATGGTTATGGTCTCGAAGAGAAGGGAATCAGGACATTAACTATCTATAAGGAAAAACCTACTAATGCGATATGGCAATTGAATTCCTTGTTCAAATCTCAACAAATTGATCATCGCTACAACTAAATGATATAGGGAAAGTTTTTAACTAGTTCCCTAAGCCAAGGGAATTTGTTGGTAGCCAAAAACCTATAAAGATTCAAGGGATATCTTTTTCTTTCACTACAGTTAATGTGAATCCCACAACAAAGTGGTGATAGCAACACTAGTTATTAATTCAATAATATCAAAAAAAACTTACTCTACTTTGTCACATTCCATTATATATATAATATTTAGTTGAAAATTTAAAAAATCTATTTAATTAATGGAAGTAGTGGTGTGAGTGAGAATGAAAAATGGGGAAATTATTACATCCACTGAATATATCTCAAATCCGTTCATGATTTCTGGATTTAACATCCTGAAGAAACTCATCATTCACCATCTCTTTAAATTTGAATCAATTCATGGAATGAATTGGATTTCCATATATAGAGACAACATAAATTTCATTGAGGAGGATGTCACTCTCAATACGGAGCATCGACCCATGATTCTGTACAAGTGCAAAGAGGAGGATGAATCTTCTTTAGCATCATAATCTCCAGAATTGATATTACTGCCTAATGAGTATGTGTATCATTCTCAAATGATTGAGTCTATGGATGGAACAATCCTCTAAGGCATGCCTATTGTGAGGGGATTTTCTGATGTGTTTCTAGTGGAATTTCTATATCATCCTCATAAAATAGATGTTGAATTCATGATTGATCTTATACCGAGGTAGTTTCCAATATCGACGAAACCGTTTTGAATAATTGTTGTGCAGATTTATGAGCTAAAAAATAACAACCTGATAATCTGTATAAGGTATTTATATGCCTAGGTGATTCACCCTTTGGTGATCTAGTCCTCTTCATTAAGAAGAAGAGTGGGTCAATTACCCTTTTCATTGATTATCTTGAGCTCAACAATGTCATAATAAAGAACATGTTTCCTTTTTCATGAATTGCTGACTTTTTCGATAAGCTACGTGGAGCACAATACATTTCCAATGTCGATCTATGGTTGGGATGTTAAAAATTAAGGTTGATGAAGAGGGATATCCCCAATAGTGATTTTCATACAACGCATGATTACTATATATTCATAGTACTTCTTTTCTAACTCACTAATGATCTGGAAATATTCATGGAATTTAGGAAAATATTTTTTAGATATTACCTTGACAAATTTCTGGTAGACTTTATATATAATATTATAATATACTCTAAAACCATGGAGGAGCATGTGGAGCATATAGGCACTATACTATAGACATTTTGAAAGGAGAATCTCTATGAAATGTACAGAATGTGTGATTTTTGGTTAAAGGAAGTCGCATTCATATGGAATATCATCACATGAAATGGGATGTATATGGACCCCTCTATGAAAATTGAAAATAAGGTATGGTTGAGGGAAACATATGTGACAGATATCCATAGATTCTATAGGTTATCTGGATATTATCCCAGATTTTGGAGACAGTTCACATGATTTTCAAACCTTCTTACCAAGCTAACTCAGAAGGGAGTCATGTTTATTAGAATGACGAATCTGAAGAGTTATTCAAGGAGTTGGAAAGGAGTATTATCACTGTGCATGGTCTCACACTATCCACTAATGTTCTACTTTTCAAGGTATTCATCGATGGATTGAAGAATGGAATGGGTTGTGTGTTGGGGAAAAATGAAAAATTCTTTTACTATTCTTTTAGGTTATTGATATTTCGTGAGAAGAACCATCCAATACATGATTTTGAGTTGGTGTATTAATCTTCTCATTGAAAATATTTAAACATTACCACATCAGTGAGATGTGTGAAATATATATGGATCTCAAAAGACTCAAGTATATATTTACATAGAAATAGATGAATGTGTTCCAGCGATGATGGTTAGATCTGATAAAATACAACAACTGATCAATTCACTATCATATATGGAATGAAAATAAAGTTCCAAATGCTCCATGTAGAAAGGATCCAAAATCATTTTTTTTTTAGAATGGAAAAAGAAAATAATATTCTTATATTTCATAAAAATGGAAATTGAAATAATAATGAAGGGAACATCATCAATCCCTTCACAAATGTTTTTTCAACTATCTCTTATGGAAAGGTTAAAGGATTCTCAAAAGGATGATGTGAGAATTCAGATTAAAGTGGAAACTATTAGAAAAGGGTAGTCCTCAACGTTCAATGTTATTGAAGAATAAATTGTGAGATTTTGGTCGATATTCTGTATTCCATGAAATATATAGTTAAGAATGAACTTTTTGATTATGCACGTAGGTTGAATTTTCACATTCACCGTGGAAATAAAAATTTATATTTAGGACTCTATTAGCATTATTGGTCAGATTACATGAATATGTAGATCACTATGCATACATAAATGTTCCTAGTATGTCAGTATGTTAAGGATGGGAGCTAAAAGTCCATGTGGATGATGCGAACATTACCTATACAAACATGGAAATGGAAAACATCAACATGGACTTTGTCCCCAGACATCAAAAAAATGAAAGGATGCAATTTTATATGGGTTGTTTTGCATCATCTTACAAAGAATGCACACTTCATTATGATTTTAGAGAATTTCACATTTGATAATATGGAACTGATATACATCAGATAAGTGTTATGGATGCATGGAGTACCATTATCGATTGAATCTGATCAATATCTAAGATTCACCTATATGTTATTAAAGATTCTATATAATTCTCTTAATAATGATCTGAACTCCATTATAGATTATCATACTTAAATTGATTTGAAATCATTGTAGACAATCCAAAATCATGTGGAAATGCTGATAGCATGCTCAACATGCCTCAAAGGTCAATGAGATCCATATATTCTGTTGTTTGAGTTCTTTTACAACAATAGTTTCCAGACAAGAATACAAATTTCTCTTTATGAATCCTTTTATAGGAAGATGTGAAGAACACATGGATGTTGGGATGAAGTTGTTGAGAGAAAAAATCTAGGTCCAGAAATGTCCTATGAAATGGAATATAAGGTTAAGATCATCTAATAGTAGAATAAATCTTATTAGAGTCAACAAATGTGATATGTTGAAAATCATCGATGAGACCTACATTTTGATGACAGAGATATGGAATTACTCCACATATCACAATGGAAGAGAGTTATGATATTTGTGAAGAAGGGAAAGCATAGTCCAAGGTACATAGGCCCTTTTGAGATCCTAGATAACATTTTAGGAGTGTCATATCAACTAACACTCCAACCAATCATGTCTCCAATACATGATGTATTCCATGTATTGCTGTTGAGAAAGGACTTACATGACCCATCACAAGTACTCAATCCATAGGTTTTACCATTGGCGAATGAATTCTCCACTGAAGAGAAACCAGTGAAGATCATAGAACAATTATAAAAAGTTCTTTGAAATTATATAATTCCCATCATCAATGTGTAGTGGAGAAACCACATGTTTGAAGAAGAAACATAGAAAATAGAGGAAGTGATGAGGAAGAGTTTCCCACATCCGTTTTAGTTTGGGAAAAGGAAATTTTTAGTTAAAACATTATTTAGTGGTGAATGATATAACAACTCGAACCTTTATGAATAAAATTTCGTTTCCATTAATTTCATATGTTTTTAGAAAACAGGTGAATTTTTTAATTATTACATGGATTAAATGACATATAAGTATAATTTCAATTGAGATTATAGACATTGAACAAGGATCACATAACTAATATAAATATAAGATTTTATAAAATCCTTTTGAGATAGACAAAGGAGATGATGACCTAATATTGTAGACTAGGGTCATATGAAGCTCATTTGTTGGAGCTCATAATGAAGGAAGCATCACTTGGCTACAATTTGGACCAATCACAAGCTGAGCATCAACACATTAATCTTTAAAAGAATATTACAAGGGAGATGTTCTACTTATTAGAGATTACCACCCTAGAGATGTTATCTAAGAGGCCCCAGGAGTCTATCACCATCACGCACCTTACCTTAGGCCTTATGCGGGTATTATAAGGGGTTATATAACATGGTATTAGTTAATTATTGTATAATTCATATTTTAAATATAATTATTATTCCATCAATTCCTTTATCACATTAGTTGTTCTGAAAACTAATGAATTTTACGAATTGATTTTTGGATAAAAATGAACTTTTGCAGAATATATATATTATTATATTAACCAAAAATTTTCATAAATAATATTATAAAAACAAATATGAAAAATGATTTTTTTAGTTCATTATATGAAAATTATTAGGTATTCAATTTGATAAGAGTTATATTTTAATATACCATAATATTGAAAGACTGATTTTTAAGAATGTATTGTATAGAATTAATTAATTTTTTATATAATAAGCATTTTAATATAATATTATTTGCAAATTAAATTTTTCAATAATAAATGATTATAAAATTTTTATGAATTCAAATGTAATTGTTAATAAGGATTGAATGTTATTTTTATCGAACCCATGGAATTTTCAATAAATGTCATTTTACATTTTAAAAATAAAAATTAGAATTTTAATGAAATTATTTAGATAAAATGAATATTATATTTGGAATCTGGACATCTAAATTATCCAACAATGAATTTTTCACAATTTTCTAAGACAAGAATTTTTTTTGGTAAAATTAAAATGCTTTATAATAAAAATTGGTGTTCTATGTCATCATAATGACACCAAATGATGTAATAAATAAAACAATGGTTATTCTATACACAATATATGTTTTCACATTAAAATAATGTTATTTTTGGTTTTATTTATTTATTTTATAAATCTTTAGTGAATCCTCAAAGACATATACAATTTTTTATGATTTTTAATTCATTTCCTTAACAATGTGACTCACCTCCAAAAAAGAAAGGAAAATATTATAATATGTTCGGTAATTGGATTTATATAATAATTTTGTCAATTATATTTCATATAAACTAAGAGCCTAAACCAATGGTCAGTTTTTGGATTATTAAATTTAATTATATAAATTCCAAAACATAATTTTATGAAATATTAATGAATTCCCCTCTGAATTCCTCAATGAACCCACCCATGATCCAACTTCTAATCATTCAAAATTTATATAAAACATCACTTCTCTGACCTACTCACTCATTAATCCTCCCAATGATCCCTAAACTATATTTAATCGCATTTTCAATCTTTTTATGTCACACACTCATATAAGGGATCCTTAAATTCTTGCCCTTATCATTTTAATCCCAGATTATGTATGTGGTTATACCACATTATTTTCAATTTTCAATGTTTGGGGTATGATTAAAAAACGCCCTGATATATCCCATTATATTTTCTTAATGATGAGATAACCCTTTCTATCAAATTAATCCATTCCATATACCCTTGTTACAATGTATAAATTTCATAAGAGTTATTGCATTTCAATTCATTCTTCATGTTTCTTTTCTATGATACACCATATATTTCCCAATTACATTTTTGGGACACATATTTATATAAACCCTTATATTCCATTATATTTATATATTATTACATTTCCATTTACCTTTCATTAACTAATTTTATTAATTTTTATAATGTTGTTATGCTGCCAAAATTGCACAACGTTTTTCCATGACAAAATCAATGTGTAGTGAATAACATTCCCATTTATATATCAATGGAAATTTTCCACAATAAACAAATAATTATTGATCACTTTGTTTCATTTATTTATTACAAATTCCATTATCATGGAATAAATGATGGCGTTGATGGAATACATTTCTATATGATCTATGTGGCACACCTAAGCATGAGATTAATGTTATTACTAAGGTTGTGCATTGATAATGCTATAAAGCATTAGTTAATGTTTAATATCATGATACAACATGTAAAATTAGGTTTAAAAAATTATTATACATATGAAAAGATATTTTACTTATGTTAATCCATGAGCAATGAGCCTTGGCTTAGGATAATAACTTGTTGTATGCAATCACCACATAACTATGTTTTGATAATCAGGTTATATCATGCCATTATGATCATGTTTCTACTATGCTCCATTGATATGACTATTTAATTGCATTTATTATATTATACATGTTGTGTAATATTTACTCCGTTACTAGTCTTTGTATCTCAACATTTTCTTATGTATGTCCTCAGTTGATCCAATGAAATGTAATGTACGAGGGAATATTTTGGTCATGTAAAAGATTTTTCAAAAATGATGCAGTGTTTTATGTCTTAGGTTATCATGTAATTTTATTAAGAACTAAATACACTATATCACTCAATACTCTAGGTTTTATTAAATGTGTAACTACGTAATAAATAATGTTTATGTGTGTAATAAAGGGCAAGGTTGTTATATACATGAACAAGAGTATCCTCTCATTACTCTTATACGAGGTTTATAATTATAAAATTTCATATATGTGATATATGGAAAACCCTTGAATTTTATTTTGGATAAAAAAAATTTCCCTCATAAATCATTTAAAATAACCATACATAGGATTTAACATCAATTGCTTTAAATTAAGTGACTAATAGTTTACAAATTAATGGGTATTGAATATTTGGTGTGAACCATACACATGTTGGGGAAGCTCAATCTTCCATTACAAAAAATGGATGAAAACCTTATATAACATATAATAACATAAAATTACCAATATGTAGAAGTCATAATGGTATAAAAATGTCATTATAAACTATATATTATCACTAAAAAAATTAGATCATGGGTTTTCGTATGAGGTCTAGATCACTTACATTTTATTTTGATGCTCATATATGGACTCACTAGATTACCCAATTTGATCACCTGTGTTTTAGCATATTTCGAATCATGTCTGAAATTGAAAACATAAGTTTCGAGGTGTAATAATCTTAGCTCAGGGTCAGTGAAAACAATGTTGGGGAAGCTGCATATTTTGAGAAACCACATGAGGCCTCATAAGTAACATATTGAACGACCGATGATTTGAGAAACCATGTGAGAGGAGGTGCATGTCCAGTTAGGTTGCTGTGAAATTTTAGAAGATGTTTTTTTGCATGATATCTACATGTTTTGTGAAACTATAAGTGGTAACTATTGGGGTTACCTTCTCTTACATGTCTCCATGGACAGTTGGAAAACAATTTAACAAACGGTACACTCAAACTGTGAGACGCAATTAATTTTTGTTAATTTTATATTTTTAAATTAAATTGAATATATTTTAACATTTTTTCTTTTATTTTTCACTCCCTCACACAAACCCTATCATTTTAGAGTCGTCCATTAGAGATTATTCTTGTATTTGAGGTTTTCATACTATATCATCCCCAATTAAAGGGATGAATTTATTTTTGGATCCACATTAGTGAGTAATCAATTCATTTATGCAGTTCATTGATTCTATTCAATTCAATGATTCTATTTAGATGAAAGATTATTTTCAATATTATCATGTTTTTTTAGTTTTTTCTCATTTTTCTCCTCATATTAGTCATATCACAAGTTGATAATATATGTGATCAATATTATAGAGCTATGGTAGGATGTATATATTTTTTTCGTTTGGTGATTTATATAATTAACAGTCTTTTTATATCTAATAGGACATATTATCAAAACCCTGAAATTGAATTTGTTATTTAAAATAGATGTATTTGGACCTATTAAGGATTACCAAAGGTTCTTCTGAGAATTATTGATCAGATTTTCCTCACACAAGGATACTGGTGGGTTGTGCCATCTGAATTAAGCAAGTTAAATCCATGTAAAACCACTAATGGTGTGAGTTTATGCTTGAATAGTTATTAGAAAATATCGAACAAAAGAATTCAATTCAATGATATGTTTAGGAAATGGGATCCCTCCTTTTCCATGTGATTTCATATTGGGGTTGATTTTTTTAATGGAATAATTGTAAATTGATTGTTCAAATGAGTGGGTAAAGTCAATGTTTTTTATTGAATATGGATTGTGACATGTGAGTGGGTATACTTATGAGGTGTAATTTTCTGTGAAATGGTATCATTAGTTCTTATAGTCCACAAATGTAATAATGTAGTATTATATAGATTACTTAGATGTTAATACAAGGATCTAGATGTACTAGTGGGTGTTGTTGATATAATATGCTTTTTGGAACTTCATTCAGTGGGATTCCTAGGACGTTGCTACCCATTGTATCAGAATTTCATGGAATCGTGTAGGACATTTTCAATATGAAATACTCTTAGGACACCAACTAGTGCCTAGACTAGTTTATATTAAGACGATAAAAGGGTATAATAAGGATTGCATAGTTTTATACACCTTCAATGTGACCCTTCATGGTCTAACAATTTATTTATATAGAATAGACCTAGTGAATGTGACATATTTGGTTACATGGATTGTCTATGGATGATATTATTCCTCTAGTTAAAAAAATACCATAGAAGATACAATTTTATGATTTATACAGTACGTATTGGATTTTTACTCTCATATTTATCTCCCTTGGTTGGAGCTTAACATTTTACATCTAGGATATCAAGAGAGGATAATATGTATCTCCTAGATAGTAGTGAACATTCTTTGGGGATGTTTAAAAAAATTACAGCTTACCTACTTCACTTGCACAGTACATAGCTTATTATTTTGAACATAATAAATTATTATTTACCATTTGGTGGATTCTTACAAGGATTATGTGTCTCAACCTATTTGGGATTTCATTTGGTACCCAAACTGACTATTTGGATGTAGGTAGATATTGGTACAAGTTCACATTGTTTGAGAATTGATTTTGTACCATGCTTAAGAGCTAAAGACCATGACATCAATTAATTGTTCAGGAAGGTATTTAGAGATAGAACATTATGTGTTTTTGGTATTATGTATACTTTTATCATACATTATTATTATTTTACCATTTTTGGAAGCTTTTTAGAGACATATATCATTATCATTGTATATAAAAAACATATAAATTTTTTATTTTTCTAACTATTGTTATCTATTATATAGATTTTTACTACATCAACTACATGTATAGTATGTTATTTCTTATGTTCTAAACTCTGCTAATGATGAAATACTCTCCCCACTGACAATCCTAGGCCCTCCCTCCTAGTCTGGATCCTCTGATGTTTTGGGTAATTTGCTTGACATCATGTGACCAACCGGGCTCGGGACACTATTGAGTGGCTTTTATGTCCGGGATTCCAAAAAGTAGTATCAGAGCAATTATTTTCTATATTAATTTACTTCTTTTAGATAATATACATGGATTGGAATGAAAATTGAGTTTTGTAATTATTTGGGCATGGGAGTATCTAAGCTATGTATGATAAAAAAGCCAAATTTCTTCATATTAAATTGTAGTTTTTTGGATTTTGAATTTATATTTGATTTCATTCCACCATTGGGCGAGTCAGAGAAATTATGATATTAATTTTTAATTTATTTGTGGTTCTATTATACACCAAAAATATGATATAAGAGTATCACATCTCATGTGTTATAAATAAACTTGTTATAATTGCATTCCATAAATAATGCTAAGATATTTATGAGGCATTACATGTTCTAATTCTATAGTATATGGTCTTGTGATAGATATCCCTACTGTGGTGATATATTTTTTTAGGTTTATAGATATAGTTACTCCATAATTCAGGTCATAAAGAGTAGGGTCACTTGTGAACAGTAATGTGATGCAACATTGTTCTCAATTATTTGATGAGACTTTGTTAATGTTAGAATTATATGGGCACCGAATTTTTGTTATTCTGTTTTAATTAAACCACATGGATTGCCACTTGGAGGACTATTTTGATTTATAATTTATTTAAATTGAGATATAATGGGAATGATTATTAAATGTGTTAGAATGTAAAAGTGAACATAAAAACATAGACATGATCTAGACCAAGATTTTCAAGATGGGTATATATAATTTTATTCCAATAAAAGTGATACATAGGTGGTTATAATATTCCAAAAGGATATATGAGATGTTAAAATGTGACTGAATGAATATGAGTGGTGGATGAAAGCAAAAAATCTGATATTTGAGGTTATATGAATCAGTTTAGTACATGAGTAAGTTTCCAAATATCAAAAAAGTAAATGTGAGGTTATATAAATCCAAATGCTGGATAATGTTATTAAAATATCCTATAAAATTTAAAATAGGTTATTGTATGATCGTGATATCGTTAGTGATAATGAAATTCTTAAAATGGAATTGTGTTGGTTATCTAATGATTAAAGATAAAATGGGATTAGTTAAATCCAAATATTATATACAGAATGATATCACCTTCCCAGGGAACAAAAATGATCTACCTAATAAAAAATGGATAAATAAAATATTATTTTTATATAATGGTAAAGTGGGTGATTATTACAAGCACAAAGGGATTAAATTGTGCATATCCTGATCCCAATTGTAGACATGTTGTTAATATTGAAAAAAGGTATATATTAATATATCTAAAGTGTAATCTAAAAAAGGTCTTATATCAATCCCAAAAATGATCAAGAATGGTTATCCTAATCATATGGGTAAAATTATAGTCAAATAAATCCCATAATTTTACATTTGTGGTCGTCTGAATCCCAAGGGTATATGGGATTATAGCCCATGACAATAAAGGGTAAACATGTGGTTAACCAAAACAAAAAATTGTACATGGGTGGTTATACAAAGCCTAAAATAGTATGGGTAGGTATATATCTATTACAATTATGTGGATATTTTCTTCGAAATTTATATTTTATAATGTTCTATGTTTATATTCATTCCATATTATTATTTATGCATCATTCCTATGAAAAAATCACATATGTGGAATGATACTACCATGACACACATACTTAATTCTTATGATGAATGGTTTAAATAATAAACCCATGGTTAATTATATTTGTTTATTATTTTCTATGATTTCCATTATTAAAATCCATATAGCATAATTATGTACTCATAACCAAATTGAATCTTATGATCTATTCAGATCATAAATTGTAAGATTTTATGTTTACCGTTGATAATAATCACAACATACACCATTATTATGTTTCTATTATCAATGTTATAAATAATATTGAAAACAATGTCATTCTAAAAGGGGGTACTGTGGGACTATACTATGGATAAATGTTTAGTAATTCTTAATTATATATTCTATGAAATAATAAATAATAGGGTTGTTTTATTATATAATTATATATTAGAGGAATTTTATGTAATGTTTTGTATTTTATGATTAATTTATCTCACATAATATAAAATACATTCTATATTTTCAGTGTTTCTAATGCACAATATTGGAGATTTAGGGTCTAATATGATTCACATGGAATTAATGTAGGGTTTGAATAATAATTATCATTTGGCTATGACGTATTAGATATCCCAACATTAACCAAACGAAATGAAAAAATATTGATATATGGTGAACCAAAAAAATAAAAATGTTTCTTAATTTATGAAATTAATAGATTGATTTCCTTTATCATATTCTAACTCAAAATGATAATATTTGACCAATAATTAGACTATCCTATTTGGTTTTTGTCAATAGTCGGTACAATGAAGAATCAGGATAATTTCATCAATAATTTAATACTCTATACAAAACCATATAAGTGAAAATCATGTTTTATGGATGTTCAGATGATAATGAATATTGAAGAGAAGGGTTCTATCATCCATCCAGGTAAAAATTTTGGAAAAATATCCTTGATAAATATTATAAAGGAACCAAAATATGTTTTATTTATAGTAGGGAGAAAAATGATCAATGAAGATGAAAAGTAAAAGAATGATTTAGGTAAACATGATGTTTAAAAATTATTTTATTCTTATGGTACCAATACAAATAAATTTATTTAATTTTAATAAATTTTATTATAATTTAAATTACTCACTTATTCCAGGGTCTAATAATGATATCAAAGATAAAAATCATCTGATGAGAGGGGATAAAAGGATTTGATATGAAAAAAAACTATAAAATATGGATATGAAAATGAAACAATATAAGTTAATCAAATAATATACTCTAGAACTATAAATCTCTTATTTATATAGAGTTCTACACACACATTAATACATTTATAATTTTTTATATGGTATCCAATTCCGCACCACAATAATTAGATTATCAGTGAAAATAATGAATCATATGATGATCATATACAGTGTCTAAAAATTCTATCCAATTGACATTTTATGTAATTTTTATCTTATAAATCATAATATTATTCCCTTTATGGATTTTATTTGATTTTTTTCATTGAACAAAACACAATTTATAGATAACATATTTCATTATAGAAAAGGATAGTCACATTTCTATTTGTGGAAAACCTATGATATTTAATATGCTAATGGAAAACTAAAAACATTCAATGAGAATCCATCACATTATATTTGATTTAATACACAATAATATGTTTTATTTATCTCTAATGAATATTGAATGAACTCAATTTCTGGGATATTCCTATTATGATAGAAAATATGAGTTTGGTATACTTTTCTCTGACAGAGTGGTCAATAAAATATTATAAATTTTATGTTTATTCTATTATTTATTATAGATAAACGGTCATCGTTATATGTTAGATAATTATAAATTCCCTGGATTTCGTTTATTAAAGGATCAAATTTTACACCTTGTGATTTTAGTATCAATTTACTCTTCAATAACACCTACGATGAAGAAAATATTTGACATGAAATTATACACTAAAAAACCATTATTCAATTTTATGTGATTAAAAATATACAATTAACGATAAAATTGTTATGATAGTGTAAAATGATTCAAAATTAAGAAATTTACATGAAAAATAAAATCATAACTAAATAAAATTTCAATGAACATTAAATTTTCATCCTTGATGTTTTAAAAGATGACTATAAATATGATTCACATAATTAAAACAAATCAAAAATCTATAAATATTATTTACTTTTAAAGGAAAAATAAATTAATAATATTAATGATCTTAACTATGTATCTATGAAAATATATAGTTATAAAATATAAAATTATATATTTCAGTGTTAATAGTATGATCATTGAATTTATATTCATTTAATATAAAATCATTGGTAAATCATATATTCAAATAAGAAAATTAATTTCAAATTATTTTTGCAAATAATAGAAAAAATAAAAATATCTATGAAATGGTAAATATAATATTTAACAGATTTTTTGTAAAATAATTTTTCATCATTGAGTATTATTATTATTAAAAATAAATTTGATGTATTTTAAAAAATAAAAGAAATATATTAAATACTTATTTATATAAAATTTAATTTTTAGGATATTAGTATTAAATTTTCCTAGGATGTGGTTAAAATTATTCAATCAAATGATATTTTTTAACGAAATATTTTCTTATGTAATGTGACCATTTATCTTAAAAAATTTAATTTATCACTATATATTAATAATACTAATTATTTTTATTTCAATATATATATATAATTATTAAATATCTATTTGTTTTCCTATAAATGTGTTCTAATAAGTTAAATTTATGGTCCATGAATGAATTTTTCTACAACTTTTTAAGGTATTATAATTTTTCAAATACTTTTATTATAATTTAGAATTTGAATTGAAAAATGGATTTCATATTTAATATTATAATAATAAAATTATTTAAAATTGGGAATTTCAATTGATGTCACAAAAGTAAGTTCAGCTGATGAATTTCAGTTTCCACTTTCTGGAAATGCAATATTTCCTGTATTTTAATTAAGTGTTCTGTTTTATATATAAATACAATGAAATATATTTATATAAATTATAATTGAAACATATAATTAAATATATAATCATTTATTATAGTATAAATTTATTTATTAATTTATAATAACTAATTATAAAAATAATTTACTATCTAAAAATAAAATATTCTTATATATTTTTTTCCTATAAAACATATTTTTTAATTTATAAATATATTTATATATTATTTATAAAACGTAAATTAGATTAATTTGTTCCCAAATTTTGAATAATCTTGTATAATTCTTTCATTGGTTGATCTTATGTTATTAGCTAAAAATAACTTCCATTATATATAATATTATTAGTTATAAAGAAAAAATTGGTAATTAATGCATGATCATGTTTTTATTAATTAACATTATATATAGTGATTCTATAAGAAATTATATTTTCATATAACTAAATAATAAAATCCACACCAATATTTTATCACATAACTCCGAAAGTATTAAATCATTAACCATAACCAATCATTAATTTTAATTCATGTGTGCATCATTTTCAATGATAAATGTTTTCTTCCTCTACAAATTACAATGTTCAATTATCATAAACGTAAATTTCTTATAATTATCATAAATACACTCCTCATGCTTTGTCACATATTTGTAATCATATTATCATAATAAAAGGTATTAATAATTTCATTTGGAGGTAAGGCATATTGTGAAGAAATATTTTTTTAAATATAATTAATGAGTTTACCCCCATTGTTTCAGTATCTTTCCGAAATCCACTATTTCAAAACATTATTCACTACTCTGATAATTTTATATGACACATATAAATCATATTTTAAAATGATATTTTATATTAAAACTTCATTTTATTACTTGATATTTTTTAATAATTTGTTGTTATTTCAACTGTTTCAATGAGTTACCCATGGATCAATAAAATTTTGATATCTTGAATGAACATGAATACAGAAATGTTTGAAATATAATCAAATAATTATTAATTTCATATTTCTTAATAATTTAGTAATTTTAAAATAAATATATAACTCAAAATTAATATGAAACATTTAATTCACTAGAAATTTTTTAAATAACATCATTAGGGATTTCATATACCAAACCATACCTGAGACTCATATAGAATGAAACTATATAATCAAAACAAATTGTGGAACATATATTTTATTACCTTGAATAATACAGGGATAAAAATATCATAAAACAATAATTATGGCTACAACTTCTTTAAAAACAATCGAAATGGTACAGATAGAACTACAAAAAACCAAAAAGAATTAAAGAGTAAAAATATGTAATTACTATTTAATTAACAAATATCTAGTAATATTATAATATATAATATAAATTAAATTGGTTTTTGAATATTATATTAATAATTATATGGTTATTAATCAAGAGGTTAATATTCTATAGACATAGAGAAAATCTATAGCTAGTGTTTTATGTTTCAATATATATTCTTTGCGACCATTTTCATAATTTTTGTAGTGTCATATTTTATATGGAATATTATATAAACACTGACCTGCGATGTTGTTTTTAATGATAAATATATCATATTTACAACTTTTTTTCATGATACATAATTTCTATTCACAAAAACCTGAAGGATTGTTATTATCTTAATTCCCCTTCATTGAGTTTTGGTATTTATCCCTGATTTATAATTATCTTGGTATTTTTCCATTAATCGTATGATTTTATTATAATGTGTTTACTCTTCTTTGGGGTGTTCATTTTTTCTTTTTCAACATAACTTGTTTTTTAAATTTCAAAATTTAGGAAAAAATTATATCATTAGATATATTTCGCCTCATTTCAATTGGTTATTTCTTTGGCATTCACTTGTAATTTCATGATACAAATGATTATTTTATTTATTAAAATGATAAATTATCATTATCTATTTAACTCCTCATATAAATCATTATATTATTTTACATGGATATTTTATAACAGATTAAAAAACTTGTCGTTCTCATAAAAACACATAAAAATAATTAAAATGAATTTCATTTAATTTTTTTAATTTTATAAATTATAATTTTAATATCCAAATCTAACCATTTCTCCTTTTTAGGGTCCTATAATTGATATATCATTAAAAAAATGTTTTCAAAAAATAAACTTTTTATCAAATAAAAATTTATATGATGGGATTACATCTTTATATATTTATAATAACATATATGATTTTATACGATCTATTAATTTATGAGTTAATTTTCATATCTCTGTATATCTAAATGTGATATGTATTTTATAGTGTAATATTTATTCTTTATGTTCTACTATGATGTAATTAATCATAGGGATTGGTTTTTTGTGTAAAAAAGTCTAACCATGATGTTTTTTCCTAAAATTTTGAAATGTGTTGAATCAAATATTTATTCTATGTGTATTTACCTATTATTTTATATGTTTGATTTAATTTTTCCCATATATTAAGAATTTATCATTTTCAAATAGTTTTGGTTTTACATTTCCCAAGGATTTAGTGGTATGGTTTTCAATCTCATTATGTCGAAAGGGATCCAAAGAGGATCCAAATCCCATGGGTATAATATCGGATAAACCATTTCTATAAGGGAATTAATGTTTATAATAATTACTAATGGTACATAAGGGGTTATATGTTTCAAAAATTTGATACATGGATTTTTATCTTAAGAAAAAGTGTATAAAATTGTTTATCCCCAACATAAATGGTTAAAAACAAGGAAATTACAAGACCAATGTTTCATGGATGGGATTTCCCAATATAAAGTGGTAAATAATATATTATCCCATGTCTATGTGTCACGGTATTTTTATGCAATTAATTAAAGATAAAATGATGAGTTATCACAAAACAAAAGGAAAACGACTGGTTTCAAAATAAAGAAAATGCAATAAGGGAGGATTTAACAATCATAAGGCTATATGGGTGGATAGACGATGACCAAATGGAAACAAATGAGGGTACATGATTTCTATGGGAATATAGATTTAACCCATACCTAAAAGGAAACATGATATTTTAAACATAAGAAAAGGGTATAATAGTGGCCATTCAAAATCCAAATAGTTTTTTAAGATGTTATCCTAAGTCCAAGGCTATATGTGTTGTTAATCCATTCCAAATGAAAGATTGTTATATAAATTCTAAGGATACAAAGGTCATCATCCAATTCATAAAACTATAAATAATAGGTTATACAATGATCATGTTTATATAATGGGTGTGATGGATCTCAAATTAGTACATAAGAGGTTATTCAAAGACCATTGTTAAAAGGGTGGTTAGCCCAATGGAAAAAGGGTTTATTAGGGGTTGTGAAAACCCATAAATAGACTTCATGTGATCCAAATCCCAAAAGTGTATGGGAGATGAAATCCTAATAATAATGGTATAAACATTGTAATCCCAATCCAAAAATTTCATAGATGACATTAAATCACACGTAAGGGCACATGAATAGGTTTCACAAGCTGAACAAGGGTATATGGGTGGTTCACCCAATCATAAAAAATATATTTGGTGGTTATGTTAAGGATACTATTTTATTTGAATATATTTTTGTTAGTCCCATTATGCGATTAATGTCTCAAAATTTAATAATGAGAAATGTTTTATGTTTATATGGACACAATATTCTATTCTTATCCATGATGAATAAGTCATGTTCATATATTAACGAAAACATATTCCATAAACATTCTACACATGTATTCCGTTTCAATAATAATTCAATGTCACATGATTTATAATCAATTTTTTTAAGTACACGTGAATCTTTTTTTAATTCATTGAACATTGATTTTTTTATCATATAAAAATTTGAATTTTATTCACAATTATGATATTTAATTAGTATCTATTATTTTATCCATTATTGATCTGTTGTGATTGAAACATTTCTATATATCAAATATATTGAATATGAATAATTATATAATATATAACATGTATATCTTGTGTTCATGTGCAATGAACCTATAGAAAAATATCGTTATTATATATGTTCCTAATACTTACTTACAATATACCTTTTCACACTGTGATTTTTTATTATTATTAAGATTCAATTGAAGTAAAATTAATATATATTATCCATAGGTAATGTCATATATAATTAATAAATCTTATAATGTACCTTCCATTAACATACTATTTCATAATGTAAGTCTGGGAGACTCAACAACCCTCCATTTGTTACATTAAATTTCAGAGTACATGTAGATGAATCGAGTCAGATCTATGATTCCTAAATTTGATAGATCAGTTGAAGTTAATGACTAATAATTTGAATTTATTAAACGTTAAGGTAATTACATTATATATTTTATGAATAATTATATATGGAAAAATAGCATTATTGTTATCTTGATTTATATTTTAAAGAAGTTATTGATGCCACAAGCATTATCATTCAACAAATTAAAAAAATAGGAGTCTTTGGATTTTATTGATTAATGAAATTAATATTTCAATAAAAGTGTAGACAAATAAATTTATTATAAACTCATAAAAAATCTTAAATAGTAATTTGGTGTGGAACTCTAATAATACATGAATATTTGATAAATATGATAATATTAATTTAATTTAATTTTAAATTTTTTTTAAAACTAAAAATATTGTTATAAAAATATTAATTCATGAAGATGGATGATGAAGAAACTATTGATGAGTTATTCAAGAGAGTAAATATTATTTTTAATAACATTATTTATTATGTATAAATTGTAATATTCTACCCATGTTAAGATATTTTTAGTGAAACATCCATGATTTGTTTGATAAAAAATTTTGGATATAGAAAATATAGATGACTTATCTCTATATGAATTATGTAATTCACTTGTTAACTATAAGATGATAAATTTTATTACGTTCAAAATATCAAAAAATGATGATATATTTTTCATTTTAAAAGAAATGAATAAAATCAATGGAGTTTCCTAAATATCGAATCATGGTATTGGGCATCAATATAATGATCACTAAACTCTTTAATAGAATAGAGTTTCTTAATGGAAGCATAAAATAATGCTAAAAATAGGGTTAAATATTTAAACATAATTAGAAATATAAAAATACCTATAAACCATAGCAATATATAAATAATTAAATTATAATAAATTATTAAGAAATATTATTGAATCAATTATTAGATCTAATGAAATGTAAAATAAGAAGAATTTCATATAGATATAATGTAGTATTGTTTTATTTTGGTTGTTAATTAATATAAAAAGTATTAATTTCTAAATCTTTTATGTAAAGGAATAGTATAGTGTGGTCTATAAATATATATTGAATGTAAGAGGCTATAAGTTATTGATAAAAATACCAAAAAAATTGATATATTTCAAAAAATATTTTTTTGGAAAAATGTTGTTCATGTGATACATATAAAATTTAAATTTATGAATTAATAAATATTATATGAATAATACTATTATTATTTTTGATATATATAATGATATGGAAGGTAATTATGGAAAACATTTTGGGGAAACTCGAGCGATGATGAGTATATTGAAGACACTAAATAATTAGTATTTTTATGAAATCAATTAAATTTGGAAAGAAAGTGAATTTAAAAATATATGTACAATTGAAAAAATAATGGTTGTAAATAAAAATTCAATATTTCATATGTTTGATAATAATAACATATATTGGATATTGAGAAAATTTAAAGGATAAATTTAGTAAAAATACAGTGATAGTAGATTAAAAATAATGGCACCTAAGATATTGTTTATATTATATATGTATAAAATACAAATGTTACTAATTTAATTTTCAGAAATCGAATAATTGAAAATTTTTATATTTCATGGAAAATAGATATCATAGATTGTAAATGTTATTATTAAGATGAATGTGTATAGTTTTATGAGTATTTTTATCCTAAAACAAGACATGATGTAGTAAGAATTATTTATTATATCATCCATAATATATACATCCTTTTTTATAATCTGGAAATTATGTATTCATTATACAATTTTGATCAAAAGGATGTAGTTTTTATTTATTATCCTAAAATAATCATCTTTGATAAGTATATTATAGTTTTTATGAATTGAGGAAATATTTATAAGTTTTGAAATAATTTCACAATTCCCTGCACTCTATAATGGATAAAAACCTACAAAATTGAACATTTTTGTAATTGAATATTTAGAAATAAATATAAAATATTGTTATGAACCCATTCACTCTAGTTTTTATTTTCTATAAAGAAGTTATAATTTTTATAGGTGATGATAAATTATTATCTATGATTTTTTTTAAAAACACATCTTAATGTTAATGACTTGATAGGTGAAATTATATTTTGTATTAAAATCTATGATAAAAAAACTTATTCTAGGTAAAATATTTTAGGGAATTATATATAAACAATTCAATGAATAATATAAATATATCAATTGAAAATAATGATAGATTATGGATGATACATGGAAATGTGTGAATTTAGAGACTATCATGATTATTATTGGTAGATTTCATTATTATTTAATATCAAGGTTATATATTATTTTATCTTGAAAAATAATCATATATATATATATTTAATATAAATGAATACTAATTTTTTACTACAATTAGAATTATGAAATACAGAAAAGGATATTTTAGATTTTTGTAACACAACATAGAATTGAAGAATCAATCATGATTAGATACATTATTGATTACCAAGATAGAGACTGTAACTATTTGCAATCAAAATCCAAATGAAAATCATTTATGGACGAAATATATGTGTTAATGAATCGTAAAACCTTATCCATTTCATTTAGATATATTATCGCTAAGTATATGAATAATATATACATATATACTGTGATAAATTGTTTATAATAGTGATTGCATGATATGAAAATTAATGTCTTGAAAAAAATTGATAAATTCTTGTAATTGATATTGAAAAATATTTTTTTATTCCCATATAATAAGATAATTATGACCATATTTAAATCTAGCATCTTTTTACCAAGTAAAAATTATCCAATATTGAAGTATGGTTGGAGTGAATATTCATGAATGATCATAGTGATGATACGTTAAAAACACATGTACTGTAGGATTTGTTATATTATTTAGAGTTGGAATATTAGCATAATACATTTTATGTTACATAATTAATATATATTAGAACACGTAATTAATTTTATTCTGATGGAATTCTGTATGGAATTTACAATACCCTTCTGTAGTTTTTTATTCTACAATGATGTTATTATTAATATACGAGAATTATATTTGTTCATTAATACATAGATTATAAAAATCCACATCCCAAAAATATATGTAACAATTCTATTTAATGTTTTTAATATAAACAAAATTATCCTATAGTATTGTTTTATAATGTTTTCCTGTAATAATATTTATGGATTTAGAATAATTTTTTTTAAATAATAGTATCGAAAATAACTATATTTGAGATATTAAATATACTATTTGAAATAATGAACTATTTAAATTATTATATTATTTATTAAAAAAATATGTATGAATAATATTTTGTAATTAAGTAAATGATTATGATTTTTCATGTTGGATAATTTTCAATTCATTATGGAGGTGGTGGACTATGTACCTTATCTATCACCATCTCCCATCTCCTCCTCCTAACCCCCTCCTCCATACTCCATTTTTCCATATATTAGTAACTTAAATCACTATAATTGTATTTTGATCCATTTTCAATTTTTTAAATTATATTGTAATTTTTTATAGAAAGGTATCTCTCTGTATTATTTTACATTCATGTGTATTCACATCTCCCAACTAATGTTGTTAGTGTCTCTTCCAATGAACATAACTTTTTTATCCATATTCCAATATTATTTTTCTCATGGAATAGTTGAGATATATGTATTGTGAGGTATTGGATGAGAGATCATTAGATTTATATATGGTTATTCTTATAGATCATCTTTCTGTAAAATGTGTTTTGAAACATTTGTGTTTGTAGGACTTTTTAATGTTATATATAGTGGTTTCTGTATCTTCAATATGGGTCTAAAATGTAGATTTTCATTTTATATAATTTTACATAATAATGTTGTTTCCTAGATGAGATGATATAGGATGGTGGGCATTTTTTGATATTAAAATGTATTTGGAGGATATTAAATTGTCCATGACTCATAGGTAATGAATGAGTCAACTTAAACTATTCTGTTACATGATATTCCATACTGAATCTCCCAATTTCAAAAATATATAGTGGTTTAAATGATTAATTTTGATTTTATGCTCATGTAGTTGATGATGTTTGTGGAGGAACACATGGAGAATGATTCATTCTCAGCATTGGGTTTCCACTGGTGTTGTTCTTTTTTATATATCTGTTTAGTTTTCAATGTTCGTTTAAATATTTTGAAGCAATATTTTATTATATGTAGTTTCTATTTCACCTTGGTGGTTCGAGATATTTTTTCCTGTATGTGGATTTGATGATAAATCATCCATGTCAAATTTTAGGGGTTTGTAATTTATATATGCATTATTTTTGAGTGTTTTCTTTGATTTTGTGGATATATTTGATAGTGATGTTTTGTAAAGGGATCACTCAATATGTGGATAGTGGTCTAATTATGTGTAATCGCTGACAATGGTGCTGATAGATTGTGGCTCTTTATCCAAGGTTTTTATGCATTATATACACAAATCAAGGAAATAGACCAAAAATATTGATTTTTAATGGTGGTTGATTAAATTATGTTCGATGGTTTCTTACATTTAAATAGTTACTTATTTTAATTTTTTTATTTTATTTTCAATTATTGGGGTTATGTTAAGGACTGATTTGTTCTTTAATTGATCTATTATTGAAGGTTTATGTGGGTCATATTACTATAATTGGTGTATCATAGAATATTTCATTGTATAATGTTTATATTGTGTCTACTAATAAGTAATTTAGTTAATTATATTTTAGGGTTCTCACTATTCACATTGAATTGGTCTATAATGAAAATGAAATTATTTTATTAGAGATTAAAATTTTACAATAAATAAATTATGATTTTTTAGTTAATATAGTATGAGTAGTTTATGAAATAACTGAAATGGAGAAAAACATGAATAATGGACTTGTTTTTATGTAGAATGTTTAATAATATAAAGTTATTGTTGTATTTTATAAGAAATATAGAAATGTAGTTTATATTATTAGAGGTTAAATTTAATAATTATTGATGTTCGAACAATTAAATTCATGTGATTGGAATTTATTAATAGTTGTGGAATATTTTTTTCAATGATACAAGATATTCCCAATGAATAATCTCGATTAAGATTTAAATATTATTATTATATTTCTAATATTCAATTTATTCGAATAACATTTATGTAATTCATGTCACTTTTCATGTTTTGTATAGTGGATAGGAACCTATAGTGAAATTATGCGATTATGGTAACTAGTCATGGAACCATGACATTTTAATTAAGTTCAGAATATTTTGGATGTAATCCATTTATATTACATGGAAGATTTTATATGGGTTTTAATGAAGAGGTGGGGTATGAATATCCACCATTTCATTGAATTCTATTTTATAAGATAGATATTATCATATGAAAAGTAATCATTATTTGAAATGGTTTTTTATTGTTATAAGTAATAAATAATGAACTTGCTTTGGGATCAATAATGTATAGATTTCATAGACAATATATATCCAATGATTCCATCACATTATTAATGAAATTTATATTACTTGTCTAAAATCAGGTTTCTCGAGAAAATTGATGAGATTAGAAAGAATTATGTGTTCTTAAAATTTAAATTTTTTTCAAGAAATATTATTTAGAAGAATCGAATGGGGAATGAAAACCAACGTGGTATAGAGAATATAATGTTTTAGAAACAAAATTCCAAAAATATAGCATAAAATCATCAATTATAAAATGGGAAACCACATTCAATGATATAATTTAAAAATATTCAATAACTCAAAATAATTATTCTAATGTTTTAGATGAAAATATTTGATTGTTAATATATTTAATTTCTCAATGTTCTAAGATTCTATGATGATAATTCAAATATTGAGAATTGGAAAAAGTGACCATGGTTATATTTTTTTAAATAAGGATAAATTCATGAATAAAATGATGATAATGTTCCCATTATATTATAATTGAAATTATATAGATGTAATAGATATAGATAAACTAATATTTCCATAAATTCCTATTGGAAAACTAATATTACACATTATAACATGGGGTTTTCATTATAAATAAGATGTGGAAAATTTAAATAATCATTGGATATATATACAGATTATGTAATGGTATTGGTTTAATTATAATTAATTTAGATTAATTACTATTTAAATTTTTATATTATTGGAAAATATATTTATTATAATAAACCCATTGATTAAAATATTTTCCTCACCCACATTAGGGAAAATTAGTAAAAACATGTATTCCTTATGTTATTTTGAATTCTATTTCATATGTGCGAGGGTCATATAAAATGTTCGAATGGACAACATTTCTCATTTATCAAACAATTTAATTTTATGATGGATATTATAAAAAATATGTAAGAATGAATAAACCTCCTCCCATTCCCAATGTTACATCATATTCATGGTCCATTAGTCCATTATTTAAAAGGAACTCATAACAAAATAATAAAATACCAATAAGAAAAATAAAATATACAAAGGATTAATATAAATTGATTGGACCAATATATTTCAATTATTAATAGTATTTTCAATCTTATATATAAAATTTTTAATTAATTAATCACTTTTACAAACCCATTAATTTGATGATACAGTGCGACTAGGGATTTAAATTCTATCTACCACATTACAATAGTGTAATCATTCATATATTTTACCTATATATCTTAAGAGTTTTTAATTCTCAATGAAATGAGCTGGAATATAATTAAAATTAATATATTGATGATTACACACCCCACATAAAAATAAGATACATTCTACATAATTGAAATCAACTATATTAATAATAGAAACAATCAAAATTAGATATCCACATTATTATTTATGATTTTTAACAAATAATTTTAAATCCCTATTGTAATAATCAAATTACTTATTAGACTATTGTTAATTTGTAACTATATTCATTAATAAAATAAAATTCTATTTTTTATAAAATAATTTTATTCATTAATAAAATAAATATTATTTATTTTAATATTTTTCATACTATATATATCTTATAAAATTAACATTTCCAAATAAAAATGTTTTCCTATTTTATTATTTATCAAAATTCAAAGAACATTTTAGATTATTGATTCCTTACATAAATTAATAATCAAATTTAAAAAGTATAAATTTTTTTATAAATTATAAAACATATTTCCTTAAAATAAAAACATAAATGTTGTTTCCTAAGACACACTAAGTGAATGGTGAATAAAGGAATAACAAAGATTGTATTAGTTTATTTGTTTATTATATTTTTATATTTTCCCTTATTTTGGAGGTTAAATTATTTAATTTTTTACCATATATTTATCAAATGTATCAACTAAATTTATCATGTATATGTATAAAAAATAAATCATGTACTGATATGCATATATTACATGGTCAACCAATTTTGGGATACAAGAAAGGTTAATACTATCAACATAAATCTATTTCTCCCACAATCAACTATAACATATCTTTTAGGGTGATGTAATTTATATTTGAATCAACTCCTCCCTAAGGTGGATCAAGTGTACTAGATTTGGTGAGGTCATTACTCAACAATGTTCATTACCTATTGATCATTTGGACAATATGACTTCCTTTTGATAATTAATCCATTTTAATATTCTGTACACTACCCCATAATATATGTTTTTTATAGACTAGTAGGTCTCTACTGTTATTATGAATATGGTGGATAATCTGTGATTAATAAATGGAAGATGTATGAATTTCATCCTCATTTTTTATAAGTTGTTTGTATAAATAATTTTTTTATTCGTTAGAATAAATTTTTCTTTATATATAAAACTAATAATTAAATTAGTTAGATATATTATCTCAAGTAATAATTTATATGGAAGAAATAAATATGAAACATGTCACAAAATTTGACAGGATTTATCTTTTATATATTCACTCATATTTTATTCTTAATGTTATGTGTATCTCAAAATCAATATGAATATTTTTTTCAAAAAAATCATTTAGAAAAAAAAATATTCATAAATCATATTTTCAAAAAAAAAAAACTAGTGGTTGAATATAATAATTTTATTTGTTATAACACATAGCCCCTTTCACTATTATTTAATTAGTATGTTTTAAATGAGTTAATTTTTATGGGAATCTTAGATCTATACCTTGATAGTTGAAATTTATATTCAAACAAGAAATTACCTCTCAACATTTATCTTCATCTTAATAATATGTATCACTTGAACCATATATTGATATATCTTCACCATTTGAATTAATATATGTAAAAATAAAATCACAAAAATATTGAAAATTTTATATTAATGATAAGTCATGAGAACTATTTTAATTTTATTATATATATATTAATAGAGTGAGAACATTCAAAATATTGTGGCTATATGGTTTATTCTTTAACTATCATTTTTATCAACATGTTACATTAATATTCATATCATGACATTTACATGTTTGGTAATATATGTTGGATCCTAATTATCATGATTTATCTCTATTCCATATAGTCTTAAATCCATGGTCATATTACTTCAATCACCACATTAATAAACTATTAGTGATGTGTCCAAGTTATAAATACTCATTCACTCCAAATAAAAATATTTTCTATTTAATAATATATGTGGTAATCCTAAAATATATATAATTATCATAATTAATCCACTTATCATCCCAGAGTGTCAAAACATAACACGTCCTCACAAACTATTATTAAAAAAATGAAAATGAAGGAATCAATGTTAGTTATATTACAATCCATTAGTTTTCTATTTTCCTTAATGTATAAAACATCTACATAATGAAGGTTGTTAAGGAAATTAGTTATTTTCAATAACATGGATAATAATCCTTTTGTTTTGTAGGGGGTCCAATAATCATTCTTTTAACATTTATATTATGTGACATTTAATATCACCATTCTCTATGTATGTACTCGTACATAGAGAAACTAAAACTGTATATATGTGTTGAATTGACATGTATAATTCTCCACGTAATGGAATCCATCCATTTAATATAACTCCATTTGATGGAACATAGCTATTGTTTTCCTATAGTATTATAATCATTTTTTCAATTATTAAAGACATAGTCTTGTTGACCATGACATATACAGTGCAATTTATACAATTATTGGAAATATGAAATATATAGCCTCTTTAAAAATACATAGAAAAGTTTCATCAAATAATCAATATTATAGTTGCCCATTATCCTTGAAACCATCTAATACATCTAAATAATCTAATCATAATTCACCCAATAGAAAGAATAAATTTTAATTTAGTGTTTACAAAATAGTTACTCTAAATATTTATATATCATGTATACTACGATCATAATAAGAATGTATGGAATAATTTTTAATCCAAAAAATATCACATATAATCAACCACAACGTACATTTAGTTATTAAGAAAAAAAAACATTAAAAATATCTAATCAATAAATACTCAACATTTTAATTTTTTTAAACACCCCCATAAATTACTTGAACTATATTGTAATATTGATTGTTACTCCTCCTTAACATTTAATCTACGATCTTATAATCATTCACATGTGATTACATTGTAGAAATGAATCATCAATATATACTCAATGTATATCAATATGAAACAATGTTATGGAAACATCTGTTTAATTTATGAAATTACATTTCTTTATAAAACAAACTAATTATCATAAACACTTGTATGAAGGGATTTTTGTCAATTTATTATTTATCCCCATAATTACAATTATACCAAAAAAACTATCATTTCATAAAAAAGAAAATGCACATTTTTTAGACATGTTACATACTAATTAAATTTATTCAAATTTTTAGTAATAAACTTGTCTCATCACATTATATCAATGTTATCCTTTTCTACATAGGGATTTTCAACATGTGGGTCATAATACATTATGATGATGTTTATTTTTATTTAAGTATTCAATTCAACAACACATTTGTAGAGATAAAAAATATATACCTATTATTCATTCATGTAGGAAGCTTATACATCATCAATAATTATAAATTATTCTATGTATAAAATCCACACTTGATAAAGGATATCTATATATTATAAAATTAATTTTTATTATCGACAAATGGATGAATAAAAAAAAAAAATTAAATTATTTTTTCTCTAAATAAAACTTCAAAGAACTATATTTATTTTATCCATTTTCACAACAAAATCCACTTTGATTCATTATAAAAGATTCATTTATCACATATTTATAATGTTCATGTTCAACAAAATGATGTTTTAAATCACAACGTGTATCAGTAAATTAATAAATATTTGCATTTATATGTTTCTTGAACAAAAGGATTTTTCATATTTTATTGGACATCAACAATGTTTTCTTATATATTGATATGTTACATTTTTTATTTTCTCTGTAAAATAAATCAAATTTAGAAAAAACACATTTTTTATTTTCCTCCATCACCATTATAATCATATAACCCTTATATTTTATCTCCCCCAAAATCCTACATCACTCCAGTGATAAGATATAAACAACAAGTTCATGGGAAGACAGGTAACTCATCATTTCTTTAAAGAATGAGATTGTGGTCCATTGACACCGTTTTTTAATTTATCTACCAAATATTCTTGTATATTTTCATTATCAAAACATTAAAAAACATATTTTTTAGTATTTGGTAGTAGTTTGTTTATTTTTTATTTGAACCCATGAAATAATTTGATCCAAATATCACATATGGATTTTTCGTACTGGTGTATGACCATAATGTTATTTCTATATTTACTGCATTTCATTTTTATATTAATTATTTCACTAATAACAAAACTGAATTGTTCCTCATGGTTACATTCATTCTCACTATTCTTATCAAAGGAATATATAAAACCATAAAATTATGGAAATATTTTTGAAAACCCTTCTTGCGAAAGATTCACTTCTAATAACAAGACATACTCTCTATGTGCTATTAATATTATCATGTTAGTTACTTTTCACATTTTGAATATATGAAATTATTTTGACATATTTTTAATTCCCATGAGAATAAATTCCTATTTCATTTTCATATTATAAAATTTATTATCTTATTTAAATGAAGGATTGTGTACCATAATATCATTTTTGACTTTAATACATCCCTTTTATTATAATTCTCATATTTCATCAAACACATGGACCTTTTATTTAATGTAATATCTTATTATTCTGTACTAGAATTATTTTTACTACTAATAGGAGTAGTAGAACAAAGTATTATACATTATATTCTTCTCATAAAAAGAATATATCAATATTTTATGTTAATCAATATTAAAAATATATTGTACTATAATTATTATTCCTATATCCTTAAAACTAGGAATTCAATCCCTTAAATGTTAGTCTTACCCATTCAGTCAACTAATTGTGTTTTCCACAATAAAAAATGCCATTATAGGTGTATTTTCAATAATTTTCCCACAAAATAACAATTCCTTTATAATTGTATTGTTTTATCCATCCACTTCCAAAACCATTAAAAGGATAAAAAAATAAAAATATGAAACACAATTTTTTTATGGGAAGAAAAGGTATGATCATATATTCATAAAAAATATATATTCAATCGAATTGAAACATCGGAAAATATAACTATATAAATGATAATTCCTTAATAAAAATTCACGTGGAAAAATTAACTCTTTGGACCTACTTTTTTAACATAATAAATTACATCTCCTTCTATAAATATTTTATTTTTTAATCATTTGGATATCCACTTATATTTTTTTACTAATCAATTTAGAAATATTGGTTTATTTTGATTATGAAGTTACGATACTCAAACAATATTTTCCAATAATTTTGGCCTCTAAGCATCAATAAACACATCTAAAAAATTTGATAACTCAAAAAATAAATAGTTGGTTTTCCTATTTTTTCAATGGAGTATTCGACATGAAATATAATGTTTCGTCCAATTAATATAATTATACTCTTGAGTTAACATATATAATAGATTTTGGATTATAAATTTCATCACCAGTCCATGTAATTTTATCTCTAGTATATTCAATATGAAATTGTACATCGATTAAATATGATTCGTTTTTCATGGAACCTAGAATTCTATAATAAATTGATGACACTCTGATTGGTATAGAAAAATGATATTTTACCATAAATTATTTTATCTTTTTTTCAGTAAATTCATGAATTGCAGTAAAAAATTCATTTATATATTTTTATGACATAATCTACATTTATTTAATGATCGTGTAGGGATTACCTATAGCCTAAGAATTTATCTGTTTAATTTATTTCAAAATTGAAGAAACTATTATTTTTTTTCCATGCATCTAAGTCACTTGTAAATTTAGAACATAAAAAACCATGAAATAAATATTATTAACCAATGTATATATCAACATCTTCTTTCACATTCAATTATATGATGACCTATATGAAATGTAGATATTTTTTTATTATATTCGATGAAATAATATATGTAAAAAACCATAATAATAAATTATTTAAAAAAAGAATAATAATTATTGTATACACATGGTAAATAGACCCAAACTATACATACAATTATAATATTATATTTTAAATATTTAGATATCTAATAACAAAAAAATATATCGACAACCATAAGACCAATAATATTACTGTCATAGAAATTAGATACATAAATAACTCATTATAAAAGACTTGAAAATAAGACACTATGATCATGATTCTCTTGAAAATTCTGAAATATATCACATGATTTAGAAATATTTATAACATGGGTGATGAAATCATAAAAAATTGGTAATAAAATATTTTTAATTAGTGGACAATATTTCATATTTTATCCAATCATAAAAATAATGGGCATCAT
This sequence comes from Viscum album, assembly GCA_963277665.1. Taxonomy (NCBI): domain Eukaryota; kingdom Viridiplantae; phylum Streptophyta; class Magnoliopsida; order Santalales; family Viscaceae; genus Viscum; species Viscum album. The sequence goes on along the minus strand of OY728126.1, from coordinate 1,656,615,838 downwards.
GGGGGAGATATAAATATCTAAGTAAGTGTCCAAATGGATATAGATGATAATATTAAAACATGATATAAAAAATGAATGAAAAAATTAAATTCTACGAAATACAATAATAATGAAAAAAATAATATACATCTATGTAATAATAAATATATTATCATGATATAAAAGTGTAGAATATATTATATATAATGAATTATATTATAGATATAGAATGTCCTGAATATGAATTGAAACCAAAATTTTGTTCTCACATGATAAATAACATTGATGTGTGGAAAAACAATACGAATATGAAAATAAAGTTTTGAAATCCCATTTTTTAATTTTTATTCGATATAAAAGATTATTTCCACTACTTAAAATTTGAGAAAACTCATTATGCCCACTCATGTGTTAAAAATATCATTACGACCAATCCTGATTATATTAAGTGATATTATCATAAATAGACTCATTAGAGGTTGATATTAGAGCACACCCATCATCATTAAATCATATATGATCCACTCATAAATAAATTTTAATCACGTCTCGTATTACCAATAGGCGAAAAATGGGTATAATAGATATTTCAAAGAAAACATGAATAAAATAAGTCATATGATGTTAAAAATATCACAATAAAATTAAAATCAAGTCCAAATAAATCATAGAAAATGATTAAACACCAATTCTAGAGAGATAATACTTGGAGAAAAATAAAAAAAATATAAATTTTTTCACATAACCTTTTATAAATAGATAAAAAAAGAGAAATATAATTTCAAAAGATTTTTTAGAATAGTAAATGTGTATATTAATTTTTTTATAATGTGTTACAAATAATGGAATATTGAAAAAAAAATAATTTCATATAAATATAAACTATTTCATAATTAAATTAAATCTATTTAATATGAATTATTTTGATATTTTAATAAACTCTAATGAATTAAGGATTAATGAATATCATTTCATAAAATTGTTAAATGTATTTTGGCTGAATATAAATGATATAAAATATTTTTATATAATTATGGAAAACACTTTTTCTTGGAAAAATATTTAAATGGTTTAAATGATTAATTGAAAAGAATATAATATGTGGTTAATAATGAAATAATTTTACTGAGAAACAATTTATCCAATAAGAATTTATTAATAATGAGATATAATTTCCGCTAAGAAATAATGAAATAACATGTATGATTGGAATATGGTATGATAATATAAATATTCAAAAATTTCATTAATGTATGAATGGATATGACCAAATAAATAACAAATTATGTTTATAAAAACCATTCATTTACTCTTGAATATCAATGATTTTCCCTAAATGGTAGTATAATACTAATAAACACTTTATAAACCTATTTCATATCATTATTCATTTAAATTTCAAATATAATCCATACATGTAATAATTCAATTATTGTGTTATATTTTTATAAAATAGTGTTTGTCCTTTTTATAATCTTATTAATAGATGGATTTAAATTTAAACATTTACAAAATGTCATATTATGGCCTATACCTTCCAATGGTAAACATCAGGGTTCATTTATGAAGGAAGGGAGATAATTACCCCCCATGTTGTACCTTTTGTAGGACATATGAAGGAATCATGAATATTGTGTGTCAGAAAACTCATATATAGAAACAATTTCTATTAAAATATAATTATGACCAGTTGATATGATATTAAATAAAAAATACAACTCCAAAATATACTAAACGGTAAAAACTACAAATATCTAGTAATTCATGTACAAATACAATAAAACAATAAATAAAACTCAATTATATATGAAAAATACCTAATACATCCAAAAACCATAATATCAAATTCAGTTGAGGTGATAAAATATGTGAAAAATGTTAAACTATGGTGTGGAGAGATCGTGTGGGGACACATTAGGATCATCCATATAAACATATCAAAATCCCCTGTAAAAGTTTAATGAATGAATAATCAGAAGGGAAACCATCCATGAAAAAATAATAATTCTCAAAAAAGAAAGGAGTGTATTGGGAGAAACCAAAAGGCTCAATATTATTAATAAACAATAAGATCTAATCATGTTTTGTAATGTATTATATTTCCATTCCTCCTAGATATCCACCACCAAATTAATAGTTCCATACACAAAAAATCATTCCATCATCATTAAAAAAACACTTCTTATTATGCGACCAGATTATACCAATATCATAAAAAAATTATCATCAAGGGGTTATCACACTAAAACAATAAAAAATGATATGATCACACTATCATATAATTGGGGACATGAGTATGATTCTAAACTATATAAATTTCATAAAAAATCATTCCATAAAATGTTAACCACGTCACCATGATCACATATATCCACATTCAAAACCACATGTCCAGAATCACTTTTTTGAACTAACATTCAACCATTGGATAATATGTTATATTAAAAATCAATGACCTAATCCTCATCCCCTATTACCTAGATGATTATTTCTTATAAACATCACTCAATTATCAATATAAGGATATTGTGACCTTTTATATCATCTTCCATATTTCCTCCTCACACCATGATCAACCCACACTATGAACTGCTGAATCCTCTCATCCAAAACACCAAACCCACAATTTTATACTTATTTACATAATGATCCCATTTATATATACCATCTCCAACTGTTTATTTTCTATGAAAATATGTATCCTCTATGGTATAATTTTTCCATAGGATAATTATCAACACATTGAGCCCTTATAGCCCAAAACATATTCCTTCACATATTTTCAAATTATGAACCACTTCTTGAACATCCAACCACATTGTAATACTCATAATTAATCCAAAAACAAATATGACAAAAAAAACCTAACTAATTATCAAAAAAGAGGAGTCCACTATGAAAACATGTTCCCACATATATTTTAGGCTATTTCTCACTTAATCATCAGTTTTAATCTATGTTCAGTTTGTTTTCGATTAATTTATTTATATCTATTCATTCACAATTACTTATCCATTTAAACTATTTAATATTCATTAATATTATTTTATCCATAACCATTCATTACTTTTTTTTACCATTCATCATTATCTGACTTATGTTTTTATATTCTCATTTACAATTCCCATTTCTATTTCAAAAACAATATATTGAAATATTAATGTATGATCTAATAATTATATATTCCTCAAAAATACCTATTCAAATCAAATAAATCAATAATAATGATAATATATACTAAATAATATTTCGTAATAATAGTTAATATTTTATATCCTCGGGTTTTACATTACTGATTTCTTCTTTATGTTATTATCCATTTTGTTGGTTACAAATTGTATTACCCATATAATATAGTACATCATTATAAATATATATAATCATTTTTGTAGTAAAAATACTAAAATCAGTTTTTAATCTCCAATATAAGGCAATAATAGAAAACATAAATTAGAAAAAAAATTCATTTCCTCTTCCCTTTCAACTACATTATAACTCGTTCATCCTCATAATTAACTTCTTACAACCCATTAAGACGTTTTTAATATCAATCCATTTACCAAAAAAACAAAACATCCCAAATAAAAATAACTCTATAATGGGACGTAAAGTACAATAGTCCTATTCAAGAATATTAATTTATTAAAATATGAGATGTAAATCAAGATCCCTTTTTGGGGAAACATATAAATTCCATCCAGCATCAAAAATTTAATATTGAGACTATAAACATGGTCTAAAAATTTATTTAATTCATAACCAATGATATATTAGTCTCCACATAGATTACTCAAAAAAAACCAAGTCATATGTATTCTCATTCATTCAAAATTGATAATATTGTAAATATATTGGGGAGGATCGAGAATTTTTCAAATTACATAATGTGTCATTTCAAAATTAATTCCAAAGAATCCTTAAATTTATTTTCCCAATGATTAATAGTTGTAGAAATAAATGAAAATAAATAAAAAGATTCCAAATGAGTTATAAGTATTAAAAATAGATGAAACCATTTAATAAAATGATTTTTACAATATAAAAATGTGGAATTTTTTTAGTGGGGGCATAGGTTGATGAGGAATATTAAAATTATAAAACATGGTGAAATTATATACATGGGAAACACACATACACTCGAAATAGGTAATTCTGTTTTTCCCTTATATTATTTTCTAAAAATATGAAACATATAGAAACATGAAAGGGGATGTACATAAGTATTTTGTATATATTTCAATTTCATTACTAAACTAGAAAAAAACCCTTAAACCTGCTATCAGAACTTGGCTCTTCCATTATGCATATATTTTTTCACCATTATATAACATAAAACAACCATTACATTGTTACAACCACAACATTTATGGATTAAATTACCTTTCACCTAATGTATAATATATTTCTAAACCAAATTAATTTTTTTAATTAATATATGTTTTTAGTTACAATTAAGTACCATTACCGTTAATAATATAGCCAATAAACAGGGATAAAAAAAACAGATATAAAAATAAGATTTTAACAAATCCATTCGGCTTAGAAAAAGGGTAGGATGACATCATCTAGTATACTCTATCCATACGAAGATAATTTTATAGAGCATGTAAATTTGGTAACATAGCTAGGCTTCAGTCAGGACAAAACCCAATATGATCTTCAAAAAATTATGTTTTATCGTAATCGCATACTGTAGAAGATCAAGTTAATAGAGATTACCACCTAGGTAATGTTATCTAAGTCGCCCGAAGAGTTTGTATTCATCACACACCATAACATTAGTAATTGTATGGTTATTAAATGTGTTTATGTAATAAGGTATTAGTACCATTTTGTGTAATACCATTTTATAATTAATAGTCATATTCAGTAAATTCCTTTAATGGAATAGTTGTTCTTAAAAAAATGGTGAATTTGAAATATTTATTTTTTAGGAAAAATGGTACATTGGAGAAATATATACATTATTATATTAAACTAAGGTTTTTAAAAATTATATTATAAAAAAATTTATAAATGATTATTATGTCAGTTGCATATCAAGAAATTATTATGTAGTCAGCTTGAAAGGAGATATATATTTATTACAATTAAAAACGAAGTGTATTTTTAGAGAATAAATTTTAAGGAAGAAATAATTTTTTTAAATAATTAAAATCTTAATAAAATAATATTATCAAATTTCTTTTACGAATTACAAATGAGTATATAATTTTTATGAAGTCAAATGTCATTTTTATTAAGGATTGAGAACAATTTTTGTCAAAAACCAGGAATTTTCAATAAATTCTGATTTTCATTTTAAATCAGTAAATCCAAATAATATCAAAATTAATTATCTATAAATAATATTATTTTTGTAATTAGGATGTCGAAATTATCCAATGGAGAAATTTTCATAATATTCCGAGATAGTTGAATTTTTTTGTAACAATTAAATACCACATTAATAAAAAATGTGTTTCAAGGCGTCGTAATGACCCCATATTTTGTAATAAATAATAAAATGGTTATTATAAGTCCAATATTAGTTATAAAATAAAATAAAATTTATTTTTTTTTGTTAATTGTTTTATAAAGACTTAGTTAATCCTCCAAGACATATACAATATTTTATGATTTTAAATTGATTTCGTTGAGAGTATGACTCTCCTACACAGTAGAAAGGGTAATATATTAATATTTTCGAAAATTTTCCTTATAAAATAATTTTTTACAGTTCTATTTGGTAGAAACTGGGTGAAAATACCCTGGTATGGTTTTTGGTTTTGAATTTTTAATTATATAGATTCCAGAACATATGTTAGTAAAATATAAAAAATCCCCCACCCATTTCCTATATAAACCCAAAAAAAAACCCACTTATCACCACTAAAAATAATTTTAGAATGTCTATAATATATGATAATCTATATATAATCATCCCATGGCACCCTAAGATCTCATGAATCCCCTCATCAAGCTTGGGGTGTAATACACTCATGTTTGGGATTCATACTTTCCTTCCTTTATCATTTTTATCCATGTATAGTTATATGAATATAACCATTTATTTTAAATTAAAAATATATGGGTATGATTTTAAACATACCAAATTCATCCCTCCTAATGTTTTAATGATAATATACCCCTTTCTGTTTCATTAATCACTTCCATGTACACCTGTTACCTTGCTTAAATTTTGTAAGAGTTATTGTAATTCTCCTCATTCTTCAGGTTTCATTATTTTGTTACTATTTATAATTTAATATTACAAGTGTTCGTAACTATATTTATATAACACCTTTATTTTCCATTTAATTTATATATTATTACAGGATCCTTTCACTATCATCAACCATTTTTTTGATTTTTTTGATATCATTACATTGCCCAAATTTCACCAAGCTTTTTCATACCCAAACCATCGTGTTATTAATACCTTTAAAATTTATCTATCATGGTTATTTACCATTATTCTGATATAATTATGTATTATATACAACTATGTATTCATTCCATATTCTATTATGCTATAATTAATGACGATGTGGAATGAATCAATGTTATGTGATCTATGTGGCACACATAAGAATGAGATTGAACTGATTCTGAATGGTGTGCCCTGATAGATCTCCAATGCATTGGGTAATGATTATTATCAACACAATACATGTTAAATTAGGGTTTAATTATTCATATTCATGTTCAATTAGGTATTACTAATAATAATCCAGGTTCTATGAGCCTTGGCACTTGCAAATATCTTGTTGTATGTTGTTGTCACATTTACACGTTATGATAATCAAGGTATATCATGTATTTGTGTTCATGTTTCCTTTTTTATCCATAGATATGTCTATTTCAAATCATGTATTTTATTCTTCGTTTAATTCCATTTTTTCTCCCTCTAAGAGCATTATAGAACACTATTTTTCTATGTATGTCCTCAGGTTATTTCTAGGAATTATAAGTATGAAGGAATGCTATTGTTATGTAAAATAATATTACAATAATGATGGTGTATTTTATGTATTAGGTTATTAGTTAATGCTACAAAGACCAAATGATACTATACCTATCAATATTCTGGGTTGTATTAAGTGCATATCACTGTTTTTAATAAATAAAATGGTTGATATAGTTGGCATCATAAGATTGTTTTGGTTCTTTTGGGATTATGATTATAAAAAACTGGTGAAAGACAATGGGATACGAGTACGTATGATAAAATAGTCCTTAATTTTCTAATTATAGAGTTAGTGGATTATCAGTCAAATAGATTCATATCTAGATAAGATCATGTAGAGGAAGCTGTTGCACAGATGTATCAAGTGATAATACTAGAAAACACAACCTTGAGCTATTTTCGAATAAGAACTACAGCATGAATATAGGTCATCCTACAGTCTTGGTTTGATACTCCAAATGGATATTCTTTAGTAAATTCAATATCAAATTATAAAACATTATTATTGGAATAAATATGTTCCCCAGAAAATATATCTTTTGAAATAGATCATGGATAACTTATATTGTATCCTAGAAATACAAAATTGAAGTAAATTAATATAATTTATAAATTATCCATTTTTTCATTATATAACCCTTTATTTATTTAATAGTTTTAAATTATTACCCATAATTTCACTTATATTTTATCCAATGGCTGGAAAAATGAGGAATCATAAAAAAATACAGATGCAATGATCTATGTGATGATTGTCTTAATGAGATTACCAATCCGTTGTGAGTAGGGATTACAATCATTGTTCTGATAATCACTTAGTAAAATCATGTATAGAATAGAAACAAGGGTTAAAAGAAACATCGACCCCCCTCCCCCACATTTAATAACAAGCTGCAATCGAGATCTTATTTGGGTAATCGACTCCTACATTAATTGGATCATATGATCTCTCAGTTGTAGAACAATGGATCCACTCCATTGAGATATTATTCAATATGCTTTAATGTTCTGAAAAAGAGAATGTTCATCTAGATTCATATCATATAGAGGGTAATGATGATCAGATGGTGGAAATTGATCAAAATTATAAATCCTAAGGAAGATATAAAGGCACTATGATGTATGTATTTATGGAAAATGTTTTATAATAAATATTTTCTTCACACACTCTAACCTAAGATTGAAATGGAATTTAATTTCCTCAACTGAACAAAGGAATAATCCATCAGAGCGTATGAGGAAACCATCACATGTCTTGCAAGATATGCCTCCAACTTTCTGATTTCTACTGAATGAATGGTTTATCTCTTTAATGGTAGGATAAAACCACATCTACAGATATCCTTAGGGATCCATGGTATTGATTGCTATGAAAGAATATTTTGATGTGCCGTCAATGTCTATATGAAGATCGAACAATATCAAGGGGTATCATGGTAATATGTAGTGGAATGTAAAAATAATTTCTAGCAGTTTGATGGATAAATCCAATAGTTCTAATAAATTAAAAACTTTACATGCCAACGGGGTAGAAATAAGCACCCCAAAAATTTACTGAAGGGAATAAGGAAAATATTTAGGTATGTAAGAGAAGGGAGTAAGGCTAATAACTCTCTATAAGATAATTATAGTAATGAGTTAGAGTAAAGGAAAGATCTATTCAAATCTCAACACATTGATCATTTCTACAACTGAAATGAAATACAGATCTTTGTGAGCTATTTCCCTAAGACCAGGGAATTTGAAGGCATCCAAAAACTTCCAAGGTCGTAAGGGAGATATTTTTCATCCACTTCTTATAATGTGAATCCCACAAAAATGTGGTGATAGGTACAGTAGTTATTCATTCAATAATACAAAACTAATTTTTTATTCCAGTTTGACACATTCTATTATATCTCAAATATTTAGTATAAAATTGAAAACATCCATAGAATGAATGGAAGTAGTAATTTCAGTGAGAATTAATAATGAGGAAATTATTGGATCCCTATAATATATCTCCTCTCATATCATGATTTTTAGACTTAACATCCTGGAGAAACACTTCACACTCCCTCTTGATTAGTTTTATTCAATTCATGTAATGGATTGGCTTTCCATATAGAGAGACAATAAAAATTTCAATTATTGTGAAATCAATCGCAATAAGGAGATTCGACCCATTATTCTGTACATGTTCAAGGAGGAGGATGAATCTTATTTATCACCGTCTTCTTAATCATGGATATGACTTCCCTATAAGCATGTGTATCTTTCTTAGATGATTGATTCTATGGATGGATATATCCTATAAGACATTCTAATTGTGAGGGGTTTTGTAGATGTGTTTCTTGAGGAATTTTTATTTCTTCTTCATAGAAGAGTTGTTGAATTCCTGATTGATCATATACATATGGAGTTTTCAATATCAAGGGAACCATTTAGAATAGCTGTTATGGAGCTTCATGGGCTAATTAAATAACTATATGACAATCTATATAATGGTTTTATATGCCTAAGTGAATCACAATGGCGTGCTCTAGTACTATTTGACTACAAGAATGATGGGCCAATGCAACATTGCATTGATTATCATCAACTCAACAAAGTCACAATAAAGAACTCGTATCTTTTAACATGAATTGATGAATTGATCGATCAGCTACTTTGAACACAATACATTTACAAGGTAAATCTGCGGTCGGGATATTATCAAGTAAGGGTGAAGAAGGGGGACATCCCCAATAGTGATTTTCATACTTGGTATGGGCACAGTGTATTCATAGTAATTCGTTTCTAACTCACCAATGATCCATAAATACTTATGTGAATTAAGAATAGTGTTTTTAGATATTATATTGAAAATTTTTTGGTGGACTTTATAGACAATATTCGAATATATTCCAAAAAAATGGAGGAGCGTGAGGAGTATATAGGAACTGTACTAGAGACCTTTTGATAAGGGAATCACTATGAAAAGTAAAAAATGTGTGATTTTCCATTGAAGGAAGTCTCATTCAATGAGAATATCATCACCTGCAATATGATGTATGTGGATCCATCCATGAAAAATTAAACTAAGGTATGGTTAAGGCCAAAATCTATGAAAGATATCCCTTGCTTCCATAAGTAATTTGGATATTATCCTCGATCTTTGAGAGATTTATCATGATTTTCAAACCCTCTTACAAGGATAAATCAGAAGAAAGTCATGTTTTAATAGAATGATGAATGTGACGAGTGTATCAAAGATATGGAAAGGAGGATTATCACTGCTCATCGGCACACACTATCCACAAGTGGTGTACTATTCATGGTATTCATTGATGCTTCTATGAATGACTTTCACTGTGTCTTATTGAAAAATGAAAAATTCTTTGACTCTACTTCATGGTTATTAAAATTTCATGAACCGAACAATCCAATACCCGATTTTGAGTTGGATGTAGTAATCATATCTTTGAAAATTTTAAAACATTACCTCATTAGTGAGAAGTGAGAAATATATAAGGATCTCCAATGAATCTAGTATATATTCACAAATAATGAGTTGAATATGTGCCATCGAATATAGTTATATCTGATCAAATACAATGACTTATTAATTCACAAGCATCTAGGGAAAGAAAATAAATTGCTAGACGCTCCATGTAGAAAGGATCCAACATGTCTTTCTTTTAGGAGAATGGAAAATGACATAATATTATTATATTCAATAAATATGGAATTTTAATTCATAAAGAATAAAACATCATCAGTCCCTTCAAAAATAATTTCTCAACTGTCTCTTCAGTAATGGTTAATGGATACTAAAAAGGACGATGTGTGAATTTAGAATAAAGTGAAAACTATAAATAAAGGGGAGTCCTTAGAATTCAATTTCAATAAAGAATAAATTTTTATATATTGTTCAATATTATATATTCCATATAATATGGAGTAATGAATGATCTTTTGGATGAATCACATTAGTTTAATTTCCCCATTCACCCAGGAAAGAAATAGATGTCTTCATGTTTCTGAGAGCTTTTTTGGTTGGATGACATGAAGATGGAGATCAATGAGTATTCATCAATGTTCATGGTATGTTTGCAACTGAAGGCTGAGAGGTACAATTACTTGTTAAAAATGAAACCATTTACCATAAAAACATGGAAATGGACAAAATCAACATAGAAAAGGTCACCGGACTTCCAAAAAATTTCAAAGGATAAAGTGTTATATGGGTTATTGTGGATAATCATACAATGACTGCACACTTCATTGTGATTCTAGATAATTTTTCATTTTATAAAATAGAATATATATACATAAGAGAAGTGTTATGTCCACATGGAGTGCCACTATTGATTTTATCTGATCAATATCCAAGATTCACCCCTATGTTATGGAAGAGTCTCCAACATGCTGCAAATACCGATTTGAACTCCAGTATAGATTATCATTTTCAAACTGATGGGAAATCATTTTTGACTATCCAAAAAACTTGAGGACATGCTCAGAGCATACTCAATATACATCAAAGAAGGATTTGATCCACATATTCATTTGGTTGAGTTATCTTACGACAACGGTTTCGACACAAGAATCCAAATATCTCTTTATGAATCCCTTATGTGAAGAGGTACAAAGCACATGGATGTTGGGAAGATGTTGGAGAGTGAAAACTTCTAGGTCCAGAAATGGTCTATAAAATGGTATATAAGGTTAATACCATATAATAGTAGATTAAAGAAACTCAGATTCAACAAAAGTGATATGCTGACAATCATCGATGAGACCTACATTTTGATGTTGGAGATATGCTATTCCTCAATATTTCACCACGGAAGAGAGTTATGATATTTTGGAAGAATGGAATGATTATTCCAAGGTACATAGGTTTTTTGAGATCCTTGATAACATTTAATGTGTGTCCAATCAACTAACACTGCAACCGAGCTTATATCTAGTTCATGATATATTCCATGTATTGATATTGAGAAAACACATACATGACCCATAACATGTACTGAATCCATAGGTGGTGCTATTGGAGAATGATATCTCCTATGAAGAGAAGCCAATGAAGATCGTAGATCAATGGGAAAAAGTTAGTTGAAATAAGATAACTCCCCATCATCAATGTGTTGTGGAGAAACAAAATGTTAGAAGATGAAACATGGAAAATAAAGGAAGTGATTATGCAGAGTTACCCACATCCCTTTTAATATAGGAAAAATAAATTTTGAGTAAAAAAATTATTTAGTGGTGAATGATATAACAACCAAAACCTTTATGAATAAAATTAACACCCCTTTAATGTATTATGTTTATAGAAAACATAAGAATTTTTTTAAATATTACAAGGATTAAATGATATGTATGTATAATTATCATTGAGATTATAGACTATGAATAGTGACCACATAACTATTATAAATAAAAGATTTTATAAAATCCATTAAACATAGAAAAAGGAGATGATGACCTCATTTAGTAGACTCAGGCTGTACGATGCTTATTTCAATGAGCTCAGAAAGGAGGGTGCGCCACTAGGCTGTGCTTTTGACCAATCCCAAGCCGAACTTTTACATTTTCATTATGAATAGAATCGAATATGGGAGATATTCAACTTCATAGAGATTACCACACTATATATGTTATCTGACTAGCCCCAAGAGTCTATAACCATCACAGATCATACCCTTAGGCCTTATGTGAGTGCTTTACGGGGTTATATAATAGGGTACTAGTTAATTATTTTGTAATAATTTTTTACAAATAAAATTTTTTATACCATCAATTTTATTATTTATTTTAGTCTATCTAAAAAATGATGAAATTTACTAATTGATTTTTTGGAAAAAATGGATATTTTGTGAAATATATATATTATTATATTAAATTTTTGTTTCATAAATAAGTTTATAAAAAACACTTATTATAAATGATTATTATATCATGTTGTTATCAGTAAATGATTATGTATTCAGTTTTATAAGAGTTATATTTTTATATACCATAATACCAAAAGAGTAATTTTTTAGATTGTATTGTAATGAATCAAATAATTTTATAAATAATAAGTATTTTAATAAAATATTATTATCAAATTACTTTTATGAATAACAATTGAGTATATGATTTTTATGAAGTCAACTGTAATTGTTATTATGGATTGATAACTATTTTTGTCAAAACCCATGAATTTCTAATAAATATTTATTTTCAGTTTAAAAGTGTAATATAAAATTTTAATGATATTATTTATATAAAACTAATATTATTTTTGTGATCAAGACATCTAAATTTTCCAACAGTGATTTTTTCACAATTTTCTGAGACAGTCAAATTATTGGGTAAAATATAAATGTCGTATAAAGAAAATTTGGGTTATATAACATCATAATGACCACAAATGACGTAATAAAAACAATAATGGGTATTATATACCCAATATTTGGTTTCTCATTAAAAAAAATTGATTTTATGTCTTATTTATTTTTTCAATAAATTTATATTGAATCCTCCATGACATATACAATATTTTATGATATTAAATTCACATCCTTAACGACGTGACTCACCTCTGTAAAATCAAGTATAATATTAAAATAAGTTCAGTAATTATACTTATAAAATAAAATTTCAACTCATATTTTAGATAAACCTTGAGTCAAAACCAAAGGACAATTTGTGTTTTTTAAAATTTAAATATATATATTCCACAACACAAGTTTGTGAAATATTAATGAATTTGCCTCTCATTTAAATTATAAAACCACCCAAGATCCAAATTATATTCACTCAAAATTTATATATAACATCTATTATCTAGACTACTCTCTGTAAGATCCTTTAAAGGCTCCCTAAACTCTCATTAATCCCATTTTTAATCTTTTGATGTCACACTCTCACGTAAGGGATCATTACTTTCGCGCCTTTGTCATTTTTATCCAAGTATCTTTATGTTGATATACCACATTATTTTCATTTTCAAATGTTGTGGGTATGATTAAAAACCTTCTGAATACTTCCCTCAATATGATTTAATTATGATATACCAATTTTTATCCAATTAAACCCTTCAATGTAGACTCATTACCATGCAAAAATTTTGTTAGAGTTATTGCATTTCTCCTCTTTCTACAAGTATATTAACTATATTACCCTTTATATTTCACAATTAATTGTGTTGGTACACATATTGATATGAACCAATTAATTTCAATTTTAATTATATATTATGATATTCTCCTTTATCTCTCATTAACCATTTTTATTAATTTTTAAAATGTTGTTATGTGGCCGAAATTGCACTGCGATTTTCCATAACAAAATCATTGTGTAGTGAATACCTTGCACATTTATCTATCAAGAGTATTGACCATTATAAACATATAAATATTTTATAAAAAATTTCATGTATTTTTTTCACATTACATTAACGTGGAATAAATGTTGATGTTGAAGGAATCCATTTCTATATGATCTAGGTGGAACACCTAAGCATGATATGGAAGTTATTTTCAAGGTTGCGCCTAGATAATGCTCGAAATCATTAGTTAATGTTTAATATCATTAAAAAACATGTACTATGATGGTTTACACATTATAATACATATTCTATGTGAGTTTACTCATGTTAATCCATGATAAATTAGTCGTGTATCAGGCTAATAACTTGTTGTATGTTGTTTCTCCATAACCATGTTTTGATAATCATGTTATGACATGCCTTTATGTTCATGTTTCTATTATAACCCATATATATGAATATTTAATTACATTTATTGTATTCATCATGTTATAAAATATTTACTCCCTTACTAGTCTTTATATCTCACCCTTTTTTTATGTATGTCCTCAAGTTATCCCATGAAATGCTAAGTACGATTGAATGTTGTGGTCATGTAAACAATTTTTTCAATAAAGATATTTTATTTTATGTATTAGGATATCATGTAATGCTCTTAAAAACCAAATACACTAGAACACACAATTTTCATTGTTGTATTATGTTCATGTTTTTGTACTTAGTATTGTTTATTTGTTTAATATAGATTAATGTTGTTATATAAATGAACAAAAGTATCCTCTCATTACACTTATGTGAAGTTTATAATTATAAAATTTCACTTACTTGAGATATGTAAAAACCTTGAATTTGAGTTTGTATAAAAAAATTTCCCTTATAATAGAATTGAAATAACCATACATAGGCATTAAAATAAATTGGCTTAAATTAAATGATAATTAGCTTATAAATACAAGGGAATTGAAAATCTAGTGTGACCCTTACACATGTTGAGGAAGATCAAACTTCCATTACACAAAATTGTAGAAAACCTAATATAATATATATAATCACGGAATTACCAATATATAGAATTCATAAAACCATAAAAATGACCTTATAAACTCACTATTACTGTTACAAAGAATTCTGATCGTGGGTTTTCGTATGAGTTCCTGATGGATTATTTATTAGTTTGATGTTCATATATGGACTCATGTGATTACCCAATTTGATCACGAGTTATTTAGCATATTTTAAAGAACATCCAGAATTGGAAACAGAAGATTAGTGGTGTAATAATATTAGATCTGGGTCAGTGAAAACCATGTTGAGATGATAATATATTCTGAGAAACCACATGAGGACTTAGAAGAAACCTGTAGGACCTCACATGATTTGAGACACCATGTGAGAGGAGGCTCAGGCCTATTGGGTTGGTCTAAAACATTATAAGTGATTTGTTTCATGATATCTAAATGGTTTTTGAATATATAAGTTGTAAATATGGGGATTACCTTCTCTTATATCTATCCATGGACAGTTCTCACACATTTTAACAAATTGTGCACTGAAACTATGAGACCAATTTAGTTTGTGTCAATTTGATATTTGTAAATTAAATTGAATATATTTTAACATTTTTTTCTTTTATTTTTCTCTCCCTCACACCATAACTCACATTAAATAGAAATCCAAAACAGTATATTCTTGTATTTTTGGCTTTCAATCTGTAAAATCTCTAATTTAAGAGAATAATTTTTTGTTGGATCCACATTAGTGTGTAATTGATTCATTTTAAGTTGTTCATTATTTTAATTGAATTCAATGATTCAATTTAGATTAATACTGATTTTCCATATTTTTCTGTTTTCCAGATATTCCATGGTATTATCTTGATATAAGTCATATCCCATGTTGATACTTTAAATAAACTATAATACAGAGCTCTGGTAGAAAGTCTATATTTTTTTGTTCGTTTTAGTGATTTATAGACATAACTATATTTGTGTATCTCATTGGACTTATTAGAACAACCCTTAAATTGAATTGGTCAATTGAATTTGATGTTTTTTGAAAAATTTATGATTACGTAAAGATCCTATGAGAAGTATTATAGGGATTTTATTCACACAAGGATACTGATGGGGTGTCCATCTTAATTAAACATTTTAAAACCCTGTAGAACCATCCATTAGGTGATTTTATTCTTGTATTGTTATTGGAAGCCCTTATACAAATGAACTCAATTCAAAGAGATGTTTAGGAAATGGTTTTCCTCCTTTTCCACGTGATTTCATGATGGGTTTTATTATTCATAATTATTGAATTGTAGATTTATTGGTCAAATGACTGGGTAAACTCATTGTTTTCTCTTGAATGTGAATTGTGATATGTGAGTGGGTATACTTATGAGGTGTAAATGAGTGTGAAATGGTAACATGAACAGATATAGTCATTATTTGGAATAATGAAAGATTATATAGATGCCATAGAAGTAACTACATGGATGTTGATTTACTGGTGGGAATTGTTGATAGAGTATGCTCTTCGGATCTTCATTCAGTGGGATTCTATGGAAGTTGCTACCCCTTGTATCAGGATTTCATGAAATCGTGTTGGACATCAACAATATTAAATGCCATTAGGAATCCAATGAGTGTTTACACTAGTTTTAATTGAGATAATATTAGGACATAATAAGGATTACATGGTCTTATACACCTTGGATCTGACCCTTCATCGTCCAAAAATTCTTGTATATGTAATAGACATGGCGAATGTGACATATTAGGTTAAATGAATTGTCCATGGATGATCTCATTCCTCTGGGTATATAAAAATTCCAAGGAAGATACAATTTTTTATATATATAGCATGCAATAGGGTTTTACTCCCATTATTATATCCCTTGTTAGGAGCTCGACATTTTACTTAAAGGACATATTGAGAGGCTAGTTAGTATCACTTAGATAGCAGTGAACATTCATTGGGGATGTTTACAGTTTTTAACATCATACCTACTTCACTTGCACAGTTCATAGATTATTATCTTGATCATACTAAAATAGTATTTTCCATTGGGGGATTACTACAGGGAATATGTGTCTCACCCTATTTTGGATTTCATTTAGTACCCAGACAGACTATATGGATGTAAGTAGAGACCGAGACAAGTTCACATTGTTTGAGAATTGATTTTTTACCATGCTTAGGAGCTGGAAACCACACCATCAATTAGTGGCTCATGAAGGTATTTATTGATACAACATTTTTTTGGTATTATGAAAACATTTATCATACATTACTGTTTTTAATTAGTTTGGATGCTTTTTAAAGACATGTATCATCATCATTGTATATGAGAAACATATGGATTTGTTATTTTAATACCAATTTTTATCTATTATCTAGTTGTGAATGGATTATAAAACTTGTATAATTTGGTATTTATTCGGTTCTACACTCTATTTATGAGAATATAGACTCCCCACAAACACACCTAGGCCCTCCCTGTTAGTTTGTATCCTCTAATGTTTTGGGTTATGCGCATGAGGTCATGTGAACAACCTGGATAAAACCACTATTGAGTGGATTATAGGTCCAGGATGTCAAAAAGTAGTATCAAAGAAATTATTTACAAAAGTAATATACTATTTTTTGATAATATACAATGATGGGAATGAAAATCATGTTTTGTATTGGGTTGGGCAAGGGTGTAGCTATCCTATGTATGATAAAAATCCAAATTTCCTCACATTAAATTGTACTTTTTTGGACTTTTACTATATATTTGATTTGATTCCACCATTGGGTGACTCACATGAATTATGATATTATTTTATAATTTTTTTGAGTTCTATTATGCTACAAAATGATGAGATGAGAGTATACTATATCATGTGTTACAAATGAACTTGTTGTAAACCAAATACCATGAATTATGCAAAGATATTTGGGATGTGTTACATGTTCACATGCTATATTATGTGGTGTTGTGATAGATATACATAATATGTTGATAGATTTTTTAGGTGTATAATGTTTTTTACTCCATAATTCAGTTATTAAATAGTAGGGTACGTTGGGAACCAGAAAGTGATGTAACATTGATATCAATTATTTAATGTGACATTGATAAGGTGAAAATTATTTGGGCACCATATTTTGGTTAATAAATTCTAATGAAACATCATGTATTGGAACTAGTGAAATATTTTGATTTAAATTTTATTTTAATTTGGATATAAGGGGAATTATTGTTAGATGAGTTAAAATATAAAAGTGAACATCAAAATGTTGACATAACCAGGACCCAAAATTTCAGGGAGCAAGAGGTGTTGTCTGTTGTAGTTTTTGTTTAATTTCATTTTTCCAATCATGGATTTAAGAATACGTTGTTTCATATGACATGGGTTTTTGTGGGTTTTCACATGTCATGTTGTTTCATGCTGTGAACATTTTCTTATTTCTTTTATATAGCAAATGTTTTCCATTTTGGAGTCATTCCGACATGATGGACTCTAGTCATCTGTCTTGAGGGATTTGACGACCACCATTCGGATGTAGTGGGACATGGAAACCACATTTAGTGCTATAAGTGGAGCCACAATCTTATCCAGACATAGTGATAGAGGGATTGTAATTTAAGGGATTCATTCACATCATATATACTTTTCCGGGTGCACTTTATCCTACCACATATGTGGTTGTGTTGTAACATGTCTTCCAATGGTAGATTGGTCTAGTGAATTAATTAATCTAGATCAATGTAAAATGACTTATATGGATTAATCATCATTCATTATAGAGCCACATAGTTTGACATCAATGTTCACTATCTATGATCTATCAAGGGAGAGACACTTCTAGTAAGGTACCTAACAAGCTATCAGGTCCTAGGTAAATGTGTTCATGTTGAACTATTTAATTGAAATTTTTAAATCAGGTTCTGATTACATAGTTGAACATGAGGGATGTTGGGGGTGGTGAGCAAGGTATTCTTATATCTGGACACAGTGGTTCATCTTCCTATAGATCAAAGCATCATTTTTTAGTTTTCTAATGAGGTGCTTAACTATCAATATGTGGGAAATATTTTCTCGGTTTTCTATCATCATTTTGGATGAAATGAAAATATAAATAATCTGCGTGACACAGAACTGGTGAGGTGCCATGATTGTGGAAATATGGGCCACATGAAATGATTCTATAAGACCTTCCCTCCAACTGTGACGGGCAGGGGACAACACCAAATCCTTGTTTATAAGAAGTATTTATATATCATCATCAGGATTGAATCTATAGTAGTTCAAATCGATCTTCTTATGTTAGTAGTCGTTCGGACTGAGGCAACCTGAGACCAATTTCAAAAAGACATAAAAGTGAGACTATATTGGGTAGTGATCTTGTGTCATAGGGTTGTGGTTTAGGAATGATCGTTTCTGTATAGCCCACCCCCTATGAGTATGGTGCTGATTTTTATATCGTTAAAGTTATTATTCAATTGGCATAAAATAATTAATATGATTTACTTGATTCATCCATAACACATAGTTTTGTATATCCACAATTGATTAAATGAATTGGCCTTGTTATATTGTATCTAGGGAGAGTTATTATGATAGAAAGTCAATTGGGAATAAAAAAATATTGTTCACTAATTTAGGGAGTGGCCCTTGATTTCATGTGTGTCACATTTTCTAGGAATATTATTCCCTAGAGATGATTGGGTTTGAAATCCAACAAAAGTCGGATTCACAACAATCTTATCGAGGTTACATTTGATTATATCACTAGAGTGTGGCTGTCACAACACAAGAGGGTGATGATTATACTCACAAGGGATAATGTGACGGCTACGGGAGCTGAGATGGACCAAAACATCATGGTATAGTTAGGATGACTACATAGATTTCATGTTTTTATTCAGATGATTATGAAACATGCCAAGAGGACATTGCACAAATTGTTGATTCTTTCTAGGATGTGATTCTAGTTTTCTTTTATAGTTTACAATATAATTTAGATGTTGACTTCTATATTGAGGTAGTTCTAGGAGATTCATATGTATCCATTCCTTGTTAGGGGATAGCTATGAAAATGTATCATAAGATCAAGATGTATCAGGATGACTGGTGGTGGGTTTATCTGAAAAAGTACTTATCTAGGTGGACCACTTGTCCTCTTTTTAAATGTGAAAAAACTCTTAGGATATTCTAGGATTATTAGAAGTTTAAAAATATGTGGATTGAAAACAAATATTTCATTCCATGGATAAAAGAAAATTTTGATCAGCATTAATGAGATCAGGTATTACCAAAATTTAATTTCAGGTTAGGATATCAAAATGTAAGTGTTCGACCTATAGACATACATAGTATATATTTCAGAAGAGGGTATGGTCAATATGTTTATATAGTTATGTTATTATGTATCACAAAAATACTAGAGTTATTAAAGGTGTTAATGAATAGTGTCACCATTTATATATGGATTTGTTTGTGTTGGTTCTCATGGTTGATATATTGGTGTATTCTCAACGTCAACCCAACCATGAAAAAAATCATGAGATCTTGTTTCATGAATTGAGATTGAATCAATTATATGATATTCTTACAATGTGCCACTTTTGGATGGATAAAAATCACTTCATGGAGCACATATCTCTGAGAAAGGAGTATTAGTGGACCTAAAAGTGGTGAGAGTGGTCGTTTCATACAGGCAGCCCTTGTTATTTTATGATATATAGGGTTTATTTTGTGCTAAAAAGATACTACAAGTATTTTGTACATGGAATATTTTGATTAGCAGTGAAATTTATGGGATATACTAAGAAGGGTGCGATGTTTCTATTATTAGAAACCTATTAGACATCCATTCTAGAGCTGAATGAGATATTGGCATCAACACAAGTCTAGATACTACTAGAGTTTTGAAGAAGCTACACTATGTAATGTGATTCATTAGGTATTATTATTTGATATGTTCTTATGCATAGAGACAGATTCATGGCATATGGGTCTCGGATGTTGATGCCACATGAGATGAAAAACCCTACGAAAAATCTCAAGATAGATATAGATGATTAGGATTTTCACAGTTGGTGACATTATAAACATGGAGATCATTTTTTGGTATAAACAGACTAAATAAGCATCATGTACATATTTACATTGAGTGATATGAATTTGAGTCAGTGAAGGAGGGTTTAATACCCATATTTTGTTGAATTCAGTATTACCTACATTCCTGATAAAGGAAATTTAGTTTCCTATGAAAATAAAAGAATGATTTAGATATCACAATTTCATTTATACGGTTGACAGTAGATGCTTATGGATTTTTTTTCTCAGATATAGTTGGAGGTCCAGAACAATTAGGGTAAGACATTTCTATCATCCTCATTTGTGACCTCTACCATAATGGATAGAGTGAGGATGTGCAACCTATTAAATTCATTGGACATAGTTCTAAGGGAGAGAGTGACTGTGTTGGACACACCCTTGGGTAGAACATTATGACATTATGATATTTTTCAAATCAATGGTTTAATTTTTGATCCATTGGACATAAAAAAGGAGATGATGCAAGAGTTTCATGTCTCATTTTGTGCATGAACCTCTGATCCATCAAGTTTTAACACAACTTTAGATGTCATTATTGGTGGTCCAGTATGGAATTCAAGGTTTCTAGTTCGTTATAAGGTGCTGATCATTTAAATAGGTGCATGTGGAATATTATATCAAGTAAAACATTTACTATATTTTCATCTTCCTAAGATGAAATTTGATGACATCACAATGAATTTTGTGATAGGTTTAACAAGGTCACCAAGAGTTAGAGATGTTGTGTGGGTTGTTGTAGAAAGTCTCATAGATGATTCCCATTTATTTTAGATCTATAAGGCATTCATTTATAATGTTAATTGGATCTTGAATATCAGTGAGAAAATATGACTTCATGGATTCCCACACACTATCATTTTAGATAGGTATTTTGAGTTTATATATCATTTGTGGAAGAGTTTTAAAAGGTTGCTGATATACAGGTGATTTTAAGTATAGGAAAACATTTTAAGACATATGGCTAGTCACAATATATAATAAATGTTTTTAGTACATTCTATGAGCATGTGTCATAGATTTTGGGGTCTCTTGAAATAGACATGTTCCATTGGTTGAGTTCCCCTATAGTAAAATCTACTTGGTGATAATACAAATGTCACCTTATTAGGCAACATATAGTAAGAAATTCCAATCACCAATGATCTAGTTAGAGGTAGGTGGAAAAAATTTAATAGGACCATATCATGGGTAAGATACCTGTAATCATGTCCATTATAATTTGATGCGGACATCTTTCTCAAAATCAGAAAAATGAATATTACATGGATTTCCAAAGATGACCAATAGTGTTCGAGGATAGATATATGGTCATCCTACACGTTCCACTGACGATGGTAAATAGAATGATTATGAAATATGGTTATCCCTCGCCAAGAATTGTTAGACTATTTGATATTCTATGTAGAGTCATGAAGATAACCCATCGATTATAGTTACCATACGTGTACTGATCCATTCATGATTACTTCCATGGATCTTAGCTTCTCTATTATCACTCAGATCCGTCAGACTATTTTCATCGCAAGCAAGTTGAGTTAAAGGTAGACTTTTTCTTTTGTTCAGTGTAATATTCATATTGTTTACAAGAGAATGAAGGTTATCTTTGTCTAGTTAATTCCTCTATTACAACTGTTATGGAAAGACAAACATTTATAGGAAAATACTTGAGAATTTTTGGCCGACATACATTCTTATTATCTTGATTTGTTCTTAGAATAATCACTATAAAAATTCACATGGAAATATTAAAATGAATTTAATTAAGGGGGAATATTGTAAGGACAAAATTTTTTGTATGAGGTATAGATCTATTCTATTATTTTTAAATGTTATTCTAATTCCTTGTTTGAGTACCCAATTTGATCATGCGTTTTTGGGGTTAACATAAGCCATTTTAGAGAATGGAGCCCATTTTTTGTGGTTAAATGGATGAGGGCATGGTTAGTGAAAATTCTGTTGGGAAGGCCCCATGGTCAGAATTACTATGTGTAGCCTAAAAAGAGAGTAGTATGAGTCTTCTTAATTTGAGGAAACCATATTAGAGGAAGCTCACAACCATTAATGTTAGTTTATAATTTTAATATTTTTTTTAAATTCTATATGCATGGTTAGTCCAATATTGCAAGGATACCATGTTTTCACCCTCCTCCTGTAGCTGAACATGCATGGTCGGTGCTCAGTTTGATAAGTTGTGTGATCAAATAATTCAACCAATTTAATTTGTGTAAAAATTATAATCTTAAATTACATTGCATATAATTCAACACGTGTTTTTATTTGGATCCCTCCATCATTATAGCCTTTAGTTTTGAGATCCTTTATTGAGTGGTTATACAATGATTTGATGTATTACTTACATCTAATCTATGATTTAACAATGAAATTACATGATATATCCACATTGGTGAGAAATATATTCTTTTTTAGTCTTTAATCATTTTTCATTCAATCGAAAATTCTATATAGGTGCATGTTGAATTTCACTAATTTTTGGTTCATTAAATGTTCTTCATTTTCACCCGATATGAGTCCAATAATGATAATATGATATAATAGAACACTACTATAAAAATATGGTAGGTGATAAATCCTTTTCAAATTAGTTTTGGTACATTATAAACTGAGATTTCATTCTTCCAACTACGAAAAATTCTTGCGCGGTCTTGAAACTGAACCGATTAATTGAAATATATGTATTGGGACATGTTTGGGATGGTCTTAAGTAACATTGGGATGTATTGGTGGGGTTTTTCCTTCTTAATCCTAACCATGTACTTCATCATATGAATCTATGTTATTGTTTCTTCTTAGAACCGCCCATGGTGCGAGTTTCTTCTTTCCTAGTTCAACGAATCTATTTTATAAATGAATTGAATTAATTGAGAAGTTTAGTTGATTAGTTTCCTCATTTCTATTTGATATAATGTTGTTATTTATTTTTAAAGGGATTATTTTTTAATGGTTTTTTTAAATGATTATGTACACTAATAGATATCTCTTCAATGTGAATCCCTATATGTTAGTGGGTGTACATAAAATGTGTAATTAAGTTTAAAATTCATACATGAGTGGGTATACACATGGTATGTAATGATGAAAATTATTTTTATTTCATAGATGTTACTCCATATATTGTGACATGGTATTGTATTCCTTGGATAACTTATTCTCTTGGTTCATGATTCCATGGGATTCCACGATCATTGTCGCCGCATGGATCCTACTTTCTTGGACTCACATAGAGATGTTCGATATAAATTTCTCATTGGACTTAAAAAAGTGCAAGAAAGAATTTACAATGAGATTAGCCTAGGAAAATAATAATGAATCCCAGTTATTTTATACCATATAATATTCCATTAGTGGGATTATACTTCTGGTATACAACTCATGCATAGTTATTGTGTCATGTTTGGTTAGACAACACAACTGTGGATTATCTGATTATTCTGGTAAATAGTATTGAAATGGAAGATATTGTTTAATGGATTATAAGAAAATATTTCGGTTCTTTCCCCATTTTTACTTGTTCTTACACTAGTACTGTCATGATATTTCTTTCAAAGAGAATCTCGAGAGGTTATTCAGTATCACTTTCATAATATTAGAAATTACTTGTGTACTTTACATTTCTTTACTTCTTACCTACTTTACATTCATAGCCCTTTCCTTATTATATTGTATATTATAGAATTATATAGACACTTTGGTTGTAAAATTCTGGTATTATGTCTCACATATCTCATGTTCTTCCTTGGGTACCCAAAATTACTAATAGGTTGCAGGTAGTGACTTGGGAAGGCACCCAAATCTTAGGAGCTGATTTTGTGCCACGCTTAGGAGTATGGCAACACTAGATAGATCTGATGATCATGTTTCAATTTAGAGATAGCACATTTTTTTATACATTTATCTTTCAATGCTTATTTTAACTTGTTTTATAAGCTTAATAGTTACATGTTCCACTATCATTGTATATGAGATAGTTATTTCTTTTTTGTTATCTATTCTCATTATAACAAATTTTATGGTGTTCTATTACTTATACTACAAGTATAATATTGTATTTTCTTATATATGACACTCAGATGGTGAGGTAACAATCTCCCCATTAAAACACCATGTCACTTGATACTAGTGGATAATCTCTAGCATTCAGGGAGATGCGCTTGAGGACATGTGACCATCCAAATTTGGGGCACTTTTGAGTGGATATTTGTACATGGACGTTACCAAATAAAAAGTGTACCACACTAATATTAACTATCATTATTTCAATGTGGTACTTATTAAACTATTTATTACTCATACAGAGCTTATTAGAAACCCACATTACCCCTACACTACATCAATATTATACAAAATGTTAAATATTTGATTGAAAAATATAGATATTTTATAAAAATACTAACATATAAATAATTGTTGAGAAGGGTTAATTAATTTCAATATCATAAAACACATTATAAAAATTGAATTCATTTTAATAAAGAAAAATTAATTTTGAGATAATATATTAGGTCATGAGATAATATATATTATTATAAAATCAATTTACAACTAAATTATATATAATTAAATAATTAAAAAAAGTAAAATTTCATAAAACGTTTGAAAACCAACAAGACTAATTATAATGATAATGGATTTCATAGGGAACACCTACTACCCTATATGATATTCCTCTCAAACCGTTCTTCTCCTTGAGATTCAGATCTAAATGGGGAAGGAGAGGGAATATTACGGGGATAAAGAAACTACCCAATGAGATACCTCTAAAATAATAACATGGTAAAATAGATTTATCTATGAATCTATTTAAAAAATACATAACAATGAAACAAATATAATTTCATTATGGTAGGTACCATCTTAAAAATAACAAACATTTTTCATTATATATTATAGAAAATCATGTGAATGAAAATTAATCTCAAATATTAGACTTCATGGACATCACATATGAATTCAATGAAATGAATATATATATATATATACATATATATTAATTACCATAATAGTACACATAAAAAATTTTATTTCATAACACTCAAAAAATATCATGCATAATAGGTCATGAATAGATTATATTATCATGCTTTCTTAATTTTTTTATAAATGCATGATATTCTATCAAAAATATTTCACCATGTTAACTTGATTATGTTGTTTGAAATGTAGTAATTCTTTTTAAATTATTCTTTAATTTATAAAAATGTTACAAAAAAAGATATTTTTATATTATTATAATAAAATCATTCCCACTATGTCACCAAAATTTATGGAAATATAGTTTGTAAGAAAATCATCTAAATTGAAAAACATGCTTAAATCATCCACTAACGAGGTAAAAATACAAATCATCCACATGGATATAAAATCTAAATATTTTATGAAAAAATTTTAATAAAAAAACCATTAAAAAAAATTGTATTCATTTATTTAATAAAATTAGTTACCATAAAATCATATTTTCCACATGCGGGTCATACAAAATTATATTACCTGATATGAAGGGAGAATTTTAAGATGACATACTAAAGGTAAATTTTTATTTTTCATTAATAATTGAATATTTAATTTGACTAATGATTTTACTAGATTATTTTATTATGTACCTCATGGTTTATATAATGGGTTGGATCCCCATGGATAAACCCTTTTCATGTTTTCAATGATCAAAGTGATGAGTGGTTTCCTAGAAGAATTTTAGAAGAGTTTGGATAATTAAAATCTAGAAAGGGGGGAGGATCAGATGTCGTGTAACTATATTAGATGATGTAAATTGTAATTTCACATGTTTTTATAGAATAATTGATGATGGAACTTTTTTTACATGGTTTGAAAGCGGGATTCATGACATGAAATACTACGGTGTTAGAAAAATAAAATACAACATTGAGGTGATGTGTTTTTCCATGGAACACGATTTTGAGGAATTCTATAATGTGATAAGGGATTTCACATCATGTAAATACTCAAATATATATATTTTATTTTCTTTAAAACCACTCAGTTTATGTAGAAACCAATGGTTTTAAGTGATATCCCTCTCCATAGGAGACCCAATTACCATATCTTCTGCATTTTTAGGATTCCATCATCATGGATCGATCCGTAGCTCCCTCCTTCAAACCACAGTGATCCGCATTTGATATATGGAATGACCTAACTTAGTTCATCTCATTTACTTTCTTAGTTTCCTACCATTTATCTTTTCAAAGCACTGGAACTTGATCTCCATGTTTCTAATGGTGTTTTTTGGTAGTTGGTTGGTTCAATTGTGTTTTTGAATCCTTGGGTGGATGTAGTTGTTTCGGGAGAAGTAGTCTTTATCTGTTGCTTTTATATGTTCCCATTTGAATAACAATAATTTTTTTTAGGTACAAGATATGATTCTAATATTTTTTATTATGTACAATTGTTGAGGTATCATGATTTAGCACATTAGATCACAATAAAATTGACAAAGTACATATGTGAGATGAAATAGAGAAATAGGTATTGATCACAGGGAGATGTTGTTTCGTAGTATAATTATAATAGTTTTCCTCTTGATTATCAAGATAGTGTGATATATATTATTTTGTTGGTTTATAATGTTGTTCTTGGTGTAAATGAGTAAATAACATAAATCTAGGATAAATTTTTAAGTTAATTAGCTCGTTGGTTAAAGAGGTATGATTAATAATCCAATTTTTATTGATATAATTTTTTTAATGAAATTATTATGAGTATGAAAAATTAATGGAATTGGTTAATGAACCTCAATCGTGCTGATGAATGTTGATAGAAAAATTAAATCAATGTTAAATTAAGTGATCAATTTATTGGGCTACAGATCATGATAAATTGATTCCTAGGTTTCGCATAGTTGGTACCTTTGAATAATGAATATTTTGATTCATGATTTAATAATAACCAGTTGTGTGATAAATATATTTTCTTGTAGGGCCTATGTTTTTTGATATCTTGTAATTTCCTAGTGCCTTATGCATGGTTTTCTTGAGAGATAATTGTGTGTGAAAGTAAGATGTTTTGTTTTAGGGCCTAGAGGACATTTCTTTGTTTTTTTCTTTTTCTTGTGATGCTCTCAAGATAGAATACTTAAGGTTATATGGTTTGGGTGGATTGGATGTGAAGTGAGCATGAGATTATTGAGCCTGGAGGGCTGTTCGTGTATATGAGGGGAGGGAGGCCCAATTATTGTGGAATTATTTGAATCCTAGATTTGTGAGATGCATTAGTTTATGCATAAGAGTTGGGGAGGACAATAAATATTATGAAAGGGATTGAATCTGGGCTACTCATTGATGTAAATATTCGATTCATTTAGATTATATTGTTCTCTTATTTTCTTTAATGTCTTGACTACATAAATATACTTGTCTTGATTTACGTCCATCCAAAATTGGTTAAGACTCAAATTTTATGGTAAATGTTTTCCAGGTTTATCTTAGTATAGATAGATGGGTCTATGATACTTCTATACGTAGAACTTACTCTATTGGTAGTACACCTAGTCACATTGTTGAGCCCACTGTGTTTGATATCATAGAATATTTTTCTAGAATTTAAGGGAATATGAATTGTGGGAATGGTTTTAAATAAATAAATTAATTATTTTTTAACCCATTTCGTTAGATCATGTTAGGATGCAATGATAATATTGTGATTCTTATCATTTTTGGAATTAGTTTCATTATGCATGGAGGGAAAAGATCATTGTTGAAAAGAAAATGTACGGAATATGTAAAATGATAATACTTAATTAATTATTAATGAATTAATTAATATAAGTGAAAATAATAAAAGGGATAACATAACCTATGTAGGAATTTAAAGGGGTGTTTGTTTATAGGATATCTGGTACTAGTAGTGGGAGTTGGGTGTCCATGAGATGATATCTGCAGTTGATTCTAAGACCAGGTTATTCCCAAAAAGAGGATATGTGCAATATTATGTCATGAAATTTGTGTGTTAGTATATGTTACTCCACCCTATGTTTTTGGGAAACTAACACCATATGGATTATGTTCCCTAGGATGTGTTTTAACCATTATCCTGGTGGGAGGATGGATGGATGACTCCCCCATTTTACCCTACTCAATACTATGGGTTTTTACTTATGTTAGTATTCAAGGTGTTCAATATTCCCAACATACGAGTGTCGAGTGTAGTAATGGATTGGGGTTGTTTAAAGTATAGTTTTTCTTGATATAGTTTCTTATGGACTACTATTGATTTAATGTGTATATCCTATTATATAATAAGGATCCTTACATGGTGTATGTGAATTAATGGCTTGAGGGATATTACCCGATGTATGAGACACACTATGTGAGCTGTGTTGAATCCCAGAAACTACATGGTTACATTTCGTTGTGTGTTTGTGGTTTTGAGTTTTGTGAGGTTCATGTGGTGCTGCGTCACCCAGGAGTCTGTGTAAAAACCTTTTTAATGAGAGATTCTCAGGATGTGTGATTTTGGGAAAAGTGGAAAACCAGTTGGCAAGTGGTAGTAGGGTAACCTTGATATTATTTAGTACATTATGTATTCTTGTATGTGATACCTATATTGAGTATCCACAGTGATGATGAGAACATTGTATACCTATTTAGTTGAAATGTTTTTCTCACATGTTGTTCCATATACATTAGCATAACTTTTTCACTTATTCATGGGAGGCTCTGTGGAGGATCCTTTTGATTGTACTCTTAAATACAATCTAGATTTTATTTACAAATTTTTTGTTCACTTATTTCTTCTTTGATATCATACTAGTTATTAATAACATTGGGGTTTTGTATGAGCTATTTGGGATTCAAGGTCAGTATAATTTAACTCTCATTTAGTACTTTTAGTTTCCCATTTAATTTGTAGAATTTTCTCATAACATTACATATGTCTACATGTAATTTAATTTATTTTTATTCTAAAGATTATTTGGTTGTAATAAATCTTATCTCTCACCTACCCATGTTTTAGTTTTGAGGAAAATTACACGCATTAGTATGTTTTCTATACCCTTGGTGATAGTCTCAAACCTGAGGCCCACTTAAGGTGGGACTCTGGGGTTATTACTTCCCTAATCACATGCCCATCCCTAGAGGGGTACACATTGGGGGTAGGGGTAATGAGAGAGTTGTATTAGTGGTCATGTTAAGGGATGTGAAGGAGTTCACTTTTAGGCACATGTGAGGTGTCATGAGATATTAATGAAATTTTGTAAGATAAGTTTAAAATGAATTGTAATCATGAGAGTCTATCTGAAACACTTGTATTTAGTCCCCCCTTTGATTTGATTCACAAACCATTATGTTAATAATATCTAAAATATGAGGTGATAATTATTGTAGGGTAGAAACCATTGAATGGATCATGCTTCAATTATCTTTGTGCATGTGATATAATTGGTATACCTTGGGATAATTCATCATAATATCATTAAATGAAAAAACAATTAATTAATGTTATGGACTTTTATATTCCGATTTTATGAGTGTGATGGTTTTTCTCTTAATGGTATGGCTCTAGGTCAGTATCCCCATTAGGTTTTTAGGGAATATGTTCATCAGTCGTGCCCCCTGATCACCACATGGTGGAGGTTGAGGACAATGACACTAGAAGGTGGACACTATGAGAGTTTTAGCTGTAGTGTCTAAAAAATTATTGGGGATCTATTTCAATTTTAGTCACGAATGACCTGTTAGAGGAGGTTGAAATATCATTTATTTCAATCCATTATCAGTAGAAGCATGTGGTATCATTGGTTGTGACGATGCTTCATGGAGAAAGGAGGAAGTAGATTTTTTTGTTCCTAGGATTCTATGAGGATTTTGAAGCCTTATGGGATGAGTTTCAAGACATGTTTAGCGATATGTTTCTTTCATTGATGGTGAAGGTGGCTAGTCTCTCAGAGCTGGTTACCCTTCGACATGGGACCTCTAATGTGAATGTTGTTATAATCCATTTCATTATCATTTTGTGATGTTCTTCAGACTTGTTGCAATATAATGAGGCTTGTGAGAGGCATTTCATAGAGGCTTTGTATCTAGAGTTCCAATTTCAGGTCACCCTGTTTATATTGAATACATATATTAAATTGATGGAATGATAAGTGGACATTGAGAGGACATTATCTATAACTTCATCATTATGAGAGGGGAGTCATTAAGATTACTCATGATGCATATTTTTTCCCTAGTTTCTCTATTTTCTGGGAAGAAATGTTTTTGTTAGGGTGGGGGTAGTTCCCAGCCCTGAATATCTTATTTCTCTAGGGGAAGCTACTCTAAGGCCTGTGAAAATGGATTTGGACCTTTTTTATTATGGAGGTTGAAACCTCAAAAGTAATATTAAATTACCATTTTTAGAAATAATCTTTCATCAGTAGTTCTGCTTTGGGTTCCACCATTGATGAAATTCCAAACGAGGAAGTAGTAGCCGGTAGTACCATCCTGGATTTCATAGAGATATGGTAGGGTAGGAACTAAATACCATCGGGATGGTCCCAATCCTCAGTGAGTACATCAATTCCATGGAGGTGGTTGTTATAATGGTTCGATAGGTAGTGGTGTAGGTGTTGTTCAGCTTAATGCGTTATTGATTCCAACTGGTGAAAAACCAGATGTTGTTTGAGGTACCCATTACCTGTTTTCTACTACAATGTATGGCTTCTTTGATTTTGGATCAACACACTCTTTCATATCACATACCATTGTCCTGCCCTTATGTATTGTGGGTGATAGGTTTAAAGACCCCTTTACATTGACTATTCCAGTTGGAGGTCGATATGACTTGTATGATGTATGTATACATAGTAAGCCTGTGATGGGGAAGAAAAATTCTAGCAAATATTTCTTATGATTATGAATAAAACCATATGATTTCATCCTCATCTATGATTGAGTATATTTACTCTAGGATATTGTGGAATTCATTTGGATTCATGTGGTGTTCTTCAATTATGATTGAGATCAAATAGTTTTCATGGGTGATGGAGACCCTTGGATGGGTTGAAGTTGTGTTTCATCATTTTCATCCTTGATTAATAAGATGATAATGATTTCAATAGTGATATAGTAGTTAGAATTTACCAGGGCCATAGAATAGTAAACTCACATCATTATAAAAGTGGTTTTAGCATTACCCCTTCGATGAGAAATCATATTCGGGGTCAAGCTATAGCTAGGAACGTATCTCATCTTGAGGTATCCATAAAAGATAATGAATTTCGATTTAGATGAGAAGCATATACAAATCGATGTTTTTTTGCAGTGCAGCTTTTATTGTCCAAGCATTTCACTGTGGGGTGCACCATTTTTGATCACGATGTAGTCTTATGAATTTTCTGGGTGTTTATTAATCGTCATCAATTGGGAAACATGACTGTAATGAACCTCTACCCAATTCCAAAGATTGATGATTTGGTCTATCCAATAAAGGGTGAATGTTGGTTATCTGTGATTTATTTTTGGTTAGGATATCATAAGATATGTGTAGAGGTTGAGGATATCTTGAATACTAAATTCTATTGTCTTCATGGGAATTATGAGTACGTTGTGATTCCGTTCTATGTGAAAAATTTCATATCAATGTTCACGGTGTTACCGAACACTGTGTTTCATGAGTTTCTAGATTGGTTTTTCATGGTCTTCATTGACTAAATCCTTTTATACTCTATGTGTGAGGATGATAATGCAGAGCATCTGCATTCCATTTTGTGTGTTCTTTTTCCACATAAGGTGATTGGGAAGTTTTTGAAGTGTGGATTTTGGGATCAAAAAGTCTATTAATTTGGCCATGTGTATCCTGATTAGTATTAGATGTGGATCTATAGATTGAATAAGTAGGGGTTTCTTGGAAATACCCTAATAATGTTGAAGGGATGATACATTTCATGGGCCTCACAGTCTAATATATGAGGTTCGTAGAAGATTTATCTTGGGTTGCAAAACCACTAACAACATTGACCAGGAATTATCAAGTGTTCATGTGGACAGATGATTGTCAGAATACTTTTGGTTATTTGAATGAGATGTTGGTTAGTGTTCTGGTAATTTTTCATCCAACATAAGTATTTCAGTTTTAGGTTTTCTATGATGCATCACATCTAGGATTTGGTTGTGTTCTAATGTTTTTGAGATCAACCACCATTTATGTAGGTAGTAATGTATCCATGAGCGTAACTATGGAACCCAGTATCTCATGTTGGAGGTAGTGATGTTTTACTTGAATTAGTGGTGACATTACCTCATTGGAGAGAATATTATGGTATTCAACTATTATAAAATACTAAGGTGATTTTTTTCCCAGCATGACCTAAAATTGTGACATCATTTTTGGAAGGAGTATTTATAGGGTTATGGATTCGAAATATCATATAGATCTGGAAAGTGGAATGATGTATCCAACGATCTGATAATACAGTCATGTAGGGATGTATTTCATGAATCTGTTATTCCTAGAGAGTAATGGTATAAATTTTGAAAATACATCTTGATATAAGAGAATATTGGGGTAGTGGTTTCTTTTTGAAATTAATATGTAGTCATTTAGGGTTCAATATGTATAAGAGTTTAAATTTAGGGGTAATGAGGTGGAGGTTTGGAGTGACCTAGTTATTTTTCATAAGATCCATCAATGTTGGTTTGAGTCTGAACAACATCGAGTGTTGTTTTATAAATTATTTTTTTCTTTTGGCATCGTGTGAGGTGGTTCTAAGAGGGTTTCATAGTTCACCCATAGCGGTACATCCTAGCATGAAAAATATGTAATGATATTTGGGAGGTCAGTTTTTGTGGCCCAGTTTGAAGTATACCATTGCAGAGTTCGTGTCTCGATTTATTTTCTTCTAGAAGTTTAAATCCATGCACAACATCCCCGATTAATTACAATAGCAATTAGATATTTATCAGTAGAAGTGGTTGGAAATTGTGATGGACATTGTATAGGTTTTCATATATCTCAAAGAGGCTATGATGATATTTGGGTGGTAGTGGTTCATTTGATGAAATCATCCGACATTATAGGGATCAGGTAGTTGAGCTCAGTGGAGGTTCTATCAAGGAAGTATCTAGATGAGGTGGTGTGACTCAATGGATTAATGGGGATGACAATTTCAGACCAATATCTTAATTTTACCTCTATGGTGTGAAGTGGACTACAACATGAATTTTGTTCACTACTATTCCAGTGTATATATTTTCATCCACATATAGATGATCATACACAGTGAACCATCCAGACAGTTGAAGCCATGTTGTGCTCTTATGTCTGGAATTTTTGATGTTTGTGGATGAGAATCCTCACATTAGTCATTTTCGATTAAAAAAATAGTTTCCACTATTCCATTTGTATGGAACCATTTTATGCCTTTTATAGATGACCATGATGTTATCCGTTATTGTCGACTAAGGAGAGAGGGACAACAATTTTCCGCCCAAAAATGCTATATAATATAAATGAGATGGTTCAGGTGATTCACAAGAAGATAAAGGCAGTGCATGATCTTCATATGTCTTGTTCTGATCATTGGAGGAGACCTATGGAATTTTCAATTGGGGATCCCCAATTTCTGATGTTGTCTCCCCATTTTGTGTAGCAATGGTTAGGACACAAAAGTAATCCTTCTCCAAGATTTTTTTGGTCTGTTTGAGGTGTTGGATCAAGTGGTAGAAAGGGTATATCAGATTTCCCTTCCCCTATATATAAGCCGAATACCCAATGTTTACCATGTGAGTCATATATTTCATTATCATCATGACAAATATCTTGTAATCAAATTGGGATAGATCAATGTAGATGATCATGAAACCATTGGGGAGTGACCTATAGATATCCACGACCACCATAAGAAGGTATTGTGTGGTTTTTCATACCCTAGTTTTTTTTGTGTAATAAAAGTTACTAAAGAGATAGTACATAGAAATACGAGTCATAGATACATACTCAGTACACTGAGATGTTTTGTGTTTTACTATTTTCATGTAACATTGTTCATTCACTAGTTGTAGAAGCTTTCTATTATGAGAATTATTTTCTTATTTTTTATTGTGTCATGATCTATTTTAAGAGTTATCTCCCCTATAAGTGTGTTTTGTAGATAGTTGTGGTTGTTGAGTTGGTTTTTTCTTATTCCTCTAGTGAGGTGGTGAGCTCATGTGATGGAGAAATCGTGATAGCAATCTCACAGGGTGGCTTCTGAATGACCATGTTGTATTTTTCTATTTGGGTTGGTTTTATAATTCCAAGGATGATAATTTATTGACAGGTAACTGATGAAGGTCCCAAATCCACGTGGAACAACCCCTTTCATGTTTCAGATGAATGATGTTCCTGGAGGTGTCCTAGAATAAATATCAATAGGTTTGGTTAAGTAAATTATGGGTTAGGGGATTACACATTGTGTAAATGTATTAAAGAATATGAAATCCAAGTTAATGAGTTATCCTAGAACGATTCATTACATGCATTCTTTTTTAGTACATGAAAGTGGGATTTGGAGCATGAAATAAACTATGGGTAGGAAATATAAAATAAAGAATTGAGGTGACAAATTTTTCTATAGAACTAGACCTAGAGGTATTACAGTATGTGTAAAGGGATTAATAATTGTTTAATTCCCCAAAACTATATGTTTTTATTGTTTTCATATGCATAGTTTCTTTCAAACCCAATGGATGGAGTTTCTCTCCCTTAAGCCCATTGGACCATATGACCTTCTATTTAGCATTATGAAGATTCCGTTATTATATATTGATCCATATCTTTCTCTTTGATCCATAGAGATATATATTATATATAAGATATAATTTACCATAATTATTGTGGTTTATTCAATATGTTTCCCATTATATCACTTTTACAAATTATGGAGCATAATATCATTGTTTTTAAAGGAGTTTTATTGGTGGTGGGTTGGAGTGTCTGTGTCACAGCGTCTAATAGTGAATGCAGTTGTGTTTAGAGAGGCGATCATGATAAATTTGGTTGATCCATTTTGGTGTGAATAATTTCAATGGATTATTGAGGTTATAGATTCCGGTCTTCTCTATTTACTTGTGTGTAAACATAGAGCTGACATACTTTATCCATTTTGATCGCAATGAAATTGACATAATAATTATATGAACCTTATAAATGAATTTTATATCATTCACATGGAGATGTAATTTTATTGTGTCATGATAATGGTTGCACACTTGATTTTCTGGATTGCGTGAGATTTATGATTTCATTGTTTTATCATGTCAATATTTATTGAAATTGGAAATGAATTTATCTTTAAGATTAATTGTTTAATTAATTTTAATGTTTGTTAAAAAGGCATGTTGAATAATCTCATTGTCATTTTTATAAATTTTTT
The DNA here is from genome assembly GCA_963277665.1 of Viscum album. NCBI lineage: Eukaryota > Viridiplantae > Streptophyta > Magnoliopsida > Santalales > Viscaceae > Viscum > Viscum album. The sequence continues at coordinate 1,656,579,152 of OY728126.1, read as the reverse complement.
CTAATCAAATTGATGCATGTGTGCAAGATTAATGGAATTGATTATTGAACCTAAATTATTTTGATGTTTGTTGATAAAATAATAGAATGAATATTAAATGATTTGGTGAATTAATTTGGTGATATCTTATTTCTTAGGTTTCACATAGTTAGAAAATGTTAATAATGAATCATTTAATTATAAATAGAATAAGTAAATGTATTTTGATAAATATATTTCCTTGTATGGAATGTGTACCTTTCCATATTATAATAGAAATGTTCCTTATATTTGGGAGGCATGAGAGCTCATTTTTTGTGAAAGATGAATCGCTTATTTTTGAATTGATAACATGTTTATATGTTTGTTCCTGATGCATGTGAGGTGTTATGGATATGAGAACTATTTTTTGGGCGTGTGGAAGCCCAGATATGATGTGATATTGGGATGGATGAGCCTGGAGGGATGTTGTGGTATGTACAGTTAGGGGGTTCAGTGGTTGTGGTAGCAGTTGATGCCTAGAGTGGTATGATGCATTTTTTTAGGCATTGGTCTTTGGGAAGGACACTAAATACGATGAATTAGATTGCAGATGAGGTTACCTATTGATGTAAATGTTGGATTCTTATTGAATCTATTATTTCTTATCTACTTTACATTCCCTGCTATTTGAGGATGTAGGGATTTTTTACCGTCCTTATGAAAGCGGTGATAATGTGTGAGGTATGCCATCTGAATTCTATAATTAGATTATTGAGGATGGATGGGTATAGGCTCCAAATATAGGTGGAAAATACATCAAGAGTAGTTCCCCCACTCACCATGAAGACCTACTTATGATTGGTAACTTATAATTTTTTCCAATAATTCATGGGAATTTGGAAAAAGGGAATGTTGTAAAATAAATGAATAAATAATTGTTTTACCCATGGGGATGAAGCTTGATATGATTAAATATTGAGGTTGTGCTTATGTGATTCCATTTACTAGGGTTGGTTTTTGCTGGTGGGCATGGATCATTGTTGAAATGATAATGTAATAGGATGTGGAAAATTTTAATGGTTAATTAATGTTTAAATTATTAATTAACATAATGTACAAATGATATAAATGGATAAATGAACTTAAAAATGTTTTTTTAATGGTTGTCTGATGATAGGATATCTAATATTATAATTGGTTACATGGATTATTTGAGACGTTACCTATAGTTGGGTATATGAATAGGTTATTCACATAGTGTGGTTATAAGATATGTTATATTAAGTAATTTTTGTGGTTTAATAAGCTACTACACATAGTCAGTTGGGGAAACTGACACCTTGGGGATTATGACCCCTAAGGGATGTGTGTTTTCCATAACACAATATTTAGAGGACCAATGAATGACTACCCCTTTATTATTTCTCTATTCTCTTGGAAGTTAATTATGATTCTATTTACAATGGCTAGTTTTAAAAATATGTGTCTATAGATTTTGGTAATTTCTTGTGGTTATTTCACAAAATTATGTCATGGATATAGTTTTTTATTTACTACTATAGTTGTAACACGTATATGATGTGATGGATTGATGATTCTTACATAGTGTATGTATTCTAATGAATTGAGGTATAATACTTCATGTATGATTCATGCAATGAGATATGTGGTTAGTACAAGAAACTACATGGTTACTTTTTTTGTGTGTGGTGGTGGTGGTGAGTTGGATGAGGTTCATGTTGTGGTTCATCACCCAGGTGTCTGCATGTGAGCCTTTTTGGAGAGATATTCCCAGGATATGTGACATTATTTAAAAGATAAAAACCAATAAGGAAGTTGTAGAGGGGTGTCGTTGATATAATTTAATATATTATATACTCTTGTATGTGATACTTGGTGAGGGTATCCATGGTGAGGGTGGGAACATAGTACTCCTATATAGGTGGCGAGTTGGTTTCCCATGTTGTTCACTATGATTTAGAATAGATTCATTACTTTTTCCTAAGAGTTTCCAATTAAGATACTGATAATTATACAATTATACTCACCACATAATACATAATCATTTATATGTCACTTGGAGTAGGTTAGAGATCAATTTGGATAGTACCATCTTGGGGGTTTGTATGATTTTTTAGGATTCTTGGTCATTACCATTTTACTTTCTTTAGTTAGTTGATGCTTTACCCATTCAGAAGTAGTATTTTTTCATGAAATTAAATATGTGTACATGAGATTTATATTTTATATTAGTCTATGAATGGGTTGTTTTTCATATGTCTTACCACACTATTACACATTTTTTCTATTATTGGCCAATTCCTCCAATTTTTGTGTATGATTGATTCTCAATGTTAGTCACCTACATGGGTCATACTAGTGGCGGGACTCTAGGGTCATTATCTCTATTCCCATATTTCTAGCCCATGAGGGGTACACATTCTAGACAGAGGTCCGTGATATATTAATTTATCCTGAAAATTAAATTCATATTGCGCACCAAAAACATTATTAAATCCTTCTATGACATTTCAGGAGTTCATTTATCCATTTAAAATTCATAAATACTTCATTATTTAATTTTTACTGTGAAACAATAATAATCTAATGAAACACAAATATTACTTCATTGTCATAATATTATTATGTAAATGAAGCCTCATTATTCTTCCCCCATTTAACATCACAAACCCTTCAATATAGTAACCTCCATATATGACTACCATTTTATTATCATACTTGCCACATGGAAAAACCACACAACACAACCAGTTTTTACATGTTTCATTTTATATTTACAATTCCTTGTTTTCTTCACCTTTAAATATTATATTATGTATATTTTCACACTAAATATAATTTCCATGTGAAAGTAATTTGTTAGATGAATATGAATCCATAGAAAATATCATTCAAGGAAATATCATCTAATCACACAACAATGGTTCTAAAATATATAAAAAAACGATAATTGATGAAAAAGAAATACAATAAGGAATTCCTTAAAAAATATATATGGAATGAAAAATATAATCTATCTAGTATTGAATTTTATTCAATTATTGTTAATGAATATTAATTTACCTAGAGCACACTCAAGAACAAATTAAAACGTATTTAGCGTTCCATTTTCTATTGTACACATGTTTATATCATTAATTCCATAATTACCACATATCAATTTTCATCCAAAATGATAACTTATTTAATCGTTGACTAGGATACCAAATGTATATATATTATTGTAATACTTCCATAATACCTTGATATTTTATGATTTGGACTAGATTTACTAGCCTGCCTAGTTTTAAAAATGTTGTAATATGAAAAATATTTACATGGAAATGGTTTTTCCTATATTAATACACATAAAACTGTATCTAATTCGATGAAAAAATGAATTCCATGAAAATCAACATGGTAACACTAAAATAATATTATCAATACAATCATAATAATTTTATAAAAGAATTAAATATTACATTAATATGTTTCATTGTTTTAAAAACAACCCTTATAATATATTATTCAATTTATGTGATTAACCATTTTATGAGAGGTGTATTATTATATCCATAGAACCACAAGAAACCCAGATTCACTGTATGGATACATAATCTCAAAAAAAGAAACATCATAGAATATATCAACAAAATATCAATTCTATATATAATAATCATATCATGAAATAATATTAAATATTTATTATATTCTTCTTATCATAAAATTTCAATTTATCATTTCATAATTAAAAAAAGTACTTCAGTATTTGAAATGAAGAATATCATCCCCCAATTAATTAGTAAACAATTCAACACAAAATAATTCCCAAAATATCAATGTAATTACAAGGAAAAAATAATGGCTTAGGAATAATTATAAATACTATGTAACAAATAAAATGTGAAATGTTCACAAGAATTATCTCTGGTATAATATTTAACATTCCCAATTAATTAATTCTCCATTATTTTTTATAATTTGGAGACAAACCTCCATTTTAAATTGAAAATAATTAATATCTTACATTTCAATGCTCAACCCAAATATCTCACACACATAAGACATTCTTTTATGATTCCCAAAATATACAATGTGTTTAGTTGAAAAAACTAATACTACACATGTTACATTATTGTTTATCTTGGTTATGATTGTAGAAATAATTATTCATTTTCAATTTAATTTCATTGGGAAAAAAGCTTATATATTATAATAAGGGTAAAATTATTCAATATTCATGTTACACTAAAACGTATTAAATGTGCTACATGATCAAGAGTCACAGACATGAATTTCCATAGTAACCAAAATGTTTTTTAAACATTGGTCATGCTTCCTATTTCTAAATATTGATGATTTGTAATGTGGGAATCATTTATTTTAGAAAATAAAATTCTTTTCTGTTTTTAAAAGAATATTTTTAGTCATTTAAGAAGTAATTAGTTTGAAAATTCTACCAAAACAATTTCATAACATATCCATGATTTTAAAACAAAAAATTCAAGTCTTAAAATATATTTCCTTTATATGAAATCAATATATCATGTCTATTAAGGAAAAACATGGAATGAAATTTTCATTTATGATGTTAAATAACGTAAATAATATAGTAAAATTATTTTTAACCATGTATTTTTAAAAAATCATATTTATAATGATTATAAATAAATATTGCTAATTTTTTCCCAAATTTTGAAGCAAATCTAAAAATAATTTAAATCACACAACATGCTTATAGAATATTTTTATATTAATTATAAAAACCCATAATCATTCCAAAAATAAGACTATGTTATTATTCTATATTCATCCAAAACAACCTATGAATTATTAATAATAGTGGAAGCAGTTTTTCAATAAATTCCATATAGAAAATTTCAAAGACCTGTTCTTCAATTGTTTAATAAACAATCCCCAAAATATTTTTTCCATTTATGATATATTTATTCATCTATACATTTCAATATTTTAACTTAAATTTTATATTTCATATACTCTTTATAGATTAATAGAAACCATGTTGAATAATATTCTATTTAATTTCCCACCAACCAAAATTTTTCAGTTCAATCAATTGTTGTCATTTATCATTCTGATTCCATATTATAATAATATTATTTTAAAATTACCATTACATTTACTTGAATATTTTTTTATTATATAAATAAAATATATTCACAAAAATAACATGTTTTGGTTCCCCTCATCTATTAATCATGTTAGTTACTTTATGTGAATTTATACAAAAATGTATCGATGAAGGAAAGACACATTTATATATAAATGTTATTATTATATAACTTCTAATTCATCATTTTTAGTACAATATATATAGTTTTATTTTTATTTATATTAGAGAATATATCTGAGATTTGAAATGTTTTTTTGTAATTAAATTACCACCAAAAAGTCATGAAATTTACTCTTTTTTGTAACATATTCATTTAAATTGTAAATTCACTTGTTATTCATTTCTTAGTTCCATTATATTTTATTACTCAGTTCCAATGACTTTGTCAACTTTAATAATAAATAACCCAAATAAACACTAAATTAAATTATTCCATGTCATTGATCTATAAAAATCCCTTTAATAATTTATTATTTCTTTTATCTATTTAAATTATATTCATCATGTTAAAACCAAAATTATAATCTGATCTTTTTGCTTGGGTTAATCATTTAAACTAAATCAGATAGTCTATAAAATTATTAAATATTTTTTATAATGTAATAACATGATGTACACCAATATAATCTTCATCATCCCTTAAATATTCTATAATATATTCCACATTAATATTATCTATATAGAGAATGAAATAATATAATTTAGCAATAACATATCCCCATTTATTATTGTCACCTCGATATTCTAGGAATGGAAATAATTATTAACCTTATTCAAAATTATTACTTACAATATTTTATTCCTTTAATATATCATTTTCATTATAGAGAATATTTGACAACAATATTATTTTTGTTTTATAAATAAACACACCATAAAAATCGAAAAGTTTCATCTGATACATAACTAGGAACCACCCAATGCATTAAAACTAAAAAAATTTCAACCCACATAATTGAAATGTTCATTATCATGAATATGAAGACATTATTGTGTATGTCATCAATTCTATTATTATTATATTGCTAATTTAGATATTCTTACTAAATAAATGTTGCTGGAGTCCTAAGGATAAATATGGTTTCTATATTGTCTACCACTACTCAACATTTTTTGCACATTTAAGACTTTGGATAGTACTATGTAGAATTTTAGTAAATTTATTATTCATCCATTCATGCACACAATTCATCTTTATTATTACATAGACTATATTATATTTCATTATCACATTCATCATGTATACGATCCATAACATGTGTTCGATGTATTAATGACTATTTTCAGAGTGAGATAATTTCAACTAATTACCATATTTCCTTTATACCATGGATATCAACTGAGTGAGATTGTAATAAACATCAGATTTATTGTTGGCAGAAAATCACTCTAAGTAATAATACAGTATTTTTGGGTTGATTGTGCTTGTAGAAAAAGATGGTTTCCATGGTGAATTTTCGTGTTCCAGAGAAGTTGTTGACAATCCATGATGAAAAAGAATGATGACAAAGGAATGGATGATCTCGATGTGGTACAAATGAGCAGTACAAGGTGGCGTTGATTTCCAGTGTTAGCCACATTTTTGGGGACCAAAATTTGGAGGTTGGTGGGCATCACGAAAAGTGGATATCCATGAAGATCATATTTTAATATGGCAAGGGAATGAATTTCTTGAATAGAGGCTTCATGATTTGGAATTCACAAAGAACAAAATAATGATGGGGGAGATTTTTCGCAATTACATCAAGCTTCAGTAACGGCAGAGTTGAAGCGCATCACGGTAGTGAAGGGCATTACGAGGGAGCATTTCGGCTGCGGCGCGGGGTAAATGATGGAACACTTCGCGATTACGATGAGCTCCACGATCCGAGAATTGCTGAGGTGCTTCGTGATTTTGAGAGAATTCTGGATGAAATTTCAGAGCTTCGCGATTGGCGATGACATGGTGCTAACTTCGTGCGAAAGGGTCGAGGGTCGATAGAATTGCCTATAAATAGAGGTCAACCCCCTAAAGAGAAGTAGAGAGTTTTCGAAGAAAATATTTTTCTCTAAGTTCACGAAGGTGGTTCGTGAACTTAGTGTTCTTCACAAAAGAGAGGTGCTTTGTGGCGGCTAATCAAGATCCACGAAAGGAATTGTGCTTTGCGAGGCCTCTTTCTCTAAGGAGAGTGCTTCACGAAGAGGCAGGAGCTCTGCGACGGCCTAAGCATTGAGAAGGCTTGACCTTCGCGAGAGTTCTTCATGAGAGTGCTTCACAAAAAGGCAGGAGCTTCATGAAGGCTTATTTGAGCTTCATGAAATTGGGTTCTTTGTTAAGTAGGGTTCTTTGTAAAGGTGTTTCCAATTGTAGTTGACCAGTCTTTCAGAGGCCAAGAGGTATTCATCAGTGGATGAAAGTTGTACTTTATCAGAGCATCTATCAACAGTTTAGGATGCGTGCATTCTTGAAAATGAAGAGACCTACAGATCTATAAACTGCGAGTGGATCCCTTCCATGTGTAGTGAGAAAATAAAGAGGATGAAGGTAATCTTTTTTACCAGTAGTGATCTTGTGAAAAAGAAATAGGGGGTGACCCATGGAAAAGTAGTGAGCTGACCCTAAACTTTTGAAAGGTAGTCAGTCTGGGCATAGATGTGATCTAGACCGAACATTATTGGGAGTGAGCCTTAGTGGATTTGGTACAATGACACATCACCATTGTATGCTCCTTGGACGTAGCCCAGTGAGGGTGAACAAAGTAAAAATCTCCGTGTCTGCCTTCATACTTCCCTGTATTATATTTAAAGCATCATCATCAGATAAAGAAGAAAATAAGTTGTCATAATAAACACACAAGTGAAAAAAAGTGACTTTTGTAATAAAGAGGTCAAGATCCAGTGGGGCAGGATGAATTTTAAAAATGAATATCCATACTCTGATTCACCCCCTCTCAGGGTATATAGGCCCCTATTGATCATAACAATTTGTATTAGAGGCAGGTTGCCTTTATTATATTTGTTTTCATCGACTTGGTGTAGAAGATTTGTGAGGTTAAATTAGTCTGCTCTTATCTCCGTGTGCCATGGAAAAGGTAAAAACATCAAATAATAGTCAGAAGTCAGGTGATATCCCTCAGTGTGAAAGTGTTTATTGAAAAAGTGTGATTCAACTAAAACAATCAAACAACATATTGAAGGAAGGCCTAGATTAATCTGATAGGGAAAATATTGATTCACCCAATCATGATGTTGTAATGAGTGAATAACATGAACATCAATGTGATACTGAAACAACTAATGATGAAGACGCTTTAAGAAGGAGGCCACCAGTAGATGTTATCAACATAACAATGAAATGGGATAAAGAAGGGAAATATAAAGATATCCAGATCCAAGTATTGGAAATTAAGGTCAACAACCAAAGAGGATTAAATACAAGGCTTATTGATTTGGCTACGGACCTAAGGGAAATGAATTATTCTAAATGTGATAAACTAAAATAGATGGTTAAGATTAAGGGAAAACAAAAGGCTGATGATTATAAAGAGTATCAATAGTCAAATGATGTTCAGAATTTGAAAGCCATAAATGCTGATATAACTACACAACTATCATAACTACTTTAGAAGAATCAAAAGCTATAAAAATAGAATGCTTGTTTTCTGATTCTGTTGCTCAAGAAAAATTGAATGTTAAGGAGAAAAGAGAAATGGTGGATATGCTCACACGTGAATTGGAAGTTTAGATGAGTAGAAAGAATAATCTCAGAAAAGAACTCAATGCTCAACATGAATCAAGAGATATAAATATTTAGAAACTATAGAATGAGATAGAATCAGCCATGAACGAAATGGAAAAAAAACTCACTCCAAATACAAACCCAAGTTGAAGGATGCCTTGCACTTGCTATTTCATTATCCTTTTGGGGGTGATGATGAAATGAAAGAAAAATATGTTACTTTAGAGGAAAAGGATGAAAGGATTGTATCATCCCAAAGGACATCCATTATGGGAGAATACAGAATGGGATAAGATAATCCCACTACTATACATGACAGAAATAGAGCCGTGAATAGTTCTATAAGTGAAGGAAATCATGTAGGTGCTGGAGATAGGCCTAAGAGTATAGTTACAAAAAGTAGTGGCAACATGTGTAATTTCTTTGGGACTCATGGACACACATCAAGATTCTATTTAGAGGCCCTTAATACATCTCAAGTTGTGAAAATATAAACTACCCTGAATCTTAGAATAAGAGGAAGAGTCCTGAGAGATCAGAGAGAAGAGGCTCCCAGAGGAAAACAATCATCAGATGCTATTACTGTGGAATGAAGGGACAGACCATGAGTATGTTTTTAGAACATCAGGAGCTCAATGTCGGAGGAAGAACTCAAGAAGCATCAAAATATTGACAGAAAAATGCTGAAATAAGGTACGCCATTGATGGAAAATGTTTTATATGCTCTTATTATGGGAATTTTTCATGACATTATAGAAATAAGAAAGAATGAAAGGAAAGGGAACTCGATAAGAGATTCACTACTCCGGTGGTGCATAATGAGAAATCCTACACTAGAAGAGAATGTTGTAGAATGAAAAACAGGTTTACTACCTCAGGGGAATCACAAGGAGATAAAAGAAAGGTGTATCAATCACCTTCTCTGTCACACTCACAACCACCCTTGTGGAGAGATTGTGAATAAAAATGGAATATTAAGGGGATATCTACTCCAACTATGATAAATAAGAATGCATATTTAGTGGAGAATTCGCCACCGGTGAAAAATAGAGTGGTGACTCATATATCTGTTAAAATAATGAAGAACAATGAATGCATTGAAAAATATGCATGGCGTGTTCCTCATCAAGAACTAGACGAAAAAGGAAAATCCCTACAATGGTGGAAGAAGAAAAGGATGATGACCAGGAGATAGATTCCTACTCAGAGAAGGAATCAGGGGATGTGTCATATTGGTGGAACATCAAAGAAGGAATTTCCTACTAGTGGGTTTAAACCTCAAAGTGTCAGGAAATCCAATCCTACTGAATCTACATATTATAAAATGGATCAGAATATGGGTAAAGAATGCCTACACATATGTCCATAACAGTTGAATCTAGCTAGGCAGTTAGAAAAATAACAAAAAGAGTGTGATTCTCTACAAGAAAGAATCCAAGAGCTGACCCATCAGGGTCAACCACAACCCTCATCTTTCGGATTCTTGAAGTAGCCCCTCTCCCTATGTATATAAATGCTATTAACAGATGATTCAATTGTTTCAGGTTTTAGGGAGATATGATCCAAGGGTATGTGGCATCTAAAGATGGAATGTGGAGAAGTGATATGCTCTAGAGTTTCAATTGATTCAAATCTAGTACCAGTGTTAAAGAAGAAAGAGAGAAACATAGTCCAATAGGAAGTGATAATGTTATTAAATTTGACTATTGTTTCCAACATGAAGTTTCAACTCAAAAGGCTTAGAGATTCTGTTAATGGCTTAATGCTGAGTGCCAGATGGGTATAAATGATATAGGTGGAAGATGAGAATAAATGATGTAGGAGAAGAAGAATTTTTATGGGTCTAAACAGTGGGCCTAACCCTATAAGGTGTTTCATAACATAGGGGGAGAATTCAATAACAAAATCATATGTAAGATCCATCAAAAAAATAATTGGATAAATCAACTCAAATTTTTCCTATTGAGGGGAGAAAGAAACATAGGGAGAAGTAAAAATAATCATGCATATCTTTCTTATCTATTTTTTTCTAACAAGTGTTATTAGCTGATAGTTTGCAAGATACCAAGAAGCAACAAGAGAGTGTAAAAAATGTTTCAACAAGAAGTTTAGAAAAGTATTTGGAATATTTGATTCTACTGAACAATTAAATAGTGAGTAATTTCTTGATGAATGTTTTGAAGAAGAATGAAACACAAGGGGAGAAGAAGTGACAGATGCTGATTCAGAAACGAATCAGACATGGGATATTGTTTCTAGGCTAGTAGATACGAATGTCATCAGGACTATATGGGTATATCTCAACAATATAAATGAATATGGCACAGTGATTCGGAAAATAGAACAATTGGTGTGAAAATGATACTCCCATAAATATGGAATAAATATTAATGGGACATTTGCAGCGGTTGCATGGATGAAGAAAATAAGATTATCACTAGCCAATGTAGAGTAACAAAAGTTCAAGGTGTTCCAGATGGATATCAAATCTGTATTCATGAATGGGATTCTAGAAGAAGAAGTGTATATTGAGAAACCAGATGGTTTTCTCATTCATGAAGATGAGAACAAGGATCTTCAATTGAAGAAGGTGTTATATGGTATGAGACATGAACTAAGAGCATGGTACTCAAGGATTTATCATTATTTTAAGAAGCTTGGGTTTTAGCATGGGTGACCCAAGGAAGGAATGGAACATTTATTTCTAAATCCAAATATTCCAAGAAGGTTTTGAGAAGTTTTGGCATGTAAAATTCCTTGGAGATGAAGACTCTGGTTGCTGCTCGGATGAAACTGTTAAGAGATGATAATGGAGAGGCAGTTAATATCACAGAATACAGGCAGATGATTGAGAGATTATTGTACCCTGATAGTGAAAATCCCTAACATTGTATTTTCCACATGCCAAGCAGCACACTATCAACGAAATCCCAAGGAAAGTTGTATGCTTGTAGTGAAAATATTACCTTGATGATGATTGGGCTGGATCAGCGGATGATAGGAAATCAACGTCAGGAGGTGCAATTTATATTAGTGGTTTGTGTATTTCGTGGATAATCATGAAACAATATTGCATTTCCCTGATCACCATAGAAGATAATTATATTTCCGCTAATCAAGATTGCACACAATTATTTTGGATGAAGCAGTAGCTTGATGATATTGGCATTGAAGTGAAGTCTTCACTCCGAATTGAGTGAAATAACTAAAGTGCTATAAATCTAATAAAAAAACCAATCCATAACTTGAGGAAAAAGAACATTAAGATAAAATATAATTTTATCAAGGATAAGGTTGAGTAGGGAATTGTGAAGTTGGAGTATGTGCCTACAGAAATATGGGTTCCAGACATTCTGACAAAGGCCTCAACCAAGGATGCATTTAAAAGGCATCGACTGGCTCTAGGAGTTTAGTTGAATCTCCTCACAAGAAAAAGGATGGGTGTTAAAACCCCCCTCTCCCTGAGGTATGATGAATTTTTCCCTAATGTGCTGATATGTGTTCTCTACTCTTTTACAGACTACAAAAGAGAGACCTTTGGGTTCATTGACAAAGGGGGAGAAAATAATGATTGTTCAAGGGGGGAACAATGTTTCTATTTGAGAAATCATGAATGATATGAGGAGAATCTACTAGGTAGAGCAGCGAGATTGGGGTAGTGTAATGAGATAGGGGGAGAGTATTAAATCTGACGATGCTAGAAATGATCAATCAAAGAATAGATATCACGATAACTGATGATCATGATAAAAGCAGAAAAGTGATATTGGAGTGTTGAGAGAAGTTTTCTAGCTATTAACAATTGGTATTAGTGTGGTTCAAAAATTGGTATCAATTTAGCAATTGGTATCAATTTTGAATCGACAATTAGTGTCTAAGATGAAGTGATTCATTGATAAACTTTTCATACTACTCTTGTTTCTCATGCCGAGCAGTGCCCATGTGGGATTAAAGTATATGTTCCGTTATTCCATGAACACTCCCTGAATCACAAGAGGAGAATGGTGGTAGGTGATGGAAGGTGACTCAGTTATGTATCAACATGAAGAAAATCATTCTGAGAAGAGTTGTGAAGAGTTTCCAACAAACCCAAAAGGGGAGATTGTTGGGCAAATATCCCTCAAGGTAGCATTGTAGTATTTTTGGGTTGATTGTGTTTGTTGACAAATACAGATTCCATGGTGAATTGTTGAGTTCCAAATAAGTTTTAGACAATCTATGTTGACAATGAACGATGAAAAAGGAACGAAGGATATGGAGGAGGTACAAAAGGGCAGTACAAGGTGGCATAATTTCCCCATGTTAGCCAAATTTTTGGGGTCCAAAATTTGGTGGATGGTGAGCATCGCAAAAAGTCGATATCCATGAAAATCATATTTTAATTTCTAAATGGCATGAATTTCATGAAGAGAGGCTTCATGATTTGGAATTCATGAAAAACATAAGAATGATGGTGGTGATTATTTGCGATTACGTCAAGCTTCGTGAATGGTAGAGTTGAAGCGCATCATGGTAGTGAAGGGCTTTACGAGGGAGAATTGTTGTGGCGGCGCAAGGTAATTGATGGAACACTCTGTGATTACAACGTACTCTATGATATGATAATTTTTGAGGTGCTTTGTTATTTTGAGAGCATTCTGGCCGAAGTTTTGGAGCTTCGCGGTTGGCGATGACGTGGTGCTGACTTCGTGCGGAAGGGTCGGGGGTCGGTGGAATTGCCTATAAATTGAGGCTGATCCACTCAAGAGAAGTAGAGAGTTTTAAAAGAATATATTTTTCTCTCGGTTCGTGAAGGTGGTTCATGAAGGTAGTGTTCATCACGAAAGAGGGGTTCTTCACGGAGACTACTCTAGCTTCACAATAGGAATTGTGCTTCGCGAGGCCACGTGCTCCAAGGAGTGTGCTTTGCGAATATGAAGGAGCTCTGCAACGGCCTAAGCATTGCGAAGGCTTGAGCTTCATGAGAGTTCTTTGCGAGGGTTCTTCGCGAAATGGTAGGGGCTTCGTGAAGGATTATTTGAGATTCATAAAATTGAGATCCTCGCGAAGTAGGGTGCATTGAGAAGGTGTTTCCAACGGTAGTTTCCCTGTTATTGATAAGAAAAGGGGAATTCATCAATGGATGAAAGATGGACTTTAATAGAGCATCTATCAATAGTCGTGGATGTGTGAATTAATGAAAATGAGGAGACCTACAGGTCTATAAACAGTGAGTGGATCCCTTCCAAGTACAGTGAGAAAAGGAAGATACAGAAGGTAATCCTTTTTAATAGTAGTGATCCAGTGAAAGTGAAACAGGGAGTGACCCTTGGGAAAGCAGTGATCTGACCCAAAACATTGTAAAGGCATTGATCCTTGGCATTAAAGTGATCTACCCCAAACATTATTGGCAGTGATCCATAGTGGATTTGGTACAACGGCACATCACCATTGTATGCTCATTTGACGTAGCCTAGTGAGGGAGAACCAAGTAAAAATAAATGTACCTTCCTTCTTACTTTCCTGTATTGCATTTATAGAATCATCATCAGAAAAAAAAATAAGTGGTCATAGTTGTAAGAACCCGGATCTCCGTTTTCACGTATATCTTTCTTTTATTGGTGTTTTTGTGAAAAGTGGGGTTTTTGGAAAATTTTGAAGTACACGCCGTGTACTTTCTGAGTGCACGCCGTGTACTCCCTTTTCGCACTAGGTTGTGTGCTAGCCATGTCTGGGGCACACACACGGTGTGTAGGAGTGATGTAAAGGCTGCTTAAAGCGGAGTACCGAAAAATAGAGTACACATCATGTACCCCAGAATTGCATGCCATGTATTTTATTTTTTTTCATTAAATGCACCAGGGTCATGCCTAATCGGCAGAATGACTTTCTTCTAGGTTTTGTTCCGCTGAGAGCTCCTGTATGGCCATGATTCTTCCATGAGCTCTGGAGCCTCCGTCTGATATCTGTTTCAACCACCCTCGATTGTGTTGGGATCACCTCGATCTTTGACGATCTAAGGGGAATCAATCATCGAGGTTCACTTATATCGCTCTCCTCGCATCGAGGTAGGTGGTTTGTGCCTTTTTGTTGGAAGTCTTTGAATATTTTGTGCAAATTCCACCAATACCCTCGAACGAGGTATTGCATGTTTCCTGTTTTTCCCTTGTTGTTTGCCTGATTTTCGTGATTCCTTGAGTTGATGTAATTGCTTTTTCATAGGGTAAATTGTAGTGTGCTATGAATATTTTTCCATGTTATTTTGCTGGTTTGGTGTTTTTCCAGTTTCCATGCCTAGGATAGTGGAACTGTTGTATTATTATGTTTTTGTGCCATAGAATGATAGCCAACTAGTTCTTGAGATTTACTTGGGCCAACACGTGTGCTATAAATGTTGTTTTACATAGGGCTGTGAGAAACTACTGTGGTGACCATAGAGAGAATTGACGTAAGGATTTCTCCAGACTGTCTTTAATTTACGATGTGAGACCAAATGGGCAATTGATGTTGAGTACTTCGTCAAAGAGTTTGTTGTTCCTCGACTCGGGCCACAGGGAGAATTCATGTTGAGTGCTATCCAAAAGATCCTTTAGTACGATACGAGACTATAGGGGTAATTGACAGTGAGTGCTTCCTCAGATAGTCTATTCTTTAGCTAAAGAAGAGGGGTGAGAATGTGTGTGCCCCCCAGATGGTTTCTAGTACTTGTAGGTTTATCCTTAAGAGGTAGACTGTGAGAACTACCCAGAGGTTGCCTTTTGTTCTACTTTCTTGAGTGGGTGTTTCATGTTTATGGATTTTATTCTAGAAACTATGGATTGTTACTACTGTGTATTATCATTTTTACTGCTTACTATTTACCGCTTACTGTACTTTACCTACCATATATTCACTGACTGTAAGGCACATTTCTTTGGGTGGTTTCTTATTGGGACTTTGTCTCACACCCAGTTTGGGTTATGCTTTTGGGCCCAAACAGATTATATTGTCGCAGGTATAGAAAAGGGAAAGTGCCCTTCTACTTTAGGTTCATGGTTGCACTAGGACTCAAGAGAATGGTACCAAGGCGAGGCTTGGGATAATGAGGATTTGCTCATCTTTTTTTCTTTTGTACTCAGGTTTAGTACTGCATTCAGCATTGTGACTTGTTTGGCTATTTTCCTAGTCATATTTATATCATGATTCATTTACATATATTTCCACTCCAGTTGTTTATTTATTAGTCTTCTGTTGTTTACTCTTGTATGGACTTCTACTTCTTCCACTATTTTTGTTATTTGTTTTCTCTTCTATTGTTTACTCTTCCAATGAGGGCATTGTTTCCCCACTATCACACCCATGGCCCTTGCTACTAGTCAGAAGCCTCTAACGTTTGGGGAAATGCACATGAGGCCATGTGACCAACCTGGTACGGGGCGCCTCTTGGTGGCTTCCGGAACCAGGAAGTTACAAAGTTGTATCAAAGGGATACATTTCTCTTGATTTACTGTTTGGGGCCTTTAGCTAGGGATAGGATGGATTCGGTAATTGGTATTAAGCTGTGCTCGGGAGTAGCTAACCCGTGTACAGGTAACTACCATACTACTTCATTTATTGCAATTTTCTAGTTTTGAGATGTTACGGTTGATATGATTTCACCTAGAGTGAGTTACATGCCTTGGGTTGTTATTGTTGTTGAGATTGTGGTTCTATTTCGGTCATAACCTGATGAAATTAGGGTATTCCATCTCATGCATCATATAGGCACTTTATAAAAATCACATGCCATGTATTCTTTCCATACCATTTAGGTTTCATTAACAATTGCATGTTGTTGTGATAGATGTTCTGTATATTATAAATGTTGTTTTAATATATACTTTGATTGAATCTCTACTATTTGATAAAGAAATTGTTTGGTTTTTACCTTTCATAAATGAATGCCAAATTTTGGTTCTTGAGGTGTTATGGACCCTCTTAAATCAGAAATTGGTTAATCATAGACATGTTTTTCCTTATATGTGATTGTTATGGATGCCATGATTTGATTCTGGAGGATTATGGGCCCTCACAGATTAAAATTTGGCACCTCTTTGCTCGTTTTTCAGTGTTTTCTAGGCTTCGGTGCAGTTTCAGAGCTACTGCTCAGAATAACCTAGAATACACGATGTGTACTTTATATATACACACCGTATTTTTTTTAAAGTCGTTTCACTGATAGTGTGAGAAGAAACACGGGTTGTGAAAAATCCCCAGGAACACACCGTGTACGGTAGGTACACGTTGTGTAGTAGTAAGTTGTCTCGGGGAAGCTTGTGTCATACATTCTTTTTTTGTAGGAAGACGCCGTGTATCCTTGTTCCCAGTACTCTTCTGTGTCATGAACAACACGGGATGATGTTCTCTCCTCCTCTACACGTCGTGTTTTCTCGAAACTCTCCGTGTATGCGTCAACCATATACATGGCTATGTCGCCAACAATACGGGTCAGTAGAGTCTTCAAGTACACACCGTTTTTGTTCAGAACATGCTGTGAAGACTCATCCATGTTATTGGCTGTGTAACTAACAAAACGGGTTGTTGAAAACATGCCCACTACACATCGTGTCCACAGTGAACATGTTGTGTAGTCTCAGTTTATGAAGACCATGTGGGTTAGTCGTGCAAGGAGGCACGAGCAGGGCTATGGAGTTAAGTACATGTGGTGTAGAGCTTATACACGCCATGTAGTCATGTTTTGTCAAACATGAGTGTTTCTTTCCCCTATTTCCATTTTGAACTCCTTTGTTCTCTGTCCTTATTTTCCTGATATAAGGTATGCTTTTTCTCTTTCAGAGTTATGCCTCCGAGAGGTTCTTCCGATTGTATATCAGTTGCAGGATAGTGATCAGACGCCAGATATGGCTGGTCAAGGACTTCCTGTCGATCTTCCATTTGGTCAAATCTTGGCACCGGCTGTTATACCAGTTGCAGGCACAGATGCACAGTTCAGGGAAATCATTATGAGGATGATTCAAACCTATCAGGAGAAGAATCTCAGACCTTCTATAGTTCAAGGAATGATATTAGTATCCTCGGTTTTATCTTCAGCTATTTCGATACTGGTGCTACGCATAGCTTTATCTCCCTTGCTATTGTGGAGATCCTGGGACTCTGTATCTTTTCTTATTCAAACTTTTTGACACTAGACAAACCTTTGGGGATGAGGAAATCTAGTGTACGTCTGTTTAGAGAGTTCCGTCTCGAGGTTTCAGGGTATCATTTTCTATGGGATCTCTATGCCCTAGAGATGACAGGGTGTGATGTCATTTTCGGGATGGACTGGTTGGTTTTCTTCCAGGAATTCATCGACTGTTATCACCGCAAGGTGAGTATTATCTCACCAGAGGGTGAGTCTTTTCTTCCTAGAGGCAAATGGGATATTTGGGCGAGTCGAGTAGGACTCGAGCATTATGGGCTTGGAGGGGTAATGACTCAGATTGAAAGTATTTATATGGATGATTAGGGGACTTCAAAGTTGGCTTTCCACCAGTGGTGGATCGTTTCAGATATGTCTTTCAGGGGACTTTTCGGGTTTGCCTCCAGAGCGTGAGGTAGACATCTCTATCGATCTCATTCCAGGAGCGGAAATAGTGTCCATTACTCCCTATAGGATGGCTACACCTGAGTTGCAGGAGCTCAAGAAGCAGTTGGAGGAGTTATAGGCAAAGGGTTTCATCTGACACAATACTTCTCCTTGGGGTTCGCCTGTCTTGTTTTCGAAGAAGGCATACGGTACTCTTAGGCTCTATGTGGATTATTAGAAGCTGAACCAGTTGAAGGTCATGAACCGATATCCCTTTCCTAGGATTTATGATATATTTGATCACCTTCGAGGAGCCCGCGTGTTCTCAAAGATCTATTTGCCGTCCGATTATCATCTATTGCAGGTCATTCCATCAGATATACCTCTGACGGCCTTCACGAGCAGGTATAGTCTCTAAGAGTATACAGTTATGTTGTTCGGTCTCACGAATGAGCCTGCTGTTTTCATGACACTGATGAAATGAGCATTCCATCCTTATATGGATTCCTTCGACATTGTCTTCATGGATGATATCTTGGTTTACTCTCACACTCGACACTACCATGATACCAACCTAGAGATCATTCTGAGTACACCGAGATATCATCGAAATGACGATAAAATCTCGAAGTGCCACTTCGGGATTGATCAGATTCACTTCTTGGGACATGTCATCTCAGAGGCAGGAGTATCTATGGACCTAGAGAAAGTGAGAGGTGTAGTTTTCTAGGAGTAGACGAAGAACATTTTTGAGGTGTGATGTTTCCTAGGGCTGGCTGGATAATACAAACGCTTCATTCAATACTTTTCATGCCAAGCAGAACCATTTACAGTTCTGACCAAGAAGAGGGTTAAGTTCTTATAGTTAGATTCTTGTGAGTCTGCCTTTTAGGAGATAAAGGGATGGTTGACGTCAGAACTGATACTCATCTTTCCAGGTCCATTCAATAGATATATAGTCTATTGTGATTCTTCTGGTATTGGTTTGGTCATTGTGGTTATTTAGGGAGATGGAGTCATTGCGTACGGGTCTCGGCAGTTGAGGCCACATGAGAGGAACTACCCGACGCATGACCTGGAGTTGGCAGATGTTGTTCATTCCTTACGCTATTGGAGAAACTACCTTCTAGGAGAGAACATTGTGGTTTTCACCGACCACAAGAGTCTCAAGTACATCTTCACCAAGAATGATCTGAATTTGAGACAGCGCCGGTGGGTCGAGTATCATCAGTCCTTAGATTTTGAGCTTGACTATACGCTTGGAATAGGAAACGCCGTGGCAGATGCACTGAGCAGGAGAAATCATATTCAGGCAGTTCAGTAGGCCAGCAGTGAGTGGATGTTTATGACTATCTTCTCTGAGATATATCTAGAGGTTCACGACAGACAGGGACATACTTTCTTATCTTATGTAGATGTTACCTCTACAATTTTTTCTCGGGTACATATGAGGAAGCTATCAGACTCATAAGGCTTTGTCCTGTGGGAGAGTGTGTCAGGAGAGGAACCTCTTCCTGGATGGATAGTGGATGAGGATGAGTTTTTTGTTTCCAGAGATGTGTATGGGTGCCAGCTGTCATACGAAAAGATTTGACGTAGGATTTTCATCCCTCTATTTGGGTAGTTCATCCCGGCATCTCCAAGATGTATCGGGATCTTCATCGCCAGTATTGGTGGCCATGTATGATGAGAGATGTTGCTGGTTTCGTCTTGAGTTGTTCTACTTGTCAGTAGGTGAAGGCGGAACATCAATGACCAACAGACCTTTTAAAGTAGTTACCCATTCCTGTGTGGAAGTGGAACGATGTTGCGATGGACTTCATGAATGGATTGTCGAGGTCTCCTTGAGGGAACGATGCTGTTTGGGTTGTCATTGACAGGCTTACAAAGATTGCTCACTTCTTCCCGATCAACTAGAACTTCAGTGTTGATGATCTGTGATGTCTATACATCAGAGAAATTGTGTGTCTCCATGGAGTCCCCAAATCCATTATTTCAGTCAGGGATGCACGCTTTACTTCTTTGTTTTGGTAGGGACTTCATAATGCTTTGGGTATACAGGTACTTCTGAGTACAACATACCATCCCCAAAAAGATGTCTGGTCCGAGTGAATGATCCATGTGCTTGAGGATATGCTCCGTGCTTGCATTCTAGACATTGGAGGTTCTTAGGAGAAGCATATACCTCTGGTGGAGTTTTCCTACAACAATAATTTTCAGGAAACTAATCAGATGGTACCTTACAAGGATTTATACGATATGTTATGCCGATCACCCTTATGCTGGAGGGAGGAAGGAGATGCCTCTTTATTGGGACCTCCTCCTGTTCTGTAGACCTCAGAGCAGATACCGTTGATTCGAAAAAGGATGGCTAAAACACAGTCTCGACAGAAGTCTTATGATGATCAGTCGAGATGACCTCTGGAGTTTGAGGTTGGGGATCAGGTTTTCCTGCGTGTCGCACACAGGTTGGGACACAAAAGGATTCTGAGACAGGGTAAACTTTCACCACGGTACATCGGGCCGTTTGAGGTAATGGATAGAGTTGGGATGATTTCCTTTCGGTTGCAGTTACCTCAGAGGTACCAGGCCATGCACGACTTCTTCCACATCTCTCAGCTCCGACGTTACCTTTCAGAACTGTCTCATGTCTTTCAGCCCGAAGAGGTTGAGCTCGAAGCGGATGAATCATTTGAGGATCACCCTATCCGGATTTTCGATCATAGTACGAAGGTTCTCCGCGGGTGGTCTGTTCCTCTAGTACGAGTGATATGGTAGTACAGGAGAGTACAAAAAAAGACCTGGGAAAGGGAGGCTGATGTATGATCGCAGTGGCTAGAGCTGTTTGGGGTTTCTCGTTCTCTGCCACGTTAGGGAAATTCAGGGACGAATTCGTTAAGTGGGGATGTTGGTAAGAACCCGAATATTCATTTTCTGGTATTTCATTCTTTTCCTAGTATTTTTTAGAAAAGTGGGCTTCTGGAAAATTTTGAAGTACACGCCATGTACTTTTTGAGTAGACACCGTGTACTACCTTGCCATTCCAGTCTATGCGCTGGTCATGTTCGGGCCACACACACAGTGTGTAAGAGTGATGTGGAGGCCTCTTAAAGAGGAGTACAGAAAAACAGAGTACACACCGTGTACCCTAGATGTACACGCCGCATATTTTCTTCATTAAATGCACTGTGGTCTCACCTAATATACATAACGACCTTCTTCTAGGTTTCATTCGGACGATAGCTCCCGTACGACCATGATTCTTCCCCGAGCTCCTGAGCCTCCATCTGATCTTCGTTTCATCCATCGTCAATTGCATTGGGATCACCTGGATAATTGACATTATAAGGGGGAATCAATAATGAAGGTTAACATATATCAATATCCTAGCATCGAGATAGGTGTTTTTTCCTTTCAGTAGGAAGTCTGTGAATATTTTTTTCAAATTCCACCAATAACCTCGAGTGGGGTATTGCGTGTTTCCTTTTTCCCTTGTTGTTTACCATCATTTATTGATTGATTGAGTAGAGGTAATTTCTCGTGCATAGGGTAAATTGTATTGTGCTCTCAATGTTTTTCAATGCAATTTTTCTTGTTTTGCGTTTTCCCAGTTTCCATGCCTAGTTATAGGATAGTGGAACTGTTGCACTGTTATGCTGTTGTGCCTTAAAATGATAGCCAAGTAGTTCTTGAGGTTTACATGGGCTGACACGCGTTCTATGCATGTTGTTTTACACAGGACTGTGAGATTCTAGTGTAGCGAACTATTGGGATAATGGACGTAAGGGCTTCCTTAGAGTGTCTTTAATTTATGATTCGAGACCATAGGGGGAATTTATGTTGAGTTCTTCCTCAGAGAGTTTGTAGTTCCTCGACGTGGGCCACATGGGGAATTTACATTGAGTGCTTCCTCAGAGAGCATTTAGTACGACACAAGACTATAGGGGGAATAGATGGTGAGTGCTTCCACATGGAGTCTATTCTTTAGTTAAACAAGAGGTGTGAGACTGTTTGTGCCTCCGAGAGGGTTGCTAGTACTTGTAGGTTTAACCTTAGGAGGTAGAATGTGAGAACTACCCAAAGGTTTCCTTTTTGTTCTACTTTCTTGAGTGGTTGTTTAATGTTTGTGGATTATATGCTAGAAACTGGGGATTGATACTGCTATGTATTATCCTATTTACAACTTACTATTTACCTCTTACTGTACATTACCTGCCATATATTCATTGAATGTTAGGCACAGATCTTTGGGTGGTTGCCTTTTGGGGATTTCTGTCACAACCTTTTTGGGTCATGCTTTTGGGGCCAAAGAGATTATATTGTTGCAGGTATAGATTTTGAAAATCTCCCTTCTACTTTAGGTTCTTGATTGCACGGGAGCTGGAGAGCATGGGACCAAGCCGGGGCTTGTGATGCTGAAGAGTTTCTCATCTATTTTTTTGTACTTTGATTTAGTACTGTATTCAGCATTGTGACTTGGTTGGTTGTTTTCCTAGACATTTGTGTATCATGCATCATTTATATATATTTCTGCTCCAGTTGTTTATTTATTAGTCTTCCACTCATTATTCGTTTTTGGATCTCTACTGCTACCGCTATTGTTGATATTTTTTTATCTTATGTTTTGTACTCTGCCAATGAGGGCATAGTTTCCCCACTATCTCACCCAAGGCCCTTGCTGGTAGTCGGTATCCTCTGGCGCTTGGGGAAATTCTCTTGAGGCCATGTGACCAACCGGGTACGGGGTGCCCTTAGGTGGCTTCCAGAACTGGGACATTGCAATAATAAACACGCAAGTGAAAACAAAGTGACCCTTGTAATAAAGAGGTCACGATCCAGTGGGGCAAGAATAATTTTCAAAAAGAATATCCATAACCTGATTCACCCCCCTGTCAGGGTATATAGGCCCCTATTGGTCCTAACAATTATTAGTTAAAATGTAATCCAAAAATAATCTATGCATAAAATCATCAATAGTAATTGTAGAAATAGAAACTTCATGAGATTTGATAGTGTAGTATCCCAAATGTCTAACATAACAAATTATATCTTCCATTATCTTGGATATAATCTTAAGGTCAATGAGAACCATTTTGTATTTCCCTATAAATTTTTAAAAGTATATCATCCAATTGATTATTCTAAAATATTCCAATATACACAATAACAAACCTAGTTTCTCGTGCGGTTTGAATAGTGCGTGTAGTGAAAACAATTCTCATATTTATATGATTAAATTAGATTCATTTCAATTATATTTATCAATTGTGTAAAATATAATATAAATTTATTTACACCACATGATTCCACCATAGATAATAGATTAAATTACAAAAATATATTTAAAATAGTTCTTCTAAAATTTTACCAATTTATTTTCCTAGGGAAATGAGTTCTCCAACTATCTTTGAAAGTATCAAACTCATTTGAGTCTCAATTATGGATAATTATTTTTCATAATATTTTCATCCTGTTTTCGAATTTAATCCTATTGTTTTTCATTATTTTGATGAAATTTGGAAATGTATGTGGATATATAATTCACTATGCATCCACATCCTACTATTGATCAGAATGAACAATTATAATACACAACACATGACTACAAAGACATATTTATAATGAGAGAAAATATGTATCTTCATCCCATTATAGATTTGGAAATTCGATAAGTGAAATTATTGGCCCCAATATATTTTACAATAAGAATTATATAATTATTTAAGATATTTAATTGAATACTATAACTCTAGAATACAGTATAGAGGCAATATAAGATGATCTAAAGTATTTTAAAAACTTATAATCAGTTTTTTTCTCCAAACATCCCTGATTAGGTGAAGATACAAGAATATAAGTAATGAATGAACTATCATATATTCCATGTAAATCCATTTGAAGTATTTCATAATGGAAAATTTAAATTTTTACATATATATATACATAGTACATCATTTCATTGGGGTTACTGATCGATGTAATGGTGGCATATTTTATTTCTAGGAGATTTGATAAAAGATGTCGTTAAAAACATAATCCATTAATTTCATATTAATTGATTCATGATACCCTCAAATAAAATTATTCTAATTCATTTGATCTTCTAGTGTTCATTTCGACAATTTCATAATGGTGGACAATAAGAACATCAGGAACACCATAATATTCCTCGTCAGTTTCCCATACATATCTAACAAGACATTCATGCGTTCAAAAATTTTCATAAACTCAATGATTTTAACCAAAAAAATTCATCTACTGATATCAAAAAAACCATGTGATGTTAACCAAACTATTACCATTCATTAATTATAATTTTAATTAAAACCATTTTTTTAAATAAATAGCTAATTCATTCTTAATTAGGCGATTCTCCATCTTTAATATAAAAAATTGAAAATCCACCAAATAAAGCATTATAACATAGAACATACCTTCAAAATATTCTATACCATACAATGATAATATACTACCAATAATAATAAAAAATATTAGTGAAATAGAGGGGGTAACATGATATTATTCTAAGTGTGTTTCTGAAAAATCATTTAACAACTATCTTATATAAAACATATTCGGTATCCTATTTCAATTCCAGAAATTTTAAATAACAAATTTATTGACGTTGCATTGTATGATAATTAATTTTATTTATTCTCTTGATGAATTAAACAAAATTCATTGAACTCTTCTCAGCCCATTAAAATTACAAAATTTGAAAATCAGAATCATTCATAAAACACATAGGCATACAAAATGCTACAAACAATATAAAAACAAATAAATGGAATAAACAATGGATTTTAGTTCTTCTGATATTCTATTTTTCACCCAATAGTAACACAAAAATAATTTAATTATTAAATGATGTATGTCCCTTACCCATTCAACTATAAAATAACTCTTTAATAATTAATTATAATGGAATAAAAACTCTAAATTTTATATGAAAATATAATCACAATGTCAGTATTTTGATTCCAATATATTTTTATAATTCAAATATATTATTACTGAGGTTACGTTTTTCCTTTAACAAGAGTGACAAATTATTAACCATAGTTTTTTCATCATTTATGATTAACTGATTCTCATTTTTTTGAAATTTTTCTGATGATCTCTAGTCACCATTTATAGTCAACTACATTCATTATTGAATTGAATTATATATACTAAAAGATTTTACATCCTGAAAACATCACAATTTCTTCTGAAAATTTACAAACTATTTAACTTGATAGTAAGATGATCATTAAAATTTAACATAGCCTTATTATATTCTTTATATTCCCTTTTGGGAAGCATTACTTGATATTAATTCCCTATATATAAGGACAAAATTGAACATTATTCTTCTTCAATTATTTTATCATAACATTTGAATTCTAATTAAAGTGCATGATACAATAATTTAGCTCAATTTACAATTCTTTAAATATGTATTCAATAATAATTATTTAAAATTAATATTAATCCCAATTCTTCCTAGATATTAACTAATCAGTGGTATACATTAAATGAAATTAATTTCAAATAAAATCATTTAATATCCCTAATAATGTTTTATTAAACTCATATAATATTATATTTGTAGATTAATATTTATTAAAAAGATATTCCCCACATACCTGTACTTAATAGTAGGACATGTATTCTTAAACGGTATTGTTATCAAACACACATGACTTATCGGTTTTTTTAATACCAAAAAAATTATTTATTTTAGAAAAATATATACATGATGGAATTCCGAAGTCCCCATATTGTTAATGATATCTCATTCCTCCTCAAATAAAATTTTCCAATTATATAGTCTAATAATAACACCCAACTATTAAATCCCCATTATTTATTTATTAAGCTTTTATTTATATCAATTTGATATTTCGGGGAATTATGATTGTCATTTTATTATATAATTAATAATTAATTTTTGGTTAGATATTTATAAATTTGTTATGAAATTTAATACACTATCCCATCATTCCTGCAAACCATGTCTCATCAATGATTAAACGTCTTGTTTAATCAAATCATCCTCCAGAACAATAAAGAGGTTGAAAATTTTCTCTATTCAATAATTGTCATGGACAATCATTGTTCAGTTTTTCAAAATAGTAACCATAATATAGAGAGAATAGATAATCATGGTTCTTCATCCAAAAAATAAAACAAGTTACATAGAATATAACTGTTTGAAACAGTTTTCACCCTATATCGGAGTGAAACAATTTGTTAAAATAATTAATTATCTTTCATCATTTCACTACCAAGGACCATGTTACGTTTTTACATTAAAATAATATAAACATTCTATTATATACCCATTAAAAATTAATCTATAAAATATATAATTCAGAAGAATAGAATTTATAACATGAAGTGGAATATATATTTTAAATGTTTCACTTCTTTTAGGATGTAACTTTGGATATTACTATCTATGATTTGATGGTGTAACAAAAATATACATTAACTCATTTTGTTCATAGATTTAATGTTTATGTGATGTCACTCGTCACCCACTCAGTATTCTTATATATGATTACATGATGTAATTTCATCGGAATGCACACATTATAATGAATGGGTTATGAAATAGTTTCCCTCATGTATATGGTATCTCATTTCACTTATGTTGAATATTAATCCTTAATATATTTATCCAAATTATTATATAAATCTTTTCATTTTATTAATAATGAGGTTACACCATGATATTTATAAGGAACACGTTTTCCATGAATCCCCATCATTGAAAAAACAAGATGATTTATAACTTTTAATTTCCCACAAACCCACTTCAACGTATAAAATTTCCATATTATATTTTTTGAATCATTGATCTTCATTCATCATTTATACTCCAATAACAAGTATTATCTAGGATGATTTATTTTTTATAAAAGAATTATATTAATTATATTATTTCTTCTATTCCTCTATAATCCATGAACATCTCAATAAACTCACAAATGTGATCATCAATAAACATATTAAGAATTGAAACATTATATTTGAATATAATATTCAATTAATTAATAGTTTTCAAATATATAATTCACTTTTATTTGAAAAAATAGTTTTGTACTAGCTTCAAAATTCTCTATATCCTTCCCATAGATAAATATATTGATAACTCACTCTTATATAACTAGAAATTAAAATTTCAAAATAAAATAATATATTATATCTCTACATGTTATTATATCATTAGAAAATTCATAATTATGATTACCTTAATATATATTCCCAATTTATTTTCATCTCACTAATTAATAATGTCTAAAAACATCCAATAATATATAATAACTATATAACATAATATCTATTTTAAATTTTTCGATTACAATAATCCCAGTGTGACTATATTAGTCAAGGATTGGATATATGTACTATACTTCAACTATAAATAATAACATAGTGTGGTATAGATTGTCATGATATTATACTTATATATGTTAAAAAATACCATAACCTTCAATGATAGAATATATACTCCCTTTATAGTACGGATGTATTAGTGTTATTAAATCCATGACATCATGAAAAATATACACATGGATTAATCATGCTCCACATATTTAACAACTCATAAAAAGTCCAAAAATGTATTTTTCCATTATTTTTTATCTTTAATTACACATACTCAATGATGTTCATCTATTTCTCTACAGAACATGGAGAATATATCACATTTTATTGTTTAATTATTCATCAATCCAATCTCGCAACCTCATTAAAATTGTTATACCTTATTTTTTATTGAAAATAGAAAATTTGAATCATCATATGTAAAATAATAAATCAATATACTAATAAATAAATAAATTCGATCAATAAAAATTGAATTAAATTATTAGTCAACAAATATAATTTAATTTAACAATTTTATTTTTTTTATAAAATAAAAATTGAATTTTAATGACATACCTTCAATAAATATATTAACCATGTACATAAAAAATATTTTTTTATAAATATTATCAAATATGTACTACTAAAAAATGTTTTTATATCATTATACCATTTACATAAATTATATAAGATCATAAATTAACAGGATATCACGTTGAATCATTTAAATTTTAATATGACAATATAAATTATAAAAAATAATATTTCCTGAGACAATTATTTTATCAAGAATGATTTTCATTAAATTGTATACTCTTCTATAGATCATTAATCAAATAAAATATATTTTAATTGACCTCATATTATTTTATGAAATTGTTTTTATAATTTTTTTCTGATATTTAATATTGTATAAATATAGATTTAATATATATAAAAACATTTTTAATCCATTAAAACATTAAATCCTCAATATTCTAGATTATACTCAATTGAAATTAAATTGAATACATATGTAATTGTAAATTTTTTTATTCATCTACGAGAGCTAAAAAAATCAATATGAATATATGGGATAAATAATTTTTTTATAAAAACCACACTATTAGAATCAAAATTAATAATGCTAATGAATGAGAAGGGAATTTAATCGGTTTTTAAGTTGCGAGATAATAATGTAACTAAAAACTATATTAAAGAAAAAACACACAAAATTTAGATTTTATTAAATAACTATTTTTAATTCATATTTTACATTTTTAAATATAGAAATTAAAAATTTAAAAATATAGTTAAAATTTTAATGCAATATCTATATACATTTCAACTAATCATTATTTATAAGAATCCTTAACTTTTCTACTCATTATTTTAATATTGTTTGGAAAACACTTCTAATGCTTCTGAACTAAGGTACCACAAAATAATCAATTTAAATTTCCTATAAAAATAGTGTTAATATATTATCTATATTCAATACATTATGAAGCTAATAAAATTCATATGACCATTTTAGGATGTCATTACTAATATGTTTAGTGGAAAACAAATTTTTTATTTAATATATTATTCACCAAAATTTCAATATTCTGGTGATGCTTATCATTAATAGTATAGAACAAATAAAAAACAATAAAAAATACAATATTTTATACCACACATCCTTATATCAATTAAATTATATATCACCATCAGATAATTGAATCTTTATCCACAATGATGTCATAAAATGGAATGCTTTCATTTCCTCATTGAGTAATTGATTTGGGGAATAACATATAGAAATGCAATGCAAAGTCAAATCTAAAGAAAACATTGTTATTCACATATAAATGAAAAATATGATAATTATAATATTCAAACTTATTATAAATTTAGAAATTATTTTTTAGGAAAATTATGAAATTTTTCCCATATTTAATAATGTTGTTACTGATCACTGAAAACTAATCAGAACCAAATTAAGGAAATATTTATAATAAAACTATCAGCTTAGGTTACTAAAATCGTAAAATAATATCACTATACTGATTGTAATTTTTATTTCCTATTTTTTTGATTCATTACATGTTTATTTTCATTAATACCATATTACTCTCTATATTAGAATATTTAAAGACTATTGATATTATGACATTAGTGAGGACACATGCTATCATTATTCTATAATATAGGTTAGGTTCATCCCATTTTGTAAAAAAATAAGCATTTTAAAATTCAATTGAAATGAATTTTACCTATAATATATTGTATTTTAAGTCCTATATTCCAATAATATGTATATCAATATATTTTTTAGATGATATTCACTCTATAAATTTCATTAATAGAATCGCCTATAACCACTTTTATACATTACTATGTTTTATAATATGGTAATAAATAAATTTATTCAACAAAAATACACTATATAAATTCAATTAATAGATCCTATAAATTCAATAGAATAAAATTTGCTAGCTTCTATATATTAGAATTCTTTTTTAAATCATTGGGTATTTCCTATGTTATAAATCCAATAGAAAATCATTATAGAATATTTATAATTAAAAATGAATAGTAATTTGTTATATTTAAAACATAGATGATAATAGTTCTTATAATGTATTGTGAAAACATAAATATAGTTTTTTTGGGTTTCTGTAGAATACATTCCATCTGAAGATCATGTTTATAATAACCATATCCAGAAAACTGATCGCTGAAATTTTTTAATTAAAAACCCTTAATATTAATCCCATTAATATATATTATTTACCCATGATAATTCCATATATATATTATATATTATCTTAGAAATTAAAAAATTCTGACCTCACATGACAACCTCTAATAATTTAGTGTGTGGTGGTAATAATCTTGAGTAGAATCTCAAGTGTATAAAATGAAGTTATATAAATATTAATACTAAAATATTCAAAAGTATTGTGTAAAATTTAAATGTTAGGATATATAAAACAAATATATCATATAAATAAAAAACCTAAGAACATCTCATTAATATCAAAATGAATTAAAAACCCATATTATCCAACTTTAAAATATCTAGAAGTCTATAAAAATTACTAAATAGAATTATTTTGAAATTTGATTCATAATTATTGAAAATGAAAGCGTACATGAGGAAGTGTGAGCACTAAATATTCTTTAAAATATATATTTATAAAAAACATAATTTGAGTTATATAGTAACAAAAAAAATTATGTTTTTATATAAAAAAATTATGAAATATAAATACATTGAAAATTAATTTCAAACTCTTGTTTTTATGAATAGTTATTTTCTCCATATAACATCTGAAATATTTTTTACTCATAAAAGATCACATAATTAAAAATATAAATAATGAAAACAATAAATTACTGATATGATATACTAATTCATTACTAATAATTACATATTAGTTAAGATCATTATTCTATTATATTTTTAGAAACCCATAGGAATGGGAACCCACAATAACTGATATTTTTTATGTAAATAATAATATCTATAATTAATAAAAAAATAAACATTATTATTACACATACCTAATCGAATAAAATAAATTTTGACAATCATTATTAATAATATATATATATGAAAAAAAATTAATAAAACATCTAAATTTTCAACATTAAAATCAATTAAATAATTTTACAATTGTATTCAAATTCATCAAATTATAATAACCATTATTATACGTACATTACATAAATATATTCAATATTGAAATATATTTTTATTATAAGAAAATAAATTACTATAATTCAATTAAATAATCCATATACCATTTAATATATATTATAGTTATATATACTTCTATATCGATGGGTATAAATCCCTATAAGGGCACACACAAAAAATAAAATTTCTTCGATAGCTTATAATACACACAACCCCAAATATAAATGAACCATAATATCATATTTCATTATAACTGAGTTGTAATGTTGTCCATCTGAAATAAATAATCAATTACT
Source organism: Viscum album (assembly GCA_963277665.1). NCBI lineage: Eukaryota > Viridiplantae > Streptophyta > Magnoliopsida > Santalales > Viscaceae > Viscum > Viscum album. The sequence goes on along the minus strand of OY728126.1, from coordinate 1,656,547,496 downwards.
ATAAAAATATGTATAGCATTATTTGATAATGAAGAATATATTAATAAATAAATAAATTAGTATTAGCCATTAAATTTTTTAAATTTATATTTTTTTACCTAAAATGGGGTATATTCAATTTTTTATTTAAATAAAATAAATAGATTCATCAAATATTAAAAATTTATTTGAAAAGATGAATAAATTTTTTAAATCATAATTTCTTAATTTTGATAGAGTAAATTATTGATAATTCTTTTAAATGATTTATATTATTAATGGATAATGAAGATTTATATTTTCATTTTAGATAGTATGTTATTTTATATATTGTTTAATGATTCATTTTTTTTAAATTGGTATGAAAATAATCATAACTTAATTAATATAATAAATAATTCCATTATGTTTCATTTAATTTTTTTAATTGAAGAATTTTGTATAAAATGATTTTATTCATAATAATGATTATTTGGGAAACTTATTTTCGTCAATTTTTGTATGTTGAATTATATATTTTATTATAAAACATATTTTACATTCAAATAAAATAAAATAAAATAATATATTTTTGTAATCATTATATTTTTAATTATTCCACTTTTATTTTCATGTATACTAAATTGTATAAATTTTAAAATTTGACACGACAATTGCGGTAAAAAATTTGTTTATTTGGGACATTTACCATGTTATATGGTTATTTTTTAATTTTAAACTTGTATAAGTAATTTATTTTTCCACATTCTAACCTCATTCAATCCAAAAAATGATCCAAATTTTAATTTGAAGAATTTGGTTTTTGAATCAAAATATTATATTTTATGCTTTCAAGTACATCCAAGTCTGACATATCCATAATTTATATAAAGAAACCCTTATATTGTCTTATTTAAACAACATAAATCTTTCAATATCAACCGTAACATAAATTATATTATTCTAAAAGTCCCTAAAATTGAATTACAGGTGATCTTATACAAAAATACAATTCCATGGGTCATTACGAAATTATCTAAAATAAGCTTACAAAAAATAAGTAATCATCCTACCCAAACTCAATAAAGCTATTTCATAATATTAATCCTATAATTACATGATTTTAACATTAAATAATTATATTTTTATAATAATTATAAATAATTTTTGTATGAATATAGAAACACCATTATCCAACCACTATTCAATCGGGTGTGATGTGAAAAAATCTCTAATTTCTAGGTTTGGACATCCACCTCCACATACCTATAAAAATTGTTTTCAATCAACATCATTCATAAATTGTTATTATGATATTATTTATGTTTTTTATATTATTTTTTTATTTAATTATTTTATATATTTATACATTAATATCAACCATCATAAATTCCCATCCATTAGAAGATAATAATGTCTCTGATGAGTATATGTGGATTACCACCTCCACAATAACATGTGACTAATTTTTTATTTTGAATTATCATGGATGGTAGTTAAAATATATTTATACCCAATGTTTATTTTTTATATATAAAATAATTATTATTTTCAGTGACTTATTACTATATAACTTTACAAAATTTAAACCTTCAAAATGTGAGAATTATGTTAATGAGTAAATTTGAAATACCATCTCAATTAATGGTTTAATTAATTTATTAGTCTTTACCATTTATATATTTCTCTATATATATATATAATTAATGTATAATATATTTATATAATTATTAAAATTTGTCCCTAATGAAATAATTAGTACTCAATCTAATGAAGAAAAATTAAATTGAAAAATTAAATAGAAAACACCAAAAAACTATGATTTATATTTGGAATTTCTGAAAAGATGATTTTAAAATTATATATGTGGATAAACGAATATATGTAAAAAATTTAATGAATCTGGTGTATAATTAACACAAATATATATTTACTATATTCGAGTTTATTGTTTTTTCAAAGGAAGTTGAATATGAGGGAAGAGATATATGACAAAATCTTAATCATCAGGAAGATTTTTTATTAATATGTTTTTGATGATAATATTTTATGATCCAAATCAAAAAATATCACATGAATTATATTCTAATATGGTTATTTCCCAGGATAAAATTTTCCCCTATATTGTCCTTTCATTAGTAACTCATCAAATTGTAAATTGTTTTTTATGAAAAAATTTCTTTATATCCCACATAGATTAAGAATCCAATTTCATCCCAATGATTGTTTTCAAGAAATGTTTTCATGATTTCTTATCTAAATTATTATATATTCAATTAATTATATTGTTACCCATTATTGATATTTTTTATTATTACTTTAATTTATTCTGAACATGTTTCTTTTACATTTTACCAAAATAAATAAAGGAGCATTATTTTATTGTAAACGATATATATTGTATTTCCCACCAACATGAAAAATCAATCAATAGATGATTCATTCATAAATTAATGGGATTCATACGCATGAATTTTTTCCCATACTAGTTAAGAAATATTTTACATATTAAAATTGTAATTTCAATGATTGTAGTGTATTTTCCTCAATTTATGTCTAATTGACCATTAAATTAAAATTTTCATATATGATCATATCCACTGATGTTTGTTTTTATTTAATAGATATACGATCCATTTATATGATTAATTATTATTTTCTGTATGTATTAGGATGAGGTTGTTTATGTTCTATTATAAGAAAACCATTTATTTAACAGTGGTTATTTGAGATATGTTGAAATCATTATGAAACCCACTAAATATCCATGGGTAATTATAAAATTAAATTATGATATAATTATATTACACATATTATTTTCATGGGGTCTTCTGTGAATAATTTTATAATATATTTTGGGACACATATGTCTGATTTTAATTATGTGATAGGAGGTCATGAATTTATATTTTCCTTTAATGAATTTGATAATGAAAGATATCTCTTAAGATATTAAGGACTAGAACGGGTAGTAATCATAGTTCAACAAGGGACTCTATCAACCATGATATTCTTAATATTTAATCAAGAATAGGGATATGGTATATTAGGGGAGTGAATCCAATCAACTAATATAGTCATTTTAGTGATATGTTACTAGGGAAATTATTATCCATGATTACATTCTTATCAATGATTATAAGTATTATATTAATGTTAGGTTCTCATGGAAAATTCTATTTGATACATCTATTATTTGTATTTTATGAACATTTAATTGATATATAATTTCACTTCGATTAGGATCTGTGATATTTTTAGTATGGTTTTCTAATTCAAGGATATAAGTTTCATACACTTGTAATCATGTTATTCTTATGATCTCATTGATATCTCCTATATTTACCCATTTTGAAAATGTAAGCTCACCGATTATTTTTTCGCATATCTTTTATATATTTAATTGTTTTATGTATATTATAAAATTAATGGTTTATATATTTATGGAACTTGGTTGGATGTTATTTATATATATTATTAAGTTGTTTTTATATATCTATGTTTCCAATGAAAATAAAATTTTACTATAACTTTGTGGATCATAATGTAATATTTTGAAAATATATATATCCATTTTTAATATTTATAAATGTTATGGATTACTATTCTTTTAATGAAATAATTATATATTAACTCATTAATGTTACAATAAGAAAAAATTGGTGAGTGGTTTTAGGAAAACACAATGTTAAAGATACTATATTATGCTCTTTAAGAGAAAAAAGTGTAGTTTTACTTTAATATAAATAAATTTTTAGATACTATAATTTGATATTGATTTGTAAAAACATAATCATCAGACAAAAAACATGAAAATATTTGTTTGAGTATACCTTAACCACTAATATTATTTGTGGTGAATATTCCATTAATGATCCCTAGTTTGATACTCCCTATAGATATACATTTCTTAAATCATATTTTCATTATGATTTATTTGAATAAATTATGACCCTGAATGATTGAAATAAATCTTAAGATGAATTTTATTGAAAATAATTCCTCGTTATTTAGAAATCATATTATTATATTCCATTAATTCATGATTACCAACAATGATTACTAAATATCGTGAAGATCATTTTAGTTTTAGAAATGTAATAAATATCTCATAATGATGTCAAGATGGTGATATGATTGGTCATGTTCTGAGGTATATAATTTTATCAAATCCATTTCATTTAATTATATAGTAAACAATATCTATGGATTATCATAAATATCCATAATTAATATATATTTAATTAGTCTTCATAAAATAATATTGTACACTATTAGCAGAGAACTCATTCTCTTTGAGCCTCTAATGAAATGCATAACATTTCCTTTCACAACTGTAATGTAGATAATTTTGATGGAAATATTTCATTTAAATGGATAATGGAAAACATCGATTAGTTATAAACTAGGAGACCTATTAGTTTTAGATTTTTATTGGGTTACTAAATACTATTATCTAGACGAGTCACATCGCATTAAATGACATTTTATCATTCATAACCTATACTTTATTTTTCATTTTAATACATCATTATTATCTATATTAAATACTTTCTTGAAATTACTATGTCATTAAAATTTCATTAATATCTGAGGAAAATTCATCATAATAATGATGATTGTGATGAAATTGTAAAAAAATTTATCATTAAATGATTAATGTAATGAATTAGAATAAGATTGCATAAGGGAAAGATTAAATAATCATTGTGTTTGAGGGAATCATAAATCAACCTGATCGCATCAATACTTGATTTATAAATTATAAAAACATTAAAAATAATGTGTTATGAAACTTAATAATAAAAATAAATACAATATCAATAATGATCCTTTGACACAATATAATCCCATATAATGTAATTAAAACTATTCTTCTAATATGGATATTCACATTTATTAAACAATATCAAACCCCTTTCAATCCCCATTTAATTAGAATAAAAATATGATAGAATTGTAACATTATCATTACCTAATGAATTTCAAAGCGATAACAGGCTCACCTGACAATATGTGGACCACACCATGTTAGGATGTAATAGGCATTCCAATCATACTCTAGGTTACCCCATGTTATGATATAATGGGATTTCTTTGTTCTATTCATACCACCCCATATTAAGATGTAACAGTTTTTCCCAATGCAATCTAAGAGAGCCCATCATTTATAATTTCCATGAACCAAATATTGAATAGTGTACATAGAGAAATAATTTTTTCATTAGTATTAGGATATAACCATTATTCATATCAGAACATGATTAACTTGTGGAAAGGAATCATATTCCACAACAATCTATTTGGGTTTTTATTCCCTCGTGGAGGTGACATGTGCTCCCTAAAAATAAATTTGATAAGATATTATCTAGTGGAAGATATGTGGGTTCAAAAACAATTACATTGAGAGATTATTAATGTATAGAAAAGAAATGTGTTCAATTAAATACAATTTGAAAAATGATTAACCCATGGTAAAGAAATGGGTTCGATATAAATCTAGATAAAACATTATTAACCCATTGAAATGAAATGTTTTCCAAAACATGAATAACCTATGAAAAAGAAATTGGTTATTTAATAATCTATTCAAAACATGGTAATCCCGTAGAAACAAAATAACCTCCATTACAATAAATTTGAAACAATCTCATTAAATCTAGAATAGAATAAGGATGGTAGAATTAAAAAATATACCAATGGAGGAAAATTAAGAAAAAAAAATTATGTTGATGAATGGAAGTACAATTAAAATATCATTAAAACACCAATTATAAAAATAATTAAAATTACAATATTTTCCATACAACCATGAAACATTTGAATCCTAAACCCTATAAAGAAATAAAATTAATTGAAACTAAAAATATCATGAGAATAAAAATATAAATGATATATAATTTCAAAGGAGATGTATACCTCCCTGATAAAATAAGATATATGTGTAACATAATGAATTTGGAAAAGAGTGAAAAAATGTGACAAACATCCATTACCACTTTGGTATCTTAGAAAACTTATTCAACATAAAACATATATCATAAAAATGATAATTAAAAAAACATAAATTTAAGGATAAAAATTATCAAATACATTCCTCGTAATTATAGTCATCATATTTCAGAAATAATACGTGAATATATAATATATCTTAGGGGTATAAAAGTGAGAGATGAAAACACCTTATAAGATCATTTTATTTAAGGGTTAATAAATAAATTAAATAATTATTTGTGAAACATTTAAATATAAAATGTAAAAGTGAAAATAAAAAAATATTATAACCATAGTGAATTGTACACATTTTCTTTACATAACATAAAAAATGACTTATAATTTTATCCCAATGAATTGAAATTAAGTTTAGAAATATTTTAATTGGAGTTTGCATTTTAATATTTATCATCTATATTAATTAATAATAAAAATATGACCAGTTTTTAATTTATTAAAAACATTTAAAAAGTTATAATATAATATTTATTTTATTTAAAAAAGGTTATATAAAATTACCTAATCAATAATGTCTTTGTTAAATATTTTGAAAATATTTGGCGTTAGTGTCAAAACTGAATCTAATAGGATGACTATGGTCAATGAGATAATAATTTAAACATGTCCAAAACAATTATCATGAAGATTTATAAATTTTTTCATAAAATTATACTTTTAAAATCAAAAAGAAAATTTAGTTATGTAAAAATAATTAATGTTATGATCATAGTGATGGTGAACCATACATACCCATGAGTAATGTTCTTATTTTTCAATGATCATTATGAAAAAAATGTAAGTATCATTTACCCATATATAATAAAAATGATATCATAAATACAAATTATTTTATATATATATATATATATATATTTTTTGTTTTAATGTGGTAATTCAAAATGTATAATCACATCTCTTGGAGGAGTTGGTAGTTCACACGTCCATGACATACGTTATGACTTTTTCAGTGTATGAAAGGGAGTGAATAAAAATTATATATCTTATTTTCATTAGATAATTATGTCATTAAAATAATAAATATTTTTTATATATCAAATTATTTATTAATCTTATATTTAATATATTAATTGTAATGTGTGAACGAATCAGATAACATTGAAGAGGTTGTAGTTCAAAACTATGAAAAGTGTGTTATCATATATGAAAAATGAGAAAACATGAAGGTATGCATTATATATTAATGAAATAATAATATAAAAATTATAAATATCATATATATCAAAAAAATAGAAATTAAATCATTATTCCCAATCTTGAGAGGTGTTAATGGAATAATTAATGATAACGGTTTGTGATGCGGTATTTTACCAACACAATAGAAATGATTGTATAACACAAATTATGAAAGAATCTGTCAATGTATTTATAACCACTAGCATAAAAAATGGTATATTAATTATACATAGTTTATTTTATAATAATGTTATAATAATATTTAATTTTGATTGACAGAGTGAAAAATAGTGATCATTAAAGAATGATTTATCATTTCAGGGTAACCAATTTTCATTATCATGAAAGGAAATTATTGATTTATTTTACTCATAATGTGAGGATACTTAGATGATAAGAGGGATATATTGAGATAATAGTATCTAGTTTGGGATGTGAAAGAGGCCTTGATAAGTGTGATGATGTGGAGAGGCTGAGTGACTTTTTATAGTGGTTGGGGAGTTCTATTTTCGTAAAAAAAACATATGTATATTAAGATGTATCATTTATAACATGTCCAAAAAATAATGAAAAAAATCAATAAAATTGGAAATATCGTGAAATAATTTCAAAACAATTGTTATTTGAATTTTTACATTGTCATTTTGAAAATAAATTATAATGATTAACAAATAAGTAAACACATTTATTACCTTAGTTGATACAATTATTTTTACTTTATTCAATAATAATTATTGTAAAAAAATGTTGTTTCTATAACATTATATTATATATTAGTACCATTCCAAATATTTAATCCATTTACCAAAAGTATAGTCATTGAATTTGTAGGAATTAATATAAAATTAATCATATAGATGTTGTAACATCCCATTACATTTTTAGGTACTTTTTGATGTTTCTAAGTACCCCTGTTTTGGATTAAATACTTGGGTTGCATTTGGGTGAACTTTTTATGAAAAACAAGAAGGAAATTGATTTTGCAAGGTTACCGCACAGTTTGATAAACCGTGCAATCAAACCGTGCCAACCTAGCAGCACTGGACAGTGGGGTACACATAGTGTGCACACAGTTTGGTAAATCGTGCGACTAAACTTTGTGGACCAGCAACCCTGGACAGTGAGTTCTGCATGGTGTGGTCACGGTTTGACAAACCATGCGGACAAACCGTGCGGTCACTAAAAATTAGACCCTTAAATTGTGGATCTCAGCCATTAATCCTATAAATGTTTAGATTATCCACCTAAGAGGCCCTAAATCAGGATTTGTATTCTCTTAAGGTCAGATAGGGTTCTCCCATCATTCCAGAGGTGATCCAAAGGCTTGTCTTGCTGAATCGAAGCCGTATTCTTGTAGTATGTGACCATTCTTCATCGTTCTTGGCTGGTTTCATAGATCTACTAAGATCTACTTCTCTTCTTCTCTCAGATTCGTAGATATACGCCCGTTATGGGTATATATAAGTGTGTGGTACCAGGTTTGATGTGTTTTGGTCTTGGTCTTACTAGGAGGAGAAATCTAAGGCGGGTACTTGACGAAGCGACATGATTTTCTTGAGTGTTCTCGACTGTTGTGGTTTTGGTCAAAACCTTCGAGGTAGGTGGTTCCGTCCCATCATTCCAAATTCATAATCATTGTATTTACGTGGATTATTTCAATTATTGATTGAAATTCAATTTATCAAGTTGTTTTCAATTAAATTGATAAAAAAACTCAATTCCATTGAATTGAGATATTTGAAATGGTATTGGCATGAAAATTTGGAAAACCCCATTTCCATTGAATTGGGTGTGGTTATGGGAAATTGGTCAATTTATGTTGTTTAATTTCAATTGTGGATTTTATGGAAATGTTTTCAATTAAATTGTTGAATTTAATTGTGGAAATTAAATGTGTAATGATCGAATTGGTTTTGAACAGAATTCAAATTTATGAAAATGGATTAAAATGATTTGATAGAAACCCATTAGTTTTATCTAGTGAAAGTGGAATGTTTTGCATTAAACCTATTTAGGTTTTAAATGGAATGAAATTGGAACATTTGAAATGGAATAATGGGATGGATACTATTTTAATAATTCTTAAAATAGTTCTCCCATCATGTAAGAGCACATACAAGTCTTAGGTAGTTAGTGTGTTATTTGGATACACTCTACGGTACAACAACGTTATAAAACATACTTGTGGAGGGTCACATCCCCGAAGGGTTGGTGAAGAGTCTCATATGGGAATTGTCATAGGGACGTCTGTATAGACTTTTTTCAGAGTTTACATAGAGAGTGTGGAATCCTAAAATTGGTTAATACTATCGTACCTTTTGGCAGATGACCATGTTGCTCGCTTGTTTAGTTATATTTGAGATATAAACATATGCCAATGCGTGTGAACTATTTTACATTCCAAATGAATTTATATAAACTATTTTATATAAATGTTTTTCTTAATCCATTGTTTTAGAAACATTCCATCATTTTTAAATCCATTGCTTAAAAATATTTATTTACATCATTTGAAAATGTACAACATGTTTTTGTTAAAATATGCTTTTGAATTGCCAAAACTATTTATTTGAAAATGGAACACCTTTGTTTGGATAATCTACATTTTGAATCTGTTATGGAATCTTTGCTGGTATCCTACTGGGCTGAGGCTCACACCCTACTTTTGCCTTCAGGTGTTTGTAGACTTTCTTCTTCCAGGATCGAGAAAAGGGAAAGGACCTCTTGGAGGTGGATCCAGTTGTTGATCTCTGGACATGGTGAGTTGTGTCCTTTGGGACCTTGGGACTATTTTGCCTTTTTTTACTTGGGTTGTAGTACATTGGTTTTTTGTGCCTTTTTTTATTCTGGTACATTACTCCCAATGGAGTTTCTTTTGTTATGAATACTATTTTTTACTCTTGTTTCTGCATTCTTATGGTAAAATCGTTCCCACATGTATTTTGTATGATGCTAGGCGCTATTCTCTGACACTTTGGGATTGGGAACGCCCTTCGGTCTATGTCAGGGCCAGCTTAGTTATCGGGTTACCAGGGTACCTGGGCTGGTTGGTGTTAGATTCGAGGAAAAAGCATGGGTTTAAATAGAATAATGTCAACATATTGATATGATATTATATATAAATTTAATGTGGAATTGAATATAGGGACCTACAATGACATAAATAAGAAATTAGTTATTTATATTTAAAATCAAATAAAAAAATACTCTTAACAATCAAATTTTAATTAGGGAAAAATTAATTTTCAACTAAAATTCAATGTCATTATTTTTTCATCAATATTAGAATGGTCACAATAAAAAATATACAAATTAAATCATGAAATTATTAATTTAAAAATTTGAATTAAAATTGTTTAATTATTGAAAATTTAGTTTTAAATCATCACATTCATTAAATGGTATCAAAAAACCTTTAAAAAATACTCACATTTAATTCATAAATTAAATTTGTGCAAACTCCATGAAGAAGAAACATATAAAATGAATTTCAAAACATTATATTTTTATTATTTTTGATTAAATTAGTAAAAAACACCATTGTAGTCGTAATAAATAATAAAAACTACCTTTTAGAAATAACAATAGTATTCTATAAGAACAAATGACTTATATTAAATTGGTCATTTATTTTCCTTTATAATTAATTGGTCCCCAAAAGATTAATTATATAAACATGTGTATGATATTATATTAGTAAAAAAATTTATTTGATTAATTAAATCCCTTCTAAAATATATGTTATAAAAATTGGGGTAATATTAGTAGTATATTATAATCAGGAAATAATACAATTTGTTGGTAGTATAAATCATCAATGTAACATGATGTTTCATGAAATTGTAGATAAACATGTTGTTTCATGTTTCATAAACTAAAATATTTATTGAATTAAAAAAATCTACTAAAGAAGTTAAATTAATCATTTTGTAAAAATTTCATAAAATTTCAAAATGTTACATTCTATAATCATTCAAACAAATTTGTCCTCAAAATTCATTTTGTTATCAATTGATTAGTATTTTTATAATTCATTTACTGAAACCCATATCATATAAATGTTTAATAAAACATCTTACCAAAAATGGAATATATGAAACATTATGGCCCCTAAATAATTTATAAACAAGGATTCACCATTTGGGGTACATAGGTTGGAATGAACGAAAAACATAAATAATTTTATAGATTCATTGATCATAAAATAATTAACGATCAATAGGAATTTATGGGGCTCAAAAACAAAAAATTACTGATGGTTGAAAATTCCATTGGTTTATTACAATTAATGTTATTAGTGTAATACACATCTTAATGATTTATTTCTCTTAGTTAAAGAATTTATCTACCATCTAGAACAAGAAGAAAATAAAAAGGGAAATAGATATAAATTTTGAGTTTAATTTAATACTTTATTTTATATCCACATAAAGGTACTCTTTTTCTCCAACCAATGAGTATTCACAACCATTTTTTAATCAACCAAGCATGTAAAAAAACTTTTAAAAACATTATTACCATAAAAGAAATAATATATTTATTATAATTTTCATTATACATTAACCAGTACCATAGTGGTTAGGTCTTATTATGAAATTTCTAAAAAATATTTAATAATAATATGATTCATTAATCTTCATAATTCATTACTAATACCAAAGGTTCATAAAAATTATTCCCTAAATAAATATCCTTTATATTCATGAAAAATTTACTGACTGATTTCTAAATGAAATTATTTTAAGTATTTGATCATATAACCTTTCTAGATAAATAAACCATTATTACCCAAATAAAATCCTTCATAAAAATTAAAAGATGATCCCGTATACTATATGTTTTTCAACCCATAAAATTTATGGAAATTTTCATTGATATTGTCAAAATTCTATATAATTAAAAACATTAAACGAGGTTTCTTAAGATGGTGAACTAATGATTAACCATAATATTATAGCCCAATTATGGTATCCATGACTCCAAATAAAAACTCATGAAAAATTCCAAATCTACAAATTTATTATAACAAAACTTTGATACCGAATATAACAATCGAGAAACCAAACTCCCATATCCATTTATATAATCCTTAATATTTACATTACCTCTATTGATTTCAATAATGGTGACCCAATTTTTACATTTAATAATGAAATCATAAAAAGTTAACCATAAGTCACTTACACTTTGGCGAACATTTTTGGTTTATATATTTAGAGAATTATGATATCCTCATAAATAAACAATTCTTTTTAATTTAAATAAACATATAACCCATTTAACCAATATTTTTATTACCACATTATTTTAACATAATCATCCATATTAAATCCCTTCTAGAAATAAATAAATCAACATCATTAAAATAAAATATAATGAAAAGGAATCATATAAAGGGTGTGCATAAATTCCTAGTAGTGGTAAATGTAAGATTTATCTAATGTATGACATCGATGAGAAAAAGTGAACATAAGGGTATTGTTACATAATCCACAAGTACGAGTAAATAGTAAATTAACTCATACCCATCAACATATAAATTATAAATAATGACAACATTGAAATTGAATGATTTATCACGATTACTAATTCAAAGCTATGTGATATAAATATCAATCATTTGAAACATTATTAACCCAAAATAGTTAGGTTTTTTATTAACATCGAGAATCAAGTTAATAAAACCCTCTAAAATTCCGTTCAAGCCAAATTTAGTTGGAATAACCACATATCTAACTTTTATCATTATCTTTAACTAATAAATTTGAGGGATATAACGGGTTAACTCAGCACTATCTTGGCCAACCCATGTTACGATTTAATTTTAATTCTTATCCCTATATGGGACTCCCCATATTATGTTGACATTATTTCTAGGATCCATCTAGTAGACCACATGTTATGATGTACTATGATTTCCAATCGTAATCTAGACCATCACTTGTTATGATGAAATATGCATTCCCAGCACTCCCTGGGTTCAAAAAACAATTATAATATCAAATAACCAAATTGATATTATCGAATATATAGAATTAATTTAATCCTAAATCATTTGAAACAACCATTAATCTCTTTAAAAAATGATTACCCCATGGAAAAGATTCATGTTTCACAATAATATATTTGAAACATTGTTAACCTAGTGGAATGAAGTGGGTTCCATAAAAAATCTCTTTTATACATAATTAAGACATCGAAACGGAACATGGTTAATAAAATTATATTTATAACTATATTAAATCATTTTGAATAGGATTTTTCATTATAAATAACTTTGAAAAATGTTTTACTCCTGTAAAATAAATGGATGCAATAACAGTCCCTTAAAAACATGATTAAATCATAGAAATTATATGTGTTCAATAAATAATGCATTATACACGGTTAACCCATTAAAAATAAAGGTGTTTCATAATAATGTTTACCCATGTAAATAAATTACAACCATAACAATATAATTGAAAAATGAATAACCACTTTAAAAGAAATTGGTTCCATACTAATCCCATAAATATATGTTTATCCAGTGGAAAAGAAACGGATTCCATAACAATCTCTTTGAAAAAATAGTAATCCATTTTGACAAAAATGAGGATTTAATCAATACCATATATACACTATATATTATTATTAAAATAAATTTTTTTTTACAGTAAATTATAATACCTTGAAAAAATCATTATGAATATTCATATAGATAATAAAATTTAAACATTTAAATTTTTCCCGTACCACCTCAAAACATTTGATCCATAATCCATAAAAATGAATAAAATTAAATAAAATCTTATTATAACATGAGAATAAGGATATTCATTATATATCATGTTTAATTATAAATATACACCCTTCACAAAATAATATATGTGTATAATATAATAAATTTATCAAATAAGGAAAATATATATATAAATCCAATACAGAATTGGTAGCATAGAAATAATGGAGCCCATTGATGTGATATATTCAAAAGGATATAAAAATCCACATAACATTAAATATAATAAAAATAAAATAAAAAAATTGTAATTATATACAAGGGATAATAAATCGATTTTTTTAATATAGAATATATCTCAACAAAATAAATGTATGATGAGAGAAAACATTACAAAGATCATTTTATTTGTGTGAGAATACATCAAATAAATAATTATGTTTTAAAATTCTAAATAAAATAAAATAAAATTCTAAATAAATAAGTAATTAAATCATATTCTATTTCAACCATACTCATGGAATAACATAACAAAAAATGCTGATGTTTGTCCCAATTAATATAAATTTCGTTACGGAATCCCTTACACTGTGTCTGATTTTTAATAAATGTCCTATATATTCTTAAATAATAATTATAAATTAATTTTTTTACATCCTTTAAAATTATTATTAGTGTGTATATTATTATAATTTTACTAATATTAAATTTATATAATATTACATGATCAATAATTTTAATGTCTTGTTTTTTGAGCATACTCCTTTAATGTGTCCAAAATGACATTGATGGGTCAACTATGTTTGAAGAGGGAAATTTTTTATCAAATATAGAATAATAATACTGGAATAATAATCAAATTAATACATCAAATAAAATTTTAATATAAAAAATGATATAAGGATATTAAAAATGAAGCATCATTACGATAAAAAAGATGATAGTTCGTTCGTGTGAATGAGTAACGTAATCATTTCTAAATGATCATTTTATAATGAATGTACATAATGTTTATCATTCAATAATTCAAATTATATCATTAAATTTATTTTATTTTATTTAATATACTTATATATACAATTTTTATGATGTAGTGGTGAAAAATAAAGAACCACATCACATTGAGGAGGTAGTAGTCCACACATCATTGAATGAAGTTATAAATTTTTTTGTGTGTGAAATGGAATAATGAAAATGATCTTTTATATTTATATATATATAATTATTTCATCAAAATAATAAATATATAATTCATATAAAATATTTTTATTAAAATTATCCTTAACACATCCCACTAAAATAGAGATTGAATCACATCACGTTTAGTAGGTGATACTCCACAATTCCAAAAAAATGTTATCACATTCCCAAAAATTGGAATCATGATGTTATCTTTTATAAACAACATAATAAAATTATTAATATTTTATATATTATATTAAAATAGTATTTCAATCATTTTTTTAACCATTTCGAGGTTGTAATGGAAGAATTCATGACCTTGGTTTGCGAGGCAGCGCTCTACCGTTCCCAAGAACGATTATTCTATGTCACATTTGATGGATGTTTATAAAATTTTATGAAGATCCAATAAAATATACAAAAATAAGAATATTAAATATTCATCGGTTATTATATAATCATTTAATATGTATATTTTATGTCATTAACCAAGTCAAGATATCATCCAACCTGACACCATACCCGGTCCACAACAATGCCCGAATGGTCTGCCTGATCCCCATGATCTTGAAACTGGTGCTGGGAATCCAAATTAAATAGAAATTAATGATGTGTCCCATTAATAAATGATAAAATAGAATTAAAATATAAATAATAGAAATGAAATATAGTTGAAGAAAGAAAAATAAAACTGCTCGTACCTCAATCTCACCCTATGGGTCTCCACTGATCTCAATATAACGTCATTGTACAATGATTGGATTAGAGTAAGAAGAAACAACTAAACATTGAAACATTTGTTAAATTATAGGAGTTATTATTAAAACTCATTAAGAAGTCCAAAGTAATATATTATTTAACACATTTCATTTGAACAAAGAACTATCAATTTTATGTATGAATTACAAAATATAATTTTTCTTAATAATGTTTATTTTAATTTAAAAATCATTACTCTAAAAATTTTATAATTTTCCAACTTTTATAAATATAAAATTTACTTCTAGGGAAAAATTAGAAATGAATGAAAATGGGAAATGCTCATTTTTTATTCATGGTAAAAATGGGAAGCATTCATTCATTAAAATCAAAAATTATGAAACATTTTTAAGAAAAAACACATATTATATATTTACACAAAAAACACAATAAACCATGAGTAGAGACAGTGACCACACAACAAGTGAATCTTTCTAATGATGCTAATTATGGAGAAAAAATGGGAATACCTAGGAACTTCGAGGAAAATGAGAACAAACTATACATCTGACTCATCTTTAAGGCATTCCCTACCTGGTGTAATCATAACCCTTAAACACTTAATCGTATCCATTTCTATAAGGACATAGGTGTCCAATCCTATTGTAATAATAATAAAATATATCTATCTAATGGAACATTGGCTTGTACGTAAACTATGAAAGTGGATCAATCATTCTTATAAATCCTTGTTACTATGCTAGATTCCTATGTCGTGTTCTCAAAGGGTTGCAACCAAAAAACTAATAAATAAATAAATCATACATTCCCTCTCATAATACCACAAACCATCACCACCATAGCTTCCTCATGTTGTATTCCCAATCATTAAAGAAATTGAACATATGTGAAGTACCAAACTGAGTACAACCCCATCTTGTATTCAACCAACATGGATAGTGACTTCCTCTATAAAGGGTTTTCCAAAAAAACATTTTAAAATAACCATTTAGGCCTTACATAACCTTCCCATGTTAAACATTTTCATTATGTACTATACAAAAGACACATTGGAAACCAAAAATTTAATGGGGAACAAATTTCATAAAACCAAACTGCCATATTACATTCAAAATACATCAATAAGATCCAACTGGGAATTTCATGATACACTTGGCATGAAAAATCCCATTAGTCCATTTAATAAAACATAATACAAGATGTAATCTTCTTTATTTCATGTAAAAAAAATTCTAAAGATTTTACCTCACTAATTAATGTCGAAAATATGAATTAAAAAATAAATCGTTATTTCGTTAAATTTAATGGTCAATTCATAGGAGGAGCATACTCAAAATTGGAATAAGTGAAAATTGAACATAGATAAAAAGAATAAAATATATTATAGGAAAAAGGAATCCATGAACATTAAAAATGGGGTTATAAATCAATATTAAGGTCTAAATTAATATTTAATTTTGTAATTGTCTGTGTATGTTCAACTTGGACACATTTTTTGTTTTAAAAATAATGATTAACTATCATAGTCCAATGAATTTTTCTATTGATGAGCCTAAAATTAATTTATCCACTATGTACAATCAATAGTGCTTTTATGTTTGTTCTCAGATATTTTTGAGTAAAATCTCCCCCAATGTTGAGTCCCTCTATATTTTATCTAACTTTTCATTAGAGAAAGTAATTTTTTTTTCGTTTTTCTTAGAATGTTATTACACGTAAGGTTATTTTTTAGGGAACTCTATTATACTACTCCTTTGTTTACGAAGTAAATATATAGTATAATATGAGGACTCTTCGGAATGACCATACCTATTAAGGTACTAATATTAGTAGCCATTGGATTGTGATTCAGGACTTTAATTCTATCGTATACTCAACTGTGAAAATTGAAACATCTCATGCTGCTTTTTCAATAAGAGAATTCAATACATTTGTTGAAAGAGAAAAACCTAGACGAAATAAATCTTACTATTTTGAAATATACTTTATATAAAAGGAATTATAATTTTTTTTATTCAAGCATGTTAGATAGAGCCTTCACAAAAGACATAGCTTTATATAAATTGGACAACATATCCAACACCATCCTTCACAAGGTGAACTCTGATCACCACCCCATTCCTGTCAATATCTCCACCAAAAATTACACCCTAACTCTCTTTAATATATAACAATATGTGGTTTTATAACACTAAATGCATAGATACCATCAAAATATTTGGGGTTCTATGATGCACTAAAATGATTCCTTTTCTTATTCTGCTAAGTAAAATTACCTTAAACTGATTCTCAAATGTTGATGTATTTCAAAATCCAATAAAATAATAATGGAATCATTCATTTTTCGGATGATCTTAACAATCATAAAAATAATATCAATATATTTGATTTAACCAGTGATCCAAATAAAAAAAATCAACATTTTGGTCAATCTCAACTCTCTAATAACCTTTAAAGGGAACATGCAAAAAATGATTATAATGTAAAATGGTTATCAGATGGTGAGTGTAATACATAGTTCAATAACTCTCTACAAAGAGTCAAAAAATCATGTAGATAGATAACATTTTTGGAAGTTTGGGACACTATTTTATATAATAAATCTGATATCTCTAATCATATTTTCTCTTAAATAAAATCTATATTTAATGGCCTAGATAACAACAATGACCTCTTACTTGAGGTTATTCCGGTGATGTTTAGTGGGGAGAATAAAATTTTTATTTTAATCATTCCTCTTGATATATGAATTTAAATATTTTTTCTTAATTATGATTAATGATTGTTATATGGGTCCTTATGGATTTAATAATGGTTTCTATCGACATTATTGGGATTCCATCTAATTTGATGTTAGTAATAATTTCAAAACATTATTCAAAAATTGTGTTCTTCCTCATTTTCTAAATGATCAATTTTATTCCTTGATTCCCGATGTCGACAATGCATATGAGATTCATCTGTTTAAGACCATTTCACTCATTAATAACATTTATAAAATCATAAAAAACTCATTAATAATAGGACTTAATCTATAACATAAAAAGTCTACGAGAACAAATTTGTTTTTATTATGGTTAGATTTATTGAAGAATTTTTTAGTCTTGACTCTTAGAGTGTTTAAAATCTAAACAATTCTATTTGAGGAGGTAATATTTCCATTAATCTTATTATTGGAAAAAAATTTAGTACTATGTACTGGAGTTATATCATCAAGGTGCCTAAATGTTTGGGTTTTACAGATTCTGTTATCACAACCATCAAAACTATTATCAACTCGAACTATATTTATTTTCTAGTTAATTTCTCTACCATGAGATATTTAAATGCACCAAATGTGTAATGAATGGTGACCCCCTCTCTTATATTATTTTCTCTATTGAAAAAGTCTATCTTAGTATCCATCTCACTATTCTTTTGGACCAGAACAAACAAAACAACATTCATATTTCTAGGAATATGAATGCTCCCACACATAAGTAATATATAGATGAGATCATTATTTTCCTAGAAGTTGATAAAAGGAATATTTGAAACATCAATTGTACCATCTCTCATTATAAACAGGTTTCTAGTTAAGATAAGATATATTAAAATAACTATATCATCATTTTGAAAAAAATTACCATTTAAGGAAATGTAATATTGTTGTTAATCATGTAATAAATGACGGTGCTTACGCATTTACTTATCTTGGTGTTGCCAGTTTATATGGTAGACCCTAGTCTTGTTAGTTTTATACAATAGTTGATCATGTTCTTAATCAGGTATCTTCATAGAAAGGTAAATAACCCTCTCTTTAAGGAATAATCCTCCTTAATAAAATCATCACTTGTTTCTAAAATGATTTATTGGAATTTTAATGGCTCAATAATATTATAAAATATTGAATATTTCAATTAAAAAATCTGGATCGATAGCACTCTATAATTAAAACATGAAACCATCCCCTATTTGAATTATTGGAATCCTATTGATAATTTTGGTATTGTAATCAATAATATTATGTTTCTAATGAATCCCTTCAATCTAGACTAACATGGAACCTTATTTTAAATAAATCAGATTCAATCATTTTTTATCAAAAAAATATTTCATGAGAGACTAATGAAATGTATCTAAAATTTATTTAAATCTTTTATATATCCATTAATTAACCAATATTATTACAAAAATATGAAAAATTATATAATTATGTTTTCTAGGTAATCCTACATGAATTTTTGGTCTGATAAAGGACCATTATTCCCTTAATATTAATGAATTATTCTTATGAAATTATATAGTTTACCAATTATTCTATTTAATATAAGATAAATTAACTAAATGACAATATCCATAACACTTTTATTCATGTCATTTAAAACTAACCCTTATCTAACATTGACAAATATTTAATTTGGGAGCCTTCTCATAAAGGTATCTATAACTCAAAAAAATTATAATCATTATTTTTGTAACTCTAAAAATGATTTTGGTTGGATACTTTTTTTAAAAAACCATGGATAAATCCTTCAAT
The DNA here is from genome assembly GCA_963277665.1 of Viscum album. Classification (NCBI taxonomy): domain Eukaryota; kingdom Viridiplantae; phylum Streptophyta; class Magnoliopsida; order Santalales; family Viscaceae; genus Viscum; species Viscum album. The sequence continues at coordinate 1,656,527,208 of OY728126.1, read as the reverse complement.
ATTCACTCTTATTTGGAGACATTCTCAATACAGGGTTCCCCCATAAATGTTCCAAAAACTTTTTTGAATTAAACTCTACTCTAAATTTTGACTCTATAACAAAAATAGAGAACATGTTAATAATCTATTTCTTTCATTTTCTAGTTCTTTTGATCTTCCGAACTAATCTTGTGGAAATTTTTATTACAGATGGATGATTAATTACTCCATCAATTATTAACTGATGTGATGTGTGAAAATGGAATTCTCTAAATAAATTAAGATCATTTTCCTTTTTTCTATTTTTGTGCATCATTATGTGATCTAATATGATATAAATACTTTTAGTCATATAAATTTTCCATTCATCGATAATACAGGTCGTAGGAGGAACCTTATTTCCATATGTGAATCTACATCTATGAAAAAATACTATTTTATCATCATTTTGAATGAAATTGGGATTCAAAAGCATCTTCATATTGATGGAATTTGTTGCCAACCCCAACACACTTTTTAAGTGTTCTGGGTAGTGCCATTTTTTTGGCTGGATTAATGTCAAAATGAATAGTGCTTCCAAAGGGAATCCGGGTCCCACGTGTTGTGGAGAAATCTTCAGGAATCACCTTGGTAAGATCCTATGATGATTTATTGAAATATGTGGTATTTCCTTTTCTTTGGTGTCCAAAATGATTAGTATGATACATTCTATTTCATTCACATAACACAATGGTTGGAACAATATTTTGATTGAACATGATTTGAAAACCATTTTCAATGTGAATTGGAATGATGTGACCAATCTTGTGTCACCGAATACTACCAATTGGAAGGATAAAATCTAATTTCTTCTTGATATCAACTATATCATCACTTGAATTTATCGTGAAGCAAACATGGTTACAGATTTCCTCACTAATAGAGGTTTAAATCAAAACATTACCTGGCTCGAAGACCTTTATACTGATTTACATCCTCTTTGTGATAAGGATTGAAATATTATTCCATCTTATAGATTAATGTAACATCATCATTTTATCATATGTGCTCTTTGGTATTTTTTCCAATGAAGTACCTTCATCAAATATATAATAATAATAATAATATTCATATATATTATTAAAACAATTGAAAAAAATATTTTATTTAAATATTTAAAAAATATTTTTTTTTTGAACATAGAAAGACAACATGGTTTGGTCCCATGTTCTGTCAGACCATACACCAACCAGGAACACTGTACTAGAGAGAGGGGACACATGTATGGGCTAACTGAATACTTTCCAAATCATGTGTTGGTCGTGTTGCATGCTAATGTATGGCAACAGAGAGGAACTGAATGGTTGATGCTCAGTTTCCCAAACTGTGTGCATCCCATGAACCGAAATACTAAACACCCCACTCAAGAATTTCATTTATATGGGTGGGGATGCATGGTTTACCCAAACCGTGCTCAAATCTTGCAGAATCCCAAAACCCACCCGAGACTCCTAAAATTCAAAAATATTATCCAGGACTCTACCTGAAACTCCACCAAATAGATCCAAACCCATGATAAGAATAATATAAAAGAATTAAAAAAGACATGGGGTAAAAATGAACCGCACCAAAAACACATTCAAGTACATGAAAGTCTTTTAGTAAAACAAGTAATTAAACTAAAATTCATGCCTGATCAAAACCAAGTGGAACCCCATTCCTCGGGGGGACCATTCATTACATAAGTCACTCCTGACTGAACATGAAGAAACCACAACACATGAATAATGGTATAACATTACAAGGGTTATTCCCACTACAAAAAGTCAACTATCATGAGAAAATTAAATATTCCAACAAGACCACCAAACCCTGGGAACTCGCAATAGTTGATTACCCAATCATCTCCAAATTAATTAAAACACACTCTCTCATCGTGACTAAAGACTCGAGAACTACCAATATGAACTAGTCCAACATCCTTATATGAGTGAAACATCACTACAAATGAATCTAATAGTTCTCCATATATGGTAACGATCCCAACACTGAGAGATAAGTACAAAAAAATAAATTCAAACAAAATAGAGAACCCGTACAAGAGAAAGTGTAATTGATTTCCATAAGCACATATATCTCCAAATAGGCATAACTAAAACTGAAACTGGCCCATATGAGAGATGATGATAGTTTTAGGAAATATGAATGATTTAAAATGGCACATTAATAACAAAAGGATGAGATCATGAGAAAAAATGATTACAATGTCTCTTATATAGATAAATGAAACTCACAACAAGAAGATAATTACAATAGGGGTCTAGAACTATCTGTATTACAACACTAGAGACCCAAAATTGGAACTTTTTTTCACTCACCAAAGGATTTCTTTACAATGTATTAGCTTCACCCTGAGGCTTGTTGTAGTACATTGATGACATAAGCATCTCGTCTCTCATAGTCTGCAAGTAACACCCTTTGATCACAATGATTTTTTAGAGCAATGATTTTGGAAATAATTTTATAGATTTCCCAAACAACCACAACAATGAAATTATTTTGGTGGATTGAGAATTGAGGGTTTCAGTTTCTCGAACCAGCTATACTGGTGATGAATAATGAACAGCCTGAAGATCAATTCATCATACCCAATGAAGGAGACCTTTCCAAAATAGGATTCTTTAGCAATCTCCTCTCACCATATAGGGAACCATCATTAGAATAAATAGACAACCGATTTAAAACTATCCACACTATAGAAAAAAACTGTATATTTCGGACAACATATACCTTCATATCCATAGATATTTTTTAATAATCATGGGCCCCACCATAGCCTCACCTTTACCTCCCCATGATCAAATCACAACATGAAAGTGGATTATAACAACCTTTATAGTACCCTAACATGAAAATATGATGGGAAACCCCCCTTCATCGGTTCATATATAGATCTCCATACTAGTTCAAAACAACTTAAAACCTCACTACATCAAGTGATCTAGGAAACACATTCAATTTCTATGAGACACTCTATCTCCTCCATCAAACGTTGATCACCATAAAAAATGGGAATCAACCAGAATGATTTCCATTACAATAATCATCTTAGAGTTTATGTAAGACAATGACTAAATCAAACAAGACACATTTGGGACCTTTATCTATAGAATAATTAAAAATGAAAAATAATACAATACCGAATCAACACCAAACCAAGGATCAACCAAGAGTATATCACCAAAAAAACTCCATGATCGTAGACAATCACATTATATAACGAAATCAAATCCAGAACAAATAACAACCAAAATAAAACCCCAATGATATCACAAAACAAGATAATATTCCTCTTTTAAAATTCTCTATTTTACAAATTCACATAACCTAAAATTAATCCACCAATGAAATAATAAATCAATTTCTATTTCAAATATCATTCTAACAACACAGATTAAAATTTCAAAACACAATCCCATTTTATCCCCTATAAACTAAAAATATATTTAGAAAAGATTACAATTTTTACCAGAAACCATTTTCATTTTCTAAGACAACATTGAAAACCTGTATATATATTTGATTATAAAATACTAACCCATGATATACCATGAAAATTCCCATATGTATTTTTCCCAACTTCAACATATATCATCCAAAAATACATTACAACATTCAAAATCCCTTCACATGCACGCATATGTGAACATCCATAAGGAGCACCAAGGGAGACACATACCATTTTCCATCAAAACCAATCATTTACCACATAATTTTCATTTCAAATATTATAAAAAATTTCAAATCTCAAAAATGTATCTTTCTTATTCTAATTAAAATACTAGTTTTTATATTTTTTTAAATTCCAACCATTTAAATCAAGCATCATTTCATAACTCATGAAGGAACCCCAAAACAAATTTAAATGATCATCATCCTAAAACAACACTCACACTGAATCACCTAGATGGTGAATTTTGGTATTTCCAAATGTGGATAAATTTTTTAAAAGATTATGATCCATGAAATCACCAACCACTTGTAGTGTATCAAACCATACTCATGGGTCTACATGGGTCCCTAAAAATAATATGTAGGTAGTGAAACATCAGCTCACAACCTTGGTCATCCCCCATAAATACGAACCAAAACAGAGACTCAAATCCTAGACTACCCATGGAAACTTGAGGATAAGAATGAGTAAGAGTTCTCAATGCTCTTCTCGTACCTTCATTTAAATTCAGGACAATCCTACTATCCCACTACCTTATATCTCAAATATCAAAGGCCTCATCTGATTCATTTTTCTAAATAAGATATGATATCATCTAACCCGACATCAAACACATTCCGTGATAAGACTTAATGCGAATTCCTGATCCCCACGGGTTGGAATCAAGTTCAATTAATCCATAATAATTAAATATTAGCCTTTTGGACCATAATACATTGACAATAAATAAAACAAAAGATAATAGTGGAATGTCAAATAAAATTGCTCATATCGCTATGTGACCCTATGGGTCACCACTGACCTCAAACCAACATCGAACTATGGTAACAAGAAATGGGAAAGAAGCAGCACTAGAAGCTAAAAAATATAAAACTATAGGCATGAATATTAATAATATGTAAGCATGCCCATGTAATTAATACCCTAATGCAGTTACAATAAAAAAAAGATTTAACAATTTTTGTTTTGAAAAAAATATATATAAACCCTATATTTTCACTCACGTTCATTTTATAATATCCAAATCACAATCCATTACCCTTTTAAATTTAAACAAGGAACATTTAATAAAGTAAAAATATATTATTGGGAAAAAATAATTGAAAATAGTTAGGAAATGTTCATTTTTCATTCATGGGGAAAAGGGGAAAACATTTATTCATTAAATTAAAATATATGAAATTTATTTATAAAAAAAGAATATAGTACATATTTACCATGAAAACCCTATGAACCTTGAGTAGAGGCAATAATCACACTTTTAGTGGAATTGGATAACGAAACTATCAATGTTGAAAATATGGGAATACTGTGTAAATAAGAGAAAACCCGAAAATACTATTCATGTGACTGATCTTGGTATATTTCTTCACCCAATGACATCATAATGCCCAAATACACAAATTTATATATACATGGCCTAACAGAGGGATCCAATCCCATAGTTATAATAACAAAATACACATTGATATGTGAAACTAGCTAGTGCATAAACTATAAAAGTGAAAAAAATCATTCTCATAAATCATCTTAGCTCTTTTAGGATCCAATGTCATGTTCACAATGGGGGTTCCAAAAAAATGAACCGAATCAAACATACAATAAATCATATAATCACACAATATAGAACCACCCCACCATCCATGAGGAGTTTTCTCATGCCTTAATACTATAATCACATAGGGTAACCCCCAAACCAAGGACACTCACATCTCATCATCAACCAACAAGGAAACTGACTCCCTTAATAAGTGGTTTTCCAGCAAAATGATTTTAAAATCACAAACCTGAGATCACATAATATTCACATGTCAAAATGCCTTTTAATGAATAATTCAAACACAACATTGAAACTAAGAAACCTAATTGGACACCCATCTGTGAAATCCAAACCATCCTAGTAAATTCAATTAACTTCAATAAGAGAGAGACAATTATTTCATTATACACATGGGAAGTAAAACACAATTAATGAATTTAATACCACATAATACATGAGGGAAACCACATTACTTCAAGTCAAACAATTATTCTAAAAACTATACACCACTAATCAATATGGAAACTATGGAAAAAAACATGAAATCAATATTTTATTGAATTTAAATTTCTATATATAGGGGTTATTAAATTAAAAAGGGGGAATTGAAAATTTGACACTTGGGAACTTGTCAAATTAGGTGGTGACCACTCAACATTACCCTACACTCACACACGCATACACACTTATATGAATATTACTTAGTCCACAAAACCTATTCATCATATAACATCTGAAATATTGATATTGTATATATATATATATATATATACATACCTATGTATGTACATGCACACCACCAAAGAGCCACCTAATTTCATACAAAAAATTCTTTGGTTCCCAAATTTATACTAGGATCAAAAATAATGGTTCAAAATAAAACAATGGAATAAAAACAATACCCAGAGTGGTGTTGTTAGGCTGAGAAGTGATAATCCACTTCACCGCCAGTTGTGGATGTTGTAATATGATCAAGGTCGACTAAAGAGACCTTCCACACAACTTATCATAAAAAAAACAAAAAAATTGGATTAACCCCTACTTAGTATTTCGACAGAGTAAAAATGGGTGATAGAAGACCCAAAAATGGTTGATATGAAGTATAATAAGGAGGGAGAATGTCATAAATCAATGATATGAAGTGAATTTGTGTAGAAACTCGGGTATTTTTTCGAGAATAAGAGAGGCCTAATTTTTAGGGAGATGAGTGACCATGATATAAGTGGGGGTACACCATACAAGATACGAAGGTTGAAATGATAACAAGGGGAAATAATGAGATAAATAAAGAAAAAATAAAAATAAAAATTTAAAAAATTCAAGTAAACAAAAAAACCCATCTTAATAATAATAATAACAATAATTATATCAATAATAATTATAATAATAAAAATAATTATTGTTATTATAATTTTTCAAAAAATTACATAAATATTACATTATTTATATATTTTATTTCTAAATAATTTTATATTACTTTTCTACAATGTATGCCCAAATGTATAATCCTTATAGTAAGCTAGACAGTGCACCAACCGTGCACACCCTACGGGAGAGAATGGGCACACGCACATCTAGCTGCAGAGTTTCCAATTAGTGTTCTTAATCTATTGAATCCTTTATCTGAGTATGGACCAAAACCAAATGATTACCATATGTTTTTCCAAACCATGTGCAACCTTTGGGCCTCACTACATTCCACACAAATCAAGCATCACATTTTCTTGGGCAGTGTCGCACGGTTTACCCTAACCGTTCATAAAATGTGTAAAAGCAAAAAACCCACTAGAGACATCTAATATTAATTGTTTTAAGTTGGGGATAAACCCAAACCTCAGCCAAATATATTAAAATCCAATAAAATAATAAAATTTAAATGGACATAATGTTAAAAATAATGTGTTTTATAAATGAAATATATGAAATGTAATACTTAGAGAATTTCACCGCTTTCTACGATTAACTCATTTTTGATTTCAATAGATGACTACATTAGTTTTAATTAATCCTAATGTGTTGTTTCATATATTATTGAAGGGAATTTGGGAGTTTTCTTATGATAGAAATTTTTGAGAGGTGTAAATACATTGGTAGTATGAGTTTCATTTTATAGTGAAGGGTGAGTGGAATTCTTATATGTATTAAAAATTAACAATTATTTGGAGGTCTCCCTTATATAATGTATACCAAATTATAAAGAAAATAGATTTTTCTAGGGATTCATTTGAATAATGGAAATAAAATTGGTTGAGGATGTGTTCCTATGTCATTAATTTACATAATTTTAAATTTTAACCACTAATTAAACAAACTTTCTTACATTAATCAATGTAATTAATTTTAATTCTATCTTGATATTTTTGGTAATTATTTTTACCATACATGAAATTTGGAAGCAATTATTATTCAATATATATAATCTATTTTTTCTAAATTTTTATAATGTATGTGTTTGCAAATAATTTTAAATTAATCTCATATACGGGAAGACAAAACGGGGTTTAAATAGTATATGTTCAAAATAATGTTAACTTTTCATATAAATTTTAAATGATAAATTGATTCTAGTAATCTAAATCTTGTTTAAATAGTATAAAACTGATATATTTATACTTGGAAACTAAATAAAAATATAATTTAACAAACATAAATTAGTTAGAAAAAGAACTAGTTTTCAGTAAATATTTGGTGTCATTTACTATAAATGAAATTATGAATATTCTAAAAATGAAAAATATAAATATTCATCCAAAGGAAATTTTGATATTATTATGGGAAAAAAAATAATTATTATGTAATATTAAATTTAGTAACATGTCAATTATTTAATTATTTTCCTCAATTAAATGGATGCAATACTATATTTTAGTAAAATACATCATTTCAATTCATAAATTTGGATTTTTTCTCATTGTATGTATATAAAATTTATTAGATAAATTTTTTAAAAAATATTAAATATGTAATATATAAATGTCATTAATATCGCTATCTACTTGTGATCAATTTAATTTATTATGATAAATTCATTTTGTGGGCGTAAAAATATTTTTTTATAGAAACACACCATTTATATTCAAATGGTTTTTTATTTTCATTTATAATTAATTTGTCACCAAATTAATAAATATATAAAATCACAATATTGTTGGCTAGTATGTCTCAAGATTCTAAAAAAATTTAATTATCAAGGGGACATGTTGTTCTATGAAATATCTTCTAATCATGTTTTTCTTTATGATTCAAACTGAATGATGTAGTTTTTTAACTAACTTTTTTACTTAATTAAAATTAATTTTAATATATATATTTCATAAAATCTCATGATGTTAACTTTATGAATATCACATATATAGTATATGATTCTTCTCTAAATATTGTATTTTTGAATATACTCAAAATTTGTGTTATTCTGTATATAATGGAATATAATATATATTTTCAATGGATTGAATTTCTTCTAAAAAGTAACATATCAATTTTCATAAAAGTGTAGTCATATTTTATAATCAAAGATAATATATGATATTCTATTGGTGAGATGACAAATATATACTTCAAATGAAAATGTAATCAATTATATGGGACTTAATTCATCTTAAATGGAGTAATTTTGTTATAGATTGTCATAGAGAAACTCAACATCCAATATTTGGTTATTTTATTTGAGTTTATGAGGTTTTCAGGAATATTTTTATTATTCAACAGAATAATATTATTGACTTTTCAATAATATTCATACAGTGTGCTAATCTTATTTTGAAATATCCTTATATAATGGGATGATCGTGTCATATGAATTAAATATGAATCTTCTAAATAATCTCAATTAGGAATTAATTCATCATAATTAATACATATGAGGTGAAAATTTAATATTTTTGATGAATAATGATGGTCAATGTGAATATTCATTGATTATTGTGAACTAAATAAGATATCAATTTAGATTGAGTATATTCTACATTTTATTGATGAATTTTATTTAAAAAATATTAGGAGATAAATATTATTATATGGTGGATTTGTGATTTTAATAATTACTTTGGAGGATAAAAAGTGAAGGCATAATCTTTATGAATATTGTTATGAGTCACTAACACACTAATTTTATATTGATTCTATTTTGTATTACTAATTCCATATCTATCATAGTAGATTTAATGAATGGATTCTTTAAGGATACACATTATAAGTTTTTATTTGTATTTTTGAAAAAAAAATTAATATATTTCATTGGAAAGTTATAGATTTAAGAACTCAATTTTTTTAAATAATGATGCTAATAAAGTGTAATATTTATGTAATATTTACCATGATTGAATTCTAGATATAGTGTTTCATATTATGTACTATCAACTATTAATAGAGGAGATATTAATTGATTCTTAATATATAGATGATAAATAATATTTTAGGAGATATAAAAATATTATTGAGATCCATATTTTTCTAGTTTTTTAGAATTTACATACTATTTGAAGTTAATATCACAAGGTTGTGTAATACACTCAATATGTTAACTCAAAATGGAAACAGGTTCCTTTGAAATGTTGAACGTGTCAAAAAAATTGATGAACACAATTAATGTTTGGTAAGTTATATTTTTCATAGACTAACCTATAGTGGAAATTTTATATGATAAATAGCAATGTATTATTGATGGTTTTTGGATGTACCCTTATGAATAATGTCATGGAGATATCATTTTCTTCATAAAATTAACGTTAATAATGAAAAATTACAAATCTCTAGATCGAGAAATAGATATGAATTTTTTTCATAATAATATTGAGTAATTATATTTATGGATAACAGTTTGATATATAAACTTCTATTAATATTTTAATACTTCTATTGACCCATAAGTAGTTAAATATGTTCCGTAGAATATTTTAGAAGTTAATTATTATTATTGACAACAAAATACATTACCATCCCAGGAATGATAAAAATGATGATGATGTTTTTATTAAAAATTTCATTTTCATGAATAAAAAATAAGGATAAAAAATATCCAATATTTCAATATTTTCATAGAATGGATCTTGAAATAACGAAGTAAGTGGACACATATAATAATTATCAAACTATTTTTCAACTAAAATACCATATGGTGAATAAATATTAACAAAAAAATTATAGTTTTAAACTAGGGTATGAAATTTTCCTTAATATAACCATTATTTTTGTGGAATTATATGGTTTAGGAAAATTGAACATGTCCAATGAATACTATATTTGAAGGATATGTTATTATATGCGCCCCATATATCAACACTCAATATTCTACCTAAATGTACAAATTTGTATAATGATATAAAAGAGTATATATATTGGGACAACATACAAAGTCAAATTCAAATGTATGAATCTTTATTCTTGTCATTTCTCCATTTCAATTCCAGGAAACAAAAGTAAATAATTTTTTTACTACCATTATACATACCATAATAGAATTTTGAAAAAATATCTATGAATTTTGTAATCAGACTCCTCATATCACTGAAAGAAAAAAATTTATTCTGGTTGATTTTGAAATCCTTTAAATGTCATATTATCTATATCATATTATAACTTCCATAATATACATCATCAAAGTGGCCTATGAAAGGGAAAAATTTAAACCCTAAGGAATAAGTCAAAATATGGTTCTATGGATTCCACAGTTGGTTTGGATCCACACCATCCACTAGCCCAATTTTCATAGAATAATTACATTATCCTATGAAATATAATGTATCCATATAAATATATATAAATTCAAGAGTGTAGAACTCCAAAATACTAGTTTTATATTGGAGAAAGATGTATATTTGGACATAATCTATCTAGCAAAATTAATGATAATGTTTGAACCATTTAAAATCACAGCATAGATAATTAAAATCTGAATAAAATGAACGTTAAAAGTAATCATTGAAATGTAGATGGATATTCTAATAAAAATATATTCTAAGTAATTTTTAAATGGAATATTTATATAATATTTTTAAAGGGAAAATTGTTCCATATATATATTATCCTTTTTGAGATTCTTAATCGAGTGGTAATGGTAGTTTATTTCTTGGTGATTCCCCCAATTGTCACCCAAGATCAAGATGTGTAAGAAGTATCTCTCATGTGGAAGTACATACGTATACCTTCACCAATATTACTATCAAAGGTTATACCATTCAATAATTTTATTTGTAATGATGATATACATGTATAAATATTTATTCATACTGATAAAGTGCTTTGGAAAAATACATCCCTCTGAAATAATGTAATTTGTAGGATTAACAAATTATAAAAATGTACATGGGAAATTTATTATTAGATAAAATATTGATATCCCCTTTTTTTATCAGATAGTATAACATTTTACTCCCAATTAAATTTTGTTGGTGGTATAATTTTGAAGTTGATTTTTTTGTTATATTTATCTTCAAATAAATTTAATTTATCTCATATCTTGTGATACATGAAACCAAAAATCAAAATATAATATAATATAATATATGATTTTAATGTATATATTATGGTAGTATAGTGAATAAGAATAAAAACTTTTTAAAAAACAAGTAAAAAGGTTTTAGATGAAACATTTATGTTTATAAATACACATGATTACTCAATTTTATGTAAATCCATTATAATCAGTAAAAATACATTTTTTCCCAAAAACAATGGATGTAATTAGATTTTATATGAAAATAATATATGTTTTTTACTACATTTTTTGAAAGTAATTTTTTAAAAATTAAATTCCTTTTTGAAAACATCGCATTCAAAAATTACTATATTTATATATTATGTATGTTAAGAAATTATTTCTTTTTCACATAATAGTGAAAACTACATTCATTTATTAAAAACAATATATTCATTAAAATCATTTATAAATTTATATATTATTGAAAAATGGTTTAAATTTTAAAATAATATCATTTATATATTTGATAACCAAATTCATTATATAAAAAAAATATTTTGTAAATTATTATAAAAACAAGTATTTATATATAAGAAAATTGTTAAAAACATTTCATAGTATTTTAAATGATTCATATTATATTAAATTATAAAATATCATTGAAATTAATTTTTTAAAATGTACAAAATATTGGGAAATAGATTATCAAAATTTAGTAATGGGCTCTCTTTTTTTTGTATAAAATTAAAAGACAATACTGTAAATTATTTTAACCATGGCTTACATTAAAATTAAAATAGTAAATGTGATAAAAAATAGAAAAATGGGTATGTTTCAAAAATAAAACTACATAAATACTATTTTATATCTATATTTAATCCAAATCCTATCTCACATTCAGGACTATAAACATTGTCAATTTGTTGTCTTGATAAAGTCATTATATTTTAATCACTTATGAAATTACAAATGTGTGATCTTCCACATTTATAAATGGAATCATAATTTCTCTCCATAACAACACATTTATCAATTTATATCATCAAACCCTAAAAAATTATTTTATAAATATTCCTATAAAAAATTTGGAGGTTCTTTTCATTATAATGGACTCATTTGAGGGTCTTTAATAAATGTTCTTTAGGAGGACTAGAGAAGAAGAATTAATAATCTCACTCTATATTTTCTAATTTATTTATTATTATATAAATACTAATTATTATTCAATGATAATAAAATGCTTAAAATTTAATAATAAATAAAATAATATGTTATTATTATGTAACAATCATTTTATACTCTATATTCCATCGAATTGTTTGTTAATTTCACACTCATATAAATTTGTAGACGATCAGATCCATGTAGAAACACAATTAATTTCCATAACTATATTTATTGTACAATTATTATGTTGGATATAATTTTAATATTTAAAATTAATTAGATAATTTTTATTTCAAATTATAATATCATATCAATCTTCTTAGAAATCTATGAATTGGAAATTGGTGTCATCGATCATGCATATATATGGACTACCACATCCATAAAGTCATATGATTCTTTTTTCATTTATAGTTTACATTAATGGAAAAAACAATTAATATAACTAATATATATGATCATTATGATATAATAGGTAATATAAAACATTTATTATTATTTAACATTCATTGATCCCATTAATAAAAATGCAAAAACAGTTTTCATAAGTTTGAATGTCCCACCCTCTCCATGAAAAATCAAAATTATTTTTCTATATCTACCAATAAGGGATGACTATAAATATTTGTAGAATAAAAATAAAGGATTATTTTATAATTATTATCCCTATTAATTTACTATAACTGTGATAAAAGTATGAGGATATGGAAAAATAAACATAAATTTGAAAAAAAACAAATAGTTTACACACATAAATGGAAATTGTAACAAGAAATTGTTAATAAATCATAGTTAATTTTTGTAAATTGATCCAAAATATAATTAAAGTAATTTCTTACCATGGTATATATAAAAATATGATTTAAATTTATATTAAATATGGATTTATTTATTTCTAAAAAAATCAAAAATGAATCAGTGGATTGTTGTAACAATTACATAATTTATCAATATTGTTTATGATTATGTTTCAAATGATTAAATTTTATGATATAACTCACAAAAATTTAACAAGTATTATTTAACTATTTTTTTATATTACACGTTTTTCTATTTTACACTATTATTTAATCAATGGACGTAATGACAGTTTTTTAAAAAAATTATTTTATTTTCCTCTTTAAAAAAGAATCAATTTTTTTCCATATCCACATAATATAAATATGATTTCATGAATAATTTTTTATAATATAAATGATATTTTTATTTTATGTATTAGTCCTGATTTTTGTATTTTATATATAAAATAAGGAATCTTCTTTTAATTTTTTTATGTAGATATATAATGCATTTTACTGAATAAGTTATATGATATTTTTTTTAAAATTAATAACATGAATGTAATCCTATACAATCATAAATAATCAATAATTATTAGAAAAAAATTTATTCTTTCCAAGAGATTTTTTAAAATAAAATACATTCATCAATATTTTATAAGGTTTTATATTAAAAATTAATTATTTTAACGAGAAATTAAAATTTTCACATTTATTGTCATAGTGATGTTTCCATGGTAGTTTCCACCCTATTAATATCATTTGATTAACTCATTATTTATTGGGGAATGTATCAAATTATATTTCTATCCACTTTTATTTTTTTTCTTTTTAATTTTGATGATTTATTGAAGATTATATTAAACACATTTATCTTAAATGGTTAAATTAATTTATTATTATTAACCTTTTTGGAAACCAGTTTAATTTCAATGGTTTTACCTATAATTAGATGATTAAATTATTATGAAACCTATTTCTTATCGATAGGTTATTAAATGCATATATTTTTATTATATTTTATATCATATATGTTTTATTTTCATTTGGTCATGGGTTTTCAAAATATTATATGACCCTGTAATATGTTGGTAAAAGTTGAATATCTCATGAGATAATACAGACACGATTTAGTAGTAAACCTAGATTTGTAAAATACTCTTACTACAATGATATTATTGGGAGTGTACCTTGACTAAATATATTATGTAACATGTAATGAACCAATTGATCTATGATATTATTTTTGGTTATGATGGTCTACAAAATTGATCATCTATTGTTATTTTTATTCCAAAGTCATATGCATTATTCCAATGCCATAATCTCCTAGATTTGGATCTATAATTCCCTTATTATTCAAGTCTAATGAACTTCCTTGATTTTAACATTGAAAATTGTTCAATTATGTTTTGTATATGGTTTTCAATTTTTATGATACTTTCCTCACTATCATATGGGTTTTTTAATTGACCATTTGTATCACCATTATTTACCATTACAGAGCATCTTTTCTAATCATATATAAATATTTCGTTCCCAAAATTATGACGAAATTAATTATGATAATTATTAATACAAGTAGTTGTATTACTAAACAATATAGTATAATATGGTGTTAATTTTTTATGAAAATTATTTTTAGGTATTCTTGTTTCCATAGAACCCAGGAACATAAGATTATAGTTTAAATTATTATGTTATGTGTTGAATATTTATATAATTAACTTTTCTACTTTTATATTAACTTATGGGTCATTATATCTATAGTTCATAATGAATATTTTTTGATCATAATAGTTTAGAAGCAATATTTTAGATATAAAGAATCATAGGAAAATGTTTTTCCATGAAATGAAGAAACTCAATATTCTATATAAAATTTAAATTAAGTAAATAATAAATCAATATATATGTGATATTTATTATTAAATAATTATATAATAGATTATTTTTTAATAAAATCCAAAATTATACATGAAAAAAAAATATAGCAACCCAAGTCTCATAAGAATATTATTTCTTTATTATAACTTGATTTTCCAAAACATATAACCCAAAATTATACAATTTAGGATTAATTGTGGGATTTTGTAAATGAAAGATTATAATATATAAAATACATAAAATTCAATATTATTTTTGATATATTGTTCCTTTTTATCGCATTTATTATCTTTTACTGCATATGATTCTCATAAGAAGTAAATTAGAGAAATGGGTGACATATAATTCATTGTAAAATAAGAATCTGTATAAAATATAATTATGATGTAAAACATATGATTAAAGAATAATATCATTAGAATAAAAATAAAATCATTATAATATTTGGATTAATAAATAATATATATAATACAATAATATTAATTTTTCATAAACATGTTGAAACACCATAAAACATGAAAATTCAAGCGTATATCAAGGCTCTCAACTAAGAGAACATAACATTGTTTGTTACAGTAATGGACCACTCACAATATATGGTATCTCATGTGATGAAATAATTTAAAAATATTATTATGGCTGAGTATATTGAAGTCCCATTTGTATCTTTTTAATAAATAAATAATTATCTTTTCTATAATAATAATAGATGTCATATATAAAGCACAATTAGGATAAAACCAATAATTAAAAATGGTATATTTGATCTTTTATCAATGAATAATAAAATTTATAGCATAATGATTCCATTAAAAGAATGTTATTAAAGAATTTTGGATTACCATCATCATTTACAGAGTAATTTCTCCTGATTAAAAAATTATTTTGAAGAAAACTCATTATAAAAGACAGTAGATGTACATAGATAAATTATCATCTTAATATATGATGGAATATATATATATATATATATATATCTATAAAATAAAAAATTCACATGGAGTTTTATATAAAATAAAAAAATAAATACAATGAATTTCCATAATGATGTTTTCTTTTTTGAAATAATGAATTTTAATAAAAACAATATTGGAACAATAAAATTAAAAATTATAAAAATACTTTCTTTGCAGATGTCAGTTTTAAAGAATTATTAAGAAAATATCTTATAGAAAAACATGTATATCCCATATAAATAATAGAATTTTATTTGGGTATATATATAAAAATATATATGTAATATGATTATTTTCGACATGTAAAGAATTAGAGGTAATTAGAGATTAATATTGTTAATGAATAACACAATGTAAATAAGGTGGTTTGGAATATACCATGCCTTTTTTTGAATATAATGATATATGCATCTGAAATCATAAATAATAAAAATAATATAAAAAATTCTTTATTCATTATAATTATCATATTTTTCAAAAAAAAATTAAAATCCATTTAATTTTTCATTTCTGTAGTTATTTAAGTTGTCATTTTATCATGTCAGTGACCTCTGGTTAATTTTAAATAATCTCTAAAATATAATTATTATCTTGGAAACAGATAAACGTATAATAAAATACATAAATAATATTTATATTTTTGTATTAATTAATAAAATATTCATCTAATTGTATAATTGTCATATTGTTTTCGGTTTTAACAAATAAGATTAAATCAACGAAATCTATCATGGTGATCTTATTTTGAATTGATAAATTTGAATGTAAATTAATTTCTATTACTATTAATATAATGAAAAATATAATTTTATATTCGTAATAATATTAAATGTATTTTATTCATTCATTCACTATATATTATAATCCATCCATGACAACCATTAATGGAAATGGAACACATACATAATAGAGGTTGTGAACCAACCAAAATTTGAAAATTGATTTAAATTTAGATATAATAACACGATTATAATAGGATAATGAATATATGAATTATAATGATATATTTAATAACAAATGTGATATTATTTTCTGTTTATTTTTATGGATAGATGAAATTTAGAAAAATTATTAGAATAATAAAATTCCCCAGATTATTGTTGTACAAAATTCATTTTAATTCAATATTCACCTTTAAATTAATCCCTAAACTATCTTTGTTGTTCATTTGGTAGGATTAAATCATCAATGACATGAACTAATTGGTTATCTATATATATATTTACATTTTATATAATCAAAGGGCCGTACAAAATTTTGAGAAATTGGGTTTTTAATGTTTCTGATTTGAGATGTTTTCTTTTCCATTGGAGGTAATATCCTTATAATATTGAATGATAAATCAATGTAAAATCATATAAAGATGTGAAATACAATAAATGTTTTGATTTAATATTGTATTATGGATGTAATTTTATGTATGGTAGTGCGGTAAGGTAGTTGGAGAACCATTAAACTAATATGGGATTCAGGTATTGTAAATTATCTTAAAAACTAAGGCCTTTGGGGTATTTGAGGATTTTATAAAATTAGACCATCTTTGTTAACCCCAGTGGCATTCAACCAATAATGATTTGTGTTCACATGGTACAATTCCAGGCCAATACATAGTGAGTTGATGTTGATTTTTTTAAGAAATATAATAGGTGGTGTAAATAAATATACTATTTTTTGTGGGATAGAAATTTTTTAATGCGGTGTGGGTCATAATAAAACCATATTTTCAACCATGTTATGGTTTTTGATTTATTTTAATCTATTCTTCGTAATATTAGTTCTAATGGGTGTTAATTTCCATGTAACTATTCCATTTAAACATATTATATAATGTTGGAATTATGATAAATAAAATAAATTAAATGAATTCATGTATATATAACTTTTGTATTTATAAGATGAGAAGAGGGGAACTTGTGAATAAAATTTTGACTAGATATTAATTTTTTTAATACTACCATTAGTATGTATTTTTATGACTATATACAATAATTTGTGTTTATATGGATTACATAATTGTTAATTACATATACTATTTTTTATTACTCATTAATTTTTATATTATTATAAAATTTAAATTTTTTTGCTTTCACTTTTCATAAAAAAATTACTTTATAAATATTAAATAAGTAACCCTACTAAAAATTTGATAAACTAAATAAAAAATGTATATATTCAATCAAAATAAGTTTTAAAATATAATAAATTTAATTTAAGAATAATATATTTATTTTTAAAAAAATTATATTTTCTGACATGATAGGATTCCTATAATTAATAGTAATTATTAATTAATAAAATTATGTTGTAATCTATATGAAAATACCCTTAATTTAAAAATCAGTTTAAGAAAATAATTTTCATTTAAAATATCATTAAAATAAATTTTAATAAAAAATAAATTTTTACCCCAAATTTAACTACTATTTAATTGTTTCAAAAATGTATTTATCATACATAAAAAATTTATAAAAATTTATTAATATTAATTTCATATACAATTATTTCAGAAGATACTGAATGTTTTTTGAATATTCAATTGTCATGTTACTATTTGAATATTTTCATTAATTATCCCACTTGTTATATTAATATTATTAGTAGGAAATATTGATTCAAATGATCATATAAGTTGTCAACATCCATATAAAATCACATCTAAACCATTCTTCATTCACAATTTTAACAACCCAGGTTTGGAATGGGAATTTTTATTTATAAATTTTCATTTTTGATTAGTTTGTCAGACCAACCCAATTTCTTGATAATCAAAACCTAATCATGGTTCTTTTTTTACCCATGAACTTTATTTATGGATGGTTTTTGTTTTAGTGGATGTATTGGGGTTTTTGAAAAAAAACTCAATGATGAATAGAGAGTCCATGATGATGATATCAAATAATAGACAATTATAGGACATCTAAATTAATACATGACATGTAATTATTTCATTACATAATATTTTGGAGGAGAACATTGAAATACCCTAATTTGCACAGAATTTAAAAATCTACATGTTGTGTAAATTCTAAAACTCGTTTTTTTAAATAGGGTTGGAGGAATTGCCCTCTTATTTTGATGCACAAGAAGGAAAGCGCCCATCTCACAATCCACTCTCCCTCAACCATGGATTTCATTTTTTCATATCTATACAGACTCTGATCCTCAATACGTCATTTCAAATAAATAATTTTTGGTAAGGCTCCTCTCAACCATATTATTAATCAATCTATCTATCACTTATTGTAATCGTAAATATATTAATGTAGTATTACCCTATTATCCAAGAATTCGCCAGAAACTCTAAATTCATCCAAATAGATCGGAGTGAGAGCCTATGATTAGATATACCCAGGTCTAGGACTCTATGTCAGGGGTTTTATAACAATATTTGATATTTCTTTAGTGTATGACAAGTGTATTTTTTACAACAATAATTTTTTGAGGGAAATAAAACCCTAAATTTAAATTATTGTTTTAATTTAATTAATTGGACCTTGTGAGACTCCTATGAGAATGCTCGATATATAGTAATTTTTTTTGAGTTGTGTGTGAGGATACTAGCCATGGGTGAATATGATTAAGTTTTTATAACTATTAAATTGAATTTTTATTGAATTTTACTTTTTTTATTTCAATTTATGTGAAATATATAATTAAAATGATTGTACTATACTTATAGAATTTATATGATCAAAGGGGTTTCGCACAAGGTCTGAAATGGCTATGACTAAATGGATTTTTGGTGATGTGATCAGCTTGATGGTCTAGGCTCAGGTTACATGGATAATGTGATCACTAATTGGGTGACATGGTAAATTAATGAGGAAGAATGTCTATTAGGAACATTGAATGGGACATGATATTTGATGGCATGGCCATCAGAGTTGAGAAAGATGGTCATGGGGGCATGAGGTTCTAGAGTTGATGAGGCTTAGGTATTATTTTTCTGATTATCGCTCACCTTGAAATTTCTAAAGAATTTTTGGAGTCATGTGGGAATATTTTGACCCAGTGATGAGGTTTTTATGATCATATTGGTGGGAATACACTCCCAGTAGTGTTGATTATGTAATTGTAATGGGTGTCCATTTTTTAAAAATCAACAAGGAAGGTGAAGAGTGTTTTTCTGACAGCCATGATGCTGTAAGTGTGGGCCTAAATCCTGCCATGCTTCAGGTTGTTAGGCTAGGATCATTTTTTAGGATGAGAATATCCTTTCATCAAGGTGTCTTGCTATGATCTAAATAATATTTTTCATTGACAACATATATCATTATACCTCTAGACATCAGCTTTGAGATGACATGTTCTTTTTAGATGGGGTATGATGGGGAAGTTTGTATCCATTTGAAAATACATTGAGTCACTAAAGACGTGTATTGGACATGAGGTTTTACGATGGCACATATAACCATTTAACATTTGTTGAGTTGGAACATGAGGGGTGAACTGGACATTCTATATTAGGGGATACATTAGTACTTGGGCTAGGTATGCTGTCTACTATGGAATTTTCTCATTGGTCTAGGTAGGCGATATATTCCTAGTTTATTATAAACACCATTGATGTGGTTTCTATTATTATGAGTGCGATGTTTCTTTATGTTATTATATATCACACTTTCTTAATAAAAATTTATTGAACACATACACGGGTGGTGCCTACAGAGACTCATTCTCACACACTACATGGGCACATCGGGACATGAGTACACATTATAATTATACATTATGTTAATGGCCCAGGCTCTAAAGATATTTCATATTTGAGTTAGCATGGATTGATTGAATGGGATCCAATGGTTACTACCCAATCAAGAGTTTTTCAATTTTGATTTATGTTTCTATTTCTGGATGCCTATATATGTACATACCGTGGTCAGTCCTTCAGAAACCCATAGCTATAAATATTATTAAATGACATATATGGATTCATTCATAGTTATAAATGAATGTTTTACATTATTATTTTTTTCTAGAATAAATATTTTATAAATCAAATATTATTATCTAATGTTGAATGTGATTCTAAAATTGGCGGGCCTCTATTGAGTTTAGGAGGATTTATTTCTATAAAATTTTCTTATATATACTATAATCATTATAGTATCATCAAATGATGGAATACTCTCTTTACCATCACACTTATTAAACCATCGATGCTTGTCAACAACCTTTGGAATATGAGGAGGCATGCCTATGTATAGAGGATCTCAGCTCGAAAGAAATGTTCAAGGTGATAATAAGGCTATGATTCTAAAAATGTTATCTCAGGTGTTTCTATTAAACCTATATTGTTATTAATATTTTATATATAGTTCACAATATTTTAGGATGTCACTTGAACTATGATATTGGCTCATGTTTGGGTGCATGTAGACCCATGCATGGGGGATGGACCAAGTTACCATTGTTGGGAGTTGTTATTCTATTATTGAAAATTTTATAGTAGATATGATTAAAACCTAGATTGGTACAATTGGATTTGAATTATTAATTGTTTTGAATTGTGACTCATGACATAGTTCAATATGGAAGTATGTATTAGTATCTTGTCCTGATATTGAAATCATGGATTTCTTTGCATGTAAATGTTTTTTATTAGGAATATAATATATGATTTAAATATTTATTAATGTGGAAATGGTAAATTGAATAGTTAAATGTTTTTTTCCTTATTATATATATTTATTTTCCTTGATCTTATAAGTGCAGGATAGTATGATGGAATGGGGTGATTTGGATATTTGTATTGGGCGACAAGGTTTTCAGATTGAGGTGACCTAATTTTTCATGATGTCTTAGGCCAGAAGATTATTTGATACAATGATATGAAATGAGTTTTTAAGGAGTACATAACCCTATGATGTTTAGCAGCATGATTGGGATGGGGATGTGTAAGGATAGTTATTTGACGCAACATAATAATTCATTCACTTTCAAGGTCATATATATATATATTATAGGGTGTCTCTTCTTATAATGGTACACTATAGGTTTTCACATATACATATTGTTTGAAGTGTTAGGAGGGTGATGGTTTAGTGTTGCAAGATAATGATAATGTTGAGACCCCTACGGGTTTGGTAGATCACGATCTATATGTATAGGTTTAGTCATAGGTTCTGGTGCAGGCGTGGAAGCCACAAAAGTTTACAATGTTTGGCCTTGGATGAATGAGTCGTTCATATAATGCATCGTATGTTTCATCTGGCATGTCTATTGGGTACCTTAGGTATCATATCCTCTATGGTGTATCAAAATTATGTGTTTCAATCACTGTATCCACAACTTATTCATGTTTAGAGTTGTCCATATGAGGTTGAGAACGTAACCATGAATATGAAGATGAATTTAGGGCACCTAGAGATTTATTCTAGGTGGAGGTTGAAACATGAATCCTATATTCGTATAGGACTATGTATGTGCTGGTAGGACATAGAGGATCAAGATGGATGACATGAGGGACTCCCCTATAAGGACTTCAATTCTGGGTTCAATGACCAATTTTTCTAGAGTTGTTGAGGGCAGATAGACCTAGGTATATCATGAGACTTTAGTAGCGTGACATGTATTTCCCTTATTATGAAGAAATATTCAATTAATTATCTCATTTATATTTCCAATCGTGGTGAGAAGTGACACCTCGAGGGTGAGGAATTTTATATATGGTTTACATCACATGATTCAGGTGTAGTTGAACATCTTTAGGTTTTACACCTTATTCGAAGCAGTGAAACAGGTGGTCAAAAATGTCCAAAATATTAATAACATTAAAATCCAAGTAGGGTGATTATTTTAGGTGATTTCATTAGTGAAGTTCTATATTAGATGATGTGAGACCAAGATGAGTAATTACATGGTGGTCATGTGAATGATTCGAGTAGACCACCTCAGAGAGGATCATCTATTACGTTTTTAATGTGTTTACCATGATGACATGCTCAGAATCAATGACAGAGGTCATTGAATAAGTTTTGGTCATGTAGAAAGGTCATGTATTTTGAGAGGTTTTTCATGAAGACATTATGGACATTTAGAAATTAGATACTGGGGTAGATATAGGGTTCAGATATCAAACTGGGAGTCATACCAGGTATTGGTAGCAAAGATTTAGTTGAACATAATGATCATAGAACAAGTAGTGGGACCCCTAAGTATGGATAGTGGATAGTGGCTAGGGAATCTTTACATGGAGTATATTTATTTGGAATTATTTCATTGGGGATAGTGCATGACCTGGAGAATTCAATGTCAGAGAAGGTTGATGAGCTGAAACGGTTATATGTAATCTGTGGGATTTGACATGCATTTTTTTCAGTTTTCATAGTCCTTTGAGGAATTTCAATATCGGTTTCATGTGGTAAATGAGTTTTGTTTGGTGATTTTTAATATTATGGTTACTATGATTCATCTTTTTATATGCATTATATATATATGTATGAGGTTCAAGGCAACATGATCATTGTGAGCATTGTCTGATGCATGACTTGTGAGGTGAATTAAAATTAGTGAGAATAGGTTAGGCATGTGAATTGATCTATGTTTGGTACCATATTATATTCATTTTTTTATATCATATAGATGATCTACTTTTTTCTTGGGATATTGTAATATCGTGGCTTTTTAAACGGGTCATTTTCAGGGAAAAGTTTATTTTTGTGTTGGTTGTCAAAGCGACACAATTTCATAATATTTAAAACCTCATTATGGGGTTTTTTTATCAATGATATTTTTAAGGATTTTTTTATGTTTTAGTAGATTTTGCAAGGGTTCATGAAAAAAATGGCGGAAGACATGATGGCCCATGCTCTTAAAAGAAGCTTCTGGTCAAATATAAAATGTGTAAATAAATACATGATATTTAATTATTATATTTAATTAGTTATCAATGGAAGATAAATAAAATCATGTAATTTACATGGTGTTTCAATATTTATATGCAATGGAAATTCACAATGTATATTTTTAAAATGGGGGGTGGTAGATTTCCCCACTTTATTTCGATGCATAGTAGAGGTAGTTCCTAGCTGAGAAGCCACTCCACTTCTAACCTAGATATAATTAATTTTTCATTGATTGTAATTGGATATTTCATTCATTAAAATAATTTAATATTTCTCTATAATGATGTACTCACTCATTCTTATTTTGTTCATTGCAATAGCTTTATATACCCCTAAATCAATTCGATTAATTTTTTCATATTTTCATGTCATTCACCAGAAACTCTAGTTTTTCCTAAACTGTTCAAATTAAGAGTCTATGGTCAGATTTATCTACCTCTAAGACTCTAAGGTATGTGGATCATACGATTCATAGAGATTTTGTTAGTTTTTAGGTGGTACAACATCTATCATACCACAATTTTGACTATGCTTGACCCTGAAATTTATAGGGATTGTTTAAATTAATTAATAGGAACATGTGAGATTTTTTTGGGAATGTTTTATTGAGACTACATATGGGTTGAGACACATAAGATGCTCAAAATAATTATATGTTAGGCTGGTTGGGTTCTTATGATTAATTTAATTGTTTATTAAATTTGGGTTGTTTTATATGAATGAATGTGAAATATAAAATGAATTATATTTTATAATCAATTTGGATCAATGGGATCATGACCAGTGTGTCATATGTTTTAAAATGGAAAGGTCAATATTTATTTTTGTTGATTTGATATTTATGTTTAGCTCAGTCGGAGTTAAGTTTGTGGTGTTATCAATATATTGGTGACATGGATGTCTGTGGATGTGGAAAATTCATCATCTTGAGAGATATCCTATAAAATTGGAAGCTATGTCCATCAGATATGAGCGACATTAACGAATGGATAGAAGGTACTAGAGTAGATGTGGCTTAGGTATTTTTTGGTGATTTTCTCTCACAATTTGTTGGATAATACAATATTTGAATCGTGTACACATATGTTGAATAATAAATGAGGTATTAATGACCACCCATGTTGGTAGAGGATGCTTGTTGTGTTTCCTATGTAATTGGTGTTGTGGTGAATTACACATATGAAAATTGGGATCGTGTAGTGAAATAAAATGACTATGCTAGGTCTATTAGTTGGGGTTGGGGACTATTGTACTTAATGCAATGGAGCCATGATCATTTTCAAGGATGGGTATAACTATTCCATGGGGAATCATGATATTATATGATAATGATTTTACTTTGACGATAGATATCAATTTGACTTCATACATCTATATTGATCCAATATATGATTTCATGAATGTTTTATATAGACTATTTTTATTTAATTTTTTCATACCATTTAGAAATAAGTGACTTATTTAGACAAGATATGTTATCATGTACATGGTTATTAGTTTCTTTTGAAGAGGTAGAACCTGATGGTTCACCTAGAAATTCTATATCAATGGATGGATTGTGGCCTGAGATAAGTATCCACTCCACAATGGAATTCGGGAATTGGAAATGACAGGTGATAACTTCTTGGTGTATTTTGAGTACTAGTGATGTGTATGTTTATTTATATTAAAATTCAATAGTTTAAATTATTTATAGGTTACTGAATCATAATAAAAAATATATGGTAAACACACTTTGGTGGTACCCTTCAATGACATAGTATTACACACTAAAAAGCCCTTTTTATACAACTATAATATTTCTGATTTTATGTTCAGGTATGTGTTTGGGATATTGAGAAAAATAGAAGTTTAGTTTGCATAGATGGATGGAAAGGGACTTTGTGTTTCCTATATCATCTGATGTTTTTGTTTTTCTTTTACTATTATATTTTTTTCATGTTAATATAAATATTTTGGTCGTCCTTTTAGAAACCCTTTTATGGGAAATGAGTTTGTTTACATATATGTATGGATTCATAGCTATAAATGAATTTCTAGATTTGTAATTTATTTTCGTAGTTATTTTTTTATATTTTATCCACTACTATCTGATATTGAATACAATGTATGGTATTTGTATTGTCTAATATGCATTTACATTAAATTATGTTATATATATATATACTTAGAACATTTTGTGATCATATCATGAGGGTACTATCTCCAAAAATCAACTTTAATTCACAATTTTATATAGTTAGCAGACTATGACGTTCAAGGTGGTGCACCTATGGACATTGAAATTCAGTTTGGAAGCACTGTTTGAGTGGATAACCAGGTTGGGGTGCTAAAAGTTGCATTTATAAAATTGTTTTATTATATCGTTTATAAAATTTTATTACAATATGAATATTTTTATCATTTATATTATATATTAATTTCACTTTGTGATTTTTCAAGGATACAATGGTTATTAAAATTTCATGATTCTGGTTATTTTCATTTTCTGGTTAGATTATACCATTTTAATAAATTACATTTCAGTTTTCATATTTATTCTCTATATATAATGTTCTATATTACCATAAAAAAGAGTTTTTAGTTATCATTATGTGTTTCATGAGTTTTATATTAAAATACATTTTTATATATAGAAATTATAAATATTCAGAAGGAAATTTAGTTAATAAATTTATTCACTATAAAATACACCCACATTAAATATTTAATAATATACAATTATATGAATATACATGAGTATAATTTTTATTCATCTCCTCCTTAGGATTTTATATCACCTACATATCCATAGGGTTAAATAATTGTTCATCGAATTGGTTGGTTGTCTATTAGTGTATTATTTTATCATAATGATTGAAAATATTCAGCAGATATACCTCATAAAAAGTGCATTATAGACCGATGCCACATATATAATTATCACTTGCGATGTATCTGGTGTAGAATTTTCTTGAGAGACATGTGGAACATGACATTCAGATGATATTGGTTTTCGATAATGTAATTTTTTATTGAAAAATTGTAATGAGATAACAAATAAATGGAGTAAATGTTTCTAGGATATAACGTTCCATAATTCCCAAAAAAAATCATGAATCACTTATACAATGATATTGGAAGGAAAAAAATCATCAATCTCAAACTATAGGTCTCAAAATCTATTTTTCCCATAGATAATTATTTAATCTTTTTGATACTATTATATTATGATAAATAGATTTAAAATTTCATAGAATTTATTAAAAATGCTTAGATCCCACGGTTTTATTTTCTCCAATTTCATCCCAATCAATTTATTTATTAAATATAATTCATATATAGATTTTTATCATTCTATATAAATTATTTAATGTATTTTATTATTTTATTTGAATTTTACTAGAGTATGATGTTGATATGCATATCCTTTAATCATTATAGAGTCAGTACTTAACATAACATCACATTGATGGATTTTCGATATGATGCCTCAATAATGTGATAATCCCAATTACATGAATTATGAAATATATATTATTAAAATACATTCCAATGGTCTTATTTGTTTAGGATGAATGTTAATTATGAAAACAATTTACTGACAATATGTGTATCTTTGGAATTTAATGCAATTTATATCTCTATATAAGAAACTATATAATTTATAGAATGAATTGAAAAACTCCCACTAATTCAATACATAAAATTCAATTATATATATTTGTTACATTTCATATCATCATAACCTATGGATATGGAAAAAAAATGGATGATTATAGAAACTCATTATTGGAAAACAAAAGAGATTATAATAAAATATTATAAGGGTGTATAAGATGTGCACTTTAAAATCATGACAATTCATCAAAAATGTATATCCATATATTCCTATATCAAAAATCCGGGTATATTTAAACAAATATGACAAAAAAATATCATCAAAACACAACATACAATGATATAATGAATGCATGAGAAATACTTAATAATAATAAGAACTTCATAATATCACTTTTAAGAGGCCCAATTATCCCCCAATTATTATGAAATACTAATTTTTTATTTTTTCTTTGTGCCTCGATAGATATATAATTTATTCCCATGCACTGGAAGATGGTACAATTACCTACATATTCTCATTAAATCATACAATTACCACTTCATACAAATCATTTATCATATCATATAGAACACATGTAATGAAAATGGTTTTTAGATACATTTAAAAGGGAATCACATAAATAAATCGATAATATATTCATCAATAATCATAGTGTGATGAAGCCTTGGGAATGAAATGGGAATCTAAATATATTTAGTGACATTCTTGGTAGATAGACATTAATAAAGATAATAAAACATATTATATTTAGACCATTCCAATACATGTTATATGGTTTAGTAATTAATTTAAAAAATCTTCCAGTTAATGATATATAGGAGAATAACCATATATAAATGAATTAATATATATAGTCTTCATAGGGAAATGTAATTATAAGGAAATTTATAATCATTAAATTAAATGGTAATACAATGAGATAAATTTAATCCCATAACAAGAATACACTAAAATAGATGAATAGTATTTAGGGGAAATTCTAAAATTTAAAATTTATCACAAATAATATATTTAATATAAAATATTAGTTGAATGTGAAACAAAAAAATGTGTAATTATAATTTTTTAAAATTTTAATAAAACAATTATGATATAGATCATCACCATAATCATTTTGAACATTGGGAATGTAAAATTTTTAAATAATATTTAGTATCAAAATAAATTAAAAAAATATATATATCATATGATATATATGAATCTACTAAAAAGAAAATGTTTTTTGGAATATAAGAAATTTTATTATGGAAGGATGGAAAACAATTTCCATATTTTTAAATTCAGTTAATTAAAAACCAATTCTATAAAGTTATAAAAACATCCTTAGGAAATATTAAAATGGAAATATTATGTTAACCATTGAAAATTCATAATTGATTTTCAAAATATAATGGATAACATTGGTGTGATAGAAGATATTTGAAATAATTAAAAATAATCATTAAATTTAACTAGATTTATTATTTAAAATTATAGTTTTTGGGTGGGGATGAAATTTGTTTAGGAGGAATATTTGAATCTGAAATATTTTCTTCTATCTGGAAAATAATGGTCCATGAAATAAAATCATACATTGGATGAAACCAATTATGGAAGATATATGTTCGTGAATACACATTATAACTCATAAATGGGAAATGAGTTAACATAATCCATTTCAACTATTGTATCATTTTAATTGATGTTAATTTAAAAAAGAACATGACATGGAACTTCATTACAAATAAATAAAATTTATTAAATAATATTCATTTCGAATGACATAATCAAATCATGTAAAACATATCATTCTAGGAAAATAGGAAATATAATGTATTTAATTAAATATGAGATAATGAATACCATACAACACCATTAGTATTCATATTAAGATAATATAAATGATATATAATGAAATTAATATCTAAAAAACATGATTACATGTTACATTTGTTGAAATAATCCAATTAATAATGGTAAAATAATTTAATATAAATATATGTTTAAAACATGAAAACATGCACAAATAACTAGTAATTAGGATTATTATCCCTTTCAAATCACATAATCATTGTGGAAAAAATCCATTTGTAATGGGTTGTAGGTGAAAAATAGAACCCTGTAAAATAATTAATAAATATTTTAAAAGGAATTTCATATGTATAATAAATCTATCTTGGAAAAATATGGTTTAATAAGAATGTTTGTAACTTAAAGGAAGAAAATTGAGTCATCAGAATCTACTTGATTTGAACCAAAACTATAAATGGCTTTATTTCAAGCTAAACATAAAATAAAATTTGTAATGAGAGGTTCATTATTGAAAACAAATTAATGGGTAACTAGATATACAATTTTAGATATTAAATTGTGAATAATAAGATGTATGAATCCATGGATTGAAAACTCATAGAAGAAACCCTTATAATAATCTAGTTCCCTCTACTCATGTACCTACATTCAAAAATATGATAAATTATTTTATTTCATACCTAAATTGGAATGTTTTTTATATATATTTATTTTAGTAATAAATATTTATTACCAAATTTTTTTATTTTCTATATGTGAATTTATTTCGTTTTTATCTTCTATTAATATTAAATCAGTTTTTAAATTCATTGTCATATCAGTGATAGAATATTTTTTTTATTTATTAGATAAATATACATTATAATAATTTAATAACCATGAAACATACATTATATTATTCTGATATATATTAATATTTTCATTTAAGTTGGAATAGTCATCCATGGTATAGTTTTTTAGCGTCGTTTATGTATGTGGTGGAACTAACACAGACAAGAGCACACTAATACTCGATGGCTGAGTAAGGAAGAGTAAGGGTATAATATAATTAAAATAGATACTGTAAAATGTTGATTAATTATTATTATTTTAATAAATTATATTTTATGTCATTTGAAAAAAACAAATATCAATATGTAATATTAAAATTGTTAATTCATATAAGTTGTAGTCCACACAACACATGGCTAAAATTTTCATTTCCCAATGATTGTGAATGAATGAAGGTGGATTAATATTTTTCACATAATAAAAATTATTGTCTAATATTTTCATAATTTATTCATCAATTCCATCTATATAAAAATTTTGGAGAGTTGGTGGTGAAAAGATAAAGATGTCCCTTAATGGATGCCGTTGGGTACAATAACCAACAATAAACATTCATATTTTACTATGTTAATAAAAACATTTAAATGATGGTTATTTTTTTAAAATAATAAGTATGAGTTTATATTTATAGAGAACAAAATGGGTTTTATTGTATATATGAATTAGAAATGGTATCAAGTATGTCATAATTACAAAATTACCATCAAAATCATCTTGATGAAATAATTATAATGTATAAACAATGAAAAAATTAGTTATCAATGAATTTTGGAAAATGGAGGGAATTATATAAATGTAAATTATTATTTTGATTGTCGATATTTCAATGGGATGGAAGGGAATATTATGGGTAAAAGTGATATTATTTTAAAATTAATGAAATAAATTTTTTTAACACATTTTACATTTCAATAAATTAATTTCACTATGAAAAGATTAGTGACAGAAAAGTAAAAAATATGGGATTTTGTTGGAGATATTGTGTCTTTAAAGACTCAGAATAGTATTAATACACATTATTTAATGTTGATTATAGATTTTTAATCTTTTTTATTCGGTTTTTTAAGATGATAACAAGTTTTTACCCAAGTATGTTATCCTAAAAAAATTATAAAATAAACTATCATAAATAATTTTATATTCAATAACTAAAATGATTGATAATTTAATCAAATTAAAATGATTATTATTTCAAAAAATATTTTTTAATATAAAATATTTATATGTTAAAATATATTTTTTCAAAAGAATGATGTGTTACCTACTATTATATCTTATTATTATTAATAATTTATTTAATATAATTTTTTTATAACTATTTTTTGGATTAAAAATAATTTTAGAGTCAGTATATAAAATAAACCAATTTAATTTATTAGATTTAAAATTTGAACATTAATAAAACATATCATTAAAATCTACTCATTTAATATTATCTTGGTCATTATCATTAATCATAATAATCTCATTTTCACAGTCATTACTGAAATATAAATTACATGATATTGTGTTGATGATTATATAAAATATTTTCAAAACTTTACTAAAATTATTAACTAAATTTTATGTAATGTCCTTTTTAATGTTTGCATGAGAAATTATTGATCATGTTAAATAATACTTCAGTGTCAAAAATATTAAAAATGAATTTTAAAAATTCAATACTATATTTTTAAAAAGTTAATATCATTAATATATATATATATATATATATATATATTATAGAAAATATATTTCAGAGACTTTAAAATCATTCGTGATTCAATTGGTTTTTTATATAGTAATATGGAATTATAAATTCAAAAATGAGTTTAAAAAATATATATAATTATCGTAATTATTTATTTACATTTAAAATTAATATACAATACACAATGAAAATATTCTTATGTTGATAAACTTCTTTTTAAATCATCATGTATTCTTAATCCTATTTTTTGTATAGATAAATTTATAAAATAGTATTCAACTATAAATTTTATTCTTTTTATAATTTCATATCTAATATGTCATGGAAATTTTTCATTTGGTGTTAAATGAGGTACAATCTATCAACATTGTTTCTATTTAAATAAAAATATTATTTAAAAAAATCAGGGGTTATTACATTCTCCCTCTATATATAATTTTTTCTATAAAAACTAATTGTAAATCACATATACATTATGTGAGATAAAATTTAATATATTTAATATTTGTGATATGGATCCTAGTAAGAACTATACCTCCATCTCTTCGGTAATTTTATGTTACTTATATTTCATGAAATAATATTAACATATCAACAAATCATATAATCATGTATGAATATCCATGAATAAAAAATTAAAATTTAATTTAACATTAAAACACCATTTAAATATACATGACATAAAACCATTTTGATTCTATAAAGGTTGGTGCCTTAGACCCATAATAGACAGTATGGTTATATTTTCTTATCATGAACACAATGAGTTTACTGTGAAATACACTTACAAAATTATCCTTGATATAGCTATATCAACTATTTACATGGTAATTTATATATATTATTCATCATATCAATTTTTTATAGCATGCAATTGGGTATAATGATGAACAAGATAAATATTGATTTAATTTTAATATTATGTAATATGTAGCAGAATCATCATGTTTTATTTAACATAGATTATAAGCGAGTATAAGGTTATAGAGTCTCATTATCGTTGATAATTATTATAGTGATGATATCAAATAGTGATCTGGAGTTGATTTGATATTAAGACCTATCCCACAAATAAGAAAAACATGTGTTCTCGGTTCCATTTTTTCTTGATATCTAAAAAAACATATAACGGTCCCGAGTATTTTTATTATTATATTTTATGTATATATTATTAAATTAATTGAATCATGTTTAAAACAATGAAACTCATTTCATGGTTAGGTAGCATACATTTATTTCATCATTATTGGTATGAAATTAATTTAATAGTCAATAATATAATATTTTTCATACTGATAGGATGAGATATCAATGAAGTAGTTTTTTAGGATGGTAATACCTTAACTAAATCAATGGAAACAGTAGAAGAATGCAATTTAATCCATATAGATCACTGAATAATAATAAATTAAATGATAATGACATGAATTCTGAATCATACATTATTATAAATAAGAAGACTAAAATATAATATTTCATAACATGTACTTAATGTAAATTTTTTCATTTCTACGGATTTTTCATATTAATTTGGGGACATTGATAAGATTATATATTGTCTTCCACATCCATGAATAGTATTTACTTATATCGTGGTAAGTGCATAGAAGTTTATATAGTTAACCTCTTCTTAAACATTCCCTATTCAAATAATTTACAGTTAGGACATGATGTGACCCACCCATTCAATTTATGATTGTATAAGAATATAAAATCCTAAATAATAAATATATTCAAATTATATAAGTGTTGAATAATTTTCATTGAGTTTACTTATTTATCTATCCAAATAGTTTTTGGTAAATACATGGAAAAATATTTAATGAATCAATACTCAATAAATAGACAATGATTTATTAATATTTATGGGATGGAATAGTCATTTTAATGAAAATATGTAACCCTGAAATATATAAATTATATTACAATAATGTGAACAAAATATTAATGATATTTATGAAATTGAGAATAATTCCTTAAATTTCATTTTAGATTATTATGTAGGTAAAACAATTTTGGTCATTGGGGAGATATTTTAAACCACTATACTCCTTATTTTATATGTTATAGTAGGATCTCATACATACTAATATTCTATTAATTATTTTTGAGCCCCTATATCTTATCTCCCACTTTATAGAGAGAGAGTATATAGATATTAGAAAACAATATGATTTGATCAGTGAAATTTATATTATATCAATTGAGTTATAGAAACTACAACCTAAAATGGATGATTCAAATATTTTATCATTTTCGATAATCTTGGATGATAATATTATGAATGATAAAAATGGGTGATAGTTTCACTGATTATGTGTGAATTGAAATATGGATCACAATATTTCCATAAATACCATTTTTCCGATCATTCTCACCCAATTAGTCCACTGAAATTAAATATTAGAAAATAGATAATATATGTGAAAATTTTCATTGATATTTGTGATATGTTCACAAATATGGTAAGAATCTATATTAATCATAACCATTATTTATTATGTCTAAAAAGATAAAATACAATTTGAAAAATCTAATAAAATGTGTGATTCCAAAGGGACTTCATTATGGTCCTTCAATAAATTGAGGTAGATTATTTTAGATGACAACATTTATTTCACATTTCATAATATATGTCTATAGAAGATTAAATTCTACAAATAGAATTAAATAATGGTGTATTATATTAATAATCACATATATTAATTATTTTGGAGTGATTATTTTCTATTCATTTGAAAATATGATACTGAATTTATTTTCTTAATTAGGATCCAAGAATATTTACACCATCAATATAGATATATTATAAAATGTAGGGTGAACTAGTAAGTGTAAAATAAATGGTGATTGTTATGTATATGGTGATTAGAAAACAACCTCTAATTTCTTATATTAAATACTTCCAGTTGAAATTTGGTTATGTACTACTGAAAAAATAATTGAATGTTCCAATTAGAACATAAAGATACATTATTCCATTAAGGAATGAATATTTTTTTATGGTTTCTATAATAGAGAAAATAGTTTATTGATACATTAATAATTTTTAACTTCTAATGAGTAAAAATTTTAAGACTATAATACCCAATTATGTAATGCTAATTATTTTTATATTAATACTAAAATAAATTTTTAGGGATTTATTAAGTATGATATTTACTATTATTTTCATTAAATTCCATTATAATTATTTACATTTTTAATTATATGGTTTTTAAATATGAAATATTTTCCAAAAAAGGAAATATATAACTCCCTCCAAATATATAAATATGGGGAGCATGAACAATTCTAAAAATAAACTAGAGGATAAGATTTATAAATAATGAGTTTCAATTATGAGTTTTAATGAATTTAATAGTAAAAATAGATTATAGATAGTTAGAAAATATGTGTATATTTTGATCTATGTCATAAAAATATCATATCTAATCATTTATCGATCATGAAATGGATAGTGGATTTATTTGTAAACATGCATTTACATATACAAATCAGTGATATGTTTTTAGTAAGGATTATAGATTATTAATCTTACATAAAACCATTTTTCAATAAAATATATCATGATGTAACTCAATTGAAAACATTTTTTATGCATATCAGAGTCATTATTTATATAAATGGATCATTGATATTGAGTCTAATATTCAATTAACATACATCCAGTATTTTTCATGACATATTTCACAAATATAATTTCTGTCTCGTAAAAATATTCAAACAGTAATTAGAAAAAAAATATTAAATTAGTTATAGTATGATATAAATAAAATATTCCATCATAACACATATTTTAAACTAAATAGTTTGTTATGAATAGAAATATAAATGTAGCAGAGAAACATGAGGCCTATCTTGGTTTGTACAATAGATGTCATAAGGGATATTATATAAATCCCTATGATAAAAAAATTAATTCCATAAAATTTAATATTCATCTATAAATGGGTACACATCTCTTTTTGATATAGTTATAAACTGACTATATTATATTTATTATTTGTTAGATATTATTATCTAGTTTTCAATGGAATAAGTTCAAAAACAGTTTATAGAAAAAGTATATTCAAAATAAATCTACATTTTATGAAGGATAAAACCAAAAAGATGGTTTTATATTCTACACATCAAGTTATATTCTTTCATTGAAAATAATGAATCCTTATTACATGGAATATATGTGATTTGTCTGTTTCTAAAAATTTCAATTAAATTTCAATAATATATCCATGAATAAAATTACATGTTTATTTTTTTTTGAATGATTAAAATATATATAATATTGTGTTTTTAAGGGAAAAAATAGATGGATATGGTTTTACCAATGAGGGATTTTTAATTGGAACAAAAATCAATCGCAAGAAAAGATATATTATTGTTCCCCTACAAAAATTTCTATTCTCAATACACAATAATTTTATTCATAATAGCTAGTTTTTGTGATCATTTTCTTTTACATTTGATGTCAAGAACACCACTCTTTGAATTTTTTTTATATGATGCACTAGAATGATTTATCCACACCATTTAATGGAAATATGGGATTCATGTTATTTAAGTACACTATAAGATTTAGGTTAAAAATAGTATCATACAATATTCATTTTCTGTGAATTATTATTATATGTCAAGAAGAGGTTGGTGGGATCACCCCTATTTTCCATGTAAAGTATTTTTGATAAAATATTGAAAATATCTATTGGTGATAGTGATAGTTATGAATAAAATGAATTAAGAAAAATTAATTTTAAATTAATGTTAAAACCCATATTTTTGGGAATGGGATGTACTATGAAATATTTAATTAGTTAAATAGAAAAACTTTCTGTATATATAAAAATATTGTATGAAAAATGCATGTAGTGTAAAATCGAGAGGGTTTTGTTACCAACATCACATGACACCAATCCATCAAATCAAATATGTATGAGACATAGGATGTGATTATAATTGTGTGTATAATTCCACAAGCTTCTACAATGGATCACATATAGTTTCTATGGTTTGTACTACCTGAAATATTGACACTATATTATATAACTTACTATAATATGAATACAAACTAAGAAAACTACATTGGATGCAGTCAGAATTATATATTTGTTCATGGGAAATTATAAGGGATATAATTTGTCACACATAGAAGTAGAGGAACATAATATAAGAGAATTAAAAATAGTATTACATTTGAAAAATATGATAAAATCTAAAATTTAGGATAAAATATTGATCAAAAGAAGCACATTCAAGCCAAGGATATCTATATAAACATATTATAGGTACATTGTGTCATTTTATGCAATGTAATAAGTAGTGTAAAATTTTCAATGATTTTAATAGTTTTTAGAATCTATCCTTTTAAATATTTTATGTTCATAATAAAAATTATTATAATATCACTATATTTGTACATTTCAAGAGGTCATGTTTTTATGGTTGAAATTTAATATACAAGAGGGGCATCTTCAAATGAAGAGTTTTACTCAGTGAGGTGATGTTGTGGATTACAAAATTTCAACAAAGCGGAGATATGGTACGCACAACATCAAAATCCACAACTCAATAGAAAAATTTCATGTTCATGTGAACACAAAAAGGGGATCTTATCAAGTTTTAAATAATATATGTGTGAGTGTTTTTAATTTTGTTACCCAAGTCCCAAAATTAAGAGGACATGTCTATAACTATATCATAAATAGATTGAGCAATGAAATTTGTACACAGAACATAAATTTCATGATATTTCAATGACTAACATTTACATGGTAATTCCAAAAAGATATTTTTCAAGTAATATGTTTATATCATTTACCATGTTATAATAACAACCTATAGATATTTAGACTGACTAAAAAGTAAATTTTTTACTTTCAAAACACTATTAAGGTGAATGTGGGATGAAACCCAATTCTAACTACATAAGAAATTGTAGATCCATTTAAAAGATAATTTATCATACTAGAAACTTTATCCCATAAATGATTCCATGAGATATATGATACTTGAGTGATAGAAACATCCTCAAAGTGGTCTTCAAAATGGAACACCAATGTGTCATAGGTAATCAAGTACTCTTATAGATTAATATTCACTCTGTTGAATAACCATACCAGTAAAAGGTGTTTCTTATCAATCCATGCACACTTTTCTTCATTGGTAAAATCTTTTAACAGCCATCCCATCAT
This sequence comes from Viscum album, assembly GCA_963277665.1. NCBI lineage: Eukaryota > Viridiplantae > Streptophyta > Magnoliopsida > Santalales > Viscaceae > Viscum > Viscum album. The sequence continues at coordinate 1,656,488,816 of OY728126.1, read as the reverse complement.
CTTGTTAGCTTCCTGAAATGTGGAATTAATCACCAAATAATTATCCACCATATTTTATCGAAATGTTAAATATGTTCTTAAAGATATCCCTTGGGGAATAATTGAATAATTCTATATAAATGGATCTTTATAAACGGATGTAGCCCTATATTCCACAATCTTATCCTGGGAATCAAAGTCTTTGACATCACCTTCAATAGTCATGTTATTTTACTTTTATGCAAACATTGTATCCATTGGAAGAGGTAAATATGAAGAATCCTTTCACCAATTCCTAACAGCATTCATACATATTATACTCCATAGGATGGGAAGCCCTCAATCATGTAAATAATTAGTAGAATCACTAGATAAAACATTAGTAGACTCGTCACATGACACCCCCTACTCATAAGTCTGAGATGCAACAAATTCCTGAACCAGACAATCATTAAATTTCCCTTCAACGTGGTTTCCTAGATTAATAAATGGTAAATACCTTATAGCACTAGATTTGAATGGAAGCACCCCCTCAATGTCCTCCTAAATTCCCCATCCACTAAATAAATATCCATCAATTTGAGTCATCTGATATCCACCTCTTTTAGAAGAGCCACTTCTTGTGCACACTACCTATGTATAATAAGAGGCCACGGATAGCATAGAACCCACATCCAAAGCCTTCACTACCTTTAATTTTTTAATGTTACCACCATACATACACTAGGGATTTGATATCACTCAGGTCCTTATGCAAGCATGAGACAACATCAACCCCTAAAGGGATTCCTCCCATTAACCTCATTGATCCACCTTGATACCTGTATGAATAAAATAATTTACATTAACTAGATGGATCGTAAACAATTTGAAACTACATTCCATGACCTAATAAATAAATTTACTTATGATGAGCCAGATCAATATTCCCATGACTATAGGGTGGAACCAGATTACCATGATTTTTACAGTGTGAACAAATGACGAACCATGACTCATGAACTACATGTTTTTTGTTGAAAAACTAATACTCGTTGTAATACACAAAAAACAACAAGTTAATCTAGAGACATAAAATTATAAAAAAGATATGAAGATAAATAGGGTGGAAGAGAGCTCTAGTTAGTGAGTCAGCACAAAATAATTACAAATGAGATTTCATCATATCCTCAAAATAGTGTGATTTTGAAATTGTAATGGGATTTCTAAGAATATACCCAAATCACTATTTAAAGGGATTTAGGTTTCATGTGGATGTCATATATCCATCGAATGTGGTTGACCATAGACCATTGTAGTTGAACGGTGCACTAGACCAAGCCTTGAACGTATCATCATATGATGAAAAGAAAATCAAAATCAATACGGAATCATAAAAATTTACCATTTCCCTGTCTTATAACTCCCACTAATAAATGAATCATCATTCCATCATATCCACCAAAGGACACCTCTTATTGTACTAGGAAATTAGAGAAATATCCCAAGGGACTGAATACTCAATGAACTACGAGTTTGAGATCGAATTTATTGGAAGGCCATTAAAAGTTCTGGAACATTAGAGATAAAAAACATGGGGGAATGGGTGCTGAAATCATTGACAGATAATGGGGATAATGGTGATGTTTCTCCTGTGAAGGACATTGTAGGTATCTCCAATGACATGGGATGATGGATCGTCTAAAAAGACACCACTTTCACCGTAGGGTAGACAATATCATAGAGAAACCTCTCATTTTATACTCACAATATATGTTTCTATATCATGAAAACAATCTTAAAATTGATTTATTTGGTTCATAAAACATATTATAAGGACCTGTCTATAAACATTACTCAATATTGATATAAATCAATAATTCACATTGAGAATAATTTCATGTATATAGTTTTAGAGAATAAGTTCATAACTATTACATATCATCTTTAATATTACTAGTATACAATACTAATCTTTATCAATTTTATTCATAAATTATACACTCTTAAAAAAACATGTCCAGTTTCATGTTCTAGTCATCTTGACATTTTATTCTTTCCATCCATGACTCTATTCGACTACATTTCCACAGAAAAACATATTAAAAATATTGGATGATTAAATATGACAATAAGGGATACCCAAATAATGAAAAATATAATATTTTCAAAATAAAAAATAAACCAAAAATACAATATCATATGTAAAACATTTCACCTCTATGAAGTAGTAAGTACTCTTCTCTAAATAAAAGATCATTTTTTACAATTGTGTAACCAAAAGATTACAATAAAACCCATAGAAAGCACACAAAACATATATAGGCTACTTGGGAAATAAATTTATATAATTAGAATAACTATGGGGTAAGCTTTAATACATGTAACTAAATTGAATATACATACGGCCGACTTTCATACCCAATGCATATGAGGTTTTAGTGTAACCCACATCCTGGTTTATCGCAACACCAAATGTTTGTTGGTTTATTAGGCAACCACCCGTCAAAGGTCCAAGAATCATTATAAATCATAAGACCTAAAACACACATGAAATAGAGATAACATTTCTATATTAAAATCACAATATATTATTTAATGATATTGACATAATAAATTTTTTATCAAACCATTTTTAAATACAATTTAATCATATAATAAAAATATTTTTTAATCAAAGTTTCCCATTACTGATTGAAAATTTTAAATTAATTTTCATTTGAAAACAATTATGTTTATATAAATAAAACCTAAAAATAATTGTGAAAACATGGTCATTAATGAGAAATATTTAGATGAATAAATTATTAAAACATTTAAATTAATATTTTAATTAAAGAGTTTTTATCAAAATAAGAGACACTATAATAAAAATAATTGAGGAATAAATATTAATTAGAAGATTATAATATCATGATAATTATTTGATTCATTATATAATATTATAATGGATAGTATATATTCCATATAAGAGTGAATTGGTTCCTAACAACAATGAAGTCTTAGTGGAATGTAAATTGAGAAAAAATCTCTTACAAAACTGTATCCATTAATTAAGGATAAATAAATTCAAAAATAATGCGTGAAAAATATAAATACACTAAATGTGATTGGATATTCTGTGTAAATGAATCCGAGAACATCCACACAGATTATTTTAAAAAAATTAATGACTTGGATGTTTAACTCAATGAATGGAAATTGAGTTAGCATTACTCTTATCAAGTTCATATATGTGACATGAGAATTTATTAATAGAGTGATTATGTTTTTCAAAATTATATCCACAAAAAGGGGAGTGGAAATTATAACATAAATAAATAAACAGTGATTCCACACATAATCATAGCATGATATAATTAAGAATTGGACGAATAACCCAAGGAAGGATATTGGGTAAAAATGTTCCCTTACTGATTTTGTAACATACGAAACATACTCCAAATGAAATAAGTATCATAAAATTAATATTACAATACCCATAAATTAAATATATTATACAATTAATAAAATAATGGGTAGTATATACACCACACAAAATGAAATAGTGGCAAACATATCATGAATCTCACAAAAATGAAAATAGAGATGAAAACACCCTAACATGTTGTCGTCAATCGAGTCATATGATAAAAAGTTAATAACCAAAAAATTAATCACAAAATACCATGAATAGAAAGTGAATCATGATAATATAAATCACATGGTATTACAAAATACACCACATAAAATAAATATGTTTTGAACAATGGAATTCTCATGAAATTAAATGTAAGATAAGAAACCCCATACCCCATGTCCAACATGACCATTTCGTTCTTTAATATCGTAAATAATAAAAAAAAATTAATTTCTACATGATTAAGAACATTTTTTATGTTTATTATTAGTTTTATATCACTTATTATAATGTTATAAAATTTTTGCAATCATTTGTGTTAATAATGGTCGTTCTGTTGATATTTGGTACATGAGAAAAAAATGAACTTCTTGTACTTTCATATTGTTTAAGGGGTCAAAAGTCCATCATATCCAAAATTATATTGATGATTTAGATATAATATATATCATATATATACTGAATATTTTTTATTTCTAATATAACATAACTTTTTGGGATAAAAAATGAAATGCTCCGTTCATGGGGACGGTAAGCCATTCGTACGCATGAACATTAGTTTCATTTCAATTTACTAATTATTGGAATGAAAGCATAATTATAAATAGTTATTTTATAATTCCAGTATAATAGAATATATAATTTCCTTAAATCCATCCTTTATATTTTCCATGAATGGCATGGACGAGTCATATCAATTTGAGGGGGGTGGTAGTCCGCACTTCCTGAAATGAAATAAACTTGTTTACACATTATAGAAACCATAATTGTATGCTATCAATGAAAAATAAACAAGTATATAGACAATATAAATAAAAAATATATCATATACAAATAAAGTTCCATTATAATGTAAACCCTAATATGTGGAAGGAGAATATTGAACAATCATCGTTTCGTGCGATAGTAGTTCTCTGTCCACAGAAAGAATATGTTCTTGACCCATTAGATGGAGGTGTGTGTAAGTGTAGTACAAATAATTCTCATACCAAATAACTTGTAAATCAAGGAAACTTGTTTTGTTAATAAATAAATGAATAAAAATTGTTTAGGGGGATGGAGATGTAAAATAATAGAAAGGAACTTAATAGTAGATGTTACCTTTAAATCGGGTAACTCCATTTGGTTTGGAGGAAAACAAATTTCTTGATGTGCATTTTGCCTAAGATAAGGCTTCTCGATGTAAAAGACATATGTAGGGAGATTAATTGGGTAGATTTTGAGAGTAACAAGGGTATTTATAGTTGTGAGTCATGGGGTAGAGGTGAAGAGTTTTTTTAAGAGGGAGGAGGGGTTCTTCAGGATGGTTTAAAGATATTATTTTGATACATAATGATATTCAATTTCTAAAGGTTCAAAACTCATTAAAGAATAAGACAAGATGATTTATGTTCGAAATAAAATAATTCAATAAAAATTGGAAAATTTTGGGATATTGTTTTATTTTTTATAATATTATTTATTTAAATCATTCATTAATGTGGTAAACACTGCATCCTTGTTGTGACATAAATAATTTTATTTATTTGATGTCATTTTTTAATAAAAAACATGATGTAGGAAATATTTTTACATTTATAATGAATATTTATAGTCAAATATAACTATTTTATAACACCACATTAAAATTTTTTTAACAAAAAAATACATGTTTATGATATTTGTATATTTTCATTAAATAAAATGTTATTAAAATCATTATCTTACCCAAGTGGAATTAAATGGCCAAAAGTCTCTCCCAAGTAATTTCATGGTTCTAAATTACTAATCCAATAAATTTAGGACGAGTGTTAAGGTAATTATATATTGTAATAATATTGTTTTTACATTGAATTACCAAATTTACCTTTAACTGTGGTAAATAAAAGACAAAAGTTTCCACTCACCAAAAATAATTTTCATCTTATTGATCCAAATATTACAAATTAATACCTACCATGTCTATTGGATTTTTGAAACTCAATTAACAAAACCGTTAAAATTTTATTTAAATGAAAAGTTAGGTTTTTAAGCTAATACATAGTGTTTTCACTATTCATCGAAAATTGATGTTTTTCAGAAAAATTAAAAAAATGAAGACTAATAAATATTTGATATTCCAAATTAAAAAATAAATTTTATATTATAAAATTCAGAAAATATATTTTGGATTAATTAATTCAAAATTAATTCCCATTGTCCAAACAAAAGCGTGTTATTCAAAAATAATAACAATCAAAATATTGATACTTTTTTATGTCCAATTTCGATTTGAAATAATTTCAATGAACAATATTGGATTAAATGGTTAAAATATAATCTAATTAAACTTTAAAAAATTTAAACAGATAATCTAACCATATAAATAAATTATATTAAAAGGTAGTTTTCAATTAAAAATTAGTATTTATATCTATTCATTAACAAATGCATTTTGTCAAAAAAATTAAAATAAATTACCCAATGTAAAAAATTGATATCACAAATCTAAATAAGTATTAAATTTTTTCATAATTATCATATACGATTTACCAAAACTATATATAATAAGGTTTCCAATCATAAGGTGGTAAATCAACCTTTATAAGAATATTAGAGTATTTTTATGCTTAAAATTATATTCATTCACATTTTACGCCTATAAATTTTATCGAATAAATGTAAAAAAATTTAAATACCATCTATAATCATATGTTAGTTATTTCTATTCATTATCTCCATTGAAATAGCTTTGAATTAACTACCATTTAATATAATAATTTATTATTATTTTTTAGAATGACTAAACATTTTGTGCAACAAAGGACTTCAGAGTCAATAATTTATGTTTATTGTGTACACCATCGAGCGTAGCATACACTTAAAAAATTTAATATTTAATTAAAAAATATAAATAAATATTTAAATTTCATATTCTTTATTTTCTTGGAATGATACATCCTTCCTCCCTTTTTGAAATTTCATCCTCACAATTTTAAACTTGTGCATCAAAACATCATTGAATGTCCAAATTCAGAAAAAGCGTAAATAAAACAATCACTTTACATGAGAAAATTATATTTAAAAAGGTCAACCATGTTAAACCATACTATTATTCTTGGATAACATGGATATGGAGGAGAAACTAAGAGTCATGTTCGGATTCAAAGTGATAAAAAACATGATTAGAATAAAGTTAAAAAAAAATTTAAAGACAAATTTAGGATGGGTTAAACAGTCATTATATTCCCAGTAATAACAATAAATAGTCAAAATTTTGGTTTTATGTTACATTTCATAAAGTTGAATAATTCATTTTTGTGATTGAATATTAACATAAAGAAATTTAATTAATTGGCATGTAGACATTCATCATTTACAAAATTTCTAGAAAAAACTATTCTTTTCTCAAATCAATGAGTATTCAAGGTGACTTGATCAAATAAAAATTTCTAGAATCAACTTCTATAAAAAAACATGATCCAAAAAATATTAACAATATATTTCCCCTATAATAATAGATTAACCAAAACCGAAATTGGTTAGTATGAGATAAGATAATCTCTAAATGGATAATCATTAATAAGAAAATTACTATTAATCTCTAAAATTCAACAAAATCTACCTAAAGTTCATGAAATATGATTCAATATACAATTTTCTTTATAATTCATCAAATTAATCCAAACTATGATTGAATCCCAAAACTCAAAAGGATTTAATCACATAAATTTCAATAGTAAATCTTAATTTTTATCTCCAAAACATCGATAATGCTTATAGTCTCAAACTGATGTGTTATTTACATAATCACATATTTCTATGATAGTTTAACCATTTCCATAAATAACCCAAATAAATGTATGTCCATAATAAAAATATAAGTTCTTACAAAATAATTTTACAACTACTAATCCAAAAATTAAATCCGATAGTATTATATTTTACATAAGTATATAGTATCTCCAAAAGAGAGAATGTCTTCCAAAATAACCATCATAACTTAATCACCAAATCATTTTCCTATACAGTGGATTTCCATTTGATAAAACATAAGATCCCAAATAATCATATTATTTATCCATAAAATCATTTAACTAAAAATATTTAGTTATAATAACCAGGGAATTCATGTAGTCCTATGGTAGGCAATAAATGAAAATCTCACTTTGATTGTGGGTTTGATTCCCGCAGATTTGTCTGACGTGATGGGTTGTCACACTATCTGCATGTTTTCATTTTTAAAAAAATATAAAATTTCATAACATTCCAAAACAAGGACAAATTAACTAAAAAAACCATAATATATTTTATTCCCAGAGGTTATTTAAAACCTTTCATTTTGAACCCCAAAATGTAATAAAAATTTATCACCATTAAAATAAGTATGAATATTTCTAATATAATAACTATTATGTTTATGTATCATATTATTAAATGACACCCTAACCTATAACGATTTCTAAACATACCTCATATACCAACTATAAGGACCCGACCTAAAACATTACATAATCTTGAATTAAATCAAAAATTCAGGTTGAGGATTTTTTAGGTTTTGAGTTTTAGAGAATTAGGACTTCAGTAATACATATCATCTTGAATGTTATAGGTAGACACTACTACCCAGTATCCATTTTTTAATAAAATATTAACACTTAAAAAATATTCAGTTCCATGTTATTAACATCATGACTTTTCCATGATCTCATTCTTGTCTCTATTCTACATAATTTCCATTGAAAAACAACTCCAAAACAATGGATGAGAAAAAATCTCAGTAAGGGATTCACAAAGAAAGAAAAATATTTGTTATTGAAAACAAAAAGTAAAACATGAATATGTTATCATTAGTAAATCTTTTCACCATTATGATGTTGTAAATACTCTCCTCTGATTAAAAGAACATTTCTTACCCATTTGTATCCAAAATATTACCATAAAACCCATAGAAAGCAAAAAAAACATTTATAGGTAACTTGGGATATTAATGAACATAAATGGAATAACCAATCAACTTCTATATATATAACTAAATGGAATATCCATACATACGTCAACCACACCTAATGCATTGGAGGTTATAACATATCCACCCGTCCTAGTTTATCATGGCCCCACTTGTTATTTGATTCATCACATAACCACCTTTGAAATGTCAATGTACCATTATAAATAATGAAACATAAATCTATATTGAAGAAATGATACAATTTCTACATTTATATCATAGTATATTATTTCATGATATTAACATAATATATTATTTATCAAACAATTTTCAGAAACCATTAAAAACATTTAATAATGAGATATTTGAATCAAAGTGTCCCATAACACTTTAAAAATTTTAAATGAATTATCATTTGAAAATTTTAATTCCCATTGAAATAAATCATAAAAAATATTTTTAAAACATGTACATTAATGAAAAATATTAACAATAATTAATCATTATGTCAATTAAAATTATATTTTAGGTAAAGATTTTTTTAAAAAATTTGAGACACTTGAATATAACTAATTGAGGAATAAAATTTAATTAGGAAAATATATTATCATGAGAATAAATTGATTCATGATATAATATTCCAAAGGACAGTATATACACAATATAAGAGTGAATTAGTGCATAACAATATTGAAGTCTTAATGGAATGTTAATTGATATGAAATCCCTCTTAAAAACTCAAACCTTATGTTGAGGATAAATCAATTAAATAGTAATATATGAAATATATAAATACAGTCAACATTATTGGTTATTCAGTTTCAATAAATCCTAGAACATTCACACATATTATTTTAAAAAACAACACCAATGATTTCAGCGTTTAACTCAATGAATGTAAATTGAGATAAAATTACTCATATCAAGTTCATATAAATGACTTTAGAATTTATAAATGGAGAGATTATGTGTATGTGAAGTAAATCAACAAAAGGGCAGTGTAAATTACAAAATAAATACCTAAACATTGATTCCAAAATTAATCATAGCATGACATGATTAAGAATTATAATATTAAGCCAAGAAATGGAAATAGGGTTAAAAAGTTCCCTTACCGTTTTTGTAACATACGAAACATTAACCAAATGAAAGAAGGATCATAACATGATGATTTAAATAACCATAAATTAAATTATATTATTCAATTAATAAAATCATGGTTTGTAAATACAACACACACAAATAAATAGTGGCAAACATACCATGAATCTCACGGGAATAAAAAGTGAGATGAAAACCCCTTACCATGTTGTAATCAATTGGGTCATATGACAGAATGATAATGACCACAAAATTAATCAAATAATACCATGAATATAAATATAATTGTGATAATATATATCAAATGTTAGTACACAATACCCCACATGAAATAAATAAGTGGGGAACAAAGGAAATATCACAGAATTAAAAGTGAGATAAGAAAACCCTTACCTCGTGTTTGACATGACCCATTCGTTCTTTAATATCCTGAATAATAAATTAAATATAATTTCTACTTTCTTAAGAACCATTTTCAAGATTATTATTATTTCTATATCACTTATGACCATGTTATAATCAATATGCAATCATTTAATTTAATAATCGTCATTTTTTCGATATTTGGTACATTAGTCAAAAATGAACTTCTTATAATTACAAGATGTTAAAGTGTGTAAATTTCTATTATATACAGAATGATATTCCTTATTTTCATATCATATATATCTTAAATATGTAGTATAAGTATGTATTTATAATATTACATAATATTGGGAGATAAGAAATGAAATGCACCGTTCATGAAGATGGTAAGTCGTATGTACGCATGAATGCTACATTCATTTCTATTTCGTTTCTAATGTAATTAAATAACAATTATATATTGTTATATTATAATTTAAGTATAATATTATATATAATTTCACTAACTATATCCTTCATACAGTCAACTAATGGCATTTACAAGTAAAATCACTTTGAGGGGGCGTTGTCCGCACTTCCTAAAATAAATTTATTGTGTTTACCCAATATGGAAACCATAAAATTATTATATAAATTAAAAATAGATAAAAATATAGACAATATATATATATAATATATATTATAATAACAATTCCCTCATTATGGATAACACGGTATTTTGAAGTGGAAAGTTGAACAATCATCATTTCGTGATGCAGTAGTTTGTCGTCCAGAGAAACAGTATGTTCTTTGCCCATTAGATGGAGATATGTGTAAGTTTAGTTTGAATAAATATCATAAAAACAATATATAATGTTTATTATACTGGTTATTTTATAAAATAAATTAATAAAAAGTATTTAAGGGATTGGATAAATAATGTAAAATAAAATAACTTAAGAGAAGGTATTACCTTTAAATCACGTAACTCCTTCGGTTTGATCCAAAATGATTTCTTGAAGTGCCTTCTACATAAGGTAAGGATTCTAGGTGGAATATAAGTATGTGGGGAGATTAATTGGGTAGTGGATGTATAGGGCAAGGGGAATGAGAGTTGTAAATTATGTGTTATAGGTGATGTTTTTTTATAAGGGGAGGAGGGGCTCTTTAGAAAGGATTGAAAATATTATTTTATCATATATTTATATTCAGTTTATAAATTTCCAAAACTCATTAAAGTCAAAGAGGAGATTAATGATGTTTGAAATAATATCATCCAATAAAAATTGGATAATATTTGGAGATTTTTTTAATTTTTATTATCTTATTTATTTAAATCATTCATTAATGAGGTAAACACGTCATCATTATTTTGTGATGAATAATTTTAATAATTTGATATTGAAAAATTATAAAAAAATACCATGGTGTATGAAATATATTATAAATTTATAATTAATATTTATAGTCAAATATTTAATTTATATAACCCCAAATTAAATATGTTTTATCAAAATTATACATGTTTATGATATTTTTATTTTTTACATTGAATAAAATGTTATTTATATCATTATCATACCCCAGTGGATTTAAAAAGGAAAAAAGTCACTACCAAGGATTTTATTGGTCGTAAATTACAAATATAATTAGTTTAAGAAATGTTTTAAGTTAATTTTTTTACTGTTATAATATTGTTTTTACCATAAATTGACATATTTTCCAATAACCATGCAAAAATAAATGTCCAAATTTAATTTTCAACAAAAATTAATTCCATCTTATTTAACCAAATTTTACTTACTAATAACAAACATGTATGTCATATATTATAAATTCAATTAACAGAAATGTTATAATTTTATTTAAATGAAATATTCAGTTTTTAAAATACAGCTCAGTTTCTTCACAATTCATAAAAAATAGATGTTTTTCCAAAAAATACCAAAAAAAATTCCTAAGATATATTTGATTTTTGGTATTGAAAAATGATGAATTTTTTTAAAATTTCAAACATAAATGTTGGATAAATTAATTTAATTTTATTTATTGTTGTCAAAACAAAAGGCTTGTTTTTAAGAAATAATAACTATCAAAATATTGACGCTTGTTTATGTCTATTTTCAAAGTTAAATTACTTCAAATAACGAATATTGGATTAAATTGTAAAAATATAATCTAATTAAACTTTAAAACCATTTATATCACATTAATAAAATAGATTAAAAGGATTTTTTGAATTAAAATTCAATATTTTTCACTATTCATTAAAAATGAAATTTATCAGAAAAATACAAAAAAATTTCCGAATGTAAACTTTGATGTCCAAATTCTAAAGAAGAATATTATATTTTCATGTATAACATATATAAGTGACCAAAATTAGATTTAAAGATGTTTATTCATCAAAAGGTGGTAATTAGACCTTTTAATGAATATTAGAGTATTTATGCTTAAAATTAGATTCGTTCACATTTTATGCCTAAAAGGTTTATTGGATAAATTTAAATACATTTAACTAAAATATATTATAATATTGAAGTTAGTTATATTAAATCCCACCATTTAAATAATAATATATTATTATTTTTCAGTATAACTTAGCATTGTGGGTAACAAAAAGCATCGAAGAAACCCAATGTTGTGTATAGGGTACGCTATCGAACATATCATCCACTTTAAAATAAAATTAATATTTAATGAAAATTTATTAATAAATATGAAAATTTCATATGAATTAATTTTCTAGGATGTTACACTTATGATTAATGTATATATATTATATGTACTTATTAAGTTAAAGGGGTTCCCAATCATTGAGTTATAATCCATGGATATTCTAAATATTTTATCATGAGTATATTTTTTCATGGGGTATAACATTCCAATAAGAACAAAATTTGTTTTATCTTTCTTCATTTGTTCTAATTTTTGAACATGAGTACTAGTATCTATATATTACATTATTATCTATGTATAATATTTTCTTCAAAATTGAATACAGATAAATCTATTAAAATGATATCGTAGAGAGGTAGATTGCATTGGGATAATAATTGGTGGTATGTAATTTATTGAATAATCAATGATAAAATTATTATATTCTAATTAGAATAATACTATGTTCCTATTATAAATGGATTCCAGAACCTTCAATAAATACTGCTCCATTATAGTGGAAGATAAGTCCATCATGCATGGTAAATGAATAATTAATAATGTAAGATGAAGTGAAGTGAGTGGAGTGCATTATGTGATATCATGATACAAAGTGATCAATCTACCTGTTGTTTTTTCGATAGGATATAAAAATTTTACTATGAAATTCAGTTACCTCTATATAGGACTATATGGGTAGTAGGGTAAATACCCTATCTACAATAGCTCAGAAAGGATGTCTAATTTATTACACTATAAGTAGTTATAAAAAATTGCATTACAATGGACCAAATAGTTTTGAGGTATTGTAAAAATAGGTACATTTTAGAAAATGACATTACATTTTGAAATAATTAAATACACAATGTTTTTTTCCTTTACAATGACATAATTCTAATTAGAATATCTTGTAATATAAATAAAAAACACATCTTAATATGTTGGGGAAAATAAAACATAATAATATTGTTAGATAATATTCTAAATATGTGTGTGTGTACTATACAATTAATTTTTAATAAATAATCATATTATATATAGAATGGTAAACTAATTAAACACATGACTGAAAAAAATTAGCACAATATAGAAAAAATTAATTATGATCAATTAATTAATTATATGTAATCACATGTGTTTGAATCATATCCACTAATATTATATAAAATAAAATAATAAGAAAGGCATCAGTAAATGATCTCATAATGTGGTAATTCGTTATTCTTGTATTCTTAAACATACATTTAAGACATTTCATTTGTAATTTTAATACCATGTGTAAAAAATAAATTTAATTTGGCCAACATATTTTTCTGTTTAGACATTTTGATAAATCGATGAGATATCTATAATAAATTCCCACACATAATTTAATAATTATTTTGTATTGTTAATATGAAAGGGATGAATCATAATCATCATAAAAAACATTATGTGGCTAAGTAACATAAAAATTTTAAATACATATCCAAGTCTTCAAACATATTCATAAACAATGTAATGTAATATAGTGAAAGGTAAATAAAAATTATATCCCAAGTCTAAAAGATCATGAACTATCTGAAAAAATAATATAGATGGTATCAATACCACATATCCTAAATTGATTCTCTACAATGGAAATACTTCTAAAACACAAATTTTTGGAGTAAATTGAATACCCAAAAAACATCATTAAAATTTTTGGCAGGAAAAAAAATTCTCTACAATGGAAATGATTCTAAAACTCAAATTTTTTTACAAAAAATTTGACAATAAATTATTTCTAAAATAATATTTGAAACATATATTTTTATCTTCAAAATTCACAATAGTGATGAAAATGGTAAATTTTGTATATAATTCATATGTTGAATCAAAGATTCCCCTATCAATTTCAGTAATTATAAAAATGTGATTTGATTTGAAAAAAAGAGGATTATATTAAATACATTTTAAAAAATTTACTAAAAGGTTAAAATTTAGTTAGTATATAATTTATATAATTTGAAAATACTATTGTTTGTTAGAAATATAGCTTTAGGATGAGGAATGATTTCTAATCATAGAATGAAATCAATTAATCCTTGATTAAATAACATTTTCTTAATCAATTTAGGAGTTAATGATAGAGAAAAAGGTAACAATGCCTGATAATATCATTTAATCTATAGGATAATAAAATAAAACTATTTAAAAATAGAAATATCAAATACTCCCCACCCCATTGTTGACTTATACATATAGAATACAAAATACTAATGATATTGTGTTATAAACATAACCCCTTGTGTAAATTATGAATAAAAATTATCCTAAAAGAAATAAAATCATATGAAACATTATATTCAATGAAGATAAATATATAAAATATATTACATATGAATTTTTTTTGTATAAACACAATAAAACTGAAATACCCGTTGAATATGTTTGGTGTTTAAGGGAAGTGAAAGTGTGGTGAGAATCCCTTCCCTCATTTTCAATTTCCAATGTTGGTAACCTAAAATAATTTTTAATAAATATAGATTAATTATTAATACATTAATTAACTAAAATAATAAATGTTATCGCATATATGATTAAATTATATTATTTTATAACAATTCTTTGAAAACTGTTTTGACAAAATCATTTTTTGGGGGTCTTAATGACAGCCTTTTTATTTATGATTTGTTTCGGTTATTTAGGTCATATTTCTTTCAGCATGTATAAATAATAATAATAATAATAATACTAAAAATAAAATTTATATCATATATATTTATTATATATTTCTTATGAGTAATTTATAATTGGTATAGATATAAAATGGATGACATTGTCCATAAAGATGGTATGCCATACATTCATGTGAATAATGATTCATTTTTTCATGAAAAATGAATCAAAAGGAAGGTAAATAATATATAACCATTTTGAGTAATTAATATGTATTATATATATCTTATATTAATTCAATTTATCCTTATGTAATATTAAAAAATTAATTTCTAAAAATCGATTCACATCCATGCGCGAGGTGGTAGTCCCCTTACACATGATCGACATTAAGGTATCCCTAATGAAATAGAAATTAAGAGAGTATATTTGATTTCATAATTACTATTTTATTATTATGGTATAAATTTCATATATATTCATATACTCAATCCTTATTACTATCCATGAAGAATTGTTTTGATAAAAACGAAACACACATGTTTACATGGTTGTAGTCCATAGTACACATGAGAGAAGTCATCATTTTTCAAAATGTGGAAAGCTAAAAAGATAGATTCAATATTATAATAAAAAATGTATATAAATTTCATAAATTTAAATAAAATATTGTAAATACATAATTATAAGGAAATGAAATAGTTGTTGATGGAAAATGGATTACATCAGCCCATGAGGCGGTTGTCTGCCGCACAGACGGTGGACAATTTTGATTCCCATTTGATGGAATAAGAGATTTATATAGTTTATTAAATATTATAGTAAAATATATGTATATTTTATCCTTTTTATTGTTATATTTTCATTATTTTATAATAATTTAATTAGTTTAATATTGAAAAACAGTTGTTGAATAATGTTACTTCTCAAACATAAAATTATATTAGGATTTCAGAAAATTCCATCAATTGTTTGATTTATTAATAAATTACTATTTTATTTTGCTAGAGAATTTAACATGTTAATTTTTTGGTATTAGGTGATCCAATGATTTTTGAAATTGTTAATATGAGAGTATAGGGGGTTTCCTTTCATAAGTGGGGTAGAGGACACACATGATTGTTTTGAAATGAATAATTTTTACCCAAATTTTATACATACCAAAGAATAAAAAAATGGGTCATTATTGATCCTTACAAGTAATAAATATTATATATTTATAAAAAATGGAATATAAACCTGTTTTAGTTAAATTTATCAATTTAGTTAATAAATTAACCTCTCACTAAAAATGTTTTTAAATTTACTATGAAAATAATTTTTACATCTATAATAATGTATTATGTAAAAAAAATTATGATCAATGTAAATAATAAAAAATAATAAAATTTGAATTATGGAATCATGTTTTCGAAAATAAATTCATATTGGTGGATGAATTTAATTTAAAATTAATCTAGAAGATGTGTTGAAAAGATAGTTATTCGGGTTAATTCTAAAGATTGAAATTTTTTTAGGAAAATTATATATAAAATTGATTTATTTAACATGTATTATTAAATATGTAATAAAATTATAATAAATTTTTATTTAAAAATAATTTATAATTGGATTTTTTTACAATATTTAATCCAAAATGAAATTTGCGATAAAATTTATTATTTTTCACTATTCATAAATAAAATTAATATTCTCACCCAATTTTCAAATATTCATTAAAATATAATTTTTACCTATTGAGTAAAAAATTATATAATATTTTTAAAAATATGGATTTTAAGAATGATAAAAATTAATTTTCAAATTTTTTAGGAAAAATTACTAAAATTCCATTTAAAAAAATATTTCCAAAAAAATAACTTTCAAGTGACTGTAATTTTATTTCTACAAAATATATAAAAAGTGATTAATTTTATACATATGTTTTCATCAAAAAATTTCAATTATAGTTAGTCTTATTAGTGACATTGAACATAACTACTAGGTAATTGTTGTCATGCTAATAAAATAATATTTTAATAGAGTATCATGTTTTATATAGTCCTTCATTTTCATATATCACATGCTCAAAAAGGGATTTTATATATTGTAAAGTATTATTATACTACATTATGTAATATGAAATATTTTTCTATTTTACATATTCTATTAAACATTATATTCATCTTTTAATTTTTCTGGGAATTATATTCTACCCCATAATCAAATTTTCTCCTCTTAATTTAATATTGATATTAGTAATTAATGGGTTAAAATTTGAAGAATACCCTTCCGGAAATACAAAATTCTAAGTGTAGTTAATAAAATATTCTCTTAATATGAGTCAATTTGATGTATAGTGGTTATTTGAAATCATATACTAGTTTTCCATGTAGTAAAATATTGTTCTAATGTGAAGATATAGAAATTGAATAAAATAAGCTATAATTACAGAGAGTGGTAATGATTGTTGTTCAAAATAACGTGACTGATATTTAGAAGGATAAAAACCATAAAGGAAAATATATTTATGGAGTGAAAATTCCATCATTAAATATATCTGAATCTAATAAGATGTCGTTTATATTTTAATTTCATTATCATATTAGTGACATATTGTTTAAATTTTATGATATATTAAAATAGAAAATATATTTTGGCACTAAAACTTATATTTTTCTTCAATAAATTTCAATTTCATTTCATAAGCCTATAACTGAATATCTAATAAGAATATATTATTCTTGAAGCACTAAAAATAACTTTTATTATATTATAATAAAAATAAATATGTAACAATATATCCCTCATGTTCATATTAATATATAAATTGTTATTACAAGTAATATAATCTAATAAATTAATCTATAATAATATTATATTAAATCTTGAATTTCTACGTAATTTGTTTCATAAATTGTAAGTCTTAAAACTCATCAAAAATATAACTTAACATTTTTAAAGTCCAAAATTTATTAGAAGGTCAAAAAATCAATATTATATTCCCTAAATATTATAATGTTTCTCTTAATATCACATTAAAAATTTGTAAATAAAATTATAACCATTAAAACCGATAAGAAAAACATGAATACTTCTTAAAAAATATTTGATTACATAATACATTCCATAAATCAAGTAATGGCATAAATGATAACAAATATTACCTAAACCATACAGGGACTAAAAAATTTTATGGTCACTAATACAATTCAAAAATATATAATTATCATGATTATATCAACATAAAGATCATATTAAGGGTATACATCCCTCGAGCACATGTTTTCAAAAAATATTAACATTCAATTGAATAAGTTTTATTAGACATAAGAACCATGAACATACTCATCAAAATCCATATAGGAATAATACTAAAATAAAATCCTCTTATAATGAAGGATTATTATAAAATGACCATCATTCATAAAATAAATTTATTTCATAATTCATGTATCCTAGTGCATAATAAATTTAATCATTCATCCGTGAATGTATTAATAGAATAAAAATGACCTTGATCCCATAGCTAATATTTTATGTATATTATATTGATAATTTGGACATTCATATTCATAGTTACCCATCTCAATATTTGATAATGCATTGAAAATTGGAAGCATTTTTATTTCTGGTGCAATCACAAGCACATTGTTCATTCACTCCATGAACGAAATAAATTCTTATTCCCATTAAACAAGTAAATTTTGTTTATTCCACAATTATCACATAGTGCAAGTCATTCCTTACCTTGTTCCCATTATCCATTTTTACCTTATTCTTCTTCTCTTACTTCCCTTAAAAACTACAATACTTGTATAATTATTTTTCCATCTTTATTAATTAGGATTATATTTCAACATATAATGAATTTTTTTTAGATTTGTTATCTATGATAAATTTTCTTAATACAAGCAATGAAATTGTTAATAATTATCTTACGATTAATTATATAGTATATAACATTCCTCGATAGTCTAGTATTTTTGTATTCATACAAAAAGACATTTTCCCATTTCTTTTAATATGGACTCTAGAAATTAAACTACATATACACTCAATGATAAAGAAGAAATGTTTTTTCCATGATGATTTAAATAAATCCATTATATTAAATTGTTAATAATTATTTTATATGATTATTAAGTTATGAAAAAAATTATTAACATCTTCTTAGAGTAGATAAAAATCCCAGATATATTTCTCTAATTGGTTTATTTTATAAGTGAGAAAAATATTCTATATAAAAATTATCCATTTCTCATCATTAAATGGATTTTTAGTCCCATTAAATGATAATTTTTTTGAAATTAAATTTAGTACAAAATATTCATACCACATGGCGAATCAATAGATTTCTTCATAGTGGAATGTTCATTTTTCATAACTACAGTTACCAATGACAATATAGTTATAATTTTTTCATTTCCTAAGATAGATCGACATACTGCTTCATTATCATTCATAAGAGGGAATCCCATCATGGAATGGGTCACTTAATATTGGTACTATTCCTTTTTATATGTTTTATTTCGAAATAAAGGAATACAATATATTAGAACCTCATATTATAAATCATTAATTATAATCCCAAAACTATTTAAACACAAAGCATTTATAGAATAATTAATTCATTGATATTATGATAATTATAAATAATGATGCATTTATAATATTATCAAACAATAAAAAATATATTCATATCCTTAATAATGATTTATGTGGAATTTTTGAGTATTTTCTAAGAATGTTACCCAAGAGAGTCAAATAAGTTGAATAGTAAGGAATGTTTTCCTGAACTAGAATATATATCCTAGTTCCCTGATAATCGGTCTTATCTTGAAATTGAAAAATGTGTTCTTAATTCCCACAAGGTGGATACTAGAAGTAGGTGTCATAAAAGATAACTATTGGAATTTATTGGCCACAAAAACAGAATAAAAAGCAATTAAAAACGAGTAATCACAAAAGATAACTCTTCATATATAACAGTACTATAAACAAAACATGAATATAATACCATATTAAAACCACAATGTACTATAAATATCAAAATAAACAACTGAATATCCCAACTGACACTATACTCCATGACTGTATGATCAACTAAAACTCCCACCTCCATATCGTTCATACACCATTTTCAATTATGGTATGGTGAAATCTAAAAATGATTTTTAGAAAAGTAAGGGAGTGTGCTAAAAGACTATTCAGGTCTCAAAAAATTTCTATGATATGATTCTAAAAGAATAAAACAAAATAAAAATTTCATTTTCAATCAAAACATTCATGGAAGTAAAATTTAATATATAAAAAAATATAGATTTTCATTTTATTTTGTGGAAATATTTCAAACAGTTGTTTGATAGAACTTTTATATATTAATGATTAATAATTCACAAGGAAGGATTGAAATTGTTCCATAAAAATCTTGTATACATATGATAATAAATACAACAAGAAATAGGTACACACACACTATGGAATTATAGTTCTAGGTTATGGGAAACTCACACAGTCAAATTTTTGATCACAACAACATATACAAAAATTCAATCAACAATGCCCAAGTGGACTCTTCTTTAACCAAATATGGATAAGACCTTTTATACTGTGTATTTTTAATAGTTTTAAATCATCAATCCATTTTTTTAAAATTCTAGTACTAGAATGTTTTCCCAAATAAATCACTAAAGACCTAGAATTTCATGTGGTCCACAATAAAATCAATCATAGAAAAATTATTTAAATTTTTCTTAAAACACAATTTCCCTATTTAGAGTTTCAACATAAAACCTATATTTCATGAAAAAATCACGAAACATCCACGAATTCATGTTTTTATCTAGACACATCCAATTATTTGTTCTTATGAATTCATATCAATATTTTTTTCAAATTAAATTCTGAAATATAATTTCAAAAGATATATAAAATTAAAATATCTCTCCAATTTCTAATTCGCTTGGCATTTTGGATTTTCCAATTTTCTATACAATTTAAAATAAAAATCCAAGTAATTCCAATGTGGGTTATCAAAAAATGATTGAAATAAATTTAATTTAATTCAAAAAAATCAAATGATTGTAACATGGAAAAACCCAATAGAACCACTTAACATAAGTCATAGGTATTGTATGGTAACTCCCAGAATTGGTATAACCAATGATGAACATCGTATACATAGATCATGGAATAAAAACATGAATCAGGTTCCAAAAAAGGTATTTAGATTCATCAACCACAAGATGATCTAACAGTCCCAAAGAGAAGATAAATAGAAATATGAAGTGGATGAACATGAGTAAATACCATATATTAGAGGAATCAAAAAACATTTTATGAGAACTGATATACATTTAACTATTTTAAGATGAACCAAACTGATTTCTTTGGATCTCCGACAACCACATACATAGTGAAATAGTTATATAAGGTCTAATAGGTGGAAAAAAGCGGTTTGGAAATTTTTTAAATTACTTTCAGAAGAAAAAAAATTGAATGAATGGTTAGCATGGAATGGTTGCGTGGTTTTTCAAACCATGCACACTAACTATTTTCCCCTCTAATGGTGAGAAAAATAATACTAGGTGGGAACATTTTTTTTCAAACCATGAAACATCTTTGAATACTACCAATATCTGGTTATGCACAATTTTACCTCGGTAGGCCAACAGTTTTGGAAATAAATCTTCTAACCATGTATTTTCTAGAAAATTCCATTATTTTCTATTTTTCCCCTAAAACCACACAAACCCCAAATAAACAATGATCAAAAAGGTGGGTTGGTGAGTACATAAAAATATTAAGAGGTTGTTTTACCTATTTTATGGTACTGGGTAATTATTGTTTCGTTCTGGAT
Organism: Viscum album; assembly: GCA_963277665.1. Classification (NCBI taxonomy): domain Eukaryota; kingdom Viridiplantae; phylum Streptophyta; class Magnoliopsida; order Santalales; family Viscaceae; genus Viscum; species Viscum album. The sequence continues at coordinate 1,656,466,745 of OY728126.1, read as the reverse complement.
ATTACATTTTGGATTTTTTATCTTCATGTACATTCATGATTGAACCATGTCCATATGATGTATCAAAACCGAGATCCTTGTAAAAGAAGAAAATAAAATATCTGCATTAAAAAATTATTATGTTTTTAATTAATTAGGCATATTATTAATGTAATTTATAGTGTTATATTCCATTGTTATTATTTCCTTAAATCTAGTTCCCATGATTCCTTCTACTATTTTCTTAATAACAATTATATTTACATGGAATCTACTAGTTAATGGTTGGGCTATAAATTATTAAATAATCACAAGATAAAAGAAATATATTATCCATAGTTAAAATAGTCTAGTAGACATATTAAATTAGATAAATAAGTTATTTTAAAATTTATTTTCAAAAAAAATTAAACAAATTGTTTTCTTTGAGAACTCATTTATCCCCCTTATCATTTCCCTACACATCAATCACAAAACACTTCTATGTATAATGTAGAAAATTAAACATAATAGTAGGGTGATATCATATTCTATATGAGGGAATGCGTAGAGTGAATTATGTCATGTCTAAATTATCATAACCAATATACAATGCCAAATAACTAAAATACATTCATTATAAAAAAAACATGAGAATAATATGGAAGGAATAAAATATGATCAAATAAATCCTTATGCCTAATACAATAAGATAAGAAGTTAGACATGGATATTTTTACTAATAAAATAATAAGATTGAAAGTAATAGTGATATCACATAGAGTAATGTCAAAATTGTGTATGTCTAAAACTTATTTTTATGAATATTCATAAGACATATTAAAACTATTAGAAAAACCCTTTTAATTAGGCCAAATGATTTATCACCTGAGGCATGTCGATTAGTAGAGGGAGTCTATATAATGTGTCCTCAACCATAAAATAATATATCCAATTAATTGATAATATTAAAGGGTAAATAATAAAAAATAAAATTATACATATTTAAAAACAATCATTCAAAATGCTAATACATACCAAAATTAATAACAATATTTATAAACCATCTTATGTGATATTGTGAAATGTAATATAATAGAACATTCACAATAAAAATGATAATAATTCATATAGTTAAATAAAAATTATGTTATTATTAAAAAATTTACCGAGTAGATCATAATATAATAAACAATTGATTTCTCTGAAAAATATAAATGAAATAAAATGTCATTAAAACATTTATTTGTGGAAATTAACTAGTGCACATTGAAAATATTCACAAATTTTTTTTCATAAATAAACATGAAAAAAAAATAATTGGAAATAACATTTTAATATTATAATTTAATCTTTAAAACATTCATTGTTCATGATACATGGAAATTCAATATGTTAGGTATATAATAATACAATGATTCCTTTCATATTTTTTATAAAATAGAAGAAGATAATGTTTGAAAAACAACGAGATAACTTTAATTTTATTTTTAAAAAACCTAAAATGGGAAAAATAATATTTAATTACTCATTAGGGTATTATTATAAATAAAATTTTACTTTTTGTAGATGAGATTATTTGGATTGAGATTGTATTTCAATAGAAAAGATAAATGATTTCATATTATCGTAAATAATGTTGTTAGTATTTTTATGTACCAATGATAGGTAATAAAGCAATATTTCAAAAAAAATTACTAATGAAAGTTTATAAATTAAAATAGATTAGTTTTAGATTATACTTATTATATAATTGTTTAAATGGGAGACATAAACCAAATATATTTTTAATATTGATGATCTTGTGAATGAAACGTGTATCCCTTTAGTAACAACTGAATCAAAAGATCTATAAATAGAAAAAAATGAAAAATTAAATACCATGAGGAGATATATATTAATTAAATTTCACATTATTTTGGTAATATGTTAACTATGAAAACAAATATGTGTCTAGTATGATATGTGTCTCAAGGATGTAAATCTGAGAGGAGAAATTATTACCAATATTTTTCTTCCTTTATATGGGTATTATGTATATTCATAATTATTATTTTTTTATTATAAATATATTATAAAACAATAATAATATATATAATGGCATATATTAATTTCATTTATTATTTTATCACCAACTTAAAATCTTTTTATTTTTTAAATGATTATTTCATGTGTTAATTGATTTATTTTTTCATTTTTATTTTCGGTCAATATTTTCAGACCTTTTACATTGAACATGTTTTGTTATTAAATATAATTTTAACCATCAAATAAATAATTAATATATTAAATTTTAATTTATTATATTAATCTACAATAGTTAGAGTTTTAAAATGGTTTACACCATTCATGGAGACGATATGCCTTACAAACACATACATATTATTTCTTTTTTTCTCAATGGATGTAATAAATGAATTGTAAAGAATATAAAACCTTTAAAATTTTAATTAATTTGTGTTAAATATATAAAAAATAAATAAAAAATATCACTACTTTTATAAATACAATGTGTTAGTGAAAAATTATTCGCGTCACTTTGTGGGGCAGTTGTCATTCGTACACATGAACAACAATGTTGTATCCCCTTCAAAATTGAACGTAAGATGTAATATGTGACCTAATAATTATATATTAATAATTATGTGAAAATATAAAATATATATATATATATGTATATATACATACATATATATATATATATCCATTTAATATATTCTTATTATAATCCATGTAAAATGGAAGGGGAGAAACATATAACATCAATCTACGAGGCCGTAGTCCAATGTACACACATTCAATGCTATAGTTTTGAAACTAGGTTGAAGGTAAGAAAATTGATGTAATATTATATATATATATATATATTAATGTAAATAATTTCATACAAATATGTTTTATTCATCATTATATCTATAAAATATAGACATTTTAAATAAAATAAAATGTTGTTCGTAATATGTCAGAAATAAAATACTGAGTAAAAAACATAATATACTATGAAATATTATTATATTAATATAACTATTAAACCCTAGGTTTTAAATTTTTGTGTATTAATAAGATTTAATAAATTTTTCAAATATTTTTTTAAATTCATTTGTTACCAATTAATTTTATGCTAATATAAAATCCAATTCAATATAATGGAAATGTTTTTTACCATAATATTGTTCCAAAGGTGTTTTATCAGAGTAAATTCAATTAATTAAAATTATTTAAAAAATATTAATGAAAATTAAATATTATGTATTCAATAATTTTTTAGATTTATCTAATTAATTTTTAGTCATAATATAAAAATAGACCATATTTTACACATGGGAAGATATATTTTTTCCAAAGGCAGTTTTTTCATCATCTTAGTAACACACATTCTTTGAAAATTTGTATAAAAAGAATATTTGAAAAAACATATCTTAAATTTTAATCGGGAATGTCAAAATTTTCATTGGATCGACTTTTTATATTTTTCTAAAAATATTTATTTTCCAGTGAATGGTAAAAAATAACAATTTTTATAACAGTGTCACTTTATTTATATTCAATGTAACTTTATGATATTAATTTCATATAATGGTTAGCTAAATAATATTTACCTGTAAATAATATAACTAATTTGATTTTAACCATAAAAATAAATTGTTTTTTATAACTACAACTTTTGGGATAAAAAATTATATTTTATAAACACTTTTTTCATTGCAATTATTCAATTTAATTTTAGAATAAATTATATAACATTAATTTTTTTATTTCAAAAAAATCTAATTTTTTGATTCAGAAGGTCCATATTTTTAAATTTCCTCCCTTTTCTTTTTTGAAAATCATTATAGAGATTTTAATAAATAATTATTTCAATGATTAGGGTAACTCATGTAATTACGCGTAAAAATTATATAATAATTATTAATAAATTACCATAAAACATGTCCTAATTTTTTTATAGCAATTATTGTAATAAATTATTTTCCATGGGTCAAATTTATGACCCTCCAGATACACATTGTTTTCATAAAACCCTTTATGGTATTATATTTAAAAGATAGTCAAATAGTTCACAAAAATGTTTTTAATACGTACAATATTACAATTTACGTTTTTCTTTAAGATCTGTTATATAGTAAATAATAATTTTAAAGATAATAAATTTAAATTTTCTCATTGATATTTTTTTATTTTAGAGATTGAATAATAATATCAATGTATTGCATAAAAATGACCATATAAATTTTTTATTAATGGTAAAATCAATTAAATTAATTTAATTAAATTGATAAGAACTATTAAATTGAATAAAAAAAGATTAAATGTTATTGGATGGGTAATTTTGGTAAAAATTATTCAATTCAATTATTTATGTACATATTATATATTAGTAATTTTTTATGACCCCAATTATTTTTTATTCAATTAAAATTCAAACTTGTCATACTGTTGTTTTCCATCGCCACATATCATTGTAATTCATTTTTCATCATAACATTACTTGGATAGTTATAATAAGAAAAAAATGGATATATATATATATATATTATAATATTGACATGATATATATTCCTTAATATTAATATATCATCCACTAATTTACCATTTCAATAATTTATAAATTATATTATAACTTGTGGGTTTGTAGAGATTATTGTATCCACAAAGTGATGTAAATACTTTTCTACATTAAAAATTAATGAATGGTTTTAAAAATATATTTAATTATTAAATATTATATTTATGAATTTAATTTTTTTGAAGATGTTTTATTTATATCATATTCAATAGAATTGGTACATTCAAGAAATAATCATAAGAAAACATGGAAATTAACACTCGAAACTGCTAAATGAATAAATTATAATTATAAAAAAGTTGTTAAATGTTATTAGGATAACAATTGTTATCCAAAATATTCATATTATTCAATAATAAGTTAATAATGTGATTAAAACGACTATAGAAGATTTTATGACATGTTTAGAGTAAATCAAACCATAGATAAGGATTTCTTGTATCTCATTTATTTCGTGGTAATATATGTCTTATTCACCGTATATCTCTTTATTGATCTATATATTAATCCAATTAATTTATTTTACAATACATGTTATTATTTTTATTTGTATATAAATTTATATAATATTTATTTAAGCATTGATATAGTGATTAAATAATTAGCAAAGTGGAAATGATTTTTTTCACAATGTCATCATTAATTCAGATTTGTAACCATTAATTTTCTATTGGATAAAATTTTACTTCCATATTTATATTTTATAAAAATTTACTCAAAATGATTTAAATATAATCCGGAAACTAAATAATATCATTTTCACCCATATTTAACTTTTTATAAATTCTTTTAAATGGAATCTTCAAGTTTTTTTAAATACAATGTCTACATGGATTTTAATAGAAAAGTTAAAAGTGTATTTTTTATCGTAAGAAAATACCAAAATTTTCTTCCTTCATAAACAATCACATCTGTAATGAATCATTTATATATTTTGTAGGTTCTTTTTGATTATATGTTCTTTTTATTCGTTTAGGAAATATTACATTAAAAATGTTTACTTCAAAGTGAAAAGATATATTTTACCAAAGAATGTTTTTAATGATAATTTTATAAGTCATGGTACTAAACCATTTAATTTAGTTATCAAGCATTGGGTTATATTATATTAAAATCATCAATATAATTTTTTCGGTTGCATGATCATCTTTTTGTTTGGGGATATTTATTTTGAAACCATTCAACATATTACTCTGGATGTTTTTTATTATGTTTATTGAATGTAAAATTGATTACTTTTTGTACGATAGTTTCAATAAAATTTTATATTGATAATTTAAATTCCATTTCATATAAAGAATTCATTGGACACAATAAGTGATGAGAATGGACCCATATATCCCCTTAACTCATTAGTAGATTTCCTTCAGAAAACAAGACCCTGTATTTGAATATGGATTAACAATTTATATAAAATTATCGGACAATTACTATATGATATTTTTTAGAAATATGAAACTACAAATTCTAACATAATGAGATTTTCTAATTATATTATAAGTGATTATTTTCCCCTAGAAATAAAGAATTGTTATGTGATTGATATGTAGGGATATACTATTGGTTATAATGGTGTTCTCAAATGAGATAATATATATTTTTAATGTTTTATAAATTTAATGTGAATTTCATTGTCATGACCCCCTCCGCCCAATGTGTACCCCTCCTTGGATTTTAATGTGATAAGGTAGATAATGACCCCATGAGTCTCGCTTCTAGTAGGCATCGGGCTGGCGACTAGCACCAAGGGTATAGTAAACACAATAATGGGTGGCATTAACCTCTAAGAGAACACATGCAGAAGAGAGAGATAATATAGAAACCAATAAACTCCAACTCAGAATTGGAATATAAAAGAAACACAAGTACATATATGAATTTTCATGCAAAAGTACTACAACTGGAAGGGAAAAACTGCAAGTTCCCAAAAGAATGTAAAGACAACAGCAACCACTATCCATAACAGCTCATGCTGTCCCAAGCTAGTAAAAACCAGTTTGATCTCCATCCTAATCCAAGTGACCTGAAAACAGTATATATATACATAGGTTGAGTATAACAATATACTCATTAGGAACCTCTCCTAAGCCTCTAGTTCAAATGGAAATAATGCATTCTAAATCACAGTGAACAACAAGTGAAACTAACTCATCATCTAAACAGGTATACTAAGTTCCCAACATAACCATGGATACTCTCACCATGTAATGCATACAAGAATATATCATATATTAAAGAATATCAAGGGTACCCTACTACAACTTCCCCACTGGTTTTCCACTTTTCCCTAATGTCGCACATCTTGAGAATCTCTCTCCAAAATGTCTTGCTCACAGACAACACGGTGAAGCACCACAATATGCACCTCGTGCAACAAAAACACCACGTCCACAAACCAAAGTAACCAGGTTGTTTTTTGGATGCCACCATAGCTCACATAACGAGTATCATACGTCGGGTATTATACCTCAATCCATTATAGACCATACTCTGAGTAAGGATCCTCAAGCCATCACAACCTATACACGTTACACCTGTAGTATTTCATAGAAAACTATATCCATAATATATGTGTGTGAATAACCAAAATCCATTACAGCCCACTATACACATATATGGGGAAAACTAACCAATGTGTCTGTCAACACCAGTAACTACCATGAAAAGAGAGTGGGGGCAAAGGGGGTAGTCAGCCATCCATCCCTCCCACCAGAATGTTGGGGAAATCACCCACCTAGGGCTCTGAATCCCCGGGGTGTTAGTTTCTCTTACTGACAGGGTGGAGTAGCGTATTAGAACACAAAAATTAGAGGATATATTATATCTCACAACCACACTATGGTCATTACCTATTCTTATAGAGAACTATAGCTAACGTCTCTCAGACTCGAAGCTACTACTACTAAGACTAGGTATTCTATAAGAACACAATCATTTAAATAACTTTATTAGATTACATTATTCCCTTTTTATCAGTTTCACTATACATTAATTAATTCTTTAAACAATAATTAACGATGAACAATTCCACGTTAAATTTCTTTATAATCTCACCCAAAGTCAACTATTCCATAACAAATTTCATCATCGTCATTATGTTCCAGCATATCCATCCCCATGGGTTAACACCATTAAATCAATTATATATTGTATAATTACTTTCCCACATTCTTAGGTATACTATTTAACCATTATATGCTACTAAACAGAAGGGGGATCAACATGGTGAGTAGATGTACAACCAGTCATGTCATTGCCTCTTATAGCAAGAGCATATTGCCATCCTACCTTAAGAATCTAAACAAGGAATGCACGTGGAATACCCCACATCTCTTTGCCTATTTAAGAAGAAGGGTATGTAGACCATCTTCCTTGAGTATTAGGGAAAATTAATGCAGATAAACAACAAATAAGAAACAACAAGCATCCAATAATCTCATACATCCCATTCCATCATCCATGGTGTCCTCCCCAACACCCACATGCATAACCGATGCATCTCACCACTCTATGCGTCCTCTTCTACCACAACCAAAAGGCCTCCATGCCCCCACATATCACAACGGCCATCCAGGATCACACCACAACACAAGTATTAGGAAAACAACATCACATAAATAGGTATCTTGAACCTTTAAGAATAAAGAGGGTAACTCAGAACCAATTAAAAAATTATCAAACAATCAGTTCTTTAATACATCTTGAATTAACAGATTTATTATTCGTAGGTTCCAATGTTGGGAAACCTAATCAGTAATCAATCAAAAAAAATTAGACATGCTTACCGCGCCAATTTTTTTAAAATCAAATTAAAACTACAATAAAATTTATTTACATGCACCATTATATTTATCCCAAAAATTATCAATCAATCCCAATTTACGTTCATTACCGATTTCTATCAAGAATGAACAACTAATCAAAGCATGCATAGATATCAGACTATCTAAAAACATGAGGCAATAACATACGACCAATATGAATTTATTTATCCGGTTAAAATATTTATTATATCAATTCTTTTGTCATCTAGTGGAATTAAACATGATAATAATACAGTAGCACATAAAAAAAGAGAAGCAATGAATCCCCTACTGCAAATAGTTCCCCACGTTCATTATCCACACAATGGGTCACGATCCTCTTCTCACGACAACTGCATCCACTCGATGGTACCACGGTATGACATCACCAACCAAACCCTGAAAAAAACCCAATTAGAAACGTGAAGATTAAATGATATAACATGGAATGTTGAAATAGGAGAAGATGATCCCCAAAGGAATGATGATAAAACATGCCTTATATCAAGGATTGACCTATATAGCTTGGTTGCATCAAAACATGTAAGAACCAATTTGAGGAGAAAATTGTGATTGGAAAACTCCTACGAGAAGGATTGAAGGGTTCTATAATCTCATAGATGAGAAAAAATTGATTCAACAAGGGAGGATGGTATCTTGTCCCTTTTAAATATTTAATGGGGTGACAGTTTAAGATCCGCTTAATTTTCCAATAAAAGAAACTCACATTATCCAACGTGGTTTGACCACATAAAAACATCCTGAGCCATAGGAATAATTAATATATGAGTTATGGCCTTTTAATCATCCTTAGAGTCTTTAAAATGTGGCTTTAAATGCATTTTATGTCAAAGGAAATGCTTAAGTGGTGGAACTGTAGGAAGCTAGTAACAAAGTACACCTACCGTTAATGTAAACCTACCATTAGAGGTTAACGATATAGGTTTCCGATAGACCTCACCATTTAGGAAACATTATTCATTGTCACCGTTATAAGGTCATCGTTAGAACCTCACCATTCTGCAAACAGTGTTCATGGTCACCGTAAGAAGGTTACCGTTCGAGAAACATTGTTCACAGAATTGAAAAAAATGGGTAAAATGTTTGGAAAAGTCACCCAAACCTCCCAGAACACCTCAAAAACCATAATTCAATAGTGGAATAGTCCAAAGATGTCTGGGAAATTACATTAGATACCTATCAAAACATTCTCGTCCCCTAGATTTCAAAACCATCCCAGAAGAAAAGAGGGGTTCGAACTACCACCTCGTAAGATACCTCTCAAGGGAAAACCACCCTGAGTTGTTCAAAAGCTGAAAAAAACCATGACATCTAAGAGAAATGAAAAAACATTCTATATCAAAAAAATTTAATCATAACATCACATCAATGCTACATAAAACAAATGATCAAAGAAAACTAAGCTTATCAACTTAAAACCGCTCTGGGTACTAGACACCCATCTCAGACTCCCGCTCCCATGTACTCTGATTGACAACACAATGTCTCCATAAGACATGAACCAAGAGAATAGATAGTCCACACAACACCTTCTCCTTGAGGTCTTGGATCACCATAGGTCGTTCCTTAATGGTTTCATCATCATAAAAATCGATCATTCCCTACTCGATGATGGGAGAGTCATCATGAAGAACACGACGGAGCTGTGATACATGGAAGACATCATGTATCTGAATTATCTATGGGGGATGTGTTACTCGATATGAAATAACTCTGACATGATTTAACACCTCGAAAGTCCCCACAAACCAGGGATAAATCTTACTTCAATGACCAAACCTTCCTTGCCCATGATGGGGAGTCACCTTCAGAAACACATGATCCCCAACATTAAACTCTATGAGTCTCTTCCTTTGATCGTCAAATGACTTATGTCAATCCCACACTATCTTCATCCTCTCACGAATCACCTAAACCATATCTGTTGTATTTTGCACAAGTTTCGGTCTTATAATTGCTGACTCTCCAACCCCAGTCCAGCACAACAGAGAACGAAAAGGTCGAACATACAAGGCTTCAAAGGGCGCCATACCGATGGTGGAGTGTAATCTATTATTGTAATCAAAATCCAAAAAAGGTATGTGCCTCATCCATGAACCTCCAAAATCACAAACACAAGATCATAACATGTCTTCAAGAGTCTGGACGGTTCGATCTGCCTGACCATCTGTATGAGGATGAAAAGAAGTGTGAAGGCATAGTTGAGAACCGAAAGCATGTTGGAGACCTCTTCACACCCTGGAGGTAAAACAAGGATCTCGATCCGAAATGATCATCATAGGGACTCCATAAAGTCTCACCACCTCCTCTAGATTCTTCTTAGACAAAAATTTCATTGAAATAAACTCCTTGATCGCTATCAAGTTGGCCAATTTTGATAAACGATCCACTACCACCCAAATAACATCATGTCCTACCAAAGCTCAAGGTAAAACAGTTACAAATTCCATTGAGATGTGATCCCCCTTTTGCTGAGGAATCTCTAATGGCTGGATAAGACCACCAAGAACATGGTGTTAGGCCTTCACCATCTGGAAAACTAAACATCGAGACACAAACTCTACAATGGCACCCTTTATCCCTGGACAACAAAACTGACTCTTCAAGGATCGGTACATCTTTGTCACTCCAGGATATAATAGTAAAGGCGATCTGTGGAACTCTCTGAGAAATGTATCCACATCATCAAGGGAACAAAAAGCCTTCCATGATACAACACTCAGTGCTGTTCATCCTCAGTCCAAACACCAAGGGTCTCACCATAAACAACTCGGTCTCTTGGTGCTCCACCTCAAGATCTCCCAACTGGGACTCTTCCACCTTCTGCATCAGGGATGACTGTACCATCATTGGAAAAAGACAACCTCTACCACCAACTTCTCCCATATCAATATGTAGTTTTTACAACTCTTCCATTACTCTCTAAGAATCACCAGATTCACGCACAACATCATTACGTGACTTTCGTCTCAACGCATCAGCTACAACATTCCCTTTTCCTGGTGTATATGATATTTCAAAGTCGTATTCCTGCAAAAAATCTATCCACCAACGTTGTCCCATGTTCAAGTCACGCTGGGAGAAAACATAACTCAAACTCTTATGATCAGTGAAAACCACAAAGCACTAACCAATGATGGAAGTTCTACACAACTTTAGAGAAACAATCACGACCACCAACTCATGATCATGAGTGGAATAGTTGTGTTAATGGTGACGTAACATCCAAGATCCATAAGAAACAACTGACCTCTATTGCATGATAACACAACCTAACCCCAAATGGGAAGCATCACAGAAAACATCAAACTGAACTCCCTCAACTGGAAGACAAAGGGCTAGAGCACATGCTAACTTCTCCTTTAGATACTCAAAAGCTTCCTGACACTGATCAGTCCATTTGAATGCCTGATTCTTCCTTGTCAATGATGTCAATGGAGTCAAACTTGTGACAAATTGGCCACGGACCTCCTATAGTAGCCTATGAGACCAAGGAAATATCACACCTCTAAACCTCTCTTGGGGGTTTCCCAAGAAACAACTGCTTCTATATTCAATGGATCCACATCAACTCTCTTCTGGGACACAACATGCCCTAATAAACGGACTTCTCGAGCCCAAAACTCACACTTTGAAAAATTACCAAGTAGCCGATGTTTACGAAGTTCTCCAAAATTTACATGTAGATTCTACACATGCTACCCTTCAGATGTGGAGTACCCAAGGATTTCATCGATGAAACCCACCACAATGTTGTCCAGGAACTCATGGAACACCACATTCATCAATCCCATGAGCACATTTATAGCATTCCTCACACCAAAAAACATTACAACTAACTCATAATGCACATGATGACAATGGAAAGCATTCTTCATGATATCCTCATCATTTACACACATCTGATGATATCCTGACTGTAAGTAGGTCATTGAGAACCAACATTCACCTGTAATTTGATCAAATAAATCATCAATTTTCGAAAGAGGTTAGTGATTCATTGTATTCAATTTTTTTAAGCGATGATAATAAACACACAACTGCAAACTGTCGTCATCCTTCTTCATGAAAAAAACTGGAGCACCCAAAGGTGACACACTTGGCCGATAAAAACCACACTATAACAGGACATCAAGCTGCATACATAGCTATCGTAACATAGAAGGGGATATCCTATATCTAGAAATAGAAATAGGAGACGCTCCTAGCTATAGGTCGATCCAAACTCGACCTCTCATCGAGGGGGTAATGTTACAAACTCTTCTAGAAAGAGATCAGTTTACTCCTATACGACCCTAAGAAACTCCAACTACTGATCCTCTAATAAACTCAACATCATCTCAGCCATCATGTATTACACGTATGGAATGTGCCTTGAGGATATCGCTCACCAACAAACACCACTTGCTCTCTATCTGCACCAATGCAGATGACATTTTTCCTGAAGCAATCTATGATATCCTGCAAAGATACAACCAATCCATGCCAAGTATGACATCATATGGTAGTATTTTTAAACATAGGAAATCTCCCAAAGATATTTTTTTCCCCAACAGTAGCTCACAGTCTCTACATACATCAAAAAAGTCAGCTCGACCTCCAACTTTGCATAATCATCACCAAGGGCACTGAATGTCTCTCTACCTCAAGTCCCATATCTTGGAAAAGGGTAGGTGATATGAAGGAGTGTGTCTCTAATATATCAAACAAGGCATACACCAAGGTAGAAAACAAGAAAAGAGTACCTCGAATGACATCTGGCTCGTTTAGAGCTGGAAACGCTAGATCTTGAAGCTGACCAAGACCTCATCCATGGAATCCCTAACACGGATGACAACCACCACCATGGACGTGCTCTACTCGATGAGGATGGGGAGCATCATGGGGTGTCCTATAACTACCCCTTATACCCTCTGCTGATCTAAATATGGTGCAACTAGCTGCTGCTGCCTCGGCTAAAGCAGCCTTAATGGAGGAACCTGGAGCATACCACCTGGCGCATAATGACTGCTCTGAAAGGTCGGGCTCTGTAACGTCCCTGTTCCGGAAGCCACCCAGAGGCGCCCTGTCCCCGGTTGGTCATATGTCCTCATGAACATTTCCCCAAATGCCATAGGATGCTGACTAGAAGAGAGAGCCTTGGGTGTGATATTGGGGAAACTATGACCTCATTGGTAGAGTACACAGCGGATGACAAATAAACATGAAATAGTGGAAGCATTAATAACAAACAATATAAAACTGGAAGACTAAATCAACAACTGGAGCACATATGTATGTATGAAATGATTCATGATACATAACTAAGAAAGCGGCCAAACAAGTCACAATGATGGAAAACACTACAGTACCCAAACATGTACAAAAGAAAAGTAAACAGCTCCACAGCATCACAAGCCATAGCTTGGTCCCATGCTCTTCTGCTCTACAGAATCAAGTTACAGAAGTTGAAGGGTTCTTTCCCTTGTCTATACCTGCAACAACAATGTATGATTGGGCCCAAAAGCATGGCCCAAATAGGGTGTGAGATAAAATCCCAGTAGGCATTCACCCGAAGATCTGCACCTAATAGTCAGTGAGTATATGACAGGTACATTACAATAAGTAATAAATATCAACACCAATCAAAAGGCAGTAAACAGTACACAGTAAACAGGGTGACACATAGCAGCAATCAATCCACAACCAATCAATAGTAGTGAAACTAATAGCAAACAAATCGGAACCCTCTGGGAAGTACTCACAGCCATACCCTCTGTTCCTATCCAAGAATTACGACAACCCTCTGGGCAGTGCACTCATCCTAACCCCTCTAGCTTGGTCATAGGAATTTATGATACTCTATAGGGAAGCTCACTCGGTAAATTCCCCTTATAGTATAGGGTAGTCAGGGACTCTCTTGAGGAAGATCACGTGGTCTAACCCTCTTTTCCCTAAGGTCTGGAGGCTCTTTGAGGAAGCTATCTCGGCCAATTCCTCATATAGCCTTAGGTATACCACATACTCTCTGAGGAAGCTCACTCGGTCAATTCCTCCTCTATCCTGGGAAGGTTCTTAAAGTGATTAAAACAAGGTAAGACTCACTGAGGAAGATCACTCGGTCTACCCTCCTATAGTCTATAATGTTCAAGACTCTCTGGGAGCTCACTCGGTCTATCCCCTCTGTAGTTTGTAATATATAAGAATCTTTGGGAATCTCACTCGGTCTATCCCTTATAGTCTATAGCACCAGATTCTCTCAGCCTCGTGCCAGTCAATGCATAATAATTCTATAAAGCCAAAGTACTCCTATGGAGCTACTTGGCTAACCAAATTACACCTATAGAGCTACTTAGCTAGATGATCTCGAAGGAAACAAGCATGTCATGAGTTTCACTTCATCCTATAACTCCAAGGCATGGAAATAAGTGTAACAACCAAAGGGAAACAAGGCCCCAAGGTCGTAAATAGTACAAAGAAAGGGAAAATACATCCATGAACAACAAATTATCCTCTAACATGGTCAATTTACCTCTACACAAGCATACAAGAAAGGCAGGAATACGACAAGGGAAAAAAGGTAAACATGAAATAACCCATTCAAGGGTATTGGTGAAATTTTCATATAAAACTCAAGGAGTTTGAACAGTAAGGCACAAACCACCTACCTCGATCCTAGGATATCGATATACTTGAAGAACGATGGCTGATTCTCCCTAGAACGTCGTAGATCTCAGAAAACGCACAAAACATTCATCCTTAGATAACTTGAGAAGGAGGAATAATTGAAAAACAATGCTCAAGAAAAGGAATAAATCACCACTATGCTTCTAACGCAATCGATAGAGATCGAATCAGAGAACGGATGGAGGCTCGAGAATCCGGAAAGGTTTCACGGTCGTACGACGTCTCTCGGTTGAACCAGACCAAGTAGAAGACGATTATGATGATGAGGCGCGACCCCGGTCTGTTTAGTGAAAAAAATTACATGAAATGTATTTTTATAGAGCACAGCGTGTAATGGGTTTTTCTATAATCCCCCAAAATCAGCCTCCACGTCACCCCTACACACCGTGTGTGTGGTCTGAACATAGCCACCATACGGTTTCGAGTGGGAAAAGAGTAGACGGTGTGTACTTCAAAAAATTTCCAGAAACTCCAAAAATTCTAAGAAATGCCAGAAAAAGAAAGACACACCTGAAACAATGATCTGGGTTCTTACACACATCCCCCCTTAAAGAAAATCGTCCCCGAATTTCCCTAGATGGGCGTAGAAGAAAAAACCTCGAACAGCTCTGGCCACTGGGATCGAACCTCAGCCTCCCTCTCACAAGTCTCGTCATGTACTCTCCCATTCTACCATATCACTCATACTAGAGGAACAGATCGTCCTCGGAGAACCTTCATACTGCGATCGAAAATCCTGATGGTATGCTCTTAAAATGACGCATCGACTTCGAGCTCAACCTCCTCGGGCTGAAAGAAATGAGACGGGTCTGAAAAGTAACATCGAATCTAAGAGATGTGGAAGACATCGTGCATGGCATAGTACCTCTAATGTAGCTGCAACCGATAGGCAACCAGCCCAACTCTCTCAAAAACCTCATACGGCCCGTCGTACCATGGTGAATTCTTACCCTGTCTTCGAATCCTCTTGTGTCCCAACCTCGGAGAGACATGCAGGAAAACCTAATCTCCGACATCGAACTCCAGAGGTCATCTCCACTGATCAGCATAAGACTTCTATCAAGACTGTGTTGTAGTCATCCTATTCTGAATCAACTCTATCTTCTCTGAGGTCTCTAGAACCAGAAGAGGTCCTAACAATTATTCTTCTCATACCTCTAGCCATCATAATGGTGATCGGCATGGCCTACCGTACATAGCCTTGTATGGTGCCATCTGAGTGGTCAGTTGAAAATTGTTGTTGTAGGTGAACTCCACAAGAGGTATATGCTTCTCCCAAGAAACGCTAAAGTCTAGAATGCAAGCTCGGAGCATATCCTCAGGCACGTGGATTGTGTGCTCGGACTGACCATCAGCCTGGGGATGTTATGCTATACTCAAAAGTACATGGGTACCCAAGGCCTTCTAATGTCCCCACTAGAACTGAGAGGTAATGCGTGCATCCCTCTCTCAAACAATAGAGTGTGGAACTCCATGTAGACGTACAATCTATCAGATGTACAGTGGTCCCAGATCATTGACACTAAAGGTTTCCTTGACCGGAAAGAAGTATGCTACATTCTAAAGCATGTCGATGAAAAACCAAACAACATCACTTCCCTATGGTGACCTCGGCAACCCGGTCACGAAGTCCCTTGTGAACTCATTCCACTTACACTCCAAAATGGGTAATTTTTGTATGAGTCCCGATGGTTGCTGATTCTCTGCTTTCACCTGTTGACAAGTAGAAAATCTCATGACAATACCAGCAACATACTTCTTCATACCTGGCCACCAGTATTGGCGACGAAGATCCCGATACAACTTGGTGATGCCATGATGAACTGGCCAAATTGAGGAATGGAAATCCATCATCAGCTCCTCGCGTATATCTTCTGGAACACATACACGTCCCTGGAAATGCAAGATCTCATTATCACCCACTGTCCATCCTGGAAGAGTGTCCCCTCCTGACACACTCTCCCGCAATACAATGGCCTTTGAATCTGATAGCTGCCTCATTCGTACCTGATCAAGAAGTTAATAGGTAACAACCAGAGAAGATAGGAAAATATGTCCCTTCCTGTCATGCACCTCCAGATGCATCTCAGTGAACAACGCCATAATCTGGCCCTCACTGTTGGGCTCCGGAACTGCTTGAATCTGGGTTCGTCTACTCAACGCATTTTTCACTGCATTTCCCTTTCCCGGCATATAGGTGAGCTCGAAGTCAAAGGACTGAAGATACTCTACCCACCTGTATTGTCTCAGAGTCAGATCACGATGGGTGAAGATATACGTGAGAATCTTGTGGTCGGTGAAAACCACAAAGTGCTCTCCCAGAAGATAGTGTCTACAATAGCGTAAGGCATGATCAACTACTGCCAACTACAGATAGTGCATAGGTTAATTTCTCTCATTTGGCTTCTACTACCGAGACCCATAAACAATGAACCCATATCCCTTCATAAGCACGACTGTAACACCCGAGATTTTTATGAGTAATATTTTGTTTTTATATATCATCAAAAGAATCTTTCACTACATACTATATTGGATTACTTTACACGCAATCGCGACCTTCCTCGATAGCTTGCGTCGTACGCAATACCGAGTTTCACTAAACAGCGATATGCTATTAAAATATTATTAAAACTAGCCGTTATGAATAGTAATAACCACTTTTTGAAATTTTATAAATTTTATTTTTCAAAATGGACTTCATTTTTGGATTCGGAATACCGAAATTAGCATAGAGTGAAATTTTGGTATTTTTCTGAAAACATTCAATTTTTGATGAATAGTGAAACCACTAAGTGGTAGGTTAAAAACTGAATTTTGCATAAAACTTAATTTTACCGATTCTGTGAATGGAATTTCGAAAATCCGACAGACACGGTTGATATCAGTAAGTAAAATGTTGTTCAATGAGATAAAAATAATTTTTTGGTGAATAGTAACTTTTTACTTTTTTTACCGCGGTTAATTGTAAACAGGGGTAAATATGATATTACTATTACCCTAAAACATGTCATAATTCTATTGGATAAGTTTAATTCGACCAAAAACAACCTTATTAATAAAATATGACCATTTAGGCCCACTTGGGTTAGATTAGGACATTTATTATTAATTTATTTAAAGAAGGGTTAAAATAGTTAAAATCAATGATAAATAAGTAAATCATTTTTAATATGGGGTTATACATAAGATAAATTCGACTATAAATATTAATTAGAAATCTAAAAATATTTCCTACATAATGGTATTTTATTTATAATTTTTAGACATTAAATAATTTAATTTATTTATGACACAATGATGATGCAGTAATTATCTTATTTATGAAATATTGAAATAATTGATGTTATAAACACAAAAATAAATTTAATTTGAGGCTTTTTATGAATTCCACTAATTTTCTAGGTTACTATGATATATTAGTGTTGATTTAATCAACTTGGTTCGAACATATATTTCTGTTATGACTTTCACAAAAATCATATATCAAATAGTGTCAAAATTGACACAAAATAGTTTTTAAATTAAATAATATATTATTAATTGTTATTTTATTCCTAAAAATCTATGGTTCGGCCAAATGACTTAGATAAGGCTATATATAATAATAATAAACAATTTGGGGTTCGTTTGGCATGTTATAGTAAGTGTATTAACCATATAGTGAAAGAAAACAAAAAGACACGGTAAAAGTTAAATTATTTAGCTTAGAGTTAAATCTAATTGATAAGTTTAAAATAATACCCTAAACTTGTCTACATCCTATTGGTTGATAGGATTTCGACCCATCCCCATTTTATCTTCGAAATAAGACCCTTTGGAACCATTATAAACCGATTTTGACTTTAATATAAAATAATATTTTGAGATATTCCTAAGGTGCCCCTCTCCTCCCTTATAAAAGGACACCTCCTGCCCCTCCTCCTCACACCAATTTGAGCACTCCTGCTCGGCCAACCCCTACCATTTTCTGCTATCCACTTCCCTAGAATAATTCTAGAGGTCCTGGTCTTCTTCAAAGACCAATCTTAGTTCCCTAAGTGGAGGATTCAAAGAGGCGTTCCAAAGAAGAGGTAATATCCATTACCGATCTTTTCAATTTCTTTCTTCTTCAACTTCTTCTTCTTTAGCTGTTTCATTATAAAGTAATAACATCAGTATTACTTAAATACTGATATGTTATTATAAATATAAAACAACCCTAATTCACCTTCTATCCATCCTATGGAAAAATTAAATCACCGCGCGTGCGTACATACGGAATACCGTCTCCACGCCGTGGTGTAATCTATTTTCCACCATCACCTTACAAGGATGTGTATAATGGTGTAATGAGTAAGTATTTATGATTATTATAATTTAATATTGATACTTAAATAATATATATATACTCAAATACAATTCCACGATCATAGGAACGATATTATCACTCGCGCGTACGTACGGAATACTGTCTCCACGATGTGATGCGACTCTTTCTACATGATCATCATTACATAGTAATTATATAAATGAATTGAATGAATAAATATGATATATGTTACACTAATATCATTCTGGGTATAAGGTATCTATAACCTTAAAAGAAGAATAAGAATTTATTCGGCAAAACACGAATAAGAACAAAAGGCAATAAAGACCCGAGTAACAAGTAACAATGAAATATTACTAACATGAAGCTAAGAATATGACCATATATGATATAATATCAATATTTATGATTATGGAATAAGTCAATAACATTATTTAAACCATTATACAGGAGCTTCGGACACGTACAAAGCAAATCGGACCTAAGGTAAGGGAAATATCACAATCTCATTTTTATCCGAGATTGTTTATTCGTAAGTATTTACTGGGGTGTATTTTATCATCCACATCCATGTTTCATCAATATGTAATATTATTTCCATAAACATACAATTTTTTAAATCCATTTTTACCCTTCGGTGAGCTTTTAGTAATATGTATGAAAGGAATCTTTTGTCGTTTTTCGAACGAGGTACTTTTTGACTTTTCCGACAAAAGTACGAGAAGAATGTTTTTTTAACTTATACGGAAAGAATGGATTTTTAAAACATTATTTCCAAGAATATTCCTTTATAAGTTTTCAAGTTTATTTTTAATCAACTTCTTTTAGTTTATAATTGTATGACATGTTAAGAAAAGAAAAGTGTTTTTGAAGTAGAAAGGATATTTTCCTCAAGAATGGAGTTCAAATGCTTTATCAAAATTATTTTCCATCTAAGATAATATAGGGTTCTATTTTTATCCCTATTATTACATTTATTTTATTATGTTTTGAGGAGGTTATTTTTATGAAGTCATTTACCTTATATGATTTGTTTTATGATGTCATGATGTTTCAAGAATCCCATTTTTGTTACATGTGTTATGCGATGATGTATGATTTATGATTATGTGGCACACATAAGAAAGGATTCATTATAATATGGGTGGGACCTATATCTCCCTCCAATGCATTGGGTAAAGATTTTATATCTCATGAGATAGACATGGCTGGAACGGTAGGTTATACCGGTTCAGTGAAACAGGACTGAAATGAGGGTGACTCGGTTCAGAAAGGTATTTTGTCCACTAAGATAGTCTTGGAAATGAGTCATGACTAACAAGAAATGATTTTCCATGATTATGTGTGCATGCCACAATGTTTCAAGTTTCATGTTATGATTATGGGGATCTCATTTTCACTTCTATGATTTATTCCATGTTAAGATTTTATGATCTCTTTTGCAGGTTATGATTTTCAAAAAGATATGATATGATTTTTATTTCCTTTATTTGCCATTGCTGAGCATTTGAGCTCACCCTTTTATGTTTTCTTTTCCCCAGGTCAGGAAGATGGATATTAATTAGAATATTCTAAAAGGGGCCCTAGATATGATGAAATAAATGGGAGACACTGTAGAAGATTTATGAACCAGTTGTTTATGTTTCCCAGTTTCTAAAGACACTATACCTATACGGTCCTTTTTGGTTTTGTCCTATGTTGTAATAAGTGTGCTTCCATTTTGAATTATTAACAATGTATGTAAAGTATGGGTCGTTATAGTTGGTATCAGAGGAAAGGTATAGTCATCCTTTGGAAACTAGGATGTGAAAGCCTTAGTAAGAACCCTAAAGATTAGTCTAAGCATAGAACACAATCTTACTGTTTTAGAAATGGCCATGAATACCCTAGGATAAGACCTTAAGTGTGAAAGTTTATCCTTGATTATGTGGTTTTCCTATTATAATTAGTGTTTCTCACACTATTCTTCTTGGTTTTAGTCAATGGATGGAACCCTAAGGAACCGTGTTAATGCGGAATGCGATAAGCAATGCAATGATTGTCCCCCTGAGCAACCAAACGATATGGGAGATGGAATGCAAAATCTTGTAGCCATGATCACACAACTTTCTCAAGCTATGAATCATGCAGGACTTCCAAACGAACAAAGGAAGGAGCAACATTCTGTTGAATCCATCATGAGGCAGCGTCCACCTTATTTCAGTGGGTCTACTGATCCATTAGTTTCTGAACAATGGATTAGTACTACTGAAAAGATATTTTCAGTTCATCAATGTTCTGAACATGATAAAGTCATCCTAGCAGTGTATCGTTTGGAAGGAGATGTTTATCAATGGTGGAATCTTATTAAGAATACGAGGCAAAGGGATGAAATTGAGTCTATGGAATGGGACGAGTTCAAGAACTTATTTTTTAATAAGTACTTCCGTCGTATTCTCCGAACAAAGATGGATAAAGAGTTTCTTGAACTGAAGCAAAGGGATGATGAATCTGTTGGTACCAATGAAGAAAATTTTACAAGACTTGCAAGGTACGCTTTTGGTATTATTATCCAACCTGAGAGTAAGATCGATCGATTCTTTAGTGGCTTAAAACCAAGTCTTCGAAGGGAGTTAGCCATAAGGGACTTCAATAGCTACGAGGAAATCGTTCTATGTGCTCTCAAAGTCGAGATGGAGATTGGAGTAACCCATCAGTCACATGGGTTTGATAAGAAGAAGAAGATGGAATTCAAAGGAAAATCTAAAGAGAACACTGAAAAGAAGATGGGATTTCCCTTATGCTCAAAGTGTGGAAAGAAACATGGATGGAGTTGTCTTAAAGGGACAATTAAATGTTTCAAATGTGGAAAGGAAGGTCATCGGGCATTTGAATGCCGCGATAATGGGAAGAAGATGTCTAATGATGCAAACAAAGGAAGGGATACACAGAATGAACCTACTACAATTCAATGTTTCAAGTGCATGGAGATGGGGAATTATGCCAATCAATGCCCAAATCCAAGGGTTGATGATGATGGTCGACCTCAACAAATTCTTAAGGCTAAAGACAAAGGAAAGTCACATGCAATTTCTATCAGCGATGTGGAGTACGATAACGAAGTGGTGAAAGGTACACTTACCATCCAATCTAAAGTAGCAAATGTTTTATTTGATTCTGGATCCACCAACTCTTTTATTTGAGAAAAATTTTCTAAGGGTATCACCGTATTACCTCAACAATTAGATGTTGAGTTAGCTGTGACAACACCTAATGGCACAACATTCGCATCAAAAGTTTATAATTCTTCTCCGATTGAAGTTTGTGGGAAAGTGCTTCCTGCAAATCTTGTGATCCTTCCTTTAGTGGAATTTGATGTGATTATTGGAATGTATTGGCTTTCTCTACATGGAGCTCATATCAATAGCCAAATAAGGGAAGTCACATTTCATATTCCAGATCAATCTACGATCGTCTATCGATGCAAGGATGAATATAACCTTCCAGTGAAAATTTCTTCCATCTTATGGGTCTTGATTCCACTAAATGAAGGTTATTTATCTCAAATGGTTGTTGAGAAACATACGATTAAGAATATACCCATCGTACGGGAGTTTGATGATGTCTTTCTGGAGGAATTACCGGGTCTTCCACCAATTCGTGAATTTGAGTTTTCAATAGAACTCGTACCGGGTGCTTTGCCTATTTCCAAGACACCTTATAGAATGGCCCCAATTGAGTTGCAGGAATTGAAGATGCAACTCCAAGAGAATCTTGATAAGGGATTCATACGCCCTAGTGCGTCACCTTGGGGAGCACCTGTTCTATTTGTTAAGAAGAAAGATGGATCAATGAGACTCTTCATTGATTATCGAGAACATAACAAGATAACAATCAAGAACAAATATTCTCTCCCACGCATTGATGACTTATTTGACCAACTATGCGGAGCTCAATACTTTTCCAAGATTGATCTTCGTTCAGGGTATCATCAATTAAGGGTCAAAAGGGAGGATATACCAAAGACGACTTTCCGTACAAGGTATGGACACTATGAATTTATAGTGATACCATTTGGTCTTACTAATGCCCCGGCTATCTTCATGGATCTAATCAATAGAGTCTTTAGAGACTATCTTGATCAATTTGTGGTAGTCTTTATAGACGATATTCTTGTCTATTCAAAGAGCAAGGAAGAGCATGAAGATCACTTGTGAATTATATTGAAGACCCTGAGAAAGGAGAAGCTTTATGCCAAATTTACTAAGTGTGAATTTTGGCTTCAAAAAGTTGCATTTTTGGGTCACATAATCTCAAAAGAGGGGATATCTGTGGATCCAGCAAAAACAGAGGTTATCGAAAGATGGTCAAGACCAACAACAGTAACTGAGATCCGAAGTTTTCTTGGTTTGGCTGGATATTATCGACGTTTTGTAAAATATTTTTCACGATTATCTAATACACTCACCATGTTGACTCGGAAAGGAGTTAAGTTTGTTTGGACAGAGGAATGTGATGAGAATTTCAAGGAGTTGAAATGAAGGTTATCTAGTGCACCTGTGCTCACACTACCTTGTAGTGGAGAAAGGTTTGTGATCTACAGTGATGCATCCAAGATGGGATTGGGGTGTGTTCTTATGCAAAATGATATGGTGATAGATTATGCCTCACGATAGTTGAAAATCAATGAGAAAAATTTCCCAACACATTATTTGGAGTTTTTTGCGGTAATCTTTGCATTAAATATTTGGAGGCATTACCTTTATGGTGAAAGGTGTGATATTTATACAGATCATAAAAGTTTAAAGTATATTTTCACACAAAAGGAGCTGAATATGCGTCAAAGAAGATGGTTGGAGCTGATTAAGGATTATGACTGCTCAATCCATTACCACCCTGGGAAAGCAAACAAGGTGGCAGATGCATTAAGTCGAAAAGACCATGCTAGTTTATCCATGATGAGGATCACAAAAGATCCAATATTTATGGATTTACAAAGGATGGATCTTGGAATTATAATGGAAGGGGAAAAATCTTATCTTTCTCAAATGAATGTTCAACCATCTATACATGTGAAGATTAAAGAGGCACATAAAGAAGATGTTGAGTTACAAAAGAAGGTGAAAAATGTTCCGGAATTCAACCTTGATTGTGATGGGATAATAAAGTTCAGGAATCGGGTTTGTGTTCCTCCCATCCCCGAATTAAAGAAGGAGCTGCTGGATGAGGCTCATAGTTCTTCATTCTCTATTCATCCTGGAAGCACGAAGATGTATAGGGACCGAAAAGAGTACTTCTGGTGGGATGGCATGAAAAGAGATGTTGCTGAATATGTCTCTCGATGCTTGGTTTTTCAACAAGTTAAAGCTGAGAGGCAGGAGTCTATGGGGATGTTACAACCATTACCCATACCCGAATGGAAATGGGAAAACATCACTATGGACTTTGTCACAGGACTTCCTAAAACATCCAAAGGCAATATTGCTATCTGGGTCATAGTTGATTGGCTTACAAAGTCTGCACACTTCATTGCTATTAGAGAGGATTTCTCTCTAGATCAGCTTTCCAGGATATAGGTAAAGGAAGTGGTAAGATTGCATGGAGTACCACTTTCTATTATATCTGATCGGGATCCGAGATTTACCTCGAAGTTCTGGCGAAGCCTTCAACATACTCTGGATACAGAGTTGAGTTTCAGCACTGCTTATCATCCCCAGACAGACGGTCAGTCTAAGAGAACAATTCAAACCCTAGAAGATTTGTTGAGAGCTTGACCTATGGATTCCAAAGGAGGTTGGGCTCAACACCTACCTTTGGTGGAATTTTCTTATAATAATGGCTTTCAATCCATTATTCAGATGGCTCCTTATGAAGATCTCTATGGAAAGAGATGCATGACTCCAACTTGCTGGGATGAAGTTGGGGAATGAAATCTATTAGGACATGATCTCGTTGATGAAATGGCAGAAAAGGTCAGATCTATTCAACAACACATAAGAGCAGCTCAGAGTTGACAGAAAAGTTATGCTGACAACCGAAAGAAGACCTAGAGTTTGAAGTGGGTGATAAAGTGTTCTTACGAATATCTCCCTGGAAGAGGGTTATGAGATTTGGAAAGAAGGGGAAGTTGGTCCCTAGATATATCAGTCCTTTCGAAATACTGGATCGTGTTGGAAAGGTAGCTTAACGATTGGAGCTTCCACTGAATCTCTCTCAAGTTCACGATGTGTTCCATGTATCTCTCCTGAGAAAGTACATACCTGATCTTTCACATGTACTCAGCTCAGAAGTTGTACCGCTGGAGCAAGATCTTTCTTATGAAGAACAACCGATAGAGATTCTAGATCGTAGCGAAAAAGTCCTACGAAACAAGACCACTTGATTGGTGAAAGTTTTATGGAGGAACCACCAACTTAAAGAAGCTACATGGGAGCTTGAGCATATGATGAGGGAGAAGTATCCTCATCTGTTTGTTACAAAGTGACGAATTTCGAGAATGAAATTCTTTTTAATGGGGGTAGAATGTAACACCGGAGATTTTTATGAGTAATATTTTATTTTTATATATCATCAAAGGTATCTTTCACTACATACTAGCTTGGCTTACTTTACACGCAATCGCGACCTTCCTCGATAGCTTGCGTCGTACGCAAAACCGAGTTTCACTAAACAGCGATATGCTATTAAAATATTATTAAAACTAGCCGTTATGAATAGTAATAACCACTTTTTGAAATTTTATAAATTTTATTTTTCAAAATTTGACTTCATTTTTGGATTCGGAATACCGAAATTAGCCTAGGATGAAATTTTGGTATTTTTCTGAAAACTTTCAATTTTTGATGAATAGTGAAACCACTAAGTGGTAGGTTAAAAACTGAATTTTGCATAAAACTTAATTTTACCGCTTCTGTGAATGGAATTTCAAAAATCCGACAGACACGGTTGATATCAGTAAGTAAAATGTGGTTCAATGAGATAAAAATATTTTTTTTTAATAGTAACTTTTTACTTTTTTTACCGCGGTTAATAGTAAATAGGGGAAAATATGATATTACTATTACCCTAATACATGTCCTAATTCTATTGGATAAGTGTAATTCGACCAAAAACAACCTTATGAATAAAATATGACCATTTAGGCCCACTTGGGTTAGATTAGGACATTTATTATTAATTTATTTATAGAAGGGTTAAAATAGTTAAAATCAAAGATTAATAAGTAAATCATTTTTAATATGGGGTTATACATAAGATAAATTCGACTATAAATATTCATTATGAATCTAAAAATATTTCCTACATAATGGTATTTTATTTATAATTTTTAGACATTAAATAATTTAATTTATCTATGACACAATGCTGATGTAGTAATTATCTTATTTATGAAATATTGACATAATTCATGTTATAAATACCAAAATAAATGTAATTTGAGACTTTTTATGAATTCCAATAATTTTCTAGGTTACTATGATATATTAGTGTTGATTTAATAAACTTGTATCGAACATATAATTCTGTTATGACTTTCACAAAAATCATATATCAAATAGTGTCAAAATTGACACAAAATAGTTTTTAAATCAAATATTATATTATTAATTTTTATTTTATTCCAAAAAATCTATGGTCCGGCAAACTGACTTAGATAAGGATATATATATTAATAATAATCAATTTTGGGTTAGTTTGGCATGTTATAGTAAGTTTATTAACCATATAGTGAAAGAAAACAAAAAGACACGGTAAAAGTTAAATTATTTAACTTAGAGTTAAATCTAATTGATAAGGTTAAAATAATACCCTAAACTTGTCTAAATCCTATTGGTTGATATGATTTCGACCCATCCCCACTTTATATTCGAAATAATACCCTTTGGAACCATTATAAACTGATGTTGACTTTAATATAAAATAATATTTTGAGATATTCCTAAGGTGCCCCTCTCCTCCCTTATAAAAGGGCACCTCCTCTCCCTCCTCCTCACACCAATTTGAGCCCTCAAGCTCGGCCAAACCCTGATATTTTATCCTCCTCCACTTCCCTAGAATAATCCTAGAGGTCCTGGTCTTCTTCAAACACCAATCTTAGTTCCCTAAGTGGAGGATTCAAAGAGGCGTTCCAAAGAAGAGGTAATATCCATTACCGATCTTTTCAATTTCTTTCTTCTTCAACTTCTTCTTCTTTAGTTGTTTTATTACAAAGTAATAACATCAGTATTACTTACATATTGATATTTTATTATAAATATGAAACAACCCTAATTCACCTTCTATCCATCCTACGGAAAAATGAAATCACCGCGCGTGCGTACGTACGGAATACCGTCTCCACGCCGTGATGTAATCTATTTTCCACCATCACCATACAAGGATGGGTATAATGGTGTAATGAGTAACTATTTATGATTATTATAATTTAATATTGATACTGAAATAATATATATATACTCAAATACAATTCCACGATCATAGGAATGATATCATCACTCGTACGTACGTACGGAATACCGTCTCCACGATGTGATGCGACTCGTTCTACATGATCATCATTACATAGTAATTATATAAAGGAATTTAATGAATAAATATGATATATGTTACACTAATACCATTCTGGATATAAGTTATCTATAACCTTAAAATAGGAATAAGAATTTATTCGGCAAAACACGCATAAGAACAAAAGGCAATAAAGACCCGAGTAACAAGTAACAATGAAATATTACTAACAAAAAGCTAAGAATATGACCATATATGATATCATATCAATATTTATGAATCTGGAATAAGTCAATAACATTATTTTAACCATTATAAAGGAGATTCGGACATGTACAAAGCAAATTGGACCTAAGGTAAGGGAAATATCACAATCTCATTTTTATCCGAGATTGTTTATTCGTAAGTATTTACTAGGGTGTATTTTATCATCCACATCCATGTTTAATCAATATGTAATATTATTTCTATCCACCTACAATTGTTTAAATCCATTTTTACCCTTCGGTGAGTTTTTAGTAATATGTATGAAAGGAATCTTTTGTCGTTTTTCGTACGAGGTACTTTTTGACTTTTCCGACAAAAGTACGAGAAGAATATTTTTTAACTTATACGGCAAGAATGGATTTTTAAAACATTATTTCCAAGAATCTTCCTTTATAAGTTTTAAAGTTTATTTTTAATCAAATTCTTTTAGTTTATAATATTATGACATGTTAAGAAAAGAAAAGTGTTTTTGAAGTAGAAAGGATATTTTCCTCAAGAATGGAGTTCAAATGTGTTATCAAAATTATTTTCCATCTAAGATAACATAGGGTTCTGTTTTTATCCCTATTATTACATTTATTTTATTATTTTTTGAGGAAATTATTTTTACGAAGTCATTTACATTATATGATTTGTTTTATGATGTCATGATGTTTCAAGAATCCCATTTTTGTTATATGTGTTATGCGATGATGTATGATTTATGATTATGTGGCACACATAAGAAAGGATTCATTATATGATGGGTGGGACCTATATCTCCCTCCAATGCATTGGGTAAAGATTTTATATCTCATGAGATAGACATGGTAGGAACGGTAGGTTATACCGGTTCAGTGAAACATGATTGAAACGAGGGTGACTCGGTTCAGAAAGGGACTTTGTCCACTAAGATAGTCATGGCAATGAGTCATGACTAACAAGAAATGATTTTACATGATTATTTGTGCATGCCACACAGTTTCAAGTTTCATGTTATGATTATGGGGATCTCATTTTCTCTTCTCTGATTTATTCCATGTTAAGATATTATGATCTCTTTTGCAGGTTATGATTTTCAAAAATATATGATATGATTTTTATTTCCTTTATTTTCCCTTGTTGAGAATTTGAGCTCACCCTTTTATGTTTTCTTTTCCCCAGTTCAGGAAGATGGATATTAAGTAGAATATGCTAAAAGGGACCCTAGATTTGATGAAATAAATGGGAGACACTGTAGAAGATTTATGAACCAGTTGTTTATGTTTCCCAGTTTCTAAAGACATTATACCTATACGGTCCTTTGTGGTTTTGTCATATGTTGTAATAAGTGTGCTTCCATTTTGAAGTATTAAAAATGTATGTAAAGTATGGGTCGTTATAACGACTCCTAGCCCGATACCCTAAGCATCACAGTGAACAGTGTAACTCATGACCGGATCTCACAAGACTAGTATCAGTGCTGACATCAACCTCCCTTTCATCTCCTTAAAGGCTAACTCACAAGAATCTGACCATAAAAACATCACCCCATTCATGGTCAGACCTATCAACGGTGTTTCTAGGAATGAGAAGTACTGAATGAAGCATCTGTAGTATCCATCCGGCCCTAGGAAACTCGACACCTCAAAGACATTCTTCGGCTACTCCCATAAAATGACAACACTAGCTTTCTTTGGGTCCACTGACACTCCTGTCTCTGAGAAAACATGACTAGGAAGTGAATCTGATCCATCCATAAGTGGCACTTTGAGAGTTTAGTATACAGCTGATGATCTCTCAATGTACTCTGAACGATCTCAAGATTTGTGGTATGGTCGTGTCGAGTTTGACTGTACACCAAGATATCGTCCACGAAGACCACGACAATGGAGTCCAAGTACCGATGGAACACTAGGTTCATCAGTTCCATGAAGAGTGCAGGAATGTTAGTAAGACTGAACGGCATGATTGTTTACTCGTAAAGACCATACCTACTCCTAAAATCTATCAGAGGCATATCTGATGGTCAAACGTGCAAATGATGATAACCAGACCTCAAGTCGATCATTGAGATCACCGGGGCTCCTCGAAGCTGATCAAAGTGGTCATCGATCCTCGGCAAGGGATATCGGTTCTTGACCATCAACTAGTTCAACTTCTGATAATCCACAAAATGCCGAAGGGTATCATTTTTCTTATTTACAAATAGGATAGGCGAACCCCAAGGAGAAGTACTGGGTCGGATGATACCCTTCCCCTGCAACTCCATAAACTACATATTGAGCTCCTACAACTCAGGTGTAGACATTGTATAAGGAGGAATGGACACCGGTGCCGCTCCTGGCATGAGCTCAATCGAGAAGTCTATCTCACGCTCCAGAGTCAATCCTAAAAATTCTTTTAGAAACACATCCCTGAAAAGATCCACCGTTGGAGGAATTTCTAATGGTGAAATCCCCTAGTCATCCAGATAAAGACTAGTAATCTGGTCTGTAAATATCTCTAGCACTTGATGCTCTGGTCCAGATCTATCCTCTTGGACATCCCACTCAGCTCTATGAAGGAAAGATCCACCCTCTAGTGATATGAAACTCACCCAGTGGTGATAACAATCGACGATTTCATGGAAATGAATTAACTAGTCCATCCCGAGAATGAATTCATAGCCCATTATATCTAGGACATAGAGGTCCCATAAAAAATGACACCAGCAACTTCGAGAGGGAACTCTATGCACTGATGTACACTAGATGTCCTTGTTCCCAATGATGCGTTATGTAACAACCCAAGAATTCATTTTTCGTCTAATGATATGTTTCCCATTTAACTGGACCATCTTTCTATAAAAAGAAAAAGAAAATAAATGAAAATCATGACAACAAGCATGAAAGAAATACTCCTTTATTAAGAAACATGACGATTACAACTCCCCATGATCAAAACATCACTAACCAAAGATTCCAACCAAGAATCTGATTAAAACGATGGGAAGACTGCTTAGAACAACTAGGAGCCCAAGAATGCGGTAGGG
This sequence comes from Viscum album, assembly GCA_963277665.1. Classification (NCBI taxonomy): domain Eukaryota; kingdom Viridiplantae; phylum Streptophyta; class Magnoliopsida; order Santalales; family Viscaceae; genus Viscum; species Viscum album. Next base: position 1,656,435,672 of record OY728126.1, on the reverse strand, counting down.
ATTTCGAGCATCCATCATAAGGAACATAAGTATGGCTGATGCCACCGCGACCGTGCTCAGCGCCAAGGGGATCACACGAACCATCTTCCTTTATCTTCTTCGGTCACTTGGAGTAAGGTACACCCGAGACCAAACCTTTTTATAAGCACCAATATGACTGTTGGACCTCAAACAGCCACAAATCTGACCGTTGGTTTCCCGAAGAATCCAATGTCCATTTTGACCGTTGGAAATAAAATGATCGGAATGATAAATGTGTAGTTTTGCTTTAATATTTTAAAATGACATCAATGTTAATTATATCTTGTTTTCCAAAATAAGAATTTTATTTTTATGTTTCAAATGGAGAAAAATTAATATTATTGTCTTCTTCCACTATACATTTTGATTTGAACAATTAAACTTTCGTTTTTCTAGTTATATCAAACCTGATGGATTTCTTTTATGAGTTATATATTTATACTGCATCAAATTAGAGAGATTATTTCTTGTATAATTTAACCTTTATTAACTATTTTGGAAAATATGTCAAATTATGGTTTCTTTCACTTGTGTGTTTTGTGGTGGTAATATATTCATCAACACACTTTTATGTGTGATAAAATATAGTTGCATTAAATGATATTAATTAATTAAGAAAATTAGGGTAGTTAACTAGAAAAGGAAATTAAAATATATATTTGTGTTATGTTTTTACTACTAAATGTTATCGATCCTTAATTCTCATAATGAAATACTAAGTAGTTAATAAATAAGGTTTAATAATAATGATAATATAATATAAATTGTGGATGTTTTTAAAAAGAAAATGAAATATATATGTATGTACATATAATAAGATGTTTTGATTAAATCAATTTATAATTTTATTTGACCAAGGTTTTTAATAAAATAATAAAAGAGGTTTAATAATAATGAAGATAGCATAATATGAATTATTGGTGTTTTAAAAATAATATATGTATATATATATAATAATATGCTTTTATTGAATCAATGTATATATTTTATTTGGCCAATGACCTTTTTTAAAATATATATATATATGTATATATATATATAATAATAATAATAATAAAAGATGTAATAATCGTTTAATACTATAAAAATTAAATATTAAAACAACTTTTTTTAGAACTGCGGGAACTGCGTTTTTAAAACCGCGGTGAAACCCCTCAGCCGTCCGATCCCTCCCTCATTTGATCTCGGCCGTCAGTTTCTTTTAATGTCGCGTCTCTCCGAGCTGTCCGATCGGTCGGTGTGTAATCCATGTCGTCCATGTTTTCCCTCCTTTCGTTTTCCAGCCAGCTTCTTCCCCGCGGTTTTTCTTCCACCTCGCGCTGCGGTATCTCCTCCTCCTCGCGTCGCTATTTTTCTTCTCCCCCTGTGCGTCGTCGAACCAGTAGCATAGGGCCCCGTTTTCTTCTTTAGGCCAGTGAAGTAGGCCCAGTTGTTCCCTCTCTTCCACAGCCGACACCAACCCCTCTCCTCGGCTGAAGTCTTCATCCTCTTCTTCTTTTTTTTAAACTCTCCATTGCACTGAAGGCCGAAGAACCGGCTCCCCAGATCTCTTCGGCTTTTGAACTCCGGTTGCTGGATCATCTTCCTCTCCACCTCCTCGTCGATCAAGTAAGGGTGATGTTTGAAGTTCGGCTGTGGTTCATCATTGAGTTTCATTTTTTTATATTCGCATATATATATATGTTATGTATATATATATATATATACATCCGGGGGTTATGCCCTGGATTTCATTTTCCGCATCATCTCCTCTCCGTTCTGGTAACGGTCGGACCATGTTTTTAAAATTTGTTTTAAACTTCGGTTTTCATATATATACAAGTATATTCGGGTTATATATATATATCAGTATATATCTTATATGTTTATACCCCTGGTTCCTCATGCCTCATCTTTTCCTCCTTTCCAAGCAAGGTGAGAACCATGTTTTAACATTGGTTGGGTTTTGACAAGATTCAGTTTTGTATAAGTACGTATATATTTTTATATCTACATAATATATGTGCATTTGTGGTATGTTGGAACCTAGTGCGAACCTAGAATTTGGGATCTCTTTCTCGGCTTGAAGAACCGAATAGTGGGTAAAGGGGAAGATCCCTCCTTTGGTTTCGTTATCTCCGGTTTTGGTACACTATATTTTTATATACACCTTACATTAAAGTATATGTGTATAAAAATTTACATCAAGTCATTAAGAACTGGTTACCACTATTTTCTTCATCCAGAATTCGATCAGGTTAAAGGCAGTTTTCTCTTAGAGTTCATTTTATCTCAGTTTTAATGTTATACACATTGTGTATATAAATTTATATATATATATACATTTATATACACATAATAATAAGAGGAAATATGAAAATATACAATTCTTATTTCGTGTTTATAACCCTGATTCTTATTTCGCATATAAACATGGAGGTTTTTGGGTAATTGTACGAACATGAAAAATCTTGCAAGTTTACGAAGTATATTGGTAAATACATACATGCGATTATATCGATGTGTATGTACACCAACGTGTACTTGGTTTTCTTATTTTTTTGTAATGTATTTCGGTATAACATGATGAATTTATGGGTTGGTTGGATTTCAAAATCACTCTCGAAACTGAGAATTTTCATTTATCACTGCTTCGGATAATCAGGAATTTTTCTTCTTAAAATGGATAGTATGGGCTTCTTGAACTTTTATAAATGCATTCATGTATTAGTAGTTGTGTTGTCATTTGATAATGGAAGAGTTTACACAAACATACATGATGAACTGATTATGCATTTTGTAACCTCAGCTGCCTGTATTAAACGCCTAGGATATCCATTTATCATCACATGTGTAATTAATGAGTGACCATGCGTTAATTGGGAATTCTGATGTATGGAATGTTAAGTGTTGTGTTTACTTTCTTAAAACCCATGTTTTCGAATGTTAACTTTCTATGTGCACGAAGCATGAGCATGCATGTCTTAATGTTTTTAATGAAAGAACTTTTTTCATGTTATGTATGTGAAAATGGGGTTGAAGTAAGAATGCATGGAACCCCATTAACGAATGACCATGTCAAGATATGTGAGGGATGTATAGGACTTACATTTGACGGGTGCGCCCAGAATTATATAGCGCAACAAGAATGATGTGACAGGTGCGCCCGGAATTATACAGCGCTCCAATGCATTGGGTAAGCAAGAGTCTCATGAGACGAACATGTGCGACGGTCTTGGCAGTTAGCCTTGACTTGTGCTAAAGAAACAGGGCGGGTGGTGAGCCTCGACCTGTTATGTATGTTATACGGTCATGATGAAAAGTCATGACAAAATCCAGGATTATACATTCCCTCTGCATGTAATGATAAAGGTTAACCAGGGGTTTGTTCAGCTAAGAGGACAACCCCTAGTTGAAAGCTCCCAAGATCATGAAAATGTACTCTATGTAACAAGAATTGTTTTTCATATGGTAAACTATTAGATGAACTGCATTTTACTCATGAACCATGATATGCATGTTTTTCCTGCTTAGCCATAGAATTCAATTAGAATTGAAGTAACCTTGTTTTCACTTTATGCATTGTTTATATTGTGCACTCTGATCATGTTTGCATTAAAGCTTATTTTAAGTATGTGCCACTTTATGCAAGTGGTTTTCAAACAAAGATGGAATTTCATGTTTTTAAGAAATGACAATGTTTTGTTTTAGCAAAATATTTTTATTCATTTCAAAAGGACATAAGAAAGGACTTTCTTAAAAAAATTTAAAACCCCTTACTGGGCATTTTTGCTCACCCTACGTTTTGTTTAAAATTTTTCATCCACGGTTGATACTAATGAAGCTAATCAGAAGCAGCTGGTTTCCCAGAATCTGGAGCCTCACGATCTTCTGTTGTAATGAGACAAGATATTTAACTTGTAATGATGTAACGTTAAGTATATCATGTCTCATTAAGCACCCCAGTTTTGGGGGTCGCTACAGTTGGTATCAGAGGATGGGTTCCGAAAACTCTAGAAAACCAGGTGATATAAATATATTGCTAAGACTAACTAAGTAAAAATGTTATAACTTTCAGATGGCTAATGTACCTACCGACCTTTTGTCACTTCCCACCGAGGCTCTAGAGAACATTATATCTCTAGCTAGCCGTGAAAACTTCCTAAATTATGCCCAAATTCGCATGACGTGTAAGCACCTATACGATTTGTCAAACTCATCTAGGGTGCTTAGACTCCACCGGGGAATGTGGATGGATTATCTCCTAATGATGATGACCCAGTTTCCCTCGTATGCACATCGGGGAAGGTATCATGAAGGACTCTTCCGAGTGTTTACAACTGGTGAGGAATTTGGCACAATGCTAGATAACCCGTTCCAAGAAGCTGCTGCTGCCGGAGACCTCCGAGCGGCTTATCTGTGCCAGGTCCTGTACTATGGCTTCTGGGGCCAGTTAATGGACTTCGGAGCATTGGAGAATGAGTCCACATGTGTGTCTCTTAGGCAAGAAGTGTACACCGATGTTTCCCAACTCCACACCCCTCACGCGAAACTCAAGAGGCGTTATAAATGTTCCCATGAGTTTAGTCATGTATGTTCATCTTGTGTGTGGTTTGTGGAGTTAGAGAGTTTCACCTCTCTTTGTGGTGTCCATCTGGAAAACTCGGACTTTAATGTGTAAACTTTCTTAATTAAAAAGTTTATGATCCCATTCTTCTTAGTGTTGTTAAGTGACCACTCTTGTATACCTTTTCTTCCAGATGGCAGGTCAGATGAACCTCTCGTATCTACCTGAAGAGTTGGTAGAGGTTATCTTGATTAGAACTTGTATAGTGGACTTTCCCTCTTTTCTCCACCTACGAGGGTCCTATCAACATCTTACGGAAATATCGAACAGTGCGGAAATTCTCCGCCCGTGTCAGGAGAATGAACATGTGATTCACCTCCCTGCCACCACCCAGCTCCCCTACTATAGGCGAAGGGGGAGATACCATGAAGGTCTTTTTTAGTGTTTCTCTATGGAACAGAACTTCTCCACCAGAGCTTTCTTTCTCACAGCAGCTCAGGATGGACACCTCAATGTTGCCTACATGTTCCAGATCCTGAACGTCATCCTTCTCAATCGCGCCGTTCCCCTCTACTACCTCGAGCGTGATGAAGTTCGAAGGGTTACTAGGGGATTCGTCTGCTCGGACGTCTCAGAGCTGTTTATTGCACGGGCCTCCCTATGGAAGCCTGTGTGTAGTGCCCATGAGAAGGAGTCCAAGTCTTATTACTCAAAGTGTATCTGGGTCAGGGAAACTGTGGAGCTGTGTACCAGTTTAGGGGTTCCATTAACCGAGCCAGGCCTTCAGTTTTGGTTATGTTGTGAGACCGAGGTCTTTTGCTTGTCTTTTTATGAATAGAATTGCGAGGACGCAATTCCTTGAAGGGTGAGATGATGTAACAACCTGAGAATTTATGTTTCATGTAATGATATGTTTCCCCTTTAACTGGACCATCTTTCAATAAAAAGAAAATGAAAATAAACGAAAACCGTAACAACAAGCATGAATGAAATACTCCTTTATTAAGAAACATGACGATTACAACTCCCCACGATCAAAACATCAATAACCAAAGATTCCAAACAAGAATCCGATTACAACGATGGAAAGACTGCTTAGAACTACTAGGAGCCCGAGAATGTGGTAGGGATTTCGACCATCCATCATAAGGAACATAAGTATGGCTGACGCCACCGCGACCGTGCTTAGCACCAAGGGGATCACACGAACCATTTTCCTTTATCATCTTCAGTCACTTGGAGTAAGGTACACCCGAGACCAAACCATTTTATAAGCACCAATATTACTATTGGACCTCAAACAGCCACAAATCCAACCGTTGGTTTCCCAAAGAATCCAATGTCCATTTTGACCATTCGAAATAAAATGATCGGAATGATAAATGTGTAGTTTTGCTTTAATATTTTAAAATGACATCAATGTTAATTATCTCTTGTTTTCCAAAATAAGAATTTTATTTTTATGTTTCAAATGGAGAAAAATTAATATTATTGTCTTCTTCCACTATACATTTTGATTTGAACAATTAAACTTTTGTTTTTCTAGTTATATCAAACCTGATGGATTTCTTTTATGAGTTATATATTTATACTGCATCAAATTAGATACATTATTTCTCGTATAATTTAACCTTTATTAACTATTTTGGAAACTATGTCAAATTATGGTTTCTTTCACTTGTGTGTTTTCTGGTGGTAATATTTTCATCAACACACTTTTATGGGTGATAAAATATAGTTGCATTAAATGATATTAATTAATTAAGAAAATTAGGGTAGTTAACTAGCAAAGGAAATTAAAATATATATTTGTGTTATGTTTTTACTACTCAATGTTCTCGATCTTTAATTCTCATAATGAAATACTAAGTAGTAAATAAATAAGGTTTATTAATAATGATAATATAATAAAAATTGTGGATGTTTTAAAAAAAATAAAATATATATGTATGTGCATATAATAATATGTTTTGATTAAATCAATTTATAATTTTATTTGACCAAGGTTTTTACTAAAATAATAAAAGTTGTTTAATAATAATAAAGATAGCATAATATCAATTATTGGTGTTTTAAAAATAATATATCTATATATATATAATAATATGCTTTTATTGAATCAATGTATATATTTTATTTGGCCAATGACCTTTTTTTAAAAAATAAATATATATATATATAATAATAATAAAATCTTTAATAACCGTTTAATACTATAAAAATAAAATATTAAAACAACTTTTTTTTAGAACTGCGGGAACCGCGTTTTTAAAACCGCGGTGAAACCCCTCAGCAGTCCGATCCCTCCCTCATTTGATCTCGGCCATCAGTTTCTTTTAATGTCGCGTCTCTCCGAGCCGTCCGATCAGTCGGTGTGTAATCCATGCCGTCCATGTTTTCCCTCCTTTCGTTTTCCAGCCAGCTTCTTCCCCGCGGCTTTTTCTTCCACCTCGCGCCACGGTATCTCCTCCTCCTCGCGCCGCTGTTTTTCTTCTCCCCATGTGCGTCGTTGAACCAGTAGCATAGGGCCCCTTTTTCTTCTCTAGGCCGGTGAAGTAGGCCCAGATGTTCCCTCTTTTCCACAGCTGACACCGACCCCTCGCCTCGGCTAAAGTCTTCATCCTCATCTTCTTTTTTTTAAACTCTCTGTTGCACTGAAGGCCGAAGAACCGTCTCCCCGGATCTTTTCGGCTTTTGAACTCCGATTGCTAGATCATCTTCCTCTCCACCTCCTCGTCGATCAAGTAAGGGTGATGTTTGAAGTTCAGTTGTGGTTCATCTTTTAGTTTCATTTTTTTATATTCGCATATATATATATATATGTTATGTATATATATATATACATCCGGTGGTTATGCACTGGATTTCATTTTCTGCATCATCTACTCTCCGTTCTGGTAAGGGTCGGACCATGTTTTTAAAAATTTGTTTTAAACTTCGGTTTTCATAGATATACAAGTATATTCGGGTTATATATATATATCAGTATATATCTTATATGTTTATACCCCCGGTTCCTCATGCCTCATCTTTCCCTCCTTTCCAAGCAAGGTGAGAACCAAGTTTTAACATTGGTTGGGTTTTGACAAGATTCAGTTTTGTATAAGTACGTATATATTTTTATATCTACATAATATATGTGCGTTTGTGGTATGTTGGAACCTGGTGCGAACCTAGAATTTGGGGTCTCTTTCTCGGCTTGAAGAACCAAATAGTGGGTAAAGGGGAAGATCCCTCCTTTGGATTCGTTATCTCCGGTTTTGGTACACTATATTGTTATATACACCTTACATAAAAGTATATGTGTATAAAAATTTACATCAAGTCATTAAGAACCGGTTACCACTGTTTTCTTCATCCAGAATTCGCTCAGGTTAAAGGCAATTTTCTCTTAGAGTTCATTTTATCTCAGTTTTAATGTTATACACATTGTGTATATAAATGTATATATATATATATACATTTATATACACATAAGAATAAGAGGACATGTGCAAATATACAATTCTTCTTTCGTGTTTATAACCCTGATTTTTTATTTCGCCTATAAACATGGAGGTTTTTGGGTAATTGTACGAACATGCAAAATCATGCAAGTATACGAAGTATATTGGTAAATACATACATGCGATTATTTCGATGTGTATGTACACCAACGTGTACTTGGTTTTCTTATTTTATGTTTTAATGTATTTCTGTATAACATGATGAATTTATGGGTTGGTTGGATTTCAAAATCACTCTCGAAACTGAGAATTTTCATTTATCACTGCTTCGGATAATCAGGATTTTTTTTTCTTAAAATGGATAGTATGGGCTTCTTGAACTTTTATAAATGCATTCATGTATTAGTAGGTGTGTTCTCATGTGATAATGGAAGAGTTTACACAAACATACATGATGAACTGATTATGCACTTTGAAACCTCAGCTGCCTGTATTAAACGCCTAGGATATCCATTTATCATCACATGTGTAATTAATGAGTGACCATGCTTTAATTGGGAATTATAATGTATGGAATGTTATGTGTTATGTTTACTTTCTTAAAACCCATGTTTTCTAATGTTAACTTTCTATGTGCACAAAGCATGAGCATGCATGTCTTAATGTTTTTAATGAAAGAACTATTTTCATGTTATGTATGTGAAAATGGGGTTGAAGTAAGAATACATGGAACCCCATTAACGAATGACCATGTCAAGATATGTGAAGGATGTATAGGACTTACATGTGATGGGTGCACCCGGAATTATATAACGCAACAAGAATGATGTGACGGGTGTGCCCGGAATTATACAGCGCTCCAATGAATTGGGTAAAGCAAGAGTCTCATGAGACGAACATGTGCGACGGTCTTGGCAGTTAGCCTTGACTTGTGCTAAAGAAACAGGGCGGGCAGTGAGCCTCGACCTGTTAAGTATGTTATACGGTCATGATGAAATGTCATGACAAAGTCCAGGATTATACATTCCCTCTGCATGTAATGATAAAGGTTAACCAGGGGTTTGTTCAACTAACAGGACAACCCCTATTTGAAAGCTCCCAAGATCATGAAAATATACTCTATGTAACAAGAATTGTTTTTCATATGGTAAACTGTTAGATGAACTGCATTTTACTCATGAACCATGATATGAATGTTTTTCCTTCTTAGCCATAGAATTCACTTTGAATTGAAGTAACCTTGTTTTCACTTTATGCATTGTTTATATTGTGCACTCTGGTCATGTTTGCATTAAAGCTTATTTTATGTACGTGCCTCTTTATGCAAGTGGTTTTCAAACAAAGATGGAATTTCATGTTTTTAAGAAAATAAAATGTTTCATTTTAGCAATGTATTTTTATTCATTTCAAAAGGACTTAAGAAAGGACTTTCTTAAAATGTTTTAAAACCCCTTACTGGGCATTTTTGCTCACCCTATGTTTTTTTTAAAAAATTTCAGGCACGGTTGATACTAATGAAGCTAATCAGAAGCAGCTGGTTTCCCAGAATCCTGAGCCTCGTGATCTTCTATTGTAATGAGACATGATATTTAACTTGTAATGATGTAACTTTAAGTATATCATGTCTCATTAAGCACCCCGGTTTTGGGGGTCGCTACATGTTAAGAGTTAACAAGTCAGCAGACAAAAAGATACAGTGCCCAAGGCTCTCCCCGACAGCAAAAGAGATAAAGCTATGGGAAGCACAAGTATTGAAAAGGGATGAAGATTAAACTGAGGCTACTATGATCATACCATCGAACTATAGAAGGGCTGGGATCCTGCTCCTGATAGGTGTGCACCATGGAAAAATATTGTCCTGCACCGCAGCCCTGCACCCCTGGCTGACCGCTTTGAGTTGATCCACTCTGATGTCGATGACGACCTAGTGATTGACTACCACAGTCGCGACCTCCACCTCGGCATGAATGTCCGAAATAACTCCAGATCCCTGACTGGTGGGAAACTAGTGAAGCATCTCCAGAAGGCGGGGTCATGGAGAAACCAATACCACCAGCTGAATGTGAGAAGATGTGACAGAAACACTGAAGATGGACCATCTTACTGCAAGACCGTCACTCCATCGGATCTCTCTCGCACTGAGGCCTATTATGCCCACTCCTATCACACTGGTAGCATATAACCTGGCTTCCAAAAGACACATCAAGCGAACCTCGATATCCTCAAGAAGACTCTCTGCGACACTTCCAATTGTCCGTAGGAGGAACACCAGCTCTGGATGACAAACCTCTTTGGCTCCCTGCTCCAGAATCCCTCAGATTGTTCTCAGTGATCAACTCCTCGTTGACGATGGAGTATATAGAAGTCAACTTGAAGATATTCTCTTGGGATCCAATATCCTTCATGATACCATCCTCAAACATCCTACAAAGAAACAACTCATAACCTTCTGGAATCGGTGTCAAATGCTGCAGCTCAGTGAAACAAGATGAGTACTCCATAATAGAAAGAGTACCCTTCTGCAGACTCATAAACTCACGGGATCTATCGGCCCTCAGGGTCTCCGGATTGATGTAGTCATATAAGTTGCATCGAATCTCATCCCAAGACATATCATGCTGACGCCATGACAGTGACATCACCTACCACCACCTCTCGGCCGTGTCCTAGAGCATATAAGTAGCCATCTATACCCTTTTCTCCGGAGGGATCTCTAGGTGCTCAAAGATGGTTAGTGTGGCCTCTATCCATGAATCTATAGTCTTGGGTCCTCCATCCCTTGAAAAATTAGGAGGATGTTGCTACTAGAAAACTCGCTTCAACTCATCCATCGATGGGGCAGGAGGTAGCACTCCCTGGAAGGTCTGCATCATCCTCAGGTAGTCCTCCCTGAACTACGCCTTGACACCTGCAACGAGTATGACAGTTGGTTCCAAGGATGGCTCGACTGGAGGATTGGCACGAAGTCCCTGATCAGCCATATCTGGCGTCTAATCATTACTAGGCGACATAAATATAACCAGAGGACGTCTCGGAGGCATAGCTCTGAAAGATCAAAAGTATAACTTAGATCAGAAAACAAGGACATAGAACACAAGAGTACAAAACAGGAGCAGGGGGGACGAAACTATCATGTTTTACTAAACACGACTACACAGAGTTTATAAAAACTACACGACATGTCTACTTAAGCCATTTACATGGGCATGTACCCCTACCCAACAAGTCGTGTAACATCCCAAACTACAAAGCGTGTTGACCCAAAATAAGGCATATACTTGAAAAATATTCCTCTATCAGAGACTCCTTACATGGATAAATAACACAGTTCAAACTAACCACAGACTACACGGCGTGTTCCCTAGGGACACGGCATGTACCAGACACTGACTCGGTGTCCCGTGTTGTTAGTTACACAGTCTTCTACATGGATGGACCTTACACAACATGTTCTGAAAAAACACGGCATGTATAGGATAAGGTGGCACTGTACCGTGTTGTTTTTGACATGTCCGGGTACCTGGGAAATATTACACAGCGTGTTACAAAAGCAACACGACGTGTCTAAGAGAAGGTAACACCGAACCTTGTTGTTCGTGACATGGCTGGGTACCTGGAATGAACTACACGATGTGTTCCTTTACAACACGACGTGTTCTACTTTTGATTCCACGACCCGTGTTGTTAGTGACATGGCCTGGTACAGGGCTCTACACTACACAACGTGTACATACCGTACAAGGCATGTTCCTGGTGTTATTTTCATAACACCGTATTCTTGCACACACAGTTAGTAACACAACCTAAAAAATACACTGCGTGTAACCCGAAAGTTTCTCCGTGTAATCTGGGTTTTTCTGGGCAGTAGCTCAGAATCTGTACAGAAACCAGAAACACGGAAACAAGGCAAATATGTGTCAAATTCCGATCTGGGAGGGCCCATACTTCCCGCGAATCAAATCTTGGCATCCCCTACAGTCATGTACAAGAGAAAACAGGATCATGATCCACCAATTTCTGATTCAAGAGGGCTCATAAAACCTCAAGAATAAAAATTTTGTGTTCATTTAAACAAAGTACAATACCATAAAATCTTTAACAAGTAGTAGAGATTCTATCAAGCATCTATCACAACAACATGCATAATCTACACAACGTCTATCACAACAGCATGAAATCGCTAATTCACCCTAAATGGCATGGAAAGAATGCATGGCATGTGATTTCTACAAGTGCCTATATGATGCATGAGATGGAATAACCACATCTCATTAGGTTGCGAAAGAAATATAACCGTAATATCAAAACAATTACAGTACGAAGCATGAGAATCAGTCTAGGTGAAATCGTATCAACCATAAAATCTCAAAACCAGAACACTACAATAACTGAGGTAGTATGTTTTTTCCCTATACATGGGTTAGCTACTCCCAGGCACAACATATTACCAAGTAATGAATCTGTCCTATCCCTATCTAAAGTCTCCATATAGTAAAGCAAGATAAAATAATTCCTCTGATACCACTTTGTAATGTCCCAGTTCCAGAAGCCACCCATAGGCGCCCATACCAGGTTGGTCACATGGCCTCAAGCGCATTTCCTCAAACACCAGAGGCTACTGAATAGTAGTGAGGGCATAGGGTGTGATAGTGAGAAAACAATGACCACATTGGCAGATTACACAGTGGAAGAAAAATCAACATGGAACAATGAAAGTAGTAATAACCAACAATATAACAGCGGAAGACTAAATCACCAATTGGAGCACATATGTATGTATGAAATGATGCATGATACATAACTAGGAAAGCATCCAAACAAGTTACAATGATGGAAAACACTACAGTACCACAACAAGTACAAAATAAAAGTAAATAGATCCACAGCATTTGAAGCCAAAGCTTGGTCCCATGCTCTCATGCTCCAAGCAATCAAGTTCCAGAAGTCGAAGGGCACTTTCCCTTGTCTATACCTGCCACAACATAGTCTTCTTGGGCCCAAAAGCATGGCCCAAACGTGGTGTGAGATAAAATCCCAGTTTCCATTCACCCAAATATCTGTGCCTAACAGTCAGTAAGTATATGGTAGGTAAAGTACAATAAGCAGTAAACAGAAAATGCAAGAAGAAGGCAGTAAACAGTAAGCAGTAAATCAGGTGACACATAAAAATAATCAATCCACAACCAATCAACATTAGTGAAACAAACAGCTAACAAACTGAAACCCTCTAGGATGTACTCAAAGCCATCCCCTCTGGTCCTATCCAAGAAGTACCATAACCCTCTGGGCAGTGCACTCAGCCTAACCCCTATGGCTTGGTCATACGAATTTATGAGTCTCTCTGAGGAAGCTCACCCGGCTAATTACACTTATAGTCTAGGGTCATTAGGGACTCTCTTCAGGAAGATCACACAGTCTAACCTTATTAGCCCCAAGGTCTAGAGACTCTATGAGGAAGCTATCTCAGTCAATTCCTCTTATAGCCTCAACTATACCACAGACTCTCTGAGGAATCTCACTCGATAAATTCATCCTCTTGCCTGGGAAGGTTCTTAATGAGATTCAAAGATGGTAAGACTCTCTGAGGAAGCACACTCAGTCTACAATCCTGTAGTCTATAATATTCAAGACTCTCTGGGAGCTCACTCGGTCCATACCCTCGGTAGTCTATAATATCTATGACTCTCTAGGAAACTCACTCGGTCTATCCCTTATAGTCTATAGCACTAGGTTATCTCAGAACCATGACAGTCAGTGCATAATAATGCTATAAGGCCAAATTACTCTTATTGAGCTACTTGATTTACCAAAGTTCACCTATAAAGCTACGTAGCTAGATGGTCTACTGGGAAACAATCATGTCAGTAGTTTCACTTCAACCAATAACCGCAAGTCATGGAAAAAGGTGTAACAGCGAAAGGAAAACAAGACCCAAAGGTTGTGAACAGAACAAAGCAAGGGAAAATACATTAAAGAACAACAAATTATATTCTAACATGGTCAATTTACCTCTAAACAAGAATAAAAGAAAGGCAAGAAAACGACAAGGGCATAAAGGTAAACACGCAATACCCCTGTTCACGGGTATTGGTGAAACTTGCACAAAAAACATAGATAATTTAAATGGTAAGGCACAAACCACCTAACTCGATCCTAGGAGATCGATATACTTGAATCATGATGGATGATTCTTCCTAGAATGTCATTGATCTGAGAAAATGCACAAAATGTTCAAACATAGATAACTTTAGAAGGAGGAATAATTGAAATACCATGCTCAAGCAGAATGAAGAAGTCATTGCTGTGCTTCCAATGAAATCGACGGAGATCGAATCGGAGAACAGATGGAGGATCGAGAATCAGGAGACGTTTTGTTGCCATACGACATCTCTCAGTCGAACCAGACCTAGAAGAAGATGATTATGATGATGAGGTGCGTCACCGACCTATTTAGTGAAAAAAAATAAAAGTACACGGCGTGTATTTTTAAAGTACACAGCGTGTAGTGGGTTTTTCTGTACTCCACCAAAATTGGACTCCACATCACCCCTACACACCGTATGTGTTGTCCAGACATGGCCACCACACAGTATTGAGCGGGAAAAGACTACATGGCGTGAACTCATAAATTACGCTGCGTGTACTTAAAAAATTTCCAGAAACTCCAAAAATCTCAGAAACTCCACAAAAGGAATGACATACCTGATACAAAGATCCAGGTTCTTACAGGCACTCCCGCTATTGATGACCATGACCACCACAGGAAAAAAACATCTTATCCCTTGTCATAGGTCCATGAGATTCTACCTCTGGAGAAAGTAGATGTGAAGGGATAGGACATACCCCCCTCTAAATGGAAACTCTTCTTCCATGAAAACTGGGAACCCCAGACCATAGCTCTACTTTGCGAGGAATCATGAATATTCCCCTCTCGTGATGATCTATTCCTGGCCAAAGTCCTAACAACAACCTATTCCCTCACTAGAACATGAAGATATGTCTTTATCATAAATGGGGTGACCTGACGCTGGATCTCTGGATGCAAGCCACATCGAAATGCCTCGCCCGGGCCTCCTCATCTGGTAACTAGTCCGAAGCATATCGTAAAAGGTTCCTGAAATGGATTCCATACCCTCAAACACTAGATCTCCCCTTTTGAAGGGTAAGAAGATCCTGGTGACTAGATACATTCAAATTCGAATAAAGAAACATGACTCTAAAACTATCTCAGAACTCCTCCCATGAGATCGCTGACTCCTCACGATCCCCGAGGAACAAGAACCATCATTGCCTAGCTGCTCCACACAACATCATCACAACAAAGGACACCCAGTTCTCCTTATAAGAATGAATCGAACTAAATACGATCTCGAACTCCTCTAACCAGTCTTCCGTGACTGCATCAGAAACGTAGCCCACATACATATGCAGACTCTAGTGCTGAACCTCTCATAGTTTCTCCCTCCAAATGTCATCGTCATCAACATCTACCCTACCATGATCTAGTGGAACATCTTGATGGACATTTTCTGTGCAAACCTGAAGAGGATGTTGACCTGGAGCCAAACCTATAAAATAAAAAACTGTTAGAGATCCTAAACCTGGAATATGGATGAATCAAGATTAATTAATTATTTTTATTATTTTATTCATTTTTGGTTAACCTATCCCAAGTTATACCCATTCAAACACAGGCACAAAGAATAATGATGCATGATTCATTCCTAAGTCTCTAACCTACAACTAGTATCTCCTTGTTTAGTAGCCTTTGTAATCTTAATGGCTCGTACATTAGATCATACATGGCCCTAAATGCCTATGTCTAAGCTGGTCTCTAGTGTTTACCTCGCATAATAAACATGAATGAAACTGTTTCCCTACCTACCCATGCAACCTCACCTGTTCCCAACTCCAAACTCTATCCTATCAGTCTACCAAATCTTTGATACCACTCTATCATGACCCCTCCCCACAATGTGTACCCCTCCTGGGCTGGAAATTTGAGCAGGGGGATAATGACCCCCTACTACGACATCTAGTAGGCCCCGAGTTGGCAACTAGAACCAATGGTATAATAAACCCACAAATGGGAGGCATTACCCTCTAAGAGAACACATGCAATAGAGAGAGATACGATAGACACCAATAAACTCTAAATTAGAACTATAATATAAAAGAAACCCATTTGAATATATGAAATGTCATGAAAATTTACTACAACTGGAAGGTAAAAACTGAAAGTACCTAAAAGAATGAAATGACATCAGCAACCACCAGCCTGAACAGCTGCAACAAACCCAAGCTAGTAAAAACTATATTGATCTCCAACCTAATCCACGTGACATGAAAACAGTTTATATATACATAGGGTGAGTGTACCAGTATACTTAGTAGGATCCTCCCCAATGACACTTGTGAAAATGTAAAAAATCATACTAAAGCACAGTGAACAACAAGTGAAACTAACGCGTCCCCTAAACATTTATACTATATTTCCAACCACACCATGCATACTCTCACCATGTAACAAATACAATAATATATAATATAGTATAGAATATCAAGGGTACACCACTACTACTTCCCCACTGGTTTTCTACTTTTCCCCATGGATGCACGTCCTGATATGCTCTCTCAAAAAAGGCTTTCCTGCAGACACATGTGCGAAGCACCACAATATATACCTTGTGCAACAAAACCACCACATCCACAAACCAATGTAACCAGGTAGTTTCTGGGAGCCACCAGAGCTCGCATAACGTGTATCATATGTCTGGTATTATACCTCAAGCCATTATAGCCCATACACCAAGTAATGATCCTCAATCCATCACGTCCTATACATGTAACACCTATAGTAGTACATATAAATCTATATCTAGAATATATGTGTGTGAATAACCACAAGCCATTACATCCCTCTACACACATATATGGGGAAAACTAACCAATTTGCATGCTAGCACCAATAACTGCCAAGAGAAGAGATCAAGGCCAATGGGGGTAGTCGGCCATCCATCCTCCTACCAGAATGATGAGGAAAACACCCCACAGGGCTCATAATCCCGGGGGTGTCATTTTCCCTTAAAAATAGGGTGGAGTAGCCTATAGAAACACAAAAAAGTACAAGATATATTATATCTCACAACCACACTATGGGAATTACCTAGTCATAGACACAACTACATCTAACGTCTCTCAGACTCCAGGCTACTACTTTTAAGACTAGGTACCCTATAAGCACACAACCATTAAAAGAGATTTATAATATTACTTCATTCCCTTTTTATCAGTTCTACTATATGTTAATAAATTAATTAAACATTAATTAACCATGTACAATGCCACGTTAAATTTCATTAGCATCAAACCAAAATTAAATTTTTCCATCAAAAATTAAAAACTCATCATTATGTTCCAGCATCTCCATACTAATGGTTTAACACCATTTATTCAATTATTCATTATAGAATTACATTCCCACATTCCCAGACATTCTATGAAAATATTAGATTCTACTAATCATAAGGGGGCTCAACGTGGTGAGTAGATGTATTACCCGTCGAGTCTTTTCCACTTATAGAAAGTGCATATTCCCATATTTCCTTGAGAAGCTAAACATGAGAAGCACATGGAATATCGTGCATTACATCGCCTATTTTGGAAGAAGGGTGAGTAGACCAGCTGCATTGAACAGTGGGGTAAAGTAAAGAAGATAAACAACAAATAAGAAACCGCAAGCATACAATAATCACATCCATCCCATTCCATCATCTGTGGTGTCCTCCCCGACACCAACATGCATAAATGATGCATCTTGACACTCTAGGCATCATCTGCTGCCACAACCAAAAGGCCTTCATGCCCCCACATATCACAACGTCTATCCAGGATAACATCATAGCACAAGCAGCATGAAAACAAAATCACATCAATAGGGATCTTGTCCCATTAAAAATAAAGAGGCCAACTCAGGACCATTTAAGGAATTATCAAACAATCAGTTCTTTAAACCATCTTAAATTAACAGTTTTATTATTCGTAGGTTCCAAGTTTAGGAAACCTAATCAGTAAGCTAACACCAATAATTAAACATTCCTACTGTGACAATTTGATTATCAACAAATTATAACTAGAATCAAATTCATTTACATGCAACATTATCATTAACCAAACAATTATAAATTAATCCCAATTTACGTTCTTTACCGATTTCTATCAAGAACGAACAACTAATAAATGAAAGCATAGATATCAAACTATCTAGAAAAACATGGGGTAATAACATTCGACCAATATAAATTTATTTTCCGGATAAAATATCTATTATGTCTATTCCATTGTCATATAGTGGAATTATACATGATGACAATACAGGTGCACGTAAAAGAAAATAGAAGAAATGAATCCCCTACCTCAAAAAGTTCCTCATGTTCTTTTTCAACACAACGGGTCACGATCCTCCTCTCGTGAAAACTGCATCCACCCGAGGGTGCCACGGTATGATAACACCAACAAAACTCCAATAAAACCCCATTAGATTCATAAAGATTACATGCTATAACATGGAAAAGATAAATAGGAGAATATGATCACCAAAGTAATGATGATAAAACATACCTTATATCGAAGAATGATTAATACAACTTGGTTTCATCAAAACAGGTCGGAACTAATTCGAGGAGTAAATTTTGTTTGGGAAACTCCTACGGGGAGGATTTAAAGGTTATAGCATCTCATCGTCGAGAATAGAGAGGGGGAACAAGGGGGGATGATATCTTCTATCTTTTGAAGATTTAATGGGGTGAAAGATTAAGATGCGCTTAATTATCCATTAACTGAATAACACATTAACCCACATGGTTTGACCAAGTAAAAACATCCCAAGCTATATGAATAATTATTATAGGAATTATTTCCATTGAATCATCAATAGAGTCCTTAAAATGAGGCTTTAAATTCATTTTATGTCGAGGGAAACCCTAACGGGGTAAAACTATAGGAAGCTGGATAAACTGTAAAATTACCGTTATTGTACCCCTACTGATAGAGGTTACCGATAAAGGTTTCTGATAGACATCACCATTCTGAAAACATTGATCACGGTCACCGTTAGAACATCACCATTCTAGAAACACTATTCATGTTCACCGTAATAAGGTCACCGTTAGAAGGATACTATTCTGGAAACACTGTTCATGTAAATAAAAAATAGGAAACCTATTGGGAAAAAGACACCCTAACCTCCCAGAACACCTCAAAACCCATAATTCAATAAAGGAATGGGCCTGAGCGGTCCAGTCCATTACATTCATTTTTGTATGTTTTTTTCTAGTAATACAAAACAATTCTATCCTTTAGGATGTTATTCCTTATAACTTGATCCCATGTTATAATATAACCACTATATCTAGACTATTGGCATGTAGTTCAATAGAGTTGGTTTAATGAGATTTTTAATAGAAACCATGGAATGTACATTTATGGAAAAATTTAGTAGTAAAAAAACACATATAAAATAATTTTGGAAAAAGTATAATTAAACTAATTTATGATTTGGAGATTAGTTATACATAAATAATAAATTTGTGATAAGTGTTTCTCTAGTTTTCAGATTATATGTTATATTTCACATTATTATAATCCAATATAGTTAATTCCATAAATAAAAAATTAATCCACATGGATGGAATGGAATTAAAATCATTGAACATAATCAAAAGAGTAATATTAATAGATTATTCACTGGGTTAAAGAAATATTTTCATTTGGTACTAATATCCCAAACTTTATTATCACATGTGGAAATAATTTCATGTTATACTAAGATAAAGAAAAAATTAACTATTTTTTAAATATTCAGGGAAATGGTAGAAAATAATGGTATGGAACAATAAAAAAACTGATAAATTGAAGAAGGGAAATGACGATTTTATATCATGTGTAACTTATGGAAGGAGTCACCTTGGTACATGCATAAAATGAAAGGAAGTTTTTATAAACTATAAGGAAAAGGTCATCGTGGCTATAATTTCATTGGAAATTAATAATCTACCAATTTGTAATGTTTCAACTATATGGAGATAAGTAATTATTCAATCTAAATCCCCATGATTCAAAGGAATAATAGGATGATAAATATTTATTAGTTTTAGAATGATGTGTGGTGATATAAATGATTGTGAATTTGGATTCAAGAGTTATATTACAAATGATAATCTCATTATTAGAATAATCAAGTATATAATAATTTTATTAAAATAATTCGTCTTAAAAGATCTGAAATCACATGATGATTATTACAAGAATCAAAGAGGAGTGATTCTGTAGAATCTTGATATTTCAAAAATTGATTATTTAGTGTAGATAACATTAAAATTTGATTAATGATGAAATAACTATCATATAGATATGTTTTTGGGATATTATTTATGACCATAATATTCATTAGTGATTTTATTCTATATTCATGGTTTACTACATGTAATGATTTTTATAATATATTCAACAACCTTTGATTTTTTTAAAAGGATGATAGTTTTTATTAAGGAAATACATGAATTACACTACTATTTTTGTTACAATAAGAGGAAAATAATATTTTTATTCATAAAGTAAGGGTATGTTTATTTAAGAAAATTAGAGATCTTTCGTCTAAATTTATTGACATGGAGTTAGAAAGATATATTTTGTAATAGCCTTATAATAACAACTTATGTAATATCTGATGTTGAAATTAGGATATTATTTTTGGTTGTTAAATTGTTCTATAAATTGGTGTTTTAATAAATATTTTATTGTTAAATGAATGAAATGTGGATATTATGATTTATTATAGTACATCAGGTAAGAAAACATCATCCAGAATATCCATTTCATCGATTAAGAGAAAAATAGACAATCGATCGAAGATCAAAGAATGAATGAAAATATTATTAGTACCTTATATAAATAAAATATGTATTTTTTCTTGAGTATATTATCAAGGTATTAAATGTGTCCCTTAACTCATACAAATTTATTCAAGAACAAAAATAATTTCCATGATAATAACATTCATTTAACCAATATCATTTTAGGGTATTTTAATAGATAAATTTATAATGGAAATATTCTATATCACTGTCCATTAGAGAATGATAATTATATTGACTTTACAAGAATACATTTTTTATTCCCACCAATTTTATCCTAATCAGAATCATAGTTTTTTTTTGAATAATTTTTTATTCATATTTCCCTCTAAAAAAAATCTTATAATCCCTTTTCTGGTCAATTGGTTTCAATGAATGCAATTTTCATATAAAAAAATATGATGTTGAAAATCCACATCAAAATTGATAGGATGAAATTTAATAATGTTTTGTAGAATATAACATCCTCAAATTCTAGAACAAATAAAATTTATTTGGTAGCTTGTGATGCACGCAACTCCAAGCATAAAGATGTAATATACTCCTTAATATCAATATTTTAATATGAGAATTTTAACCATGTTATTATATTATAGGGTATGTATATGATTAAATATGTCATTAATATATATGATTGAATAAATTTGTAATGAATTATTCTATAATGAAAAAAACCCAATTTAATACAAATGATATTTGTTTCTATAAAAAACAATTATTATCTGCCATTGGTAAATTATACTTAAAAAATAAACTAATTTCTATTATAGATTTATTTAATTAGATTTAAATATTTTATATTATGTAATTTTTCTTACAATAAATTAATTTATTCGATAGGCATATGAAAATAAAATAAAATATATTTATAAAAATCTATATTTTTTTTGAATGAAACATTGTCGTCTTTTAATAAGGAAGATGGTCTTATAATTTTTTCACAATTTTTCAAATATTATTTTAAGAAATAAAAATATTTTTTGAAAGAATTATTTCAAAATTATCTTATGTCAATTGTTGAGGTATTTATAAAAATATTTATTTCTTGTAAATAGAAAAAAAATAATGATTTTTATAAAACTATAAATTCTATTATATTAAATATCACTTTTTTATTTTAATTTCATATCAATTTTACACATGTAATATCTTGAAATTTTAAATTAAATTAATATCATTTAAATGATATTTTTACTTTATTTTCGGATTAATGCATTTTGATCATAAAAAAATTCATATTTCATGGAAAAAAATTTTGTTCCATTTTTTGGTTTTGATTTTAAATTAAAATCATTAACTTAGATAATTAAAATTTATAAAAAATTATTTTTTACTTATATTAATTGGCCCCATTTTGTGTCAATTTTTTTGACTATATTAATTTAATATTTAACAAATTTCATTTCAACGATTAATGGTAAATATGGAAATGATGGGTAAAACTAATTTGATAATGATTATATAATTATCCAAATTGTTTTCATATTTTTGTTGGTTGAGTAATTTTAAACGATAATTAACCATGGATTGAATTTATGATCTTTTGGAGCCACATGGTTGACATTAATTCCCATATTTTATTATATTTATTATAATGTCAATCTGTTCAAACTATGGTTTATAAAAGTACAAAATTAGTAATATTTTGTATTCTAGAAGATAAGTTTCTTCTATAAGTTGTAATTTAAAATTTAATAACTTTATATTCATCATGTAAATTGTTTTTTAATTTTTAGAGAGTATATAATTACCTTAATTGATATCAATATAATGATGCAATATTTTTTTAATTAATGGAAGAATAAATAAAATGATTTGATATAAAATTATAATAACCTTTAAATTATGAATAAATTAATTAATTTTATTGGTTTAGTATTATTTATGTATAATCATTCATGTTTCAGATTTATAATATTTTTCAGTTAGGATGCAGATATGACACTTATAGTATTTAATTTAATTAAAAAAACATGTCATAGTCTTGTTTTCAAGAAATATATTATTTATATTTTGTTATAATTTTGGAGATTTTCTTAAATATAATAGTATTAGAGAATATTAAATATTTATATACAAGAAATGTATTTATTTTTAATTTTACTGATGAAATATTTACCATAAATATTTTCACAACATTTATGCCATAATTATTTAGTTAATGTAAAATTAAAATAAATAATATTAAAAATATTAAAGTGAATTAAAATTATTATAATAAATATGATCCACCAATTCTGTGCAGCACTATTAGTTTTCTATGATATTATAAAATATTTTTTTCATATATGATTCAATTTTTTTATGTATATAATGTCATTGTGATGAATATTATTAAATTTGAAAATAATGATATTTTAGGAAAATAATATTTGATTAAATAATATAAAACTCATTAAAATATTATGTAAGGAAATTGGGGATAATATATGATCTTAAATGTCCCTCCTTTCACATTTAGATTTTATTTGTAAGAATTTTTCTGTAGCATAGAATTATTAGGTTTCAGTGTTTTATGAATTTCAATATCACACCTCTCCTTGATTATAAAAGGGTATGTCTGTCCTCACATCATAAAAATGAATTGGTAATTATTGATCAACCAATAACTTCCAATTTATATTGCAATCCTCATAATAAAATTTAATTAAGGTTTCCTCTCCATAAAAGACCATCCCTATTGTATCTAAGTAGATATGTGGAGGAATTCCTGTAACTCCACGACCGTAGTTACCCAGAGTCAGTGCATTATTACGTAACATTGGCATGACCAAAAAAGATCATGTCTCAAAAGACCGATAAGTTTAGTAGCCTTGGAAACACAAGATACATTCATAAATGTTACATTACATCATAAATTGAAAAAAATCACAATAACATAGTCTACATAATCCACACTCAAATCCTCTTCAGACTATCCATGTAGGCCAGTCATAAAATATTTCGCCACATCCCGGGAAAATAAAACATTGAATGGGGTGAGCTCAAATGCTCAATAAGGATAACAATATAGCGAAAACTTTCATAAATAAACATAATAATTTAATGCAATGTATAACTAAAACAAAAGCTTTTTAAACATGAAATTTATCATAATATGGAAAATACTAAAATGAAGTAATGCCATTTACTTATTCACATGGATATTATACCAGTCGAATAATCACATGCAATATCAATAACCACATTCATAATGATGGAATTCATAATTCCAGACTATCATAACCACATTGTCAAGGCCTTGTGCCAAGACTACAAATAAGTTTTTGTCAAGGCCTTGTGAGAAGACACTAGATTGTCTCATGAGACATACTGATGAATCAAGGAGCTATAGCGGGCTTCACCCATCACATACATAGTCCAATTCAGTCCTTATATGAAATGGTTTAAACATATCATAAACCATAAAATAATCATATCACATAAAACACGCATAATGGAAAGATAACATTTCAACATTTCAATCAAAAGATATCAATACAACACATTGAAATGATAAAACCATTTTCAATACAAGAATAAAATAAAAGTAAAACTTCGTATTTATTTTTGATTTTAAAAAAATTTTATGGCCTGTAGACGGAGATGAAACTAAAATAATGGTCACGGTGGTGGAGAAGTCATTGCAGTTGCATACGTATGACAAAAAAATGTGCCATTTTGTCATTTAGTAAAAAACTTTGTATAAAAATATTTCTTTTGAATAAAACTAAATTTCAAAGGGTTTGATACAACGTATAAAATAATGTTGTGTATAAAACAAAATATTCCTCAATGAAATGAGATTGAGAAGAAGTCCCTTACCTCATGTCTGACTTGACTTGATCATTCTTTAATCTCCTGAATAATAAAATAGTGTTAATTTCTACTTGCTTAAGAACCTTTTTCAAGTTGTTTATTCCTTTTATATCACTTATTACCATGTTATGAACATTATATAATTATTTAAGTTAATACTGGTCGTTTTGTCGATCTTTGGTACTTGAGTCAAAAATAAACATCTCATAATTACTAGTTGTTCATGTGGTAAAATATCCATTATATCCAGAATTATATTCATGATGTATAGATCATATATATAATATATATCCATTATTTACATGCATTTATAATAGTAAATAACATTTAGAGGTAAGAAATCAAATGCACCGTTCATGGAGACGGTAAGTCGTACGTATGCATGAATACTACTTTCATTTCTATTTCATATTTAATGAAATGATGTTATAATTAAATAAAGTTCTATTATAATTCTAGTATAATATAATATATAATATCATTAACTCCATCTCATATATGTCCCACATATGGCATTAATGATTCAAATCACTTTGAGGGGGCGATAGTCCGCATTTCGTAAAATGAAATTATTGCGTTTACCCATAATGGAAATCATAAAGGTATGACATAAATTAAAAATTCTGAAGAATAAGTAAAACATAAACATAATATATATCATATATAAATATAGTGACATCTTAATCTCCACCATGAGAGGTGTTAAAAGAATATTGAACAATCCACGTTTCATGAGGCAGTAATTCACCACCCACAGAAACAGTATGTCCGTTAACGATTATATGAAGGTGTGAGTAAGTTTAAATCAAATAAATCTCATAAACACATCATAGTATAATGAAGATACTGTTTTTGTTACAAAATAATGGAATAAAAACAGTTTTAGTGGTTGGAGAAGCAAAATAAAACAAAAGAACATAAGAGAAGACATTATCATAAAATTAGGTAACTCTTTTTGATTTGATCCAAAGGCTTCCATGGGAAGACTTCATACCAAATTTAGGCTTATAAGAGTATGATAGGGAAGTTTAGAGAGAATTTGGGCAGAGTTTGGATGAGCCAAATGGCTTTGATGGTGTGAATAAGGTGATAGAGGTGGGGGCCTTTTATAAGAGAAGAGGAGGGGCACTCTTGGAAAGTCATGAAATGTTACATTATTATGAAATGATTTTATGATTTTAAAGGTCTCACTATGATATATTTTGATGATATGGTGATAGTGGTTCGAAATCCACCCATCCAATTGGTTTTAGACAAGTTTATGTCTTAGAGTTTACTTTATCATTTAATTTTATTTAAATTGTTCATTAATGAGGTAATCAGTGTATCATCATTGTGTCATAAATAAATTTATTTATTTAATGTCTACAATTTATAAATAAAATTAACATGATATAGGAAATATTTTTATCTTTCTAATGAATATTTATAGTCGAAAAGTTAACTTATATAACCCCATCTAATAACTGTTTTAGTAAAACAACACATGTTTTTGACAACTTTATTTTTAGTTTAAATAAAAAGTTATTAATGTCATTTTCATACTCATGTGGCTCCATGGGGTCCCCAAGTTGACCCATGGATTTTCTGCGTCATCCATGACTCATCAAATAAGGGTGGGACATGTGTAAAGGTAATTTCATATTACTATAACATTATATTTACCTTAAATTACACTAATTACCTTTAATCGGGGAAAAAAAACTTAAAAGTTACTATTCACCAAAAATTATTTTCATCCCATTGAACCAAATTTTACTTACTAATGATAACAATGTATGTATGATTTTAGAAATTCAATTCACATAAGTGGTAATGTTTCCTTAAAATGAAAAATTTGTTTTTTAACTACTACTTATTGGTTTCACTATTCATCAAATATTAATGGTTTTTAGAAAAATACCAAAAATTCACCCTAAGATATATTTGATATTTGTAATTCAAAAATTATTTCTATTTTATAAACATCAAAACATATAAGTTGAATTAATTAATTTAATAATTAATTCTCGTAGTCACAACAAATAACGTGTTTTTAAGAAATAATATATATCAAAAGATTGACAATTGTTTATGTCCAATTTTAATGTGAAATTAATTCTAATTACCACCATTGGATAAAATAGTATAAATATACTCTAATTGTACTTTAAAACAACTCAATAGTATAATTTATCACTATAAATTATTTTGATTAAAAATGTTGTTTTTTAGTATTTTTCTATTCATAGAAAATTGGAAGTTCTCAAATAATTACAAAAAAATCAACTTAGGATAATTTCGATATTTTGAATACAAAAGTGAAGTCCATTTTTAAATATCAAATTTATATAATTTCAAAACGTGGGTATTAAAATTCATAATGGCTACTTGAATTGGTCGTTGTGTGTTATAATCATGAACATGCGTACAATGCAAGATATTTCATTATTGAAGGAGAAGCGTACCGTGGAAGCATGGGTTGTTACATTCTTCTCTCCTTCAAAAAATTGAAACCTCGCAATTTGAAAATGTTTTTCAAAAATAAAAGGTTGAAAATATAAAATACCTTTGTGTAAAACCCATATCGGAAAGCGGGTTAATAAAAATATATTTTTAAAAGAATGAAACAGAAGTACAAAGGTTACCTGAGATAGGAAAAACTAGGATTCTATGAAAACATGGATATGGAGGAGAAAAAAACCAGCATGGTCAGATAGTGATTTTTAGAAAACAGGATTTAGAGAATTCTAACTATACAAAAATCACAAACTGGTGATTGGTTAAATGATCATTGATTCCCCGGTTGGAAAAGTTAACCGACAACGTTTTTGTTTAAAGTTAACTTTCATAGAGTTTAGGAATTTATTTAGGAGATTTACTATGAATGTAAGGAAATTTGAATACATGCCATGTAGACTTTCATTCTTTAATAACATTTTACCACAAACCCATCTTTCATTCAAAAATATAATATAACTCAAAAATATTATATTTATCCTAATCGTACAAGGTTCCAAATATTAACACATACCATTTAGATTAAAAAAAACTATTTTTTAATAACCAGGGACTTCCTATAGGTTTGTGGTAGGTAATAAAGTCATGTAGCTCTATGGTTGTGGGTTCGATTCCTGCAGCTCTATCCAATGCGACGGGTTGTCACACGGTCTGTGTGTTTTCCTTTTTATAAATATCCAAAAATTACCTTAACAATAGTATTAAACTTTTTTGTCATCCAAAAAACCTCGGTCCAAACATTCTCTAAAAGGTCTCTAAATTCAAAAATTAATTCATCAGATTCCTTAAACAAAGTAATGTTTCTCTTATTTTCATATACTAAAAATATGATTACCTTCAACATATTAAAACCTTAATGACAACAGTAAGTACTACAGTACAATCCTTATATATATCTCAAATTATTCTTATCACCATAATATAGTTCTTGATTCCAAAAACACTAATACAATAATTATTCAACTTCATCTGTAGTAACAGCATAATTTTGGCCTTGATCCCTTGTCCTTTTCTAACGTAATTTTCCTGGAAGCTTAGGACATTCATTTGAATAAGGCCCCATTTCTCTACAAGTGTAGCATTCAACATTGATAGTTTCATTCCGTCCCTTGCAATCACGAGCATGGTGACCTTTTTCTCCACATTTATAACAAACTCTCATTCCTTTTAGGCAAGTATCGTGGTGTTTCTTCCCACATTTACTACAGCATGGATAATCAACATTTCCCTTCTTTCCCTTATTTCTATTTCTAGAGTGATCAACAAATCTCTTCTTCTCTTGCTTTTCATTAAAGTCGTATGACATAGAGAATTCTTTTTCCGTCATAATAGCACATAAGACAATGTCTTAGTATAATGAGAAGGATTGTGAGACCCATGCTCGATGGTGAAACGGTTTTAACCCATAAATGAAACGATCAATCTTACTTCTTGTGTTACATATATAATCTGTAGCATACCTCACTGTCCTTGTAAAGTTGGCCTCATACTTTGCGACATTCTCATCCTCCTTTTCTCTCAGAATGTGAAATTTCATTTCCATATATGCTCGATGGTCACAAGGAATGTATTTTTCTAATAAAATATCACTGAACTCCCTCCATTCCATATTTGATACTTCATCATCTTCCTTTTTATTTTGAATCAATGACCACCATTGATTAGCATCTCCATTGAGGCAGTAAACTGCCATGAAAACTTTTTCCCTTTCGCCACTCCCCATGGCGTGGGATAATTTTTCTAAGGAGTCTATACATTGATCAGATACTAATGGATTTGTACCCCCATTAAATTTTTGTGGTTGTTGCCCCATGAATCATTCTAACATTGATCCTCCACATTGTGGATCAGGGTGCTCCATACGAGTAAGGTTATTATTTATAACCTGAGTGTGTTCTCCCAATATAGTTTTAAGATGATCAGCACCAATTGTATCACCAGCTCCACTGTAATTATCTTGAGCAGGAGGGAAATCCCTACATGGATTGCGTGCATTGATACAGTTTCCATTCCTTCCACTAGGCAGCATTTCTAAACAATGTCATAAACTAGATTAGTTTATGAATCGAAATATATAATTCCATACTTGTAATACACTGAATATAAGTTGAACTATTTATGGATATAATCCATAATCATAAAAAAAATGTTTTCTTTGATGATGTATATACTCATAAACCCTTCATAATGGTTTGTAAATAAATCGTGAATTATCGTAAGAATATCCCACGGGAGTTTCGTGACCCTGAGTGCAGCAAGGCCCATTGTCGTGCACCAGTTCCAATTCGAGTCTTGCTCAAAGTGGTGTTTTCAAATTTTACCCCTAGGTACATATATGCCAGAGCCTCCTCTACATGCTCATATCCAGACAGGGATGTATTGCTTGGAAAACTCAAAAAATCCTTATAATACCAATATTTTAGGAAGATATTCTATACTAATCCTCAAAGTCTATCATTGGGATATGTGCTCTAATCAGAGTTTATCTAAATCTAGATTCCAAGATTAGTACTAAACTTTCTCTGATACCAAATGTAACGCCCCGACCCCAGTTACCCAGAGACGGTGCATTATTACGTAAAATTGGCATGATCACAAAAGATCATGTCTTGAAAGACCGATTAGTGTAGTAGCATTAGAATCACTGGATACAATCATAAATGTTACATTACATCATAATGTAAAAAATCACAATAACATAGTCCCCATAGTCCACACTCATATCCCCATCAGACTATCCTTGTAGGTCAGTCATAAATTTTTTTTCACATCCTGGGAAAATAAATCATATAAAAGGGTGAGCTCAGATGCTCAGTAAGAATAACAATATAGCAGAAACTTTCATAAAAAACATAAACATTTAAGGCAATGTATAACTAAAACAAAAGTCTTTTAAACTTGATCTTCAACATAATATGGAAAAAATAAAATGCGGTAATTCCATTTAATTATTCACATGGATATTATACTAGTCAAAGAATCACATGCAATATCAATAACCACTTTCATAATGATGGAATGCATAATTCCAAACTATCATAACCACATAGTCAAGGACTTGTACCAAGACTACAAATAATATTTTATCAATAACTTGAGCCAAGATAATCGTGTGTCTAATGAGACCTACTAATTCATCGAGGAGCTATAGTGGGGTCCACCCATCACACACTAAGTCCAAGTCATTCCTTATATGAAATGTTTTAAACAAATCATAAACCATAACATAATCGTATCACATAAAACATGCATAATGGAAACATAAAATTTCCACATTTCAATCAAAAGATATAAATACAACACATTGATATGATAAAACCATTTTCAATACAATGATAAAAGAAATGTAAAACTTGGTATTTATTTTTCATTTTTAAAAAAAGTTATGGCTTGTAGTGGAAGTCAAAACTCAAATAATGGTCACGGTGGCGGAGAAGTCGTTGTCGCCGCATACGTATAACAAAAAAAACATTTCATTTCTTCGTTTAGTAAAAAGATTTGTATAAAAAGAATACTATTGAATAAATGTAACTGTAAAAAGGTTTTATACACCGTATAAAAAAAATTGTGTATAAAACAAAATATGCCTCAATGAAATGAGATTGAGAGAAAATCCCTTACCTCGGGTCTGACTTGACTCGATCATTCTTTAATCTCCTGAATAATAAAATAGAGTTAATTTATACATTCTTAAGAAACTTTTTAAAGTTAATTATTCATTTTATATCACTTATAACCATGCTATGAACATTATGTAATTATTTAAGTTAATAACGGTCTTTTTGTCCATATTTGGTACTTGAGCCAAAAATAAACTTCTTATAATTAGAAGTTGTTCATGTGGTAAAATAACCATTAAATACAGAATATATTTATGATGTAGAGATCATATATATAATATAAATCCAATATATACATGCATTTATAATATTACATAACATTTAGAGGTAAGAAATGAAATGCACCGTTCATGGAGACGGTAAGCCGTACGTACGCATTAACGCTACTTTCATTTCTATTTCATATTTAATGGAATGAAATTATAATTATAGAAATGTATATTATAATTCTAGTATAATATAATATATAATATCTTTAACTCCATAATTATACGTCCCACATATGGCATTAACGTTTCAAATAACTTTGAGGGCGCGGTAGTCCACACATCCTAAAATGAAATTATCGCATTTACCCATAATGGAAATCGTAATGTTATGACATAAATGAAAAATACATAAGCATAAGGAAAAAATAAACATAATATATATCATATATAAATATAGTTACTTCTTAATCACCACCATGAGAACTGATAAAATAATATTGAACAGTCATCGTTTCATGAGGCAGTAATTCTCCACCCATAGAAACAGTACGTTCTTTAACCATTAGATGATGGTATGTGTAAGTGTAAATCAAATAATTCTGATAAAAACATCATATTATATTTACTATACTTGTTTTGTTACAAAATAAAGGAATAAAAATAGTTTAAGGGGTTGGAGAAGCAAAATAAAACAAAAGAACATAAGATAAGACATTACCTTAATATCGGGTAACTCTTTTTGATTTGAGCCAAAGGACTCCTTGGGAATACTTATTCCCAAAGTGAGTCTTAAATGAGT
The DNA here is from genome assembly GCA_963277665.1 of Viscum album. Lineage (NCBI taxonomy): Eukaryota > Viridiplantae > Streptophyta > Magnoliopsida > Santalales > Viscaceae > Viscum > Viscum album. The sequence goes on along the minus strand of OY728126.1, from coordinate 1,656,403,820 downwards.
AAGAGTGGGAACTTGAGAGAGTATTTGGGAGGAGTTTGTCCGAGCCAAATGGATTTTATTGTGTGAATAAGGTGGTAGAGGTGGGGGCCATTTATAAGAGGAGAGGAGGGGCACTCTGGGAAAGTCATGAAATGTTACATTATTATGAAATGATTATCGAATTTCAAAGGTCCCAAAATGATATATTTCAAGGAAAAGGTGATAAGGGTTCAAAATAAAACAATTAAATAGGTTTTGGACAAGGTTAATTCATATATTTTACCTTACCTTTTCATTTTATTTAAATTGTTCATTAATAAGGTAATCACTACATCACTACGGTGTCAAATAAATTTATTTATTTAATGTCTAAAAATATTAAAAAAATTACAATGATATAGGAAATATTTTTAGATTTAAAATGAATATTTATAGTAGAAAGGTTAACTTATATAACACCATGTAATAACTGTTTTAGTAAAACCACACATGTTTGAAACAATTTTATTTTTTACTTTAAATAAAAAGTTATTAATGTCATTTTCTTACCCAAGTGGCTCCATGGGGTCCCCAAGTTGACCCATGTATTATCTTTCTCTTCCATGACTCATCCAATAAGGGTAGGACAAGTGTAAAGGTATTTTCATATTATTATAACATTATATTTACCTTAAATTACACTAATTACCATTAATCGCGATTAATAAAACATTACAGTTATTATTCACCAAAAATTATTTTCATCCCATTGAACCACATTTTACATACAAATGACAACCATGTATATCATATTTTTTGAAATTAAATTCAATGAAGTGGTAATGTTTCATTTAAACGAAATATTAGTTTTTTAACTACCACTTAGTGGTTTCACTATTCATAAAAAATTAACGATTTTCAGAAAAATACCAAAAATTCACCCTAAGCTATATTTGATATTTCTAATTAAAAAATTATGTCTATTTTACTAAATTTAAAACATATAAGTTGAATTAATTAATTTAATAATTAATTCCCGCTGTCACAACAAATAGCGTGTTTTTAAGAAATAATATATATCAAAAGATTGACAATTGTTTATGTCTAATTTCAAAGTGAAACTAATTATAATGACAACCATTAGATAAAATGGTAAAATTTTATTATAATTATACATTAAACCCACTCAATAGAATAATTTATCACTATAAATTATTTTTATTAAGAAAGTGTTTTTAAGTATTTTTCTATTCATAGAAAATTGGATGTTCTCATAAAATTACAAAAAATACAACTTAGGATAATTTCTATATTAAGAATAAAAAAATGAAGTCCATTTTGAAATATAAAATTTATACAATTTCAAAAAGGTGTAATTACTATTCATAACGGCTACTTTGATTCGTCGCGGTGTGTTATAATCTAGAACTTGTGTACAATGCAAGCTATTTCATTATTTAAAGAGAAGTGTACCATGGAAGCTTGGGGTGTTACACGTTCTCTGAATAACAGGTAATTCTCATTCCAACTCATTCATGATCATTTCTTCATTCAAAACCAATTCATATTTTTTTCCATTATAAAATAAAATATCCAGTATCATATATATACTTAGATATTGTTATATTTATGAAACAATTGTATTCATCCATGTATCCATCATACTAAAATAGTAACCCACCTATATATGAACAACATACCATCTCAACTGAGTAAGATAATTTTTTTTTCACCACCCATTTACTTGGATGGTTAAAATAAATGGAATAATTGATATATTTGATAATAATGAAATGATTTCTAGTATAAAAAATTAAAATAAAATCTAATTACATATATTATTAAATATAAAAAAATATTATCAAAAACTATGCCTATGTATGTCTTTCCATCTTTATGAATTAATGTGATTCATTTTCTCTGATAAAAATTATTTAATTTCTAAAAAATGGTATATAATTATTATGTATGATATTTACGAAATTAAGGTTGTTTTTTATATTATATATATATATATATATATATATTTTTTAATGACAACCTCGGTATTCATGAAAAAAGAAACATAAAAAAGTTAATTAACACCAAAAAACAGTTAAATAAATACAATGTTATTAATAAATGGAATGTTAACTGAAGTTATGGATAATATGTGATACGATAAATAATATTATGATTATATTATAAGTTAGTAAAATTTTAAAAAGAAAAATTCAAGATATTAAGACATTTAATAAGGAAATAAAACATAAGGTTAGGGTGTATCAGATCACCTTTATTTTTGTGGGGCATGTGCCCTATTTTCCACTTGTTTCCATTGTGTAGTGTATATTATTAACATTAATTACATTAATGACGAATTTTAATATTTATATTATAATATAAATATATTTATTATGTACTCTATTTTATGGGGCTTTTTATTTAAAATGTTACCATGTTGTTAATGTTTATTTTTCACAATCTTATCATTATTCAGGATTTTTATGTTTATGTATCAGATGGGGAATTTTTATCTTCGATGTTTAAAATTTCGAAAAATTCCTCAAAATGGTTTTAATATACTCATAAAATAATTTAAATTTTTTTTCCAGATTGGAACCAGTATAAAAAGATTCTTAATGAGTCTCCACGTCAATTTCAAAAAAAAATTATATTTAGAATTTATCATAATTGTGAACTAAATATTTGTTTTAACATGTATGAAAAGAATGGAATTTCAAGTCATCATTCCAAAGTAATGTTTTAGTTATCTTTTTCAATGTTTAAATTCTAATTTTCAATGACAAATAATTTTAAAATGGATTTTTAATTATTTATTTTAAAAAATAAATTGAAAAATTGAAAAATGGTATTTTTATGTTGAATGTTTTTAATGTTATTTTTACTTATAAATTAAATTAACCATTTAATGTAATTGGGATCCACTAGGGATATGTTTTTTTAAGTTACCCTTTTTCAATATTTGGATTTATTAAGATCAGTTTTACAAGGGATGTACTATTTTGATACCATTCCACAAGTAATCTTAAATGGTTTATTATTATGTTTATTAAATGTGGAAAGTGGTTATATTTTATTTGATATTTAATATGTTAATGATAATGATGATTATGTTTTAATAAATTCATATGTCTGATGAATTGATGTTTTTATTTGAATAAAGGGGCTCACTATAGCCGCTCGACGCATTAGTAGGACTCATGAGAAAAAAAGGATTTTTAGATGAGTCTAGACACATTTTTATAGATTTTTTATCCGAGAACATGATGGTATATTTTAGATTTCCCTTATTATGGAATCTCTAGTTATTAGCTTATTTATTAATTTTTTATTTGACAATTAAACTAGAATAATATCCATGATTATGTTTAATTCTTATGTTATTATTTAAAGGAAATTACATGATCATATTTTATTCATTCCATCTTATACTTATGTGATTGGTTAAATTGTATCTCTTTCAATTATTTAAATTTTCATATTGTTTGTGCCTTATTTACTCATAGCATTAATTGTGTGCATTCCCTAAATGGGCATATGAGAAAACCATTTACTTATGTTATATTTTAATTAGGATAAAAGGAAGTGTTATATGATTTATATTCTATGATATACTATGCAGAATAATTGGATTCTCAATGTAAATTATTTGTTTCATATTATGTATTGAAAATGTAATGTGGATTCCCTATATTTATCTTTTCTAATAAGAACTCTAATATATTTTTCCATCACAATGAGATTCCATGTATCCAGTGAGAATGAAATAATGTATCAATCATATTTGGTCTACTGAGTTGTGGTATTTATGATATCCATCCTTAAATGTAGGTGATGGTAAAAAAATAAACCAGTTTGTGAGGTGGTAGTCTATCATACACACGATCAGCCGTTTCATTTCACATTTATATTAGAATGATATAGATATAGTATATTAAAAAATATATAATAACATATTAATAAATTATATATATTTTTATTATATTATAATTATTTGATAGCATTTTACAACTATAATTGAATAAATAATATAAAAACAATCATTTAAGAATGTTACATATTCATCATATAAAATAATGTTTTTACACCAATAGCCTCCCTTGGATATATTTATGATCAAAAGCCCATCATTTTATATTATTTAATAATATATTTGGAAAAATATTGGCCAAAAAGTATCTCTTTCTATATTTGAATAAGAGAGGAATGGTGGTGGCATTCATTTAGAGGGGGTGTGTTAACAGAATGAATATTAGAAATGAGTAAATTGGACCCATGTTTTTCAAATTTCAAAATATCCCAATATAGTTCATTATTAAATTATAGAGGTGATATGGTATATATATATATTGTAAAGTAGTGTGTCACATGTTTTAGTTCTTTTTGAACTCATCTCATCTTAGTTTAACCACTAGTAATCTCGTTTTCACCGTAACCACATCAATTAATATTTTCTATTTTATATATTAATTATTGTAAATATTGTGTTGAATTTATGATTTAAAATATATTGTGATGATTCCAAATATGTAATTCATGTTTAAAAATTCAATTCATAGAGTTTTCTGATATCATTTTAAAATTAATCCATCATACGCCTAAAATGGAATTCTAAGAGAAAGTTATTCGAATGCATAAATGATTTTTATATCATAATTAAAGAATAAATTTATGAAAATTATTTATATTGGATAATTTTTTAATACATATTATGTAATTAAACTTTATAAACAATTAAAAATAAAAATTATCGTTGTTAATAATTTAAATGAAAAGTCAGTTTCATTAAAAATCAACATCGTACACAATTAAATAAAAGAATTAATATTTTCTAAAAATTATCAATCACTCAACCAAATATAATATTGAAATAAATATTGTAAAATTAATTTTAAATCATTCAATTAATTTTTTTGATGTGAATCTATTTTCTTTCAAAATATGATTAACCTGCCATTCAAAAAATAATGTTTTTTTTAAGAAAAAGTTAATTTTTTTAAAAAATGATTTTTTCATTATTTATAATCAATATATAACTTTGGGATTTAATTTACTCAATACTAAACCATTCATTTTAACAAAATAAGTTCTTCCAATACATAAATTCCAAGTTAATGTCTAGGTTATAATGGTTAGGCTTATGTAATAATATTTTAATAGTGTCATGTTTTATTTAAAAATGAATATTCCAGAATCACATGATATAAAAGAGAATGAATTATAATAATGTTTCAATTTTTTACATTATATTAAAATATTGTTTTTATATTACATATATGCTATCAATCACGATGTCCCCTTTTATAGTATTAGGGTGTTACATCTAGACTCTACAAGTAGTTTGTGAATAATAATATATCTTAATGAGATATGGTACTAAAGGGTCACAATAATATAGTATTCATAATAATTCCCTATAATAATTCATAGGATCATAGGTCATGTTGATCATACAAAAGAGGGATTAAGGATGTCCTATAATATAAAATAATAAAATATAATTATATTTATATTATTGAATTTTAGAACATGTGATATTGTAATTTTTTTAATGTATTACGAATAGTTTATGTGACGATATAGGAAATATTTGACAGATATTTTTTACTTCAATGTTAATGGTTCATTTTGTATATTTTTAAAGAAATTTTGATTTATATTCTTCATTTTATCATGTAGAATATTTATTATATCACAATTAACCGATTAAAATATAATTGATACTCACGGCCTAGTAAATCTTCAATAAATTGGTGATTATATAATATATTATATGAAAAAGATAATGGGACAGTGATCCATATACAAGGAGTTTATTTCTCTATATATATGTTAGAAATAGTTTTCATACATTATAATATTCATAAAAAATATAAAAGAGCCTCTCAATACAATAAACCACTTTGAAGAGTGAGATACAATTGATCCCAAAAACCAATATGTGTTCTCAATCACTGATCAAGGGATAACAATATCAGTGATAATTTTGATATTGATGAAAACAAAGAATATCCATGAAAAAACCTGTATATTAACAATAGATGTTCATGATATAATTTAGGGAATGTTTTGTTTATATGTATGGATCAAAAATTTGTTGCTCCCAGAAACACATACTAGTGATGAGTGGTTATTTAATACATCTTACATTGATAGATATAATTATATATTTAATTTTCCTTAATAATATCTTCATGTATGATCCTTGATATTCATATCAGTATAAAAATATCTATTGAGCATGAAGTTGTGTTTATTGATGACTGGGAATCATATATTACACTCTAAAATTGTTTTAATGCATTACCTGATACAATTATGTGGAACAATATATTATTCCAAATATTTACATCTATCATTAAAAATAATATGGTATTAACCACTAGATCATAAGAAAACATACTTTTTAATATATATTTTAATAAAAATAATGAGATAAAATTCACAAAAAATTTGTGATAAAATTGTTATTAAATAAATATTCAATTCCATTTGTATCAATAATTTAGAAATAATTATAACCAAAATCAATTATCACATAAAACATAAAGTATATCCATTAATTAATCTTGTTTTCATCAATATGATTCCAAAAAAATATAGAATTTCCACAGCACCATTTTTCATGGTTAATGATATCATTTACAATATATGTTTCCCAATATTTAATGCACAACTAATAATGTGAAATCAATATATGTTAGGCACAATCACTGTAACTTTTATAATAAATCACTATATCATTTACTATTATCACTCACAGTTAAAAATATATATTCGTATGATTATTTAATTTAAATTTATATATCTTCTCACATTATGTTGTATAAATAATAAACACTCTTTTAATAATATAAAAATCTTATATTAATATTTTCAACTATTTTGGAATTCTAAAAATAATTATTATAATGAACACTGGCTTATAGATACACTCTTTTCTCACCTCTATTTCCATGGTATCTTTTCAACTAAATACTTAAACTAAGATGGATATAATAATATCAAAAATATGAAAAGATATAATCTAACAAATGTTTTCTTCCCCTATGAGTCTAATTTTTTTACATATGTAATTTTTCATTCAAAATATGACTGTAATTCATCATTCCTTGGTTATCCAGGATAATTAATCTTTTATTTTCAAAAACATAATTTGTTAACATCATAATCAAAACCATTACAATTTTTCATTAAATACAATATGGACTAGAAATTAGAAATTACCTGGGAGTGTGAAATACAATGTGCATTTTGGAAACATTTTCATGATCCATTTTCTAATTGACTAAATATTAAATAATATAATTTTGAGATTATTTCCCCATGGTATATATGTTTCAATGATATTATAAAATTTTAGTATCATTATAATGATGAAATTTCATGGAGAACCACATTATCTCTAATAAAAAACGTTATTTTCGTTTTATCATATACTTATACGTATCCCATAGACATATCCATGGGTTTTAAAAATAGTTTCATTTTAATAATACCCAAGATATTTAATATTAAATCATGTAAAATAAAGTCTTATATATAAAATTGAAATAATGATTAACCGTAACATATATACTCTTAAATTACTTTAATCTAACATCCAACGATCTTGTGTGATCTAAAACCTCCTTGGATACCAAATATGATGTATCACGGTCACGACCACATCTACTTCCTGGAATAAAGCATATTTTGTATTATAATATTTTCCCAATATTTTTATCTATATAGTTTTTGAAAAGTATGGAAAAAATTAACTAACAAAACATATTTAAAATTTAATATCTTTTTCAACCATACAAGATATTTAGTTTTCCATAACATGTCATAAAAATCACTAGTTAAATCACCAAATACATTACCTCTTTATAAATTTTATACTACAGTCACCTTCATAAGGATTATATCAAAAAACCTAATAATTGTGTAATCTAACATACATATTAGTGTAAAAAAACATAACAATCTAAGATCATTCTTTACATTATATTGTAATATGTGTATAATTAGCATACATAATAAATAAATTCTAATGAAATATTAGATAATATATCTCTTTCTATTGAATGGAATTACATATGAACAAATCATTGACCTACCCCATATCATATAAATAAATAATACTATATAATTCTTGATCAAATATTATGTTTGGGAATCATAAACATCTTATGTCAACCACATTCAACCACTCTTGTAGATAATTAATATATTTTCTCAAGTTTATGTATTATGATAAATAAACATTTATACATTATATTCATGTATATATTTCATTCCATCTATCATTAATCCATACACAATTGTTCCACTTAAAATAAAACATTTTGTAAACTTTAAAGAACCCATGAATGGAAAAGTTGTTTCATATCAATATTCAAATTGAATTATGTAGTGAAATCATTCATAATTCCTTAAATAATCATAAAATAATTATCCAATTATAAAATATTGGATATAAATAATATATTGAGTATCATTTTTTCTAGATAATATTCAGTTAAGATTGACATTAATATAGTATTTCCAATTTATTGAGAAAGTGTTTAAGGTTTATTGAATAATTTACCTAGTAAATCTATATATTGAAAATATGTGAAATCTATATTATAATGGAATGATATATAGATTCTTCATCTTGACTGAATTTATATGATTAATTATATTGTTTTAATTACTAGGGAAAAAATTTAGTAATAATTTTCTATGAATTTAATCACTCAAAAATGTATAATTTAATTTAGGGTAGACATTCTAATTGAATTAAAAAAATTATATATAGAGGAAAAATGAAGAAAAAACAAAATGTTTTTTTTAAAACATCCTTAAGATAACCATAAGGGAAAATTTTCCTATCAAATTTAGATTAAAAATTTCAGATGTTAATGTGATAACAATACAAAATTGTTAATTTAAAAAGCGGATATTCTAAATATATTGATTTTTAATAATATAAAGGATACCACAAAGATAATTTAGAGTGTTTATAGTATTTAGAAATACCTTTTTTGGAAATTAGTAGCTTAAAATGAGGTAAAAATATATTTCCAAAAAGTGGTGAATTGAAATATAATGATCAATCCAAAAAATGAATAATTTCGGTAAATAATATATAGGATAACATTGAATGAATGAGAAATATGTACAAAGAACAAACATTATTAATAAAGAGAATTGTAATTATTCATACTAATAATTAACCTTATGGGGGAGGAAATTAATTGTAGTGGAATTCCACAACCAACCCCCTCAAACTATTTCCGTTCAAGGGTGGAAATGATACAAGTGATATAATGACCTAGGACTCCGAACACATGTAGACCATGAGTTGAATATAATAATTAATTGTATAAAATTAAAAAATAATGGTAAAAATAACCCATTATAAAATTGGATTGATAGATATGATATATCAACCACAAATAAATCCCTAACCTAATATTCAAAAATATAAAAATCTTTAACAAAATGAATGCATAATTTAAATAGATTCAATGTGTGTAGAAATTAAATACTAAAACAATATAATAAGGTAGGGAAACCATAATAGCACAAATGTCTAGGTTATGAATATCAAGTATGGTTCATGATTTCATCATGTAACCCTAAAAAATTTCATGTATATACCTGGGATTAGTATAAATGTATACTCTTTCAGATGATACAAAAATTCTCTCACGTACATTTTAAAATATAATACAAATAGGATAGTGATAAAAAGTAAAACAGACAACACATATACAATTATAGAGGCCAAACCTATCCTCACAAAGGCATGCACACTACGAATCACAGTGATGTATATAAACATTTTATAAATTATATATTAGAAGGTTTTCCCCCAATGTCTTCCTTGAAATTTCCCACTTTTATACCCCAATATCATAAAATGCAAGACTCACATTTCATCTATATAGAAACCTACCTGATGACACTTGGGAAATCCCATCAGATCTCTTCCAAAGAATCCTGGGAAACATCATTACATGTCCCCGTAATATACCGTGACCATTATATCAAATAAATATTAATGAATCATAGGCCATCATTTCTCCTCACATCTTTCAAGAAGAAACCTAAGACATTATAACACATACACAACCATATAACCATAATAATAGTGTATCATTGGAAAACAGGACAACATCATTGTTCCCTTATTCTACAATTAATAAACACTATAATGGACCAGCTAATCATACCATAAAACTTCCCAATGAGTTAAATTTTCATTTATATCCACCATATTATCGTTATATCAACATCATGTAGAAAAGAGGAGGGAGGGAGGGTAACTACCCTTCTATTAATAATAATAATTAGTATATCTAGAAAACATACCAAATAAATTTTTTATCGGAATATGTCGTTTAATGTGTCTGTGATTTGTATATAAATCATAAAAAATACAATATATAAATATTAACACAAAATTTATACCTTTAGGTTTACACAGAGTACAGTATCGACTATATAAATTACCAAGGGATCAGTAATCATAAAACATTTCAAACTATGAATTCATTACACAAAACAATAAACTCCCAAGGAAGAAGACTCCATGCACATTTCATCTTTTTTGTCAAATTAAGAAAAAAATTACCATTACCAATCAATTTCGTTTACCAAACCATTTATTTCACATTAATACATCACCGACTCTTACCAAATGTCTAATATTAATAAAATGTTCCATTATTTTCCTTAACCCATTCAATTTCAATTTAATTATTATCAAGTTACTCTATCACTATTAGAAAACATGCACAACATAAGAAATACACACAACCACCATACATTCTCTTGCAAAAAATACCCAAATTGATAATATTCACATCACCATCGCATCCCATAATAAACACCACGAATCAAAATTAATTCCTTATCAAAACATCTATATATCACCACTAAATCCACATTGTTAAAGAAAAAATATTAAAAACATTTCCACATCTCAACCACCATATTTTATGCTCACTTTTACTTCCCAAGTGCCATAAATGACACCCAAATGTCATCAAATCCACTAGACACATTATTACCACACATCTAGACCATATAATAACCAATCACACATTCACGTAACTTATTTAGAATATTAGAATGGTTTTTATCATCAAATTCCATTTACATTATATGTTTATTCTAAAAAACACATAACATTCATTAGGAAACCAATTCATTACTGAGATTTATATTTTTATCTAATTTCATATAAATATGATAAAATATATCACTCAACAGTTTTACTATTTACATATCAACAACCACTAAAACAATGATCCTTATTGCTATGATTTTATGCATGACAAAATGCTTATATTATTCAAAAACAAAGCATCAAAATTAGAAAAACATGAATTTAAATATTCATCCCATTAAATTTCAATAAATAACCTCATTATCATCATTATACTAGTTTATATTTTTATTCCAATTGATAATAATTAGAATAAACCCTCGCACATGAAAACAATAAAGGAAAATAAATCCCCATCAATAAGAAATGATTTTTTAAAAACTATACATGTGTGTTTCAAGAGGAAGAAAACCACCAAATAGTATAAGCGATGAATATAACATTTACAATAATAGAAACCATAGATCACATCATTTAGTTAACCAAACTGAATAAAAAAATGGTTCCCCTGAAAAATACCTATCTAGATGAAGAACAATATGAAATGTGGAAAAAGAATAGGGTACTAAAAATCCATAAGGATCAATCACCTAAGGTCAGAGATGAAATTTTTTAAAAGGGACCAGAATAAAATCCAAGGGATGAATTTTTATCACAAAAAATTTATATAAATGATACATTTTAGTTACGGTAATATGTGATTTTGAATTTATGGTTAGATTAGAATTCATAAGGCCGCAACACCTAACCTCACACTTCACCAATTTTATTTTAAAAAATGTTCTACATTAATGAAAGATTCCGAGACCATGATATATCAGGGTTGTTCAATCTATTTTCTAATATAGATCTTGGGGGGAACAAACAAAAAATCCAAAAATCATGAAAAAATGGCATTGTGTACTAGAAACCACCACACCATAGGACCCATCTTCCATAAATGGATTATGTTACAGCCCTAATCAACAGTGTATCAAGCCCAAAAACAATAGAACCACCAAGAATATACCTTATAGACATCAAATAATAAACATTTCCTCAATTTCCTAGTTTACAACCACTAATATATTTCTTAAACGACAACCAATCTCCACAACATATCCATTCCAAAATTGATATAACTAAAAAAAGTCAAACCTACATGACCCCATATTATAACCTCTCACCATGCCGCAATCATCCCCATTAAAAAAACAAAAAATTGTAACCCATTAATCTATGACCAAACAAGGCCTATGAATATACATCTGATAGCCATTGGGTATAGTAAATTCCTCAAGATAATAAAATAATTTCATCTATAATCTCAGTTTAAACTCCACCCATTACCCTTAAAAATCCTCAAGGATCCCCTCAAACACATATATGAACATAACAACCAAATATAAAAAGTCATAATTTATGAACTATTACATCACAGAAAAATAAAAAAATTCCCATCCCAATGAAATATGGATAAACACGATAAAAAGAAGTGGTATGAGGTCCAAAAAACCACCCCTAATGATAAATTCCAATCATCCTTATATGCCAAATGTGAACACTTGATCTCATACCGACCTCAATCTATCCATTCTCCCCATAACCATTCTAACAAACACCTATCCAATAAAATTATATTCAGAAAAAACGCACACCATGTACCCATGTTTTATATAATCAAAATACACATCCCATAATAAAATGGAATCATCTGTGTGTAACATTTACACACACACACACACATAGTTTTCAAAGAAGTCAATCCTAAAAAATATTGTCTATTAATGGACCCCCCCCCCAAATAATGTATAATAATCATTAATCCCACCACCATTAAGGGAAAATATTCATCACGAAAATAAAAATGTTCAAATGGGACATCAACATATTTAAAAATAAAAAGAAAGGAATGAAAATAATTATGCGTATTGGGAACACATATATGTCTAACTCTCATATGTACACTCCTACAAGCCAGTATGACTACATGATAAACTAATTAAAATAAATGTACATCAATCTAACTCTTTCTCCCAATAATTCTAGATATTTACATGACACTCCATGACCATTTATTCATCTCTATTTCTAATTCTAAATTGTTAGTGAAATTGGAGTCATTATGAAGATACCAATGTATATGAAAAGTGTGGATGCCACATGGATCTTGCACAACTATAGGGAATGAATCAAGAGATAAGAGGCATATCTAATGGTTTAAAAAACCTTAAATGGTCTCTAGAAAATAGAAGAATTAATATTCTTTATTCTATATTATCATTTCCTATGACATGGGGAAACATTCATGAATATAAGGCCTCCATCCACATGGTCGATGTACATCCTCATAGGATTCATATATATTTGATATAATTATTACATTACCTTCATCCTCACAAGAATAGACTAAAAATTATCTTCCATTCTTTGTATAGCAATGTAATTTTCAACTAATGACTCCCCAACTGTAGCCCCACATAATGGTTAATATAAAATCCACCCATTAAACCCCACAAACTGCATATTCCAATGATGGAGGTGTATGTTTTGTAATAGGGTAACTCATCCAACAGAATTATATTTACCCAATATCTAATAGTGTACTGTATGGATGACAGTAACATACACTGCAATGCCGAAATAGAACTCCACTTTGTTCAATCCATATGAGCCTAGAAAATAGATTTGTGCCTTCAATGAGTATAAAAGGAATACTACAGTACTATCTAGATATTATTGATAAATCAAGAATCCTATATCAATAAATATGACCCTATAACTCCATGTAGTCACTCAGAACCATACAAATAATTTATTTCTATAAACTTCATCTTGAAAACCTAATTAAATGGGATTTCATGATTTAAATATGTTAGCTAATACATCATTACCAAGACAGAATCACATCCAACTAAATGTATGGGAAATAATGTGATGCATTCAATAAATTATTCATCATAGTATCTCTCAAGAGAAGGTATGAGATGGAAGAAACCTTCACTAAAATTTTCCTTGGATTTACGTGGTGTAAAGATAATCATCATGGAACAATCCCTTCAGCTTAAAATGTAATCCCAGACCACCAAAACTGCATCCTTAATACAATTTCTTCATATATACTATTGACTATATAGCTAATGGTGATCTTTGAAACTCAAATGGACTAACCAATTCATTATATATGAATATAAAAGCCACCAGTAATTCAGAATTGGGTAACATTGATCCACTAACCATCCTCTAAAGCATCATTTTGACAAAAGTTATCATGCTTTCCCTATACCCTAGAGTCACCAAACTGATATTCCACCACCTACAGAAAGAGTGGAGACTACATTTTAATTTTAAACAATGATAATTATACATAAAATACCCACTCATACTAGTTATATGAAAGTAAAACCCCTCCATTTCCATCCAAAAATCCCCATACTATCGATCAATATCAATTTCCTAAACAATACTCAACATGATTGTGATGAAATTCAGATTCCATGAGGTATAAGGGATCAAAAATTAAAAATCCAATAAAATAAATCAATATATGTCTTAATATAATCATTTTATTATATATATATACATCACAATATATTATGATCAGTGAAATTTAAAAATAGTACTACAATCAGTTTATATCACCATTACTTTTGTTAAAACACAATGGTGGATAGATCCAAATTATGTTTTTCATAGTTATAATCATACAGATGAAACCATGTAGACCACAAAAAGATCTCTACATTATAATAAATCAATACATATCCTATAATTAGAAACTAGCAAGGATGAAATAATTCTTCATCACACTGCTTATATGATTCCAAAAATCCCATAACATGGAGGGTTTAATATGATAAGGAGACATAAAATTCCAAGACCCACCAGGATATGGATTTTTCATGTAATTGATACCATATTGGTGGTACCATCATAAAAGTTTTACAATAAACATATAAAAATAGAAAAATAATATAGAAACCTCCAATATCCAAGAATATATTGATTCCACACACCACTCATCCATTATGGATAGATGATGGTACTAACATATACTTCTAAACAAACACCCTCTCTCAAAAAAAGAACAGCACTCTGGACATTCACTTATGATTACAAGAATCTAAAATTGAATCATTATATAATATAATGATTATAGTATAATTAGTTAATGATAATAATAGAATTACATGATTCTATCTGAGGAAATAGAAGAGATTCACATGTCAATTATTTCCCCATCATCATCCTAAACAACCAACACACATAGAACAAGTGAGTCTACCATCTGACATACATAGTCATCACCAGCGGTATAGTGATTTTATATACATGTAGTCCTATTGAATGAACTAGATAAGGAATAATAAAGGATTGTGAGTATCTTGAATTGATTATGAAATGAATCAATTTTGATGTTAAGTAGATAACACCAGTTTAGATCCCCGGCTGCTACAACATTGAAACCTATAAAAAATAAAATTAGTAAAATATTTGTCCAATACCTCTCTTCAAGTAATCAACTACAATGAAATTTGTTATATGGGTACAATGAATTTGAGTAAATTCATGTGTCTTATATCTTAATACACCAAATCCTCTCAACAGAGCATAATCCTTTACCCTATACTATTAAAGGTGCCCCACTAGAATTGTCTACTGAGGATGGAATTGAACCTGACTATATATACCATGTCAATCATCAATATACACTATTAAATTATTATGAGGATGAAAATAGACCCAATATGTGAGGTAGGGAACAACATTTCTCCATGGAAAATGATTGGAAACCACTAGCACAAGTATGATGAAATATAATTTGATGACGAAGACTCCCCACTAGTAGAAACTTCAAAGGCCCCACAGTCAAAGAACGTCTACAAATAGTTCTGGTTATGGAAAAATCATACTATTTCACATCCCAAGTAAGCCATCCAAATCAGTGTACCGTCATTATCACCTAAAAAATCTATTATTTTTATATATATATTAAAAATGTAAAGGTATTACTCTATAATAGATAGAAATATTCAATTCCTCTTCAAGATTCCACACATGGGACTTCACATCTGATAAATTAATATGTGTGAAACAAAAAACATCCATGTACTTCATTATAAGATCCCACAATCTTAGTTTGCCCTGCATAAGAGAATGCATCTCTTGTATCATCACATCCTTCATTTGAGACAACTGTTACACAACTAAAAACCCCCTCTAAAATAAGTCCCTCAACACATCATCCTCCCCCCAGTTACTATTATTTGGAATTCATCATTAACACATATCTTTTCATATATAACTAACTGTCAATGGTATCCAATTATATAATCCCTAAAATATAAAATAGATAGAGATATATAGATCCCCCAAGAAGTGATATATATCTATAACAGAAACAATAACCTAACAATTCTCAAAGTACCTTCACTAGAATTCCAGAAACCATCTAGGCCACTGATCATCCAACTTAATAGGGTCACCCCCAACAGTGAACCATATAATCATGATCAACCTACAATAAAAACCAAAAATGTAAGACATTTATTTTCCATAGTTGATTGAGAAATAGGGACATCATAAACCTAATTGAATAGATTTTTTTTAATATTCATCAAATTAATCAATTTTAATGACTACGAACCAACCAATTTATATAAGAACATAATAAATATTTACTCATGTACCCTTCATTTTTATCTATCACATATGTGGTTCAACATCACATTAATATCCAATAGGCCATTATTTATTACATTGGATCATGGGGGACCCATAATATTATATCCTAGCTAGTATTTTCCAGAAATTGTGATACTCATTGATAAACTAACAATGTTTCCAAACCAACCCATGCATTCTCCAAACTTCATAACTCTAAACAACACCCTATATCTCAACATCATGATGTTTCATCTATTTAATGTCTCATTATCTCCAATGATAACCCTCATCGCCTGAAAATGTTGGATGATAGATAATGACCCTTGATCACTATAACAAATAGGCCCTACAGTAGTGATAAAAATTGATTTCATAAAAATATTTGATAAATAGATCGCATTATCCACTATAAAATATAATAGGGTGATTGGATTAATATAAAAAAATATTCCATGATATATTATAAAATATATACCATTACTATCATATAATGCATGCATAATGTAAACAAATAATTAGAGCATTTAAATAAAGTACAAAAATAAAACCCTACAGTAACAACACCACAATAGATATAGTCTATGTGATATAAATTTAAAGCATGGTAGACAATTTCCTCTATGAAATATAAAAAATGAAATTTTATTATACATGAGTTGAGAATAACATTATATATAGTAGGATCATTCTCATTGTATCTCTTCTGTATGTGGAAGGATCAATTTAATTCCCTAATGCGAGAATAGTCGATCTAACACAACATAAACTGGTGATCAAGATATCCATATCATGAAAATACATTCTCGACATAAATGAAATCCGTGTATAGTAACATAATGACATGTTTTCAATATAATGTAACATTTCAACACATTACTACATATTTTATACTCTCCCTCATTGACACAATTCCACAAAGAACACCAACTTATTTTTTATAGTTACACAGATAAAGACACATAGGCATTCACATCACATCCCTCCCGAGGAAACCATGTCTATCACAACAAATTTATCCTAATGAATCAGTTTCCATCACTTAATATAACATATCACATACAGTTAGTTATGTAATTACACAACAACCACAACCACTTATACATGTTAATAGTTTATCCTAGTATAAAGGATATTAACATAGTTCATTACTCCTACCATGAAATACACCACCATGAACCACATTATAATATCAATAAGAAAAACAATTTGGGAAATTTTTTACTTTTGGGAATAAAAACTTGTTATGGGGAATGTCATCAGAAATGGAATGAAAAATTGTGGGTATCCATCCACATATCACCTCTTATAGGTTTTTTGAAAAAATAACCATCAAATATTTGGTTGTTGAACATGGTTCTTAATGTGGATGTGTAAAAATAAAAATAAAAATGTATATACTATATGTATATATTTTTTTATATCATGACATTGAATACCAAAAAATGGGTTAAAAAGAGTACCAACCTTACACACCACATATCACAATGGGTGAAAAATTTTATACTTAACTACAACAAATAAAAATATATCACAATAGATGTAAGGAATAAACCAAAATCCACATTTCAACTTCTTTTTAAAATTAATTCATTTCTAACATTCCAACATTATCAACCATAATCAATTTTCTTTCCAATTTATTTCATATTTTTTCATAAAACACTTCTACATGAACTAATAATTTTAATTAATGAGTTTCATACATATCTGAACTAATGTAATTTTAGTTTCATTATATACAAGTTATTATGTATGTTATAGGTGATTAGTGAAGTAGAAACCCAACACCAAAAATACCCTCAACCCTTCTTCCAACATGAACATCATTTCTACAATTCACATTAATACAAATTCCCATCACAACATCCATAAATCACAATCACTAATTCATCTCAACCTCATCATATCATATCCACGTCTATTTTACATATTCCACATATCACACAAACTTCTACAACACAACCATAACATATTATACCAACTTGTATATAAAAAGACTATATATCACATCTAAGACTGAAAACTTATACCAAAAACACCAAAACCACATATAAAAAAGAACAGTACTACCACTTTTTACAAATGTACATAAAATAAATAGAATTTTTTATGGATTTCATCAACCCATTCTCTATTACCTTTAATCTTATTTTCATAGAAACCATAATTTTCGCTCAGAAAGCAATTCTTTATCCATATATACGTTCTTAGAAAAAATATTTGAAGTTGATATCCACAATTCACACAATATTTGTTCCAAATAAATTTCAACTATAGAAAATAAATTTCCGCTATTACTATTGTTCTTAAAAGTTCATAAATCATATATATTTTAATTAAAAAAATAATCCAAATTTGATGAACATGTGTTTTATTCACCTAAAAATTTAATTTATATTATAAAATTTTATTTTATTCATTTTTATGTGGCATAATATTTTTCCAACATAAATACATAATAAATTCCCACCCACATGATAAAAATAGTAGAGAATCAATTGATCCTTTACCATAATTTTGTATTATGAACAACTATGCATGGATGTGTTGAGAGGAAGACCGTTACTAAATAGAAAAATTTCGGATTCCACCTTTAATCAGATAAAAGATGATCTTCATAATTACAATTCCAAATCACACTATAAGAAAAAGGTCCCCTAATAGTATCCCTCTTAATATGAATAAATTGATCAAAAGGAAGGGAATCAAATAGTCGTACTAACATAAAACCCCAAAAAAATTATTTCTCAAGGTTGGGGTTATAATCTAATAGAAGGAAGATCATAACGCTCTTAATTACACACTTTTCTATTGCATGAAATGAGAGGAAATATTGATGAAATTTTGGGATCAAGGGTGGTTTGAGAATTTATGGGTGACCAAGAATATGTTAGACCATATTTCCGCAGCAAATAACATGTCATAGAACTACTAAAAAATGTAAGGACCATGGAACAAGTATAGAAACCACACAGAGGCCTCACTATTCAATAGAATGTCTGATAAACATTGGGATTTACATATTATAGAACCAAGAATATTGGAATATGGACAAAAAGAAGAGGAAAACATAGTTACAGAGAACACATCATCCATGAAATTCTTATTTCACATCACCTCTCTATGGAATAACTAATCAAAAATAATATAAACACTGAGAATAATCTTCTAGAAATCCATGTAATACTCTACATCTTCATGAAATGGAACACTTTATATTAACTAATGTGTATGTTATGACCATGATAACCAGATTAGACATGTTGAAATAGAAGAAACACAAAACTCTCCCCTCTGAGACAACATGTTTCAACCATTATCTATACTGAAGACATGAATTTTTTTTCTCACATATAGAAATAAACCCCATTATTCTATAATGTCGTATACCCTGATGTTTTAGTGACACATATTACAGTGTATCCTAGGCATCCCCAATATATAATCTATCTCAATTGGATTCATAGCTAAAACATCAACTTTTACCCTCCATACTCATTGGGACTTATCCCAGAATACACCACCACAAAAAATCATGTAATTAAATTGGATGGCATGTATATTCCATTACAAAGATTTTTTTAATCAAAATATTAATTTAACATATATATTAATTGAATTTATTGGGAAATAAAATATTAGGTTAGAAGAATCCAATCATGGATGATATATATTCACGAAAATTTATTATAACTCAAATATGTGTGTTGAGATGACAAATTCCCTTAAAAATTGGACATATATTAATTATAATTATAATTTATATAGAAAAAAATATTTTCAAATACTATAAGTAATATAAATATGGTAAATTTCAGTATTATATAATAATCTGACCATAAAGATAATATCATCCCTCGTAACATGAACTATTATTCGTTAATTTAAATTTGATAAAAAACCACTTAAAACATGAGTAGTAATTTGACTAAAATAATATAAAGCAGAAATATTGAAATTAACATTTAAATATGATAATTATGTTCTATTTTTCATGACAAAATTAAATTTGAAATGGTTATATAATTTTAAATAATATTATATGAATACCATAATAGTACACGTCAACGAAAAGGAAGAGAGAAAAATAATAATTAAAAGTATGATATTCGATGTGGAAAATATAATTTAATATTTTGGTTATAAGGAATAATTATAGAAACCAAAAAAATAAAGAGGAATTATCTTATAAATTATTCATTAGGTTGAAGAAATAAATTGTAGAATAGTATTGTTCATTAAGAATGTATGTTACTCAATGGGATAAAATTCAATTTTCATAAAACCTTTTGATATTAAAATAATTTATAAAAAACCCACTGATGAAGATAATTCCAAAAGAATCAATACATACCACAAATAATTATATGATAATTACGCAAAATAATTAATGATATGTAGATATACCATTAAAAAGAATTATTTTTGTATATGAGGAAGAATTGCTCATGATATTCAAGTTTTTTGTAATAAATGCTTTTTATTTTCCAGATACAATATTTTCTTGCTTATAACATTTTATATAATCAAATAATTTTTAATAAATAAAATATTTCGAAAATTTAGTCATCGTTATATCAATTATTAATTATACTTTACTATCATGTTTCATTAATTAGTTATTATTTTTTCTTATAATAGTTATCTTGTATGATGATTTTGTTAGTGTTAGATTATTTTTGTAATTACCAAGATAAAATAACTTATTTGAACGATTAGAATAATTAAATATATAAAATTTTAAAAACCAAAAAATAATAAATTTTATATTAATTACTTACTTTTAAATAATTATTTATTATCACAATAATCATTAAAAGTGAATTGTACTGTCATTCATATACATTGATAAACTGAACTAACCCAAAAAATGTAATTTATTATTGTGTGATTATGGATAAATATGTTTATAATATCATTTTGAAATAATAAAATGATATTAGATATATTTTTATTTTGTTAAATTAAATTTCAAGTGGATTGGGTAAATAATTAATAACACATTGGAAAATGTAAAATGATACTTCATGGAGGTGGAATTATACCCAATACACGATTAATGTTCTAATTTAATAATTAATTATAGAGAATGAAGGTGAATTATATTTTATATAATAATAATAATAATAATAATATATGTAACATTTATTATTATCCTTCTTCTTTATTATATGTTAAATGTGGTGGTTGTGAAAAATCTAAGATGATACTTTGTGGTGGAAGTAGACCTCCTAAACACATGATAATTATTCATTTCATTTTCTTTGTAGAAAAAATTAATAAATATGTGTTTGAATATTAATATAATAAAATTTATTTTTAATTTCTATAATGATTAAATTATATTTCTCTGTATATGGATTTATTGGAAGAGAAATACTAAGATGAAAATGTATAGATAATGTAATTAATATGTTGAGACATTGAACATTGTCTTGATGATTCCCATATAATGGAAGTTAATATGATAAATTTTATATAATAAGATATTTATAAAATGTACGGTATATTTAAGATAGATAAATTGGAATGGGATTAGAGATTTTTTAATGGAATACAGAATAATGGAAATGGTATATTTGAACACAATTTATAGGTTATAAGTGGTAAATTATGTGTGTATGCTTTTCATTTCAATGAAATCACTTCTCAATTCAATGTTCAATAGATTAAAATGTTTAGAAAAAAGGGACTATAATGTAAATGGTTCTATATTTATTAATTCAAATGTTGTATATTCAATTTATAAATTTGATTCTAATTATATAATCTTTTATTTTTTATTTTTTAACATTTTTTTCTCGATGTTCCAACTTCTTACCAATGAAACTTGTATTTAATAAATATATGAAATAATTAACCGTAAATAATTAATGTCTTATAAAAATAATTTTATTCCTTATTTAATTTATTTAAAATTCAACATAATATAAAAACTACATTTAATATAAAAATATATATACATTGAGAAATGTTTTGAAAAAAAAATTGTGTTTTATACATGATGTGTTCTTATTATTATAGAGAGTTTATTATTAATTAAAATTGATTTAATATTATTATATATTTTCATAAAAATAAATTCAATTCCAAATTTAATATATTTAAATTTTTTATAACAATTACAATAAATTAAGAATTTTTTCTAAATTACCCTTTACCCATTATTATTTAATGTAACATTAATCATAGTAATAACATTATTTTGATATTAAATGAAAATAAATTTATAATGTAATTTATAAACACTACTCTAGTAACCATTATCTTATTTATATTTTGTTATATTTATTTAAAATATAAAGTATCTCATACAAAAGGAAAAAATAGAGTAGCAGTATTTTAGAACAGGATACATATATGATTCTCATATTACATTGGAAATATAAAATATATATCATAAAAACATTATTATTTCAATGATTTTATTCATATAAAACTAAATAAAATCAGGGAGGAAATATGAAAATAAATTGTGATCATAGATATTAAGAACGAGTTGTGTATAACATGAGCAATAATGAGTAAATATGGAATTAAAAATATGGAAGGGTACATAACACACATGACATTTAATCAATAACAATAGCATGAAATGAATCTGTGGTAAAATAAATGTAGTAATATTATTGATAATAATTAAAAAATTAAAAAATAATTAAATGCTTAATTTTGGTGGTTTTGATCTGAAATATCATGATATATTTACCGTTAATGATTTTTGAGAATATATTTTAATTGATGTGTAGGTATACACTTGAGTCACATTTAATGTTGTCAATTGATTTGACTTTTGAGACTTATTGATGAATCTATAGACTATATATAAAATGGGAACCAATCATAGCATATATTATGAATTCCTAATATGTTAAATTAATAACAAAATCCATTAAAAATATACCAAATCATCAAAATATTTATTTTCAATGAATAATATAGATTTATCATGGGTTTCCCTATTCAATATAATAACTTTCATAGTTATATTCTATATGTAGAAATTATGTAATATATAGAAAATAAGAATTTTATTCATCAATAATATAGAATAATATAAATTCATATAATAAATTATCATAATAATTTATATTTTAAAAGATACAGATCAAAGCAATTAAATTTATAGGATAAAAAATACGACAATAAATTCATCATAATGGAATTACTTTGAAAAAATTCATGGAATAACAGAGAATATAAAAAATTAATGAGATAATGTAATATAATCATTTATATTAGAGTTTTAATTGAAAAATATTTTCACATATTTAGATGCTTCAAGATAGTAATAAATGGTAATCATGGTTGGAAAATTAAATAATTAAATACTAATAAAAAATCATTTATATTATATTTTAAAATGAAAGTAAAAATTACACCTTTCATAAAAATATTTAATAACCCCACTAAAAAATTATATAATTTCAAAGATAAAAATACATTAAAGTAATAAAATATTTAAAAAAAAATTTCTTTTTAAAATATAATTTTAAAATATGGACAGGGATTAAAAATATGTCAAAGCCAAAGAGAAATAATATTCAATATTATTTTTAAACAGTTTAGTACATGATTCAAGTTACAATCAATTAAAGGGATGTTATAAAATATAGAAACTTCATAAAAATTATATACCAATATATGTTAATATAGATTATGGCATATTGATCAAATATTATACCATTGAAATATACTATAATCTCAATAATTAAAATTAAAAAAGAGATTGTTAACAATTTTGTAAAATATAAATTTTAACCCTTTAAATTTGAAAATATTAATTGAAAATTTAATCATATTTAATAAATATATATATTCTATTGAAAAGACTCAAAATATAAATATAAATTCTCTAGAATGTAAATAAGTGTATAATACCATTTCTGCATTCATAAAGCATAAATTATGGAAAAATCCTTTACATCACATTTGACTTTCCAAAAAGGTTTCGTGACCTCCTATATAATAGATTTGAATATATCATAACTACATACTATAAAATCAATTCTTCATAATATATAATACAAAATCAATTTATATAATTTTATGAACCATTTATTAATACTTTTTTATCATTATTGCTAGTGTTGAAAACATCATTTTTCATATATATTTTGATCTGGTAGTTTCGTTACTAATATTATTTTAATTGATAAATGACGTTATTAATATTTTCATGACTTATTATATACACCATTTACTGATTTTAAATGAAATTTGCATAATTTTTCTGAAATGTTAATGATTTAATACTTTATATATTTTTTGAGCATTTTTAGAAGTAGTCCAATTGAGTCAATTTACTATTTTATTTATAAATATCGCCCTAATGATCAGAATTGTGTGGTTTTTGTTTTTTTGTATTACTAATTCAATATAAAACATTACATTAGAAGATATCATGGGACAATTCGGCCATTTGAAGGATCAAATGGACCACACAAGATGACCAAAGGAATTTGTGAAGAAACTGGACCAGCCATGATGATTGAGTTACTGGTCTAAATCCTGAAACAAAAATTTTATGAAACTCTACCATATGATTCTGATTATCCTAAATAATCATGTATAAAAATTTCAGGGCCAAACTCTAAGAACAAGGAGCCCAAATGAAGCATTGAAGTCTAGTCCACCATTCTGCCCGGGGATTAAAATTCTGACACTATTCCTAACATATCTCTTGATGTAATCATAAAATCAAGCAGGGATTTTGAAGTGTGAATGAGGAGATATAGGTGGCTGACAGTGTTCAAAAAATCATTAGGCTTTGATGGAATCTTCCAATTCAAAACCCCTTTCACATTTTGGATTTCAAAAAAATCGGATTCAAAAGGATAGATTAAATTTGTTTAATCAACTGACTATAACATTGGCTGAATAGGTAAAAATTTCACAAAATTTAATAGAGTTCACACAAAATTATTATTTACAAATATGAAGAATGATATAACTTGAGATTTGGTTGTCTGGATAGCCAACATGGTGATGCAAGTGGAGGGACATATTGGGAATGAAAAGAGTCCACTTCCTTGGGCTATATATGAATCCCCTTCCTCTCCTTCAAAGGGGTTGGCATTTCAGAATATATGAGAACATCTGGTCACGACCAAAGCCTTTGCACAGTATTGGTAGGACCTGAATACTCATTTTTTCACTTGAGATACCCATCCACCTCTCTTTTCTTCCTTTCACTTTTGTGTTGTTCTTCATTTGTAATCCTGCAAGTTTGTGTTTTGTAATTCTATTTTAATGGAAGTTTCTTTTCAATATCAGTTATTATCATCCACCTTCTGTAGATTATTATTAATTTTCATGAAATAGTTTCAATACATTTGAATCCCCTTCACTTATTTTTCTTCCTCATTCAATCGAAAGTCCATTTTTTTAATTCTCATCATTGTTCATGTGTGTGTGTTCGACGCACCACTCTTTTCTTATCCCATTTTTTTCATCTATTATTAATTTATCAACATAATAATTATAACCAGATTATTAAACAACTAAATTTATGAGTAAATATCTCATGGGGTGATCCAAATATAGAGTTGTTAACTGGTTTAGAGTATTTTCTCGATGAGTATTCATTAATTTAACATTGTGTGTGATGGAGTTCACATGTCATGGATTAATGACATATTTTGTTTAACTTGTGGTTTCCATGGATTACAAGAACCATAAATAAACTACCATAAACAAGTAATGGTAATGATTAGAACCCTATGTTATGTTAAGGCTTGGATTAATGCCTTAATACTTTGGAATTCCAATCAACATTATCTTGTGAAGTGGGTGTTAATTTAAAAAAATATATAAATCAAAGATCCAGGATATCACAAGATTAACTCCCTAATGATGAAATCACCCAAATATTTATCAATTTTTTAAATTAATTATATTCAACCAATAATTTCAATTCATCACTGAAAACAAACCCCCATAATCAAAATAC
The DNA here is from genome assembly GCA_963277665.1 of Viscum album. NCBI lineage: Eukaryota > Viridiplantae > Streptophyta > Magnoliopsida > Santalales > Viscaceae > Viscum > Viscum album. Next base: position 1,656,377,118 of record OY728126.1, on the reverse strand, counting down.
AATAAACTAAAAACAAACGACTACTACAATATATCATTGAGGATGATTCGACCCGAGTGCTGCTATACACATTAACAGAGCACCAGAACCTTGACCGGTCAATAGTTGATAAATGACTGTGCATTTCAAATTGAATCATTTCTAGGGATGGTGCTTTAAGTAGTCATTATTTTATAGTTATTGTAACAAAAAGAAAAAAACAAAAATTTAAAAAAAAATTGATTATAAAAACACAACGAAAAACTCATCTTCTCATAAAAATCATAAACAGAAAAAAAGGAAAACTTTTCTTCTTTTTCCTTCAAACATCTCTCTGAATTCCCTGTAGCCTCCCAAAATATCTATTAGATTTGTTTACCCTGAAATTGAGCGAAAACTTCTCAAACATAGGATGCGCATAAGAGAAAATCAAATAATTTAAGACCCAGTCCTCATCGAACCTGTTGAATTATATATGGCCAATCCTAGAGAATAAACAATAAAAGAACATGATGCCCCGGGTATGAATTACCAACCTCTTGGTATTCAATATTAATAAATTGAATCTAACTACGAACTGAAATCCAGTTTGATTCATCTTCTCTCCCATTTCCACAGGATATTCGTTGATGATCCACATCTCCACCATAAAGTGTTCCAAGTGGAGTGCTCTACCATGAAGTCTCAAGGGGTTTCTGTAGAAAAAATCCAACTTCGATCATTCCCTTTCTCCCTACCTGACACTTCTATGTCATGGATTTTCAACCTACCTCCTGGTTCCATAACCACATGGAATGACTTGGTGCGACTCTTCATAGAGAAATTCATTCTGGCTTCTCGTATACTTCTGTCCAAAAGGAAATAAGTGGTATCCGTTAGTTCTCAATTCAATCACAAACTGAATACTAGGATAGGTTCAAAAATCGTGTTGCAACATGACCTCACCTCAAAATCACTGACCAACAATTGATCCAATACTTCTATGAGTGGTTATTGGCTATGGATAGAACTCTAAATGATGTCGCACGTGGCAGTGCTCTTGTTGATAAAACTGTCACATCTGCAAGTGATCACATAAGTAACATGCTACAAACACACAACAATTCATAAATGAGCACATTATCATGACTAAAAAGCCTATTATAATCAATCAATAGAGCTGAAAAAGATGGATGAGTAAATGAGTGAACATAAAGGTCTTGATCGACAATTAGCTGTGGCTACCAAATTCCCAACATCGTCTTCTCCACAATCAATGTTTCATGGACCTGTCAAAAACTATGGAATCTGCAACTCTCCATCTTATCCAACTGAAACTTGTCCACAACTTCATGGGGATCAGTCTGATTCATCGAAACAGATGGAGCTCAATGCAACATATACTCAGTGGAACACCAACCCTAAACTATGAGTTTATTTTGTTAGATACTTCAACCAACCTCACTCTGAGCCCTTATCTTCTTCTTATAACCAATTCCATAGGTATGGTAATCCCATATCTCATCCTCCTCAATTCCCTCCTCAAAACCCATACCAATTCCAATATGGTCAAGGTATTGGTAACATCCAACAACCTTATCATTTTCATCCCCAAATTCAAAGGAACAATCCTCTTTTTGGATTCCATTATCCTTGTTACCCTTCCCAATTCCAAAACCAATACAATCGCTTTCCCAAGAACCAAAATTATGGTAATCCTAATTTGGGACAAGCCTCTTATTATATGAAACCATGGGAAAGTGCCGTAGAAGATATTGACTCTTTCACATTTTATAGCCTCAAGAACATTGAATATCAAATTGGTAAACTCGCATCCCACCTTATTCAGTAGAAACCATCCAATTCTTCCCCACTCCCAGCTCAACCATTACCGAACCCCAAGGGTATTTTATGTGCAATTTCATATAGATCGGGAATGAAAATTTCTATTCCTCAAGATAAATTCTCCAACCCTCCTTTGAATGTTGACCTAGAAAATCGAAGTCAAACGAAATTTCAAAAGGAACAAGAAACCATTCCCTCACCTCCTTCAATTCCACCTCGGAACCCAATTCCTTTTCACCAAGCCGTTTCTAAACCAATGAAGTCATGTAAACTTGATCCTGAAATGCATGACATGTTTTGATGTGTTGAAGTAAAAATTCCCCTCTTAGATCCCATAAAACAAAATCCTATGTATTCCAAGATTCTCAAGGAGTTGTGTACCAACAAGAGGGAAAATAGGACCTTTGAAAATGTTTCCACCCATTAGTCTATTCCCATAATGTGCAAGGATCGAGGGACCTTTATGGTTCCATGCTAAATTGAATGTTCCAACATTGATGATTCACTCATTTACCAAGGAGCCTCAATAAATGTCATTCCCAAATCCATATTCTCGATCCTTGGTCTAGGTCTCTTATATCAAATGGGTGTTGTCATTCATTTAGCCAATCGAAACACAACTAGTCTTGATGGAATAATTGAGGATGTCCTTCTATGAGTCAAGGATCATATATTCCCTACTGATTTCTATGTCCTTGATATGGAAGGCGATATGTACCCTTCTCGATCTCCCCTAATTATAGGAAGAGCATTCCTCATGACAACGTAAACCATTATTGATGTCCATTCAGGTATCTTATCCATGTAATTTGGTGACAAAATGGTCATGTTCAACATTTTACAAGCCTTGCAATACCCATTTTAGGATCAGTCTACATTCTCAATCCATGCTTCTGAGAACACATCTAAGTGTCCATCAAATCCCGATACACAATGTTCTTCATGTTCTAAAGAAAAAGGATCTTTTGAAATATGCACCATTATTAACCAAGTCATAAATGATGAAGTTGATGTAGACCACTAATTCATAAACTCTATCAATCTAGAGGAACGTAAGAATTCTCTTGAATCCCACATCAACACTGATCTCTATTGTGCCACCTTGGACAGTATTGAAGAAAATGAATATAAAGCAACTGAAGTCCCATATTAAATTCCTGCCAAAAATGAATGATGATACTCATATAAAACCTATTCCTAAACAACTGAAATATGCGTTCAGTTTCCGTGATCACTCATATCGTATCATTACCTCTACTTCACTTACTGAAACTGAAGAGTCCAAACTTGTTTAGGTGATAGAGGAAAACAAAAAGGCCATAGGTTGGACCATATATGACATAATAGGAATCAACCCTTCCCTTTTCATGAATCACATCCCTTATGAAGAGTCATCCAAAAAAATTATAAAACCACAAAGAAGACTTGATCCACTCATACTTTAGGTAGTTAGGGAATAGATCACCAAGCTTCTTCAAGCTGGTATTATCTACCCAATATAATATATTGAATGAGTTAGTCCAATTCAAGTTGTACCTAAGATTGGTTGGATAACTGTTGTCACAAATGAACATGGATAGATAGTCACAACTCGAGTACAGAAAAAAGGGTGTGTGTGCATCGACAATTTGAAATTGAATGTTGAAACAAGAAAAGATCGCTACCCTCTTCCATTCCATGATCACATGGTGGAACGTTTAGATGGTAAGTCACACTATTGCTTTATTGATGGATACACCAGATAATTCCAAATCTCATTCTCACCTTAGGACTATGAAAAAACTACTTTCACATTCCACATTAAATGATATGCATATAGAAGAATGCCTTTTGGCCTTTGCAATTATCCTGCAACATTCCAGATGTGTATGATGAGTATATTTTACGAATTCATAGAACACTACATGGATGTATTCATTGTTGACTTCTCCATTTATGGTGAATAATTTGAATCTTGATTGAATTCACTCTCTCTAGTCCTCTAAAAGTGTGTCAAGTGAAACCTTTTGTTAAATTTTGAATAATGTCACTTCATGGTTTCAAATGGGATTGTTTAAGGGAACATAGTTTCAAAAGATGGTATTGAAGTCGATCCTACCAAAATTGAAGTGATCCAATCACTTCCTCAACCCAATTCTGTTGGAGACATCAGTTCAATTCTCAGTCATTCCAGTTTCTTTCGGAGATTCAACCATAACATCAGTATGATTTCCCTCCAACTCACTCGGTTGCTCAAAAATGATGTCACGTTCCATTTTTATGAGGTTTTCAAGATAGCCTTTATTTAAATCAAAACTGCTCTTACATCGTCCCCAATAATCTAACCCCCAGATTGGTCCTTACACTTTGAGTTGATGTGTGATGCTTCTGATAGAGCCGTTGGGGTTGTTCATTGTCAAATAAGAGAAAAGATTCTTCATGTCATCTATTATGCCTAAAAACATTGGATGAAACTCAATCTCAATACACTGTAACCAAAAAGGAACATTTAGTAGTGATTTTTTCCTTATATAAATTTTGTCCCTATCTCTTAGGTACCAAAATCATCATCCTCCCATACCATTCTGTTATATTGTTCTTACTCAATAAATGTGATTCCAACCCGAGGCTAACAAGATGGATACAAATTCTCCAAGAGTTTGACCTTGAAATCAAAGATATACTAGGAAATAAAAACCATGTGGCTGATCACCTGAGTAGAATTTCTAGTTTTCTTATTTAAAATCATCGATCATGAATTCCCCACAAATCATCTTTAATCTCTCACACCAAAAATAACATGGTATGCCTCAATTATAAATTACTTTGTTTCTGGTGTTTTTCCAGAAAATTTTTCTTAGGAACAAAAAATGAAGTTGAAATGTGATTCAAAATACTATTTTTGGGATGAAAATAATCTTTGGAAAACTGGGGCTCACATGGTAATAACGAGATGTGTTGATGAAAATGAACATTCTTCCATATTAGAATTATGTAACTCAATGCATGGTGGTGGCCACATTGGACCAAAAAAGACCTCTCGAAAGATTCTAGAGTCTAGATTCTTTTGGAAATCACACTTCAAGGACTCACATGAGTTTTTTCCATCATGTCCCACTTTCCAAAAGTTTGGCATAATTTCTATGTGAAATGAAATGCTCCAAAAGCCATTAATTTTTTGTGAAATTTTTGATGATTGGGCCATCGATTTCATGGGACCATTTCCCCATTCCAATGGATTCTCACACATTCTACATGTTGTTGATTCTGTTTCTAGGTGGGTCGAGGCCAAATCTACTAGAAAGGATGATTCACATACTGTTAGTGAGTTCTTTAAGACACACATCTTCCACTGATTTGGCACACCTCGTTCCCTTATAAGTGACATAGAACCCATTTTTGTAAGAAAACCATGGAATCTCTTTTGAAAGATAATAGGGTTGTACATAAAACATCAACTCCATATCATCCCCAAACAAATGGAATGGCTGAAATTTCTAATAGAGAAGTGAAAATCGTGTTTGAGAGAATTGTAAAACCCACCAGAAAAGATTGGCCTGAAGGACTTGGTGAAGCACTTGGGGCTTATCAAACTACCTATAAAACACCCATTGAGATGTATCCTTTTAGGATTGTTTTTTGGTAATCATGTCATATACCAGTTGAAATCCAACATAAGTTTTTTTGGGCTGTGAAAACTTGTAATTTTGAATGTGAAAAATCTGGTGAAGAAATATTGTTTCAATTCGATGAACTAGAGGAGCTTTGACTTGATTCTTATGAGAATTATAATCTATAAAAAGAAAAATCCAAGTCACTCCATGATAAACACATCCTGAAAAGGTTTTCCATGAAGGTGATAAGGTAATGCTCGTTAATTCTTGATTTCATATTCACCTAGGTATGGTTAATTCTCGTTGGGAATGTCCTTTTGTTATTAATAATGTTTACCTATTTGGTGCAGTTCAAGTCCATGAACTCCCTTCCAAAAAAGACATTCACAGTTAATGGAGATTGGTGAAAGCATCACCATTGCAGGAAACACAATCGTGGATCAACATCAACTTCTATATGATCCCCAACATCTGCAGTTGACCCACCACTGGATGGAGATGGCAACCCACCAAATCCAAACCAGGGGGAACCACTTTCCCTTTTACTCACTCTATCTCTTCCTCTCACTACCTCTTTCTTGTTCTTATTCTCTCTTTAATTTTGTTACCACTGTAAGAATGGTATAGAGTAAGAGGTTTCCAACCTCTGATACCAATTGTAGGATCGAAATATAATATGAGATGCTCAATATACAAGAGGGGGGGGGGGGGTGAATTGTATACTTAAAATTCCTTTGGAACCTTTAAAGTTAGTTATGAATAACTAGAATTTCCTTAAGAAAAGGAAAGAGCTAAGTTTAACAAAGCTAAACTAAGTAAATTCACAACACCTCTAACACCGAACTGAACTTGGAAAGGGATTCCAAAAGTAGGTTCCGGAAATATAGTTCCAGAAATTGAAACTTAACAAAAGTTACAATATAAGATTCTACCTTAAAGCGTATAAAATATAAACTAATCAGAGTAAGTAAGGAAGTATAAGAAAGTTATACTTTCCTTAAGATACAAATTGCAGCGGAATAAAGACAAGTAGTAAAACTACTAGTAACAAGATAATAGTCTTTTAACCCAAAGAGAAGGGTATCCAACAACCTTGGATAAAGGTCCCTTGATTTATACTTTCAAGCAAGTCTGTCTTACCCACACCAGCGTAAGCCCTCGATACGAAGATCGGTGTCTCTGTCTTGCTATCCCCGCAAGCCCTCAACTTAAAGGTAGTTGGCAACCTCTGTCTTTCTCAGCAAGAAAGCCCTCGATCTTTAAGGTAGTCGGCACCTCTGTCTTCCTATCCCCGGAAGCCCTCGAATGTAATCACCAACATTCGGAGTCGCACGAAGCTTTGAGAGTTAATAAGAGACTCTCTCTCTAGAAATCACTTCAACAGCATGTAAGCACTTTTTCAACAATCGGCATATGCATCAGCCATCAGCACCGAGCTCTTTCAAATGAGCTCCTATTTATAGGTAAGGTCGGCTCCTCTCCAACGGTCATATTTTTCTTAAAGTTCAGAGGGACCTGTACACGTGTCACTTAGACAACGGTTAGTTTATAACAAAATGGACGACATCGTTTTATAACAAAGTAAGTGTAACAGAATGTACGACATCGTTTTAAACTCTAACAAAAAGGTTTGTAATAGAAACTTCGGAGTGATGGTTCAGAGTGAATAAATTCAGAGTGTATAAAACAATGATAATCAGATTATGTTTAATAGGTGAATTCGGAATGAGAATTCGGAATAGGAATTCGGAATACGAATTCGTCATCAGAAATCGTAATGAGAATTCGTCATCAGAATTCGTAATGAGAATTCATCATCAGAATTCGTAATGAGAATTTATCATCAGAATTCCTAATGAGAATTCATCATCAGAATTCGTAATGAGAATTCATCATCAGAATTCGTAATGAGAAATTCGGAATGGGATTTCTTCATTAGAATTCGTAATGAGAATTCTTCTTCAGAATTCGTATCCTGAATCTAGAATAGAACTTAGTCAGAATTCATATCCGGAATTCGGAATGAAACTTCCTTATAGTTCTTGTCCAGAATCTGAATACTAAACAGAATGCTTTATATATAAGTTTTAATGACTCCAAGAAAATGAATCTGAATCTCATACTTAAGAACAAATATGAATGAAAATATGATAAGGATAATTTTTCTTATAAAAGCGATTTTCCTTAAGAAAGCAATTTTCCTTATAAAGGCGATTTTCCTTAAGAAAGCATTTTTCCTTATAAAAGCGATTTTCCTTAAGAAAGCATTTTTCCTTATAAAAGCTATTTTCCTTAAGAAAGCATTTTTCCTTATAAAAGTGATTTTCCTTAAGAAAGCATTTTTCCTTATAAAAGCGATTTTCCTTAAAGATAAGGTGTTTGTGATTTTCAAAACAATAAGGAATGGAAAAGTCATAAGGAAAACTTTATTGACTCAACAATCTCCCCCTTTTTGGAAAGCACAAACATCCTTATGAAAAAGCTATTCTAAGAAGAAAGAAACACATTAAGCTTTTCTCCCTTGGTTTAAGAATATAGATGAATACGACTAACTCCCCCTTAGGCTTTGAAACTCTAAGGATCGTATTCATATTTCCGGAGTGATGTTTCTTTGAGAAAAACTCTCCCTTAAACAAACTCTTATTAGAGTTCTTTTTCCTTGGGTATTTTTTCTTTCTCCCCCTTTGATAAGCACTTATTAGATTTCCTCTTTTTCTTAAGGATATTTTCCTTCTCCCCCTTTGTGATTTTCAAAAAGAATTGGAGGGAATGGAAAAACTTAACAAAGTACCTGAAAAATTAGTACAAACGAAACAACAAACACAATTCTCATTATATTTGAAATGTCAGCAACAAAAACAGATTACAACAAAAAGATCGGATTGGTCATTTCAGATATTTCTCCTTCGACATGAGCCCCTTAAGAATTGTCTTGATCTTTTTGAGGTCCTTATGATCTTCCTCTTCTTGCTTCTCTAAGACGACTATTCTTGCTGACTGAGCTTCAATGATTTCTTCCCGAGCCTTCAACTTTTCTTCCTGAACTTTCATCTTCTCTTCCTGAGCCTTCATCCTTTCTAGAAAATCAATCCGATGATCCCTTTCAAATTTCCAACTCTGATTAACGGAGTTGAGCTTTCCATTCAGATCTCTCACTTCCTGAATCTGAATGTTCTTTTCCTCTGTCATTTTCTCTTCGAATGATGCAGTCAGCTTATGAAACTTCTTGTCCTCGGTTTCAAATGCATCCTTAACATTATCCTGAAACTCATCCAGCAACCTCATCTCTTCCACAGTTTTCTTAGACCAGCTTGTCATCCTCTTTCAAGATCTTTTATGGGCTTCGTAACCAACGAAGAATGTTTTTAACTGAGCTTCAATCTCAACACACTTATCCATTACCATTGATACGGAGTCGGTTTTCTGATTCAACGCATGTTGGAGCATCTGGCATCGTGAATCAATGCTAGAGAAGGTCGGAATGGTTCCCACCAACTTCTTCAAGGACTGAACAACAAAATCGTGCCCCAACGATGATGACTCCGAATCTGAAATCTTGCTAGGAGAATTTTCTTCCTCAATAAGCTTCAATATCCTCTTTGAAGAACTACCAGCTTCCTTCCTCATCTTCTTTTCTGAACTCGGGGTATCAGTAAGAATTTGTTTCCCCTTATCTTTTTTCGGAATAGAAACCTGTTCCGGAGATTTCTTCTCGCTATCAGAGACTTGAACAATATAATCTTCCTCATCAGCAACTTCTACATTTTCCTTCTGAGCAGCATCAAGTGAAAGATGTTCTTCTTCTCTCAGACAAGAAACTTCTTCTTCGCCTTTCTCTTCTTCCATAGTCGGAGTAACAAGCTTTGAAGATTGAGCTTCAGAAGTTCGGAGCGACAAGTGTTCCGAAGGAGTTCCCTTATATTCATCTACTTGTTTGAGCACATCTCCTGTCTCACCACTTCCTTCAGTAGCTTCTTCAACTTCTTCCACTTGCTCTACTTCCTCAGTAGCAACAGCCTCTTCCGGAGTAACAAGATTTCTTCCTGGAGTCTCAGGTAGAGATTCCAGAGAAAAAGATCTCGGAACGGGAATGGTTGCTGAAACCATTTCGTTGAACTTTAACAAGGCCTGAGCTACCTCAGCCTCGGACATTTTCTTCTTCAGTTTCATCTCCTTTGCTTGTTTCTCGAGCTCATCAGCAGCCTTCTCTTTCAGAGCCTTAGCCTCCGTAGCATCTAATCCGAACTGCAGATCTCCTTCCTTCCTCTTCTCTTTGTCAGCTCTCCACTTCGCTGCAATTTCATCAGTATAGGTTTTATTCTTCTTAGACTTAGGAGGTGCGGAGTGGACTTCCTTAGACTTAGGTTCCTCAGCTTCGACTACACCTTCTTTCAGCTTCCTCTTCCTTACCGGCTTGGATGATTCCGGATCAGCCACTTTCGGAGTCACTTCTACTTGTGGAGGTAGATCAATAAACTTCCCTGACTCCTTGTCAAAATCTATATTCATTCTCTTAAGAGTGGCATCACTAAGCAGCATGATCTTGCACACCCTTGGTTTGGAACTACAAGCTACCTTGAAGGACTCAAGGCACCGAACTATGAGCTTTGACAAAATTGATGGGTACATCACGATCTGAGCTCTCAGATTCCCCTTCTTCAGATTTTCAATATTAAGAAGAATATGCTTCATCAAGTTGAACTTTCTTAGATTTATCAGGAAATCTAAGATATATATCTCACTCTTCTTCAGGCTATCCTTATCTCCTTTTCTCGGTACGATATGCCCTTGCACCCATAACTCCAGAATCCGGAAGTTTGTAGATAGGCTTGCAATTTTCGGAGCCTTGTCATCATCTAATCCGAGAATTTATAATGCCTTTTCCTTGTTGAAACTACCCAAAGAGTCTTGAAATACATGGGAAATAAACTCAGCTTCCCCTTCATAACTTAGCCCTACAAAGCTTGCGGCCTTGGTGTAAGAAAGCTTATATGTCTTGCCATACGATTTGAAAGAAAATTTTTCTCTATTATCTTCCTCGAAGAAAACAACTGACTCATAAAACTCAACAAGCAAGTCAGAGTACACTTCATCTTGGTTGCCGGTTTTTGATACCGCAACACCTTCCCAGCCATTCATCTTGATATTCTTTGAAATAATAGAATCGTAGTTGCTGAAGAAATTCGGATGAACTAACCTCTCTCTGTAGACTAACCACTGAGAAATAGGCTTGGTTGAAGACAATTCTTGAGAAGCTAACTCTGCAGACATTCAGATTAGAAGTCCTCTGAGATATTCTGAACAGAGAAGACTGAAGTTTGGAACTGAGAAAATTGTGGTTCGGAACGGCATTAAATCGGAGAGTCAGAGATTCAGCACGCAAAAGCTTGAAATCGATGTGGGACGAGAAAATAGGGTCCCCTTTATATAGGCAATGGGATGACGGTTCAACTTCCTTGGTTGATCTAACGGTTTAGAATGATCTGAGATCAGATCTAACGGTTGAGAGCTTGAATCCGATCTTTTTGAGGTTTTTATTAAAGTAAAGAATTAAGAAATCCAAAAACCGAAAACAAACTATAAGAAATTTCCAGCAAGTAAAATATGATTACGAAAAATTCAGTAAGGAAAACATACCTTTCGGATTAGCTTGGGAAAGTTATTCGTAATGGGTAATATAAAGACGACTACGAAAAACTCAATACGAAAAAGTAAATAGGAAAAGTCAATACGAAAAACATAATACGAAAAACTTAATACGAAAAGTCAATACGAAAAACTTAATACGAAAAACTTAATACGAAAAGTCAATACGAAAAACTTAATACGAAAAACTTAATACGAAAAGTTGTTATGGAAGATTCAGTACGAAAGTTCGGTTATGAAAATACCAGTACGAAAGTTTTCCATTCCGGAAATTTTTAATACAAATACTTCCATTCCAGAAGTATTCTGTGCGAAATTATCCTTTCTGGAAAATTGTAGTTCCAGAAATTCCATTCCGGAAATTTTAGTTCCGAAAATTTTGAAAACAAATTTTGAAAAACTTTGTTAAACAAACAATCAAATGTACTCCCCCTATGAAAAGGAGTTTATTACTGTAAGGAGATTTTTTCAACAGAAAGTTAATTAAGGAAGATTAACTTACGGTTATCATTCCTAACTTTCTTTTAATATATTCAAATCTATCAGAAGACAAGGATTTTGTGAAAATGTCAGCAAGTTGATCTTGCGTTCCGATAAACTGAAGAATAATATCTCCTTTGAGTGTGTGATCCCTAAGAAAGTGATGCCTAATATCTATGTGTTTTGCACGAGAGTGATGTGCAGGGTTTTTACTTAGGGCAATGGCACTTGTGTTATCACACAAAATTTGAGTTTTAGTAAAACTCAAGCCATAGTCTGTGAGTGTGTGTTGCATCCACAACACTTGTGCACAACAATTTCCAGCTGCTACATATTCAGCTTCAGCAGTGGAGAGTGCTACAGAATGTTGTTTCTTGCATGACCAAGAAACTAATGAATCTCCTAAGAAATGACAAGTTCCAAATGTACTTTTCTTATCCATTCTACATCCACCAAAGTCAGCATCAGAAATGCTTTTTAGAATAAAATCATTTCCAGAAGTAAACAATAATCCTAGATCCATGGTTCCCTTAAGGTAGTGAAAAATTCTTTTAACTGCCTTTAAGTGAGATTCCTTAGGATTGGATTGATATCTTGCACATAAGCATACTGAAAACATTAAGTCTGGTCGACTAGCTGTTAAGTAAAGTAGACTTCCAATCATACCTCTAAAAGATGTTTGATCTACTGGTTTCCCAGCTTCATCAAGATCTAAAGAGTTTGAGTTACCGATAGGAGTACTTATACTCTTAGTGTTGTCATAACCATACTTTTTAAGAAGATCTTTAATATACTTATGTTGAGATATGTAGGTTCCTTCTGGTTTTTAAGAAATTTGAAAACCAAGGAAAAATGTTAACTCACCCATCATACTCATTTCAAAATCAGATTTCATTAGACTAGCAAAAGAGTCAGTCAAAGATTGCTGAGTTGAACCAAATATAATGTCATCAACATAAATTTGAACAATCGAAACATTTTTCTTATCTTTCTTTATAAAAAGGGTTGGATCTGCATTTCCCTTAACATAGTTATTTTGAAGCAAAAATCCAGTAAGTCTATCATACCATGCTCGTGGGGCTTGTTTAAGGCCATAAAAAGCTTTGGTAAGTCTAAAAACACGATCTGGATATTTTGTATCTTCAAATCCAGGAGTTTGTTCAACAAAAACTTCCTCTTGAACATAACCGTTAAGAAAAGCACATTTCACATCCATTTGGAAAAGTTTGAAATTAAAGAATGCTGCAAAGGCAAGTAGAATACGGATAGATTCAAGTCTAGCTACTGGAGCATAGGTTTCTTCATAGTCTATTCCTTCTTGCTGATTATAGCCTTTAGCAACAAGTCTAGATTTATTTCTAACAATGACTCCATTTTCATCACATTTATTCCTGAAAACCCATTTTACTCCAATAACAGAAGTTTCCTTAGGTCTTTCAACCAAGGTCCAGACTTTATTCCTTTCGAATTCATTTAGTTCATCTTGCATTGCTTTGATCCAATCATCATCACCTAAAGCTTCATCAGTGCTTTTAGGCTCTAATTGGGAAAGAAATTCTAGATGTTCTACTTCATTTCATAAGGAACTTCTAGTCCTTACAGGTTGATTTACATCACCAATGATACTATCACTGGGATGATTCTTAAGAAACACCTGATTTGGGTTTTGTAAAACCTGTTCATCAACATAAGGTAGAAAGTCTTCTGGGGTAAATGTTTCAGAAGTATCTTCTAGAACAATTTCCTTATCAGAAGGTTCTTCTATCAAAGGTTGATAATCAGTTTTCGAAAACAAATCCGAGGATGTAGGTTGGGAGGTTTTAAAAACAAAAGGATCAGACTCATAAAATTTTACATGTACTGTTTCCTCAACAGTACAAGTATTTTTATTAAAAACTCTATAAGCCTTAGAGGTTGTGGAATAACCTAAGAAAATCTCTTCATCAGACATTGGTGTGAATTTATGTAAGTTATCTTTAGTATTCAAAATGAATACTTTGCAACCAAAAACCTTGAAGTAGGAAAGTCTTGGTTTTCTACCATTCCATAACTCATAAGGAGTTTTATTAAGAAAAGGTCTAATCAAAAATCGATTTATAGTATAACAAGCAGTACTTACAGCTTCAGCCCAGAAATGTCTAGCAATAGAATATTCACTCAACATGGTTCTAGTTATCTCTTGAAGAATTCTATTTCTTCTTTCAACTACACCATTCTGTTGAGGAGTTATAGGTGCTGAAAAGTTGTGAGTAATACCTTTCTTACTACAAAAAGTTTCAAAATCAGAATTTTGAAATTCTCCTCCATGATCACTATGAATAGTTTTCAATGGAAGGTTTTTCTCATTTTTAACTTGGGCTCTAAAACTTTTGAAATAATAAAAAGCGTCATATTTCCTTGCTAGAAAATAGACCCAAGTAAATCTAGTGTAATCATCAACTAGAACAAACACATATTATTTGCCTCCAATGCTTCCAGTTTGTGTTGGACCGAAAAGATCCATATGCACCAACTATAATGCATCGGTTGTTGAGACTTCACCGATTGACTTAAAACTAGATTTATGTTGCTTGCCATATTGACAAGGATCACAAACTTTAGAAGAATCAAATATAAGCTCTTGTAGATCCTTAAAAAGTTTCTTTTTAGAGAGTTTACATAGGTTCCTAAGATTACAGTGTCCTAGTTTTCTATGCCATAACCAAGAATGATCTTCCATTGCACTTAGGCAAGGTAAATCTTGGCTTCTTAGGTCTTCTAAGTTTAAGGTGTAAACATTCTCTTGCCTATTGGCTGAGAGAATAAATTCTTCCTTGGAATTGTGAACTAAGCATTTATCATTCCTAAAATTCACAAGGTAACCTTCATCACATAACTGACTTATGCTAATGAGGTTGTGCTTAAGACCTTTAACAAAAAGAACATTTGAAATCAAAGTTTTACCCAAAAGAACTATATTACCAATAACAACAATCTCTCCCTTAGCATTGTCTCCGAAAGTTACCTTTCCTCCTTTCGTTTTGATAATCTTTTCAAAAAAGCTTTTGTTACCAGTCATGTGCCGGGAACATCCACTATCCATGTACCAAATATTGTTGCTGGAACATTCTTTATTTTCCTGAAATTAAGAACAAAGTTAGATTTTCGGAATCCAAACTTGTTTGGATCCGAGATTTCCAGACAATAAAATTTTAGGTATACACATTTTCTTAGAAAAGTAAGATTTATGAAAACCTAAGGATTGGGTTTTGTTTAAGGAACAATTTTTTCCCAGTGACCACCACATTGACATTTAGTGCAAAATGGGGCACTTTGAGGAACAAAATAATTGTTACTAAAAACTGGTTTTTCATGGGTATAACCAAATCCGGATTTATTTCTTAAAGGTCGTATTTGAGAATACATTTTATCAAAATTTTCCTTACCATGGGTAAAGTTTGATAAACACTTCTTTAAGGAAAAAATTTCGGACTTGAGTTTTACAACCAAGTTTTTATCCTCAAAATCATTAGTTTTGGAACTAGAGTTAGGCTCGAAAACATTTTTCTTAGAAATTACTTTTTCTAACTCTTTAGAAAGTTTATTCTTCTCAGAACTTACTTCCTCAAGATTTTTTGAAATACTTTCAAAATCATCATTTTTCTTATCAAGATCTTTAGAAAGATCTGATATCTCTTTAGTAAGAATAGAATTCCTAGAATTTGCTTTATCAAGTTTCTTGTTGAGTTTGGAATTCTCAATCTCAAGAAGTTCAGCAAATCTAGAGACTTCTTCATAAGTAGGTAAAGTATTTTCCTCATCAGAAGATGATTCTTCATCAGAAGAGTTATAATACTTACTATCATTAGGATTTAAGGAAACATTGGTCAAAGATTCAGCATTTCGTACCTTAGCCATAAGACAATTATTATCAATAGGTAATCTAGCTATAAGACCAAGATTCTTCTGTCCTGAAGATTCATACTCAGAAGATTCATCTGAAGAGTCACCACCACTGGCACTCCAGGTGTCATTAGCTTTCAAAACTTTCTTAGCTTTAGCTTTGTAATACTTCTCCATGTTCATGTCTGAATGTCTTTCCTTTCTTTCTTTCTTTCTGAGCATAGGGCAATCTGGTCTAATATGTCCATCTCTTTTACATTCATAACAAGTAACTTCTCCATCTTTCTTATCTTTCCTGTCCTTCTTCTTATACTTGGATTGAAAGTTTCTCTGTCCAGCTATCTTGTTCATCCTTCGAGCAAGATTGGCTAATTCATTTTCTGAAACTTCACTTTCACTAGATTCGGATTGGAAAATAACTTTCTTAGACTTGGATCTGGTTACTCTCTCAGGAGTCTTGGATTTCATCTGATTTGAAGTTGTATTAAAAGCAACAGTACCATTTCCATTATTCTTCTTGATGTTGTCATCATCCCTTTTCATTCTAGTTTCATGTTGTAGAAGAGTTCCAAATAATTCATCAAGAGTAATTTGAGTAACCTTCCTGTTCTCATCTATAGCAGTTCTCTTGGATTCCCATTCATTGGGAATAATATCAATTATCTTGTCCACAAGAGCTTCATCATCTAAACCTTTCTCTCCCATAGATTGTAGACTGTTGACAATTGTCATAAATCTTTGTTGAACTTTACAGATAGGTTCTCCATAAGGAAAATTGAAGCCATGATATTCAGCTCTAAGCATAGCTCTTCTAGTCTCGATCTCCTTAGAAGTCCCAAAGTGTGTAACCTCTAACTTCTTCCATATACAATTAGCTGCATCACAATAAGAAATTTGGCTATATATATTTCTAGTCATTGAACATAATAAAGTATTGCGTACCTTATAGTTGAGTTGATATTCTTGCTTTTCCTGGTTTGTAAAGGTTCTGACTTCCTTGTCAGGAATTTTATAATCACCAGTAAGCATGACAAAGTTTTCTACTCCAGTATTGATAACAAAAGTCTTCATACGATCTCTCCAGTATTCATAATCATTACCATCGAATATTGGTGTCCTTGTAGGATTCATATTGTCAATCGAACCAACATTAATTCCTGCCATATTGAAAAAAACTTTGCACACAAACTTGTTAGTAGCATAGAATCGAATCAACAAGGTTCGGAATGGGAAAAGTTCGGAATGGATAAATCGGAATGACAAAGTTCAGAATAGAAAAGTGAGCAAGAAAAACTTGTATGTGAGTACAAGGGTTTCAGTAACCTTGGCTCTGATAACAAATGTAAGAATGGTATAGAGTAAGAGGTTTCCAACCTCTGATACCAATTGTAGGATCGAAATATAATATGAGATGCTCAATATACAAGAGGGGGGGGGGGGTGAATTGTATACTTTAAAAATTCCTTTGGAACCTTTAAAGTTAGTTATGAATAACTAGAATTTCCTTAAGAAAAGGAAAGAGCTAAGTTTAGCAAAGTTAAACTAAGTAAATTCACAACACCTCTAACACCGAACTGAACTTGGAAAGGGATTCCAAAAGTAGGTTCCAGAAATATAGTCCCGGAAATTGAAACTTAACAAAAGTTACAATATAAGATTCTACCTTAAAGCGTATAGAATCTAAACTAATCAGAGTAAGTAAGGAAGTATAAGAAAGTTATACTTTCCTTAAGATACAAATTGCAGTGGAATAAAGACAAGTAGTAAAACTACTAGTAACACGATAATAGTCTTTTAACCCAAAGAGAAGGGTATCCAACAACCTTGGATAAAGGTCCCTTGATTTATACTTTCAAGCAAGTCTGTCTTACCCACACCAGGGTAAGCCCTAGATACGAAGATCGGTGTCTCTGTCTTGCTATCCCCGCAATCCCTCAACTTAAAGGTAGTTGGCAACCTCTGTCTTTCTCAGCAAGAAAGCCCTCGATCTTTAAGGTAGTCGGCACCTCTGTCTTCCTATCCCCGGAAGCCCTCGAATGTAATCACCAACATTCGGAGTCGCACGAAGCTTTGAGAGTTAATAAGAGACTCTCTCTCTAGAAATCACTTCAACAGCATGTAAGCACTTTTTCAACAATCGGCATATGCATCAGCCATCAGCACCGAGCTCTTTCAAATGAGCTCCTATTTATAGGTAAAGTCGGCTCCTCTCCAACGGTCATATTTTACTTAAAGTTCGGAGGGACCTGTAAACGTGTCACTTAGACAACGGTTAGTTTATAACAAAATGGACGACATTGTTTTATAACAAAGTAAGTGTAACAGAATGTACGACATCGTTTTAAACTCTAACAAAAAGGTTCGGAATAGAAACTTCGGAGTGATGGTTCGGAGTGAATAAATTCAGAGTGTATAAAACAATGATAATCAGATTCTGTTTAATAGGTGAATTCGGAATGAGAATTCGGAATAGGAATTCGGAATAGGAATTCGTCATTAGAAATCGTAATGAGAATTCGTCATCAGAATTCATAATGAGAATTCATCATCAGAATTCGTAATGAGAATTTATCATCAGAATTCGTAATGAGAATTCATCATCAGAATTCGTAATGAGAATTCATCATCAGAATTCGTAATAAGAAATTCGGAATGGGATTTCTTCATTAGAATTCGTAATGAGAATTCTTCTTCAGAATTCGTATCATGAATCTAGAATAGAACTTAGTCAGAATTCATATCCGGAATTCGGAATGAAACTTCCTTATAGTTCTTGTCCAGAATCTGAATACTAAACAGAATGCTTTATATCTAAGTTTTAATGACTCCGAGAAAATGAATCTAAATCTCATACTTAAGAACAAATATGAATGAAAATATGATAAGGATAATTTTTCTTATAAAAGCGATTTTCCTTAAGAAAGCAATTTTCCTTATAAAAGCGATTTTCCTTAAGAAAGCATTTTTCCTTATAAAAGAGATTTTCCTTAAGAAAGCATTTTTCCTTATAAAAGAGATTTTCCTTAAGAAATCATTTTTCCTTATAAAAGCGATTTTCTTTAAGAAAGCATTTTTCCTTATAAAAGCGATTTTCCTTAAAGATAAGGTGTTTGTGATTTTAAAAACAAGAAGGAATGGAAAAGTCATAAGGAAAACCTTATTGACTCAACAACCACATTCTTTTTTAAACCCTTTATTTTTATCTTTCTCTTTTGTGAGGGTGTTTATAATAAAGAACACAAAAAAAACATAAAAACATAAAAAAATGAAAAAAACCCAAAATATTCATACTTACTCAACATAAATTTTTAAATTTTGTCCAACCATTTTGGGGATTTAAAAGTCATCGTTTCATCTAAAAAATTTTGTGTTTTCATAATATATTTGGATAAAGAATTTTGTGTCAATAATATTACATTTTCAATGCCTAATTTTTGATTTGGAAAATACTTTTCCTAACCCGTGAGAAATAACATTTTCATTCATACCAAGTCCAAATATGGCCATCTTTTCAAAATGTGTGTTTTCACCCTATTTTATGAGTCTTGATTTTGTGTAACTTCTTGCTTAATTTACTTCATTAGTGTGCATTAATATGATAGATGCATTTTTTGAACCACATGAGAACTACAAATTGCCAAAATATCCTCCCATTCCACTTAAATTAACCTCCCTTTTGAAATCCCCATCAAGCCTATAAAACCCTTTTCTTTGATATCCACATTACAAGCCCAATACCTTTTCTTACCCAATATCATCATGGATTTTCATTGCATGATTTTTTTTTAAATTGACGTGTGGGGGGTGAATTTCATTATGGGTATCCTTTGTTGATTTCACCATGTTATCATATTCTTGAGGGAAATAATCCATTTCAGGGTGGGGGAGAGGTTGTCATTCTGTGTGTTTTGGGAAATTTAATGTACATTCATTTAGGTAATTTTGAAAATTTTATTGACAAGTTTTCAAAAAACAATCAAATAAATAAAAATAAGAACAATAAAAAAATTGGGTTGTTTCTTGGGTAGGTCAAATATAACTAATTTTCAGACTTTGATCTTGTTATAAATATTAAAATTAGTGTAGTGAGAAAATCAATCATGGTTAGGGATATGAGTGTGAGTTCTTTTCGAACTTCAACTTTCCAAGAAAGAGAAAAAAAGGAAAAATAGAACACTTGCATTATATTCTAATGTCATGGGAGACGTTTTGGGGTTTTTAAATATTTCATACTCTCATCCCCTTCAAATGTTTTTCCTCTATTGTGTATTTCATAACACAATCATTCCACTGTAAAATATGTGTTTTCATTTCCTTCCATGTTTTACTTCAAAGAAAATGTTCATTTCTTTTTCTATATTGGGGGTTTACCCTTTTTATCTATTTCTTGGACATTATATTCCTATCATCCCATAGCCACAAAAAACCCATTAAAAATACATCTTGATTCTTGTGTACTTTGGAATGGGATTGGAAGCTGAGATCTCTTTATATCTCTATAATTTTCACTTTTGGTTGGTGAAAGAGTGAACCTCCGCAAATTAATTTTATCATCTTGTGAGGTGTGAGTTTTGAGTGTCCTCATTTTCCTTTTATAAAATTGAGCATAAAAATGAATTAGTTTTGGAACATGGTTTATCTAAAAACTTGTGGTGGAATTCAAAATAGATGAGTGAAATAGTCTAACCCTCCCCTGATTGGAAAAAACCAAATTTTAATATCTGTTGGTGAGTGAAAATGATTGTATTACGTTTTTTTATTTGTTTCACATGAGAACATGAAAAATAGTAAGTGTGGGGGAGTTGATTTTATTAATATTTTCATGACTTATTATATACACCCTTTATTGATTTTATATGAATTGTGCATAATTTGTGTGAAATAATAATGTATTAATACTTTGTATATTATTTGAGAATTTTTAGAAGTAGTTCAATTGAGTCAGTTTACTATTTTATTTATAACTCTCCCCAAAATGATAAAAATTATGTGGTTTTTGTTTTTTAGGATTACTAATTTAGTATCAAACATTACAGTAGAAGGGATCATGGGATAATTCTTTCATTTGAAGGATCACATGGACCACCCAAGATGACCCAATGAATTTGTGAAGAAACATGACCAGCCATTTTGATTGGGTTACTATTCTAAATCTAGAAGCCCAAATTTTATTAAACTATAACATATTTTCAATATTATCCAAAATTATCATGGATAAAAATTTCAGGGCCCACCACTATGAACAATGGAACCAAATGAAGCATTGATGTCTATCCCACCATTCTGTCCGAGAATTTAAATTCTTACACTATTCATGACATATCTCATAATGTAATCTTCAAATCGCGCCGATATTTTCCATTACGAAAGAGGAGAGAGAGGTGGAAATATTTTTTTATGAAATAATTTGTCTTTGAAGAAATCTTCCTATTCAAAAACCCTTTCACATTTTGGACTACAAAAAGATTGAATTGAAATGTAAAGATTAAATTTGTTTAATCAACCGGCCATAACATGGGCTCCCTAGGTCTAAATGACTTAAAATTTTGATAGTGGTCGTCAAAATTTATTATATATGACTTTGAAGAAAGATATATCCCGTGATTCGGCTATCTGAATAGCCAACATGGCGATGAAATTGGAGGGACAAATTGGGAATGAAAACTGTCCACATCCTTGGTCTATAAATGCATCCCCCTCCTCTCCTTCAAAGGGGGTGGAATTTCAGAATATATAAGAACATATTGGCACAACCAAAGACTTCACAAGGGCTTAAAGTACCTTCCATTCTAATTTTTTCACTTTATATACAATTCCTACTCTCTTTGTTTCCGTTCAGTTTCGTGTTGTTCTTCGTTTATAATCTTGTTTTTTTGTGTTTTGTAATTCTATTTTAATGCAAGTTTCTTATTCAATATCTCTTATTCTCATCCACCTTCTTTAGATTAATATTAATTTTTATTAAAATATATTTAATACAGTTGAACCCCCATCCCTTATTTTGCTTCTTCATTCAATTGAAAGTCTGTTTTTTTAATTCTCATCATTGTAAATGTGTGTGTGGTCGACACACCACTCTTTTCTTATCCATTTCTTTTTTTTCTATTCTAAATTTATCATCATAATCCTTATAACAAAATTAATAAACACCTAAATGGATGAGTAACTCTCTCATTGGGGTAAGTCAAAAGTTAGGGATGTTAAGTGATTGAGAGTATTTGCTCAATGAGTATTCGTTAATTTAAAATTGTTTATTTTGGACTTAACATGTCATGGATTAATGATATATTTTGTTTAACACGTGGTTTCCATGGATTATTGGAACCATAAATACAATACCATAAACAAGTAATGGTAATTATTAGAAACCTATGTTACGTTAAGGCTTGTATTAAAGCCTTAATACTTAGGAATTCCATTCAACATTATCTTGTGAAGTGTGCATTAATTTAAATGCAATATAAATCAAAGATCAAGGATGTCACAAGCTTAACTACTTAATGATAAACTCACCACAATATTTATCAATTTTTTAAATCAATTATAGTTAATAAATCATTTCAATTAAACTATACAAACAAACCCCCATAATCAAAATACAAAAAACTAAAAACCAAAGACTATTACAAAGTATCCTTGTCGAGGATTCGACCCGAGTGCTGCTATAAACATTAGCAGAGCACCGGAACCTTTACCGGTCGATAAGAAAAAATCGACTGTGAGTTTCAATAAATATTATATAGATCTATTAAAATGGAAACAAATTTATATATATTTATATATAATCATCATATATATATATTTATCTTCTTTAAAAAGTATTGATTGAAAAATTAATTACACCTTCCATGGTGACCGTAGCTGATATATTTGCATGAATATTGTTCTCAATTTTCAATGAATTGAATGAATTAATGGTAAATAACAATTATCCAATAAAAGATAATTTTAATATATTTTAAATAGAAAATATTCATTAAATGACTGTTTATTACCATTATTATAAATTATAAATGAAAAAAGAATTGTATCACCACAATGTGTTGGTTATCCACATGTTTTCTTGAGTGATGTTTACATCTTAAAATAGATTATAATGTTTCAAGGAATGTAGAATATTATAATTTAATAATCATATCACTTAAAAAATTATCATGTATGTTTATTATTTCCATATTAATTAACATCTATATTCAATAGTAATGAAAAAATTACACCTCTATGTTCTAAGGGTAATTCATATAAACACACAATAATTGTTTTAATTTTTATTTTGATGTCAAAGAGAATTAAATTATTTATATCATAATAAAATATAATTTATTTGTATTTATGTCTATAGATATATAATATTTAGAGGTATAAAACCCATTACTATAATGTAGAATAACCTAAATATATTTATGATCTAGTAAATATGATTAAATATAAACTGGTTGGAACACTTGATATATCCACATATTGTACATAGTAGTAGGTTATTTTATAGGCAGTAAAATATAAAACATAGAGAATTATCTCTAGAATCATAATTTGTTGTGTCTGATCAATCAATGATTATTAATTTGGTTTATTTAAAATATGTAATGGTTGTGAATTTATAAGTTAGATGATGTGAATTCTTAAAATTTCATACAATAACAATTAAATATTATTTATATCTCATTTACAAATCTGTCATAATTGATAAAATTACAGAAAAAATGAATGTCAATAAAAATAAAATTGTATAACATTATTCTTACATTTTTTATTACCTTTCCTCCAATATCATTTCATTTTAACCACATGTTATCCCATTAGACAATTAAAACAATATAAATGGTCTCTTCCCTTTCAGAGTCATGAATGTTACAAAGGTAGAAAAAATTACAAATAAATGGACCATGGTTAATTTTCAAAACTATATTCTTTTCAATCTTCTTATTCTATTAATTTTATGAATTTCAAATAATTTAATAAAATTATTGATAAAAAATATCATTAATATCATTTCTAACACTATTTATTTTATTTGGCCTTAAATACATAAAGAAAAATATTTTACATTAATATGAACTATTAAAATATCCCAAATATTTTATATATAACTATATTGTATTTTTATAACTATAAATAATTGATTTTAATTATTTTTTAATTTCTTAAATATAATATATATTTTTATTATTAGATAAAAAATTATATGTTGGTGTTTTGCCACAATTTTATGTATTTTTTTCAATAAAGAAATTTAAAATATATCACCTTGAAAAAAAATAAATTTAAACTTCTAATGTAAAATTTTATACTAAAAAATCATTAATTGGGAATTATAGATAATTATTTGAAATATAAATATCAAGAGTATGAAATTTCTTTCTTATTCCTTTCATAAAGTAATATACATAGAAATATCAATTATAGATTGACCAAAGATTACAAATTTGTATTATTTGGTGCAAATGGAAATACTCCATTTTAGAAATTTTATAATGGAAATTATTAGAGAATATTTAATGTCTTATCACACTAATTTTCACAAAAAAATTATTTATCCTTTATAGAGATAATATTATTTTCTTCTTTTATTATTAATGACCAAAAAATTCAAATGGTTGTATTTAAAAAATTTATCCTACATGGCTAAAACAAAGAATTTTATTTTATTTACATAAATTCAACATTTTTTAATAATTAATTTAAAAAATAACCTATAATATGTGATTAAAAATAGTTTTTTGATAAATTAAATTTATGTTGAAAAAATATGTTGTACTAAAATCTAGTTTAATGGTTATTGAAATGATAATAATTATATTGGGTCTTTATAAATAATTATAAAGATAATTTTGGATTTAATTTAATGTATTAAGATATTTTTCAATTAAAAGAAATGATAGTTTTATAAAAATTGACATTTTTCATTATTCTCTGAAAAATAAATTATTTTAAAACAATAAACAACATGTAACACATATATAATATTCAAAGTATGTATTTTAGAATTATTTAATTATTACATTAGAACATTATAATATTTTTTTATTCTATTAAAATCATGGGTTGATGAAGATTATTATATATAAAAATTATAGAGATTTATAAAAATAAAATATATTACTATTATATTTTAACACTTATAAGATATTAAGACTAAAAATTCCATAACTTCAATTCCAAAATTATGAGATAATTATAACTAATAATATGCTACGGTTCCAATTGATAAGAATCTTTCTAGATAGGACCATGATTTTATTAGGGAGAGATATATGTCGGGCTAATTTTTTTTAAATTATAAATCTAATAACCATAATACAATTATAATTTTTTAGTATTACATGTTAACTATCATTGAAATCGATATCAAACTTAAAATTTTATTTTTATCATTTTTAGGATCAATGAAACCCCTATGTGTTATTGAGTGGATTTCATTATCTCTAAAATTTCAATTGATATATTAGGATTCAATTGAATTATTTCTCCAAAATCATCACATCATGTTGTCATTCTGTATTTTCTTCATTATAGGGATTCAAATGAAGGCACTAGAAGACTCTAGTGAAAACTATTATTGAAAAAAGATCCAATAAATTATTTTATTGATCCTAACCATCGTTAGATTATAAAGGGAAATATATCAAAATGTAATCTATAGTTTTAGAGGTCCGATCATACTAACCATCATTCAATGAATGATACCTAGTACTAAAAATCAACTCTTTATCTGTATCCTTTTGAGGGATTCTCCAAAAACATTATGGTAAACCATGAATCCTAACTGTATATAATTAGGAATTTTCCTCAATGTAATTTGGAAAAATTAACTATATAAACAATTAAGATGATAGAGTGGGAAATTTTTTCTAATAGATATATAATTAGATTATTTTATTATAAATTTGAGTAAAACACATATTATAGTGTTTGTTTTTAATTTTTTGGGGATTCCAATGATGAACACCATGATAATATATTTTGTTTCTAATAATTTGAGGGTAGTGGTTTTTAACATTCCTAGAAACCTTTTATGTTTTATCCATAACATTATGACACAATTGTAATTGGGATAAATACTCAAAAATATCGGTATTCATTTCATCCAATAAGAAATATTCATTCAGTTATTTATATATCTTTTCAATTCTGTGATGAATATATAATGATGAAATTTGTGTCACATCATTCATCTACTTCAACTATGTTATTTATGGTACATGTAATCAATTCCCATACATTATCATTATAGCATGATCATAGTTAAACATATGAACATTCCTTAATATATTCACCAATTCCCCTTCTTCCCATTTTTACTTCATATTACTATTATAGATGGATTGTTGAACATTCATCTCAGAATTATATAATATATCCTTGTTATTTAAGAATTCAAGAACCATCTTTGGAAAATCATTTAATATTTGACATATTTCTATCATTGGAATGGAATGAAAAGCATGTTATTTGAAAATAATAGTAATGGACTCTTTTTTCTTCCATGGGTGGTGACATATTTTGTATTCAAAATCAATGATCCTACCCAACCATCTTCACATGTGAATATTAAAATATATCAATGTGAGTATAAATTTCAATATTTTATTACAAAATTATATGTCACACCATTCACCACACAGACAATGGGTCCATGTTATCAATCTAACAATTTCCACATCCAATTATAAATAATATGTGAGGTAAATCAACTTATGAAATTTCCATTAGATGGACAAATAATCATTCACCATTCCATTCTACAAGGGGAAAAATCCCAATATCTTCATTAATGCATCATTGATTATCATACATCCTTATCTACAGTAAGGTCATGTAAAAATAGTTCCTTTGATAGTACCTATCAGAAATTCTATGTAGTATTTCACAAATTTACATATATATAAGAACATAACCCCTTTCCGAGTCAGCATGGTTATTATACTATATATTATTGAAAAATCGCCCAAAACACATCAGTATTATCTAGAAAACCCATGGAAACTACACATCTATGTTTCTATTTTTGTACTTATCTATTCATCAGTAACACTTGTCATTGATTAATCCACTAATAAATATTCAATTTCCATTCTATGACCATACTATTAAATTTTTTATAAAATTTTTTATACATTTTAAATTTTTGAATATTACTTTTCATTATGACGTTCATTATTAAACATTAAAAATTTTATATATAATCCTACTATAATTTTGAATATATACGAATATATTTGGTAACGTATAAAAAAATAAAATTATTGAAATAACTATATACTCTATTCACTAATACCATAAAGAGAATAAAATAATTAGTAAGTCAAAATTGGAAAATTGTAACATCATAATGACTATACCTCATAAATATTGACGTCTTAGTTATACACATATTCTTTACCCTAAACTAATATTTTCAAAATCATAAATAAATAATGGAAAAAGATTAATCTTCTCATAATTAATCAAAAATATTTTTTTAATACATTGTAGGATTATTGTTCTTAATAGTGACATAATTAAGATTCTCATAATTAATGAAAATAGGAACTGCCCCGTCATTTAATAAAAAAAATTATAGGTTCACCCCATGGTGATTCACAAGGACAAATGAATCCCTTATAAATATTTAAATTATGAATTTTATTCAATTTTATCTACTAAATTGGTTTCATTTTATGTGGATTCTATGAAATAATATCAGCACTGAAATTGATTATTTTTTTAATATCTACAATGAGATTTGGTAGATCACCAATTGTATATTTGTAAAATAAATCAACAATCATATTTATTCTAGGATCCTATTAAATGTTATTTTTATAACAACCCATATGATTTAAATATAACTAAGCAGTAACTAATAAAATGAATATGATGGATGTAATTTCTATGGAGAGTTAATTTTCATCCTTTCATTGAAATACTAACATAAATATATTCATAATAACATATAAAACATCCCATCATCAACATTTTATAAGGGATCTATACTGAGAAAACAAATCCATTCCAAATAGTAATTCAAATCCATCTATAAGAATAACACGAATATTTTCTGGAAGTACATTCAAAAAACATATATAAGAGTGGTGATATATTATCGAGATAAAAACATTCCAATAGTGAATGTTTTTATTGAAAACAAAAAAAAAATCATTATGGTGGTGATTTGATACCATTAAAAAATTTTCATATATAATATAGTGGAATAAATGAGAATAAAATAAATAATTCTATGTCTACATATTATACCCTTTTCAAATATCATGGACATTGTATATTGGATATAATAATTCATTATTCATATCCTCTCCATAACATATTTATTTTTTTATTACCTAAATTAATTGTTAACTTATTACAATATATCAAAACATAAATTTAAAATTAATAAATTATATAAAAGTATTTTATTGTTCTATTTAGAGTCATTTTCTAGAAAGATTATATCTCTATACCCCCATTCAAATAAATCATTTCCTAAAAAGATTCATTTAATAAATTTTATATCAAGGAAGATTCTTCATTCCCTTATTCTTTTATTAATGTGTACTATTTTTATTACTTATCATCAAACCTCTTCTTCTCTTCAATTTATAAAATGATAAATGATATTTAAAATCCATCCTCCCTCTTAATAATAAATGATACTATATCATAATATTGTCGGGTTTCTGAAAAATTTATTCCTTCATATATTCAAATTAACCCCTTCAATGAAGAAGTCGATTATTTGTCAATATTATGTATATTGTCTAAATAATTATTAGATATTCATGTAATTTTATCATCATAATTACTCATATATTCTTCTCCCTTATTCATTAAATTATAGAACATCCTCTCAATTTCGGCTTCATTATCTCTAGGTATGTGTTTCTCAATTAATTTCCCATTAACGGATCTGCATTCTATGCCATCTACATTACCAACTACATTTGTTTTATATATCAATGAAAACAAGTACTGTACATATCAATTAAAAGTCTAAATAAAATGAATAATAATGAACATGGATTTTCATAAATAACTATCTAATACTTTAAATGATTACTTAATACATTTAAATAATACACCATTGTAGATCATAATTGTTCAGTGTATTTGGATTGTATGAAATAAATATTATTATTTAATGAAATATATTGGTAAATCCAATAATGATCTTCCCATATTGTACACTTTAATATAATACCCTACTAAATACATTTCATCATAATCTGAGAAATTGAAAAATAAGAAACGGTGATCTCAAATTCTTTGTATGTATATGAATAGAAGATATCATTCAATAATTAAATGAAAGAAAAATATATGAATATAGCTATCATATCATGACAAAAACATATTATTTTTTATAACTAAACAATAATAGATCATAATCATGAGAAATGGTGTAATACATTATCATTAAAAAATTCCTTCTTCAAATGTGTATCAAATCATCAAGATTAGTGAACAAGAATATATTCTCATTAAATTGTATCACAAACATAGGTATACAAACAATTTAAATTTCCAATATTCACTACCAAGATCATCAATCATTTTGGATCATTCATCATAACTTGTATCTCTTTTTGTATCAATCCCTTAATCTTATTTCCCATTATGGATCAAGACCATTGACAAATTTCCAATTATGGATCAAGACCATAAAATTGTTTCCAAATATGTTATCATGACATATAAATCCATAAACAATGAATTTTAGGGAGATATAGGTAAAATTTTTCTTAATTTATAACGTGACAGACATCGTTGGTTAAAATTTCACCACCATCATTGTTTATTACATAACCACCATTATTGGAAATAATGATACAACTATTATATGAAAAAACATTGATAATTGTAATAGAATATTAAAAAACATTATTCATATCATATCCCATGAAAATATAAATTGTTCCATAACCCATCCATCATAGCAAAACTCACTAAATGGAAATGGATCTCATAACTATCTCATCAATTCATCAAAGCATAACCCATGTAAAAGGAACATGTTTCTTAAAAATTAAATTGTTAGAATCACATGTAATTGAGTGAAATAATAAACATGAAATAATTTGATCATATATCTGTCAAAGAATCTGTAAAATAAAATGAAATCATCTTAGATGGAATATAAATTTTGAATATTAATATGAAAATTTCATGAGGAAATAGCCTTTCCATTTTGATAATTACATTTTAAAACTATAAATTATAAAAAAAATTCCAACTTCCATTTAATTTAGAATATCCTCTTAACCATATAATTTAATTCTAAAATCATTTATCAATAATGAAAAAAAATTAATTTCATGTCATACATGTTAAAAAAATATTCCTTTTACATTCCTATAAAATATAAGGCGAAATTGTTTTATAAATGACTTGAAGATTACATTTAAATCATTTTTTAAAAATAAAATAAATGTGAAAGTTTCATTAAAATCATTAGATAATAATAAAACATGCATAAATTTTTTTATTGAGAACATGGATATGGATGGGAATGGTTTTCGGCTAATGAGGGAAATGAAGATAAATTTTAATTAAAATATTATTTTCATATCCCTATCTCATTGAAAGAGTATAAACAATGGATACATGTTATATATAGAAATAACCATAGGAGAATAAAATAATATAGTTTTCATGGAGGTATAACTTGTTATTTTATATTTGATTCCATATCATAATCATACCTCATAAACAGTAGGATTAAAAGATTAAACATTTAACAATTTTGTGTCTTTAGAATCCAAAGCCCAATAAATGAATTAATATTATATGGATATAAAAATCTCATAATTTAAATGATATGTATAATAAAATAATTTTATGGGTATATATACATAATAAAAAGTTTACAAGTTGGTTATAATATATTTATCTCAAAAAAATAAATGTTATATGAAAATCTCATAACATATCTCTTGACATCCTCCATAGAATTTTGAATCTCCTTAGCTTGGAAAAACATCCTTTGGATATATTTTTAAAGAAAGTTAGTATAGTATTTTGGGAATGAAATAAGCTCTTGAACATGGATAAGGATCCCGAGGAAATATTTTTTATACTGTTGAACATGAAAAATTCCTTAATGGGTGTGAACAATAATGGGTGGATGTAGAATTTTATAATTTTATAGGAGTGGAATTATTTTATATATAAAAAAATATTCAATAATTTGAAGTCAACTCACAACATGTTCCACCAAAAATGTTAATTATACTATGGGAAAAAATATATATTTTTACAACCATCGCTACATAATTTGCATGTGTTAATCAATTTATTCCATGACATTAAAGATTATATAATATTACCATTTTATTATCCATGATGATAAATGTATTTTATATATTTACCTTTGTGATTTATCCCATAATAAAAAAAATAAAAGGATGTATATTAGAATATTTTCAAACACTTGTTGTAATAAGATATCGCAATTTGTAAAAAATCCATTGTTATTGGAAAATTAATTTTAATACAAACAGTTGTATTTTTGAAAAATCTAATTTAAAACTTAACTATTGTAAATAAATTTTACTATATTCAATATAATTTGTTAAAAATTAAAATGACCATATTAAATAAGATAAAAAAATTATTCAAAATATTGAATATATTTTAACAAATTAGACTCACAAAATAGGATTAATTTATTATAAAATTAAAAATGATTACCTGATGGAAATATGTGATTACATTGAAGAAGAACTCAAATGTGGAAAAAAAATTAAATAAATATAATATTATAAATTTATCTCAACTAACTAGATTGAATGAATTATTATATAATTTACCTTATGTTACTTATAACCAATTTTAAATGAAAATTTATATTTAAAAATATATTAAATAAAATAAAAATTATAAAATAAAATCACTACATTTTAATATTCATTGAAAAAATATTTTTTTCCAAAATTTCTAAAAGTTTCACTGAAATATAATTTTTGGAATTTAGATGAGAATATCTTTTTTCATTTTGTAAAATAAATTTTTTAATAGCTGATGAAATTTTTAATATTATTATCCACAGAATTAATTTTTTTAGAAATTAGTTTATTCATAACATATAGTAAATTTACCAAAATAACCATGTACCGTTTCATTAATATGTACTATTCATCACAAACCATTATACATATTTTTTAAAAATTGTTTATTAATCATTTTATCTCCACATTTAACCATATGGTTTTAATGGTAATATTTAAATAATGATATTAATAGTATATCAAGTTTGTTTAGAACACATTTTAGTGTCTAATTCAATATATCTGTGAAATTAAATTTATTCAAAAAGTATATTTAATAAAATATTATGGATATACATTTTACCCTCCAATAAAATTATTTTATCCCTTGATATTTTGTCACATTGGGTTAAAAAAAAGATATGTATACCTTAGTATATCCACATATTCTCATATAACATCTACAAGATAGTTGTTTCGCCTAAAAAAATGACAGTATGAGTGGTCCACATTCATATCACATTCCCTATACGATACATAATATGTATTAGATGTTCCTTATATTAAACATCATGCTCTAGTAATAATACCTAAGAGTTCAATATGAGTGAGAGTTCATGTATGTAATTTCACATGAGATATACAAGGAACACATCATGAAACTTAGAGAGATTTTGTGGAAGACTGATGTCATTAGATATATTTCTGATACGATTATGAACTAAAAGAAGGTTGATATTCATAGGACTTAATTTTTCCTTCTTTCTAAATATCATTACCATCTTTCATTTAGAAATTCATACAAACACATTATCAAAAACAGAAAATTTAAAATCTTGCTGGAGAATTTCATTTTGAATTTATTGTCAAATTTATCCATCACATAATCATTGTTAAATAGAAAAACACTGATTTTCAATTTTATCCACTGTCATTAGACACAATAGCTTTATTATCAAAAAATAATGTCATTATGTTTGTGTCATAGTCTTCAATCCATAGAGTGAATCAAAATAATCCATCATAACTATTATATGAATGTTATTATTGTATTAAAACTAAAATATATAAAGGTGATGATCTAAAAAACCTTTCTAATTTATAGATAAAAAACCACAAAAAAATCCCCTATCGATCTGATTTTTTTCATAGAATTAGCATATTTCTGATGATGATATATAGTGATAAAACTCAACACTTAATTGAGAGGCTGGTGAAAATATTTCATGAACATAAATGTTAATAATAGATCCAATTTTAATATAATATAATGTCGAATTCTTTGAAAACATACCGAATTTTTCTTATTTATCATAGAAATACATTATATAGATAAATATTCTTTGAATTTGTTGATGTTTTGTGAGTTAATATGGAAATATACTACAACACATATTAAATTGTTCCCTATAAATGTATTGGGAGCCCTAAATAAAAAAATCCATTGTAATGTCTCCAATTTACATTTTGTTATTCACAATGGTTCTAAAATCATTATATAATTTTGTTTCTCATCTATATCAAGGGATAATATCAAGAATTAAAACAAATTATATAAAATATCACCCTTCTTTCCATCACACATGAAATAATCTTTCATATTCTAATAGATCTAGGTACCTATCAGATGAATATATAGTGAATAACTATGATCATTATATAAAATTCCCTTCATATTATCATTCATGGATGGAACACCGACATGATTTTGGAATGCTAATATTCTATCAAAATCAAGGATGAACTAAGGAAAAATCTTCACCTTCTTCGGCAGCTCAATATCATCATTTTATGGAACTTTAATAATATCTGTGATAGCTGGACAGACATGCAATTGAGAAACACAATATTTTTCCCCTTATGTATGGATTTCAAGATCCATCATCTTTAAATATATAAATATTGGATATTATTTATCATTGTCATGTATATTCTAGAATGATCTTTTTAACTCGAAGCACCACCCATTGTTCTCTTTCATAAGCTGGTAATGTATTGATCATTATTAATCATTATTAATATCCAAATATCTTATATAGAGCATGTTAAAATTAATCTTTGAAAATATATAATATAATCATTATTTATCATTATAAATATAAAATTTTAATCTGTAATGATAATTCATTCATATATTAAATGAAAAAATTCTCACATCTGACTCCAAATCATGAGTTTGGTGATTTTAATCGTGAACCACCAAGTGTGATGAGGAATATTCTACAACCATATCATTCTACATGAGAACACATCCCAATCTGTTATTGAATGTGTCACTATATATTGAAAACACTTATCCTCTACATGATAATGTAAATATTTGTGCATTGACAAATCTACTCATCTTCTCATTAGAATTTTACTAGAACTCAATATTCACGAATAAATTATATAAATTTTGAAAAAACATTCTTAATGGATTATAGTAAATATAAATTTTCCACAAAAAAAATAAACAATATCCATCAAATTATTGAATAAATCAGATCTCAATCATAGTGGTTTGTCTGGACCAACATTTAATAATTTCTATTTAAATTGATCCCCTAATAAACACTCCCTTGATATTAGATGACATAAAAATTAATCTTTTTAATTTAAAAAATTATTTTCATGCAATGTTTTCATATATATTCGTTATTCATTAGTCTATTAATAAAATTATAATTTGACATTTATTTTAACCATTTCATATTCTATAAATAAGAATTTCATCAATAATAAATACCTAGAACATATCCTGGTATTATCGAAATGATTTATTAATTAATTCAATAGAGATAGGTAAAAAATTGGTAAGAACTAATTGAAACACTATAACATAATATGGTTCATAAATTGTAAGGAATGTTTTTTTGGTTATATCTTCTTGATTTAGTGTTAATAGTTGATATTCATAATAGAGGTAAATCTTATATATGTGTTGTGATACACAAACTTGATAAAAAAAGTAATCAAAATTAGTTAGAGGATATATATTCCTTTTAGTGATTTTTTTATTTTCCAGATAATCATTGAATGGTCACATTGAGAACTATTTTATCCAAACTATGATAAATGGTTCACTCCATAGTGAGGTAGTTGGGAATGTAAATAATTAATCAAGATTATCTTAAGGTATTTTGTTCAATTATTACAACCCAATTGTTGTCATTCTATATGGAGTCATCCAAATGGATGAAATACTATGTATGAGAACTATTGAGTACAAAGAATTAAGATTTAGTGGAAGTCAAGAAAACACTCTGGAAAATACATCAATAAAGTAATTAATAATATCCTAATATTATATTTCTAGATTCCTATAAACCATTAGTGAAAAACTGTTTTTTATAAATAAGAATTAAGACCCAAAAGGTAATATTGATTCAAATTTGATGACATTCATCATCTTCATTAAGATAAATGAAAATGGGTTCATTTTGAATATGAAATGTGACTTCACTTCCCTATTAATTAAAATTTGGTCAATATTAGTGACACCTGTATTTGATCAAAATAACCTCAAATTCAACTAAAAATCGAATTAAAATAATTGCATAAATAATGTTCCCACCAAAATACTTATGAGAGAACTATAGACTTTTGATGACACAATCATACCATTAGTAGTTCGTAACTCTATCATCGGATATTACCATATAATATCTAATTCAATAAAAATTTAAAATTTATTAAATACAAAATAGTTGGTAGATTTAGAATCAAATAATACATTATCCATTATAGAGTCTATGATAAACGTACCATTCATCATGTCATTCTCATAACCCACATTAGATGTTTTAATTTAATGATACTTACATTTATCATCATTAGGATTATGTTATTTACAATATTAATTAAAAACCATTGTATTCATGCACTATATAGAATAAAGAATAGTAAAATTGCATTTTAAGTATTTGATAGTGGGCAGTGAATTATTTGGAATTATCTTCTCTTAAATTTTAGAAACTATGCTATCAATTGCATTTAAATATACATAATCTCTATGAACCATAATTAACCATTTAAAACACCTCTTTGTTACATTAAATTATATCATTTGATGTCTTATCCCATGATTCTCACATGAAAATGGATGGAATATATTTCCATTATGTTATTTATTCTCATTTATAGGAAACATGATCATACTATTATTATTTAACATAGGGGAAGTATTGGAATAATAAATTTAATAATCCTCCTTGTTATTGTATTGGAAAATTAAAAATTGCCTAAAAATAATTTTATGGATAAATCCTTTCAAATATTTGGTTTTAATCCACAAAATAATAAAAAATTTCTTCTTTTAGGTGTGATGAATAAAAATGATTTATTTCTTTCTTGAATTTGAAAATTATCTTTATAGTTGTAAATAGATTTACAACCCATTTTATTAGTTTCGATTAATTATTTATCTAAATTTTTTTGATTAATAAGTAGAAATTAATTTGTCACAAATACACTATTAGAATTACAAAAATCTATTTATTCATTCAATTAATGTTCCCTCGTGTTCTTCAAAATATTCCACCACTAATTAGCTTAAAATTAAAATTGATATAGAGGCAAAATAGACAATTAATGCACATAACAACTAGATAATGGAAAATGTCATTTTAGTAGTAAAAATAGATTTATCAACTAAGGGATTTAAAAAATCACTAAAATTGTGTTGGAATTTCCTCATGAAGGATTCAATAAAACAAAATTCAACCCTTTTATCATTAGTAAGATCAATGTAAATTATATATTGAGAATGTTATGTGAGTGTAAAAATTATATATATATATATATATTCATAAAATCATATATTTTGTGTTATTAGTTAGAAAATCCATTCATTTCCCATCACATTCAGTATTAAAATGTTTCCATCTTGTTATGTCCATTGAAAGAAACCAAATATTATTACATGGGAGAAAATAATCATAGTAAATAAACATAGTCTATTAGAATCAATTTTATTGTTTAAAAATCAAAAATCATTA
Organism: Viscum album; assembly: GCA_963277665.1. Taxonomy (NCBI): domain Eukaryota; kingdom Viridiplantae; phylum Streptophyta; class Magnoliopsida; order Santalales; family Viscaceae; genus Viscum; species Viscum album. The sequence goes on along the minus strand of OY728126.1, from coordinate 1,656,340,770 downwards.
TTTTAAATCAATTATTCATTAACATTTTTCATTAATTATCATCATATATTCAAATCATTAATTATTTTTTTAATAATATTATGATTTAAACGTATCATATCCCTTAGGATCCATAAAATATTTGTGTAGTAAGGCACATTGTATTGTTCCATTTTATATTAGTGTTATGCCTGAAATGAATTTTTTTATGTTATAAACCCTAGGTATATATTTTACGGGAAAAATAAACATATAGTATCTATAGATGGATGAGTTTCAATGAAAATCACAAAATATATTCCTTGAAAACACTTTTTGATGTTATCATATACATAATATTATCTTAAGGGTTCAAAAAATGATAACGCATCCTTGTTACAATAGGTTATATAAGTATTACCTTGATACCATCAATAACGACCCAGTATTTTCATTAATATATGTCACACAAATTATAGGAATATTCAATAAAACTCATAAATATAATCCAAATGACTATAATATTTTTGTTTTCTAAGAGTGTATGTACATTATATTCATATTTAAAGAAGATAAATCATATATCCCATAATTTTATTTCCCTGGTGAAATTTCCTAAAAATAAACCACATAAATGAATTCTTTATAACATTGGTAAATGAAACAAAAAAGTGTAACTTCAGATCCAATATAAAGGGATTCATGGTAGATATCATTTTATAATCATATGGAATAATAATATAAGACTAAGGGTAATAAATCTGAAACATAACTTACAATGTTAGTATAAAACAAATCATAGATCCTAAAGAGTGGACATGTCCTAATCCATTATCATTCCCAAAAACATAATTCATAATAGTTTGAAATAACTAAAATTCTAGAAAAATAATCTCATATAATATAAATTTTTGCACCAATGTTGGTATATAAATTATTTCAATTTTCAAGGATAACTATCAAGACCATAAAACATTGTATATATTATCTCAAAACCTATTTAACATAATTGATACAACCCATCAACTAATATGCCATTATTGTTCAAGCCAATCATCATGTTTCCCATTGTGAATGAATCACATTGAATTACATACTATTGTTATATCCTATGATAATATTCATTACACATTACATCAAAGGGAGATTTATTTCCCACCCATCCACAGTTAAGATGTGGCCACCATCCATAGTTATAACAAAATCACCATCATTAGTTATATAAAAACCATTTTACTTTGTTATAAGGATAACACTGTCACAAATTTAAAAACCATACAAATGTGTGTTGAAAAATAAATAAATATACTCTTATACATTCCAATGAAAATAAATATTATCTTCAAAAAATTCTATCAACACATAACACATAGAAAGGAAATGGGTATCTTAATTATATCATAAATTTATCATACCAGAATATGTGGAAAAGGAAAAGGTTTTATCAATATCACATCATAAATTTCACAAAACATAAAGTGAAGGAAAAAATAATGTACTTTTAGATCATATCCCATGTAATAGATATATATCATAAATTGATTTCATATTAGATATAAAATAATTTCTGAATATCATTTGGAATAGTTTAGGGGAAAATTTTCTTTTCCACAATGCAAATCAGTACATAAACCCAATATTTTTTTTAAAAAAAATTCAAAATATTATTAACTGAAAATAAATTGTAAAATGTGTATTTGAATCATTAAATAGTTGATTGGTTACAAAAGAATCAAATTTCATTACTTTTGTACATGTAAAAAGAAATATTCAATTCAAATTTTGGAAAATTCTAATAGGGATTTTTTTTAAATGATATTTAAATTTTACATAATATAATTTTCATAAACACAATCAGAGAAAAAAATATATTTACATAATAATTGGGAAATATTAGAAATATTATTTAAAAGGTTCTTTAGAAAATATATAAATTTTATAAATGGGGATTTCAATTGAAGATAGAAGTTGTAGTACTAAAATATTTTGGTATATAACCTTATGTTTGTGCTATATGTTTCTAAATTATATTGGTGAATTATATGAGTGATTGAAGAACATTTTGAGTGTTTTGGGCTTAATGGGAAGGTGCACAAGATGCACACAGTTTTTCCAAACCCTACGGAAATCCTAGTAAAAACCATGTGATGTTGAATATTATTTACAATAGCATATTAATGGTTTGTGAATGGCTAGGGAGACAATTTGGGGATATCTATAAGTTAGTATCTAACGCATAGTTAGCGCACTATTTTCTTAACCCTATAGCATAACCATGCGTGGGGTAAAAAAACTCATCCTAAACATTGAATCTTGGTTGGTCTTGCTATTAATCCCATATTTTGGGCCCCAAAATGGTATATATATCTATATTTTTCTTTCCCCTATGACCATATAATGTTCTCACATCGATCTTGCGGTGATTTCCATGCTTCCCATGGCGATTTAATTCTATATTCTTGAGGTATGTGACCATTCGTCATCAGTCTTTATAGGTTTGAAAGGTCTAGATTGATTTACATCTAATTTACTATCAGAATCTTTTATTTATTTCCATTATTGGAATATATAAGATAGTTAATGACAAATAATATAATATTTTATCTTTATTGTTAGGAGAATAGATTTAAGGATACTTCATGGACAATCGACCTGATTTTCCTGAGCAATCTTCGTCCATTTTAGTTTTTTGTCAAAACCATTGTGGTAGGTGTCTTAAATTTTGAATACTCTTGGTATAAATAAATAGAATGATATAAAATTTATTACGGAGAGATATATGTATGGATCATATTTAAAATGATTAGAAATTCGATAACCATCATCCTATTATATTTTTATAGTATTACATGTTTACTATCATTGAAATTGATATCAAAGAAAACATATTATTCGTAACATTTTTTAGGTCCAAATATACCCCTATGTGTTATTGAGTGGATCTAACTATATAAAAAGTTTTCATTGATATATTATGATCCAATTGATCTATTTCTCCAAAATAATCAAATCATGTTGTTATTTTTTACTTCCTTCTATATAGGGATTCATATGATGACACTTGAAGACTCGAGTGAATCCTATTGTGGAAAAAATATCTACTATAGTATGGTATTGATCCTAACCATCATTGAATTATAGAGAGAAATATATCAACATTTATTCTATAGTTATAGTGGTCCTATCAGAGTAATCATTATTCTATTTATGATACCTATTACTAAAAATCAACTCACTATCTATAGCCTAATGAGGGTTTCTCCAAAAAAAAACATTATGGTAGACCATAAATACTAATTTTATATAATTGGTAGTGTTCCTACATGTAATTTAAAATAAAATTAACCAAATAATCAATTAAGATGATAAAAAGGGAAATCTGGTCTAATAGAGATAATATTAGATTATTTTATAAGGTAATTTTCAAAGACACGAATAATAGTGTGTCTTTTAGATTATTTGGGGAGTCTGACGATGAACACCATGTTAATATATTATAATTTATATTCATTTTATGTTTATGGTTTTACCATCACCATAACATTAAATGTTTTATCCATAACATGATGAAATAATAGTAATTGGGTTAAATACTCCAAAATATCACTTTTCATTTTATCCCATAAGAAATAAACTTTTAGATCTCTATATATCATTATAATTATGGGATGAATATATAATGATAAACTATGTTTCTCATCAAACATCTCCTTCAACTATGGTATTTATGGGACATTAAATCAGTTCCCAGACCTTATAATTATAACATGGTCATAGTTAAACATATGAACATTTCTCAGCTTCTTCTCATATTCTACTTCTTCACTTTTTGAAATCTTATTCCCATTATGGATATATGTTTGACCATTCATCTTGTAATTATACAATATATCCCCATTATTATGGAATTAAATAACCATCATTTGAAAATCAATTAATATTAGGATTTTTCCAATCTTTATAATGGAATAACTAGCATGATATTTCTGACTAAGAAAAATGGATTCCTTTTTTTCCTTCCATGGGTTGTAACATATTGTTTATTCAAAATCCATGATCAAACCCAACCATCTTCACCTATGAATATTCAAACATTTCAATGTGAATATAAATTTAAATATTTTATGATAAAATTAAATGTCACACCATTCAACAAACAGAAAATGGGTCTATTGAAAAAATGTAACAAATTCCACTTCCATGTCTATATAATATGAGAGGTAAATATTCATATGAAATTTCAATTGGATGGATAAATATGAATTCACCATTATATTCTACATGGGAACATATCCCAATACCTTCACTAATGCATCATTGTATATCCTAAATTCATAGAAATAGTATGGAAGTGTAATAATAGTTTTATTGAGCATCCATATGATTTATTCTATAAATATTTTCTCACATTTGTCTATATATAAGAACATAACTCTATTCCGAGTCAACAAGGTTATTGTACTATATATTAGTAAAAATTCCCCAGTAACATTTCAGTATTATCTAAAAAACACATGAAAACTACAAGTATTATTTTCATTTGATGTTTTCATTTATTTAATAATAACACTGGTCATTCAAGAATAAACTGTTAAATATTCAATTTACATTATATGAACATAAAATGAAAATTTTTAAATAAAATTTAATACTATGTGAATTTGGAATATTAACTCTCATCCTCAAGTTCATTAGGAAAGTTTTATAATTTTATATATAATCCTAAAATAATTTTGAATATATAAGAATATTTATGGTAATGTATAAAATATAAAATTTACTTAAACCACTATATACTATATTCATTAATCCCATAAAGTTAATATGATATTTAGTAAGTCAAAATTTGGTTTTGGTAAATTCATAATGACAATAAGTCATACAAATTGATTCCTTACTTATATATATAATTTACCCCATACTAATATTTTAAAAATAGAAAATAAATAATTGAAAAATATTCAACTTCTAATAATTAATCAAATAGAATTTTAGTATACTTTATAGGATTATTAATCTTAATAGTGACTTAATTAAGTTTAGCATAATTAATGAAAATAGGAATTGGCCCATTATTGGACATAAAAATTTTTTAGGTGCACCACATGGTGATTTACTAGGAAAAATTAATCCCTTATCAATATTTTATTAGATATTTTTATTCAATTTTATCTACTAAATAGGTCACATTTTATGTGGATTCAATTTAATAATATTATCACCAACAGTGATCCTTATTGAAAACTCAATATCATGTTTCTATGGTTGACCAAGAGTGTATTTTGAAAGAAAATCAATGATCATATTTGTTATATGAACATATTAAATGTTATTTTTATCCCTAACCATATAAAATGAATATCACTCATGGGTTAGTAATAAAATGCATATGACGGATGTAATTTCTATGGAGAGTAAATTTTTATCCATTCATCGAAATACTAACAAAAATTGATTTATAATAACAAATATAACATCCCTTTATCAAAATTTTGTAATGGATCTATACGGAGAGAGAAAATTCATGCCCAAAAGTAATTCAAATCCAATTATAAGAATAATACCAATATTTCTAAGAAGTACATTAAAAAATATATATTTTAAAGGTGATATATTATCGAGATTAAAACATTCTAATAATGAATGTTTTTAAAGAAAACTAGAATCATATCATTATTGTGGTGATTTGATACATTCAAATAAATTTCATATATAATATATTGGAAAAAATTGGAATCAAATGATTCATTTCTATGTCAACATAATTTTACCTTTTATCAGTATCGTGGACATTATATATTTGATATAATAAATTTTTACTTATATCCTCATAATGTCCTATTTAGTTATATTTTCCCTTAATGAAATGGGAACATATTACTATAATTCAGCATCAATTTAAAATTAGTTCATTATATAGATGTGTTTTATTATTTTATTCATAGTCATTTTCCATAAAGACCATATCTATATAACCCCATTCAAATAAATCATTTACAAGAAAGATTCATTTAACAGTATTTATATCATGGAAGATTCATCATTTCCTTCTTTTTTTAACATGTTGTATTTTTATTCGTTCTCATCAAATCGGTTCTTCTAATAAATTCATAAAATAATAAATGATATTTCAAATTCATTCTACCTCTTAATCATACTTCATAATACATCATAATATTGTTGTTTTTTAAATAATTTATTCCTTCGTATTTTAAAATTAACCCCTTAAAAAATTAAACTATTATCTTTTAAATATTATGAATATATTATAAATCATGATTAGATATTTATGTAATTTTACCATCATAATATGTTATATATTCTTCTCCCTTATTCACTAAATTATATAACATTCTCCCAATTTCAACTTCATCTTCTTAAGTTAAGTGTTTCTAAATTAATTTCCCATTTATTGTTCTGCATTCTATGCACACTACAATACAAACCTCTTTGGTTTTCTAGATCAGTGATAGAAATTAATATACATATCCTTTAAAATAAAAATAAAAATTAATAATATTGAACATGTATTTTCATAAATAAATATCAAATATTTTTAATGGTTATTTAATACATTTTAAAAAGGAAAGATCGTAAGCCATAATGGATTAGTGTATTTGGAGTGTATGAAATAAATTTTATTTATTTAATGAAAAATATTTAGTAAATCCTATAATGAAAATCCAATTTTGTACTCTCTATAATAATACCTTACCTTAATCATTTCTTCAAAATCATAGAAATTGAAATATAAGAATGGGTGATCTCAAATTCATAGTATGTATATGAATTGGAAATATAAATCTATGCTCATAAAAAAAGAATATAAGAATACATTTATGATATCATGAACAAAACATATAATTTTTATAACTAACCAATAATAGATCATAATCATGAGAAATGGCTTAATTCATTATCATTACAAAATACCATCTTTATATGAAAATTAAATCTTCAATAATAGTGTATAATAATGTCTTCTCATAAAATTGTATCACCAACATAGGTATATATACCATTTTTTTCCTATATTAACTAAAATGTTCATTAAACATTTAGTATTATTAGTCACAAGTTTTTTCTCATTTTGGACCAATCCTTTCAACCTATTTCCCATTATTTATCATGACCATTAACCAATTTTTAATTTTGGATCATGCTCATGAAAATTTTTCCCATTATTTTATCATGATATATAAATCCTTAACATATGAATTTGAGGGTGATATATGTATAATTTTTCATAATTTATAATGTGACAGCCATCCTTGGTTATAATGTCACCACCAGCATATTTTATAACGTAACTAATGTTATTGGTAAAAATCTAAAAACTATTATATATTTAAAAACAGTGATAAAAGTTATATATATCCTGAAACATTATTCATATCATATCCCACGAAAATATAATGTATCCCATAAACCATCTATAATTGCATAACATGCTGAATGGAAATAGTTATTATAGCTACCTCATTAATACATTACATAATAACCCATGGGAAATGAACATGTTTCATAAATAATACTTGATAATAATAATATATCATGAAAATAAAGAATAAACATGAATAAAATTTATCGTGTACCGATTAAAGAATAATTTAAATAAAAGGAAATCATATTAGATGGAAAATGTATTTGGAATATCATGTGAAACATTTCTTAATTAAAACCGTGTTTCCATTTTAAAAATTACTTTTTACAACTATAAATTTTAAAAAAAATCCAAATTTCCATTAAATTAAATATATCCTTGTATACATATAATGTAATGCTAAAATCATCAATGAATAATGATAACAAAAAATTCAATTCATGTCATACACGTTAAAACAAATATTAATTTCATATTCCAATAAAATCCTTGATGTATTTTTTTGGTAAAAAGACATTAATATTCCATTAAATCCATTTTTTAGAAAATAAAATATTGGTTAAAATATTATTAAAAACATTATATAATAATAAAAACACACATAAATTTTTCTTTATAAAACATGGATATGGATGAAAATGGTTTTCAACTAAAGAGATAAATGAAGATGACTTTTCATAAAAATATTCTATTTATATCTTTATCCCTTTTAATGAGTATAATGAAATGAAACATGTTATATATAGAGAAACCCATGGGAGAATAAAATTATTTAGTTTTCTCAGAGGTATAACTTATTATCTCCTATTTGATTTCATATCATAAACAAACCTCTTAAATAGTGGGATTGAAATATTAAACATTTACCAATTTTGTGTCTTTAGAATCCTAAGACCAATGAATGAATTATCATTATATCGATATGAATATCCTATAATTTTAATGATATGGATAGTAAATTAAATTAATGGGTATATTTACACCATAAAAGTGATATAACTGTGGTATAATGTATTTATCTTATAAAAATAAATGTTATATGAAAATCGTGTACCTTATATATTGACATCCACCATACATGTTTGAATCTCCTTATCATGGAAGAAGCTCCATTGGATATAAATTTAAGGAAAATAAGGATACTATTTTCGGAATGAATGAAGCTCTTGAACATGGATAAAGATCATGGGGAGATATTATGTATAATGTTGACCATGAAAAATTCTTTAAGTGGTGTGAACAATAAGGTGTGGAAGTAAAATATTATAATTTAGTAGAAGTGGACTTTTTATATATATATTAAAATATTCAATATTGTGATTCCTCCCCACAACATATTTCTAAAAAATGATAATTAAACTATAGGTGAAAAAATATATTTTTACCCTCATCCCCACATAATAATAATGTGTCAATCATTTTATTCCATGACCATAAAGATTATATATTTTAACCATTATATTTTCCATCACAATAAGTGTTTTTTATATATTTAGCTTTGTGATTAATCCCATAATAAAAAAATAATAGGCTATATATTATAATATTTTTAAACACTTATTTTAATAATATATCACAATTAGTTAAAAAATCATATGTATATGGAAAATTAATATTAATACATGGACATGTAATGTATAAAATCTCATTTTAAACATAAATATTGTAAAAAAATTCCTATTTTAAATAGTATTCGTTAATAAAAAATAAAATGACCTTATTAAATAAGATAAAAATTCATTATTCAAAACAACATATTTATTTTAACATAATAAATTCATAAAATCAGTGTATTTTAATATTAAATTAAACTAATTTATGTGATGGGAAAACATGTTTACATTGAAAAAGAACTCAAATGTGAAAATGAATTTAAATTAATATAATATTACAAATTTATCCCAATTAAGAATATTGTATGAATTATTATATCATTGAACTTCTTTTACTTATAAACTATTAAAAATGAAAATTTTTCTTTTTAAATACCTTAAATTAATTGAAAATTTTTAAATAAAATAATTTTTTCTAGTATTTGAAAAAAAAAATTACTGAAATATCACAAAAATTCACGCCAATATAATTTTTTAAATTTATATGTAAATAACTATGTTTATTTTGTAAAATAAATTTTATAATTGTTTAATAAATTTTTTTATTATGTTTATCAAAAATTAAATTTTTTATAAAATAGACTATTCAAAACATATAATAAATTTACTAAAATAATCATATACCTTTTTATTAATATGTACTAATAATCTAAAACCATTATAAATATTTTTGAAAACATGTTTACTAATTTTTATATATCAACTTTTAACTATATGGTATTAATGGTAATATTTAAATAATGAATAATAGTATATCATTGTTCTACAGTACACCTTGTTGTGTGTAATTCAATATATTGGTGAAATTACATTTATTCAAAAAATTTATTTCATTAAATATTATGGATTTACATTATACCTCCCCCCCCAATAAAATTATTTTCTCCATTGAAATTTTGTATCATTCGTTCAAAAAAACAAAGATACTTCTTCCTCAGTATATCCAAAGGTTCCCAATTAGCATCAACTTGATGGTTATTTCGCCAATAAACAATGATAAGCTGAGTGATCCACTTTCATATCACATTATCTAGAAGATATATAATCTATATTGGATGTTCCTCAAAATAAACATCATGCACCAGTAGTAATACCTATGAGTTCAATATGCTTGACAGTTAATGAATGTACTTCGTCACGAGATATACATGGATAACATCATGAACATAAGATATCTTCTGTGCAAGACCCGACCAATTAGATATATTTCTGATATGATCATTAAATAAAAGTTCGTTGATATTCAATAACATTTTTTCCTTCATTCCCAATATAAATACCATCATCCTTTTAGAATTTCATACTAACTCATTATCACCAACACCAAATTTTAATTCATGATGGTGACTATAATAATCAATTTAATTTCAAATTTATCCATCATATAATAATTATTAAATAACCATAACCCATTTTTCAACTTTTTCCTCTTTCTTTGGTCTCAATATATTTATTATTAGAAAATCATGTCAATATATTTCTGTTCTAATATTCAATCCATATATTGAGTCATAAGGATCCATCAAAACAATTATATAAATGTTTTTATTATATGAAAATTAAAATAGATAAAGGTGTTGATCAAAACAAACATTGAAATTTATAGAAAAATATCACAAAAAAATCCTCTATAGATTGAATTTTTCTGTTAGAATTACATTATTTCTGATAATGATATGTAGTGATAAAACTCAACATTGAATCTAGAGGCAGGTGAAATAATTTCTAGAACATTAATGTAAACATCAAATCCTTTTTTATATAATATAATGTGTAATCCTTGAAAACAAACCAATTTTTTTTCTTTATCCTATAAATACATTATATGGATAAATATTCTATGAAATTGAAGATGTGTCCCAATATTTTATATATATCAACTATAACTCATATAGAATTATTCCCTATAGATGTTTTGGGGTGCCTAATTAAAAAACCCTTGGTAATATATTCCTATTTACATTATGGTATTCATAATGGTTATAAAAACTCCATATAATTTTGTATATAATATTTAACATGGTGGAATATAAAAAACTTTAAATAAATAATATATAATATCACCATTCATTCCTTCTCACTAGAAACAATATTCAAAATTCTATAATATCTTTGTACCTCTAGGATGAATATATAATGAATAACTATGATGAAGTTATAAAATCCCGTTTTAAAATCAAGAGTTGATCGATCACATACACGATTATGGAATCTTACAATTCTATCATAATCAATGATGAACTAAAGACCAATCATTAAATTTTTCGACACCTCCACATCATCATTTTATGGCACATTAATAATCATTATTATATCTGGAATAACTTTTAATTTTTAAGGACAATATTTTCTCCTTTTAATAGGATTTATAGATCCATCATCTTCAAATATAAAAATATTGGATATTATTTATCCATATCATGTATATTCTAGAATGATCCTTTTATCTCGAAGAATCACCCCTTTTTTCTTTCCCAAGGTGATAATGTATTGAGCATTAATAATAAATATTCATATCCAAACATCTTATATAGAGCATGATGAAATTATTCTGTGCTAATATATACTGTAATCATTTTTATTAGTATAAATATAAAAATTTAATCAATATTGATAATTCATTAATATATTGAATGAAAAAAATCTTGCATCTGACTACAAATCATGAGTTTTGTAATTTTTACCATGAACCATAATTTTTGATGTGGAATATTGTACAACAATTTAATTCTACAAGAGAACACAAACCAATCTATTATTGGATGTGTCACTATATATTAAAAACTTTTATCCTCTACAAGGTAATGTAAATATTGTTTCACTGAATAATATAATCTTTTTCTCTATGTAATTTTACTAGAATTTAATATTCAAGAGGAAGTCATAAGACTTTTGAGAAAAATTATTATAATATTATAGTAAATAGAAATTTTAAATAGAAATAAAATATAATATAATCATCAAATCGTTGAAAAAATAATACCTCGATCATAGTCGTTGTTCTCGCATAACATTTAGTAAATTCAAATTTAATTTATCGGTTAATAAACAATCCATTTATATTAGATGAAATAAATATTATTCTTTTTCTTTCCCTAATTAAACCTATGATTTTGTTTTCAAATTTCTTCCCCATTCTTTATTCCTTTAATAGAATTATAATTTGATGTTTATTATCTCTATTTCATATTCAATAAATAAGAATTTCATCAATAATAAATACCTCAAACATATATAGGTAATATCTCAAGGCTCTGTTAATTAAATCCATGTAGATATGTAAGGAATTTGTAAGAACTAATTGCAACACAATATAATAATCGGATTCATAAAATTTTAGGTATTTTTTCTATTAAATATCTTCTTTATTTACAGTTAATTGATGATATTCATAATAATGGTAAATCTTATAAATGTTTTGTGATACACACACTTGATAAAAAAAGTAATCAATATTATGTAGATGATATATTTTCATTTTAGTGACCTTTTTATGTTCACTATAATCATTGAATGGTCACTTTGAGAAATATTTTATCCAAACTAGGATAATTGTTATACTCCATAGTGATGCATTTGGAAATATAAACAATTTATCATGAATCTATTTATGGATTTTATTCCCTTTTTACAACTCAATTTGAGATATTATATATAGAGTCTTCAAAATGGGTGAAACACTTTGTATGAGATCTTTTGTGAACAAATAATTATGATTTTGTGAATGTCAAGATAACACCTCTCAAAACACATCAACAAACTTCTTAAAAATTTTCTTATATTTTCTCTAGATTAATATAACCAATTAGAGACAAATTTTCATTTATAAATAAGAAATAAGTCCCAAAATGTTTGATTTATTCACATTTGATATCATTCTTCAACATTACTATGATAAATAATAATGTGTTCTTTATCAATATAAAATTTTACTTCACCTAACTATAAACTAAAATTGGTTCAATTTTACTGATACCATCATATGATCAAAATCACCACAAATTCAACAAAAAATTGAATGAGATGATTTGCAGGAATAATGTTCCCACCAACATAAATATGAGAGAACTATATACTTGTGATGAAACAATCATACCATTAGTAGTTCATAACTCTATAATAATATATAACCATATAATAAGTAATTTTATATGCTTTTAAAATTCCTTGGATACAAAATTCTTTACATATATAGAATAAAATAATTCATTATCCATTCTAGATTTTATTATAATTATACCATTCACCCTTACATTCTCAAAACCCACATTGAATGTTTTAATTTCACGATACAGACATTTATCATCATTTTTATTTTTATATTTACACTAAAAAATAAAAACCATTGTATTCATGTAGCAGATAGAATAAATACAAATCAAATTGCATTTGAAGCATTAGAGAGTGGGTGGTGAATTATTAGGAATATTATTCTCTTATATTTCAATAACCATGACATGAATCCCATTTAAATATCCATAAGATTTATTACCCACCGTTAACCATTTAAAACACATCCCAATAACATTAAATTATTTCCATTGATATTTCATCCCCCATTTCTGACATGAAAATGGATGGATTTTATGAACATAATGTTATATATTCTCATTTCTATTACACATGTTCTTAATATTATTATTTAATTGAGGGGAATGAAAGGAATATCCATTTTATAGATCCTCCATGAGTCTACTTGTAAAATTTCATATTATCTAAACAAATTATGTTATGGATAAATACTTCAAATTATTTGGCTTTAATCCACAAAATAATCAATCTTTTCTTCTTTTAAGAGTGATGAATAAACGAGAGTCATTTCTTTCTTGAATCATAAAATTATCCTTATAGTTGAAAATATATTCACAACCCATTTTATTAATTAATATTAATTCATTATCTATCAATGTTGGATTAACTTGAAGAAATTAAATATTAACAAATACATTAATAAATTTACCAAACTCTATTTATCAATTTATTTAATGTCCCTTATGTTCATGAAAATATTCTACCAGAGATTAGCTTCAAATTACAATTGATAAAGATCAAAAATAAAAATTTAATCCTCCCAACAACTAGACAATGGAAAATATCATTTTAGAGGAAAAAATAAACAGATAAACAAATATAAGATTTGAAAAGTCACTAAAATTATGCCAAAATTTCCTCATAAATGAGTAAATAGAACACTATTCCACCATTTTATCGTTTGTAATATCAATGTGAATTATATATTGAGGATGTTATGTGAGTGTAATAATCATATATATATATATATATTCAGGTAGTTATATCTATTTCTTAACCAGGTTTAAAATATTTTCATTGTCCATAAAATCAGTATTAAGATAGTTCTATTATGTTCTATTGATTAAAAGAAACTATAAATTGTAACATGTGAATAATAATAATAGTGAAAAAACAATTTATTAGACAATTATTCATAGGTTTTCAAAAACAAAAACCATTCTTTGAAATAAACTAAACATTAAAATTTTCCTTCAATGATCATCATCTATTCAAATCCATCTTTATTATTTTAATATAATTATGATTTAAAAAATTCATATATCATAGTATTCTTTAAATAATTGAAAAGAAAGGTACATTGTAGTGTACCATTTAATATTATTTTTATGCCCGACATGAATTTTATGGAGTTACAAACTCTAGGTATATCTTTTTCTGACAAAATAAACATATTGTATACAGAGAGGGATGTGTTTCAACAAAAATCACAAAATATCTTCCTTGAAAGCACATCAGTAAGTTATCCTATACATAGAATTATCATAATGGTTTTAAAAATGATTAATCATCTTAGTTTCAATAGGTAATATAAGCATTACATTGATAACAACTATAACGACCAAGGATTTTAATACATTTATATATCACAACAATTATTAGAATATTCAATACATCTCATAAATACAAGTATAATGACTATAATATTTTTTTTCTCAGAGAGCGGGAAATTGAAATTCATATTTAATGAATGATATTCGAAAAATCCCATAATTTTATATCCCTACTGAAATTTTCAAAAATATAAACCACATAAAATCAGTCTTCATAACATGGGGAAATGATATATAATAAAGTGTCACTTTAGATACTATATAAAAGGAATAGTCGGAGATATCATTCTATTAACATATTAAATAATAATATAAGATTATGGGGAATAAATCAGTAACATAACATACAATGTTTTTATGAAACCTATCAAATATCATAAAATTGGGACATGTTATAATTCATTATCATTCAAAAACACATTATTCATAAGAGTTTGAAATCACTGAAATTCAAGAAATATAATTTCATATCCAAAAAAGTAGGCACCAAGGAAGGTATATACATCATTTTATTTTTCATGGTTCACTACCAAGACCATGAATGATAGTGGATCATATCTCACAGCCTATTTAACATTATTGATCCAGCACATCAATTAATATTCCATTATGGTTCAGTCCCATCATCATGTTTCCTATTATGGATGGCTCACCTTGAAATATTTCCTACAGTTATATCCAGTTGTAAAATTCATTACCCATTACTTCTGAGGGAGAGGTATGTCCCACCAATAAATGATCATGATGTGACCACAATCCTTAGGTATAACATAATCACCATAATTGGTTATAAAAAAAATTACAATTTTATAAGGTAACCATCGTAAAAAATTTAAAAACCATACAAAAGATTTTTAGAAAATCATGAAAAATACTCATATCATATCACATGAAAATAAATAATATCCCCAAAACATTAAATTTACGCATAACACATAAAAAGGGAAGGGGTATCATAATTATATCATCAATCCATCATACCAGAACATGTTGAAACAAAATAGGTTTCATCAATATGAAATCATAAATTTCTGTGAACGTAAAGAGATTGAAGAATGATTTTACATTATATCATATCCCCTATAATGAATATGTTTCATAAACTTATTTTATGTTAGATTAAAAAAATAGAATATAATTTTTTATTTTTCATGAGAAAAATATCATCACCACAAATTCAAATATATACATAAAACAGAAAATTCAAAAAAAATAAATATATTTTTAAATGAATTTAAATTTGAAATTATGTATATGAATCGTTAAATCATTGAGTCAACACAAAAGCATCAAATTTCATTCATGTTGTAAATGGGAAAATAATTATTCAATTCAAATTATGGTAAAATATTTTAGGGATAGTTTTGAAAATGGAATTTAAATTTTACTTAATTTATTTTTTATAAATTCAGCAGCGGATAAAAATATATTTACACAATTAATGGAGATTAGTAAAAATATTATTTAAAATGTTTTTTTAAAAATATGTATATTTCACAAATGGGGTTTCCAATTGTTGAATGAAATTTTAGTAACCAAATATTTTAGTTTATAAACATTAATTTGTGGTATTATGTTTCTAAATTATATGGTTGAATTGTTAGAGAGTTTGGATAACTTTTTGAATGTTTTGGGGTTAAAGGGAAGATGCATAAGATGCGCCCAGGTTTCCAGAACCATTCATAAATCCAAATATAAACTGTTTGATGTATTAGATTCTTGAAAATAACTTAGGAATTGTGTGTGAATGGTTAGGGAGACCATGATAGGATTCTATGTGGGTTTATCAATAAGGATGTAGAAAATGTATAGTTAGTGCACTGTTTTCTTTTCCCTGTATCCTAACATTGTGTGGGTTAAAAAACAACCTCCCAAAAATTTAATCTATGTTGGAATTTCATTTAATTCACTCGTTTTATTGCTAAAATAGATATAACTATGTATTTTTCTTCTTCTAAGGCAATAAAATGTTATTCAATTTATCATTAGTTGATATGAAGGCTTCCTTTGGTGATTAGAATCTTGATTCTTGATATATGCAATCATTCTTCATCAGTCTATTCAGTTTTGATAGATCTTCTTTTATTTACTTCTAATTTCCTCTCAGTTACATAAATTTATGTATTGTTTTGTATATCTAAGATTGTTAGATACCATTATTATAATATTTATTATTTGTTGATAGGAAAATATATTTATGGTCATTTCATGGAAAATTAACCTGATTTTCTTGAGCATTCTTCGCCTATTTTTGGTATTCATCAACACCATTGAGGTAGGTGTATTCACTCTAGAATACTGGAAGTATAAATAAAAAGAATTATATCAATTTTATTTTACTGTGCAGACTTTATTGTGAATGGGATGCATTATAATCTCTCGAAATCGTTATTGGGGATTGTTGAGGAAAATTCGGAAATTGGTTCTTTTGATTAAATGATTTTTTTAAATATTTCAAAAGGAATATTTTAAAAAGGGTTTTATCTAGAATGATGTTAAATCGATTAGATAAATGGGGCTTCAATAAAATTAATCATTTTGTTGAGGCGAAATGGGTTTGTTGAATTGTCTTGTTTAAATGGAATCAAATAAAAGAGTGTATTTATTGGAAAGAATTGGAATTGATATTTGAAATGCTTAGGGAATAATAGTGGTATTTGTGAAGATAAAATTTGTGAGGATTTGTTTGAATATGACAATGTTCTTGGTTGTAAATGTGTCATGGAACATGGGGTATATTAATCATCTAACAACACTGTATATCAATGAGATACCACTCATGAGTATGGAATTATCAAAAAAATCATGCATAATTGAATGTTTAAATAAATGGAATGGAATGGTTATTAAAATATGTGAATAATAAATGGGTTTAATGATTTTTTTGTTGTTTATAGGGAATTATATCTTCTTGTAAAATGGGTGGACATAAAATTTGATTATATTTTTTTAGGAACAATTTTTGAACATGATTAAATTTATTAATAAAATGTTTTGGAAATTGTTTTATATAATCTATTTTATATTAATGTTGTTATCGTTCTATCCTATTGGAATGAGTATGGATGTTTTTGGTAAAAAACATACAAATTTTATACTCAACCCTTCATTAGATAATTGGTTCTATTATAGATTCTATTTTATGTGATTAGGTTAAAGACAAAGTATCAAAAGTATTTAACACCACATCATGATAATTGTAATGTTTGGTGATCTTGGATCTTGGAGCTTGTGGAACATGGTGTCTTGTTGTCTTTTTGGAGACATTAGTTATGTTTACTCTGTTTACATTGAAATTTGATTGGACTACAATTTTTTCACATATTATAGTGGTATGAAATGAGGTGAATGGTTGAGTTTTCTATTATTTTTCCATGAAATATATAGTGCGCCATTTTGTTTCAGTTTGGTGAGTTAATGTTTGTGTTCTTATAGGGTAAATCATCCCCACAAGAATGTGAAGCCCTTGAAAATTTATTTCCCTCCTTTGGCATCTTGGGGATGTTTCTTAAGGCATGTTAATGATTCATTGTACTCTCAAGATAATAAGAATAAGTGGGTCAATATAATTTTTATTAGTTTGTTTGAACTAGAAATTTATTGAGATACATGGTATCCCCTTGTTTTATTCCATGTGGATGTTTTAGTCATCTGTTTTCTTGGTCATGAAGTTGAATGTTGTTTTTTTTCTATTCAATAGGTTATGATATTAAAAAATATTAGGTATTTTGGGACATTAAATTTAGAGAATAAAAATATGTTTCTGCCCTTTTTAAGATGATCTACTTATTACTGAGGAGTTGTGTATATACGAATATTTGAGAAACTAATAGGATTGAGGAATATCATTATAACGGGTTCATCCAATAAGAAGAGCATGAAATGAGTTGTAGAGAAATGACTTCAATATATGATTTAATATATCATTTTGAGTGATGATTTATGATTATGTGAGATAGTTGAAATTGTTTAAAAATGTAGAATTTTTTTTCAAATTAATGACTTTGAAATGATCATTGTTGATAAATTTTGAAAATAGTTTTTTTATTTAAAGGATGAATTTAATTTTTCAAAAAAATTAAAACCTGGAAGTTGTTGTATAAGAAATATATTTGTTGATAGTTTATGTGATATAAAAAGAAATGCTAAAACTACAGATTCTAATCAGTGTTAATTACAGAGTTTGTTGTCTGTTTAGAAAATGGCTCCCGATAGGAATCTTGGAAACCAGGTGGAAGAAGACCTGGAGAATTTTGTTGCACCCTTCCATAGCTGAACAAGAGATAGTTCTGAGTAGTGTCCAAGCATTCCAATATATGGATACAAGGAACCATAAGGAAGAGCAAATGCATTTTGATCATTCCATCCAATTCCGAATGCAGAATCCATAGATCTATTGGGGTTATTATAATCCTAGAAATGTTGTGGTGTGGATTAATATTATTAATCATGTCTTCTATTTCATCAGCACACCATCATATTATAATGTCAATATATAAAATTAAAGGATCAAGGTTCTCCCATGCCAATGGTGCTATTTTGTAGGTCATGATAAACAAGATTATGATTTTATATGGGAGGATTTTGTGGAATTGTTTAACAAAAAATTATATACTAACACATTTATAATCTAGAGAAGGCTATAATTCTTTAGCATGATGTTGTAAAATATCTATGTCATAGGGTATGTGGATAAATTCATGAATTTAATGAAAATTACACTAGAGGATGATACTAGTGCATCATTAAAGGCACGCATCATCAAATCAGGTAGAAGGTAGGATATTAGATAAATGATTTTGGGTTTCAGTATTATGGATTATAAATATATAGTGAATATAGTGAAAGTGGATGAATGTGATATCTCCAAATATTTGGGTGGAGGAATTATGATAATACCTAGAGAAAATGGTGGGAAATATAATACAGGGAGAAAGTAGAACTGAGACACTTGTATTCAAGGTGGGGTAGGATGCCAACTCAAACTACTAGAATAGTAAACATTCTTCAATTAAAAAATATACATGTAAGATGTTTCTATTATGGTTCTTTTGGGAACATGATATGAGAGTGAACAACATCTCACAGAGCATTCCATACTTGAAAATAGATAGTACATCATAAGTGTTATTATCATAGTGCTTCGAGGTCAGGTTCTCAAGACACATCTCTAGTGTTTCATGAAACATGTGCTTCTATAGAGAATGGGAAGAATACTCATTCTCACCAACAGATAAAGGCTTGCCATGGTGACTATAAGAACAACATAACTCTTCACCATGGGGAATTTCAGTATGGAAACAAGGAGAATAGTCCATAAATGATTCAATTTTATGGATCTATTAAGATGATGGTAGATGATTAGGCTAAAAATATATTATGATTGCTATGAATCTTTTGAATTATAGCCTTATGCAAGTGTTTCATGATAATGGTTCATCTAATTCCATAATTGTTTATCATGTTATTTATTTTATAAGTTAGAAACATGATATGATGCCTTTTATGATAAAATTTCAAACCCCTTTCAATGAAAGGGAATATCGATCGGTTGCCTATATAGAATATTTAATAAGTGTCAAAGGAGCATAGGATACATGGGATATCTTGGTCTTAGAGACAAATGTGTTTTATGTAATCCTAGGTATGTATTGTCTAACAAGGATCTAGGCTTAAATAGATTGTTGTAGGATAATGGTCAGTTTCAAAACTGAGGATATCATCGAATGTCTTTACAGAGGATGAAGGGTCGTAAGGATAATTGAAATATGATTGTTGGCTCCAGTAGTTTCCATGATCTCTTTTTAGTTAGAAACTTTGAATTTTGTATTGATTAATAGGTTGATGATACTAGTTTCCCACCACTTGTTGATTAAATTCAACATTACATTCCCAATAGATTCATAGGATTACCATATAAAATGAAGTGGGGTCTATGGATCATCTCCTTCCTACGACCAGTAATGTTTACTATCCATCATATAGGATTGAACCAAAAGATTTAATGGAAGAACGAGTGAAATTTAAGGATCTGAAAAGAATTGGATTCATTCAACCAAGTACGTCTTTGTAGGAAGAATCAGTCATGTTCATAATGAATGAATATAGAACTCATAAACTGTGCATTGACAATATCAACTTAACCATTATATGATAATAAATAGATATAAACTTCTATATAGTGATTATATTGTTGATCAATTTATGGGAGCCTAGTGTTTTATAATAATTGTCTTACGATCATGATATCATCAATTGCGTGTTCAAAAGGATGATATTCCCAAAAAAAAATTATATATAATATCTGGACCCTATGAATTTGTATTAATGACTTTGAGTGTCAAAAATTCTCCAGCGGTATTTATGGGATTGATGAATCATGTATTTCAGCGATATATGGTTTATTGTGTTATCATTTTTGGGGATAACATATTGGGGTGTACAAGGACATTGGATAAGCATGAGGAACACATTAAGATACTATTATAATTCATGTGAGATCATCATTTTTATGACAAATATACACTGATTTATTTTTTAAATATAATTGATATGCTTACTCGACCAACTAATTTCCCAAAATGTTGTTTCTATGGATTTAATGAAGATGGATTCTGTTAACTTTTTGATACCACTGAAGCATATTTTTATGAAACGATGTTTTCTTTTTCAATATTTTTATTAAAAATTCATTGTTAGTTAATATTCAATAATATCTTTGTCGATGATATCTTCGAAAAAGAATAAGGTACCATTTAAATTGACTAAGGAATGCAAGATATCATTCAAATAACTTGAGGTTCATCATACATTAACATTTATCTTGTTTTTTATAAAATCAGGGTAGGATTATGTGGTGTAATGTGATGCCTTAGGATCTATGTTGGGATGTGTTATCAAGAAATGGGTCCTTCTGGTTTCTTATTGATATTTTAAATTGAGGGTACATAATATGAATTATCCAACACACGATTTGGAGTAAAATGTGGTAGTTTATGCCTTGAAGTGTTGTCATCATTATATCTCTTGTGGGAAATATACACTATTCATAAACAAAAAAATCATGAAACATGTTTTCTCATAATAGGATTTGAATCTGGGGCAATAAAGGTAGCTAGGGTATCTCAAGATTTTTTACATTGACATAATGTATAATCCAGGAAAAGGTAATTTTGTGGCTAATTCATTTTGATGAATGTCATATGCATGGCTAGCGATGTATGCTTCAGATGAATGGATGTTGATGTCAGTCATAGTCAACATGCATGAGGAATTTAATGATCATGGTGATGTTGCATTTTTATATTAAATTTTTATAGGTCCATATTTTTTATGGATGGACAAAGAGGAACAAACATATGATGTTGAATGATTGTTTGTGAGTTTAAAACTCATCGGTGGGGAGACCTTTGAGGAATTTAAACATAATGGAGTTTATTTTGGTGGTTTAGACATCAGATGAATGTATCTATATATTCTTAGAACAATTTTCTTCAATATTACATCCATTTGATATGATCTTTAAATCTGATAATATGGAAGAATCATATGTCATTGGAGGCACACTTTTGGTAGAGCGGCATGGAACGAAAAGTGGCTGAGTGTGTTTTATGGTGCTTCACTAGTCATCATATCAAGGAAGAACATTAAAACCCCGATTTTATGTAGTATTAATTACCTATTTCAGTGTGGAAATAGGATAAGTAAGTGATGTATTTTGTCATAGGTTTCCCAGGAAAAGTGTGACAACACGAGAAAATATGGGTTATAGTGGATTGGATAACCTAATAGGATTATTTCATCCCTATAAGGGAGAAGAATATAGTAGAGGATCATTCCCAAATATATATCCAATATATGGTAATGGTACATGGTGTAACAATTTTGATTGTAAAAGGTAGAGATTCAAGTCTCACATCTCATGTCTAGAAATAATTACAAAAGTCCATTGAGACTCATTTGGATATGAGAATAATGTATCACACATGCATTGATGGTCAATCGTAAAGGATGATGCTGATATTGGAAGACATGTTGCTGGCTTGTGTAGTAGATTTGGTGGCTCATGGGAGGATCATATACCCTTATTTTATTTCTTTTATAATAACAGTTATCATGCCTTGATTCATATGGCTCCATTTGAATAATTGAATGGGTGTCCTTATCATTCTCTACTGTGATTGGGGGAAATAGGTGAAACATAACTTGTTGGGATGAGCATTATCCATGAAATGATGTACCTGATTCACTTCTTTAGAAAGATAATTGATATGACTCGGAGAAATGAGAAATTATAAGTGGAATATCACTGAAGACTATTGCTTTCACAATGAGTGATCATGTTTTCTTGATGATATATATGAGGAATGAACATCATTGATTCAAAATATAGATCATGTTATCCACTCAATATATTATCCATTTTGAGAAACTAGAATGAGTTAGAACATTGGAATATTATTTTTAATTTACAACATGGTTTCATTTAGGACATAATTTTTTCCAAGTATATCTACTGAAAAAGTATCAACTTGACCCTGACCATGTGATTATATGGGATTACATTGACCTATATTCATTTTTTTTATTGGTACATATCCCGATGCGGTTTGGGGATACTCAAGAGAATCCAAGCATGGAAAAAGCATCAGTCTAGTGCTTGTTTTATGGATACATGTCCAGATTCAAGAAGAAACTTGGGAACATGATGAGGAAATTAATGTCCATGGCCAGAACTCTTTCATGGTTGTGATTGTTTTCTATATTCCAAGGATGTAATGTCCAATGGTGGGGAGAATTTATTACCCTAATTTCTATTATTTAACCCTTATGTTCTGATTTTATATTTATATATTATAAGGGTGAATTTTGTGAGAGTTTGGGGAACATATTGAGAGTTTTCGGGGGAAAGCCTACTAGAAGTAATCCAAATTTCAGATTTTTTATATTGTCTTCAGAACCATTTTTGAATGGGTATGGAGACAATATGAAGTGTTCATGGGGGAGGGGTCGGTAACACAATATATAATGCATGGTTAGTGCACTTTTTTCCAAACAAGTGTTCTATCTTTGCGCTTGCAAAAAAACCACCTCTATAAAACTTCGATCTAGGTCTACTATTCCTTTTATCCACAAATGTTTTCCCAAAAAATTCTACATCTCAGTATTATTCTTCTATTAAGGAAATATAAGGTTCTCCCATTTATCTAGTGGTAATCCGAATGATTTCTTTGGTGATTTGAAGATGAATTTTTTAAGTATGTGATTGTTCTTCAAAATTCTTGATCTATTTCATAGATTATTTTAGATATACATTTCATATATTATTAGTTTTAATATATATACACAATTTATGGGATTATAAATGATATTTAATGAAAATTATTATAATACAATCCCTTTTTGTCAGTAGGATTATAGAACTATGAAATTTCGGGTATATTCAACCCGACCATTCAGAGCCTTCTTCATCAGTGTTTGGATTTCATAACAACCTATGAAGTTGGAGGCTTCTCTCTGCAATCCTCTAGTTGTAACTGAATATAATGGTTTAAAATTGAAATATTTGTTTGTATTTGATTTTAAAATGGAATATTTATGATTTCTAGGAGCCTTATTTAGTGATAGCTATGGAAAATCAATAAAATTGTTACATTTGAATAACTTGTTTGATTCTTGAATTTAAAATGTCGATTTTAAAATGGGATTTTTATCGAATGATGTTAAATAGATTTTATTAAGTTTTTTCAATAAGATTAATAATTTTATTTCGATGAAATGGGTGTGAATAACTATCTTTCATAAATGGGATTCAATAAACGAATGGGTGTTTTCAAATGGTTTGAAATAGTTATTTTGAATGGTATTCGCATTATAGTGGTGGGTTTATAGAAAGAATTTATGATGGTTGGTAGGAATATGAAATTGTTCTTGTTTCTAATGGTGTAGTGGAACACGATATATTATTATCATGTGACAAAATTTTATATCGATGATAGGTTGACCCTGAGTATGGAATTTTCATAACGAATCATGACTAGTTGAATGTGTGAATAAGTATAATTGAATGGTTATTGAAAAAAATCAATGATAAATTGTTCAATGTTTTGTTTGGTTTATTTTCTAAAATTATAACTTGATGGAATATGTGTGACCATAACACTTTTTTTAAATTTGGTTATGAATATAATTGGAAGTTGTTTATATTTAGTTGTAAACTATATTGAGAAATTGAATTATATAAACTATTTTTGAAATATGTTGATAAAAGTTCTATCCTAGTTGCATGAGTATATATGTCCACGGTCAAAACATATTGTGTATTATAAAATCTACTTATATGGAACATTGGTGCTTTTTATGAAGCTATGTTTTGGGATATTATCAATTGTAAATTATCACATGTATTTTCCCCCAACTCTTGATACTTGGACTCTTTGGTGACGTTGGATCTTAGAGCTTATGAAGCATGAAGTCTTGTGTTTTTCATGGAGTATTAATTTTTTTTCTTATATTTACATTGAATTTTGATTTGACTTCCATAATTTCACTCTTTATAGAGGATTCATGTAAATATAATGGTTTTGTTCCCTTCAATTTGTTCATGCATCATATTCTATGTAGTTTGGTTATGGTTTGTTGAGTTAATGATTATTTTCATAATGGGTAAATCGTTAACTACGTTATTTTGAACCACCTTAGAATTTATTTCTATCCTTTGGAATGGTGGGTATGTTTTTTCAGGACTATTAATGATACATTGTATTTTCATACAAATTAGAATAAGTAGGTCATTACAGAAATAAAGGTGAAATTTCTTATAAGCATTTTTATTGCCTCTTAATAGTTTAGACAAAAAAATGTATTTTCCAAATGTAACCAAATTATATGAAAATAAATCAGTTTCTTGATAGGTATGTCATTTTATCTAATAGTTCGAATAAGATCATAAAAAATAATCTTAGACAATGAGATTGTAACATTAAATTGTTTCCACGTAGTTATTTTCTTATTCGTATTCCTTATAAAAACATATATTTTATGTATATGTATATTCCATAATTTTCATGATAAGGATCATAGTAAACATTCCTAAAAGTATATACTCCACAAAATGAAGAAAACTGATTTATATGGGAAATTTTCCATATAAATTGACATGATATTAAAATCTCAATACATAAATCTCACCTTCCATTGTGCTGGTTTGAATATCATTGGATTATAACAACCTTTTTTAGATCTCCTACAATGAAACCTTGGGTTGGTAATTTTGAAAATACAATCACTTCTACAACACGAATATAGAAATTCATAAAATAATTTAAATGTTTTTATTTGACCCAAATTCCCTGATATGTCTGATTAAGTGAGGGGATGTAATGCCCCATTATAATTGAGGAAGACTAGAAATTTTTTAATATAAATAAATATTCAATAATGTGAATTCACTATCACAGTGTGTGCCAAAAAATATATAATTAATGGATTTATGTGAAAAAATGGTGTATCCACGCCTCCATGACAAAAAATGTTTCAACCATGTTATTCGTTAGAATTAATGTTTTCAAAAAAATTAAATTTTATCTTTAATGAAAATATAGTATTTATCATTTATTTAAAATGGAGATTGATTCATAATGACTAAAAATTAAATTAGTTCTTTTAGATAATTTTGAATAACCTCTTCTATATTTTCAAACTTATTTATTTAATAAATTTTTTTGTGAAATTAATTTTATCACAAGGACATGTAATGAAAAAGTATCGTTTTTAACAAAAAATTATATAAATTATTATAACAATTTATAATATTTAGTATAAATAATAATTAAAATAAACATATTTCTAAATTTTAATTATTATTATATCAAATATTTCTTACATTTTTTCATATTAAATTCATATATGTGGGTGAATTTACTTTAAAATTATAGTGGCAGGCCAAAAAATGGTCTCCTAATGAAAAAACACACTAATGAGTATAAATGATTTAACGTCATAATCTCATATCAAATTGACTAAAATGATATTAATATTATTAGTCAGAGTATTATTTATGTTTTTTAAATTTTATAACAATTTATAATAAGAAATAAATATAATAATTCTTTATAGAAGAAGTTATTTTGAAAATAATAGTTGTAAATTTTTAATATTATTCAAAAAATAATTATTTTTCAAAAAATCTCAACAATTCACACATAGATCATTTTAAAATTGATATTTCAAAAATGATTTTTATTTTTTATAATATGTTTTCTTGATAGTGATAAAAAAATATTTATTATTTGTTTAGAAAAAATAATTCTTCGGGGGGAAAACTAGTTTGAAAACAGTAAATAAAAGTTAGTAATTATTTAATTGTTCATTATATAAAATTATAATATTTAATATTTGAAATTTTATTATTCCAATTCAATCCTCTAATTTTGGAGTATCAGTTAAAAACATTTTTAAATTATAATATTAATTGTATATTTACGATCATTAATATTTGTAGATTTATGATGCACAAGCTAGTGAAGAAATTAAATATATTTAAAATAAAAACAATTCGGAAATAAATATGTGTTAGAATAATAAATTTTTCAAATTAATTATATTCTAAATCTAGAAGAACCTTTTTTAGAGGCCTAAAACATTGCTCATATACCAATGGATTCGAAGTTCCATTAAAAGATTAAGGCATTAAGCACTTCAAGAAACCCAACAGAGGATAATAATGTCCTACAAAAAATTGTTCCCCCCTTCAGTAATGGGTATTCATTATAACACTTTTATGAATTCCTAATATGTCCTTGATATTTTTCATCCAATAAAAGATGCATTGCTTTACTCTGTATGGAAATATAGGCATTCTTTATGATTGTTTATTCCATTTATTCCCTTAGGATTCATCATTATCTTGTAGTTCACATGACTTACCTAATAATAAATATAAATTATGATCGATAAAATAAAAATCAATATAATTTTTTATTTCTCAAAAAAATTAAGGGATTATCAGAATTCTCATTTTAGGGATCTCAAATTATAATCCAATTCCTATTTTTTCTACATTATATCCTTTAATAAAATCTATAGAAACAATGATTATAGTAACCCATATCCATTGTTTATATTATTATAATGGTATAAGATATAAAGAATCTCCTCCTAAAATAAAAATCAATTTATTATTATTAAATAACCAAATACATAAATGATCCCTATATTATTGAAGAAATATAAAATGCATGTCATTAAAACTTTTTTAAATACTTTATATTGTTCATTATTTTCTTTTTTCATATATGATGGAAACTAAAAAAATTAATGGGAGATAACATATTCTCATAAAGTGTAATGTAATGTATAATATAACATGGGTAAATAACTCATAATCAATATGGAATGTTAAAAAAATGAAATACAATATATTTATTTAATAACTAGAACATAAAAAATATCCCATGATAATATCAATTACACCATCTCATGGATAACAATATATAAATTTTCAATTATTTGAATTAATAATTTTTAAAAATTGATATCATATATCACGTTATGTTCACCATCATAGCCTACATACAAGACAATTTAATTAATTGGTATGTATACAATTGAAACCCATTTAATATTCCCATCAGATTTGTCTCATGAGTCTTATCCATGCATCTGAGGTCTGATTATATCATCGTGCCATCAATAAATTAATTATATATTCATTCTTAATATATTAAATTTTGAATTTAATATTTTAATCTTATACCTTATGAAAAAATATCTATATTGTGTAATTAATATGGATTTATCTTGGTTTTCCACAGCTAATAAAATGAATTTCACACTTAATAAACCTATATTGAAATGATATATATCATATTAAATAAAACTTTTAATGTCAAATATTAAATAAATAAATTTAGTTTACAAATAATTTTTTTAAAAAAATAATTTCAATGAATCAGTAGAATGTCGATGAAAAAAAAATTAAATGAGATAAAATATTACCTTCAATTCAAAAAATTTATTGGTTTTAAAATAAATATATAATTTATTTATAATAAGATTAATTTTATTTGGAAAATTATAATATTATTTATTTATGTATGTTCATTTTATATTCATTGAAATCTTATTTAAGAATCTAAATATTGTATAACATTTATAGTAGTGAGAAATTTTCTGCACACCGTATATGCTAAAAAAATTTATTTTGACATTGTGTATAGAATGTAAAAATTAACCCCATCATAAAATATTATAAATAATCATATTAAATAATATATGAATTTATGTATAAGATAATGTTATCATAATAAATTACCTTAATAAAAAAAAGACATTTTGAAACATTTCGGAATATTTTGGATAATGAAGAAACATTAACCTGAGGCCAGGAGTTATAAGATTGGATAGTCAGTTAAAAATATATTTTTATATTTCAAATGTAATATAGAAGAATATATGGGAAAAATATTGAAACTAGTTAAGAAATAAATATTATTATAAATTATTTGTATTTTATGAAGTATTAATTATTAGATTTCTTTCACAAAAATAAGTGCAATCCAAGAAATGTTATGATTTTGAACTAATTTCTTTCTATATTTCTGCCTTTTTTGTCATACACCCATGATTAATTAAAAATTAATTGAGAAATTAATCATCATGACTGAATATATATTCACTCTAAATTCATAAATTTGTAATTATATATAAAATTATAATAAATTGGTTTATAATAAAATAATATTTCAAAATGGAGTGAAAATGAAGACAATATCTCTTACTTGAAGTTAAGATTTCATCATAGGTTCACTATTCAATTTTATAATAAATTTATATTAATTATAATATAATATCATAAGAATATTAATATCTATAATATAATATGTTATCCATTTATAAAATTTAATTACCATATTTATTTAATTATTTTATTACCATTATTTTAGATGTTAAACACTTTATTTTTTTATTTTTTTATTTGATAGTTATAGTCATTGTAAAATTTTTATGGCCCTATCATCTACTAAATTTCAATCACGATATAAATATAATATATTTTCATTATATATATATATATATTCTTCCATAAAATGTATACTTAGATAAATAAATAACAATGTTCACGGTGGTATTAGATCGCTAGTATGCTTCAATGTTTTTTATTACATTTTGAAAGATATAAATAAGAAAATTTAAACAAAAAATTACCTATATAGGATTATTTTTATATTATATAATTATTATATATTAATTAAATAAGTCTTCATTATAATACATGTAAATTAGAAAAAGAAAATGGAAAATATCTCTTTATGGATGTGGTTGTCCACATGTATGCAGTTGTGACATTATCATTATCCAATGGATTAGACGGAAAGAATTTAAAAATGTTATTATAATTTTATAAGAAAAGTTTATTCATAAAAATTATATATATAAATT
Organism: Viscum album; assembly: GCA_963277665.1. Classification (NCBI taxonomy): domain Eukaryota; kingdom Viridiplantae; phylum Streptophyta; class Magnoliopsida; order Santalales; family Viscaceae; genus Viscum; species Viscum album. The sequence continues at coordinate 1,656,310,510 of OY728126.1, read as the reverse complement.
TTTAACATATTTATGTAAATATATGTAATCCGGCGATGAAAAATAAATTACACCTCTACATTAAGACGTTAAAGCTTGCGTACACACAAGTATAGTTTAAATTTATTGTATGAGAGGAAGGAGATGGGAAATGGTTGTACCATATCCATCATAACATATGAGTATATTTATAAAACATTATTTATTATTTATGTATTTTTAAAACACAATTATTTTATATATAAGAATAAATAAACATGATAAAATCTATATATATAATTACATGTTTTTCGATAGTTGTTATTTAGATTCACGGTTGTGAGACTTAAAGAAAATTTTATGGGAACTAAATATCCTATTGGAAATTTATATATGTATTTAAAATTTAAATAAATAGGTTTTTATCATTCATATATTATTAATGTTGTGTAATGAACATACAGATGGTGTGTCCTTTTATGAGTGAGGGGAGGTACATCCATTGAATTTATTAAATTATTAACTACAAAATTATTCAAAAATAATTACAATAAATTTAATTATAATAAAACTTTACGATTATATGAAACTATCCTATCAAATTAAACTAAAAAATATTATTGGAATAATTTCACATTTATCTTTTCATTTTAACCATTGTTAACACATTTTAAAAGTACCACAATATTAATGTATTTTTCCAATTAAGGGTCTTGAATATTACTATATGTTGAAAAAAAACATTAAAAGGATCATGGTGGTTTTTTAGACCATATCCCATTAACTTTTCCATTTATAGGTTTTCTCAATTTTAAAACAATAATTAAATATTTTTTTAAATACCATTTATATCATTTTATCCACTATTTAATTAGAATAATTTTAAATACATGTTGAAAATTATATAATTAGATTTTTTATAAATTAAAACATCCATAAAATGTCATATGTATATATAAAATTCATGAAATATACTAATTCACCAATTAATATTACTTTTAATTTTCTAATTAAATAATTTAAAATTTATATTTATTAAATAAATACTTTATCCTTGTTGCATCAATATTTAAAGTATTGATTGAACCAAAAAATATATATATTATACCTTTAATTAAATAATTAATTAATCCTTAAAATTATCTTTTTAACACGAACATAGCTTTTTTCCTTTATTCAAATATGTTAGACGTATTGCAGTAGAGAGTAGGGGGATTTTCTTTGTATTCCTTTTTAAATGTAATATTGTCACCACCCATCCCCCAGGGCATGTGTCGTAACTACCCCTAACCCACCTTCCATAGGCTAGGGGCTGGCGACTAGCACCAAAGGCATAAATCCCTAAACTGGGAAGGCATTGCCTTTATAACTGTAAACAAACACAACTAGAGAATAAGCGGGAGAAAACTCTAAGTAAAAAATGAATACAAAACAATTGCTTTAAAGTAAAAGGTCCAGAAATACAATCCCAATAGTAAAGTACAAGGGAAGGAAAAACAGGTACATCTAAAAAAATACAAACAGCTAGAAGGAGCCTAGCTTCCCCTGGATCGTCCACAATAGATCCAACATGATGGGTAGGTACATATTACCTCTTCATTTATCCATGTTCGTCCATCTCCTCTGGGTACTGACTCCTCGCGAGGTCCAACTCCGGGTATCGTTCGGTCCTCGTACACTCCTCCATGGTCAGGGTTGTCCATCGTCTTCATCCAACACAACGAGGTGCGGCAATATCCCATGCACGGGTGAGTATAACGATACTTAGTAGGGTCCCTGAGACCCTCAAGGTCTCATAAAATCCACAACGGATAAACCGCAGAATAAAGAAACAATCAAGAATTATAAATAAACACTACATAGGTATATGCCAATACATACACATAAGTTATCCATCATAGTCCGGCTCCAACACTCGATCCCAAGCACAAACCATTCCACGATGGAAGTAAGTCAATCAACATATTGATAATAGTTGAACGACATGACTCATCTCACATAGGTATACAACTCATGAAGAGGTATAGAGATGATTATATATATCCTCTGAATCGTATCTCTTGTTGAACCCGCGTAGGATCTTATAACAATTTTAGCACTTTCGAACCCACGTAGGATCCTTGCAAAGAAGTCGTCACTATCAAACCGACGTAGGATTATGATACAGTAGTAATCGCTGTCGAACCCACATAGGATCCTGGTACAGAAGTCATCACTGTGGAACCCACATAAGATTTATGTATAGTAGTTATCGTGGTCAAACCCACCTAGGATCCTGGTACAGATGTTGTCATTGTAGAACCCACATATGAATCTGGTATAGTAGTCATCGCTATAGAACCCACATTGGATTCTGTCATCTCTATCGCATCCAGCCGTCGGGTTCCCGCACATAGCACGCTCAAATCCGGGAGGGTCCACCCCTCAAACTAATGTTTTGATACATCAACAATCATGATGTCTTGAGTTGATGTATCCAAAAGTTTAGTCTAATCATAATGAACACAACGAGATAGACAGTGCATGAATCGGTCACTCGGTCTGAGAGTTTTAAGTGTTTCCGCTCCGAGGGGCCGGTTAGATTATCGGTACAATCAAACCCAGCCATACTCCAACCTCATCCAAATATTGTTTGGAGTATTCCAAAATATCCATATCATAAAAATGAATACAACATAGGTGATGACACGTTAATCAGATGTCTGGTCCATAAGTTATAAGTGTTTCCGCTCTGAGGGCCTGGTTGGTTTCAGGTTCTAACCAACCCAGCCATACCCAAACATCGCCAAAACATTGCTTTTAAAATACTGAATCGACCTTCTTGATCCAAGGAACCCTACGCTATAGAGGGTACGTCGATCAGAGATCTGTAGCTCAAGTTATGGGTGAAAATCCAAAAATGGTCTGAAGAGGGGGGTCTGGGTCTGGTTCGACCCAGCCCAACCCGCCCTGGGTCGGCTGAACCTGGTCGACCCAACACAGATCTAGGTCCCACCTGGAAGTGTGCAGCCCAGCTGATGGGCATGGCTCGACCCAAACACTATGACCCGGACTGCGCAATGGCAGCCCGGCCTGCGCGGCAGGCGGCTTGACCCAACGGGTGCGGCCCTACACGCACAACTGGCCATGGCTCGACCCGAATGGACGGGCACATTATGCGCAAGGCACATGGGGGGGGGGGGTATGTTCCATAATGGTGGCGCCATCTGGCACCACCGAGCTTCCCGGAAACTGAATGCGAGTTTCGCTCCACCGCCACGGCCAGTGCCGCGACGACCTTCCACCAGCGACGCGCGAGGGGCGGTGCTGCCACTAGTCGGCCGACCGGTGCGGACAGCTGCCTCCGGGCGTCGGCACCACCACGTAGGCGACCCGCGCCACTTTGGGCCACCAAAGTCATTCCAGTGGTCTATTTTTCCTTTTGTCTGCGCCTACGGCCTCCTCTGATCCTACTCTTTACTACGACGACCTCAAATCAGCGTTTCCCTTCCGTTCACCCATCCCCCATCAAACCGCGCATCAAGAACGAATTAGCGGACAGTCCGAACTTGATTGTTAGCCCGTGCCCTCCACATTAGAGGCTTATAGAGTAATCCATTATATAATTGAACCAGAAAAAAACCCCAGATTCATCTCTAACCCATCCCACAATCAACATTCGTTCTACAGATCGGCATGCTCAGGGGGTCGATCTGCAGTTTTTGTTTTTATCCAAGAGAAAAGAAGAACATAAAAGGAATAAATTCAAACTCGAATTCAAAACCATACCTAGATTGTTTTTGACCATTGATGAGTAACTGAAAATAGACATTGCAAAAGATAAACGTCATTCCGCACACGTCAGAAAAAGTAGAGCCTCGTGTAGTCGAGTTGAGTCGACATCGTCGGTGTACTTCGTGGGCGACGATGCTTCGCTTCCATTCTCTGGTTGAAGATGGTAGAAGGTGTTTCTTCATGATCTTCGAGACTAGGAGAGTTCTCCGTTGAAGAACGTCGTTCTTCATAAAGAGATTAAAAGTTGTCCTTATTTCTTCTATTCCTCCTTTACACCAAAAAAATGCCAACCAACTTAAAATAATAGGCTCCCTATTATTTTAATGTGCCATGCATTTCAAATTAATTCAAACACAAAAATAAATTAATGAATACATTAATTAATATAATTGGCACACTTAATCGGATTAGGATGGTGGAGAGTTCCACCATATTAAAGAAGAGTATTGGATTTAATAAATTCAAGGGAGTTTAAGGGGTTCAAGGAGAGTTGAGGGGTTAGGTTCTTGTGTGGGCCCACCCACATAATATATTCCCATGGGAGGTTATGTGGGGGTCGGCCTCACCCCCATCATTCCTTTGGAGAAATTAACCACCACAAATTTTAAAAAAAATATGCTACACATATTTTTTTATAAAATTTAAAAATTCCACAAAAATTAACTTCTACTCCCTATAAAATGCAACTGCGGTGAAAGTCTCCTTAAGCAATTACTAGCATTGAAAGTTCATCGGTACCCTCAGATTTCTATTTCGAGCATCGATTCCAATGATATATAATCCCACTTGTACGTTCACTGAAGGTACCCAAACAAAACATTAGAAATTAATTCTGGGCACACCGGATCTCGGAATCAGGTGCCATCAGAAACTACAGACTCTTAAAAATCCCATTTATTTAAGAAAAAATAATCCATAGGATTTCCAGGTCATTACATTCTCCCCACCTTAAAAAATTACATCCCCATAAGCTACACGATGCACTAAGGGAACAAATGGGGGTACTGATCACACATCTAAGCCTCCCTCTCCCATGTACTTTCCTGGAGGTTCCCTTGCTGCTAGCAAAGGTGCACCCGAGGAATCGACCGTCCACATAGGACCTGATCCTATCGATTTTCAATATCCACTAGAACCTCTGTGAATTTCTCCCCATCATCGATATCTAGCTCCTCATGATCAATTTTATGGGACAAATCGTGCACATATCTTCTCAGCTGAGATAAGTGGAAGACATCGTGCACCCGGGGAAATTGAGGTGGAAGGGCCAAGTTGTAAGCCACCTAGCCTACCCTAATGAGGACCTAAAATGGTCCAATGAATCACAGAGATAACTTTCCTCCTTAGCTAAATCTCTGTAGACCTCGTCAAGGTGAGACCCATAGAGAGACGTGGTCGCCATCCTCGAATTCTAGAGGTCCATGTCTCCTATCATCATATGACATATGTCTGCTTTGCACAGACATTATCTGATCCTGTATGACATGCACCTTCTCTGTGGTAGCTCGTACCATATCTGGTTAGTAGGAAGTTGTCCGACTTTGTATGTCGGTCAACGATCACCCAAATAGAGTCATTTCCGCTGGACATATAGGGAAGACCAATCATAATGTCCATGGATATCTCATCCATCCTTCAATATGGGACCTCTAAAGGCTGAACCAAGCCTGCTGCTACCTGACGCACCGCCTTCACTTGCTGACAAGTGAGGCATCGAGAGAAAAACTTCACTACTGGCTTCTTCATACCTGGACACAAGTGCTGTCATCGAAGGGTCTAGTACATCTTTACAACTCCTGGATGTATCGTTAAATGGGATGTGTGGAACTCCCACAACACTTCCTCCTAAAGTGAATCGGGTACCATGGTATGTCCTCTATAAAGAATGACATGCTCCCCACCTTTAGAAAAATCATTCGGGTTCCTACCCTAAGGATATCTGAGCACATTGAGTCCCATAGTCAGTGTCCCCATGTTGGGCCTCTATGACTCACTAGAGATGTGGGGAAGTGACTGTGAGAGACTATAGAAAGGATGCTCTGTCCCGATCCACAAAGGATATCTGCAACACAGCCAGCTCCTCCATCGTTTCTCCAAGTAGATGAATGCTTGTTCTCCTTCTGAGAGAATCGACTACAACATTCCCCTTTCAAGGAGTATAGATTATATCAAGGTCATAGTCCTGGATGAATTCAATTCATCGTCGCTGACCCAGGTTCAGGTCATTCTAAGAGATGATATACCTGAGACTCTGGTGGTGAGAGTAGACTGTAGAGCATTCTCCCATCGAACTATGGGTGAGGCTAGCCAATTTAAAAGAACTGGTCTACACCCTTCTTTACCTATGTCCTCAAGAGCTGCTAAGATTTCACCTTTTTCGACATAAGATATCTGGTCTCAACCCCTGGATGAACCAAACCCATTCCCTAATACAATCTATCCTAACATGATCGGTACTAATTCATGCCATGGATAACGTCAAATGGACTTGACGCTACTACCAGGAGATCCAACTGTTACTCTCATCTCCAACTATTGAGTCACACTGTTGGCATCAGTGTGTGGTCACTAGGTCTCCTCCAGTAGGAATCTCAAATGTAATGGTCAAGTAAATTGTTTTATCTAGAATCTCAAAGTATTATCCATGCAAAAGGCAGGAAATCAAACATCACAAGGACTGGTGTCTTTTATAACTGCAGCTCAAAGTACATAGACACAAAGAAACCACAAAAAATGACATCAACGGAGCTATAATCATCATGAACAAAGGGCTCCATGCCTCGAACTAGTCCCGATCTTATCCACATGATCCCGGAGTACTATGTTCGTAGGCCTCAGCTGCCTAATGCTAAGCTCTCCCATGTCCACCTATTCCCTGCCTTTGGGGTGCACCTCCTGGTGGTGGTGGTTGTAGGGTCTTCAAATGTCGTCCGCCACCTACTGCTCATCCAACTCCTCTACAACGTCCACCTTCTCCCAGTGGACCACCATGGTTAAACATCATACTCTATATGGGTGGTCACTATACTACCTGGTGCTCATCTACAGGGTGGGTCAGGCAGTCTCGAGCCATGTGACCCTGCCCGCCGCATGCATAGCACTACCTTCTCCTCGTATGGCTAGCTCATTATCATGTTCCCCACACAACCAAACTTGAGTCGTGTTGTTCACCACCTATGGGTCTGGTCCTCTTGGACCCCTGTGTCATCTATAGACTACCATCTGCAGAAGACTCTACTGCGTGTTGACTAGTGGTGGTTCTCGCTGCTGGAGACTGTTCAACAAGGAAAATCTCACAAGGAGGGATCTCTCCAATACCCCTGTTTATGGCGGAATTTTGAGAGATATCATTGAATCCCTGATCACGTTCATAATTCCCTGCTCAAAGGTCTAGGCCCTAACGAATTGCTCTCATACCATATCAGTAGAGTAGCGTGAATGGTCGTTGAACCTTGTTGAGTACTGAGCAACTGTCATGTTTCCCTAGTGTAGATGATGTAACCCCTGAATCCAAACCACAAAAATGGTGGCTGGTACAAACACTGCCCAGAACAGGCTCCCGATGTCTGTCCAGAGTAGTAATGCCTCATCAGGCACCTGGAGCATTAGGCACCACCATCTTCTTGCTGCTGCCTACCAGAGACTCGCCGCAAGGATCACCCTGAGGTCGGCTGGTGTCCCTACCAATATAAAAAATCTCACAATATACTCTATCCAATCCTCAGATCTCGGTGGGTTATTCTCTCCCCGAAACATGGGAGACCTCTATCATTGGAACTCGTGCAACGTACTCATGCGACATGCACTCTCTACTGCTAGATCATGTGGAATCAGTGGCACAAATGGTAGTGGAACCACGGGTACCTCCACTGTGATGGGGCCATGCACTATATCATTATCTCTCGATGGTCTACCATCTTGAAAGAAACTCAGAACTCTAGCTGGATTCCTTCATGGGTCCATCCCCATAAGAAACATGTGTTACGTGGTTAAAATAGTATTCGAGGTGAGCTGACACAAATTAAACACGAAGAAAACTTTTTCAAGAAAACACACACACAATCAGTGTTTTCGTGCACTAAGATAGATATTAGATGTTAGATTCCTAGTGTATGGATACGTTGGCCACTGCACTAGCATAGGATTCCCTAAACTGATAGCTACACCCAAACCACTTAACACTATTGCCGTTAAAATAATCCGTGTTCAAGTTCTGTGGTAGAACCGACTCCTCTGATACAAATTTTTCACGACCCGTCCCCCGGGGCCCGTGTCGTAACTACCCCAAGACAGCCTTCCATATGCCAGGGGCTGGAGACTAGCACCATAGGGGTAAATTTCAAAACTAGAATGACATTGCCTTTATAACTACAACAAAACACAACCAGAGAACAAGAGGAAGAAAACTATAAGTGAAAAATGAATACAATTGAATTGTAGGAAAATACATGGGATATAAATAAAATCATAATAGTAAAGTAAAAGGAAAAAACAAGTATTTAAAACTAAAAAAAAGCTGGAAGGTTCCTAAAAACTCCTCGATCATGCACCACATATCCTACCTGAAGGATAAGTACAGATAGGCTTCTCAGTGCTGCACGTCCATCTGTCTCCTCCGGGTACCGAATCATCGTGAGGTCCGCCACCGGGTACCGTTCAGTCCTCATACACTCTGCCACAGTCAGCGATGTCCTCTGTCTGCTTCCAACACAATGAGGTGCAGACATATCCCATGTAGGGGTGAGTATAACAATACCCAGTAGGGACCCCAATACCCTCAAGGTCTCACAAAATCCACAAAGGATAAACCACAGTAGAAAGAAAATATCAAGAAGTTTCAACCAACCCTACATTGGTATATTCCCATACATAAAACTAAGTTATCAGTCATATTCTCGATCCATGTCTTGAGCCAAGCACAAACCATCCACAAAATAATTAATAAATTCACCACATTGATAATGGTAGAAAGACATGACTCAGCTCACACAAGTATTCTACTCACGAAGAGGGGTAGAGATGATTAGATGTAGCCTCTAAATCATCTCCTCTGTCGAACCCATGTAGGATCATGGAAAAATATCAGTGTAGTTGAACCCACATAGAATCCTGGAACAGAAGTCATTACTGTCGAACCCATGTAGGATTTCGGTACAGTAGCTATTGCTGTTGAACCCACATAGGATCCTGGTACAGAAGTTGTCATTATTGATCACACATAGGATTACGGTACAGAACTTACCACTGTCGAACCCACATAGGATCCTGGTATAGAAGACATCACTGTCAAACCCACGTTGGATTCTGTTACAGTAGCCCTCGTTGTCGAACCCACATAGGATTTTGTCATCTCAGATGTAACCATCCCTAGGGTTCCCGTACACAACATGCTCGATTCCGGGAGGGTCCACTCCTCAACCAAAGTGTCGATACATAAACTATCATGAATTCACTAGTTGATGTATCCAATAATTTTGTATCACCAAAAATAACCCATGGCGACAGATGGTGCGTCAATTGGACGCCCGATCTGAGAGTTTTAAGCGTTTCCACTCCGAGAGGCTAGTTGGATTTCAGGTACAATCCGACCTAGCCATACTCCAACCTCATCTTCATCCTTTTTGGAGTATTCCCAAAGAAACATCTCATAAAAAAGAATCCAACTTAGTTTATGCCATATCAATCAGAAGTCTGGTCCTTAAGTTATAAGTCATTCCGCCCTGAGGGCCCAGTTGGTTTCTAGTTCGAACCAACCTGTACATACACAAAATCACCAAAACATTTATTGTAAAAAAAATAAAACAACCTTCTCAATCCTAGGAATCCTACGCAACTGACGATGCATCGATCAGAGGTATGTAGTTCATGTTATGGGAAAAATACCAAAAGTGGTCCGATAAGGGGGTCTAGATCCGGTTCGACTCGGCCCAACCTGCCCTGGGTCGGCTGAACCTAGTCGACCCAACCCGGATCTCAGTCCGGCCCAGTAAGGCACGACATGGCCCGATAGCTACAACCTGGTTTGAATGCAGGCGGCCCGGCCCGCGTGCTAGGCGGTCTGGCCCGACGGTTGCGGCCTTTCCCGCACGAGGTCGGCCCGACCCACGCGGCAGGCAGCTTAGACCACGTGGAAGGCGTCTCAGCGCGCACGGTCGGCCGCGGCTCGGCCCTTCTGGATAAGCAGGCTACATGTGGGGGGTTGAGGGGCTCCCCTGGTATCTTGTGACGACGACGCCAGCTGGAGAGGCCCGAGTGTCCTGGAACCCGCACACGGGTTCCGCTCGACCGCCGCGGGCCTCCGGAGTCGTTCTAGTGGTCTTTTTTTCCTCTCCTCTTTGCCTACGGCCACCTTGGGTCTGATATTTACTGAGAGGACCTCAAATCATTGTTCCATTTTTTTCACCAATCTCCAATCAAACCACTCAACATGAACGAATTGGCAGAGGGTTTGGACTTGTTCGTTAGCCCATGCCCTCCGCATTTGAGGCTCAGACAATAATGTTACATATAATTGAACCATAAACAAACCCCAACTGTATCTCTATGTCATCCTATAATCAACATCCATTCTGAAGATCGACATGTTCGGGGTGTCGATCCGTGGCTGTTGTTTTTATCCAAGGGAAAAGAAAAACATAAATCAAAGGAATTCAACCTCGAATTCAAAACCTTACCTCGATTGTCGTTGACCGTTGCCGATTTGTGGAAATTGGATGCCGCAGAAGACAGATGTCATTCTGTCAATGTCGGAAGGAGTAGAGCTCGGTGTAGTTGAGTCGAGTCAACACTGTCGGTGTACTTCTAGTGTAGCAGTGCTTCACTTACTTGCTCCATTTTATGAAGGTAGAAGGTGTTGCTTCACGTTCTTCAAGACATGGAGCGTTCTTCATTGAAGAACAACGTTCTTCAACGAGAGATTAGAAGTTATCCTTATTTATTCTCTTCCCCCATTCCACAAAAAAGAATTCCAACTAACGTAATATAATAGGCTCTCTATTATTTTAATGTTCTATGCATTTCAAATAAATTCAATCACACGATTTAATTAATGAAGACATTAATTAATTTCATTGGCACACTTAATGGGAGGAGGAAGGTGGAGAGTTCACCCGCATTAAAGTCGAGGGTTGGCTTTAATAAATTCAGGGGAGTTTAAGGGGTACAAGGGGAGTTGAGGGGACATGTGCTCATATGGGCTCCACCACATAATATCCTCTCATGGGAGCTTATGTGGGGGTGGGCCCCAACTCCAACTTCCATATGGAGAAATTAACCACCACACATTTTAAATAAAATATGAAACACATATTTTATATTAAATTTAGAAACCCCCCAAATAGTAACTTCCACTCTAGATAAAACGCAATTGCGGTGAAGGTCTCCTTAAGTGATTATCGTTGTTGCAAGTTCATCAGTGCCCTCAGATTTCAATTCCGAGAATCAGATAAAAGGATATAAAATCATGCACATACGTTCACTGAACAGACTAAAAAAAATTTCCGAAATTGATTCTAGGCACGCCGAGCCTCATAATTTGGTGCCGTCAGAAACTGTAGACTCGTAAAATTCCCATTTATTTAAGAAAAACATTTCCACAAGATTTTCGGGTCTATACAAACATTATTTTCAATATTATTGAAGGAAAATAAAATTTTTCCATATATTTTAGGAAAGGATGGAATATTATGAATAAAATTCATTTAATATGATAATTTTACATTTTATACATATTTTAATTCCACATCAAATTAGTTTTTAACAATAATTCTATAATTTTCACATTACCGAGTTGATAAATTATACAAATATTACTATTCATTATGACCAAATAAAAAATAGAAATTTATAGATAATCATATTTGTGTGATTTGAAATATTAAAATGATTAAATGGATGTAAATTTAATATATTTAAAAAAATCCAGAAAAATGGGAGAAAAATTTGTCTAATTGAAATTTCATTTTTTTACAAAAATGATGTTATACTAAAATAACATATAATAATGAGTCAATTTTAATTAATATTATATTTTCAAAATAAATAATACTTCTATTAATTAATTATTGAATGCAATTAATTATTGTATTTTCTTAATTTATATAAATGATTATTTTATTAAAATGATATATTCACTTTTTACTAAAAAATTTAGTCTCAGATAAATCCCAAAATTTCGATGTATGATATAATTTAAATGATGTAGTCATGAATGTTTTAGTATTAAAATACTAATATTTCAAATTTATATCATTCTTATATTATACTATTTGTATCATAAAAAACAAGCTATCATGGATTTTTATTTAATGAAATATATGTAATAAAATTTTATGTTGTTATATGTAGTAAATAAATTTTGCTCTCAAATATGAATTATTATTTTTATCTAGTTTTTAAATGTTATGAAATAAAATATTTATTTTAATCGAATAAAAACACCTTTTATTTCCAATTAATACTTGAGTTTCCAAAATGTCAATATAGTGTATAATAAATTCAACACTTTAATTCTTAATGATATAAAATACATTAAAAAATATGTTTTTTGTAATGAAATATTTCCCATTATTTTAATTTACTCATGATTTATCATAATTTAAAAAAGTTATTGTTTTCATAAATATCAGTCTATTCAAAATTAAACAAAAGATATATATTTTTTTAAATTTACATAAGAAAATAATCCTTAGATAATTTTCACATTTTTCATTGAAAAATGAATCTCTTTTTATGTAATAATTATTATAAATATTAAAAATTGACCTTTTAAATTAGTAAAAAAAAATTGTTTTTTTAAATAAAATATCATTAATCATTTTGTTTTCAAAATATGATATTCTATTAATTTATGATTCATTTAAAACATTTAATATAGCATAGGTTATAATTTTATTATTATTTTATTATCTAATATGTATTGGATTATTTTATTTTGTGTTCCATATAGAATAATATTTCCAAAAAGTATTTATTTACATGGAAAAAATAATATAATAAATTATTTTTTCATTATAAAAGATGTATAACAGAAATCAGTATTGGTGTGATAGTATATACTAATTTGAAGATATATCTCAAGGGATGGTGATGTTTTTCATATAATATTGAGGTGAATACTATATATAAATAACATAAAGTCATTATTTTTATTACATAATGAATCATGACTTCACTAATGTATTACATTATATGTTATTCAATTGAGATTTTGTATCAAATTATGGTGAAGATACTGATTTTTTGTATGAATTTATATTATATTTTTTATTATTCATTTTGTATTTCCTCAAATTAATCTTGAAAAAATATATATGATGTTCTAATACTTCAATAATTATTTGAATTGGTTTAATATTATCGCTTGAAATTTTATATTCCTCATCACATTTCACTAGCCAATCATAATGATGTTTTTTCCGCAGCATCCTATATCATTATTTCTCGTATGTAGTTCTCTGAAAGATATGTATTCATCGATGTCTCACATAGGTGGATAGAGAGTGTAAATAATTGTCCATCATTAAATTTGTCCTTATTTATCACATTCTGTATTTATTAAACATTTATGTGCTGACTTAAAAAAATCCATCCAGATAAATCACAAACACTAAGTCTTTTCCTTTCATAAAAAATCCACAATATATGGTATCCTAATGTCATCTATTTATGTATCCTTATATAATATCTAGAATGGATAATTCAGAGATAATTTATTCATGGTAGGGTGTAGTTCACTATATTACAATTCCAATTTATTCCATTACATGTCTTATTACATTGGATAATTCTAATCCTTATCAATGAGAATATTTCAGAATTGTTTCTTCTTAGAGAATACACCACTTTATTCACCATCCTAGAATGGTATATGATTAATAATTCATAGTCCATGATCACCTCTAACCATATAGATTGGTGCATATTATGTTCATAATTTGTTAATATATTCAAAAATATCATATCATATGTGTATAAGTGTAAACATTCTCTATATATACTATTGATACAAATAATAAAAGAGAAGTAAAATATATCTAACACCACATCATGATTGGGATTAATCTTCCCAGTCAACTTCAACGATATAGATGAATTTGATATCACATTTTCATTTTCCAATGAAAACATCATATAACATTGTTTAATCATCAAGATATATCCATAATACATCATTACTAGTGGGTAGTGTGAGTACATTTTTAGTAATAAAAATATTTATAAATTTCATGTAGCTCACATAAAATTCCTAATTTTAGAAAAACATCATTCTCTTCATTGAAAAATTGATTAATAGACTTCATAATCATTAAATTACACTCAATATTTTTTAAAAATACCCATGAAATTTGAGAAAATAATGGAATACCTTAATAGATATTGGTGATTATCATTATTAAATATCATTCAACCATAAAGGTATAACAATTTTCAATTAATTTTGATAAAATTATATATAAATATTTCTTGAAGACCCCAAATCTCAAATTTTCTATTCATTGCATTTAGCATCCCTTTTTCAAACTTTTTTTCACAACGTTCACATACAAATGATATTCCTACAAACATTTAGAGAATATATAAATATAAAATATAAATACTACATCTATTTTTTAATGTATTATGTAATGACTATATTCATTGATACTATATAAATTATTGGTGTATTGTGGATTATGAAGAGAATTTCTATGAAAACATAGTGTTATTACCATTTAAAAAATGTAATCATGGGTGTATCCAAAATTTTACAATTAATTAAAGATATAATGAATTAATTTTAAATTTAGATAAGTACAAATACTATTATAGCTAATAAAAATTTAAAATAATTCTGGATTGGGATTCTTTTTCTTTAGAGTGATAATTTTGATTTCGTGATAATCAACAAGGAGGCACATTTACCAAAATTACATCTAAACAAAAAGTACCAAAAATCCATAAGAATAATAATTTGGGATTATATACACTATGTGATGATAATATTTCACTTTTTACCACAAACTATTCAAATTTAATGTTTTTAATTATTTTAGGATTATTCTATATTAAAAATGATGTATTTATAACTTCAACTGAGATCTCAACCACAAATTTAAGAGGTAGTTTAGAAAAATAAATAAATAATTCATCTACATATTCCTTAAAAAATAGTCATTGCTTCAATGATGTTGGGTCAATATAAAGATATCTAATATCATCAAAAAACAGGCATCGCTTAAACGCATGTCTCAAAGACATTATTCTAAATTATTTTTAAAAAACATAAAATAAAACCCAATAGTTTAGAGTATATTTTCTATGAGAAACATTATAAAAACACAATAACATAAAAATAAACTATAAAATCATTACTTCATTATATGTAATGTGAAAATAAAATCTCATTACACTAAATTACACATTTTTTCATTTATGAAAAAAAAAATATTTGTTTCAAATATAATTATTAATAAGGGGATAATTACAATCAATAATTATAGTGATGTAATAAAAAATATTAATGATAAATTTCATGAAAAAATAAATAAAATGATACCAGTCACAATATTACGAGATAATGGAAATAATATCATAACATCATGGATCCAGAAATATGTTGAAATTATATATAATATGACATCATAAGAACAAGTCACGGATAAATGTTAGAGTTTCTTATATTGTCTTCAACCTTAACTTATTATTTACCTTAAATGATATCTGAATATATTAAAACATTACCCACTTCGTTGGGGTTGTATAATTCTTGGACCATCCATAACATCATAATTTATAAATGAATATTTCTCACACACAAGAAATAAAATCATATATACATCATAAGTATTATAAAACCCATGGGAATAAATTAATTTTATAATATTATCCCTAATATTTAAAAAAATAAATATAAATTTTATTCCAAAAAATAAGAAATTACTAAATTATGGACGTTCATAAATGTGCCCATAGGAATTTATCATGAATAATGAGATTATGTAATTGAAATTAATAAGATAAAAGTGGGATGTATGTATTAGAATAGACATCTTAAATTATTTTTCATGTTATGAGTAAAGAAACATTAAATAAACTCATGACTTATTTTTTAAAATAAAAATAATAAACTGCATAAGAAAAATTTACATATCAATATAATAAATATTTGAAATAATGGAAGAGAACAATCATTTAAATATTAGAACAAGAAAATTATTAATGAATTTTAAAATTCCATATGAATATATATTTTTAAATTACATATTATGAATGGGTTTTGATGAAAAACATGCATGGAACTTGAAAATAAACGTACAATAATTTGGTATAATGTAACATAAATTTATACAAAACATAGTCCAATCATAGAATTAGAATTTTTTTCTAATATAAAAAATGTTTTCATTTCCTTTTCATTATTTTTATAGGTGTATCCATTATTGGTAAAATCATAGTGGGATTTGATTAGCTCATGGAAGATAAATTTTCATATTGAAAACATTTTAGTCCAAAATAAGCAACCCTACAACCATGGTGTTGGTCTTGGTGTTCCCTATGTGTAAATGGGGAGACAAAATTGATTTCCAAGGGAATTTTCATGGTCTAAAAACATATGGGATAAACATATTGTCTATTTCCTAAGGGACATCAGCATGATCAATTTATATAGCATGGAAATTGAAAAAAAAATATCCAATGTAATTTTCTATGGTTGTTGGTATATTACTCAATATAACAAGAACACCACATCTTTTTCCAAGTCCTAGTAGAATGATTTGTGGAAATTTGGATACTTTGAAATAAAAAATAACAACTTTTTTCTTTCGTATTATCTCCATTACCGAGTCATGTTTTTTTAAAACAACATTCTATAACTATTAATTGATTTTTAATTCATTACTCATACATTACACACTTTTTTAACCACTAGAACCACCTTATATTATATTGATTATTTATTTGATATTAATTTTTTACATTTGTTTTTTTGTAGTGGAACTCATATGTTCCCATTTTTTCTATATTTTTAAAAATCATGCTTTTACATTGAATGAACTATGTAACTTGTTCATCCACCGTTGTCAGTGCATCCAGTTTGGGATGTTTTGGTGAGTTCCTTTTATTGATTATTCCTTGTTCCATCATATTTTTTATCGTTTATAATATTATCATATTATGAGGCAATTATCACATATATTATTTTCTGTTCTATATCATACTATGGTTACTCCAATCAAGGGTGTAAGAAAAAACATTGATGATGAGTGTTTAAATACTGTAATGTATTAGTGTTTTTTAATGGAGAATATTCCATAGAAATTATATTGCATTTAATATATTATGATCCTATCATAGAATCATTAATCTATACACCATTTTTTTCCATGATGGAATTGGTTATATATTCCCTAGTAATTTGAAATCATTTGGGAAAATGTTGTAATTTTTTCTGGGTGATGACACACATGACCAACCATTATGATGATGATGGACTTTTGGGGGTAAGAATTTCATTACCATGTTGATGAATTGTATATGTTTGTTAACATGGATTGATGTTATAGGACTATTCATTATAAAATGTTTAATGTTTGATATCATGTCTGTGAATTTGTTTCCCATTATACAAGTATTTGATGCTGATCACATTTGTTTGTTTATGAAGATAATGATAACATTACATGACAAGATTTCATTAAATGGTATTTTTATTCATTTATATGTTGTCTATTTTTTATGTAATATTTCATATATTGAATATTTAAATTTTATAATATATTTTTCCATGTCCTTTCAGGCTTTATAGGTTGTGTATTTCATACCTAGTTGAATATTTAATATACTCTTTGTATATAGGTTTCTCTATATATTTTTATCGAATAACATAGAGAGAGATATTTGAGTTAATGACATTAGTGAGGGATTGTAATGGATGGATAACACCAAAAATTGGTGTTAAAGATGGAATATTATTTCACATATGGAAGATTTTCCATACATTTGAGTATTACCTATCTATGGTGATCTCTATTTTATAAGAGAGAGTGTCAGTGGTTTGGGTGTTCAATGTGTGCATATAATCATATAAAAGAATGTAACCAGTATTCATGAGAAATACATTCTACAAAATAGATTATGATAATTTATTTCTAAAGATGGAATGTTCATGGTCATATATATGGAATTATCTATTTCATGTAGTGAAAATATGATAATATTTCACCGTGGAACCAATATTGTTTTGACTAGGGTTCATGATTTCTTGGTCAATGATTTTTATCATAGTGTTTTATGGTTTTGTGATTGTGTGTGTTTTTAAATTATATGGAATGTCAAAATATTAAATACACATGCATACGGATGTTGAATATTTATTGGTGGTGTTATAATGGGTTTATAATGACATATTTTAGTATGATATTATTGTCCATTAAGTCCTCTTGACTTGGGATCTAAAAAGGGAAGTGGCCCTATAAGAGGTTATTGAGGATCCTGGACCTTGGAGATGGTTGTTAAACTATGAATAAATCAAGATAGCTGTCTTGAGGATTTTATTTCTATATATTCCATTTTTAATTATTATGGTATTCATGTTTTCTAGACATATTGTAGGTTCAGTGATCATTTTATATATGTAACAGTATCTAGTATTGTATTTTGGTGTTATTATTTTTTAGGATATGTTTTATTGGATTATAGTTATGTTGTACAAGGCTATTATGGATATGATTTATAAGGGTATAGTCTCAAAATGTTATATTATTCCCTTGTCACATGTCAACAACCTCGTTAATTTTCTAAGGTGTGAATAATGTTATAAGAAATTCAATTTAATTTATTAAGTTTTAGGATGAGTCATTAATGATGGTAACATAGGCATGGGGTTCCATTATTCTATTTCACGTTAGGATTATGGTATCAATGAGATAGGTTGTTTTGAACACAAACATGAATGTTTATATATGATATAATAACTGATGACTTACAGACATTCAATTAATGGTTTATGGGATTCTAATAACATGTTCATTAGTTTTGGGTGCATTCATACATCATGAATTGGAATGTAGTAAAACATTACCTATATATACATATTGTATATTTTTGATTAGTTATTTAATATAATTCACTAAATGTGAAATATTTTTGGGATTGGCATTGTTTCTATTTTGAGTTATATATTTATGTTATTTCTTTTTTATATATATTCTTTCATTATTCAATTGACTGTGAGCATGCAATTATATTTTGTAAAAATATGATTGTGACTAATCGATTGGTACATAGGACTAGACTTGAGAATTCATAGTACTAGTAGGGTAATACCTATCCTACGAGTATCACATAAGACATTTCTACTAATAGAATCATTCTCGTAATTATAATTACAAAATGTCTCATATGATGGTTACAATTTGTGTTCTAAACATTAATCGGTATTTTTTAAAAATAATATTGTTCCTTTGAGAAATATTATTTTTCCTACTAACAATGACACCAGTTTTCGACTAATGGATCTGCATAGGGATCCTCCATTCCATGCTCCTTCCTCTATGCTTGTGGTTCTAATAGTGAACATGCCTCAACATATTTCCTTTTAGATGACGTGGTCAACATGGATTGAGGCGATTATTTCATGAATGCACCATCATTACAAAAAATTGGCAGTCTTGAAGATGTTATGTTATATTTTAATATTAAATAGTAAATCATTGATTTGTTGTATATAATTGGGGATAATATGGTAAAACATGTGTCCCTTGTTATTCAATAACTATCCATGATGTTGTGTGGTATAACTGGACAATCATCTAGGTGTTATTTTCTTAATTGAGATTCCCTTAAGACACTATTTCATGAAGAGTTTTTGTGGAATACATTAAAGATGGATCGAGATAAATTCCTTATAGATATTCAAGAAGGGGTGATGATGGATTATTATTACTCTAAAATCTTCACATTTTTACATCACAAGGACCATATTTCTTTCATGAAATGTGGATTATAACATTTTAATGTTAATGAAATGACATATTCCATAGTACAGATGTTTGGTTATATAATTTAACCTTATAAAAAATTTACATGTTATTCATAAGGAACAGAATTATGTGAAGGGTTTAAAAGATTAAAATAATATTTGTTTTATTCGGGATTATAGTGCACTGATGAGCTAAAACCACAGTAAAACAGTTGGTTAATATTTTGGTAATATTATCTAGAAGTTTGATGTAATGCCTCGGCCCAAGTTACCTAGAGTCAGTGCAATATTACATAACATCGGCATAATCACAATGGATCAAATCTCGAATTACTAGTTAGTTAAGTATATTTGTAAGTACATGATACATATATTAATTTTACAAAACATTATTAAATGAAAAAATAATAAAAAATTTTCCCCTTTGAACAAATTCATATCCATTAGACTATCCTTATAGGTCAGTTGTAATATACTTCTTCACATCTTGGGAAAAATAAAAAAATTTAAGGGTTGAGCTCAGATGCTCAGTAAAGATAACAATATAGAGGAAACATTTATTAATAAGAATAAACATTTAAGGCATTCTATGAGACTAAAAAATAAGTCTTTTAATATAAGAAAATAAATAATATGGTAAATTTAAAACAAATAATTCAATTTACTTATTCACATGGATATTCTACTAGTCGAATAATCACATGTAATATCATGATCTAATTTCATATTGATGAAATTCATACTTATGGACAATATAACCACATAGTAAAGGCCTCATGCCAAGACTAAAAATAATATTTTTTCAAGGACTTGTGCAAAGACACTATTTTGCCTCCTAAGACATACCGATGAAATGAGGAGCTATTGCAGCCTCCACCCATCACTTACCATGTCCAATGAATTCCTCTTATGAAAAGGTTGAAACATCACATAAATATTCATAATAAAACTATCATACAAAATGTTAATACTTCAACCATAAACAATGAATGATATAAAAATAACACATCGATAGTCATAAATTTCACCAAACCTTCAATACAATATGAACGATTGTATCGTAATTAATCCACTTCAAAAAAGTGTAAAATCTATCAAAGGATGTTTACATAGATGAATGAAAATCTATTTGAGAGAAATATCTCTTTCTATTTTGAAATTATTTTAATTTCACCCAATTATAAATGAAAAAATATAATTTTAAAATATTTTTATAAGCTTGTATTGGATTCTTAAAATGTGTTATAAAAGCATAAAGTAGATTCAATTACCTTATATGTTTAAAAAACATTATTTCATTAATTTTGTCAAAAAGGTCGTAAATAACCTTGTTTGGAAAATGATAGGAAAGATAAAATTTTAAACATTTTATAAAAAGTCAAAAAATGGTATAAATGAATTTAAAACATTTTATAGGAAATAGTAAAAATGATTGAAATGCTTATTTAAGAGACACATATATGGATGATAAAGAGGTCCCAATTAATACTCATGTATAAAAAACCTCGGATAATGAAGAGATTATAGAATTAACCCTTACCAAGTACTTTTCCTTGAACGAGTGTATGTCAACCTCTTGTATAATAGTTAAATAATTATATTAAATTATACAGGAACCACATACATAAATATGATATCATATATGATCTTCTGATATTTTTTCATTAATAATATTTAAGTATTATTGTCATTTCGGGTGTTAACTGATTCATTTCCCATTATAAGCTTAGATATGTAAGACATGGTTGTTAGGGATATGATGTATTTTATTTATATCCATAATGATATTAATTTATTAAAAAATATTTTTAATTATAATATGAATATTATACTAGAATGATTATGATGTGAAATTAATTTCATCGCGTTCGTGGAGATGGTAATTAGTACGTACGCACGAGTGACCATATCATTCTATTAATGGGGAAATAAAATATAATTGGATGGTATAAAATATATATATATAATAGTTATCATGTTATATTTATTATTTACATCAGTTATACTCATTATAATATCCATCCAAATAAAGAATTTTTTTGAATAACAAACTACACCACGATGTGGAGACAGTAAGCCGAATATATGCCCATATGGTGAATTGTCATGAAAAAGATGGATTGAATAATTAATATGGTTTTACTATATTTATAATAACATCACAGTATGTATAAGGAACTAGAGTTATTATTTTCATAAGGAAACATCAATGAAAAAAGTTGTGAAAGAAGAAAAGAACATTGAAAGAGGTGGTGAAATTATAACATCTTATTTGGGTGTTTTCTATAAAATCAATTAAAAGGTATTATGAGGATGGATTTATGATCAATGTATGGCCTTCAAGTAAAATGTTTAGGGATTTGAGAGTATACATAAATTGGGGTTGGGTGGGGAAAATTGCTTTGGATGTGTGATTTTGAGAGAAAGGGGAGTACCCTTTTATAAGAGAGGTGAGGGTGAAATTAGGAAATGCTTGAAATTTTATTTTATTATACAATAATATTCGGTTTATAATAGCTAAAAAATAATTTATTTGGAAGATATGGTGGGTGTGTGTTGAAAACGTCTCAACCCATATTTTTTAAATATGTTTATGTTACCATATTAACCTTATCTTTTAGATTTAAGTATTAGTTAAATATTTTATCTTTTACCATGTATTCTTGTAGTATTATAATTAATGGTTAACAAACATACTATGAATGTAAAGATAACATCATGTGGTTTATTATTGATATATATATCCTTATCTATGTCCTTTGGCCAATCCTATGATTTTTGGGAATATTAATTCAATTAATAATATAGTATTTGTTTTAAAAACTCATTTATTTCATTTTTTTGAAAGTGATGAAAACATTATGTCATTGAGAAAAATTTATTTAATCAACTGTAACAAGGAATACTGACATATAATATTACAAAAATTAATAAAAATTTTCAATTTACAATTATATTAATGTTTATAATATCAATTTTTTAATCTGTCAATAATAACGTAATTACTGCAACATTATTCTGTCAAAAATAAATTCAATTTATAGTGTCTAAAAAATATAAATAAAATAATATTTTGAAAAAAATATATTTTTAAATTTTTATTGAATATTTATAGTCGAATTTATCTTATTTATATCCATGTATTGAAAATAGTTTGGTTATTAAACATTGAATTAAACACTTTTAAATCTTCACTAAATAAAATAGTAGCAAATGTCTTAATCTAATCCATGTAAACTAAAAGGATCGTATTTTATTCATAATGTTGATTTCAGTCAAAATACACTTATCTAATAGAATTAGTACATGTGTTAGGGTAATTATAATATATTTTTTTACCATTAATTACCCTATTTACTTTTAACTGTGTTAAATAAAAGTCAAAAGTTATTATTCATCAAAAAATATTTTCATCTCATTGAAGAAAATTTAACTTATATATGTCAACTGTGTGTCTCGAATATTTTAAATTATATTCATATAAGTGATAAAAATATTTTTTATGCAAATTTGAAAATGTGCCAAGATGTTTGGTAAATGATAGAAAAATGCTCTATAAAAATTTATACATTTAATCTTATTATAAAATTACTCCAACAAATTATATTTAACTTATATATGTATTATTTACCTTTTTTGACATAAAATAAATTTAGATAAATAAATTATTTTAAAAAATAGTTTTTAAATAAAAACACATTGTTTTTCTATATTAATCAATAATTCAAAGTTTTCATAAATATACAGATAATTCCCCTAAGCTAATTTTGATATTCCGACCCAAAAAAATGGATACCATTTTGAAGAATAAAATATTTAAAATTTCAAAAAGTGGGTATTACTATTTATAATGACAAAATTGATTTATCGTGCTGTTCAAAAACTCTAGGATTCGTACAACACATATTATTGCGTTATTCGAAGGGAAACATACTGTTCAAGAATGGGGTGTTACATTCTCCCAGACCTCAAATAATTTTGTACTTGAAATTTCAAGAATAATATTATATAAAATGATTTTGGTGGTTCTTCATCATATGTTCCTTGGGTTCCCATGTTGCCTCTTCCATCTTATGATTTCTCCATAAATCTTTTACCCGATGATTCATTCAGTTTCTCAACACTTGTTCTCTGGTATCTAGAATCTTGGCAACCTCTTCACAATATGACAGATCAGTTTCCAATTCAATTTTGTCTTAGGTGAGTACTTGGTTTGGGTATAGCGTGTATGTTATCAACAGTGACATGTGGAAGACATCCAGAACATTGGAGATACATTGAGGAATTTACAAATGATAAGTTATAAATCTAATTTTTTCTAGAATTTAAAATGGTCTGATGTACCTAGGACATAATTTACCCTTCTTAGTAAAACCTATATCACTCTTCCATAAATATACCTTCTAGAAAACATGATCTTCTACATGAAATTACAAATCCTTCATTTGTTAATCATCATAAAACCTTTTCCTACATTGAGATACATTGATGTGGGTTTGGATAATCTTCACCTTTTCCATTGTTTCCTCAACATGTTCTAGCCCTACTAGTTTTCTGTCACCAACATTATCACAACATGTTGGCGTGTGACATCCCTTTTCATATAACGCTTCATATGGTTCCATCTGAATACATGAATGTATTCTATTTATAATGCCCCAACCCCAGATACCCAGAGCCGGTGAATTTTTACATAAAATTGGCATGATCACAAGAAAGATCAAATCTCGAAAGGCTAATTAGTTTAGTAGCCTTGGAAACACCGGATATATTCATAATGTTTTACATTACATCATAAAAGTGAAAACTACAACAACATAGTCTCCATAGTCCACACTCTTATCCCCTCGTACTATCCCTGCAGGTCATTCATTAATTACATCCTC
The DNA here is from genome assembly GCA_963277665.1 of Viscum album. Lineage (NCBI taxonomy): Eukaryota > Viridiplantae > Streptophyta > Magnoliopsida > Santalales > Viscaceae > Viscum > Viscum album. Next base: position 1,656,285,931 of record OY728126.1, on the reverse strand, counting down.
ACATCCTGGGAAAAATAAAACATAGAAAAGGGATGAGCTCAAATGCCCAGTAAGGATAACAGTATAGAGAAAACATTCATAAATAAGTTTAAGGCAATGTATGACTAAAACAAAAGCCTTTTAAACATGAACTTCAACGTAGTATGGAAAAAATAAAATGAAATAATTCCATTTATTTATTCACATTGATATTCTATTAATCGAATAATCACATGCAATATCAATAACCACTTTCATAATGATGGAATGCATAATGCCATACTATCATAACCACATAGCCAAGGCCTCGTGCCAAAACTACAAATAATATTTTTCCAACGCCTTGTGCCAATACACTAGTTTGTCTAATGAGACCTACCGATTCATCGAGGAGCTATAGTGGGATCCACCTGTCACATATTAAGTCCAATTCATTCCCATATAAAAGGGTTTAAACATTACATAAACATTCGTATTAAAACTAGCATACGAAATGTAAATACTTTATCCATAAACCATGAATGGTATAAAAATAACACATCCACTGTAAAACATATCACAAAACCTTAAATAAAATATAGAAGTTTTGTATCATAATAATTCAACTTTAAATAAGTGTAAAATCCATCAAAGGATGTTTACATAGATGAAATCAAACCTCTTTTTAGAGAAATATCTCTTTCTATTTTGAAATAATTTAAGAGTCATATAAATATAAAATAAAATATTTTCTTTGAAAATATTCTTATAATCTTGTAAGGGAAGCTTCGACGATTTTATAACGGCGGAATATAGCCGCACCCGCCATATAAGTTAAAAAAATATTCTTACCTTAATTCTCTCTAAAAGGTTAAAAAGGACCTTGTTTGGAAAACGACGGAAAGATTCCTTTATAAACAACTCATAAAAGTCAACAAGGGTATAAATGAATTTAACCCATATTCTAGTAAATAGTAAAAAATATTTTGAAATACATTTTTAAGAAACATGGATGTGGATGATAAAGAATTCCCAGTAGATTATTACGTATAAACAACCTCGGATAATGAAGAGATTGCGAAATAAATGCTTACCTTGGACTTTACTGTGGTTGATGGTAGGTTAACCTCCTTTATAATGGTGAAAAAATTGTTATTAAAATATTCAAAAATCATATACATTAATATGATACCATATATGATCTTTTAACATTGATTTGTTAATAATATCTTTGTAATATCATTGTTCCTGGTGTTAACTTACTCATTTTCTTTTATATGTTTTGTTACATAAGCCATGTTTGACATGGATGGGTTGTATAATATTCATATCCATAATGATATAAAGTCCTTAAAAATTATTTTTAAATCATAAAATGATAATTATACTTGAATGGATACGATGGAGAATGAATCTTATCGCATTCGTGGAGACGGTAGTCCGTACGTACGCACGAGCGACAATATCATTCTTTTGATATTAAAATAATATATAATTGGATGGTATATCATATATACAGAATCATTATCATGTTATATTAATTATTTACATGAATTAAAAACCATTATTATACCCATCCAAAAATTATTATATTGAATAACAATTACACCACGGCGTGGAGATGGTAAGCCGTACGTACGCACATATGGTGACATGTCATTCAAAGGATATATAGAATACTGAATATGGTTGTACCATATTTATAATAATATTACTGTTTATAGTATATATTTTATTCATTATTTTTGAATTTGAATAAGAAATAAAGAATATGTTGAAGAATAAATGATTTTGAAGAAAGGGTGGTGAAAACATTGCCTCTTCTTCGGGTTCTTTCTTTTGATTTGATCAAAAGGGCTCTTTAGGTTTTCTCTCTGATCAAACTAAGGCCTCTAAGTTGTAGAGACAGATGTTGAGAGAGTATTTGGGTAGGGATTGGCCGAACCAAAAGGCTTTGAATTTGTGAATTAGTGAGAAAGGGGAGTTCCCTTTTATAAGAGGTGTGAGGGAAACCTTTGGAAAATATAGAAATATTATTTTATAATAAATTCATATTCGGTTTCTAATGGCTATAAAGAGTATTATTTAAATTTTAAGGTGGGTATGAGTCTAAAACCACTCAAACAATAGAATTTAGACAGGATTGGGTCATTATATTAACCTTATCATTTAGTTATAACTCTTTGTTAATTCATTTGACACTTACCATGTCACTTTGTATTTTTATATTATATAGTTAATAAATATACTATATATATCCAAGATACCCCCATGTGGTCCATTAATGATACACCTATAATGATATAAGTCTCATGGCCAAGCCTTAGATTTTTAGGAATTTAATTTCAATTAATAATATAATATTTTTTTTAAAACTCTTTAATGTCAATTTTGAAACTATTCAATAATTGATTTTTCTGAAAATCATAACAGACTGATTAATTCAAAAAACGTTAATTAAATCAATCCTCACATGTCATATTAACGTATAAAATTAGTGTAACTCATAAAAAGTCTGAAATTATATTTATTTGGGTATTTATAATATTAATTATTTTAATTTTTCAATAATATGGTAATTACTACATCATCATTGTGTCATAAATATATTAAATTATTTAATGTCTAAAAATTATAAATAAAATATAATTTTGTAGTCAATCATTTTATCTTTCTAATGAATATTTACAATCGAATTTATCTTATGTATAACCCTATATTAAAAATGTATTAGTAAATAAAAATTGATTTTAACTCTTTTAACTCTTCATTGAATTAACTAATAATAAATGTACTAATCTAATAAAAGTGGAACTAAATGATAATATTTTCTTAATAAGGTTATTTTTGGTCTATATACTCTTTTCCAAATAGAATCAGGACATTTGTTAAGGTAATATTAAAATCATTTTTACCATTAATTACCCTATTTACTTTTAACCGTGGTAAATAAAAGTAAAAAGTCTCCATTCACCAAAAATTATTTTCATCTCATTAAACCACATTTTACTAATTGATATTAACCATGTCTATAATATTTTCTAAATTCAACTCACATAATTGGTAAAATTATGTTTTATGAAAAATTCATTTTTAACTACCACTTAGTTGTTTCACTATTCATCAAAAATTGATGTTTTTCAGAACAATTCCAAAATTTCACCGTAAGCTATAATTGATTTTCCGAATTCAAAAATGATGTCTATTTTAAAAAATTCCAAACATATTAGTTGCATTAATTATATTTATAATTAATTCCCATTGTCACAACAAATAGCGTGTTTTTATGAAACAATATCTATCAAAAGATTGAAAATTGTTTATGTCCAATTTCAAATTGAAATTATTCTAATGAAAACTATTGGATAAAATGGTAAAAATAAATTCTAAATATACATTAAAACCACTCAATATTATAATTTATCACTATAAATTATTTTGATTAAAAAAGTTGTTTTTATGTATTTTTCACTATTCATAAAAATTGGAAGTTCTCATAAAAATACAAAAAATTCAACATAGGATAATTTCTATATTCCAAATCCAAAAATAAAGTCCATTTTAAAATATAAAATATATATAATTTCAAAAAATATGTATTACTATTCATAACGACTAGTTTGATTGGTTGTGGTGTGTTAGAACTCGATGTTGCGTACAACACACGCTATCACATTATTCAAAGAGAAGCGTACCGTAGAAGCTTGGGGATTTACATTCTCCCCTCCTTCAAATAATTTCATCCTCGAAATTTATAGAATACTACCGCATGAAAGGAATTGGGTGTTTCTTCATCATAAGTTCCTCGGGTTCCCATGTTGCCTTTTCCATCTTATGTTTTCTCCACAAAACCTTTACCAGACCTGTCGTCTGATTTCTCAACACTTGTTCTCTCATATCAAGAATCATGACTGGTTCTTCGCAATAAGACATATCGGGTTCCAGTTATAATTCTTCATAGGTGAGTATATGCATTGGGTCAGGCATGTATTTCCTCAATAGAGATACGTGGAACACATCGTGAACTTTGGAGAGGCTTGGCGGCATTGCCAATCTATAAGCTACATCCCCAATTTGTTCTAGAATTTCAAAAGGTCCAATGTACCTGGGACTCAATTTACCTTTCTTACCAAAACATATGACTCCCTTCCATGGAGATACCTTCAGGAAAACATGATCACCAACTTGAAATTCCAAATCCTTCCTTCGATTATTGGCCTAGCTCTTCTGCCTACTTTGAGCGGCTTTGATGTGATTTTGTATTACCTTCACCTTTTCCGTCATTTCCTCCACCAGTTCTGGGCCTACATGTTTTCTTTCACCAACTTCATCCCAACAGGTCGGTGTGCGACATCTCTTTCCGTATAAGGCTTCATATGGTGCCATCTGAATACTCGAATTGATGCTATTGTTATAAGAAAATTCTACCAGAGGTAAATATTGATCCCACATACCCTGAAAGTCCAGTGAGCAGGATCTCAACATGTCTTCTAAGGTTTGAATAGCACGTTCTGATTGTCCATCTGTTTGACGGTGGTAGGAAGTGCTCAAATGAAGTTCAGTATCCAATGCTTTCTAAAGACTTTTCTAGAATCTTGAAGTAAAATGGGGATCACGATCAGAAACAATCGATAGGGGTACTCCATGAAGTCTCACACCTTCATCATTATATAGTCTTTCTAGACATTTCAGTGGTAGATCATCTCTTATAGAAAGAAAATGTGATGACTTTGTAAGACGATCAACAATAACTCGTATTGCATCGTTCCTTCTAGGATTCATTGGTAGTCCCATGAAAAAGTCCATCATAATATTGTCCCATTTCCACTTAGCTATGGGAAGAGGTTGCAATACTCCACCAGGTTATTGCCTTCCAACATTCACTTGTTGAAAAACCCTACATCATGACAAAAAATGGCATTCTCCCTCCTCATGTTGTCCCACCAAAAATGTTCTTTCAAATCTCTATACATTATGGTGCTCGCAGGGTGTATAGTGAAATTGGAACTATGAGCATCATCCAGCAATTCCCTTTTTAGATCAGGTATATCGGGAACATAGAGTCTCTTCCCGAATTTCAAAATTCCTTCATCATACACAAAGTCTCTCAATATCCCATCATTCAAAACTTTAATCATCTTTTGAAATTATTCATCATCGGTCTGAGAACTATTAATCCTTTCTAGTAAAGATGGTTTGGAAACCATTTGAGAAAGAATTATTGTTTCACCTTCCATTGTTATTCCCATGTCCATCTTCACTAGATCCATGAAAATTAGATCCCTTTCAATTCTCATATTGTTCAAAACTCCATGATCATTTCTTCTCAATGCATCTTCCACCTTGTTTGCATTCCCCGGGTGGTAGTGTATCGTACAATCATAATACTTGAGTAATTAAAGCCATCTCCTTTTCCTCATGTTGAGTACTTTTTGTGAGAAAATATAGTTCAAACTCTTGTGATCAGTATATATCTCACATTTTTCACCATAGAGGTAGTGCCCGCATATATTCAATGAAAAGATCAAAAGTGCTAACTCGAGATCCTGATTAGGATTTTCTTGTTCATTAATTTTCAACTGTCGTGATGCATAAGCAATAACCCTATCATTCTGCATAAGGACACAACCAATTCCTTTCTTCGATGCATCACTATAAATAACGAACACATAATTCCCCGATGGTAGAGTCAATATAAGATCATTGACTAATCTTCTCTTCAGTTCATCGAAACATTCTTCACACTCTTTTGTCCAAACAAATTTAACCCCTTTACGTGTGAGCTTTGATAATGGGTTAGCCAACCGGGCAAAATTCTAGATGAAACGTCGATAATAACCTAGCAAACTAATAAAACTGCGTACCTCAGTTATACTCGTAGGTTCTGGCCATTCATGGATTTCCTAAGTATTAGAATGGTAAACAGGGATACCATATTTAGAGACAATATGTCCAAGAAAATAATCTCATGAAACCAGAATTCACACTAGATAAACTTCCCATATAATTCAAGTCTTCTCAGAGTCTTCAGGATAATGCGCAAGTGATTTTCACTATCTTCATAGATTTTGGAGTATACCAAGATATCATCAATAAATACCACCACAAATTCATAGAGATATTCCTTGAAAACTCTATTAATCAGATCAATGAATACATAGGGTGCATTAGTCAATCCAAAATGCATTACTGTAAACTCGTAATTCTCGTACCTGGTTCGAAATACTGTCTTCAGAATGTCTTCCTTCTTCACACAGAACTGATGGTATCTAGATCGAAGGTCAATCTTTCAAAAGTATTGAGCTCAATGCTGCTGGTCAAATAAATCATCAATGCGAGGTATGGGATAATTGTTCTTTATTTTTATATCATTGATCTCCCTATAGTCGATACATATCCTCATAGATCCATCTTTCGTTTAAAAAAAAGAACAAGGGCTCCCCATGGAGAAACACTAGGGCAAATAAATCCCTTATTACTCAATTCCTCTAGTTGTTTCTTTAGTTCGACTAATTCCACAGTGGCCATTCTATAAGGGGTCTTTGATATAGGCCTTGATCTAGGAATTAAATCAATGGAAAACTCAACTTCTCGTTCTGGAGGATGTCAAGGTAAATATTCCAGAAATACATCTACATATTATTTCAAAATAGGTACATCCTTTATTGGAACATTCATTTCCTCACCCACAGTCATTTCATTCTCTTCCTCCCCAATAAATGAATTTAGTTGACCTACTGGGGTGGATCTAGATAAGAATTTGGTGGTGATGATTTCTCTCTAAAGATAAGGTGTTCCTTATCATCGTCATCAAAAATCGTAACCTCCTTCATCTTACAATTAATATTCGCATCATGGTCGGAAAGACAGTCCATACCGAGGATTATATCAAACTCAATAATAGGTATGATGATGAGATCAGTAGATAAAGAACATTTATGTGCTCTAATGGGGACTGATTCACAAAACTTTGTTACAATGATACTTCCCATAGGAGTTTAAACTGACAACGCCCATGTTAAATCAAATTGGAAATATCTAATTTTCTTAGCAAACTGGGAAGATATGAAACAATGTCATGATCCAAAATCAAGTAATTAATTTTCTATACATGAGGAAACCATTAAATTACCTGCCACCATGTCTTTTGGTGCTTCTACCTCAGCAGTAGTGATAGAAAAACCTTGGCCTTGATCCCTTGTCCTATTATGAGGTATGTTCCCCGGACGCTTAGGAAATTCATTTTCATAATGTCCCATATCCCTGCAATTGTATTATTGGAAATCAGTAGATTCTTTCTTCCCCTTGCAATCATGAGATTGGTGTCCTTTTTCACCACACTTGTAACAGACTCCCATTCTTTTTAAGCAAGTACCGAGGTGTTTCATCCCACATTTAGCACAGGATGGATATTAAACCTTTCCCTTCTTCCCCTTATTTCCATTCCCAGATTGATCAACAGATCTCTTCTGTAACACCCGAGACTTTTATGTTATATAAATCATCAAAGGAATCTTTTTCTACACAACACTTTCTTGGCTTGCTTTACACGCAATCGCGACCTTCCTCGATAGCTTGCGTCGTACGCAATACCGAGTTTCACTAAACAACAATATGCTATTAAAACTAGCCGTTATGAATAGTAATAACCACTTTTTGAAATTTTATAAATTTTATTTTTCAAAATGGACTTCATTTTTGGACTCAGAATATCGAAATTAGCCTAGGGTGAAATTTTGGTATTTTTCTAAAAACTTTCAATTTTTGATGAATAGTGAAACCACTAAGTGGTAGGTTAAAAACTGAATTTTGCATAAAACTTAATTTTACCGCTTCTGTGAATGGAATTTCAAAAATCCGAGAGACACGGTTAATATCAAGGACTAAAATGTGGTTCAATGAGATGAAAATAATTTTTTGGTGAATAGTAACTTTTTACTATTTTTACCGCGGTTAATAGTAAATAGGGTAACTAAGGGTAATTATGATATTAATATTACCCTAACACATGTCCTAATTCTATTGGACAAGTGTAATTCGACCAAAAACAAACTTAGGAATAAAATATGACCATTTAGGCCCACTTGGATTAGATTAGGACATTTATTATTAATTTATTTAAAGAAGTGTTAAAATAGTTAAAATCAAAGTTTAATAAGTAAATCATTTTTAATATAGGGTTATACATAAGATAAATTCGATTGTAAATATTCATTAGAAAGCTACAAAGATTTCCTACATGATGGTATTTTATTTGTAATTTTTAGACATCAAATAATTTAATTTATTTATGACACAAAGATGATGCAGTAATTATCTTATTAATGAAATATTGACAAAATTGATAATATAAATACCAAAATAAATGTAATTTGAGACTTTTTATGAATTCCACTAATTTTCTAGGTTACTATGATATATTAGTATTGATTTAATCAACTTGGTTCGAACATATAATTCTGTTATGACTTTCACAAAAATCATATATCAAATAGTGTCAAAATTGACACAAAATAGTTTTTAAATCAAATATTATATTATTAATTGTTATTTTATTCCTAAAAATCTAAGGTTCGGCCAAATGACTTAGATAAGGATATATATATTAATAATAAACAATTTGGGGTTCGTTTGGCATGTTATAGTAAGTGTATTAACCATATAGTGAAAGAAAACAAAAAGTCATGGTAAAAGTTAAATTATTTAACTTAGAGTTAAATCTAATTGATAAGGTTAAAATAATACCCTAAACTTGTCTAAATTCTATTGGTTGATAGGATTTCGACCCATCCCCACTTTGTCTTCGAAATAAGACCCTTTGGAACCATTATAAACCGATTTTGACTTTAATATAAAATAATATTTTGAGATATTCCTAAGGTGCCCCTCTCCTCCCTTATAAAAGGGCACCTCCTCCCCCTCCTCCTCACACCAATTTGAGCACTCAATCTCGGCCAACCCCTGCCATTTTCCCTTATACACTTCCCTAGAATAATCCTAGAGGTCCTGGTCTTCTCCAAAGACCAATCTTAGTTCCTTAAGTGGAGGATTCAAAAAGGCGTTCCAAAGAAGAGGTAATATCCATTACCGATCTTTTCAATTTCTTTCTTCTTCAACTTCTTCTTCTTTAGTTGTTTCATGATAAAGTAATAACATCAGTATTACTTACATACTGATATGTTATTATAAATATGAAACAACCCTAATTCACCTTCTATCCATCCTACGGAAAAAATGAAATCACCGCGCGTGCGTACGTACGGAATACCGTCTCCACGCCGTGGTGTAATCTATTTTCCACCATCACCTTACAAGGATGGGTATAATGGTGTAATGAGTAACTATATATGATTATTATTAAGTAATATTGATACTGAAATAATATATATATATATACTCCAATACAATTCCACGATCATAGGAACGATATCATCACTCGTGCGTACGTACGGAATACCGTCTCCACGATGTGATGCGACTCGTTCTACATGATCTTCATTTCATAATGATTATATAAATGAATTGAATGAATGAATATGGTATATACTACACTAATACCATTCTGGAAATGAATTATCTATAACCTAAAGATAAGAATAAGAATTTATTCGACAAAACACGCATAAGAACAAAAAGTTATAAAGACCCGAGTAACAAGTAACAATGAAATATTACTAACAAGAAGCTAATAATATGACCATATATGATATCATATAAATATGTATGATTCTGGAATAAGTCAATAACATTATTTAAACCATTATACATGAGCTTCGGACACGTACAAAGCAAATTGGACCTAAGGTAAGGGAAATATCACAATCTCATTTTTATCCGAGATTGTTTATTCGTAAGTATTTACTGGGGTGTATTTTATCATCCACATCCATGTTCCCTCAATATGAAATATTGTTTCCATCCACTTGCAATAGTTTAAATCCAATTTTACCCTTAGGTGAGTTTTTAGTAAAGAATATGAAAGGAATCTTTTGTCGTTTTTCCGTACGAGGTACTTTTTGACTTTTCCGACAAAAGTACGAAGAATGTTTTTTTTTAACTTATACGGCATGAATGGATTTTTAAAACATTGTTTCCAAGAAGCTTCCTTTACAAGTTTTCATGTTTATTTTTAATCAACTTATTTTATTTTAAAGTTGTATGACATGTTATGAAAGGAAAAATGTTTTTGAAGAAGAAAGGATATTTTCCTCAAGAATGGAGTTCAAGTGATTTTCAAAATTATTTTCCATCTAAGATAATAAAGGGTTCTGTTTTTATCCCTATTATTACATTGATTTGATCATGTTGTGATGGAATTATTTTTATGAATTCCTTTATCTTATATGAATTGATTTATGATGTCATGATGTTTCAAGAATCCCATTTTTGTTTCATGTGTTATGCGATGATGTATGTTTTATGATTATGTGGCACACATAAGAAAGGATTCATTATAAGATGGGTGGGACCTATATCTCCCTCCAATGCATTGGGTAAAGATTTTATATCTCATGAGATAGACATGGCTGGAACGGAAGGTTATTTCGGTTCAGTGATACAAGACTGAAACGAGGAGTGAACTCGGTTCAGAAAGGGACTTTGTCCACTAAGATAGTCTTGGCAATGAGTCATGACTAACAAGAAATGATTTTCCATGATTATGTGTGCATGCCACAAAGTTTCAAGTTTTATGTTATGATTATGGGGATCTCATTTTCACTTCTATGATTTATTCCATGTTAAGATATTATGATCTCTTTTGCAGGTTTTGATCTTCATAAAGATATGATATGATTTTTATTTCCTTTATTTGCCCTTGCTGAGCATTTGAGCTCACCCTTTTATGTTTTCTTTTCCCCAGGTCAGGAAGATGGATATTAAATTGAATATGCTAAAAGGGACCCTAGATATGATGAAATAAACGGGAGATACTGTAGAAGATTTATGAACCAGTTGTTTATGTTTCCCAGTTTCTAAAGACACTATACCTATACGGTCCTTTGTGGTTTTGTCATATGTTGTAATAAGTGTGCTTCAATTTTGAAGTATTAACAATGTATGTAAAGTATGGGTCGTTATAGTTGGTATCAGAGGAAAGGTATAGTCAACCTTTGGAAACTAGGATGTGAAAGCCTTAGTAATAACCCTAAGGATAAGTCTAAGCATAGAACACAATTTTAGAAATGGCCTTGAATAACCTAGGATAAGACCTTAAGCATGAAAATTTTATTCTTGAATTATGTGGTTTCCTATTATAATTAGTGTTGCTCACACTATTCTTCTTGGTTTTAGTCAATGGCTGGAACCCGAAGGAACCGTGTTAATGCGGAATGCGATGGGCAATGCAATGATTGTCCCCCTGAGCAACCAAACGATATGGGAGCTGGAATGCAAAATCTTGTAGCCATGCTCACACAACTTTCTCAAGCTATGAATCATGCAGGATTTCCAAACGAACAAAGAAGGGAGCAACATTCTGTTGAATCCTTCATGAGGCAGCGTCCACCATCTTTCAGCGGGTCTACTGATCCATTAGTTGCTGAACAATGGATTAGTACTACTGAAAAGATATTTTCAGTTCTTCAATGTTCTGAGCATGATAAAGTCATCCTAGCAGTGTATCGTTTGGAAGGAGATGCGGATCAATGGTGGAATCTTGTTAAGAATACGAGGCAAAGGGATGAAATTGAGTCTATGGAATGGGACGAGTTCAAGAACTTATTTTTCAATAAGTACTTCCCTCGTATTCTCCGAACAAAGATGGAGAAAGAGTTCCTTGAACTGAAGCAAAGGGATGATGAATCTGTTAGTACCTATGAAGCAAATTTTACACGACTTTCAAGGTACGCTTTTGGTATTATTATCCAACCTGAGAGTAAGATCGATCGATTCTTTAGTGGCTTAAAACCAAGTCTTCGAAGGGCGTTAGCCATAAGGGACTTCAATAGCTACGAAGAAATCGTTCGATGTGCTCTCAAAGTCGAGATGGAGATTGGAGTAACCCATCAGTCACATGGGTTTGATAAGAAGAGGAAGATGGAATTCAAAGAAAAATCTAAAGAGCACACGGAAAAGAAGATGAACTTTCCCTTATGCTCAAAGTGTGGAAAGAAACATGGAGGGAGTTGTCTTAAAGGGACAAGTAAATGTTTTAAATATGGAAAGGAAGGTCATCGGGCATTTGAATGCCGTGATAATGGGAAGAAGATGTCTAATGACGCAAACAAAGGAAGGGATACACAGAATGAACCTACAACACTTCAATGTTTCAAGTGCAAGGAGATGGGGCATTATGCCAATCAATGCCCAAATCCAAGGGTTGATGATGATGGTCGACGTCAACAAACTCTTAAGGCTAAAGACAAAGGAAAGTCACATGCAATTTCTATCAGTGAGGTGGAGTACGATAACGATGTGGTGAAAGGTACACTTACCACCCACTCTAAAGTAGCAAATGTTTTATTTGATTCTGGATCCACCCACTCTTTTATTTCTGAAAATTTTTCTAAGGGTATCACCGTATTACCTCAACAATTAGATGTTGAGTTAGCTGTGACAACACCTAATGGCACATCAATCGCATCAGAAGTTTATAATTCTTCTCCGATCGAAGTTTGTGGGAAAGTGCTTCCTGCAAATCTTGTGATCCTTCCTTTAGTGGAATTTGATGTGATTCTTGGCATGGATTGGCTTTCTCTACATAGAGCTCATATCGATTGCCAAAGAAGGGAAGTCACATTTCATATTCCAGATCAATCTACGATCGTCTATCAATGCAAGGATGAACATAACCTTCCAGTGGAAATTTCTTCCATCTTATGGGTATTGATTCCACTAAATGAAGGTTATTTATCTCAAATGGTTGGTGAGAAACTCACGATTAAGAATATGCCCATTGTACGGGAGTTTGATGATGTCTTTCCGGAGGAATTTCCGGGTCTTCCACCAAATCGTGAAGTTGAGTTTTCAATAGAACTCGTACCGGGTGCTTTGCCTATTTCAATGACACCTTATAGAATGGCCCCAATTGAGTTGCAGGAATTGAAGAAGCAACTCCAAGAGAATCTTGATAAGGGATTCATACGCCCTAGTGCGTCACCTTGGGGAGCACCTGTTCTATTTGTTAAGAAGAAAGATGGATCAATGAGACTCTGCATTGATTATCGAGAACTTAACAAGATCACTATCAAGAACAAATATCCTCTCCCACGCATTGATGACTTATTTGACCAACTACGCGGAGCTCAATACTTTTCTAAGATTGATCTTCGTTCAGGGTATCATCAATTAAGGGTCAAAAGGGAGGATATACCAAAGACGGCTTTCCGTACAAGGTATGGACACTATGAATTTATAGTGATGCCATTTGGTCTTACTAATGCCCCTGCTATCTTCATGGATCTAATGAATAGAGTCTTTAGAGACTATCTTGATCAATTTGTGGTAGTCTTTATAGACGATATTCTTGTCTATTCAAAGAGCAAGGAAGAGCATGAAGATCACTTGAGAATTATATTGAAGACCCTGAGAAAAGAGAAGCTTTATGCCAAATTTACCAAGTGTGAATTTTGGCTTCAAAAAGTTGCATTTTTGGGTCATATAATCTCAAAAGAGGGGATATCTGTGGATCCAGCAAAAACAGAGGTTATCGAAAGATGGTCAAGACCAACAACAGTAACTGAGATCCGAAGTTTTCTTGGTTTGGCTGGATATTATCGACGTTTTGTAAAAGATTTTTCACGATTATCTAATCCACTCACCAAGTTGACTCGGAAAGGAGTTAAGTTTGTCTGGACAGAGGAATGTGAAGAGAATTTCAAGGAGTTGAAAAGAAGGTTATCCAGTGCACCTGTGCTCACACTGCCTTGTAGTGGAGAAAGGTTTGTGATCTACAGTGATGCATCCAAGAAGGGATTGGGGTGTGTTCTTATGCAAAATGATATGGTGATAGCTTATGCCTCACGACAGTTGAAAATCCATGAACAAAATTACCCAACACATGATTTGGAGTTGGCTGCGGTAATCTTTTCATTAAAGATTTGGAGGCACTACCTTTATGGTGAAAGGTGTGATATTTATACTGATCATAAAAGTTTAAAGTATATTTTCACACAAAAGGAGCTGAATATGCGCCAAAGAAGATGGTTGGAGCTGATTAAGGATTATGACTGCTCAATCCATTACCACCCTGGGAAAGCAAACAAGGTGGCAGATGCATTAAGTCGACAAGACCATGCTAGTTTATCCATGATGAGGATCACAAAAGATCCAATATTTATGGATTTACAAAGGATGGATCTTGGAATTATAATGGAAAGGGAAAAATCTTATCTTTCCCAAATGAATGTTCAACCATCTATACATGTGAAGATTAAAGAGGCACAGAAAGAAGATGTCGAGTTACAAAAGAAGGTGAGAAATGTTCTTGAATTCAACCTTGATTGTGATGGGATAATAAAGTTCAGGAATCGGGTTTGTGTTCCTCCCATCCCCGAATTAAAGAAAGAGCTGCTGGATGAGGCTCATAGTTCTTCATTCTCTATTCATCCTGGAAGCACGAAGATGTATAGGGACCTGAAAGAGTACTTCTGGTGGGATGGCATGAAAAGAGATGTTGCTGAATATGTCTCTCGATGCTTGGTTTGTCAACAAGTTAAAGCTGAGAGACAGAAGTCTAAGGGGATGTTACAACCATTACCCATACCCGAATGGAAATGGGAAAACATCACTATGGACTTTGTCACAGGACTTCCTAAAACATCCAAAGGCAATAATGCTATCTGGGTCATAGTTGATCGTCTTACAAAGTCTGCACACTTCATTGCTATTAGAGAGGATTTCTCTCTAGATCAGCTTGCCAAGATATATGTAAAGGAAGTGGTAAGATTTCATGGAGTACCACTTTCTATTATATCTGATCGGGATCCGAGATTTACCTCGAAGTTCTGGCGAAGTCTTCAGCATACTCTGGATACAGAGTTGAGTTTCAGCACTGCTTATCATCCCCAGACAGACGGTCAGTCTGAGAGAACAATTCAAACCCTAGAAGATATGTTGAGAGCTTGCTCTATGGATTTCAAAGGAGGTTGGGATCAACACCTACCTTTGGTGGAATTTTCTTATAATAATAGCTTTCACTCCAGTATTCAGATGGCTCCTTATGAAGCTCTCTATGGAAAGAAATGCAGGACTCCAACTTGCTGGGATGAAGTTGGGGAAAGAAAGCTATTAGGACCTGATCTCGTTGATGAAATGGCAGAAAAGGTCAGATATATTCAACAACACATAAGAGCAGCTCAGAGTCGACAGAAAAGTTATGCCGACAACCGAAGAAAAGACCTAGAGTTTGAAGTGGGTGATAAAGTGTTCTTACGAATATCTCCCTGGAAGAGGGTTATGAGATTTGGAAAGAAGGGGAAGTTGAGCCCTAGATATATCGGTCCTTTTGAAATACTGGATCGTGTTGGGAAGGTAGCTTACCGATTGGCGCTTCCACCGAATCTCTCTCAAGTTCACGATGTGTTCCATGTATCTCTCCTGAGAAAGTACATACCAGATCCTTCACATGTACTCAGCTCAGAAGTTGTACCACTGGAGCAAGATCTTTCTTATGAAGAACAGCCGATAGAGATTCTGGATCGTAGCGAAAAAGTCCTACGAAACAAGACCACTCGCTTGGTGAAAGTTTTATGGAGAAACCACCAACTTGAAGAAGCTACATGGGAGCTTGAGGATATGATGAGGGAGAAGTATCCTCATTTGTTTGTTGCAAAGTGACGAACTTTTATGTTATATAAATCATCAAAGGAATCTTTTTCTACACAACACTTTCTTGGCTTGCTTTACACGCAATCGCGACCTTCCTCGATAGCTTGCGTCGTACGCAATACCGAGTTTCACTAAACAACAATATGGTATTAAAACTAGCCGTTATGAATAGTAATAACCACTTTTTGAAATTTTATAAATTTTATTTTTCAAAATGGACTTCATTTTTGGACTCAGAATATCGAAATTAGCCTAGGGTGAAATTTTGGTATTTTTCTGAAAACTTTCAATTTTTGATGAATAGTGAAACCACTAAGTGGTAGGTTAAAAACTGAATTTTGCATAAAACTTAATTTTACCGCTTCTGTGAATGGAATTTCAAAAATCCGAGAGACACGGTTAATATCAAGGACTAAAATGTGGTTCAATGAGATGAAAATAATTTTTTGGTGAATAGTAACTTTTTACTATTTTTACCGCGGTTAATAGTAAATAGGGTAACTAAGGGTAATTATGATATTAATATTACCCTAACACATGTCCTAATTCTATTGGACAAGTGTAATTCGACCAAAAACAAACTTAGGAATAAAATATGACCATTTAGGCCCACTTGGATTAGATTAGGACATTTATTATTAATTTATTTAAAGAAGTGTTAAAATAGTTAAAATCAAAGTTTAATAAGTAAGTAATTTTTAATATAGGGTTATACATAAGATAAATTCGATTGTAAATATTCATTAGAAAGCTAAAAAGATTTCCTACATGATGGTATTTTATTTGTAATTTTTAGACATCAAATAATTTAATTTATTTATGACACAAAGATGATGCAGTAATTATCTTATTAGTGAAATATTGACAAAATTGATAATATAAATACCAAAATAAATGTAATTTGAGACTTTTTATGAATTCCACTAATTTTCTAGGTTACTATGATATATTAGTATTGATTTAATCAACTTGGTTCGAACATATAATTCTGTTATGACTTTCACAAAAATCATATATCAAATAGTGTCAAAATGGACACAAAATAGTTTTTAAATCAAATATTATATTATTAATTGTTATTTTATTCCTAAAAATCTAAGGTTCGGCCAAATGACTTAGATAAGGATATATATATTAATAATAAACAATTTGGGGTTCGTTTGGCATGTTATAGTAAGTGTATTAACCATATAGTGAAAGAAAACAAAAAGTCATGGTAAAAGTTAAATTATTTAACTTAGAGTTAAATCTAATTGATAAGGTTAAAATAATACCCTAAACTTGTCTAAATTCTATTGGTTGATAGGATTTCGACCCATCCCCACTTTTTCTTCGAAATAAGACCCTTTGGAACCATTATAAACCGATTTTGACTTTAATATAAAATAATATTTTGAGATATTCCTAAGGTGCCCCTCTCCTCCCTTATAAAAGGGCACCTCCTCCCCCTCCTCCTCATACCAATTTGAGCACTCAAGCTCGGCCAACCCCTGCCATTTTACCTTATACACTTCCCTAGAATAATCCTAGAGGTCCTGGTCTTCTCCAAAGACCAATCTTAGTTCTTTAAGTGGAGGATTCAAAAAGGCGTTCCAAAGAAGAGGTAATATCCATTACCGATCTTTTCAATTTCTTTCTTCTTCAACTTCTTCTTCTTTAGTTGTTTCATGATAAAGTAATAACATCAGTATTACTTACATACTGATATGTTATTATAAATATGAAACAACCCTAATTCACCTTCTATCCATCCTACGGAAAAAATGAAATCACCGCGCGTGCGTACGTACGGAATACCGTCTCCACGCCGTGGTGTAATCTATTTTCCACCATCACCTTACAAGGATGGGTATAATGGTGTAATGATTAACTATATATGATTATTATTATGTAATATTGATACTGAAATAATATATATATATATACTCCAATACAATTCCACGATCATAGGAACGATATCATCACTCGTGCGTACGTACGGAATACCGTCTCCACGATGTGATGCGACTCGTTCTACATGATCTTCATTTCATAATGATTATATAAATGAATTGAATGAATGAATATGGTATATACTACACTAATACCATTCTGGAAATGAATTATCTATAACCTAAAGATAAGAATAAGAATTTATTCGACAAAACACGCATAAGAACAAAAAGTTATAAAGACCCGAGTAACAAGTAACAATGAAATATTACTAACAAGAAGCTAATAATATGACCATATATGATATCATATAAATATGTATGATTCTGGAATAAGTCAATAACATTATTTAAACCATTATACAGGAGCTTCGGACACGTACAAAGCAAATTGGACCTAAGGTAAGGGAAATATCACAATCTCATTTTTATCCGAGATTGTTTATTCGTAAGTATTTACTGGGGTGTATTTTATCATCCACATCCATGTTCCCTCAATATGAAATATTGTTTCCATCCACTTGCAATAGTTTAAATCCAATTTTACCCTTAGGTGAGTTTTTAGTAAAGAATATGAAAGGAATCTTTTGTCGTTTTTCCGTACGAGGTACTTTTTGACTTTTCCGACAAAAGTACGAAGAATGTTTTTTTTTTAACTTATACGGCATGAATGGATTTTTAAAACATTGTTTCCAAGAAGCTTCCTTTACAAGTTTTCATGTTTATTTTTAATCAACTTATTTTATTTTAAAGTTGTATGACATGTTATGAAAGGAAAAATGTTTTTGAAGAAGAAAGGATATTTTCCTCAAGAATGGAGTTCAAGTGATTTTCAAAATTATTTTCCATCTAAGATAATAAAGGGTTCTGTTTTCATCCCTATTATTACATTGATTTGATCATGTTGTGATGGAATTATTTTTATGAATTCCTTTATCTTATATGAATTGATTTATGATGTCATGATGTTTCAAGAATCCCATTTTTGTTTCATGTGTTATGCGATGATGTATGTTTTATGATTATGTGGCACACATAAGAAAGGATTCATTATAAGATGGGTGGGACCTATATCTCCCTCCAATGCATTGGGTAAAGATTTTATATCTCATGAGATAGACATGGCTGGAACGGAAGGTTATTTCGGTTCAGTGATACAAGACTGAAACGAGGAGTGAACTCGGTTTAGAAAGGGACTTTGTCCACTAAGATAGTCTTGGCAATGAGTCGTGACTAACAAGAAATGATTTTCCATGATTATGTGTGCATGCCACAAAGTTTCAAGTTTTATGTTATGATTATGGGGATCTCATTTTCACTTCTATGATTTATTCCATGTTACGATATTATGATCTCTTTTGCAGGTTTTGATCTTCATAAAGATATGATATGATTTTTATTTCCTTTATTTGCCCTTGCTGAGCATTTGAGCTCACCCTTTTATGTTTTCTTTTCCCCAGGTCAGGAAGATGGATATTAAATTGAATATGCTAAAAGGGACCCTAGATATGATGAAATAAACGGGAGATACTGTAGAAGATTTATGAACCAGTTGTTTATGTTTCCCAGTTTCTAAAGACACTATACCTATACGGTCCTTTGTGGTTTTGTCATATGTTGTAATAAGTGTGCTTCAATTTTGAAGTATTAACAATGTATGTAAAGTATGGGTCGTTATATCTTCTACTTTTTCATTGCTTTAAAGTCATAAGAATTAGAGAATTCCTTTTCTGTCTTGATAGCACATGAGACAATGTCTTCGTATGACGAGAAGGATTGTGAGACTAATGCTCAACAGAGAGATTGTTTTAACCCATCAAAGAAATGATCAATCTTACTTCTTGGGTTACGTATATAATCTCCATCATACCTTTCTAACCTTGTAAAGTTATCCTCACACCTTGTGACATTCTCATCCTCCTTTTGTCTCAGACTCAGATATTGCCTTTCCATATCTTCTCGATGGTCGCGAGGAAATTTATTTTCTAAAAACAGATCTTTGAACTCCCTCCATTCCATATTTGATACTTCATCATCTTACTTCATGTTTTGAATCAATGACCACCATTGATCAGCATCTCCAGTGAGGCGGTAAACTGCCATGATGAATTTTTCCCTTCACTACTCCCCAAAGCCTGAAATATTTTCTCAATGGAATTTATCCATTACTCAGCTACTAAGGGATTTGTACTTCCATTGAACGTTGGTGTTTGTTGCCTCATGAAGCGATATAACATTGATCCTCCACGTTGCAGATCAGGGAGCTCCATATGGGTAAGGTTATTATTCATAACCTGAGTGAGTTGTCCCAATATGGTGATTAGCTGATCGGCACCAGTTATATCACCAGCTCCAATATAATTATCTTGACCAGGAGGGAAATCCCTACATGGAGTGCGTGCATTGATACAGTTTACATTTCTTCCACTAGATGCCATTTATAAACAATGGAATAAACTAGATCAGTTTATGAATCAAAATACATAATCCCATACTTATAAAATACTTAAAATAATTTAAACTATTTAGGGATATACTCCATAATAAAAAAAATTCTTTGAGAAAGTATATACTCATAAATCCTTAATAATGATTTGTAAAGAAAATGAGAGTTATCCTATGCATATCCCCCAGGAGTGTCATAACCAAGAGTGCAGCAAGGCCCGTTGTCGTGCACCAGTTCCCGTTCGAGTCTAGCTCAAAGCGGTGTTTTCGGGTTTTACCCCTAGGTACATCTGTGCTAGAGCCGCCTCTACCTGGTCGTATCTAGACAGGGGTGTATTGCTCGGAAAACTCACAAAATCTAAACAATACCAAAATTCTATGATGTTATTCTATATTATTCCTCAAATTCCATCTTAGGTCTATGTGCTCTAATCAAAGTTAATCTAAATCTAGCTTCCAAGGATTGTACTAAACATCCTCTGATACCAACTATAACGCCATGACCCCAGTTACCCAGAGCCGGTGCATTATTAAATTACATTGGAATGATCATAAGAAAGATCAAATCTCTAAATACCGAGTAGTTTAGTAGCCTTGGAAACACTAGATATATTCATAATGTTTTACATTACATTATAAAAGTGAAAACTACAACAACATAGTCTCCATAGTTCACACTCTTATCCCCTCATACTATCCCTGTAGGTCATTCATAAATTAATTCCTCCCATCCTGGGAAAAATAAAACATAGAAAAGTGGTGAGCTCAAATTCCCATTAAGGATAACAATATAGAGGAAACTATCATAAATAAGTTTAAGGAAATGTATAACTAAAAAAAGCCTTTTAAACATGAACTTCAATATAGTATGGAAAAAATAAAATGAAATAATGCCATTTACTTATTCACATGGACATTCTACTAATCGAATAATCACATGAAATATCAATAACCACATTCATAATGATGGAATGCATAATGTCATAATGTCATAACCACATAGCCAAGGCCTCGTGCCAAGACTACAAATATGATTTTTCCAAGGCCTTATGCCAAGACACTAGTTTTACTCATGAGACCTACCAATGCATCGAGGATCTATAGCGGGCTCCACCCATCACTTATTAAGTCCAATGCATTCCCATATGAAAAGGTTTAAACATAACATAAACATTAGTATTAAAACAAGAATATGAAATGTAAATACTTCATCCATAAACCATGAATGGTATAAAAATAACACATCCACAGTAAAACATATCAAAAAACCTTAGATACAATTTAGAAGTTTTGTATCATAATAAATCAACATCAAATAAGCGTAAAATACATCAATGGATGTTGACATAGATGAAATCAAAACTCTTTTTAGAGAAATATCTCTTTCTATTTTGAAATCATTTAAGAGTCATATATTTATAAAATAAACCATTATCTTTGAAAATATTCTTATAAGATTTTAATGGAAGCTTCAATCATTTTATAACGGTGGAAAATAGCCGCATCTGCCGTATAAGTTAAAAAAACATTCATACTTTAATTCTGTCGAAATGGTTAAAAAGGACCTTGTTTGGAAAACGACAGAAATATTCCTTTATAAACCACTAATAAATGTCAACAAGGGTATAAATGACTTTAACACATATTATAGTAAATATTAAAAATGTTTTTAAATACATTTTTATGAAACATGGATGTGGATCATAAAGAAAACCCAGAAGATTATTACGTATAAACAACCTCGGATAATGAAGAGATTGAGAAATAAACCCCTACCTTGTAAATTTTCATGGTTTAGGGTAGGCTAACCTCCTGTATAATGGTGAAATAATTTTTATTAAATAATTCAAGATTCATATAAATTAATATGATATCATATATGATCTTTTAACAATGATTTGTTAATAATATCTTAGTATTATCTTTGTTCAGGGTGTTAACTTACTCATTTTCATTTATATGTTTTGTTATGTAAGACATGTTTGTCATGGATAGGTTGTATCTTATTCATATCCAGAATGATATCAAGTCCATAAAAATTATTTTTAAATCATAAAATGATAATTATACTTGAATGGATACGATGGAGAATGAATCTCATCGCGTTCGTGGAGACGGTAGTTCGTACGTACGCACGAGCGACAATATCATTCTTTTGATCTTAAAATAACATATAATTGTATGGTATACCATATATACAGAATAATTATCATGTTATAGTTATTATTTACATGAATTACAGATAATTGTTATACCCATCCAAATAATAATATATTTAATAACAATTACACCACGACGTGGAGACAGTAAGCCGTACATATGCACGTATGGTGACATGTCATTCAAATGATAGATAGAATACTAAATATGGTTGTACCATATTTATAATAATATTTCAGTATATAGGAGATACTAGATTCATTATTTTATAATGGGTATAAAAATGAATGAAGAAGTTGAAGAAGAAATGAATTTGAAAAATGGTGGTGAAAACATTACCTCTTCTTCGGGTTCTTCATTTTGATTTGATCAAAAGGGCACTTTGGTTGGCTTTCTGATCAAAATATGTCCTCTAAGTTGTACTGAGGGATGTTTAGAGAGTATTTGGTAGTGGTTGGCCGAACCAAAAGGCTTTGAATGTGTGAATTAATGAAAAGGGGGAGTGCCCTTTTATAAGAGGGGTGAGGGGCACCTTTGGAAAAGCTAGAAATATTAATTTATAATAAATTCATATTCGGTTTAAAATGGCCTCAAAGTGTATTATTTAAATTTTAAGGTGGGGATGGGTCGAATACCACTCAACCAATACAATTTATATAGGTTTGGGTCATTATATTAACCTTATCGTTTAGTTTTAACTCTTAGTTATTTAGTTTGACACTTACCATGTCACTTTTTATTTTTATATTATATAGTTAAAAAATTACTATATACATCCAAGAGACCTCCAAGAGGTCCATTAATGATCCACCTATCATGATATAAGTCTCTTGGCGGAACCATTGATTTTTAATAATTTGATATCAATTAATAATATAATATTTGTTTTAAAAACTCTTTTATTTCAATTTTGACACTATTCAATAATTGATTTTTGTAAAAATCATAACAGAATTATTAATTCGAAAAAAGTTAATTAAGTAAATACTAACATGTCATATTAACCTAGAAAATTGGTTTAATTCATAAAAAGTCAAAAATTATATTTATTTGTGTATTTATAATATCAATTATTTTAATTTTTCTCTATTATGGTAATTACTGCATCATCATTGTGTCATAAATTGATTAAATTATTTAATGTATAAAAATCATAAATAAACACTAATTATGTAGGAAACGTTTTTAGCTTTCTAATGAATATTTTAAATCGAATTTATCTTATTTATATCCCTATATTAAAAATGTTTTAGTAAATAAACTTTGATTTTAACTCTTTTAACTCTTCTTTGAATTTACTAATAATAAATGTCCTAATCTAATACCAGTGGACCTAAATGATAATATTTTAATCCTAAGGTTGTTTTTGGTACAGATACACTTGTCCAATATAATTAGGAAATGTTTTAGGGTAATATTAATATCATTTTTACCCTTAATTACCCTATTTACTTTTAACCGTGGTAAATAAAAGTAAAAAATTACTATTCACCAAAAATTATTTTCATCTCATTGAACCATATTTTACTACTTGATAATAACCGTGTCTCTCGTATTTTCGAAATTCCACTCACAGAAGTGGTAAAATTAAGTTTTATGAAAAATTGAGGTTTTTAACTACCACATAGTGGTTTCACTATTCATCAAAAATTTAAGTTTTTCAGAACAATGCGAAAATTTCACCCAAAGCTAAAATTGATATTATGAATTAAAAAATGATGTCTATTTTAAAAAATTCCAAAAAAATAAGTTGCATTAATTAATTTTAAAATTAATTCCCGCTGTCATAACAAATAGCGTGTTTTTAAGAAACAATATATATCAAAAGATTGACAATTGTTTATGTCCAATTTCAATGTGAAATTAATTCTAATGAACACCATTGGATAAAATGGAAAAAATATATTCCAATTATACTTTAAAACCACCCAATTGTATAATTTATCACTATAAATTGTTTTGCTTAAAAAAGTTGTTTTTAATTATTTTTCACTATTCAAAAAAATTGGAAGTTCTCAGAAAAATACCAAAAAATCAACTAAGGATAATTACGATATTCCGAATCCAAAAATGAAGTCCATTTTGAAATATAAAATATTTATAATTTCAAAAAGTAGGTATTACTATTCATAACGGCTAGTTTGATTTGTTGTGGTGTGTTAGAACTCGATGTTGCGTACAACACACGCTATCACATTATTCAAAGAGAAGTGTACCGTAGAAGCTTGGGGTGTTACACTATTGTTATAGGAAAATTATATATGAGTTAAATAATGATCCCACATACCCTGAAAGTCATGTTAGAAAGATATTAACATTTCTTATAAGGTTTGAATAGTCTGTTCTGAATGTCTATCAGTTTGAGTGTGTATGAAGTGCTCAAACAATGTTAAGAATCCAAGGCCTTATGAAGACTTCTCAAGAATATTAGTGTAATACGAGGATCATGAGAATAATTAATTGATAGGGGTACTCCATAAATTATAAAAAATCATTAATATACATCCTTTCTAATCGTTAAAGTGGTAAATCTAATCTTATACCATGAAATTGTGTTTACTTGGTAAGACGATCAATAATGACTCATATAGCATCATTACTTTTGAGAGTCATTGGTTGTCCCATGACAATTTCCATCGTAATACAATCCCATTTCCCCTTAGGTATGGGAATAGGATTCATGAGTCTTCTAGGATGTTGTCTTCCAGCCTTCACCTGTGGACAAACCATACATCTTCACACATAATCAGCAATCTCTTCATTCTGGCTGACCCACCAAAAATGTTCCATCAATTATATATATATCATAGTGCTACCGTGGTGTATAGAGAAATTAGAGTTATGATCATAATCTAAATATTCCATTTTTATATCAGGTATGTCAGAATTAGAAAGTCTCTTCAAAAAATTTAAAATTCCATCTTCATATACGAAGTTGATCAATATTCAATTGTTCATAGCATTAATTTTCTATTGAAACTCCTCATCATCAGTGTGAGAACATTTTATACTTTACTATAAATATGGATTAGCTACAAATTGAAATAGTATTGATGTTTCATCTTCTATGATTATTCCCCAATCCATTTTTACTATATCCATGAACATAGGATCCCTTTTAACTGTCATCTTGTTCTAAATTCCAAGAACTTTTCCTCTAAGAATCTGACACCTTATATTCCTTCCCCAGGAGGTAGTGTATAGTGAAATAATAATCCTTGAGTAGTTAAATAATCCTACCATTATATCTAAGGACACAACCCTCTCCTTTCATTGAAGCATCACTATAAATAACAAACACATTATTCCTCTATGGTAGAGTCAAGATATAAGCATTGACTAATATTGTATTCAATTATTCAAAACATTATTTGAACACTTTTTTAAAATAAAATTTATCCCCTTTACGTATGAGCATGGTCAATGGGATTCCCAATCGGGCAAAATTCTGGATGATACACCAATAATGACTTACTAAGCCAATAAAACTTTTTACCTTAATTATTCTTGTCAGTGATGGCTATTCACGGATTTCCTTTGTCATTGAAGGATCGATAGAGAATCCATACATAGGGATAATATTTCTATGAAAATAAATTTCTTGATCCCAGAATTCACACTTGTTAAATTTACCTTATAAATCATTTTTAGGGTTTTCCAAATAATTCACATGTGATTTTTAAGATCTTCATAGATTTTTGGGTATAATAAGATATCAAAAATAAATACCACAAAAAATACATCAAGATAATCATTGAAAACTCTATTCATTAAATCCATTAAAATAAAGGGTGCATTGGTCAGTCAAAAGGGAAATACTGTAAACTCATAATGTCCGTAACTGGTTTGAAATATTGTTTTCTGAATGTTTTCATTCTTTACACACAATTGAAGATATCATGATCTAAGACCAATAAATGAAAAATATTGATCTCCATGATGTTGGCCGAATAAATAATCAATACGAGGTTTGGGATACATGATATTTTTTGTTATAGCATTGATTTCCCTATATTCAATGCACAACCTCATAGATCCATCGTTTTTTTAAACAAACAAAAAACAGGGGAATCCCATGGTGAAACACTAAGAAGAAAATATATTTTATTAGGAATTTACTCTACATTTTTATGTTGTTCCACTAATTTCATAGTGTCTATTCTATATGGGGTCTTCAATATGTGCCTTTACACATGAATTAAATTAATGGAAAACTAAATTTCTTGTTCTTGAGGAAGTCCAAGTAAATCCTTTGGAAACAAAACAACATATGCATTCACAATAGGTGCATCTCCTAGTTGAACATTCATTTCCTCACCCATAGTTATGTCAATATCTTTCATTCCTATAATTGAATTTAGTAGAGTTAGTGGGGGTGGATCTAGATATGATTCAGGTGGTGATGTTTCTTCCCTAATGATAAGGTACTCCTTATCATCATTGAAAATTGTAACCTTCTTCTTCTTATAATAAATTTTTGAATTATGATCCGAAATCAAATCCATACCAAGGATTATATCAAATTCAATCGTGGGTATGACAATGAGATCAGATGATAATGAAAATTTATATTCCCTAATAAGGGTTGTTTCACAAAACATTATGGCAATGATACTTCCTTTAGGAATTCTAACTGACAAAGTCCATGTAAAATCAAATTATAAATATCTAATTTTTTTAGAAAACTGGGAAGATATGAAATAATGTGATGATACAGAATCAGATAATGCATTGGATAAATTTGAGGAATCTATAAAATAACCTACCACCACATCATTCTAAGCTTCAACCTTAGTTGTAGTGATCACATAAGCTTGGTCTTGCTACCTGAGATTTTTCTGGGGTAATTTTCTTTGGATCTTATGACATTTATTTTTAAAATGACACATTCCTATAAAATTGTAGAATTCTACATTTACATCTTGTTTCTTTCCCTTACTATCACAAGATTGGTGGGCTTTTTCACAATTCATGTAACAGTTTCCTAGACCCTTAAGAAATTTATCAGGGAGTTTCTTTCAGCATTTAATACAGGATAAAAATTCAACATTTCCCTTCATCCACATATTTTTATTTCTATAGTGTTTAGTAGAACCATTATTCACTCTCTTTTCATTAATGTCCTTATACATAGAGAATTCATTTTCATTCTTGATAGAATAAGATACAATATCTGTATATAATGAAAAGGTTTATGATAATCATGCTTGATGGAGATATATTTTTAACCCATCAAATAATTGATAAATCTTACTCTTTGGGTTATGTAAATAATCGGCTACATGCCTTTCTATCCTTGTAATGTTATCATCATACTTTGCAACATTCTCATCCTCCATTTTCCTCAAACATATAAATTTCCATAACAAATCTGCTCGATGTTCAAGAAGAATGTATTTTTCTAAGAAAATATCTTTAAACTCCCTCCATTCCATATTTGATACTTCTTCATTTTACATTGTGTTTTGAATCAATTAACATCATTGATTTGCATCTCCTATTTGAAGATAAACTACCATGTCAAATTTTCCACTTTCGCTAATCCCTAAAGCCTGAAATATTTTCTCTAATGAACATATCAATTTCTCAGCTACCACTACTAGAATTAGAGGTTTTTGTGAGGAGCTATTTTCGAATGGAAATGGCATCATCATAAATAATCCTCCAATTATTTACATTATATATATAAATAAACCATTTATGACAGACTGTTGCAAATACTATTTGTAATGGGGAAGTTCCCAATTGAAACTAATCCTTCAATTATATATATTATATATAATACCCTTTTGTGAAGGGCCCGACGCAAATACTAATTGTGACAGAATTATCGTGTCGTCCCAAATAATATTAATAACAAAATTATATTTAGATTATTTGTGATGGGATCTTGTCGCAAAAGGTCCTGTCGCAAATACTAAACATAACAAAATTATTCACAAATATTAGGATTAATGAAAAAAAATTATATTAATATTTTTAAAATAAAAAAATATTATTCATAAAATAACAATACATTAAAAAATATAATACTAGGAAAATATATTTAATAAAATTATGATTGATAAAAAATTATTAAAGATCTCAAAATTTACAAAAACAAATATAAAAAATTCATAAAATATAATTATTATTAGTAAAATAGACAAATATTAAAAATTATAATATTAATACTAAATAATAAAATATTAATGATAAAAAAAATTATGCAATATTTTTACCAATATAAAAGACAGAAACTATAAATATTTTATATTAGAATATATCATAAATTGAAATGTTTTGATCATAAAAAACAAATCACTGGGGGGTTGTCTTCTAGAGGAGGTTGAGGATCTATAAGAGATGGTGGAGGAAACTCTATACCTACACTATGAGTCAGATGGTGCATGTACACCACTTTCATATGATGCTGCTTTTGATGCTACTGTCATCGACACATCTCCTCCTCATGTTGCTGTTATTTCTTCTACTTCAATGATTGCCAACACATCTTTTCATGCAGCTTCTTACAAACTCTCTATAATCTCAGACGATGTTCACAAATACTCCTGATACTGTGAGGTTGAGGATTATGCCTCTCCACGAGCTCCTCTCGAGCTGGACGCCAACACTGCAACAGTGCCATAATAAGTACCAGGAGTCAAATGAGAGATGATAACAACTAATTGGCACTTCTCAAAGCCATAATGTGCCGCATGCATCCATGATGCCTCATCGAAATGGTGGGCACTGGTCTGGTCAGTCATCTCATCCTGACTCTCAGCCCGTGTCTCAGAGGTCGTAGCCTTATATTATTCCTTCAATTCCAATTTGAAATTATAATGGTGAAAATATTATTTTCATATAATTTTCAATCTCAAAAAAAATAATACTAACCACAATCTTACGTTGGCGACCACCTCTAATCTCTCTAGTGGCTTAATCACTATACATCCTCCGATAAACGTCGATCTCCATAATATTGGGTTGATGTAATGCATACATAAATATAAAAAAAATTATATTTAATGTGATATAAAATATTTAAAAAATATATTTACTAGAGGCTCTCTATGCGTACTGAATATACGACTACCAGCTCGATCTGTCACCTCCTGTCTCCCCAGGTTCTTCCATCCCACTGAATATCTCCTTTGAAATATAACACCCAACTAGATTAAACATAATCTATCCCAAACATGAGATGAAATGTACTCTGGTCGGTGGGCTCTACACGACTGATCATATTTTTTCACTTCATCTTTATTAATGGATGTTTTTCTCAAATTGTAAAAAAAACCGATGGAAATGGTCACACATAGACACCTGCCAAGTTGTGTGGATAGCATCACACATTCTATAATCAATGGGATTCCAAACCCCTACCAATAATTTTTAATATCATGTTATTAATAAAGTAAATTTCAAAATAAATATTCATTATTTAAGAACTATTCAATTATCGATCATGTCGTGCTGCACATCAATGTGAATCTGTTCCAATGTTATCTATGTCTGAGAAAAATAATTGTGCATTATAGCGATCCCCTATCAAATAGCTACATTCCAAAAACTATGAAAATTAAATAAATAATCCAAAAAAATTATATATAAATATAAATGAATAAATGATAACTAAAATATACAGGCTACCATACCTCTATGTGCGTGGAACAAAACCTAGATGTGGTCGGTGCTTGTGAACAAGGTTAGGAATCATCAATCCTGTAGACCACGCCCCCTCCGTGCACCCCTTGAAAAATCAGTTGGCTTAGGGACAAATGGTCTATAATAACCCTTATCCAAAGGTATATCTTCCTCATGCATCTCGCAAAATACATTTGGATCCATCTGAAACACAAAATGAATTTTGTTAGTAGATAGTTGAAAATAATTGTTATATATAGATATATATTATTTATCATTATAACCATCATTTAACTATCTCAATGTCCATCTTCATTATCATCTTCATAGTTTTCCTTGTCAATTTCTTCATCTTCCTCACTAGGGTCATCAATATCAATATGAGTTTCAGTTTCATTATCTCTTGTCATTTCAGATTGATTTGTAACATCATTAATATCTTCATGATCATCGATTCTTAATTATGGAGTGTCATCATCGATATTCAGGTCTATTTGTGAAAAAGATGCATTCTGAGTAGTCTCTTGAAAAAAAATCCTTTAACTTTAGTGGAACCACATTCAGTTTGATTAAATTGATTTTCCCAAGATTTAATTTTTATTATGCTCCACCAGTCACTCAAGACTCATGAAATAGCACAGTACATTGCGTAATAAAATTTTTGTGCATGTTGAGCCAGTAAAAATGGTTTATTTATAGTATGAATACTTTTATATTTAATATCAACAATTCAATGAGTTGGATGAACACAAAATCCTCTCTCAGTATCCAACCACTGACATTTAAACATCGTTATGTAATTCTGTCCTATATAAAACTTCTCAATAATTTCACCTAGAATGCCATAAAAGTCAACTTTAGTTTCTCTGTGATGTGATCCCCTCATGAAAACTCAGTTGTTCATTGTTTTTCTATTCCCCATATGCACTTGTATGAAATCGAAAACGATTCACCACATATGCATTATAATATTTAACCATTTTGGATGGTGGGTTACTCAATTTACACAGTAACTAATCAATTATGTCACCATGTTGAGACACCTGAAAATCTGTAAAACATTTATTAATATGATAAATAATAAACTGAATTTATATTAAACCATCAATAAATTATGTTACCAGATTTAGAATCCAATGAGAATTTTTTTTCTGCATTCTTCAAAAGAAAACTACTTTAATTTGTGGAATTTGTATCTTGATATGATTATCATATAACTTACAAATAAAATAAGTTTACATATTTTAACATAAATTATAGAATAAGTGATAGAAGCACTCACAATACAAATGATGTCATTTCATCACAGTTGAGTAGAACATATATATGCGCTCTGCGATGTTCATCATCTGAAAGACATAGTTTATGAACTCCACCGAAACCAAGATTTGGCTAAGTAAGAACTAATAATTGAATTTAAATTTCATCCTTAACATTACCCTTATTTTGTCCCATGCGATTTTTTTTTGAGCGATATTGAGATTCAATATAATGAGAGCAGAAAAAAGAAATTTCTTATTGCAAATAAGCTTCAGCAATTGATCCTTCAACGGATGTTTTGTTACGTACTATTTTCTTCAATATCTGCATGCATCTTCGAATGGGTACATCTATCGATATTGTACTGGACCTCCACATTTAGCTTAATGTTGAAAATGTAATATCATATGTTCCATTATGTCAAAGAAATCTGGCAGAATGATTTTTTATAGTTTACATAAAACTACAGTAACATCTTCATCCTGTTTTCTTAGAGCAATGTATTCTGTTGTCCCTTCACAAATGTCTCGAGAAAAATATTATATTTCATTTATCAAATCCCAAATAATAGAAATCAAAAAACTTCTGAATACAATCGGCATATGACATTCCATTATACCAGGAAAATGGTGACTTTTTAATCTGGTAATATAACCATTCTTAACACATCTGCCCAAATTAGAAGCATAACCATCTGAAAGTATCAAATCTACAATCCACTAACAAAATAGTATGAAATTATTTTTGGATTGTGTATATGCTGCTTTTGGCTTAATTAACCTATATGATCTGTCATTTTTAAATTGTTCAAGTTCTGGTTGACTGCATATTTTGTCCAGATCTAATCGTGTCTTTACAATATCACTGGTCTTACCTGGTGTATCCAAAATTGTATGAAATTAATTATCAAAACAGTTCTTCTAAATATGCATGACATCCAACATGTGGCAGACCAACAAATCAGACCAATATTGAAGATTTTAAAAAAATTCGTTTTATCCAATTATGTTCTTTCCCAATGACATGAGTTTTTTTTATGATTACTGATGGACCAAATTTGATAGGAGGTAATGAAAATACAATTGATTTTAACTCTGTACCTGAGAAAATTTCTTGAGTATAGTCCCTTTTAATTGTACCTTCTCTAAAATGAGAGTTGTTCTTCCAAAAAGGATGATCGGTTGGAAAAAACTATGATGATAGTCAAAAATAGCATGATTTTTTTCTATTTATGATCATAAAGGCTTTGTTGTCTTTCATATTGTAAGGTCAGGATTTCATACCATGTGTACTCTATCTAGATAAGAGTTCATATTCCAGAAAGTCACTAATCGTTCACATCAATGTAGCTTTTATTATGAAATTTTTTTCCAGCTACATCATATGTACTAACACATTCACTCCACAACGTATTTAACTCATCAATCAATGGTTTCAAATAAATGTCAATATTCTTTATCAAATGTCTGGGGATTAAAAAGGTAAAAAAAACATATAGATCTCTTTCATCAAGATCCATGGAGGTAAATTTTACGGAGTTATAAAGGTAGAACAACATTAATACTGACTACCATAAGAACCAAACAGACAGAAACTGTCAGAAGAAATACCAAATCTCACATTTTGGGATTCTAAGGAAAAAGATAGATACATAAGGTCAAAATTCTTCCAAAAATCACCATAAAATGGTTGATTCTAGATTTTATCAATTGAAATAATTTTTTTGTTCCATGAGATCATTTACGATGAGTTCTGAGACATAAATAAATATTTCAAACTATGTGTAAGGGGGAAAATCTCACCTGTTTTACTGGAATCGATCCAGACATCCATGGTTGAGCTTATTTATATCTTAATTTAATCATGTGGGACAACTATCCAATGAATAATTTTCACCAGAATATAAGATGCAATCATTTGGATATTCATGAATATTATGATAACTAAGGTCCAGATTATGAACTAACCTGTTGCTCTCATAATAATTTGCAAGAAACACATTTCCTTCAGTTAATAGTGTTTTAACTGAAGAAAATATATGATAAAAATAGCTGTTTGACATTGAATTATCTAATTTAATAGGAATAAATATTGCAACCACATCATATTTTCTTATCATGCAACCATGATATAATGTGTCCTCATCAGACCTCAACAAATCATAAAATTTGGATGGTTCCCACTTAGGAGTTAAATCAATAACATCTTAAGTCTTGGTTTTCAAAACAGATGGACCTGCAACATCATGTACTAAATTTTGAAACCATGATGGATCTGGAATAAAGTTATTGTTATAATTTCTAGAACATCGTATTCCGTGTTGAAACCAAAAAACACAATCTAGTGGAAAAGAAAACCACTAGAGATGCAATCTATCCTTGTCAAATGTGTCAAATGTTCTCAGAGAACATTTTTAATCAAGACACCTTATTGTGCCTTTTGAAACATATTCAAGTATTGATGATGAAAATGATATGAAAGCTTCAACACCCTCAATATATATAGGATTTAAACCAAAAGAGTTTATATTTCTATGTTTATTTACCCATAGACGATTATCTAATAATTATTGTTGTAATATTTCATGATCAATATTTTTATACAAAACATAAAATCATTACAATTTTGGAACAATTTGAAATAATAAAAACACTATCTGAAAAGAAAAGATAAATAATTACAATGATTTCTTATTAGTTCCCATTACATACGGGCGATAGAATTTCCAGTGGATTGACAGAAACTCTTTTGACCGACGACTCATTTACTTGAAACTTTCTCACACAAAAATCACAATGAATATGTGAATGAATATGTGTACCTCCGAGAAGATTCTTAATTCTGATTTTAGTGTGAGAAATATTCATGTAAATGAGTCGTTGGGAAAAATATCCCCCTTTTGTCATTGAATCATCTTCTTACAACTGTCACTTCCTTAAAAAATTATAAAAAATGTGGTCCTACGAATTCATATTCAAACTCATGCATATGATTTTGGATATGCTTACGTAGAAGCCTAATTTTCATAATGTTTTGTGTAAATACAAGTTGAAAGGAGAAGATTCATCCAGCAAAATGAGTGTCGTCAATCCACTGGAAATTTTTCCATTTTATTACATGTTATTAAAATTTAATACAATTGATTTTCTTCCTAATTGTTATTAATTGTAACTAATTGTAACTATTTTATACTATTTATTACTATTTCTTACGATTTCTTACTATTTATTACTATTTCATACTATTTATTACTATTTATTACTATTTCTTACTATTTATTACTATTTATTAATATTTATTACTATTTATTACTATTTATTACTATTTATTACTAATTATTACTAGTTATTACTTATTATTACTAATTATAACTAATTATTACTAATTATTACTAATTATTACTAATTATTACTAATTATTTGTAACACCCCAA
The DNA here is from genome assembly GCA_963277665.1 of Viscum album. NCBI lineage: Eukaryota > Viridiplantae > Streptophyta > Magnoliopsida > Santalales > Viscaceae > Viscum > Viscum album. The sequence continues at coordinate 1,656,251,347 of OY728126.1, read as the reverse complement.
GATTCCACAGTATGTTTCCCTTTGTATAATGCAATAGCTTGCGTGGTATAAATCTTCCAGATTCTAACACATCACGACTAATCAAACTAGACGTTATGAATAGTAATACCCATTTTTTAAAATATTATAAATTTTATATTTCTAAATGGACTTCAGTTTTGGGTTTGTAATATCAGAGTTATCTTAGGGTGAATTTTTGGTATTTTTCTGAAAACATTTTTTATGAATAGTGAAAAATACTAAATTTTAATTAAAAACTAATTTTTTAATCAAAATAATTTATATTGCTAAATTATTCTATATAAAGGTTTCTAAATATAATTATAATATATCATTACCTTTTATTCCAATTTTGGTCATTGGATGTAATTTCCCATTTAAAATATAAATAAGCAATTGTAAATCTTTTGATTGTTATTATTTCTTAAAAACAATATTTTTGTTTTGACAACGACAATTTATTTTAAATTAATTGCTGCAACTTTCGTATTTTCAATTTATAAAAATGGATACCATATTTGGTATCAGGATGCCCAAATTTTTTAAATAGGTATCTTTTATTTTTATACATTATAAATATTTACATCAGTAAATATTTTATTTACCATGGTCAAAAGCATAAGTACAGTAAATAAGGATAAAAATGATATTATAATAATATTAAATTACCCTAACAGGTGTCCTAACCCTATTGGATGATAAATTTCTGACCATTTGCCTCTTTGGGTGGATTTTGGGACCCCATGGAGCCACATGGAAGTTATAATGACATTATATATTAAATAATCTAACGTAGAGTAAAAAATAACATAAGAAAATATCTTTTAGAAAAACTATTTTTATATGAGGGTATATAATTGATCTATTAAACTATAAATTTTTATCATAATGCTAAAAATATTTTCTACATAATGTAAATTTATTTACAATTTTGAGTCATTAAATAATAAAATTTATTTATAACACAATGATGCTTTAGTAATTACATTATTAATGAACGAATCAGGTAAATTATATTATAAATACTAAAAAAATTATAATTTCACAGTTTTTAGGACATCCACGAATTTTATAGATTAATATGACATATTAACGTCGATTTAATGATTTTTTTAGAATTAATATTTCTGTTATGACTTTAACAAAAACAAATATTTACATAATGTCAAAATTGACATTATTGAGTTAAAAAAATACTATATTATTGGATGGTATAATATTTCTAAAGGTCTAAGTATCAGAAAAATGGACTATACAATATTATATGTATTACTAATGACCCTATTTGGTTTCTCTTGGATTTATATGGGTTATTTATTAACCATATAGTACAAAAATACAAAGAGACATGATAAAAGTCAAACTATTTTACTAAGAGTTAAATCTAAAAGATAAGGTTAATATAGTGACCCAAAACTACCTAAAAACTATTGGTTGAGTGATTTTAGACCCACCCCCAACATTTATTTTAAATAATCAATTTTTTAGCCATTAAAAACAGAAAATGATTTTATTATAATATAATTATTCTAGTTTTTTCTATGGTTCCCCTCACCCCTCTTATATAAGGTCACTCCCCCTTCTCTCTAATTCACACCTTCAAAGCCATTTGGATAGGCCAACCCTACCCAAAATACCATTTTAACTGTCCTACCATCATCATAGAGGACTTCAATTAGTTAAAAAATCAACCAAAGGAGCTCTTTTGACCAAATAAAAATGAAGAATCCGAAAAATAGGTAAATATTTTTTCACCTCATTCATGTTCCATTTTTATTCCACTTCCCCTTTCATTGTTGTTTCAAATATAAAATAATAACTCTAGTATATTCTATATACTATGATTGATTATAGTTATGGTACAACCATTTTCATTATTCTATCCATCCTTCGAAAGAAATGTCATCATACGTGCGTACGTACAACTTACCATCTCCACGTCGTGGTGTAATTGTTATTCAATACATTATTATTTGGATAGGTATAATAATGGTGTTTAATTGATGTAAATAATAAATATAACATGATAATTATTCCATATATATGATATATCATCGAATTAAATATTATTTTAATATCATAAAATGATATTGTTGCTCGTGCATACATACAGATTACCGTCTCCATGAACGCGATGAGATTCATTTCCCATCGTATACATTCAAGAAATTTTTTTCATTATATGATTAAAAAAGGAAATAATATATTTCTAAATATGAATAACATACACTCTATACATAACAAACATTAATTACATAACAAATCATATAATGGAAAAAGAATCAGTTAACACCCGAAACGACGATAATACTAAAATATTATTAACAATGTAATGCTAAAAGATCATATAAGATATCATATTAATGTATATGATTATTTTATATTTTAATAACAATTATATCACCATTATACAGTATTTTAACCTATCCATGACCAAGGAAAAGTATAAGGTATGGGTAAATTTCACAATCCCATTCTTTTCCGATGTTGTTGTTTCGTAAGTATCTTCTAGGAACTCTTTATGATCCACATCCATGTTTCATAAAAGTGTATTTAAAAAAATAATTACTATTCTATATACTATTTTTAAAAGTGATTAAAACCCTTGTTTGACTTTATATAAGATTTTTATAAAGGAAACATTCCGTCATTTTCCAAACAAGGTCCTTTATAATCTTTTCGACAAAATTAAGGTAATAATGTCTTTTTTAACTAATACGGTGGGTAAGGATATTTTCGTCCATTATAACAACATAAAATCTTACCTTAAAAGCTTATAATAATATTTCCAAAGTAATTGTTTTCTATTATAATTATATGAATTTAAAAATATTTTAAAATTGAAAGATATATTTCTCTAAAAATGGTTTTGATTTCATCTATGTCAACATACTTTGATGGATTTTAAGATTATATGAAGTTGATTTATTATGATAAAAACATACATATTATATTTATGATTTTGTGATATTTTTTAATGTGGATTGGTTATTTTTACACCATTCATGGTTTATGGATAATGTAATGAAATTTCAAATTCTAGTTTTATTACGAATATTTATGTTATGTTTAAACCTTTTCATATGAGAAATGCATTAGTCTTAGTAAGTGACGGGTGGAGCCCACTATAGCTTCTTGATGCATCGATAGGTCACATGAGACAAACTAGTGTCCTAGCACAAGGCCTCAACCAAATCATATTTTTAGTCTTGGCACAAGGCCTTGACTTTGTGTTTATTCAAGTCATGCATTATGAATTCCATCATTATGAAAGTGGCTATTGATATTTCAAGTGATTATTAGACTAGTTGAATATCAATGTGAGTATGTAAATAAAATTATTTTCATTTTAACTTTTCCATATTATGCTGAAGATCATTTTAAAAGGATTTTATTTTAGTCGTATACATTGCCTTAAATGTTTATGATAATCTGTGAAAGTTTCCACTATATAGTAATCCTTACTGAGCATCTTAGCTCACCCCTTTATCTGTTTTATTTTTCCAAGGATGTGAAGAATTATATTATGACTTACCTATAGGGATGGTATATGGGATCTTAGTGTTTACTATCGAAACAATTTTGTTGTATTTTTTCATTTTAAGATTTAATGTAAACCTTATAAATGTATCTAGTACATCCAAGGATACCAAACTAATCATTCATTCAATACTTGATCTTTTGTGATCATGCCAATGATATATAATAATCCACGGACTCTACATTACTAGGGTTAGGGCATTACAGTTGGTATCATAGGATGTTTAGTACAAACCTTGGAAAGTAGATTTAGATAAACTCTGACTAGAACACATAGCCCTACGGTCGACTAGGAATATTAGTATAGAATAACTTCCTAGAATTTTTGTATTGTAGATATTTAGAGATATTTCCAAGAAATACATCCCTGTTTTGATTCGAGTAGGTAGACTTGGCTCTGGCACAGATGTACCTAGGGGTAAAACCCAAAAACACCACTTTGAGCTAGACTCGAAGGGGAGCTGGTGCAAGAAAATGGGCCTTGCTGTACTCTTGGTAATGACACTCCGGAGGGAGATGCCTAGAATAATTCTCATTTTATTTTCATACCATTATGGTTGGTTTATAAGTATATACATCATCACAAAAAAAACATATTTTTTATGATTATTTATTACATCTATAAACTATTCAATTTATTATAAGTATTTTAAATGTTTCGAATTATGTATTTAGATTAATCAAATAATCTAGTTTATGCCATTGTTTAGAAATGGAGCCTATCGGATGGAATGGAAACCATATCAATGCACAATATCTATGTAGGGATTCCCCTCGTTCTCAAGATAATTATACTGGAGATGTAGATACAACTAGTGTTGATCGACTTATCACTATAATGGGAAAACTCATTCTGGTTATGAATAATAACCTTACCCATATGGAAAACCCTGATCCGCAACATGGAGGATCAATGTTAGATCGCTTCATGAGGAAACAACCACTAACTTTTAATGTGGGTACAAATCCACTAGTAGATGAGGAGTGGATAAATTTCTTAGGGAAAATATTCCACACCTTGGGGAGTAGCAAAAGGGAGAAAGTGGTAATGGCATTTTACCACCTCACAAGAAATACTGATCAATGGTGGTCATTTATTCAAAACACAAAGGATGATTATAAAGTATCAAATATTTAATAGAGAGTGTTTAAAGAGATTTTCTTAGTAAAATACATTCCTCATGACATTCGAGCAGATATGGGAAGACAATTTTTGAGTCTGAGGAAAAAGGAATATGATAATATCGCAAAGTATGAAGCTATCATTACAAGGTATACGAGGCATGTAACAGATTATATATGTAACACAAGAAGTAATATTGATCATTTCTGTGATGGGTTAAATAATTCTCTATTGTACATTAGTCTCACAATGCATCTCATCATACGAAAATATTTTTTGATGTGCTATCAAGATAGAAAAATTATTCTCTATGTCTTAAAAATTTAAAAGCAAAGCAAGAGAATAAGAGATCTACTGAAATATCTAGAAATAGAAATAAGGGGAAGAATTTAAATGTTGAATATCCATACTACATTAAATGTGGGATGAAACACCCTGGTGCTTGACTGATGGGAATGAGAGTATGTTACAAGTGTGGTGAAAAAGGCTACCATGATCCTGATTGCAAGGGGAAGAATGAGTCTGTCGATGTTGAATGCTACAATTATAGATAAAGGGGGTATTATGTGAATGAATGTCCTCCGAGTCAGTGGAACATACCTCAGAAAAGGCCAAAGGATCAAGGCCAAGCTTATGCTATCACCACTATTGTGGTTGATGTTCCAAAATACGTGGTTGTATATAATTTAATGGTTTCCCAAAGTTTAGAAAATGCTTTATTTGATTCTAGATCATCGTATTATTTCATATCTTCATAGTTTTATAAGATAATTAGTTATTTAAATTTTTTTTAACATGGGAGTTGTTAGTAAAAAATATTAAGGGAAGTATTACTACAACAAAATTTTGTGAATCAGTCCCCATTAGGCATATAAATTTTCTTTATCTCCTAATATTATCATCATACCCATGATTGAATTTGATATAATCCTTGGTATGGATTGGATTTTGGACCATGATGGAAAAATTTACTGTAAAAATAAGGAGGTTAAATTTTTTGATGATGATACGGAGTACCTTATCTTTAGAGCAGAAATGTCACCACCTAATTCTTATTGAGATCCACACCTAGTAGCTCAACTAAATTCATTTATTAGGGAAGAAGAGAATGAAACAATTGTGGGTGAGAACGATCATGTTTAAATAGATGATGTACCTATTGTGCAACAGTATATTGATGTGATTTCAGAGAATTCACCATGACATCCTCCAGAATAAGAAATTGAGTTTTTTATTGACATAATTCCTAGATCAAGGACCATATCGAAGACCCCTTATATAATTTCGACATTATAATTAGTGGAACTAATGAAACAACTAAAATAAATGAGTAATAATGGATTAATTCACCATAGTTTTTATCAATGGGGTGAAACTACCCTTTTTGTTAAGAAGAAAAATGGATCTATGAGGTTGTTCATTGACTAAAGGGAGATCAATGATATAACAATAAAGAAAAATTATACCTTACCTCCCATTGATTATTTATTTGACCATCCTCATGGAGCTCAATACTTTTCAAAGATTGACCGTCATTCTGGATATCATCAATTGTGTGTGGGGATGGAAGACATTATGAAAATAGCATTTTTGAACCAGGTACGGGCATTATGAGATTACAGTAATTCCTTTTGGATTGACTAATGCACCCTCTATCTTCATGGATTTAATGAATAAAGTTTTCAAGGAATATCTTGATGACTTTTTCGTGGTATTTATTGATGATATCATGCTATAATCCAAAAACTATTAAGATCATGAAAATCACTTGTGCATTATCATGAAGACTCTTAGAAGAAATGAATTATATGAGAAGTTTAGAAAGTGTGAATTCTAGATTTAGAAGATTTTCATTCATGGTAATATTGTCTCTAAGGATGGAATCTCTATTGATCCTTCTAAGACAAGAGAAATCCATTAATGGCCAACACTGACGAGTATAATTGAAGTACACAGTTTTATGGGGTTAGTAGGTTATTATCGAAGTTTTGTCTAGAATTTTTCCCGGTTGGCTAACACGTTAAAAAATCTCACACGAAAATGGGTTAAATTTTATTGGAATAAATAGTGTGAATAATGTTTTTCTGAAGGGATGAAAATATTATTCAATGCTCTCATATTGACACTACTATCGAGGAATGATGGTATTCTTATTTATAGTTATGCTTCAAATAATGGACTTGGTTGTGTCTTTATGCAGAATGATAGGGTTATTTACTATGCATCATGACAGCTAAAACTTCATGAGAAAAACTATCCTAATCAGGATCTTGAGTTAGTAGCTGTAACATTTTCTTTGAAGATAAGGAGACATTATCTCTATGGTGAAAATGTGAGATATAGAACGTTCACAAGAGTTTGAAGTATATTTTTTCACAGAAATAACTCAACATGAGGAAAAGACGATGTCATGAAATACTCAAGGATTATGATTGTGTGATACAATACCACTCGGGGAAGGAAAATAAGGTGGAAGATTCTTTGATGAGAAAAGATCATGGATTTTAAAACATGATGATAGTTGAAAGGAATTCTATTCCCATAGATATAGTAATGATAGATATGGGAATAAACATGGAATGTGGATCATCAATACTTTTTCAAATGGTTTCCAAACCATCTTTATTAGAAAGGATGAATATGTCTCATGCTGATGATGAGTTGTTTCAAATGAAGATTAAAGCTGTGAATGATGGGAGATTGTGTTAATTTGTGTGTGAGGATGGAATTTTGTAAATTGGGAATAGTCTTTGTGTTCCCGATAAACCTGATCTAAAAAGCTAATTGTTGGTTGATGCTCACAGTTCCAATTTCTCTATACACCATGGTATCACAAAGATGTATAATGATTTAAAAGAACATTTTTTCTAGGAAAAAATGAAGGGAAAGATTGCTGATTTTTTGTCATGATGTATGGATTGTCAAAAAATGAAAGCTGGATGGAAACATCCTATAGGAGTTACGCAACCTCATCCCATACCTAAGTGTAAATAGGATAATATTATGATGCACTTTGTCATGGGACTACCAAATACACATAGAAGGAACCATGCAATATGGGAATTGTTGATCATATTATAAAGTCAGCACATTATCTTGCAATAAGAGAAGATTTACCACTTGAACGTCTAGCAAGACTATATATTAATGAAGTTGTGACACTTCATGGAGTACCCCTATCGATTGTTTCAGATCATGATCCACGTTTTACAACATGATTCCGGAAAATACATCAGAAATACCAGGATACTAAACATTGTTTGAGCACTTCCTACCACCCCCAAAATGATGGACAATCAGAATGGACTATTCAAATGTTAGAATACATGTTGAGATCATGCTCACTTGACTTTCAAGGAATGTGGAATCAATATTTACCTCTGGTAGAATTTTCCTATAAAATAGCTTCCATTCAAGTATTTAGATGGAACCATATGAAGCGTTATATGGTAAGTGATGTTGCACACCAACCTATTGGGATGATGTTAGTGAAAGAAAACTTGTAGTCCCAGAAAATGTAGAGGAAATTATGGAAAATTTGAAGGCAATCCAAACCCACATCAAAGCAGCTCAAAGTGGGATGAAGAGCTATGCCGATATCCGAAATAAGGATTTGGAATTTCAGGTAGGAGATAGTGTTTTCATGAAGGTATCTCCATTGAAGGGTGTCATACGTTTCAGTAAGAATGGAAAATTAAGTCTTAGGTACACCAGACCTTTCGAAATTTTTGAATGAATTGTGGATTTAGCTTACCGATTTGAAAAGTTTCCATGTCTCTCAAAATTTCACAATGTGTTCCACATATCACTATTAAGAAAATACATGTATGACCAAACACATGTACTCACCTATGAGGAATTTCCTCTGGAACCCGATCGGTCTTATTGAGAAGATCCTGTCAAGGTTCGTGATACAAGAGAAAAAGTGCTGAGAAACAAGACGACTCGTCTGGTAAAGGTTCTATAGAGAAAACATAAGATGGAAGAGGGAATGTGGGAACCCATGGAACTTATGATTAAGAACCACCTGAGTCTTTTTATACAGTAATATTCTAAAAATTCCATGGATGATTTTTTATAGAGGGTAGAATGTAACACCACAAGCTTCCACGGTATGTTTCTCTTTGAATAATTCAATGTCTTGCATTATACGCAACATCGACATTCTTACACATCGCGGCCAATCAAACTACCCGTAATGAATAGTGATACCCACTTTTTAAAATTTTACCAATTTTATCTTTCAAATTTGACTTTATTTTTAGTTTCTGAATATCGAAATTATCTCAGTTTTAATTTTGTGTATTTTTCTGAGAACATTTAGTTTTTGGTGAAGAGTGAAAAATACAACATTTTTATTAAAAACATCTTTTTAATGAAAATAATTTACAGTGCTAAATTTTACTATTATGTGGTTATTAAGTATAAATATATTATATTCTACCATTTAATACAATGTTGATCATTGGACATAATATAACATTTTAACTGTACATAAGAAAGTGTCAATCTTTTGATAGTTATTATTTCTTAAAAACACATTTTTTGTTTTGACAACGGCAATTAATTTTAAATTAATTTCTGCCAGTTCTGGGTTTTGAATTTACAAAAATGGATTCAATATTTGAAATCAAGATGTCCAAATTGTGTAATCAAGTTACTTTTATTTATAGACATTTGTAATATTTACTTCTGTAAATATTTTATTTATCATTGTTAATGGGGTAATTCATGAAAATAAGGTAAAAAAATTAATATTATAATAATATTAAATTACCCTAACATGTGTCCTAACCATATTGGATGATACATGTCAGACCATGGGCATCCTTGTGTAGATTTTGGGATGCCATGGAGCTACATGGATGGGATAATGACATTATATATTAAATAATTTAAAGTATAGACAAAAATAACAAAAGAAAATATATTTTCGTAAAACAATTAATATATGAGGTTATATAATTGATATATTCGACTATTAACATTTATTAGAATGATAAATATATTTCCTTGGTAATGGAATTTATTTATAATTTTTATCCTTTAAATATCAAAACTTATTTATGACACAATGATGATGTAGTAATTAACTTATTAATGAAACAATCAAATAAATTGTATTATAAATACTAAAATAAATACAATTTAAAGGTTTTTATGAAATATAAGAATTTAATAGGTTAATATGACATAATAAAGTTTATTTAATGAATTTTTTTCAAATTAATAATGTTTTATGGCTTTATCAAAAATTAATTATTAAATAATGTCAAAATTGACATAATTATGTTTATAAAAAAATACTATATTATTGGTTGATATAATATTCCTAAAAGTCTAAGGATTTAAAAAAGGGACTATATATTATTTTATGTGTCATTAATGATCCTATTGGGATTCTCTTGGATGTTTATGGCATGTTTATTAACCATATAATATAAAAATACAAAGAGACATGGTAAAAGTCAAACTATTTAACTAAGAGTAAAATCTAAACGATAAAGTTAATATAGTGAGACAGACCTGTATAAAAACTATTTTTTGAGTGTTTATCCATAAATAACAACCTTATTCTTTAAATAATTCATTTTGGATCCTTAGAAACCGAAAATTATTTTATTATAAAATAATATTTATAGCTTTTCCAAAGGTGCCCCTCACACCTCTTATAAATGGGAACTCCTCCTTCTCTCTAATTCACAACTTCAAAGCCATTTGGCTTGGTCAACTCCTACAAAAATACCCTATCAACTATCCTAACATCATCATAGAGGTCTAACATTAGTTACAAAAGAAAAATAATAATATATTTTGATCAAATCAAAATGAATAACCCAAAAAGTGGTAAATATTTCTTCACCTCTTTCAAGTTCCTATCATCTTCCACATCCTTTTGCGTTGTGGTTTCCATTCTAAAATAATAAATCCAGTATATTATTTAAACTATGATGTTTTTATAAATATGTTACAACCATATTCATTATTCTATCCATCCTTTGAATGACATGTCACAATACCTTCATACGTATAGCTTACTGTCTCCACGGTGTGGTGTAATTGTTATTCAATACATTATTATTTAGATAGGTATAATAATGACGTTTTAATTTATGTAAATAATAAATATAACATGATAATGATTCTGTATATATGATATATTATCCAATTATATAATAATTTAATATCAAATAATGATATTGTCGCTCATGCGTACGTAAGGATTGTCGTCTCCATGAATGAGATGAGATTCATTCCCCATCGTATCCATTCAAGACTAATTTTTATTAGATGATTCAAAAAATATTTTAAAGACATAAAATAATTCTTAATATGAATAAGACACATAAAATCCATAACAAATATTACTTATGTAACAAAGCATATAATGGAAAACGAATCAGTTAACACCCGAACCGACGATAATACTTAAATATTACTAACAAAGCCATGTTGAAAGAACATATATGATATCATATTAATGTATATAATTATTGTATAATTTAATAAAAAATATTTCACCATTATAAAGGATGTTAACCTACCCTTGACCAAGGAAAAGTACAAGTTAATTGTTAATTTCAGATCCCCTTTGTTATCCAATATTTTTTTTACATAATTATCTATTGGGGCCTCTTTATCATCCACATTCATGTTTCTTAAAAGTGTATTTGAAAACATTCTTAATATTTTATAGACTATGGGTTAATTTTATTCATACCCTTGTTTGAATTTTTATATGATGTTTATAAAAGAATCTTTCCGTCATTTTCTAAACAAGCTCATTTACAACCTTTTTGACAAAATTAATGTAATAATATCTTTTTTTAACTAATACAGCGGGTGCGGCTATTTTATACCATTACAAAATCATAAATTCTTCTCTTACAATCTTAAAATAATTTTTCCAAAGTAATATTTTATTTTATAATTATGTTAATTTTAAATGATTTCAAAATATAAAGAGATATTTTTCTAAAAAAGGTTTTGATTTCATCTATGTCAACATCCTTTGATGGGTTTTAAGCATATTTAATGTTGATTTATTATGATACAAAAAATCCATATTGTATTGAAGGTTTTGTGATATTCTTGACTGTGGATATGTTATTTTTACAATAATCAATGTTTTTGGATAACTTATTGACATTTTGTATTCTATTTTTAATACAAATGATTATGTGATGTTTAATCTTTTTCATATGAGGAGTTAATTAGACTTATTTAGTTATGGGTGGAGCCTGTTATAGCTCCTCTGTGCATCGGTATGTCAAATGAGAGAAACTAGTGTCTTGGTACAAGGCCTTGACAAAATCTTATTTGTAGTATTGGCATAAGGCCTTGACTATGTGGTTATGAAAGTCTGGAATTATGCATTCCATCTTTATAAAAGTGGCTATTGATATTGATACTGATTATTCAACTTGTAGAATATGTATGTGAGTAAGTAAATGACATTATTTTGATTTTATCTTTTCCACATTATGCTGACGTTCAGGTTTAAGAAGATTTATTTTAGTCTTATTCATTGCATTAGTTTTTTATGCTTATTTATGAAAGTTTCCACTATATTTTTTTCTTTACTGAGACTAAGAGCTCACCCCTTTTTCTATTTTATTTTTCCCAGGATGTGAAGAAGTATATTATTACTGACCTGCAGGGATAGTCTATAGGATCTCAGTGTTGTCTATGGAATCAATGTTGTTGTATTTTTCCATTTTAGGATGTAATGTAAACCTTATGAATGTATCCAGTACTTCCAAGTATATTAAACAAATCGGTCATTCGAGACATGATCTTTTGTGATTAAGACAATGATACATATTAATGCATTGGCTCTAGGTAACTAGTGTTAGGGCAATACATTATTACTAATTATTACTAATTAATACCAATTGTTACTATTTATTACTATTTATTACTATTTAGTACTATTTATTAATAATTATTACTATTTTCTACTACTTATTACTATTTATTACTATTTATAAATATTTATTACTATTTAATACTATTTATTACTATGTATTACTAATTATTCCAAATTATTGCTAATTATTTCTAATTATTACTAATTATTCCTAATTATTACTAATTATTACTAATTATTAAAAATTATTACTAATTATTAATAATTATTACAAATTCATGCTAATTATTACTATTTGTTACTAATTATTACTAATTATTTATAATTCTTCCTATTTATTCATATTTATATCTATTTATGTCTATTTGTTCTTATTTATTCCTATTTATTTCTCTTTATTTCAATTAATATCTAATTATTCCAATTTATTTATAATTATTCCTATTTATTATCTAATTATTACTAATTATTAGTACTTATTACAAATTATTACAAATTATTAAAAATTATTCCTATTTATTATAAATTATTACTAAATATTCCTAAATATTACTATTTATTGCTATTTAATCCTATTTTTTACTATTATTTACTATTTATTGCTATTTATTACAATTTATTTCTATTTAATTCTAATTATTAATATTGTTTTACTAATTGTTACTAATTATTGCTATTTTTGACAAATTATTACTAATTATTACTAGTTATTACTAATTATTACTAATTATTACTAATTTTCAATAATTTTCACTAATTTTTACTAATTATTACTAGTTATTACTAATTATTACTATTTATTCTTATTTCTGGCTATTTTTTCATATTTATTTCTATTTCATACTACTTCTTAATTTTGGTTCTTATTTATTACTATTTGTTACAAATTATTACTATTTGTTGAAAATTATTACAAATTATTACGAATTATTACGAATTATTACGAATTATTACGAATTCTTAATATTTATTACTAATTATTACTAATTGTTACTAATTATTACTAAATATTTTAAGTAATTACTATTTATTACTATTTATTCATATTTATTTCTATTTATTTCTATTTATTCCTATTAATTCCAATTTATTCTAATTTACTCTTATTTATTTCTATTTATTGCTAATTATTAGTATTTATTCTTATTTATTTCTATTTATTACTATTTATTGTTAATTATTACTATTTATTCCAATTCATACCTATTAATTTTTATTTATTACTTTTTATTACGAATTGCTACCATTTATTACTAATTACTACTATTTAATATTAATTACTATAATCTATTACTAATTACAACTATTTATTACTATTTATTATTAAATATTCTATTTATTCTTATTTATTACTAATTATTACATTTTTATTACTATTTATTCCTAAGTATTACTACTTAATCCTATTTATTCCTAATTATATCTATTTATTCTTAATTGTTACTATTTATTCCTAATTATTACTATTTATTACTAATTACTACTAATTATTACTATTTATTACTATTTATTACTAAAATAAAGATAAAAAACAATTTAAATCTAATTTATTTATAACTAACAAACAATAATTAAAACTAACATAACAAAATTAAATAAATACTAAATTAAATAAAATATATGTACCTTTATACTAAATTTTTGACGGATGTATGCACCTTCACAACATCTCCCTAAAAAATTAACTGAGAGAAATTTTCACTATGAAATTTGAGTTTATAGAGAGAGAAAAAATTAGAAATGAGAGGAAGAGAAAGAAAACTGGAGGGGGGTATATATAGGTTAGATTACTTGCGACGATACTAGTTCTGATGAGGCTTACCATAGCAAAAGTAATTTTTGCGATGTGCCCCGTCACAAATAACTTTTCTCGCATTAATTGTTGTCAATGGTTAAAAGGGTATTTGCGATGGGGACCATCGCAAATGGTGACCTGCCGACATAGCTTTCCGATGGGACACCATTCGGTCGCAAAAACTCATTTAGCGCCACCGGTATTTGCAAAGGGTCCCGTCGCAAATAACCTTCCCACTCTTTGGCGCACATACCGCACCAAAGCGTGCATTTCCTTTTGCTATGGGACCCTAAATCCCATTGTAAATGACAAGGTTTTTCATTGGGATGAACCCCCCGTCCCAATCAACCCCTAGGATGGACTATTTGGGACGGGGATGAATCATGTCACAAATACCCCGTCGCAAATAATTGTTTTTTCCATAGTGTAAAAATGGATTTATAGTCCCATTGAATGTTGGTGGTTGTTTCCTCATGAAGCGGTAAAACATTGATCCTCCATGTTGTGGACCAGGGTTTTCCATACAGGTAAGATTATTATTCATATCTTGAGTTAGTTGTCCCATAATGGTGATAAGCTGATCAGAACCAGTTGCATCACCAACTCCACTGTAATTATCCTGAGTAGGATGGAAATCTTTAAATGGATTACATGTGTTGTTACTATTTCTATTAATTCCACTTGTCACCATTTCTAAACAATGGCATACATTAGATTAGTTTACGAAACAAAATATATAATTCCAAACTTTTAAAACACATAACATAAAATGATCAATTAATTGATATAATCCATAGTATTAAAATGTTTTCAATTGAGGAGGTATATATTCAAAAATCATTTATAATGGTATGTAATGAAAATTTGAATTTTCCTAAGCATATCCCCTAGGATTTTAATAACCAAGAGTGTAGAAAGGACTGTGGTCCTGTACCAGGAAACCTTGAGTCAAGCCTGAAACTCCTTTTCAATGTTTTCACTCCTAGTTAAATCTATTCCAGAGCTGCTTCTACATCTACGTATCTACACAGGGATGTATTTCATGGAAAATACATTAATATCTACATTACCAAAATTTTAAGAAGTTCTTCTATACTAATCCTCAAATTCTATATTAGGGGATCCTTCTCTAATAATAGTTTTTCTAAATCAAGCTTCCAAGGTTGGAAATAAACTTCCTATGATACCAACTACAATGCCCCGACCTTAGTTACCCAGAGTCGGTCCAATAATACATAACATTGGCATGACTGCAAGGGATATAATCTCAAAAGACCGATCAGTTTAGTATCTTTGGATGTACTAGATAAATATATATGTTTTACATTATATTATGAAATGAAGAAAAAAAAACAAAATTTGGTCTCCCCTTAACAGAGTCATCTCCCTTAGACTATCCCTGTAGGTTAGTCATAATATACTTCTTCACATCTGTGAAAAAATAAAACAGAGAATGGGGTGAGCTCAGATGCTATGTAAGGATAACAGTATAGAGGAAGCATTCATAAATAATAATAAACATATAATGGAATGTATATGACTAAAAAAATTCCTATTAAACATAAACATCAGTATAAAATGGAAAATATAAATCAAGTAATTCCCTTTACATATTCACATTGATATTCTTCTAGTCCTATATTTACATTCAATATCAATAGCCAATTTCATATTGATGGAATGCATAATGTTGAAAATTATAAACACATAATCAAGTACTCATTCCAATACTACAAATAATACATTGTCAATGCATTGTGCCAAGACCCTAGTTTGTCTCATGGGACCTACCAATGCATCGTGATATTATAGCGGGCTCCACCGATCACTTACTATGTCCTATGCATTCTTCAAATAAAAAGGTTTAAACATCACATAAAATTCTTATTAAAACTAGCATATGAATTATTAATACTATAATCATAAACAATGAATGTCATAAAAATATCACATCCATAGTCAAACATATCAAACAACATTCAATAAAATATGGAATATTCTGTCATAATAAATAAACTTTAAACAAGTGTAAAATCCATCAACGGATGTTGACATAGATGAAATGAAAAAAATTGGTGGAAATATCTCTTCATGTTTTGAAATTATTTAAAAGTCATGTAATTATAAAATAAAACATATATATTTAAAATAGTCATAAGATATTGTGTGGTAATTTATGATGGTGTTATAATGGTGGAAAATAGTTGCACCTTCGGTATATATTAAAAAACATTTTTTCCTTCATTTTTTCAAAATGGTTGTAAATGACCATGTTTTGAAAACAATAGAAATATTCCATTATAAATATTTTATAAAAAGTCAAACAATGGAATAAATTACATAAAACAATGTCTACGAAATTATAAAATTGTTTCGAAATATATATTTAAGAAACGCAGATGTGGATGATAAAGAGGTCCCAGTAGATACTCATGTATAAATAACCTCATATAAAAAAGAGATTGTAGAATTAACACTTACCTTGGACATTTCCTTTATTAATGGTACTTTAACCTCTTGTATAATAGTTAAATAATTGTTATTAAATTATAAAATAACCACAAACATAAATATGATATCATATATGATCTTATAATATTTCATTGTTAATAATATTTCAGTAGTATCATCATTTCGGTTATTAACAGATTTGTTTCCCTTTATATGCATGGTTACGTAAGTCATGTTTTTTATGGGCATGGTGTATTTAATTCATTTACATAATGATATTAATTTCTTAAACATTATTTTTTTTATAAAATGTAAATTACTCATTAATGGTTATTATGGGGATGGAATTTCATTGTGTTCATGGAGACGGTAATCCGTACGTACGCACGAGCAATAATAACATTATATTGCAGGTGAAATTGTTTGTAATTAGATAATATATCATATATAAAAAATACATAACATTTATTATTTATTATTTACATCATTTATACTGATTATTAAACTCATCCATATAATTATGTGTTTGAATAACAAACTACACCATGACGTGGAGACAGTAAGTCGTATGTATGCACGTATGGTGACTTATCATTCATAGGATGGATAGAATAATGAATATGTTTGTAAAATATTTATAATATCATTATAATGTTTATAAGGTATTGGATTTATTATTTTGGTATAGAAACAACCAATAAAAAAGATGTGGAAGAATAAAAGAACTATGAAAGAGGTGGTGAAATTATTACATCTTCTTCTGGTGTTTCCATTTGAGTTGATCAAAAGGGATCATTAGGATGTTTTTATGATCAATTTATGGCCTTTAGATAGAATTTAGGGTATTCGGGAGGATATCGAGGTAGAAGTAGGATGAGCCAAATGAATTTGGAGGTGTGATTTGGAGAGAAGGGGGAGTACCCATTTATAAGAGAGGTGGAGGCATTTTAAGAAAATCTTGAAATATTATTATATTATATATTCATATATTGTTTATATTGGTAAAAACGAATTTATTTCAAGTAAAAGGTGGGGCTAGGTATAAAACTTCTCAACCAATAGGTTTTAGACAGGTTTAGGTCATCATATTAACCTTATCTTTAAGATTAAGCTCTTAGTTAAATAGTTTAAATTTTACCTTGTTCTTTTGTATTATTATAATAAATGGATCATAAAATTAAAATAAAAATC
Organism: Viscum album; assembly: GCA_963277665.1. Classification (NCBI taxonomy): domain Eukaryota; kingdom Viridiplantae; phylum Streptophyta; class Magnoliopsida; order Santalales; family Viscaceae; genus Viscum; species Viscum album. The sequence continues at coordinate 1,656,233,377 of OY728126.1, read as the reverse complement.
CAAGTTATACCTATGATGTTAATTAATAAAATATCTAACCTTATCTATGTAATTTTTTTGATCCATAGATTTTTGTAAATAATATAAATCAATATGATAATATTTGTTTTAAAAACTCATATATGAAAATTTTGATACTAATTGGTGTTTCGTTTTTGTGAATCACGAAAAAAATTATCTCATCGAAAAAAGTTTATTTAATCACCCCTATCATGTCATATTACCTTATAAAAATAGTGTAATTCATCAAAATTCTCAATTTACAATTATATTTATATATTTAATATCAATTTAATAATCATTCAATGAAAAGGTAATTACTGCATCATTATTGTGACATAAAAAATTAAATAATTTAATCTCTAAAAATTATAAATAAAATACCATTATATAGTAAATAGTATTATATTCCAAATTAATCAATATAGTTGGATTTCTCTTATGTATACCACAATATTATAAATGGTTTAGTTGTAAAACTTTGAATTAAAAACTTTTAACTCATCATTAAATAAAATAACAATAAATGTCCTAATATAATAAAAGTAGACTAAAATAATCATATTTTATTTCTAATATTGATTTTTGTCGAAATAAACATATCAAATATAATTAGCTCATGTGTTAGTGTAATTAGAATATCATTTTTTACTTTTACTTACCCTATTTACTTTTAACGGTGGTAAACAAAAGTCAAAAGTTACTATTCAAAAAAAATTATTTTCATCTTATTGAACCACATTTTACCTAATAATTTAAACCCTGTCACTCAGATTTTTTAAATTCAATTGAATTATGTGGATAAATTATGTTTTATGAAAATTTGAAATTATGACTAGAAAGTGGGTAAAAGCCGGTAAAAAGTTCAATTAAATTTTATACATATAGTATTATTATAAAATGACACCAATGAATTATATTGAACTTATATAGGAATTATGTATCTTTTTTACATAAATTAAATGATAATAAAATAAATAACTATTTAAATTAAAAGACTATTCTAAACAATAACAATGTGTATTTCACTATTCATCCAAAATTGAATATTTAAAAAAAAACAAAAAATTAACCCTACTCTAATTTTGATATTCCAAACCCAAAAATGAAGTCCATTTTGAAAAATGAATCTAATAAAATTTTTAAATGATGGTATTACTGTTCATAACAGTTATTTGATTGGTCTTAGTTTGCTAAAACTCCATGTTGTGTATAGCGTAAGCTATTGCATTATTCAAAGGGAAACATACAATGGAAGCTTGGGGAGAAATAGTTGAGTATGTGAAACATGGTATAAATTATATTGAGTTGAACATTGTTTCATGTACTCTCTTGATGAGAGGAAGCATGAACTGCTACTACAACTATGGACTGAGGTTATTTGTTAGTACAATATATAAATGGTCACCTAGGAAATCAAATCAATGTGAAAATATGGGATATCAGTAGATCATTTATATCTCATGAAATTAACTTATTCATGGATCATAGGTTGAGGTGTAGGTAGATCCACATCGCAAAATACCCAGAATCCATAGTGACCTATGAATAATTTGAGTTTTTCTACATGAATATGATACGTTTATGAAAAAAATGTGGTTTTAATACCATTAGATAGGTACCATATTTATTTATATGTAATTCCTTGGTTATAGGTATTCTATGAACTACATTATTTGATACTATTCGTTCCCTCTCATTTATATATTCTCAATTTATTTTTAGAATTCATTTGTATCTCATTATATCTATTGATATTTACATTCACAAAAAAAACATTAGGAGTAAATGTAGGCCATATCCTAAAATTTATGGTGTATCCCATAATTGATTTTTAGATACAAACATCTTTGGGAGAACATGATATATGAGAATCATAATTTCAATGTGATCATCATAATGGACTTTTTGACTAGTTAAGAAGCTCTTATTTACTGTTATCAATGATTTGAGACATTTACCACACACAACAGAGAGAGTAAACTATTTATTATTGAGTATGATCTCAATGAATACCATATAGAACCAAAACAGACTCAAATGCTTCCAATCATAGTTCTAGTAGCATGATTAACTCTTATAGTGTAATAGTTAGTGACTAACATATCTTTTATCTAATGGGGGAGTTTTTTTAAGTTGTGAACCTAAATTTCTTATTATTTATTAATAGTGAATTTATAAATTATTTTGATATTTATGTTGATATTATGGGGAAAATGATATCAATTCCTCCATATCTTACTACATTAATAGAGTTGATAGATTTCTAAGTTCAATTGATTGATTTAGAGGTGTTGGAATTTATGAAACTGAGAATATCCGAATGGATATGTGTGGAATACCAAATTTTGAACATGGTTATTATGAAATGTAGGCCCCATTTACAAATTTTTTATGATCATTTTGATTAATTATTGGGATTTTTATGTTCTCCATGATTGATTATTGATCGTGATACCATTAGCTATGGGACAAAGAGGAGGATATTCACATAAAAATCTTCAAGAGTAGACATGATCTGTATGATTAAATTTTCATTATTTTTTTAAAATCAAAATTATCCACTGGTGTTTATGTATATTAAAACTAATATAATTCATCCATATATTGACTCAATTATTGTGGATTTCATTTATTATATATTGATATAATCAAAGATATAATTTCTAATTTCAAGGATCCATGAGATTGTATTGAGTAAAATTATGGAACATAGGATTAATTATATGTTGGTGATGTATTAAAAATTTATATAGGTCGTTATATTCATTATAAATTTTATATTTGAGGACATATTTTTTATTTTTCTAAATAAATATGATGAGTTGATATCATTACCTCTTCTAATGAATGTATTTGAGATAATATTCATTATTGGGATTATATTTTACAAAAAAAGTTGATATTGTAAATCATTCAATAGTAAGAGAATTTGAATAGGCTCATGATGAAGGTGGTAACATTCATGTTAATAGATCATTAGGAATAGGCCTTCCGTTAGGTTATGTGAATGTTGAAAAATTAAAACATTCTAACTTGACTAAAGGATGGGAGTGAATATACATATTACATTGATGACTCTAAAATTGGATTAAGAGATTTGTTAATTTATATTGATTTTGTAGTCAAATATTTCTCTAATCATAGATAATACCATTACGGATACTAATTTTTTACATGAATTATAGTTAGTAGATTTTGGGAAATTCAGATGTTTTGGGATAATATATCTTCAGTGAGAGGTTTTTCAACTACAAAACTCAAAACAATTGTGGATATATATTCTATATATGGAATTCATTCATGGAGATGAGGAGTTGGGTGAGTATATATATATATATATTATAATGAAATGGTGTAAGATTCAATGAAGTTCGATGTCATTATAGATGCTCTTAGAATAAAAATTTCTAAGATACGAGAGAAGGGAGAAAGTGAGATCCCTTCCAATGAGAAACAATGTGTGATGATATTTTTGGTTAGGTGGATTAGAGATGCGTAAAATGTTAATAAATAGATGATATGAGAAATATTAATGATCAATTTTTCCTTTTAGTAGCTTGTTATTTTGAGTTTATAGTCAGAACCTGGTTGAGTGATGATTTGGGAACACATAGTAGATGGTTATTCTGTTCTCGGGTAGTTCTTAGAAGATTATGATGTTATATAAATCTATGTAAGAGTATTTATTCTATATTCCTTGATGTAATCATTGATTATATACTCTCATTAATTTAATTTTTTCATCCAAACATGGTTATATAATATATACTATAACATCAAGCATCAGCTTTCATGGAAATGAATGAAAAGATTGGCTGATAGTTCTTTTTCCTGATTTTCTATATAATAGTGGGAAATGGATGAACATAAATGTCCTACTATATGAATACTCCCCATATACTTCATATTTTAAATTTGGGTGACATAATGACTAACATTGTGATGGGTTTACCAAGGACCACAAGGATTGTTACTTTCATTTGGGTGACAGTAAATCAGTTGAAGAAAGTGTTTCAATTTATAATAATTTAATAGACCCTTAAAAAATATTATTTAGACAATATTTATTTCTTATAGATAATATTAATACATATATTTCCTTAGAGTGTTATATCCAAAAGATTTACATGTTTTATTTATATATTTTATTAATGATATTTGAATGATTTTAGTGCATTGTTGATACTGGGAAAAAAATATCATATATATAATGATAGTGAAATCAGATGTTATGGATCCGATCATTGAAAAAATACTATGATCATGCAACCTATACATTGTTTGATCTGGGATAAATTGAAACCCTTGGTGGTGTCTTCATAAAAAATTATTTCTAAAATTACATTAATATTAATCATTATTGGAAATCCATGGATGATAGTTCAACTCACATAATTATAAGAAATATGAATTTGATTTAGTTTTTTGTTACAAAATTACAATTAATGATTCCTTATGTAGATTGTATTTTAATAATTAGGGGTATTTTATGGATCATTTTAGGAATTAGTTAAATGATAATTGTAGGAGATTATATTTTGTGTTCAAGGTTGGAGATCAGGGTTTCTAGTGTGCATCAACTCTATTGAAAAATAATCTTGTGATCATGAAGTGTAAGTTGGTTGCATAAATTTTCAAGATTAGATAATATCTACACAAATATTGGAGGATTGGATTCCGAACGAGAACATTATCTAAATTTTTAGGCATGGTTTATGTGTTCTATATTTATAAGTATTAATGGTATATTCATAATCCTTCTCATGTGATGTACTCATTTGACATTGAGGTGAAACCATATGCATATTTATTATATCACATGGTGTTAATCATTAATCGAAGTGATATGTTGTTATTGGGAATAATATTCCACAATGTATATTGTTATGAAAAATGTACCTATTGAAGAAAAAGACGGTAGAGACTTTAAGACAATTGATAATACTTTCTTAAGATGTTTCAGAAGGAATACATTAGGCACGTCATGTAGAAAATAATCTGTAGAGGTTTCATTAATACATGAAATTTATCCTAATAATAATAAAAATTTATCTTTTCTACTCATTATATTTTTTAGGTGTATCCATTATTTGTTAATTCCTAGTAGTATTTGAGTGTCTATTTGAATCTAAAATTTTGGTTTTGGGCCTTTTCTGTGAAAATAGTGAATGGACTTAAATGTGTGGATGGATGTGATTGCCCCTCTATGTAATAATTTATCAGAAATCTATTAATTTAGGGAATAGTAATTGTAATAGAGCTCTATTGTTGGAACTATGTGAAATTACCTGGGTGACATCACAATTTTAATTTTACAGTGGTGATGGAAAACTACTATATAATTAAAAAATTAGTATAGTGGTAATTTGTTTCCTTAGTATAACAGGAACACCATGACAATTTTCAAGCCTTGGTGTATGACATTGTGATAGTTAAGGTATTTTAAAATTTTAAAAATTATTATATTATTCATGTAACTCAATTAATGAGTCGTGATTGAAGAAAAATCCATTTTCAACTATTGTTAAGTGAAGGTTGTTGCATTCCTCAATAATTTTCTTATGCTTTACCCTTTATATTTTAATCTCTACTTAGATATTGGTGATTTTTTGTGTTTTTTGTTAGAGGGTTGTTTTGGGTTGTTGATTTATTTCAATCCATGTTGTCTACCTTGTTGATATTGATCAATCTAATGGATTCGTTAATCCATAAATGTGAGAGTACATATTTTTAGATATTTTTGTTGGCCCATTTTGGATAGTGGTCCTACATTTAGTATTGTTTTTATATTTTATTGAATTAAAATCATATGAGGAAATTTTTTCTCAGAATATAGAAAATTATATAGTCTATAATGGTTTTTCATAGCTTTTTTTAACAATATACTTTCTTGATGAAAATTGGAATTCGAAGACATATCAGTGGAGTTTCCCTTGGATTAAATTCCTTAGTGAGTATCATGTATTATTGAATTGATACTCCTCTCATTTAATTGTCATTATATAACCCATTTTATCCTATATTGTGATAATTTATAAGAACCCTTTCCATGTAAGATTGTTTTAGATCTTATTAAAATTCCATTCAAGAGATGATACCAATGATAAAAACAAAATTTTTTGAAAAACATTTTATATAAGAAGTTACTACATTATATAGTGGATGTTTATGTGTTTCGGAATGATACTATGTCGTGTAATTATTTTTTAGACAATATTACTATTTTTATATATATGTTTTCTGGTGTAGCCTATGATATCCATGATTAATGCTGACCAAATGTGTGTGTTTGTGTGTGTGTCTACATATTGTTGGGATTTCAATTATTACTCGGTATGGTTAGTATATTTTGTTCTATCTCATTTTATTACTTGTGAAATATTTCATAACCCATTTTATTAATTGTAGACATATATTGTTCCTTTATATGAAATTCATTATATATTGTTTTTATACCTAGAGGAATCTTATTTTATGTTCTGTGATGATGGTTGGCCCTGTATATATGTATCTATCTCTTTAATGGGGTGTTAGGGATGATCTAAATCATATGTGATGGATTTTGTATGATACATACCATATGACATTTAATGGATTGGGGAAGAAATATATCCATTGGAAGAGGGTACATATATGTGGGTGAGGTATAAGAATGGATAATATACTTAGTTATGAGAGATTTTCCTTTATATGGGTGTTCTAATAATGATTTGTATCACAAGAAAGAAGACAATAAACATTCACATGGATATATTTTTAACTGGTCAGTGTAGAATTTTTTCTAAAAGGTTTAATGTACAGATACATAATTTATAATAGAATCCATTGGAATTATTTATGTCTAACATTAAAACATATATGGCTTAGTACTGTGGAATTATTTTTTATGATTATGGTGCCATTGTTAATGTACTATTACTTAGAGTATTTTGGGTGTATGATAGATTGTGAATTTACTTTTATAATATGTTATACACTAATATAAATGTAAAATAATATATCATACTCATTTGTGGTGTACTACTATGATCTTACACACATCCTATATGGGAAATATGTTGCATATATAGACATTATGACTTGGGATCTGACAATGGGAAATAGTAATGTGACGTATTTATGAGGCTCAGAGATCTAGGTGATGCTTATAGTACTAAGATAGAATTTAGTTTGTTGATGTAATATATTTATTTGTTTTTATTACATTTACATGTTTACATGTTACTCTGGATTACCATACACATTGGGGATTGAATGATTATATAAAAGTTTGAATGAAATTTGTAATAGAATTGCTTCCTATTATTCATTTTATTTGTAATTTTTTCTTATTAATATGTTTTAATAAAAAATTATGACCACAATTTCTATGTTTATATTCTATCCATTGTACATTATTCCCCTAATTCATGTCAATAATATCTTATTAATAGGGAGACACACATGAGTTTATGTAGATATCTGGATGGGACAAAAGTATCAGGTAGGGGAATTATAAGAGAAGTAAGTTGTTTGAAAGTTGAGATATATAGATATAATGAGAGAGAAATCATAACCTAATAGATAGAGGGTTTTTTTCATATTCCATTACCATTGATATTTACATTAAAGGAAAGTTTTCTTGCTTATATTAATAGAATATATGGTTTATTAAAGGTTTTCATCTGAAACATGTCCACTTATTATTTAATTATTATGGTTAATTTAATATTATATTCCCGCAATTTATTACATTATTTTTCTCAAATCATCCACATTATTTTTTTGGTCAAAATTCTCCCAAATTTCACTTATATTTTTTTCAGAGTAAATTAAATCTTGATATAGTCCCGTGATATCACATAAAGGATTTGGGGGCTGGGGAACCTACTATAAAGAAATTGTATTAGAAAAGTAATGAACAAAAATATTTAAAAATAGGCTTTATATGGATGATTTTTCCAATATCTATGAGAGTTAGAATAAACAAAACTAAAAAATTATTTTTTAAAAAATGACCATCTTGAACTGACCTCCATTATTTCCCTCTTAGAATTTCAATCATCAACCAGATTTTCCTCCTAGTATAAATGAGTTACCTTAAGAGTATAACAGTTTTTATGGTAAAAGATATCAATCCAAGACATAAAATGTATATAAGGGACATTCATGGTGTGTCCCATAATAATATTTACAGAATATGCCAACCAAAATGGAATAAATACCAGATCACCGTGATCATAGAAAACAACATAGATTCAATTGATGAACTATTACCAATGAAATGGTAAACACATACTTTAACAAGATTTTGATGAGTGAGAATGATAAGAAAACGCCCTAAGGAAACTGATGCACCTGAAGCTACCAAGTCAATAATATCTTTTAACCATACTATGATTGTGGGTATCCATCTAATGAGTCTGGCCACTTATGGTTTCCTCAACATACTACACATTCCATGTGACCATAAAAAACTAGATAAAAAACATTATTCAAAACCTAGTTTTTATTTTAGGTAAATGAATAATTCTATGTTTAATAAAACAAACACAAAAATGAAATAATGGTGCCTTATTATTAAATACCAACTCATTCATTGATCTCTATGTGTATTACAGAACAATGGATGATGTAGATAGCATGAGTGAATGAATCAACCCAATGTATTCCATTCTACAATTATATGAAATTAGTGCATCATGGAAATGATAATTAAATATGCAGTGAAAAAAATACAACACATATATCTGTAGTTTGTATGAAAATTATCAATCTCCAAATAAATGAAAGATATAATCATAATCTTGCATAAAAAGATTATTGGAATGGGAAATATGATTATTATTTCACTGACCATTAGTCATAATTAATGTAAATATAAAACTATAATTTTGTTTGAAATTTTCTATCAAAGTATAAATATTTTATATTTTCAATGAATACATTTTTAAATATAATAAATTATGGTGAAAATTTACTACGGTACATATCTTTTTTGGAGGAGGTGAACTGACCATAATAAAAATTTTGATGTACCATTACATTTTAAATGATAAATATAGTAGTAAAATTGATATAATATTTTTTTTATTATATATGATTCATGTGTAAAAATATAATTATGAATTGAATATATGTATAGTATTTATAATAATAAATATACATGAATGAAACTAATTTAGAAAATCATTACATTGTTCAATATTAATTTTTATATAAAACCTTAGGCTATCGTAGATTATTTTTTTCATGTGAAAAGATCCTATAGAACGTTGAATGGGATTATAGGGATATATATTTTGGAAACTATTGGTGATTTAGGGGAATTGAATTTGTGGTGAAATGGGGCATTGAGGGTAGTATTTATAAATTTAAGAGATGTGTTTTTTAATATAATATTAACTAGATTATTACTTTGGAAGAATATAATTAAAAGTGGGGATTCTCGGGACTGTACATATTAATCAATGAAGTTGATTATGAATTAATGGTTACATAAACAATATATGATTTATTTTTTCATATATATATATATATATATATTAATATGAAATATCATTTTTTATTCATAATAAAAAAATAATATTTTCTGAAAAAACACAATAAAAATAACCATTTCTAATTTACATGTGAAGAAATAATGACCTCATGCATAGAAAAACAGTTATCATGTGAATAGAAATAAGATGACATATAATTATCCCTATTTATTAAAAATCATTACAATTTATGGAATAATATAAATAATTGAATAATTATTAATTTTTATTTCATAAAATTATATTATAAATTTTTAAAAAATATATAGTATTTTGAGAAATAATTTTATAAGAAACATTTTTATCTTATTGTTTATAAAATATTTTTTTTATAAAAATATCATATATACCAGGAATAAATTTTATCAGTCATTGTTCCTTCAGATTACTTCTTTATATTTTACATATTTATTTAGATTCATTAATATTAATTTAATATATTTTAATATCATATGGTATGAAACTATTATTTAACAATTCCATTGGTTATGATATCAATCTATCATCGAAGATCATCTTCCTTATGGTCATATTACTATTTGTATAAGTTATATCACATATCCATTAGACATATAGGTTTTATTCATTCCATAAATAATTTTAAATTAAATTTATCAACATTAAATTTAATTTTCCCATTGGCTATATTATTTATTTCAAATAAAAAAATTTATTTCTAATAATTTTTTATTGTACATGTAAATGAGAGGGATTAATATTTATGAAAAATTTGATGATAATTTCCATAGAATATTTCTATCTTCCATGTTTCATTCCCTATTTTACTATTATAATTTTTATTATGAATATTTATACGACAAATATAATGTTCTAAATAATCATAATCATGTGTTTTATATATTTATGATGTGTTTTTGGTGTTCTGTATTATACTACATTACAAAATATAACTTGATTAAATATAAAGTAGATAAATTACCATATCATATATTCCAGGTAATTATAATATATTGACTAATATTATATTGAAAGAAGATAACACCACTAATTTTATATCCTCTAAAAATGATACAATAATCATTAATGTAAACTTTAATTGAATATTTATTATTACAAGAAAACCTTTTATTTTATTGGGTCATTATGTGAAAGATCTATATATATATATATTATGGTATGAATGTATGGGTGTGTAATCATAACCTAATAATTTATATACAAATAATTTTTATGCATTATAATGTATGACATATCCAAATTTTCCTAATATATTTAATTTTAATTAAAAGATTAACTTTGAAATAAAGGATTATTAAATAATGATTTCTTGGAAGGAAAACATTAATTATGAACCGAAATCACCTATCAGATTCTAAAAATGGGAGTCCATAATTGGTTATTCCTTATAAAAATAAAAATAAATAACTATATCACAATTAAATGAATTTTTTATTGATCAAATATAACCATTTAAAATATATGACATTACTAGAAAAAAAAATTAAATCTTATAATAATTAATTTATATTCCGGTTATCATAATCTATCTAGATGAGCACATTCATGGTATATTAGAACAATATAATGGTCCTCTCAAACATTAATATAAGTTATCATTATATATTTTTATTTATTATTTTTATTTTTTTATTGTAGTTTTCGTATTCATCAAATCCTACTTCCAATCATATAACAATAATATATTAATCCTAGAAAACTATTTCTTCAAAAAAAATTATTTTAATCCATTTGTTTTTAAAAATTAAAATTGTTTTAATTAATTTCCAAAAAAATGAAATCCCATTATTTTAGAAATTTAATTTATTAACCAAATTGAATCTCTTGGGTTAAAAAATAATTTAATTATGTTTTTATCAAAATAAAATCCATAATTCAAAAAACCAAATTTTTAAATTTATCATGTCCTTACCAATTAAAATATTAAATAAAAAATATAAAGAGGAAGAATTTAAACCAATTTTTTGTAAATAATCGTAATATTGAATCATAATAATCATATAAAAGAGTATAACCCAACACTAATAGCAATTAATTTCTTAATTCCTCTAATATACCATTTATGGTGATATTTTTATTCAAACACATGGATTCAAATAATAAATAAAATGCAAACATGAAATATTTTTTTGTTACAATCCACACACTAATGACTCAAACATTGAGTTAATATAAAAAATATAAATATTTATAAGGGTAATTAGACTAAAATTTCATTACATTAGTAAAAATTTACTTCATAAATCTCCCAAGAAATATTCATTGACAAAAGATACAAACATATTAATATCACCCAAATAAGACCTACATATAATCATATATGGCCTAAATGCTCATCTATATCCAATTCATTAAATTATATGTTTTTAAAAATGAGGAATAAGTTTTTAATTATATATATAATTTTATTATATTACACCTTACACAATATTTCATATGGAACCTAATTTCCATAACAAAATAATTAAAATTTGAGATCCCATTTAATGTTCTATTTGTATATTCTTTTAATGACTGTGCTTGGTTTATATTTTTTCCAATAAAATTAAAAAATTACAATGTTTTCATTATGTTGACCACATTATGAATAGGTTGTTATTTTAATGTTTTGTTTATTTTACTAATCAATATAAAGAAGATGGTATTCATTGTATGGATGAATAACAATGCCAGAATGTGAATAATTATGATTATATTAGGAATGTTTTATGAAGAGTATGATTATACTTCTGAAGGATGGTGACATATTAATTTTACCCTAATCAAATTGCATAATAGTTAAGTAATTATGTTTGTAAATAGTATTACAATATGAATGATGTTTCATTATGTTGTTCCAATGAATATTTTGAAAATAAAAATACATGAAAGATACCTTGATGAATTTTTTTAAGAACACTCAGTGAATAATGTTAAATGATGGAAGATGTTTTCATCAATAATTGGATTTTGGACTCTTTAATGATTTTACTATAGAATTTTTAAATAGAAGATCAGTTCATAATGGATTGTTATCTTCTATGTAATTATATTTTGAACCATGAATAAAGGTATTCCGTATTGTGTAGATGTAAGTTAAACATTGTATAAAGGTACATCAATATACCCATTAATAGAGTAAGGGTATTCATCTGGTTTTTGAATCGTAACACAAGTAAGGGTTAACAAAAACATGAACATATGAAGATAATGAAAATCAATCGACTGATTTCCATCAGATGAGTGTTCGTATAGCTCCTTTGGATGGAGTTTTCCTCATAATACCACTAGAATGTGTCTCATGAAGAAAATAATTATTAATGAATCATACATTCTACATTGGATAAACTAATATATAATATACAATTCGACATAATTAAGTTTATGAAACCATGTTGTAACATTTATAAAAACATCATGCTGATATGAATTTATTGAATCTATGTAATTTCAGGGATAAAAGGTCATAATAAATTATATTCATTAGTTACATCGAACTAAAAATGATAATAAATATTTCAATTGTATATGTTAGAATTTATTCATTTATCAAATATCACTAGTAATTCAATCCATGAATCCAAAAAAAGAAGGTAAAAGTCATTCAAATTTGGTATAATCTATTTATGTGAAAAGGTCATTTTGAACAGCACCAGACGTACTGATTGATGTTGAAGATGATTGAATATAAATATAAATCCCATCAAAAACTTTTCACTATCATTTAAAGTAATTATGAAAATGTTCTATAAGTTTTAATAATATATTTCTTGAAAAATATTAACATATATAAGAAATCTATGATGAACGTTGAATTAAGATATTAATATGTCGTATAAAAGGTAATTTAGAGAATTTGGATATGAATGATATTCCTAAAACTAGTTAATTATTTGAATAATAGTTATTAATTTTGTGATGATGGCTTTATAATGACCACACATAAATTTCCAAACAATGATAGAGTAAATATATGAATATCATCTAACATATATTTCGTAAGCTTCCAAATAGTTGTATTGGACATTGGTTTTCTTATGAACTAAACTGATGGAGGACTCTAAGGGATTATCATTATATTAATGTTTAAATGGATTATGCTTAGATATGGGATTTTATAGTTTCTTAATAAAATCAATAACATATATGTTTTGGAGGGACATTACAAAAAAGTCATATTTTTGTGATGTTTTTCGATTATTTTTTGAAAGCATGTATTATTTTATGTTTTGGTGACATTTTTTATGAAACACCACTAATTTACAGATTTCCCAGGAAAATCATTGCTAATTTTGCGACGTTTTCTCAGAAGAGTTGCTATATTTGTGACTTTTTTTGAAAATCATTTTTAAATTAGAGACATTACCTTAGAAACATTAGAAAAATAAAAAATATTTATCATATGAATTTTTAAATTAGCTATGATTCCTCCGAGGTGTACCCAAATTAAAGATTTTCCATGGAATTATTGTTAAATTAGCTCTTCATTCTCAAAATAATTTCTATATTAGCATCATATACTTTAAATCATTGCTAAATTAAGGATGTTTTTTCATAAGTGTCTCAAAATTAGTGAAATTTACTCAATAAATGTTGATAAATTAGCCTAGATTTCAAAAACATTTGTTAAAAATATATATTTACATAGGTCATTAACATCAATTAAAGAAAACATATTTTTAGATATATATATATATATATTTAAATTAATATTTATAAACACAGACAAATATATATATACATATATATAAATATTTACATATTTATATGTGGCTCATTTCTCTACATCGATGAATATATATATATATATATAAATATTAACATGTATAAATTGATACACACATATATAAACATATTTATATATAAACACAGACAATAATATATATATATATATATCTAAACACATAAGTGTTTTAAATTTAGTCATGTTTTAATGAAAACTAGTCAATTTTAGTGAAATTGTATGCAACCATTTAAAACGAATCTAATTATGTGTGTGTGTGTGTGGAGGGGAATTTATAATTACAACTATATATATGTACCCATATATACTTACACAAACAAACATATATAACATAACACATAAACCAATATACACATATATAATATAAACACACACACACACACAAACAATCACAAACATAAAAAATATAAAGATAAAATATATATATATATATATATATAAACTTATATATATATAGACATAAAATATTAATATAAAATATAATCATGTATATATTTATATATTTGCATATGTTTATATATGTGTGTGTGCACACTCAGAAATTTGTAAATATAATTAAATATATGTACACATATATATTTACACACACACACACACACACACTCACATATATATATATAACCTTAAAAAATAATTAAACATAAAATATAATCATATATATATGTGTAATAAACACATGAAATATAATATAAACATATATATATGTGTGTGTTTGTGTTTGTGTGTCTAAAATTAAAATACAAACGTAAACATATAAACATATATATCATTATATATTTATATATTTATATTAATATATATATATATATATATTATGTATATTAAATATATATATACATATATATATATATATATTATGATATAGTTATGAAAAAAAAAGACCATTGGCATGTATGGTTGGAGTTTTCATTGCAGACGGTCCAAGTTGGCATTTTGATTCTCAATATGCCCTTCATTTTTATGCCTTGGAGTACTAGAGAGGGGAGGTGCGGAAATGGGGTGGGAGGAGGAAAGAGAGGGGCGGGGAAGGGAGATACAGTTACTAGAGTGGGTGGGCGGCACGCTGGAGGGGGCAGAGGGGAGTGAGAATGGGGTATGGTGGAATGAAAGGGAGTGCGAGAGTGGGGTTGTGGAACCAGATGAGAGAGTGGGGAATTATAATGCTATAGGGGTTGGATTGAGAAATAGGAATTGGAGTGGGGCACAATAGTGTGAGTGGTAATAAGAGAGATATGCCATTGGTGATAATGGAAGACAATGGGCAGCACAAGGTGATCTAGATGAGGTTAAAATTTTTTAAAACTGTAAACAAAAAATGATGCTAAATGATATTAAAATAAATAAAAATTACCAATGCTTTTTCAAAATGTGGGTAATTGAGGTGTCATTTACCAACGTATCTATTATGTTTTGGTATATAATTTTTCACATAATCAAAGACATCTTGAATTGTGGGTAAATATTTCAAAGTTGTAAATGTTTCCATACCGATGTTTTTTTAAATGTTATTAAATGTGGGTTTACTAAATAGTGATTCCAATAATCATCGGTAATTCACAATATTTATAAATGTGACAAATGTTGAGACATAAATATGCATTTCAAAATTTTCGACCCCTTATATAGAGATGTTTTTAGGAACCATTGGTAAATGAAATAGGGGAATTTTAAAATAACGCTAAAGTTAAAAATGATATTTCAAAATGAGGTTTTCTTATATTTTGATTTCCCATTTTTTTAATAAATACATGAGATAATGTATTCAAAAGCCACTAGTCAAGAGCAATAGATTAGATCCCTTAGGTTTCATGAAATAGAGGTAATATATCAATCATATAAGTGCCTATAAGCTGGATGAAAACCCTATTAATGAATGAATAATACATATTCAAATATAAAATTAAAATAATTTATTTTGAAAAATATTCAAATTGGTAATAGAAAATTATTATTAATATTTTCGTAGTATTTCATACTCTTTTTTCTATGGACATCATGAATTTATTAAAAAAAAGAAAAACCAACAATGTTTTACAAGACATAAAATTTAAGGATCATTCATATGATTGGGTAAACTGTGGTGATGTGGTGCTGAGATTTAAAAACATCAATAATAATGAATGATTATTTAATTAAAGGTTATTTGAGGATATTTTAGAATGTTTTTTAACTTCATGAATTTTCATGCATTTTTTGGAAGTGTTTCTTTAAATTGAAAATTATTGTAATGTTTGAAATTAATTCTTGAGCTATGAAGGAATACATATTTGATTTCATATGCTTTAGTATGGATGAACATTTGTAGAAATCAAGTTATAAACCCATATGAAAAAGATATAATACTATTGATATGAGTGGGGAGTGAAATATTGCAATAATTTGATCGATATAAATAGTTTTTAGCACAACCCATGAGGTATACTCTCATCAGGGATGATTTGTTGAGAAATATTGGTACCTAATAGAGACGTGGGTAATGAATAGTGGAAAATCTTCAGAAATGGAAATTATTTCAGTAGTTTACAGAAAGTGTAAGTCAACGTAAAGAATGCAACCACTATATATTAGAACAAGTTTCCTTATCATTTGGTATCAAATAGATTCTATATAGAAATATATTTCCTAAACTGAAATCAGACAAATATATTTTGGATGTCTAAATTATAATGTGTGGAGGATGAAAAAGAATAAGTAATATATGAACCACCCCTTATATACCATCAGTAGATATACATTGTTGGATAAAATGATCGGATGTACAAATCGGTTTAAAATACCTAATATAAAAGTTATGTATTCTAGAATAATTAGTAATTTGTTATACAATATTTTTTAGGTTAAAATAAAAAATGAATGGGAGATTTTAGTAGCATTGTAACTTCAAACAGAAGTCTCATCTTGTGGAATGATTTTAAACTATTGCAATGCGTACTAAAAAAAGGGCAGGACTATCATTGGTTTTAGTATAAATATCTTATAAGAGGTTTAATGTTGGAAATTATTTCCACCATTAATGGGACATTATATTGTTCTCATACACTATCATAAACAATTTGAAACCACACATAATGTATATATATATATTTCCAATACAAACAACTATACATGGCTTCTAATTTTAGTTAATAAATCATTTATGGATAACACCACTCACTAAAAGGAGAAGTCAATCTTAATTTGTAGGTATCCAAGAAAAATATTTTATTGAATAATTTATATTATTTCATATACTAGTGTACAATAATGAGAATATAATAATATAATTGAGATCTAAAATTGTTTAATAGGTAGAGGGATAAAATGTTTTTATTGGTTAATGTTTCCTTAACACTAAATCACCCCGCTTGGTGTCATTATTATAAGTATGTTTTTATATTAAATGGTTTAGAGATTTTTTACCTCTATTGGATTGTCAACAAAAATATATATTCTATTTTTGGATTTAATATTCATTCATAATTAACAATGTAAAATATTTTCATTGAATATTCAATTATCTATGATAATAATTCAATTCCTACAATGATAGTATCGAATAGTAGAAATAAAAATAATAAAATTTTGAAATTTATATCCTTCATATATAAATAAGATGGTGAATCAGTTTCTCCAAGATATGATAAAAAGTGATATATATGGTTTTGAAAATAATGAAAAGGATGCTCATATTCACAATGACAAGAATTACATTTTTCCAAGATAAAGTGAATCATTATTATTAGGCATGAGGTATGTGAAGATTATTCGCCAAAATATCATCCCATACACGATTCTATCATTAGTGGTTACAATGATCAATATAAAACTTCCCATGATATATCATTTTTATAATATGGGATTTTCTATGTAGGATTACCATATAAACAGTCTCTCTTAATTGTTGCGACATTCAACCTATTCATGAATATATAACCCAACAAAAAAATAAGTAGATAAGATTATGAATTATTCGAATTAAAATTTTCAATCCTGTACCAATCTACTTATATAGTTTGTATACTATAATGAAATATTGGTGCCGCTTGAAATATTTTCCTCATTCTAGATCAACAATAATATAGGGAATAATAGAGGCAGAAAAAATATATATGAAAAGAATCACACAAATAAACGAAAATATAAAACTATATAATTTTTCCAGGATTTATAATTATAAATAAATTCATTTGGGTCATGGAAAATAATTATTTAAAAAAAATTAATATAAATAAAAATTAAATTTAAATAATTAATATTTTTTCAATAGAATTTGGTTATTATTGAAGATCATAACAATATCTTAAATATGAGATGTCCTAAATTGGAGGTAAAGCTAGCCAATCTTGACAATTCACATATTGAGACATAAGAAAATTAGGAATATTGATACATATAATCAACAATTAAATATAGAAAATAATATTTAAAGACATCCAATGTGTGATATGATGATATTTAATTTCTTCGATAATCTATCTCAACCTGTTGTGAAAAAAGTGTTAACTTAAATAAAAGTATGTAATATTTTATTATTTTGTTTTCATGAATAGTGTATGTTGGATAATTAATTATTATATGGTGCGAAGGAAAAAAGTGTTATTAAGCCTATCACCATGACCTGGGTGGATAATATAAAATGTTTTTGGGATGGTTCCCTATAATGATCCAAACATGTTTTTCCAAAGTCATAAAAAATTATTAATATGCAATTAAAAAATTAAGTATTGTGGGTCAATGTTTGCAATGAAATAGATTTATAAATTTTGAATTAAATTTTCTGTGAAGTAATAAAAATGAAAAACAAAATGGAAGTATATTCCTTGGTGTTCCATGGATAAATGAAGAAACAAAAAATTGTATGAAATCTATGAAAAACATTTTTCAGATTTTGAAATTCGAAGAAAAATATTGATTATTGAGCATACAATGGTTATAAGGATAGTAAATTCTCATAAAAACATATATAAAAATATAATAAGAAAATATTTACACTGTATTATGGTGTGGAATATAATATTTCTTTGGATTCAAAATAAAATTAATTAAAAAAATTAAAACATTGAAAAAAAGATTACATGAAGTTAAATGAAACCATGTAAGAATTAAAATTTTATTTTCAATGTTTCTAAAAATATATTTATAACATGGTATTATTAATTAGAGAGTGTGAGGAAATAGTGACAATAATAAAAAAAAATATAGTTAACAACGATGTTAATGTGATCCACATGAAGAAGGATGGGTACATTTGATATTGTTGTCAAATGAAAACTCAGGTGGTAAATAATTACTATGTTAAATATATACGACTAAATGTTTTATAGAAAATGGTTCCGTAGCAATTCCGAAAAATATATGATGTTTTCCATAATAGATTAAATAATTTGTCAACTATGATCGTTTTTATGAATAAACATTACTCCCTTAGAAAATGAATATGTGAGAATATTAATATTCCACTTTTTTTTGAGAAATAGATTATTATTCATGTAGAATGGTAAATATTGAGAAACATTGTTAGGAAATATATCTCAACCATGTCTTCCACATTATGAATTAAGGGATATAAAACATCTTCCATAAAATAATAGTTTTTTGTCATTACAAACCGGTATTCTTTGTTGTGTCCTTATCACATAGTGTAACTTGAGAAAATTGAAATGGAAGTGAATCATGGGAAAACGTTGTTATTAATGTTTTCATCAAAGATTATTTCATATATATGTAAATTAAAAGTTATTAAAAAGATTATTAATCATGAAGATGAATTAGTTTACTTCAATATATTATATAAAATCATAAAGAATAAATTTTTATGTTATCACTATATGATTTTATAAAAAAAATATATTGAATAGATTCACAATTTATAAAGATTATATGTCATATCACTATGATGGGATGACATTTTAAAAATTATAAATAATATTCAAGAATAAATATAACATATGTAGATGATTATTCTAAAAATTTCATAATGATTGTGTATTTGACTGAGATATGTGTTTGATAATCTGTATTCCTCTGTAACACAATGTAATCATATTTATACATTGGTGAATGAATTTATTTGAGAGATGAAATTAGAAAATGTTGAATTCATAAAATCAATCCAAGACCTCTTATCGCAGTAGTTTTACATATAATTGTTAAATGGGTTTTCAATGATTTAAGGAGGTTTAGGTTTACCTTTCATAGAATGGTTTTTATATCAATTGTTATCTGCATACTAAAATAGAGGGGTAAAACCTCCAGAGGAATAGTATGGGCGTTCACTTCTATGAGGTATTAAATTAATTTAATAAATAAATATTTTCTGTTACAATAAAATACATTTTTTATACCCCAACCAGGGATCATATAAACATTGTATCAAATTATGTGTATATCATTTCATCATAGTGTTATGAAACCCATTATCCATTGACATTGTATTTCATTTAAATATGGTGTTGTGAATGTGAAATGGATAAATGTTTGGAATATAAATTACGGTAGAATATTATTCCATGTAAATTTGATTGAAACAATATGAAAATTCATTTACAGACCCATTCATTTGGAATGAATTATAAACTAGCTTCTTAAAAATATGACTGCGAATATTGTCAGGTGAACATTATATCTAAGATGTATTTTTTATGAATGTATTTCCATTAGTTTTACATGTATGTTAATGAAGATGAATGATTTCAATGATGTCAATATGTAAAATATGGAATGATGAAGCAGCTGTTTGAAATTTTTTTAATCTAACATTTCATGGTAACAATTATGATATATCATGGATAGGTGAATGAAGTAGAAAAAATTAACCAAATAATTATTATATTTAGAAATATCATTGATTATTGTAAGTTTACATATGATGAATACCGATCTATTCATAATGCCTATAATAATTTCATTAATATTTGGAGAAGATATTTTTAACAGCAGTATATGAGGATGGTTTTTAAATAATTATTTATTTTAATAATATTGAATACATTAACAAACATGTGTTTCCCTAAAGAGTTTACTAAAGATGTTCCAGATTAAAATATTTTTATATGAAATAACATTTCATGAAATAAAATTTCATGAAATTACATGTAGTTGTTTTCTTAGGTATGTTTTGTAAGATATTAATTTATTCAATTGATTATTGAATTAAATATTACCTCTTGGGATACTAAATCCCAAACATTAATAATGGTATGTCATGTTTTCTACAATTACACTATAAACTATGCAAGTGGATTAAGAGACATCCAATACACATGCATGGGTAATCAGTTGTTTTTTTAAGGGTTATTCACATTAGGTTACCAGTGAAGGTGAATTGATGGAGATTGTGACGATCTCTAGAACGAGGTCCATCAGATGATGTTTTATGAGTTACTCAATTAGAAACATTTTTCTGCATTATTCTACAGAACATATTATCCATCAAACAAAGATTATAATGACAAAAAAAATAATACAACTCATTTTAAAATATTTAACGTCTAATATTATTTTATAATGTACGCTAGAACACTAGAGGAATGATAATAATAACACTAGAATGTTATTAATTGACTAAATGGATCAGAAAGGAATGTGTAATTGATTAAATCATTAAAACCATATGTTTTATAGAAAATAAAATAATTTATCAATCATATTATATGCTATTATGTGATTAGTTATTCATAGATATTATATTAGAACTATTTATGGAATCCTATGAAGTGGATAATTTTAAAAAGATAAAATTCATTAAAATTTAGTTAAATCAAGCTATGTCCATAGGGGAATATGATGTTCATCAGAATATATGATTGATGTTATACTTGATCAAATCATTGTACAAATTTCTATAGAAAATCATGTAATACTTTTCAAAATTTATGTGATGATATTTTTGAACAATCATTATAAATATTATTGTAAGTTATATATTAAACATGAAAAATGTGATGATCCTTAATTGATGAAATGATCAATTAATCAAGTAGGAGATTAAAAAATTGATAAAGAAGACATTTCAATAAAATATTTTCAAAATGGTGAAATGTTTTGATATTTTTGGTAAATGACATCAAATAATTTTAATAACATCTATTGAAAAATTTGAGTAAGCTCAAATAGATAGTCATAATGAGTTTTATAACAATTCTAAGTAAATGGAATTAAAATATTTTCTTTCTAAATTAATTATATAATGGTTTTTTAGTCATTCTCTTCAAACTAGATTTTTCATTAAATTTGATCAGATTGATAATGAGAACGTTTCTAGATTACATTTACTACATATAATTATCTATGTGATTTAATTATATAATTTTTTAATAATATAATTGATCATGAATTATGAAGATAATAGTTAGATTTCACTAAATAAATCATGCATAATATATAGAGATGATCTCAAAGGGTTATTCATATAGAGGAAAATTATATAAAATATAAGAATCAATCTTATAGAGGATGATACGTATGAAAAAAATATAAAATACCTTTAGTGGATAAATTTAATATTTCAATGGGACATAAATATAAATTTTTAGAGTGATGTCTTAAAAAAGGTATCTGAGATATTCCAAAATATTTGTAAAGGACGACCAAATGTTGTTACCTATAAAAAATAGAAGACAATAATGGTTAACCAGATATATTATTCGATGAACATTAAAATATATTGTAAAATTATGGAAATGTTTTCATGGATAGGCATTATTTTTATAAATGAGGTGGAACACTTTAATTATATAAAATATATGGATGTTAGACAGTATTAGGAAACATATTTAATTTCCCAGAACATTTGAGAGGTTTTATAACAAAATTTAAATGAGAGGAAACATTTAAATTCAAGTATGAATTTGGAAAGAATAAATAATTATGTGTCAATAGTTTCATACTAAAGTTATCATTTGTAAATATACTCTTTAAAATGATTAAAAAAGTTAGAACAAAATTCATATGTTTGGTGGTGAATGATTTCACTATAATTGTAATGCCATATTGTTGTTTTAAGTAACATATTAAGGGGTTATTCACATTTGGTATGATATATTGCGTAAAAGATGTGAAAAATTGTTAATGGGATAACTATGGTTTCAAAATCACTAGAAATTTCAATTATTTAATAGGCCCAAAAAATTAATAAGTTAAAGTGGAATAAGAGATCCACCATATATCAGAGGTGGTATCCTACCAATTTGTATCTGACATATATTTCCAAGAATAATATATTAGAAAGAATTAAATTAGGAAAATATCTATTGGATGGATAGTTATGAGTGAATAGGTGTGTATGATAAACAAGGAGAAGAATATGTAACAGATGGTCCATCTATATACAAATCATCTCTAGATGAACATTGTTAAATTGAATGATTAGATTGATTGAAATGAAAAACAAATCATCTGGTAGAAGAATAATGGTTACTATATTACCACTACAATAGAAGTAACATGTGAGTAGAATTTAGAGGAAAACATATAATATCATTATTATCTAACAAATACTTGTACTATGTAATCCTCTATGATTGTGGTAATGTTATTTAAGAAGATGATAATTAATTATTTAGAGGTAGTAAAAATCAACATTTAGGGTCTTCAATGTTGACAACATAATCACTATTCCATGTATAAACGATTATATATATACCCCTCCAATGGATTTTAGAACCACATATGAGATTATGGTCATATTTATCCAAACAAACATTGTTGGTTTCTTATTATAGTATAGAATTTGTGTACTAGTATTCTCTATATAAGATAATGACAACAAACTCTTATTGAGTGGCGAACCTTGTAAAAATATAATGATATATCATTAAACTATTTTAATATTCTTATACACAATTTATAATATTTAATAACACATTGAAGATCCACATATTTATAAGAGTAAAATGGATAAAATGTTCTTAACTAGAAAAAATGTTCTTAACACTGATTACTCCCTAGTGTAATGTATAACCCAAAGGGGTCACCTCAGCAATATACTCTATATTCTTATTCACCAAATAAATTACTTTTCATGATTATAATTCCATTATGATTATATTTGTCTTTTCAAGTTATCAAACCATTTACATTACAATTTATTGAATAAAATCTACTTTCCCAGAAATCCATTTTTTCTATAAAATATGTTGACAATGACCATAAAACATTAATTATTGAATAAACATAATGAAATTTTGTTATTGATGTTAAAATAATAAATATTCAATGGAATTATTAAATAATAGTTCATGGGTGACGCATCATTACAAAATTAAACATTACACCCCTATAAATTGAAAAACACTATCTTCGATAAATACCTTTACACAACATTCTCATTTATAATCCAATATTATCACGTATTTTATTAAACAGTATTAGGCTACTTGAATTATAAATAAATAAGGATTCTATATACCATTAAAATAATATCATACAATATCATGATCTATACTAGTTTTGTGAATATATTAATATAGTTTCAAGTTAAACTAATTCCAAGTTGAACTCATGAGTTTTTTCCATTTGAGACATACAAAATTGAGAAGCCTATAAATAATAAAAAATTTCATATACCTAAATAGAAACATAAATAAATTCACAATTCAGATATAATCATTTAAATAAATGGTTCTATAAATTACGGAGACAAAATCACGAACATTCATTTTTGGATGACTTAATAGTGTAGACACTCTAGTGAAAATATGATCATTAACCTACAACTCAATGGATAGTAATAAATGATCCTCATATGTTTTTTTAAAACATTATTAATTTTTATCCATATTCATTTCAATTGATAGCAATAAATTTTGAATAGAACATTTTTATTCCCTAAGAGATCATTCTACTGGTTTTTCACAAAAGATATAAGTTGTTGACAAGGATTATCATACAACAATAAAAAAAATTCATTCATACTGATAAAAGATACCTTCTAATATAAAATAATTCCAAACAATTAATATGATCCTATCATTATATCATGAATTTTTTAACACATGATTCTAAGTTATGACATATTATTTATTTTATTTGATCTATATCACGATTAATTTATAACGATTATTTGATGTCATCTAAAAAAAGTACACTAAGAATATAAATTCACATTCTATATGATTGAATTAATATATATACATATGCATATACATATATATATTTGTTTCTTTTATTATATTCTTCATGAATTTATATATCCTATAATCCTATATCATATTAAATATAATCTATTCTTCAATATAATACATTTTTTAATGATCCCAAATTTTATTAAATTTATATGAAAATGTTTAAATAGTGAAAAAAATCATTATTAAATTGATATATTAGTTGATCATTAATTATTAACATCATTAAATTATAATATTTTTACAATTGATTTGGTAACAAATACAAATAATTTTGAATTCAATGATTAATTGACATGGGATATAAAAAGTGATTCAAAAAAATATAAATTTATTACACTTCTTAAATATTCTTGATCAAAAAACATATCTACTCTAAAATCATAGTTTTTCTATATAAATTATGAACAATGATACCATATTTCTAAGAATATATCATATAAAATTCTATCAAACTGAAGGGGACCACCACTATTTTATAGAAATATTTTTTTTGAAATCGTTAATGTAGACAACCAACAACTAGTCTTCCCACCTAATAATTTCATATGTATCCTCATAAAAGAGAATAATATGATTATTCAAATTTTCCCTGATTTAAAAGTATATATGTTCAATAAATTCTTGGAAACATCCTTTTGTTACCTAATAATTTTTAAACATGTTATAAATTATCAATTAAAGTAATTAAATAATAATTAGATTTATGCTTCCACAACAATGTGATTCGGAAAATTCCAAATAATGAAATCATTCAATTCATTTAAACATATAATATATAAGATTTTTAAAATATAAAAATTATAATTATATTCCATCTATAATCCTTTTTTCATATTCGGACCCATCAAATATATTATTATATTTCAAACACATTATATATTAATACACAATGAATATTTTAAAAAACAGAAAATGTAACAGAAAATCAATGATTTTAAGAAACTATACAATCCATTTTTTTGCATTGAATGGTTTTTAGCTATCATTTGTAACTTTTTCAATCCATATTCCACTATCCAATCATTATTTATATGGAAGCACAAAAACTATTCTCTAAAAACATGGTATTATAATAATAATTAATCAATAATTTTTTTTAATATCATCATTAAATATTAGTTAATACATCTATTCAGATAAGTAATATAATCCGTGGTCATCACATAAAAAATTAATTGCAAACCCTTTATCTTAATACCCTAAATAATTTTATATACATAAAGAAATTATTGATTAATCATTTTTTCTTCATGGATTGAGAAAAAAATAACTGAATTTCCAAATAATTTTTTCAGAATTTTATTACATATGATGTTGTCAAACTTATTTCATTTATAACATATTTCTTATTCAAATTAAACATTCCCAAAAATCGTTAGTTAATGGAAAAAAATTTCATTAATAAATCAACATGTGTATTAGGAGTTAATAATTTTTACAAAATAATATATTATTTATTCCATGGTATTAAATTTTCATGAAAAAATTAACATATTTCCCAAATTACAAAAAAATGAAAATAGATATATTTGAGCTAAAATAGATTCTATAATATTAGTCAAGGAATTTATAGACATTAAGATGCAATCTTGAGCCTAAATGTCCCCAGAAATATTCTCAAGGGACTATTTCATGAAGACCTTTTGAATATACCTTCCTCTCATCATGAAATACATGAGGCCCTAAAAGAATGCCCAAGGAGCTTGACAGTGTTACATGACTAGACAAAGGATTGGAAGACCACATTTCTGGTTCAATTGGATTACGGTCATTCACGAAGTTCACATTTTATTCATGAAATACATCCCATATTTGAGAGTCCATTTTACCTTTAAATACATTTCTCATTCCAACCGTAGAGATTGGCTAACTGACTATTTGACTTAATAATATTTCTCTATGTGAGAAGTACCTTGATCATCACAGACCAAACTGATGTTGATACCCATGGTATCCTACTATCATGAAACCCATTTTTACATGTTCCTAAATACCTCCACATAATATGGGTGTCCTCTTCAAAAAGGACTTCATCTTTCGAGGAGGAGGAATTCCCTTATGGGTAACTGAGGATACACATATAATTAATTATTCTCAAAGAACTCATTTCCTGAGTCATTACATTATACCATGGTAGGGTCACACTAGTCTGTGAAACCTATTTCTTCATGAAACCCCTTCCTCCAAAAATCACATGATCTCTGCGAACCACCAGTCTGTGATTTCATATTCATCATTAATTCCCCCTCACTGGGTTCCTTATGTGTTATTACTTTTTATGACTCCTATTCGCGATGGTTAATTCCTCCAAACCTCGATATAAATCATATATATGTTCAACTGCACCTTCAATCCATACATGTCATGTGCTTCAAATTCATATTGCTCACTCAATATCAAGTGCAGAATGATTTTACATTTTCCTTTTAATTTTCATCATAGGTACATTAATTCCCCTTTAATTTCATCAAAGAGATACTGTGGTGGTCCTTCTGACTGACTAGTCCTCTATACCATTCAACAAAATAATTTTTAATTTGATGCCCCTCCTGACGGCAAGTGAGTGATGGTTATGTATGCCAAAGCTGAATGGAGTGAGTCCCCGAGGTCTAAGCTACATATTATAGACATGCATATCACCAAACTCATAAACAAATCACCTTAAACTCCAACCTCTACACATGTAAAATATTTGAAAAATGAGTCTATGAATGATATGGAATGAAATAATCCTCACATGTATTTGGATCCTCCTTACTTGTAATGGAATTCATCGCACAAGGAATGATATCCTCCTTGGCATCACTCTTCGATAAATCCCATTCCATTTCTTATGGGATATGGAATTTTTCATCATATTTTCTTTATTACATGGTGTATCCAAATAGATCATAATATGTGACTATCCCCATTTTCGAAATTAATTATTAGACATGATCAATCAGAGTCATATCCTTCTCCCATTACAATTTAAAACCTCTGGCAGCAGTGGACAATGTGGATGATTTTATCTTCAGTTATACGACTATATCTTGTATATAAAATCGATAATGATACTTGTTGACATATATATGAGTTGAGATCCTGAATTCCACAATCCCAAACCATGAATGGGGAATATCCAATTACATGTCCCGAAGATGTCCAAACAACTCGGTCAATTCAATGTGTAAGCCCCAACCACATCATGTCCCTCCAAATGGGAAGATCATGTGTGTAATACATAAACATAATTTCTATTTATAGGGGCCTAAAATCATGTATAAACATTAATTTAAATTTTACAACAACATAGCATGGTTTCCAAAATAACATAGACTATTACGAAGCCACCATTCAGTTTATGTCCATCACCCCTACACTTCACCCACTCCAGGAATTCCATCCACTCAATCCATAATCTGTCTTTATTTTATTTGAGTTATAACATCCCTATGAGTCCATGATACATGTTCGGGATAATCCTATTATTATTCCCTTCATCATCTTTAAAAAAATTTGGGTTTTGATCCCTACCTTATATGAAGGGTACATAGTCTCTAAGGTTCACTCTAAATTAATGGCAAACCATGGTGACCCTCTTAATGTTGCACCTCCGAGATCCAACTTGAATGGTGTCCATATCTAAATTTCCACATTTATGTAATACCATTATTTGAAACACCTTCCCACATCCACTTTTATGGACAATTATGATCCATCCATAAGTAAAATTCCCTGGTGCTCACTCCTAAGGAAATACCTACCAATCCTACCTTAAGGGGTGTTCAGATCATTATTACTCGTTCCCTATAAGAATTTAAACTTCTTACCTGACTCATATATCTACCTTTTGTTATTCATAGATTATTGGGGTGATTTTTATGGAATATATTCCTTATGAATAAGATACCCTTTAACCAACAAGGGATACCATGGGTTATGTTCCATATATACCCCCATGATATTCCCTCTAATGAAGAATAATACTAATGAGAAACATTGAATGTGTCCATACATTCCCATGATTCCCATCATGGATACTCCCTTGACTACATGTTACATCTCTTTTAGGACCCTTTAGAGTGTCTAGAAAGAAGCATCATAATTAACTTGCGTCCATATTGTGATGGATCTATGAATGATGTCCAAAACCATACTTTACTCCATGTGGGATACTGAAACTAGGTGATATTTTCATGGAGGAATACATATAATATTAAATTGATATCACATTATCACATTTTTATCTAGGTTAATAAACCACTGAAAATGTGATGAAATTTACCATTCATTGTATAGGGGGTAACAACAGCATCCAGTGTGTGCATACCATGTTACAGACGCACATGCTCACCCTAGAAAAGGAGCCTGAAACAAAAATAGTGAACCTAATGTGAATATAATTTCTTGAAAATGGAGACAAGTGTTATTTTAGCGAAACATTGATTATAATTTCATTAGATCCATCAATCTCATTCCAGGACCCACTAATTAAACAATGGGCCAGGCGTGGAACTCACTAAAAAATGGGGTAGTACAATGTTTGTAATTCAAATTTTCTACATCTTTAGTGTGAATATTATCTATGTTAGTGGATGATTTGATGATTATAGGGAAATGGGTATTTATTTCCTTTTATTTATACTATCATATGAATGTTCATGTTTTTTAGGACCCGTGCTCTATGATATCAATTGGTAAACACCCATAAAGGGAGGGGAACGAGAAATGTCAAAGTACTGATCCCATTTGGCACCAACTTCCCCACTAAATTATCCATGACTATAGGTATTGAGCATACATTCCCCATATCACTCTTCTAAATCATTCATAATAGGGTCATTTATACTATCATATGATGATATGTGAAAGAGGGGGTCATTCCCATTAGTGATATGGCCTGCATGGCCAGGTGGATTTTGTACCTCACTAGCAACCCCAAGGGCTACACAGGTAGCCACTTCAACCATCTCCAATGATGAATCTCTTAAGAAACCTATACCCATTTCGATCTTACACCATGAATTCCCATTCCGAGGATGTAGTGGTTTTTGAGACATCATGATAGTGAATATTGCTTTGGATTCACCAAGGTGGGATCCCACTAGGCCTAGTCAATGCTACCAACAACTAGTTTTCGGGAATGAGGTGCAGGTTTACATACACCCACTATACCAGTCCCGATTCGAATTAACTAACATAAGAATAAGGACCTTGATTATGAGTATTCATGAAATGGGGTATAATATACAACACCTTAAGTTTCTCCTTCCACTCCAGTAGTATCTCATTGTATCCCCACTACTACCGAGCCTGGTGACATCAATTTCTAGTTGTGATAGAGTCCTTATGCACAATACATTAATGTTGGGATGACCCTATTAATCTTTTATGTCCCCAATAGTAGTAATAGAGAAAACCTTAAATATTTGATTTAGTAAAAAGGAACTCTGCATTCCATCTATAACCATAGTGGAGGACATCCTAGCTCTAACACTCAACATAGTGGGCATCCCCATATTTACAACACAGAACAAAGTGGAGGAACCCCTTCTCCATAATTATATTATATGGTGGTCTTCCACATACTTATGGTTACCGATATGCTGGTCCTCCCCATTCAATAGCTAACCCGAATGGAGGGCCTCCCCATGTTTCCACCAGGCCTAGTTGATTTCCTCCTTTCTCGTTTGGAACCCGGTACCTAGGTCCTCCCAAATGTCACCCTACTCAACATGGTGTTCCTTATCGTTTCATGTTTGTTTAGTGTGAAGGACTCCTTGGAATTTAAAATCACCAATGTGGAGTCCCGATATGCTCTCATAATCACCATGGAGGTCATACCCTTGTTCCCTTTGAAACAATCATAGTTCATCCCTTTTACCCCATCATGTAGAGTGATGTTCATCCCCAATCTTATGAAAACTATTACAGAGGCCCTCCCCATATATCAAAAATACAAATCAGTGTTCCTCCCAATTCCATCAAAAAATAGCATGATGTATATACCCATGCCATAAAAACAACCATACCGTAAAGAATCATTCTATGGAATAAAGTAAAGTCACTTCCACTGAAGGAAATAAACCTGATAGCACTAAGTCATTTTATACACTATTCCCTTCATTGATTATGGTGCATATTGTGATTAAATGATGGAACCTTCACATAATTAATTTTTACCGGAGTCTTGGGTAGGATCCTGGAAGGTGAGATTCATCATATTGGAATATGAAATAGGCCAAATTATAGAATCCATTCACAATTACATATTTATTTTTGAATATTTTGAACACTTCAAGCATCACATGGTGTAGTCATCTCTACCATAACTAGTTTCATAAACTACCTCTTTATGAGATCAAATAGAATTATTTGAGGATTTGATAGATAATTAGAATCCAATAGACCTTAATATGACAGTCTGTACACTTTCAAATCCGGTCCCGATAAAACCACAGTCTTATATGAACATGACAATGTGGATGGTGCCTCCCTAAAGATAGAGTCCAATAACTAGAAATAGGTCAGATCAAGAAGTGAATCATCCATCACCCATTCTAGATCTAAATCATTCCATGTCAATGCCAATTTTAGTTTGTCATCCAACACTAATTAAATATTGGGAAAACCATGATCCAAGTCATACTTAAAATAAGAAATTTGTTGGGACACCCAATCCATTGATCTTCTCTAGGTGATGTTTTAGTTGAGTTTGGTTCCCAACATTGACATCCTAGATTCCATCACCGAGGACAATTATGCGATCAAACATTACACCATCTGGGTGACACATTTTCACCTCCAAGAATTCTAGATGAACTACAAAATTAAATATAATCATTTTTATGACACTGATCATGAATTCCAAAACATTGTTTTTTCAACACTCATAGTTTCTCATCATGCAACATCACCCATCTACTATCAAACCACCCAACATTGATTCGTCTAGTGCTTCACGACGCTAAACATAATTTGAGAAGAGTTATCCCCTCATGTGAAAATTCAATTTTAATGATATTTTGATGTCTCAATGTTAGTCTTATCTTGCAAAAATAGGACTTATATGACGATATTGATCCTATTCCCCAGGGTACCATCCTAATAAACATGATTGTCCATGACATATCCTCTAAGGATTATGAAACTAATTAAGGAACTAAGAAGGATTACCCATCCACTGAGGAATCCCAATATCATGTGGGTTATCTATGTATTTTTACTTAACATTAATGTTGACACTCAGTCTCAAGGAATCCTCTACATCATTAATTCTTGGTTGAAATACCAATAAGGGTAATGAGTAAAATTGGGCTTAAAAACCCTCATATCTAACAAATTTTGTGCAAAAATATATATTATGATCACACTTTTTTCCATTATTCAAAATAAGGTAGATTAGAATATGATCATTAATGATATACTTATTAACTGAAATCATATTACAGTATTCTTCTATGGGATCATTTTCCTCTTCTAGATTGGATGACATTGTATCCACATGTCATTTTTGCTATATGATCCCAATCAACATTACGATTTCATATCTACCTAACATGGTAGAAACTGGAGTTCACGATAAGAACAAATGGTATGTGTCATAAAATCCGATCAATCTTCAAGATAATATCCCTCTAGATCTAGATAATGAATCCCCAAAGCTATTCCGCGAGCCATAGATTCTACTTACGTGATTAATGAGATTTTAAACAAATTAGTAGTCATAGTTCCTTATCAATTTAGGAACCCATACCAGGATGATCTCATATAATTTCAAACATAACACATCAATGCATATGGGATGTGATAGGTGGGATTCCTACATGATGGATACCCATACCAGACATGGGTTAATTCTATTATTGAAACCCCATATTTTGGGTTTTCTAATTTTTCCCCATTCAATGGGATGGGTGACCAACTATAGAATCTAGGACACTTTATCTCAACGTTTGGACCCGTGATGGGAACCCCAGTTAAGTAGGAATCCTTCATGATATGATAATTTTTATACACACTAGAAGGGGTCATGTTCATCCAAGAATATCCATTTTCTCCTTAAGTCCATCAATGGGTGAAAAACCCGTCCTAGGATTATTCTTTATTATTTTAGTTCCTCCACAGAAATGGAATGTATTATTAACAACTTAATGTCCAAAAAACTACAAGATGAGTGTGTCACTAACTTTTTCACCTGGTAGAATGGCCTCACATATTTACTCCAAATCCCATTGAATGAAAATTATATATTGATAATTTGAGTGGGGAATTATTAGAGAGAGCTGGTCCCCTCCCTCATTTCTCAGAACAACCTAGGTGGATTTCAATATTTTGTGATAAGACTCTTCATTTGGAAGAAGCCTTGTAGTTGGGTTTAAAAGCACATACATTGCCTCATCTTGTTCTAGAAAAAAGTGACACAAAAGAATAGACTTCCACTGCAGTATAGGTGGATTCCCCAGATCTGTTAGAGTTTTTAACATTAAATCCTCCCAAAATGCAGCCTCGCCAACTGTAGTAGACTCATCACAATCATCCTCGCCCTTGTAGAACTGGTAGAATCATCCCCTCCAAGTGCATCCTCTTACATGAGATAGTGTTGCTACAACGCCTCTTCAATCCCTATATCCTTGTCAAGTCCATGCTCCTAGAGCTCCCACACTAAACATGAGGATTTGTACAAATGCATTCATGTTGGTTTAGTTAAAAATTTATTTCCACATTTTCATAGAGAATGGGATTGTAAAACTTCTAGAATAAATGAATCCCCATGAGGGTAGGCTCAGTAATCTCCCTGAATAAAAAAACTACCACATGATTTAATGAAAATGAAATCATAAAATCTTATGTTTTTAATGAATTTCAATATGACCAGGTAGATAATGGTACAATTATGTTGGGGCCTAACATGGCACATGTGGAAAGTGTCTCCAACGAGATTGATAATGAAAAAAAATCTGAATTTAATCATGTTTTTAACCATGGAACCCATTTATATGGTGAATGGTTCTATTTCATGGTTGTTTCTAACCCCCACGGTGCCATACATAACCCCTTAATATTTCCATAATATCATTTTGTCTCCTATAATTCTCCAGTTGATGAGAATTCATCCTATTCTTAGCCTTCAGCATCTCAAAGTTGTTGATTCTGATGGTGAAAGAGGAATAAGAGTCCCCCACTGGTACCAAATCAAGCACTCACAATCATTGATATCAAATCCTAGTGATCTTAATCTCTCCCAGTGTATATCTTAAATCAGAATAATCCTCCAAGATGCATTGGAGTGATTCTCTTTGAATACCAGTATGATAGTAGACCCCAATATGGGTAATGATGATGTGGAATATTAGGGAAGTCCTACATGATTCACTATTTCTCACCACAATGAGAGGAATTGAGGAAAAAATAATCAAAATGTCTAGAAGATTGCTCAAAGATACGATGTACATGATACTAAGACAAGATAGTATGTTTTTTATAGATCTCAGTAGGCACAATCCTCTTATCTTATTCTATATATCTCATTACCACTATTTGACACTCTACTTTATCAGCAAGAATAGACCGAACACACCATGATCATATGAATCCAACATTATCTACTTTTTATCCAACTAAGAATCTTTTATTAGTTGTTCTATGTGAATGATCTGATTAGAAGCATGACATTTCTAACATCCTCTGGAATTCGGTGGTTATGCTGATAGTGCATGTTGTTCCTCCTTATAAATATGAAACCCCAACTAGGTGTAATGTACACTTGTCACCTTAGTAATGTGTGAAAACCCACCTCCCAAGACTTCTATATGATGATATTGATCATTGACGCCCTCTACCTCTTTCATGAAATGTGCGACTCTCTGGAAGAATAATTTAAACCCACCCCCCCCCCCTCTAGATTGAAATAGATATTATGACTATAGAGACATTATATGTTGGAGAGTTTGAACATGTAGAGTATCAATCCATCATTTAATTCTTTGGGGGATATGAGCACTCAATTGTGAAAGTGAAAATCTCCCCATTTTACATCATCAACAAGTTCAATGGCATGAAATTTCATTTCTACTTGGTCAACATAGGTTTTGGTATTAATCACTTTTTGACATGAATGCTCCATTGGATGGGATATACTAAAGAATATATGATCCCTATAAACATGAATGTCCATGTCGATGTCAGAACAATGACTAGATATTGTGGTGTACTGTCCTGGATCCGGGTGCCACTCAACCGGTGCCCCGAACCCAGTTGGTCCCATGACCCCAAGCACATATCTTGAAACGCCAGAGGCTGCCAACTAGTAGAGAGGTCCCAGGTCTGAAAGTGGGGAAACTATGCCCTCATTTGCCAAAGTGTAACGCATCAGAATAGAATATACAATCTTACAACAACAGCAGGAGCAATAAACCAGACGCATTTAAACAGAACAACTTCAGTAAAAGATAACCAACATAGATATAGATAATGATGAAAAATATCTCTAGTACTAAGAAAACAACCTGAAAATGTTACACTTCTATATAATACAATACAATTGAATGTACACGTACAACAGAAGAAAATAGTACAGCCTATAGCATAGTGAGACTGATCTTGGTCCCATGCTCCCCTACACCTCAACAACACTCAAGTACATGTATAAGGACCCTTTCCCTTATCCATACTTTCAGAAATATAGACTGTTTGGGCCAAATACATGACCCAAATAGGGTGTGAGAAATTAATCCTAGTGGGCAGCCACCAAATTCCCATGCCAATTGTGTGAAAATATGCAACTACAGTGTGAAAAAGTAAATGTGGTAAACCAGTATGTACTCAAAGTAACTATCATTACTAGTTTCGTTGACATTTTTTAACCATTTAATTTAATAACATTCTATGCTCATCTGAACCAAGCCCTCAGGCTAATCAGAATCTTTACCTCAGGCTAATTTAGTAAAATCATGCCCTTAGTCTTACCCTCAGGTAAAACAATGTCGGCCCTCATGAATATGGAATCTCTCCCTCGGGCTTATTGAATATTTCCCTCAGGCACAGAAGCTACTGCCCTCAGGCATAAGATGTGTTTCCCTCTAGGTGAAACAACTACTGCCCTTGGGGTAAGAAAACAACACCCTCAGGCTAAAGTAAAACACTACCCTAAGGCGCAAGTAACAAGGCCAAGACCAATGAAAAAACATACAAATTATATAAAACTCCTCTCATGGAGAAATTAATGCACAAAATAAACATTTCATACCCTCGGGTATGTAGGACAAAATGCTAAACAATGGAATGAACCCCCGGGGTAGTCCTAGACACAATAAATGATCCCAAACAACCATTTATTATCACATTTAATTACCTAAACAATTATAGGTATTTTAAAAAATAAAAGTCCTCAGCCACACGACACCCCAACATGCATTTGTAACACAATTCTACACACAAACACACAACAGTTGTAATTTAAACACCTGACACCTACCTCGATCACCCCTGATTGATATACGTTAACGACACTCCTCGAATCGTCCAAGAACAACGTAGATCTGAGGTAACAAAAAATCATGTTCAAACTTAAATAACATCCTTTAGAATAATAATTGGTACAAACGGTTCCAGGAGAAGGAAGGGCTTACCTGTACGATTCCGACAAGATAGACGGAGGTGGAAACGGATTCCCGCTGCTCGATCGGGTGATCTCCAAAGCTCTGGCCATCCCTCCTGAGTTCTCTTGCAGTTATAGTCCTTTCATGTGAACATGGTAGGCTACTGTCCATTTTAAGTGAAAAAAATAGACTACAGGGCATGTAATATTGGGTACACAGCGTCTAGTTTTCATTTTTTAACTGTTCTCCTGATGGATTCTCGCCAACGTGGCACTGTTTATTAATCGAATTGAGGACACGGTGTGTAATTAACGAGTACTTGGCATGTACTGACGCTCAGCTGGTGGATTCCTTCATACCCTTACTATTCTCTTGCCAACAGACTACATGACGTGTAACTACCCGCTACATGGTGTGTAGTCGGTTTTTACACCTTTCATTTCCAGTACAGCTACACGCCTTGTGTACCTATCTCACACGGCCAAAGTATATGGCATGTACATACAAAATGGTTATTTTTACCCATTTTCCTTATTTTCTCAAAAATAATTAAGTAAAAGTGAAAGGAAGAAACCACATACCTCAAAAAATAAGAATTGGGTTCTTACAAAAATCCCCCTATTAAAGCAATTTGTCCCCAAATTTCCCATTCAAGGGTGGTGATGGTAATGCTCAAAACATCTCTGGCCATTGAGCACGTACATCAGTCTCCCGCTCCCAGGTTTTGTCCTATATTCGGACATGCTTCCATAACACCCGTACGAGAGGAAATGACCTCCCTCGGAGAACCTTCGTGCTCCAATCCATGATACGAATCAGATGATCCTCTAAGGACACATATGTCTGAAGCTCAACCTTTTATGGTTGAAATACCTGAGATAGGTCTGAATGATAATGGCGCAATCAAGATATATAGAAGACATCGTGCAAGGCCTTGTACCTCGGTGGTAACTGCAACCGATTGGAAACTGGCCCAACTCTCTTCAGAATCTCAACTGGAACCACATACCTTGGTGAATGATTACCCTATCTCTTGATCTGCCTATGTCCAAACCTCGGTGAAACATTTAAAAACACATGATCCCTGACCACAAACTCTAAGGGTCATCTGCGATGATCAACATAAGATTTCTGACAAGACTATGTTGTAGCCATCCACTTTTGAATCAACTAAACCTGCTCAGAAGTCTCCTTCACGAGACATGGTCCCAGTAAAGTAGCCTCACCTACCTCCATCTGGTACAAAGGTGATTGGCATGGCCTACAATATAGAGCCTCATAATGTGTCATCTAAATAGTTTCCGGAAAACTATTATTTTAAGAAAACTGTACTAGGTGAATATGCTTCTCCCAGGAGCCCCCATAGTCTAGGAAGCATGCACGCATCATGTCCTCAAGAACCTGTATCGTACACTCTGACTGACCATCGGTCTGATGGTGGTAAGCTGTGCTCAAAAGCACCTGTGTACCCAGTGCCCTTTGAAAACATTTCCAGAAACGAGACGTAAAATGGGTGTCCCTATCTGAAATGATAGAAAGAGGGACCCCATGACAACGTACAATCTCTCTAATACACAACATCCAGAGTTCATCAACACTGAAGGTATCCTTGATGGGAAAAAAGCGGGCGACCATTGTGAGTCTGTCCACAACAACCCACATGACATCATTGCCTTGAGGTGACCTCAGAAACCCAGTCACGAAGACCATCGAAACATCATCCCATTTCCACTCCGGAACGGGTAACTGCTGTAACAGGCCAGCAGGTCTCTGATGCTATGCCTTCACCAGCTGATAGGTGGAATATCTTGTAACAAGGCCAACAACATCTCTCTTCATACCCGGCCACCAATAACAACGTCTCAAGTCATGGTACATTTTGGTATCTCCGGGATGAACTTCCCAAGATGATGCCTGAAACTCCCGCATCAACTCTCCCAGTATATCCCTGAGAACCCATACTCGTCCATGTAAACACAATACCTCATCATTCCCTATAGTCCATCCAGAAGGAGGGTCCTCACATTCCACTGACTCCCATAGAACATTGCCTTCTGAATTAGATATTTGTCTCATCCTTATTCTATCTAGGAGGGTAGAAGTCACAACTAAGGATGAAAGATAGGTTTTCCCTTGACTGTCCGGCACCTCCAAATGCATCTCAGAGAAAAAATCCATAAGCTACCACTCATCACTGGCCTCATGAACCACTTATGTATGAGTCTTCCTATTCAGTGCATCAGCAACTGCATTACCCTTAATAGGTGTATAAGAAAGCTCAAAATCGATGGATTGAATGTATTCGACACACCTTCGTTGCCTCAGATTCAAGTCACACTGAGTAAAGATATATTTGAGACTTTTGTGGTCAGGAAAAACAACAAAATTCTCCCCCAAGAGATAATGTCTCCAACAACGTAACACATGAACAACTTCATCCAACTCGAGGACATGCATCGGGTAATTCCTCACATGTGGCCTAAACTACAGAGACCCGTATGCAACTACTTGATCTCCCTGCATCACCAAATCCCCCATCCCAATAACTGATGCATCACAGTAAACTGTATAGCTCTTTCCAAGCTCTGGAAGTACCAGAATTGATTCTGATGTCATCTTTCCCTTCATCTCCTGAAAGGTTGTCTTGCATGCTTCGGTCCAAAAGAACATCACACCCTTCTTAGTCAAACCCATCAACGATGCTGCTAAGTAGGAGAAGTCCTGGATGAAGAGCCTCTAGAATCAAGCCGGCCCTTTGAAACTCCGTATCACAAACACATTCGTAGGCTGCTCCTAGGAAACTACTGCTCTCACCTTCTCTGGGACTACTGAAACTCCTGCCTCTAAAATGATATGTCCCAGGAAGTGTATCTGGTCCATCAAAAAGTGTCACATTGATAGAATAGAATATATCTGATTCTCTCTCAGTGTACTCAATACGATCTAAAGATAGGTATCATGGTCATGTCTATAATGAGAGTACACCAAGATTCCGTCCCCGAAGACTACCATTAAAGAATCGAGATAAGCATAGAACACATGATTCATCAGAGACATGAAAACTACTGGTGCGTTCGTGAGTCCAAAAGGCATAACCATGTTCTCGTTCAGACCATACCTGCTTCTGAAGGCTGTGATACTTATATCGTATGGTCTAACACACAACTAATGATATCTGGATCTCCATTGAATCTTTGAGGACAGGCACGCTCCTCGAAGATGATCAAATAGATCATCAATACTCGGAAAGGGATATCATTTTTTAACGATCAACTAGTTTAGAATCCAATAATCCACATAGATTCTGAGGGTATCATCTTCCTTCATTGCAAAAAGGACTGGATAACCCCAAGGAGAAGTAATGGGTCGGATAAACCCCTTTGACTGTAACACCTATAACTTTCTCTTGACCTTATATAACTCAGGTGTAGTCATCCTATAAGGAGGAATGGACATCGGTGCCGCTCCTGGGACATGCTCAATAGATAAATCCACCTCTCGCTTTGGAGGTAGACCCAAAAAGTCATTTAAAAAGATATTCCTGAACTGTTCAACCACTAGAGGGAAATAATTTTGACCAGTCCCTTGGTCATCCAAATATAAACTCGCATTCCGGGCTGTCACACCACCTCTCCCAAGATGCTCAGGTCCAGCTCGGCTTGCATGGACATCCCATTTTCCCTTGTATCGAAGCTCTCTGCCCTCTGGGGATGTGAAACTCACCCTGAGTTGATAGAAATCTACGAAGGCTCGAAAGGGAAAAAACTAGTCCATCCCGAGAATGAAATCATATCTATTCATCTCTAAGACTTAGAGGTCCCATAGAAAGTGACACCAGACAACCTCTAGGGTCACTCCTTTCACTGACGGACAACAGTCATTTTAGTTCCCAACAGAGTGCCTAGTGTCATGAAATCAGTAGAAGAAGAAACACAGAGCCAAAGGGTCTCCACAACGGGCATAGATATAAAACTATGTGTAGAACCCATATTAAAAAGTTCTGAAGATAAAACAGAAGTTACTATAAGAGTTCCTTTGACAGTAGAATGTCAAGGATCCTACACTTGTGGGGTCTGTTACACTGCATATGCCTGCCAAGTGTCGTGGCCCTCGACACAGCCTGGATCCACTGAGTTGTCCCACCCTATTGCCTCTGAGATCCTGGTGTGTTGCTACCATGACCATGACCACCATCTTGGCATTCACACCCTGACATTTTTCAGTTTCCTGACTGGTACGAAGCTGCTAGTCCTACTACCGCACGCAGAGTCTGCACATAACCTCTCTCACTAGACACCGGCAGAAACTCCCTACAATAACTCTAT
Source organism: Viscum album (assembly GCA_963277665.1). Classification (NCBI taxonomy): domain Eukaryota; kingdom Viridiplantae; phylum Streptophyta; class Magnoliopsida; order Santalales; family Viscaceae; genus Viscum; species Viscum album. The sequence continues at coordinate 1,656,192,139 of OY728126.1, read as the reverse complement.
AGATGACCCTTCTTTCAACAATATCGGCACTCCACCAGGTCATGTGGACACTGTGGTCTCTTGTTCCCCACTCTACCGCACTGGTAGCACATGATCGGGAAACCGGAAGCATTCCATTGGCTGGTACTACCATAGGGAGAGAACTCCATATTTCTCTTCCTCTTACTATTAGAAATAGTACCAGAAACTATTGTTGAACCACCCTGGACCACACCACTAGCTTCTCGCAGGTTCCTCTCAGTAATAAGTTCCTGGTTCACAATAGAATGTACATTAGGAAACCTGATAACATTCACCAGTGCTCAGATGTCATATTGAAGACCATCCTCAAAGCATCTGGCCTTCAACGTCTCATCACCCACTAATATGGGTGAAAAACCTTGATGCTTGGTGAAATGAGAAGAATAATCCATCACCTACATAGCACCCTGCTAAAGAGTCATGAACTCTCGAGCTTTATCTGCCCTCAGCATCTCTAGGAAGAAGAAATCCTAAGAAGCCATCTAAATATTTTCCCACGCCATGTATCAGTGATTCTCTTTCTGGGTGGTAACATCCCAACACATCTTTGCAGAATCATGTAGCATATAAGACGGAAGCTTGACCCTCCACCCTAGATGCATCTCAAGATGGTTGAAAATAGTCTGCATAGAATCATGCCAAGACTCCGCAACATGTGGCCCGCCATCCCAAGAAAATGTAGGAAGATGCTGTTGTTGAAAGATATGAGTTAGCTCATCCATAGATGTGGCAGCCAGCGGTTCTCCCTGAAAGGTCTGCATGAATAGCATGAAGCCTTCATGGAACTGCGCCTCCGCGCCTGCATCCGGTATAACGGTTAGCACCACATCTAGAACTGCTAGAGGAACAACTGGTTACCCATGTCCTACCATCTCTGGTGAATAATTATTGCCTCTCTCTTGGGGAAAAAATGGTAGTCGTCTTGGTGACATGATTATACAAGGTAAAATGCACTCCTTAGATCAATATTATAAAAGATCGTAAACAAGGAGATGTGGAAGGAATGTTTTCAAAATTTAATAAACATGACTACACACCTTGTATAAAAATCCATGACGTGTTCTTGAAACTGACTTCTCTGCCCGATTCCTTCAACACGGCCAAGCCACAGGGCTCACTTGAATAATACTACACGACATGTATGACATCTACACAGCTTGTATAGTTTAATTTCAAACGTTTCATGTCATTCATGACAATGCCTATATGAACAGGACACACTACACGGTGTGTTGCACCTGCACATAGCATGTACACCAACCCCTATTCCCAGCCACACGGCTAAGTCCACGTGGTCTTCCCCTAGTCAAGACTAAACGGTGTGTCCCAAAGTTACATGGTGTGTTTAAAGAGTAGGTCACACCGACCAGTGTTGTTAGTGACACGGCCGAGTTCCTAGGTGAAACTACACGGTGTGTATGTATAAAGGTTTCCTCCGTCAATGTTGTTAGTTACATGGCCGGACTCCGTGAAAACAATACACAGAATGTACATCAGGTACATGATGTGTGTTTCCCAAGCCTTTCCCTACCCCCTGTCCCCGCCCACATTTTCCATGACATGGGAAGGGACTACACGACGTGTACTGAGGTTAAATGTTGTGTACTCAAAAGTTTTTCATTTCTCCCCAAATAGAAGAACACACGGTGTGTGACCCAGGAGCTACATGGCGTGTATCCTGGGTTTTCTTGGAAATAAGCCTCTGAAACTACTTCGAGTCCTAGAAAATACTTAAAAACAACACCTAAGTGCCAAATTCTGATCCTTGAGGGCTCATACACCCCGTGAATCAAAGTTTGGCATCTTATAAATGTTACATACAAGTAAACAATTAAATGATCCACCAAATTCCGGTCATTAAGGGCACATACTCCAAAAAAACCAATGTTTGGCACCCATCGTATCAACAGGTTCATACAAAAAAATGCCCTAGTAAACAACAGATATTTATCAAAGAATCTCTCACAACAACATGATTTTCTAGAACAACAACTATCACAACATCATTCAATTTCTAATGCGCCTACATGGAATGGAACTATGCATCGCATGTGATTTCTAGAATTTTACTAAATGATGCATTATATGGTATACCATCATCTTAGCGGGTTGCAACTAAATAGAACCCGTGGATAACATATAAAGAGCACAATCAGAAGTGCGTCACCCAATGGTGAATATCAGATCAACTGTGAATTGAAGAATCAATAAAATTCCAACACGAGGATAAATTATCTTTTCCCTATACACGGGTTAGCTACTCCCAGGAACAACTTATTACCAACTACCATTTCCATCCTATTTTACTAAGGCTCCAAATAGTAATTCAATGAAAAGAAAAACCTCCTCTAATATCATTTTGTAGGGTCCCGGATACGGGTGCCACTCAACGGGTTCACCGAACCCAGTTGGTCACATTACCTCAAACGCATTTCCCCAAACTCCAGAGGCTACTGACTAGCAGGGAGGGCCTAGGTCTGATAGTGGGGAAACTATGCCCTCATTTGTCACAGTGTAACGTAGCGGAATAGAATATAAAAACATAAAATAATAGAAGGAGCAATAAACCATACACATTTATACTTAACAACTGCAGTATAATATAACCAACAGTGATATAGATAATGATGCAACATGCCTCTAGTCCTATGAAAACAAACAAAACATGTTAAACAATAGTAAAATACAATACAATATAAAGTACATGTACAATATAACAAAATAGAACAGCTGGTAGCATCACGATCCTGAGTTCAGTCCCATTCTCTTCTACACATTAGCAACACACAAGTACCCGTATAGGGTCCCTTTCACTTATCCATACCTATAGCAATATAGTCTATCTAGGTCGAAGACATAACCCAAACATGGTGTGGGAAATAAATCCCAGTAGGCACCCACCAAAGGCCAGTGCCAACTGTGTGAAATTTTGCAACTACAGTGTGAAAAAGTAATTGAAGTGAACCAGTAAGTACTCAAAGTAACTATCATTATCAGTTTCTTTTCTATTTTCTTTTTAACCATTTAATTTAATAACATTTTGTGCTCATTAGAACCAAGTGCTCAGTCCAATCAGAATCTTTCCCTCAGGCTAATATAGTAAAACCACACCGTTAGGATTACACCCTCATACAACGAATAGTGCACTCAAGAGTATGGCATCTCTCCCTCAGGCTTACTGAATATTTCCCTCTGGCACGGAAGCTACTGCCCTCAGGAATAAGATGCGTTCCCATTTGGATAAAACAACTACTTCCCTCAGGCTACGAAAACTATTCCCTTAGGCTAATGTAAAACACTACCCTTAGGCAAAAGTAATCGGGCCATGCCCAAAGCAAAAACATGAAAATTATATACAATTCCCATGAAGAAAAAAGCAATAAAAAAATAAACATGGCATACCCTCGGGTATCCTGGGAAAATGGCTAAATAGAGGAACGCACCCCCGGGGTGGTCATGGATCCAAGAAAAGATCCCAAACAACAGTTTATTATTACATTTAATTACATATTCAATTCTAGGTATTTTAAACCGAAAAGGCCTCAACCACACAACACTCCAACATGGGTTCATAGCACAATGGTACACACAAACGTACAACACTGTAGCAGTGTACTGCTTGGAATCCAACGAGCTTGTACCATAGTAGTTCAGGCTCTTGCTTGGCATCCAAAATATCCAAGATCAAATCCGGGCAGGGGAGAATTCCTGAGTATTGTAGCAGGGTACTGTAGCGGGTCACTGTAGCATCAATGTAGTAGCGGTGGACTGTAGCAACGACATCACTGTTGCGGCAGAGGGGCTATAGCAGGGTACTGTAGCGGTGGATGTACTGTAGCGGGCACGATAGCTGCTTTTGTACTGTAGTAGTACTGTTCACCGAGGGGTCCTTTGGGACAAAAAATGGGCTTTCTAGCCCTGTTTGCAGGCCACATGGACTTGGGCCTTCAAGCTATGTAATAGGTCACCCTTTACCCAGTCTAAATAGGTCTATTATTTAATAATATATTGAGGCTTTGGCCCCAACCTTTAAAAAAACAAACGCACAACAGTTGGAATTTAAGCACTAAGCCACCTACCTCGATCACCCCTGATCGATCTATGTGAACGATGCTCCTCGAATAATCCATGAACGACGTAGATCTGAGGTAATAGAAAATACTATTCAAATGTAAATAACATCCCTTAGTGGATGAATTGGAAGAACGGTTTGATGAGAAGGAAGGGCTTACCCGTACGATTCCAACGAGATCGACGAAGGAAAAAACATATTCTCTGCGCTCGATCGGGTGATCTCGAAATCTTCGGCCATCCCTCCCGAGTTCTCCAGATCTATGCCTTCCCCATGAACAGGGGAGGATAATACCCATTTTAAGTGAAAAAATAGACAACACGGCAAGTAATATTGGGTACATGGTGTGTAGTTTTCATTTTATTTTAACTGTTCTCCAAGAGGCTTCTTGCCAGCGTGGCACTGTTCATCAGTCGACATGAGGACATGCCATGTTATTCATGAGTACACAGCGTGTACAGATGCTCAGCTGCTGGCTGCCTTCACCACCTTACTATTCACCTGCCGTCTAACTACACAATGTGTAAATACCCACTACACGTCGTGTAGTCTGTTTTTACACTTTTTATATCTAGCACATCTACATGCCTTGTGTACCCATATCACATGGCCAAAGTACACAGTAGGTGGAAAATAACATGGCATGTACCAACAAGAAGGTGATTTTCCCCTTTTCACTTATTTTCTCAAAAACACTTAAGGAATAGACAAAGGAAGAAACCCCATAACTCAAAAAATAAGAACTAGGTTATTATATGTGGAATAATATATATAAAGTCCTAGTTCATTTGTTTGTTATAAAACACAAAATTCATTGTAGTATCCAAATATACTACCTCCATTACATTGATGGGTAGGCCCTGTCATCTTTTTCATGCCACAATTCCCTCCAAATATCACCAATGCATTATGTACTCCCTAAATGGTCGAGTGGGAATTCTTCAATGTGATGTGTATCCATTGTAATGTATTGATTCACTCTATATGTATATGAGCTATTACAAGATAAAAAACATAGAGTTTCATAACAATGAGGTTGAGCACACCACTTTTGCATCTAGCCCATGGATAGCTTTGGAATACTCTTTCAGGATCGTTATCAACTGGATGAAGGATATGAAAACATACATGGAGAATATATATTTAAATTTTTGGGATTAATGTAAGATATTTCCTATAATAAAATAATGTTGAATGATTACTACATAATCTGACACATTCCGGGGTCAGGTGATACCAGAAACCCATAGCCCTATAATATATTTAGATGTTATCCCCATAGATACAAGTTTTCATCACATTCCTTTGTAAAACTAGTAAGTCTTAAACAATCTTATGTTGACCAACAACTATTTATTTAACATCATGCATGGAAACTAACAATGATGGAATTATGGAATTTGCATGAAAAAGTTTATTGAAGATGTTTCAATAGATCTAGGGTTACCTAGTGAAAACTAATCATATTCCCAAGAAGGGATCAACATTCCCCAAGGGTTAGTCATTCTGGATGAACTATATCATTCCACTGATTCCACAGCCATAGATATCTATAATGTTTTGGAAGTTTATCCTCCCATATTTGATAATTTTTACTCCACCATCATCAATGTATTGGTTCAGATAAATCAATGAATCGAGGAATACCCAAAGTAAACATTGATCAGTGTTGTTATGCCTTAGAAGGAACATCAGTATTTTGTATATTATCTAAAAGATCATCAAATTTTTTTTATTAGAGTTATTATGTGAATCATCAATAGACCCCGAAGTCTTGGTCGACTATATTTTTCTCCCAATAAATCATTTCATATTAAGGAATACTCCCAGAATATTGATTCATCTTCATGGTTCCACGATCAAGGAAAATGTGTATAAGGTAATAAAAGAAGGCATCATAAAAAAATTTTAGTACCCCAAATGGATACCCTACGTCATAAATTCTTTGTTGAAGAGGGATCACATCACAGTCCATATCAACTTGTAGAATCTCTACCATCATTGTGTAATACCCATATGTTTGTTTTAATTATTTTCTGTAAATAATTTTAATTATTCTATAGAATTCATTACATGCAATAATGAGTTTAAATGAACCATATGATGACCTAAATATAAAATGACCATTTTAATGTATCCATTATGTTAGAAAAAGTAAAAATAACTAACCTATGAAAATGTATCATGAAGTCATTTGGTTCCAATTATTTATGAGAAATCTAAATATATTATCGACTTTCATTTTTGTACAAACAAATTCAATGAATTAATATTAATAAATTAAATTCTGTAAATCAATATGATATATTTTTAATAAATTATTTTTTACATTCATCTAATATATATTTTGGTCAAAGGAAATGAATAAACACTATTTGATGTACAAATATCAATATTTTCAATAGGGTACTTTTTTTCTTTTTAAAAGAGATCCACTTTTAAAATAATATTTTTACACATTAAAAATTATTATATAACAACCTAAATATTTTATTTGGATTTGGGTTATAATTATTTGGTTTTTATTAATTTTTTATGTTTTTCAAATAACATTATGATTTTTAAGAATATAAAAAATACACTAAATCTTAATTGAAAATTTTTTTTATCATAAAAAATATTTATATCGATACATTATAACATTTTATAGATTCGTAGTGTAAATAGAATATATTTTTATCATTAACTACCATTTTTATCATTATAATTAATTTTATTATGAATATTGATGTAAAAACATTTCTATAATTAGACATGTTTTAACTTTTAAAACTCTATCTCTTTACATATATGATAATAACATTAAATTTTTTACAAAATGATATATTTTTACATTTCAAAATTTTATTCCTTATTTTGAATTAGTATTTTCAAATTATTTAAATATATTAATGTTATATTTGGGCATTACTAATAGGTAAATTTGTAAATTTTATTAATACGGTAAAAGGGAAAATCAGGTTATTATGTGTAAGAAGAAAATTATAAAATTACACTAAAACTTGTATTAAAATATTTGGATGAGTTTGATTCGACCAAAATAATCCTGGAGATGAAATTTTGTCCTTTGGAAGCCACTTGGATGAGGCTATGACATTTATTTTATTTTATTTTATGTAATGTTAAATAAGCCACACTCAAATTTTAATAACTATATAATTTTTTATTTAAGTTTATAAATTATATATATATGATTATTAATACTAATTTAAAATCTAAAAATATTTTATTTATAATTTTAATTTATTTGAAATTTTTAGTAAATAAATTATTATCTTAATAATATGTACTCTGATGATGTAAAATATTATTAATTCTTGAAAAATCAATAAAACAAATTTTTTAAAAATACTTATAATCCTAAAAATACATAACACCTTGAAAAATCATATTAGTATGTGAAATTTAGACCATAACTATATAAAAGGGTAGATAGTGACCATTTGGTGCCTTATTGATGATATTGTAATACATATATTGTTTTATTTTAACTGATGTAAATGTTGTAACATTCATAATATAATAAGTATTGCATTTTAAATGATGTATTTTTACAAAAGATTAATTTTCATAAAAATGTAATTCATAATGAGACTAGATTTATATACATTATATTATATTATTTTTATTTTTTATTCAACACAATATTAGATATAATAATTACAAAAAAATGTATTGATTAATTTATTAATAGATATAACAACAAATGTTATTAAAAATATTAAATTAAATATAATATTTTATATTTAATAACAATAGTGAATTTTATTAATGAACATGATATCATAGTAGTATAATAAAATATTTGGTTCTACGTTAACATGTTATCTTCATATTTTTTATAATCAATGAATTGGAATTATGTTAAAATTTATACTATTGATTCATTAATAAAATATTATTTTATTATAATATTTAAAAATCATCAATAACTTTTTGAAAATAAATAATAATTATTAAGTGGTATAAAATATTTTAATGCTTTTATTTATAGTCTCATTTACATCCAATAAGTTAATATTTCACCCTTTTAATGTTGAAATAATTGTTACCCTAATTAAATATTAAATAGAATAACTAAGTATTAATTATAATGATAAGGTTTATATTGATAGAAAAATTTGTCCAACATATATTGTTTTATGAGATTAAAACCCTATATGATCTCATATTATAAATTATGAATTTTTTTATGTTTTCTTATGGGGAGTGATTTTATTATAAATAGATATTTTTTTAGATCCCAAAAGTGCCCCTCATGTAAATTACAAATGGGTACCATCTCCCTTACCACATTACATAACCATGAGCAATAAAGCTATAATATACCCTGTTAATTTCACTTATACACTTCCCTATAATCATTCTATAGATTCTAGTATTATTCAATCAATAACTCTAACTCTCTTAGAGGATATTTAGAGGAAGCGTGCATTGAACATGTAGTCTCCACTACAGAATCATTAAAACACTCTCCTTCTTCTAATTATTATTAATTGGTTGTTTCATTAAAAAGTAATAATTCTTGTATCATATATATTCTAATATGTAATTTTTATTATCTATCAATAATATTAAACTTTCAATCCATCCTATGAAAAATAAAATCACCACGCATGCGAACGTATGACTTAACATCTCCAATCCTTGGTGTAATATGTTTTTCACCACCACATTACTTAGATGTTTGTAATGATGGAAATAATAACTATACATGATTATTATATCATGATATTGATTCAAAAAAATTATACACAATTTTCTTCATTACCATTTAAATATTTTTTGAATGATATTGTCGCTCGTGCGCACATACAACCTACCGTCTCCACGATGTGATGAGATTTATTATAAATGATATTCATTAAATCATGATTATCAAAATTTTCATAACGAATAAAAGATATATATATATATATTTTAATATAATTTTAAATGATATTAGAATAACCATGGAAGGAGAGCCATAACATATTCGACAAAACATGGATTATCAAATAACGTTGATAATACCTAAATAATATGTAACATTGAAATGTTTTTAACAAAATGATGAAAATATGATCATATATCAAATAAAAAATGACCATTATTCAAAAATAAATAAATTAAATTATTTAAATAATTATAAATTAGTTTCAGATACATATAATGGAAATTACACAAAAAATGTAAGATAAAATTTCATAATCTCATTATAATCTGAGATTCATTATATGTAAGTATTTATTCAGGATTATTTATAATCCACATCGATGATTACTAAATATGTAATAATATTTACAATATTTTTAAATAACTAAATTCAATTTTACCCATTTTGAATTTTTATTAAATGGTTTGAAATGGATCTTTTTTTGTTACTCAATATGAGGTACATTCAGACACTTCCTAAAATGTATACTTTGAGTTTTTTAACGTATACGGCATGTAAGAATTTTTACAATGACATATATCGTTATTTACATGATGGTTCCTCTAAAATACTTATATATTACGTTCAAACCAAATATTTTCTTTTAAAATTTCATGTCCTTTTGAGAAATGATTTTTTTGACGAAGTGCTGATATTTTTTTCAAAAAATAATTTCTAGATATAAATTAAAATAAATTTCTATCTACGATGGAATTGTATTATAATATTACACATCATGTATAATATCCTTGTTGTAATAACGATTTTATTGTGTTTATGATGGACATAATTTATGAAATTAATTTTTTTAAATTGATTATATTGTGGTGGAATGATGTTTAAAGAATCACATTTTATTCCTTTGGTAATGATAAATGATTTATGTTATTATGGAACAAATAGAATGATTTAATTATGAGATGGGTAGGACCTATATCTATCTTCAATTATCCTTATCTAATTTGATATTATTTTATATGGTTATATTAAGAAAAAACAAACTTGGAGTATCATCATGTGAACATTAAGATTATATTGAATAAATCTAATCAAAATTCATGATTTTTCCCATGGCATGAAATCATAGTCATTCATATGTATTATAAAATTTTCAAATGATATGTTTTTATGTCTTATGATAATGATATGATTAATATATTCCTTTATTACCCTTACTAATCATATGATATCTCTCATTCACATCTTTCTTTTCCCTAGTTCATAAAGGAGGGTATTAACTATGATATGTCACAATGGGGTCTAGTTATTACAAAATTAGTGGGATACAATAAAGATATAATGTGAACCAGTTGTTTTTGTTTCCCAATTTTTAATATGCTATACCTATAAAGTTCTTTCATGGATTTATAATATTTTATAATGAATATTTTTGAACATTAATATACTATCATTGTGTGTAAATTATGGGTCATTATAGTATGTATCAAATTAAAGGTACAATTATCCATTGTAAACAAGGATGATAAAACCCTATTAAAAACCCAGAGGGTATGTCTATCTATAGGTTACATTCCTACATTAATATAAATGATCACGTATAATCTTGGAAAAAATCTAGTGTGTTCTAAATTGAGATATTATTCTTGATTATGTGGTTTTCCAAGTATGATTAGTGTTTCTTAAACTATTATTAATAGTTTTCATCAATGGATGGAAACTCTATTTACCCCATTAGTGATGAATTCGACGAGAAATGAAATGATTGTACTCTTGATTAAAAAAAATTATGGGATATGTAATGAAAATTGATGTAGCTATTCTCAAAAAACATTCTAAACATATAAATCTTTCATGAGTTCAAAATTGAGTAAATGGGGGATCAACATTCTGTTGAGACGATTATGAGGAAACGTCGACCATATTTTTGTGGATCATATGATATATTGGTTTCTTAACAATGGAAAAGTACCATTGAAATGATATTTTCATTACTCCCAATTTCTGAACATTATAAAGTCACCATATGATTTTTTAGTTTTGAAGGTGAAGATAGTCAATTCTGGAACCATACCAAGAATACAAGGACAATATATGATGTTGAATTCATTGAATGAGATGAGTTAATTATAAAAATTTCCATTCAGTACATTCCTAAAGGTTTTTTAACTAAATATGCATATTGAGTTCCTTGAACATAAGTAAAAGAAATACTTATATATTGGTTCCTACAATGAAAAATTTACAAGGCTAGAAAGGTACAGTTGTGAAATTATTATCCATCCTAATAAAAAATTTATGGACTCTATAGTAGATTAAAATAATGTGTTTGAAAGGAATTGTATACAATTCACATCAATAGTTATGAAAAAATCATTCAAAGTGTTTTCAAGGATGATACAGATATTGGTGTAACCGATCAGTTCTATGGGTTTGATATGAAAAGAAAAATTGAATTCAATGGAATATCTAAAGACCAAAAAAAAGATGATGTGTTTTCTCTTATGCCTAGTGTGTGCAATAAAACATGGAATAAATATTTTTAATCAGGATATTAATTGTTTTAAATGTGAAAAATGTGGTCATCGGGTAGTTGAATGTTGATGTTATGGGAAAAATATTTCTACTGATGTGAAAAAAGAAAAGGCTACACAAAATATACCTCATACACATCAATGTTATATGTCCATTGAAATGGATCATTATTGTAATGAATACCTTAATACAAGGTCTAGTAATTATGAACAATGTAATAAAACTCATATGGAAAAAGACAAAGGCACATCACATTTAATCAATATAAGTGATTTTGGATTGCAATAATGAAGTGATGAGAGGTACAATTTCTATCCACACTAATGTTTAATTTTTTTTATTTGATTATGGATTCACCACCCCATTTTTTTTTGAATGAATCTCTGATGGTATCACATTATTACCTCAACGATTAGATATTGAATTAGTTTTGAGGCCTCATTTTGGGAAAATGACCGCATTAAAAGTTTATTATTCTTCTATGGTTGATATTTGTGGGACATACCATCAAGTATATCTTGTGATCCTCACTATAGTAGAATTTAATGTGATTTTGGTCATGGATTGAATTTCATTATATGATTCTAATATTAATTACCAATGAAGGGAGGTACCAGTTTATATTCCACATCAATCTATGGCCATCTGTCAATGCATGGATGAGTAAGACCTTTTGGTGAAAATATCTTCTATCTAATCGGATTTTATCTCTTGAGATGAATTTTATTTATCTCAAATGGTTGGTGATAAACTCACAATTAATAATTCACCCATTGTATGGGAGTTTGATGAGGAATTTCAAGAAGAATTACCAGGACATCACCAAATATTGATGTTGTGTTTTTAGAATAACTTATACTGGGTTATATTCATATTTAAAGTACAACTAATAGGATATCCCCAATTGAGTTGTAGTAATTGAAGAGACAACTCCAAGAGAATATTAAAAAGGGAATCATACATCCTAATCCATCTCCAACTCTATTTTCTATGAAGAATGATTGATCAATGATAATTTGAAATGATTATCGAGAACCTAACAAGATCACTATCATGAAATAATATCATATTCCCCACATTTACAACTTCTTTGACCAACTTCATAGATTTCAATACATTTCCATGCATGATCTTTGTTCAGGATAACATCAATTAAGGGTCTATACGGGTGAAATAAAAATATGACATTTCATACAAATTAATGACATTATAAATTTATTGTTAGGAATTATGGTCTCAGTAGCCCACTTCTATATTAATGGATCTAATTGATATTGTATTTAGAGACTATGTTGATTAGTTTGGTGCAGTATTTATAGAAAATATTTTTTCCAATTAAAAGAGAATAGTAGAACATAAAGTTCAATTGAGAATTATTCTGATGCACCTAATAAAGAAGAAGCATTATGAAAAATTTACCCACAATGAATTTTTGAATAAAAAATATTCTATTTTGTGTCCCATAATCTTAAAAGATTGGCTATTTATAGTCCCAAAAATAGTTTTTTTAATGTTTAATGAGACAAATAATTTTAACCAACATCAGATGTTTAATTGGATTGGATGGAAATTATTGATGTTTTCTGAAGGTTTTTAATTAATTTCAAATCCACTCACCAAGTTGACATAAAAAGGTTTTATTGTCATGTGGATGGATGAATGTGACAATAATTTAAATGAGATCAAAATCTGGTGAGCCAGGGAAACATTTTTCACACTACCCCATAGTCGAAAAAGGATTGTGATATTCAGTGAGGCATCCAAAAGGGGGTAGGATATGTTCCCATTCAAACTGATATGGTGATTTATTATGCCTCATGAAAATTGAAAATACATAGGAAACATTACCAACTCATGTTTTGGAGTATGATAAAATAATATTTTAATTAATTATATGTTGGAATTAAATTTATGGTTAAAGGTGTGATATTTATACTGATCATAAAAGGTTACATTATATTTTCACGCAAAATGAGTTTAATATGTTCCATAGAAGATGTATGGAGTTGATTAATGATTATGATTGTGAAATACATTACCAAATTGGGATATCAGACAACGTAGAATAAGCTTTTAGTTGAAAGGACCATTTAACCCTAACAATGAATATGACAACAAAAGATCCTATATTTATGGATTCTCAAAGAAAATATATTGATATTTTATAGGAAAAAGGTAAATCATATATGTATTAATTTTAAGTTCAACTTTATATATAATTGATATTTAAGAATACCCATATAGAAGCTGTAGATCTATAAAATAAAAAGAGAAATGATCCTGAATTCATCCACGATTGTGATCAAATAATAAGGTTAAAAAATCAGGATTTCGTTCCACCCATTCAAGGATTTATGTTGTTTCTATTATATGAGGTTCATTGTTCATCATTCGTTATTCACCATAAAATAAAAAAAATTATTATAGGGACGTGAAATTGTATTTTTTTTTGTCAGATGACATTAAATGGGATGTCACCAAATATGTCTTTCAGTTCATGGTTTTTCAGCAAGTTTATGGTGATAGATAGTAGTCTAAGGGGAGGTTATAATAATTTCCCCACCTATAACGTAAATGGGAAAACATCACAATGGAATTTGTTGCTACACCTTCAAAACAATCATTATAAATAATGATATATGGGTTATAGTTGATTACATTACAATTATGGAGAACTTCCTTACCATAAGAGATTATTTTTATCTTTAGGAGAATTGAACGATATATATATATATATATATTACAGAAGTGTTTAGATATCATAGTGTACAACTTTCCATTATATCTGATCAGGATCTGACATTTTCCATGATGTTCTCATGAAGTATTTATCATGCCCTAGATATATAGTTATGCTTCTATATATATTATCATCCTTAGATAGACAGTCATTCTGAAGGGACAATTAAAACTCTTGAAGACTTATGGGTAGATTTACCTATATATTTTAATGGTTGTTTGGATCAAAACCTACCTTTTTTGATATTTTTATACCACAATAACATTCACTACAGTATTCAGATGGCTCTTAATGATTCCCTATTTGAAAAGAAGTGTAGATATCAATAATTCATGGATAATTTTGGTGAAATAAAGCTATTTGGACTTGATCTTGTTGATGAAAAGATTGAAATGGTCAGATCTATTCAACAACACATAAGAGAAGTACAATGTTTGAAAAATTTTATGTTGAAAAAGGACGAGAAGACATAGATTTTGAATTCAGTGACAAGCTGTTTCAATGAATATCTAACTGGATGAGAGTATTGAGATTCAAAAATAAGTGAAATATGACCCCTATGTATATCTATCCTTTAAAAATTTTGGATTGTCCTAGAATGGTAGCTTATAGATTGGTGATTCAACAAAATCACTATCGTGTTCATGATGTGTTCAATGTATCTCACTTGAGAAAAACATACCTGATACTTCACATGTAATAAAATTAGAAGTATACCATTAGAGAAATATATTTCTTATGATGAATAAATGAAATATATTCTTGGATTATAGTGACAATGTTCGGTGAAACACGATAACTCACTTCGTTAACCTATTCTGGTGGAACAACAAACATGTTGATGTTATATATGATTTTATGAATATTATTTGGGAGATATATACTCATATTTTTGTATTCATGTGATGATTTTTTTAAGGTGAAATTTAGTATATGGTCTGTAGAATGTAACACCATGATGTTTTTGTCAAATATTTTCAATAAATAAATTTAATTCATCACTAGTTTGAATTGAACGCAATAATGAGATCAAACAAAGCACCACATTCCCTTAGTATAAAATTTATATTTTATCCAAAAATCATTAGGATATAAAGAATAAATATAAATAACTTATGACATTTAATATTGAATTCATTTGCTACAAAAGTTTTATGAAAAATATAAATCAATTATATATTTGTGTTTTTATATTATTAAGTAGAGTGAATTATTATTATTAAAATAAATTAATATAATATTTATGTTATATACTTAATAAAATATTTTTTATATTCACCCAATAGATATTTTTTCCATTGGGTATGAATTGTAAAGACCCGTAAAATTCAAGGGAAATTTTTTCTTAATTTTATTTGTAATTTTACAAGAGCGCGGTTTCAGACGGCACCTGATTCCGAGGCCCGGAGTGCCCAGAATCAATTTCCGAAGTTTGGCTCGGGTACGTTTAGTGAATGAACGAGCGAGAATTTCTAACTTTTGATCCGGTGCTCGGAATTGAAATCCGAGGGCACCGACAAACTCGCAGCGCCGATATTCGCTTAAAGAGACCTTTTCGGGAGTTGCGTTTGTTTCGGGTTGAGAGTTAGTTTTTGGGAGATTAGAATAAGTTAAATAAAAATATGTAAACACAATTTTTATTTAATCATAATAGTTAAATTCTCTCAAAGGAAGTTAGGTGTGGGACCCACACCCACTTAACCTCCCTTGAGAGGATTAAATGTGGTGGGGCCCACACGAAACCTAACTTTACATCTTCCCTCAAACTCCCTTAACCCCTCTTTAATTAACATGACAATTTGTTAATTAATGTGGAGTTATCTCTTCTTTGAATTTTAAACTTTTGAAATTCTAGTGTGTTGTTGTCTTAATAAAATAAGATAGAGTCTTATTTTATTTTGGGTTTAGTTTTATCTCCTTGAGAGAGTTGGGAAGGTTCTTCTTGTTTCTTCATCTTCTTCAACCTCGACGAAGAACACGAAGAACGCCGTTCTTCAACGAAGAACTTCTTCGCTGAAGAACATAGTTTTTTCGCGACGCCATATCCGCGACGTGACGTTCTTCTTCCGCATCATCTCTTCCGCGACGGTTTTCCACGACGAACGCCATCGACAACGACTCTTCCTCCGACGTCAAAGGAATTGACACTGATATTCCACGACTACGTCAACGTGCGACTATCGAGGTAGGGGTTCTTGAGTTCGTTGTTTTCTTTTTATTTGACTTTCCTCAAGACTTGACGAAGAACACTCAAGTTCTGACGAAGAACGCCGCTCCGCTCTTCTTCGTCTTCCGTGTCAACGAGAGAGAACACCGCTTCTTCCTCGGACAACCTTCGTCGGCGTACAAGGTTTCTCCAATGACGTGCCTCTTCGGACGCACCACTTCGTCATCGAATTTGACGAACGACGACCGCGACGCCCGACCTCCGCGACGTCGTCTTCCGCGGAACGTAGACAAATCTTCGAACCTTATACCAAGGTAGGGGTTGTTGATTATTGTTAATTTATTTTTATTCTTGATCGTGGATCTCGCATGTCTAACGTGAGGCTCTTTAATATTTAAAGTTGTGTTATTGTTTAACGTGAGGGGGCCGGACCCCATGAACACGGCCGAACCCCTCCATCGTTCTTGTTGAAATGCCTCGCGGGTGGAAACAAGGTGGCGTGGTGCCGTTGCACCACGCGGTTAATCGTGTGTTTATTTTACGCAACGCCGTCGCGTGCGCACCATGGAAGAAACATCTTGAACGCAACGCCGTCGCGCCGCGTGGAAAGAAATCAAGGCACGGCAGAGGGGCGCGGCACCGTCGCACCGCGCTGGACGACGAACACCGCGGCCGGTTCCGGGCCGCGGCGGAAGAGAAGACCGGCGGCCGGGCCGCCGGCGTCAGAAGCCGAAGAGGGGACCGGATTTTCCGGTCCCGTTGGAGAAAACCGGCCGGCCAGCTGGCCGGCCGGATGGCATTAAACCGGGGGAATTAATCCCCCGGCCAGCAATCAAAACCCCCCTCTTAATGAGGGGGGCAGTTTCCTTGAGGGGGGTAGGAGGCCCCCCGTTTCCTACCAATCAATCCCCCCACGTGGGGGGGGGGGAGGTTTTGCAAAAAGGGGCGCGGCATATAGTCGCGCCGTCATCCCAATCAGCGGGGGCTTTTCCCCCCGCGTGCAGCCACCGTGCGGCGCCAGGCCACCGCAGCCCCCGCGCCGCCGCGCCGCCGGCCGCCGGCCGGCCGGGCCGGGTTGGACCCGGGTTGACCCGGTTCGGGCCGACCCAGGGGGGGGGGGGGGTCGGGCCGGGTCGGCCCGGACCCGGACCCCCCGTTTCGGATCAGATTCGGTCTTTTGGCCATAACTTGAGCCACGGACCTCCGATCGATGAACCGTCTGCGGCAACACGATCCTTGGATCGAGACGGTCGTTTCGGTATATCGCACTCAAGGTTTCGGATTGGTTTGTGTTCGGCCGGGTCGGTTCGTTCACGAAACCAACCGGGTCTTCGGAGCGGAAACACTCATATCTTGAGCTACGGACGTCCGATTGACGTGCCATCAGCTTTGTTGTGTTCCTCTTAGTGAGACGGATCTTTTAGAATACTCCGCCCAAGGTTTGGACACAGGTGGAGTACGGTCGGGTTGGGTTTTCCTTAAAAAACCAACCGGGCCCCGGGGACGAAAATGCCAATAAATCTCAGACCGGGCGTCCGATCGACGCGCCGTCTGTTGCGTTGAGTTCCTGTTGACGATACGGAACTTTTGGATACATCAACTCTGGACTTTGTGACAGTTGATGTATCAGCCTCTCGGCTCGTGGAGCGGATCCTCCGAACGAGCTTGCTGTGTGCGGGAACCCTAGTGCTGGTTGCGACTGTTACTATGACTACTACTGCTACTACTGCTACTGTGACTGCGACGACGACAGTACAGAGATCCTGTGTGGATTCGACGACGACGACATCAGCACTCAGCGATCCTACATGGATCAGTGCTACAGGTCCTTTGTGGGCCCGATCCTGTCTGGGTCCAATCCTGTGGGGGTCCGCGCTCAGCGGTTCTGTGTGAGCCAGTGCCTACATGTCCTGTGTGGGCCCGATCCTGTGTGGGTCTTTGCGGGGGTTAGTTACCTATCGATCCTTCGTGGGTCCGACGACTTAGATGGATCAGAGATCATCTTTATCGTCCTTTGGTTAGTTACCTATCGATCCTTCGTGGGTTCGACGACTTAGATGGATCAGAGATCATCTTTATCGTCCTTTGAAGAAGTATACCTGTGTGAGGTGAATCTGTTGCTTTCCTGTGTTGATTGTGTTGTGAAATCCTGTGTGGATTACGTTTTGCTTTCCTGTGTGGAATACGTTTACTTTCCTGTGTGGACTGAGTTGTACTTGGGCTCGGAGGTTGGAGCGTTTTTTAATTTGATGACTTAGGTATATGTATGGGCATATACCTAAGCAGAGTCGGTTGTTACTTCGTGATTGTACTTTTCTTCGTGGTTTATCCTTTGTGGATTTGAGAGACCTTCAGGGGTCTCGGGGTCCCTACTGAGTAGTTTATACTCACCCCTGCACGGGATTTTCCCTCACTACGTTGTGTTGGATGCAGACGACGGACAACGTTGACCCTAGCTGAGGCTTGCAGAGCGGGACGGTACCCGGAGGTGGACCACTGGGCGGGACGTGCACGGAGCGGACGGCGGGACCTGTTTTGCAGAGGAGCTATCTGTACCCACCCTTCAGGTGGGATTTCCAGTGGACAGCTCGGAGTAGCGGCTTTTACTTTTCAGTTGCTGTTTTCCCTTTCGAGTTGTACTTTACTTTCAGTTTGGGTTTGTATTCTGGCCCATTTAATTTTCCGCACTTTCAGTTGTACTCTACTTTTGTTTAGTGTTTACTTTCCGCTTGCTTACTCTGTGGTGTTTGTTTACTTTACAAAGGCAATGCCTTCCCTTTTTACCAGGATTTACGCCTTGGTGCTAGTCGCCAGCCCCTGGCCTATGGAAGGCGGGCTTGGGGTAGTCACAGCACGGACCCCGTGGGCGGGTCGTGACAAATTGGTATCAGAGGAGTTCGGTTCTACCGTGAACTCTGATCTTTTCTATGTGAAGCAATAATTTTTAGCGTATTGAGTGTGGTTATCAGTCCAGGGAGTCCAGTGTTGGTGCGGCGGCCGACGTATCCGTACACCAGGACCCTGACTTCTGATTTCCGACTTAATGCACGAAAACATTGATTGCGTGTGTGTTTCAAAGTTTTCTTTGTGATTACATATATCAGCTCACCTGGTATACTGTTTGACCATGGCGCACCTGTTTCCTATTCAGGATGGCCCCACGACGCAAGCCAGCTAGGGTTCCGAGAGTTGAGCGTGACGACAGCCCACCGAGCGATGAGGCCTCGGTGCGGGGCCCTTTGTCAGCAGTGGCACCGGCGGTAGCACTACCCGCCGAGCCCCCGATACTTCCAGCACCAGCCGATGACGATGCACGTCGCCTTAGCGCACTGCATGAGTTTCAGCGCCAGCGACCGCCCAGGTTTCGCGGGGAGACGGATCCCCAGGCAGCAGAGGACTGGCTGGAGGCTGTGGTACGAGTGTTTAGGCTAGTGAGGACACCAGCAGACCTCATGGTGATCCTCGCTGCGAGCCTACTACACGCAGCAGCAGGACGATGGTGGAGCCTGATGCTCCAGGTGCATGATGATGCATCTCTTCTTTGGATGGAATTTGAGAGCCTCTTCCGCTCGAAGTTCGTCCCAGCCACCCTTTGTGCGGTGCGTATCCAGGAGCTTCTACAGCTGCGGCATGGCAGCATGACGGTCGCTCAGTACTCGGCGAGATTTACCGATCTCTCGCGCTACTCGACCGACATGGTACGGGACCCATTCTTCCGGGCCCGGACCTTCGAGCAGGGTTTGAGACACGAGATCAGGGCATCGCTGATCTCCCTCAGCATACCGACTCAGACAGGAGTACTGGAGCGGGCCCTTCTGATCGAGAGCTTCCTTGCTGAGTCTACACCAGCACAGAGACCCACCGCAGGGCGGCACGTAGCGGAGTCTTCGGTAGCAGGTAGCCGACAGATGACTCAGGGGTCCAGACAGACCAGACCTTCAGGCAGATGACCTCAGGTCACTGGCTCAGCAGTGCAGGGCACACAGCGCAGAGCCAATCTTTTGAGTGGAAGACAGTGCTTTGCATGCGGCGGGCAAGGCCACATGGATCGTGACTGCCCGACCCGCCATGCGGTGGAGCAGCAACGGTTGAGGAACCACCTAGGCAGAGGCAGAGGTTCGACCGTGGCGGTCTGCAGGGAGGAGGTGGACGAGGCAGAGGAGCTGGCCGAGCAGCAGGTGGTGGACGACGCTTTGAGGCTCTACCACCACCACCACCAGGAGGTCCACCCCGACCGCAGGGGATAGATCAGCTTCAGGCAGCTGAGGCCTTCGATCATGGAGCTCTGGGAGCCGATGGACAGGAGCAGAACTAGTGGATACATCCTTTTTTACTTCTGGTTCCTTGTTGCTTTTGTGTAGCGTCTTGTATTATGAGCTGCAATAATAAAAGACGCATACCTTTGTGATATTTTCGTTCCTGTCCTCTTTCGTGATGTTACTAGGAGGTTCCAGTTTTGGCTGTTGACTTGACCCTCACTTGTGAAACATCTACTGGAGGAGACCCAGTTACCACACACTGATGCTGACAGTGTGACTCAACCCTTGGAGGTGAGATTAACGGTTGAATCTCTTAGTAGTAGCGTCGAGGCCTTACGACGTCATCCTTGGTATGGATTAGTATCATCCATGTTAGGATTGACTGTTTTAGGCAAAGAATGTGGTTCATCCAGGGGATGAGACCAGATTTCTCTTTTCGGAAAAGAAGAAATCTTGCAGCTCTTGTGGGACCTGTGATGGTCCAGGCCACGACAAAGAAGGTCCAGGTCATCCAGGAGCGGATGAGTACAGCTCAGAGCCGGCAGAAGTCATATGCTGACAGGAGGCGGAGGCCACTAGAGTTCGAGGATGGAGACCATGTCTTCTTGCGGGTCTCACCTCGACGTGGTATTCGGAGTTTTGGCCGGGGCGGCAAGTTATCTTCGCGCTTCATCGGACCCTTCCAGGTCCTCAGCAGGGTTGGTGAGGTGGCTTATCGCCTGGCTCTACCACCTCAGTTGCACCGGGTGCACGACGTCTTCCACGTGTCTCAGCTGAGGAGATACGTGCACGACCCGACACACATCATTGACCATGGAGAGCTTGACGTTGACGATGGGACGACTTTTACGGAGGTCCCGGTGGAGATAGAGGATCGTCAGGAGCGGGTCCTGCGTGGGCGATCGATTCCTCTTGTGCGCATCAGATGGCAGCACGGGAATCTCCAGGAGAGCACATGGGAGCGGGAGGCTCAGATGCGTGCTCAGTACTCTCATTTTTTTCCCTAGTTTTGATGTATCTTTACGGGGATGTAAAGCCCTGAGGTGGGAGTAATGTAAAGACCCGTAAAATTCAAGGGAAATTTTTTCTTAATTTTCTTTGAAATTTTACAAGAGCGCGGTTTCAGACGGCACCTGATTCCGAGGCCCGGAGTGCCCGGAATCAATTTCCGAAGATTGGCTCGGGTACGTTCAGTGAACGAACGGGTGGGAATTTCTAACTTTTTATTCGGTGCTCGGAATTGAAATCTGAGGGCACCGATGAACTCGCAGTGCCGATATTCGCTTAAAGAGACCTTTTCGGGAGTTGCGTTTGTTTCGGGTTGAGAGATAGTTTTTGGGAGATTAGAATAAGTTAAATAAAAATATGTAAACACAATTTTTATTTAAACTTAATAGTTAACTTCTCTCAAAGGAAGTTAGGTGTGGGACCCACACCCACTTAACCTCCCTTGAGAGGATTAAGTGTGGTGGGGCCCACACGAAACCTAACTTTACATCTTCCCTCAAACTCCCTTAACCCCTCTTTAATTAACATGACAATTTGTTAATTAATGTGGAGTTATCTATTCTTTGAATTTCAAACTTTTGAAATTCTAGTGTGTTGTTGTGTTAATAAAATAAGATAGAGTCTTATTTTATTTTGGGTTTAGTTTTGTCTCCTTGAGAGAGTTGGGAAGGTTCTTCTTGTTTCTTCATCTTCTTCAACCTCGACGAAGAACACGAAGAACGTCGTTCTTCAACGAAGAACTTCTTCGCCGAAGAACACGGTTTTTCCGCGACGCCATATCCGCGACGTGACGTTCTTCTTCCGCATCATCTCTTTCGCGACGGTTTTCCGCGACGAACGCCATCGAAAACGACTCTTCCTCCGACGTCAAAGGAATCGACACCGATATTCCATGACTACGTCAACGTGCAACTATCGAGGTAGGGGTTCTTGAGTTCGTTTTTTTCTTTTTATTTGACTTTCCTCAAGACTTGACGAAGAACGCTCAAGTTCCGACGAAGAACGCCGCTCCGCTCTTCTTCGTCTTCTGTGTCAACGAGAGAGAACACCGCTTCTTCCTCGTACAACCTTAGTCGGCGTACAAGGTTTCGCCAATGACGTGCCTCGTCGGACGCACCTCTTCATCATCGAATGTGACGAACGACGACCGCGACGCCCGACCTCCACGACGTCGTCTTCCGCGGAACGTAGACAAATCTTCGAACCTTATACCAAGGTAGGGGGTTGTTGATTATTGTTAATTTATTTTTATTCTTGATCGTGGATCTCGCATGTCTAACGTGAGGCTCTTTAATATTTAAAGTTGTGTTATTGTTTAACGTGAGGGGGGCGGACCGCATGAACACGGCCGAACCCCTCCATCGTTCTTGTTGAAATGCATCGCGGGTGGAAACAAGGTGGCGTGGTGCCGTTGCACCACGCGGTTAATCGTGCGTTTATTTTACGCAACGCCGTCGCGCGCGCACCATGGAAGAAACATCTTGAACGCGACGCCGTCGCGCCGCGTTGAAAGAAATCAAGGAACGGCAGAGGGGTGCGATGCCGTCGCACCGCGCCAGATGACGAACACCGCGGCCGGTTCCGGGCCGCGGCGGAAGAGAAGACCGGCGGCCGGGCCGCCGGCGTCGGAAGCCGAAGAGGGGACCAGATTTTCCGGTCCCGTTGGAGAAAACCGGCCGGCCAGCTGGCCGGCCGGATGGCATTAAACCGGGGGAATTAATCCCCCGGCCAGCAATCAAAACCCCCCTCTTAATGAGGGGGGGCGGTTTTCTTTGAGGGGGGGCCGGAGGCCCCCCGTTTCCTACCAATCAAGCCCCACACGTGGGGGGGGGGGGGGGGGTTTGCAAAAAGGGGTGCGGCATATAGCTGCGCCGTCATCCCAATCAGCGGGGGCTTTGCCCCCCGCGTGCAGCCACCGTGCGACGCCAGGCCGCCGCAGCCCCCGCGCCGCCGCGCCGCCGGCCGCCGGCCGGCCGGTCCGGGTCGGACCCGGGTCGGGTCGACCCGAGGGGGGGGGGGGGTCGGGCCGGGTCGGCCCGGACCCGGACCCCCCGTTTCGGATCAGATTCGGTCTTTTGGCCATAACATGAGCCACGGACCTCCGATCGACGAACCGTCTACGACAACGCGATCCTTGGATCGAGACGGTCGTTTCGGTATATCGCACTCAAGGTTTCGGATTTCTTTGAGTTCGGCCGGGTCGGTTCGTTCACGAAACCAACCGGGCCTTCGGAGCGGAAACGCTCATATCTTGAGCTACGGACATCCGATTGACGTGTCGTCAGCTTTGTTGTGTTCCTCTTAGTGAGACGGATCTTTTGGCATACTCCGCCCAAGGTTTGGACGTAGGTGGAGTACGGCCGTGTTGGTTTTTCCTTAATAAACCAACCGGGCCCCGGGGACGAAAATGCCAATAACTCTCAGACCGGACATCCGATCGACGCGCCGTCTGTTGCGTTGAGTTCCTGTTGACGATACGGAACTTTTGGATACATCAACTCTGGACTTTGTGACAGTTGATGTATCAGCCTCTCGGCTCGTGGAGTGGATCCTCCGAACGAGTTTGCTGTGTGCGGGAACCCTAGTGCTGGTTGGGACTGTTACTGTGACTACTACGGCTACTACTGCTACTGTGACTGCGACGACGACAGTACATATATCCTGTGTGGATTCGACGACGACGACTTCAGCACTCAGCGATCCTACGTGGATCAGTGCTACAGGTCCTGTGTGGGCCCGATCCTGTGTGGGTCCGATCCTGTGTGGGTCTGCGCTCAGCGGTTCTGTGTGAGCCAGCGCCTACAGGTCCTGTGTGGGCCCGATCCTGTGTGGGTCTTTGCGGGGGTTAGTTACCTATCGATCCTTCGTGGGTCCGACGAATTAGATGGATCAGAGATCATCTTTATCGTCCTTTGGTTAGTTACCTATCGATCCTTCGTGGGTCCGACGACTTAGAAGGATCAGAGATCATCTTTATCGTCCTTTGAAGAAGTATACCTGTGTGAGCTGAATCTGTTGCTTTCCTGTGTGGATTGTGTTGTGCAATCCTGTGTGGATTACGTTTTGCTTTCCTATGTGGAATACGTTTACTTTCCTGTGAGGACTGAGTTGTACTTGGGCTCGGAGGTTGGAGCGTTTTTGAATTTGATGACTTAGGTATATGTATGGGCATATACCTAAGCAGAGTCGGTTGTTACTTCGTGATTGTACCTTTCTTCGTGGTTTATCCTTTGTGGATTTGAGAGACCATCAGGGGTCTCGGGGTCCCTACTGAGTAGTTTATACTCACCCCTGCACGGGCTTTGCCCGCACTACGTTGTGTTGGATGCAGACGACGGACAACGTTGACCCTAGCTGAGGCTTGCAGAGCGGGACGGTACCCGGAGGTGGACCACTGGGCGGGACGTGCACGGAGCGGACGGCGGGACCCGTGGAGCAGAGGAGCTATCTGTACCCACCCTTCAGGTGGGATTTTCAGTGGACAGCTCGGAGTAGCGGCTTTTACTTTTCAGTTGCTGTTTTCCCTTTCGAGTTGTACTTTACTTTCAGTTTGGGTTTGTATTCTGGCCCATTTACTTTTCCGCACTTTCAGTTGTACTCTGCTTTTGTTTAGTGTTTACTTTCCGCTGGCTTACTCTGTGGTGTTTGTTTACTTTAAAAAGGCAATGCCTTCCCTTTTTACCGGGATTTACGCCTTGGTGCTAGTCGCCATCCCCTGGCCTATGGAAGGCGGGCTTGGGGTAGTCACGGCACGGACCCCGAGGGCGGGTCGTGACATGAATACACCCTTTTTTATGTATAAAAACCAATATTTTTTGAAAGATTATTTCTCTGCCATTTAATTGATAATCCATTTTAAATTATTATTTTTAATCCTTAGTAATAATTTTATGTCAACATAAACATTTTCTTATGAATCGGGATATAAAAATTCACAATAGAAGACTTCATAATATTCCTCTAATAACATACATATTTTAATGAATAATAAAAATAAACTACATTTTAATTGAAAACAACCTTTTTCATCGAAAAACAATATATGGATAAATTATAATTTTTAATGTTATTAATGTATAATCAAAAAAAAATTCATCATTAAATATAAATTATGTAATTATCATTAATTTTATATTAAATTTAGTTGTCAAAACATTCCAATCTTTTACAATGTTTAATTTTATACAACTCGTTCTCCTTTTCTGTTAATGAGAATAATTTTAAACTAATTAATCAAAATGATATGTTTTGAACTAATAAACATGGATTCCATATTCGGTATTAGTAGGACATAGTTATGTAAATATATTTATATTATTTTTGGGCATTATGAATAGTAACTTCGATAATTTTTATTAATATGGTAAAAGTGTAAATCTGGAAAATAAGGGTAATAATGCTATTATAAAATTACCATAACACATATCTTTATATCACTAGAAGATTTTGTTTTGGTATAAATAATATTTCTACTTAAATGGTTTCCTTTAGAAGCCAATTGGATTTGATTAGGACATTTAATGAATTTTATTTAATGAAAAGTGGAACATGTCTCACTGAAATTTTAATAACTAAATCATTTTTAATATAAGGTTATAAAATAATATATATTAGATTAGTAATATTAATTTTAAATAATACTTTTTTGTTACATAGTAATTTATTTTTAGTGTTTAGTATATAAATAATTTCATTTAATACTATTAATTTTATGATATAAAAATTATTTAATCGATGAAAAACCAATAAAAGATTATTTATTACAATACTAATAATAATAAAAAGACCAAAAAACTTGAAAAAATGTTTTCTGTTGAGTATTATTGACCATAATAATCCATGGGTCGAGTTATTGTGCATTTGGACTATTATAGAAGATATTGTGATACTTATATTCTTTTATTTAAAATGATGTTAATGATCTCCCATTTGAAATTTTAAAAGTATTACATTATAAATTTAAGACTTTCACGATGTTAAATTCGACTAAAATATCATTATAAAAATGAGAATATTTATCTTCATCATATTCATTTATTTTAAATTAATATTCTAAAAAAATTTATATTATATAAGTATAAAAAATTTATCTATTAATTATTTTAGTAATAGAGATAACAAAAAAAATACAAAAAAATTTATTTTGTAATAAATAAAATGAGTAATGGATTTTCTAGATTACCCTAACCTATTAGAAATATATTAATTATTTAATGTAACTTTTTTATATTACATTTTGTTTAAAATCAATTATTTGAATAGTTTCAAAATATACACTATTGATTGTTTATCAAAATAAAGTTTTATTAAATTATTTACATATAATAAACCAATTTTTTAAATTATTAATAATTATTATATGGTCTATAATATAATATTTTATTTTTTTACGGTTTCATTAAAATCCAATAAGTAAAAATATTATCCTTTTAATGATTAAATATTTGTTACCCAATTAAAAAAATAATAGAATAACTAATTGTTCATTCAAATGATACGGTTTAAATTTATATAAAAATGTGTCTCAAATATATTGAATGATTATATTAAATCCCTATCTCATATCGTAGTATAAATTGGGACATATCATGATGTTTTTGGAAGGGGTTTTTGTAACACCCTGACCCCAATTAACCAGAGTCAGTGCATTATTTTAATACATTGGCATGATTCAAAGGAATCAAGTCCTGAAGGACCGATCGGTTAAGTAGTTCTTAAAAATAGATTACATGTATGATTGTTACATTACACATTATATCATACAACAAATAATAAATAATACTTTGAGAATTCCATTATTCCGTTAGCTTAAGCCTGCATATCAATCACAATTCACTTGTTCGAATCCTAAGAAAATAATACATAATAAATGGGTGAGCTCAAATTCTTAGTAAGGGTAAATAATTAAGGAAAAGATATTAAAATTTAAGGAACGGTGTGTAATAAAAAAATCGTTTTAAACATAAAATTGAACAAAATATTGAGAAAAAATAAATCAAACATCACTATATAATAATGCACATGAATATTCAACTCTTCGAATAATCACATGTAATAACTAATTTCATAATTTGGGAATGGCTAACGCCTGACGTCATTACCACATAGTCAAGGCCTCATTCCAAGAATAAAAAAAATATCAAGGCCTAGTTCCAAGACACTAACTATCTTCATGAGACCAAATGATGCATCAATGGGCTATAGCGGTCCCCACCCATCACTTACTAAGTCCACTGCATTCCTCATATTAAATTTCTGAAACATGACATTAACATTTGTATTAAAACTAGAATACGAAATGCCAACTGATTTTCCATAAACAATGAATTGTATAAAAATAGAAAATACACAGTAAAACATATCATAACTCAATAAATAATATATGGAAGATTTTATTATAATAAATTAACCTCAATCAAGAATAATATCTAGTAAAGGATGAAGATTTTGGTGAAATTTATTAGGAAAACTCATTGAGTGAAATACCCATTTTCATGAAATAATTTAAAAGTAGCACAATTTATAAAAGATTAAATTTAAAAGATATTTTTGAATAAATGTTTCCAATAACACTTTGAAATTTTTTAAAGTAGTTTACATTTTAAAACATTTATTTCCATATAAATAAATCTTTAAAATTGTTCTAAAAACATGTACATTAATGTGAAATATTTATAAGATTAAATATTTAAAAAATTCAAAATTATATTTTAGTTAATGTTTAACCTTAAATAATCATTATGAAGAATTATTTAATGATGAATGGGCATGGATAATAAATATTTCCTAGATAATACTAACCCATAAATAATCTCGGATAATACTGAGATTTAAGAATTAACCCAAACCTTGAACATTCCATTAGTTGAGGGTACACATAAAATCGTGTATAATGACCATTGTATGTTATTAAGTTATACCAGAAGAATATTAATATTTTTGATATAATACTTGATGAATTTATGGATTTATACTACCAATTTAATAATATTTCCATGTTAAATTAACAGTTTGGTTCATAGTAGCTTTCATTATCGTAGATGTTTTAACTTGTGATTATTGATCATATCATTTAGATCATGATTTTAATAAATAAATAATATAATACATGATTTATATATCATATATATTTATAATATAAATATGTATAATAGATAGATATATGAAATAGAAAACTCCATTTTTGGAGAGGGTAGGTCGTACGTACACATAAACAATTTTTCTGTTTTCATATTTTGATATATCTAAGTACATAAATATATTTATTTATATCTCAAGTACCATTATTATGTCATATATTAAATAATTATTAATAATATATATATTTTTTATCATTGTTGCATAGTGAATGTGGAAATTAATTTCAATGTGTCATGGAGACGGTATGTCGTACGTATACACGAGTGACGATTTCATTTCCATAATGATTAAAATATGTGGAATTGAATGGAATATTATTTTTATAGTGAAATTATATTGTTATTTTTATTATTTATATAAATACTAATCATCATTATATCCATCCAAATAACATTGTGTTGAATAAAAAATTATACATGACATGGTGATGGTAAGTCATACATACACACGCATGGTGAAATTATCATTCATAGGATGAAAAGAATAATTAATATGGTTGTTGTTGGCGCCAATATATGGCCTGAAAGAAAGGAACGAAAAAAGATGGCGGGCGCGCTGCCTCGCGAAGCACCGACGCGAAGCACCGACGTGAAGCCCCGCCGCGAAGCGCCCCGACCATCACGGCCTCGCGAAGATCAAGAGGCGGTAATTCTCCGCGAACGCATTTGACATTTGCGAGCCGCTGCGAAGCTCCAGAGGAGGTTCCCTCCGCAGATGGCATTGAGATTCACGAGCGCACCGCGAAGCACCAGAGGCGGTGCACGAGTTCTTCTTCGCGGTGCCCCTGCCCGTTAAATACAGGACTCCCCCTGAGTCCCGGGGACGGACAATCCGAATTTTCGGCTTCTCCTCTCCCGAATCGGGAAGTACTCTTTTCCCCGGGAATCATGAGCTCCGTGAGGTATTTTTACATCATGAGACGCCTCTCCTTTGTCTCGTTTTGAGCCCCTCTTCCGATAGGGATTCCCTTCGCGATGCTCAAGGGCATTCGCGAAGGAAGTGGATTCCCAGGGGAACCCGGGCAGCGACGGAGCACTTATGATTTGCGCAACACCCAACATGAACTAGTGATCCCTATGCTAAGTCAGGATCGCTCTACATCGCGAAGCACACTACTTCGCAGGACCCTGCTTCGCGAGACACCCCTTCTTCGCGAGGTAGTGCTCCGCGAACAATGTTCCACTTCGCGAAGCACCTTCCCCACACACCCATGCCACATGCCATGGCCAAGGAACTCCACTTCGCGAAGCACACTCCTTTGTTTAGCGATTCCCCTTCCCGTGCGACCCTACAGGTTTGCACGATGTGATTTCAAAGTCCCATGGACAATACCACTCGTAGCGTTGCTTCGCCTAATTCTTCATCGCATAGGCACGCTAACTTCTATTTCTTCTTCGCATAGCCACACTAACATGGACCCCCTGATGGTTCGTTCCACAACCCCCCATAACCATGGCCTTATTGGAACCTTACCATCCCCATGGACCAGAGGGTACCTGTTATGTATGTCCTAGGGGTGCGGAGTGAACCCACCTCGTCCAAGCTGCAGGACGTTAAACTGCCAAGCACCACGTCCTCAACACATGACGTTAAACTATGACCTGACCTCATGCCTCTCACGAAGGGTCCCCCCTAGCTCGAACATTCTTTACACCCATCGTCTCCACAGGAATGAAATCATCCATCCACAAGGGATGATATCCTCCTTACTAGAGTGGCATATGTTCATGGGAGAAGGGAGACCCTAGTTCCCCAACGGATGATTGCACCTCTGCATCTCTGTACTTCCCCACTACCAATGTCAGTGGAGGGAGTGATAGGGAACGAGGCATCTCCCACCATTGGTCCCAAATCCCTCTTTCGCTGTGCTTTTCGCGCTCTGGGCCTCCATCCTGGAGTCAGTACCAACACCATGGGCCACCTAACGCGTAAGCCCCTCTTCGCTGGGCCTCCACCCTGGAGTAAGTCCCAACACCATGGGCTGCCTAATGTGTAATCCCCTCTTCGCTGGGCCTCCTTCCTGGAGTAAGTCCCAACACCATGGGATGCCTAACGCGTAAGCCCATATTCACTTCTCACGGACGCATCCTTTGCGATGTGACCGTCAGGTCCTTGCAACCTCATGTTTCTCACACCGAGCATGACTCGCGTGTGCTTAGATTGAGCACCGACCCTGACCCCCATCCACAGCGAACTATGAGGACATTGATCCATGACATGGAATGGTACGTAGGAAGCCACCATGAGGTTCAAGCCACATTGCTCGGTCGTTCATTCACGTCGAGTTTCTCCCCCATCCAACATGATGTTAAACTGTATGCCCCTTGTCCCGTATGACATTAAACTAGACACCCATTTAAACTACGAGGTCTTTGATCCATGTCAAGGCATGGTACGTAGGAAGCCTCCCTGAGGTTCAAGCATACCTGTCATTTCTTCTTGTCGGGTCCCACCTTTGTCCAGCATGACTTTAAACGGCATTCCGGTCCAATGGTAGGTCGTTGCGACTCATCCTACATGAACTATGAGGACTTTGATCCATTTCAAGGCATGGTACGTAGGAAGCCTTCCAGGGGTTTAAGCCCACCACTCATTGGAGAAAGGTCCACTTTCACGTCGGCTCGCCGACAAAGCCCCACCTGAACTACGAGGTCATTGATCCATGTCAAGACATGGTACGGAGGAAGCCTCCACGAGGTTCAAGCCCACCCATCATCATTCACGTCGGTTCACCTCCGTCCCGCATGACGTTAAACTGCATTCCCCAATCCGAACTATGAGGACTTTGATCCGTGTCAAGGCATGGTACATAGGAAGCCTTCCTGACGTGCAATCCCAACAATCATTGGGCCAGACCGTCTCCTTGTCGGTGTGTCAAGCCCCCATTTCCCATCGGACCGAGGTCCCTCATTTATGATGGTTCGCCGACACCCACTGCCCATCGTTTATTCACGTCAGGGTTCACTATCGTCCCGTATGACGTTAAACTGTATTCCATCAATCCTCTGAACTACGAGGACATTGATCCATGTCAAGGCATGGTATGTAGGAAACCTTCCCGAGGTTCAAGCCCACCACTAGTGGACCCACGGGTCTACTTTCACGTCAGTTCACCGATGAAACCCTTTGAACAACGAGGTCTTTGATCCATATCAAGGCATGGTATATAGGAAGCCTTTCAGAGGTTCAATCCCACCACTCATCGAACCAAGGTCCACCTTCACGTCGGTACGCTGACGATGCCCCCCCCCCTCGGGCCAAGGTCCACCTTCATGTCGGTTTACCGGCACCATCCCGAACTACGCGGACATTGATTCCCTACCACAAGGATACGTAGGAAGCCTCTCCGAGGCTCAAGCCCAACCTCACCATCGCCCCTGCGATAGTCCCATTTCACTCCCCCTCCACTCCATTCACCCACCTATCACCCATCCCGATTCTCGCACGGACAATCATATCTCGGTGAGACCATGTCGGTATGCTCCTCTTCACAGCCGCCCATGGGCTGGCCCCGATATCGGCATCCCTTCAAGGGAAATCCCTCAGTCTGATCTATCCTAGCTAATGATCTAATCGGGTTGATCCGTCTCTGCAGGACGTTAAACTCACAGCATACCCTGTTTTAAACACGGGAAGCTGAGGAATACTTCAGATATGTGTCTATGACATATAATTCCCCGCGCTCGATGTGGGATGCCTCAGGTTTCAACGCCCTCGAGATGCCCTGTGACCAGGGATAACAGCTAGACACTCCAGGTTCTCCAGCATCCAGACATGCTACTGATGCCTCAACGTGACTACTCCCCTGACTGAAGGTTGCTGCCCTGACTGGACCCTTTGGAATGTCCCGACAGAAGTAGTGTAACTAACTGGCGTCCATGGAAACCTGGCAGTGGGAAGAGTTTCATGAACTACATATTAAATCTATGAGGGATACCCGTACTAGGTAATGAGCTCCGAGGAGGAATCCACAGAGGGAAGAACCGACATCCCATCTTCCAGTTTGGATCAAGGAGCAGACGTACCTGAATAAGGAACGAATGCCGCCCGCCTATGGAAAGCGGGAATGTGGGGCAACAAAGCTGCGCGTCCTCCTCCGTGTGACGGACAGATGCGTGCGCGCCCCGGTGAAAGCGTCGGAAACAGAAATGGTGAACCCGACATGAAATTATTCTCCTCAATATGGAGATTAGTAGCTTTCGAGACACTAATAGATTGATGTGTCACCGAATCCAGATATTTGGCGCCTGGTCCTGCAAAGCAAATAGCGGGCCTGTTGTGAAACTCACCAAAAGTCGGGGCAGTAGAACGTGGGGCACTCCATTCTACAGCGTGTTGGTGTGGATCCTTCTTACAGACGTGGAGAATGGAAGGACGCTGGGGCACTGGATGTCAATCCTTTTCCTCTCAGTGCTGATGAGTTGATCCCTTCGTTTCTCTGGAACCAGGTTCATGTCACATAGACGCGATCACCGCCCGCTAGCCTATGCAGGGGTAGGGGCAACATTGCCACAACCACCCCACGTAGTGCCGCTACCGCCACGACGGCCGCCACATCGCGGAATACAGGGCACCCACGTCCCCTTTCCCCATCAAGGGGCATCCAGCGAAGGGTGATCAACAACCTCGTGCGCAGGTATGAGGAGGAAGGGGTCATCCCAACTCGGGATATGGCCTGCCTGGACATGGAGGCGTCCATGCCCCGCCGTCAACGCCACCCTAACAGGCCGCGCAGGGAGCCCCTTCTCCCCACCCCAACGTTCAACCATTTCGGGAGCCTATCTCCGGAATGCCTTGACGACTCCTCGCCTTACGCTGATGAGGCGGGCGCCGTCCGGCTCATCCCGATCAGGGTCCCGACCCAAGGGCTCCAGGAGAGAGCTCCCGCCCAGCTACATCAGCACCACCGTCCGGCTCCGCATGAACAGTAGGCAGGCCATGCCCCTGCACCACCTGCACCAGCTCGCCTGACCCAACGTCAACACCGGGCCGGGGCTGAGGACACCCGCCCAGGCGCGTCGACATCGATAGCTACAGTGGACCGAGCCACCGCCGACGTGCATCATGAAGCCCCTGCATACACTGAGCAGGGGCACTCTTTTACCCAACCAGGATCGAGACCCCAACCGCCCCACGGGCAGGTTGGGTTGACTCTCCGGGTTGCAGGCCCAAGTGGTGATCGCCGTGAACTAACCCGCGGTGATGTCACCCCGTACGGAGGTCCTCCCCGTACCACTACTCCACATAGCGTGGGCCTTCCCCACTCTGAAGTTTGTCATGGAGGCATGCCTCGTGCTACCCCCATCCTGAAGGAAGACCTGCCCCGCGGCAGTGACGCTCGGCGCAGAAACCTTTCTCGTGCCAACTATACTGGGTATGGAGTCCATCCTCCTTCCCCTGACCGCCAATCTGAAGGAGTCGTCCCTCCGGTCCTTCTCCAACGTGGGGTCCCTCCCTACGTCCTCTCTGCAACCGGAGATGGTCCTCCTCGCCCCAGCAACTCGAGGAGTGAAGGTCAGCCTCGCTCCGCCCGCAGCGACCATGGAGGTCCTCCCCATGCTCCTTCCAATTCCAACAGAGGCCCCGCCAACATGGGTGATGTTCATGGAGGACCTCCCAATGTACCCTTCGACATTTTCCCCAGTGCCCCTCGCACCTCGGCCATCTCGAGTGGGGGCCCTCTCCCCCACGCCGCCAGTGCCGCCCCTAGACTCTATGATAGGGATCAACCCTTTCCCGAAGAGCCACCCCGGGGCAGGAGAGCAGGTCGCCGCCGCCACAAGAAGAGTCCT
Organism: Viscum album; assembly: GCA_963277665.1. Taxonomy (NCBI): domain Eukaryota; kingdom Viridiplantae; phylum Streptophyta; class Magnoliopsida; order Santalales; family Viscaceae; genus Viscum; species Viscum album. Next base: position 1,656,157,532 of record OY728126.1, on the reverse strand, counting down.
GGGAAAGCCCGGGTGGAGATCAAACCTGCCCGCTTCTCCGACTCTGAAGCGGAATGTGATTCAGTGATGGATCATTCTCCCCGATCCTCCGTATCAAGGACTGGGGTAGGAACCAGACGTGTTAGCCTTATTCTCCCGGAATATGAGGTCCACCAGGATCCCGTCTCTCTCCGCAGGTACATCCAGGAGGACAAAATTTTGGGAATTACGCAGGTCTTGACCGCAAAATCATCTCCATCGTCACCAGAAGCGCCCTCTACCTCTACCAGAGATCACAGAGAGATGTTTTGGGGGAAAGTGAAGGTAGAACTATGATATGACCGGTCACCGGTAACTACGACTCCAGTGCCAGAAGCTGTGGCTATCAGCCCATCATACCCTGAAATCGTGGCCAGGTCACCTTGCTCTTCGGAGGATGGCCCGGAATTCGGCGTCCAGTAAGCTTGTTCGCCGTATTCTCCACCGCCGAGTTTGCTATCTAAGAGGTCCTCCTCGGTACTGCTATCGGTCCCTCAGCCGCCCTCGGTTGACGAGTGGGGAAACACAGGGCCGGACCCTGAGTCCGAACCCAGGAGGTTCTAGAGTATTCTTGCAGCGGATTACTTCCCAGAAAAATTCTGGCCGACGGTGGCGCTGAATTTTCACGTAACAGAGTCTCTTACCCCTGAATAAGTGGGGTGATTTTGTCGAACCCTATGGGCGACACACTTCCGCCTCAGTTATGAATGTGTGGTGTACCCCATACGTCGAGAGAACGTCGAAGAAATCGGCAAGCAGTGCCTCCTGATCGATGCGGCCGCACACCTTGTGTCCCAGCACCCTGAGTCGCCAGGCCTCCAGAGCGCCCTTCAATGGAAATACATTCAGAGTTTTAAAGCACTCCACAGAATCGTCATGGAAGCCACCCCCCATGTGCAAGTCCGTGGTTGGGGATACTATGCCACTCTCCTATTCGACCCTATCCGACGGCAGCCCAATTCTCTATGGGACATCGAGGACATGCCCTTGAGAGGCGTCGTGGTCCACATGGAAGACGTCATGGACAAGGAAGACGAGCTCGAATTCCTTGATGGAGACTTACCCCCCGAGGGCGTACCACCACTGCTGAACCCATCAGCGAGAGTTACCCGTCAGCAGAGGAACCTGCTAGGCATCCCCGTACCCACCGAGTCGCTGGTACTCGGTCGAAACACCGGCAATGGTAAGGAGAACGTCGGAACTGTCAAGCACTCCGACCCATCCACCTCTGTGAAGAAAATGGACGAATATCCCGAGAAGGCCACGTTACGCCAGCAGATTTCTGAGCAGAAGAGGCTGGTTGACGAACTCTTGGCTGAGCGCGCCGCAGAGCGGCGACCCGACTATGGTGATCCCAGGCCGGGGCAGCAGGGGCAGGAACAATTTCCCCCGTTGAGATGCCTCAGGTAAACCCTGATCATGCTACTACCGCAAACAGGGCGGAAGCCGGAACGTATGGAAAGAGGTCACGATACGTCTCACCAAATCCCCCCGAGCGATGGGGCAATCTGAAGAATCCAGACCGGGTTCCCACAGTCGCCCCACAGGTCGTCCAGCCAGTTGACCCACGAGTGGCCGAAGTCGTCTACCATGTTGAAGAACCTGGCAATGCACTTGTGGTTAGGGATCCCCGTCAAGACAGGGACCCCTGCTCGGATGATCTTATTGCGGCACTCACAGCCCGCCTTGAAGCGTTAGAAATGTGGCAGGTGGCGGTCCCACCGGACGGCAAGCCTTATCCAGTGTGGGTGGATAATATGCCTGCACCTCCGGGTTTTGGGAACCCCACTTTCTCTCCCTTCAACAGGACAGGGGACCCGCCCTAGCACTTGGCTCATTTCTCTTCCAGGTGTGGCCCCATGCTGGGGACCCCGGCTCAGCAAGAAGCCGCCAAACTCTGATTTTTTGTACAGACATTGGAAGGTCTGACATTCTTCTGGTACATCCAGCTCCCTTTCGGATCGGTGACCGGTTGGGAGGATCTTTGCCGGCAGTTCTTATACCAGTTCAGCTCCACCACACGAAAGACCAACATTGCGGACCTCTTCAAGTGCATGCAGAGGCCTGATGAGTGAGTCGAAGATTTCATCGCCCGGTGGAAGGGACTTACATATTCTCTCGATATGCCACTGACTCAGGAGAAATTACTGACGATGTGTGTGGGGAATGTCATGACAGAGCTGGTACCCTCCCTGATCACCCAGAACTACCCTGGAGGGTTCATAGATTTCTCAGATAAGGCTCAACGCCTCGAGGAACCCTGCAACAGGCTAGTCAGGCACGTTTGTTGCCCCCTATGATCCCAGGCAGGAGGACAACCATGGATGAACCCACCGTAGTGGCCCAAATTGAAGCCCCAAGGATGCTGGAGATACTGCTGGCGGCACCACCCCCGCAACCCCGCAGAGGTCCTCTACCTCAAGCACGAGCTCCTGCCCAGCAGCGACCGGCTCAGAACCGACAGGTTCCCCCGCGCAATGTGCCACCGCCACCTAGGCGAGACAATCAGGCGCCGCCTCCTCGGTAGGCCCCTCCGGCCCCTCATCAGGGCCAGGCCCCCAGGCCCCCCTATCCAAAAATAAGGCACCAGACTTATTCATTTAACTAAAATCAGGTCCCTGGCTATTTTCAAAGTGCTCTAGAGCAAGGGATCGTGCACCTGGCCGAGTGCAGAAGGCCGACAGAGGCAAATCTCACCGATCACCCCAACTACTGCCCTTATCATCGGATTCTGGGGCACACCCTCAAGCAATTCTATGTGTTAAATACTGGCTTCAAGACCAGGTCAATAACAACATAGTCAAGTAGGGCCTGACACCAGCACAAGTTGCGGGTGTCTTTGCAGGATCAGAGATCGGTAGTGACAGTGAAGGTGAGTGGCAGCAGGTCCCCAGCCGCGGATCCCAGAAATACGACGAAAGTATGGCTCGAAAAACCATCGTTCGTGCCCATGGTATCATTCGGGCGTGCCTGAAGTAGTCAGATCCTTCAGAAGAAGTAGTCGGTGCCTCCGCATCATCTTCATAGTCGGCCTCTTCCCAAAAGGGCAAGAAGAGGCGACGCAAGAAGAAGCAATGCGCACCGCCGGTGCCATCATCATCCCGCACTCTCGGCGATTTTATGCCCCCTGAAATAGGGATTCCTCCCAGAATCCACCCAGCGGCGGATGAATCCTTGAGTGACAGCCAGGGGTATGCTTCGGTTAACACCGTGGAGCTGGTAAAGCCCTATATGACCCCCGACGAGGGGGAACGCCAGACAGACCTCCCCAACGTTCCCAGCCGACGTCAACGTCTGCGGAATCGCAACTGCGCCGGTCATCGAGGTATGTCAGCATGCACTTTTGGCTAAGTCGTGCACGCTACTGAGACCAGCCAGTAGGCTCAACGCAGATCTCAGCACGCGCAACCCCATCTAACATCCTCGGCTCTACCTCCGCCGCCGTTCGTGCTATTGGATCGGGGAGAGATGCCTCGTTTGTATCACAGTCAGTCTTTCCAGGCGACAGGCCAGCCTCCGCCATCCAATCCTAGTCCGACGACTATTCTCCAGGCTTCAACTAGTAGGCAGCAAGATGTGCCCAGTACTAGCTGATCGCCGGTTCAACCAGCAGGACCCGCTATTCCTCCAAGTGCCGAGCGACCTCCTGTAAGAAGAGGTTCGCATTTGGCAAGAAATTATGATGTCCTGAAGCACCTGGACGGCATTCCCGAAAGGCTCTCCATCCTTGAGCCCCTTAACCTATCATCCGAAATGCGTGAGGCCCTTGCTGAGGCCCTAAGGAGCACCCTCCAGTTTGAGACGGAGGTAGCAGCTGCAGAAGCCTTCCATACCGAGGCGATTGAAAACGCCGAATGTCAGGAGGTTATCTCGTTCTCCGGTGAAGATGAGTACCCTCCTATACAGAGGCAAATTCGCCTGCTTTACATCACTGGCCACTTCAATGGTGTGGAAATCCGTCGCTGCCTCGTTGACACGGGTTCCAGAATCAATCTAATTCCGACCCGGACGTTGCGAAAGCTAGGTCTGTCTAAAGATGATTTTACTCCCTCTGACCTCAGGATCCAGGGGTACGACAGGACCGAGCAAACCCCAGTCGGTAAGATCCTCCTGAAGACTCAGTTTGGTGGCTTAATTGCCAGCACCGAGTTCATGGTTGTCTCTCAGGACACTGCCTACAACGCGTTGATGGGTAGGCCATGGCTCCATCTGCATGCAGCGGTCCCTTCGTCGTATCACCAGTGCCTCAAGTACTCTCTCAACGGTCGAGTAGGTGTGCTCCAAGGAGATGTGTCCCCTTTCGCTTCTTATGAGCCCCGCTATCTGGATGTGGGTTATTACAAAAGTAAGGATAAACAGATCCTATTATGTGATGATGAACCTGCCCCTGTCACAAGTGATCCCTGAGAAAGCATGGATGACGCCTACATCCTCCCGATCCACCGGTTGGAGGCCACGGCCCCCGACATGGGGAAATGTTTTGTTGTTTCGGGTACGCAAGGAAGGCAGGTTCCCGTGTCCAAGAAACGACGGAAAATCACCTCGTACTCCTACATCAACCACGCTCAGGTGATCCTGGAACCTCCTACCCATGTACGGTACCGGGACGTAAAGTTTATGATAACGGCGGTGCGCCATACGTGTATCTTTCGCCAGGCTGGAATTAACCGACTCAGGCCGACACGCCACCACTGCTTTGATATCATCAAACAGGGTCCCTTAGGCCAAAGGCCAGATGGGATAGGGTCGACTTCCTTCATTGCTTCAGTCTCGATGGTAAGTGAGTCTCCCGATGTGATGACCACTGCTGCCTGAGCTGGCACCAGCTGCCCCTCGGATCTTGATAGCCCCTAAGTATCTCCCGTCGCGGGAAGTCCCCCCACGGGTGGGGAGGAATACCTGAAGGATGCTCCCCCTTCCTTTGAATAAAGGAGTCTCTACCACGGTTGATGAACTGGTACAGGTGAACCTTGGTAGCGAGGCAGATCCGAAACCCACATTGATCAGTGCAACCATGTCCCCTGAGGAGTGGAAGCATTACGTAGACTTCCTCAAACAGCACCGTGATGTGTTTGTCGGGAGTTACAACGAGATGGCAGGGCTAGATCCCCAGGAGGCCGTTCACCATTTGGGCCTCCTGGCAAAACATCGTGGGTTTAAGCAGCCTCCCAGGAAAATGCACCCTTCTCATGGTGCTATGGTTGAGCCCGAATTTGACAAGCTAATCAAAGACAACTTATTTAAGGAGGTCTAGTACCCCAAGTGGCTTGCCAACATTGTGCCAGTCAGGATGAAGAATGGGTAGATCAGAGTATGCATCGACTTCCGCGATCTTAATCGCCATGTCCAAAGGATGACTTCCCACTCCTGGTGACGGAGTTATTGATTGACGCCACAGCCAGGTTCCAGGCTCTCTCTTTCATGGATGGGTATTCCGGGTACAACCAGATCTAGATGGCCCCCGAAGACGAGGAGTCCACTGCCTTCAAGGCTCCCCATGGTACCTTTTTCTACCAGGTAATTCCATTCGGTTTGAAAAATGCAGGTTCCACTTATCAGAGGGCCATGCATCGCATATTCAAACCGATCCTTGAGACATTGGTGGAATGCTATGTGGATGACCTCGTAGTCAAATCATTTCAGCGCCAGGACCATATCAAAGATCTTGAGAAATTTTTTGGATTCCTCCGTTCCTGTTACCTGAAGATCAACCCACTGAAGTGTGCCTTCGGGGTCACCTCCGAGAAGTTTCTGGGCATTGTTGTCAGATACCGAGGTATCGAGATCGACCAATAGAAGATCAAGGCCATCAGCCAAATGCCTCCTCCGAGCAAAATGCGGGAGCTTTGAGGCCTTCAAGGCCACTTAGCCTATATACGCCGATTCATCGCGAATCTAGCCGGCAAGTGTAATCCCTTTTCCCGGCTCATGATAAAGGGCGTCGCCTACGAATGAGATGAGGAGTGTCAGACCGCCTTCGAGGAAATAAAGCAGTATCTGCTCCAACCTCTGGTCTTGATGCCACACGTCTCTAGAGAGCCGCTGGTCCTTTATGTGACCGCCCTGGAGAAATCCCTCGGTGCGCTGCTCGCCTAGAAGAATAACGAGGGTACTGAGAATAGTCCCTACTATCTCAGCCGCATGCTTCTCGATACGGAGGTAAGATACTGCCCTATCGAAAAGAGCTACCTTGCGCTCGTATTCGCCGTGCAGAAATTGCGACATTACCTGCAGCACCATGAGGTGAAATTGGTCTCCCGAGTAGACCCACTGAAGTACATCCTGAACCGCCCTATGCTGACTGGCCGACTAGCACGGTGGGCGGTGATTCTCCAGCAGTTTGATATCAGGTTCGTACCTCAGAAGGCCATTAAAGGACATGCGTTGGAAGACTTTTTAGCTTCCCATCCAACCTCCGCTGATCAATCCCTGGACCAGGATTTCCCTGACGAGACGATCCTTTCGGTCGATCATGTTGTCCCGTGTTGGCAAATGCATTTCGACGGCACCTCCCGGAGCCCCACCAGTAGGAGGCTCAATGATCCGAAGCTCAATAGAGTGGGCCCGTGTATTGTCTTCATTAACCCGGCGCAGGTCGTCCTACCATACTCGTTCCTGCTTTCAGAAGGTTGCACGAACAACGAGGTAGAGTACCAGGCTCTCATCACTGGCCTCGAGTTGGCCCTTGAGATCCATGTGCCCCATCTACATGTGAAGGGAGATTCCGAGCTGGTAATCAAATAGGTTAATGGCGACTACGTCATCAGGAAGCCAGAGCTTGCACCGTTGGTGGAGTAAACCCTCTGCCTAATGGCCCAATTCTCTTCTTGACTAGAGGTTACCCATGTCCTAGGGTCGCAGAACGGCCAAGCAGACGCCTTGCCTTTTTTAGCCGCGTTGCTCACAGAACCTGAGCAAGATGACTTGATAATACATGTGGCACACCGGAGAGTCATTGCCCTCGTCACCCAGGAGGACAATGATGGCCTGCGGGTAAGTCATCTCACTGACGGACCCTCTAAGTCAGGGGTCCCGGGTTCGTCAGACACAGTGATTGAAGCCACTCCCGACTGGAGGGCACCTTTTGTCAAGTATCTCCAAAATGGTCGCCTCTCGGACGACCTGGCCGAGCGCGAGCGAATCCGATGCCGCGCGCTGCAATTTACCCTCCAGAGCAGCCCCATCCTTGAACAGATCCTTTATAAGGGGAGCTTCGATGGTGTCCTCCTCTGTTTCATCCAAGGAGTAGAGATACCTCATGTTATGCAATAGGTTCACGCCGGTTCCTGTGGCGCCCATCAAGCTGGGCCGAAGCTGTCCCATCAAATCCAGAGGTTAGTGTACTTTTGGACCTCTATGATCCACGATTGTATTGGGTATGCCAAGAGATGCCACGCGTGCCAAGTTCACGCCAACTTCCAGCATCGGCCACTGGAGCCCCTCCACCCCACCAAGTACTCTTGGCCATTTGGGGTATGGGGGCTTGATGTAGTGGGACCGTATCCACTGGCAACATCCCACCAGTGTAGGTTCATCCTGACTGCTACAGATATCTTCTCCAAGTGGGAAGAGGCAGTTCCGCTCAAAGAGGTCAAGGCCCGTTCCACCGTTGACTTTGTGAGCTCCAATATTATCTACCAGTTTGGGGTACCTCAGGCCGTCCTCAGTGATAACAGAACAAACTTCCGAGCAGCTGAATTAAAGAAATTGTACGCCATGTACAACATCTGGTCGAACCATACCTCCCGCTTCCACGTGTAGGCGAATGGATTGATCGAGGCGTTCAACAAGACCCTATCTAACATTCTGCAGAAGATGGTTGGTCAAAACAAGAATAGTTGGTCGGACAAGCTCCCCAACGCCCTCTGGGCATACCGGACGACGACTCGCAACTCTACCCAGGTGACCCCATATTCCCTGGTGTATGGAGCTGAGGCCGTCCTACCCATTGAGATCCAGCTGTCGTCGCTACGCACTGTAGTTTATGATCACCAGACATCAGATGAGGCAGCCGAGATCCGTCAAGACAAATTAGAAGCACTGGGCGAGAACCGGCTTCATGCCCTGCACAATCTGTAAAGGCTTCAGGACAAGATAGCGAGGGCCTTCGACAAGAAGGTTCGTCTCCGCTCATTTCTACAGGGCGACCTGGTACTGTCCCTTCGAGCGCCAATGATTCTCGTTAGGAAACCGCCCAAATTATAACCTAAATGGTAAGGGCCTTATATCATCCATAGGGTTTATCCCAATGGAGCATACTCCTTGGTGACCACAGATAGAGAGCGTATAACCCCTCCCACCAATGCCAAATTCCTCAAGCGATAATTTGCCTAGGGAAAAAGGGTCCTGCATGACCCAAAACTGCGAGATGGTCCCGCACGACCTTAAACTGCATCCTCGTCCGTACGGCAAGACGTTAAACTACAAGCCAGTCAGGCCTTCCTGACCGAGGCTCAGCCTCAGGCCCCTTGGACTCTTTGGGCCCCTGGCCCCCAGTCCTTACTGCAAGACGTTAAACTGCAAGCCAGTCAGGCCTTCCAGACCGAGGCTCAGCCTCAGGCCCCTTGGCCTCTTTGGGCCCCTGGCCCCCCGTCCTTACTGCAAGACGTTAAACTTTAAGCCAGTCAGGCCTTCCTGACCGAGGCTCAGCCTCAGGCCCCTTGGCCTCCTTGGGACCCTGGCCCCCCGTCTTCACCGCGAGACGTTAAACCGCAAGCCGGTCAGGTCTCCCTGACCGCGGTCTGGACCTAGGGCCCTTGGGTTTTTTCCCAACTTACCCTCTCACGGGATTTTATGGTATAGTGTAGGACAACGTCCTCATTCACGTCAGATTACTTTCCGTACATTAAATATCCCCAAATGAGATTCTTTGTGTCCCGCATGATGTTAAACTGCATGTCAAGAACTACGTGTGGCTTGATTCCCATCTTCATGGGATACATAGGAACGTTCGGACGCCTCGTCTTGAGCCCAAACCCAAGCATTTCTCTTCCACTATCCCCCTGGGGGTAGTTTCCTTGGAGGATATTTGTGTAGCAGGGAGTAGGATTTCTTATCCCCGCTCATACAACCCCGCTCTCACAAGGATTGTAAGGGTCACACCATGTGCCCACTCCCGTTCTTCTATCCTCCCACGTCCTCACTGCACGACGCTAAACTGCATGGCCTTAAAGAACTACGTATGGCTTGATTCTCATCCTCATGAGATACGTAGGAACGACCAGACATTTTGTCCATTGGCCCAGCCAAAAATCCAAAATCTTCCCCTCCGGTCAAGACATGGCAGGGTGCACACTTTTTCCCCAACTCACATCGAGCAAGCCTCGACCTGGCTGCACATCCCCCCTAGAGATGTTTTCCTCTTTCATGGATGGATACAGCTATTCTTCACCCACTCTTTGACTGGGATTCCATCATTTTTACACACCCAGAGGGATCCCCATGAACGGAATGGATACTACGCCCAAGGGCACTCTTACAGATACGGGCAAATGCCCCCAAGGTTTTTCAAGCAACAAGCCGATACAAGTCCCGCGTTGCGAATTTGGTTAGCGGTCAATGCTCATTTGTTGCACCCATATCGGGTCACCATTGGAACGCTGTGTTTCGAGCATGGTCAACAGTGTCCTGGATCTTCCGGTCCACCCCGAGATGTCCCAGACATCGAGTATAGTGATTCATTCTGTCCCATCCCGAGGTGACAATCTTCCCCCCGGGTGGTGCTAGTGATCGGGCCCACGTCCCCGATTTCCCGTAGGGGTGTACGGTGTGATGTAGGAATACATCCTAATTCATGTCGGGATCATGTACCATGTCGTACGCCTTCACTTCCGAGGCCCAGCCTCAGGCCCCTTGGCCTCCTTGGGCCCCTGGCCCCCGTCCTCATGTAAGACGTTAAACTGCAAACCAGTCAGGCCTTCCTGACTGATGCCTAACCTTAAGACCCAATGCCTTCTTGGGCCCCCCGGACCGTGTCCCCTCTTACCCAGGGTGTATGGTGTGATGTAGGACTACGTCCTCATTCACTTCGGGATCATGTACCATGCCATACGCCCTCCATTTACAAGGACCAGCCCCAGGCCCCTTGGCCTTCTTGGGTCCCCAACCCTTGTCTTCATTGCAAGACATTAAAGTAGAAGCAGGTTAGGCCTTCCTGACCAACGCCTGACCATTGGGCCCCTTGGCCTTTTCAGGCCACGGCCTAGGTCCTCTCTCATAGGATTTTATAGTGTGGTGTGGGACTATGTCCTCATTCACGACGGCTTTTTCACCATACCGTACAGCTCCCTTGTTTAGGGGTATATAACTCCCATCCTCGTCCCGAATGAAATTAAACTACATTTGTAGAACTATGTGTGGCTTGATTCCCATCCTAATGGGATAGGAAGGACCGCCTGAATGTCTAGGATTCGGGTCCAGCCCCATCCCTCGGGAATCTTCATCCCATCTTGTCCCCTTGGCCTACCCTTCCTTCATGAGATGATTATATGGTGTGGTGTGGGATTATGTCCTCATTTGAGTCGGTCTCGTAATGATTGCCATGTACCTCTCCCTACTGAGCTGTTTCGTCGATCCCTTTTCGGTAGTCCACCGATGTGCCTGGGAGTACTCTGGTTCATTACTCGGAATGCCAAGCTTTTCTCGGACACGTCCGCACCTGCTTTCCAGGCTTTGTGTATCCCTGCATCAGGTATTTCATCATCCTTCACACCTGGAGGGACCCCCAAGAACGTCCTGGATACTACGCCCAAGGGCTCTCCTACTGTTACGGGCCAACGCCCCCGAGGGTTTCGGACAACAAATCGATAAAATCCCGCGTTGCGAATATGGTCAGCGGTCGATGCTCGTTTGCTGTTCCCACCTCAGGATAACACAATATGGACGCTGCGTTTCAACCATGTTTCACAGTTTTCCTCTCTCACCACGCCATCCCATTAGGCCCAAAATGTCGGGTGCACAATTCACGCCCTTCATCACTTCATCGTGTTCAAGTAGAGTTTTGAAACTCTTGGTACTTTTCCTCCGTGCACATCTGCATGTTGGGGAAAATATCCCTGTCGATGGTGTCCTTCAGGGCTCTCTACCAACTCTTGTTTGACTCTCCCCAAGTATTGTGATAAGGATACCCCCCTTGTTTCCCACACCGAGTTTAACTCACATGGGCTTAGGGATCAGGTTGACATCTGTGCTTACTCGGGAAGTGGTCACCATCCATGGTCCGAGCTCTAAGACCATAAACTAAGATTCCCATCTGGGACTACATTCATCATGATTCCTATCTTGATAGGATATGTAGGAATGTCCATACCCCTTGTCTCTGGGCCCAGCTTGAGTTCAGCAAATTCACCTCTCTGGTCATGCCTTCAGGACCCCGACTACGGGACCACGTAGCGTGGTGCGGTATTATGTCCTCATTCACGTCGGGTTTGCAATGGCTGCACCACGCGCACCCCCGTTCTGAGGTTTAGCCCTCCTATTCCTTGTCTAGAACGACATTAAAAGGCACACTTTAGGACTAGGTGTGGCTTGATTCCCATCTTCATGGGATACGTAGGACCGCCCGGACGCCCTATCATCGGGTACAGCCCATTTGGGGGACCAGTCTCCCCCCCCCGTTTCACCTCTTACCTCTATATAGGCCCCTCGGCCTAAGGTCTCCCTCTTCGATTGGCATACAATTTGATGTGGGATCATGTCTCCTTCAATTGTGTTTTATAACACTACACACATTTCCCGCGTAGCATCGTCTCTGCTACATCTACGCTGCATGACGATAAAATTCATTCTTGGTCCTATCATATGACCCTAAACTATGACATTATTGTCCTGGCCGTACGAAGAAAAACGGCACTGCATTGTGATGAACTCGTTGTAGAGGACATAACATTGGGTATTGGTCACGTGCCATTCCATTTGTCAACACCCATCATGGCTTGATCCTTGTGACAACATCATGACCTACTATTCTAGGTCTGTCGCTTCACAAAAAAAACCATTCACCTTAAAGGACAAACACGATTTATCAAATTCCGCTTCTTTTAGTGTAAGGGCCACGCCCACACGTCCCATTTCTCCTGGCACTGGTACCTTACCGTGCCACCCTTCATAACTACGTATGGCTTGATTCTCATTCTTATGAGATACATAGGAGCGCCCGGGCACTTCCCCGTGGGCCAAGCCTAACCTTTATGTTCGGTCCTTTGACTCGAGCATTTCCCCAGATAATGCATGGTAAGTAGGGCTTAGGTCCTCATTCAAGTGGCGTTTTGTAACCACCTTGCCATTTATCCCATGCTCCCCTTACCCATCCATGGTCCGAATTCTACGACCCTAAACTAAGATCTCCCCATGGGAAAGGAATCTGCTCCCTCTCTATAATACGCCTTGTTGTCGTATTCAGACGTGTTTCGACAAAGAGCCCGGAGTGTGGGATTTTCCTGGGGACATTCCTCTCGTCCCATGACCAAGCTTCAAGAACTCTCTATTTGGATCCTCATATTCCTCCACGTCTAAAAGGACCCTCGGACTACATGGATACTAGGCTTAAGGGATCTCCATGAATGCTAGACCTAAGGGCCCTCCAATCGTTTCGGGCCAACGTCCCTACAGATATTTGACAACATTTGTGACATGGTCCCGTGTTTTGAACATGGTCAATGGTAAACCCTCATTTGTCTGTCCCCATTCTAGGCTAACGTGACAAGATGCTGTGTTGCGAACATTGTCAACAGTTATCCTCCATCTTCACGCTGCCATCATCGTGATCTGAATCGCGAGCGCTATGATTCACACATTTCAACTTCCTCATGTTCAAATGGAATTCCATCATACTCGGCTCTTTCTCTTCGCGCATCTAGGTGCGCTAAATGATCGTGCTAGTGTCATTGGGCCGGTATTCACCGAGCATCCCTTTTCCCTAACCTGCCCCTTTTTGTGTCACGAAATTCCCACCACGACTGCTTGTTTCCCACACCGAGCACGACTCACGTGGGCTTAGTAGTTTTGGCTGGATGTGTACCAACAAGGCTAGGATTTTCATCGTCCCACATGACGTTAAATTGCGCTTCCAGAACTATGTATGGCTTGATTCCCATCCTCATGGGGTACGTAGGATCGCCCAGCCACTCTGCTTCAGGCCCAGCTCAATCCTCACTCTTGGTCCCTCGACCTGAAGAGTTTCCTCCGGGGGTATGTGGTATGATTTGGACTCCAAGTCCTCATTCACGTCGGTTTCATATCTATCGCGCCACACGCTCCTTGTGATCTTTCCTTTTTCTCCACGTCCTATCATATGACGTTAAACTACAGGAGTTTGTGTGTCCTAACGCATGACACTAAACTGCGGTTCTACCCTGAACAAGTTCAGGATGCCCAAAGATCCCACTGGGAAGTGACAGATCCCTTCGTCAGAGAAGCCCTGTACCAAAGGAATGATCCATGATCAGACCGATGCGCCCATCTAGTGTGCTCCCACCACAGTGGTGTAACTACCTAAGTGTTGGATTCTGTTCGAACAAACCATCACTCCGTATTCCATGCTTTGCGTACCCCTTATTCGGACCCTTGTCCCCTTTCACGTCTGAAGGAACCCCCTAACGGCCTGGCCTCATGCCGCATCGGCTCACCTACCGTCCTGGGCCAACGTTCCGGAAGACGAGTCATGTTTGGAAGGACCCCCTAACAGTATGTATGTCTAACCTATGGTCCACCAACTGTCCTGGGCCAACGTCCCGAAGGATTGATCAACAAAATTTGTGACATGGTCTCGTGTTTCGATCATGGTCAACGGTGACCCTCATTTGTTTTCCCCATTACAGGATAATGCAGTAAGGGTACCACTTCTCCTACAAGGTTAACGGTTGTCCCTTATTGTGACGCCATCCCCACAGTGTTCCAGATTTTGGGTATCCTAATTCACACTTCCCATTTTAATCTGTTTGGACCGATTTCAGCACCCCTGGCGTTGCGCCGTTCGTTCATAAGAGCACGCAGAAGAAACGGTAATTCGGCTATCCGGAAAGATCCTTCTCCGATAAAGCCTCTCCCGTCTTTCAGAAATTCGGACTGGTAATCCAAATCCCGGATGCCCGTAGCATGATCCCCACTCCCATGTTAGGTGGGATGAGAGGGAAACTATCTCCTGTTTCTCACATCGTGCTCGACCCACGTGAGCTTGGGGAATTGTCTCCAAACGTCCCGAAAACATTGTAGGGATGTAACAAGGCAATTCAAATAGTGGAAATCGTGCGCGCTACGACATTCAAAACAATGAAAAAAATTGAATCATGAAAGTACCAATAAAAGTTTTTTTGGGTTTGTTAAAACACCCGGGGGTCGATTCCCCCCATGGACAGGTTGACCTTGTCAAAAGAGCATTGCAGCTCCGCCACCCATTGGCTTGTGGCATCCAAGGCTTGCTGCTGCTTTCTTAGCTCCCGCTCCTCCTCGGCAGCGGCGGGGCGCAATTCGCCAGTCCTGGATTTGGCCCTCTCTATGTCAGCTTGAACGACAGCCATCTTTCCAAAGGTCTGTCTCATATGCTCTTCTACCTCTTTCAGCTAGGCCTTCAACCATGAGACCAGCTTGGATTGTGCATCAAGAGAGGATGAAAGCTCGTCTGCCCGAGTTTGCATCTTTTGGACCTCGCCTTCAACCTCCTGTAGCTTCTTAATGCTGGTCGCCTTCCTCCTCTGCCAGCCCACACTGAGCCCACAATCATGCTCCCGGATCTTCATAGCTATAAGATCTTGGATGAGTGCATGAGGACATTGGGCATCCACTCCCCCAGCACACAGTTCGCACAATCGCTAGCAGAGTCTATCCATTTCGGCCAACCATTGTGCTTGGGGGTGTCCTTGATAAAGCGCGTGATCAGCTTCCACGACCGGCGGCGGACTATGCTACTGTCTTCCTCGTCGGAGGCTGTTTCGTCCCAGTCTACGCGATTGGCAGGCTCGTACGCAGGATACGCCTACAAGAAATCCTCGACAGGATATACATCTGGTGTTGAATCCGTACGACACCTGACGCCGAAGCAGGCGCGACAGGACTGGGACCGACCGGTTGATCCTCTTCCTCGGAGTCCACCTCAATGACTTCAGGTACGGCCATGCTGATGGTCCCACCAGTGATGGTGTGCGTCGCAGCTTGAGGAGATGGGGGGACTATCACCACCATCACCGGCATTCCCCTAGGAGGGGCACCACCACACATCCCGACCAGTCTTGTCGTAGCAGCCCACGCCAGTCGAAGAACTGTATGACATAGAGGGACATAAACGTTAGTTGGCATGGCCTACATTTGACAACGAGGAGACCGGTAGAGGAGACTTACGGAGATCGACCTCCTGGCGCTGCTCTTGAGCTGGTGCTGATGGGACCCCAAGTCAAGGCCCTCCGTATACTATTGGAAGGTCTGAAGATTCCGGAGGAGCCACCTCAGGCACCCTGGTCCCACCAGACGCGGAACTGGACGCGGGCATAGGCGCGGGTTCTGAAGGCCCCGCACCATCACCCGCCAAGGAGCGAGAATGAGGCCTGTGAACAAGTTCCTCCTGCATGGCTCAAACATTGGTTAGAAGCCCATAGTGACCCAATAACAAATCGTAAGGAGTGATGTTCGGAATGCTACCATGAGAGCCTCCGCGAAATCGTCGGATTCTGAGCCTCGGTCTCCGACCTCACCCTCCTCCAACGGGCTCCCTCCTCCAGCCTCATCCTCCCGAGAGGATTACTATGATTCCTCTATAAAGGGGAAGCACTCCGTCATATCGACATCCGATAACTATGGGGGGTCCGTCTGATTCAACAGTACCCTCACCCGGTCTATCATTGGGCGAGGGACACCACTGGAGTGGACTTAATCCTCCAGCTCATTCAGGTACTATTCTGCCTCCGCCAGAGACGCCATGAATCCAGCCCGAACTGTACCTATGCCCGGTAATTCTGTCCCTAGGCGATTCAGGTGGGCCCATATCTCGGGTGGGATGAGGAATTGCCTGTTGACATCCCAAATGTCCCAAGCTTCTGGGAAGACGACATCCTCTGCCATGTCAATATGACGAAGACACTTCCCTGGGGCCTGAGTGGATATCCTACGAAATCCCCTCGGTTGACACCCCTCTAGATGACCCTGCTCTTCCGGAATCACCGGATCCACCGCTGCTGCCATACCCTTGGTCGGTGCGGGTCTCACAGCTATGGCAGCCCCGATACCGCAAGAGGCCCTAGCTGCCCTCCTACCCCGACCTCGAGATAGAAGAGTCCCACCGTCACCTACCCGGATAGTTGGTTGCTTCAGAATCTCCCCTGGGTAAGTAGCCTCCCAACTGATGGCGTACTCCTTCACCAATCCGAAAGCGGCGGTGGATGGAGGCAATGCAATCCGCATCTTCCCATCTTCCATGTGAACATGAGCCACAGCTGCCTCATCACACACAGGTGCTCCTCGTGACGCACCTCCTAGTAGACCTGCGGGGTCAGCTGCTGTAGTCACCGGAACTGCCTCGCAAACCGATGTGGGGTGTACGGTTCGCAGAGTGGCTCACGGTCTATCCGTGCCACCAAAATTCCACCTCGAATGGCCAGGAGTTAAGTCCGATGTTCTTCCGTTCCCCTCCCATCATCAGTAAGTATCCCCGTCGGCAAGGGGAAGGGGTGGAAATTAAACTCGGCCACCCTCCACACCCGATACAGTACCATCAGAACGACCAGTTTGAATGGGAAGTTCCCGACCGCGTTCAGGATGGAGGGGCGAAAGTTCGATCCCGGCGGCGAAATGGGGTTTTTATACTCGTAAATCCCCCTGATGTGCATTGAGATCCACCCATAAAAGAGGTGGAAGGGCCCGCATATCCTTGGTGGCTTCTTGCCCTCACTAATATGCCGCAGCATTCTGTACAATTTGTTGAGCATCAGAATCTCCATATTGATCTGCTGCCCCATGGCCAACATCGACGCCATGATAAACAAGCTGGGTCGTACCCCCATGCTTGTATCTCTCACTGGTAGGATCCAGCCACAGATGAGAGCCGCGAGGAACGCTGCCATCCTGACTATCGGCTGTTGTTCAGTGCTGACACTGAAACCCCAAGTCTTCCATTGGATGTCCTCCAAGACCCGCCAATACGAGTGCCCCATACCCCGTTGGGCCGCCCTTGGACAAGTTAGAGGCCTCAGAGGGAACTCTCGATTCTCTGGGAAATTCAGGAAGCATCTGATCCATCATCTAAAGTGGATGTCCCTCACTGCCTCCTTGTCTTCTCCAGGGACGAGTGCCATCAGCACTGACGCCAGCCGCGACATTTGCTCCGTATCCTACCACGCGCTGATGATGGGGAGGAACTCATCATACATGTCTCCCAATATCGGAACCCCAGAAATCTGGTGGACATCCCACAGGCTGATTCTCACTTCCCCATGATGCAATTGAAAGGTATTGGTCCTAGACGACCATCTTCTCAGCAGTTCCGACATCAGTTTCTTCGGTTGGTAAATGTGGAATTGGGATGCCCATGCCGTCTCATACAACCCCACTCTTCTCAGCTCAGCCCCAAACTCCTCGCATGAGGGGCCTACCCAGTAGGCCCTGGCCCAGTCATGAGTAAAGTTGCCGCCCTGGAGCTGGTCCCACTCATTGGACCATCCCTTCTTCGAATCCTGCAAATCTGCCTTCAACATGGTGCGGTAGATGGGAGGGGACGTCTCCGGTTGCAATGGCCTCCCGTCAATATCATTCACATGGTTTTAGAGACAGTCAGTGGTGACGGGTGTGAAGTTCTCCCGCACATGACCATCAGCTGCCCTGAACCATTAGTGCTGGCATGGTGTGCTCCTGAACTAGCAAGTTGGTTCGTCCCTACTCGCCTCCGGGATGAAGACGTCATCCCGCAACCCGAAGCCGTACAATGGCAGCTTCTTGCATTGCAGATAATTTTTCTGAACCTACGATAGTAGATCTCTCAAAGAAGTGTGGTCCGAGTGGCTTCAGACCTTCTCCCCCAGGCCTGGACAGTTGGCCATCTCATCCCGACGAGCAGCATCTACAAGCACCCCCAATAGAGCCTCTTGATGGGCCATTTTAAGTCTGGCCCTCAGAAAAGAATTTTTTTCAGCTGGATCACGAAGCTCGACTGCGAAGCTGAATCGTGAAGCCGGATCATGAAGATCGGTCACGAGATCAAGCCGCAAAGTCTGGCCAAGGCCGACAAGCAAGGGTTCTCTTGCCGCGGACGTGAAGCCAGAGACCCGCGGTTCGCCGCGAAGCTCGATTCGCGGAGGGTTGTCGCGGAGTACGCGGAGCTTCGCGATGTCGAGAGCTCAAAAACTAGAAAGGCATGTAATGAAAAAAGAGGTCGACCCCCCTATTTATAGGCGGTGACCCCGGAACATCGCGACACGCCTCATCTGCGCGGAGCATCGCGGCACGCCCGGATCGGTGGCCCTGGTGAGCACCACGGGGCCCCTTCGCGTAGCGGCATCGCGAACCACCAACAATTTTAGCAATTTTCCCTCAAACTTCGACCCTTCTCCCTCCGTGGATCCATGTATGATGGGGGCATTTGTTGGCACCAAAATATGGCCCGAATGAAAGTAACGAAAAAAGACGGCGGGCACGCTGCCTCGCGAAGCACCGACGCGAAGCACCAACGCGAAGCCCCGCCGCGAAGCGCCCCGACCATCGCAGCCTCGTGAAGCTCCAGAGGCGGTAATTCTCCGCGAACACATTTGATGTTCACGAGCCGCCACGAATCTCCAGAGGCGGTGCCCTCCGCGGACGACGTTGACGTTTGCGAGTGCGCTGCGAAGCACCGGAGGCGTCGTGCGAGTTCGGCTTCACGGCGCCCCTACCCTATAAATACTGGACTCCCCCTGAGTCCCGGGGATGGACAATCCAACCTTTCGGCTTCTCCTCTCCCAAATCGCAAAGCACTCTTTGCCCCGGGAATCATGAGCTCCGCGAGGTATTTCTACTTCATGAGACGCCTCTTCTTTGTCTCGTTTTAAGCCCCTCTTCCGAGAGGGATGCCCTTCGCGAAGCTCAAGGGAATTCGTGAAGGAAGGGGATTCCCAAGGGGACCCGGGCAGCCATGGAGCACCTACTCTTCGCGAAACACCCAACCTGTACTAGTGATCCCTATGCTAAGGCAGGATCGCTCCACATCACGAAGCACACTGCTTCGTAGGACCCTGCTTCGCGAGACACCCCTTCATCGCGAGGGAGTGCTCCGCGAACACTGTTCCACTTCGCGAAGCACCTTCCCCTCACACCCATGCCCCATGCCAAGGCCAAGGCACTCCACTTCGCGAAGCACACTCCTTTTTTAGTGATTCCTCTTCTCGTGCGACCCTCCAGGATTTCATGATGTGATTTGAAAGTCCCATGGACAATACCACTCGTAGCGTTTCTTCGCCTAATTCTTCTTCGCATAGGCACGCTAACGGCTATTGCTTCTTCACATAGCCACGCTAACGTGGACCCCCTGATGGTTCGTTCCACAACCCCCCATGACCATGGCCTTACTGGTACCTTCCCTTCCCCAAGGACCAGAGGGTACCGGTTATGTAAGTCTTATGGGTGCAGAGTGAACCCACCTCGTCCGAGGTGCATCACGTTAAACTGCCAAGCACCACGTCCTCAACACATGACGTTAAACTGTGACCCGACCTCGTGCCTCTCACGAAGGGTCCCCCCCAGCTCAAACATTCTTTACACCACTCATATCCACAGGAATGGAATCACCCATCCACAAGGGATGATATCCTCCTTAATAGAGTTGCATATGTTTATGGGAGAAGGGCGACCCTAGTTCCCCAACGGATGACTCTACCTCTGCATCTCCGTACTTCCCCACTACCAAGGTCAGTGGAGGGCGTGATAGGGAATGAGGCATCTCCAACCATTGGTCCTAAATCCCTCATTCGCTGCGCTTTGTCACGCTCTGGGCCTCCATCATGGAGTAAGTCCCAACACCATGGGCCACCTAATGCGTAAGCCCCTCTTCAATGGGCCTCCACCCTGGAGTAAGTCCCAACACCATGGGCCGCCTAACGCGTAAGCCCCTCTTCGCTGGGCCTCCATCCTGGAGTAAGTCCCAACACCATGGGAAGCCTAACGCGTAAGCACATCCTCGCTTCTCAGTGATGCATCCTTCGCGAAGTGACCGTCAGGTCATTGCAACCTCTTGTTTCTCACACCGAGCATGACTGACATGGTCTTAGAGTGAGCACCGACCCTGACCCCCATCCACATCGAACTACGAGGACTTTGATCCATGTCAAGTCATGGTACGTAGGAATCCTCCATGAGGTTCAATCCACATTGCTCGGTCGTTCATTCACGTTGAGTTTCCCCCTCCTCCAGCATGACGTTAAACTGTATGCCCCCCTTTTCCCGTATGACATTAAAATGCACACCCATTTGAACTACGAGGTCTTTGATCCATGTCATGGCATGGTACGCAGGAAGCCTCCCTGAGGTTCAAGCCTAGCCGTCATTTCTTCACGTCGGGTCCCACCTTCATCCAACATGACTTTAAACTGCATTCTGGTCCAATGGTAAGCCATTGAAACTCATCCTACCTGAACTACGAGGTCTTTGATCCATGTCAAGGCATGGTACGTAGGAAGCCTTCCAGAGGATCAAGCCCACCACTCATTGGATCAAGGTCCACTTTCACATCGGCTCGCCGACAAGGCCCCACCTGAACTACAAGGTCTTTGATCCATGTCAGGGCATGGTTCATAGGAAGCCTCCATGAGGTTCAAGCCCACCCATCGTCATTTACGTCGGTTCACCTCCGTCCCGCGTGACGTTAAACTGCATTCCCCATTCCAAACTACAAGGACTTAGATCTGTGTCAAGGCATGGTACATAGGAAGCCTTCCTGAGGTGCAAGCCCAACAATCATTGGCCCAGACCGTCTCCTTGTCGGTGTGTCAAGCCCCCATTTCCCATCGGACCGAGGTCCCTCATTTACGACGGTTCGCCGACACCCACCGCCCGTCGTTTATTCACGTCAGGGTTCACTATCGTCCTGCATGACGTTAAACTGTATTCCATAAATCCTTTGAACTACGAGGACTTTGATCCATGTCAAGGCATGGTACGTAGGAAACCTTCCCGAGGTTCAAGCCCACCACTAGTGGACCCACGGGTCTACTTTCACGTCGGTTCACCGATGAAACCCTTTGAACTACGAGGTCTTTGATCCATGTCAAGGCATGGTACGTAGGATTCCTTTCAGAGGTTCAAGCCCACCACTCATCGGACCAAGGTCCACCTTCACGTCGGTACGCTGACGATGCCCCCCCCCCCCCCCTCAGGCCAAGGTCCACCTTCATGTCGATTTACCGGCACCAATCCCGAACTACACGGACTTTGATTCCCTACCACGAGGATACGTAGGAAGCCTCTCCAAGGCTCAAGCCCAACCTCACTGTCTCCCCTGCGATAGTCCCATTTAAATCCCCCTCTAATCCATTCACCCACCTATCACACATCCCGATTCTCGCCCGGACAGTCATATCTCGGTGAGACCATGTCGGTATGCTCCTCTTCACAGCCGCCCATGGGCTGGCCCCAGTATCGGCATCCCTTCAAGGGAAATCCCTCAGTCCGATCTATCCTAGCTAATGCTCTGATCGGGATGATCCGTCTCCGCTGGACGTTAAACTCGCCGCATACCCTGTGTTAAACACGGGAAGTTGAGGAAAACCTCATATATGTGTCTATGACATATAATTCCCCGCGCTCGATGTGGGATGCCTCGGGCTTCCACGCCCTCGAGAAGCCCTGTGACCAGGGATAATAGCCAGACACGCCAGGTTCCCCAGCATCCAGACACGCTACAGATGCCTCAACGTGACTACTCCCCTGACTGAAGGTTGCTGCCCTGACAGGACCCATTGGAATGTCCCGACAGAAGCAGTGTAATTAACCGGAATCCATGGAAACATGGAACTGGGAAGAGTTTCACTAACTACGTATTAAATCTACGAGGGAGACACGGACTACATAATGAGCTCTGAGTAGGAATCCACGGAGGGAAGAACCGACATCCCATCATCCCGTTTCAATCAAGGAGCAGACGTACCTGAATATGGAACGAATGCCGCCCGCCTTTGGAATGCAGGAATGCAGGGCAACAAAGTCGTGCGTCCTCCTCCGCGTGACGGACGGATGCGCGCGCGCCCCGGTGAAAGCGTCGGAAACAGTTGTACCATATTTATTATAACATAATATTTTCTAGAAGGTGCGGGATTTATTATTTTTGTTTAGATATAACAAATAAATAGAATGTGGAACAAGAAAAGGACATTGAAAATGGTGATAAAATAATTACCTCTTTTTTCGGTGTTTCCATTTTATTTGACCAAAAGGGTTTCATAGGTTGGATTTATGATCAAGAGAAGGACTATATCATAATTTTTGGGATGTTGGGGGATATTTGGGTAGGTTTGGGGAGATTTTAATGACTTGGGAGCTGTTATTTTGAGTGCAGAGGAAGCAAGCTTTTATAAGAGAGGTGAATGTCACTTTAGGAAATGTTTGAAATATAATTTTATTATAAAATAATTTTCAGTTTCTAACGGAACCAAATTGATTTATTTAGATGATAAGGCGGTTATGGGTCAACATTCACTCAAAAAATTGTTTTATACATGTTTATATCACCATATTAACCTTATATTTTAGATTTAACTATTTGTTATATACATTAACATTTATCATGTCTTCTTGTATTATTACACAATATTGTTAATTAACATACTATAGACATACTAAAGAACCAAAAGTGGTTCATTAATGGAATATATAATAATATTTAATCCCTTTGGATGAACCTTTAATATTTATGAATATTACATAATTTAATAATATAATAATTTTTTTAAAAAAATAATTTATTTCAATTTTGACACTATTTAGTATTTGGTTTTTTTTGAAAGTCATAAAAAGATGATTACATTGAAAAAAATACATTTAATAAACCGTAACAGGTCATAGTAAATTTGAAAATTATTGTATGTTATTAAAAGTCTAAATTTACATTTATTTTTATTCTTATAATATAAATTGTTTTAATCATTAATTGATAATGTAATTAATGCATCATTATTTTGTCATAAATAAATTTTATTATATGAAATCTATAATTTATAAATAAAATAACATGATTTAAAAATTATTTTTATATTTCTAATGATTATTTATAGTCGAATTTATATTATGTATAACTCTATATTAAAAATGTTTTTGTTAATAAACATTGACTTTAAAACATTTAACTCTTCTTTGAGAAAAAATATATTAAATGTCCTAATATAATTTAAGTGGATCAAAAAGGATAATATTTTTTTTCTACTGTTGATTTTTGTTGAAATACACTTATACAATAGAATTAGGATATATGTTGGGAAAATATCAATATTATTTTTACATTTAATTACATTATTTATTTTTTGTTGTTAATAAAATTCATATGTTACTATTCACCAAAAATTATTTTCATTCAAATGAACCACATTTTACCTACTTATGTCAACTGTGTCTCTCTAATTTTTTAAATTCAATTCACTAAGTCCATAAAATTACTTTTTATTCAAATATACAAATATTCCTAGAAGGTGGATAAATGTGCCAATAATGTGGGTAAAAAGACGTTAAAATGGATCAATAAAATTATATATATATAATATTATTCTAAAACATATCAAATAAATTATATATGATTATTATAAGTATTATGTATGTATTTTTACATTAAAATAAATTTAAATAAAAACAATATTTATTTAAATAAAAGTTGGTTTTATACAATAACGCATTGTTTCCAACCATTCATTTAAATTTTAACGTTTTAAGAAAAATATCAAAATTCATCCTAAAATAATATTGATATTAGGAATCCAAAAATTAATTCTATTATTCCAAATTCAAAACATATATGTTTCATTAATTAATTTAATATTAATTTCTGTTTTCAAACCAAAAATCGGGTTTTTAAAAAGTAAAATCTATAAAAATAAAGACATGTGTGTATGTCAAATTTAAATTTGAAATTACTTATAATGACCTAAATTGTATCAAATGATAAATCTATAATATAATTAAACTTTTAAACCATTCAAATTTATAATTTAACACTATAAATTATTTTGATTTAATTTTTTTTTTTCAATTAATAATTATTATTTTACACCATTCACAAAAATATGAAAGTTTCCAGAAAAACACAAAAAATTTATTGAAACTAAGTTTTTTTGTCCTGAATCTAGAAAATAAGTTTAATTTTTCATATTAAATATATAGAAGTTACAAATATTGGATTTAAAAAGGGTTATCCATTAAAAGGCAGAAAAAATGCATTTTTCAAAAAAATATTTCTTTTATTAAAAAAATTTAATTTGTTCTTATATTATGTCTAAGAAACACATAATAAGGATGTTAAAATTATATAGAGTATATAAAATTCTAAATATAGTTAATACTCTTCATATCCCCTTTTTGAAATGCTAGTTGGATAAGTTGTGGTGCGCTCGAACTCATTGTTGCCTTATTGCGCTTGTCATTGAATTATATTGAAGAAATAATGTACTATGAAATGTTTGGGTGTTTAATTCTCCAATCCTTCAATAAATTGTCTCCTAAAAATTTTAAATTGTTCTTCTATAATAAAATGTTTAACCAAGAAAATACATTTGTAGAAAACCCTAATCATAAATAGGTTTAATAAAATTTTGTCCAAATAAGAGGGAAATGGAAATAAAATAGTTTCCATCAAATTAGGATTTCGAATAGGAGAACATTGGTGTCAATTATAGTTGGAGTAAAAACATAAATATTTATATCGAGTGATTGAGGTAATCAATCACAATCACATGTAAAATTGAGGCCCTCAATGCCTTCATCTATGATTATTTAATATATAATTGGTTAAATAGAAACAAAATGTATTAGGATAAAACCTTTTTGGTTTTAGTATCCCTTACCTAATGATTATGAATTAATTTATTCATAGAATAATATTGAAGAAATATACATGACGAGTATACTTTCATCCTTCAACTAATTCCTACCATAAACTCATATTTCACTCCAAAAGATAATAGAATTAAAAAATATTCTATTCATACTAATCCTAGTGTTCCAAAAATAATAAATTTTTAATTTATTTGTCAGACTATTTAAAAAAACTAAATTACAGTAACATGGACATTACATTGGACAATAGTAGGTGATGCACCCTTGTTATCCATCAGTTGTGGGTACAAGTCTTTTGACCCTTCTAGACCTAATGGGTTTTCGTCTGACCTCTGTGTTTTCATTTTAATAAAAATAAAAAAAGTAATCTTAAGAAATTATTTAACCATAAAAATAGTATCCAAAGTCAATATTAATCCATTGAAACTTTTGACTTATCCAAAATAATTCTGTCTAAACTCAATGTCCAAAATTTATAAGGGAGGTAAACACAATTATGTTCTTTTTTTCCACGTAATAAAATTTGAATACCTTCATCGTGTATTCTTTTAAAACACAGTGATAGCCTGAATTACCATTAAACCATATTGATTACATTCATACTCCCTTATTAATTACGGGATACTATATATACTCCATATATCAAAAATGTTTTAATCACCAACAATAATGGAATAATGAAATAATTAATTAGTTTCAATATTGTCAAAAATATCAGATATAATTTATCTAAATCAATAATATCTTATTTTAAAATCACTACATCAGTTTCCAAGTCATATTAAGGATTATCTTTCCTTCATCCATGTATTTTCCAAAATTTTAACGTGCGATTGAGTCACATCTCTCAAAACCATATAATCTCAAATCCACAGTGAAATAGTAATACAGTAAAATCCTTATTTCTTCCAATAATTCATATATTCATTACATCATTGATACAACAATTAAATGAAATTAATATTTACTAACACCATAAGAACACTAGTCATTACTCTTCAACTATAGTAGTATCATAACATGATTAATATCAAATAAAATCATTGGGGTTATACTCTGATAAATAGGACATTGATTCACATAGTGTCCCAACTCCTTGCATTTGGATCATTTTACTTTTAATCATTTTTCATACCATTTCAATCATGTACATGGTGTCCATTTCTCAACACTTAAAAAACTATCATTCCCTCCATCCATTTACAAAGTCAATTCATTCCTCAATTATAACATATGGAGAAATCTTTCTCTCTGTTATTCCCTTTATCCATCATTCTCTCTATCGCCCTCTTCTTCTCTCGCTTCCCTTCAATCCCACATGACTCAGATAATTATTTAATTATCTTAATAACACTTGATGTTATTTCTTCATATGATGAGAATACATGGGAGACGATTTCCCTTATAAATGATTTCATAAGACCATGATTAATATAATAAATCTTAATTATTTTATCATGCATATTGTTGGATTTCTCATTCCTTCTACTAGGCACCATTTCAAAATGATGAAATACACAAGGATGAATCATATCATATTGTATAATCCAAAAACAATCTCCTCATTAATTGAATATTTTTACACATTTAGTCTCATAATCATAAAATAGGTTTCTTTGATGACATATTTACTCAAAAATCCTTCACAATGGCTTGTAAATAAAATGTAAATTTCCTAAGAATATATTCTGAGAGTGTCGTAACCAAGCCTGAGTCACGGCCCGTTGTCGTGAACCAGGTTACCCCAAGTCAAGCTTGAAACTCCTTGTAATATTAATCACTCCTAGTTACATTTGTAACAGAGCATCCTCTACATACTAGGATCCACATCGGGATGTATATATTGGAAAACTCCCAAAATCTATACATTTCTAAAATTCCATGATGTTATTCTATACTAACCTTCAATGTCTATTTTAGGGTAATGTTTTCTAATAAGAGTTTTTCTAAAACTAGTTTCCAAGGTTATTGCTAAACTTTATCTAATATCAATGGTAACACCCTAACCCCAGTTACCCAGAGTTGGTGCATTATTTTAAAAAATTAGCATCATTAAAAGGAATCATGACCGGAATAACTGATCGATTTAACAGTCTTCAAAACTAGATAACATTCATGAATTTTAAGTTACACATTATATCAAACAAAACATAATAAATAATACATTTATAACACCATTTTCCCATTATCATAACCTTGTATATCAACCATAATAAACTTATTGGAATCCATCAAAAATAAAACATTATAATGAATTGATTTCATATTCTCAGTAAGGGTAAATAATTTAATGAATGCAAAAATATTTTAAGCAAATATGTGTAATAAAAACAAAATACTTTGAAAAATAAAATTGGACATAATATGGAAAAAATAAATCAAACATCACCATATAAACATGATCATGGATATTGTACTAGTTGAATAATAACATGTAATAAATAATTTGATAATGAGAGAATTCATAAAGTCGAACATCATTACTACATAGTTAGAGCCTCGTGCCAATATTACACATAAAATTTTTGTCAAGGCCTTTTTACAAGACACAAATTTGTCTCATTAGAACTACAGATGAGTCGGGGGGGCTCTAGCATGCCCCACCCATCACTTACTAGGTCTAATGCATTCCTCAAATGAAATTGTTAAAACATAACATAAACATTCGTATTAAAACTAGAATTCAAAAAGCCAATACATTAGCCATAAACCATGAATAGTATTAAAATAGCACGTCCAAAGTAAAACATATCAATACTCATTCAATAAAATATGGATGATTTTATTATAATAAATCAACCTCAATCTAGAATAATACCCAGTAAATGAGGATTATATAGTTGAAAAT
Source organism: Viscum album (assembly GCA_963277665.1). NCBI lineage: Eukaryota > Viridiplantae > Streptophyta > Magnoliopsida > Santalales > Viscaceae > Viscum > Viscum album. Next base: position 1,656,129,682 of record OY728126.1, on the reverse strand, counting down.
GATCAGTAAAACTCTATGGCTGAAATACCCCTTTTCCATGAAACCATTTAAATGTCACACAATTTCTAATGGATGAAATTTAAAAGGTATTTGTTTATAAATGGGTCCCAGACCACATTGAAATTTTTTAATGTAATTTAAATTTTAATACATTCATTTCCAGATAAATAAATCCTTAAGACCATTTTGAAAACATGAACATTAATGTGAATGATTTATAAGAATTAATATTTAAAATTATAAAATCATATATTAGTTAAAGGGTACCTCAAAATAATGATTTTGGAAAATTATTTTATGAATCATGGGCATGGATAATAAATATTTCCCCGAAAATAATTACACATTAACAATCTCAGAGAATGATGAGATTGAGGATTTTCCACTAACCTTGTACATTACTTTAGTCGACGGTACATTTAACCTCTTGTATAATGATCGTAGTATGCTATTAAATTATTCCAGAACCATATTAATATTTATGATATCATATTTGATTAACTTATGTCTTTACACTACCCATTTAATAATAAATTCACATGTTAAATTAACATTTCAGGTAATAATCACATTCTTTGGCATACGTATTTTAACTTGTTATTCTTGATTGTATCCTTTAGATACTGATTTAAAAAAATAATATAAAAAATTATTTATATATCACATATATTTAGAATATAAATATTTATAATAGATAGATATATGAAATCTAAAACACCGTTTATGGATACGGTAGTCGTATGTACACCTAAACATTGTTTCTGTTTTCATAACGTATTGAAATAAAGTAAGTGAATAATATATATATATATATATAAGTGAATAAATATATTTATATATATCTATATTACCATTATTATGTCTTATATTACATACTGATTAATAATATAAATTTTTATAATCATCCTTGAATGGTGGTCGTGGAAATAAATCTCATCGTGTCGTGGAGATGGTAAGCTGTACGTACATAAGAGAAGAGATATCATTTCGTTACTATTTAAATATGAGGAATTGGATGGTATATAAATTATACAGTGAAATTATCATGTTTTATTTATTATTTATATTCATATTACTCATCATTATATCCATCCAAATAACATAGTGTTGAATAACAAATTACATCACGGTGTGGAGACAGAAAGTCGTACGTATGCACGCATGGTGTCATTATCATTCAGAGGATGGATAAAATAATGAATATGGTTGTACCATATTTATAATAACACAATGATATGTAAAAGTTAATGTGGTTATTATTTTGGTATGTAAATAGCAAATAAAGGGATAGTGGAAGAAGAAAAGGACTTTGAAAATGTTGATAAAATAATTACCTCTTCATGGGGTGTTTCCATTTGATTTGAAAAAAAGTGCACCACAGGATGGATTTATGCTCAAGTGAAGGCCTCTATGATGAATTGAGGGTTTTTGGGAGGAGGTTTGTTAGGGTTTGGTAAATCCAAATGTCTTTGGAGGTGTTATTTAGAGAGATGGGGAAGTTCCCTTTCATAAGAGATCTGAAGGTCACATTAAGAAAATTTCAAATATTATTTTATTATAAATTAATTTTCGGTTCTTAAGGGTTCTAATTTAATTTATATAGAAGATAAGGTTGGTATGGGTCTAAATACTCTAAAATAATAGGTTTTATACTGTTTAGGTCACCATTTTAACCTTACCATATAGATTTAACAAATAGTTAATTAGTTTATCTTTTTCCTTGTCTTCCTGTTTTCATACACTATCTGGTTTATAAACACACTATAAACATCAAATATAACATAATGTGGTTCATTAATGGAATATATAATATTATTTGATACATTTTACCTATCATTAAATTATTAGGAATATTATATAATTTAATATTATAATATTTGTTTAAAAAACTGACTTATGACAATTTTGAAACTATTTAGTAATTGGTTTTTGTCAAAGTAAAAAAATATGATAAATTCGACAAAAATATATTTAATAAACTATACCTTGTCATATTACCTATAAAATTAGTGGATGTCATCAAATGTCTCAATTTACATTTATTTTGATATTTATAATATAATTTATTTTAATAATACATTAATAAGGTAATTACTGCATCATTATTGTCTCATAAATAAAGTTAATTATATGTTATCTAAAAATTATAAATAAAATACCATGATGTAGTAAATATATTTAAATTTCAAATTAATATTTATAGTCAAATTTATCTTATATATAACTCTAAATTAAAAATGGTATAGTTTATTTTTCACGACTAGTCCCCAGGGGCCTGTGTCGTAACTACCCCAATCCATCCTTCCACAGGCCATGGACTGGCGACTAGCAACAAAGGCGTAAATCCATAATTGGGAATGAATTTCCTTTATAACTAAGAACCAACACATCAAATGAACAAGAAGAATCCAACTATAGGTAAAATTGAATACAAAAGAGTGCACTTGAAAGTAAATGGGCCAGTATACACACCCAACTGAACAACAAGTACAAGTAAAAACGGACAAACAATTTAAAGTAAAGAGTAGCTCCTAGATCGTCCTTCGGGGATCCTACCTAAATGGTAGGTATAGATGGACACCTCAGCACTCACGTCCATCAGTCTCCTCCATGTGCCAACTCCTCACAAGGTCCATATTTGGGTATCATCTAGTCGTGGTGATATCGGCCTCCGTCAGCATTGTCCGTCGTCTGTATCCAACACAACGACGTGTAGGCATATCTAGTGCAGGGGTAAGTATAATGATACTAAGTAGGGACCCTAAGACCTGAAAGGTCTCACAATATCCACTAAGGATAAAAAAAAGAATAAATATACAATCATAAAGAATCAACCAACCCTACTTAGGTATATGCCCATACATATACATAAGTTAACAATTTCAGCTCGACTCCAACTCTTGAGCCCAATCAGAACCCAGTCCACACAGGAAGTAAAGTTAATCACATCGATGATTATTATTAAAGACTCAACTCACATAGTTATTCCACAATATTAGAGAGATATAGAAGAATCAGTTGTAGCCACTGGATCATCTAAGCTATCAGACCCACACCGGATAGAGGACAAGCTAAGCTGTCGGACCCACACGAGATATATGCCAGCTATCTCATCTAAGCTGTTGGAAAAACAAAGGATACATGTACAACTATTCTGTAAGACCCACACAGGATACATGAATAGAAGTCAGAACTGTCGAACCCACACAGGATTCCGGTACAGTCATCATCGTCGTCGAACCCAAGGAGGATTCCAGTACAGTAGTTGTCGTAGTCGCAACCAGCTCTAATGTTCCCGCACATTGCACGTTTGATTCAGGGAGGGTCTGCTCCGTTAGAAAAGGGTTCGGTACATCAACTATCACTATGATATGAGTTGATTTATCCAGAATTTCTGTCTCATCAAAATGAAACCAACGCGAAAGACGACGCGTCAATCGGACACCCGGTCTGAGAGTTATTGACATTTCTGTTCCAGGGGTTCGGTTGGCTTTTAGGCTCAAACCATCCCAACCATACTCCAACTACATGGAAACTACTATTGGAGTATTCTAAATGTACCTTTCAACTCTAAGCCTTTCGTCTCCATAGACGGTTCGTCGATCGGACACCCGTAGCCCATGTTACAGACAAAATAGTGATTTCGGTTTAAACGATCAAGATAGGGGTCCGACCCGGTCCGCGCGTCCGAACGAACATAATGGGGATTCCCGGCCTGGTCCGAAGTGGTGGACCGACATGAAATAGTGGCCCAGCCCAAAGTGGTGGCCCAACCAAAGTTCCCCCACCCCTAAAAGGCAGCCCAACCCTACTGGCCAGGGGGGCACCCGATAGGCTGGTTGTGCATCGCCCGACCCGGTTGGCAGGGCGACACCTGGGTGGCTGGCCGTGCGGAGCCTAGCATACTGGCAGTGCTGCGCCCGGCCTAGCTGGTTGTGCTATGCCCGGTGGGCTGGTCGTGTGGCGCCTGGTCGGTTGGTCGTGTGGTGCCAGGCCAACATGTTGTGTTACGCCCGGCCAGCTGGTTGTGTGGAGCCCGGTAGGTTGGCCCAGCTGGTCAGCTGGCTACATAAAGGGATGGGGTACCGCCCCCCTGTAGTCCGTAATGGCCGGTGCGAGGTGCCATACCTTGGTAACTGTGGGACCTAAAGGATCCCACCTTGTGGAGTGCTGCTGGCGGATGGCTCAGCCGGCCACCCTCCTTCATCCACCGTGACCATTTGGTCGCAGTCCTCTCCAGCTCCACGGTGTCCGGCCCGGCCGACCGCCTCCTCACCTACACCGCGGCACGACGACGCCCCTGTTCTACTGCCCTTTCACGCGACATGAGGGATCTTCACCTCCACCGTCATGGCCCATCCTGGCCGCAGCCTTCATGTCCACCACGTGGCGCCGTGACTCTCTTCTGTCGTGGCTCTCTTGGTTGTGGTTCCTCTACGGCGCGGTGCGACGGCACCGTGCCCCTTCAGCATCCCGGTGGATCTTTCACTACTAGTTCCTCTCCCGGCCGACCCGTTTCCGGCAGCCGATGTTCCATTGTGTTTCCCTCTTCTAGTGGCACCATTGAGCCACCACCATCATCAACCAACCAAGAACCAATGGGGGTCATTGGGACCTGTTTTTTTGGCTCGTGACCTCCACATTAGGAGATATCAAAAGGCCAACATCAAACCACAATAAATGATGAGGAAAGAATATTTTATTCAATCAAAACGAACCCCTACCTTGTATTATTTGATAGCCTAACAGAGTCATGGGAAGGAGCCGTCATTCTATTGATGTCGGGAAGAGATGATGTCTTCTTCGGTGACATTATTCATGGGTAGAATCTTCCCTTTCTTGCCCTGATTGGAGAGGGAGAAGACGGCATTGTCATTCTTCATTGGAATGTGTCACTCTCCAAGAACTCCAATGCTCTCTCAATAGATTATTCCAACCCCCCCAAAAAATAAAGGATTGTCTTATTAAATATTTGGAACAAAACCACAAAGTTGTGCTTAATTAAATGTTGTGACTCATTTAATTATGATAAGGAATGGTTCAAATTCAAAATATTATAGGTGGTGAAAGGTTCTAATTAATGAGGAGAGTTTTCCAATTAATAAAGGGGAGTTAATGGGGGGGGGGGGGGGGTTTAAAGGGGAGTTGAAGGTTCTGGTATTCGTTTTGGCCCCTCCACACAATATCCTTCCATGGGAGGTTATGTGGGGTGGGGGTCCACATCCATCTCTCCATTGGAGAAAATAACCACCACTTAAAAATTATGTCACACAAAATTTTTAATTTATTGAAAAACCCCATGAAAATAACTTCTCCTCCTAATAAAACGCAACTACGGTAAAGGTCCCCTTAAGAATATACCGACGCTGCGAGTTCATCGATGTCCTCGGTTTTCAATTCCGAGCACTGGTTCAAAATATATAAAATCCCGCTCTTACGTCTATTTAATGAACCAGAACAGAACTTCAAGAAATTTATTCAGGGCACACCGGGCCTCAGAATCAGGTGCCGTCAGAAACTTAGGACTCATAAAATTCCCATGTATTTGTGGAAAAGCATTTCAAAGGATTTAGGGTCTTTACATTAGACCCATATCTGGGATTTATGTCCACATATTCTACAACACACACTAAGGGAAAAAATGGGGGTACTGAGCACACATCTGAGCCTCTCGATCCCATGTTCTCTCTTGGAGGTTCTCATGCTGCCAACGAATGCACACCAGAGAAATCGACCATCCACGCGGGACCTTCTCCTGTCGATCCACAATCTCCACTTGAACCTACGTTAAAGTTGCCCTGTCATCGATTTCCAGCTCCTCGTGGTCGATGATGTGGGATGAGTCATGCATGTATCTCCTCAGCTGAGATACGTGGAAGACGTCGTGCACCTGGTGCAACTGAGGTGGAAGAACCAGGCGGTAAGCCACCTCACCTACCCTGCGGAGGACCTAAAAAGTTCTGATTAATCGCTGAGATAACTTGCCACCTCGGCCAAATATACATATACCTCCTTAAGATGATACCCATAAGAAGACGTGGTCACCATCCTCGAAATCCAGAGGTCTCCGTCTCCTGGATGTACCACTAAATGAGATGTGTGGAACTCTCTCAACACTTCCTCCTAAAGTGACACTGGTACCATCGAACATTCTTTGAAGAGTATGGTGTGCTTCCCACCTTCAAAAAATCCAAAAGGTGTTTGTCATGTGGATATATAAGCACGCTATTTTTCATAGTCAGTGTTCCCATGCCGCGCCTCCCTGGCTCACTAAAAAATGTGGGGGAGTGACAGTAAGAGACTGAAGAAATGTTGCACCGCCCAATCCACAAATTATATCTTCAATGTGGCCAGTTGCTCTATCGCCTCTCCTAGCAGCTGAATTCCTATTCTCCTACTAAGAGAATCTACTTCTATGTTCCCATTCATAGGATTATAGAATATCTCAGAGTCATATCCCTGGAGGAACTCGAGTCATCGTCGATGTCTCATGTTGAGATCCTTCTATGAGAAGTTGTACCTAAGACTCTAGTGGTCAGAGTATACTGCAAAATGTTTTCCCATAAGATAGCACTGCCAGAAGATCAAGGCAAAGACCACTGCTGCTAACTCCAGGTCATGGGTAGCGTAGTTCAGCTCATGATGTCTCAACTGCCGAGAATCATATGTGATCACTGCTCACCCTTGTATCAGGACACACTCATGTCTGTTCTATGATTCATATCAATAGACTACGTACCCTAATCCTTCCTCTAGAAGCCTCGGGATGACCGCACTAGTCAAACTCTGAGTAATCTCTTGAAAGCTCTTCTAGCATCTCTCTGACCATATGAATGGTTTCCCCTTTTTCATCGTGGCTGATAGTGGTACATCAACTCTGGAGAAGTCTGGCATAAAGTTATGTCTGGATGACTCCTGAGTGATCGACTGCACCCTCTTATACATGATTCCATCCTGTGATACCTGGGTTTTCCATTTCATAGACCAAGGAAAATCTCATTGAAACATTATAGATAAACCACAACCATTTTGCCTAATACAATCAATCTATGTATGAACTGTGGTTGCCCAGTCCATACACAAACTAACGTCGTAAGGCCTCAATGCTGCCACTATGATGTTCCTACCAAAACTATTGCCTCAAGGGTCAGATCACACGGTCGGCATAAGTGTGATTATCATGTATCCTCCCAAAGTTATCCCCAGATGAGAGGGTCAAGTCAACGTCTTAGCCAGAAACACTAGGTCTGGGACAATATTCGTTGAAGGAAGGGATTATTGGTACCTATGTCTATTGATACAGTAGCTAGTAGTAGACACAGACCGTACCTAAAATCATTCATAGATCCCTTTGGTCACACTCCTTGACCGAATACTGCTACTCTCTTCCCATTCCCTCTAGCTCCATTATCCTAGAAGGGACTTCAAAGGCGGGTATTTGTAACATGTCGAAATGTTCACCACCTCATGCTGCTCTCCTAGCTCTGCTTCCTTGTTTGACGCCCTACAGATTCATCTATTCTTAACACTTCCTCTTCCTGAAACTTCTCACATTCCCAAGTCTCTGTGACTGAAACCAATTTCATGCTTTCCAACAGTTATAATTCACTGGTTGTATCCGCTCATCCAATGATCATTCAACCACAAAGGATCTCTCTAGCACCCTAACATAAGTAGGAATTCATAGAGGAAAATGTTGTGGCTCAGATATCCATAAACACACCTTTCTCAGAGGTCCATGCTCTCTATCACTGATCGAATCATATTAATCGAGTACTTGGAATGATCGGTATGCCTCGATTAATACTCAGCTACTGACACATCATCCTGCTGAAGCTATATAAGCTCTAGAAAACTCTCAGCCACCTCCTCAAGCCAGTCCTCTGCCACCAATGGGTCAGGATCGCCTCAGAACATGAGGGATATATTGTGCTAAAAAACTTGTAAGGAACTAAGACTATAAGTTACCTCTACCGATACTGCCAGTAGTGTCTGTTGACCAACGAGTAGTGATATAGATGAACATTGCCCGAAGGTTCCATCTCAGAAAATGGTCCAAGTACCGAAACTTCATCATTAAACGGACCATCCTCATGGTCACTCACTGAATAATATTACTATCTATGATCATCATCTCCTCTACTAGTGTCTCAACTAGGAAAAAACTCTAATAAGTTCCTCTATCCAGTCCTCTACTACCTGGGAATCATTCTCACCTCGAATCCTCATAGGCCTCTGCCGTAGGAACTCGTTGCAACGCTCCCAGTCGGTGTGCATTGTCCGCCAGTGCGGCTGGGGGTATCTACATCCCTACGAATGGTGGTGCTGCTGGTACACCACTTGATGGTTCCAACTTAGAAAGAGGGACCTAAATCAAAGCCTCGTCGCTCGATGGGCCATATTCGAGTACTCTCTCAGGAACCCTAGCTGGTTGTCTTCGTAGTGACATCCGAATAAGGAACATGTGCACCACGGTCAAAATGTTATACCTAGTGATCTGACTCAATGATACCACAAATGAAACTCTTGAAACACACACGCAATCAGTGTTTTCATGCTCTGAGTCCGAAATCAGAAGTCAGGGTCCTCGTGTATGGAAACGTCGGCCGCCGCACCAACACTGGACTCCCTAGACTGAAACCACAATCAATAAATTTAACACTATTGCTTTATAGAAAATAATATCATAGTCCTAAGTTCTGTGGTTTAACTGAGTACTTTAATACCAATTTGTCACAACCCGTCCCCTGGGGCCCATGTCGTAACTACCCAAAGCCAGCCTACATAAGCCATGGGATGGAGACTAGCACCAATGGGGAAAATCCCTAACATGGGAAGGAATTTCCATTATAACTGCAAACAAGCACAACCAGTGAACAAGAAGATGCAAAATCTATGTAAAACGGAATACATAAGAGTGTGTTAGAAAGTAAATGGGCCAGTATACAAACCCAACTAAACAAAAAGTACAAGTACAAAGGGAAAAACATCTGAAAGTAAAGAGCATCTCCTAGATCATCCTTTGGGGTTCCTACCTGAAGGTTAGGTACAGATGGAAAACTCCGAACTCATGCCCGTCAGTCTCCTCTGTGTGTGGACTCATCACAAGGTCCGTCTCTGGGTACCTTCCAGTCATGGCACTCTCGGCCTTCGTCAGTGTTGTTTGTTGTCTGTATCCAACACAACGAGGTGCAGGCATAGCCAGTTCAGGGGTGACTATAACGATACTCTGTAGGGACTCTGAGACCCAGAAGGTCTCACAATATCCACTAAGGATAAACAAAAAAAATAAAGATACAATCATGAAGTATCTAACAACCGTACTTATGTATATGACTATACATATACCTATGTTACAAATTTCAGCCAGGCTCCAACTCTCGAGCCCAATCACAACCCTGTCCACACAGGAAGTAATGTCAATCACCTCAATTATTATGACTGAAAGACTCAACTCACACATGTATGAAACAATTGTAGAGAGATATAGATGAATCAGATATAGCCACTGGATCATCTATGATGTCAAACCAACAAAGGATAGGGGACCAGCTCAGCTGTCGAACCCACATAGGATACAAGCCAGCTATCTTTTCTAAGATTTCGGACCCACACAGGATACATGACCAGCTAAGATGTCGAACCCACACAGGATACATGCAAACTATCTCGTATATCCTTTCAGACACACACATTATATAGGACCATCTATTCTATCAGACCCACACACCATACAAGAACAATAGTTAGAACTGTCGAACCCACATAGGATTCCAATAGAGAAGTAGTCGTCGTATAACCCACGGAGGATTCTAGTACAGTTGTTGTCGCAGTTGCAGACAGTTCTAGGTTTCCCGCACAAATCCTACTCAATTCCGGGAGGGTCCGCTCCTCGAGAAAAGGGGTCGATAGATCAAATATCACAATGTCATCAGTTGATGTATCCTGAAGTTCTGTCCCATAAAAATGAACGCAACATGACCGACGTCGCGTCAATCGGATGCCCGGTCTGAGAGTTTTTAACATTTCCATTCCCAGGGCCTGGTTGGTTTTTATTCTCTAAACAACCCTAATGTACTCTAACTGAATCAAAACCACATGTGGATTATTCCAAAAGTACATTTCTTCTCTAATCCATCCTTCGCCACACACAGTTCGTCAATCGAACATGCATAGCCCATGTTAGATATGAAGTAGTTATTTTGGTTTAAACGGTCCGGACAGGGGTCCGACCCGGTCTGCGAGTCCGACACCTTTCGTGGGTCAGACCCGAACAGATGGGGCGGCCCAAACCAATCCAATGTGGTGGCCCAACCCGATGTGGTAGCTCGCCACGAAGTGGCGGCCCGACCCGATAGGCCGGTGGGCCTTGGGGTGCCCGACCCGACTGGCTGGTGGGCCTTGGGGCGCTCAGCCAGTGGGCCCTAAGGTTCCCGACCAGGCCGGCTATGTTGTGCCCGACCGGTGGGCCATACAGTGCCAGGCCCGGCTGGTTGTGACGCGCCCGACCGACAGTTCGTACGGTGCCTGGCTTGCCAGCTCGCTGCGTTAAGGGAGGGAGTACCCCCCATTGTTGTCTGTAACAGCCGGGGGGAGGCGCCAGCCATTGGTAACCACCAGACCTGAAGTGTCCTGCCTTGTGGAGTGTAGCCAGCAGCAGGCTCAGCCAGCCACCCTCCTTCATCCTCCGTGGCCATTTGGTCGCGGTCCTCTCCATCTCAACGGCATATGGCCCGGCCTGCCACCTCTGCACCTCCACCGCGGTGCGACAATGTCGAGACTATGCTGTCCTCCGCGCGGCGTGATAGAATCGCGCCTCCACCACCACGGCCCGTCATAGCCGCAGCCTTCGGCTGCACTGCGTGGCAAGACATCACTGCCTCCCTCTTCTTTCATGGCCCCCCCTGGACGATGTTACTCTCAGGCACAGTGCGACGACACCATGCCCCTTCGGCGACGTGGTGGCTCTTGCGCCACCGGTTCCTCTTGCGGTCATCCTACTGCAGGCCATCGATGCTCCACTTCGTTTCCCTCTTCTGGTGGTGTCGTTGCGCCATCGCCAACATCAAAAAACCAACAACCAATGGGGGTTTATTAGTCCATGTATGTTCAGCTCGTGCCCTCCGCGTTAGGTTATAAAAAAAGGCTGACATCAAACCACAATAAATGATGATGATTGATGAATTAATTCAATCAAAACGAACCCTTACATTTTATTCGGTGATCTCCTGACAGAGTCACAGGAAGGCAGTGTCGTTCTGTTGACTTCAGGAGAAGATGACATCAGTGACAATGACATTCTTCGTGGGTAGCATCTTCCCTTACATGCCCCAATTGGAGAGGGGTAAGATGGCGTCGTCGTTATTCGTTGGAATATTTCACTATCCATGAAATCCAATGATCTCTCAAAAGATTATACCATCCCCAAAAAAAACTAAAGGATGGTTTTATTAAATAATTGGCACAACACCACAAGGATGTGCTTAATTAAATGTGGTGATTCATTTAATTAATGATAAGGAATGGTTCAAATTCATAATATTAGAGGGGGTGAAAGGTTCCAATTAATGAGGAGAGTTGTCCAATTATTAAAGGGGAGTTAATGGCGGGTTTAAATGGGTGTTGAGGGGTTTGGTATTCATGTGGGCCCCTCCACACAAAATCCTCCCATGGGAGGTTATGTGTGGGGGGGGGGGGGACTTCCAACTCCCCTTTAGAGAAAATAACCACCACTTAAAAATTATGTCACACAAAATTTATAATTTATTTGAAATCCCCAACTAAAATAACTTCTCCACCCGATAAAACACAACTGCGGTAAAGGTCCCCTTAAGCGAATACCGACACTTAAAGTTCATTGGTGTCCTTAGATTTCAATTACAAGCACCGGTTCAAAAGATATTAATTCTTTCTCGTACGTCTACTAAACGTACCTGAACAAAACATCAGAAAATTATTCTGGGCACATAGGGCCTCGGAATCAGGTACTGTTAAAAACTGCAGACTTGTACAATTCCCCTGTATTTATGAAATAAATTTCCATAGGATTTTGGGACATTACATTACAAACATTTAATTTAACACTTTTAACACTTCGTTAAATAATATATTGTAAATGTCCTATATCAAAGAAGATCATATTTTTGTTCTAAGGTTTCTTTTAGGTAAAAATACCCTTATCCAATTTATTTATGATAAAAATTGGGGTAATTTTAATATTTTTTCCTTTAATTAACATATTTACTTTTAACCATCGTAAATAGAATTCAAAATTAACTATTCAACAAAAATAATTTTCATCCTAATGAACCAAATTGTAAATAATTATGTCAACTAGGTCTCTTGGATTTTTGGAATTAAATTCATTAAAGTGATAGAATTATGTGTTATGAAAATTTGAAAATGTGCCTATAAGGTGGGTAAATGTTCCTAGATTGTGGGTAAAAAGACGTTATATGGTTCAATAAAATTTTATAAATATAATATTATTATAATATGAATCTGATAAAATACATTGGACTAATATAGGTATTGTGTAAAAAATTATACTTTAAAATCAATCTAAATAAAAGTAATCACTATTTAAATAAAATTAGTGTTTAAAAAATAACACATTGTTTGTCACTATTCATAAAAAATTGAATGTTTTCAAAAAAATACAAAAAATTCAACCAAATATAATTTTGATATTATGAATAAAAAATAAAGTCAATTTTATCAAATTCAAAACATGTATGTTTCATTAATTATTTTAAGATTAACTCTCATTGTCAGAACAAAAAAACTGGGTTTTTTAAAAAGTAATATCTATTAAAAGATTGACATGTGTTTTTATAAAATTAAAATGTAATATTACATATAATGAAAAAAATTGTATTAAATGATAAAAATATTATCTAATAATACTTCAAACCCATTCAAATGTATAATCATAAACTATAAATTATTATAAATAAATAATTATTTTCAATTAAAAATTAGTATTTTTCACTACTCACCAAAATATGAAAGTTATTATAAAAACACAAAAAAATTATTGAAACTAAATTTTTATGTCCCGATTCAAAAGAAAAAGTTTATTTTGGACAGATTTATTATATAAAAGTTTCAAATATTGGATTTAAATGGTGTTCTATATTAAAAGGAGGTAACTTTTCAGTTTATATAAAATATTTTTTATCTGAAAAAATAAAATTTGTTCATATATAATATCTTAGAAAAAAATAATATGGATGATAAGATTTTATAGAGGATATAAAATTCAAAATGCAGTTAATAATATTCATAACCGCTTTTTGATAGGTTTTTTTGTTTAGTTGTGGTGCGCTTGAAATCAGTGTCGCGTGTTCTGCACGTTATAGAATTATTTTGATGAGATAATGTAGTATGAAATCTTGGGGTAGTAACGTTGTATTTAAATATAAATTAATATTTTTTTTGAGATTCTAGATGTGCCCCTCAACTCAATTATAAAAGGAAACCTCCTCCCCCACCACTTCACTTAACATTGAGCCATAATTATCATCCATAACCGGCCCTTTTCTCTTTTACGAATACCAAGTTAAATACTAGTGGTTATGTACTTTTTAAAGGAAAACTCTAGTGTTATAAGATGATATTTATTGGATGCACGTCGATAAGAGGTAATGTCCTATATTTATTCTTTCAAACCTATTTCATCTTATAGTTTCTCTTCATGAGTTGTTTCATTATAAAGTAATAAATCCATATCAATTATATAAATAGATGTTATATTTTTTATGGAACAATAATATTTAATTTTCATTCCATCATATAAAATATGTAATCACCACATTTGTGTACATATAGTTTACAGTCTTAATTACGTGGTGTAATATATTTTTCACCACCACTATAAATTGATGGGTTTAATGATGTAAATATTAAGTACATACTATTTTTATAACATTATATTGATTCTGAAGAGTTATACCCCATTCACATCTATCATTCTATAATTATGGGAATGATATCTCCATTCGTGCGTACGTACCACCCACAAATATCTGTGATGCGATGTGATTATATCTACCTGATATTCATTAAATATTGATTATTTAAATGTATATAATTAATAAATATGATATATATAATGTGAATATAATTTTTCAATGATATTAAAATGACCTATGGAGGGGAATCAGAACATATTTGAGAAAACATGCATAACCAAATGAATCAGTTAACAACTGAATGATAATTAAAAACGAATTATTATTAATAAATGGATGATAACATTATCATATATGATATAAATAAAAAAATATAAATCAGAAATAATTCAATTATTTTTTTAAATAATTATACAATTGGTTCATGTACATACAATGGAAATCAGAATTAAGAATTACAGGATAATTTCACAAACTCATTATTATCCAAGATTGTATGTACATAAGTATTTATTGGTTATATTTATAATTCATGTCAATGATTACTAAATATTTAATAGTATATCTATTATCCTAAAATTTTTTAATGGAAATTTTACCCATTGTTGAATTTTTATTATGTGGTATAAATGGAATCCTTTGATCTTATTCAATACGCGGTAGTTTGTGACTTTTTTTTATAAGTAAGAGGATAACATATAATATAGTTCTTTATATGTAGTGAACAAAAATCATAATGATTAATTAATTTAATTCATAATTTAAATAATTGAAACTTAGATAAAATAAAAATACATTTTCATCAACAAAATGGTGAAGTCATAACATCTAAAAATTACATAATCAATAAATAAAATTTTCCATCCCTGGAAATTTGGTTTTCCACTAAACATGGGTTGGAATTTTCCATGAATAGGGAATGGTAAAACTTACAATTTTATAGTCCTGTATTTGATACCTAATAATTATATAAAAAGAAAATATAACCCCTTTGATACATTATAGTTTCATACGGCCCTGAGATCCACTGAATAGTTCCCTGGGATGGTGGGCCACAAGACCTCAAGCCCATATCTACGAATACACCAGGCTTCTGAATAGCAATGAGGGACTTGTGTTTATCCATGGGGAGATTTTTCCATCATTTTTCAGAGTATGAAAAGTTGTAAAAAAACAATACATGTAGGAAACATATATTAGAAAATACATATGTGACATAACAACAATTAAATCCATGCAAGAGAAGTGAATAAATACAAAAAGTAGAATAAAAAATTTGATTGAATCATGATAATGATTGTATGTAAAATTTATACAAAATATGTGTACATAGAGCTAGGTATAAAAGTATATAATACATGATATAAATCTATTATAAAGGAATAAATATATATAATAATTATCTCATGAATAGACATGGTCATATACCATGTACTCAATCCTAATGATGGTACCAAATCAAGCATCATAAGTTTCATGGTTCATTTTATAAATACCAATGATCATTAAAGCTGGTTGGGTTCGAAGGGGGGCCCAAGCATATTTAGAGATAAAAAAATAGTAGTTCCCCATCCACAGTGTCTAGGCCAATCGATTTCGTGAAATAAAAAAATAAATGTGTTCCGATATATAAAAATATTAGAACATAACAAATGTAAATAATGAACACCTCAATTTGGGTTCCTATATGTACACACAATTGATACCACATGCTTAAACCTAGTACACATGTCTGAATGTTTTACATTAGAATTACATAACATATACAAGGACTAATGTAAATATGCTGACTATGTTAGTCCAACCCCAAGATTATGATTTATATTTGATGTTAAAATTTAATATATTTATATAAGAATGATCATAATGTAAAATTAATACATAACACATGAGTAATGAATCACTCAACACATAAAATCCAAGGGTATATTCCTGATACCATCCATTTAAATCTAAAAAAATACCCTAGGATCGCTATGGGTGTGTCGGATATATCCAATACCCCTGATTTCATCCACGACAACACATTGGGAATCCCTTCTATCACTCATTGTATGGGGATCTATGAGTCTATATATATTATATTAGATAGGGGACATGGAATCACTTGTTCCATAGATTATACATCATTCCAAAAAGTTCATCTTATGTTTCCCCTATAGGAAACCACTATCACTCAGGAGTATATGTAAAACATCTCGGATAGCCCATACATGAAAAGAACATGTACCACTCCCTAAATGACAGAAAGGTTAAATCAAGAACAATGAGACTATCCATATCATCATTAAATGGGGATCTATGTTATTTTTGCACCCATAATATGTGATCCATGGTTACCAAGTACATATCACAAAGCATATCATTTATATAGTCTTATACCATTACTAAATCACCTCAATATAATATTATCATATTTAATATATCTATGAATTTTTTTAAAAAAATCATGGCATAGTTTATATAAAAAAGGAACATGGCATTGAAAACTTATAATCTCATTTTGTGAATGAAATTTCAATAACACAAGATAACAAGATAGACCAAGCATTGAATATAGGTAAAAAATGGATTTTGAAATAATGTATGGTGTCTAACCAACATGCATATGATATAAAATGAAATACCCCTGGAAATAAATGTAAAGTATCAAGAATAATAATTTAAATATAAGGATAGAGGAATGAACCTCAAGGGACCATCTCATGGGCAACCATTAATTAAACTTAATTTTATAAATCAATTCATTTAATAAAAAAGGTATAAAAACATTATAATTATCTATTAATTGTGTAGGATGATGTCCATTAATATGGTCACACCCAAAGGGGTGTCCAACAGTAATTAAAATGACCCACTAATGTATTTTGAAATATAGAGAAGTCACATAAGAAATCAGAAACCACATACATTAATTTGTTAAGAACATTAAAATCATTGTAGGATGGTTATGATGTGAGGAACAATGGATTGTTCCTTAAATAATGAAAAAATGTGTGAAGGGGACCTAAAAAACCTACCATGTTGTAGTAGCGCTCAACTCATATGTTGTCAATCCTTGATTCGACCATGAATTGATAAAGTTAAAGGTTGTTTCATATTCAATGAAAATATGTGAAATGAAGTCACATAAAAATTTAACAATGGATGGAAGTTGAATATTAAATAGAGTATTGTGGATATATCACCGTATCTAGATGAATCCAATGATTTTTATGGAACGATAAATGGACACCAAAAAAAGGGATAGATAGAAACCCCCCAGATGAGGGTAGAGGAAGACACAACCATTGTGTAGAGGAAAATCACTCTATAAATGAGAGGGGATGAATAAAGGATAGTTAGAAAACATTATTAAGGAAATATTGGTATTTTACTAACATAGTGTGGTTCAAATGGTTTGGTCAACATATTTGTCAAGTGGTGCTCCAACAATGAATCGTGTTCTTATTTTAGGGGGGAAACATCGTGGTTTAAAGAACTATCTAAAAAATCATGCCCACAGTATGTGAACACCCCACTACCCAATACCATTAGGCAGTTTCATGGAAATATGGCCTAGGTTCATGGTGATAGAAAAATAGTTTGGCATACAAGTTCCCTCAATTAATAACTACACTGTTTTGGAAAACCATGTGGGTTAGGATATACATTTTCATAAAACCATGTGACAATGTTCGATTATTTACATTTCAATTATTTTGGCATAATATAATCCCCAAACAAACCAAAGAACTCCTCTTGATATTTATGAATCGTTACCTGGTCCATTTAATACAATTTATAAAAAACAATTAATAGTTCATGCCTTTGAGAAAATTTTGGATTTTAATGAAGGATTATGTTTCAGATAAGGGATATGGACCTCATTATTGATTTTGCAGCTTGGTGATTGAGAATATGTTTTATGATTGTGCTACCATGGGGTATATAATCCAGGTCTATTTGGTTTACGTTGTATCTATTGATTCTTATATTGAATTTTTTTATGTTTGACATGTATCGACATCTCATCATGCCATTAAATGAATCATTACTATTGGTTCTATTGTTTTTCCATTTCTTTCCCAATTGTGTGATATATTTTTACCCTTATCTTTTACACTAATTGTGATATTTATATTATTTATTTCAACTTCTATTTAACATTATTCTAGGGGTTATAGCCTCCCCATTATAATTATTACACTACATTGGTAGTTGACATCCTTTGACATATGAGGAGTTATTATTGATGTCAATTGAAAAACCCTTTCCATGCTTGATTTATAGTAGAGGATTAATGGAATTTATAGTGTCTAATCAAAGAAAAAAGTTATTTAATATATTTTATTACTCTTTTTTTAAGGTATAAAAGAAAACTATGATGTGTTGGGATTTGGAAATGGGCTCGTGAATGGGAATAACTATCCTAGAAATGGGG
Organism: Viscum album; assembly: GCA_963277665.1. Lineage (NCBI taxonomy): Eukaryota > Viridiplantae > Streptophyta > Magnoliopsida > Santalales > Viscaceae > Viscum > Viscum album. The sequence goes on along the minus strand of OY728126.1, from coordinate 1,656,111,346 downwards.
GAAAATACATGTGTTAGAGAATATATTTCTATTTATATTTCTCTATCGATAAAATTTAATTTATTTCACCTTGGGTGTTCTCAAGCTATGTGAGGATGTAATTTTTTGATTTTTTGGTTGAGGATATTTATAATTGTGGCCAGGAATGGGGAAAGTTGGGTATTCATTCCTTATGAGTAGAAAAAAGGGATATGCATTAACATGGATTTTTCATGATAGGGACATATACATTTCATGCGATATATACCTTGTTTTATGAATTGTGATATAAGATATATGTCATTTATAAATATTGAAATAAACAAATTGATTTAACTTGTTCGAAAATTGGTAATCCATGGGGTAGAGAGAACATGCATTAATGGATTTCAATTGATGTCAGATGTTATGGTTTACATTGATATAAATAGTGTTATAAGGAGTGTTTTTTTCTATTAGATAATGTGACTCATTTTTGTTTATGACTTATGCATTAGGATAGTGGATATCATAATGCTCTTAATGCTTCTAAATTGTATAATCATGTATCTATTTTGGTTTAGATGACCATTCAACTTAATGCCTGCCTCATGATGGTTATGTTTCCCATGAAGAAAGAAATTTTATTTATTTTTTCTTTTATATTTAAGCTGATGATTGACTTATATCTATGTCAAACAACTATCATATCTATGGATGGAGTTTCTGAGGTATCCATGTTCAGAATCAATTCAATCGAGGTGATCATTAAGCATATTGAGATTATTGTATATTTGAGGAAGATTCCAATATCGTATATGATCTATTTCCAAACCATGAGTATGCAGTATAATCATGTGGTTGGTGGGAAGCATGAGGAGTATATTGGAGGGAAATAAAAATAATGTTTCTAAAAAATATCTATCCCAACATGATGAAGGATCCTAATATTCATGAGTTCATAAACATGACTTAAGTGGGAATATCCGGGTTGTACTCTATGATAACATTCACCGCAATACAACACATTTACACATTTTAGTACTTGATGAGGTCTCTATACTGAAACATTTCTATAATGGTCATTAATGTGAGATTATGATATTTTTGAATGTTTTTAGTTAGTACTGTTTTGATGATGTGATGTACCAGGATCTCATTATGGAAGGGATTCTCAGAGAGTCCATGAGTAGAGGCCCAGATTTTTTTGAAGGGATAATTGAGAGCCCTTTTTTATTGCAAGAATCAACACTAAGATATTTTTCACAATGTAGGTAGTGGGTAGAGAAGTTAGGGTATTCGAAAACCATCTTAGTACTAGGTCATGTTGTAGTGATATCAGTGTATAATGACACACCACATGAGGGCTTAATGTCATTAACTAGAATTGGATAATCGAACCTACGAAAGGATGGGTCATGTACTGATGTTTTGTAGGGGCATATAGAATAAGAGTAGGGTCGGTAAATATGTGTAGATTATTTTGGTAAGGGCTCAGCTACTCCTCACCAAACATGTAGCAAGAGTAACAAAGTATACTCTGTTTGAGTAAGGGGATGTTTTATTCCTGTGAAGGAATGTCAGTATGTGGTTGATATAATATCACATAGGATTCTTACTAGATCTTAGGATGTATTTTATTTTCAACATAACTTTATGTAGAACACTCTGATAATTTTAAATACATGAACTTCTACTTCCAGACATACGATTCTTTTATTCTCAACCCTTTATTTAAAATTATTTGATACATTAGAATCACAATCTTCTTCCTCTATTAATTTAAAATTGTTACAAGTAGATGTGAAAAAAATATGGTGTTTCAACAATCAACACTTATTTAATAGTCTGTATGATAATATTTTACATTTTATGTAATGTTCTCTATATATTTATTCTTTTTGTTTCATCTAGGAATCGTTTGGGATGAATGTCGAAGCATAAAATTGATTCTTCGTATTTATTGGACAGTTCTACACCATGAAACTATCAATTATATCCAATATATAGTAACTTTTCAATATCCATAATGATGTATCTATTCTACCCCGAGTGAGTTGAATCTTCATGATGGTCTTATAGGACAAGTTCAATATATATTTGATAGTATCATGCCATAGAAAATTGACACATCTCTAGATGATGATGAATTGAAATAGTATTATTTTCATCTCATTTTAGATCAGTTTCTGGATGTCATTCCTAATTTTTTCTATACCATACCATATTAGAGAGATATCATGATTATGATTGAGTTAGTGTCAGGTGATGACATATTTTATAAACTGCCTTATATAATGGAACTAAAATAGAATTAGGTGATTAAGGATCTGTTGAATGATATAAAAAGAAAGGGCATCATACATCCTAGTACGTATCCACTAGGTTTCTAGTTACTTTCATCAATAAGGCATTTGGGAATTTGTGTTTATGTTTGAATTACCATTTATTGAACCAGATAATAGTAAAAAACTAATATCTCATTTTGTGTATAAATGAACTCATTAATCAATTGATAGGTTCTAAAATATTATCAAACATCTATTTTAGATCAATATACCATCATTTTACAATGATAAAATTAACCAATCCTTAGAATTATTTTAAAATTTTTTATGGATTTTATGAGTTTGTAGTTGTGTCTTGGGTTTGACAAATGTAGTAGATGTTTTCATGGAATTAAAGAAACTAATCAATCGTCATTTTCTCGATAATAATGTTGTGATTTTTTTGAAATGTTAAAATAATCTCATTCAATTTATTGTAATTCCAAAGGGTTGACATTTTCTAGAGTACATTAAAAAATCATTAAATTATTTCAATTCTATAAAAATGCATTATCTAGATTGCTAAAGTACAGTTCTTGGGATATCTCAACTCAGAGGAAGGATTTTCAGTGGACATTAAGAAGGTTTCAGATATAGTGTATTTGGACTAACCCATATAAATACATAGATATTCAATGTTTTCTAAGTTTTAATGTTATTACCAGCCCATTATAGAACACTGATATCATTTTGAAGTACTGATGTTAGGTATGACTAATAATGGGTGGTGTTTTTTTATCATAACCATGAAAAGGATCTATTAAATTGGGTAAATAAAGTCTTACCATAGAAGTTATTCAAAATTCACAGATTTTAAGTAAATCATATACCATTTAGTGACCTTAATTCATAGTTAGTATCATATCAGTTTTTATGTATTAGGATAGAGGGGTTACTTATAACTCTATACATTTGAGAACTGTTGAGAATAATTTCTCTACATAGGATCTAGATATTTATGTGGTGGTGAATTCCATGAGATGTTGGAGACACTAAATTGTGGGATATAAATATATAGTGTACATATACAATAAGAGAATTAAGAATAACCTTATGTAATGGGACCCAATCCTTCATCATAGTGGTTGGGAATAGTTCTTATAGACATTCGTCACTAACATTGATTTTATACTAGGGAAGGGAATCATTTTTTTGATGTTTTGATCCAAAAGATGTAGATAGTGGAATTCAAAGAGTATTGTAATGATTTTTGAATATTTTTAGTCTATAAAAACATTAATCTAAACATTCAAGAGTCTATGTGATGAGTATATCGTAGTTTGAAATTTTCTCAACCCATTATTTTTTGTCAAGATCAGGATAGATCGGTTAACTATTCTAAAAGGATTAGTCGGAAGATATATCATTATTGAGTGGCACACTATTAAGATGGATTAATCGAATCTTCAACTCTCTTCTTTTCTATGGCCGGTAATGGATTCCAATAAGCTTCCATGAGGATCTAATGTGTGATTTTCATGTTTCCAAAGGGGTGGTACACCCATGTTTGAAAAAGAGTTACATAGATCTTTTTATATTGTAGTGGTGGTCTATTATGAAGTATAAATTAGTAGTATTTGTAGATATTTTTTTTTAATTTTCATTATGTGGAAGCCTGTCATCAGAGGTTATATTGTATTTTTCCAAACATTCCCATTCATGAATGGAAATCAGATGATTTCACTATGGATATTATTACATGATTATCGTATGAACCGAAAAGAATGATTATGTAGAGATGACCATGGATCGACCAACATTTTATTTCTAATTATTTCATATTACATATAATATCAACATGAATGATCTAGTTGTATTTACCTTCCATATATAATTAAACTATATGTTGTTATGAGGAGTAACAATTAAGACATTGTTAATTATTTCATATTACGATTCTAGAATGGACATTAAAAGGATCTAGGATCACATATTCATTTTATAAAAACATATCATCCATAGACTGATGGTTAATCTAGGTGAACTATTTAGTTCATCAATGAAATAATTCATTCATGTGTTAATGATTTTGGATTTTATTCGGTGAATCAAATGTAACTGCTATATTTTTCTTAGAATAATTGCTTCTAGGACCTTATCTACAAGACAAATTTCATGGTTTTTTAGAATTCTATTTCATTCACCTATTTTTCAGATGTAATTAGGTGATCCGGTGCATGTTGGTCCTATCCATGGCCATGAAATGTCTGAGTGGGATTGTCTAATCAAAAGGTGGTTCGTGACCAGGCAGAGATGGTAGAAATCATATGTTTACCATCAATGACGATATCAATAATTTATTTGGTTATCATGTTTTCCATTTGGTTTATCCTTGGTTGGAGTAATGAATTATCATGAAATATGGAATCCTATATCTAATTTATTTCGGTCCATTTTAGATAGTGGATATGTTATATCTAGTGGTGAACTGATTATCCATTCCATGGGGCTACAATCCCATGGAAAATCAGTTTCACTTGTAACAACATTAGATGTATTATACTAAAACTTTTCATGTGATTTATATCAATGATGTTAATATTTTTCTAATTAATGATTTGAGTATAATCTGATATGGATTATTGACCAATATTTGATTTATCTCTGAGGTTGAACTATAAATTTGGTTTGCAAGTTGTGGTGACATATGCATTTTCTAGAGGAGACCTAGGAGAGGGAGTTTGATAATAAAGAATTGTGGAAAGGAATATTCTCTAATACAACATAGTAATTCTTGGAGAATCATAGGGATGATAAGTTATTTGGTTTCGGTGTTATAAGATTCCATAATTCTATAGGTAATTCCATATTTATGTTTTTTTCATTACTATTATTTTTTGGGTATCATTTATCTTTAATCCTTGGGGGATGTTTTTTTGTAAAATTATTGAGTGTTTGTGTTCTTGAAAATGACCTATGTTTCTAAGATTTATGTTTATTTTAATTGGCGGTGTATTTAAATAAATTTTTTGATCATGTTTATGGAGGTTATCAATGCTTTGGGATGCTTTGGAGGTGGTCCATTTCATTTTGTGGAAACTGAAATGAAATTTATTTTCAAATAATCTACACACCATGTGTATGTTACACAACATGTAACTAGTACTAGACATGTCATGAAATAGATCATGTATTGAAGAAGTTTTATTATAGGTAAAATGTCTATATCATTGAAAAAAATAGTAAGCCTAAATGATTACTAAAGGACATGGGATTTTCTATGTATCCCATATAAAGAAAATACCTAACATGATAATAAATTACACAGAATGTATTTATCATGAGTAACATATTATAGGGGTCCTTGTGGGTGTTTATTCAATTCATTCATTTAAATTAATCCTCTCACCCAAGGATCAATTCCATACAAATATAGAAGGATTTCCTTGAATCTAGATGACTTAATTTTTCAATCAATCCATGGTAAGGCATTTGCATTGATTTTCCCATATTCTATCATTTTTTCTATTGGGTTGTGGAATCATTAGACCACATTTTACTGTGATGTTGACCTCGGTTAATTTTGGTTCATCATATGATATTCTACAAGTTATTCTTTATTTGGGTTACCCATTGGAAGCACTACATTTTTCTCCATTTAATTGTAGGGAGTCTAAACCAAATCCCAGGGTTTATTAAATTGCATGTTTATACAATATTGTGATACAATAATCAAATTATCACAGTAATAATCATCTTCATTAATTAATATTGAATCATTTTTTGGATTATTGGATGGTTCCCTTTATATTGAATTATTGATATGACCCATGTTTAGGTTACCCAATGGGTCAGTAATCCGTTGATTAAAAATTGAATTGACCAATGTATTCATGTGTGTATTTTAAGAAATGTTACCTTAGGTGATTTATTGATATAGAATCCACGAGTATGGTGTTTTTTATTGATATTTATATTGTTAAAATGATATTATAATGAAATTTTTATTGATTTATTAATGTTAATTATAATTTATAACCATTGTGTCTTATGATGTGATATTGTGATACCCTTGATGCCATGACATTTTTTTATATCAAGAATAGATTAATATATATTTATCGATGTCCCATTATGTGTTGAAATAATTATATTTTTTGATATTCTGAGCCACATAATGAAAAATTATATATAATTTTATTCCATGGAAGATGAAGAAATTCTTATATAGAGGTCTATGCCCAGTGACAGATGTCAAAATTCTAATATAGTAGTCTTGGAATAGATTTCATTTCGGATTTTTCCTATGATATATGGTTATGGTTAGAATGGTTATGATACATGCTCAGAGACACACCATAATATCACTAAAGAAAAATTTATATATATATATATATAATGATATGGTCGTCGTGGTTGCTTCATATACTCAGAGACATTTCAAAATGGACCCGAAGTAGTTTGATTGATGTGATGTATTTATTTTTTAATTAATTCACCTATATCTCACTTTATTCATAAAAATATTATTATAATGTTTATGTTTTTAGATGGTGTATTTGACTTATGGCATTTTACTCACACCGTATATCAACCATCATTTGGTAACAAATAATATTCCATAGATAATGTCCTGGAAAATCGTAGGGGACCTTTCTTCTAACATTATTTCATGATAGTCAGGTCGAAGAATAGAGATGGGACCAAAATGGGATTTGACAACAAAGTCTATTTGTTTCACTTTGTTCCCAAAAATTCTTTTATTATATTGTTCTTAAATGGACATTTTGATACTTATTACTTTGGTATTACATTAATAATTACAATTTCGTGTCTTGATACTCCTTCTATTTCTTTATTGAATTATTTATTGTTTCTTCTTGTCAATTTCATGATTTCCTTTTTTATATTTATTGTTTATCCCAATGTGGATCACTATACAATTGGGTATATTCTCTCCCCTATAATTATCATGCCCTGCTGTTAGTAGGTAGCCCCAAGTATTTGGGGAGGTATGTTTGAGGACTTGTATGAAACCCTTTTGTGTCAAATGAGAGTGTACTATATCTGAAGATGTTACAATGTTATATCAAATGATAAGGTTTTTTATATTAGTATAATTTATAATTTGTAAATTTGAAAATAAGACAAGGATATGTCGAGTCTTTTTAAAGAACATGTTCATGGTTTTAGCTAACATGTGAATGGGGGAAAATTCTAGTGCTACGGTTGGGTTTTTGTTTTTACATTTCCCTTTACACAATTAACGTTATTTTAGCTTGGGTGATTTCCATGTTGTGTGAGGTTATTATTTCCTGATATTATTTGTTCCAGAGATTTATACTCATATCTCGGTATGGAATAACTTTAGTATTCATGCATCATGATTTGAAAATAGGGATATATATTTAATGCATTGTTCCTTATAGGGGAGTATTTATTTCACGTTATATATACTGACTTGTATGATCTATGATATAAGATACATGTTATATATGACAAATGTAATAAATGGATTGATATGTAATTCTGAGACATTATTATTCTGTTCAAAGAGGGACTTAGTGTTTGTGGATATATATTTTTCTTACCTGTTAACTTTGAAATTTTTTATATAATGTATGATATAGACTATTTTTTCATATAGTGAAAATTCCGCCTCAATATCATTTAGTTGAGTTTCATGAGAGTTGAAATTTGAGCTCTCATAACTTGTCTGAGATGGCGTTTTTATAGTTCGTGAATATAAGATGTATTTTTATCATCGTGACAACTTCTTGAGGGTAATGTGATCCATGGAATGGGAGACTATTGACACAATACCATTAATGAATGAGTTGAATATAATGTTACAAAGGTAACACCCATGTACATTCACTTGGTAGATAGGCCACAAAATAGATGATTTCTAGACAAATTTAGTTGATATTATCATTAATATACATAGGAAACATGTAGATATGAGGTTACATCTTATTGTATATATGCTCCATGGACCTTCCAATCTTTTCTCGGATATTTTGGAGATGGTATGGCTATATGAGGAGTTATCTTGTATGAACTCCAATATATTTTCTTGAAGAATTTATATCCTGAGAAATTTATAGATGAGAAGTAATGTGATTCCAAGAACCTAACATAAGATAACTTTTCTATTATAGACTGAACATGATGATTTAAATACCTTTAACTCTTGGTGAAAACTATCAATGCTGATTACAACCCTAGGGTGGGATGGCTTCACGAGATTCTTCACTATGTGATTTGGTCATAGGAGGACAGTCAATGTCTGAGCATTTTCAAGTATTTGACGAATATGAAACTCTTCATGAAGGGAACTATAGATAGGTTCCATGTTGTAGCTAGTATATTTCAATATGTGAAAATGAGATATGTTCAACTTGTGTCATGAAGCAAATCTATAATAATTTTCTCCAATGAAATAGTTGTTGGAGAATTTAATGAAGTTTTTATATTACCCATGATTATGACCTATTTAAGGGAAATATATGTGGAAAGATGGTCCATATGTATCATAAATGTGTGTACCTTAATTTAGAGTATCAATATATCAATTGGATGGGACAAAAATATATTATTTTATGGGAATATATATGAATTGTAGTGGGGGATTATGGTGGGTACTATAATATGGGAATGAATCTACTAATCTTCAATAAATAGGAATAAATATATCCACATGACAACCTGGACAAGGAAGGAGAGGTGGTACCCCAATGTAAGAACAATAGTACATGGAAGATACAAAAATATATATCGGAGCTATAATTTAACCAAGAGAATATGCAGTAGCCAGCTTCATGTTATGTAGATTACTCCTTTTATTGTGGATGTATTACCTTCTAAAATATGAGGAACAATTATGGTATCATGTACATGTTCTTGTGTGTTGTTTAATATAGGGAATAAAATTACATTTTACCAAATATTTTTATAAACGATATAGTCATTCTAATGGAAATAATATATTTTTAACTATATACTATCCATTGAGAGTTCTTTAGATATTCTGTTATTTTCCAAGTCTTTTTCAACAAATATGATAGGTTACATTTTTTTTGGAACTGTTTGTGATGGATATGATAGGATTTGATTTGATTCTCAGTGTATATTGTATTATTTAATTGGTGGCTCATATTAACACTTTCTATAATATATTTACCTTTATATCTCCAAAATGAGGCATCAAATCTAACTAGGGTGAGTGGGATCTACAGGTTGGACATTTGGAAAAAATTTGGTGTATATTGGATTATATCATGGCTCAGATATCCGGTATTTCCCAAATTGATAGAGGAATATATAATAATTATTTTTATATAGTGGTAGACTATTTTTAATTAATTTTTTCGTAATTAGTTATATGAATTGCCACATAAGAATGTGATTGAGTTCATGACTTAGTTGGGGTCGTCAACAATGCCAGTTTTGTTCCCACCTTATAAGATAGAAAAAGGATGGCCTTGAGATTTGAATGTTATGTTGGAAGATATAGAATATAAGTGTATCATATAGATTTGTAAATTTACATGGGGTTATTCATATGTTTTTTTCCAATAAAGATGATTCGTATTTATTGTTATGTGTGGATTCTTATAGATTGATCCAGATGAAGGTCATGAACCAGTATCTGTTATTGGATATTGATAAACTCTTATATAATTTCAGAGGTTATAATCATCCATTGTAATGATTTGAGATCAAGATACCATCAGTTGAGGGTGATACCATTAAACATGACATAAACTACTACTAGTAATATGTATGACATTTATGAGTTAGCAATGGTGTTGATTGGTTTTAACAAAAAACATAAACAACTCTTGGCCTTATTGGATCATATCATTCATCACATTCTAGATAAGATTTTGTGTGTTTTTATGAAATATTAGAGTATAGCCACTGAAAATATGATCATTTATAACATCTGATGTCATCCAACTTACATTGATATATAACAAGATTTGCTCCAAGATTGATCAAATGATGTATCTAGATTGAAAATGTGAACATAAAAGTATTTTTCATGTAATATTAAGGATTGTTAGTGGGAATAAATATGGAATAATCAATGTTATCTTTTTAGTAACCCATTTATTTCATCATGATTCAACTTTTTCTTTTTTTAAAAGGTTATCACCACTCCATTATTAGGGAAATATTTTACATGGATGAATTATAGACGTGGATGACTATGAAAGGGGTGATGTATGTTTCCTTGTAAAATAATGAATTATATTGTCGTGAGAAGAATCGATGGATGAAATCATATCATATCATCACAATACATGTATTGGGTAAATCATATATCTTGTACAATGATGCATCTAGAGTTATACTCATAGTAGTTTTTAATGTCTGGGGATCATTTGTTTTTATTTCTACAGAAAGATGAGACTAAATGAGACGAAATACCCTACTCATGATCTAGAGTTAGCTACAATGGAAAATTTCCAAATATGGTGAATAAAAAATTGTATGGGTGAGATATATTTGTTTTACACATGCCATAATAGAATCAGGTAAATATTTTCTCAGTAGGACCTAGACAAGTGGAAGAGGAGTTGGGTCATGTTTCTACAACAGGTCTCAATATGTTGGATTATATAGTGGAACAAGGATATATTATTCTCAATTACTTTATATATAATACATAGACAGAGGAATTGTGGGGCTCTTGTGATGAGTGGTGTATAATATAACTCATTGTAGACGCAAAAACAGTTTTTCATAAGTCTCAGTGAACTATAGCTCAGACATCGATATCTACAATACCATTATTTCTAGACTAGAAATGAATGATTATTTATATAATCAAATGGGTTAGTGATAATATATAGAGTATATCAAATAAAGACACCATCATGATGGTCTGTTTGTAGTGTAAATTGCCATTTATTATATGTATGATTATGGGTGTTATAGGCTTGCATGAGAAGCTTATGATAGATTTTCCAGATTATAGATGGTCGGTATATCATATATTGTAAACTATGTATCATGATATTTGTATACAATATTGTTGATCAGGAACAATGAAAGAAGTAGTCAGATTTCTGGAGAGATGAAGTAGTTGTTTTTAGTTGATGATTTTAGAATTAAAGACTAGCTTGGATTTTACAGGCCCTATACAATCATGAAATGAAATAGTATGTTGTAAAAATGGATTTTTTGATTGGATTAACTTGGTGATCCCATAAAAATAAAGTAGTATTGGTTAACATGGATCTACTAACGATGGTATTCTACTTCTTACCTTTAAATAAGACCATTATGATTGATGATATATGTTGTCATTATATACAACATTGAGTATATATACATGGTGTTTGGAGGAATTTATTTTTAGATATAGATCATCATCTCACATATTACTTCTAGAATGGTCATTATAAAGACAAAGGACCATAGTTTTCTTTGATCATACCCTATCATCCTCATACCAATTGTCAATATGAGAGGACGATTATGGTTTTTGTGGATATATGATGAGCATATGTATTAAATATTAGTTTTTCATGGGAGAATAATATGGAACTCATGAATTTTTTATATAATAACATCTTATATGCATCAGAAATTATGGAACCATTCAATTCTTTTTATGGATGTTCGTATAGTTATCATTTGTGATGGTTGGAGGTAGGTGATTCAGTTCTTGTTTAGCCTACTCTTATGTGGGAGATGTTGGAGAAGGATAAGTTGATTAGGAGGTTGTTGGTAACTCTATAGAGGAAGAAGAATTCATATTATAACTATTTTATCTGACCACTATAGTTTGTGGTTGTTTAAAAAATTTTCCCTCATGTTTCCCCTACGGTTGGTCAAACATCATATTAGTAAATAAATAAAGCTTGAACCTAGGTTTTCCAGACTATTTTAGATAGTGGATAGGGTCAGTTCAATGTTGCATCGATTAGCCCATCTATAATGATACAATTATGTGAATGTTGTATATCTAATATCACAGGTTCAACGATACTACACATACCCTTCTAATGTAGTGGGTGTAGATTATTCAAACTTTTGTTATAGTTCATCCTTCATGGAGAATAAGAAATGTATTTTGGGCCTTAGTGATAATTATCATCAATGTATTATGATACCTATGATTTGAGATTAGTGGAAGCATTGGCGTGTTTAAGAGGAGACTATGGAGTGGGAATATCATATGCTAGCATAGTGGCAAGACGTGTTCATCAAGACCCCATTTTGATTCATGGAGAATATTAGGGATGACATGTTATATGGTTTGGAGGCTGTAATAAGCCTTCTTTTTCTATGTATATCCAACATTGATTTTTTTCACAAAATGATATTTTTTTGGTTATCCTTTTACTTTAAGCCTTGGCACTAGGTTGTATTAAAATATGGAAATCTATTGTTGGTGAAAATGTCCTAAAAATCATTGATGTATGATTATTTTAATTAAGAGAGTATGGATATAAACAAGTTAAATGAGTTTATGGGTGTCTTCTGTAAGAACCCGGAGATTCGGTTTCAGGTACAGATATCTTTTAAAAGCTTTTTAAGTAATAATGGAGAATCTGGAAATTTTCAAAGTACATTCCATGTAATTTATGATTACCTGCAGTGTACTCCATGGCCAGTCGAAGCCGTGTGTTGGCCGAGACTGGGCGACACACATGGTGTGTATGGGTGATGTGGAGGCCGATTTTGGTAGAGTATGGAAAAACACATTACACGCCGTGTACATTTAGAGTACACACCGTGTAATATTTTTATTTTGTTAATCGACCAGGGGTCACAGCTAATGACCTTAATGATCTTATTCTCTCACTAATCCTGTCTAGAACGTCCATGAAGGTCGATTCTTCTCCGATCCACCAATCTGTAACTGGTTGTCCGAATCAAACTCCGTTGGTTGCAGAATACTCGCAGCGGTGAGTTCATGGTTTTTCTGTTGCCCAGTTTCCTTATTCTTCCTCTCATGTAAGTTATCTGAGGTTGAAAATTTTAGACGTTTTTGAAGATCTAATCCATTCTAGGGCAATTCATGGGCCGAGGATCATGTATATCGATCTCCGAGGATCGATGTATGTGGTTTGTTTCCCTACGTTTAATTTCTTTGAGTTTTGGATGCAAAAGTTCCGGATACCCATGTGTCAGGTATCCCGGGTTTAGGATTTTGATCCTATTGTTTATCTTCCCTAGATTTATTGTAATCTTACGATGAATATTTAATATTATATTCCTGGTTTCATGATTGAGGATCACCCCACGGGTGTTTCTCCCTCTGTTTGGCTGTTAATCGCCGTTTGGCACCGTTTTCCTGTGAGGAAAACCCTATTGCATTTGTTAGTTTCTTGTTATCACTGATTTCATATTTTGCCTACTGTTTGAATTTTTTTGATGCATGGTAGCTATTACCCAAGTAGTTGTTTAACTTACATAGGGCTGCTAATAGTCGATTACGCATGATTGGACTGCTTAGGGATGTGAAAACCTGGTGCGGGAGATCAAAGAGGGAATAGATGATTAAGTGCTTCTCTAAAGGGTCTGCTGGTTTTAGTTTCGTATGAAGGAACTATGGGAATAGGACTTTGTGCTTCCCGAGAGATTTCTTAGTTACCCACACATCGAGACCACATGAGGAATTAGACGAAAGTGCTTCTTCAGAGAGTCTGTAGCTATCGTTTCAAGACTATAGAGTACATGACGTGAGAGCTTCCCAGAGTGTCTGTACCTTGGTTGATTACTGGACTATAGGGGTCTGCTAGTTTAAGCCACCCAGAGAGTCAGTGTGAATTTTGATGGTTGGTTGTGATGAGTCCACCAAGCCAAAGAACAAGCATGGGTTTTGTACTGCTTGTGTTAGGTAGTCTTTTTAGATACATGTTGTGTTACTTGATTATCATGGAATAGAAAACTTTTCTGTATTTCCATGATTGTGTAATTAAATGAATGTGAATGGTAATTGGTATAATTGTTTACTGCATTTAATTACCATTACTTTTTCTATATCACTCACTGACATTAGGGCGCAAAACATGTGGTGGTTGCCTACTGGGATTAGTCTCACACCCTGTTTGGGTCCTGCTTTCGTCCCAAATAGATTATATGGTTGAAGGTATAGGTAGGGATTGTGACCCTTCTACCTCAGGTACTGGATTGTTGGTCGGAGCTGGAGAGCATGGGATCGGGCCTTGGCCCGCGATGCTGCTGGAGTTGGTGTTTACATTTAGTACTTTGTTTTGAGTTGTATTTCCGCACGTTGTTTTGCTTACTGAATTCCATAGATACATGTACTATTCTACATCATTATTATATCAGACATTGATTTTACTTTCAGTTCAGTTGTTGCATGCTATTTATTGCTTCCACTATTGTTTATTCTTATTCTTCTACTGCACACTTTACCAATTTAGGGCATAGTTTCCCCACTGACTCACCAAGGCCCTTGCTGCTAGTCGGTAGCCTCTTGCATTTGGGGAAACACACTTGAGGTCATGTGGTGAACTGGTTATGGGGCACCAGTTATGCGGATCTGTAATCGGGTCATTACAAAGTGGTGTTAGAGGGGTTTTCCTTCTTTAATATTTCTTACTATTTTGCGACAATAGCCAGGGATAGAAGGAAATTGGTAGTTAGTACATAACTGTGATCAGGAGTAATTTACCAGCGTACAGGGAAAAGCTATATTACCTCATAATAGCATTTTTCATTTTTTTTCACGTGTTACAGTTTTTTATATTTCACCGTTGGGTGATGCACATATTTTGTGTTGTTACAATTTATATGATTGTGGTTCTATTTGGTTGCAACCTGATGAGATGAGGGTGTTCCATCTCATGCATCATATAGGCACTGGGTAGGAAATCACATTTCATGCATTTTACCATGCCATCTAGGGTGAATTATAATTGCATGCTATTTTTATAGATGCCGTGATATATTATTCATGACGTTTTGGAAGTTGTTGTGATAGAAATACTTGTTGTGTTGATAGATTATTACTTATTTTACAGCCTGTTTAGCAAGGGCGCCAAGTTCTAGTCTTGGAGGTGTTATGGGCCCTTGAGGAATGGAATTTGGCGGATCGTTGTTTGTTATATTTTTTACTTGTTTTATGCATTTTTATGATGCCATGTTTTGATTTGAAGGGATTATGGGCCCCCACGGATCGGAATTTGGCACATAGCTGGTTGTTTTTCAGTTTTTCTGTCATTCAGAGTAGTTTCAGAGCTACTGCCCGGAAAAACCCAGAATACACGGCGTGTACTTTATTCATACACAACATGTAGTTTTTAAAACCGTTTTGTTATATGTGTGAACAAAAACACAGGGTGGCGGAAAATCTTCGGGGACACGCCGTGTACCGTAAGTACACGTCGTATAGTAGTCAACCGTGTACCCGGCCATGTCACTAACAACACGGGTCGGGGAAACTCGTGTAGTACATGCCTTGTGTTATAATAATACGTTGTGTAGTTTCTTCTAGGTACCTGACCGTATCAAGAACAACACAGGTCTATGTTATCTTCTCTTATACACGCTGTGTTTGTTCGGAACAGGCCGTGTAAGGGGTTATCCGTGTAGCCGGCCGTGTAACCGCTACACAGGCCACCGAATCCTAGATTGTACACGCCGTGTCCTTAGTGCACACGCCCTATAGTTTAGAATTAGGAGGATTGTGTAGGTTAGCTGTGCAAAGAGACTCGGGCAGGGGAGTGGAGTTCAAGTACACGCCATGTTTTTGGACAACATGTCGTGTAGTCTGGAATGTTACACGACTAGTGGTGATAGAATTTCATGCCCATGTAAATGGATTTAACAAACACACTGTGTAGTTCAGTTTTTCAAATTTAAGTGTTTCTTTTTCATGTTCCCATTTTGTACTCTTGTGTTTTCTGTCCTTGTTGATCCTAAATCGGAGGCGTGCTTTTGATCTTTCAGGGCTATGGAACCATGATGTCCTCCTTTTGCACGTCAGGAACCAGGTGGTGACCGTATGCTTGATACGGTAGACCAGGGACTACAATTAGTTCCACCGATTGTTCCGGATATGACACCTTCAGTGACTCCAGACACTGGTACAGATTCTCAGTTCATAGGGGGTTTCATGAGGTTTATGCAGACCTTCCATGGAGCTCAGCATCCTGCCCCGTCTATGGAAGAGCTGACGCGAGTCTTCCATCAACAACATCCTCCAACATTTACAGGGGATGGAGGACGTCAGGATGTAGATTCAGGGCTAGAAACCAATCTTTCCATCATCTAGCATCTAGAGACCCTACCAGACAGAAGGGTGAAGCTCGCGACTTACATGCTACAAGAATCTGCCAAGAGATGGTGGGATGTAGTCTCATGGGTAGGGTGCCAGTGGACTATTGATTGGGACGAATTCCAGCATATGTTCTATGAATACTTCTATCCAGCGACACTGAGGTATGACAAGGCTAGGGATTTCATGAACATACAGCAGGGTACTCTTTCGGTTATGGAGTATTCCTCCCGCTTCAATGAGTTACAGTGTTTCGCTCGTGTTCTGAGAAATGACGAGTTTTTTTTATCAAGGAAGTTTGAGGAAGGCCTCAAACCAGAGATCATATAATAAGTGAACGTTTTACAGTTGACTTCTATTACTTTTATAGTCAACCATACGCTTATCACCGATTAAAATTTGAGGGAGACTGTAGTTGTTGACCAGGCCAGTTTAGGATCCAAGGATGATTCACTTCATACTGACAGCAGGAAGCGCCATCGAGAGTCTACTCAAGGTGACTCGAGGAAGTGAGGTATATATTCTAGTAGACGAGATCGTCCTTCTGGAAACCCGGTGGTGTGCTATCACTACTAAAAGAGCGGGCATAAGAAGCCTCAGTGCCCGAGAGATCCAGTGGAGTGCCGAGCTTGCGGAAAGATGGGTCATCTATAGCGTTTTTGCAGGGTTCTTCTTCCAGCGGCTAGTGAAGGAGGACATGTTTCTACCCCTTGTTCAAGTGTTGGATTACCAGTACCGCATAAAACTAGGGGATGGAGTTCTTCGGGTCATGTAGGCCATGATAGAGCTGATGGACGTGGTAGTCAGGCTCAAGGGGGTCAGTTCAGGGATATCAGGCTGCTTCACAGGGTCGAGGTACTGTCCAGATGTTTGCAGTAGAGAAGATCCATCGGGAGCAGGATCCTGGACCTTCCACAGTTTGAGGTACGATCTTAGTATCCTTAGTTTTATCTTCATCACTTTTTGATACTAGTGCTTCACATAACTTTATCTCTGTTGCTGTCATGGAATGTCTTGTGCTCTGTGTCTTTTCTTTTGCTGACATGTTGACTCTCGACACGCCCTTGGGAATGAGGACATCTAGCGTACGTCAGTGTAAGGAGTGCCCTCCCGAAGATGCAGGGTATCGTTTCCTATGGGGCCACTATGTCCTGGAGATGACGGGCTATGACGTCATTCTCGGTATGGACTGGTTGGTTCCCTTCAAGGCATTCGTCGATTGCTATCGCTGCAGGGTGGATTTTGTATCACCAGAGGGTGAATCTTTCCTTCATAAGGGAGAGTGGGATGTTCAGGAGAGTCATGCCGGACTCAAGCATCATGGGCTAGGATGAGTTACATCCCAGATTGCTAGTATTTATCTGGATGACCATGGGACTTCACAGTTATATTTTCCTGCAGTGGTTGATCTCTTTCCAGATGACTTTCCTGAAGACTTTTCAGGTTTCCCTCTGGAGTGTGAGGTAGAATTCTCGACTGAACTCGTGCCAGGAGCACCACCAGTGTCCATTCCTCCTTATAGGATGGCTACACAAGAGTTGAAATAACTCAAGAATCAGTTGGAGGAGTTGTAGACAAAGGGTTTCATCTGACCTAGTACTACTCTTTGGGGTTTTCATGTCCTGTTCGCGAAGAAGGAAGACGGTACCCTTCGGTTTTGCGTGGATTATCGGAAGTTGAACCAGTTTACGGTCAAGAACCGATATACCTAGCAGAGGATTAATGATCTCTTCGATGAGTTTCAAGAAGATCGGGTGTTCTTGAAGATCTATTTGAGGTCCAGTTATCATCAGCTTTGTGTTAGGCCTTCATATATTCCTCTAACAGCCTTCAAGAGTAGGTATGGCATCTACAAGTATACGATTATGCCGTTCGACCTTACTAATGCGCCGGCAGTTTTCAGGGAACTGATGAGCCGAGTGTTCCATCCTTACATGGATTCCTACTTTGTGGTCTTCGTGGAAGATATCTTGGTGTAATCTTACAGTCGACACGGCCATGCAACCCATCTTGAGATCGTTTTCAGTACACTGAGGGAGCATCGACTTTATGCTAAACTCTCAAAGTGCCACTTTTGGATGGACGAGATTTACTTCCTTGGTCATGTCATCTCAGAGATAGGAGTTTCAGTAGACCTAGACAAGGTGAGAGCAGTAGTTAACTGGGAGCACCTGAAGAATGTCTTCGAGGTATGGAGCTTCTTGGGGCCGACTAGTTACTAAAGGAGGTTTCTACATGACTTATCACGCCTAGTATCACCGTTAAAAGGCTTGACTAATAAGGGGGTGATGTTTTTCTGGTCAAGAGACTATGACATAGCCATCTAGGAGCTGAAGGAGAGATTGAATTCAACACCGATTCTAGTTCTGCCAGAGCTGGGAAAGAGTTATATAGTTTTCTGGGATGCATCTGGCATTAGACTTGGAGAAGTGCCTATACAGGAAGATCGTGTTGTCGCGTACTGATCTTAGCAGTTGAGGCCACATGAGAAGAACTATCCTAAGAACGACCTGGAGTTGGCTACTTTTCTTCACACAGCGTCACTTGAATCTGAAATAGCGGAGGTGGGTCGAGAACCTACAATATTTCGACTTCGATCTTCATTATATGCCTGGGAAAGGCAATACTGTGGCAGACGCACTGAGCAGGAGGACTCAGTTACATGCAGTTTAGGAGGCCTGTAGTGAGTGGCAGCTCATGAATCTGTTCTCTGAGATGCATTAGGAGGTGCACGATAGACAGGGTCAGATGGTTCTTTCTTCTGTAGTTGTTACCTATACCCTTTTGATCGAGTTTGAATGAGGCAGCTATCAAACCCTGAAGGCCTAGTCCTATGGGAGGGTCTGTCAGATAGAGACCCTACTCCAAGGAGGACAGTGGGTGATGATGAGTTCCTACGTTTTCATGTCCGCTTATGGGTTTTATTGGACATACGGGAGGAGCTGATGCGGGAGTTCCATGCTTTACTTGGGAAATTCATCCTGGTGTCACCAAAGTGTACAGAGACTTGCACCGTCAGTATTGGTGGCCAAGTATGAAGAAGGATGTGGCTGGTTTTGTTATGTGGTGTTCCACCTGTCAGTAGGTGAAGGTAGAACATCAGCGACTAGTACGGCTTTTGTAGTAGTTTCCCATTACTCAATGGAAATGGAATGATGTCATGATGGACTTCGTTACAGGTTTACCGAGATCACCTAGAGGAAATGATGTGTTTTGGGTTGTACTTAATAGGATCACAAAGGTTTAACACTTCTTGCCGATCAAGGAGGCCTTCAGTGCTGATGAGATGGGACAGTTGTACATCTGAGAGATTGTACGCCTGCTGGGAGTTCCACACTCCATTGTTTCAGACATGGGTGTGAATTTTACTTCGCACTTCTAGCATGGGCTACAGAGGGCATTGGGTACACATGTACTTTTTAGTACAGCATACCATCCATAGACTGATTTCCAGTCCAAGTGCACAATCCAGGTGCTTGAGAATATGCTCCGAGCTTGCATTTTAGACTGTGGTGGTTCTTGGGAGAAGCATATTTCTCTGGTGGAGTTCTCCTACAAGAAGAGTTTTCAAGAGACTATTCAAATGGCACCTTACGAGGCTTTGTACGGTAGTCCATGCCGATCACCATTATGCTGGATAGAGGTAGGAGAGGCAGCTTTGTTGGGACCTCATCTTGTTCGAGAGACCTCAGAATAGATAGAGTTGATTCGGAAGAGGATCTCGACATCACAGTCTCGACAGAAGTCTTATGCTGATCAGCGGAGACAAACTCTGGAGTTCGAGGTCTGGGATCATGTTTTCCGGAATGTCGCACCAATGTTGGGACACAAGATCATTTGGAGACAGGGTATGGTTTCACCTAGATACATCGGGCCATTTGAGGTTCTGGAGAGGGTCTAGCTGGTTTTTTACAGGTTGTAGTTACCTCAAAGATACCGGGCTATGCACGACGTCTTTCATATTTCTCATCTTCGACGGTTTTTCTCAGATAGGTCTTATGTTTTTCATCATGAGGAGGATGATTTGGAGCATGATGCATCTTTCAAAGAGCATCCTATCAGGATTGTTGATTGTAGTGCAAAATAACTTCGTGGCCCGTCTGTTCCTCTCGTATGGGTGCTATGGAAACACAACTGTATACAGGAAGAGACGTGGGAGAGGGAGGATGATATGTGACCACAGTGGCCAGAGATGTTCAATGTTTCTTCTTCTATTCCTTTCTAGGGAAATTCGTGGAAGAATTTCTTTATGGGGGTAAGTTTGTAAGAAGCCGGAGCTTCGGTTTTAGGTACGGATCTCTTTTTCGGGCTTTATAAGGAAAAAATGGAGAATCTGGAAATTTTTAGAGTACATGCGATATACATTATGAGTACACACCGTATACTCCTTGGCCACTCGAAGCCATGTGTTGGCCAAGACCGGGCCACAAACACATTTTTTAGGGGTGATGTGGAGGCTGATTTTGGCGGAGTACGGAAAAACCCAATACTCGCTGTGTAATTTAAGAGTACACCCCGTGTACTTTTTTATTTCATTAATCGACCCAGGGTCACGCCTAATGACCGTAAATGTCTTCTTCTCCACTTAATCCCATCCTGAATGTCCAAGAAGGCTGATTCTTCTCTGAGCCACTGATCTGTCACTGGTTGTCTGAATCAAACACCGTCGATTACAGACGAATCTCATTGTTTAGTTCGTGGTTTTTTTAGCCTCATTTCCTGATTCTTCATCTCGTATAAGTTAACTGAGGTTAAAATTTTTAGGCATTTTTTCAGATCTACTCTGGTCTAGGCCGATTCACGAGCCGAGGTTCAAGTATATCGATCTCTGAGGATCGAGGTAGGCAGTTTATTTCCCTATATTGAAGTTCTATCTGTATTGGTTGTAAAAGTGCCCGATACACATGTGTCGGGTATCCCAAGTTTAATATTTTGATCCTATTGTTTATCTTCACTAGATTTCTTTTCATCTTATGATGAATTTCTACTCATATATTCTTGGTTTCATGATTGAGGATCACCCCATGGGTGTTTCTCCCTCTGTTTGGCTATTTATCGCCGTTTGGCACCATTTTCCTGTGAGGCAAACCCTATTGCAGTTGTTAGTTTCTTGTTATCACTGATTACATGTTTTTTCTGCTGTTTAAATGCTTTTGATGCATGGTAGATATTATACAAGTAGTTGGTTAACTTACTTAGGGCTTCTAACAGTAGATTACACATGACTGGAATGCTTAGGGCTGTGAGAACCTGGTGCGGGAGATCAAAGAGGGAATATATGATTAAGTGCTTCCCTAGAGGGTCTGTTGGTTTTAGTTTCATATGCATGACCTATGGGAATAGGACTTTTTGCTACCCATGAGTGTTCTTAGTTACCCATGCATTGAGAACACAGGAGGAATTCAAAGTAAGTGCTTCCTCAGAGAGTCTATAGCTATCGTTGTAAGACCATAGGGGAATTGATGGGAGAGCTTCCAAGACTGTTTGTGCCTGTAGGATTACTGGACTATAGGGGTTTGCTAGTTTAAGCCACCTAGAGATTCTTTGTGAATTTTGATGGTTGGTTTTGACGAGTCCACCAAGCCAATGAATAAGCTTGGGTTTTGTACTGCTGTTTTAGGTAGTTTTTTTAGATAACAGCTGTGTTACTTACTGATTATGGAATATAAAACATTTCTTGTTTTTCTTGGTTGTGTAATTAAATGAATGTGAATGGTAATTGGTATAATTGTTTACTGCATTTATTTACCTTCAATTTTCCATTATCAATCACTTACAGTAGGGCACAAATCATGTGGTAGTTGCCTTTTGGGATTAGTCTCACACCCTGTTTGGGTCCTTTTTTTAGCCTAAACAGATTATATGGTTGTAGGTATAGGTAGGTAGTGTGGCCCTTCAACCTCAGGTAATTGTTTGCTAGTCGGAGCTGGAGAGTATGGGACCGAGCATTGGCCTGCGATGCTGCTGGAGTTGTTGTTTACATTTAGTACTTTGGTTTCAATTGTATTTCAGCACATTGTTTTTCTTAGTGCTTTCTATAAATACATGTACTATTTGGAATTATTATTATATCAGACATTGCTTTTACTTTCAGTTCAATTGATTCATGCTATTTACTGCTTTAGCTATTGTTTATGCTTATTCTTTTGTTGCATACTTTACAAAATGAGGGAATAGTTTCCCCACTGACTCAACAAGGCCCTCGCTGCTAGTCGGCAGCCTCTAGCATTTTGGGAAACGCGGTTGAGGTCATGTGGTGAACTGGGTACAGGGCACCAGTTATGTGGCTCCGGACTCAGGTCATTACATTTTCCATTCATTATAAGGCTTTAGAGGTGGTTTTGGTCATTTTTTGGGGATATTACACCAAAAATTGTTCATAGATAATTTATGCGCCATTTTTTATGTTACACAATGAATAGATACTACTTTTAATATCTCGAACTATTGTAGGATGTGGAGTTATTGCATGTCATCTAAATCATTCATGCCATGTAAATGTTGAGAATGGATACATAATAACATGAGTTGATATGTTTTTTCCTTTGTTCCTTTAAAAATAAATATAGGGCGTGTAAATGGATTACTCAGTATGTATTCATCAATAGTAATGTTTTTAATTGGGTTGTGTGGGTGTTGTTTTAATTCCATTTTGAATCTCCCTAATCATAACTTATGATTAATTACAACATATTGTGAATTACATTCCCCTATTTAGTACATCCGATTTTTGTGATCATTATATGGATAGTCTTCGGATTTTGTTTCCCCTCTTATTCCATTGATATAAATTAGGGTGCCAAAGTATTGGGAACACATATGGATTTCATCTACACTTTTCTTGATTTGGGTTCTTCTTTAGATCATGAGCTCTTTTTTCATCATTATCATTACCCTTAGTTTTCACTTCTTTAATTATGGGTTAATGGAAGGGTGTTTGAACCTAAAACTATCATCTATTTATTTACAATGATATGAAATATTCTAATTGATCTGTTCTAATGTTTACTATAGTTATTGTAATCATTTGTTAATGGTGAATTATGGATTGTATTATGGTTGTATCTCATTGGAATCAATTGTTGATTTGACTTTTCATTTGGACACCCGTTGGGTGGGTATACCTTTGAATAAAATTTTAGTTGGAATATTGATAAATGTGAGTGGATCATGACATTAGAACAGAAGGGATATATTGATATATAATCTCTTGATTTGTATTGTTTGTGGAGAATTTTTTTGATAGATTGTGATTAAAATTAAATTGTTATTGGATGATAAATGTTACATTTTAAGAAGGCAATATGGAATATGATGTAACATTTTCAAATTCATAATGATATGAATTATTGTTTCATCATAATGAAATGATTATATACCAAACTATTCCATGATACATTCTAATATTATTATATATCAGGAGATAACTATACATGTAACACCCCAAGCCTCCACAATATGCATCCCTTTGAATTATACAGTAGTGTTTGTAGTACGCAACTTCAAGTTCTAACACACCGCATCCAATCAAACTAGCCAGTATGAATAGTAATAACCACTTTTAGAAAATTTATAAATTTTATCATTCAATTTTGACTACATTTTGGGATTCGGAATATCAAAATTATCTTACAGTGATTTTTTTGTATTTTTCTGAAATCTTTCCATTTTTGATGAATAGTGAAAAACACTGAGTTATAGTTTAAAATTGAAATTTTATTTCAATTTTAATTTATTTATATTAAATTTATATTAGGAAAAAATAGATACATAATACCTATATAATTTTAATGTAATTAATTGGAGTTAGTTCATAATAATTTTTGATATATAAAAATTTTATTGAACTTTTTACCATCTTTTACACACCTGCTAGGAGAATTTGAAAATTTAAATAAATTTTATTTATACCACTTTTTTGAGTTGAATTTAAAAAATCCAAGAGACACGGTTGATATCAATAATTAAAATCTGGTTCAATAAGATAAAAATAATTTTTTCTGAATAGTAACTTTTTACTTTTATTTACCAAAGTTAAAAGTAAATAGATTAATTAATGGTAAAAATGATATTATTATTACCCTAACACATGTCTGAATAATATTTGATAAGTGTAATTCGACCAAAAAACAACCTTAGGAATAAAATATGATCCTTTAGGTCCACTTTTATTAGATTAGGACATTTATTGTTTTTTAATTCAAAGAAGAGTTAAAAGTGTTAAATTCAATGCTTAATAACTAAACCATTTTTAATATAAGGATAAAAATATAATAAATTAGACTATAAATATTAATTAGAAAGCTAAACAGTTTTCCTATATAATGATATTTTATTCAAAAATTTTAGACATTAAATATTTTAATTTATTTATGACACAATGATGATGTGGTAATTACCCAATTAATGAAATATTGAAATAATTGATATTATAAATATCTAAATAGATGTAATTAGAAACTTTTTAGGAATTTTACTAATTTTATAGGTTAATATGACATCTTATGGTTGGTTAGATAAAAAATTTCGGAAGTAATAAATCTTTTATGAATTTAGAAAAAACAAAATACAAAATAGAGTCAAAATTGATGTAAAATGGTTTTTAAAAGAATATTATAATATTAATTGATATTCTATTCAAAAAAATATATGTTTCGGCCAAAAGACGTATATAAATATAGGTGTAACATTTATGAACAACTTTGGGTTCTCTTCGATGTTTATTGAAAGATTATTAACCATATAATATTAAAATACATGGTGACATGGTAAATGTAATATTATTTAACTAAGAGTTAAATATAAATGATAAAGATAATATTGTGACTCTAACATATAAAAAACCTATTGGCTGAAATGTTTTAGATCCATACCCACCTTAGAATTTAAATAATTTATTATGGATCCATTATAAACTAAAAATGATTTTATTATAAAATAATATTTCTCGCTTTTCCAAAGGTGCCCCTCACCCCACTTATAAAAGGGAAATCCATCTTCTCTCTAATTCACACCATAAAATCCTTATAACTCAGCCAAAACCTACCCAAATAACCTACAAAATGTACCCCATTTATCCTAGAGGCCTTTATTTAGTCATAACGCCAACCTAATAATCCATTTTGATCAAATCAGAAGGAAGAACTCGAAGAAGAGGTAAATATTTCATCACCTCTTTCAAGTTCCCTTCATCTTCCACATCCACTTTGAATGTTTTTTTAATTCAAAAATTATAACTCATGTATCTTATATATATTTTAGTGTTATTATAAATATTTTAAAACCATATTCATTATTCTATCAATCCTATGAATGACATGTCACTATAAGTGTGTACGTACGGCGTACCGTCTCCACATCGTGGTGTAATTGTAATTCAATACATTATTATTTGGATGGGTATAACATTGAAGTGTAATTGATGTAAATAATAAATATAACATTATAATGATTCTGTATATATGATATAACATACAATTATATATTATTTTAATATCAAAATAATCATATTGTCGCTCGTACATACGTATAGATTACCGTCTTCACGAACACAATGATATTCATTCCCCGTCATATCCTTTCAAGATTAATTTTATTTATAGGATTAAAAATAACGTTTAAAGACTTAATATCATTAGGGATATTAATAATATACATTTTATCAATAAAAACATTACATACTTAACAAATCATATAAAAAAATGAATCGGTTAACACCCGAAATGACGATAATACTAAGATATTATTAACAAATCAATGTTAAAAGATCATATATGATATCATATTAATGTATATGATTCCTTTATAATTTAATTTCAATTATTTCACCATTATAATGGAGCTCAACCTACCCTCAACCAAGGAAATGTACACGGTAAGAGTTAATTTCACAATCTCTTCATTATCCGAGGTTGTTTATATGTAATTATCTACTAGGACCACTTTATCATCCACAACCATGATTCTTAAAAATGTATTTCCAAATATTCATAATATCATATAGGATATGGTTTAAAGTCATTTATACCCGTTTTAATCATTTACAAGAAGTTTATATAGGAATATTTCCCTCATTATCCAAGCAATATACTTTTTGAGCTTTTCGACAAAAATAAGGTTACAATGTTTTTTTAACTTATACGGCAGGTGCGACTATTTTCAGCCATTATAACTTCATCGAAGCATCCCTTACAAGATTATAAGAAAATTTTCAAATATAATACTTGTTAATTATAATTATGTGTCTTTTAAATGATTTCAAAATCGAAAGATATATTTCTCTAAAATGGTTTTGATTTCATCTATGTGAACAGCCTTTGATGGATTTTATGTTTGATTTAAGATGATTAATTATGATACAATACTTTCATATTTTATTGATGGTTTTGTGATACTTTTTACTATGGATGTGTTATTTCATACCATTAATGGTTTATGGATAATTTATTCACATTTCATATGCCAGTTTTAATACGAATGTTTATAATATGTTTAAACCATTCCATGTGAGGAATGCATTAGACTTAATAAGTGACGGGTGGAGCCCGCTATTTCTCCTCCATGTATTTGTAGGACACTTGAGACAAACTAGTGTCTTGGAACAAGGCCTTGAAAAAATCATATTTGTAGTCATGGAACAAGGCCTTGACTATGTGGTGATGATGTCTGCCATTATGCATTCTGTCATTATGAAAGTGTCTATTGATATAGCATGTGATTATTTGACTAGTAGAATATCTATGTGAGTAAGTAAATGGAGTTATTTTGATTTCTATTTTCCATATTATAATGATTTTTATGTTAAAAAGGATTTTTTTTATAACATGTCTTAAATGTTTTTGATTATTTATGAAAGTTTCTGCTATATTGTTATCCTTATTGAGCATTTGAGCTCACCCCTTGCTATGTTTTATTTTTCCCAGTATGCGAAGAAGATTATTATCACTAACCTGTAGGGATAGTTTGTGGGATCTCATTATTGTCTATGGAAACAATGTTTTTTTAGTTTTCCATTATATGATGTAATGTGAACTTTATAATGTATCTAGTACTTCCAACGCTACTGAACTAATCAGCTTTTCAAGACCTGATATTTTGGGATCAATCCAATGATACGTAATGATGCACTGAATCTGGTCTTCTAGGGTCAGGGCGTTATAGTGGGTATTAGAGGAATTTTAGTACAAACCTTGGAATATAGACATAGATAAACTCATACTAGATCAAATAGCCCTAAGATAATCTTTGAGTATTTGTATAGAAGCACATAATTGAATTATGGTATTGTAGGGAGTTTGTGAGTTTTCCAAACAATACATCCCTGCCTGGATACGAGCAGGTAGAGGTGGCTCTGGCACAATTCTACCGAGGGGTAAAACCCGAAAACACCACTTTGAGCTAGACTCGAACAAAATCTAGTGCACGACAACAGGCCTTGATGCACTCTTGGTTACGACACACCCATGGGATATTCTTAGGATAATTCACAATTTCTTTACAAACCATTATGAATGGTTTTTGAGTATATACTTCATCAAGGAAAACATTTTTTATGATTATGGATTATATCCATAAACTGTTCAAACTATTTTAAGTGTTTTACATGTTTGGAATCATGTATTTTGATTCATAAACAAATCCAGTTTATGCCATTGTTTTGAAATGGAACATATTAGAAGGAATGGAAACCATATCAATGCACACACTGCATGTTGGAATTTCTCTCCTACTCAAGATAATTATAGTGGAACTGGTGATTCAACTAGTGCTGATTAGCTAATCACCATTCTGGGACAACTCACTCTGGTTATGAATTATAACCATAACCCTATGGAGCACCCTGATCCACAGTGTGGAGGGAAAATATTATATCACCCCATGAGGAAACAACCACAACCATTCAATGGGTGTACTAATCCACTAGTTGTCGAGCAATTGATAAATTCCTTAGAGAAAATATTTCATGCCTTGTGGGGTAGCAAAAAGGAAAAAGTTGTCATTGCAGTTTACCAGATCACTAGAGTTGCTGATCAATGGTGGTCCTTTATTAAAAACAAAAAAGGAAGATTACGATGTATCAAATATGAAATGGATGGAGTTTAATGACATTTTATTAGAAAAGTACCTTCCTCATGACCATCGAGAAGATATGGAAATGAAATTTCCGAGTATGAGGAAAAACGCGGATGAGAATGTTGCAAAGTATATAGCTAACTTTACAAGGATTTTGAGGCATGTGGAAGATTATATATGTAACACAAGAAATAATATTTATCATTTCATTGATGGGTTGAAACAATTTCTCCATCCATCATTAGTCTCACCATCCTTATCATCATATGATCATATAGTCTCATGTTCTATCAATACAGAAAAAGAATTTTCTAAGTCTTATGACCTTAAGAAAAGAAAGAGAAGAAAAGATCTATTGAACAGTCTAGAAATGGAAATCAGGGGAAGAAGGGAAAATTTGAATGTCCATCCTTCATTAAATGTGGGAAGAAACACACTGGTACTTGTCTGAAGGGAATGGGAGTCTCGTACATCTGTGGTGAAAAAGTCCAGAAAACTTGTGATTACAAGGGGAATAAAGATGTTGTCAATGATGAATTCTAAAATTGTAGAGAAATGGGACATTATGAAAATGAATTTCCCAAGCATTAGGGGAACTTGAATCAGAAAATTCCAAGGGATTAAGGCCAAGAATATGCTATCACTACTGCTAATTTTGAATCTCCAAAATAGGTAGTGTCCATTAATATAATGGTATCCTCAGGATTAGCCAATGATTTATTTGATTCTGGATCATAAAATTGATTCATATTTTCTCCGTTTTCTATGAAAATTAGTTATTTCCAAATTGATTTAAACAAGGAGTGGTTAGTATATACCCCTAAGGGATGTATCATTGCAACAATGTTTAGTGAATCAGTCCCCATTAGTGAATATAAATAATCATTATCTGCTAATCTCATCATCATACCGATGATTGAATTTGTTAAAATCCTTGATATGGATAGGATTTTGGAACATGATTCAAAAATTTATATTAAGAAGTAAGAAGTAACTATTTTTAATGATGATGAAAAGAACACATAATATTTAGAGAAAATTCATCACCACAAAATTCGTATCTAGATCCACCCCCAATAGCTCAACTAAATAAAATTATTGGGAAGGAAGATAATGAAATAACTGTTGGTGAAGAAATGAATGTCAAAATAGAGGACATACATATTGTGAAAGAATAAGATGATGTTTTTCCAAAAGATTTACCTGGACATCCTCTATAATGAGAAATTGAGTTTTCTGTTGATTTAATTTTTAGATCAAGGCCCATATCAAAGACCCCTAATAGAATGGCCACTGTGGAATTAGTGTAACTATAGAAACAAATACAGTAATTGATTATTAAGGAATTTATTCTCCCTAGTGTTTCCCCATGGGGATCCCCTGTTCTTTTTGGTAAGAAAAAAGATGTATCTATGAGGTTTTTCATTGAATATAGGGAGATTAATGCTATAATAATAAAAAACAACTATCCCATACCGTGAATTGATGATTTATTCATCCAAATTCATGGACATAAATACTTTTCAAATATTGACCTCCGATCTGGATATCATCAGCTGTTTGTGAAGAAGGAATACACTCCAAAAACAGTATTCTGAACCATGTACGGGCCTTAAGAGTTTACAGTAATTCCTTTTGGATTGACTAAAGGACCCTCTGTCTTCATGGATCTAATGAATAGATTTTTCAAGTAATATCTTGATGAATTTGTAGTGGTATTTGTTTATGATATCTTGGTATACTCCAAATGTTACTAAGATCATGAAAATCACTTCCGTGTAATTCTAAAGTCACTTAGAAGACATGAATTATATGGGATGTTTTGAGAATGTGAATTCTGGCATCGGGATATTTTGTTTCTTGGCCATATTGTCTCTAAGGATGGAATCTCTATTGACAATTCTTTGTAAATAGAAATCCACGAATGTCCAGCCCCAATGAGTATAATTAAGGTATGCGGTATTATTGGTTTAGAGGGTTATTATCAACATTTCTCCCATAATTTTTCCCGGTTGGATAACCCATTAACAAATCTCACACGTAAGAAGGTTAAATTTGATTGTACAAAACAGTGTGATGAATATTTTGAAGAATTGAAGAGAATATTATTTAGTGCCCCTATATTGACTCTACCATTGGGGAATGATGGGTTTATTATTTATAGTGATGCTTCAAAGAAAGGAATTGGTTGTGTATTTATGAAAAATGATAAGGTAATTACCTATGAATCATGATAGCTAAAAATTCAGGACGAAAACTAATATACTCATGATATGGAGAAAGCATATATAATATTTGATTTGAAGATTTTAGAGACACTATATTTATGGTGAAAAAATGTGAGATATATACCGATCACAATAGTTCGAAATATATTTTCTCACAGAAAGATCACAACATGAGGAAAAAGAGATGGATTGAACTACTCAAGGATTATAATTTCCCAATATAGAACCACCCATGGAAGGAAAATATTGTGGAATATGCTTTGATTAGAAAGTATCGTGGTGTTTTGAACAAGATGTGAGTTGAAAAGGATCCTATATACATGGATTTAATAATGACGGATCTGGGAATCAACATAGAAGGTGAGACATCAATACATTTTCAAATGGCTTCCAAACCATCTATACTACAAAGGATAAGGAGTTCTCATACCAATGAGGAAGAGTTTCAAAAGAAGATTAAAGCTGTGAATGATGGGTGATTGAGTGACTTTGTGTATGAAGATGTAAATTTGAAATTTGGGAAGAGATATTGTGTTCCTGATAATCTTGATCTAAAAGGGGAATTATTGGATGATTCTCATAGTTCCAATTTCTCTATACACCCTGGTAGTACTAAGATGTATAGAGATTTGAAGGAACATTTTTTGTGGGACAATATGAAGAGGGAGATTTCTGATTTTGTGATAAGATGTATGGTTTGTCAACAAGTGGAAGCTGGAAGGCAACATCCTGGAGGAGTAATTCAACCTCATCCCATACTAGAATGGAAATGGGAAGATATCATGATGGACTTTTCATGGGCCTACCAAAGTCTCATATAAGGAATGATGTAATATGGGTCACTGTTGATCGTCCTACCAAGTCGACACATTTTATTGCTATAAGGGATGATTTACCACTTGAACATTTAGAAAGACTATATATTAATAAATTTTTAATACTTCATGGAGTACCACTATCAATTATTTAGGATCACGGTCCCCATTTGACATCAAGATTCTAGAATGGTCTTCAGAAAGCCGTGGAGACTGAACTTCGTTTGAGCACTACCTACCTCCCCCAAACTGATGGACAACCAGAATGGAATATTAAAACGTTAGAAGACATGTTGATATCATGTTCACATGACTTTCAAGTTATGTGGGGTCAATATTTACCTATGGTAGAATATTTCTATAACAATAGCTTCCATTCCAGTATTCATATGGAACCATATGAAGCGATATATGGAACAATATTTCACACTCCAACCTGTTGGGATGATGTTGGTGAATGAAAACTCAAAGGCCCAGAACATGTGGAGGAAATGATGGAAAGGTTGATGGTAATTCAAACCCACATTAAATCATCTCAAAGAAGACAGAAGAGCTATACTGATAACTGTAGGAAGGATTTTGATTTCAGGTAGGAGATTATTTTTCTTTGATGGTATCTCCACAGAAGGGTGTTATAAGTTTCAGTAAGAATGTAAAATTAATTCTAGGTACATCATACCTTTCAAAATTATAGAACCTATTGAGTTTTTAGATTACCGTTTGGTAATGCCGCCATGTCTCTCCAAAGTTCACGATGTGTTCCACAAATCACTGTTGAGAAAATACATGCCTGAACCAATGCATATACTCACCTACGAGGTATTAGAAGTGGAACCTGATCTGTATTATTGCGAAAATCCTGTCAAAGTTCTAGATACAAGAGAATAGGTGTTGAGAAACCAGACGAATCATCTGGTAATATATATATGGAGAAACCATAAGATGGAAGAGGCAACGTAGGAACCTAAGGAACTTATGATGAATAACCAACCAATTATTTTTAAGTAGTAATACTCTATAAATTTTGAGGATGAAATTCTTTGAAGGATGGGAGAAAGTAAAACCCCAAGATTCTACAGTACTCTTATCTTTAAATAATACAGTTGCATGTGTTGTACGCAACATCACATTCTAACACACCACAACCAATCAAACTATTTTTTATGAATACCAATACCCACTTTTTATAATTTTATAAATTTTACCATTCAAAATGGGCTTCATTTTTGGAATCAGAATATCGAAATTAGCTTGGGGTGAATTTTTCCTATTTTTCTATAAACATTCAATTATGGATGAATAGTGGAAGACACTGAGTTATAGTTTAATGCTGAATATTTATTTAAACAATTAATTATTTTATTTAAATATATTTTATGTCAAAATAGATACATAATACCTATATAATTTTATTTTAATTCATTGAAGTCAGTTCATGATAATTTTAGATATATAAAAACTTTATTGAACTTTTTACCGCCTTTTACCCACCTCATTGGGACATTTGAAAATTTACATAATACATAATTTTACTACTTCTGTGGGTTAAATTTCAAAAATTTGGGAGACATGCTTGATATCATTAATTAAAATGGGTTTTAATAAGATGATAATAATTTTTTTGTGAATAGTATCTTTTCACTTTTATTTACCATGTTTAAAACTAAATATGGT
Organism: Viscum album; assembly: GCA_963277665.1. Taxonomy (NCBI): domain Eukaryota; kingdom Viridiplantae; phylum Streptophyta; class Magnoliopsida; order Santalales; family Viscaceae; genus Viscum; species Viscum album. The sequence goes on along the minus strand of OY728126.1, from coordinate 1,656,078,066 downwards.
AATTAAGGGTAAAATGATATTATTATTACCCTAACACATGTCATAATTCTATTATATAAGTGTAATTCGACCAAAAAAATATTATGAATAATATATGATCCTGTAGGTCCAATTGGATTAGATTAGGACATTTATTATTATTTAATTCAAAGAAAATTTAAAAGTGTTAAATTCAAAGTTTAATAACGAAACCATTTTTAATTAGGGGATACGTATAAGATAAATTCGACTATAAATATTAATTATAAAGATAAAAATATTTTCTACATAATGGTATTATATTTTTAATTTTTAGACCTCAAATAATTAAATTTATTTATGGAACAATTATGATTCAGTAGTTACCTAATTAATGAAATATTACAATAATTGAAATTATAAAAATCAAAATAAATGTAATTTGAGACTTTTTATGATTTAAACTACCTTTATAGGTTAATAATACATTTTAGAGTTGGTTAGATGAATTTTTTTCGACGTAATAATTCTGTTATGAATTTAGAAAAAACAAAATACCAAATAGTTTCAAAATTGACATAAAAGAGTTTTTAAAACAAATATTATATTATTAATTGATATTATATTTATAAAAATATATGGATCGGACAAAAGGATTATATAACTATATATTTATCATTAAATAACCACTTGAGGTTCTCTTGGAATTTTATAGTATGTTTATTAACCATATAATATAAAAATACCAAGAGACATGGTAAATGTCAAACTGTTTAACTAAGAGTTAAATATAAAAGATATTTTTAATATAGTGACCAAAACCTATCTAAAATCTACTGGTTGAGAGGTTTGAGACCCATTCCCACCTAATCATGTAAATAATTTTTTTGAGCCATTAGAAAATGAAAATGATTTTATAATAAAATAATATTTCTATCTTTTCCTAAGGTTCCCCTAGCCCCTCTTATAAAAGGGAATTCTCCCTTATCTCTAATTCACACATTCACATCCATTTTGCTAGGACAAAACCCACCCAATACCCTCTCAAAAATCCTACCATAATCCTAGAGGCCTTTCTTTAGTCATAAATCCAACCTAAGGATCCCTTTTGATCAAATCAAAAGGAAGAATATGAAGAAGAGGTAAATATTTCATCACCTCTTAAAGTTATTTTCATTTTCCACTTTTATTTTTTTAGCTTACATTCTAAAATAATAACTCCAGTATATTTTATATATTGTGATTTTATTATAAATATGGTAAAATTATATTCATTATTCTATCCATCCATTGAATGACATGTTACCATACGTCTGTACGTACGACTTACCGTCTCCACATCGTGGTGTAATTTTTACTCAATACATTATTATTAATATGGGTATAATATTGATGTGTAATTGATATAAATAATAAATATAACACTATGATGATTCTATATATAGGATATAACATACAATTATATATTATTTTAGTATCAAAATAATTATATTGTCGCTCTTGTGTACGTACTGATTATCGTCTCTGCGAACACGATAAGATTCATTCCCCATCGTATCCATTCAAGACTAATTTTAATTTGATGAATAAAAATAATTTTTAATGAGTTAATATAGTTCTGAATATTAATAAGATTCATCCTATCCTTAACAAACATTACATACATAACATAGTATATAAAGGAAAACTAATCAGTTAACACCTGAAATAACGATAATACTAAGATATTATTAACAAAGCAATGTTAAAAGGACATATTTGATATCATATTAATTATATGATTCATATATAATTTAATAACAATTATTTAACCATTATAAAATATTTTAACCTACCCCATACCATGTACAAGTACAATGTAAGGGTTAATTTCAAAATCTCTTCCTTATCCGAGGTTTCTTATATGTAATTATCTACTATGACCTCTTTATCATCAACATTCATGTTTCTAAAAAACGTATTTCAAAAAATTATTCCAATTTTATAAACTATGGTTTAATTTCATTTATACCCTTTTTTTACTTTTATAAGATTTTTATAAAGGAATATTTCCATCATTTTCCAAAGAAGTTACTTTATGAACTTTTGGAAAAACAATTAAGGTAAAATGTATTATTAACTTATAAGGAGGGTGAATCTATTTTCCACTATTATAACATCATCAAAGCTTCCCCTACAAGATTATAAGTATATTTTAAAGTATAAATATTTTATTTGATAATTAAATGAAATTTAAATGATTTCAAAATAGAAGGAGATATTCCTGTAAAAAGGTTTTGATATAATCTATGTCAACATCCTTTGATGGATATTTTGTTTGTATGATGTTGATTTATTATGATAAAAAAACATATTTTTTATTTAAGGTTTTTTTATATGTTTCACTATAGATTTGTTATTTAATACCATTCATGGTTTATGGATAAAGTATTGACATTTTGAATGCCAGTTTTAATATGAATTTATATGTTATGTTTAAACCTTTTCATATGAAGAATTCATTGTACTTAGTATGTGATGAGTGGAGACTTCAATATCTCCTCGATGAATTGGTAGGTCTCATGAGACAAACCTGTATCTTGGCACAAGGCCTTTACAAAATCTTATTTGTAGTCTTGACATAAGGCCTTGACTATGTGGTTATGATGTATGGAATTATAAATTCCATCATTATGAAACTGGTATTGATTTTGCATGTGATTATTCAACTAGTAGAATAACCATTTGAGTATGTAAATGGAATGATTTTAAATTATATTTTCCATATTATGATGAAGTTTATGTTGAAAGTGATTTTGTTTTAATTTTATACATTCCCTTAAATTTTTATGCTTATTTATGACAGTTTCTACTATATTGTTATCCTTACTGGGCATCTGAGCTCACCGATTCATATGTTTTATTTTTTCTAGGATGCAAAGAAGTATGTTATAAATGTCTTGTGGGGATAGTATATGTGATATCAGTTTTGTGTATGGAAAAAATGTTGTTTTAGTTTTTAATTTTATGATATAATGTAAACCTTAAGAATGTGTCTAGTACATTCAAGGATACTAAACTAATTGGTTTTTTGAGACATTATAATTTGTGATCATGGCAATGAAATATAATAATGCATGGACTCTAGTCTTCTGGGGTAAAGACGTTACAATACACAGGTATAAATTATTATATATCGAGCTATTCTTTGACACCTGTTGAAATGCATATATAGGGTCTTATTCAAAGCGAAAAATACTGAAATACATATATAGTTTACTTTTCAAATATTTCTTAATTTATAATGGCCAATATGGTTATGGATGTAATTTTTATGATACATGATTATTGAAAAAAAAATTTGTTGAATCGAGTTCTTTGGATATATAGATATTATTGGAAGGGTTTTTTTACTTTCTTAGAGGCATTCTGTAATGTTGAAGAGGTAGGTCGATTGAGGTATTTTATTGATTTATTAATGAATACACCTATTTATCCATTTATTGTATATATTTATTTTCATATTGGTTGTTTTTATTAATTGGGGTTTGACCTATATTTTTTTACTCAATACCTTATTGGTATGTTGTTTTATACACAAGTAGTTTTCATGGATGTAGGCATCGACAAGGGAAAAGTTCCTCATTGAAGATTTTATTTCATACATGATGGTATGGAGTTTATAGTATTGAATTAATTTAAATCTATAACTAAAAACTATTGTGTTGAATTACTATTAAATTATTCTTTTATTGTACTTTATATAGTTTGAAATTCAGATACTTTGGTGTATGTCACTACGTGATTCATTGCTATTGGTTTGTTTGTTCATCATTTTATTTCCTAGTTGTTTGAGATCTTGTTTTCACTTGTAAATTAATAGAATTATGATAAATATATTTTTAAGAATAATTATCTAATTTATAATATTTTTTTAAATTATTATATATCCCCATAGTTGGGGTTCTAGTCTCCTCAATACAATAATCACAATCTCTAGCTAGTCAACATCCAATATTGGGTGGGGTGCTGTACTTGAGGACTTGTAAACAATTATTTTGGTGCATATGAGAGAGTACTGAGCGAGGGTATGTTACAAAAATGTATGAATATGTAGATTTTATATTATGATCTCCATTAAAGCTGGGTATTTGATTATTTTACTGAAAAATTATCACATTTTCAAATCCCATGGGTATCGAACTATGAATATTTGTGGAAATCGGTGGTTCAAGAGATTTTAAAGGAATTCATATTTGGGAATCCCAATAACATGATGAGTACTCTTTGATCATACTTAATTATTTAATATTATGTGAGGACATTGATTTTCCAAGAATACATATATTTTATTTGGATTAGACATTTTATAGTAGGATATTTCCATGTTGTTGAGTACATAGGTAGACACTAGGTGCTATGAAAAATGGTTGTGTGGTACTACATGCTAAGAACCAAAAGTATACCATGGAACTGAAATATACATGGAGACATTATGATGTAAAAAATCATATGGATATGTACATAGGTATGGCCCAATATACATGTTTGGGGTTGGAGAACATACACATAACCAAGGCCTCTAGGACATGTCATGAACACTATGTACATAATATGTACTTTTACATGGAAATATAATCTATGTTCATGTGAGGACATGCCCATGTGTGTAGGTGATGTCACACACAATGTGACCTAATGTGCATTATGTGTTCTTCAATTTTACATGATATGTAACATCTGAGGAAACAACTCTTGTTTTCCTTTATGAGACACATTAGGTAAACTTGAGAGACACATTGTGTATACCCATTAGCAACACTAATAGTATATATATAATGTTTATTGAAAAATGTTAGAGCCCCCATGTATCATTTCTTGATAGGGTTTGTATGTAATATTTGATGTTAGATGTTGTTTTTCATAAGAATTATGACATCTGGTGAAATTATTGGGGATGTTTACTTGGTAATTTATATTCGATTATAGTGATCGGGTTAGGTGTCAAGATAGATGTTAGGGTAGGTACTCAACTGACACAATAATTTGTGGTTCTCCCATTACATATAAATATATAATTTCATTTAAAAGTCATAAATTAAATTCCATGAGTACTATATATATTGTTTGATAATAACTTATCATAGATCTCCAACATTGTTTAGGTGCTCCATCAGTGTTGCTTCCCCCTAAACTATAGAGTTTTTTAGTGATGAATGATCCAATTTGATTAGATTCTACAAAGGTTTCATTTGGTTTTTCTGAATTTTGTATTTTATCATTGGGTTTTCGTAAGACTCTTCATTCCTAGTTGGTGTGTGGAGAACAAGATCATATTTCACACTCTGGAGTGTTTATTTAACATAATATTGTATGGGTTGCCTTTCCCATATTTCATATGGGTTTAGTTACGTAATATCTATTATTGTTAATCATTTTTTGGGGTATTGAGGTGTCAAATTGGTATGTTAATACTCACCCCTTCACCTGACTTTCATTAAGATATTTTTATGTCAGATAAAGATATTAATTTTTATAGTGATATTGGTGGAAATTGTTTTGGTGGTACAATGTTACAATTTCAATTAATTGTGTTTGGAGGTTTCCTAGAGAGACTATATAATAATTTCTAATTAATACATTACTTAATCTATTTGTTGATAGGTTTAAATGATAGTTTCTTGTTAGGAATGAATTTTTTCAGTTAACCCAATTGTACTACCGTGATGTAGTCTTATTCATTCACATAGGTTTTGTGATTCTTTCTTAAACTATATATTTCCATCATATTTTCTATTAATTGGTACTATTTTACAGAGATTGTTTTTTGAATTCATTTTTGAACATTGGTATGTACTCCCACATTCATTATTAATTTCATGGTGAGTGTATCGAGTATCTATCCTATTTAATGTTAGCTAGGGGTGTCAAACACTAACTACTACTATCTATATGAGCCATAGTGAGTCTATTCCTTACATATATCACACCATACAGTATATAAATGATTTAAAAATTACAATTTTATGGTTTGTGTTTAGAAAATCCTTATCTAAAAAAACTGAAATAGAATTGTAGAATCAATATAAATGAAATCTACCATGAATGGTTTAAATAAAATAATCATAAAATTAATATCAAATCATATTTTTGATATTTAATCAATTAATAGTGTGGTTAAATAGGATCACAAAATTATATTTATTAACTTCTCTAACTAATGGAATCCACTAATTCTTTAAATTTTCATCAAATATTTCATATAATTTCTCACATCGTTCAAGATCATTAAGAGACTTTTTGTTTTATTATATGGGTAAATGTTGATATTTTCATATGAGATGCCTCAACATAGATATAAATCTTATATTACACTAATAAATATGATCCATTTATTTATTGAATAACACGGAGATTCAATGGCATAAATCCCTCAAATATTTCATAAAAAATGAATATTCTATAAATCCTGATTTAATATATATAAAATAAAAATTATAAAATTTAATATATATATATATATATATTAAACAGTTAATGATTACTTTAAATAAGTGTTAAATGAAAAATATATAATTTTATATTAATTATATGAATTTAAAAAAAATATTGGATGAAGACTCAATATAGATTTTTTCAAAATATGTATATTTAATTCATATTACACATTAAAATTTGTGATTCTCATTTTGATATTTTAGAAAAAAATCAATATCACCCCAAGTAATTGTTTATATTAGTATAATTATTAAATTATCACCTGTTAATATACAACTATATTGATTAATGTGATATAGATTTAATGTAAAAATATATTCCAATCAGCCACATTCTAAATCATTCATGAATATGATAATTACACAAAATGGAACACCATATGTAATATCATATGTAACCATCCCCTAAATAACATTTAGAGATCATATAAAACTCAATTTTATTATATATCTAATAAATCATGTCAATTTTTATGATTTCATTTTGTTAATACAAAGAATCATTAACAAAAACTTCTTTGTTACCCTTTTTATTATTTTTTTTATTAACAATGATTATTTCAGATCTATTCATTTCCACAAGAAATTATTCTCCGAATACAATCTTCCAATTATAATCAATATTTAAAAATATTTTTTGTAATATACAAAAATCATGTTGACATAGATAAAAATTTTCATACAATATATCTCATATATGATAAAATAACAGTCTAAATACATTTTTATTTTTTATTTTTTATCCATGAGAGACAAAACAAACAAATCATTTAAATTCAATATCATATAATGAAGATATTTTATTAAGTAAAAATATAGGATAATCAACACATCAAATGTAACTCATCATGAGGGATGCATATCATGAAATAAATTTATCTTGTTAATGAAATAACATGATTATAAACTATATATGGTTGTAAATTTCCTCACTAATTCCAAAAAAGGTCCCACATATTATATTTTCCAAAGAGTATAATACATAATATTTTTGTTAATAAAAAACCACCTGATAAGATACATAAACATGAGGGTTATGGTTACCCCCCATGTTAATGATAATAAAGGAACCAATGCTTGATTTTTTTTATAATGGATAAGATGATATACCCATTTAATAATGATGTTAATTAATCACGCACCAATTGTATAACCATTTCACTAAAATGACAATTCAAGTGGAATTATTATTTGTCTAATTAAAAATTTACGTTAAAAAGTGTCCCAGGAGTGAAATATATATTTTCATAGAATAAAAAATCCATAAAAAATTTGTTATATTTTTTAAAAATAGAATTATTTATGATGAATATCAACTGGGGACACATAAATATTTATATTATGGGTGATAAATATCATCACACTATTTAGAAAAATGGTTCATAGATTCCAAAATTATATATAAAAACTCTATTGAATAACACAATATTTTTTTATAATAATAAATAATTTTTATGAATATAATAAAAATTCATACAGATATATGTTAGCCCCACCCATCTTATATACTAAATAAATTATTACTACCTTCTGTTTTTTAGATTTTAATTTTTTATCTAAATATTTCGCAACACAAAAATAACATAAAATATCACCTTGTAATATATGTTATTTCTATATGTATGCATCGATATAATCATTAAATTTATTAAAATGTTGTGTTATATTAAACCTTAAATGAAAATTATTTTTATAAAAAAAATTATTAATTATTCATCCTAATATTAAATTCATGCATCCTCTATCCAAAAAATATTATTATAATATTATATATTAAAATGACATAATGATTTTTTATTTAAACAAACCAAAACACATGAAAAATATTATATGTATGTAAATGTTCTCAAAAAAACATTATATTTTCATATCAAATAACATAAAATTCAGTCTCTCTTTTTTACCAATGTATATCATAATTGTACTCAATAATATAAGAGATTTTATTTGTGACAGCCAAATTAAATAATATTTATATCAAAAATCTATATTTTTTTCAAATTCATTTAATTTTATATTAGTTATGAAAAATAAAAGTTACCAATGCAATCCCATATTATTTTTTCGAATATATATTATTCCGAGGATATTAAGAACATTCAACCCAAAAAAATTATGATATCATTTATTTGAATTTAAAATAAATTTCAAAATAATATCTCATATAGTATTGTGACATAACTTGTATCTAAATGGAAGATGTTGAAAAAAATATATTTTTAAATGATTTCACATTTAAATTTTTGAAAATTTATTTTACTACAATCTCTAACAAACTTCTAAATAAATTATCATTAAATTTCATTGGATATGATGAAACATATTTTACAATAAAATATAATAATCATATTAAACTTTCCAATTCTACTACTTTGAATTGAAAAATACAGTATTAATTTCAAAATTCATTTATTATCACAATAGACTGAATATGATAGAATCCATATAGTTCAATAAACATATACTACATGACTGATCAATCTATGTTGATATAAATTATCGCCCCCTTATTTGAACTCATAAAAACATCCATATATCTTACCATTAATATTTCATTAATTTTTAACTCTTATATACCACAATGATTGTTTAATATTAATGGTTAGTATAGATTCTACGAATGTAGAATCAATTTAGTTAACATAAATATATTATATACACTCAATTTGATAATTTTTAGTCTCATTTTTTCTAGGTTATTATATTTATTATATTCATACATGAAATGGATCAAAAAACGTCATTACTGATAACAGATCATTTCATATTTAAAGAATTTATTATGAACACTCTAAAATCATTCTTCTTCTACCATTAGAATAATAATTTTCCAAGGCCATTTCATTAAACTCATTAAGGAATGAAATCATGGAACTACATCATCATATTTTGAAATTTAAAAAACATTTAAAATATCATGTAACAACAAATTAAAATTATTTAATAAATAATAAATAATAAAATGAGAAAACATTTCATAAAGTTTTTTAATAATAATCATAAAAGTATGATATAAGAAACGTTGTGAATCTAGTATATCCATTTAATTTATGTTACTAAAAACATTTATTATTCGATTTGAGATAGTGGTACCCAATGAAATCTTATAATAAACATAAAAAAATATATGACTAATTTCTATGTTATTATTAATACAACATTTGGTGATTTAGTAATTACCCAAATGTATGAATCATATAAGGATTTTTTATCCATGAGACCATGAAAAAATTATTAAATATATCTACACACACAAATACACAAAGACACACACACAGAGACATATATATATTATAAATATATATTTATGATTCCAACTATTGTATGGACCTAGAAATTATGTTCATAAATATCTATCAAAATAGTGGTGATAAGTGACCATTGGTGCACATCAATGTTTATAAAAGTCAACAAAATATTGGTGACAATGTATGTTCAATTTTGGGTAAAAAGAAACATCAATATCATAAACATATATATTTCATAAATAACCATACATCAATCAAAATCATTAATAATAATATAGATATATGGAATCAGGTTAAAACTAAACATTAACATAGTAAAAATACACCCACTATATAAAAGTCATACAATTACCACACATCAAATAAAAAAATGATAACCCAATGGGTATATTAATTTAAAATAGATAAAATAATATTTATTTTATGATGATCATTGATAAACTAAATCATCACATTGATCCCATACCTAGGGAAAATTTTATATCTTTAGCCAGATCCATAGTGTAACATAAACTAATTCATGTATATCATATATTAGTTTCAAACATCCACTAAGTAAAACATATAGTGTGTGAGAAGCAACTCAAAATATTTAGTCACTAACTAAGCCTCTAAAATACATAATGATACTGAAATGTATGAAAATGTTAAAAAATAATCAATAATAAATTTTCCACACAACTATTCTTAGCGAGTCATCATGTAATAACCAAAACACAATTACAAAATTCCACATATAGTGTAATCAATGAACTAGATTAACATTCATATATAACACTAAATAATATAAATCTTTATCTTATAGAATTATTACATCTATCATAGTCTCTAGTGAATTTCACATAGATTTTCTATACTATACCATTCTAATAAAGGGATACAATATTCATGATACAATCTTGATAATATGATTATTCATAACTAGGGTATCAATGAAAAATTAGTAATGTCATCAAAGGTAATTATCCATTCTGACCACTGTAAGTAAAAGGATATTCAATATTGTTTTTTTGTCCATCTTCCGAAGTAACAATTGGAGTTAAAAATATCAAATAGAGTGTATCATGGTCTCTTGAGCTATTTAGAAATTAATTATAAATGAACAATAATATGGATCCTAAGGTTAATTGTATATGTCACAATAGTTCTACAAAAACAAAAACCATTATACATTGGATCAATAATCATTATCTATATAAATACATTTTGAACCTCCTTAGACTATATTTTTGTGCTACTATCATCTGACCAACAACCTTTGTTATGTGTCTCTCCTGAATAATGTTTTACTATATTACTATCTCGATAAAAGAACATACAAAATATAGTCCACATAGTAGGACATATCTATCTTTTGACATCTGACATTTGAATTTTAGTCTAATTGTATCATACACTATATTACTTCTCACACATGATATATTATCATTTCACAAGTTTCAAATTAGAAAATTAATTACCTATTAAAAAATAATCTCTTTTGTAGGAACAATCACACTTTCTATGATGGGTAAAACTAATTAACATAAAAATATAATCAAATGAGGGTGAAATAGAAAAAAGAGTCATCATAAACCATTCCTATATCATACTACACTCCTGTATCTATCATCCAATGAATGATCATGCATATTATTTGAATTAAATATACTAATCCTAGGTGTCATATCATGTTACCCTCAAAGTATCTCTAAAAATGGTTCTTGTAATGGTAGAATAATTTTATATTTTGAATAAAGTACTCTGAACATTTGATGGACAATATCCAGAAACATTCACTAGTATATGGTTTCCCTTAGGAGAACCAATATTTAGTAACTTGACAGTATGATATTTATGGAAAATACACTATTAATTAAATTATGTTGGGAATAATTCCAAAAATCCAAACCATATCCCCAATGATTACATAAAAAACATAGTGAACCACGAATGTTTCTAACAAATAATGGAACCATACTTCATACTAATACACAATAACACTATGGTAAGATCACTTTTTTATTGACAAAACTATAATTACATTTCTAAATTACAACATATAAAACTAGAGTTTACACAAACACACACATAATTTTAAAAGTAGGTGACAATTTTTTATGCAAACAACCAAAAAAATTATATACAAATCCAAAAAGATAACAAATTTCAATTTATCATAGGCACATCCTTATTTAGTATTTAGTGACACACCGTTATGTATGCATTCCCAATGTGATAAAATTATATGTTCAAATCCAACCACGAATGGTTCCACAGTATCATACCAAGATACCTATAAAATTTAATATATATTTTTATAAATTATTTAAAACATTATAAATAAAGAGTTATATTTATAAAAATTACTCACTAGAGATATAAACCACATAATCCATTTCCAATAGTCTATAGAAGTCATATGGAATATGAATTTCACTCCGATAGAGATAAATACTGATATGATAAAATATTTTCATTTGAAAATGTTATCTAGTTAAACCCAAAGTTTAAAATAAATTTATCTATTTATATAACTAATGTGAAATATTGAATAACAACATCAGTTTTTCATTCCTCGATGTCCACTATCTATCATATAAAAATTAGCTTCTTTTCAGATAGTTCTAATATGTCATAATAGAATCATCAAGATATTTTTTACACATAACCATAATAAAATATACAGAATCCAAAAATATGATTAATAGGATATGAACATGAGGAATACTATCTATAATTTCATATTAACGTATAGTAGACAAATCCTTGATCAAGAAAATTTTAGAGGATGTAAATAGTTAGCGAGACATTAAAAAATATCCTACTAAATCCTTAATTTGTTTTAATCTAGTGAGAATCCATTTTGGAAAATATATTTGTGGCCCTTGTATTTAGAAATGAACATAGAGTGAATATGTATTCATGTACACTATATTGGGTACCCTATTATATCTGACATAATATTAACTCTCATGTGTTCCCACCAGGTTCATAGTGGTTTATACATCTTTTGGAAGTCAATCCATCCTATAATGATCTAATGATTCTATATTATTACAATTACTACACCTCTAAACACACTAAAAAGTATCCCATGATCCATTTTTAATAATCATGATTTCCCTCAATGTAATAAAAGAATTCTCACCCATACATCGACTCATATATGATTAGATTTATTCTGAAATTACAAATAAATATTGAAATTGGTAAATATAAATAATCCACTTTGTTTCTTCTATTCATTTTGAATCAATAAAAGGAACATCTTGAATTGTTTCTTATAAATTATAATTCAATACATATATGTGATTATGTTTTCAAACAGAATAATCACACGTCCAAAAAATTCTATGTATGAAATATGATTTTTGAAAAAATAATACTATAAAAATACAGAAAAGAAAATTTTTTTATAATAGTTACACACTACATTGATTTAAAATTATAATTTTTGAAATATGTAAATAGGTATAACCAAACATTTAATTCAATATTTTTTTCAAGAACTATGATAGAAAATGTTTGAGTGTTTTCACATCACCCCCACATGATGTCTTATTTCCATCAATATTATAAGAATATATAGAAACCGATACACCATCTCATCTGAAACTATTTTATTATCTATATAATAAATTTTTATTTTATATGAACTCAATTAAAAAAACATGACATGAGTATAGTGATACTCGAATTATTTTTCTTTCCCAATCAATTCCTTAAATTCCACCCGAATAGAACGATATAAAAAATTAACTCCAATGAATAAAATGTTGATTAATATAAGAAATAATTTTTTTGAGGATATATATGGAATCTATTTCCCTAAACCCTATATTCATATTAAATATATTATCCTCCCTTTCATCAGTCTCGTTATAGTGTGATGTATGATCTTAGATCCACTTAATAATATTAAATAATGGTATACTATATAATATTAGTAATTAAACTATCAACCTGATAAATTAAAACACACATTATCAACATCACATATATATTATGGAACTGAACATGTTATCTATATAACATTACGTTTACATGAACGTGATATATAATCCATAAATGTTAGGGTAATATCACTAATCCATTGAAAAAACACTCCCCTCTATATGACTTCCCTTATAAATGATTTCCATGAATTGAGATAATACGATTTTGAAACTTTTAAAGAACTACTTCCATAATTAATGCTCATCCCATACTATAATATACATGTTAGGTATCATTCATTACATTATTGCATCTTGGTTCTCCAACCATTTATCATTCAATCATGGGGAATTCATTTTATTTTGTTTCCCAATATTTAGAAAAAATATGATAATTTTTTCGATTTAATCACCATTGACTTCATTCTCACATTCAAATCACTAATATAATTTTTCCCCATAACACTGTAAAATATCACCAATTACTTCATTTCTATAAATATAATATCATTGGTGACCTTTATTTTAATATAAAATGATCAACCACCAAGCCGATATGTGTCTTTAGTTTTGGTTTATTATCTCAAAGCATTATCAATCAAAACACAACTATGATTCTTCTATTCCATACACTATAGGTATATAATGAAGCAAATATACATTCCAATTAGACATCATAACATAATTAGAATAAAAGTATCATTTATTATTAACGTGAATTTACTACTCAATATATTCAAATTCACAAATGGAAATAGTCTACCATTTTTCTATTGCATTCATCCTAACATGGTTGTTTTTAGACACAAATCACCAATTGAAGGGAAAAAACCTAATGCATATATGTCCAATATATGATATTCAAATAATTCTATAACAACTCAAGATGTTTTCTCTTCTTCACTTTCCAAAGGAACCATAGAAACAAAAAAACTAATTACACAACCATACATAACCCATGTGTCATACAAATACACAATACATATAACTTCACACAACTCAAACTAGACCAAATGTTATAAGATCAAAATTCAGTAAAATGGGGAATATATACTCAAATACAATTTTATTGTAAATTTTCTATACATCCCCATAATATATCCATGATACATAAAACTAATAATATAAAATAAATTGTTATTTTCCTTGTCACCTTTCAATATTTCCCATCCCTATCATTAAAATTATACTCATCAAAGAATCCAATGAGAATTTAATACAATATCATAGAAATAACCCACCTCATGTAATATATTGTTATGACATTATATTCCAAAAACCATCATCTTAATCAGACGATTACCCTTAATAAAATCTACATAGTTATCAATCAAAAAATATGAACAACATCATCTTAGAAAACATCAACCATAGTACTCATTTATAAAATTCTATTTAAAAAATTGATGGAACATAGTATATAGTTTTTTGTTGACACATTGAACAATATACCCCTATTTAAAAACAAGATCACTAATCACACATAACCACAAGAATATCAAGTGAATATTTTGTTCCATATAAGATGAATACATGTATTATTATTTCAATAAGAGGAAAATAATGTTATGGAAAATAATTACTTAATACCATCAAATTAATAATGTATAAATAATTCAACCACAATAATTAATAATGAAAATATTAATCCCACAACTCTTCTTTCATGGGTTATTCATCAGATAAAAGTTTAAAAATAACAGGAATATTTTTTATGCTATGAATTAACCAAATTTAAAATCTACCTAATAGTACACCTATAAAAATGGAAAATAATGATTTAATTTGTTTGAATTTTTTAATCCCACATCATACATTCTTGAATATCTTTTGGTTTGGGTTTTGTTGTTGATATGACATATGAATCCTTAATGATAGATGATTCCAACTAATGGTAAAAGGTAATTATCGTCATTTTGGACACAATAATGTCAATATGAGATTCCTCAATAATAGTAAAATAAATAAAATGCAATTTTTATGAGATAATAAGTTTATGTATTTATTGAATTACATTATATATGTAAATCAAAACATAGTAAACATCATCTAACAATATGTTAAAGAAATATATTTAATATTCATAATGTTTTAAAAATGGATAATCCATTAAAATTATATATTAAAAAAATTAAATATTAAAAACATAAGGAAACTATCATGTAACCCATAGACATACTATGATCCCATCTCATATCCAATTAGAAAAAATTGTTTTTAATCTAATGTGCACCCTGTGCTTCGAACCCTATGTCATACAAGTGTATTATATATATAATAGGATATATAGTCAACTATAAAACATGGGACCAAACATATTTATTAGACATAAGATATTAATATTAACTAGAACCCACATTAGTTGTATGATAAATAGAAAGATGTTGGGAATAATGACTATGCCCCCTAATTTATTCTATGATATAAAAATTTAAGCCTAAAAATGTTAAAAAAATTAAAATTATTATATTAGAATACGAACATTGAGTCATCATGTAAAAATTGAATGACTATCAAACCATAAAAAATATATATAATATATAGTCTAGTGAACATAATCCAAAACATTTCATATAAATTATGTATGTATTTTGAAATAGGATAATGACTTCTTATTTTAACATAAACAAAAATATTTACTAGATCATGTCCCAGACTCTCTAATACCTTACAATGTGTGATTAAATATCTTATTTGGAATTATAGACTTGTGAATAGTACTACTATGGGATTTAAAATGAATGCACATATAATACTTTTCACCCTTTGAGGTTCAGATCAAAGACACAAGGAATAACATGAAATTTTAATTATTGTATGTCCTCTAGTATATACATGAGACCTAAAAATAAATACAAAATGATATAATAGACTTTCAATTAGTTTGAAAATTTTATCAAAAATAAACAATAATATGAATCACAAAATATATTCTAATCATAAAATAGTGTTTAATAAACAACCCATATGAACCCAATAAGATCATATGACTTGAAATTGGTGACAAAAATATTTAGAACCCATAGATAAGAAACAAGAGTATTTATCTATATAATAGTTCTGAGAACCTATGAAGTCTATCATTATTTAATATAACAACTAAAAAACCTTATTGAAAAGTCTTCCACCTATGATCCATCCAAATTGAGAAAAACATTATACAAAAAAATCATTTTTGTACTTCCCACCTAGTATTAGTCATCACTAGTGCATACCATCATTACAATTAATGATGATTCTGCTCAACCATTACTTAAATAAGATTACCATGTCTTGTTTTATCATATTTCTAGCCTAATATGTAACTTATATATTTTAAAACCATTTATAATAGGCATTATGACCATAACTATTATGTAAAACCTTATTTATTTTATACATTAAACTACATGAATTCTTATACTTTTCCTTCCACTTACTGATGTCTCTTAACATGTCCATTCATTATCCAATGACTTTTCCCTTTATAATCCTATTAGTACAACTATGAAATATTCCTAAAATTATATTCAAAGGGGTGGGGGTTGGGGTAAAACTAGATAATCCAATTCCCACATATAATTTATCACATTGACTCTTAGGGAACACATAACCAAGACATGTCCCCCGAAATTGTGTTAACATATTTATTAATAATTATTAATAAATAATTATAACCATTTTCTATAATAATTAATTTCATTAATTATTGTGGTAATATAGAATAACAATAAACCCTATCATATAACAACTTATTTCATAAGAAATCATATTCAAACAAATTAATCCTCAACAAATCAAGATGGACAAGACAATATGATTACACAATAACATGATTGTTATTTAATAATAAAGATATCATAAAATGATTAACTATGTGTAGCCTCTATCATTATATTATAGGTTATTAATACTAACACACACATTACAAAAGTGGAAATCATTTATAATCAAGATTCATTATATGGCCTAAAAATATTATATAGACACTAAATATGGTCTTGTCATTGGAACCACAATGCTCAGTTTGTAGTTAATCTCTTTTAGCCATGCTATGGAACCCATATGAACACACATTTTATAATTAATAAATGAAATGTTCCCTTTTCTCATTATGATTTATTACAAATATTTACTATAAAAAATATAAATTTTAATTCAGTTTCAAACAGGAGGCATAAAAATAAAAAACTCAACCATAACACAATGTCTCTTAAACCCAAATTAATTTTGGTTATAATAATTATATAATGTTTCTAAAAAAACTAAAAAACCATTAAAAACGTGTGTATTTTAAAATTTATATAACAAATATCATGTTAAATTTAATGAAATAAAAACCTCAAATGATTTGTAGTACTATTGTTGGTGCTAATTGTTCTTGATGTCTTCTATCCTTCTCATGTAGAACCACTCATGCATAGAATAATAAATTAGTTTTCATATGGAAATATTATATAAAATAATATAATATATCCCTTCTCATGATATAATTAATCTATTTAATTGTACTATTTTCACAATATTGGTTATAAATCATAACTAATGATATCCATTGTTAACATTTTGGTTTTAGTATAAATAAGGAATTTTGAATAGTATCATGAATTATGATATAACATTACATATCATTTTATGAGATATTAATATTAATATTAACTACATTTTAATAATTACTATCATGAATTGTGATATCATACATCACGGCTCATAACAACTCATATAACTCTTTTTGAGAAAAATATTATATTCTACCACATATTAAAAGTTTTATCACGAAAAATTGTATCAAAATTTATAAATCTATAAAATCCAGATTCATCAAACAATACATGAGGGTTTAGAAAACATGTAAAAAAAATTAATATTCATCATGGTTTTGTGGATAATGATATTTCATTTTAATGAGTAACCACCTAACAAAACAAAATATATTAATTTTTTCAAACCAATTAGTATGTAATCTAGATTTTTAGGAAACAATTATTAAAATCATCAATTTAGAAGACACATTACAATTTCCTCACAACATTAATTAAAATTGTTTAATGGTTTGTCTTAGTTCTAATAATTGATTTCTAAACTCCCTTTGTATTTAAAAAATATTAAAAAAGTTACACACAATACCCAGTTCAGTCATACATAACTAAAAATGGTTCATCTCATGTCCACAAGAATTATTATACATACAAAATTTTTTTATGATACAATGTGGTGGTATAAAACTGTACATTTTAGAGTCAATTCCCTAATGATTTGGGTATCACAATATAAATAATAAATTATTTATTAGTAGAAGAATAATAAAAAAGAAGATTAGAATAATTATAAATCCGGATATGAATATACAATCAAGGCCCAATGTAGAATCGTATCAAAAATTTATAGTCTGTCATGTTGTTATATAAAAGAAATGCATACATGTATACATTTATAACAATATCAAAAAGTACCAAAATGGATATATCAAATAATCAAAACCCAAGGCTTGGTCACGTGATCATAATCTCCCATGATATGAGGCAATCAAACATCCATTATTGGATGCTCTCTCTTTTCCATACCAATATCTAAAAAGTCTATATGTGTTTCAGATGGAGGCCTAAACAGTGTGGGACTAATGGTGTCTATAACAAATCTAGGCAATATATTAAATTTAAAATTTGGTTCATGTATAATAGGTAATATGTAAAAAATAATGACCGATATAAGAGGTCCCAGAAAATTTTTAATAACTATAAGTCTGTAATAAATAGTGAATATTAGTAAAAAGAAGTAAATGTGATCATGTAACTACCAGATTTAGAATATGTACCATAAATATATAATATTAAAACATAAATTGGACATGTCCCATTGTTGGAGACCCAAGTTAAATTTTCATGCATAGGTAAGACAACCAATGATTTCTATAAATAGTGTATACCTATAAGGGCTGAGTACGTATAGCCCGTGGTCAAGGTGTCATAATACCAAGATATATAAAATCTTATCTGGGTCATAGATGCCAAAAAACCGACAACACTTCTATATAGTAATCAATATGGGTGTTATTACATTATTTGAAAAATCATGCTATTAATAGTATAATTAAATTATTATATTAGTTTTCATTCCATAGTATAGTAAATAATATGATAATCCACATGATAAGAAAATATATATCTCACTAAAATGTTCAAATATACCAAAAAAATATATTCACATTAGTAGAATTTGATTGTAGGATAAATGAATAAAGTTTATGTCTCTTTTTTCCCAGTAATTGTTATATGGACTGGAGTAACCAGTGTCAATATCACACACTACTAATATAGGGATACAAGATTATGGAAATAAATGAATCCACTTCCTTAATACATTTTATGTTTCTCTGAGGTCATCAGTGATAAGATTTAGAGAAATTTTTTATGATATTGATTAATTATAGGAGAAACACCTAAAAGTCCTATCATATGGAAAAATAGTGATATTTATATAGAATTATGTTCATTATTAGTATTTGTAGAACACATACCTTATATAAGTTGGGTCGAACACATCCAATATTTATCGATGACTAATTGCTAAATGAAATAAAATGAAGAAATAGAAAATATCAAAGAAGGAATGAGAAAATATCATACATCATGATTGCACAATGTATAGGGATAAAAACAATGATGAGAAAGTAAAAAATTGTTGTTATTTTCAAATGATAACCAATGTGAAAATTGTTGGTTAAAATATATATCTCATGGTGTATGTAAATCAAATCCATAGAGAGGTTGAAGAAGATCCCATCATGTGTTTCAACTACATTAGAATACAGGAAATAGGGGATATGAGTTATAATGAAATTTAAGGGGAAAATATACACTGTTTCTATATTTAAAACGATCCAGAGATAGATCACATGGTCAACCAACCCATATAATTACCAAGATATAATCACTATCCATGGTAACCCCCCTTGAATGGGTTTCTCTTATGACTATATAAAATATGAATAGATATTGAAGACTGCCAAATAGCAATGTGTGTTAAATTTTTGTGGATATCCAACTTTGTTGGCATAGTAAGAACTTGAGATATATTCACATGAAGTGCTATAGATCACCCCACATAATTTAATAAATATATGTCAAATGGGCATCATATTTTAAAATAAATATATGGCCCACCTTATTTATCAAAATATTATACCTACAAGAACCAAGAATCACTACATATCACAAAAAAATTAATTAACACACAAAAAATAAATTTATGGATAAAACCAATTAATTTAAACATAATTAATATGTTCTATAAATAATTAAAATTTATTGTGTCATATGATCCCCCTCTTTAGAAAATGCTTCCATTAATTTCTACCCAATGTGTTATATAACATCATTTGAGATAATATCAATCAACCAAGAACATATATTGGTGTCTCAATCCTAGGTATTGTCATATATGAAGTCATGTTTACAAAAGACATTGAATAATAGAACCACTCTTATATAGAGTTTCTTCATTATTTTTTCAATGATAGGAATATGGTTATCCTCAAAAGAAGAATAAATATCCAATTTCACCACAGAAGGATGGAAAACATGATATGAATTTTTTTAGTATCTTAAATGAGAAACATGAATTTCATTTTCTATAAACATATATATCAGAGTACTTGTTATCAGATAATCTCATAATCCAAACCAATCCAAAACCTTAAAAATATAAAAAATTGGGGAGGTATCTTAACTCACAGCCTAATCCATCAATTACAAATTATTTTCAACACATTTAAGAATAAATAATCCCTTTACTCTTACTCTATAGACTAGAAAACATGATTGAAATATGAAATCTACTATTACTGCATCCCAGACACTGTCATACATTTCAAATGAACCTTCCCTAACAAATATTTAATGATATTATTTCTATGTAGTGCTTCATCCCTTGTCCCTAACCTGAATACATGTGATGAGAATAATATATCATACAAGACCCCATAAATATTCCTATATATTGTATCATGGAGTTTTTTTAATGAAAAATCACTTAGAGATATATTCATTTTCAAATATCATAAGGAATAAACGATTCATGCTCTAATAACATCCATTACCACATAGATCATTCTCTCTTACAACACATTGGTGTATGTTTTGTATATTTTATATATAAGTACAATTGTACCAAATTACTTCTACGATTAGTTCCTAGACATTATGTAAAATATACATTTCAACCTCCATAATAGTATATGGAACTCTATAATGTGATATATTTTCTTGGACATAGATCCTTATAAGAACATCCACTGATTATGTATCCTTGATATGTTAGAAGTGACAAACCTTCAATAGCATTTCAATGATCACCTATACAATGAAACTTCCTCAAGGTACCCATGACAATCCCATCATGAATTATATGGTAACATCAACCCATTTTCACTATAGAATTTGAAATAACTATAAAATAACTACTGATCACAATCATTCTTGATTTACCTAAATATAGGTAGAACACCATGTAATAAAGCTATTTATATACATTCTCATAAAAAACCACCAATAATGACTATATAAATCAGGTCAAATATTTTTCTTCCTAAAGAATACCTCTTATATAGAAGTGTGATATTCCCAAATAATATCCTCTCTTATGTTTTTAAGTTTCTCATATGAAACTATTAATACAAAATATATCATATGCATCAATAGTCTAACTTGGTGGTTTAATATCACCTGAAAATTATCTCGTATGAATATGGTCATAGAAGCCAATCACTTCTTCGTCTTCAATATACCCAGAAATGACAAGGACAGAGATAACAATGGGAGTAATTTATATACATGATGTCCATAAACCTGTAAATGAAACATAGAGAACATATCCATATGTATCCCCTTACTGCTGGTATCCTTTAATACTTGGGTATATGTTTTCTCCTCTAAGAATATGCTACTACATTTTGATTATAAGAAATATAAGAATGCTCAAAATAAAATGATTGCTAATATTCAAACTAATGACTCTATCTATGATTTATTTTAATATGATTGAATTTATATTTTAGTCATTAATGATTTATAAACAACCCAAATTAATCTCAATGATTTGAATTCCTATAATAATGAAAATAATAAATTAGTATCTCTTGCTCAATATCATGTCTTGGGTAATTCTTCCCATGTGGTCTCAAATTATGAGATCCGTTATCTAGTACTTGGCATGTCTACATCCCAATTGTACTAAACAAAATAATTGATTTGCAATATTATGTTATATATTATCTTACTAGATCTTTTAGAATCAAGATTAGCAGTGAAGTTAGTCTTCATTTCAACTCGTAAAAAAATTCATTTAGGTGTCAGACCATATAAACAACGCACCTGTATATTCCGACCTCTAATATGTTATTGAATGTGGTAAATATCTAAATTAATTTCATATAATAACCATAATAGACCAACACAATATGTATGTCATAAAAATTATTTTAATTCTCATATGAATCAGTAGCTCTTACCTTCTCTGTTCCAATTAATACTCATTCTTTTGAGATGATGTAACATATGATTTGACCAATATTTGTGAAAAAATAAGAATTTCGGGATCAAATTATATTGTTGTTACTCTATAAGTTTTTTAATTATGATCTCAATATTTTTAACATGGTTGTCTCAAGTGTGGGAATGATCTAATATGTTTTCTATGAACACTACCACAAATGTATCCTGATATTGGGGGAAAAATAATTTCATAAATACATTAAAATATTTTGTGCATTCGTGAGACTATATGGGAAGAGTAAATAATCATACACACCATACATATTATGAAAATATGCATGTGATTAGTCTATTTGTCTAACATGGATCTGATGATATCTTGAACATAAATAAATCATTGAGAAAAACATATCTCTTCAGAGATGGTCGATGTGGTCATCTCTATGAGGTAAGGGTTACGAGTTCTTCATATTGATCTATTTCAAAATTCACTCATCGTTTCATAACATTATGGCCTAATCTTCCTTATTTTATAACCGAATAGGTGAACCTTATGGTTCAGTAATAGGTCTTATAAAACCCTTAACTTCTATTTCCTCTTTCTACATTTTGATCCAATATAAATCAGTAGTGGACATTCTATATAGAGGAATACACATTGGTTCATCTCTTTGTACTACATAAATTGAGAACATGATCACAAAATATAAATTTATTTTTGAAATTACTTTTAGAGAAAAATTTATTAACTGATATACTACGTGATGATAATTAGATAATTATGTTACATGATCATCTATTTGGGTACTTTCAATCTTGATTGTTACTACACCCATAAAATGATGTTATTTTCATTCTCTAATATCATGAAAATCCCATTCAATAATAGGAATATAAATTATACCCTGTAGTGATTTAATCGGAACTCTCCAGTAGTGAAAATTGAAATAAAAATAATACAGATCGTAAAATCCTACCATAAAATGATTGAAAATACTATCATATAAAGGATTGAGAGGTTACATAATAAATGATATCAACATATTTATATTGGTAATTCATTGAAAATGTGAACACTATCAATCGGTATACCCAATATGATGTCATGTTTCATTAATCCAAATAAGTATTCAATCCCTAGGACAAAAATATCCACAAAAATAAATGATATAATGTAGTAAAATGTGATTTTATAATGTAAAATAGTTGATAATTTATATTCTACATTTATAATACCTGAAACCATAAAAGGACCTATACTCAGATACCCATGAATTTTCTACACTACATTGATCTGGTTTAATCCCTGTCATTATGACACAATCTCAAGAACTTCTACAGGACAACTCTACTGATGTTATAGAAGTGGTACCTAAATCTGACATCCCTCACTACTATCTAATCTGGGTTGTTCAGTAGCACTCTATATACTAGCGTGATGTGGAGAAGATGATCCTATTAAAGAACCAAAAGATAGTTCAGGTCCACTCTCACTATCCAGTAGAGTTTCAGTTCTATAAATCCATTGTAGATAGACCCTCTCAAAGCCTTCTATTTATTAAAAAATATCTCATCAGACTAATGTTTCATGCTCCCTTAAATTCAAAATTGATGATAAAAAACAATTAACATGTTCACTATAATTGGTGTTATCCTTATAATATATGTCGATGTTTTGTGTCATTATACAAAATACTATACTAACAGGATAAGAATCTCGTCCACATTGATACATACCTCTATCTCACCAAGGGTGATATTTTCTAAAAAAGGCCATGATTAATATTATAGATATGCTAGTCATCAAGATGTTATTTACTAGTGAGTGAATAATGTTCCTTGTCCTATCATCAAATTGCATCACCCGTGATGTCTTTTCCAGTATAGATAGTCACAAATAGATAATGTTCAGTGAAGGAAGCAGAATAATCCCGAACCAACACAGTTCCTCTATAAATTGAAATAATCACAATTCTCCAGTTATCCCTCGAAGACTAATGGAATATTTTTTCATAAAATATTGAATTTTAATTCCTCTAAATCATTTCCCATTAATAAACTGTATGGATATAGATATCAAACCCATTCATATAAAATCCACAAATCATGTACACGAAGACCTTCTCCATCATTTCTAAAGGTATCTCAAGATGCTGAATGATTCGAAAATTATCTAAATCTATGACTCAATATAGTGTGAACCACCATCCCTAAATAATATAGGTGAAGGAAGTTGCTGAAACTATCACATTTACTTTTATTAAGAAATGGTAGGTCATGGAGAACCCTACATTGTTTTCATAATTCATAGTACCTACAATGAAAATAGGGAATCATCAGTAATTTCAAAAATAGTACTAGGTGTCTCATGTGTAACTGTTGGTGGTAAAAAATGTTGGGAAGGGGACCTTCGCCTCTAAAAAATGGTCATTTCCACGCTCCTAACACATGAATCAATGATATTATAGGGGAATAACACGAAAAATTAAAAAAAACAAAGAATTTATAGGATTTAAAAATGATATATATCTTTGATATATGATTATTATAGTTATCATAATTTCTTGTTATGATTCATTCCCATATGGCAATTTCAAATACATTTTCTAGTTTATAAGAGAAATTATGTAGCATAAAAAGTGAAACGTCTGAATTCCAACTACCATTATTGAATCTAGTACATGTTAATTTTTTCAAATCATGAGCCCCATTGTATAGAATGTAAATTTAAGGTTATAGGACATGTCAACCATTATGTTTTAATTATAATTCACATTTAGCGAAAACATCATTTGAATTATTTTTATCAATTAATTCAATTTTAGAATATATTATTTAATAGAATAATCATTCTAAACATATAGAAGACTGATTTAGATATAAGCATTTTTACTTCAAGTAGCTGTATCAAAATCATTAAATTCAATTGAAAAATTAATTCTATTATATAATATTTTTAATTAGATGAACAACTATTCCAAATTTATTTAGGTGCATTCACTCTATTAATTAAAACTAGAATTCATATATTCAAAATTTTCTAACATTTTATTCATATTTATCTTTGTTTATAGAGATCAAACTTATGATAATTGAATAATTTTCCTTCCACCATTACGATATATTGGGAATACATTTTTTTATTCAGAAACATTAATAGAGAATTACTTAATCACCCTTTCCATATAGAAACATTTGTTTCATAACTATTGTATCACCACAAGCATGCACAACAGGTATAGTGAAATCAAACAATACATCCTACATCACATATAATTTTCATGGAATTTGAATTTATATGGTTTCTATAACAATGAATAAATAATTATTCCTTATCTCATTGGGATATGTATAATGTAGAATAAATAATAGTACTAATAAACACAACAACACATATGTTTCTCCAAATGGTGAAATCAGTTCCAAGATATTAAGCATAATTTAATAAAATATGTACAATCCTATGAAATCTATCAATTCTCAATTTCTTGGTCAACTACATGGAATATGACCATTACCCAATTCCAGTATAACTTACTATCTGATATTATACACAAATAATATCAATAATTGAAATTATGCACTGATAGTAATCATTAATGTATCTGACATAGTTTAAAATTATGTGACTAAACATGGATGGTAACATGGCCTCATGAACCCCACCCACCCCCCCCCCCATAATCTAATGGCTACTAACTAGACACGAGGGTCTAATGTGTTATAGAGATGAGAATATACCTTCATTATTAGAGTATCACTATGATAAAAATTAATGCATAAATAGAATAATAATAATAATATGATATCATTGGAATAATAATACATCCATACATGAATAAATAATTATTTCCATAAGATGTATCATATATAAAATTTGGATTATGTCATTGTGCTATAAAATGACTGTAGAGACCCAAATCCTGACGTACATGGACATTACAAAACTTTTGAGAAATACTTAATACATAATAAAAACAGAAACCAAAGGACCGTAATAGTTTAATGTCTTTGGAAACTCGGAATATAATCTTCTAATCGTGGTGAAAGATCATCAATATCTCCCCTAAAGATCTTTCCCTTTGGATTCATTACCTAAAACCTTTCTTTATATCCTGGGGAAAAGAAATCATATAAAGGGTGAGCTCAAATGATCAATAAGGGTATGAATGGAGAAAATAAAACAAACCATATACATTTGATCATAAAAACAAGGAAATAATGTTTAAACATCGAAATCTTGAGCAGTGACACAAAACATGGTAGTACGTAAGTAAAATATCAAAATGGAACATCAATCATGATAAAATAGCTAGGAAATAAATCATGTAATTGTGGAAAAACATTAAGCACATGATATGATTCCCATAGTAGCGAAGGCATTGCTGCTAAGACCATCATAGTGGACAAAGTCCCTTACTGAACCGAGTTCACACCTCGTTCATGTCCTGTATCACTAAACTGGATTAACTTGCCATTCCATCCATGTCTATCTCATGAGATATAAATCTTACCCAATGAATTTGAGAGAGATATAGGTACCAACCATCTCATAATGAAATCATTCTTACTTGTTCCACAAAATAAACATAAATCATTCATCATAACCAAAATAATAAAATGGGTTTCATAAACATCATACCATCATAACATAATCCATATAAAACAAATGGATATCATTTCATCATAAGAAAACTTAAAACATGTAAATCATAGAGATATTATACTTGAAAAATACACATATGAAATAATGTCATCTTAGATGGAAAATGGTTTTGATAAAACACTTGAAAAGAATTCGTGAGGAAAATATCCTTTCTTCTTAAAAATAAATTTTTGTTCATAAAATGCCATGCAATTTTAAAAGAAAAGGATTTTTCTGAAAATAGTCATGAAATCGTGTAGAGTAAGATTCAAAAAAATAAGGCGTTATAAAACCGTAAAAATCTGTTAATGCTGTGTAAGTTAAAAAAACATTTTTCTCATACTTTTTCCAAAAAAGTCAAAAAGTACCTCGTATGGTAAAAAAAGAAAAGGTTCCTTAATTACCATTGAGTAAAAGTCCAAAATGGGTAAAGAGGACTTTAAACATGAAACATTTTTATAAAACTTGGACATGGGTGATAAATATAACCGCAGTAAATACTTACGTTTAAGCAATCTCGGATAGAATACAGTTGAGATTGCAACATTATCCCTTACCTTAGGTCTGATATGCTTAGTACGTATATAAACCTTCTGTATAATGATTTAAATAATGTCATTGACTTATTACAAAATCATATTCATTCTTATGATATCATATATGGTTCACTTATGACTTTATATTACCCATTCTTTTGTAAATTCCATGTTAAAGAGTGTTTTGGGTAAAATCGTTTCATTTGTTGTTCGTGTTTTGACTTGTAATTATTCATATGATTACATAGATCATTATTAATTAATTCCAGAATATAAAACATGATTTATATATAACATATATTCAAAATATACATATATATAATAGATCGATAAATGGAAAGAAATACACCATTCATGGAGACGGTAGTCCGTACGTACACATGAATGTTTTTTTGTTTCCTTTTTAAATTTAATAGATGTAAGTAAATAAAATATACATAAATTCAGTATCATTAATATATCATATATTTCATGATTAATTATAATATATACTTTATAATCATTCTTTAATTGTTAACACCGTAAATGAATCTCATCACATCGTGGAGACGGTAATCCGTATGTACGCATGAGCGATGATATCGTTCCCATATTTATTGAATGGAATCGGAGTGGATGATATAAAATCATAGAATCAGTATGATGTTATAATAATAATATATTTTTTTTCTTTACAACATTATACACATCCATGTAAGGTGTTGGTGGAAAATAGATTACACCATAGCGTGTAGACGGTATTCCGTATGTACACACATGCGGTGATTTTGTTTTTTGTAGGATGGATAGAAGGTGAAATGGCGTTGTTTCATATTTATAATTACATAACAGTATATTATTGATACTTATTTTATTACAATATAATGAAACAACTAAAGAAGAAGAGGTAGAAGAAGAAATAAATTTGAAAGAATCAGTAATAGATTTTACCTCTTCTTCGACACGTCTCGTTGAAACCTCCTCTTAGGGAACTTAAATTGGACTTTGAAGAATTCCAGGACCACTAGTATATTTATAGGGAAGTTTAGAAGGGGAATGGGCAGGGGTTGGCCGAGCCTGAAGGCTCTATATTGTGTAAAGATGAGAGGGAGGAGGTGCCCTTTTATAAGGTAGGTGAGGGGCACCTTTGGAATCCTCAAAAATATTAGTTTAATATAAATAAAAAACCAACATAAAAACCTCCAAAAATGACTCAATTAGAATATTAGACAGGATTTGTTTGTTATCTGATCAAAAAATCAAATTTAGACAAGTTTTGATCTTATTTTAAACCTTATCTTTTAGATTTATCCTTATTTAATCTATTTAATTTTATTTGTTGTAATATAAATATAAATTTTAAACAGTTATAAATAATTAATTATGTGTTGATAATTATCCATAATTATATACTTTATGAAATTTTAGACTATATAAATTTTAATTTATAATTTTTAAATATTTCATTGATTTTTAATCAATTTTATAATATGTAATTTTTATAAAATAACAATAGTGTCAATTTGGACACTATTCATTTGTTTGAATTTAAATAAAATATAAACAGAAGATATGTTCAAAATAAAAAATTAAATAGATAAATAACATGACTTATTTATCTATAAAATTACAGGATAACATTAAATAGTTCATATAATATTTATTTTAATACATTTAAAATCTTTTATTTGATATTTCAATCAATAAAATAATTTCAACATCACTATTGTGTCATAATTAATGATAATTATTTAATCCCTAAAAATTATAAATAAATTAATATGATGTAGATAATTGTATTATCTTTCTAGGGACTATTTATATCTGATGTTTTATGATGTTTATCACTAAATTAAAATTATTAAACTTATAAGATTTAAGAGAGTGACATGTTGTCACTTTGTTTGGTTTTAAAAATAATTATATTATTTACTTGTCAAAAGTACATGAAATGAATATATTCCTACCCTTATGTGATACGGGCCAGTTTTTATTCATCCAATAGGATCTGTTCAAGTGTTAGGGTAATTTTATAATCCTATTTTTACACTTAATTACAATATTTACATTTAACTATAGTAAATAAAAATTATCGTAGTTACTATTCATTATATAAAAAAAATAAAAGCAACCTATTAACATAATTTGTACCCACATAATTAAAATATGGAACCCATTTTTCAAAATTCAAAAAAAATAAGTTGAATTAAATAATTTCAAATTTATCTCTTTGTTAAGAAAATGGGGTTTAAAAGTTAAAACATTGCAAAAGATTGAAATGATTTTACCTATGAATTCAATGTAAAGTCAATTCTAATGACATAAATTATATAAAATGGTAAAAATATATTGTATTTATACTTTAAAATAATTTAATATTATAATTCATCCATAGAAATTATTACGATGAAAAAATGGTTTTTTTAATTAAAATATAGCGTGTTTTTACGATTCATTAAAATATTAAAGTCATCAGAATAATATGAATAATTTATCAAAAGTAAATTTTTATATCTTGATTCCAAAGAAAATATTATTTTGTGAAATTGAACTTATAATCATGTCAAAAACATGATTTAATGTGGGTACGCCCTCAAAAGGCGGAAGAACTGCATTTTTTTGAATAATAATCATTTTACAGGAAGAATTAATTTTTTTCACCTACCATGTTCTAGAAAATGTGTACGATGAAATAATAATTTTATAACATTCAGAATTTAGTTAATACTATTCATAACGGCTAGTTCATAATAATATTATAACCATATATCGTTGTTTAGTGAAACCCGGTATTGTGTACAACACACGCTATTGAGGAAGTTCATGATTGCATGTAATGAAAGACAAGTCAGGGTTGAGTATACTGCAAACTAATACGGTGTTGCGTATAGCACAAGATAATCTTGGTGTAGCATACAATGGATGATAAGAATGAAATTTAAAAAATAATATATCTCATAAAATCTCGGAGTGTTACATTCTACCCCCCTTAAAATGAATTACTACCTAGAAATTCATCGGGGTTATAAATTGTTTACCACTTGACTATTTTTTTCGTAAACACCCACATCTTAAAAGGAATACTTAAAATTATTTTTAAAAAGTGAAGTATGAAACCTTACGGTTACCCAAATTAACTCATCACTGGGTTTCCATATAGGAGAACATAGGTGAAAGTTTGGATATGGACGAGAACTCTAACAATCATGTTCTGATGGAGGGTGGTAGAGAATATGGCTATGAAAAATAAAACAATCCCAAAGCCATAAATTTGTGATAATCTAAGATAGAATCTGATACATTAGATATAAGGTCACTAGGACAACATTTTTGGTTTTCATGATCATTTCCCTAAAGTTAAAGAATTTGAATTAGAATAAATACTTACATTATTTCGATATAATATCACCGTTGTTTGTGACTTGAACAATTTTCACTTCATCTATTAAATAAATGAAGTTTAATTTGTCTTTCGTGAAGTGTTAGTAGATCATGTGATAGAATTATGGGTCATTCCATCTGTCTCAAACAAAAGGTTAGCAATAGTTATATACATATGTCCATCTGTCATATATCATTCCAAAAATGGACTTATACTTCATCTATCATACCACTTAATGAAATAAAAAAATTCTACTAATCAGGGACATCATGTAGGCTAGTGGTAGGTAATAAAGGCTTGTTGCACTTCTGTTGTGGGTTCAATTCTCGCAACCTTGTCCGGCATGACGGGTTGTCGCCCGTCCTGTAGGTTTTCCTTTTTCTAAATCTATACTATTATAAAATTCCAGAAATATTATCGAAAAAATTTCTATCCTTAAATAATACTATCTCATGTCCAACAAAATCTATTCCAATATACATATGTCCAATTTAATAGTATAATGAAAATGATTACTAGAAATGTCATCTACCGAGCATGTCAATACCATCATTTATCCCCCATATATCATAAGATATATCTTGTCGGACACATTCCAAACATGTGAATAACATAATCATGTATTATTTTCAAACATGAATTACCATAGATCCTTATTGAAAACATGAGTTCTATAAAAAGATAAATCATTCCACATACCAAAATCCCAAAAATTCTATATACTCAAACCATGATATCACTTAGTCCATATATCAATCATGAGCTCATGAAGACTATCAAACAATTTATTTTCTCAGTATCCCTTTATTAAGTGCATATCATCTTCTTTTGAAATTATTTGAATCACTTTTCATGGTTACCATTACCATATAGGTATTCCAATATTCCACAGTACTATAAATTAGATTCCACAACATTAATTTGGAATCTCCTTACATAAACACATAATCATTCCACTACATCATTGTCATACTCAACATTGCCAATAGTGATTGCATGTGACTTCCCTTTATCCTTTTCCTTTTGTGGTAGCTCACATTGATCTTAATTAACCCTTGGATTAGGTCATTGATTATCATAATGCCCCATTTCCTTGCACTTGAAGCATTGAAGTGTTGGTGGTGCATTCTATGCAGTATTTTATATATTCATATCATTAGAAACCCTTTTTCCATTACATCAACACTCCACTACTCGATGACCTTCTTTTCCACACTTGAAACATTTTTAGAACCTTTTAGACAATCTCCACCATGCATCTTTCCACACATTGAGCATAAAGTAACATTCATATTCTTTTCACCATTGTTCTAAGATTTTTCCTTGAACTCCATCTTTCGCTTCTTAACAAAACCATGAGATGGATATGTAACACCAATTTCCAGTTCTACTTTGAGAGCACACCCCACAATTTCTTCAAAGAAACTGAACTCTCTTATATCTAATGCCCTTCAAGGACTTGGTTTAAATACACTGATGAATTGATCAAATTTACATTTAGGTTGAATGATAAATCCAGATGCATACCTTGCAAGCCTTGTAAAATTCACCTTGTTTATACCAACAGATTCATCGTCCTTTTTCTTAAGTTGAAGATACTCCTTCTCCATCTTTGTTCGAAGAATACTACGGATGTACTTATTGAAAAATATGTTCTTGAACTCGTCCCATTCCATGGACTCAATTTCATCTCTTTGTCTCGTATTCTTGATAAGATTCCCCCATTGATAAACGTCACCTTACAAAACGATATACTGTTAAGATGAATTTATCATGATCAGAACATTTTAGAACTGAAAATATCTTTTCAGTGGTACTAATCCATTGTTCATCCACTAATAGATCAGAAGACCCGCTGAATGAAGGTGGACGCAGCCTCATGAAGGATTCAACAGAATGTTTCTCCTTTATCTGCTCATTTGGAAGTCCAAAATGATTCATAGCTTGTGTAAGTATAGAAATAAGATTGTTCACTCCATCTCCCATAACATTGGTTTGTTCAGGAGGACAATCATTTCATCTTCCATTACATTGTTTAACATGGTTCCTTCGGGTTCCAGCCATCATCTAAAACCCAAAAAGAATAGCATGAGGCAAACATCATGATATGGAAAACAACATAATTGTGGGGGATTCCCTTCCATATCTAACACCTTCAGTTTAATTCTAATATTTTACAATAATTCTAGGACTATAACATATAATTATACTTAACCATAGGTACATACATAGAAATACGTTAGAAATATCTCTAGGGATCTCACTAAAGTTCTCGCATCCTATTTTCCATAGGGTGACTAAACCATTCCTCTGATACCAACTATAGAGACCCAATGCTTGACGTACATAGACATTACATTACATTATTGAAATACTTAATACATAAAAAAAAATAGATACCAAAGTACCGTAATAGTTTAGCGTCTTTGGAAACTCGTAATATAATCTTCTAATCATGGTCGAAGATCTTCAATATCTCCCATAATGATTTTCCCCTTTTGTTTCCTTACCTAAAACCATTCTTTATATCCTGGGGAAAATAATGAATATAAAGGGTGAGCTAAAATTCTCAGCAAGGGTAATAAAAGATAAAATAAAACAAACCATATACATTTGAACATAAAAACATGAACATAATGTTTAAACATCGAAATCCTGAGTAGTGATATAAAACAAGGTAGTATGCAAGGCATAGATCATAATGGGACATAAATCATGATAAAATAGTTTGGAAATAAAACTTGTAATTGTGGAAAAACATTAAGAACATGATATGATTTCCATTGCAGCCAAGGCATTACTACTAACACCATCTTAGTGGACAAAGTCCCTTACTGAACCAAGTTCACTCCTAGTTCCAGTCCTGTATCACTGAATCAGATTAACTTGTTGTTCCATCCATGTCTATCTAATAAGATATATATCTTTACCCAAAAAATTTTATGGAGATATAGGTCCCACTCATATCATAATGAAATCATTCTTACTTGTTCCACAAAATAAACATAAATCATTTATCATAAACTAAAGATTAAAATGGGTTTCATAAACAAAATCCCTTTATAACATAGTCCATATAAAACAAATGGATATCATTTCATCATAAGAAAAGTTAAACCATTTAAATCAGAGAGATATTGTACTTGAAAAATACACATATGAAATAATGTCATCTTTGATGGAAAATGGTTTTGATAAAACACTTGAAAATAATTAATGAAGAAAAATATCCTTTCTTCTTAAAAAGAATTTTCTTTTCAGAACATTCCATGGAATTTTAAAATAAAAGGATTTTTTTTTGAAAATTTTCATGAAATCATTTAGAGCAAGCTTCATAAAAATAAGGCATTATAAAACCAAAAAAATCCATTCATGGTTTATAAGTTAAAAGAAACATTTTTTCGTACTTTTGCTGGAAAATTCATAAAGTACCTCGTATGGTAAGAAAAATGATTCCTTACATACCTTGTAGTAAAAGTCAAAAATGGGAAAAAATTTCTTTATACATGAAAATTTTTCATTAAAACTTGGACATGGATGACAAATATAACCCCAGTAAATACATACATATAAGAAATGTCGAATAGAAAACAATTGAGATTGCAACATTATCCCTTACTTTAGGTCCGATATGATTCGTATATATTTGAACCTCCTGTATAATGATTTAAATAATGTCATTGACTTATTAAATAATCGTATTCATTATTATGATATCATATATTGTTCATATATGAATTTATATTACCCGTTCATTTGTAAATTCCATGTTAAAGAGCATTTTGGGTAAAATCGTTCCATTTTTCGTCCGTGTTTTGACATGTAATTATTCATATGATTACATAGATCATGATTACTTAATTATAGAATATAAAACATTATTTATATATAATATATATTCAGAATATACAAATATATAATAGATCGGTAAATGGAATAAAATACACCGTTCATGGAGACGGTAGGACGTACGTATGCATGAACGCTGTTTTCGTTTCCTTACTATGTTTAATAGAATTATGTAAATAACATATACATAAATTCAGTATCATTAATATATAATATATTTCACGATTAATTATTATATATACTTTATAATCATTCTTTAATTGTTAACATGGAAAAAGAATCTCATCCCATCGTGGAGACGTTAATTCGTACGTACGCACGAGCGATGATATCATTCCCATATTTATTGAATAGAATTGGCGTGGATGACATAATATCATAGAATTAGTATGAT
The DNA here is from genome assembly GCA_963277665.1 of Viscum album. Lineage (NCBI taxonomy): Eukaryota > Viridiplantae > Streptophyta > Magnoliopsida > Santalales > Viscaceae > Viscum > Viscum album. Next base: position 1,656,042,212 of record OY728126.1, on the reverse strand, counting down.
GTTATAATAATTATATATAGTTAATCTTTACACCATTATACCCATCCAAGTAAGGTGGTGGTGGAAAACAGATTACACCACAGCGTGGAGACGGTATTCCTTATGTACGCACGTGCAGTGATTTTGATTTCCGTAGGTTGGATAGAAGTTGAAATTGGGTTGTTTAATATTTATAATAACATATTTGTGTATTATTGATACTAATGTTATTAAAATATAATGAAACAACTAAATAAGAGGAGGTAGAAGAGGAAATAAATTTGAATGAATCGGTAAAGGATATTACCTCTTCTTCGGTACGTCTCTTTGAAACCACGTCTTATAAACATAAAATAGGAATTTGAAGAATTCTAGGGCCTCTAGTATGTTTCTAGGGAAGTTGAATAGATAAATTTTTAGGGTTTGTCTATGCTTGAAGGCTCTAAATTGTGTAAAGAGGAGAGAGAGGAGGTTCCCTTATATAAGGGAGGATAGGGGCATCTTTGGATGATCTAGGGTTGTAATATCGTCATAAAATGAAATTTAGGCATGTTTTGATCTTATTTTAAACCTTATCATATTGATTTATCCTTATTTAATCTATATAATTTTATTTGTGGTAATAAAATTCGAAATTTTAAACGGGTATAAATAATAAATTATGTGTGGTTAATTTTCTATAATTGGATAATTTATGACATTTTAGACTATATAACTTTTAATTTATAATTTTTAAATATTTATTTTATTTTTAAACAATTTTATAATATGTAATATTTAGAAAATAACAATAGTGTTAATTTTGACACTATTCATTTGTTTGAATTTTAATAAAATATATACAGAAGATATGTTCGAAATAAAAGATTTAATATATAAATAACATGTCATATTTATCTAGATAATTTGTGGATCACATTAAATAGTTCATATAATATTTATTTTAATACTTTTAAATTCATTTATTTAATATTTCAATCAATAAAATAACTTCAACATCACTATTGTGTCATAATTAACGAAAATTATTTAATCCCTAAAAATTATAAATAAATTCATATGATGTAGATAATTTTATTATATTTCCAGGGACTATTTAGTTATGAATTTTTATGATGTTTATCACTAAATTAAAATTATTACACTTATATGATTTAAGAGAGTGACATGTTGTCACTTTCTTTGGCTATAATCATAATTATATTATTTCATGGTCAAAAGACCATGAAATGAATCTAGTCCGACCCTTAGGTTATAAAGGGAGACATTTATTCATCCAGTAGAATATTGGAAAGTGTTAGTGTAATTTTATAATCTTATTTTTACCCTTAATTACAAGATTTACCTTTAACTGTAGTAAATAAATATTACCGTAGTTACTATTCATAATATCAAAAAAAAAAAAAAGTATCCTATTAACATAATTTGGACCCACTGAATTCAAATATGGAATCCAATTTTCAAAATTCAAAACACAGAAGTTGCTGTAATTAATTTAAAATAAATCCCGTTGTTAAGAAAATGGGTTTAAAAGTTAAAACATTGGAAAAGATTGAAATTATTTTACCTATGAATTCAATGTAAAATCAATGATAATGACATAAATTATATTAAATGGTAAAAATATATTCTATATATACTTTAAAATCATAAAATTATATAATTTAACTTTATAAATTATTATGAATAAAAAGTTGTTTTTAATTAAAATATAGCGTGTTTTTACTATTCATTAAAATATGAAAGTTATCTATTTAATATGAAAATTTTATCCAAAGAAAATTTTATCCAAAGAAAATTTTTATATCCTGATTCCAAATAATAATTTTATTTTGTCAAATTTAACTTGTAAACATGTAAAAAATTTGATTTAATGTTGGTGCGCCATCAAAAGGCTGCAAATCTGCAATTTTTAAAAAAATTACTCATTTTACCCGAAAATTTTATTTTGTTCACATACCATGTTCTATAAAATGTGTAAGATGAAATAATAATGTTATAACATTAAAAATTTAGTTAATACTATTCAAAACACCTAGTTCATAATAATATTATAACCATATATCATTGTTTAGTGAAACCATGTATTGCGTACAACACACGCTATCGAGGAAGGTCGTGATTGCATATAATGCAAGCCATGCCAAGGTTAACCATACTGCAAGCTAATACGGTGTTTCGTATAGCACAAGATAATCATGGTGTAGCATAAAATGGATGATATGAATGAAATTTTAAAAAAAATATATCTCATAAAATATCGGGGTGTTACAATGATAAATCAAAAATAGAAAAAAGTATATAAAATGAAAAAAGGCCAAAATTTAATCTTTATGAATTTTGATCCTTGACTCATTCTAGTCCTCCAATACACTCATGAAATGTAACAATAAAATGACCATGAACGAGCACTTACATGTATCCATGCATGCATGAATGAAGTATATCCAAGTAACAATTTCTGTCCCAATAATGGTGTGATATATACTCAGTAGTCCACCAAGAGTAGTGTCTATGAAAATTCTACTATGTGTATAAAAAATTATTAGGGCATATGTATGACATGTATGTTATAAAATTATTTAACGATATAATTTAACCATAAAAACAACATGTAACCATGAGTGAGAAATAAATTTTTAATAATAGTACTTTTAGGTAATCAGGGAAAGAAACCGCATTATTTGGAATACACCCCTCAAAAAAATTCCTGATCAACAAGGGCTAGGTAGCATGGCTGAAGACCCCAATGACACCCTTGAGAATAATGAACTCATTTAATGTGAGTTAGTAATAGTATAAAATTAATTTTTCTTGGAACCCAACAAATATGGTTGAAAAATCCTTATGTCTGAAAATATAAAATAATATTAATGTTATAGGATATATTCCATGACCCTTACATCATTCCCATACCATAATCAAGATAGACGCCACATTATTATTTCAAAAAATAATCAGTTCATAATAAATGTAATTTTCTATGTCGGTGTCGATACCCATATATATTGATTCATAAAATAAAGGAACAAGACAAGACAATGCCGGTTTTACAATAATATTATTATTAACGACTATAATAAGTCCACATTATTATTTATTTATATTATAATAAATGAGCTGTTTCAACATCTATAAAGCTTCTTCAATTGAAATAAGGATTCAAATAACCTACATAAAAATCACATACATGGGGGGGGGGGGGTCCGATAATAGGTAGTTGAAAAAATCCACTTCAAGGGTGGTTTGGGTAAAGGGATTCAACCATTATCAAATTCAAGGTTCTATGAGTGAACCACCCATATGGTTCATCCAATTAGTTTAAGTCATCAACTAATTTTAGGATAAATGTCTTGACGTTCTAGTGCATAGACCAAAATTGATAATTATCACGATACAAGAACAAAGAGGGGATGTATATACCACCATTCATATTGTGGTAGAGGATAACACATCTAGTATTTGATTATAATTCAGATCAGAATGAGAGATAACGAATATATAGTGTAAATCCCTAAATAAAAGGAAAATTTCCATTTATGTTGAATTTATTACTAATAATAATAGAAAAAATTAATAGAAGGTAACAAATCAAAGCTCTCACCATTGGATGACTAATTATATGCGTGAAAAGTGAAATGGTTCTTGGGTGATGGTGATCGATCAAATCCTATGATAGCTGGAGAATGATCTATTCATGTTAGATACAACTTCTGAATGATTAAATGGAAGGAATGTTTGAGTTTAAAAGGAATAGAGGGAAAAATGAAATTTTATCCAAATTTAATAGCATTGTTAGTTTGACCACATGGTTGTACACGCAATGTTCTAACAATGTGATAGCCTTTGTCCCTGGTCATCTACTCGAATGAGATATGTACAATGTTTGATAAACTATGTGAACCCCATTCAAAAGACCTCTACAAAAATGTATACAGAATTTTCATGGTCATGCCCCTGTGGACTCATGGTAAGAACACATTTTTTTCCATATGCAGTTCATTCAAGAACCCCACACAATTTTTTATACTATATAGATTATTCCTCTTATCTTAATATATCCATTCAACACAGACTATTCTTAAAACATAGGGCTTTAATATTGGAAGAATTATCTAGTACCCACTATAAATTCTTTGATAGTATATGAAATTGTGATATGATAAAATAAAATAATTGGATATTAATTAAAGGTTATATAAATTAATGAAAAATTTGGATCTTGAAAAAATTAAAATTAAATATTCTTATTTTAATTATTAGTATCTACATATCTTGTATAAAACCAACCATTAAATTGATAAAATATTTATATAAATATTTTAAATATCTTATTTCACCTACTGATTTATTCCTCACATGTTAAACTAATAGATAATTTTAGGATTATTTTGATGAAAAATATATTAATTGAAATGAACATTTAACAATATTATCATATGATTCATATCATTATCATGAATATCATCAGTAAATATAATTTGCTAAATAAGAATATTGAAAATTTAAATAATCATATTAGTAAATTTCATATCCCATAAATATAATCTAATGGTATTATGTTAAATTTGTAATAATTTTTCTTGGATGAACGATGATGGTAGAATATGATATTCAAAATAAAAATAATATCACCGAAAGGGATATACCTCTACATATCCCAAAGATTAACACAAGATAAAACTATAACTTAAAAATATTTTTTTAACAATCTATTTATTACAAATATATCATATATATAAATATAAATATTCCAAACATCATCATATTGAATTAGTGTGTACAATATGTTTTTATAGTTGTAGATAGATATAGAAATCATTAAATGTGGTCCCTATAATAATTCATCTTCTATTTTGGATCATAGTGCTTATTAATAGAGAAACACAAAGGATTTTATTATAATGATATCTTGTAAATAAAATTATGAGTAACTAATTGTTATATGTGAATAAATGTAACCAATTATAATTATTTAAATTATCCATATTCCCCCTTATTAGTTGCATCCAAAATTCATATATCAACTCAGAGAAAGATATAGATGTATAACGGAGGGTGTGTATGATAAAAGAATATAACAACATATTTTCAATGTTCATGTACTAATGATGGAATGTTCACAATCCGACGATGATATTATAACATAACCAATGTCAAACAACATTGAAAGCAAAAAAATTCATTTTTAATGGTTTCATTGACATATTAACAAACCGCTAGTGTGAATAGTGTGTATTATAATTAGAGAAACTGTTTAAAAACAACATACATAGTTTTTTTTGAAAAATGAAAGCATAATACTAAGAATGGAAAATATACCCATTTCATGAAAAGTACAATTTTAAATTATTAAAAAATTCAGAAACATAAATGTAAAAATTAGAGAAGGAAAATAACTGAAACACGTAAATCCATAGAGTACGGATGTGGTAATACTCACAGAGATGGATGAGAACACCACAAGGATAAATTCCCACACCCTAGACAACATTGATATATAATTAAATAAAAACAATAGCCATTTGGATTTAGTAAAAAGATTAATTCACCATGATAGAACGAAGAGATAGTGAAAGGAGAAGAGGAAGATTTAAAACGTGTCCAAAACCCCTAAAAACTCACCTTTGATATTTAGAGAATAATTCATAGGTGGGGAGGATCTAATAGAGGGGGTATTAGGACACCATAATTCATAATATTTGACCAATAGTTAGCTAGAGATCTCTTTTTTTTTTGGGAAAAAATATACGATGGTAGATTAGGGTTTTTGTATTATAAAAAAAGAGGTTGCTCACATAGTCTAGCAGAAATGTTCTTAAACTATGTTCCAACATTGTTGAATGCCTCTGTTAGAAAATAGAGCCAAACAACATGATTTCGTCATGGTTTACCAAACATTTAACATCATTTATGCCTTATTTATTGGAGAAAAATTAAGTTGTATTATTATCTAGGAAAAGTTTCATGATTTAACAAAGAGATGATCAAATTGTGGAAAGCCAAAAAACCCACCTGAAATATATAAAACATAAAAAATTCAATCTGGGTTTCAACATAACCCCCCCCCAAATCAAATTTCAAGAATGTAATAAAATGAAAGTATTTTTTTTTCATGGTGTGACAACATGACTCCACGTGTCCCAACATAATTAACATTTCAAAATCATTTCTAAAACTAAACATGTTTCTCATTAAAATTTGAGCATCATTTAAAAAATGAGTCTTCCTACTAATAATCTAAATAATGACCATGAACACATTGATTCGAAAAAAATATAAAAATATGTCTCAAACCAAATTTCTCAATATTGGTGACCACATTTCCATTTCAAATCAATAATTGAATATCGTTTAAAAATACACATTAAATCAACATAAGTTAGACACATTATTTTAACACACAATCTAATTTAAATTCTTTTCATTATAATTAAAAAAAATATGTGATTAATGTATTAGAACAATATTTAAACTATTAAAAAATTATCCATCAAAATTCACAAAATGTTAGAAAAAAAACTTTTCAATTAAACAATATAGCATTCCATTAAAACATCTTCCCTCATTATTACAATTTTCTATTTAACCAAAAATAAATTCCAATTATAAACTATGATCTATTCGAACCCATAAATAACTATCATATTATATCTACTATAGTTAACAATAGCCAGTTGTTTGGTATACCTCATTGGTATCCCTATCCCTGGTTTCAAATCACTAATGGACCTTATAAGTTTCATTAAGGGTCAATCACATTAAATTAATTCCCACATTACTTTTCCTAGTTGAATAATTAAATCATATTAATGGGGAACATTTAAATAGTGAAAAGCACATATGAATCAATTATAAATACTATGTTTAAATCTCTTTGACCACCTACCTCAAAAAATTAAGCTTCCCATATCATTTTCATGGTCTAGAAGTCATACTAGGTCTTATCCAAGTCTCATACAACCACATCGACATCTACACAAGCCCATCATGGTAACCTATGAGCCATCCTCACACTAATAAAAAACACATAAAATATTCCTATAACTATTATCTTACCATTTATATTGAAATATTATAATATTAACCAATATCCTAAAAAATTAAACTATTATCAATATTCATATCCACCACCATAGATGTCCCAATATAGACTCATGCCACCATTATTCGGATACAACTAAAGTGGATATAAGATTATAACTGTTAAATAATTTAATATAATCTGTTAAGAATATGAAAAATCACAAATAAATCATACCTTGATGAAGAATTATGCATTGATGTGTGAGATTCATATTTGGTTCACCTCTATGTATGTCGACCATAATTCCCTTGATATACTAATGATTCTACCATTATCTAATATAATAATAATGAAAACCAAAATTAAATTCCTCCAAAATTAGAGACATGGTAATTTAAATATAAAGGAATAGATTTATGGCTAATTATCACCCCTAAATAAGAAGGAATCTACAAAAATGATCCCAAAATAAAAATGTTAGAGAATGAGGAAATGGGTTTGGAACCCACTTGTTCATGCACAACGAAAGGGGGAGGATGAGGGTGGAGTTCTTCAAACTCTTTATTGTCTATTTTAGAAATTATAGTATTTATAATGAAATCTATGATGCTATATGGTTAGATTGTATGTTTATCCAAACTATATGACAACCTTATGGACCACACTATCCAAGAAAACACCCCCACAAGGTTTGTCAATATCATAACATAACTGAACATGACCAAAAAACAACTGACATGAATACATTAATAACTATAGGAACAATTTGTCTGAAAGTATATGTAGACATTTCTATTGATCTCATGTTCTCTCCAATATCACATGTTTTATCCTTATACAAGGATCATTTTATCCCAAACCACTATATAATAACTAATATTAATCATTCATATCTCAAAATTAACTATAAAACTCAAGGGAATGAAGGTGTCATGTAGTTTTTTCAAATTAATGAAAACCCACACAAGAACTTAGGAAAATCTTGCATAAATTCGACAAAACTAAACTCAAATTTTCACAGTCTTATTCAACCCCAGATCTACCTCTCAATTATTATTCTTCACCTCAAAACACCATTTTGATAAATTCAAACTCTTGGAATATAATTTTGGCACAAAATCAAAATTTTACCCATTAATTAGTAAAAATAAAATTTTCTTTTGAATTATTGAACAATACTAATTAGGAATTGTAAAATAATATTTAAATTTTTCATAATATTATTACTAAAATATAATATTTGATAGCTAATATTACTAAAAAATATTTCCACAAATCAATTGTCAAATAAATGGATACAAAAAATATATAATAAATAAATCACATGTGATAATAAATGGTATTTGATAAATTAAATATATAATAATTCAGATAATAATAATTAATTTATTAATATATATTTTAATATTTAGGAATTTAGTATTATATATATAATTAATCGATAATAAGGTGTGGGCTTCTTGTATAAATTTTCACCCATTGATGCATATAACTTAGTATAAAACAATTTTTCATTATAGTGGTTTTTCTAAAACCTTTTTAATATCTTTTATCATCATCCCCTAATTATTAATGAAATTTAACATTCTATACTACATGTTAACTAGAATGGGGTTTTAAATGAAATTTTTCCATTGTTTTAAGAGGTTTGATCAGTCAAATATAAATTTCGTGTGACATGTTTGATAATACACACAATACTTTATTTATAGGAAAATTTAATTCCTAATCTTAATTCATAGATAATAAATAAATATATATATATATATATATAATTAATTGATGTTTTAATGTTCACATATTGTTTACACTTTCTCGTATTATTTTGATTCAATTTTTTCCATTACTATAATGGGTTTTAAATGAACACCCTTAATGGATTTAATATGCTTCATTGTGATCGTTTTCTTATAGGTTTTTTTTCATTCAACCTATAATTTTTATTACTATTAATGAGTCATACTATATATTATAAAATTTCCATTAAATTTAAATATATTATATTGATAATATTTATTTTAAAAATTAAATTAATTCTATAAAATAATTCACATCCCTATTGATGATGGTTTTCTATTATATTCCATATTAACCATTCTATCCAATGTTATCAATTATAATTTAATCATAATTATGTTTTATCAATTATGAAATAATTAATTTACTAAACCAATTTTTATAATAAATTATTTTAATATAATTAGGATGGGAATATAAAAAATAAATATTTAAAAATATTTAAAAATTGTTTCTATAATTTTACTAAAATCATTTATCTTCAAAACCAGATTTATTTTCTTAACCATTGATCCATTAATAGTTAATTTATTAAATCCAATTTTATAATATTGTAATGTTTTTTAAAATATTTAAGTACACCATATTGAATTTTTCTTTTCAAATAACACATCACATCATGTACAAATGTTATAATTTAATTTTTTTAGAAAAATAAATTTAGGTTTTCTTATATCTAAACATTACATTCAATTACGTTAACTTAGAGTAAGCATGTATCTCCTTATGATCATGATTTATAATTCATCTTCTATTGTAAAATATATATTTTAATATTATTCCAAAGAATATAGTATATTTCTCTTTTCATAATTGTTCTTTATAAAACTATATATATGTGTTTTAAATTATATAAATTTTCATACATGAATATTATACATGATCAATTATACTCTTGATATGATATCATCCACCTTATTTCATCATATTGATTTTGAAAAATTATTTTCTATCAATGAAACTATACATAATGGATTTTTTTATTCATATTATTGTAGGGTTTATACATCTATATTTCATTATTATCCCCTACCCTTACGAATAAGTTTTTTTCAATTCATATGATTGAAGAGAATTCACATAAATTCCATATATAGATTAATTAAAAACATTATTAACTTATCTAGATTGAAATTAAAAATATTTTCTAAAAAACATATACATTAGTTTCATTGAGTTTATTTTCCTAGAATGCTTGTATAGATCATTGAATAAAAAATCATTTTCTATTGGTTCATACTGTTATGATTATTGAATAATTTTGCAATTATACATTATGTGACTCTATTTTGAAAAAGGATGAAAATTAATTTTAATTCATTGTTTTCTTTTAGATATCAAAAACGCCGAATTTCATGTGGCATCCATATGTGTGGATGAATAAATTATTGGGTACAATATTCCCCATTAATTCATTAGTTAATGATTTATATAATTTTAGATAATGAAGTGTTATATTTATTAGAAATGATCACAATATAATGATTTTGACATCTTGGGTATTCTCTAATAAACTGTGATCCATATTTTATATTCTAAAAAAAATATGAGACCTATGTGATATTAACATGGTTATATGTCACCATGTTCATATGTTTGTGTAATAGTCATATTCTGATTTTTATTCTATGATATAACATTTCAGAACATGTAAATTGAGTGTTGTTTACATGATATGTTTATTCATTTTTCAGTAATTTTATATTTCATGAATCTAATTTTATTAATTTTTTATTTCCTAGGTATGATATCCATATGCATATAAATTATAAACATATTTTCATATTATGCTAATATGTGATATTTGATTTATATTTGGAATGTTTTCCCTTACTGATAATATGATCACTCTCCTTACTTATGTATCCATTTTCACTTCTTATGATGAAAATTAAAACTTACGCTGTGTATAAAATTATATCTTGTAAATATAATTTTTGAGATATGTTAAGGAATATTTATTGAATATGATATAGTTTATTTACTGGAAAAATATTCCATTATTTGAAAAAGAAATTTGTAATATCAGTCAGGGTTTTTTCCTAATTCAATTAAATGTCAACCCAAATAGTTAATGGGAATGTATTTTAGTTTTTTTCCACTATATGTGAAAATAATAAACAAAATCATATCACGAGATAAAAATATAAAAAAATTGGCGGCATTATGTTGACACTATATATAAACTCTTTGAAACCATACCATGACAATAATAATATTGCATATTGATCATGTAAATACATAAATAAAATCCTTAGTTGGGTCACCCATAATTATATAATGATGAGGGATTATATAAACAAAGGAATATAGAGGGTGTGACTCACCCAAAATCACATAAATTAACACTGAGAATTCATCATTTCTATGTAGAAAAATTGATAACAGAGTCAACTATATATGGTATGTTCATGTGGTAGAGGAGAAATGATGGGAAGGGATAAAATTTTATAAGTAAATGTATGTCATTAAACACTTTTTAAATGGAAACAAAGTTTGGGTACACAGTATAAATTCTTTTTCCAACTCTAAATATAATTTCTATAATGATAATTTAATCCTTCGATATCAATTCTGTATTAGTGGGGTGATCATGTACCTCCTCTCCGGAAAATCCATGTGCACAATTTTTTCACTATGATCCGAAATTTTTAACATTAGATATGTGATTATCGTGTATGATTACTCTGTTATTTTTAATTTGAAAAGTAATTCCCTCCAATATGAGTGTAGTTTATGGATTCCCTAAAATCATTAACAATTAGCCCTGAAACACGGGTAGAACCCCTCTAAACCAATTATAATTTAACTACAATATCCCAATACCAAACTGAGTAGACAAAGAACGTATTTATACTCAATCCATATCCAAAAACCCACTAGAGATTTTATAAATCATTCATTTAAAATTATAATATCGGTGATTTAAATGTATCTTTCTCATGAACTCTATAAAATTAAATTCACACTAAAATATTTCACCCAAAAGGACATGAGGTTTGGAAAATTTAACCCATTTATCATATATTCAAATATTTTTTATTTATATCACTATGGTGTAACTTATAGGCTCACTCTCCTAATAGTATGAATTCTTCACATAAATCATTTGATTCATATAATACTTTTACATTAATACATGTGGTTATTCATCCATACTTTCAATGGAAAAAGATATTTCTATTCTTTTTAATTTCATCCTTCTATAGATCAATCCATCAAACACCACTAAATTATCATTTACCATATTTTAATAGTCCTCAAATATGTAAATATTTATTAATAAATATATAGAAATGCTAATATGCATGAAATCATTTGTAACATTTTATTTAATTTTATATTATTTTTTCTGTAATTTAATATTAATGTAATATGTACAAAATCCACATAATACTAATTTATTGTAAAAAAATAACTACGATTTCATCTCATAATGTAGAATACAGAATCATGAATGTTATAAAATATAAATAAAATACCAAGCATGACAACCATTGCAGAGTTTTTTTGACTATATAATGGTCTAAATCGTACATCCCCTATCATAAAAATTCACTAGTTAGTTGTTTAATCATTAGTTCATAATTGAATCCACCACCCAATTTAACTAAAATATATTAAAGATAAATAACATTAATCATCTATGAAATCATATCTAGAAACTATTCGAGAAATAACCAAATTAAATTTTCAATATATTCAAGAAAATTATTGAAAAAAATATCACACAATTAAATTACATATTACATTATATGTATAAAATTTGGAAAATCAATTAGTGACACCATATACATTTCCTTTATAACTATGTAGAGGTATCATAGAATAAAAATTCACAGATTTTATCCTTAACGATGGTAATATATTTTCACTATCATACAATGGTAATTTGTATATTATTCGCATGGTACATCAACCAAGAGGCTATTAGGAAATAGCATCGTAGGTGTTATATTTATTTTTTTGAGAAAATAATGATTTTAAATGTCAATATTGAATATGTATGTTTCATAGATTCCTATGGAATGTGATTGTATTATTTATGGTTCATGTCCTCCATGTATTTCCTTCATCGAGTTTTAAAAAATATATGGATGACTCCAACAATGATAGACAGATGAGGGAAGGTGGTAGGGTTTGATATAAGATGGGTTTTGTTATCCTTGGAATTATCACCATGTATGATCTAGGATCATCCTTTGTTTTGAGGCGAGGGACACACAAATGGTGTCTCTCTTTATAGATATCATCACATCAAAATAACTAAGATTGAGTCTTACACTACTATAATTATTGGGATAATAATAAAGAAAAATTAAATTCATTGGGAGAAGAGTAATCTAATATGAATCTACAGATAATTTCTCAACCAAAACATCTCCATAAATCACACATGAAGGGAAAGTAACTATGTTTCAGATGATCTAGCCAGCAATGGGAGTGTGGGTTTGAATCTGATTTTGTACTCTAGATTGGGGTATTTAACTAGTGACTGCATAATCTTTGCTAAAAGAGATCCTCTAGGCCTTCAACATATTCATTATCCTTGGAGGGGTTATTTTTATGCCAATTTTTCATAATTATAATAAGATCATATTATTCATTCCTAGAGTGCTAGCATTTTGATATTGATCTTAGAGGGTATGAATGTTTGGGTGGATTACCATAGTGAAAAATAGGTGATTTTAGTATTATTATTGGAGTTTATGTATATGATATTGGTATGAAAGGCACTGTGTGATATTTCTTAATGTATTAAATTATGCTATACAAGAGGTTCTCAATTTTGTGGTGGAGTAAAAAGGATTCTTCACCACTTCCCTGATATATAACCTTCCGAGTTGAATGAGTGATAATTCTTCCAAAATTTTAATTAATTGTAATTTATTTATTTCATAGTACACTGAAAGCCATATAGAAATATTTACTCATGATGTATATGGATTTCAATGAAAAATTCCATTGTTTTCCCACTCCAACATATGTATGGGTAATGGTTACATAATCACATAGGTATTTTTTATTTCATCTCTCACTTACTGATATAAAAGATAATTTTATATATATTCTATGATATCCTACTTCTTATTTTTTATATAAATAGTGTCCTTGTTTTTCAAGATACATATTTATGCTCCATAAATGGATGGAGATGGTTGAGATCTATTAATAGTCAATAAACTCCATCCTTAACTCAGGATGTTCGGTTACACAGAGTCATTACCCAAATTATAATAAACATTTTTCATTAATTTTGAACTATGATTGTCTCTATAATATAATATATTACTCATTATGATAATACAAATTATCTCTTTGAGAATCAGTTTTATTATATATATGGTCTTTTTTGGTTACACAAAGCCATTACCAAAATTAAAAATATCATTCTTAGAATGATATTGGATTTAGTAGTCATAATCTCTAATCATCACGAACAATCTTCACAGGTGTGTATTCGTCATTTTTAATATAAAACTAAGCCTCTTATGATTTTTAGATATTTCACACTTCTCACCATAGAGAAAATGCATGTACATTTTCAATATAAATACCACCATATCCAAATATTTGTCCTATATTTTCCAATTATATACATGATCTTTCAACTAATATGTAGAGTATGTTATACTTTTTTTATTATGAACCAGTACAAAACCCAAGCCCTTCCTTAATGAATAATTGTATTAAATAATAATTTCATTGCTTGTGGGTATTGTAAGTATAGGTTTAGTGATTACACTATTTTTCAAGTACATTAAAATCTCATCACATTCACTATTTTAACAACCATAATACCCATATGATTAATCATGGATAGTGTGTTTTATTATCCTTAAAAGATTCTCACAATTCATATATATTCTCCATATATGTGATGAAAACTAATAAAATACATCAGAAATTTTGGACTCAACCATCATCTAATTTCATCTATCTAAGAAGGTTCAAATTACATCCTATTTCATGAGATTATATACATTAAGAGTTTCCATTGGTCTTGGTATAAGATAATTTTATAAAAAAACTACCCTTATAAGAGTAATAGTTCACAATTATTTGGGAAACACATGACTGAATTCCCTTATAATGGGAATGTAATAAAGGATGATCATTTCTTTAGTCTCACTATTTTGATCCAAATACACATTATCATTGTGAAAATTTTTTAATTATTCAGAATATGTTACAAATGATATTCATATACATACATAACTAGTATAGAGTCAAAAGGTGAATCCTGTAACAGAGGGAGAAATCAAATTTAATAAATTTTTATTTGATTTATAAAAGAAAAATGAATAAATACTTTCATGACCCGTCCCTCGGGGCCTGTACTGTGACTAACTAATGTTGTCTTCCATAGTCCATGGGATAGAGACTAGTATTGAATGGAATTTTCCCTATAACTGAGAAGGCATTTCCTTTATAACATGAAAACTCACATTACCAAGCACACAACAAGATACGAAAATAGAAAAAATGTGTAACCAAAAGAATGTTGAATGTAAAAATGGGGTCGGAATACATTCTCAACAATAAAGGTACATGTATAACTGAAATACAATACAACTGAAGAAAGAGAAAAGGCAATAATTGGATCTTCCCCCAAGGTTCCTACTGGAAGGGTAGGAACATATCACCTCTTTAGTACTCCATGTCTACCCGTTTCCTCTTCGTACTGACACGCCGTATTGTCCACCTCCATATATCGTCCAGTCTTGGTACTCTCATCCTCAGTCAGTACTGTCTGTCGTCTGCATCCAACACAAAATGGTGCGGGCATATCCAGTGTAGGGGTGAGTATAAAGATACTTAGTAGGGACCCCGAGACCATCTAGGTCTCAAAAAATCCTTCTAGGATAAATCAAAATGTATGAAAAACAACAGATAAGCCTACTTTGGTAGATGCCCATACATTTACATAATTTATCAAGTAATCCATCTAAATCTTGAGGAAAACACAGAGGTACTGACTCAGCTCACCCTAGAACTTATTCAAGGGGTAGTATCAAGTAACATTCGGAGTCACAACGTCGAACTCCTCATCTGCTGGGGAACTCGTAAATCAAGTATAGTGGGCATGTCACATCACAGAGAGGGGATTCCCACTGACCTTGGACTACTGAGGTACTCCTCCTATCGAGTACCGTGGGTCTGTCGTGTCACCAAGGCGCTCCCCACCATGGGTCTACCACTGTCACCATGCTGCTCCCCACAGTTGGTATGTTGCATCACCAAGGCACTCTCCCTTGTGGCCTGCTGAGGTACTTCTCCTGTCGAGTACCGTGGGACTACTGCATCACCAAGGTGCTCCCCACTGTGGGTCTGCTGCATAACCGTCACACTCCCAACTAGTCCTGTTAAGTCATTCCGAGTTGAAATAATCAGTAGTTGTCAAGTCTCAGCTATCCATTGTGTTCCCACACTATGCTATCTCTTCTCTAAGAGGATTTTCTGCACAAGCTACTGGTCAATACTCTAACTTCCACGAAGACCCATGAAGATGTATATCAATGGATCTCCATGTAATAAATGCCTCAACGCAATAGTGGGTGCATCGATTAGATTCCTGGTATGTGAGTTAATAACCCTTTAGTCATGTGGGACTGGATGGATTCGTGCGTGATCCAACCTGACCATACCCAATCTTAACTGAAATCACTAGTGGGGTATCACTCAAGGGGACCAAATCACTCCAAGGTTCCCAACACCACTGATGGTTCATTTAATAGACATTCGAAGCCAATGTAACTTCCAAAAGAAGGTAATTGGGTGGTAGTGGGCCCGGTTCCAATCTGACCCATTTTGGGTCGACCCAGCCCACAGTGCAGCCCAGCCTGTTGGGTTCGGCCTAGCCCGCGGGTGGTCCGGCAGGTTGTAAGGGATGTGAGGGCCGCTGATTATATAGGGTTGCAGAGTTCGCGGGTTGGCTCGGATGAGAATGGAAGCTCGGATGCAGGTGTGCCGCGAGGGTGTGGGGTGGGTTGGCCTAGCTCGAGGCGGCTCAGAGAGGCCGCAAGCGGTGTAGTTGGGGATGCATAGAGAGTCACCAGGGGCGCGACCAGGGTGGCTCGGTAGGCTGTGGACAACGGTAATTGGCGATAGCACTCAGCAGATGGTGACGAAATCCCGGCCCACGACAGTATAACTCGGCATAATGTGGTTCTGGATCAGCAGGCGGTAGCAGCATCTCAGCCCTGTCGATGGCGGCCATGGGTAGCACGACAGGGCCGCGGGTTGCGGAGCCACCAGATGCAGTGGTCGTGTAGCGGTTTCGTTTCATTTTCTCCTTCCTCGCGTTCAACAACCCAAATCATCACAAGTTGTGGAGGGTTCTGGCCATGTTTGTTTGGCTCTAACCCTCTGCATTAGGGAGGTAGCATATGGGTTAAAAAATAACTTGAAATAGAATGTCAATCATTACAACATTCCTCTTCGATTCATTCCCAAACTGAAAAATATATGAAGGACATAATATTGGGAAAATATACACATTCATATAAACCCCTACATCGTTTTCTTGATGATGTCGACGAGGTCGCAAGGAATAAGACTGATCGTTTGGAAAATATGGATGTTAGTGTCATCGATGTTATCCTCGATTTTCTATTTTTGCGTCGTTGTAGATCCTTCGACAAATATTTGAAAAGAAATCGTCAATGAAGAGGTGTTCATCATAGTCTTTATTCATTGTAGATCTTTTCTCCCAAAGCTCATCCTCTCCCAATTCGACCAAAATGAAATGGTAGCACCAAAATAATAGATTATGTGATATATTATGTTTTTGGGCATATAATTAAAATTGGGTTAATTAATCTCATAGGTTGGAACTATTAAAGTGGTGTGTTGGAATAAATATTGTGTAGGAGGGTTGGCACAATTAATATTGGAGGAGTTGAAGAGGCTCTCCCACATTTAATGAGGGAGTTGAGAGGTTTAGTCCATGAGTGGTCCCCACCACAATATCCTCTCATGGGAGGTTAGGCTCGGGTGGTCCCCACCACCATAACCTTTCATGGGATGTTATGGTCTGGTGGTCCACACTTCTCAACTTCAACATCGTGGTTTTAAAAAATAAAATAAAAATAAAAGCTATCAGACTCTATTTTTATTTTATTCATTCCGAAAAAAATCCCAAAAAATAATTTCCACCCTCAACCAACTTCCATTGAGGTAAACATATCTTAAAGTGAATATTGACGCTGCGAGTTCAACAATACCATCATATTTCAATTACAATCAACAGTTCAAATATTAGATAATCCTGCTCGCACGTTTACTGAACATACCCATACAAAAGATCAAAAATTCATTTTGGGCACTCCGGGCCTCAGAGTCACATGTCATCAATTTTTGCAGACTCATAAAATTCCCATTAATTTTAAAAAATTAAATCGGAATTCTAGGTCTTTATATTCTCCCCACCATAGGGCTCTACGTCCCTATAATACCCAACCTAAACTAGGTAAACAATTGGGGGTATTGATCATGCATCTGAGGATCTAGCTCCCATGTGTTCTCCTAGGGGTTCTTGTGCTATCAGCGAATGCACCCCAGAGGAATCGACCATCCACAAAGGACCTACTGATGTCGATCCTCAGTCACTACTGGAACCTCTGTAAATGTCACCCCATCATCAATGTCCAACTCTCCATGGTTGTTTATTTGAGAAGGGTCATGCACTTATCTCCTCAGCTGGGATATGTGGAAGACATCATGCACCCAGTGCAACTGAGGTGGAAGAGCTTAGCGGAAAGCCACCTCGCCAACTCTACTATGGACATGAAAAGGTGTGATGAACATCAGAGATAACATTCTGCCTCGGCCCAATATTTGTAGTCCTCATTGAGGTGTGACCCATAAAAAGGTGTGGCTGCCATCCCTAAACTCTACAAGTCTTCATCTCCTATCATCATACGACTTATTCCTTCTTTGTATAGTCTTCATCCTCTCCTGGATGATCTGCTCCTTCTCTATGGTATTTCGTACCATCTATGGTCCCACTACTACTGACTCCCCTAGGTCAGTCCAGCACAAAGGTAATATGCAATGTCACCCATATAACGCCTCGAAAGGTTCCATCCCAAAGGTGGATTGATATTTATTGTATTATGAAGTCTCCCCCAATGTAATGTGATCCTACCTTCTACGACCAAAGTCGAGGATACAAGAACACATCATGTCTTCGAGGGTCCGAATGGTCTATTCTGTCTGGCCATCCGTCTAAGGATTTAAGGCGGTGCTCAAACGAATTTTCATCCCGAATGCATCATGAAACCCCTACCATATCCAGGGAAGTAAAATGTGCATCACGATTGGGGATAATTGTCGAAGGTACTCCATGTATCTACACAATCTCTTGCACATAGAGGCATTCTATGCTCTCTACTGAACACTACTCTCTGATTTGTAGGAAGTGAGCCCACATGGTGATTCGGTCGACGATCACCCAGATACAGTCATGTTACTTAGATATATGTGGAAGTCCTATCATGTAGTCCATGGATATCCCATACCACTTCAACACTTGGACCTCTAAAGGCTGAACCAATCCTACTGGTACCGGATACTCCAGCATCACTAGCTGACATGTTTGGCACTGAGAATCAAACTCTGAAACTGCTTTCTTCATTTCCATCCACCAGTGATGTCTTCGGAGAACCTGATACATTTTCGACACTCTTAGATGTACCACTATTGGGGATGTGTGGAACACCCTAAACACTTCCTCTTGATGTGACAGGGGTACCATGGTACGTCCTCTAAAGAGGATGATGTGATCCCCACCTTCATTAAATCCATTATGTGTGTGTCTGGTGGATATCTGAGCATGTTGTGTCTCATAGTCAGTGTCCCCACATTGTGCCATCCTGACTCATTGATGAAGTGGGGGAGTGACTTTTATGATACTGTAGAAAGGTTGCTCTGTCTCTAACCACAATGGATAACTATAAAGCAGCCAGCTGCTCTGTCACATCACGAATGTAACACACGAGATTTTTATGAGTAATATTTTGTTTTTATGTTATATATATATATATCATCAAAGGAATATTTCACTACAAACTAGCTTGACTTACTTTACACGCAATCACGAACTTCATCGATAGCTTGCGTTGTACGCAATACCGAGTTTCACTAAACAACGATATGCAATTAAAATATTATTTAAAATAGCCGTTATGAATAGTAATAAACACTTTTTGAAATTTTATCTTTTAAAATGGACCTCATTTTTGGATTCGGAATACCGAAATTAGTCAAGGGTGAAATTTTGGTATTTTTCTGAAAACTTTCAATTTTTGATGAATAGTGAAACCACTAAGTGGTAGGTTAAAAACTGAATTTTGCATAAAACATAATTTTACCGCTTCTGTGAGTGGAATTTTGAAAATCCGAGAGTCACATTTAATATCAAGGACTAAAATGTGGTTCAATGAGATGAAAATAATTTTTGGTGAATAGTAACTTTTTACTTTTTTTACCGCGATTAATAGTAAATAGGGTAACTAAGGGTAAATATGATATTACTATTACCGTAACACATGTCCTAATTCTATTATATAAGTGTAATTCGACCAAAAACAACCTTAAAAATATAATATGACCATTTAGGACCACTTGGATTAGATTATGACATTTAATATTGTTTTATTTAATGAATAGTTAAAATAGTTAAAATCAAAGTTTAATAACTAAAACATTTTTAATATGGGGTTATACATAAGATAAATTCGACTATAAATATTAATTAGAAAGATAAAATGATTTCCTACATAAATATATTTTATTTATAATTTTTAGACTTTAAATAAATTAATTTAATTATGACACAACGATGATGCAGTAATTACCCTTTGAAGGAAATGTTAACATAAATGATGTTATAAATGATCAAATAAATGTAATTTGAGACTTTTTATGAATTAAACTAATTTTAAAGGTTACTATGATATATTATTGTTGATTTAATCAACTTGTTTCGAACATATAATTCTTTTATGACTTTCACAAAAATCATATATCAAATAGTGTCAAAATTGACACAAAATTGTTTTTAAATTGAATATTATATTATTATTTGTTATTTTATTCCTAAAAATCTAAGACTAGACAAAAAGACTTAGATAAGGATATATATACTAATGATAAACAACTTGTGATTCGTTTGGCATGTTATAGTAAGTGTATTAACCATATAATGTAAGAAAACAAAAATTCATGGTAAAAGTAAAATTATTTAACTTAGAGTTAAATCAAATTGATAAGGTCATAATAATAACTTAAACTTGTCTAAATCCTATTGGTTGATAGGAATTCTACCCATCCCCACTTTACCTTCTAAATAAGACCCTTTGGAACCATTATAAACCGATTTTGAATTTAATATAAAATAATAATTTGAGATATTCCTAAGGTGCCCCTCTCCTCCCTTATAAAAGGGCACCTCCTCCCCCTCCTCCTAACACCAATTTGATCACTCAAGCTCGGCCAACCCCTTCCAAAATCCCTTCTCCACTTCCCTAGAATAATCCTAGAGGTCATGGTCTTCTTAAAAGACCAATCTTAGTTCCCTAAGTGGAGGATTCAAAGAGGCATTTCAAAGAAGAGGTAATATCCATTACCGATCTTTTCAATTTCTTTCTTCTTCAACTTCTTCTTCTTTAGTTTTTTCATTATAAAGTAATAAAATCAGTATAACTTACATACTGATATGTTATTATAAATATGAAACAACCCTAATTCACCTTCTATCCATCCTACGGAAAAATGAAATCATCGCGCGTGCGTACGTACAGAATATCGTCTCTACGCCGTGGTGTAATCTATTTTCCACCATCACCTTACAAGGATGGGTATAATGGTGTAATGAGTAACTATATATGATTAATATAAAGTGATATTGATACTGAAATAATATAAATACACTTAAATACAATTCCATGATCATGGGAACAATATCATCGCTCGTGCGTACGTACGGAATACCGTCTCCACGATGTGATGCGACTCATTCTACATGATCTTCATTTCATAATGATTGTATAAATGAATTGAATGAGTGAATATGATATATATTACACTAATACCATTCTGGAAATGAGCTATCTATAACCTAAAGAGAAGAATAAGAATTTATTCGACAAAACACACATAAGATCAAAAAGTTATAAACACCCGAATAACAAGTAGCAATGAAATATTACTACTAAGAAGCTAAGAATATGACCATATATGATATCATTAAAATAAGTATGATTCTGGATTAAGTCAATAACATTATTTAAATCATTATACAGGATGTTTGGACACTTACAAAGCAAGTCGGACCTAAGGTAAGGGAAATATCACAATCTCATTTTTATCCGAGATTGTTTATACTTTGGTATTTATTGTGGTGTATTTTATCATCGACATCAATGTTTTCTCAATATGTAATATTATTTCCATTCACCTACAAATGTTTAAATCCTATTTTACACTTCTGTGAGATTTTAGTAAAATATAAGAAAGGAATCTTTTGTCGTTTTTCGTACGAGGTATTTTTTATGACTTTTCCGACAAAAGTACGAGAAGAATGTTTTTTTAACTTATACGGAATGAATGGATTTTTAAAAAATTATTTCCAAGAAGCATCCTTTAAAAGTTTTCAAGATTATTTTTAATCAACTTCTATTAGATTTAAATTGTATGACATGTTAAGATAGGAGAAATGTATTTGAAGTAGAAAAGATATTTTCCTCAAGAATGGAGTTCAAATGTTTTATCAAAATTATTTTTCATCTAAGATAATATAGGATTCTGTTTTTATCCATATTATTACATTGATTTGATTATGTTTTGAGGGTATTATTTTTATGAAGTCATTTACCTTATATGATTTGTTTTATGATGTCATGATGTTTCAAGAATCCCATTTTGTTACATGTGTTATGCGATGATGTATGATTTATGATTATGTGTGCATGACACAAAGTTTCAAGTTTTATGTTATGATTATGGGGATCTCATTTTCACTTCTATGATTTATTCCGTGTTAAGATATTATGATCTCTTTTGCAGGTTATGATTTTCAAAAAGATATGATATGATTTTCATATCCTTTATTTGCCCTTGCTGAGCATTTGAGCTCACCCTTTTTGTATGTTTTCTTTTCCCAAGGTCAGGAAGATGGATATTAAGTAGAATATGCTAAAAGAGACACTAGATATGATGAAATAAATGGGAGACACTGTAGAAGCTTTATGAATCAGTTGTTTATGTTTCCCAGTTTCTAAAGACACTATACCTATACGGTCCATTCGTGGTTTTGTTATATGTTGTAATAAGTATGCTTTAATTCTGAAGTATTAACAATGTATGTAAAGTATGGGTCGTTATAGTTGGTATCAGAGGCAAAGAAGGTAGGAATGTATCCGATCCTTGGGAACTCTCACATGTGAGAGTTGGACGAAGCATGGCTCTCCGCCCAAGGGCTTCATGAGGAAATGGCTGCCACTGGGGATGGTGGTGTGTCCCGCCCAGGTGGTGTAGCCGCCCATGGAGTGCCCTGATAGGTATCAATTATAGTCCACATGAAGTAATTCCAGACCACTATAGTTGGGATCAGAGGAAAGGTATAGTCAACCTTTGGAAACTAGGATGTGAAAGCCTTAGTAAGAACCCTAAGGATAAGTCCAAACATAGAACACAATCTTAGTGTTTTAGAAATGGCCATGAATACCCTAGGATAAGACCTTAAGCGTGAAAATTTTATTCTTGAATTATGTGGTTTTCCTATTATAATTAGTGTTGCTCACACTATTCTTCTTGGTTTTAGTCAATGGCTGGAACCCGAAGGAACCGTGTTAATGCGGAATGTGATGGGCAATGCAATGATTGTCCCCCTGAGCAACCAAACGATAGGGGAGCTGGAATGCGAAATCTTATAGCCATGCTCACACAACTTTCTCAATCTATGAATCATGCAGGAATTCCAAACGAGTAGAGGAGGGAGAAACATTCTGTTGAATCCTTCATGAGGCAGCGTCCACCATCTTTCAGCGGGTCTAATGATCCATTAGTTGCTGAAAAATGGATTAGTACTACTGAAAAGATATTTTCAGTTCTTCAATGTTCTGAACATGATAAAGTCATCCTAGCAATGTATCGTTTGGAAGGAGATGCAGATAAATGGTGGAATCTTATTAAGAATACGAGGCAAAGGGATGAAATTGAGTCCATGGAATGGGACGAGTTCAAGAAATTATTTATCAATAAGTACTTCCCTCGTATTCTTCGAACAAAGATGGAGAAAGAGTTTATTGAACTGAAGAAAAGGGATGATGAATCAATTGGTACCTATGAATAAAATTTTACAAGACTTGCAAGGTACGCTTCTGGTATTATTATCCAACCTAAGAGTAAGATCGATCGATTCTTTAGTGGCTTAAAACCAAGTCTTCGAAGGGCATTAGCCATAAGGGACTTCAATTGCTACGAGGAAATCGTTCGATGTGCTCTCAAAGTCGAGATAGAGATTGGAGTAACCCATCAGTCATATGGGTTTGATAAGAAGAGGAAAATGGAATTCAGAGGAAAATCTAAAGAGCACACTGAAAAGAAGATGAGCTTTCCCTTATGCTCAAAGTGTGGAAAGAAACATAGAGGGAGTTGTCTTAAAGGGACAAGTAAATGTTTCAAATGTGAAAAGGAATGTCATCGGGCATTTGAATGCTACGATAATGGGAAGAATATGTCTAATAATGAAAACAAAGGAAGGGATACACAGAATGAACCTACTACACTTCAATGTTTCAAGTGCAAGGAGATGGGGCATTATGCCAATCAATGCCCAAATCCAAGGGTTGATGATGATGGTCGACGTCAAAAAACTCTTAAGGCTAAAGACAAAGGAAAGTCACATTCAATTTCTATCAGTGATGTGGAGTACAATAATGATGTGGTGAAAGGTACACTTACCATCCACTCTAAAGTAGAAAATGTTTTATTTGATTCTGGATCCACCCACTCTTTTATTTCTGAAAAATTTTCTAAGGGTATCACCGTATTACCTCAACAATTAGATGTTGAGTTATCTGTGACAACACCTAATGGCACATCAATCGCATCAAAAGTTTATAATTCTTCTCCAATAGACGTTTGTGGGAAAGTGCTTCCTACAAATCTTGTGATCCTTCCTATAGTGGAATTTGATGTGATTCTTGGCATGGATTGGATTTCTTTATACAGAGCTCATATCAATTGCCAAAGAAGGGAAGTCACATTTCATATTCCAGATCAATCTATGATCGTCTATCAATGCGAGGATGAACATAACCTTCCAGTGGAAATTTCTTCCATTTTATGGGTATTGATTCCACTAAATGAATGTTATTTATCTCAAATGGTTGGTGAGAAACTCGCGATTAAGGATATGCCCATCGTACGGGAGTTCGATGATGTCTTTCCGGAGGAATTACCGGGTCTTCCACCAAATCGTGAAGTTGAGTTTTCAATAGAACTCGTACCGGGTGCTTTGCCTATTTCAAAGAAACCTTATAGAATGGCCCCAATTGAGTTGCAGGAATTGAAGAAGCAACTCCAAGAGAATCTTGATAAGGTATTCATATGCCCTAGTGCATCACCTTGGGGAGAACCTGTTCTATTTTTTAAGAAGAAAGATGAATCAATGAGACTCTGCATTGATTATCGAGAACTTAACAAGATCACTATCAAGAACAAATATCCTCTCCCATGCATTGATGACTTATTTGACCAACTACGCGGAGCTCAATACTTTTCCAAGATTGATCTTCGTTCAGGGTATCATCAATTAAGGGTCAAAAGGGAGTTATAACAAATATGGATTTCCATACAAGGTATGGACACTATGAATTTATAGTGATGCCATTTGGTCTTACTAATGCCCCTACTATCTTCATGGATCTAATGAATAGAGTCTTTAGAGACTATCTTGCTCAATTTGTGGTAGTCTTTATAGACGATATTCTTTTCTACTCAAAGAGCAAGTAACAACATGAAGATCACTTGAGAATTATATTGAAGACCCTGAGAAAGGAGAAGATTTATGCCAAATTTACCAAGTGTGAATTTTGGCTTCAAAAAGTTTCATTTTTTGGTCACATAATCTCAAAAGAGGGGATATCTGTGGATCCAACAAAAACAGAGGTTATCGAAAGATGGTCAAGACCAAAAACAGTAACTGAGATCCGATGTTTTCATGGTTTGGCTGGATATTATCGACGTTTTGTAAAAGATTTTTCATGATTATCTAATCCACTCACCAAGTTGACTCGGAAAGGAGTTAAGTTTGTTTGGACAGAGGAATGTGAAGAGAATTTCAAGGAGTTGAAAAGAAGGTTATCCAGTGCACCTATGCTCACACTGCCATGTAGTGGAGAAAGGTTTGGGATCTACAGTGATGCATCCAAGAAGGGATTGGGGTGTGTTCTTATGCAAAATGATATGGTGATAGCTTATTCCTAACGACAGTTGAAAATCCATGAGCAAAATTACCCAACACATGATTTGGAGTTAGCTGCGGTAATATTTGCATTAATGATTTGCAGGAATTACCTTTATGGTGAAAGGTGTTATATTTATACTGATCATAAAAGTTTAAAGTATATTTTCACACAAAAGGATCTGAATATGCGTCAAAGAAGATGGTTGGAGCTGATTAAGGATTACGACTGCTCAATCCATTACAACCCTGGGAAAGCAAACAAGGTGGAAGATGCATTAAGTCGACAAGACCATGCTAGTTTGTCCATGATGAGGATCACAAAAGATCCAATATTTATGGATTTACAAAGGATGGATCTTGGAATTATAATGGAAGGGGAAAAATCTTATCTTTCTCAAATGAATGTGCAACCATCTATACATGTGATGATTAAAGAGGCACAGAAAGAAGATGTCGAGTTACAAAAGAAGATGAGAAATGTTCCTGAGTTCAACCTTGATTGTGATGGGATAATAAAGTTCAGGAATCGGGTTTGAGTTCCTCCCATCCCCGAATTTAAGAAGGAGATACTGGATGAGGCTCATATTTATTCATTCTCTATTCATCCTGGAAGCACGAAGATGTATAGGGATCTGAAAGAGTAATTCTGGTGGGATGGCATGAAAAGAGATGTTTCTGAATATGTCTCTCGATGCATGGTTTGTCAACAAGTTAAATCTGAGAGACAGAAGTCTAAGGGGATGTTACAACCATTACCCATACCCGAATGGAAATTGGAAAACATCACTATGGACATTGTCACAGGACTTCTTAAAACATCGAAAGACAATAATGCTATCTGGGTCATAGTTGATCGTTTTACAAAGTCTGCACACTTCATTGCTATTAGAGAGGATTTCTCTCTGGATCAGCTTGCCAGGATATATGTAAAGGAAGTGGTAAGATTTCATGGAGTACCACTTTCTATTATATCTGATCGGGATCCAAGATTTACCTCGAAGCTCTGGCGAAGTCTTCAGCATACTCTGGATACAGAGTTGAGTTTAAGCACTGCTTATCATTCTCAGATAGACGGTTAGTCTGAGAGAACAATTCAAACTCTAGAAGATATGTTGAGAGATTGCTCTATGGATTTCAAAGGTGGTTTGGATCAACATCTACCTTTGGTGGAATTTTCTTATGATAATAGCTTTCACTCCAGTATTCAGATGGCTCCTTATGAAGCTCTCTATGGAAAGAAATGCAGGACTCCAACTTGCTGGGATGAAGTTGGGGAAAGAAAGCTATTGGGACCTGATCTCGTTGATGAAATGGTAGAAAAGGTCAGATCTATTCAACAACACATAAGAGCAGCTCAGAGTCGACAGAAAAGTTATGCCGACAACCGAAGAAAAGACCTAGAGTTTGAAGTGGGTGATAAATTGTTCTTACAAATATCTCCCTGGAAGAGGGTTCTGAGATTTAGAAAGAAGGGGAAGTTGAGCCCTAGATATATCGGTCCTTTTGAAATATTGGATCGTGTTGGAAAGGTAGCTTACCGATTGGCGATTCCACCGAATCTCTCTCAAGTTCACAATGTGTTCCATGTATCTCTCCTGAGAAAGTACATACCTGATCCTTCACATGTACTTAGCTCAGAAGTTGTACCGCTGGAGCAAGATCTTTCTTATGAAGAACAACCGATAGAGATTCTGGATCATAGCGAAAAAGTCCTACGAAACAAGACCACTCGATTGGTGAAAGTTTTATGGAGGAACCACCAACTTGAAGAAGCTACATGGGAGCTTGAGGATATGATGAGGGAGAAGTATCCTCATCTGTTTGTTACAATGTGATGAATTTCGAGGGCGAAATTCTTTTTAAGGGGGGTAGAATGTAACACCCGAGATTTTTATGAGTAATATTTTTTTTATGTTATATATATATCATCAAAGAAATCTTTCACTAGTCACTAGCTTGAATTACTTTACACGCAATCGCGACCTTCCTCGATAGCTTGCGTTGTACCGAGTTTCACTAAACGGCGATATGCTATTAAAATATTATTTAAAATAGCCATTATGAATAGTAATAACCACTTTTTGAAATTTTATCTTTCAAAATGGTCCTCATTTTTGGATTCAGAATACCGAAATTATCCAAGGATGAAATTTTGGTATTTTTCTGAAATCATTCAATTTTTTATTAATAGTGAAACCACTAAGTGGTAGTTTAAAAACTGAATTTTGCATAAAACTTAATTTTACTGCTTCTGTGAGTGGAATTTCGAAAATCCGAGAGACAGGGTAAATATCAAGGACTAAAATGTGGTTGAATGAGATGAAAATATTTTTTGGTGAATAGTAACTTTTTACTTTTTTTACCACGGTTAATAGTAAATAGGGTAACTGAGGGTAAATATGATATTACTATTACCCTAACACATGTCCTAATTCTATTGGATA
The DNA here is from genome assembly GCA_963277665.1 of Viscum album. NCBI lineage: Eukaryota > Viridiplantae > Streptophyta > Magnoliopsida > Santalales > Viscaceae > Viscum > Viscum album. The sequence goes on along the minus strand of OY728126.1, from coordinate 1,656,013,489 downwards.
AGTATAATTCGACCAAAAACAACCTTATTAATATAATATGACCATTTAGGTCCACTTGGATTAGATTATGACATTTAATATTATTTTATTTAATGAATAGTTAAAATAGTTAAAATCAAAGTGTAATAACTAAAACATTTTTAATATGGGGTTATACATAAGATAAATTCTACTATAAATATTCATTAGAAAGATAAATATATTTCCTACATAATGATATTTTATTTATAATTTTTAGACTTTAAATAAATTAATTTATTTATGACACAACGATGATGCAGTAATTACACTTTTAAAGAAATGTTAACATAATTGATGTTATAAATGCTCAAATAAATGTAATTTGAGACTTTTTATGAATTACACAAATTTTATAGGTTACTATGATATATTAGTGTTGATGTAATCAACTTGGTTCGAACATATAATTCTTTTATGAGTTTCAGAAAAATCATATATCAAATACTGTCAAAATTGACACAAAATAGTTTTTAAATCAAATATTATATTATTAATTGTTATTGTATTCCTAAAAATCTAAGGTTCTGCCAAATTACTTAGATAAGGATATATATATTAATAATAAACAACTTGGGGTTCGTTTGGCATGTTATAGTAAGTGTATTAACCATATAATGTAAGAAAACAAAAAGTCACGGTAAAAGTTAATTTATTTAACTTAGAGTTAAATCTAATTGATAAGGTCAAAATAATAACCTAGACATGTCTAAATCCTATTGGTTGATAGGACTTCGACCCATAACCACATTACCTTAGAAATAATACCCTTTGGAACCATTATAAACCGATTTTGACTTTAATATAAAATAATATTTTGAGATATTCCTAAGGTGCCCCTCTCCTCCCTTATAAAAGGGCACCTCCTCCCCCTCCTCCTCACACAAATTTGAGCTCTCAAGCTTTGCCAACCCCTGCCAAAATCCCTTCTAAACTTCCCTATAATAATCCTAGAGGTCCTGGTCTTCTTCAAAGACCAATCTTAGTTCCCTAAGTGGAGGATTCAAAGAGGAATTTAAAGAAGAGGTAATATCCATTACCGATCTATTCAATTTCTTTCTCTTTAACTTCTTCTTCTTTAGTTGTTTCATGATGAAGTAATAACATCAGTATTACATACATACTGATATGTTATTATAAATATGAAACAACCCTAATTCACCTTCTATCCATCCTACAGAAAAATGAAATCACCGTGCGTGCGTACGTACGGAATACCGTCTCCACGCCGTGGTGTAATCTATTTTCCACCATCACCTTACAAGGATGGGTGTAATGGTGTAATGAGTAACTATATATGATTATTATAAAGTGATATTGATACTGAAATAGTATAAACACACTTAAATACAATTCCACGATCATGGGAAAAATATCATCGCTCGTGCGTACGTACGGAATACCGTCTCCCCGATGTGATGCGACTCGTTCTACATGATCTTCATTTAATAATGATTATATAAATGAATTGACTGAATAAATATGATATATATTACACTAATACCATTTTGGAAATGAGCTATCTATAACCTAAAGAGAAGAATAAGAATTTATTCGACAAAACACGCATAAGATCAAAAAGTTATAAACACCCGAATAACAAGTAGCAATGAAATATTACTACTAAGAAGCTAACAATATGACCTTATATGATATCATAAAAATAATTATGATTCAGGATTAAGTCAATAACATTATTTAAATCATTATACAGGAGGTTCAGACACTTACAAAGCAAGTCGGACCTAAGGTAAGGGAAATATAACAATCTCATTTTTATCTGAGATTGTTTATACATTGGTATTTACTGGGGTGTATTTTATCATTCACATCCATGTTTCCTCAATATGTAATATTATTTCCATTCACCTACAAATGTTTAAATCCAATTTTACCCTTCGGTGAGTTTTTAGTAAATGATATGAAAGGAATCTTTTGTCGTTTTTCATACGAGGTATTTTTTTTTGACTTTTCCGACAAAAGTACGAGAAGAATGTTTTTTTTAACTTATACGGCATGAATGGATTTTTAAAACATTATTTCCAAGAAGCTTCCTTTAAAAGTTTTCATTATTATTTTTAATCAACTTCTTTTAGATTAAAATTTTATGACATGTTAAGAGAGGAAACATGTATTTGAAGTAGAAAGGATATTTTCCTCAAGAATGGAGTTCAAATGTTTTATCAAAATTATTTTTCATCTATGATATTATAGGGTTCTGTTTTTATCCCTATTATTACATTGATTTGATTATGTTTTGAGGGTATTATTTGTATGAATTCATTTACCTTATATGATTTGTTTTATGATGTCATGATGTTTCAAGAATCCCATTTTTGTTACATGTGTTATGAGATGATGTATGATTTATGATTATGTGTGCATGCCACAAAGTTTCATGTTTTATGTTATGATTATGGGGATCTCATTTTCACTTCTATGATTTTTTCCATGTTAAGATATTATGATCTCTTTTGCAGGATATGATTTTCAAAAATATATGATATGATTTTTATTTCCTTTATTTTCCCTTGCTGAGCATTTGAGCTCACCCTTTTTGTATGTTTTCTTTTCCCCAGGTCAGGAAGATGGATATTAAGTAGAATATGCAAAAAGGGACCCTTGATATGATGAAATAAATGGGAGACACTGTAGAAGATTTATGAACCAGTTGTTTATGTTTCCCAGTTTCTAAAGACACTATACCTATACGGTCCTTTCGTGGTTTTGTTATATGTTGTAATAAGTATGCTTCAATTTTGAAGTATTAACAATGTATGTAAAGTATGGGCCGTTATAACGAAGTAGTTGTATACCAGTCTTCCTGCTGAGTGCATCTGTTACAACATTCCCCTTATTAGGAGTGTAGACTATATTGATGTCATGGGCCTGGAGGATTTCAAGCCAATGTAGATGTCTCAAGTTCAGGTCCTTATGAGAGAAGATATACCTGAGAATATTTTGATCAGAGTACACAGTAAAACACACAACCATAAGATAGTGTCACCACATCTTCGTGGTGAAGACCACTACTAGTAACTCTAGGACATGGGTAGTTTAGTTGTACTCGTGTTGTCTCATATATCAGAAACTATATGCAATCATTGATTTCCCCTAAATCAAGACACATATGAGTCCAGACCGTGATGCATCACAGTAAACAACGTACCCTACTCCCTCTTCTAGAAGTCTCATGATGGGGGCACTAGTTAGCCTCAACCTCGGCTCCTGAAAATTCTGATGGAATTTCTTCAACCAAATGAAGGTTTTTCCCTTCTTTGTTAACACTTATAGTGGTGCTGAAACTCTAGAGAAGACTGGCACAATCCTCTGGTATTATCCTACCAAACCCAGGAAACATCGTACCTCCACCACACTCTTGGCTGGCTCCTAAGCAAGTATTGCCTCAATCTTCACTAGATCCACTACATCTCCAGCCTTCATTATAACATGTCCCAGAAATTAAACCTCTCAGATTAAAAACTGTAAATTTGAATGATTACCATAAACTAGGTGCTCTCGGAGTGTGTCTAATACTACATGTAAATGATATGGATGCACCTCTTTATTAGCAAAGTTGATCAGAATGTCATCGATGAAGACTACTAAAAGCTATCATGGTACGTCGGAATGATATTGTTCATGAGACCCATGAACCCAGTTGGAGTGTTGGTTACACAAAATAGAAAAACCAAGAACTCATAATGGTTGTAATGACACTTGAAGGTCATCATCAGCATATCCTAGTCTCATACTCCGAGCTGGTGATAGCCGGATCTAAGGTCTACCTTTGAGAACCATTATTCACCCTTCAGCTGATCAAATAGGTTGTCAATCCATGGAAGTGGGTACTTGTTCTTCCTAGTCAGCTGGTTCCGGTGTTGATAATCAACACAATGTCTCAGGCTCCTATCCACCTTCATGGCAAACTGAATTAAGGATACCAAGGGAGAAACACTAGGCCGAATGAATCCCTTCCTCTGAAAGTCCTCCAGCTATACTCGTAGCTCACGAAGCACCGTGGGAGGCATCCGATATGCTGGTGTAGATATCTGTGTTGTCCCGAGGTACAAGTAAATTTAAAATTATACCTTTCTTCATGGAGGTAGACCCAGAACATCATTAGGGAAGACATCCATGTACTAGTCCACCACTATAGGATAAATCTAACTATCCACATCAATAGCTCGGAAGTTAAGTCTAGCCAAATTATAATTGATCAGCTGAACTATCCTCCAGGTATGTCAATCCTGCACTGAAAAGGATCCCTTCTCATCGCTGAAGGTAAACTAGGTCCCATCCGTGCAAACACACCACACATAGTGCCTAATATAGTCAATCTGAGCATAGAATGTGGATAACCAGTACATAACCAACATGATCTCATAAGGCCTCGACACCGCTACAAGGAAATCCCAACCGAAGAACTTGCTTCCTAGAGTATGCTTGAACTGCCGGCAGTAGTGCGTAATCGTCGAATACGCTCCCATATGAGTCTCTATCCATAAGGATTGAGCCAACGACACTGTCATAATCTCTGAGATCTGAATGAGGGTAGTGGAAATAAATGAATGTCTGGATACTGTGTCTATATGTACTGCAGCTATGGAGGAGTACACACGGATTGTACCTCTAATCATATCTGGATCACCATTATCGAAACCCTCAACAGCCTCGAGCCGAGCTGTCCCCTGTCCGCCAACTCCCTACGGTCGGGGTGAGCCTCCTAGTGGTGGTGGTAGTAATATCTCGAATCATCTCCAACCCCCAACTGCAGGACCTGCTCTTCTGCTACATCCTCCTTCTCCCTATAATCCCCTTAGATAAAACCTTTATCTCTGCCTGGGGGATCCCCTGACTATCTGTTGATCAATCTTACGGCGGGTTAGATAGTCATGAGTCATGTGACCCTACACGCCGCATGTGTAACACTACCCACTTCTGGTATATCTGGCTATGCCTCAGGTTCCCCATACAACAAATCCTGATTCATGCGGTCATCCACTAGTAGGTCTGGTCCTCTTCGACCACTACGACATAAATCTACTACCAGCTGCAGAATACTCCACTATGTGACGACTGGTAGAGGGTCTCACTGTTGTTGATTACTCATCAAAGAAAATATCTACCAAGAGGGCTCTCTCTAACTCCCCATCCAATGTTGGAAAGCAGAGTGAGATCATCAAATCCCTAACCTCCCACCCGAGTCCATGCTTGATGTTCTTGGCCCTGAAGAATGGGTTCCACACTATATTTGATGAGTACCATGACTGTTCAGTGAACCCCACTGAATGATGACCCACATTCATGCTTCCATGCTACAGATAATGTATCTCATGAATGCCCATTGCAGTTAGAGTTGCTAGAACAAACTCTTCCTAAAATAGGCTCTCGAAATCTACATAGAGAAGAGTCACCTCGTTGTGAACCAGAAGCATCAAGCTCCACCATCTGCCTGGTGCATCCTATAGAAGGCTGGCCGCAAGAATCACCATGATATTTTATAGTGTCCCTATGATTGGTAAGACTATCACCACATCCTCTAACCAATCCTCTGTCACATGTGAGTCCGTATCTGGCATCTAGCGCTGGAACTCTTGCAACACGCTCAAGTGGCATGCACCATCTGCTGTTGGGGATGGGGGATTAGTGGCCCAATGGGGAGTTGTACCACTGGTGCCTCCTCTAGTGCCTATACTAGAAGGGGGACCTTTATTGAGGGCTTGTCGCTCGGTGGGATATCATTGCATAAAACTCCCAATAAACTAGCTGGTTATATACATAGAGGCATCCTGAAATGAAACAGGTGTGCCGTGGTAAAAAAGTTTACCTAGTGAGATGAAATTTATACCTGGTGAGCTAAATCAAAAGATCACAATGAAAACTTTTGGAATCACACACACAATCAGTTTTTTCATGCAATGAGTCAAAATTTCAAAGTCAGGGTCCTGGTGTAGGGATACGTCAGCCACCGCACCAACACTAGATTCCTTAAACTGATAACCACACTCACTATACTTAACACTATTGTGATCAAAAGAAATATCATAGTTATATGTTCTACGGTAGAACCGCCTCTCTGATAACAATTTTTCATGACCCGTCCCTTGGGGGCCATGCCGTGACTACACTAAGTCCGCCTTCCATAGGCTAGGGGCTCACGACTAGCAACAAAATGCATTTTTTCTAAAACTGGGAAGGCATTTCCTTTATAACCTAAAAAATCATGTAACCAATCCCACAACAAGATACGAACACAAGAAAACTGTATAACCAAAAGAGTTCTCAAAGTAAAAAAGGTTTACAGAATACAAGAAAAAAAGTAAAGGTACAAGTAAAATTGAAATACAATACAACTAAAGTAAGAGAAAAGATAGCTACTAGATCATCTTATGGGGTTCCTAACTGGACTGTAGGTACAGATCGCCTTCTCAGCAGTCTATGTCCACCCCTCTCATCTACGTACCAGAATGACATATGGTCCACCTCGAGGAAACATCCAGTCGTCGTACTCTTAGCTTTAGTCATCACTTTCTATCGTCTACATCCAACAAAATAAGGTGTGGGCCAAGACCGTGCATGGGTGAGTATAACAATACTCAGTAAGGACCACGAGATCCTATAGGTCTCACAAAATCCATCAGGGATAAATCAGAAAGTATGAAAAACAACAGATAACCCTACATAGGTATATAACCACGCATATACCAAAGTTCTCATGTAATCCATCTCTATAACAAGGAAGACACAGAGGTACTGGCTAATCTGAAATCTTGATTTCTTCTTGGGGTAGTATCCTGTAACATTCATAGTCACAAAGTCAAACAACTTGGTTGCTAGAGAACACCTACTCTATAGAGTACAATGGGCATGTCGTGTCAAATAGAGGCGTTTCTCACTAAATGTGGACTGCTGAGGTACTCCTCTTGTGGAGTACCGTGGGTCTGTTGCGTCACCAAGTCACTCCCCATCGTGGGTCTACCACATCACCAAGGCACTCCACCACATGGCCTGCTGAGGTATTCCTCCTGTCGAGTAATGCAGGTCTTCCGTGTCACTAAGGCGATCCCCACCGTGGGCCTCTCTCGTCACCATTGTGCTCCCCGCCGGGCATGTCAAGTCACTTCGAATCAAAAAAGTCAGCAGTAGTTAAGCCTCATCCAGCCACTGGGTTCCCTCACAATGCTCACTCCTCTATAAGATGATCCACTCCACAAGCTACCGTTCGATACTCCAACTTCCATGAAGTCCCATGAAAAAGTATCATAATGGTTCTCTACATTATAGAGGTCCCAACTCAATAGACGATGCGTCAATCAGATGCCTGGTCTGTGAGTTATTAGCCCTTTAGTCCCGGGGGCCCAGTTAGATTTGTTCTTGATCCATCCTGACCATCCCCATAATAACCCAAATCTATTGTGGGGTATCACTCAAGGGGACCAAATCTATCCAAGGTTCCCAACACTGCTGACTGTTCGTCTAACGGATGTCTCATGCCAATGTTATGGCCCAAAGAAGGTAATTGGGTCGTAGTGGGCTCGGGTCTGGTCCGACCCAGTTGGACCGACCTAGCCCAACCAGTTAGGTTCGGCCTAGCCCGCTGGGTCCAGCTCGACTAATACTGGATGGCCCAGCCCACAGGTGGTCTGACAGGTGGCAAGGGCCACAGGTTTTGTGAGGCTGCGGAGGTCGCAGGTCGGCTCGGCCGCGGGGGGGGGGGGGGGGGGGGGGCGTGAGGGTGTGAGGTGATTCGTCCCGACCTGACACAGGTATGAGAGGCCACATGCATCATGTCAAGGGCTGCTTGTAGGGTCGCCGGTGGTGCGGATGGGGTGGCTTGGTCAATGGCATGGCTGATGGAGGCATGGCTCGACAGACGATGACATCGCTCGGTGGATAGTGGTGGAAGCACATCGGATGGTGGCGGTGACTCGACCCTGTCCGCGATGGTCGTGGGTGATGTAGTGATGTCATGGGTGGTAGAGCCGTGGGGCGTGAGGGGCCGTGGGGCGGTGATGTTGCACTGGTGCCTTTTTTGCGTTCAACACCACAAATTCTGACATGATTTGAGGTGGGGTCAATCCATGATTGTTTGGACCATACCCTCTACGTTAGGGTGGTTGCATATGGCTCAAACAAGAACTTGAAGTAGAACGTCAATCTTTACAACCTTCTACAACGATTCATTCCAAAAATGCAAATGAAATCAAGGAAAGAATATGGGAAAAATATTCACACGCAAATAAACCCCTACCTAAGTTGCTTGATGACGTCGATGAGGTTGCAAGGAAGAAGAAAAATCGTTGGGAAATGATGGACGTCAGTGTCATCATTATTTTCCTCAATTGTCGGTTCATGCATAGTTGGAGATCATTCGACGGAGTTTGGAGAAGAAATCGGCGAAGGAGAGGTGTTCTTTATTGGCGTTCTTCATTGGAGAGATTTTCTTCCAATGATCCTCCTCTATCAATTCCATCAAAATGAAATGGTATCCCAAAAATAATAGATTATGTGATCTATTATGTTTGTTGGCATATAATTCAAATTGGGTTAATTAATCTCATAGGATGGCGCAATTAAAGTGGTGTGTTAGCTTAATTATTTTGGCGAAGGGTTGGGAAAATTAATATTGAAGGAGTTGAAAAGGCTCTCGCACATTTAATGAGGAAGTTGAGAGGTTTAGGCCTCAGGTGGGCCCCACAACCATAACCTCTCGTGGGAGGTTAGGATCGGGTGGTCCCCACCACCAGAACCTCTCATAGGAGGTTATGGTCTGGTGGTCCCCACTTCTCAACTTCTACATGGACGTTTTAATAAATAAAATAAAACTAAATGCTACAAAATGTTATTTTTATTTTATTCATTCATGAAAAACCCAAAAACTAACTTCCACCCTTGACCAACTGTCATCATGGTGAATGTCTCTTTATGCGAATACTGGTGCTACGAGGTCAATGGTACCCTCAGAATTCAATTCTGACCACCAGTTCAAAAGTTAGAAAAAGCTGCTCACACATTCACTGAACGTACCTGAAAAAGAGTTCAAAATTTTATTCCAAGAACTCCGGGCTACAGAATGATGTGCCGTCAATTTTTACGGACTCATAAAATTCCCATTTATTTTCATAAAAATTACATGGAAATTCTAGGTCAATTCAAATACTGATAATTGTAACAAAATATAGTTAATGGATTATCCCATGCTTCACTGGGATGTTCATAACACATAATTTAAATGGGATGGTAATATATTTGGTATCAAATAATTCCCCCATTTTAATTTTTAACAAAATGTTCTACCACCTTTCTCTTTATACGGGGATTTAGAATTTCTATAAAAATGCATTATGTGATGGAATTCCTAGAATAATGGATGATAACCCTTCCTCTAACATTTTGATTCTAGTTATATAATTTTAAATAATCCAAAATCAACTTAGGAATTATAATTTTATATATATATATATATGGTTAACATTATTAATAACGGGATATCTTATAAAATACATAGATTTTATTAATTATGAATTTATAAAACAAAGTTTAAATTATCCATGATATATTTTAAAAAATAACCTCTTATGGTTATTTTAATCCCTTAATAATGGTTCATAATGTTAATATGAAATTAAAAAATGCATCCCTCGGGGAGTCTCAAAATTGGTGTGCAGCAAGGCCCACTGACATTCTCTTGTCCCCAATCAGGTCAATATCAATATGTTTTTTTAGTGGTAAACTGTAGTACCCCCGGTCTATGGTATGTGTCATTTGGTTATGCATTTTTATGTGTTTAAAGTGCATGGGATGAGTTGGAAAAAGGTTGGTAGAGTTTGGGATGGTTTGGATGAGTTTGGAGGCTTTGCATTGGGAGCCTGGTTTGATCATAGTTAGTGGAAACCGAGCAGATTATCCAGGAAACCGTGAAATAGAGACAGTAGGCTTCATATGTCATGGCGATAGTTTTCCAAATCGTGCGAGGTAATCGTGTGTACCCTAGCTCTTGAATAAGTATCTTGCACACGCTTAGCAAATTGTTGGAAAACTTTGCGGGATAACCATGTGGCCACTTAAAAATAGGGTTATAAGTTCCGAGATCTCTTGGGATTATCCTAAAACACTCCAAACATCCTCCCACTCAAGCCTCAATTGGGATTTCGGGTTCTCAGTTGTTGGAGACACTCTCACACTCTGTTTTTAAGGATTTTGTAGTCGTTTCTGGGTGGTTTAAATGTGGTTTCACCCAGTTAAGTATCACATCTTGTTTCTCTTATGTTATCCTCTATATCTGCTCTTTCCTCTTTATTTCTTTTTTTCTATATATACACATTTTTTGTGTTGATATAGGGTTTTGGTTACCTTGAATGATTATTTTAAGGCTTATGGATTCTGGGGAAGGTATCTCGAGAGGTTTCAATGATGCGTTCACCGGATTTGAGGTGCGGTGGATTGTGGGTCGATTTCTCAGTAACCCTGATGGTAGGTGGCTTCACTCTCGACTCCAATTGGTTAGAGATAATGGTTTTGGTTACAATTAATTTGTTTTGAATGAAATTAATAGTGCATTGATGCGAGAAAATGGTTAGAAATCCCATGGGTGATGTTTTAGGGACTTTTCAGAAAATGGGGGTTTTATGGTGAAATGTTATTTTTTTTGATTTTAAAATGGAGATTTTAAAATGGGATTCTATGGTTGATTTCTGAAAATGATTTATGGAAAATTATTTCCATAAAAATGTTGTTTTATTGAAATGTTTTTTTGCATGGTAAATGGTTTTCAATAAATGGGTGATTTCATGATGTGGATTGATATGCAATGGAATTGGATGATTTCTTGTGGTTGTGACCATGGTGGGTTTTATGCATGGATTGGATTGATTGAAATGTTCTGGGGAAGTTGGTGGGAATTCTCTCTATAAAATGTGAATGAGTTGGGCCGGAAGTCCCACTGTTAACATTTTGGGTTGTGAGGTAGTGGGCGGCAAGTCCTGCTAGCTGAAGATGGGGGGACGGGTTGGGGGATGACACACCGTATTGTTTTTTTTGTGGTTTTGGTGTGAATGGGTGAATCGGTTGGGCCGAAGACCCACTGTTTTGGTTGTTTTTTGTGAATTTCTTTTCGAGGTGGAAATTTTGTGCTACTTTGTAAATGATGAAATGGTTTATGTCATGTTTGGTTGGATTTCCCTCGGTGGTTGGTTTGGGTTAGATGGCTGGGTAAGGTTTTGTTTGGCTTATGGTAATGGTTTCACTTGTGTTTTGTTTTATATTAATTGTTTCATATAAATGTTATAACAGTTTTATCCTAGAGGTGTGGGTAGTGAAGAAATTTTGGAAAATCCTACTATATTATAGAACTCACCCCCTGCTTCGGCATGTTTGTGTCTTTCTAGATGTTGTGAACAGTGACGTGGGCAAAGGAAAGGTATTACCCTCCTTTAATGGAGCATTGTGATCCCTTGGTAGAACATGGAGCATGGAGCATGGTGTGGAGTTGTGGTGGTGTTATGGATTATGTGGTGTTTGGTTGTTTAGTTTCCGCAGTGTACTCTGATGTTGTGTGGACATGTCTTGTTGTATTGTTCTTGAGTTGTGTTGTGGAACGACTTGGTTGCCTTTTGGGAATTCATGGTTTGGATATTTATTTTACATGCATCATATAGTTTCTGTTTGTGGATGGTTTGGTTGGTTTGTCTTAAGGGAAAATCGATCCGCAACTTGATCTTGAATCCATCGACATTTATTGAAAGCCTTTGGCATCTTGGTAACGTCTCTTAAGGACATGTAGCCCTCACTGCCTTCTCAGGCCAATGAGGTAGTGTCGGGGTGTTACAAGTGGTATCAGCTTGTTCGGTCCTTTGGAGTTGATTCTTGGATTTAGAGTTGACATTCATTGTGGTATTTTCCTTGAGTCAGGATGGTAGTAAGGTGTAAGAATGTCAGAACATGGAATGTATTGCATAAAAGGACATAGCTTACCCTTTTATGCTGAACTAAAAGTTACTAGGGATTTGGGTACACAAGTTGTAAACCACAAGCATCCATAGTAGACTTCCTTCTGAATAATACAGTAGTGTGTGTTGTATGCAACTTCGAGTTCTAACACACACACCACAACCAATCAAACTAGCCATTATGAATATTAATACCCACTTTTTGAAAATCTATTAATTTTATCTCTCAAAATGGACTTCATTTTTGGATTCAGAATATCTATATTAGCCTAGGGTGAAATTTTTGTATTTTTCTGAAAACATTCAATTTTTGATGAATAGTGAAAAACCGTGAGTCATAATTTAAAACCAAATTTTTATTTAAATAATTATTTATTTTATGTAAATTTAATTAAGGTCAAAATAGATACAGAATACTTATATATGTTAAATGTACTTCATTGGAGTTAGTTTATAATAATTTTAGATATATAAAAATTTTATTGAACTTTTCACCGTCTTTTACCCACCTCCTAAGAGAATTTAGAAATTCACATATAACATAATTTCACCGCATCTGTGTGGGGAATTTCTAAAATCCTAGAAAAACGTTTAATATCAAGGAGTAAAATTTGGTTCAATGAGATGAAATAAGTTTTTGTGAATATTAACTTTTTAATTTTATTTACCACGGTTAAAAGTAAATATCGTAATTAAGGGTAAAAATGATATTAATATTTCTCACAATCATGTCATAATTTTATTTGACAAGTGTATATAGACCAAAAAAACCATAGGAATAAAATATTATCATTTAGGTCCACTTGGATTAGATTAGGAAATTAAATATTATTTAATTCAAAGAAGAGTTAAAATAGTTAAAAAAAGCTTAATAAATAAACATTTTTAATATAGGGTTATAAATAAGATAAATTCGATTGTAAATATTAATTTGAAAGATAAAAAGGTTTAATACATAATGGTCTTTTATTTATAACTTTTAGACATTAAATAATTTAATTTATTTATGAAACAATGGTGATGCAGTAATTGCCTAATCAAGGAAATATTAAAATAATTGATATTATAAATATCAAAATAAATGTAATTTGAGACATTTTATGAATTCTACTAATTTTCTAGGTTAATATGACATATTATGATTGGTTAAATAAATTGTTTTCGAAGTAATAATGCTCTTATGAAATTATCATAAACAAAATACCCAATAGTGTCAAAATTGACATAAAAGTGTTTTTAAAACAAATATTATATTATTAATTTATATTCTATTCATAAAAATATAAGGATCAGATAAAGGACTTGAATAATGAGTTTTGTTACATTCGTGTACCACATGGGGTCACTTGGATGTATATAGTATGTTTATTAACTACATAATATAAAAATACCATGTGACATGGTAAATGTAAAATTAATTAACTATGAGTTATAACTAAAATATAAGATTAATTTTGTGACCCAAACCAGTATAAAACCTATTCGTTGTGTGTTTTTCTACCCATACCCACTATAAAATTTATATAATACACTTTAAATCCATTAGAAACCGAATATGAATTTATTATAAAAAAATATTTCGAGCTTTTCCAAAGGTGCCTCTCACCCATCTTATAAAAGGTCACTCCCCCTTCTCACTAATTCACACATTAAAAGACATTTGGCTAGGCCAAACCCTACCCAAATACTCTCTCAACTTCCCTAACTTCGTCCTAGAGGCCTTATTTTGATTATAAAGTCAACCAAAGGATCCGTTTTGATCAAATTAAAAGGAAGAACCTGATTAAGAGGTAATGTTTTCACCACCTTCTTTCATGTTCCTTTCATCTCCAACTTCTTCTTTATTTGTTATTCGCATTCTTAAATAATAACTCCAGTATATTATATATACTGCGATGTTATTATAAATATTGTACAAGCATATTCTATATTCTATCCATCCTCTAAATGACATGTGACCATACGTGCTTACGTACGGCTTACCATCTCCACGTCTGGGTGTAATTGTTATTCAATAAATTATTATTTGGATGTGTATAATAATGATGTTTAATTAATGTAAATAATAAATATAACCTGATAATGATTCTTTATATATGATATACCATCCAATTATATATTATTTTAATATCAAAAGAATGATATTGTCGCTCGTGCATACGTATGGACTACCGTCTCCACGAGCGCGATGTGATTTATCCCCCATCATATCCATTCAAGAATAATTAGCATTTAATGATTAATAATAATGTTTAAGGAATTTATATAATTCTGGAAATGAATAAGATACAACCTATCCATAACAAACACGGCTTATGTAATAAAACATATAAAAGAAAACGAGTAAGTTAACACCCGATACAACGATAATACTATGATATTATTAAAAAATCAATGTTAAAAGATCGTATATGATATCATATTAATTTATATTATTGTTGTATAATTTAATAAAAATTATTTCACCATTATACCGGAGGATAACCGACCCTCAACCAATAGAATGTACAAGGTATTGATTAATTTCACAATCTCTTCATTATCTGAGTTTGTTTATACACAATTATCTACCAGGTCCTGTTTATCATCCACATCAATGTTTCTTAAAAATGTATTTCAAATCATTAATAATATTTCAAAGACTATGTAATAAAGTCATTAATACCCTTGTTGACTTTTATAATAAGTTTATAAAGGAATCTTTCTGTCATTTTCCAAACATGGTCCTTTTTAACATTTTTTATAGAATTAAGGTAAGACGACTATTTTCCACCATTGTAAAATCTCCATGCATCCCTTACAAGATTATAAGAAAATTTTCAAAGTAAATGTTTTATTTTATAATTATGTGACTTTCAAATGATTTCAAAAAAATAGATATTTCTCTCAAATAGTTTTGATTTCATCTATGTCAACATCTTTTGATGGATTTTAAGCTTATTTGATGTTGATTTATTGTGATACAAAACATCCATATTGTATAGATGGTTTTGTGATATGTTTGTATGTGGATGTGTTATTTTATACCATTAATGGTTTATGTAGAACGTATTGACATTTCCTATGCTAGTCTTAATAAGAATATTTATTTAATGTTTAAACATATTCTTATAAGGAATGCATTGGACTTAATAAGTGACGGGTGGAGCCCGCTATAGGTCCTCGATGCATCGGTATGTCTCATGAGACAAACTAGTGTTTTGGCACAAGGCCTTGAAAAAATATTACTTGTAGTCTTGGCACGAGGCCTTGTCTATGTGGTTATGATAGTCTGGCATTATGCATTCCATTATTATGAAAGTGGTTATTGTTATTGTATGTGATTATTCGACTAGTAGAATATCCATGTGAATAACTAAATGGAATTATTTCATTATATTTTTTCCATATTATGCTGATTTTCAAGTTTAAAAGGATTTTGTTTTAGTTATACATTTCCTTAAATGTTTATGCTTATTTATAAAATATCCCGCTATATTGTTATCCTTACTGGGAATTTGAGCTCACCCCTTTCTATGTTTTAATTTTCCTAGGATGTGAAGAAGTAATTTTGGAATGACCTGCAGGAATAGTATGAGGGGATATGACGAAAAGTTGTTGTTATAGTTTTTTTACTTTATGATATAATGCAAAACATCATGAGTATATCTAGTGATTCCATGTATACTAAACTAATCGGTCATTCAAGACATGATATTTTGTTATCATGCCAATGTTATGTAATAATGCACCGACTCTGGGTAACTGTGGTCGGGTCGTTACAGTTGGTATCGAAGTAATTTTAGTACAATCCTTGGAAGCTAGATTTAGGTAAACATTGATTAGAGCACATAGAACTAAGATAGAATTTGAGGATTAGTATAAAAGAACATCCTAGAATTTTGTTATTGTATAAATTTTGTGAGTTTTCTAAGAAATACATCCATGTTTGGATACGAGCAGGTAGAGGCGACTCTAGCACAGATGTTCATAGGGGTAAAACCCAAAAACACTACTTTGATCTAGACTCGATCGAGAACTGGTGAACGACAACAGGCCTTGCTGCAGTATTGGTTACGACACTCCCAAGGGATATTCTTAGGATAACTCTCATTTTATTTACAAAACATTATGAAGGGTTTATGAGTATATACTTTCTCAAAGAAAACATTTATATGATTATGGTTTATATCAATAAATAGTTCAATTTATGTTTAGTGTTTTAAAAGTATGGTATTATGTATTTTGATTCATAAACTGATCTAGTTTATGCCATTATTTAGAAATTGCGCCTAGTGGAAGAAATGGAAACCAGATCAATGCCCGCACTCCATGGAGGGATTTCCCTCCTACTCAAGATAATTATAGTGGAGCTGTTGATGCAACTAGTGTTGATCAACTAATCACCATACTGCGAAAACTCACTTAGGTTATGAATAATAAATTTACCCATATGGAGCGCCCTAATCCACAATGTGGAGGATCAATGTTAGATCGCTTCATGAGTCATCAACCACTAACATTCAAATGGGAGTACAAATCCATTAGTAGCTGAGCAATTAATTAGTTCCCTAGAGAAAATTTTTCATGCTTTGGGGAGTAGTGAAAAGGAAAAAGTTGTCATTGATGTTTATCGCCTCACGGGAGATGCTGATAAATGGTGGTCATTGATTCAAAACATTAAGGAAGATGATGAAGTATCAAATATAAAATGGAGGGAGGTCAAAGAGCTTCTCTTTGAAAAATACTTTCCTCGCGACCATCGATCAGATATGGAAAATCAATTTCTGAGTCTAAGACAAAAGTAGGATGAGAATGTCACAATGTATGAGGCTAACATTACAAGGTGATCAAGGTATGCTGGAGATTATGTACATAACCCAAGAAGTAATATTGATCATTTCTTTGATGGGTTAAAACCATTTCTTTGTCGAGAATTACTGTTGCAATCCTTCTCGTCGTACAATGATATTGTCTCATGTGCTATCAAGACAGAAAAATAATTCTCTATGTCTTATGATTTTAAAGCAAAGGAAGAGAATAAGTGATCTACTGATCACTCTAGGAATGAAAATAAGCGGAAGAAGGGAAATGTTGAATATCCATCCTGCAGTAAATGTGGGAAGAAACTCCCTAGTACTTGCTTGAATGGAATGAGAGTCTATTACAAGTGTGGTGAAAAGGTCCACCAAGATCATGATTGCAAGGGGAATAAAGAAGCTACTGATGTTAAATGCTACAACTGCAGAGAGATGGGACATTATGAAAATTAATGTTCTAAGCATTAGGGGAACTTACATCAGAAAAAGGCAAGGGATCAAGGCCAAGCATATGCTATCACTACTACTGAGGTAGAAGCTCTGAAAGACGTGGTGGCAGGAAGTTTAATGGTTTCCTCAAGTTCAGAAAATACATTATTTGATTCTGGATCATCGCATTGTTTCATTTCTTCCCAGTTTTCTAAGAAAATTAAATATTTTAAATTTGATTTAACAAGGGAGTTGTATGTTAAAACTCCTAAGGGAAGTATCATTGCAAAAAAGTTTTATCAATCAGTCCCCATTAGAACACATGAATGTTCTTTATCCACTGATCTCGTCATCATATCTATGATTGAATTTGATATAATCATTGGTATGGATTGGATTTCGGATCATGATGTAAAAATTTATTGTAAGAAGAAAGAGGTTACTATTATTTATTATGATGATAAGGAACACCTTTTCTTTAGAGTGGAATCATCACCACCTAATTCTTACCTAGACCCACCCCTAGTGGCTCAACTGAATTCAATTATTAGGGAGTAAGAGAATGAAATGACTATGGGTGAGTAAATGAATGTTCAATTAGATGATGTACCTATTGTGAATGAATATGTAGATGTGTTTATAGAAGATTTTCCGAGACATCCTCCAGAATGAGAAGTTTAGTTTTACATTGATTTAATTCCTGGATCAAGGCCTATATCAAAGACCCCTTATAGAATGGACACTGTGGAATTAGTCTAACTAAGGAAAAAAACTAGTGGAATTGAGTAATAAGGGATTTATTCACCCTAGTGTTTCTCCATGCGGAGCCCCTCTTCTTTTTTGTTAAAAAGAAATATGGATCTATGAGGTTATGTATTTTCTATAGGGAAATCAATGATATAACAATAATGAACAAGTATCCTCTACCTCGCATTGATAATTTATTTGGCCAACATCATGGAGCTCAATAATTTTCAAAGATTGACCTTCGATCTAGATACCATCAGTTGTGTGTGAAGAAGGAAGACATTCCGAAGACATCATTTCGAACCAGGTACAGACATTACGAGTTTACAGTAATTCCTTTTAAATTGACTAATGAACCCTCAGTATTCATGGATCAATGAATATAGTATTCAATGAATATCTCAATGATTTTCGGGTGGTATTTATTGATGATATCTTGGTATACTCCAAAAGCTACTAAGATCATGAAAATCACTTACGCATTATCTTGAAGACTCTGAGTAGATAGGAATTATATAGGAATTTTAGCAAGTGTGAATTCTGGATTCAAGAGATCTCTTTTCTTGTCCATATTGTCTCTATAGATGGAATCTATATTGATACTTCAATGACAAGAGATATCCACGAATTTCCAACACCAACAAGTATAACAAAGGTACGAAATTTTATTGGTTAAGCAGGTTATTATCGACATTTCGTCTAGAAATTTTCCCGGTTGGCTAACCCATTAACAAAGCTCACACTTAAAGGGGTTAATTATTTTTGGACAAAATAGTGTGAATAATTTTTCGAAGAACTGAAGAGAAGATTAGACAATGATCCTATATTTACTCTACCATTGGGGAATGATGGTTTCGATATTTATATTGATGCATCTAAGAAAGGACATGGATGTGTCCTTATGTAGAATGATAGGGTTATTTCCTATGCATCATGACTATTGAAAATTCATGAGAAAAAGTATCCTACTCATGATCTCGAGTTAGTAGCTGTAATCGTTGCATTTGAGATATGGAGACACTACCTCTATGGTGAAAAAATGTGAGATTTATACTTATCACAAGAGTTTGATGTATATTTTATCACAAAAGGAACTCAACATGAGGAAAAGGATATGGCTTGAATTACTCAAGGATTATGATTGCACGATACACTACCACCCGGGGAAGGAAAACAAGGTTGAAGATGCTTTGAGAAGAAAAGATTATGGAGTTTTGAACATGATTATAATTAAAAGGGATCCTATTTATGTTGATCTAGTGAAGATGGATATGTGAATTACCCTAGAAGGAGAAACATTGATAATTTTTCAAATGGTTTCCAGATCATCTTTACAAGAAAGGATAATGAGTTCTCAGACCGGTGATGAAGAGTTTCAAAGGAAGATTAAAGCTTTGAATGATGGAATATTGATATACTTTGTGTATGAAGATGGAATTTTGAAATTTGGGAAGAGACTTTTTGTTCCTGATATTCATGATCTAAAAAGGGAATTTTTGGATGATGCTCATAGCTCCAATTTCCCTATACACCCTGGGAGCACCAAAATGTATAGAGATTTGAAGAAACATTTTTGGTGGGACAACATGAAGAGCGAGATTTCTGATTTTGTGTCAAGATGTATGGTTTGTCAAAAAGTGAAAGCTGGAAGGAAACAACCTAGATGAGTCACACAACCTCTTCCCATACCGGAGTGGAAATGGGACAATATTACGATGGACTTTGTAATGGGGATACCAAAGACTCCTAGAAGGAACAATTCAATATGGGTTATTGTTGATCGTCATACCAAGTCAATACATTTTCTTGCAATAAGAGAAGATGTACATAGAAACATCTAGCAATAAAATATATTAATGAATTTTTGAGACATCATGGAGTACCCCTACCGATTTTTTCTGATCGTGATCCTCATTTTACTTCATGATTCTGGAAAAGTCTTCAGAAAGCCCTGGATACTGAATCTTCATTTGAGCACTGCCTACCACCCCCATATTGATGGAAAATCAGAATGAACATTTCAAACCTTAGAAGACATGTTGAGATCTTGCACACTTGACTTTCAAGGTATGTGGGATCAATATTTACCTATTCTAGAATTTTCCAATAACAATAGCTTCCATTCATGTATTCAGATGGCACCATATGTAGCGTTATACGGAAAGAGATGTCGCAGACCAACCTTTTGGTATGACATTGGTGAATAAAAACTTGTAGTCCCAGAACTGGTGGAGGAAACAATGGAAAAGGTAAAGGTAAACCAAAACCACATCAAAGAAGCTCAAAGTAGGAAGAAGATCTATGCCGATAACCGAAGGAAGGATTTGGAATTTTAGGTAGGAGATCAAGTTTTCATGAAGGTATCTCCCTAGAAGGGAGTTATATGTTTCGGTAAGAATGGTAAATTTAGTACTAGGTACATCAGACATTTTGAAATTATCGAACGAATTGGGTATGCATCTTACTGTTTTTCAATGTCGCCAGGTCTCTCCAAAGTTCACGATGTTTCCACGTATCACTGTTGAGGAAATACATGCATGACCCAACACATGTACTCACCTATGATGAATTATAACTGGAACCAGATCTGTCTTATGGTGAAGATCCCGTCAGGATTCTTGATATGAGAGAACAGGTACTGGGAAACCAGACGACTCGTCTGGTAAATGTTTTGTGGAGAAACCATAAGATGGAAGAGGCAACGTGGGAACCCGAGGAACTTATAATGAAGAACCACCCAAGACTTTTCATGTGGTAGTATTATAGAAATTTAGAGGATGCAATTATTTTAAGGAGGGGGGAATGTGACACCCCAAGCATCCATGCTATGCTTCCCTTTGAATAATAAGGTAGCATGTGTTGTATGCAACTTCGAGTTCTAACAAACACACCACAACCAATAAAACTAGCCATAATGATTTATAATACCCACTTTTTGAAATTTTATAAATTTTATCTTTCGAAATGGACTTCATTTTTTGATTCAGAATATCCAAATTAGCCTAGGGTGAAATTTGGGTATTTTTCTGAAAACATTCAATTTATGATGAATAGTGAAAAATACTAAGTTATAGTTTAAAACCAAATTTTTATTTAAATAATTATTTATTTTATTTAAATTTAATTGAGGTCAAAATAGATACGTAATAACTATATATGTTCAATGTAATTTTTTAGAGTTAGTTTAGAATAATTTTAGATATATAAAACATTTATTGAACTTTTCACCGTCTTTTACCCACCTCCTAGGAGAATTTGGAATTTCACAGAAAACATAATTTTAACGTTTCTATGAGTGGAATTTCTAAAATCCAAGAGACACGATTAATATCAAGGAGTAAAATGTGGTTCAATGATAAGAAAATAATTTTTGGTGGATAATAACTTTTTATTTTGATTTACCACGGTTAAAAGAAAAAAAGAGTAATTAAGGGTAAAATTGATATTAATATTACCCTAACAAATTTCCTAATTCTATTGGACAAGTTTATCTCGACCAAAAACAACCATAGGAATAAAATATTATCATTTAGGACCACTTGGACTAAATTTTGACATTAATTATTATTTAATTCAAAGAAGAGTTAAAAGAGTTAAAATCAATGATTAATAACTAAAACATTTTTTATATATGGTTATACATAAGATAAATTAGATTGAAAAAATTCACTAGAAAGATAAAAAGATTTAATATATAATGGTATTTTATTTATAATTTTTATACATTAAATAATTTAATTTATTTATGACACAATGCTGATGCAGTAATTAACTAATTAGTAAAATATTAAAATAATTTATATTATAAATATCAAAATAAATGTAATTTGAGACTTTTTATGAATTCCACTAATTTTATAAGTTAGTATGACATATTTGGATTGGTTATATAAATTTTTTTCGAAGCAATAATACTGTTATAAAATTATCAAAAACAAAATACCAAATAGTGTCAAAATTGACATAAAAGAGTTTTTAAAAAAATATTTTATTATTAATTTATATTCTATTCCTAAAAATATAAGGATCGGCCAAAGGACTTGTATCATGATAGTCGTATCATTAATGGACCACATGGGGGTCTCTTGGATGTATATAGTATGTTTATTAACTATATAATATAGAAATACAATGTGACATGGTAAATGTCAAATTAATTAACTAAGACTTAAAACTAAATAATAAGGTTCATTTAGTCACCCAAACCTATCTAAAAACTATTGGTTTAGTTGTTTTCGACCCATAACAACCTTAACCTTTATATAATCCACTTTGGATACATTATAAACCAAATATGAATTTATTATAATATAATATTTCTAGCTTTTCCAAAGGTTCCTCTCACCCCTCTTATAAAAGGGCACTACCCCATCTCACTAACTCACACATTCAAAGCCTTTGGGATCGGCCAAACCCTGCACAAATACTCTATCAACTTCCCTAAATTCTACCTAGAGGCCATAGTTTGATCATAATGCCACCATAACGAGCCCTTTTGATCAAATCAAAAGGAAGAACCTGATTAAGAGGTCATGTTTTCACCACCCTCTTTCAAGTTCCTTTCTTCTTCAACTTCTTCTTTATTTTTTGTTCCCATTCTAAAAAAATAACATCATTATCTTATATATAATGTGGTGTTATTATAAATATGTTACAACCATGTTCAGTATTATATCCATCATTTGAATGACATGTCACCATACGTGTGTACGTTGGGCTTACCGTCTCCACTTTGTGGTGTAATTGTTATTCAATAAATTATTATCTGGATGGTTATAATAATTTTATGTAATTCATGTATATAATAAATATATCATGATAATGATTCTTTATATATTATATACCATCGAATTATATATTATTTTAATATCAAAATAATGATATTGTCACTCGTGCGTACGTACGGACTACCGTCTCCACGAACGTGATGATATTCATTCCCCATCATATCCATTCAAGAATAATTCTCATTTAATGATTAAAAATAATGTTTAAGGACTTGATATCCTTCTGGATATGAATAATATACAACCTATCCATAAAAATCATGGTTTACATAACAAAACATATAAAATAAATCGAGTAAGTTAACACCCAAAACAACAATAATACTAAGATATTATTATCAAATCAATGTTAAAAGATCATTTATGATATCATATTAATGTAAATGATTATTTTATAATTTAATAACAATTATTTCACCATTATACAAGAGGTTAACTTACCCTCAACCAAGGAATAGTACAAGGTAAAATATTTATTTCACAATCTCTTCATTATCAGAGGTTGTTTATACATAATTATCTACTGAGACCTCTTTATCATCCATGTCCATGGTTCTTATAAATGTATTTCAAATAATTAATTAAATTTTCAAAAATATGGGACAAATTCATTAATACCCTTTTTTAATTTTATAATATGTTTATAAATAAATCTTTCGGTTGTTTTCCAAACAAGGTCCTTTTTAACATTTTCGACAGAATTAAGGTAAGAATGTCTTTTTAACTTATACAGCGGGTGCGACTATTTTTCATCGTTATAAAATCTTCAAAGCTTCCCTTACAAGATTATAAGAAAATTTTCAAAGTAAATGTTTTATTTTATAATTATGTGACTTTAAAATTATTTCCAAAAGATTGATATTTCTCTCAAATAGTTTTGATTTCATCTATATCAACATCCTTTGATAGATTTTAAGCTTATTTGATGTTGATATACTGTGATAAAAAAAATCCATATTGTATTGAAGGTTTTTTGATATGGTTAACTTTGGATGTGTTATTTATATTCCATTCATGGTTTATGGAGAATTTATTGACATTTCGTATGCTAGTTTTAATATGAATATTTATGTTATGTTTAAACCTGGTCATATGAGGAATACATTGGACTTAATAAGTGATGGATGGAGCCCGCTATAGCTCCTCAATGCATCGGTAGGTCTCATGAGACAAACTAGTGTCTTGGCAGAAGGCCTTGACGAAATCTTATTTGTAGTCTTGTCATGAGGCCTTGGCTATGTGGTTATGATAGTCTGTAATTATGCATTCCATTATTATAAAATTTGTTATTGATATTGCATGTGATTATTAGACTAGTAGAATATCGATGTTATTAAGTAAATGGAATCATTTCATTTTATTTTTTCCATATTATGCTGAAGTTCAAGTTTAAAAGGCTTTTGTTTTAGTTATACATTGCCTCAAATTTTTATGCTTATTTATAAAAGTTTCCGCTATTTTGTTATCCTTACTGGGCATTTGAGCTCAACCCTTTCTATGTTTTATTTTTCCCAGGATGTGAAGAAGTAATTTATGAATGACCTGTAGGAATAGTATGAGGGGATATGAAGACAAGATTTTTTTGTAGTTTTTTTACATTATGATGTTATGTAAAACATTATGAATATATCTAGTGATTCCAAGAATAATAAACTAATCAGTCATTCGAGACTTGATCTTTTGTGATCATGCCAATGTTATGTAATATTGCACCGAATATGGGTAACTAGGGTCAGGGCGTTACATTAGTGTTTCAGAAAAACTTATAGGCATTGGAAATCTCATTTTCGTGGGTGTAGTCAATGAGATGAGCATGAAATGCATAGTAGAAATGGCTTCCCTCTAGGATTCATATATCATTGGGCATAATGATTTATGCGCTGAATTGAGAAATGGGTTTTCAAATGTGTGAAATTGTAATGTGAATAAATTTGGTATTTTGAAAATGGTTTAGTTTTTAAAAATGGTGAAACAAGGAAAAGTTGGAATAGTGGAAAGCCTCATTGTGATAGTGTGGTGTAATACGATTTGGAATGGGAATTTTTGATGTTTATGGAAGTGAGACTCATGGTTGTTCGTTTTCTGTTTATAGAAATGGAATATGGTAGACATCATCAAGACCAATCGAAGGAAGCTACTTAAAATGTGGTTCCACCTGAGCCCTAGGTGAACCGGTAGTGGGCCCAAAGCATTGTTCATTATTTTCAAATATTTTATTCAGGACTGCAACTAGATACACTTGTTAAAATATCTATCACGGTTGGAAATCCAATTAATGGAAGCACGGTAGTCCTCACGAGAGGAGGTGTGAACACCAACACTGAGAAAATGAACAATAGATAATCCTATTCTCAATGACTTAGAGTACATCAAAATTGGACCACTAGATTGTTAAAACTTCCTTCGAGACCCAAGTGTATGCCAAAATACTTTTAGTGTGGTTATGTAGGACACCTGAAATGGGATTATAATGAACAACCTTGAGAATGTCATAACTGCATGCAGATGGGTCATCTTCAGCGGTATTGTTGTAATTCTCTGAGGTCAGGTGTTCATGACACTCCTCAACAAGGCATGTTTCAGCTAGGTAATAAAGAGCAGAGCATGAAAACCACTCATATGTTTGGATCCAAAAACGTTTTAGTGGATGATCAAATGGGACCATCCATGGTGCGAGGTACAGTTATTTTAAATTCCATGATGATGCAAGATTTGATTGATTTGATTGCTTCCCATTTTTTTCTTGCTCGTGCGGTTACATTATTGGGTTTAACTCTAGAGATGATGCATTCATTTTTGATACTTAAAAATCATCGAGGTCAAAGAGAGTGTTGAGCATTCTTGTGTATAGCATATTGTATCATTGTGGGAAAAGTTGAGCGAATTTGAAATTTCATAGTGCTTGAGATGGATGGGTATGATGTAATCTGAGGAATGGATTTGATGGTGGTGTTTAATACCCACATCGATTGTAATGCGTGAACACTAGCTTTTACGACACACGATGGCATTAGACATCCCTTTAAAGGAGAGAGGCATGAAAGGAAGTGTGAAACAGGATTTTTGGAACCAGAAGTGGGTACGTTATCATATCGGTTGGCGGTGTTGTCATTGGAATCAGTATAGGCTGTTAAGCAGAGCGTTCTTCCAACATGGCTGGATTAGTTCGGGGATGTTTTTCCTGAAGAATTATCTAGGTTACCTCCCATGAGAAAAGTGGAGTTTACGATTGATTTATTTTCAGGGACTAGTCCTATCTCACTTCCGTCTTATCAGATAAAACCTACTGAATTGCAGGAATTGGAAGTCCAGTTGGAAGAGTTAGAGAAAAACGTTTTATCTGGCCTAAAACTTCTCTCTGGGAAGCGCTGATGTTTTTTGTGAAAAAGGTGGATAGAACATTGAGGCTCTATATTGATTATCACAGACTCAACCAAGTTACAATAAGGAATATATATCCACATCCATGAATTGATGATTTGTTTGATCAGTTGATGGGAGAATAATGGTTCTCCAAGATCAACCTGAGGTCTGGATATAATCAATTGTAGGTGAGGAAGGATGATATTTCTAAAATATATTTTAGGATTAGATATGGCCAATAGGAATATCTGGTTAATCCCTTCGGTCTAACGAATGCGCCAGCAGTATTCATGCCATTGATGAATTGGATATTTTTGAGGTATCTCGATTCATTTCTGTTGTTTTTTGTAGATGATATTCTATTTTATTCAAATACATGGGTGGAGCATGATTAACACATTGAGACAGTGTTAGGGACCTTAAGGGATCATCAGTTGTATGCCAAATTGTCGAAGTGTGACTTTTGGATATAGGACGATCGTTTTCTAGGCCATGTGATTTCTAAAAGAGGTGTTTTAGTAGATCCAGAAAAGATAGAGGCTGTTATCTCATGGAAACCACCAAAGACTATGTTTGAGGTATGAAGTTTCCTTGGTATAGCTGGGTATTATTGGCATTTTTTTCATGATTTTTCACATTTGACTTCACCGATGACAGCTTTGACAAGAAAGAATTTTCCATTACAGTGGAATGAACAATGTCCATAGTGTTTTGAACAGATAAAGGGTCGCCTTACATCAACACCAATCTTGGTTTTACCAAAACTAGGAAAAGGGTATGTGGTGTGTTATGACACATCGGGATTAGGGTTGGGGTACATTCTCATACAATGAAATCATGTAGTTGTGTATGGCTCATGACAGTTGAAGATGCTTGAGAAGAACTACCAACCTCATGATTTAGAGTTGGCATCATTGGTTCATGATTTGAAAGTGTTGCATCATTATCTCTTTGGCGAGAAATTCAGATTATATAATGATCATAAGAGCTTGAAACAAATTTTCTCACAAAGTTATTTGTATTTTATGCAAATGATGTGGATGGAGTATATCCAGAAGGTTGATTTTAACTTGATGTACACTATATGTAAGGGAAATTCAGTGGCGGATACATTAAGTAGAAAATCATATTCTTATGTGGTAAAACAAAAATCAGACCACTGATAGTTTATTTCGGTTATAGCTGACATGCGGTTGGAATGTGAAGACTAGGGTGATAGA
This sequence comes from Viscum album, assembly GCA_963277665.1. Taxonomy (NCBI): domain Eukaryota; kingdom Viridiplantae; phylum Streptophyta; class Magnoliopsida; order Santalales; family Viscaceae; genus Viscum; species Viscum album. Next base: position 1,655,986,175 of record OY728126.1, on the reverse strand, counting down.
GGGGTATTCTTTACTGTTTTGTTAATTCCTGGCTTGGTTGTCCTGGTGAAAGAGGCACACATATCTTATTTTGAGTGTGTGACCATGAGGATGATAATCAATTTTGGGGAGTCAATTGAGGGTTGGTAACTTAATAGAGATTGAGTTTTGTGTTTTCGGAATGAGAAGGTTGTACCCGTTTCTTATTAGGAGGATCTTCTCTGGGCGTATCATCATTACAGATGGACTGTTCGTCCTATAATTCAGAAAATTTATAATGTCTTGAAAGCGCAATTTATTTGGGCTGGATTGAAAATAATTGTGGCTGAGTGTGTTTAGAGATATTTTACTTGTCAGCAGGTCAAGGTAGAGCATCAGAGGTCAGCGGGAATGTTGCAGTCCATACCAATCCCTGTTTGGAAGAGAGAGAAAATATCTATGGATTTTTTCATAGGTCTCCCAAGAACGGTTAGAAAGCACGATTCCATTTGGGTGATAGTGGAACGACTAATGAAGTCAGCCAATTTCATTCCAATTAGTGAATCTCATATGGTGGAGGCTCAGTCAAAAATATATATCCTGGAGGTGGTAAAGAGGCATGGTGTTCCAGTTTTGATCGTATCCAATAGAGATTAGAGGATTACTTCTCGTTTCTGGAAATCATTGTAGCAAGCCCTTGGGACACAGTTGACTATGAGCATGGCGTATCACCCTCATACAGATGGTCAATCAGAGAGGATGATACAAACTATGGAGGATATGTTGTGGGATTGTGTCATGGATTTTGGTGGCTCATGGGCGGAGAACACGTCATTGGTTGTGTTTTAGTACAATAACAGTTATCATGCATCCATATATGTGGATCCGTTTGAGGAATTTTATGGGCGGCCATGTTGTTCTCCACTATGTTGGGTGGAAATGGGTGAGTCCCTGATGGTTGGATTCAGCCTTGTCCAAGAGACTACAAAAAAATCATTTAGATCAGGGAGATAATGGAGATGTCTTCGAGTCGTCATAAATAGTATGTGGATCATCATCGATGGCTTTTGTCGTTCGAGATGAGTGATCATGTTTTCTTGAGGATATCTCCTAGGTTGGGAAATCATTGGTTTGGAAATTAGGGAAAGTTCTCTCTGAGGTATATTGGTCCTTTTGAGATTCTTGAGTGGGTTGGTGAGGTTCCTTTTCGTTTGGATTTTCCACATAGGTTCAGTGTGGTTGACAATGTGTTTCATGTGTCTAAGTTGAAAAAGTATCAGCCGGATCGTGACCATGTGATTCGATGGGATAATGTTGAGCTAGAACCAGAGCCTTCGTTGGTGCAGGTTCCAGTGCGAGTTGTGGATATGAAAGAGATTGTCTTTCATGGAAAAAACAACGGTTTAGTTCTTGTTTTGTGGAATCATGGTCAGATTCAAGAGGATACTTGGGAGTTGGAGAATGAAATGGTCGAGTAGTGGCCCGAGGTCTTTCGACAAAGGGCGGGGTCACTACATTGCGAGGACGGAAAGTCCAATGGTGGGGAGAATGTAGTACCCCCGGTTTTAGGTATTTGGCCATTGGTTATGCATTTTTTATGTGTTTAAAGTGCATGTGATGAGTTGGGAAGAGGTTGGGAGAGTTTGGGATGGTTTTGAATGAGTTTGGAGGCTTTGCATAGTGAGCATGGTTTGAGCATGGTTAGTGGAAACCGTGTGGATTATCTTGGAAACCATGAATGGGAGATAGTAGGCTTCACACGGTCTGGGCACACTTTGCCAAACCTTGAGAGGAAACCCTACAGACCGTAGCTCTCGAGGCAGTAGCGTGCGCACGATTTGCGCACGGTTTTCCAAACCGCGCGGGCTAACCATGTGACCACTTAAAATAGCGTTATAAGTTTCAGGCTCCCTCAAGCTCAACCTAAAAATCTCCAAACGTCCTCCAAATTGAGCCTCACTTGGGATTTCGGGTTCTCACAGGTTGGAGAGCCTCTCCCACTCAGTTTGGAAGGATTTTGAAGATTTTTTTGGGCTGTTTGAAGGTGGTTTTTCCCGGGTTGGTCTCTCATATTGCTTCTCTTGTGCTTTCCTCCAGATATGCTCTTCCCTATTTCCTGGTTTTCTAGATCTACAATATTTGTGTGTAGATATAGGATTGTGGTTGCCATGAATGATTATTTTAATGCTTATGGATGCTAGGGGAAGGTATCTAGAGAGGTTTCAGTGGTGCGTTCTCCAGATTTGAGGTGCTGTGGCTTGTGGGTCGATTTCTCAGGATCCCTAAAGGTAGGTTAATTTTATCTCAACACCACTTGGTTAGAGATAATGGTTTTGGTAAAAATTAATTTGTTTTACTTGAAATTAAATGTTTTTTATATTTGAAATTGGTTAGAAATCCATTGGGTGATGTTTAGGGGATTTTTCGGAAAATGGTGTTTTATGGTCAAATGTTATTCTTGTGGATTTTAAAATGGATATTTTAAAATGAGATGCTATGGTTTATTTTTGAAAATTAATGATGGAATGGGTTTTCAATAAAAGTGTTTTTTATTGAAATTTTGTTTGGCATGGAAAAGGGTTTTCAATAAATGGGTGGTTTCTTGAAGTGGATTGATATGCAATGGAATTAGTTGATTTCTTGAGGTTCTGACCTTGGTGGGTTTCATGCTTGGTTTGTTTTGATTGAAATTTTTTGTGGAAGTGGGTGGGATGTCTCACTATAAAAGGAGAAGGAGTTTGGTGGGAAGTCCCAACGTTACCATTTTGGGTTGTTAGGTATTGGGAGTGAAGTCCTCCTAGCTGAAGATGGGGGAACAGGTCGGGCGGAAGTCCCATCGTTTTGGTTGTTTTATTGGTTTTGGTGAGAATGGGTGAACGGTTTGGGTGGAAGTCCCCCCATTTTGGTTGTTTTTTGTGCATTTCTTTGCAAGTTGGAAATTTTGTGCTAGTGTTTAAATTATTAAATGGTTTGTGCCATGTATGGTTAGCTTTCAATCGGTGGTTGTTTTGGGTGAGATGGCTTGGTAAGGGTGTTCTTGGCTTATCGTAATGGTTTCACTTTTGAATTTTTTTAATATAAATTTTTTCATATAAATGTGAAAATGGTTTTATCCTAGTGGTGTGTTTTGGGGATTCATTTGGGGAAATCCTATTGAGTTTTAGTACTCACCCCCTGCTTTGGCACGTTGGTGTCTTTGCAGATGTTGTGAACCATGACGTGGGAAAAGGTAAGGCATTACCCTCATTTAGTGGAGCATTGTGGTCCCTTAGAGGATCTTGGAGCGTGGAGCATGGTGTGAAGTTGTGGTGGTGTTTTGGCTTGTGTGGTGTTTGGTTGTATAGTTTCCGCAGTGTACTCTGATGTTGTGTGGACATGTCTTGTTTTATTGTTTTTGAGTTGTGTTGTGGAATGACTTGGTTGTCTTTTGGGAATTCATGGTTTGGAAATTCATTTGACATACATCATATAGTGACTGTTAGTGGATGGTTTGGTAGGTTTGTCTTAAGGGAAAATCGATCCACAACTTGATCTTGAAGCCCTCGGCATTTATTAACAGCCTTCGGATTCTTGGTAACGTCTCTTAAGTCCATGTAGTCCTCACCGCCTCCTCATGCCAATGAGGTAGGGTCGAGGTGTTACATGTGGTATCATCTTGTTCAGTCCTTTGGATTTGATTCTTATATTTGGAGTTGACATTCGTTGTGGTATATTCCTTGAGTCGGGATAGTAGCATGGTGTAGGAACGTCGGAACATGGAATGAATAGCATAAATGGACGTAGCATACCATTTTATGCTGAATTTCATGTTACCGGGGAGTTGGGTACATAAGTGTTTTGTAGAAACTTATAGGCACTGAATATCTAATTGTCGTTGGTGTAGCCAATGAGATGAGCATTACATGCATATTAGAAATGACTTCCCACTAGGATGCATATTTCATTGGGCATAATGATAAATGCTCTGAATTAAGAAATTGTTTTTCAAATGTGTGAAATTGTAATGGGAATAAATTTGGTATTTTGAAAATGGTTTAGTTTTCAAAAAATGGTGAAACATGGAAAAGGTGGAAATGTGGAAATCCTTGTTATGAAAGTGTGGTATAATACGATTTGAAATGGTACTTTTTGATGTCTATGGAAGTGAGACTCATGGTTGTTTTTTATGTTTATAGAAATAGAACAAGGTAGACATCATTGAGATCAATTGGAGGAAGCTACTGAAATGTGGTTCCACCTGAGCCCCAGGTGAACTAGCAGTTGGCCCAAAGCATTGTTCAAGCTTTTCAAACAGTTCAGTCATGACTGAAACTAGATACACCTGTTATGATATCTATCATGGTTTTAAATCCAAGTATTGGAAGCACAGTTGTCTTCACGAGAGGAGGTGTGAACCCCAACACCGAGAGAATGAACAATTCATAACCCTTTTCTCAACGACGTAGAGTACATCAAAATCTGACCACTAGATTGTTAAAAATTCCTTCGAGACCCAAATATATGATACGATGCTTTCAATGTGGTTCTGTAGGCCACCTGAAATGGGATTATAAGGAACAACCTCGAGAATGACATAACATCAAAAGGATGGGGCATCATCAATGGTATTTCCGTAATGCTCCGAGGTCAGGTGTTCGTGAAACTCCACAACATGGGAAGTTTCAACTAGGTAATAAAGAGTAGAGATTGGAAAGCACCCATATGTTTGGAGCTGAGAAAGTTGTAGTGGGTGATCAAACTGGACCATCCACTCTGCAAGGTATGGTTCTTTTAAAGTTCTTGTTGATGCAAGCTTTGATTGATATGATTTCTTCCATTTTTTTCTTTCTCATGTTGTTATTTTACTGGGTTTAACTCTAGAGATGATGCCTTCATTTTTGAAAAATCAAAATCTTCTGGGTCAAAGAGAGTGTCGAGCCTTCTTGTGTATAGAATGTTCTATCATTTTGGGTAAAGTTGAGCGTATTTGGAATTTATTGGTGCCTGATATGGATGTGTATGATGTAATCCTAAGAATGGACTGGCTTGTGGCATTTAATTACCACATCGACTGTAATGTGCGGACACTATCTTTTGTGACACACGATGGCGTTAGACATACATTAAGAAGAGAGAGGCATGGAAGTCAGGGTGCAATGGGTTTGTTGGCACCAGTAGTGCGTATGTTATCATATCGATTGGCAGTGTTTTCATTGGATTCGGTAGAGGGTGATGAGGAGAGTGTTCTTCCAGCATGGGTTGATCAGTTCGTGGATCTTTTTCCCGAATAATTCTCTGGGTTACCTCCCATACGAGAAGTGGAGTTTACAATTGATTTCATTTCGGGGACCACTCATATCACACTTCCGTCATACCGGATGGCACCTACTGAATTCTTGGAATTGGAAGTCCAGTTGGATGAGTTATAAAACAAAGGGTTTATCTGGACTAAAACGTCTCTGTGGGAAGAGCCGATGTTGTTTGTGAAAAAGACTAATGGAACATTGAGGCTCTATGTTGATTATCGCATACTCATCCAAGTTACGATAAAGAATAGATATCCACTTACATGAATTGATGATTTGTTTTATCTGTTGAGGGGAGAACAGTGGTTCTTGAAGATCAACCCGAGGTTCAGATATAATCAATTGTAGGTGAGGAAATATGATATTTCTAAAACATTTTCAAGAGTAGATATGGACATTATATATATTTTTTTATACCGTTTGGTCTAACAAATGTGCCAGCAGTATTCATGCAATAGATTAATTGGATATTTTAGAGGTATCTCGATTCATTTGTGGGGGTGTTTGTAGATGATATTCTGGTGTATTCAAAGAAAAGGGTGGAGCATGAGCAGCACTTGGAGAGAGTTCTAGGGACCTTAAGGGATCATCGGCTGTATCCCAAATTGCAAAAGTGTAACTTTTGGATAAAGGAAGATAATTTTCTATGCCATGTGATTTCTGAAATATGTGTTTCAATAGATCTAGAAAAGATAGAGGATGTTATCTCATGGAAACCATCAAAGACTGTGTTTTAGGTATGAAGTTTAATTGGTCTAGCTGGGTATTATCGGTGTTTTCATCGTGATTTTTCACATTTGACTTCACCGATGACAGATTTGACAAGAAATAATGTTCCATTCCATTGGAATGAACAATGTCAGTAGTGTTTTGAAGAGCTAAAGAGTCACCTTACAAAAACACCAATATTGGTTTTTCCAGAACTAGGAAAAGGGTACGTGGTGTATTGTGATGCACCGTGATTAGGGTTGGGGTACATTCTCATGCAAGGAAATCATGTAGTTGCGTATGGCCCACAACAGTTGAGGATGCATTAGAAGAACTACCCAACACATCATTTGGAGTTGGAATCAGTGGTGCATGATTTGAAAGTGTGGAGTCATTATATCTTCGGTGAGAAATTCAAGGTATATACAAATCATAAGAGCTTGAAACACATTTTCACAGAACGGTATTTGTATTTGATGCAAAGGAGGTGGATGGAGTATATCCAGATGGTTGATTTTGACTTGATGTACACACCAGGTAAGGGAAATTCGATGGAAGATGCATTAAGTATAAAATCATATGCTCAGGTGTTAAAACAGGAATCAGAACAGTGATAGTTGATGTCGGTTATAGCTGGCATGCGGTTGGAATGTGAAGACCAGAGCGATTGATGGGTCTTCTTTCTAGTTTTGTTAATTCCTGCCTTGGATGGCCTGGTTAAAGAGGCACATATATCTGATTTTGTGTGTGTGACCATGATGTAGAGTCTAAACGGTGGGTATAACATTGAGGGTTGGTAACTGAATGTATATTTAGTTTTGTGTTTTTGGAATCAGATGGTTGTACCAGTTGATTTTCAAGAGGATCTTCTCCCGGTGTATCATCATTATAGGTGTACTGTTCATCCTGGAATTCAGAAAATGTATAAAGCATTGAAAGCGCAGTTCTTGTGGGCTGGTATTAAAAGAATTGTGGCTGATTTGGTTTCGAGAAGCTTGAATTGTCAGCAGGTCATGGTAGAGCATCAGAGGCTAGAGGGAATGTTTTAGTCTTTATCATTCCTTGTTTGGAAGAGGGATGGAATATCAAGGGATTTTGTCATAGGTCTCCCAAGAATGGTCAGAAACCAAGATTCCATTTGGGTGATACTGGATCGGATAACGAAGTCAGCTGATTTCATTCCAATTCGTGTATCTCATATGGTGGAGGATTTTTCAAAAATCATTATCCGATAGGTGGTAAAGAGGCATGGTGTTCCAGTTTTGATCGTATCTGATAGAGATAAGTGGTTTACATCTCGTTTCTTGAAATCATTGTAGCAATCCATTGGGCCACAGTTGACTATGAGCACGGCGTATCACCCTCAGATGGATGGTCAATCAATGAGGATCATACAAACATTGGATGATATGTTGCGGGCTTGTGTTATGTACATTGATGGCTCTTGGGAGGAGCACTTGTCATTGGTAGAGTTTTTTTATAATAACTGTTATCAGGAATCCATATATATGGGTCCGTTTGATGTATTGTATGGGAAGCCGTGTCGTTATCCACTATGTTGGGTGGAAACGGGTGAGTCCTCGATGGCTGGACCAAGCCATGTCCAAGAGACTACAAAAAATATCAACTTGATCATTAAGAGAATGGAGATGGCTCAGATTCATCAGAAATCATATACGGATCATCTTCGATGGCCGTTGTCATTGGAGGTGAGTGATAATGTTTTCTAGAGGATATCTCCTGGGTTGGGGCATCGTCGGTTTGGAAATATTGGAAAGTAATCTCCGAGGTATATTGGACCTTTTGAGATTATTGAGTTGGTTGGTGAGGTGTTTTATCATTTAGATATGCCACCTAGGTTCAGTGTGAGGCACAATGTGTTTCATGTGTCTATGTTGAAAAATTATCACCCGGATTGTGACAATGTGATTTGATGGGATCATGTTGAGCTAGAACTGAATGCTTTATTGGTTCATGTGCCAGTGTGGGTTGTGGATAGGCAAGAGAAATCATTCATAGTGAAAGCATCAGTTTAGTTCATGTTTTGTGGAATCATGGTCAGATTCAAGAGGAGACCTGGGAGCTGGAGAAAGAAATGGTCGAGCTGTGGCCCGAGCTCTTTTGGAAAACGGCGGGTTCACTACATTCCGAGGACGGAACGTCTAATGGCGGGGAGAATGTAGTACCACCGGTTTGAGGTATGTGTCCTTTGGTTATGCATTTTTTTATGTGTTTAAAGTGCATGTGATGAGTTTGGAATATTATGGGAGAGTTTTGGATGGTTTTGAATGAGTTTGGAGGCTTTGAATAAAGAGCACTGTTTGAGCACGGTTAGTCGAAACCGTGCGGATTTTCTAGGAAACCATTCATGGGAGACAGTAGGCTTCGCAAGGCCTGCACATGGGTTTCCGAATCGTGCAAGGAAATTGTATGGAACCTAACTCTCGAGGAACAAGTGTGAGCTCGATTAGCGCACGGTTTTCCAAATCGTGCGGGATAATCGTGTGGCCACTTAAAATAGGGTTATAAGTTCCGGGCTCCCTTTGTCATAACCTAAAACACTCCAAACATCCTCCCACTCGAGCCTCACTTGGTATTTCAGGTTCTCATGGATTGGAGAGGTTCTCTCACTTGGTTTGGTAGGATTTTGAAGAGTTTTTTCGGCCATTTGAAGGTGGTTTCTCCCAGGTAAGTCTTTCCACTTGTTTCTCTTGTGTTTTCCTCTAGATCTCCTCTTCCATCTTTCATGGTTTTCTAGATCTACACTTTTTGTGTGTAGATCAATGGTTATGGTTTCCTTGAATGATGATTTAATTTCTTATGGTTGCTAGGGGAAGGGATCTAAAGAGGTTTTGGTGGTTCTTTCTCCGGATTTGAGGTGCGGTGGCTAGTGGGTCAATTTCTCGGGAACCCTAAAGGTAGGTGGCTTCAATATCGACTCCACTTGCTTATAGATAATTGTTTTGGTTAATATTAATTTTTTTCTTGAAATTAATTGTGTTTTGATGTGCGAAATTGCTTAGAAATAACATGGGTGATGTTTTGGGGAGTTTTGGGAAACGAGTTATTTATAGTGAAATTCTATTCTTGTGGATTTTAAAATGGATATTTTAAATTGAGGTGCTATGTTTGATTAGTGAAAATGATTGATGTAAAGGTATTTCAATAAAAAGGTTGTTTTATTGAATTTTTTTTGGCATGGAAAATGGTTTTCAATAAATCAGTGATTTATTGAAGTGGATTGATATACAATGGAATTTGTTGATTACTTGTAGTGGTGACCTTGGTGGGTTTTAAGATTGGTTTGTCTTGATTTAAATGTTGTGTGGAAGTGGGAGGGAAGCCTCACAATAAAAGGAGAACGAGTTGGGTGGGATGTCCCATCGTTACCATTTTGGGTTTTCAGGTAGTGGGCAGGATGTCCTGCTAGCTGAAGATGGGGGAACGTGTTGGGCAGAAGTCCCAACGTTTTGGTGGTTTTGGTGGTTTTGGTGTGAATGGGTGAACAGGTTGGGTGGAAGTCCCATAGTTTTGGTTGTTTTTTGTTCATTTCTTTTCATTTTGTAAATTTTTTGCTGGTGTGTAAATGATGAAATGGTTTGTGGCATGTTTGGTTGGATTTCCCTCGATGGTTATTTTGGGTGAGATGGCTTGGTAAGGGTGTGTTTTGATTATGGTAAGGGTTGCACTTGTGATTTGTTTTATATAAATTTATTCCTATAAATGTACTAATGGTTTTATCCTAGTGGAATGTGTAGGGAAGTCATTTGGGGAAATCCTAATGAGTTTTATTACTCACCCCCTGCATTGTCATGATGGTGTCTTTGTAGATGTCGTGTATCATGATGTTGGAAAAGGTAAGGCATTACCCTCCTTTAGTGGAGCATTTTGATCCATTGGTGGATCTTGGAACATGGATCTTGGTGTGGAGCTATGGTGGTGTTATGGCTTGTGTGGTGTTTGGTTGTTCAGTTTCCGCAGTGTACTCTGATGTTGTGTGGACATGTCTAGTTGTATTGGTTCCGAGTTGTGTTGTGGAACGGCTTGGTTTTCTTTTGGGAATTCGTGGTTTGGAAATTTATTTTACATGAATCATATAGTGGATGTTAGTGGATGGTTTGGTTGATTTTTCTTAAGGGAAAATCGTTCTCCAACTTGATCTTTAAACCCTCGGCATTTATTTCCAGCAGTTGGCATCTTGGGAATGTCTCATAAGGCCATGTCGCCCTCACCGCCTCCTCAAGCCAATGAGGTATGGGTGGGGTGTTATATAAGAACTTGGTACCTCTATTCTAGATCTACATGAACTTGTAGTGTCTTTTGTGGTATATATTCACTTGGAATCAACATAAATTATACATTACCAAAATTTAGGGTCGTATGTCTATGATTATTATTATCTCTAAGGAATTAACTATTTCATTCTAATCCTAATCCGAATATATCTAGAAATTTTTTTTATACAAACTGTGAAAACCGTTATAATTATTAAACATCAATTCACCTTTTATTAGATAAATATTGAGCTAATAAACCTCATAGGATGAAGAGGCCTATAGTCTTTTGGAGATCAGGTATATAACATAGTATAAAAAAATTTGCATTCAATTTCTTTACTGAGATCAAATTTTATGTAATCTTAAATTTTCACTATCCATCTAAAACATCAAGGGATAACATGGGCATTCAAATAAGAAAGGAATGTTAAAAAATAAATTAAAAGTCATAAAATAATAATGGAATATTTTAATTAAATACATGTGGTTATATAATAATTATAATGAAATATACTACATGATATTAATAATCGTTAACAATGAGGTATTGTATCTGTAGAGATCATAAATTCAACAAGCGAATTTGTAAAAAACATTAAAAATTACATCATAAGAATTATTCAATGAAAATAACCAAGAAATATAAAAATATTGTGCATAGGATAACCTCCCATAAATAATAAATGGAATCTCCTGATACAAAAAAAAATACTCAATGAAATGGATGTAAATCTATGTGTATCTATTCCTAATCAGATCATGTACATTTATAAGTGTGAAACATGGATCACATATCATAAAAATGTATTTGATCTGTTGTAACCCAACATTAATGGCATGTGAGTTAAATGTATGGCGGTAAATAATAAATTAAGGATTTATATAACTAGGTAACTAAACATGAATTGAAATGGGGGTGTATATTTACAGATAAAGTGTGGGATGAAAATTACAGTTATTCTTCAACAACATATTTAAAATTCGAAAAAAAATCAATCAATATTACACTGAGAAAAATGTGTCTCCCCTCATAAAATATTGATTTATAAGGATTTTTTTTAAAATATATTTCAACATTAGGAAATGGAAAGAAACGTTATAAGATAAATAAGATGATTGAATGGAAAAGAAGACACGGAGATGTCCCTTACCTTTAGATGGTGGTTCAAAAAATCATGATAGGATGTTCTTTAGTGTATGGGGGATCTTGGATGGCATCTATAGAATGTAGTTATGATTATCTACATGAATGTTTTTGAGTAAATAAAAATTGGAGCATGGATAAGATTATATAAAAAATTTGAGGAGAGTTCATTGTTAATTCTCAAACATATTTCTTAAACTCTATACAATAATCTAAAGAAAAAAACATTATAATTATTTTTGAACATCATCTCTACCAATGATATGTTTTTTTCATTATTTTAATTGTACATTATCCAAAATCATTAACATATTTATCTTTGTGATGGGAATCTGGTTTATGATTATAAAGAAATTATTTTCAAACCCACCTATGTTACTTAGAATTAGATTATACATCAAGGATGTATGTAATAAAAAAATTAAAAAATTATTTTTAATGGGAAAAAATATTCGGCATTTGAATCCTTATTTGTTATATATTGAATCACTTTTAGGAAATTATTATATCATTAAATATTATATATATATTGTATATAATAAATAAAAAAAAATTATTTTTCCATAGAAAATTATGAAAAATTCACTATTAGATAATTTCATTATGTTGTTTATAAAAATAAATTTTTTATCTAAATAATTATATTATTATTTTAAAATAAAAATTTAAAAAAAATATTTATATATTGATAAATGGTGAATTATTTACAAAAAAAGTTTTCTGGCCTTTATAATAATAATATTTTCATTTCATAAAATTATATTACAGTTTATGTTAATATATTCTATTTAATAATAAAAATTAATATTAATATAATTTTTATCAAAAATTAATTAAAAAAATTATTGATCAAATAATATATTACGCACACAAAAACTATTGTTTTTTATGATATCATCATCAAATTATGTCAAAGTCATTTTTTAATAATTAAAAATGTATATAAAAAATGGAAAGTTAAAATGATAATTAAATTTCAATGAAAATTCATCTTCATACTGTTGGGGTTGAGATTTAGTCCTTTATTAAAATGTTGAATTTTATAAGGTTAAGGTGTATGATAGTGATAGTTTCATAAAGATGTTTAATGAACATGGTTTCGGTCCAAATCAAGATGATATTGAACTTATGTCATTACCAATTAAACTCTTTCCATAATTTTTGAGTCTCGTGTTATTCTTGGTCAAGTTAAAATCCCATATAAGATATATTTGTTTAAATCCCTTATGAATGGGAGTCATAGGGTTTGATCTTACTAATAATGGTCATTGTTACTTTTAGATGTGTAAATATATCACTGTAAAAAATGATAATTTTCACTATTCATATGATCAATATTAAATGGATATATAATCAATAGTGATGATCCATAGTGATATATCAAATTTTATATGATATTATATTCGAAAATAAATAATGTATATTATGGGTTTTATATGTCTACATAAATAATGTGGAAAATATTCATTTTAAATAGAATTAATATTCATGAAATTTAGAGCTATTACATGAGACTTATGGTAATTACGATCTAAAAAAATAAGCTTATTATATATGATATATATGTCATGTAGAAAAATATTATCCACTTGTATTCCCATTTTTTACCCATAATAGCCTTGACTAAAAAATTAACCATGTAAATTAAGTAATTTTTAAAAATATTAGATCATCCATATTATCTAATTTAAATATGATGATTCATAATTTTGAAGCAATTTTATCCAAATCATTTTCCCAATAGATGCAAAATAATATTTAGTAGATGAATATGATATATATATTAATATTTGTTTACAATGACTTTTTAAAATTTATTGTGTTGACCATTATTTCATAACTATTGATAATTTATTCTAGAGAAATATATTAATGTATTTATTTTTGAGTGAATAATTCTACAAATATAATATTAATTAATCCAAAAAAATATAATTATTATAATTAAAACATAATAGTAGATTTATACCGATTTTGATCCATAGGTTCTTTTATATATTTGTAACATTTATTACAATTCGATAAAGAATTGACCTGATGAGGTGTCTTTCTCTACATTAGAATATACAATTGACCATGAATCACTGATAATTGATCTATATATAAAATATTGTGTTCCACCCTACCAATTCTTAGATGATGACATGTTAATGATCATTTATGTTCTTCATTAGAAGTGCTTCACAGAATACATCATGAAATTGGGAAGGTTTGGAGGAAGATATAAGGTAAATGATAATATCCCAATATGATCAAAAATTCTAATGGGGATGAAATATATAGAGATAAAATTACAGATTTTTTAAAAATAACATAACATTATTCCAATTATCTATTCATAGTATTACCATATCACTAATGTTAACCTCTATTTCTCAATGAAAAATTTCACAAAAAATAATTTATTGACTCTTCGTAACAATAATTTGAAATTAAATGTAATTAAATTTATATTCCATTTAAAAATATATAATTAATCCCAATAGTTCATGTTAAAAAAATTAATCATATAACATAGGATATATACACATAAAAATATAAATTACTTCTTATAGAACCAATTCAATTCTCAAAATAATGATATTTTCATAAGGCCATTTTACTATATGATGGTAGTGGCCCACACCACCATTGAAAGTAATATATTTATCATTTAATATGTCATATAGATTTTCAATTTTACATTAATATGGAATATATATAAATATATTTATTATATTTGTTACTAACATTTAATAATGTTTTTCATTATAACTATTGAATTTTCAAAAATATTAAGGGATATCTTAGATCATGATCAGAATAAATTGAATGTGGTACCTCAGGAAATAATAAAAATTATACAACAATTATCTTGGAATTTTTTTCTTTTATGAGTTATACTATAATAGAAAGGAAATGTTTTTAATCATAAGGTAATAATATAAAAACCAAAGGGAAATATGGAATTTTGATTACTTTTAAGTATTGTGGTGAAAATCTTGGCGACTTTTTCCCATTTCAATGTAGGAATTGGTACATTTTTAATCATAAACCATTAATTCGACACCTAAAAATAATATATGAACACAGCCTATATATAGAAATTAACTCTAAAACATCAATATTCATATTTCCCCACCATAATGATTAATTGAGATTTTTTACATCATTCAGATTCTAGGCTACATTAAGAAATAATAGTAACGTGCAATGTTCAATAAGTAAAATAGTTATGGTATTGTGTTGAAAAAATATGGGTCCTAAATATTATTAGTCTAGAATGGCCATGTTTCAAATCTATACTAATAATTACATTCTTTTTTATATTCCCAATATTCTTTATAATCCCCAATAATCATTACATGGAGGGAGTTATGAATATTCATGTTGAATAGAGGGGACATTACCACATTATTCATGATTTCAAGGACTATATTAAGAAAATAAATAATTTTTGAATAATTTTTAAGAGAATAAAATTAATAACTTGCACGATTATACCAAATAAAATCTCCACACATGTTGTTTTTCTTCTTAGTATTAAATGTATTGAGCGGTAAGAACCCTTAATGAACTTTGACAATAACATTGGTTTTATGTCCAACTCCTCCAATGTAAATATATACTTCAAAATAATATTATTAATGTAAATATCACAAAATTCATCATAATTAATATTTTCCAATATTTATAATATTAAAATTAACACTACATGTTCTAAACCCCGATTTCGGTAATAAGTCTCATAAACGTTGAATTGGAATGAGGGAAGTAATTACAGTATGATTTTTTTCATGATAACACAATGAAATTAATTTTTAAATGTGTAAAAATATATGATTAACACTTATTCAATATAAGATATTATATGAAAATGTTAACTGACCAACCTTCAATTCAAATCATTAAATTTTTCTTCCCATTATTCTATCCAATGGGTCTATACACCCTCCACATAAATGTATTATATAGATTTTATTTCATAAGAATTTTATAAAAAAAATGATATAGTATCCATAAAAAATTCTATATCCATAGATATCTATCACCAAAAATGTTATTTTACATTGTTAAATAATAAACATCATGGATAGATATATAAGTATAACCATAATGGTTCTTATATTTTCCATTAATGTTTGTATATGTATTTATAATTAAAATTTTAGATATTTAGAGATAAAAATCTGCAACCTATATGTATTTATCACAATTATAAAATAAACTTCAATTTCATAATTTCTCTTGGAATATATGAGAATATCAACCAGAAAAACTCTCATAAAATTATTTTAGTAATATCAAATGTATTTACTCAACAGATGAATAATGAGAAATGGGTAATTGGTATGTCAATAAAGTATCACACTAAAATATTGGTCTCTATATCCTTTACTGAAGGATATAATCAATATATTATTATTTTTATACCACTAAGAATAATAACCTTAATTGAATGTGAATCATTTAAAAGTATAAATCATTAAGTATACGATAAATGTAGTCATAGTTACGTGGTATGATATACATTTTGATGGTTTTGATATATTCATTTTATCTATAAAATAATGTTAAAATCATCTTATCAAAATTTATTATCATGAAAACAATTGTATCACCCCATATTGATTCACTAGAGTGTATAAACCCATTTTATAAATTATTTTATATTTTATTATATATTTTTTATTTATAATATATATCTTTTTATATTATTTATTTGATATATACAGATTAAAATGTATACAATATATTCAATAATTAATATAATGAATTTTGTGAAAGGCTATGAAAAATATTTTAAATACATAGGTGTATTCCCGAATAAGGCTTTTCATTAATTTTTTTCTTATAATCCAAGTTTTGATAGATACCACTAATTAGTTGGTATTAAGTACCATAAAATATTGTTACTTTAAATATATGTTTAATTTTAAAACACACATCGATATATAATCATTTGTTTATTTTTATAGTGAATATGACTTCACATCCTCAATTAATTACACAGGATCATAATTTATAGAGCCATCCATACCCATTATCAAATAACATCATTCTATAGGGAAAATATTAATATTTACATGAATCACACTTTGATAATCATTAATAATCATTTACTGATATATGTCTGATACATTCATCATGCCACATCTGATTTTCATCAATAACTCAGTATATAACCTGTGGGTTAGTGAAGTGACATTAAAAAAATCAGATTTAAAAACAGTTTTGACCATTAATAAATTAATAAATATATAATTTTAGAGTAATTTATAAGTGCTCTGTTAGGATCTTTGTTCTCATGGGACACTTTAGTTATTTGAATCATATAATCCCTATAGAGTCTGTTGACTGAGGAGGTTCTTGATGTTGAATACCATA
Organism: Viscum album; assembly: GCA_963277665.1. NCBI lineage: Eukaryota > Viridiplantae > Streptophyta > Magnoliopsida > Santalales > Viscaceae > Viscum > Viscum album. Next base: position 1,655,969,436 of record OY728126.1, on the reverse strand, counting down.
ATAAATCAATTTTAATGGATTTATAAATGTAATGAACATTTACATTAGAATTGAAAAATTATTATGTAGTTAGTGGATTTGGTTTATATTTATTATCATCCATGGTTGGAATTTTTTGTTTCATCGACATTTATTTCATATATGGTTTTATTTTCTACTAATTAATCACCCACCTATTCTAGAAATAAAAATTCATCTATTCATCTTTACAAATATTATTTATGAATAAATATTAATTTTCATTACTCATTACTTATAATTTTATATATATCATAAAATCATTATATTTATATCTTTATTAATCAATCAAAAAGAACAATGATTTTCAATACTCATCATTTCACCCATTTAGAGAGAATATCACTATTTTTTTATAATATTTATACCCTCATATTAAAAATTCTTTTAATAGATGTGAATTTTAGAAAATAATTAATCGAATTGTGTTTAATTTTTTACTAATTAAAAGGAATTTATTACTAGTATTTCTAGTGAAATTTGGATCACAGGTGTTAATGGATTTAAAATCATTCTATGTTAGTTAAAAAAATTCCATTTCTATTCTTGTCTGGGAAATTTTAGGAAAATTATTATAGAAAAATTTCTTACTAACCTCTTCAAATTTCATTGATTCTATTTCATCCCTCTCCCCACATATTATTGAATATAGGACCCCATTTGTTGGAATCATCTTATAACTAGAAAATATATAAAACCACCATTTCTTAGATGGAGCACAAAAAAAGATAAAATATATTTTCTATAGGATTGATCTATTTCTCTAAATTATTTTCACTACATGAACCACTTTAGGAGTGTATATGAGTTATAATGAAGGAAAATATGTTATATTTCTCTCATAGTTATATTCATGGGAGATCTATAATGTTCACAATATTATTCAAAACATTGTAATATTTAATGAATATATATATGAGGTATTCTACAACAGATCACATCAAATTTAATTTTTCCTTGGGGCTGTTACTAGATTATCCTTCACACCACATGTTAGTTCGTTTCTCCATTGTTCAATACATTGAATAAAATCATAAACCATAATATAATTAGATTTTTTTACTATTATTTTGATATATCATTTGATTGAAAATAATCCATCACTATATTTTATAAATTATGAATCCTTATAAACCAACGACATTCTATGGATAGATCAAATACATATTTAAATCAAATAAATTTGTTTATAATTTGAATCTGAAATAACAAATGAAATCACACAATAAAGTCAAAAAATATGTGTAGTTAGGCCTATTTTTCATTCATTGACTATAATCATGTTATAGTCGACTAATATTTTTATGGTTATTACCCCTAGTTGAATATGTGGAAGATCCTCTATCCAAATTTATATATCTGATTTGGGATATCAATTCTAGGAAACCATGCACTCTATAAATTACATTTTTTTTATTTGTAATTTTTACACATATACCATGTGTTATCAGTAATTTTTTCTACTTTTAATCCCCATAAATTACTAAATTCCACCTCATACCTAATTATTTGACCCATATCCTCATTCAGTTTCCAAATTATAATATAACATTTAATAATCATAGAGTATAGTTAGAATATAGATAAATCTAGAATCACATTAGTATATATTAAATAATTTTATATGTATTATAAATAACAATAATAATAATAATAACAAGAGTACTATGAAAATTTACTGTCTATAGAGACTACCAAAATAATCAACTTATTTATTCAAAGGAATAAAAATTTCACATAACCCTGACATTGACATCATAAATTTATAGGTTTATAATACATAATAACATTATTCATAATTAATTGAATAATAAACCTGATAAATGGAGTTCAAATATTCTTTTTTAATCTTGGGGGATAATAATTTAATATTATAAGATAGAATAATAGAAGAATAATTATTTGTAGAAATGATAAAAATAAATGAAAAAAATACAAATAAGTCAAAGAACCCAAATCATCATTCATGTAATAAAGTATATTAAAAAAGGAATGATTTAGCGTTTTTTGAATCATTATTAATCAATCAGGTAGAAATTCAGAAAATCAAGACTATAAATATCACACAATAAGGCATAACTCATATAAGGGGAGTATAAACATCACATGAGTGACATTATTATTTTCTATATTTTTTGGAGGGATTTATATAATGTAATACCATTAATATAAAAATATTTTTGTATAATAATGGTAATAATATCATAATATTTAATTTTTTGGAATACTGTTGGATTACAATCGATTATTAATATATAGAAGAAATAGTTTGAGAGTGAGTAACACTAACATTGATGCTTTTAATATTATCTGGAATGTTACTTTATTAATGATGATCATAGAGATTATTAATAAAAAATGGGGATAATAAAGTTATAAGATGACTATAGGGCATATAAAAATTTAATAGGATAGGTATAATTTTTATTATAATCTTGTATTGATTTGAGAGGAAGTGAGATCCTTTTATATGAGAGAAAGTGGTATAGATAATTTTAAATAAATAGTATGTAATTTATAATAATGGAATTTTATAATAGTTATGTTATTCATGTTAGTTAGATAAAGAAATATCATTGAAACTACTGTTTAGGTTGTTCAATACTAATAAATGGCCTTACATTATGTTTAAGAATCATGTAAACTTAACAAAATTATCACCACATAGGATACCCATGTTTACCATAGTTGACCGTAATTAAAAAATTCCATTATAATTATTAATTTACTAATTATATATGACATAACTCATAGTAAACTAAGACATAGTGATTTGGAATATGGATAAAATTTAATTTGATAGAATTTTTAAAAATGAGAAAAATTATCATTTAAATAAACAACATGTTATAGGAAACATATTTTTTATATTAATTAGTTTATATAACTTAATTTTTTAATTTAATGTTTTTTATAAATTATTTAATATATTATAATCGATCTAATATTAATAATTTTAATTTTAATTTTCTTATATTACCTGAATTATATTTATTTTAGTCAAATAAAAAAAATCAGTGCAATTTTTTAGGGAAATACATGATGATAAATATTAAGTTTTCACTAGGTATTTATTTTTATTATTTGAATTATATCAATGATTTATATATAAAATTTAAAATAATTTATTTCTACAAATATTATAAATTTGGATATCCTTTATTTATAAACACTAATTCAATTAAAAAATATATATTTTATCATGATTTTTTTGTTCCATTTTTCTAGTGAAACAAGTTATTCGAAAATTGTGTTCATTTAAGAGAAATATTTTCTGAAATATCAGAGTGTTTCAATTGTTCTAAATAGATACATTTCTATAATTTACCTCCATGGGTACCCATGGTGTTATTTTACAAAATTGGATGATTGTTCCTCATTATGAGTAGATTATCAAATATAAAACCATGTAACCATTAAGAATTAGAAAACGTTACAGCAAATTCGAAACTAAATATATCATTTTAGAGGATCTTAATAGAACTAATGGGTCAAAATTTAAAGTGATTACCATTAATTACTTTTTTAATAATAATATATTAATATATTACTATCATAATATTACATAAAGTTTTGTCCCCTGTGATTTAAATTTCTAAACAAAATTTTTTTGGTCAATGAACCTATAAACTATATTACCTTCCTTTATCTAGATTCCACGATGATTGTGTTTTTAAACATCATATTTATAAATAGAAAATATTATGTGGAGAATGAAGAACATTTCTATATAATATCGAATACTTTTTTTCATCATTGTTAGTATTATAATAATTAAAAATACCTATTGTGAATTTGGGAGGTGGAAATTCATGGGCTGTTTTATCAATATCAAGAATATTAGTGGATCCATAGAAAATTATTATATTATGTTCTTCATAGGATTATATCAATTTTATAAATATATGATTTTTATGGAAATTTATTATTATTATAATATATTCATCTTGTCAAAACATTCACATGGCTGTGTTGATATAGGTGTTATCTATGAAATGTGCGATTTTCAATTATGTTGATCAATTTCATGATATCATTATGGTTAAAATAATTGTTTATCATCTATAGAAAATTTAATTTTTTCATTTAAATGGAGAAGTTTAAAGATTATATTATTTATTAAAATGTGAAATTTGGATGTATGTTGATGTAGTCTTTATGAGTAGAGGCATATTTCTTTTATATGTTCAGTTTGTAAGGGAAGAATTATATTACTTTTGGTGTATGTTTGAACATTGTATTGCATGTGGTGTACATTTGGATCTTTTTCCTACCTACAATGGGGTTTTTTTGTTGAAAAATTAAACATGATTTATGTATATATATTCATATAGGTATAAAAATCTATAAGACAATATATCTATAGAGTAAGTTTGGTTAATAATGTTTTAGATGATATATTATACTCAAATGTGAAATTACATTTGAGCTACATTGATCATGAACACTCATTTGAATATATTTCAACAGTTAAAGGAGATGCAGCATCTTATGTATCTTTTCGTGGAGTTTCAATTATTGATTATGGATTCAAAGTTATTAGGTAACATTTAATATTACATCATTTTCATGGAATAATTGAATGATGTTTACTGGAATTATTCTTATTTTTATGAAAATAATTTTTTACTTTATGATCATTATAATATTAATGAATAGAAATGTAGTGCGATTCACTTTTCTTCAATATGAATCAATTTATTTGATTATATCAGTGAGACGAATTTATAAATGAAATTAAAATATTGACATTGGAATTTCATCATGGCCAAACCAAGATAAACCACTATACTCAATGTAATTTTTAGCATTGATATTTCAAACTTGATCGAGTTTTTCCATTACGATCAAATTCATTGTCTGTAAAAAATATACAATAATAACAAGGGTTTAATCATTAGTCCTTACAAATTTTGGAGATGAAGTGGGATATTGAAAAAAATGAAGATTTAAATGTGTTTTCAAGGTTTGATAGGAGAATAGTGTAGAGACCCAAAGCTTAACGTAAATGGACATTACATTACTTTTGTGGAATACTTAGTACATAACACACACGCACACAAGGACCGTAATAGTTTAGTGTCTTTGGAAACTCGGAATATAATCCTCTAATCGCGGTGAAAGATCTTAAACATCTCCCATAAATATCTTCCTTTTTTTACCTAAAACATTTCATTATATCCTGGGGAAAAGAAAACATAAAAGGGTGAGTTCAAAAGCTCAGTAAGGGTAAACAAAAGAAATATCAATCACATCATATTCATAAGAACATAACATTTTGGAAATATTAACATGAAAAAGAGGTCATAATATCATAACATGGGATAAATCATAATAGTGAAATGTAATCCCAATAATCATAACATAAAACATGAAACTTTGTGGCATACACACATATTCATAGAGAATCATTTCTTATTAGTCAAGACTCATTGCCAAGACTATCTTATTGGACAAAGTCCATTTCTGAACCGAGTTCACTCCTCGTTTCAGTCCTGTTTAACTGAATCGGTATAACCTGCCGTTCCAGCCATGTCTATCTCATGAGATAAAAAATCTTTACCCAATGAATTGGAGGGAGATATAGGTACCACCCATCTCATAATGATACCATTCTTATGTGTGCCAAAAAATCATAAATCATACATCATTGCATAACCCATGTAATGAAAATGGTAATCTTAAACATCGTGACAATAAGATAAAGGAATTCATTAAAATAATTCAATCAAAACATAGTCAAATCAATGTAATAATAGGAATAGAAATAGAACCCTTTATTATCATAGATGGAAAATAATTTTTATAAAACACTTGAACTCGATTCTTGAGGAAAATATCCTTTCTAATTCAAAAACATTTTTCCTTTATTAACATGTCATACAATTATAAACTAAAAGAAGTTGACATAAAAACTTGTAAAGGACGATTCTTGGAAATAATGTTTGAAAAATCCCTTCATGCCGTATAAGTTAAAAAAACATTCTTCTCGTACTTTTGTTGGAAAAGTCAAAAAAGTACTTCGTACGAAAAACGACAAAATATTCCTTCCATAACATTTAATAAAAACTCACCGATGGGTAAAATTGGATGTAAACAATTTTAGGTGAATGGAAACAATATTACATATCGAGGAAACATGGATGTGGATGATAAAATACACCCTAGTAAATACCAATGTATAAACAATATCGGATAAAATGAGATTGTGATATCTTCCCTTACCTTAGGTCTGATTTGCTTCGTATGTGTCCGAACCTCCTGTATAATGATTTAAATAATGTCATTGACTTATTGCAGAATCATAATCATTGTTATGATATCATATATGGTTCACTTATGACTTTATATTACCCGTTCTTTTGTAAATTCCATGTTAAAGAGCGTTTTGTGTAAAATTGATTCATTTGTCGTCCGTGTTTTGACTTTTAATTTTTCATATGATTACTTAAATCATGATTACTTAATTCCAGAATATAAAAAAAGATTTATATATAATATATATTCATAATATACATATATATAATAAATCAGTAAATGGAAAGAAATACACTGTTCATGGAGACGGTAGGTCGTACGTACGCTTGAACGGTGTTTTTGTTTCCTTATTGAGTTGAATGGAATTATGTAGAATACATACATATATATAAAAATAAACCTAGTATCATTATTATTTCATATATTTCATGATTACTTATTATATATACTTTATAATCATTCATGAATGGTTAACGTGGAGAATGAATATCATCGGGTCGTGGAGACGGTAGTCCGTACGTACGCACGAGCGATGATATCGTTCTCATGATCGTGGGAATGTATGGAGTGTATTTATACTATTTCATAATCATTATCACTTTAAAATAATCATATATAGATATTATTTACATCATTATACCCATCCAATTACGGTTGTGGTGGAAAATAGATTACACCACGGCGTGGAGACGGTATTCCGTACGTACGCACGCCCGGTGATTTCATTTTCCGTAGGATGGATATATGGTGAAATAGGGTTGCTTCACACTTATAATAACATATCAGTATATTATTGATACTGATGTTATTACTTCATGATGAAACAACTAAAGAAGAATAAGTGGAAGAAGAAATAAAGATGAAAGAATCGGTAACGTGCATTACCTCTTCTTTGAAGCGCTTCATTGAGACCTCCTTTTAGGGCACTAAAATTGGTCTTTGAAGAATACCAGGACCTCTAGGATGTCTCTAGAGAAGTGGATAGAAGCAATTGGAAGAGGTTTGCCGAGTTTGAAGGCTCAATGTGGTGTGAGGAAGAGAGGGAGGAGGTGCCCTTTTATAAGGGAGGAGCGGGGCTCCTTTGGAAAACTAAACATATTATTTTATTATAAAGTCATATTAGGTTTAAAATAGCTCCAAATTGATTTATTTCAAATCTAAGGTGGGGATGGGTCGAAATATTCTCATCCAATAGAATTTAGACAAGTTTAGGTTCCTATTTTAACCTTATCATTTAGATTTAACATTAAGTTAAATAATTTTACTTTTACTGTGTCTTCATGTGTTCTTACACTATAAGGTTAATAAACTTACTATAACAAGCCAAAAGAACCCCAAGATGTTTATTATTATTATATATAACCTTATCTAAGTCATTTTTCCGATCCATAGATTTTTAGGAATAAAATAACAATTAATAATATAATATTTGTTTTAAAAACTATTTTATGTCAATTTTGACACTATTTGTTAATTGATTTTTGTAAAAATTATAAAAGAATGATTAGTTCGAAAAATATTAATTAAATCAATAATAACATGTCATATTAACCTGGAAAATTAGTGGAATTCATAAAAAGTCTCATATTAAATTTATTTGGGTATTTATAACATCAATTATGTCAATATTTCATTAATAAGATAATTACTTCATCATCTTTGTGTCATAAATAATTTAAATTATTTAATGTCTAAAAATTAAAAATAAAATATCATTATGTAGGAAATAATTTCATATTTCTAATTAATATTTATAGTCTAATTTATCTTATGTATAACACTATATTACTAATGATTTACTTATTAAACATTGATTTTAACTATTTTAACCCTTCTTTAAATAAATTAATAATAAATGTCCCAATCTAATCCAACTGGGCCTAAATGGTCATATTTTATTCCTAAGATTGTTTTTTGTAGAATTACTCTTATCCAATAGAATTAGGACATGTGTTATGGTAATAATAATATCATTTTTACCCTTAATTACCCTATTTACTTTTAACCGCGGTAAAAAACATTAAAAAGTTACTATTCACCAAAAATTATTTTCATCTCATTGAACCACATTTTACTTACTAACATTAACCGTGTCTTTGGGATTTTTGAAATTCCACTCACAGAAGCGGTAAAATTATGTTTTATGAAAAATTCATTTTTTAACTACCAAATAGTGGTTTCACTATTCATCAAAAAATGTAAGTTTTCCAGAAAAATACCAAAAAATAGGCCTAAGCTATATTTGATATTATGAACTCAAAAATGATGACTATTTTACCAAATTCATTAAATATCAGTTGCATTAATTAATTTAAAAATTAATTCCCGTCGTCAAAATAAATAGTGTGTTCATAAGAGATAATAACTATCAAAAGATTCACACTTGTTTATGTTTCGTTTAAATGTGAAATTACCTCCAATTTCCAACATTGTATTAAATTGTGAAAATATATTATAAATATACATTAAAACCACTCAAATTAATATTTTATCACTATTAATTATTTCGATTAAAAAGGTTGTTTTTAATTAAAATTTAGTAATTTTCACTATTCATCAGAAAATAAAAGTTATCCGAAAAGTACCAAAATTTCACCCTAAGCTAATTACGATATTCCGAATCCAAAAATGAAGTCCATTTTGAAAAATAAAATTTATAAAATTTCAAAAAGTGGTTGTTACTATTAATAACGGCTAGTTTTAATAATATTTTAATAGTATATCGTTGTTTAGTGAAACTCGTTATTGCGTAATACACACGCTATCGAGGAAGGTCGTAATTGCGTGTAATGCAAGGCAAGTCAAGGATGTGTGTTGTGCAAGCTCCTTTTGGTGTAGCGTACAACACAAGACATTAATGAAATTAAAAAGAATATTTTTCATAAAATCTCGTGGTGTTACAAATATATATAATTTAGATGGTTATTGAATGGTTATTTAATATTTTTTTTCAAATTATATAGTATTAGATTGTGATGATTCATGGAAATAATTATTTAATCTAAATTTTGTGACTTGAAAAGTTAACAAATTAAAATTAATTTAATGATAATGTAGTGTTAAGACAACTATTTTTTACACTGGTCTAAATTTTTTTTGGGTTATAAATTAATGTTTAATATAGTATATTATCCAATGATATGTGGACAATTGATGGAAACTATATTCATTTTTTAGGATATATTTCATCAGTTTTTAAAAATTTGATATTTTGTGGGATTATCATGTTCATTATAATTTTTTCTTTATAACAAATAATTTTAATTATCAATTAATAATATTTTATTCGAGATATTACATGAATAATAATATTGTCAACTTTATTGGATGAATTCTCGTGATGAATATTTCACTAGAATTATATTATTTTTTTAATTTATTAAATTTATATAGATTTTTAATAATATATATTCATCAACTCAAAATAGTAGGAAGGATTCTGTTGATCATATATATTTTCACTTTTGTGTGGTCATAGATTATAATTTTTAACCATATATCACATATATTGGCTTAATAATTAATTAAAATACAGTGGAGTTGGATCTATAGTTTTTTGAGTTTTTGATATTTTATATAGTATCTAAAATTATTATTATCATATAAATTAAAAATTATTATATCATTTATTTTATATTATTTTTATTTTTATTGTGTCTTATAAGAAGAAATATGAAAACGATTTATCTCATGTACATCAATGTGATGAGATCTACATGTTGATGACACAATTATCAAAAGACATCTTTATATTGGTAAATGTAGTGTGAAGAGTATTTTTATAAAAATACAAAAGCCTTCACCTTTTAGTTCAAATATAGAACATTTTCCATAGTAGGCTATAGAATGTGATGTTAAAATGAATTCCTAATATGAAAATATATTTATTAGAAACTCATGACAACTTATCCAGAGGATGAGATTTTTTATAGTTTTGAATTTCTAATGAACATGGATTATTAGTTAATATGTTGATTTTGGTTATAAATTATATATATATATATATATTGTGATTAATTATTTGGAATATGAGTTTTATATGGATTTGAAAAGTTTATTTTTTAATTGTATATATTGGAAGAAACTAATAGGAATGGAATTATTAATTGAGGAGGGGTACTAGGTAACAAGTGATGGAGAGAATGAAAGGGATGAAATAATGTCCAGTGGTTATCCAGTCTTTCTATACTAGGTTCCCATAATCCTAACTGGTATTTTTGCTAATTTGGTAATGTTTAAAATATTTTTTACAACAGAATAAATATTTTCTCTATTTTTATGGACTGTCGATGTCATGAAATCAAATTTCATCATCACTAAAATCTCATTTCCTACCACTATATTTATGTAGTCATTTTACCTCTATTTCATGTTAAAATCTTGGTAAGTAAGATTTATAAGATTAATATTCAAATTATCTACATTATATACACCTTTTAATTGTATTTAAATTTGTTTAGATCAATTTCAATGTACACAGTCTCATTTTTTCATTCATCTTGATGACTTTGTGGACATGTGGAGTTTTAAAAAAAATTCCCACTATGTTAATTTGGAATCTCTTTCATTGGGAGGAATATAAATTTTTGTGTTTAATTTTTCTATTTTATATAATCATTTCACAAAAGGATATTTAACAATTTATTTGAGATATTCATGAAGCAATATTATTTTCATATCGTAACAAGTAAAATATTTTCAAGTTGTGTTTTTAGACTACATTAATGATGGAAATAAATTATTTTATGTATAATATGAATAGATATTGTAGGTTATTCTTAAAAATATTAAATATGTAATGATTTTTTAGTCAAGGAATATTGTATTTGTTGGTTTATATGTGTGTTTTGAAAGAATTTTTTGTTATCAAATTTTTTGATATTATATAAAAACCACCTTACATGTTGATTTATATTAATAAGATTTTATTGTCAAATTTTTTAGTTATGTGTGAATTTTTAAAACAATTTTTATCTATAATAAATGATTTTTAAAATTTAAAAACACTTTTAATTTGAAAAAATTCTCTAATAAACAAAATTAGTTTGTTATATATTTTGATGGAATTTAATAATTGAAATATTGACATAGAATATAATTTGTAAATACTATATTTAAATTGATTATCCTATATTTTTATATAAAATGATAGTTATATACATAATAATTACTATATATATAATATTTATTATGAATTTATATAGTAATTTTAATTGAATATTTTTTTGTGAAATTTTTTTATGATATAAATGATTGATTAAATAAAAAATCATATGTTTTATAATAGTTAATGCGTTATTTTATTATGTAATTAAGCGTTAAATTATAAAATTTTACGTTATAAATAATGTTATAATATAGTTACACCACTAAAATGTTAATGTTGTGAACATTTAATGATTTTTCACACATACAAGGAAACATGGGCTAGATAAAAAAATTAAATTTAGATTAATCGATTATTTTTCTTTCAAAATATATTGGGATGGGGTTACATGATATTTCATTTGTTTAGTATATGAGATTAAATGATTCATGTATTTAGATAATGTAATCATAATTTAATATTAAATGTTTTTTTAGTAATCATTCATGGATTTATGTGACTTATTAGATAAATTGTTTATAAACTATCACATTATTTTCATACTGAAAATATTATTAATAAATCAATTCAAATATTGAAACCAATTATAAATGAGATTATAAACTCTAATGGATACTTAGAACATAAATGGTTTTTAATATGTATTTAGAATCATTCCATGTAAATACACACCACATTTGGAAATAAATTACATGGATGAAATTGTAAGTAAATTTTGGAGGGTCTTCTAACTGGGATATTTTGTTGAGATATATCGTTGATATTTTTCATGCATTTTCATTTAAATAAATGGGTTTTGAAATATTATCATTATATTTATTTTTTATTATTCTATTACATTACTGTACCAAAAATATCCTGATTTAATGTATGACTTAAATGAGTAATTATTTATATTTAAATGAAACATGTTTGTTGTTGTTGTTTGTTTTAGTTTGACATTTTTCATAAAATTTAAATTTTAATATTTTCATGAATCCAACACTATAGAAACCCCAAAATTTTCAATATCATAATTTTCTAATAAAAAATAATTTTTAATCAAACTTGATTTATACAGAACACCATGTTATGGATACACAACATACAAAACAGAGTTAGCTCGCATTATTTTCAAGAACATGTTTTCCCACCATTTAAAGATGAAATTATTTAAAATTTTTTTTTGATATTTATAAATTTTATTTGTCTAAAATAGTCATAATTTTTGAATGGGGAATTTCAAAATTAGATTTCAGTGAATTTTTTATATTTTCCTGTGATTTTTTATTTTTTTTATAAATAGAGAAATTAAATCATTTTAATAGATATTATTTTTTTTAAATATTTATTAATGTTAAAATATATTTTAGACAATTTTTAAATTCAATATATTTCATTTATACTAATATTGATCAAATTAACTTTATTTCAATCAATTTTTATTGATTATAAATATAAAAAAAATAATGAACATTTGAACACTATTACATTAAAAACACTCTTTCTCGCCATTTTTATTGATTTCAAATGGATTTAATTTGTTAGAATTTATACAATATTTATAGTCTAATAATATAATACTATTCATTCCTTAAATGATTATATGACATAGATAAAATTAATTATAGTGATTAAGGAAAAAACAAGAATACTTAATGATAAAACTCATAATATAAAGTGTGTCAATTACCCAACACTTTTCAAACACCTATTTTATAGAACTAGTTCATACATTATGGAATTGCGATCAAATATTATGAGTTATTGGGGAACATATTACAAATTCGACCCATATAATATGCCTAAATATTCAGAAAGTCAATCTTACTTACCTCTAACAATTATTAACAGTTGTGATATTGAAAAAACATCATAATTTAGTATATACATATAATTTTGAATTAGAAATTATTTTTTATTAAAAATATTTATCATATTTTTATAGAGACGAATTTGTTAAATAAAATTATTCACAATCACCAAAACATATTTATTTAGTGAGTAATTACTAAAATAAATTACAATAAAAATATTTACTTTCAAAAACAATTAGAGAAAAATATTTTCCCCGTAATTTTGAGGATGAATTATTCATGATACATATATTTCAAATTAATATATTTTAATTATAAAATTTTCATAATATTTTTTAATTTAAATCATATAAATAATTTCCAAATTAATTTTTTTTGTTAATTTATAATAAATAATGTTTTATTAAATGATTTCAAATTTTTTAAAAATATTTTCATTTTAAAATTGATTATTAGATTTTTAAAAATAAAAAATATTTCTATTAATTCAATTATTTGTCTTTTTATAATGATTATATTTTTTCACAATTACATAAAAAATAGTGTTTTTATAGTTCGGGTTAAAACCGTGTATTTGTATGTTACATGTTATTCTATTAAAAATGATTTAAAACAATAATGTTGTTTATATTTTTAAAAAATATATCTCATTTTTGGTATTAATTGGTTCAACATTATTAATATTTATCAATTGAAATTATTCGTAATGGAGGAATTACATTGACTATAAAACTAGTTACCTAAATGAAATATAAAAATTAATAATATATGGAAACATAAAACGAAGGTAATTATTATAAAAATACACAAATTTTTGTTTGGGGGTATTTTTCTCAGCTATAAATTCACAATAATCGTTCATTTTTTCATTTGGGAAGAACATGAATAATTAGAGACCTCCCATTAGTATTTACCATTTCGTATTTATCGTAATTCCACTATTAAAATAATATAAAATTTTATCCACTCTTCCCATTATTCACACCTATCATGCTACATTTTATCGTCCCTAATCTTCCCATATAATCTCAGAAAATCCATACTCTAAACCCAGAATCGTCACATTTGGAATAAATATTTCCAAGGAAGTCCTTTATTGAAAACTACAAGGAGTTACCAATGAAAAGAGGTAATATTTTTTCAATGAGAACTTGTGTTTTATTTCACTCTCAAAAAATTGGATTCTTCATATTAAAATATAATATAATAACATATTTGTCCTATATTTACATATACGTTTTTATTTTGAGTTTTGAACCTACGTCTATACACGTCTCCATCAAATGGGAAGAGAATGTACAATTTGTGTGTATAGCGGACTATTGCCTCACGAAACGATGTCGGTCATTTTTTCATTACCATCTTGTGTTTATGGTAATTATGATGAAAACCCAATTATTTTATTATGTTTATGATATTGATGTTTTATTAATAATTATTTAATTTTTTTATATTGCATACCTTCATTCTTTATAGTTTTTTGAAATAATATATCATCGTTTATATACGTCTAGACATCCTCCTCCTTAAGGCGATGTTATATGTTCACACATTACCTAAAATTTATCAGATAAGTAATTTATTGAATAAATGTTACATAGAAGGAATATATATGATATTCAAGACATAATTAAATATGTGTAAACATAATATATCATTTTTATTAATTCCCTTTTCACACAAATAAAAAAATAAAACATTGTTTGAGGGTGTGTAGACAACCATCTTCTAGAAGTGATTTGATTCATTTAACATCATAATAATTATATTTATAAGTATATATAATTACATTATATGGTATTTATTACATAATTATCATTTTTTGAATATAAAATGTTTCATACAATTTTTGTATAATGTTGATAAAAAAATGAGCGTTACTCATTCTTATATAAGACCTACGGTCTTAATGACCGTAACAATAGATCGTTTTTCAAAACAATATTTATAGATTGTTTTATTAGTATAATATAAGTATAATTTTTATAATTAATTTATGATTATTATTCAAGATATTTAAATATAATGAACCATTTGACTGTAGTTGACCTACCACATTCGTTTTTAAAACATTCACTATGTTTAGTTAAAACAAAAATCGTAAACATAATCCTTTATATAGATTAAAAAAATGAAAAATTGAAATATATTTCTTAATAAAAATGATAGAATTTCCAAATAAATTATGTACATAATATAATTTTTTTTATTATTTTTGATAATGAATCACATGAAAAGTTATACTTAAGTTAAGGGATTCGTGTCTCACCAATTCGTTAGTGAGGCATTCGAGGTTAGGGATTCACGACTCACTATTTATTTAGTGAATAATAAACTATTTTCACCACATACTTATTTTTTCTATTTATATTAGGATAAATTTTTATTTAATATTAGTATGAACACATATTTAATTTTATTGATGGATTAAATTTTATTTATATCACCAAAGGTGTTATATTTGGAAATTTCCATTTTGTAAAAATATATCATTGAAATATAAAATTATTTGGTGATTGTTAATATCATATCAGAATAATGAATTTCATTTAATAATATTTCATAGTAATATATGTTTCTTTTAATAAAAGTATTCTTGTATGATGGATATTATTATTTCCAAAACCAAATACCATTTTTACACACGATTTTTACTTTGAATAATACAAGATTTATCAAGTGATAGTGGATAAATTTATATACTCCAGTCAATACAGATATTTAATATGACAAATTATTTAAGATTAAAAATTATTTTTAAATTTATGATGAATGCTTCAAAAATAAATTATATGGTTTTGGGACTATTAAAATCATGATACTAGATTCAACAATAGTCCCATGAGATGATATCTTTCGAAGACATACCCATAAAATTTTTTCTAAGTAGGTTTTAAATTGGTAGAAGGATAGAGATTGAAAATTATTTTAAGGGTTTCTACCCATAGATATATATTGTCTTCATGATAGGTCTTGATTGTGACATTCAAGTTGATATATCTTTATACTTTAAATTTTCCATCATTATGAATTTAATAATTATTATAATTTAATGTGATTATGTTTTTAGTAATAATATCTATGTTCATGTTTAATGAAAATTTGATTATTTATATGAAATTATTCAAAAATATTTTATTCATTCCATATTGATTATTCATTATCAATTCATGATAAATTCCACTACACATTACACATACTAATTATTTGACCTCACCAATATTTTTTTTCATTTCCATGGGACTTAAAGATAAAATATTGGAATTAGTTTCAAGTATGCTGAGAATTTTATTTTTTATAGTTTTTAATTCACAATTTAAAATTGGTTCTATATATTTAATATAGTTTTCAAAAACTGCTAATCTGTTCAATCTATTAATGTTTTATTCCCTATAATCATTCTAATGAAATATGCATGGCACCTGCTCTGGCATTCTCAGGCAGGTCATTATAGCTGCTTCCATATGATGTCTTTTAAAATCATGGAATATTTATAAAAAATATAGTATAGGATATAACAAAAAAATTGACATTAGGGATTATTTATTAATAATTCACCAATGAATTTTGTTTACGATTATGAGTTTTTATACCCACAAAATTTTCAATTTATAATATTTATATCATTAATTTTGTGATTATTAATTACATTATATTATCTTTTCAATGTCTATATATTTAATTGTAACCTTTCACTAGGAATGTGGATGTCTCCAATGCACATAATCCAATTATTATGAATGATCATTTGTTTTATATTATTAAAACATTATTTTAAAGTTATGTAGTCACCTTATAATAATCATAATATGTGATATTAATATCATGTGTAAATAATAGAGATAAATAATTCTCTACGTATTATTGATTTATATGTATTTGAAAGGACATGAGGATAGAAGGGGAATATGTAAATAAAGGGAATATGATAATGATATATTTTCACTCTTGTAATATTTGGGGAAATAATCACAGTGTTACATGAATAAAAGCAATGAGAGTATTCTTCCATTGTTGAGAGGAAGAGAACCACTATAATGATTGAATGAATAGAATTTTTTTTTCTAATGTACAATAATTCAAATTAATGGAAAAGAGACACTATACAAATTAATTTTCCTTGTGTCAATATAATATACACCAAAATAGGATAATGAATCACAATCATGCATTTTAGAATACAATAGACTATTTGAGTTATTAATATTATTTTTTTAAATTCAAAAATATTTTCATTTTATTATTTTATAATTTTACTAATCAATATTATTATAAAATATATATGTATTGTTTTGTAATACTATTTCATTAAGAAGTTGAGATATTATATTGATAGGATGAAATAAAAGTGATTTAGTAGAATATTAAAGGTTTCCTAAAACATGTGTTGGAGGGAAAGTTATTCTATAACATGTTTATAATGTTTTAAATTGGATACTACTAAATACGATTCAATTTTTTTCATAGTAATAGATGGACGGTTTATAATTAAATCAATTATCAAATAGTTTTCATTAAAAATTGGATGTGGTTTTATATTTTTTTTATTACTTCACCCTATAAAGCAACTTGATCGAAGAAAATAAGTTGAAATAGTTCAAGGCAATACAAAATTATGAGATAGTTATTATGAAAGAATAAAATAATATTTAACTGTATTCATATAGTGTGAAATAATTCATAAACTGTATGAAAAAAGGAATTGAAAAAAAAATACCTATTACCATCATTTTTTCTGATAACAATGAGCTTTCATATTTATGATGTATAAGGATTTATTGTCATAAACTATCAACTAAAAATGTACTATATCACTCTTCTTCAAAACATGATATTAATATTTTCCTTCCTTGTCCATATTATCGATAACGTTATCATATAAGAAATATTATTTTTTGGCAACCTTCACATATTAATTTTCACTTTAGTATAAATATGTGTTATTAACCCCATTTACGATGTTTGTTTTCAATGATTTATTTCCAAATATAAAACCCGCATTTAACGAGATCATGTATAAATTTGGAAGATGTATCATTTTAATGGAAGGTAGAATGAAACATCCACAAAAATTAAAATATTTTCATTTTTGAAATGGATTTTTTTTCTAGTTTTCATTATAAGAAGCACATTGTTAATCTTACTCTACAGACCATAACAAGTCAGCATTCATTATACGCAAGACTGAATTTCCCTTATTTTTATTGATGTACATATTTTTCAAAAAAATAAATTGGTATTATTATATATTTTCATAATCAAAATAAACCTCATTTTTCAATTTTTAATGTCAAAATTATCATCGGGTTTTTATTTTTTATTCTTTGAGATGCTTAAATTTTCTGATGAATATTGAAAAATATGGCATTTTATTTGAAAAATTCCTTTTTAAAATAATTAAAAATGATAAATTATAATCTTTGTTGGTTTAAATGTCAAAATATTTCAACTAAACATCTAAGTATACTATTTATTTAATCAGAATCATTTGTTTATTAAATCCATATATAAAGTATAAATAAATTATTGAACAGTATCACTTTAAAACTCGTATTCTCAATATGAATTCCTGATAATAAGTAAATTAAATTTTACTTTTCATTGTGAATTTATATTTGATAAAATTATATAAATGGTTTTAATAATTATATTATCCACATCAAAATAATGTCAAAATAGTATTGGATTAAATATATTAGTTAAAATAGATAAAATTATTTATAGTGATTAAGGTAAAAACAAGCATACATAATGATTAATTATTGAATATAAGGTGTATAAATGAACCAAAATAGGAAGAATACACATGATCTAGAAATAATAAGACCATGTTGTCCCTAAGTACTAATTTGATGTGGTATTAGAAAAAATATTCATGAGTTTAACCCATAGAATATGTTATTTAAGGAAAAATAAAAATGTTTCATTTCATACCTTTGTCATTTATAATTCCTTTAGATATGAAAAAAAATCTATTATTAAAATATAAAAATTAATTTTAAAGATAAATTAGTTTCCTTTTTCATAATTATTTATCTATAATTTTTATATATAAATATGTTACATATAATTATTAACAAATTACAATGACATGGTTATTTATGTAATAATAAAATAAAATAAATAATACTACAAAAATTAATGTGATGAAAATTGAATGAATTATTGTGTTCTATTTTTTTATGATTAATATTTCTTGTTACATAGTTTTTTAATTAATATATTTTACATCCATATTTTTCATCAATTTTTTAATTTTAAAATATGTATATAATGTGAGAATGGATAATAATATTATTTTATAAAAAGGATATTTTATCTATAAAATTAAAATTTACTAAATATTCAATGTTATTCCAATATATTTTTATATATTTGAAAAATATGAAATATGGTCTATTCGTAGACAAATTAAACATTTATAATTCATATATTGACCCCAAAGGAGTAAAGGCATATTTATAAAAGTTTGGATAAAAACAAGGTTTCTGCACATTACATGTGTTTTGGTTAAAATAAATTTTCTACTCAAATGGGATTTTAATTTTTTAAATTTCATAATTTATTTATAACACAATGTGTCTTAATTTTATAATATATTATTTTTTATATTGGTATTTTTGGGTGAATTACATATGAAAAAAACTCATCACCTTTTTAAAAAAAATATAAGGAATCATAAAGGAAAATGAATAAAATTGTAAAAATATACTTATTTATATGTTGTGGAATTTTTTAGTCTATTTTTATAAAGACCCAGCCTTAAAAAATGAATATTGATGAATTAAGTTAATAATTCACATTGAGGCTCTTTTCATGTTTGGATAATTAGATAATTAGGTTATAATATATACATAGCATCATGAATATTATGTGTATACACTTCTACCCTGTTTCCATTTTTTCACACAAACAAATGTCCATAAAAAGAGATTCATGTCTAGTTCCATTATTTTGAAAGCATGATTATTCCATGATCCCATATGTGACCCTTTTCTACATTATATCCTGTAAAATAATTTCAAAAACATGGAATGTACACAAAAAATCCACTAAGGGATACACAAAGAAGAAAAACATTTAGTTTTTTCAAAACAACAATTAAACCATGAATAATTTATCATAAGTAGTACTTTTCACCTTTATGAAGTAGTAAACAATCTTCACCGCATAAAAGAACACTGCATACCATATTTTAACCAAAATATATTCGTGAAACCCATATAATGATCACATAACATATAAATGTAACATGTGACATAAAAATACTTAAATGAAATGACCATACGGTCGACTTCCGCTCATATCTCTAAATGAAATAGCCATACGACCGACTTCCAAACCTAATGAATTTGAGGTTATACCGTAACCACCCATCTCGGTTTATCATGGCACCGCCTATCATTTGTTTTATCAGATAACATCTCTTCAAATGTTCAAGTACCATTATAAAATAATTACACATAATAATATAAAATGGAAAGATAAAATTTACACATTTAAATCAAAATATATCATTTAAAAATATTGAAATTAAAAAATCCAGTATCAAAACTATGTTCAATACCAAAATATGTAAAAGATTATATGCTATTTCTTTTCCTTTTCAAAACATTAAACCTTGTTAAGGAATACAAAGAGAAAATAATACTCGGGGTGGCGGAAAGGTCGTTGTCATTTCTTACGTTAAAAGAAACATTCCTTTTAATTAGTACAATTATTCTTAGAAAAATATTCCCTTGGAATGAAATGTGATGTCAAAGGTATTTATAGAGATTATAAAAGAGAGTCTTGTATTAAAAAATATTCATCAATGAAAGGAGATTGAGATGATGTCACTAACCTCATGTCTGACTTGACCTGTTCATTTTTCAATCTCTTCATTAATAAAGTAAATTAAATTTATTCATAATTAAGAACCATTTTAATGTTTTTTATTCCTTTTATGTCAATTATTACTATCTTATTAATATTATGTTATCAATTTATTTAATAATGTATATTTTGTCGATATTTGGTACTTCAGTCAGGAATGAGCTTCTTATAATTACAAGTTGTACATGTTGTCAAAATATTATTATATCAAAAATGATATTCATGATTTATATATCACATATAATCAATATATCCACTATATACATGTATTTATAATATTACATAACAATTGGATATAAGAAATTAAATCCACAGTTCATGGAGAAGGTGAGCCATACACACGCATGAACGCTACTTCCATTCCTATTTAGTATTGTAATGTAATGAAAACATAATGATAAATAAGTATATTATAATTATATTATAATATCAAATATATTATCTATAACTCTTCCCATTATACATTCCACATAAAGAATTAATTATTAATATCATTTTGAGGGGGTGGTGGTCAACACTTCCTCAAATAAGATTATCTTATTTACCCACAATAGAATCCACCAAATTATTAGATAAATGGAAAATATAGAACCATAAAAACAATATAAATATAATATATATCATATATAAATATAGTTCCATTATAATGGCCACCATTTAAGGTAGTTTGATATATTATAATAATCATTGTTTCGTGAGGCTTTAGTTCGCCTTCCATTGAAATAGTAAGTTCATTACCCATTATGTGGTGGTTTCTATATGTATAGTTTGAATAATTCTCATAAAAACACCATAGATTGTTGAGGATGTTGGTGTTGTTATAAAATAAAGTAATAAAAAGAGTTTAGGGTGTTGGAGATGTAAAATAATACAAAAGAACTAAAGAGATTACATTACCATTAAATCGGGTAACTTCATTTGGTTTAAAACAAAAGTGTTTGTTGAAGTGAATTATACATATGTTATGGATTATAGGAGGAGGAGAGGGGTGTAGAGAGCGTAATTGGGAAGATTTTTGACTATCCAATTTGCTTTCGAGGTGTGAGGAATGGATTAGAGGTGATGGATTTTTATAAGGGGAGGAGGGGATCTTTAGGAAAGTGTGAAAATATTATTATATTATATAATGATTTTCAGTTTTTAAAGATAAAAAACTAATTAAAGACTAATATAAGATTATTCATGGTCGAAATAAAATCATCCAATAATAATTTTACAGGTTGTGGTTATTTTTTTATTTTTTATAATCATATTTATTTAAATCATTTATTAATGATGTAAACACTGCATCATTATTTTTTCATACATAATTTAATTTATGTGATTTCCAAAAATTATAATAAAATACCATTACGTAGGAATTAATTTTAGAATTTCAATTAATATTTATAGTAAAAAAGATAACTTACATAACCCTATGTAAAAATTAATTATTAAAAGATATTTGATTTTTTCATTTTTGTCATTACTTTAAATTAATTAATCTAAAGTGTCAATATCACTTCCAAGTGGCTCCATGGGGTCCCAAAATAGACCCATGGATGGCCATGGTTAGCCATGACTCATTTAATAAGGTTAGGACACATTTTAAGGTAAATGTTTATTATTATAATATTTATTTTACCTTGAATTACCTTTTTTACCTTTAACCGCTATAAATAATAGGGAAAAGCTACTCTTTAATGTTTTCACTATTCGTCAGTGAAAAAGACTGTTTTTAACTACTACTCAGTGTTTTCAGAATTCATAAAAAATTGATGTCTTTCAAAAAAATACCAAAAAATCAGCCTAATATATATTTGATCTTCTCAATTAAAAAATAATGATTATTTTACCAAATTAAAAACATATAAGTTGGATTAATTAATTTAAGATTTATTCATGTTGTCAATAAAAAATGCGTGTTTTTAGGAAAAAATATATATTAAATTTTTTAAACTTGTTTATTTCCAATTTCAATGTTAAATTAATTCCAAGTGCCACAATTGGATTAAATGGAAATAATATAATCTAATTACACTTGAAAAAAAATTAAAAAGGTAATCTAACCATATACATAAATTATATTAGAAGGCAGTTTTGAATTAAAATACAGTATTTTTCACAATTCATCAAAAATTAAATTTTATCATAAAAATTCCAAATATTTACACAAAGTATATTTTGATGTCCTAATTCTAATGAAAAATTATATTTTGGTCAAATAAAAAATATAAATGTGACCAAAAATAGATTTAAAGATGGTTCGCCATTAAAAGGTGGTAAATCAACCATTTTATGTAAATTATTCTTAAAATTAGAATCATTCACATTTTAAGCCACTAAATTTTATTGGATAAATGTAAAAAATAATTAACAAACATGTATAATCATATTTTAGTGTGTTCAATTCATTACAGCTAATATAATGTATAGGAATTAACTAACATTTAAAATAATAATATAATATTGTTAGTGTGCAATGTAAGATATCCATGAAACTTGTTGTTGCGTATCAGGTACGCCCTCAATCATAGAAACCCCTTTAAAGTAAACATAATATTTAATTCAAAAATTTTAATATATATGAATATGTCAAATTTCTTTATTTACATAGTATGTTACATCCTTCCCCCCTTTTGTAATTTGCATCCCTGCAATTTTATTCACTTATCAAATAAATGGGGTTATTTATCCCTCCCAACATTTTCTATTTCCCACGTTTCCTCTTCGATCATATGATTTTTCCACAAAACATTTACCTGGTGAATTACTCTATTCTTAAAAAGTTTCTCTCTTCAGTCAAGAATATGGAGTTGATGTTATTCATAAGATAGATTCTCTTCCAACAGAACTACATCTAGGAATAAAAGTTACGATAGATCTGGAATATATGTTCTCAACATTGAAACATTAAAAAAATTATGTACCTAGAAAAAATATGGAGGTAAAGACACTATGTATGAAACTGACCCAATGTTATTTTGGATTTTATATGTTCCTAGGGATCTCAGAATCAACTTCCTCTACTTACCAAAATGCATCCATCGTTTCCATGGAGAAACTTTGAGATGTACATGATCACCTACCTTAAAAGAAGGATCCTTCCTCCGGTTATCCGCAAAACATTTCTGCCTACTCTAAGCTGTTCTCATGTTATTCTAAATCAACTAAACTTTTTCTTCCATCTCTTATACCAATTCTGGTACCATAAGTTTCCTTTCACCTACTTTATCCCAAAAAGCTGTAGTTTGTCATTACTTCTCATATAATGCCTCAAAAGGAACCATCTGTATACTTGAAGGAAAAATGTTATTATAAGAAAATTCCACCAATGAAATATGTCGGTCCCATCTTCCCTATTAATCTAATGAACAAGCATGTAGTATATCCTCAATGGTCTGAATTGTTCGTTCTGACTGCTTGTCTAATTGAGGATGAATTTTTTTTTTAAATTTAATATAATAACCAATGACTTTTTAATACCTTTCAAAAAGTTAGAAGTAAACATGGGATCACGATAAGATACAATAGAGAGGGGAACACCATATAACCTGACTATCACTTTAACATACAACCAAGATAGTTGATATAGATTCAATGTATCTCAAATAGGAAGGAAATGAGTAAATTCAGTAAATAAGTCAACAATAACGCATATTGCATTATTGCATTGAGATTTTTTCAGTAATCCTACAACGAAGTCCATGGATATAAATTACTATTTCCACTCTTGCACCAGTAATGACTTAAGCATCGCGTTCGATAAATGATACTCTTCTTTAACCTGATTACATTTCAAACACTTTATTATAAAATCAAAAATATCTATTTTCATTCAATCCCACTATTATAACTCCCAAATATCTATGTACTTATTATTATTTCCAGGATGAACTGAAAACAGGGAACTATGAGCTTCACATAACAACACAATCTTCATCTGTGTATCACAAGGCAAATATAATCTCCTCCCAAACCTCAAAACATAATCATTATCATAGTAAAAATCAGGAAACATACCCTTCAGAACCAACCATATTTTTTTTCTGCTACTCACTATCTCCCTTTTTCGCTTTCTTAATTCCTTCTAATTGGGATTATCTCACTAACACTGGAAAAAAATAGAGGAATTACCAGAATCAACAACTTCTATTCAAAAGTTCATCAAATCAAAAATCCAAAGGATCTTGTTCCAAACATAGCATGGTTAATGATGCATTGCTTTTTAGACTCAAAGCACAAGCCAATTTATTTGAATTTTTGGATGGTAAAGGATTTTGGAATCATAATACTTGATTAATTTCAACCATCTCCTATGTCTCATGATCAATTATTTTTGAGTGAATATATACTATAAAATTTTGTGGTCAGTATATATTTCTTATTCTACTCCATAGAAATGTTTCCACAAAAAAATTTAAGCAAAAACAACAGTAGCTAATTCCATGTCATGTGTAGGGTAATTTAACTCATGTGGTATCAACTGACATGATGCATATCTAATTACCTGATCATTCTCTATAAGGAAATAATAATGTTCTTTTTAATGAAGCATCACTGTTGATAACTAACACACGATTTCTAGAAGGTAATGCCAAAATATAATAATTCACTAAGGTTATTTTCAATTCTGAAAAACAATCATCGTATTCTCTTTTCCAAATAGGCTTAACACCTTTTTGAGTTAACATAGTCATTGGACTCTATAACTGTGAAAAAATCTCTACAAACTACCGGTATTTAACCATTAAACCAAGAAAACTATGGATCTCAGTTATATTTGTGGGTGTTGGCCATTCTTCAACAACTATTATTTTAGAAGGATCAACATTTATTCCATTTATTGAATGAATGTGACCAAGGAATGAAATTTTCAGTAACCAAAACTCACATTTACTAAAATTACCTAATAGTTTATTTTTTTAAGGTTTGAAATAAAAGCCTAAAATTACTATCATGATCTTCTTTACATTTAATGTAATCAGAAATATCATCAATGAACAAAAACACAAAATTATCCAATAACTCATGGAAAATTATATTCATAAGATTCAGGAGTATAACAGGTGCATTGGTTAAAACAAATGGCCTAAATACAAATTCATAATGGCCATATCTAGTATGAAACACTATATTCAAATTGTATGATACTTTACTTTTAATTGATGGTACCCCAACGTCAATTCAATCATCAAAAAATACATTTCTCCCTAGATCTCATCAAACAAATCATCTATATGTGTAAAATGATTAATGCTCTTTACAGTGATGTTTTCTAATTCTTTGTAATCAATGAAAAGTCTCATTGAACCATCATTATTATTAACAAACAATATAGGAGCACCCCACGGTGGTGTTCTATATCGAATGAAACCTTTATCTAATAACTCATTTAATTTTTTTTAACTCTAAAATTAAAATTTGATCCATTCGATAATGGGGTTTTGAAATTCTCTTAGAATTAAGAACTATGTCAACAGTAAATTCTACTTCCTGATCAGGTATAATACCGGGAAACTCTTTAAGAAAAACATCAAGATACTCATTTACTAATGGAAAATCATTAATCTAATAGTTCTTTTATTTCCAATAGTATGTGGAAGCTATCAATCATTTTTATCTTTTTCTATTTTATCAGCTTTATGATATGTTATCAAAAGTAAGGGTTCTTTCGTGTACACAAACTGAATATTTTTAAAGAAAAACCCCTTTAGCTCTGGAGTCTATCTTTTGATGATAAGAAGACATCCAATCCATACCCAAAATAACATCAACCTCTACTTGAGGAAAAACAATATGGTTTGTAGGATGACTCTTCCCACACACAAGGACAAGAAAATTATTATAATTTCTTTTTCTTTCAACATTTCTTCCAGGTTTTTTTACATTATGTTGATGATTTATATCTTGATATGGAAATCACAGTTTACTAGAAAACATCAAAGAAATGAAAAATTTTTTTAACCCCGAATCAAAAACCAAATTGGTATAATCTGAACAAACATGAAGTGTACATGATACTACTTCTTCTGATCTCCCAACATCTGGTGAAGTTGTTTCGAAGGACTTAACCACCCATTTTTTATGGTACTCTTTTTTCTTTCCCTCAATTTAGTTATTCACTAGACACTAATTTTCATAATTACCCATTTCATTGCACTTAAAACATCTTACCACTTGCTTTTCATTGCCTGATTGATCATATTTGTTATAGTTATGAGCAATATGATCAGACTTACAACACTAGAGGAACTTCCATAACTTTCATTAACATTATCCATGATGATTTTTAGTACACTTCTCATAAGATGGATATTTAGTATCCATACCTCCAGGAATCATTCATTAATTCATTCCCTCTGACTGCCAACTGAACCTCTTATTCTATTGTTTGGTATAGAACACCTGATCGTCGCCAAACCGCATTTCCACCTTCTCACATCGAACAATATTTTCATTAATTTTAATATCACTAGAGGATAATGATATTCTATATCGCGGCTTCTATCATGATTAAAATCGATTTATCTTACTATTAAGGTCTCAGATGAAATTTGGAGCATACCTTGCCAATCGAGTGAATATTCTTTTGTAAGCATCCACTGCGTCATCCTCCTACATTAATTCCAATAATTGTATTTCCACCCTAATTATAAAAATCATAGGCAAAAATTTCTCATGAAACATACAAATGAATTCCTCCCAATCAAGACCATCAATATCCTCACTATCCCTGATATTTTTCACCATCGACCTCCACTAATCAGCTTCACCTTCAAAATGGTAAATATCAAGACTAACATATTGATTTTATAAACACCCCATGACATCAAAAAACATTTCCTGTGTTTTAATCCACCCTTCAGATTGAACAGGTTCATATGATGCTTTAAATGAAGGGGGATGTTGCCTCATGAAATTCTCCACTAATGACATATTCCTTTGTGGTTGTTCTAGTTGATCTTGTGGATAGATACCACCACCATTTATATCATGAGTCAATTTTTCCATCACTACAAAAAACTATTTAGTTCTGATTCCGACCATCTCAGGTTTCTGATTTCGAAGGTTTTCTTCCTCCTAATTTCGTCCCAAAATTGTTGCCATGTTTCCTCTACAGAAAACCATTCAGAAAAAGGAAATATCTTATGAGAAGTTACATGGTAATCAGTAAATGCTATATCATTTCAATTTTAACATAATTTAATTTATGGATATTAATTTAACAATTCCACAACTATTAATTTAGTTTAAACTGACCTCTAATATCAACTATAATGAACCTGTATTAAACAATTCATATTCATGAATGAAGTTAATAATTTACATTGAGGAAATTTTCAGGTTTAGATATTTGGAGAATAAGGTCATAATATACACAGAACAGCATGAATATTACATGTAGAAACATCTACCAAGTTTCAATTTTTGAAAAAAATAAAAATAGATGAAAAAAAGAGTCACATATAGTTCCATGATTTAGACAGCATGACTTTTCCATGATCCTAACCTTTACCCTATTCCAATTTATGTCCTGGGAAAATAATTTCAAAAACCTGGGTTGAGCATAAAAATCTCATCACTGGACACACAAATAAGGAAAACTATTAGTTGTTTCAAACAACAATAAAACCATAAATACTTTATCATAATTAATACTTTTTACCATTATGAAGTTGTAAATACTCTTTACTGAATAAAAGATCACTGATTACCGTTTTGTAACCAAATGATTACCATGAAACCCATATAATAAACTCATAATAGATAAAGTTATATTGGGACATAAAAATACTTAAATGGAATATTCATACGATCGACTTCCACACATATCACTTAACAGAATAGCCATACAACTAACTTCCATACCCAATGCATTAGAGGTTATAACATAACCACCCGTCCTAGTTTATCACGACAGTACCCGTCATTTGGTTTATCATGTTACATCCCGTTAAATTTACATGTATCATAATAAAATCCTAACACATAAAACAAAAATAAAGGAAATATTCCATTTTCATATTACAATCAAACAATATCATTTAAATATATTGACATAAAAAAATCCATTATCAAAACCGTTTTCAATAAAAAAATATGTAAAATATTATATATTAATTATTTTCATTTTATAAACATTATGGCCTGTTAAGGATGCCAATGAGAAAAATAATACTCGCAGTGGAGGAAAGGTCATTATCACCTATTATTTTTAAAGAAACATTCATTTTTTTTCATTTAGTAAAATGCTTCATTGGAAAATATTCCCATTGAATTAAATTAAAATTAAAATTTATTTATACACTGTATAAAAGAATGTCATGTATTAGAACAAAATATGCCTCATTGAATTGATATTGGGATGGAGTCCCTTACCTTGTGTACAACTTGACCAGTTCATTCTTTAATATCCAGAATAATAAACTAATTATAATTTATACTTTCATAGGATCCCATTAAAGTTTATTATTTATTTTATATCAATTATTACTATGTTATAAAAATACTGTAATCATTTATGTTAATAATGGTAATTTTGTCAATATTAAGTACTTGAATAAAAAATTGACTTCTTATAATTACAGTTTTTTCATGTGGTCAACTGTTTATAATATAAATAATTATATTCATGATGTATATATCATATATATATATCATATATGTCCAGTATATACATGTATTTATAATAGTACATAACAATTGGATATATGTAATGAAATGCACCGTCCATGGAGATGGTAGGTCGTACATACGCATAAACGCTACATCCATTTCTATTTTGTATTGTAATGGAATGAAAAATTAATGATACATAATTATATTATAATTTTAGTATAATTTCATATATAATTTAATTTACTATACTCATTAAATGTTCCACAAATTGCATGGATGAGACATATCACTTTTAGGGGGCGGTAGTTCACACTTCCGCAGATTAGATTATCATATATACCCACTTTGGAAACCATAGTGATATTCTATAAAATAATATAGAATCCTAGAAACAATATAAATATAATATATATCATATATAAATATATTTCCATCATAATTTCCACCATGAGAGGAATTGGGAGATATTTGACCAATCATCATTTCGTGAGGCAGTAGTTCACCGTCCACAGAAATAGTATGTTCTTTAACCAGTATGAGATGGGGTGTGTATGTGTAGTTTGAAAACTTCTAATAAAAACATACTAGGATATTGAGTATATTTTTTTATTAAAAAAAATTATAAAATGAGTTTATAAGGTTTTAGAATTATAATTAATAAAAATAATTTTAGAGAAGACATTACCTTTAAATCGGGTAACTCCCTTTGGTTTGAACCAAAATGGGTTTTAAAAGTGCCTTATGCATATGTTATGACTTCTAAGTGGATTAGAGGGATTTAAGGAGAATAATTTGGAAGATATTTCTTTAGCCAAGTGGCGTGAGAGGTGAGAGAACTGAGATATAGGTGAGGTAATTTTATAAGGGGGGGAGGGGCTCTTTGGCAATGTGGTAAAATATTTTTTTGTTATATAATAAGTTTTGGTTTCGGAAGTTCCAAAACTAATTAAAGACAAATATAATAAGAGTAATGGTAAAAATAGAATCATCCAATAGGAATTTTATAGGTTTTGGATATTAATTTATTCTTTAAAATCTTATTTATTTAAATTATTTATTAATAAGGTAGACACTACATCATTAATGTGTCATACATAATTGAATTTATTTGATATCTAAAAATTATAAAACAAATTCCATGATGTTTTAAATATATTTATATTTCCAATGAATATTTATATTTGAAATTATAATGTACATAACCCTATGTAAAAAATTTATTTACTAAAATATATTTGTTTTTTTTTCATTTTTTCCATTACATTAAATTAATTAACCTATAGTGTCATTATCACTCACATCTATCTCCATGGTGTCCAAAAATCCACCCAGGTTTGCCCATGGTTGGTCATGACTCATCCAAAAATGTTAGTACAAGTGTTAAGATAATTTTTTATTATTATAATATTCTTTTTACATTGAATTACTTTATTTACCATTAACCTCGGTAAATAAAATTCAAAAGTTACTATTCACCCAAAATAATTTTTATCTTATTGAACCATGTTTTAATTACTAATAACATCCATGTGTGTCAAATTTTCAAAATTTAATTAAAAAATGTTGTAAAATTACATTAATGTGAAAAATTCATTTTTTTAACTACTATTCAGTGTTTTCACTATTCATCAAAAAATGGATGTTTTTTTAGAAAAATACCAAATATCCAGCCTATGCTATATTTGATATCATGAATTAAAAAATGATTTCTATTTTTCCAAATTCAAAACATAGAATTTGGATTAATTAATTTAAAATTAATTCCCATTTACAAACCAAGTTGCGTGTTTTTAGGAAAAAATGTGTATCTAAAGATTGACACTTGTTTATGTCAAATTTAAAAGTGAAATTAATTCTAATGACCGCAACTGGATTAAATGGTAAAAATATAATCTATTTTCACTTTAATTCCAATTAAATATATAATCTATACATATAAATAAATTAGAATAAAATGCAGTTTTGAATTAAAATAGAGTATTTCTCACTACTCATTAAAAATTAAATTTTATTAGAAAAATACCAAAAATTTAACCAAAGTAAATTTTGATATCCATATTATAAAGAAGAATTTTATTTTTGTCAAAAAGAACACATAAAAGTGATCAAAAAAATATTTAAATATGGTTCTCCATTCAAAGGTGGTAAATTAACCATTTAATGTAAATTATGATTAAAAGTATATTCATTCGCATTTTAAGCCTCTAAATTTTATTGGATAAATGTAAAAACATTAAAAAAATGTATAAGAATATTGAAGTTATTTCTATTCATTCTCAATAATAAAGATTCTATAAGTTAAATACTATTTAAAATAATAATATTATATTGTTTGTGTGAAACTCAATATTTCAATGAAACATGTTGTTGCGTATCGGGTATGCCATCGAACATAGCAACCCCTTTAAAATAAAATTAATATTTAATTCCCAACTATTAATAAACATGAAAGTGTCAAATTTATTTATTTACATGGGATGTTACAATTATTTATCATTAATCACTAATTTTTCTATTTATTTTGAACATGTGATACCGGTGCCCTCGCAATATTGTTAATCATTTGGTATTTACAAAAATGTCACTCCTCCACCACAATAAAAGGTAATTAAATCTTCCCCTTTATCGCACATAACAAAAATTAATGAATCAAAAAACCTTTAATTGATTGACATACCATAATACCTTAACTAAAACACTAATCCTCACTTTATTCATAAATCAATCCATGGAATTAATTTGGGGAAAACTAAAACGAGTTACCAGAAAAGAGGTAACATTCTTCAATGATCACTTCTATTTAATTTCATTATCTACCAATTAAATTCATAATAATAATTCTTATATGTAATATAAATATTCTATATAAAATTATATGTTTTTATGTTCATGTATAAACCAATACCTACCCAAACATCCATCAAATGGGTAACAAATTTACCATTCATCAGTATGACAGCCTACCGTGTCACGACAGAATGTCATTTGTTTTTTCCATTACCTCATCACATGATTATGAATTATAATAGACATGATAATTTTATATTATATATATATATATATATTATTTATGTTTTGTTAATATTTATGTATTTTATATATAAGACAAACATTGATTCTTTTCATTTTGTGTAAATTTCATAATTTTGTTTATTGACTTGTGGAATATTACTTCCTCAAGGCTATGTGATAAGTTCACAAATTACATGAAATATTTTATGGAAGTGTATAATAAAAAATATTTTACATTCATGAAATATATTTGATATTAATTATTTAATAATTATTTTTAAATATAATATTTCATCTTATTTATTACACTTTACATATATAAAAAAGTTATAATGTCATTCAAGGCCGTGTAGACTACTGCCTCGCCAATGAGATATGATTCCATTTACACAAAAATAATTATATATATAATTTTATATGTCTAAATTTTTTTATGATATAATTAAAATTATGCAATGATGAAATTATAATTACCTTATCCCCATAACAATCATTGAAATATTGGAACATTACTCATGTGTGTGTATGGCCTACCATCTTCATGATTGAAACATTGGTTCAAGATTCAAAACCAAAATTCTTGATTGTTTTTAAAATTATAATTTATGTATAAATATAATAATTATTTCATGATTATTATTCATTATATTTTTATATAATTACCCCTCCAACCATTGTCATCTAACTAATGTCGTTTTTAACAAATGAACCGAATTTAGTCCAAACATTCTAAATAAACATAATTATTTATATAGTTATATAAATAATTTAATAAGTATAGTAAATTTAATAATTAACACAATTTTTTTAATGAAAGTAGTCAGTTAATATTTTTTTATTCAGATATATAAAGACACTAATGACAAGTCTGTCTCGTTGTAAGGTATTCTTGTTCTGTATTTTGTTCCATGCGGCATAAATCATTAACCCTAGTTATTTATTTTGTTTTTTTCAATTTAACAATTTACATTTCATATCATGATTATATAATATTTGAGGTTTTTCTGTATTTCAATTTTAAAATTTTCCTCTATGGGGTTTGATTTTTAAATTTACATGTTGCAGAATTTTTCAGTGAAATCTCACATTCTTTTGTGATTTTTATAATTATATTGAAAATATCGCATTTGAATATTAATTTTTCATTATAAATTATAATTATTTTAATATATATATATATATATATTATGGGTATAACTATTTTTTTATCCGTATAACATTTCCACATTGTTGTTCACTCGGAATGTATTATGATTTAATCGGGGAACATTGGTTTGTTTGAATCATTAGTCCAATATGGATATTTTTTATTTAACTTTTTTAATTATAAGGTTACATAATAATCTAATGGGAAGGAATCATTTGTAAACAAAATAAACATCAGTTAAAAAAGAGTATAAAATACGGACCATTTCATTTTTACCTTTGAAATGGTGAAATCCAATCTAATGGAATATGATCACACCAAATAAGATCCCCACCATTCGCACCTTTGATAGCCATGTAAATTTGAAAAGGCGTATTATTTATTATTGAAATTTCTTTTAAATATATTTGGATTATTTAGAGTCTATATAATATGGGTTGTATAATGATTAAGTCTATCCATTTGATGCATTTATAGTCAAACATGGTGAAATCTGTTGGTGGTAAACCCTTCATATTTGTATCCAAACTGTTTTTAATTGTTATAATGGTAGATCTTATGACAAATCAGATGTGTTTCTACCCATAAGAAAAATTCATTGAGGATTGATCTTGATGTTAAAAATATTTATTATATATATTGATAGTTTATATGTACAAAGATATTCATTCAGTAAATATTATTAATAGATATGATTATTATATTACTTATAATATTTATTATCGTGATTTATGCTAATGGGATTATTTATATGGAGTTGTATAATCATCTTTGATTATTGAAATATTTATAATTATTTATAAATTTATTTTTTCCTCTACTATTCCTTACCCTTATGAATAATTGGATATAACCCGAATTTTGTTTCTTTTCCCAATGTAGGAAGATAAATACCAAGAATTAATTTCAAGTATTCTAAGTAATTAATTTTTTTAAGTGTTGTTTTTACCAACTGTAAAATTGGTTCAATATATGGAATTTATTTCTCCATAAATTCTAAACTAGTTATTATTTCATGTTTTGATTCCTTGTAATCATTCCAGTTTAACAAATATATAAAATTTATATGGCCTTTTAGAGTTGGGGTAATTTAGACATTTAGATGGTAAATTTTTTCACAATTAAAATCAATTGAGCCTCCATAAATTACTCAAAACGATAGTGATTGAGGATTAAAAATGAGTCCATGTAATTTATATTATATTTTCAATATCAACTAATGAAAGTCTGTTATAATTGAATCATTTAAAAATCCCGAAACTGTCATTTATGGGATATTGAATGTGTAATAAAAATATATAGTGTTAGAAAATTATATTTTTAAACTACACATTTATTTAGTGTCCACATATTTTTTCATTTACAATTGGATTATAATATCATGAGTAGATATTATCTTCTTAAAAATGTGAAGAATGATTTCATTTAAGAATATATTACATTATTTTCAGAAATTAAAGGGTGTCAAGATAATTATTAATTCTATTTTCATCACTTTCAAGTAAACTTGATCCATTATGAATGTAATTTCTCTATCTTTATCATGGTAACTATATATCAATTAAGTAGTTGAGAAGTGAAAAATATGTATTTACTAGGTACACCATTATATTAATATCCTTTGATCACACTCAATAATTTATTAATAAACATATAGCACTAAGACAACTACTTCAGATAAAATATTTTTGTGGTCACACTAACCATCCTATTTTACAAACATATAGAAAATAAGCATAATTTCTTATAAAAAAGAAGGAATGTATGTATACTATAATCGTTTCTTTATTAGTTATAATGACTAAAGAAGTATGGTAACCCCGATAATGATATTTCAATTCACCCTAGTTTAAACTACATGATAAACTCCACATAACATATGATGAGAGTACTCTCATATCACTTTTTTCATTCTCTAAACATGAAACCATAATCCACCATTCATAAATCTTATTTCTATGATTTCACACATGATGTGACATCCAATATAATTAATGATACTATAGTGAAACATTGATATTATTTTAATAACCTATCAATTAATCCAATATTAATGATTATTTCACTTCTATAATAAATACAATAATCATGTTAGGTGAGGTAGATATTTTTAATAATTTAAAAATATCAAATTCAATAAATGAAAAACCCTAAAAAAATTATTATTCAATTTTTAAATCTATATTTATAACATCTTTATGTTATGTGTTTCATTGTTCATAACACAAAATAAAATTTTAT
Source organism: Viscum album (assembly GCA_963277665.1). Taxonomy (NCBI): domain Eukaryota; kingdom Viridiplantae; phylum Streptophyta; class Magnoliopsida; order Santalales; family Viscaceae; genus Viscum; species Viscum album. The sequence goes on along the minus strand of OY728126.1, from coordinate 1,655,933,381 downwards.
ATCACGAATCATAGTCAACAATAAGATCTTCTATATCCTCTCCTCAAATAATATCCAAAACCACATAAGATCATGTATTAGATCAATTATTAAAAATTAACTCATGAACAAGCCTTATTTTTACACTTTATATCGTTGTGTGAGCCCCAAAAATCACTAATACAGTGAAAGCCTCCAAAATTCTATTATAGTGTGGGAGTTCATCTAACTATATGATAATAAATTACTAAAATACAATAAAATATATATTTCAATAATTATTGATATGAAACTATTTAAATGGATATTCATTCATAATTATTATTGTTCCAATGAAACCCTATAATAATCCACCACAATGTGAAATGATGTTTTATATCCTATAACATGAATCACTAAATTCTATAACGAAATACACCTTATTAAAACATCATTTAAACATAAAAACATGTTGGTAAGAATATTATTTTTCTCCTTGATTGAAAATTATTATTATCTAGTCATGATGTAATGATCAAGAAGACAACATTAATGACTCTTCTGTTGATTAATATTTCCTATTCATGTTTCATTCATTATGAATTAGGATATCATGATATGGAACTGGAAATCAAATATTAAGATCTAAATTGTAGAAAGAAATAAATTAAATTCTTTGAAACAACTTAATTTAATTTAATCATCATGTATGATCCTTTAAAAGTCACACAAAATAGAATTGGTAACAAAAAACATCGATGAAAATGTTAATTTGGATTTTTTCTTGAATTTCCCCCTTTGGGGTTTTAAAAAAAATCCCATTACAAAATCCTTCTAAAACACAAAATTATTCATACAATATTCATATCTACCAACTATTGAGAAAAAAATAATAGTAATATAAAATCATACACCTTTAGATAGGTCCCATATGATTCACTAAAAACTATATCTATAAAATCTGGATTCATGAACATTTTAGGAAACCAGAGTAATATGAGATGTTCATTTTACAAATAGTTATATGCTTTATATTCTATAACTCACTTTTCTAAACTAATGGTTCTCATGACTAAACATTGAATTAAACAATCAATTTACAAAAAAAATTAAATACCCATTTCAAAATATATAAATACACAATAAAAAAAGACTACCCAACTACATATAATCATCATTTACCACTTTTTAATGAACCCATAAAATAAATCTCAAAAAGGGGAAAACTATATTTATTTATTAAAAAAAATTAAAAATGTGGATTTTTCTAAATATTCCTACGAAATATATCTAATTTTAGACTGGTGGTTTAATTCCCCATTATATAGCTGTATTGATTTTCTTGAATTCCAAGGGACAGCTAATGTGGTTAAAAATCAACCTTAGCTAGTTCCTTTTTACGATACACGAAACACAAATATTTTTTTGACTTTTAGTGTAATTTTACCTAACATAGTTCATCATTTTCCTTAATTAGAAAGTATTTGATATATTCAAATATTTTATAATTACTAAACTATTTTTTTAATTGATATAACATGATTTTATAAACATTACGGTAATGTGATATTCTATAAAACACAAAAATTAAAATGGTGATGCTTCATCCAAATCCGTTTAGTATATGCACGAGTGGGATCTATATATTTTTCTATTATAGTGATTATTTAAATGAATTTCTTTTCAATTTCATTGAAATTATACTCATTACATTCTATTACAAAATACACTACCTGATTCATTCATATTTTCATTAGTTGATCTACCTCACATAGTATTTTGTGCTACTAAAATATTCTTTTTTAAATGGCTTTTAAAATCACTTTGTTTTATTTATGGTTGGAATAATAAATTATCAAAGACTATATATGAAAAGTAATTTCTTCTTGAAAAAATGGAATCCCAAACTGTATAAAATAATATATAATTGTTTGTTTTGGTTCGGTATATAATGCTCCCAATAATTTCCCTATACTTAGTCATATCATCTTTATCATAATATTAATTCTTCAAATACATCATTCGGGTATCCAAAAAAGATTTAATTTGTTTTCTCTTATCTATATCATAAAATTTCATCATGTTCATTATATATTTTATTTCAGGATGTCAATGCATTACAGATAGACAAAAAAATGAAAATTACAAAATCATTGAAATTTCAAAATCATAAAATCATACATTATTTAAATAATATATGAATATTTATCATTATATTGTAAAAAAATTAATACCATGCACATAAAATATTGCCATTATCCCCTAATAATTTTGTGTATCATTACAGAGGTTGTGATAAACTCCTCCAATTTGGAATCTATGATTCATTAGATATTTTCCATGTGGAATTTTAATAGTCATAGACCATACATTAGTATATTTAATTAATTTAATAATCTATATTCCTTTTCACTAATTATCAATCTAAAACAAATATAGTTATCGAATTTAGTCATCATTATATTATACTATATTAATTTTATTATATTTAATGTACATATGAAAGAAAATAATTCAACTTGTGTCTACCATATATATAATTAGTGGTAGATTCTGTAACTGGGACATGGGTAAAAATTATCTCCAATGAAAATATCATTTATATTGAAATACCCTATAAATGTATTTTTTTATGGTTTTGTGTTACCATTCCATATAAATAATGTTTATTCTTACAAACCAACATGGTTTTAATGATTTTATATTCCACTATCCATGAAACACCTTCTCATGTTTTGATTTTATTATAGTCAATATATATATTCATATCATTGTCCATGATTTTTTATTATGAATACCTTCACAATGTTTTATCCCTATATATTATATTTATATGATTTTATATTAATCCATAAATCACGGTGTACGAGATATGGTTGTGTGGTAAAAAACTATATTTCGAATGAAAATTAATTTGTTGATAATTCTTTTCAATCATTTTTTTACAAACTAAAATTTCTCAATGTTAGTGTATTATTCTAATCCTTATATATAATAGTGTAATTTCCATGCACTGCTAACCATCAACATCTATTTTCACTTTTATTTTTATAATACTCTACTATCTGTCATGCCCTCATGTTTGAAAAACATACCGTTTATCTAGAATTTTAATTTACTGGATTTCAAAATTTTTCCAAAATCATTGATATATAATTTATACATCATTATATTGGTTGAATATTCATAAAATATTAACTCATCCCTGTGATCCTCAATCATAAGGTCAGATTCATGTTGAGAATAAATATTTTTTTTCAAACACTCAAAAATATTTTTGATACTTCTTCATCCAGCATGATCAATCTCAGTTATTGTTTGACATCATTTTGATATAATAATGATTTATTTTCCATATAAACCTATGTTAAAACCAAATAATTCATTTAGTTCTCAATTAGAATCATCCAAGAAATTTTTTTGATAATTCAGTTCATTCACTAATGGAATTTTCTCCTTGATGATTCATAAACACAAAAACAAGATTCTGAAATATATAATTCTCAAGATAAATGTTTCATGTTATTATATAATTTATTACCTCTATCAGTCAAACTCATCTTCATTTTTTACCAATAATAATCTATAGAAACATCAATTATCCTATAATTAAATTTAATAAACTATAATGTGGGTAATAAATATATTCAAGGAAATCCAACAATGATAATCATATAAATATATAATTCCTATTATAAATTAATGTATATGAACATTACGGTATAACCCATACCCACATTTACAAATTTTAAAAAATAATTATTATTTTTAACTTTATTATTATTATTTAAAAAAAATCTTCCACTATTTGAATGTATTCTAGGTATTATAGTGAATACATGATATCATAGGGATGTATCAAGATCCATCACTCATTACTTTGTCCTCTATAGAGTGTTGCCTATAATGGTTATGTATTGTTGTCACATAGTTGAGTTTTCTTCTATTTTTATCAGAAAATAATATTAATCCTAGATGAGTAAATCATCTGCATTAGTGAAAATTCATATTAAAATTGATGATCATTATTTTCTAGAAATCATGTTTTTTATTTGAAAAAAATCACATTATGGTTGAGTGGGAACCACACAATTTCATAATACCAAATTCAAGAAACACTATAAAACATTAAAATTTCAAAACCCACATGAAAAAACTCACATTTCAATGAACAACCCCCAAATTCATCTTTCAAATAAGACACCACCTTACAAAATCATGATTCGAACCAAAACAAGAATGCACCTTGAGTCGAAAATCATTACACACTTATTTCGAATATTGATTTCCACAACATCGATGAGAACCAAAATCTGAATTTCTACACTACTTATCAATGGAACCACAACTTTTATGCTCGAAAAAATTCACCATCAACAAAATAACAATCAAATACCGATGGGAGACATAAACTATTATATAAAAAATCATCAAAATAGAATTATTAAATATTGATCCTAGGATGTGAAAAATTCAATGACGACAAGCCGAAACTCCATCAATGATTCATAGATTTAGTAAATGTTTCTCTTGTTTTGAGGATGAAAATATTATAAAGGAAATCTATAAAAATATAAAATGTCATCAAATCCAAAACTCCATAAGAAAAAACATCATTTGATACCAAACCAAATCAGCAAGATCAATAAGAAGCCAAGAAATTTAAAATAACAACCATTAAAGAAAATAAAAAACTGAAGACAGAGGAGAACCCAAAAGAGATGTGATTGCTGAGACAAGGTTATAAAATAAACACTAATGATACATGCCCATGACATTGAATAAATTCAACAACCCAATTCCAAAATCTACCAAAACAACCTTCTTACAAGACTGAGATGGAGTTTAGTATAATGGTAATGGAATCAAGGTATGATGTGGTTGAATGTTCCATCAATTGATCCACTGAGTGTCATTTCCATCACGATCCCAAATCAACTGAGCGCCTTTGTGTCAAACCAATGTGGGGATTGACTATACAGTTTAAGTGATAAGATCATGGAAGAAGTGGATTGGGAACAATAATTGGAAACATAAATCCGAGAAACAAATAATACCAGTGAAAGAGAGGACAAATTTTAGAAATATTAATGAAAGTATATACAAAAAAGATACCCTCTTGGGAGAAAAAGGATATCTATCCGTTGAAAAGGCTCCAGGTGAAAAATATAGGAACATGAATGGAATTGGAAGTGGGGAAGATGAAGAGGGAAGAGTTGAAACATGGAAAAATAGTGGGAGAAGGCACCACCCTAGATATTGGGATAGTGACATACTCTTGGAGAGAAAGGCTTCTTATTGAACCATTTCATCACATCATAATACGTGACTTATTATAGAACTTACAATCATGTCATGATTCACATTATTTCCTCATAAAAAGTAGTTTTTAATGGATACATTATTCTAGTAATATTTTTAATTTCCATATGTATCCTATAACTTTCAGGTCCTTCCCATATTTGATGATATATAGCCCCTCAATTTTTCTAAGCATAATGGACCCCTCTACCTTATATTTTATTTTTTAGTGATATTTATTCGTAATCATAATGGAAGTGAAACAACTATATATAATCCATTTTCATATTCTTTATGGTATCTATCAAGGACACATTGGAAAAAAAATTCTATATATATTGTATTCATGGACCTATATACTATTTAGTTTCTCTTGGCAATGAATAAAATTTTCTTTATATAGCTCTATTTCATATTCAACAACATTATTTGGTGATTTTGTTATGAATTTCAAAATAACATGAGGATTTCATTTCAAATTCTCTTACACATATACACGTCATTATTTACATTATACATATCTCCAATAATTAATAATTAATTTCATTTTCCAAAAACGATAATATTAAAAAAATTAACAATTACAACAATATAAAATATTAATTTTTTTATGCATGTTTTAATTTTCCATTATTTATGATTTTTTTATTAATGAAACATATTGTTAGATTCTAAAAATTCTAAATTAATATCATTGAAGTTAGTATGTTTTTAAGTTGTAGTTTTTGGTATGAAAAATTATTATTATGATTTTTATCTTCATAAATAATCTATCATGTTTCCTGGTTTGGGTGCATAGAGTCCTCAATCTACTTATAATAAATTATCTTTTTAGTTCATATCCATAATATAATATACTTTTTCAATGAAACACAACACTAGTTGTAAAGCCAAACATTTTTCATCAGATTCCTAAGAAAACCCTTATTCACATTAATATCATGTGCACTTAAACACTGTAATTCCATTCCATGATATAAAAGCCTTTCAATATTATAAGGTTCTATACCAAAAATCCTAATATGATGGTTTTATTGTTTAATTAATTTGACCATTTATTTATGGTACTATTCAATCAATAAATAATCATGTTATCATCTTCAATATGGAGCATGATATTAATATCATTCCCAGAGTTAACTAAATTTACAAATATATTCCTTTAATGATCACATTAATTGAAAATTTCTCATATTCTTTTTTTGTAATTTAAATCATGGAATCCTATGGAAATGATGGTATTTTATTATTTTATCCAACTAATGATTTTTTTAATCATGAGTAGTCTCATTTTTATCTTTTTCATTTCCTCTACCCATGACATAAGGACATTCATCCCCACTACATTCTACTATTGTCTTGTAAAAAAAAGTGAAATAATTTATTCATTTAGCTATCTATTATAGTAATCATCCACCATTTTTATTTCCTCAGGGATTTCATTTTTAATTGAAATTAGATAATTCGATATGTTAGTTTCCTTAATTAAATTATCCTACAATGAAAATTCATCATTTAGATATTTAAATTTCCTCCATATCTATATGCATCATGTAATTTATTAGGATACCATGTAATAAGATATCTAACTGTTATATAAATAAAAATGAAAATGGTATCTATGATATATATTTCTTTTTTAATTTATTTCTCATTATAAGAATTGATATTCATTAAATCGTATTGATATTATTTAATAAATTAATAATTCATTAAAATTTTATTTATTTTAATGAAATAAAACTCTTATGAATCCTATTTCTATTGGGACATTATATCATGATTCCTCAACTCATTTCCCTAGAGTATATTGTTTTACAGTTTCAAATGTTTAGTCTATTAGATCATTATATTCAATAAATAATACATCCATTATAATATAAGGTGGTAATTTTCTTCTGATTCATTTATAAATTTTTATATCATCAATGATATCATTAATTCCACAATATTCTTAAATAATAATTATCTCCAAGTCATTTACCTATATAACTATTTTATTTGGCCTCATGATTAAATATTCATAACTTTTTTACATAACCATGAAACATTCTTTTGAACCATATGACTTACCTTTATAAATATTTAGAATTACGCCCCATAAAACATAATAGGATCTTCATAAAGTCACTTGTTTGTAAATAATTATGTCCAATAATCCCTTACTCCATTAATTTACAAGTAATTAACATACAGCTCTACGTGATTCTCAATTAATATGTATAATCTCTATTTTCTATCCAAAATTCCACGCATATAATCCAAAAAAACTCACATATACATTTATTAAATGCACTATTTCATTGTAAATTATTGTGTAGGATGTGTATAACTTATGATATTTAAAATCCATTATGATTAACAACTATCATATTCAGTTTTGATAGATGAAATAGTGTTTTTAATGATTTCATCAAATACTACATATCAATCAAAAATGTGGGTGAATAACCATATTGGGGTTAATGAAGGAATTCCATATTCCCTTCTATACCATTCCAAATGTTATGAACTTAATTACAAGGAATTCATATATTTTTTCATTCATCATTATATAGTCATAAAATATTATATAATGATCATTTATTTTTTATATTTTGTCCCCCATAAGGATTAAGTCAATGAACATGCATAAAAATTATTCTATATATCAAGTAAAAAATTATGACTACATTAGATACAATTATTTACTGACAAAACCGACCATCCTAGTTTTCAACATGTAATAAAAAAATTCTAACAACCCAAAAACAATACAAGAATGAAATTTCACTCTGAAAATAATATGATCAATTATTTAGAATAGATTATTATAATTACACCATCAATAGTTCTTTATCCTAAAATTAATTATATATGATGGTTTTTGAAAATTATTTTTAATTTATTCTATTTATTTTTTATTATTGTTTGATATTATATAGATTAATTTTTGAGAGAAGGAGCAAATAAGAAGAAATATTTCTTGGATCAGTGTGCCCGAGATTTGGGTTTAAAGTATATTATATATATATATATGAACTATCACAACCATGAGGTTTTCTAGAAAAGTTGAATATCATTTAACTAGTGCCTCAAAGTATAAATTTGAGTACACCATTGAGTTCAAGATTGAAATTTAATAGTAGGTGTGACTTACCTTTTTCTAATTAGAGTCATTTCAAAAAAAATTGTCATGAACATAAAATAAATAATTTTATCTAATAAAATTATATTAAAAAACATAATCCTAGTTTTCATTATAAATATATGGTGATGTAATATTCATAGTGTTATCCATATAACAGTGTGAAGTTTACAAGTGCCGTTGGAGCATTGGTGGAGATCCCATTAGCATTCGACGTACGATCGACGATCGAAAACCTATGCTTCAACACTTCTCACAAACGAATGTGACATGGAAATAAGTCTTCATAAACTATTGAACCAAATTGAGGCTGTAAATATTTTTCAATATTTTTATTACCAAATAATATTTTTTACGTTGAATGCAAATTAATTGTCGATCATATTGATTTGTGGATCAATCTCTTTGCATGATGAGTTTTCTTTTGGGTTAATTATTGAAGATTTTCTTATTTTTATTAATATATTTATTTATTATATTATTATAATGAATCGATATTGACATGAATGTCGGTCGATGTTTCATTTCCTCGTTTTTTTTCTTATGCATTCCCTTTCCAATTATAAGATTCTACATAGACGATCATCGTATGGCTCATGGTTTGGTATATCCTGATTAATTGACCATTGCACACCCATTACATGACACAATGATGTGATATCAAAGATATAGGATCATTAATATGTAAATGAAGTGTGATCGTAGTTAGAGTAGTTGATTGAATGATATTCGATGTTCAATTATTCTTTCTTTAGTGTTCTTATGTGTACAAAGAATAACATCGATTTGTTATTTTTTGTGAGATAATCAGATAATTAAACACATTGATTTAGTGATGGGATGAAAAAATTAAATTTATTATGTGTTTTGTAGCATGAAGTTCAAAGATCAGAGGAAAGATTATTGACCATTCCGTAAAGAGGAAGATATGGGATTTTTTAAAAATCCCACAGTAGAGAGAAGGTAATTCATGATTACACAATGTGTTCGGTCCCTAGAGTAGTGGATATGGTTTCAAGTAGGAGTGAACTATCACAAAAAATGTGGAATTATCTACAACTCATATATTCCCTCCATGGATACTGAGTATGAAGTTGAAAAATACATGAATATTGGGTGGAGTACACATGATTCCTACAATGAGTGTACTCCCCATATGAAAACAATTTGTACCATGTTCACAGGGTAATTAGTTTAATTAAAGATGGTTAAGAGTACTCTATCTAAAGATGTGGATTGATACAAATGTAGTGTAAATGGGTTTCCTACATGGTTTGTACAAATTCAAGGACACAGTTTGATGACATGGTTCATTTTCCTTGGTAGGTCCTTCAGTCATGGGACATAACATGTAACCCTTATATACAAAGTGTACACTTTTCCTGAGTGATTTTGGACCTTTGAATTAATAGTATTTATCAGTTTTGTTTTAGATTATCTCATTGATCAATTCCATAAAAAGTATAATATTAGATTACATTTACATCACACGATTGTGATCCCCTCTAGGGGATGAATTTTATATAGAGTTCTGGTGTTCCTCCATGTGATTGGATTGTGTCACATTATCTTTATTAGTTCAATAATTATAGTTTTTCCAATTAATGTTACCTGTCGAACTATAGAATTGTTATTCTATATAGAACACCTCATTAGTAGGGTTGTAGGAATCATTGGCATATGATTCCCAATGTAGTGGGTTGACCATGATTGGGATAGTGGTTTCCCCAATGGTTCTGGACATGACCCCCAATTTTTTTTCTAGTGTAATATTAGACTACTAAATTATCATTTGGAGGGGCCCAAAGTGATATAACACTTTATAAAGTGTATCTGACGATTGCATGGCTCATGGAGTGGGTGAATCATATCTAGATATTGACTGACCAAGGTGTTTATTGATATAGTTCTTTTCAAGTAGACCTCACCCACATAGTAGTTTTTACACTTAAAAATTTATAGTATATAATTCTATTTGGCCCCATTTCTATTTTTACCACCATACTGAAATAATTTTATATGGTAGCTTAGATGAATTCATGAATTGTATTAGTTGATTTACAGTTCAGTATTTCCATATTATGGATGTGTGTGTTTGTGTGTGATTGTGGATACATACTTTTTCATAATTCTATCCATTTGTGAGAATTTCATAATTGATTCTAGGTTTTATCCCTTGTCCTATGCAATGGCAGATTGGGGAAGTCAAGGGTTGGAACTCAGTGGGTCATGTCAGGACAGAGTAATTTTAGAGATAGTTGATTCTACCTTAGGAATTGATTCATGGATTTTGGTTTTGGGAAATCGGGTTTGGAGTATATTTTTCTACTTCGTGTCTAAGGATTCTAGTGACTATGTAATGACTATTGTATACATACAACATGACCATGATCACCTGAAATTAAGCATGGTATATCTTACCATTTCATTGTGGGGAATTTTTTTTGTTTATATATCATATTGGAATGGTTGGGTTTTCCATGTCTGTAACACCGCATGATTTCATAGTGTGTTATTTCTTCAAAAGAATTCAAAAACTTCTACTACACGCAACATTGAGTTCAAGCGCCCCATGACTTACCAAACAAGCCGTTAAAAAGAGGTTATCAATAGTATTAACTAAATTTTAAACTTTATATAATCCTTATAATTTTAGAATCCATATTATGAGTTTCTTAGACATAATGTAAGAACAAACTCATTTTTCAGATAAATGAAGTATTTTTCAAAGAAATGCACTTTTACCAACTTTTAATAGCGAAACCCTTTTTTTAATGAAATATTTTAAACTTTTATATATACAATTTGACTAAATAAATTTATTCTCTATAATGGGGACATAAAAAATTTACAATTAAACACCCCAAACTTCCACGGTACGTTTCCCTTTGAATAATGCAATGGCATGCATTGTACGCAAATTCAAGATTCTAACACACCACAACCAATCAAACTAGCTGTTATGAATAGTAATACCTACATTTTGAAAATTATAAATTATATCATTCGAAATGGAATTCATTTTTGGATTCATAATATCTAAATTTTCTTAGGGTGATATTTTTAGTACTTTTCGGATAACTTTCATATTTTGATGAATAGTGAAAATTACTAAATTTTAATTAAAAACAAATTTTTTTTATCAAAATAGTTAATAGTTATAAATTATTAATTTGAGTGGTTTAAAATTATATTTAGAATATATTTTTTCCATTTAATACATTGTTGGTCATTGAATGTAATTTTACATTTAAACTAGACATAAACAAATGTCAATCTTTTGATAGTTATTATCTCTTAAAAACATGTTATTTGTTTTGACGTTGGGAATTAATTATTAAATAAATTATTGCAACTGATATGTTTTGAATTTTGTAAAATAAACATCATTTTTGAATTCATAATATCAAATATAGCTGAGGCCTAATTTTTTGTATTTTTCTGGAAACTTTCATTTTTTTGATGAATAGTGAAACCACTTAGTTGTAGTTAAAAAACCAAATTTTTCATATAACATAATTTTATCGCTTCTTTGAGTGGAATTTCGAAAATCCAAGAGACATGGATAATATAAAGGAGTAAAATGTGGTTCAATGAGATGAAAATAATTTTTTGTAAATAGTAACTTTTTACTTTTGTTTACCACTGTTAAAAGTAAATAGGATAATTAAGGGTGAAAATGATATTAATAATACACTGACTCATGTCCTAATTCAATTGGATAAGCTTAATTCGACCAAAAAAACCTTATGAATAAAATATTATATTTTAGGCCCACTTGGATTATATTAGGACATTTATTATTATTTAATTCAAAGAAAAGTTAAAAGAGTTAAAATCAATGTTTATTTACTAAGTCATTTTTAAAATGGGGTTATACATAAGATAAATTCGATTTTAAATATTCATTATAAAGATAAAAAGCATTCCTACATAAATGTATTTTATTTATAATTTTTAGACATTAAATATTTAAATTTATTTATGACACAATGCTGATGCATTAATTACATAACAATGAAAAATTAAAATAATTGATATTATAAATACCCAAATAAATAAAATGTGAGACTTTTTATTAATTAAACTAATTTTCTAGGATATTATGAAATATTTGGATTGATTTAATTGACATTTTCCTAAGTAATAATTCTGTTATGAGTTTTACAAAAATAAATTTTCCAAATAGTGTCAAAATTGACATAAAAGAGTTTTTAAAACAAATATTATATTATTAATTGATATTCAATTCTTAAAAATCTAAGAATCAGCCAAGAGACTTATATCATGATATTTGTATCATAAAAGGACCACTTGGGGGTCTCTTGGAGGTATATAATATGTTTATTAACTATATATTATAAAAATACAAAGTGACATGGTAAGTGTCAAACTAATTAACTAAGAGTTAAAACTAAACGATAAGGTTAATATAATGACACAAACCTGTATAACATCTATTGGTTGAGTGGATTTTGACCAATCCCAACCATAACCTTTAAATAATCCACTTTGGAGCCATTATAAACCGAATATTAATTTATTATAATGTAATATTTCTAGCTTTTCCAAAGGTGCCCCTCGCCCCTCTTATAAAAGGGAACTCCCCGTCTCATTAATTCACAACATCAAAGACTTTTGGTTCGGCCAAACCCTGCCCAAATAATCTCTCAACCTACATCAATACAACCTAGAAGAATTAGTTTGATCAGAAAGCCAACCTAAGGAGACCTTTTAATCAAATCAAAAGGAAGAACCCGAAAAAGTGGTAATGTTTTCACCACCCTTTTTCAAATTCATTTCATCTTCAACTTCTTCTTTATTTGTTATTCAGATTCTAGAATAATGAGTACAGTACCTCCTATATACTTTAATATTACTATAAATATGGTACAACCATATTCAATATTCTATTCATCCTTTGAATGACATGTCACCGTACGTGCGTACATACGGCTTATCGTCTCCATGTCGTGGTGTAATTGTTATTCAATATATTATTATTTGGATGGGTATAATAATGATTTATAATTCATGTAAATAATAAATATAACATGATAATGATTCTTTATATACTATATACTATCCAATTATATATTATTTTAATATCAAAAGAATGATATTGTCGCTCGTTCGTACGTACGGACTACTGTCTCCACGAATGCGATGAGATTCATTCTCCATCGTATCCATTAAAGTATAATTATCATTTCATGATTTAAAAATAATGTTTAAGGACTTGATATAATTCTGGATATTAATAAGATACAACCTATCCATGACAAACATGTATTATTTAACGAAACATATAAAAGGAAACTAGTAAGTTAACACCCGAAACAATGATAATACTAAGATATTATTAGCAAATCAATGTTAAAAGATCATATATGATATCATATTAATGTATATGATTAATGTATAATTTAATAACAATTATTTAACCATTATACAGGAGGTTAACCTACCCCCAACCAAGGAAAAGTACAAGGTAAGGGTTTATTTCACAATCTATTCATTATCTGAGGTTGTTTATACGTAATAATCTACTGGGATTTCATTATCATCCACATCCATGTTTATTAAAAATATATTTCAATACATTTTTACTCTTTACAAGAATATGGGTTAATGTCATTTATACACTTTTTTGACATTTTATAAGAGGTTTATAAAGGAATCTTTCCATGGTTTTCCAAACAAGGTGCTTTTTAACCTTTTCAACAGAATTAAGGTAAGAATGCCTTTTTAACTTATATGGAGGGTGCGTATATTTTCCCCCATTATAAAATCGTCAAATCTTTACTTACAAGCATATAAGAATATTTTAAATGAAAATGTTTTATATTATAAATATATGACTCTTAAATTATTTCAAAATAGAAAGGGATATTTCTCTAAAAAGAGTTTTGATTTCATCTATGTCAACATCCTTTGATGGATTATACGCTTATTTGAAGTTGATTTATTATGATAGAAATCTTCTATATTTTATTGAAGTTTTTGAGATATTTTTGACTGTGGATGTGTTATTTATTTTACCATTCATGGTTTATGGATGAATTATTTACATTTTGTATGCTAGTTTTAATATGAATGATTATGTTATGTTTAATCCTTTTCATATGGGAATGCATTGGACTTAATATTTGATGGGTGGATCCCGCTCTAGCTCTTCAATGCATCGGTAGGTCTCATGAGAAAAACTAGTGTCTTGGAACAAGGCCTTGGAAAAATCTTATTTGTAGTCTTTGCATGGGGCCTTGGCTATGTGGTTATGATAGTCTGGAATTATTAATTACATCATTATGAAAGTGGTTTTTGATATTGCATGTGATTAATCGATTAGTACAATATCCATTTGAATAACTAAATGGAATTATTTCATTTTATATTTTTCATACTACGTTGATGTCCAAGTTTAAAATTCTTTTATTTTAGTTATACATTGCCTAAAATGATTATTCTTATTTATGAATGTTTCCGCTATATTGTTATCCTTACTGGGCATTTGAGGTCACCCCTTTTCTATGTTTTATTTTTTCCAGGATGTGAGGATGTAATTTATGAATGACCTGTAAGGATAATATGAGGGGATAAGAGTGTGTAATATGGAGACTATATTGATGTAGTTTTCATTTTATGATGTACTGTAATATTTATTAATATATCTAGTGTTACCAAGGCTACTAAAAAAATCGGTCTTTTGAGATTTGATCATTATTGTGATCATGCCAATGTTATGTAATAATTCACCAACTCTGGGTAACTGGTGTCGGGGCGTTACAGTTGGTATCAGAGGAAGATTAGTACAAACCGTGCAATCTAGATTTAGATAAACTCTGATTAGAGAAAATATATTTAAGATGGACTTTGGGGATTAGTATATAAGAACATCCTATAATTTTGGTATTTTAGAGATTTTGTGAGTTTTCCGAGCAATACATCCATGTCTGGATACGAGCAGGTAGAGGCGGCTCTGGCACAGATCTACCTTGGGGTAAAACCTGAAAACACGGATTTGAGCTAGACTCGAACGAGAACTAGTGCATGACAACTGTCCTTGCTGCACTCTTGGTTACGACACTTCTAGGGGATATTCTTAGGATAATTCTTATTTTATTTACAAACCATTATTAAGGGCTCATTAGTATATACTTACTCACAGAAAAAAATTATGATTATGGATTATATCCATAAATAGTTCAATTTTTGTTAGGAATTTTACATGTTTGGAATTGTTCATTGCAATTCATAAACTGACCTAGTTTATGATATTGTATAGAAATGGAACCCAATAGAAGGAATGTGAAATCTCGTAATAAGTATGATCCAATGAGTAAGAAGGAACATATCGTTCGTGGTCCTAAGATATAATTTATAAGGGAAATTGTCTCCAACGTATTATCAGCATATGAAGAAATAGTATCATGTGTTGATAAGATAAGTAAATATTTCTTGGAGTCCTATGGCT
This sequence comes from Viscum album, assembly GCA_963277665.1. Taxonomy (NCBI): domain Eukaryota; kingdom Viridiplantae; phylum Streptophyta; class Magnoliopsida; order Santalales; family Viscaceae; genus Viscum; species Viscum album. The sequence continues at coordinate 1,655,917,521 of OY728126.1, read as the reverse complement.
TTGAAGGGAATCCAGAGAAGAAAAGGATGGTAGAGAGAAGGACATATAAAGGGAATAAGGTGAAGAAGGGTTTTTCCCATATGTGATAACTGTGGAAAGAATAACCTAGGAAAATGTTTGAAGGGAATGGGTGTATGTTATAAGTGTGGAGAAAAAGGACACCAAATACGTGACTGCAAGTGTAAGAAAAAGGTTTCAAATTTATTGTGCTTCATATGCATGGAGTTTGGACACTACGTAAACAAATTTCCTAGTCATCAGACTATGCCACAAATGATGCTATTGGATAATAATCATGTTATGGTACTACCACAGATGAAGATGAATGACTAGTGTTTTTATGTTGTTATTTTAGAATTATTTCATTTAAGTTTTGTATCAATGATGTTCTAGAAATAAATAAGGATTGTACTGCAGTACTATTTCATTAAGGATTTGATATTTTATAGTACTATGAAAAGTTACTCTACAGCAATTTAAATTTTTTGGAAATTAAATTGTTGAAGGAAAGATAAACCTTAATATGGTTATAAAATTGAGATACTGATTTTCTAATCAAAGATGGTTGATTTTGGTCATTCAGGATATTGCAGTGTTGTAAAAGAATATATGAGGAATGAATTCACATGTTATTTTAGACTGTGAGTTCGGATAATAGTATTTTGGATAAGTCTAAAGGATGGAATGGATTATGTTTGAAAGGTTATTTTTGGATTTTTATAAAAGGAAAACACGCAGACCATGTGATGACCCGTCGTGTCAGAAAAAGCTGCGGGAATTGAACCCAAAACCATAGTGCAATTGGGATTTATTACCTACCATTGTGCTACATGATGTTCTTAGAAAGAATAATGTAGTTTTTTTCATAAAGGGTCTGATATGTGAATTATAAATTCATTATATTTGGAACCCTATATGATTAGGATAAATATGGTATTTTTGAGTTGTATTATGTTTTAGGGTGAATGATGAGTTTGTGGGAGAAATTTGTTAATGGATAAAACTATAATTATAATGTATGTATATCTACTTATGATCATAGTCAATATCATAAATAAATTCCTCAACATTACGAAAATGAACTTAGAACAAAAATGATGTCCTAGATGGTACCTTATATCATCACTAATTTGTGGCTTTGGGATTGTTGTCATTTTCATAGCCATGTTCTCTACCACTCTCCATCTGATAATTGATGGTTAGATTTCTCTTCCATATCCATATTTTCCTACATAGAACCCTAGTATGTGTTATTTTCGGTAATCTTCATACATACCACTCTTTATTTCAAATAGATGCCCCATTAATTCATTTTCCGATGTAGGATTTCAACTAAGATATTTTGAAACATCCAAAATGTGTTATCCTAATACCTTATGTATTTTTGAACCGATGGTATTTTAATTCATCATAGATTCATGAATTTAAGGACCTCAATTTTACACTTGTTTGTGATTTATGACCCCAATCACTACCTATAAATATTTACGTTTTTCCTCCAATTATATGTCTCTAATTTCCACCAATGTTCTCCTAATAGAGATCATAATTTGGTGGTGACCCTTTAATTTCCCTTTTCCTCATATTAAGACTAAATTTTAGTAACCAAATTTCCGATATGGGTTTTCCCAGAAAGATATATTCTATTTTCAACCATTTATTTTCGAAGAACAATTTCAAATTGCAAGGACACAATTTATTGAAGGTGGGGAGAATGTAACACCCCAAGATTTCAAAGTGTGTTATTTCATCAAAATAATTCAATAACTTGAACTACACGCAACACCGAGTTCAAGCGCACCATGACATACCAAACAAGCCGTTCAAAAGAGGTTATGAATAGTAAAAAATAAATTTTAAACATTATATAATCCTTTTAATTTTAGAATCCATGTTATGAGTTTCTTAGACATAATGTAAGAAAAAATTCTTTTTTCAGATAAAAGAAGTATTTTTCAAAAAAATGCACTTTTACCAACTTTTAATAGTGAAACCCTTTTTTTAATGCAATATTTTAAACTTTTATATATTCAATTTGACTAAATAAATGTATTCTTTAGAATGGGGACATAAAAAATTTACAATGAAACACCCCAAGATTCCATGGTACGTTTCCCTTTGAATAATGCAATGGCGTGCATTGTACGCAAATTTGAGATTCTAACATTCCACAACCAATCAAACTAGCCATTATGAATAGTAATACCTACATTTTGAAATTTTCTGAAATTTATCTTTCGAAATGGACTTCATTTTTGGATTCGTAATATCGAAATTATCTTAGGGTGAAATTTTGGTACTTTTCGGATAACTTTCATATTTTGATGAATAGTGAAAATTACTAAATTTTAATTAAAAACAACTTTTTTAATCGAAATAATTAATAGTGAGAAATTCTTAATTTGAGTGGTTTAGAATAATATTTAGAATATATTTTTACCATTTAATACAATTTTGGTCATTTAATGTAATTTCACATTTAAACCAAACATAAACAATGTCAATCTTTTGATAGTTATTATCTCTTAAAAACACGCTTTTTGTTTTGACGATGAGAATTAATTTTTAAATCAATTAATGCAACTGATATGTTATGAATTTGGTAAAATAAACATAATTTCTGAATTCATAATATCATATATATATATATTAGGCCTAATTGTTGAAAATTTTTCTGGAAACTTTCATTTCTTTATGAATAGTGAAACCACTAAGTTGTAGTTAAAAAACTGAATTTTTCATAAAACATAATTTTACTGCTTTTGTGAGTGGAAATTAAAAAATATGAGAGACACAGTTAATATCAAGGAGTAAAATTTGGTTCAATGAGATGAAAATTATTTTTTGTTAATAGTAACTATTTACTTTTATTTACCACGGTTCAAAGTAATAGGATAATTAACGGTAAAAATTATATTAATATTACCCTAACACATGTCCTAATTCTATTGGATAAGCTTAATTCGACCAAAACATCCTTAGGAATAAAATATTATCATTTAGGTCCACTTGGATTATATTAGGGAATTTATTATTATTTAATTCAAAGAATAGTTAAAAGAGTTAAAATCAAAGTTTATTTACTAAATCATTTTTAATATAGGGTTATACATAAGATAAATTCAATTGTAAAAATTCATTAGAAAGATAAAAAGATTTCATTAATAATTTTATTTTATTTATAATTTTTAAAAATTATATAATTTAATTTATTTATGACACAATAATTATGCAGTAATTACCATAATTGTGGAAAATTAAAAATTGATATTATAAATTCACAAATAAATATAATTTTAGACTTTTTATGAATTACACTAATTTTATAGGTTAATATGACATATTAGGATTGATTTAATTGACATTTTTCTAAGTAATAATTCTGTTATGATTTTCAAAAAAATCAATTTTCAAAATAGTGTCAAAATTGACATAAAAGAGTTTTTAAAACAAATATTATATTATTCATTGATATTCAATTCTTAAAATTCTATGGATCGGCCAAGAGACTTATATCATGATAGGTGTATCATTAATGGACCACTTGGGGGTATCTTGGAGGTATATAGTTTGTTTATTTACTATATATTATAAAAATACAAAGTGACATGGTAAGTGTCAAACTAATTTTTTAAGAGTTAAAACTAAACGATAAGGTTAACATAATGACCCAAACCTGTCTAAATTCTATTGTTTGAGTGGTTTTAGACCCATCCCCACCATAACCTTTAAATAATCCACTTTTTAACCATTAGAATCTGAATATGAATTTATTATAAAATAATATTTCTAGCTTTTCCAAAGGGGCCCCTAACCCCTCTTATAAAATGGAACTCCCCCTTCTCATTAATTCACATATTAAAAGCCTTTTGGTTCGGCCAAACCCTGCCCAAATACTCTATAAACCTACCTCAATACAACCTAGAAGACTTATTTTGATCATAAAGCCAACCTAAGGAGCCCTTTTGATCAAATCAAAAGGAAGAACCCGAAGAAGAGGTAATGTTTTCACCACCCTTTTTCAAATTCATTTCTTCTTCAAATTCTTCTTTATTAGTTATTCCCATCCTAAAATAATGAATCCAGTACCACCTATATATTTTAATATTATTATAAATATGGTACAACCATATTCAATAATCTATCCATACTTTGAATGACATGTCACCATACATGCGTACGTACGGCTTACCGTCTCCACGTCGTGGCGTAATTGTTATTCAATATATTATTATTTGAATGAGTATAATAATGATTTATAATTTATGTAAATAATAAATATAACATGATAATGATTCTTTATATATGGTATACCATCCAATTGTATATTATTTTAATATTAAAATAATGATATTGTCTCTCGTGCGTACATACGGACTACCGTATCCACGAACACGATGAGATTCATTCTCCATCATATCCATTCAAGTATAATTATCATTGGATTATTTAAAAATATTGTTTAAGGAATTGATATCATTCTAGTTATTAATAAGATACATCCTATCCATGACAAACATGGCTTACGTAACAAAACATACAAAAGAAAACGAGTAAGTTAACACCCGAAACAACGATAATACTAAGATATTATTAACAAGTCAATGTTAAAAATTCATATATGATATCATATTAATGTATTTGATTCTTGTATAATTTAATAACAATTATTTCACCATTATATAGGAGGTTAATCTACCCCAATCAAGGAAAAGTACAAGGTAAGGTTTTATTTCGCAATCTTTTCATTATCCAAGGTTGTTTATACATAATAATCTACTGGGATTTCTTTATCATACACTTCCATGTTTCTTAAAAATGTATTTCAAAACATATTTACTATTTACAAGAATATGGGTTAAAGTCATTTATACCCTTTTTTGACTTTTTATAAGTGGTTTATAAAGAAATCTTTCCTCATTTTCCAAACAAGGTTCTTTTTAACCTTTTCGATAGAATTAAGGTAAGAATGTATTTTTAACTTATACGGTGGGTGCAGCTATTTTCCACTGTCATAAAATCGTCGAAGCTTCCCTTACAAGCTTATAAGAATATTTAAAAAGAAAATTTTTTATTTTATAAATATATGAATCTTAAATTATTTCTAAATAGAAAGAGATATTTCTCTAAAAAGAGTTTTGATTTCATCTATGTCAACATCCTTTGATGGATTTTACGCTTATTTGATGTTGATTTATTAGGATACAATACATCTATATTGTATTGAACGTTTTTTGATATGTTTGACTGTGGATGTTTTATTTTTATACTATTCATGGTTTATGGATGAAGTATTTACATTTCGTATGCTAGTTTTAATACAAATGTTAATGTTATGATTAAACCATTTCATATGGGAATGCATTGGACTTAATATGTGACGGGTGGAGCCCGATATAGCTCCCTGATGCAATAGTAGGTCTAATGAGACAAACTAGTGTCTTGGCACAATGCCTTGGAAAAATATTATTTGTTGTATTGGAATGAAGGCATGGCTATGTGGTTATGATAGTCTGGCATTATGCGTTGCATCATTATGAAAGTTGTTATTGATAGCATGTGATTATTCGATTAGTAGAATATCAATGTGAATAAGTAAATGAAATTATTTCATTTTATTTTTGCCATACTATGTTGAATTTCATGTTTAAAAGGCTTTTGTTTTAGTTATACATTGCCTCAAATGTTTATTCTTATTTATGAAAGTTTCAGCTATATTTTTATCCTTTCTGGGCATTTGAGATCACCCCTTTTCTATGTTTTATTTTTCCCAGAATCTGAGGAAGTAATTTATGAATGACCTGCAGGGATAGTATTAAGGGATTAGAGTGTGGAATATGGAGACTATATTGATTTAGTTTTCATTTTATGATGTAATGTAATCCTTATTAATATATCTAGTTCACCAAGGCTACTAAACGAATTGGTCTTTCGAGATTTGATCTTTCTTGTGATCATGACAATGTTATGTAATGCACCGACTCTGAATAACTGGGGCCGAGGAATTACAATGTCCATCTCAAATCATATCCACCTATATACACTTTGATCCTCGTGAATTATTGTGCATAGTTTATAGATCTCTTGTGTTACCTAATGGATACAGTATGAGATTAGCTCTTTAGGGGTATGATAATTGAGTCAGGCCTGCATCAGGACATCAAGTGTTATTGGTATCTCTTATAATTTTCACATATGATTTAGTGATTTAGTGATCCTCATTAGAATAGAGTTTTATAGAAAATGTTACACCAATAGTGAGAGTTAAGAGTGGGTACGTAGTAGCTGAGATATCTGTAGTAGAGAGCTAATGGAAATCATAGGTATCCAAGTGGGTCAAATTATTCATGAATCAGTCCCAATAATCAGGAACAGTGCTGAATGACCCTCCTGGATGACCAAATCAATAGAGTTGTGTGAGGTGTTTCTCTTGCGATAGTCGATATCATAAGAATAGGATTACTTGACCCATAATACAGGTGATTGGGAGATGGTAGTGGGACTAAAAAGGTAGGGAAAAATGAAGAAGTGGAGTGGTCCATATGGAAATGGAAATGGAAGAGGGGTTGAATGTGTAACAATAGGTGTTCATAGGTTCACCATATTACCAACTCCACACCCAGGTGGCCCATTACAGAATCAGGGAGGTGGTGAGAAGGGAAACGACAAGCTGCAAGCTATGGAGGACCACAACCATGAGTCTCTAGAGATAATAAGAGTTATGACCTATGTCTTTTAGACATTAGATATAGTATTAATATAAATAGGTGTTAGCTATTCATTTCTTTACAATTATCTAGTATATGATATAGATATTTCAAGTTAGATTTTTTACTCCACCCTTACAGTTTGGGACATTGAGTGGTGGTGACTATACGATTTCGTAGATGTGTCAACATTGTATCCTAACAATTGTTAGTGGGTGTTATATTATAGGATATCATTTTTTTAAAAAGAGTGTCCATATCTAGTCTTGTTATGCATGGACTGGGTATCTATAATTCATTCCAAGACTAACTATATTATGTGATGGGTGTGGTGTGCCTATGGTGATGGAACCCTGTTTTTCTTTTAATACGGAATATGAATCCCGGACAATGCATTATGGACTCATGCATAGTATAGTGAGACCAACTACAAGTCATTTAGATAGAATAACCCTTGGTGCAGTTTATTTTATAATTTCATTGATTACTTTAGTGGTGGTAGATGATAATGACTTATTTCATAAAGATATATTTGTTTTACCTCCCCATTGAGAGATAGATGTCAATTTTGACATGCATCCGAGGATGGAAATGATATTTTCACTATCATATCAGATGGAAATTTTATAGAGTCAATAGAAAAGGATGCAGTTGGACGACATGAAAGAGAAGGGATTCATGATACACATCCTTTCCTATTGGGAATTCCAGTATTATTTTACAAGAATTTTAATGGTAGAACCAAGTTATTCATTGATTATGACTGCTTGAACCCGATGACTATGAAGAACGTATACTATAATGAAATAAATAACCTATTTGATTTTTCAAGAGGGGTGTAGTGGTTCTCAATGATTTTCTTTAGATAAGGCCACTGCCAGCTTTCAGTACTGAATGAGGTTATTCCAATTATGGACTACAAATGGCGTTATAGTCACAATGAGTACTTGGTGATGTTTTCAGGAACGAATTAATCCTCTATACTGTTCATGGTGAAACTGAACTAGATTATTCATCTTTTCATTGAACATATAATTGTGGTATCAATGGATTACATCATAGTGTATTCGGTATATGAGTATGAGTACACAAGGCATTTGATTGTAGTACTAGACACAATCTAATATCCCCAACATTTTGTGAAGCGGTATGAAGTTTTAGTTCTAGTATTTAGAGGTCCACATTCTGGAACATTCCATCTCAGAATCGGTAGTTTCAATGGATCCATTGAACGCTGATGTAGTTAACTATTAGAATGTAAATAAGATTACACCACAGTGTGGAGTCTTGTTATTTTTTTGCACTATCAGAAGATTTTACCCAGATTTTGTAGAGTGGTAGTATTCTTCATATCCATGACCAGGAAATTACAGACTTTTGTGTTGATAGAAATGATGGAAAAAGTTAATTCAAGAGTTGTGTTAGAGGTTCATGAGTGTTCCCATATTGATATTACTATAGGATTTTGTTGCTTACATAGTGTTATGTGATGCATTAGGGAGTGGATATTGTTGTTTTCTATAGCAGACTAACGTTTTTGTTTCATATGGTGTAGGATATTTGAGACCACATTAGAAGAACTACTCAAACCAAGACCATGAGTTTGTAGTGGTAGTCATCACATTGAAGATGTATTGACCCTACATATTTGGAGATTTGTTTATCATGTACTCTAAACAAAAGTTTCTCAAGTATATCCTCTATCATAAGAATCATAACACGATACATTGGTTTTGTATAGAGTTTATGAATGAATATGACATCATGATTGTTCATATTGTTTGGAATAAGAACATGGTGAAGGATTATCTTTGTTGGAGATATTTTCCATTGTTGATGGTTATGTATTTGGATCTGTTAAAGTAGTCTTCCATTGTGGATAGGGATTGTACATCACATAAATAGCCAATGGAAATTTCCCCATCCAATCTATCACATGTTTTGGCTGTTCAATGAGGAGATACCAACTATGAAATGTTATGTACTCATATATACAATGGACATTCTCCTAATGAATACAATGAATGTGAGGATCACACAATTCTTTTCAGAGGATTGACAATGATACATTTCGCATTACATGAGTAGTTGTTCTGGGAGTTTTATACATCTCATTGGGTAGTACATATTGGTTTTGAAAAGATGTACCAATACCTCTGATGTAGTTTTTGGTGGCTAGGCATGATGAAAATATTTTTAGAGTTTCTCGCTCGATGGATTATTTGTCATCATCTAAATGCTGAGTGATATGTTTTAGTGGGATTTACCCCAAACCGTGAGGTTCCAAAATGTATGTGGGATGAGATATCCATGGAATTAAGAAATAGATTTCCACATAGGTATAGAGAAAAATATTCTATCAGGGTGATTAATGACTGAATTACCATGTTGGCCCACATCATAAAAATTGAAGAGAAAATTTCAGTAGGGAGCACGAGACATACATATTTATAGGATACTATTATAATCCATGGAGTTCCATCGATGATTGTTTTAGATTGAGATGCTAACATTAAATCATAGTTGTGGAAGGGATTATAGAAGGTTATTTTTGCACAGTTATGCTTAAGCACATCCTTCCACCAACAAAGTGATGATTATATAGATTGGACCATTCATGTCATAGATAACATGATACATGCTTTCAATTTGGAAATTGTATTTATTTTGGATTACCACATACAATTAGTGGTGTTTTCCGTCATCAACATCCACTATTCCAGCATTATTATGAAAAAATTTGTATCATTGTATGGTCAAAATATTAGGTCACCACATTATTGGACTGTCCAATGTTAGTCGGCACACGTGGGCCTAGAGTTGGTGGAGATACTATAGAGAAGGTGATGATAATACAAAAACAGATGAAGACTGTAGAAGGATTAAATAATTTTAAATCCAATTCCCAATAGAGGGATTATTGTTTGATGAAAATTCATTGTGTTCCTATAGGTCTCACCAAGATGCGGATTGATGAGATTGCTTCTGGTGGCTATAAATCTCTGAGATCCACAGGAACTCTTTAGATTCTATATATACATGGTGTTGTGGTGTATAGTATATATCTACCACCATAGTAGGACCAGGTATATGATGTCATCCACATTTCCTGGCTGAGGATGTACATGCATGACCCATCACACGTTTTGGACTGAGGGGAGCATGACATTGACGATGAAGCTACCTTATTACATTACATGGAAAATGGTGAGGATCAGGAGGATAAGATCCACCAGGGTATTTTAATTCTACTTTTCCATGTTTAGAGGCATCACAAGAACCTTAAAAAGATCACATTGTAGTGGGAGACCTAGATGCGAGCACATTACCTCTATTAATCATGTAATGTTTTTTCCACATTTTGGGGTGAAAATGCCTATGGTTGGGATAATGTGAAATTTTTATACTCCATGTATTGTATATGATTTTTATAAGGATTAATTATCAAGACCTGCCTTCACCAAAAGGAGGGATGGGTCAGTAGATTTCCAAGCCATTCCTTCATTATGTTGAAGGAGAGATAATGACCCCTGAAACCCGCCTTCAATAGGTTCGGAAGTGGAGACCAGAACCAAGGGTATAGAATCTCACACAAAATGGAAGGAATTACCCTTTTTATTTTTATAGGATCGATATATAAGACAACAACCCCAACAATATTGAAGCTGAAAGTAATGTTAAAGCCAAAGTTAGACCATTCCCATATGCATATCCAAAAGTAAAAGATACAAGACACAAAACTATAAAGGTAACGGACAAAGAAAAAAAAGGAAAACGACAATAGAAACTGCCCCATGGTCCACACTAGTACGGTCCCGCACAATTCCTAAAGTCCTATTGGAAACTTGAAAACACTTTTATATACGTAGGGTGATCATACAAGTACACTCAGTAGGGAAAACCGAAGACTATCGTGCACAAGTGGAGATGCATTCTAATGCCCTGTGAGAGAGGAAAAAAACCAAAGAACCTAGCAAGGAAAAACTATCCACCCAAGTCCCACCAAGGCACACTCCCTAAATAACACAAGGAAAGTAATGTATAGTAACAGCACATCAGTGTTTGGGTACCCTGTGCCACTTTCCCACTGGTAATTGATGACATCCTACGCATCAAACCAATCCCGCCATTATCATCTCAGTCCCACTGCCAAACCCCACCCGCACACACCTGGGCCACAAAATCACTGCAGTCCCACTACCAAACCTCGACCACACACTCCTAGGCCATTCAAGTTATCCCACCCATAATCAACTGGGCCACAACCACCATGTGTAACCACACCCACCAAAATCTGGTTCAGAACAACTACTGCCATTCCTGAAGACACATAGGCCTCATCCTGAAGACACTTGGGAAACTACCTGCCCACAAACACCTGGGCCAACCACCACAACTACCCTTACCAAAGACTCATGGGCTAATAATGGAATTCATGCCATCACAGCCCGCCCGAAGAGTCTTGGGCTAAACAGGCAAGGGTGTAGAAAGGAGATAATAACCTGCCACTCATAAGAGTGTTGGAAAAAACACCCTCCCCATAAAATGGGGAGATCGATACTAAGTGTTCAACTTGGGTGGGGTAAAAATAAGAAACAAAAGAACTACAATTATATATATATAGGTAACAATAACACAACCCAACCTAGGGTTCCACACCTAACCCGAGCACGAACAACCTGGTCACTACTCATAGAAAGCATACTACTCGATACCGAGTCACAACTCATTCCCAGAGTCAATTTCCAAATTAACCCATTCTTGTTTCCATGTTCAAGTGATCCTATTTAAGTAATCTCTATAGTACTGGGAAACTAGCAGGAAAAAGAACAAGACTAGGGGAAAAAGTAACATCCAACAACAATTTAAACATTCACACCCAGTTCTCTTGCAAATTCACATCAATGTGAGATCCCTCAAGGTATTGAAACCAATGAAGGATTCATGTTATAGCCCCCACATCCCCAGAACTATGGATTAAAAGGATTCGCTACAAAAGAGGATTCCACCCCAATTCATGATATAACCAGAGCAACCACAACCCCAGATTCACATCCAGCAACCATTCCACATCAGAGGATCCCATCCTCACCCACATCATCCTAGCAATCTAAGTCCAGGAAAGAAAACAACCAAACCACTACCACCAACAAAAAGAAATCCCTTGCATGTATTTTCAGATTTAAAAGATTTAACACAATCCATGATTTCAGTTCCACTGGGCTTTTTCTGGAGTTATCACAAAAAAGGGTTGATCATGTTGCATTCAATTAATATAACCGAGTAAACGTAAATATCCAATTAAATGTTATGTTTATTTAAACATCCATGAGCACCTAGGTTCATTAGTGTACAGATAAATACCACCAACAGCCATGATTTTCAGTGAGAATAAGCCCATATAATTCACAATAGATACCAACATAAAATAGTATAGTAGAATATTGATCACACCCCCTTCATTATTTTAAGGTTTGTTCATTGTCTTCATTTAGTTTGGTTTCATCAATCCCCACAGAAACAAAATTGTACCCACCCCGCATGATACATAGAATGGAGAGGCAAAGGAAACCCCTACATGAATGATCAAAGATCAAAGATTTTCTCCACGCAGTAGGAACATGGAATGCATGGCTTGCAAGTGAATAAATTCATGGACTGCAAGATGTGCAGAAGGCTCCAGTAGAGGTGCACTACAGGCCATGGGAAGAAGGAAGAAATTCAACTAAGAAGAAAAGGATAAATCTAGCATGATATATCAATAGGAGATCAGGATATGAAATTTTAAACTCCTGGAAATACGGATTGTGGTTTACTACGTGGTTTTGGTCGTTACGCATGATGATACTAAGTTGTTATTTAATATCCCCCATCAGGGATGTTTATAGGGATTTTTAGGAGTCAGTTCTGGGATTTAAATGACTTTAAAAATGTTATTATGATTAATTCACGTCAAAAGATACGTTACAGGAGTGGAAACGTCTGGTACTGGAAGAATAACGAAATTCTAGGTGAGGGGACACGGTGGCGCCTTCACATTGTCACCCTCACGACACCACCATCACAGCTCCACTATCATAGTTCCTCAGTGACTGGTGCCCCCATCATGGTGTAGCCGTGTTTTTGGTAAAGGAATGGCCAGGGGGACCAAGCCATTACATCAGATACTGCTCAAACTATTCTCTCCCTCAAGAATCAAAAAACAAATCATAAGAAAAGATAGTGTCCAAACAACCACCTCGACAAATACCTCTTAGGAGTGAACCTCACCGTCATATAGAAACACTTCTCCCTCAAGAAACCAGAAAACATAAAAGGGTCATACTACCCAGTCATATGGGTTGGGGAGTCTCTTCCTCCATGTCAAGATACTATCTTATTGGGGTGGCATTGACTCACCTGCATGGGTTTAATCGCATCCACCATAATGCATCTTGATTAGGGATTGTGTCCTCCTCTCCCCATAGCTAGTACTTTTCACACACATTCAGAGAAAAGGAAAACCACACACACCATAGTTAACAAGGTAATGCATTCCATCACAAACAAGTACAAATAGAACATCACAAAACTCAAAACAAATCTGGGTACTGGGCACGCATCTGTGCTTCCCATTCCTAGGTACTCACCTCAATCCCACCATGCCTCTATAAAACATGATTAAATTGAATGGTTCATCCAAAAATCACCTTCTCTTCATGACCGTCGATCATCACTGGTCACACTATGAACGTTGCATCATCCCCAATATCCAGCTTTCCCCAGTCGAGGATGTGTGAATCATCATGCAGATACCGACAGAGTTTGGACACATGGAAGATGTCTAGTATACTCAGTAGCAGCGGTGGTAACGCTAGCTGATAAGAATCTTCTCCCACCCTTCGCAACACTTCGAAGGGTTCGATGAACCAAGTAGAAAGCTTACATCCCCTGCCGAACATCTGTTGTCCACGTCGAGGGGAGACCTTCAAGAACACGTGGTCCCTGACCCCGAACTCCAAGGGCCTCCTCCTATTATCAGCATACGACCTCTTCTGGTCCTGAGCCGCCTTCATCCTCTCTCGTATAAGCTAAACCTTCTCCGTAGTGCTTTGCACCACCTCCAGGCTAAGGAAACTCGCTTCACCAACCTCAGTCTAGTACATAGGTGAGTGACATGGCCTCCTGTAGAAGGATTTGATCAGATACATGCCAATGGTAGAGTGATGGATGTTATTGTAGGCGAACTCTACCAAGGGTAAGTGTCATGGGAACGATCCCCCAAAGAATATAATACATGTCAGCAGCATGTCCTCCAATGTATGGATGGTGTGCTCTGTCTGCCTATCTGTATGGGAGTTGAAAGCAGTGCTAAGGCATAGATGGGTGCCAGAAGCATGCTGCAATCCATTCCAAATTCGTGAGGTAAACCACACATCCCTATCCGAGAATATGGATCTCAGAACTCCATGCAAACTCTCCACCTCATCCACATACCTTCGTGCTAAAGCATCCACTTCACTCGACTCCATGATCACCATAAAGTGAGCTGATTTCGTCAACTGGTCCACCACTACCTAGATAGAGTCGCATCCCCCTTGCACCATGGGTAGTACCGCGACGAAATCCATCGAGATGTCCTCCCATTTCCACTAGGGGACATCTAAGGGTTGCAACAAACTACCTGGAACATGGTGTTCCACCTTCACTTGCTAACACTCCAGGCACATGGCCTCGAACTCTCCCACCCCCTACTTTACCCCGGGCCACAACAATTGTCCCCTCATTCCCTAATACATCTTGGAAACTCCGTGGTGCACCACCAAGGGTGAGTTGTGGAACTCACAAAGAATTATATCACTCATCGCCTCTGGGATGAACAATTTCCCTCGGAAAAGCATCCAATTCTGACCATCATCAGCCTATCCATCGGGGCATCACCTTGGGTAACCCTGTCACGCATCACCTCACTTTCTGAGTCCCCCACTGGGACTCCTTCTTGGTCAAAGTTGTCAAAGGTTCTGCAAGTCAGGAGAAGATCGGCAGGAATCTCCAGTAGTAACTTGCCATCCCAAGGAAACTACGAACTTATGCAATGTTATTGGGTGCGGCCCAAGAAACAACCACCTCAACCTTCAACGGGTCCACTGCTCTCCCCATCTCGGACACCACGTGCCTAAGGAAGTGCACCTATAATGTCCAGAACATGCACTTGGACAACTTCACATTGATCTGGTGCTGTCATAGGAGTTCTAAAACCATCCTCATGTGCTCAACGTGATCCTCCTTTGATATTGAGTAGATCAGGATGTCGTCAAAAAACACGACTACGAACCGATCCAGGTATTCCCAGATGACAGAGTTCATGAGTCCCATAAACACTACTAGAGAGTTCGTAACGCCGAACGGCATGACTACAAACTCAAAGTGGCCATATCTTCACCCGAAGGACATCTTTGAGATTTCACCCTCCTTCGCCCTCAACTGGTGATATCCCGACCGAAAATCAATCTTAGAGAACCATCCTGCCCACATCAGCTGGTCGAAAAGATCATCTATCCTCAGGAGGGGGTAACGATTTTTGACTGTCAACTGACTCAACCTTTGGTAGTCGATGCACATCTTGAGACCACCAGCTGCCTTCTCCGAGAAAAAACAGGAGAACCCCATGGTGACACACTTGGTCGAAAAAAACCCTTCTTGATCATATCGTCTATCTGAATCTGCAACTCTGGGAGCACAGAAGGTTCCATCCGGTAGGGGGCCCTCAAAATCGGATGAGCACCAGGCTTCATGTCTATCCCTCGCTTGTTGTGCCTCGTGAAACCATGTTCGTTGATGACAGTCACACATCAGCCGCTCAGGTCTTAAAACACAACCCTTCATCGAAAGCAGTCGATGACAGTTCGTACAGAGAAAAACCAGTCAATGCCTAAGATGACATCATATGGTTGTATCTACAATAGTAGAAGATCCCTGACTGACTGATGTGGCCCTATCATCAGTCTGCATCCTTGTCAAACATACAACAAGTTGGTCTGACCTCCGACTGGTATGCTCTGCACTAGGGCGACTAGAATTCTCTCAGCATCTAAACCTAGAGCATGTGCCAGACTGGGCATAACAAAGGAGTGTGAAGATCCTGTATCGAACAAGACATATGCAATGGTACTAAACAAGATGATCGTACATCGAACGACCTCCGGTCCTATTGGGACTACTACCTCCCAGACATGCAACTCCCCATGCCCAGCTCCTCTGCCTCTCATCTCTTGGCCGCCTCCACGACCACGCCCTAGTCGAGGTACCTGAGGAGCGCCCTGAGGTCGGCCTCCTCCTGCAAGATCTTCCCTCAGAGGAGCGGGAGCTCGCTGACCCTGCTACTACTGAAAGGGATTGGCTTGAAACTGCTTCAGTTGAGGTGGGTGATGAACCTGCCCACCCCCACCATACTGCCCTATTTCGGGGCACTAGTTTTGAAGGTGAATATGGCTACCATAGTCGAATCATCTATGTCCTGGGACTGAAAAGAAAGGGTGAGGGCTGTGAGATCGGAACTAGAACTGTTGGGGCATGTTCCATATTGGTCGAAACCTATAGGGTCATGATTCTGGAGGCCTGCTACTGATGGTCTTCCCATTTGACGAGACTAAATGGATTCCATATCTTGATACACCTCCCAGCATGTGCATACTCTCAACCACTTCAGCTATCTTATGTACGACTATGTATGTCGGTAAGGTAAAGGTAGTAACGACATACTGGAGGGACGGTCGGAGTGCCTCCTATAAACATCTCGCCCGAGACTCCTCATCCAGAAAGAGTTTCGGAGCAAAGTGGAGGAGATCCATGAAGTGATCCCCAACTCTCTCACTGAGATACCCCCTGTTGGGGGGAGTGTAGCTCCTTCCTCTTCTCAACATTCATCGTAGAAGAGAGGAATTCTACCCGAAACCCTTTCTCAAAATCAGCCCATGCCACCTCAGCCTCCCTCTTCTCCTCCAGATAAAGCATCCACCACTGACGTGTCACTTCCTACATATGTCTCACGGCCAGAGGAACCCAATACTCCACCAAATCCCGGATCTAGCCGAAGGCTATCACCAGCTCCTCTAGCCATCTCTCTGTCTCCATGTTAGAGGTACTGCCCTCATACTTCCTGAGGGTCTGTCCCTAAAAGGTATGAAGCGTCTTCAACCACTGATCATCCTCCTCCTCTTGGTCGGTCCTCCGCCGATCAGCTAATTCAGCCTCCTGGGCCTCGATCGCCCGCACAACTCGTGGTCGTCTCCCAGGTGCCATAGTTGCATGGTAGACAAGAATTCCTAAGCCTGATTAGCGCAGAATATTGTTCATATATTTTCTTAGACCCCTTTTTATTTTGAATCCCCAAGAGACCCATGAAACCTAAGAACACAAGTCATTATGATGTATGTAACATGCCTAGGGTCTCTACTTTGCAATTAGTGTATCCTCACTTGGTCGTTTGGTAGGTCCAGAGCCCTTGCATCAGATGAAGGGGGGGGGGGCTAAAATGATGTGCCCTAGCCTATCATCCCTCTCCTAATTCACGCACCAAGGGCACCCAACACTATTTCCCAACCACCCCATGCTATCCTCACTGTGCCTAACTCCAGACTCCATCTCACCTCTCAAACCTCCTCTGATACCATTCTGTCATGACCCGCCTTTACCAAAAGGTGGGAAGGGTCCGCAGATTTCCAAGCCCTTCATTGTTTATGTTGAAAGAGAGATAATGATCCCAAAAACCATCTTCAATAGGTCCCGGTGTGGTGACCAGTGCCATGGGTATAAAATTTCACATAAAATGGAAGGCATTACCCTCTTTATTTTTAAAGGATCGAGTGATAAGACAACAAACCCAACAATACCGAAGATTAAGTTAAAGGTAATTCCAAATTTAAACCATTCCCATATGAATGTTCAATAGTAAAAGATACAATACACAAAACTCCAAAGGTAATGTACCATGAAAAAAGGAAAACGACAACAGAAACTACCCTAAGGTCCGTGCAAGTACGGTCCTGCATAATCCCTAAATTCCTCTCGGAAACCTGAATATAGTTTTATATACATAGGGTGAGCATACAATTACACTCAGAGGGGAAAAACGACGACTCTCATGTGCTAGTGGAGAGGCATTCTATAGCCCTATTAGAAAGGGAAATAACCAAAGCACCTATCAAGGAATATTTATCCACCCAAGTCTCACCAAGGCATACTCCCCAAATAATGCAAGGCAAGTAAATTATAGTAATATCACATTAATGTTTGGGTACCCCATGCCACTTTCCCACTGGTTATTGAAGACATCCTACACATCGAACCAATCCCTCCATTCTCACTATAGTCCCACTTCCAAACCCCGCCCGCACACACCTAGGGCACAACCTCACTGTATTCCCATTGCAAAAACCCCACCCCACACACACATGGGCCATAACCACTATCCTGCCCATAGACACCTGGGCCACAACCACCATGTGTTACCACACCCGAAAACACCTGGGTCAGAACAACTACTACCACGCCTGAAGACAACTCAGACTTATCCCAAAGACACTTGAGAAACAACCTACCGACAAACACTAGGGCCAACCACCATAACTACTCTACCCAACGATTCATGGGCTAATAATGGAGTTCAGGCCATCACATCCAACCCGAAGAGTCTTTTGATAATAGTGAAAGGGAGAAGAAAGGATCTAATAACCAACCACTTGTAGGAGTGTTGGGAAAAACACTCTCCCCATAAAATGGGATATTCCACACTTGGTGCTCAAATTGGGTTGGGGACGAATAAGAAACAAAAGAACTATATATATATATATATATATATAGGTAACAACCACTCAACCCATCCTTGGGTTCCACACCTAACCCGAGCACGAACATCCTGGTCACTACCCATAGAAAGCATACTACTCGCAACTGAGTCACAAAACATTCCCATAGTCAATTTCCAAATTAAACCATTCTTGTTTCCATGTTCAAGTGATCCTGTTTAATAAAATTCTTCAGTACTGGGAAACTAGTAGGCCCAAGAACAAGCCTAGTAGAAAAGGATACATCCAATAGTAATTTAACCATTCACACCATGTTCTATTGTAAATACACAACAAAGTGAGATCACTCTTAGTATTGGAACCAATGCAGGATTCAAGATACAACCACCACATCCCCAGAACTATGGATAAGAAGGTTTCGTAACAAAAGAGGATTCCGCCCCAATTCATGATATAAGTAGAGAAACCACAACCCCATATTCACAACTAGTAACCATGCCACATCAGAGGATCCCATCATCACCCACATCACCCCAGAAATCTAAGCCCGTGAAAGAAAACAACCAAACCCTACAACCAACACAAAGCAGTCCCTTGTAGGTATTTTTAAATTTAAATTATTTAACACAATACATGGTTTTAATTCCACTAGGCTTAAACCGAATTTATCACAAAAAAGGGTTGAACCTGGTGCTTTCAATTTATTTAACTGAGTATACATAATTTACCAATTCAATGTTATGTTTATTTAAACATCTAGGAGAACATAGGTTCATTAGTGCACAAAGAAATTCCACCAAAATCCATTATTTTTTATGATCATAGGACCGTATAATTCACAACACATACCAACATAAAAGAGTACAGTAGAACACTACTGAAAATAAGCCTATTTGCGACGGGTCAGTTGCGACGGGATCCCATCGCAAAAGCCTATTTGCGACAGGGGTCCGTCGCAAATGACTCGTTGCGGTAAACGAAGTCGCAACTAACACTATTTGTGACTAGTCCGTCACTAAATATATCATTTGCGATGGTAATATGTTCCGTTGCAAATACTAATCGATATATATATATTCAAAACATTAAATAACACTATTGCGACACGGACGTCACAAATTTTATTTGCGACGGGACATGAATACCGTCGTGAAAGAGTTAATTTTTTTTTTAAAAAAAGAAATAAGTAATTGCATTAGGCCCATCGCAATTTCCTATTGGGATGGGCAAATATTCACGTCGCAATAGGAAATTTAAAAAATTTTAAATTTTTTTTATTGCGACGATATACCGTCCTGTCGCAATAGGTAATTGTGATAGGATGATTATCCTGTCAAAAATATGTATTAAAAAATAAAAAAATTAAATTATTAAAAAAAATATTATTTAATATTATAATAATAATAATACAATTATAATTCATTCAAATATTACCAAAAAAGTCATTCAAATATATAAAAAATTATAATAAAATTAAAATATTAAAAAATTTAAATATATATATATAATTAATATTATAAAATATGAATAATATTATTAATCATATTAATATTGTAATATAAATAATAAAAAATTATATAAAAATTATAATATACCGAATTCATATTATCATAAATAAATAAAAAAATAAATTTTAATTAAAATTTTTTAAACTTTTTATGTATTAAAAATACTGAATATAATATTATTAAAATAATTAGAAAATAAAAATATGAAAATTATCAACATTTGGAAAAATAAATATAAAAAAATACTAAAATACTAAGAGTAATATTATTATTAATAAAATAAACAAACATTAAAATAAATACCTATAATAAATAATAAAGTATTAAAAATAAATAGAAATTAAATAATAAAATATTGACACCAGTATAAGAGAGACAGAAACTCTGAATAGAAAAAATGTCATATTTTAAATTTACAAACATTATAACATCTAAACAATAACTAATCTGAAGGAGGAGGGGGAGGGGTATCTGCTGGTGGAGGAAACTCCATCCCTAAGGCATGAGTGAGTCGGTGCATGTAATCCATCTGCTCTTGCTGCTTCTGCTGCCACCGACTCATCTGCTCCTCGTACACCTGCTGATGTCGTCTGCGCTCCTCCTCATGTTTCTACTACTACCGACGAATCTCCTCTAGCTCCTTTTGGAGACTCTCTATCAACTCAGTCAGAGATCGCAATCGATCCTCATACTGTGTAGCGGATGAAGATGCATGAGCTCCTCTCGAGCTAGACGCCGACATCGCAGCACTGCCATAATAATCTCTGAGAGTCAGTCGAGAGCCGATACCAACTACCCGACCCTTCTCAAAGGCATATTGGGTCGCCTGCATCCATGTCGGCTCATCAAACTGATGGCCACTGGTCAGATCTGATGCCTTGGCCTGACCCTCAGGTCGGGTCTGTAATGCTGCAGTCACATATGACTCCTGTAGTTACAATTTAAAATTAAAATTGTGAATATATTATATGAAGTTAATTTTTAAACTTGCAAAAAAATAATTCAGACCACGATGTGACGCAGTCGATCACCACTGAGCTCCCTAGTAGCTAGATCACTGTACATCTTCCGATATACGTAGTAGTCTGTAATATCGGGGTGCTTGACAGCCTATAAGAATATAAAATAAATTCTTAATATTTAAAGTTGTATAAAATATTTATAAAAAATGTACGTACCAAATTCTATCTATGAGTACTGAAATTAGGACTCCCAACTCGATGAGTAACCTCTTATCTCCCCCTATTCTACCTCCCCACCGATGATCTCCTCCGAAATCCACCACTCAACCAGTGTGCACATAATCCATCCCATATGTGGGATGAAATGTACTCTGGTCAGTGTGCAATACGTGACTCATCAAAATCTAACACTCTTTCTTTCTTCATGGATGCTCTTCTTAAATTGTTCAAAAACTGATGAAAGTGATCATGCATGGCCACCTCCCATGCCTCGTGGATGGCGTCACGCATTGTTTCCTCGATCAAATACCATAAACCCTACAAATAATTCAAAATATCAAGTTATAAATGAAATAAATTTCAAAATAAAAATTATTTATTTACGTACGTACCAACTGATGACCGAACATGGCATGCTGCACATCAACAGGAATATGCTCCCATGTCGTCCATGGGTGAGAAAAATAGTTGCGCAAAATAGCGATGCCCTGTCCGACTGCTATATGCAGAAAACTGCAAAAACAATAATCAAACATCTATTATGTAAATTGATTAATGAAATCTTAGTAAAATGAACAGGTTATCACACCTTCGGGTTCGTGGATCGAACCCCAGACATGGACGTTGCTCGGGGATGGGGTCATGAATCATCAGTCGTGCAAGACTACGCCCCCTCCGCATACTCCCTGAAGCGCCTTCAGGATGAGGATCAGGTTCCAGCAACTCGTTTTCATCGAAAGATAGGTCAGCATCTGCCAACTCATGAAATGTGTCCTCATCCATCTGAAATAGAAAACAAATGTTGTTAGAAAATAATTGATAATTATTATTATATATACATATATATTAGTAATGATTATATATAACTACCAGTGAATTGTATCAATGTTCAGCTTCATCCTCATCTTCATATCTGTCAATGTCATCTTCATATTCCTCCAAAATATCATCGATATCCATTTTAGATCCAGTTGCTTCATCTCTTACCATTTCAAATTCATTTGTGACGTCACTACCATCATCATCATCATCACAGACTCTTAATTGAGAGGTGTCATCATCGATACTCATGTCTCTTTGTTACAATGATTTATTTTGATTACTCTCTTGAAAAACATCAATTCCTTGAATTTCAGTGAAAGCACATTCACTTTGACTAAACTGATTGTCTCAAATTTTCATTTTTATTATGCTCCACCAATCAGTCAAGTCTCTTGACGTAGCATAGTGCTTTTCATGATAAACTTTATGTGCCTACTGAGCCAGTAAGAATGGTCCATTTACTGCATGAATGGTTTTATATTTAATATCTATGATTCCATGAGTCGGATGAACACACACGCCTCTCTCAGTATCAAACCACGGACATTTGAACATCATTATGTAATGGTGTCCCAGATAATAGAGTTCAATGATTTCATCAAGTATGCCTTAAAAGTCGACTTCATTTTCTCTATGATGAGATCCTCTCAAGAAAACTCCACAGTTCATTGTTTTTTTGATTCCCCATATGCATGTGTATGAAATCGAAAACCATTCACCACATATGCATTATATGATTTCACCATTCTGGATGGTGGGTTACTCAATATAAAAAGTCGGTTTTCATTTTTATCAGCATGTCGAGACAACTGAAAATTTGTGAAATAATTATCAATATAGTAAACTATAAATTGACGGAGATGTTAAAGTTTGAAAAAAATATGTTACCAGTATTTGAAACCACTGAGAAATTTTTTTTCTGCGTTCTTAGAGAGCAGCTGCTATAATTTTTGGACATTGTTTCTTGATATGATTATCATACAATCTATAAAAAAACAAAGTTATTTATTGTAACATAAATATTATAATAAGTAATAGAAGAACTTATAGTACAAATTATTTCATCTCTTCATAGTTGTGAAGAATATACGTATGAGCTCTGTGATGTTCATCATTTGAAAGCCATCGTTCATGAACTCCACCAAAACCAAGCTCCGACTGGTTAAAAATAGATAATTGATTTTCGATTTCATAAATATCCCCCCCATTCCGTCTCATGCGGTTGTGTTTTGATGGATACTCAGATTCAAAATAGTGGGAGCAGAAAAAACATATCTCCTCCTACAAATAAGCTTCAGCAATAGATCCTTCAACAGATGATTTGTTACGTACTTTTTTTTTTTCAATTTCTGCATGCATCTTTCGAATAGGTACATCCATCGAAACTGTATCGGACCTACACATTTTTCTTCATATGGAAAATGTAATATCAAATGTTCCATTGAGTCGAAGAAAGACGGAGGGAATATTTTTTCAATTTTACATATAATTACAACAACATCTTCTTCAAATTTTTATAGAGAATCGTAATCTGTTGTCGCCACACAAATGTCCCAAAAAAAATATGATACATCTGTTATGGAATCACATATCACAGAATTCAACAGGCCTCTTAATCCAATGGGTAGAAGTCTTTCCATTATAACATGAAAATCATGACTTTTTAATCCAGTAATATGACCATTATTTACACATCTACCCAAATTGGAAGCACAACCATCTGGAAGTCTCATATCTGCATTCCATTGACAAAATAATAAGAGGCTTTCTTTGGACAATGTATAAGATGATTTTGGATTCATTAACCTTTCTATTCTGACATTCTTAAACAGTTCGAGTTCTGGATGACTGCAAATTTGTGAAATATCTAATCGTGCATTTACATTATCTTTTCTCTTTCCTGGTGTATCCAAAACTGTATGAAACAAATTATCAAAAAAGTTCTTCTCAATATGCGTGACATCCAACATGTGGCGGACCAGCAAATCAGACCAATATGGAAAATGCCAAAATATGCTACATTTTAGCCAATTGTGTTCATTCCCAAAACCAGAAATTTTCTATTGGTTTATTGTGGGTCCAAATGTTATGGGAGGTTATGAATATACAATTAATTTTAACTCCGTACCTGATAGAATTTGTGGAGTTCCATCCCTTTCAACTGTGCCTTTTCTAAAATGAGATCTGTTTCTGCGAAAAGGATGATCAGCTGAAAGAAATATGCGATGACAGTCAAAATAGCAAGGTTTTTTTCCATGGACGATCATAAATGCCTTGTTCTCTCCCATACAATAAGGACATGATTTCGGACCATGTGTACTCCAGCCAGATAACATGTCATAAGCCGGGAAGTCACTGACTGTCCACATCAATGCTGCTCTTAGTATGAAATTCTATTTCACATCAACATCATAAGTACTGACACTAGTACTCCACAGTATATTTAATTCATCAATCAATGGTTTCATATAAACATCAATATTCTTTTTCGGATGTCCTGGTATTAGTAAGGTCAAAAATATATAGGGTTCCTTCATCAACATCCATGGAGGTAAATTGTACTGAGTTAAAAAGACAGGCCAACATGAATACTGAATCCCATAAGATCCGAATAGGCAGAAACCATAAGTGGAAAGACCCAGTCGCACATTTCGGGCTTCTAAAGCAAAGGATGGATTCACTCTATCAAAATGTTTCCATGAATCACCATCATCCGGATTATTCAAGCTTTTACAGGTTGAAATATTCGTTTTATGCCATGACATCATTGTTGTTGTATTCTTAGACATGAATAAACGCTGAAGTCTGGATGTAAGAGTAAAATATCTCAACTATTTTACAGGAATCAAGACAGACTTCCCATGTTGAGATTCATTATACCTCGATTGCTCACAAGTGGGACAACAATCCAACGACTCATTTTCCCCGAGAATATAAAATGCAATCATTTGAACATGCATGAATCTCCTGAAAACTACGTCCTAAATTCCGAACCAGCCTCTTACTCTCATAGTAATTTGCAGGAAAAACATTTCCTTTGGGTAACAGTGTTTTAACAAAAGAAAATATTTGATCAAAACACGTGTTTGACATTCCATTATCTGATTTGATAACCATAAATTTTTCAACTGCTTCTAATTTGCTTATCTTGTTACTAGGATATAATGCATCCTCAGTAAACCTCATCAACTCATAAAATTCCGAGTGTGCCAACTCAGTAGTTGAATCAATATCATCTTGAGTTTCTGTATGTTGAATAAATGGACCTGCAACATCATGTACTACATTTTGAAACCAGGATGGATCTGGAATCAAGTTATTATCACGTTCCGTAGAACTGCATTCACCATGTTGATACCAAAAAACATAATCCAATTAAAAACCAAAAGGTATGAGATGTCCCTCAACATTTCTAACGTGTCCAATGTTCTTAGTGCACATTTTTTACAAGGACATTTTATTGTGCCTTTTGAAACAAATTCAAGATTTGATGTCGCAAATGCTAAAAAAGTATCCACACCGTCTATATATACTGGATTTAAACCAAAACCATTTGGATGTCTACGTTGATTTATCCATATGCGGTCATTTAATAATGACTATTGACGACCTCATTGTTCCATATTTTTCTATAAAATATAAATTAATTACTGGTATTGAATAATTTGTCAGAAAAAACACTTAAGCAAGGATAATTATAGAGTTTACATCAGACACAACTGACACAATATTTTTATTGGGATAGACCTAAAAATTGACCCTTTATGAATTGAACATGTTCAGAATAAAGCAAAACCGGCTACAAATATTGATAATTTTAATATGTTATAAATTTTATATTATTTTAATAATACTAATATTATTGTTTCATATATATTAATTAAATAATAATAACATTATTACATTATTAGTATTTTTTTATAATATTAAAATAATATAAATATCTATATTATGTTACAATTCTCTTTTCATCTGTGTGTTTAACATTCTGTCTCCACATGTAATATTTGCATTCACTTTCACCTCTCTATTGGTGAGTAGGTTGACAATTTAGAAAAAGAATGCAAATATTACATGTGGAGATAAAAGTTTTCTTAAAAACAATACAGAGATGAAAAGATAATTTAGAACGATAATGATCAAGCTAGTTTTTTCTAATTATCTAATTATTACTAATTATTGGTAATTATTGGTAATTATTGGTAATTATTGGTATTTGTTATTAATAATTACTAATTATTACTAATTATTGTTAATTATTTGTAATTATTATTAATTATTGGTAGTCATTCCTAATTATTGGTGATTATTCCTAATTATTGGTAATTATTCATAATTATTGGTAATTATTCCAAATTATTAGTATATATTTACAATTATTGGCAATTATTGGTAAATATTGGCAACTATTGGAAATTATAGGTAAATATTGGTAAATATTGGTAATTATTACTAATTATTACTAATTATTGTTAATTATTACTAATTATTGGTAATTATTGTTAGTTATTACTAATTATTTGTAATTATTGATAATTAGTTGTAATTATTACTAATTATTGGTAATTATTACTAATTATTGGTAATCATTCCTCAATATTGGTAATTATTCTTAAATATTGGTAATTATTCCTAATTATTGGTAATTATTTATAATTATTGATAATTATTCCTAATTAGTGGTAATTATTTCTAATTATGGGTAATTATTCATAATTATTAGTAATAATTCCTAATTATTGGTAGTTATTCCTAATTATTGGTAAATATTGACAATTATTGGTAATTATTAGTTAATATTGGTAAATATTGGTAATTATTGGTAATTATTACTAATTATTGGTAATTGTTGTTATTTATTACTAATTATTGGTAAATATTGGTAATTATTAATAATTATTGGTAATTATTTGTAATTATTCCTAAGTATTGTTAATTATTCCTAATTATTGGTAATTATTGGTAATTATAACTAATTATTGGTAATTATTGGTAATTATTGGTAATTATTCCTAATTATTGGTAATTATTCCTAATTATTGGTAATTATTCCTAGTTATTGGTGATTATTCCTATTTTTGGTAATTATTATTAATTATTGGTAATTATTCCTAATTATTGGTAATTATTCCTATTTATTGGTAATTATTCCTAATTGTTGGTAAATATTGACAATTATTGGTAATTATTTGTAATTATTGGTAAATATTGGTAATTATTGGTAATTATTGGTAATTATTACTAATTATTGGATAATTATTGTTAGTTATTACTAATTATTGGTAATTATTGGTACTGATTACTAATTATTGGTAATTATTGATAATTATTCCTAATTATTGATAATTATTCCTAATTATTGGTAATTATTGGTAACTATTACTATTTATTGGTAATTATTGATAATTATTACTAATTATTGATAATTATTTGTAATTATTGGTAATTATTACTAATTATTCCTAATTATTGGTAATTATACCTAATTATTGGTAATTATTGGTAATTATTATTAATTATTACTAATTATTCCTAATTATTGGTAATTATTCCTGATTATTGGTAATTATTCCAAATTATTGGTAATTATTACTAATTATTGGTAATTATTGGTAATTATTAGTAATTATTGGTAATTATTGGTAATTATTGGTAATTATTCCTAATTATTGGTAATTATTGGTATTTATTGGTAATTTTTGGTAATTTTTGGTAATTATTCCTAATTATTGGTAATTATTCCTAATTATTGGTAATCATTCATAATTATCGGTAATTATTCATAATTATTGGTAATTATTCCTAATTATTTGTAATTATTCCTAATTATTTGTAATTATTCCTCATTATTGGTAATTATTGACAATTATTGGCAATTATTTGTAAATATTGGTAAATATTGGTAATTATTATAAAAATTTGACATTTATTGGCAATTATTGGTAAATATTGGTAAATATTGGTAAATATTGATAATTATTACTAATTATTACTAATTATTACTACTTATTTGTAATTACTGTTAATTATTATTAATTATTTGTAATTATGGGTAATTATTGTTAATTGTTGTTAATTATTACTAATTATTACTATTTAATGTTACTTATTACTAATTATTATTAATTTTTTCGAATTATTACTATTTTTTGAACTATTCCAATTATTACAAATTATATTCTTTTATTACTAATTACATTCATTAACTACAAATTAAATTCATTAACTACTAATTACATTCATTCACTACTAATTACATTCATTAATTACTAATTAATATCATTAATTAAAATTAAAGTTATAAATTACAAATTACAATCACTTAATTATTAAAAAAATTCAATTACTAATAATTAAATCTAACAATTCAAATTTAATACCTTAATACAACATAATTATATCTAATAAGAAATAATAAAAACTAATGTAAAAATATAAAGCAAAAACATTAAATAAATATTAAATTAAAAATACGAAAAAACCTTATACTGGTTTTCGAGCTTTCGATTTGTTGTACTTGTCAGATGATCCCTGTAACCTCCTTGAAATCGAATTGCAAAACAAATTTTACTCAACACATATAAACTAGTAAAAAGTAGTTCAGATTCAGAAAACTTGTCAAGACTGGCTGTATTTACAGGTTAGATTATTTGTGACGGGGTTTACTGCGATGGTATTCCCATCGCAATTGGTATTATTTGCGACGGTCCCGTCACAAATAACCCCATCCAGATTTATCATGGGCGGAAATAAAAGGGATTATTTTTGACGGGGCCCGTCGCAAATAACCCCTGCCGCCAGGTTATTAGCGACGGGAACCGCTTCTCGTCGCAAATAACCTGTTACCGCCCCCGGTTATTTGCGACGAGATGGGGATCCCGTCGCAAATATATTTTGCGCGATTTGGCACACATTCACGCCAAACCATTTGCGATGGGTCAGAATATCTCGTCGCAAATAACTCTTTATTTGTGACGGAGATAATGCCTCGTCGCAAATAACCCGTCCCTAATTCCACTTTTTCTTGTAGTGGAACATCGATCACACCCGCTTCATTCTTTAAAGGTCCCTTCATTATCTTCATTTAGTTTGGTTTCATCAATCCCCATAGAAACCAAATCGTACCCACCCTGCATCACGGCCCGCCATCACCAAAAGGAGGGAAGGGTTAGAAAAATGCCAAGCCATTCCTTAATTATGTTGAAGGAGAGATAATGACCCCCCGAAACCCGCCTTCAATAGGTCCTGGAGTGGCGACCAGCGCCAAGGGGATATAATTTCACACAAAATGGAAGGCATTACCCTTTTTATTTTTATAGTATCGGGTGATAAGACAACAACCTCAATAATACCGAAGGTGAAAGTAAAGATAATCCCAAATGTAAACCATTTACATATGATTGTTCAAAAGTAAAAGATATAAGACACAAAACTACAAAGGTAATGTACCAAGAAAAAAAGTAAAACGACAACAACAACTACCCAATGGTCCGCACTAGTACGGTCCCGCACGATCCCTAAAGTCCTCTTGGAAACCTGAAAATAGTTTTATATACGTATGGGTGAGCATACAAGTACACTCAGTAGGGAAAACCGAAGACACTCATGCACAGGTAGAGAGGCATTCTAATTCCCTCTGAGAAAGGAAAAAAACCAAAGCACCTAGCAAGGAAAATCTATCCACCCAAGTTTCAACAAGGCACACTCCCCAAATAACTCAAGGAAATTAAGGTATAGTAATAGCACATCGTTGTTTGGGTACCCCGTGCCACTTTTCCACTAGTTATTGAAGACATACTATGCATCGATCCAATCCCGCCATTATCACCACAGTCCCACTGCCAATCCCCACCCACACACACCTGGGCCACAACATCACTGCATTCCCACTACCAAACCCCGCCCGCACACACCTGGGCCATAACCACTATCCAACCCGCAGACACCTGAGCCACAACCACCATGTGTAACCACGCCCGCAAACACCTGGGTAAGAACAACTACTGCCATGCCCGAAGTCACCTGGGCCTCATCCCGAAGACACTTGGGAAACAACCTGCCGGAAAACACCAGGGCCAACCACCACAACTAACCTACCCAAATATTCTTGGGGTAATAATGGACTTCAGGCCATCACAACCTGCCCGAAGAGTCTTGGGATAATTGGGAAAGGGGGCAGAATGGACCTAATAACTAGCCACTCATAGGAGTGTTGGGAAAAACACCCTCCCCATAAAATGGGGTGTTCGTCACTAAGTGCTCAACTTGGGTGGGGCGTGAATAAAAAACACAAGAACTACAATTATATATATATAGGTAACAAGTACTCAACCCAACCTAGGGTTCCACACCTGACCTGATCATGAAAAGCCTGGTCACTACTCATAGAAATCATACTACTCGCAACTGAGTCACAACACATTCCTAGAGTCAATTTCCCTATTAACAAATTCTTGTTTCCATGTTCAAGTGATCATGTTAAATAAAATTCTTCAGTACTGGGAAACTATCAGGCACAAGCACAAGCCTATGGGAAAAAGTAACAGCCAATAGAAATTTAAACATTCACACCAAGTTCTATTGAAAATTTACATAAAAGTGAGATCCCACTAGGTTTGGGAACCAAATAATGCTTCAAGATATAGCCCCCAAATCCCCAGAACTATGGATTAAATGGTTTCGCAAGAAAAGAGGATTCCACCCCAAATTCGTGATATAAGCAGAGAAACCACAACCCCAGTGTCACAACTAGCAACTGTGCCACATCATAGGATCCCATCATCACCCACATATCCCCAGAAATCTAAGCACGTGATAGAAAACAACCAGTCCACTACCACCAACACAAATCATTCCCTTGTAGGTATTTTAAAATTTAAAAGATTTAACACACTTGATGGTTTCAATTTCACTGGGCTTCAACCGGGGCTATCATAGAAAAGGGTTGATCCTGTTGCTTCCAATTTATTTAATCGACTATATGTAATTAAGAAATTCCATGTTACATTTATTTATACATCCCAGACCACCTAGGTTCATTAGTTCACAGGGAAAGACCACCAACATCCATGATTTTCAGTTAGCATAGACTCGTATAATTCACTCCACACACCTACATAAAAGAGTACAACAGTACATCAATCACACCCCTTTCATTCATCAAAGGTCCATTACTTATCTTCTCTTAGTTTGGTTTCATCAATCCCAACATAAACAAAATCATACCCACCCCGCATGATACACAAAAAGGAGAGGTGAAGGAAAACCCTACATGATAGATCAAAAATTGATGTATTTCTTCATGTGCCAGGAATAGGGGATGTGCGGCTTGAAGGGGAGGAAATTTGTGGACTTGAATATATGCAGAAGGTTTCAGTAGAGGAACACCCCAAGGCACGGGAATAAGGAATAAATTAAACCTAGAAGAAAATGAGAACTCTAGAGGGATATATAAAGAGGCAATCAGGATATGAAATTTTGAACGCCTGAAAAAACAGATCGTGGTTTCCTATGTGGTTTGGGAGGTTACTCATGATGATACTAAGTTGTTATTTAATATACCCCATCGGAGATATTTCTAGAGATTTTTAGGAGTCAATTCTAGGCTTTAAATGACTTTAAAAAGGGTATTAAGATTAATTCAAGTCAAAAGATACGTTACAGGAGCAGAAAAGTCGGGTACTAGAAAAATAATGAGAGGCTAGGAGAGGGGAAACAGTGCTACCGTCACGGTGTCACCCTCATAGTTCCACCGTCACAGCGCCACCGTCACAGTGCCCCTGTGACAGGTGCCACCATGACTAGTTCGACAGTCACGGTGACACCGTGACCGGTGCCACCGTCCAGGTCGAGCCGTGTTTTCGGTAAAGTAATGACCAAAGGGGTCCAGGCCATTACATTATTTGTAAGACAATGAAATAAGAGGACGTGAAAATCCTAGGCCCAATGTTCATGGGATAAATGTTTGAAATATATTAAACATATTAAATAGGATGCATGCATGGTTTTCCTAAAAAAGTGGATGAACATATAAATAGTATCATTGATAAGAAATTTAAGGGAACCATTGAGTTTAGAATGGTGGTCTTACCCACGGAGTGAATTGACAATAGTCACCATGTGTTTTCTAATAGAAATGTTTTCCTTGGAGTAAAATGAATATAGTAATTTAATAAAAAAAATTAAATACAAAAACACCAATTTTTTTATATAAATATATGATTATGGAAAATTCACAAAGTTATCCATCTAACCCAAGGAATTGGGAAATATCTGTTGGAGTGTAGGAGGTTACCATGTTGGAAGATGATGACATATTGATAATCAACGCACATCTGATTCGACGTATCGCACCAATGAAAATGGTGTGATATTCATTATTTCTAAAATGTAAAATAGAATTTTGATAGGGTGTGTGTTTAAATTTTTTATTCCCCATTTTTAATTTATGTGAATAATGAAAATCAGTCGAATGCCCAATTTATTTTTGAATTAATCAGATTTCATGAAGGGTATGATTTTGAGGAAATTTTTTATGAAGAGATTATGGTTGTAAATATTTTTGTTTTTTATCTTATGAATAAAAATTTAGAACAATAGAGACATTGATCACAGTTATTTCCTCTTTTTTATTATTTTTCATTTCTTCCCTTGGTTCTACATTTCACCATAGGTGTTCTTCATATGCCCTGAGGTTTGATGAATCCTGATTGAGTGATCATTGTGTAGAAATGATATGATGACATAGGTTTGAGATCAGAATGATATGAAAGAGGATTTATGGTGGTTGTGGTATCGAATTGGATAATTGTTGATTCTTGATAACTGATTCTTCATTATTCATCAGCTAGTAATCAATTTTTTTGATTTGATTCGTTTTTTCCACAGATCTAATTATGAAATTCATTGATTCTATGATGGCATAGAAAAATGACGGTGGATATCGATTTTCACAGTTTTGTGGTTGACTAATCAGTTGTCTAAGGATTGTTCAATGCCTAAAGAGGAAGATCTAAAATATATAGAACATCCCAAAAAACAGGACATTTAATCTGATATTAGATGGCATGTGGGGGCCCCTGAGTAGTGTCTAGGGTTTCATGTAAGAGATAAGAATCATACATCATGTCAGCTAACCTGTATGGATAATGGTTCCTCCCTAGATACTCTGTATGCACTTGGGAAGTAAACATGGATAGGAAAGAGTAAAATGGGTTTCTATAGAGTGTGTACTCCCCCACACTAGCACGTGGTTTACAAAGTACACAGGCTAAGACATGTCATAGTACAAAAACATGGGTACATCAACCATAGTCATATACTAGACCATGGGTATTGTAAAAAGAATTTATATATTGTGTTTACTACTAAAAAGACAGGTTTTAATGACAAGGGTCATTTACACGGGCAAGATAGGGTTTACAGTATATGGC
Source organism: Viscum album (assembly GCA_963277665.1). NCBI lineage: Eukaryota > Viridiplantae > Streptophyta > Magnoliopsida > Santalales > Viscaceae > Viscum > Viscum album. The sequence continues at coordinate 1,655,884,085 of OY728126.1, read as the reverse complement.
ATTTAACCCATATAAATGTCGTGTATACTTACCATGAGAACTCTAGGATCATTTTATTCTAATATTGGACCAACATAGGATGAGTTTGTTCACATGGTCTGTTTCAATGAGGGTACAATGCAGAATTACATACATGTCACTCGATTGTGATCCCATCATGATTTTGAGTCTCAGATTGAGTTGTTGTGTCCTTCTATGAAACTAGAGTGTGATCCTCTTTCATTATTTGTTCTATAGTTGGATTTTATGGAATCAGTGTGACCTCACTTAATTTGGTTTTGAACATCCATCTTTCATTTTGCTTCATTACATTTGGTGGAATGATTGATGTATGATCCCCTATACAACAGTTTAATCAAAAAATGGGTTCATGGTGTACCCCATTATTTTTGGGAATCCCCCTATATCCATGTATTAGATTAATAAAAGACACATGTGTTCTCTTTGGTTGGATCTGAATGATATTAACCTTTTCATCAATTGCCTATGATGATATCGTGGCTCTAGGAGTGTGTTATCCTTGAAGGGGAATTGATTCGTGCAGAATATTGTATCTGATAGTTTGTAGTGACTACCTTATAGATTGGTCACTTTCTATAGTATATATCTTCATTCTATTTTACATAGATCACTATATCTTTTATTAAGATATGAGAATTTTGGGTGCCTAACTATGTATTTTTATACTCACCCCTCAATATGATTTTATCACATGTTTTGTGTCTTCTATATATGATGATTGTTTTAATGCTGTCCTTGAAGGACATGAATTTGGTGGATCAAAAATATAGTGTCACTACCAAGATTTTTATCAATGTCATGATCTTCTAATTAGACATTACCCATGGAGAGGGCATGACTATTTGTAGTTTTGGGTTGGGCATTTCAATATCCCCTTTTCCAATTTTCAACATTGTACTATCATACTCAATTATGGGATCATATATTTATCCATCCATTGTTTGTTTAGTATTACAATTCATTTTAGTGTGGTCATGGAGATTTTTTAATATGTTCATATAATTTTGGATAATTCCTCTCATTGGTGGGATATTACTACATGGTTCTAGTCTACTGCACCCTACCTATTGGATGCAGGTTTGGTGTAGTCTTTGGTTGGACCTCTTTGGGTGTAGTCCTGACATTATCCACCTATAATATCACATGGATATCTATTTTTCTCAATTATTATCTATTGAATTGGTTCTGAAACACATCATTCGTTTTTCATTATGTTTTTTATGATTTCATTATATTTATCCTACCAAATTTCCTTATGATATTTTAATATTCATAAAAGATTCAGATCATAAATACAATTGTTATGATTAATTATACATTATCCAGAACACTAATGTCATTCCACACATACCAAATTATTTTACTAAGGTTAAATAATGAAGTTATACCATGAAATGTAATATAAATTCATTGAAATTAATAATTTTTATCATTATATGTGGCTAATGAATTGACCAGAAATGATATAGTTCATCGTGTAGCTACATATTTTCATTACGAAATATGTTCCAAAACCTAATCCACTAAATATTATAAAATTACAATTTTAATATAACCAAGTTTTGTGGAATGGATATCTATATGATAATTAACCATTCAATGAATCATGTCATGACACTATATTTTTCAAAACAAGGCTCACATGGGGAAAAAATTCACCAAAATTCAGTATTGGTGTTATTATTTTTGACATTATGTGGTCTCTTATAATTTATATATATATATATATAACATAATTAATCCCCTAATAAAGTTTCGTTTTACATGGTTAATCCTTTCAGAAAGACCATGAAACAAAAAAAATACATCCATGATGGTGATAAATGTTATTCCATGTTGTTGTAATATAAAATAGAAAATCTCATAGTAAAAACACATAATAGTCTAAAATAACCATTAAAAAATAGTTGTGGTGTGAGGCTCGAGATTATTGGATGAATGTCGCATATTATTTTACCAAAATAAAACATATGTAGTTTTATTAATGGAATTATGAATGACATCATAGGATGAATGAATCTTAATATCACTAGTGTTGTCCATGGTTTTTTAAATTTTATGGACCTTCGCATTCAATGATAGAAAAATTTCATTAGGATATAAAATATATATTGATGATAGAACTATATTTAACCATTTAAAATATCCTAATATTACTCCATCCCTGGTATGCTGCATTATAATTAATGTAAACCGTCATTTTTAGTAAAATTTAATCTCAAAAAGTCTCCAAATTTTTTTACAATATCAAGTACTAGAATATAAATTCAGATAAATTATTTTGATGAACTATGAAGTATAAATTCCAATGATGTTGATCAGTCTACATTAATATTCTTCATGTTCCTCAAACTATGCACCGAGTGTGAAAATAATTAATATCAAAACCCAAACCAATAATCTACAAATATACTATTTAGGACATTTTATTGGTGATATTTAATTATGAATAAATTTAAAAATTAAAATCTTTAAATAATCATGTTACATCAATATTTAGTTCCCCATACAGAAAATTGAAAAATAATTGTTGTTCAAAATCAAAAATGAAAATCATGGATCCAAGGATTCTTCATATTAATTAAATGATACAAATAGGTCTAAAAAACTATTTATACATGAAGAAATATAGTATGATATATTTTATAAGGAAAAAAAATCCTCAGATATCCAAAATCAATTGAAAATAAAATAAAATTAGGAAATACATGATATTTGAATATCATGACAGTTACATATCAAAATAAAGTGGTACTAAGATCATATTTCAATCAAAACATTACACCATTATATAATATGATATGATATAAAATCAAAAAAAAGTGAATTACTAAACCTCAATAATTTCTAATATTCTATCCATTGTTATTTAGTATATAAGATAAATTTATGTCTGAAGATATGCCATATGTGACTTGTTTAACATTTAAAATGAAATCCCAAATGAATTCAATAATGTAAAACTGTCACCCAATACAATATTGTATTCATATATGTAAATAAATAATATTCAAATGGACATTTAAAATTATTTTGAATTGTATCATTTTACGTTTTTCTAAGTGCATGAAATATTAATTTGATTTCGACCAATATAGGTATAATTAAAATATATTACATCAATTATCTTGTTGAAAATAATAAAATAAAAAAAATTCAAAATGAAATTATATAAATACTAAAGAATAATGTTATTTTATTATCCAAAATCAAGAATAGTTGAAATATTACATTACTCGATTGTGATAATTTTCTGAATTAATACTAAATTTTTGTATAATAATCACTAGTAAATTAATCATGAATTTATTAATGGACTCTAATATTCCCAAATGATATGTCAATTTTATAAATGAACATTATAATATAATTCCATGATTTATTGCCAAAATTAACAATTATAGGAGTTTGAATATCGATCCATCCCCTGAAATTCCCAATTGATAGGAAAAATTTATTAATATACTTTGTATATTTATATATAAATATAAAATGTATTTTTTACTTTTTAAAATATTTTAATATTCAATATTAACAAGATTATGTTCCATAAATGTTAATAAAACATTATTATCATGAAAAGGAATATTTTATATTTATGTATTCAACGTTTAATGTATAAATAAGTGTGATCATAGAAAATTATCCTTCATGTTCATGAATTAATAAACATAAAGAAACACTATAATTTAAAAAAAAACAAGTAATATTAATTTTTATGAAATGAGTAGTTGATATTATTCATTTCAAAAATAGAATTATTTTCTCTGTATATAAACTTGACATTAAAAACAAAATAATTTTAATAGAACCCATATAAAATATTAGAATAAAGAAAAATGGGTATAAATGTGTAGGGATGTTCAATGAATGTTTAATATATTTGGGTTTATAAGGGTATTACATCACAACACTACAAAATCTACATTTAACATCACTATAATATTCCATTATCAGTGCTAAAAAAAGATTATGATAATCGAAGCACAGTTAAAAAAAATTACATCACTATTTTTAGTGCTATTAGATTAATATATTTATTTTTATGTAGTCCCATTTTGTATATATATATTTATATATATGCAGATATATACGTTTATATATTAATAAATATAGATTATATGTAAATATGTTTAATTAAATATTTATAATATTTTATTTTTATGTGGGAATATATTAAAAATATTTATATGTTGTTATATAATTGAATATGACAATATTTATAGAAAAAAAGATAAAATCCATAATATAAATATAAATTTAATCCATCACAAAAAAAATAGTCCCCACTAGAAATAGTAAAAATGTCCTCTATAAATGAGGCATGAAATTTGTCAAAGGATTACAAATTGGGGTACCCAGACTAAAAATTCGGTTTTGGAGGCTTTATAATACATTTTTTGCCATAAAAAACGTGAAAAATATTTACCTATGTTTTTATGTTTGTATAACTCATCACAATAATCTATTGAATATGTTTTAGAGCCCAAACGGACACCCGAGTCCAATGTTATGGTCGTTTGAAATTTGAGATCCATTTTCAGCTTATTTTAGATATTTTGTAATTTATTTTATTTTTAAATCTTAAAATTGATATCAAATGAATATTAAATAGAATTAATAATACAATTATTTGTTAAAAATATTTTTAAATTATTGTATATGCCATTTTAACTAAATATCTTATATATTAAGTTTAAATTTCTCTTTACAATATCTAAAACATACATAACAAAATGTATATTATAATTATATATATATTTTTTTATATATTAATAAATAATTTTTAATGAAACATTATATTTTTATGAATTATACCTTTATCAGTGCCGGTAAAAAACCTCTAATAAGGAGGGTCATTATCAGCATTACTTTTCATGCACTGTTAAAAGAACACATTTATTATCACAAGTAAATATTAATTGAAAAATTCCCCCTTTAACAACATATTCAATTAATGTTGTTATAGACCCCCATTAACATTTCTTTTTTAGTATAGATAAAGGGGGTATATAATATTGTTTTTTGCTAGAACTCTGAAAGCTCATGTATTGGATAAACCCAGTTTTGTATTGTTGTCCTGAGTGTAATACAACTAATATTTTTATGGGATAATATTTTATGAAACAATATCTATAATAAATCATTTCAAACAAATACATGAGATACCCCCACATTAATGATGTCAAATCATTAATTTTTTAATATCATGATGAACCCCCAAATATCACTATGTAAACTAACCTTTCAAAAATATATTTTTTTTCCCAAAATTATTACTTCATGAATATTATTAAACACAAAATTATTGACCTTCCCCCACCCACCCAATGGATATTTTAAAATCATAATATAGTTCATATTCCCCTTCCCATTCATAGAACATAAACATCTTCTTAAAATGGAAAAAATAGTAAGGGTTTATTTTTACCAAATCAATGGTACAAAATTCCAATTGTTATTTAAGTAATATACCTTCCACCAATTAATTTGTATATCATATAATGTTTTTTATCTTGTATAGTCATTTATCATGTATGATATTGTAAACCTATGCCTACATCTGATGTGCCATTGAAAAAAAACACCAATACTGTTGTTCTTCCATACTTCCATTTCAATGATTAACTATATGTTTTATCATTCATTAATCACTATAAACTATAAGAATCACTACATAAGGGTGTTCATCACAACATAGATAGTAATATTATAAAATAATTTGATATCGAAGATGAGAATACAAACCTTACTAAATAGTTTTAAGAAATACTATTCTAAAATTGTTTATCTCACATGATATAAAACTACAAGAAATACTTTTTTATAAAAAAATTAAGAATCACGACTCATATATCAAGGATGATAATTACCAATAATAATAAATTGTGTTAAATTATATAATATCACCACATCTTTTCCATTACCATCAATTTAACCTACATGGTGTGCACATGAATAATATATTTAATCTAAATTCTTAATTTAAAAATTAATATTTTTATTATATAGATGAATAAATTTATACTACATATTGTACCTTTATTAAATTGACTATAATTAATTTATTCACTTATAATGTATTATTTTTGTTCCATTGTCACATGGAAGTAAAATATTTGATACCCCATCAAAATAACATAGAATTGGTTCCCGTATCTACATATGTAGAAACACATAATTAGGATCAATCACAACAACCACACAATGAGTGTATAACCATATTTTGGTTATAAGAATATATAAGTCTCTAATGGTGATAAAAATATTGTAATCTGTGATTCATGTCTTGGAATTGAATATATATATATATATATATATATATATTTCTGATTCATCAATTTATGAGTCAATTATTTATGTTAAAAGTCTCCAAGGTCTATATATATTATAAGATATAACCTTTAAGCATAAGAACTAATAAATTATACCTCAACACATTCCCAAATAGATTTTCACAGCAGAGAAAACCTCATTCCACATAGTTTTTATTCAATAAATGTAATAAAACTTACGTTTTCAAATATTTATTTATAGTGTATCATAAAAAAAATGCATTCACATATATATAGAAAATAAAATGTATCATTAATGACATTAAATTTATTTTCTAATTTTGACATGATCTAATGAACACCTTATCATTAATTACACTAGATTTTAACCTACATATACATAATGGATTTACAAGAAACAAAGAAAGACTCTATTTGTTTCCTTGGTAGATTTATATTATAGAGATTTTTTAATTGTAAATTTAAATGTAAAATATAGTTACCACCATAGATGAAATTATATATATAATTAATGTTCACAATGTGTATTTGATTTTATTTTAATCACTACCATTTTGGAAAAAATTACCTATTCCCAAGATTCAATGTTTTCACCCATATATGTGTTCCGTTGTTGTAACTGACCGATGCATATAAATATAACATTAAAAATGATTTAAAAAATATGCCTTAAACATTTATGATATTATTAGACTAGATAAAAAACCAATTATAGGATGTGTGTGCATACCATCCACATAATTTAGATGTGATAAAATCAATTTAGATCTAAATCATTAGATTTACAAATTAGTGATCCATTTGGGAAATTCATTACAATTAAAAAATACAAAATATTAATTAATATTTTTATTATATAATATGAATGTTTCTAATTTATTATATTTTCAATTCGTATAAAAAACATAAATTCCAATGGAAATTATCTAAACATTATATTATAATCAAAAAACAATGGGTTTACTATATTGGAGAATGGTGCCCTGATATCAAAAAACTACCATGTTCTAATCTCATAAACATACACTATCATTTCATATAATGTTCCAAAAGATAAAAAAACTATTCCCGCCAACCATAACCAAAATTTAAAACCAGTAGATACTCTATATAATGGTGAAATGTTTTATTATAGACAGCGTTATCCTAAAATGATATTTTACCAAATAAAACAAGTAATATATGTAGCCAATATGTAGATTCCCTATGAATAGTAATGATGGGGAGGGATTCCCCCATAAATTTATAATAAAATTTATTCATTCAATCAAATATTATTTAAAATTCATTCCATTAATATCTATATTAGTAATAAGGATTCATAATAAAGTATGTTTTTTTGTATGTGTAACTAAGTAAATCCCATATAAAACAACTATTTTCCTACATTCACACTACCTATGAAACAAAAAAATACTATAAGAGATTTTTGTTCTTGATACTACATCACAGTCTATAAAAAAATGTACATAGAGTTATAATAAAATACTATAGCTATACTATAGTTTTTTAGCATTCCATTTAATTATCTTAGAGTGTTTAACATTTTCAATAATCTTTAATTAATATTTTTCATATATACTATTATGAATTCTCTATCATTAATCTATGTATTTTATTGTGATGTGTTTGTTCTATCCCATTAAAAAAAGTATCCCACTAAAAAGGCATCAATCCAAATTATAATGAAATCATCCAAAAAAGATCACCACAAGGGTCATGGATGATGAGCTTTGATGGTGACACCTCACATAGTAAAAAATACATTATATAATATAATTTTGATGTCCATAATAAAGAATAATTTTAGATTCTGAAAACATATCCTCTAGATGTTTCAACAAACTAAAATAATGTTCTTTTCCAATTTAATAAATCTCCAATTATATCATTTTTATCATATCTAGATTATGGTTTTTTTCTATAATGATCCAGATATTGATGATGCTAATGTAAAAAATCATATTAACATAGAATGGTTATTTTTTTTGGGAAATTTTAATATTTCAAGGATTCCCATATATTTTAAAATTAAGATGGTGACTCTTGATTTTTTGGCAGAAACTATATATGTTGATATTGATGATCCAAATGGGAATAATGAAATGTTCCTTTCATTATGGTATGCATGTTATCCTAATACCGTATTCATATATTCTATATAAGTTATCCAATGTGGTAAATTTCCAATGAATCTAAGAGATATGGGGTATACTAAAATATTATCCTATATATAATTATGTATGATTATCCACCTCAAAGACTTTTGATCTTACAACTAATTTAAGGAAATATGTATTTTATAACTTGTTCCAAAAATTATAGTTTATATTATTTCACATTCAATTAGATTAAAATGAATCATATTTTTCTTAGGATTCATCATGATATATATTCTCTTTATTTCCTTCAATTTATTTTATATTTGAATAAAGATATATATTTAAAATGAAAAATTTATAGGGACCACATTATATATTAATTATATTTTTAGAATATATTTCACTGTTTTTCAAAGTATATAATGAATATATAATATTTTTGTTGATATTAATATATTAAGGAATATGGTTGGGAGTATTGTTTTGATATTTACAATATAGATAAAATAGATGATAATTCTTGGAGTGAGAATGAAATTTATCTTGTCATGATAAAATAATAACTTTACATAAAAAAAATTGAGTTCCCTTATGAAAAATGGTGATCTATAAGAAATGTCTAAAATGAAGTGATAAATGTTATTAGAATAATTTTTTTATAACAAAATTAAATTTATTTTCAATTATTCATTATAGAGCACCCTTATGATTTTTGAAAATATGATTTCATTATTGATTCCATAAGCGGTTTTGTCAGGATTTTTTTAGGCTATTATTACCAGAAAGTGAAGGGATTTCAAAATAGATGAGGAGTTATCCAAGGACTATTGTTGAAATATATATTAATGAAAAAATTAGATTTAGTGATGTTTATTTAAACGAGTACATTGAAACATTATTTCCAATATGATACTATATTATGGATGGTTACATTGAGGAATCATAAAGGTATGTTTTCCAAAATAAAGATAATTCTTTCTACATAAAGGTAATTTGCGAACTGTGTAATGGTACATTGAGACAATAATTACTCATATAGGGGGTAATAATATTAATTTTTAAGGGCAACTCATGGAATATTAAATGTGAATTTGAACACATTTATATAATGATGATCATATGAATTGGGTCCATAAGATGAGATTTTGAACTATCTCCATTTTATGGGGTTTTGTACATAATTTTATTTAACACTGTCTCTATCTGACAAATATTCTATAGACATGACAAATAGTCAATAAAATAGGCTAAAATTTTATTTCCATTCAGAACATTGAATTTTTGAACACAAAAAATTAGTGTTACAAAAAAATTGACTGATTTGAATGGAATAAATTAATCAAATAAATGGAATAAAATGAATGATCCATTTCATTCAATTGTTAATACAGAAAAAAAGTGAATAGACAAACCATTACATATATTTTTAGATTATTTCTTCTTATGTTACCAAATATCATAATGTATTATTTGTATGATTCCCAATATGTAGTTGAAAAGTTTAATAGACTCTAAATGTGTGTTCAATCTTATAATATCTAAAGTGTATTATGAATTAAATTTAATATATTAAATTATTATGATGAAGAATACAGATATTTAGAAATTCATTATGACATATGTGTAAACATATAGAAATTATAAGTGAATGTTTTTCAAATAAATAAAACATGGGTATCATTATAATTTTATTTGGTAGTTTTAATTTGGGACGATCTGTTATCAAAGCGATATCATGATTCTTTTATATGGATTTTTGAAGCATTGAATATGCAAGTTGTTTTAAGAATAATATTAAAGTAAACAATTATGGTTTTAAATTTAAATATAATGGTTTATAAATGAACATAAATAAATCAAAAAATATGGATAGAGAAATCATAGGTATATTAGTATAATGAATAAGGCAATTTTTTAAAATAGTTAGGTCAGATATAAGATTCTGTATGAAACCATCATAGAGAGGTTTTTGATTAATTTTTGTTAGACTAATGTTTCTATGAAATGGTATCACATATAATTTTGATATGTTTCTAGATATATTTCCTCAAAAATAATTTGATATGTGATTTCAACAAAGTTATTGTTTTAAATTCATCATCCTAATTACTAAATAGTTATCTAACCATGATCTTTTAAGACCATATAATGAAGATGCAGAGAATATATTCTCGGTTTCAATGAACATATGAAGGATTACATAAATCTATATACCCAATATATAGAGTAAAATCACAATGAATATTTCAGAATAATGTTTATATTTGATTATTTAATAGTATTTACAGACAAAAAAATCATCATTAAATGAATATATAAGTGATGTTATGTTCAAATAACATTATAATGTTTTTATAATGTTTTTCATTTCTTTTATAATGTGATCAACCTTAAATGTTTAAATATTCATGTTTGAATATAATTATTATTGAATATGTAAGGATGATTTTGAATTTAAATCTTAAATCCATGAATATTTCAATTTGATTGAGGAGTGTTCCTGTGAAATAAAAAATATGATGATGATTGAAATTATTGTTTCTACTAGGAAGGAATATATATTTGAGTCATAATATTTTTTTGGAATAAAACCTATATAAATGGGAAATTTATACCACAATATATATATTTAACACATTTCATATGTGTGGATGAGAGGAATAACTAAATTATATATCCCATAATAACATGTCGGCCCCAAAGCATGGGAGAAATTCATATTTGGGTTGATATTTGGGTTGATGGTGTTATAGATGATTCCTGGGTACATATACGATAAAAATTATAATACTACATAATTTTAGGAAATAACTGAATGAATGTATATTTAGAAGTAAAATATGTGATTTTTCAATTAACAATTTGTTTTTCCTATAAATGATTATCTAACAGACAATGTGTAGAAAAAGTGGTCAAACAGACTATATCCAAAAAATATATATTGGTTTAATATTTTAGGAATAATAATTTTTTTATGATTAATAGTGATCTTATAATCTATTCAAAAATGTATAATAATTAGAAAAACATTAACATATGGAATGATCTAAATGATCGATTCCATTGATGATTGTTGAGAGTAATCCTAGGAAAAGGAAGAAGATTGCATGTTGTTGACTCACTATTGTAAAAGTAACAAGAAATATATTTGAATAGATATCATATTAGAATTTTAATATCAAAATAATGTAAAATTAATAAAAATCCTATCATGGTGTTTCAAAATACATTTATAAGAGGGTGAAGACTACTTCAGAGGTAGTATTAATAACCAGTTTTGAGTTATAAGTTAGAAAATGTCATCCCTAGACAAATGATAAAATATTGATTCTATTGAAGTCTTAATTTACATTAAATCACACAAGGATAATGATTTTTCCCTATACATGATAATATATATGTAATCTGATTATATATTAGAATATATGTAATATTCATTACATATATTCAGAAATGATTGAATAATCATTTTGAGTAGTGATGCATGTTAAAGTATCATGCAACATTTATTAAATTCATTTAGATACATTAATATTATATGAATAAGTGAATAAGTGAATAAAGATATTAATTGGTCAATAGGGTAATTGAAAAAACATTATAAATGGATCCTAATTTATTTACATGTAATCATCCACTCTTAGATCATTATATATCTCAGAGATGTCATCTCAGAAAATAACCCATCATTTTCTTAATAGCTTATTTGAATATATATTGTATAATTATACTCATTATAACTATTATTTAATAAGTATGGTACTTTTCATATTTACAAATAGGATTTTTGGGAAATTAGAAAATCATAATGTTTCATTAATTTCATTCCACTCACTTTTATATCACTCTTGATTTGTTCTATCAAACACATATCATTTCATTAGTATAATTCTTAAGGAATTCTTAATTTCCTGATTTTTTTATGAGTTAAATATTATTAGTATATTAATCATATTTTAGATATTTATTTATATTATTTTTTGTAAAATATTTTATATATATTTAGAGAATTAGATCCCTGATCATGAATATAACACCCTAATATTTCATGATATTCTTTTTTTATTTAACTTCATCGCTAACATTGATCGTAAAAATTTATTAAATATAATTATTTTAATATAATTAACTCATAGATGATAGAAATTGTGTGAATAAATGAGATTATATAAATAATGAGAATTTAGATTATAAAGGTTAATAAAATTATTTCATTAGTGAATAATTAATTACAAAGGAAAAGTAATTGAACATAAAGGATGAATTGTTATAAAAACTAATTTTATGCCACAAATCTCTTTTTATATTAATAAATAAAATTGAAAAATATTTTTCAATGATATATATTAATTTTATATATTTTATATATTTATAAAATATTTCAACATTCATCCAAATAAAATTTAGGGATAGAAGATCATAAATTTTCCAATATTACTTGTAAAAATGCTATATTTTCAAATTTATTTTTAAAAAAATTAATGGAGATATTATTTTTTAATTTATTTTTTAAAATTTTATATTTTAAATTTTACAAAATAAACATTATTCATTAATGGGTAATATCAAAAGGTTATTTGGATAAATTTATTTTATATTTTTTGATAAGTTTCAATTTTTATAGAATAGTAATATGGCCTTTCAGATAAAAATTTGTGGACAAAGAATATTAAGGTGGTCATTAGAAAAATAAATACACCTATTATATTATAAATAAAATATATTTATCTTTTAAATGAAATTATGTAATAATATGATCATTTGAAATGAAAAATATGATTTAATAATGATATATAAAATCTTTTTTTTGCGAACAAAAAGTTTAGTTAAAATTTTATAATTAAATTAATTATATAAAATTAAATTATTTTGATTAATTAAATGTGGAAATTATTATTTGTGTTCAATAATAATTATACGATAATTTTATGAGACCTTATTATTTTTTTAATATTTTTTTCAAAATATTTATAATATTTAAATTCGTATTTTTATAAGTAACAATGATTTTGTTTACAAATTTAATTCCACACATATAAATTTTTTTTCGTTAAATAGAGAATTTTTTTTAATTATAAATGTAAAATAATTGGTTGGTGATTTCCTTGTATTTTTATAAAAAACATGATTTTTTTGAATAGTGAAATACATTAATTTTGGGTATAAATTCATTATAAAATTACCACACTATTCATTATATCATTGTTTATTTAATCCCCATAGTCTAAAAATAGAATCACATGGTTTATAATATTTTGTATTTGTGATATATATATTAATATTTTTTTAAAAAATAGCAATCAAATTTAATAAATATTCAAAAAACACACTTCTCCTTGACTATTAATAACACCCCACACCACCTATACATCACACATAACCAAAGCCTTGAATCATGCCTAATTTGTAACAAATAACTCTAAAAATACTCTCCTCATGTTATTGTCTTTATATTTACAACAAAAATACCATTTAAATGTTTTTAATGAGGTTTTTAAGGAGAAGAATCCATGAGGTAAAATGCATAATCCTTCCCTTCAATTTTCTTTTATTTTGCATATCACTTTTTATAATTCAATCACATATTATGACCAAACATCAATGAAAAATCCCTTATATAAAATATAGATTAATTTTTTTATGTAAATGGAAAATTAACCATCATGGTTTTCTACTCTTCCATTATTTATTCCAAAAATGAAAATGTCATCTCTAAGGTGTTGATTTATCGCCTTTATGGATGAAAAGTTTTTGTTATTCCATTCCGCATACAATCATTTTCATTACAAAATTTTTATGGTTAAAAAATAAATTCAAATGTATATTAAATTTTATTTAATGTTATTTTACAATACTAGAATCAAATTATAAATTCTTAAAAAAACAATAGTGTGATGATCGAAATAACCAAAATAAACCAAATAGTTATCACTAATGTTTTACTTATTATATATCTTTATAAAATTTAAATTAATTATCTTTATTTCTATTTTATATTATTCATGATAATTATTAACATTTAATTTCAATTAATTGAATATTGTTATCAATTAATATGATTTTTTATAATTATATACAGTTAAGTTGAACTTTAAACCATGGAAATTAACACTCTCAATTGATTAAATAGTATTTTATAACTCATTGAAAAGGACCTAAATTAATGTAATAAAATTATAATAAAAAAATTCATAAAATGTTTTTTATTATTTAATTAATTTATTTAATCATATCATCAAGGAAATTAATATCATGTAGTGAACACATTATGACATAAGATAAGGGTTTCTTATCTCAACGTTCTTTTTATAACATATTCTATATTCACAATTTTTTATTTTGGGTGGTGTATCTATAAAATCCTTTTATGTATAATATCATTAATATAATAATATTAATATTAATACACAATTAAATTTAGGATTAATATATTTTTCGTTTATACGGATTGAATATTTGAAATTTGGTAAGGTGTTCACTTTGAACATATATTTGTCATTCCTGTTATGTCTTCTCTCTCATTACAACAATTAAATTATTATTTATATATATATACTTATTTTAATGTTTATATGTTCAATAATCATCTACCCATATCAATTGATCATTATATTATGGGAGAAATTGGTGTTTTATAAGGTTTTAATTTCAATTATTCATGTTATGCATGCTCCATTAAAGGGAACATCCCAATTTATTACCCATATTCAAGAACAGTACATAATATTTTTTGAGAAACCAATATTTAATAATTTAATTATTTTTTCCATTAAAAAATTAATTTTCCCATTCATGGTTTCATAGAAACAATTATTTCATTTTATATTGTAATGATGCTTTTATATTTCTTATTGAACCCCACTAAAGTATATCATTTCTATTAAATCATAAAAATATTTTAAAATGTTTTCACATTAGATGAACATCATTTATACCTAAAATATAATTTCATTCTTCTTCACTTTTATTTTAAGTGATATTAATTTTTAAAATTTTATTTTTCAACAAATATAAATGATTTTCCATGTGAAGTCTTATTTTTAAAGTAATCATATATTTCTGTTAGGAATTTATCAATAATATTAGTATTTTTTCATCATGTATTATGCTTAAAATATTTGGAATAAGAATTTAGAAATTTTATTTTATTATTATTTTTAAATATATTATTTGACATATGAGGAATGCATTGGGCTTGGTAAGCAACTAGTAGGGCCCGTTATAACCCCTTGATGCATTGTTTCATTTAATGAGAAAATCTAGACCAAGTTTTGGTTGTGTCCTGACCAATTTATGTTTAATTCTTGTTCTAGGCCTTGATGATATGTTAATGATGTCCAGAATTAGGCATTCTTTCATTATGATATTAGTAATTGATATCTAATGGGATTTTTTTACTATAAGAATATAAATTGTTTTGTTTCAATGTCATGATATTATTTATATGACAGTTTTTAACCTACTTTTATTACTGCATTTTTTTCTCAATATAATGTTTAAATGATATTATATTTTATTTAATCACCATAACGTTGTGTTTTTCTTGATTTATGGTATCTTCCATGGTAATTTTTTATTCTTAAAGGGCATATGTTCCCAACAACATTATTTGGTTTTATTTTTCTCTTATATGTGAAGATGTATATGATGAAATAATTATAGGAATTATCTCCGAAATTTATGTATTTTTCAATCGAGTTTATCTGGTTTCATACATTCATGTTTTAATGTTACAAATTTTATTTTATCAAGTTTTCCAATGCAACTAAACTACTTAGTCCTTTGAGATGCACATACTTATTTATTACAACAATGTTACTATGCAATGCATAAGTATTAGTCTACTGGGTCCATGGTTATTATAGTTGTTATAAATTGATCATTAGTAGAAGAATTAGAATCTAGATATGTAAATCATAGACTATGGAACCTAAAACAATGATTCAAATTGGTGATATTAATATAATTACATCACTGGTTTTTTGTAAGGTGGAGATTATGTGTGACTATCTTGAAATACACATTTTTTAAAATTATTCTTTATGATTCATAATGATATGTTATAATCTTGTGTATGTAAATTTTGGAACCTAGTAGATGGAATAATAAATTCATTAATGGAAATAAACCATAGGGTAAAAATGATAATTTTTATGGTGGTTTTACGAAAACCTGTAAATTGGAAGTAGAATTTATAATATTATCATCATATGTGGTAATAATATCTTGTTCAAAAAATATAAGGAATAAATTATACATGACTAATGGATTAAAATCTATGTATGTGATGAAGTGGAAATATGATAAATTTATTGATAAGGGAATGAAGGCAATGAATTATTTTCCCACATTTGATAGCTGTAAAAGGAAGAACCTTGTTATATGATTAGTGAAAAAGAAGTTTACTATAAGTGTGAATTAAATGGACCCTATAAACATGAATATATGTAATGGAAATAATTTTTCAATTTTATATGATTTAACTGTGATGATAGGAGACGCTATAAAAATTAACGTCCCAATTAGCAATGTAATATACACACAAATAAATATAATGGTTCATGGTTAAGCTTATGCTATTAGCATTGAGGAATATTAATGTTTAAAATGATGGTGTTTCGATTCATGAAATATTTTATTATATTACTTGATCAATAGTTATTTGGTTATAATAATCATGAGATATATTGTGATTTTAATACAAAACATGTTCTTTAATGAATTTGAAGTATGTCTTGAAGGTAACCAACAATCTAGAGAAGTGATTCAGTTTTATGTTGATATTCTATAAAACACATTACATGGTAATGATAAAATGAAATATGTTACTCATCTTGATATCATATTAAATATATGTATATGGTATAGTATTTGTGACTACGAAGGTGGATATGTATTTCATTAATTTTTTATTTTCATTAATTATTATATGTTTTTATTTAAGGAAAAACTATGAATGTACTCTTGATTGCGTGCATTTTTCAAAATGGTTTAAGAGATATTGATGGATTACATTTTTGGAATATGGTATTAATACATAAATTTTTGGGATAATCTCATGTAATGTTGATTTTGTATTTTATGTGACGTTACTTATAAATTGTTTGTTGAATGTAGAAAAAAGTGTTAAAGATGTCTTAATATTTTCTATATTGGTAATAGATCAAGTTAAAATTTTGAAACTATTATTCATTGATAAAATATTCTATATTTATTGGATTCATAAAACATATAAAAATTGATTGAATATCTTAAATACCATATAAATCTTAAATAGTGTTTCAGACATTAAGACGTAAACATTACATTCTTTTCCACATGTTTGGGATGTAGTTAATATAGATAAACTCAAAACCAAAGAATGATATTTTACATATGTAATGGAATGTATTAATGTTTGATTATTTTATCCCGTGGTTATCCAAATATTAGAGGATCCTGTAACATTTGGGAAAATATTTATTGGAAAAAAACGTCATCTATTTACTTTTATTTTTAAGAATTCAATGGTCTTTCAACCGATCTCGAATTAATGGGTTTTTTATATTAAAAATATTAAAAACCAAGTTTTATTTCCCTCTTCGTCAAATAATTTTTGAAAAATACGACTTAAATTTTTATTTATTACATTCCACTAATGATTATCTTCCCAAAATTATTTTTTTTGGTGTTACCCTCAGTTTCCCATTTCCCTCTTATTAATAAGTTATTTCATTAACAATAATTATGATATGTATTATCCATAAAGTAATTATCAATCAAAAACCTCTGATTTTTGGATACAATTTAAAATTATAGGATGAACATTATTAATGGAGGGGATAAATTAACAACCCTTGATTTTACAATATGCATTTTTAAATATAAATTATTAGATATCTTATGATCTTAAAAAATGATTAAATAATATTATTTATTTACTATATTTATCATCTATATTTTGTTAATGGGGGAAAAGAATAAGAAAACGTAAATTATGAAATTATAGATTACAAATTTTTATAAAATATATTCATTGGTTAACTATTAATGGGAAATGAGAAAAAATTGAACATAATGGAAGAATTTTTATAAAAACAATATTATTCCCACAATGGTATTTTATCAAAATAGAGTAAATTAAAAAATAGTTCTGAAATATATTAATAATATTTATATATTATATATTTTAAAAAAATAATTTTTTCATTTAACCAAAATATTTTTATAGACAAAATATAATAATAAATCTCATTTTAGTAGTAAAGATGCTATATTTTTTAAACACAATGTTTCCACCTTTTAATGAAAAGTATTTTTAACATATAAAATTATGACACTTTTTAATATTATATTTGAAAATATAGACATTAATTTTTAATGATTAATATCAAAATTTACTTTTTCCAAATATTTGGTATTTTTCTATTAGGCTTCATTTTTTAATGAATTTTAAAGTGACATTTGAAATATTATTATGAATATTAAGAATAATAATGTATCCATATAAAAATAAATTTACATATTAATTCATAGCTAATATAATGGTACCTTATAATTGAAATTGTTTTACATATATCATTGAATAATTAAATAAATGATATTAAAATGATAAATTAATTATTTATATTTTTTTGAAACATAAATTATTATTTACAAGTTTATAATTTTTATAATTATTTAAAATAAAATTATTTGCCTAAAATAATTTTATAAATTAATTTTTTTTCTGATTATTATAATAAATTTTTTTGATACCTTAATTAATTTTTCAATGTGTCATATAAGAAGTTATATTAATAAAAATGATTTTTTTGAGTAAATGATGATTTTATTTAAACATTATATTTTTTATATATATAGTAATTTATTTTCATCAATTAGAGTTAAATTATTAATTCTACAACTGAAAAAATTTTAGGGTGATTTTTTTATTTTTCTAAAATACCACAAATTTTGGTAAAAATATAATTTATTAATTTGTGGTATCAATACATTATAAGTTAAATACAGTATTCCTTGTCTCATTACTAATAGAACTATCATAATCTAAAAATACCATTCATTGTTTTAATATATTTACTGATAATTTTGAAACTATTCGTTGTGTATAATAAAATTAAATGAATAAAATATTCAAAAAAACACTGCTCTCTTCCACTATAATTACCATCCTACACTGCCTCTTACCATCACACCACGATAGTCTTGATTGTTGTCAAATTTTCCCCAATAACACTATTGAACAACACCCCAACATTCAGGGATTTTTGGTCTCAACCAATTGACTATTTATATGTTCATTAAGGTTCTTCTCAAGGAGGAGATTCCAAGATGTAAAACCTGAAATATTTTCCCTCCATTTTATTTTCATTTTCTTTTATTTTATTATCCATCCCTAAAGTCTATAAATAATATGAATGAATAATAAAGTATCTTATATATACTTTAATCTTACTGTGTCAATGTAAAATCCACCATTCTTTCTCTTATCCTCTTCACCTTTTATTCCAAAAATGAAAATAATGTTCCTGAGGTGGCGATTTATTGTCTTAGTAGAAAACATGTTGTCATTTTTCAATTCATAAGTAAAGTCCAGTCATAAAACCATTTTAATTGTTTATGTAGACATTTATATGTATATTAAAATTTATTTAATTTCATGTTACAATTATATATACATAATAATAATTCATAACACATAACTAGCAAGTGATGATCGAGGAAATGCTAAACTAATCCATACGGTTATCACCAATTTTACTCGAATCAATAATACTCATACCATATAACAAAATGAAATATATAAATAATTACTATTATAGAAGTAAATTAATAAAATTAATTTCAATTATCAACTCACATTATCAGTTTACATGATTTTACATACATATATATAAGTAAACTGATCATGAAAAACTAGAAAATAAACACTACCGAACACTAAAATTGTATTTTGTATCTTATAAAAAAAACAACATAAATATACATAGAAAAATTAAAACAAACAATATTAATTTATAAAAGGTTATATATTAATTAATTGATACAATCTAATTATACAGGACATTATGCTCAATTGGATAACACATTTAGACACATGGTAAGGGTTTTCTCATCACACCTATATTTTCATGAGATATGCCTCATGCCAAACAACTTCATTTTCATGGTTTACTTAATTGTACCTATCATGTATAATATAATGAGTATATTTAAATTTATGGTATTAAATGGTTAAATGTATGATTTTTAATTTTATGGGGAATATGGTTGTAGATTTTTTAAAGTGTCGTGGGATTCTCGCTAAACAACCATTTTCAATCGAGTTACACCTTTTATCTCTTTATCCAAATAAAAATCTTCATTATTTTTATATAAATTTGTTACAAAAATTGTATATGTACCCAAATCATGAATCCAAATTTGTTAATATTTATTTTATTGTGAAATTTGTTTTTATAAGGTTCCCAATATATTCTTCATGATAAGAATTATTGGTTTAAGGGAAACTCCCAATTTCATATCCATATTAATGTTCAACCCAAAATCAGTTTTATGAATCAATTATTTTTATAAAATCAATATTTTCTCATTATAACTATATTATATAGTTCCTAGTTTTAATCAAAAAATTATTTATTTTTATCAATTTTAAAGGCATGTTCATAATTTTTCTTAAACCTCACAATTTTGGTACATTTAAAAAGTTGCTTAAAAATTATTTTAACAAGTTTCCATATCATTTGAACATTATTTATACATAAAATATAATTTCATTTTATTTGCCTATTCTATTATAGGATATTAATGTTTACAATATGTATTTACATAAAATATTAATGTTTTTACAAAATAACTATTCTTTTAAATGTTTTAATTATATTTCCCTCAAGAATTTATCTGTGATATAATTAAATTATTTCATATATGATTATGATACAAATATTTAAAATTTTTATGTATATTTTTATTTATAGATAAAATTTTAAATCATTTATTTAACTTATGAGTAATGAATTGGACAAAGTATGTGATGGACATGTCCTATAAAAGCCCCTCAATGCATCAGTAGGTCTCCTGAGACTAGATGGACTAAGATTTTGATGAGGCCTTACCCGTTTATGTAGACTTTTTCAATAAGGTCTTGATGATATGTTTATGATGTTCAGAATTACTTATTCTCACTTTATGATATGATAAATTGATAGCCAATGTAATTACTCAACTAATGAAATATACATGGATATTTTTCAATCTCATGTTTTTATTTATATTCAAATACTAAATGGGCTATTATTAAACACATATCATCATCAATATTATGTTCAATGGAATGTGTTTTTACTATTTTCTCATACCATAATGATTAATTATATTTATAATTGATTCATTTATATTCTTCACCCTTATTGGGAATCTGACCTCAACCAAACTTTATAGTTCATTTTTCCCCAATATGTGAAGATTTATATTATGAATAACATTTATGAATAATCTTAGAGAAAATATATGATTCAAATATTTTTTATAATTTCTTCCATTCAATTTTTATTGTACCTATTATGTTTGTATCTAGATTTTCAAATATATTAAACTAATTTGTCCTTCAAGATGAATATTCCTTGTTTATAATACCAATATAAATAAATATGGAACTAGCTCTAAGATACTCGGGTCTGGGTTTTTTCATACGAGGAGAATTCATTAACTATAATCATTTTTCATAATGTGTCTCATAATGCTTAGATTAATAATGGTGGAGGATTCACCTATGCATAAAACTTATTATAGGGCATGATTTCTAAACATATTCTTCTAATTTCTCTCTCCAATTAATATACCCTAGGAGACAAATATAACATCCCGTAAAGATAAATAATCCTTTGAGAAGTGAAATGTCTTTAAATTTTGTAATTACCCTATTATAGTGTTCAAATATAACAATAAATATTCTTAGAAACACCTCACCGCCAAAAAAATTCCAAAATATAAATTAATGGTGAGTTATGTTACATTTTTCGAATGAGCATAGGATTATATAAAAAATCACTATATGATATCCCAAGATTTAGAAAAAATATAAATTAACAAAATTATGAGTAATGATGTCTTCTGTACAATAATTATAAATATGGATAGGAATACTGCTATTAAATTTTTATCCATACCCATTAATTTTCCAAATATAAAAGCAATATATTGAGAATGATTCTAAAAAATTCCCTTCATAAAAACATCATCACATAGATTTTGATGAATTTTTATAGAAATTTATATTTTAATTAAAATTGATTATGAAATGTATGTCTTTAATTAATATTAAAATAACTATGAGGAATTGAGTTTTCCCTATGAATGGGAATCCAAAATATGAATGCTGCCCTATTACCTCACCCAATAAAATTCTTTGTTTCATAAGGTGATTCTCCATATAACCTCCTAAATTATCGATCATCCAAATTATTATATGTCTAATAGATCTATAGGAATTTATGTTTTTAATTATATATTAAATTTAATAAATAAAGGGAAAATAGACATAATTATTTTAATTTATGTAATCGGTTTAAATATGATGATATCCCCTATTTAATAATGGTTTGTGATGAATTATCTACTACTACGTCTTATGTTTTCAAATATAAATAATTTGGCAAATGAATACAACAAAAATAAAATAGGTCGTTTTCTTGGAATATATTTTTTATCCATATAATATTATTTTTCAATTAGGAATATGTTAATTATTCTATAATTAAATAGAAAATTAGATGGTTGGTTACTAGTACCCCCACTTGAGATACCCTTCATACCAGTTGGTTATTTAACTGAAAATGGAAAGGGAATTTCCACAAAACCAATCAATCTATTTTATGTTTATTTTGAAGCATCTTATAACTGTGATAAGATATATATGATTATAATATATATTTAACACCTCTATGGAATAAATATAGTAGTACTTAGAAGAAATATATCAAGTAATTATGATATTTTTGTTGAATAAATTTCTCAAATATATGAAGTACTATTACAAAAAGAAGACTTCTTACATAAAAGAGTTCATTTTTTGAAATCTAAACATTCTATTGACAAATATAAATATATTATCTTCTCTATTACACATTTTTAGGAAATATTATTCCTATAAGAAAAACATAAATCATGTTTTTTGTATGTTTCCGATATAAAATCATAATAATAGATGATGCATCATATGATGAATTTCATGATAACATAATTGATAAATTAGTAGATCTAAAGGAAAAATATTCTAATTTATATTCTAAAACTAATTTATATTATGAGTTGGTTGATTTTACCCTTCAACCATTGATATCTATAAATTAAAGATCTTCATCCTTTTATTACAATTGTAAATCCAATTTAATAAGTCAATTATTTTTTAGGGTTGACTATATTTAAATCATATGAAATGAAATGAATCCTATTCAATAATATTCTATAAGATAGTTTAGAAAATTAGGGATTTATATTATAGTAACATATAAATATAATCTACCGTAAATTCAATTAATATTCATTTTAAATTATTTTACCTGTTTAGTTCAATATTGTTGGAAAAATATGTTATTTATCTAATTAAAAATAATAATATAATTAATAGGATAAAATTTTATATCTTTATTCAATAGAATATAATTACAAATAAAATAATAAGACTCTAATTTTGGATATATTTTTATGGGTTTATGTAGAATCCTTTTTATTAAAAAATGTTCATTTATTCAATATATATTTATTCCATTCAATAATTAAAATATACTTAATGGATCCTTCTATTTCATAGAAATAACATTGTAGTTCTAGTATATAGTCATGTCACTGTTATTGTGTTTCATGAAATGAGATATTTTTATGAGAGTTTATGGATAATGTGAAATCAATGTCTATGGAAATTTCATTGAAAATGTAATGAAACATGGAAATTACTCTCATGAATAAGGTCTGGTGAATCTTAATTATTGATTATATAATTATATGTAATTTCTTTGTGTAATATTATAAATTTTGGTTGTCATCTAATGATCATAGGGCTACACCATAAATTATTTATTCAAGGGATTCAATATTATTGAGAGTGAAAAAAATATCATGAAGTGAGGTGACAACATTATAAAGTCATGTGGACTCATAAAGAAATTATTTCAAATGATTTTTTTTATACATGAGGAATGTAAAAAATAATATGTCCCTAAGATGCTACACAATAAGGAAAAATTCATAGGGTCATCACACCATAATACCTATTGGTCCCATCAAAATAATTTCGAATTCTAATATTATAAAATATTGGTCAAGTAATAATAATTGGTCAATAAAATTATTATTTATATAAAATGGGGAATCATGAGCTGACCAATATGGTTTCATATTACAAATCTATCAACTATTCATTACCAATGGAATAAATTTAATTTTTTATTTAAATTTATTACTATAACATATTGTTTTATACATAAAATCCATGCATTCATCATCCCTTTCATTTCAATTTGAGGTGTTATGACTTATCTTATAGGTTTGTTAGAAAATTTAATAGATCACAGTGTAAATTGACTTATTGAATGAGGTTTATTCTCATCTTGGATTTAAGAGATTGATAGATGACTATTTTTGTGATCATTTAAATAATTTATATATTGTAGGTTTATTTGGATACTTTTTACAAAATTATTAGACATTATTTTAAATTTATTATGTTATTCTAAATTGATAAAAATTATTTATCTATAGTGTGGTGGATTGACTTATACAGTCTTCTGTTGGTTTTACTTTTCCTCAATCTTAAATGGTCTTAGATAAGGATCATGAATTAATGATAGGGAATGTTAATTTTTTTTTGATATATCAATAAATTTAATAAAAAAATATATAAATGTCTAGTCATGACTTTGCATTACTAATTATTTTATAATCAAGTAAGGAAATAGGACCAAAAAACCTTATTTAAATAGATGGGGTGGATTTTATCCCCAAAAATATAGAATGCATCATCCCTTTCCCTTTGTAATTATCAAATCATCAGAAAACAATTTAGAAAAAAGAAACAATGATGAATGTAGGGGTACTAATTCACCCATGTAAGCTATTGGAAATTAATAACTGTACGGATTTGGTGTGAAGTTTTTTTTATTAAAATACAATATATTATAAAATGAATTGTCAATTTTAACATATTATTTATATATGGTAGTAAATTAAGATTAAATATAACCTAATAAATGTAAATTGACTTAAGAAACCCCATACCTCATGTTTCTCATAAGTCAATTGCTTTATAACATCATATATAATTGTTCTGAAATTAATATTATGTTTCAAAAGAGCCATATTAAAATTTATAATATCATATATAACATTCTGAAAATATATTACCTCAATTTCTTTAATAATCACCCACTGTTATACTTGTTTCATGTGTCAACTACATTATTTTATAATGATTTATTTGTCTTTTAAGAATAAATATATGTAGTTTTATTTTGTTTTTGAAATATCCATAATTTTAATTATGATATTAATATAACAAATGTTCTTCATATATATATTCATCTATTAATGGATGTACTAGAGTAAAAAATTATTCTATTACTAGAGATGATTGGTTCTACAACGACAAAAATTATGTTTTTACATTTTTATGGATGGTATGAAAGAAATATAAATAATATTTCACCTTTATAAAATAAGTATTATATCATATATATCATATATATTAATTTAATATATATTTTTACCGTCCTTTTAATGTTGAAAATAATAATGAATTGCATTGCATTGTGGAGGTGGTAGTCCACCAAAACATAGAATAAAAATTATCTTTTTCTAACATATTTGAAGGCAATTAGGATGATTTGTAATTTCAATTAAATAAAACTAATTTTTTCAGAAAATTCATAAATAATCATAAGTTCCATTATTATGTACATCCATATAATATTTTGATGAAAAATGATTTACACTGCTATGTGGATATTACAACCAATACAAAGAAAATATAAATGTTTTATTATTATATAAGATGAAATCATGGAAGAAAATGGTTTCAAAATATTCTAAATAATATATAAGTATATTGAAGATACATGATTTGTTTCTTTTATTATTTTTATTAAAAAAGGATGAATTAGTAGAATGAAATTTGAAATTGGGTGGAAAAGATGATTACCTCTTCATCGATATACTTACCTTAGATCTCATCATAAGAGAACTAGGGATTGACTTATGGAAGGAAAATAACCTCTAGAAACTATATTCTTATTTTTAGAAGATAAGTGGTATGTTGTATGTACAACATTGTTACACTATTTTATGAATATATAAGAGAGATGGTGTGTCATTTTATAACTTAGCAGAGGGGCATTAATTGAATTTCATAAAGTAATAAATTAGTATTAAATATTTATTATTTTTCAAATGGGTTTAAATTAATATCTTTAAATGATATTATAATGATGATTCAAAATATTCTCATTCAAAAAAATGGACATGTTTTTGTTATATTGTCACATGTATCTCATACTTTAAACTCCCCAATTAAGCTATCATACATGTATTCAGATAAGTAACAATATGTTCATAACAAGATCCCTAAAAATTATAGTAAAATGTGTATTATCCCATAAATGGACATGTGATGGAATATTACAGTTTATTTTATGACTGTGGGCCTATTAAAATATTTTTATAAATTTTAAATAATTTATTAATAAATTATTCTCATAAATTATCATTATTTTCCTTGTTTATACTAATCCATTTACTTAATATTAAAATCATCATTGAAAGTGTGTAGGTTGAATAAAAACCATTATCACATAACTAATAAGTTATATTTATCCATATAATTCTTTGGAAACATTAATTCAACAAACTAATTTTACATTTGATAATTTTTAGGTAAAATTATTCTATTATCTTATTAATTTAGTAAATACTGTTGTCATGATTTATAAGAATCAAAGTCATTTGTTAAATCAATAAAAAAAATTAATTACCAATATAAAAATAAGTAAATTATTTTTTATAAAAATTAAATTGATATAAATTATATTGATATATTCATTGAACATATAAAAGAAGTTAAAATTATAACACTCATGATTTGAGTGCCTCCAAATTATTCCTCATACCCCATTTGTTTCATGACCTCATTGGCATAGTATACACAACCGAGTTGACAAATGAAAAACATAATTAAACAGTGGATGATTGATCATAATGAAATAGATAAAAAAACATATATATAAATTATGCATGTCAAATGTGTCGAGGAATGAAGCCAAAAAATTTCCCAATGATGAAAATTAAATACAAACCAATAGAAAGAAAAAGAAGTAAACTCAAATAGCAATGCAAGCCTGAGCTTGGTCTCATGCTCGAAAACTCCTCCAATAATCAAGTACCCGACGAAGAAGATAAATTTTCCTTATCTATACAGGTGATTATATAACCTTATTTGGTCCAAAAGCGTGACCAAAACACTGTGTGAGATGAATCCCAATAGAAAACCAAAAATATTTGTGTTCCTAACTTTCTGTGAATACATATAAAGGGTAATATGAAGAAAAAATCAATAAACTAATAATTAGTCAAAAGTAAACAATCATATTGTTTTCTATTAATTTAAATTAACATTTATTATTCATCTGTTGAATCATATAACCATGGGATCAAGACTAAGCACTGTATCACCCACGTAAATTAACCAAAATAGATATAACAAAAGACCATCTAAACAATATACTAAGACTGAATCTGAGATTTTACATTGTCTTGATAGATGCTTCACAATCATTCAACTAATAAAAAATGACCCTCTGGGAAATCTCTCATAGTCTAATCCATTTAGTCCCACATAACATCAACTCAAGAAATAATGATCCTCTTGGATATGTCTCATGGTCTATCACCTATAGTAAATGTTCTACACCATGGATCTCATATTCCTATGTAAATAATATGGATGTCCCCTCAGCCTTCCTGGTCCAATTCTCCTGTGGTCTATTGGAAAATAAAATTATGTACAAGGAATTTGGAAGCCCATTCAGTTTTCCTGATCCAAGGCTCTCACGATATATCAAATAAATAGCGCACAAATTATTTCAAAGCATATCACGTAATCTGAAACTACTACATGGATAAAAATTCATATTGGATATCACAAGGATTTCATATAATCAATAAAACTCCATCATAAATAAACATGGAATAAAAAAGAAGGTATTCCTCCTAGGATACATGGACTAAACGACCATAAAAACTATCAAAGGGGAACACAGACATGGCTTGTCCCTCAGACAAGGTATCTAAACTTACACATAAGAAACAACCCTTTATCATACAAATAATGAAAAGAAGTTAATAACAGAGTTTAATTCCAAAATCATGCAATACCCAAAATGTGGTCATGTGGCACATTTGGAATATATAATCCCAATACAACTAATGGAACAAAACCACCAACCTTGATGTTCTACTATAGATATACCTGAACATCAGTGCTTCAATCGGGATAAAACTATGTAGATGTACAAAAAGTTGAAAATTTATAACATTGAATAACTCACATAAGAGGATGGATAAAAATGAAGAGATTAAGTGGATCTGAGAAATCACCTGTGAGATTCCAACGTACCTAATAGTGGCTAGATCTGAGGTTGGATGATAAATTTGGAGATCGCTATTTTTTAATCATTCTGGATCACTTATGTATGAAACACAGAATAAGAAGGTGTTTCTAAACATTATATTTGACCCCAATTAGATATATAAATTAAAAATAAATGTATACAATGTGTTCCTTAACACTACACATCGTGTAGTAGCCTCAACTGGACACTAACAAATGTATGTACGACATGTCACCACACAACCATGTACTGGCACATTAGTCAGTCAGAAAATAGAAGTATGTGGAAAGCATGGTGGACGACATATACTTAAGAGTACACGTTGTGTACATAAAAAATCTATGTGTCTTATTTTTTCCTATAAACTACCTGAAAATTATATCCATACATAAATAGAATATTTGATTTCGTACAAACTTCCCCTCTTAAAGCTATTCATCCTTGACTTTATTTTCCAAAGGTGGTGAAGAAGAATCTGCAAACCACTCCAGCCACTCCAATCAAACATTAGATTCCCTCCCCCAAGTCTCTTCTTACACACGCTCAAGCTACCATAACACTCATACTAACAGAACATGAAAACCATAGACAAATTTAATGTTGTGATCCATAATCCAAATATGGTTCACCTAGAAGGATTCATCAACCTACAACTTGAACTCCCATGGTTGAATAAAATAAGAGATGGGACTGAAAATTAACACCATAGTTGACAAACACAAATGTTGTCATTCATATCCGAGTACCTTTGAGGAAACTCCAACCGATAGGCAATCAACATAACTCTCTCAAAAACCAAAAACAACATATCCTGTCTCATTGGATGATTCCACAATCTCTAAATCATAATATGTCCCAAAATCAGTTTGATAGGTATGAAACCCTAATTTTTGTCTTCAAAGACCCTAGGTCATTTCAATCGATCATCATAATATTTCTAGTGAGACAATGTAGTAACTATAATCTTCTGAATTATATCCACCAACCTAGTGGTCTCCTGAATAAGAAGATGTTGAAGCATCCAACAAAAATATTTGTTATCAGCATGGTCTATCATATAAAGACTCATAAGGATCAATATAAATTGTTTCCATAAGACTCTTATTATACAAAAAACATGTCATGGGTATGTGTCCTTCCAAAGATCCCATAAAATCCAAGATGCATTCTTGATGAATGTCCTCAAATGAATGAATATTGTGCTCAGAATGGACAGTTGTCTAGGGATGGTAATTTGTACATATATGTACCTATGTATACAATTCCCTCTTAATTCCAAGCAAGACACGAGATATATATTGGGTGTCCCAATATGAAATTATAGACTGCAAAACCACGTGAAAAAAACCCTTCTCTCAGATGTACAACTATCTGATATCATCGACATAGAAGGTTTCCCTCATAGGTGGAAATTGTGAAACCATATAGAGCATGTCGAAAACAACACAATCACTTCAATCCCTATACGAAACAGCAGTAAACCAATCACAAAATCGATCATCAAATCATTACACTTCTAATTGGTAATGGGTAACTGTTATAATATCCCTACTAGTCCCAGATTCATCGCCTTCACCTACTGACATGTTGAACATCTCATAAAAAACCAGCTAGATCAATCATCATATAATTCCATTAATACTGACGATGTAAATATCATTTCATAATGGTGACACCAAGATGAACTGCCCATACTAAAGACTAAAATTTTTGCAGAAGCTCCTCATGTATGTATATTGACCCACATACACACCCATGATAACACAAAACCAAATCTGCCCCCACGGTCTGTAACAACCAGGTCCCGGTGACAGCACATCCACCCCGCCTTAACATGGTCGTCAGGTTCTGGCCTCCTAGGTACCACCAGTTGCCACCACAAACACGTGGGGCCCACCCCAGTGACAACCCACATGCCTGAATGGGTCATCTGACTAATGAAATTTCTCACAAGCCAACACATGTCCTTTCCAGTGTGCTTTGTTCTTACTCAGACACACCCTGAGAAACTTCCCAGAAAGCTACCCATCCTGATCACTACGCCAAGACAAGCATCCTTAACTGTGGAGTTCTAATCATATAGGATTCTGAAAATGAAGGTGCACCTTGTTGACATGAGCCATATCATTTCGTCATTTAACCCTTTACCATTTAGGGATGTTACAATCTCCCCCTCTTTTAGATCACAACTCCCTCATTGTGGGCCCTACATATCAACCCAGGTAGTGCACCGCACTTAAGGCTGGGTACCACCTCTGAATCCAAATATGACAACTGGGCCCTGCCCACCAGGTTCCCCAAAAACATGTGGTCCCCATCATAGTTCCCACCCACATGCTCAAATGGGTTATCTGACTAATGATTGTCCCCACAGGCCAACACATGTCCTTTCAAGTGTAATTTTTTCTCACTCACACACACCCTTAGCAAATTCCCTGAAGGTCACCCATCCTGATCACTACTCCAAGAAAAGTATGCTTTAATGTGGTGTTCTAATCAGGTAGGCTCCTGAAAAAGAAGGTTCACCTTATTGACATGATCCATATCATTTATTCATTTAACCCTTTACCATTTGGGGAAGTTACATGATCCATCCAGGTGTAGGGTCGTCGACTGAGACACTCTCATGTAGAACTAGGCCTTCGAAATATGATAACAACCTCATTCTTACTCAATCTAATAGTGTATAGGTATCATCCTAAGAGAAAACAAATGTATGTCTATATTTTTTGTGAACCTATATATTCATCTACAAGAATAGATCCCTAAGCTTTCACTCATTGCTGGCCTCCACAACTGCCTTTATTTGAGAACTAATGCTCATTGCATCAGCCATTACATAGCCTTTACCATATTTTTTGGCTTGATCAATGTCAAATACTTAAGGTACAGAACACACCATCACTATTTAAATTTCCGATCACATTGAGTAATGATATAATTTAGGATTTGGTGATCTTCGTATGCCACAAATTTCCCTCCCAGTAATTAATTTCTCCACAAAAGCATTGCCTTTACAACTACGGCTAGCTCCAGATCGTGGATTTGGTAATTCCTCTCATGTGGCCTCATCTACTAATAAAAGTATTCAAGGAATCGATCCCCTGCATATGCACTACTCCAAGCTCGATCCTGGATGCATCTTAGTATACATTGTATCTCTTTCTTGATTCCAATAAATTCTATATCAATGCTAAATCCAACCTCGATTTTAGCTCTAGAGAGGATGGATTGTAGGAATCTATCCACATGTACATCACAAGCTTCTTAATGAGGACATTCAGGGGTGCTTCTATGTATGAGAATTCATGAATAATGTGTCTATAGTCACCATCCAGCCCTAGAAAACTCTGTACCTCAATGAAATTGTTCAAGTACTCCCATGAAGCTATAGCTCTCACATTATCTGAGTTAACTTATACTCATTTATCTCATATGACATGACCCATGAAGTTAATCTGATCCCTGCAAAAGTGGAATTTTTTTATCTTACTATATAAAGAATGCTCTTTAAGTGTCCTCAAAATGATCTCAAGATGTGTGGCATGGTTGTGTCGAGTGTGATGTTATACCAAGATATCATCCACAAGTATTACAACCATACTATCCATGTAAGGATGGAAGACTCGGTTCATTAATTCCATGAAAACTACTAGTTTGTTCGTGATAATTAATTTCATAACCAAATACCCATATAAACCATACATTCATAGAAAGGCTATTAGAGAGATATCTAATTGTGTAATGTGGAATTGATGATAATCGGATATCAAGTCAGTTTTCAAGAACCCCAGGCCTCCTTAATGTTAATCAAAGAGATAATAAATCCTTGGAAAGGGATATTGGTTCTTAATTTTCAATTGGTTCAGCTTATTTTAATCCACACAATGTATGAGGGTACCATCTACCTTTTCCTCATAATGACAGGAGAACCCCAAGGAGTAGTACTGGGTTGAATGAATCCATATTCATACAACTCATCCAACTACATCTTGAGCTTCTGCAACTCGAGTTTAGCTATACTATATGGAGGAATGGACACCAATTATACTCCTATAACAACATCAATAGAGAAATCCACCTCCTATTCTGGAGGTAAACAAAAAAAGTGGTCTAGAAATACATCTCTAAAACGATTCAGTACAGAATGAAAATCCATTTGTGAAGTATTATGGTCATACATATATTAAGTAACAATCTGGGATACAATTCCTCGCACCCCATGCTGCTCAGGTCTAGCTCTAATCTCCTAGACATTCATCATATGTTGATACCAGTCAAAAAAAGGCCTAACAAAAATACCAACTAGTCCTTTCCAATATTGACATTGATGCCTATAATCTCTAAGAAAAAGTGGTCCTTGATGAAGTAACACCCACCAACATCTATAGGGAACTCCTTTCACTGACATACACTAGGCATCCTAATCCCCACTAATGTTTCTATTATCATAACTTCATAAAATGTAATGATATATATCCCATGTCTCTCCAAAATAGTAATCGATATAAAACTATAAAAGGATATTATACCAGAGAGGGAAGAAGGTAATACTGAGGCAACAATATTTGTACCTCTAATAATAAATGGTCTAGAATCGTGCTCCTGTTGGATCTATGCCATCGCAAAAGTGTGACCCGCACTGTGACCCAATGACCATACCAAGGTACCCTAAGCTGAACAACCTTACTATCAGGGAAAACCTGTCACCTGGTTACCATGACCTTGACAACCTCATTAGCTTTAATTCCTTGAAAACATTAGTTCTCAGGCTGATGAGAAACTCATGGTCCCACTCTTGTACATGGGGTCGTAACAGATCACCTATCATGATATATTAGTGAGAACCTCCAAAAAATTATAATTATGACACATCATGCAACAATATCAGAACTCAACTGGGTCTCTTGAGTACTGTAGTCTCATGTTCCCACTCTATACACACAGCTATCACCACCCAAGATACCTATAGATAAATCCATACAACTACAATCACAGCATGAAGCCTATCCGTTGTTCTTCCTTCTATCATTTGAAGTAATACTATACAAGGATGATAAACCACCTAGTCACAGCACCCCAAAATATATCATATTGCACTTGGAAGATAGTTCTTGGTATACTATAGGAGTCACCAATGTAATATTGAAAACATTAACATGTGATCAAATGTTGTACTTGTGAAAATCATCAAATATCTTATCCAGTGATAAATTGTTATCCCATATAAAATTTTCTATGAACTGATGCTCTATAAATAGAGATGTGTAATCAATCACTAAAATAGATCCTTTCTTCAATTTAATGAACTACCGAGCTCCCCCCTCAATGTCTCATTGGGAAGAAATCATAGTAGGTCATCTTAAACTATTCCTAACGCATATACCAATGTCATCTCTCTTGTGAAACTACAAAACACCATCTCTTGGCCAAATTATATATCATGTAGGTAATGAGTTTCACCTTCCTCTCTAGAATAATATTCAGAAACTCGAAGTTACAAAGAATGACTTTCAACTATGACGTGGTAGCCTATGGTCATCCATCACCAAAAAAAGGTTGGAGGATGTTGATACTGGAACACCATTGTCAAATATTCAATACTAAGGTAGGATGTGGTTCTCCCTTAGAGGTATGAATCACCCTCAAAAAGAATTCATAGAACTGTGCAACTGCATCTTCATCCGGTAAAACAGCTGGCACCAATATAGTAATGTCGATAGGATCTTTCGGTGGTCCATGATTTACCATTTCTTGTGTCTGATCATCAACATGTACATAGTGTAAAACAAGTAGACTTATTTGTGTCATTACTATGAAATGTCAAATGTGCACCTCAGTACATGATTATCAAAACAACAACTCGAATGTTAAATAACAAAAAAGGTGAAGGAAAACATTCACATTTTTCCAAGGAGGGTTACATTGCCTATATTAATACTACACAACATGTTCCCTTAAGCCTTAGCATGGGAATGTACCTCTGCCATCCGGGATGTGTAACATCCAATGCTCAAGGAATGATACTCCTAAGATGTGACATGTACATCAATATTCCTTCCTACCCCAGAACGAACATTAACACATATTGAACTACACGGTTCTGCTAGTGTAACGCTACATGGTGTCCCCACTAAAGACACGGTGTATATAACAAAAGTTCCATCAACCCATGTCATTAGTAACATTGTTGGATATAAATATTATTAGATTATAACATGTACTCTTAGTACACATCGTGTTCTACAATGATAATACCAACATCATGTCTCTCATCACATACTCAGTCACATGGTCAATAACTACACGACATGTACATACGGTACATGCAATGTACATAATAAAAGTCATTTCATCCAGAAAAGAAGAACACATGGCAGGTGTTTATAACATAACACGATGTATTTTATAGGGTTTACAGATATTGATCTTCTTAAACATGTCCAAAACCCCCAAAATCACAAAAAAGGCCAAGGAATGCCATGTTCTGATCCTTGAGAGCCCACACTCCCTAGAAAAAACTGTTTGGAATCCTTATTCATATAATATCATGACACACACTACTACAAATAAGGCTTTTATTAGCGCTAAAAAGGCCTTTAACAAGGCTAAATAATTTCGGTTAATGACGGCAATGATAAGGGGGGATCCCCTTTATCAGCACTAAAAAAAGCACTGATAAAAGGGTCCTTTATCAGTGCTTTTTTTAGCGCTCATAAATGACCTCTTTTATCAGCTCTTTTTTAGCTCTGATAAAAGTTAAAAAAATTTAAAAAATAAAAAAAAATAAAAAAAAATATATATATAAAAAATTAAAATATTCTGTAAATCGGATGGGGATTTTAACCGGGCTTTCCCCCCACCCATTTGTCAGCTCCCCCACCCACACACTCCCCCGCAAGCCCCAGCCACGATGCTGCACATTTTATCTATGCTTTTAGAGCCTTTAACAGCGCTATATCCCCCCCCCCCCGAAATTCACCCATGTGCATGCCCCTACCTGCCTCCACCATGTTTTAAACTCAAGACCTCCCCCATGCACGTTAAGTCTTTACCACTCCTCTAATTTGGTTTGTTCCCCAACTAGTGTCATATCTATATATATATTTAGTAATATTTATTGATGTATTAATGTAAATTTATATAGTTTTTTTAATATATATATATATAGTTAGTTATATTTATATATGTATATATTTATATATTTAATCGTATATTAATATTAAATTATATATATTTATTTATATATATTTAGTTATATTTTTTATCCTTATATTTATTATTATATTAATATATATTTATAATATTAGTTTTCAATACAATTATAAAATATGTTTTGGTTTGTGTGTGTGTAAATAAATACATATATACAACACACACACAGACATATTTATATATGTGTGTTTCTAAAAGTATAATTATACATATACATATATATATGTGTGTGTGTGATCATATAAATATGTTAGAATATATATATATATATATATATAATTTTATTTTGTTAATATATAGACACTCACAAATAGACACACACACATTATATAGGTATATATATAGTTAGATTAATATATAGGTATATAAATATTGATATATTGGTATTATAATTAAAATGTATATTTGTTATTATATAGATAAAGCTAATATATGTTATATGAAAATATGTCTAATTATTTTTATAAAAAATTAATTTTTATGTGTGAATATATAAATAATATATATATATATTGCTATATATTTTATTATAAATAGCAGTGGATTATAAAAAATGATAAAATTTTAAATAAATAATATCAATATGAATGTAATATATTGGAATAAATTTACTGCCCACCAAAAGAACCAACAATACCCCCTTAAACGAGGCTGAAAATCCAGAAAATGTTATCAAATCTGGTTATCCTAACTAAAAAACAAAGTTTTGGAGAATTATGGACCTATTTTGGCCTCTAAAAAACATTAACTAGGGCTCCTACTATTCATATTGATGTAGAGATCATCACAGGATTCGATTTGATATGTGGTAGAGCTCAAACAGACACCTGGATCAAAAGTTATGGCCATTTGAAGTTCGAGTTGCATTTTCAACATTTTTTGGATCTTTTTTTTATTATATTATTTTTATGTCATCAAATAGTAATTAAATGACTATTACTTAATAATAATTAGAAAATTATTAATTAAAAATATTTTTTAAATTTTTATATGAACCATTTTCACTAAATATCTTATATATTGATTTTAAATTTATATTTACACTTATCTCAAATATATTTAAAATTATATTTAAAAAATATATATTATATTTAAATCCATATAACTATATATATATATATATATAAATATTATTATATATTTTTGAATGAATTTTTTTGGAAGCAGACCCTTTATCAGAACTTAAAAAAAGCTCTGATAAAGACCCCCCTTTTTCAGCACTACTAAGAAAGCGCTGATAAAGGGGTACCCTTTAACAGCGGAAAAAAGCACTGTTAAAGAGGGTACCTTTAATGGAACTAAAAAAAGAGCTGATAAAGGGGTACTTTTTGAAGTGCACTGTGTTGCATTTGTTGTCAATGAGGTATGTTGTTGTCAAGGAATGAATGGATGGATGTCAAGGAGGTTTCAATATGTGAATGACAAAGGATGTGATGGTGTTGGTGATGAATGGAGAATGGCCATGGTACTAAGATGCATGTCACTTAGGAGATTCACTAAGTGACATAGGATGTTGTGGTTGAAACATTCTCTATGGATATCAGACGATTGTAGAACTGATCTTAATGTTTCAATACTTGTATCAAGATGATACTAAGTTACACCACTTGAAGAATGGATGATGATGGAACATCATCATTACATCTGACGATTGTTGAGCTGCTCTTTAAGTTCAAAGAACTTGTATCCTGATGATACAAAGTCACAACAATAATTGAAGACCATGCATTGTATTGACAATTCATGAGGATCCGAAGTGAACCATCCATAAGTTCTAAGTGGATGGAGTGGTTTAATGAAGTCCATGCACTATCACTTAGTGCATGTGAATTTGAAGTTGATCCAATTGATCTCTGATTAGATCAATGAAGTTTATTGAAGAATATATGTGATTCAAGAGTTCGGTTGAAGAAGAAGAGTTGATGATGAACCATCAGGAATTTCACTCCTAAGTGAAGATTAAATTAGAGGAATGGAGGAATTCTAATGAAGAAGAAGAAATAAAGAAGAGTAAATGAATAGGAAGATGGCTTGAATGGAAATTGGCATTTACACTTGTCACTTTGTTTTTTAACAAAGCAATTGTGTTTTTAAGTAGCAAAAAATAGCCACCAAGGAAGGCCAGCTGAGGGTCATCACCCAAGGCTCATGTGGGACTCGAGGTCACCACGCCCATGGGGAACCCTCAGGCCAAGGCAACATATCCCCGAGGCAGGAGGTCGGGGCCGTGTATAAGCCCCGAGGCCATGCGGTGATGAATCCCGTGCAGCGTGAGCGCGAGGAGCGTGCTCGAGGATGCATAGTGGGCGCCAGTGGCGTGCTCGAGTGGCAGGGGTAGGAGCAAGAGCGCGCCCACAGAGAGAACACGGTGCGTGGCGGCACCGTGAGGGGAGAAGTTCAACTGGGGAGTAGCGAAGAGCGCTTGGGTGATAAGCCGCGGAAAAACCGCGCTCCGTTTCGATGTGGGACGCGGAAAAATTTCCAGGAGCGGATCCTGGCCTCACGATTGATCGCGCGCCGGATCTCGGCCGCACATCTCATCGCGCCGCTCCCGTTCAGATCCAGGTCG
This sequence comes from Viscum album, assembly GCA_963277665.1. Taxonomy (NCBI): domain Eukaryota; kingdom Viridiplantae; phylum Streptophyta; class Magnoliopsida; order Santalales; family Viscaceae; genus Viscum; species Viscum album. Next base: position 1,655,845,243 of record OY728126.1, on the reverse strand, counting down.
TCCGAGATTATCTGATCGCCTGATCCGACGGCTCCGTGTCCGTCCTCAACCATGAGCTCACCCGAAGCCACCCGCGTGCCTCCGTTCGAACCAGGCGCCTCCCCGACAACGGATTTTGAGTTCTCGGTTGTCTCTCTCGAAGCCGAAGGCACCCTCGTGCTCGTCTGGCCATAACGAACAGTACCATGCACAAAAAGAGTCGTGCATGCATTCAATGAGAGAATTCGAGGTTTGGCCGAAGTAAAACGAAGTTGCCGAGGCCATGTGGTGTTCGTGTTTTGCATGGGATGGCCAAAACAAAGGCCATTCATGCGTTCTAAATCGCATGCACGAGGAGGAAAGAAAGAGGAAGATAAAGCCGCGTGAAACAAAGGAGAAACAAGATTTTGGAAATCTTGAAAACCCGAGATATTCGGGAGTTTGAATTTATATCCCACGCGAATGAACCGAGGCCCTCTGCCTATATAAAGAGAGGCTGAGACCTCTGGATTGCTGCTGATCTGTTGAAAACTCGAAGTCCCGTGAGTGGCGTATGTGCCTCGCGAAGTTTTGAAGCCACCGCGCAAATACCACTCGCATGGCTGAGTCCCTTGCGCGCTACCTCTTTGCGCGACAAGAAGAAGGAGGAGGAGGAGATCCTTGCACACCTATCCTTTTCACGGCAGAAAGACCCGAGGCGCAAGCATCTTGCGCGCCCTCGTGGTTTGTTGAGGCTTGCACAGCCGATGTGCTTTGCACCTTTGAGGAGCTTGCGCGACAGAACCTTTGCGCGGCCAGCTACACCCGAGGTGAACTCACACCCTGCGCGCCTTGAAGAAGAAGTGAAGTCCCGAGGCCATTTGTGCTTAACAAAAGAAGAAAAGGGCCGTGGCAGTGTGTGTGCAAATGGAGTAAGAGGACCCTACGGTTTTGTGTGTGCAAGGAGAACCCGAGGCCATACCTTGTGGTTGTTCCAAATTGAAGAACAGACTTTGTGTGTGCATTTGAAGAAGAGGCAGTAGCATTTGGGGTGTGCAAGAAGAGGAGGCCATGCTCATGTGTGTGATAAAGTGAATCAAGTGTGTGCTAAGAGACAAGGAGGCCGAAGCCTAAGTTTGTGCAAAGAGGTTGTGCACACATAGAAGAAGAAGAAGACACTCACACAAAGTACAACACACATTTAAGTGTGTAATCAAAAGGAATAAAATGTGTGAAGGACAAGAATAAGGTGTGTGCTTAAAGTGACTACACCCTTTGAGGGTTTATTGCACCAAGAGGAGAAAGAGGAGAATGCATGCATGCATGCATGCACATGCACACGTGAACAAAGACAAATCTGGTTGTGTGCATTTGAGTTGACCAAGACCAGAGGATCTTGAAGAATTTGAGAGACCATGAAATCAGTTCATGAGGATGCAGAGATTCCATGCACTCAGTGCATGAAGATGATGTGATCTGAGACTGGACCAGACTGAAGTTAAAGATATCAGTTGTTTGAGTATTCAGTAGTTGGAGAGAAGCCAGATAATCCTGAGAATAAGGAGAAAAATCCTAAGCAAGACGAGAAGACCTGATCAACTCAAGTGATCAGAGGTACAGAGCAAGGCCAGCAGTCTTTATCCCAGACTGCTGAAGATACATGAATAAGCTTAAAGTGAAGAAGAGCTACTCGTGTGACTCGAGGAGCCAGGAGAAGACGCTGTGGGACTCAGGGAGAAGAAGTCTTCAGTGGGATTCTGGAGCAGGCCAGTGGGACTCTGGTAACACTATGGGACGCAGTATAAAGACCCTCCTGTGGGACTCAGGAGAGATACAGTGGGACTCTGTATCGACCATTGTAATATTAACCGATTATAATGGAGAAACCATGTTGGGGTGTATAACCAACATGGCAAGGACGTAGGCCTTTGGTGCCGAACCTTGTAAATCCTTGTGTCTTTGACTTTATATTTACTGCATCATTCGAGGAAAGGTGAGAGATACAAGAAGAGTGGATCGAGGCTTTAACCAGCCATAGAGGTTTAATTGATTAAGAATCAATAAGTAAAAAGTTTTAAAGGATCACTGATTCACCCCCTCCCCCTCTCAGTGATTCACACTGATCTGGGCACTTCAATTGGTATCAGAGGGAGGTTACCTCTAAAAGATCCAAGGGAGTCTTTATAAAGTGCAGATTTGAGGAAATGAGCAACCAGCCTTAAATTGAGATATCTGCCAAGACTCAGAAAAATATAAAGAAGAAACAGGCCAAGAAGATGAAGAAAGCCTGTCCTAGCTGTGATGAAGTTGGAATAATGAATGATCTTCAAAATGCAATCGAATATCTTCAGAAGACAGTCCCCAAGGAAGTGGCAATGTGTATAGCTACAGGCATCCTTGATCTTCAAGAAGAAAAATCAAAATTAGAAGAAGAATCCAATGCAATGGAAGATCAATTGGCTAAAAGGGATGGCATAACCAACACTCTCAGAAAGCTGGTGAAGGCTAAAGATGAAACAATATCTCTTTGTAATGAAAGATATGAAGACACTACTGAAGAATTGCAAAGAAACCTTTCTGAGAAAGAATTATTTAACACAATGGTCAAAGAAGTTTTCCATGCACTGGAAAAGAGGCACAGAGTGTCAATGATTGTCAGAGATGCTCAACATGAAGACAAAGTAAACAGGTTGAAGGAGCTTGACAATGCATTACAAGAAATGAAGAAGGTGCATGAAGACCAGATGAAACAGATGGAAGAAAAATGGGAAGGAAGGCTAAGAACTGTTGAGGATGAGAAGAACCCCCTTAACATGAAATTCTTAGAACTAGAGGTGATATTGAAAAATCTGCAATCACCCAAAGCTGAATCCTCCCAGTCAGCTAAAAGTAGAAATGTTGCTACACAAGTGTGCTTTGAAAAGGATGATTCTAAAAGAAAGGCATCCTCTAATGAAGGGGAATCATCTTCTAAAAAGAAGGTACCATCCATACCATCTTGTACTAATGCTTCTAATTGTGTTTCCACAAAAAGTGTAGGATGGATGAATAATTCCAAACAAGTATGGATGAAGACAATGAAGAAAGAAAGATCTCCTGAAGTAGCACTGCAAGTCAAGAAAAGTACCCAACAATCAGAAGGACTGAAGAGGTCAAGATTTGTGGGTCAATGTTGGTGTTGTAACAAGTATGGGCATTGTGCAAAGGATTGTTGGTACAATCCACTGAATGCCAAAGCACAGAGGAAGCCCATGCCTAGGGGGAGCAATCAGAAGGAAATAAGCAACATCCACAGGTCCAGAGAAATCTGTTTACTGCTAATAGATTTGGATTGCTTGATAACATCTGGGATGGTTGCAAAAGTGGTCAAAAATTTGATACATGTCAATCTCTGAATGTATCCAAAGCTGGAAAAAAGAGAAGATCACAGAACCTGGCTAAGATAGATTCCTTGGGAAGAAAGAAGAATGTATAAAATGTCCCCAAGAAGTGTTTGAGAAATGAAGAGAAGTCCTTGGAGTATGAGTCCAAGAAGGGTGATGCATCCAGAAGGACCACCAAGAAGTGCTTCTTCTGTGGAAAGAATGGCCATACCATGGATCTTTGTAAACAAGCCATGAAATTTAATAGAAGCCAACTACACTCAAACATACAATCAATCTAGAAGAAGAAGAATGGATTGATTCAAAATAAGTTGCCTAAGAGAGGTAGCTTGACAGCATTAATGAAACCATGTGGAACTTCCAGAACTGAGGCCACACTTCCAAGTGACTTACTAGTCATATGGCCTAATCAGTTTCAACTTGCCAGAGAACTACAAAGAGATGAAGATGAAGCACTGGTAGTAGATAAGGCAAAAGGGAAGCAGAACATTTCACATGAAGATCAAGTTCTGTGTGTGAGGTGCAATCAAGCTGGACATACTAGTGATAAATGCATGATATTCATTCCAGCTGAGAAGGGATTCTTCAAAAGAATGAAGATTGCATGAGGAGACTCTAGTGCTCAGAAGGCACCCAGAAATACAGGAGTCACACACAAAGAAGGTAAAGAGGTGTTGAGATCCACACGAGCACAATCATCATTGAATATCAAATGTGCAAGTGTGAAGAATGGTGAAAATGGGACATCTCGGTTGAGAGAATCTTCTCAACCTTGTTGTTCACATTGATGAACCAAGGAGGTTCCATCTTATTCCCTTATACTTCTGGTATTTACATGTGCTAACATTGTAGGGAATTGAAGATGATGATCATTCTCATCTGGAGAGTGGTTTGGACAGAATGGAGTGCACCCCTTGAGGGGGAGCCAATCAGAAGAAGATGGGATTCTAAGATTTAATACCATCTTGAGAAAAGTGAAGGTATTCCAATCATACTTTCATCCCTTGTTTCTTAATTGTATTCATCATGACAATTAAGGGGGAGTATTGATTGAAGACAAATGGTTGAAAGGGGGAGCTTTATCTTTGCACTTGAACTTTCTAAGGTGTTTGGTGATGTATGTGCAGGATTTAGCAATTCATTGTTATATCTGAAAAATTTCAAGCCCCTTGAAGCATGATCTCACATGTATAGTGAATGTTGGACAGCATTGAGTACCTTGGTTACATCAATCTTGTTTTCTACACTGGGTTAGACCAAGTAGACTTAGAGTTGATTTTCTAAAGGTTCTTTGCTAAAGAGAACATGTGACATCATCCCTCTCTCAGTGTTTTTCAAGAAAATACTTTTCAAAGGGAGGAAGAGATTTTTGAAAGAGAAACACACCACACCTTTGTATTTGATTTCCAATAAGGGGGAGAAATATTGGCACACATATTGACCCATTCATATGTGAAGAAGTAGTGTATTGACAACAAATACAAAGGGGGAGATTGAAGTGCACTGTGTTGCATTTGTTGTCAATGAGGTATGTTGTTGTCAAGGAATGAATGGATGGATGTCAAGGAGGTTTCAATATGTGAATGAAAAAGGATGTGATGGTGTTGGTGATGAATGGAGAATGGACATGGTACTAAGATGCATGTCACATAGGAGATTCACTAAGTGACATAGGATGTTGTGGTTGAAACATTCTCTATGGATATCAGACGATTGTAGAACTGATCTTAATGTTTCAATACTTGTATCAAGATGATACTAAGTTACACCACTTGAAGAATGGATGATGATGGAACATCATCATTACATCTGACGATTGTTGAGCTGCTCTTTATGTTCAAAGAACTTGTATCCTGATGATACAAAGTCACAACAATAATTGAAGACCATTCATTGTATTGACATTGCATGAAGAGCTTAAGTGAACCATCCATAAGTTCTAAGTGGATGAAGTGGTTTAATGAAGTCCATGCACTATCACTTAGTGCATGTGAATTGGAAGTTGATTCAATTGATCTCTGATTAGATCAATGAAGTTTATTGAAGAATTTATGTGATTCAAGAGTTCGGTTGAAGAAGAAGAGTTGATGATGAACCTTCAGGAATTTCACTCCTAAGTGAAGATTAAATGAGAGGAATGGAGGAATTCTAATGAAGAAGAAGAAATAAAGAAGAGTAAATGAAGAGGAAGATGGCTTGAATGGAAATTGGCATTTACACTTGTCACTTTGTTTTTTAACAAAGCACTTGTGTTTTTAAGTAGCAAAAAATAGCCACCAAGGAAGGCCAGCCGAGGGTCATCACCCAAGGCTCATGTGGGACTCGAGGTCACCACGCCCATGGGGAACCCTCAGGCCAAGGCAGCATATCCCTGAGGCAGAAGGTCGGGGCCGTGTATAAGCCCCGAGGCCACGAGGTGATGAAGCCCGCGCAGCGTGAGCGCGAGGAGCGCGCTCGAGGATGCATAGTGGGCGCCAGTGGCGCGCCCGAGTGGCAGGGGTGGGCGCAAGAGCGCGCCCGCAGAGAGAACACAGTGCGGGGCGGCACCGTGAGGGGAGAAGTTCAACTGGGGAGTAGCGGAGAGCGCTTGGGTGATAAGCTGTGGAAAAACCGCGCTCCGTTTCGATGTGGGACGCGGAAAAATTTCCATGAGCGGATCGTGGCCGCACGATTGATCGCGCGCCGGATCTCGGCCGCACATCCCATCGCGCCGCTCCCGTTCAGATCCAGGACGTCCGAGATTATCTGATCGCCTGATCCGATGGCTCCCTGTCCGTCCTCAACCTTGAGCTCGCCCGAAGCCACCCGTGTGCCTCTGTTCGAACCAGGCGCCTCCCCGACGACAGATTTTGAGTTCTCGGCTGTCTCTCTCGAAGCCGAAGGCACCCTCGTGCTCGTCTGGCCATAACGAACAGTACCATGCAAAAAAAGAGTCGTTCATGCATTCAAGGAGATAATTTGAAGTTCGGCCGAAGCAAAATGAAGTTTCCGAGGCCATGTGGTGTTCGTGTTTTGCATGGGATGGCCAAAACAGAGGCCGTGCATGCGTTCTAAATCGCATGCACGAGGAGGAAAGAAAGAGGAAGATAAAGCCGCGTGAAAAAAAGGAGAAACAAGATTTTGGAAATCTTGAAAACCCGAGATATTCGGGAGTTTGAATTTATATCCCACGCGGATGAACCGAGGCCCTCTGCCTATATAAAGAGAGGCCGAGACCTCTGGATTGCTGTTGATCTGTTGAAAACTCGAAGTCCCGTGAGTGGCGTATGTGCCTCGTGAAGTTTTGAAGCCACCGCGCAAATACCACTTGCGTGGCTGAGTCCCTTGTGCACTACCTCTTTGCGTGACAAGAAGAAGAAGGAGGAGGAGATCCTTGCGCGCCTATCCCTTGCACGGCAGAAAGACCCGAGGCGCAAGCATCTTGCACGCCCTTGTGGTCTGTTGAGGCTTGCGTGGCCGAGGTGCTTTGCACCTTTGAGGAGCTTGCGCGACAGAACCTTTGCTTGGCCAGCTACACCCGAGGTGAACTCACACCTTACGTGCCTTGAAGAAGAAGTGAATTCCCGAGGCCGTGTGTGCTTAACAAAAGAAGAAAAGGGCCGTGGCAGTGTGTGTGCAAATAGAGTAAGAGGACCCTACGGTTTTGTGTGTGCAAGGAGAACCCGAGGCCATACCTTGTGGTTGTGCCAAATTGAAGAACACACTTTGTGTGTGCATTTGAAGAAGAGGCAGTAGCCTTTGGGGTGTGCAAGAAGAGGAGGCCAAGCTCATGTGTGTGATAAAGTGAAACAAGTGTGTGCTAAGAGACAAGGAGGCCGAAGCCTATGTTTGTGAAAAGAGGTTGTGCACACTTAGAAGAAGAAGAAGACACTCACACAAAGTACAACACACATTTAAGTGTGTAATCAAAAGGAATAAAATGTGTGAAGGACAAGAAGAAGGTGTGTTCTTAATGTGACTACACCCTTTGAGGGTTTTTGCACCAAGAGGAGAAAGAGGAGAGTGCATGCATGCATGCATGCACATGCACACGTGAACAAAGACAAATCTGGTTGTGTGCATTTGAGTTGACCAAGACCAGAGGATCTTGAAGAATTTGAGAGACCATGCAATCAGTGCATGAGGATGCAGAGATTCCATGCACTCAGTGCATGAAGTTGATGTGAACTGATACTGGACCAGACTGAAGTTAAAGATATCAGTTGTTTGAGTATTCAGTAGTTGGAGAGAAGCCAGGTCATCCTGAGAAGAAGGAGAAAAATCCTGAGCAAGACGAGAAGACCTGATCAACTCAAGTGATCAGAGGTACAGAGCAAGGCCAGCAGTCTTTATCCCAGACTGCTGAAGATACTTGAAGAAGCTTAAAGTGAAGAAGAGCTACTCGTGTGACTCAAGGAGCCAGGAGAATACCCTGTGGGACTCAGGGAGAAGAAGTCTTCAGTGGGATTCTGGAGCAGGCCAGTGGGACTCTGGTAACACTGTGGGACGCAGTATGAAGACCCTCCTGTGGGACTCAGGAGAGATACAGTGGGACTCTGTATAGACCATTGTAATACTAACCGATTATAATGGAGAAACCATGTTGGGGTGTATAACCAACATGGCAAGGACGTAGGCCTTTGGTGCCGAACCTTGTAAATCCTTGTGTCTTGTGCCTTTATATTTACTGCATCATTCGAGGAAAGGTGAGAGATACAAGAAGAGTGGATCGAGGCATTAACCAGCCATAGAGGTTTAATTGATTAAGAACCAATTAGTAAAAAGTTTTAAAGGATCATTGATTCACCCCCTCCCCCTCTCAGTGATTCACACTGATCTGGGCACTTCACTTTTATCAGAGAATTTTTAGCGCTAATTAAAGTACCCCCCTTTATCAGTGCTTTTTAGTTAGAGATGATAAAGGCTGGCACTGGCCTTGCCCAGTTTTGTGGTAGTGAAATATCAATTAAAGTACATCTTGATGCACAAAATTCAGATCTAAGAGGGACCATAAAACATTAGGGACTAAGGATTCACATACATCCAAATGAATCACTAAATATACCAATATCATATCAAAATTTAAGGTATTATATCACGACATATGTTAGAATAGTTTTCGTACACTGCACAACATTTATCACAAAACATGAAATCTGTAACCACCTTTATATGGCATGATGAGAATTCATGGAATGTGATACTTAGAAAGTTCATGTATGATTCATGAGAAGGAATACCCTCATCTCATTGGGTTACAACAGAATTGAAGCTAAAAATGTCAATAATAACTATATGAAAATATTGTGTCACTCAATAATGATATCAAATCAAATTTAATAGTTCAATTTCTAATAATAAAAATTCAATTCGATTTAATTTGGATTTTCCCTATACAATGTGTAGGTACTCCCAGGAACATCTAATTACTAAAAACCATTTTTTCATATCTCTTTATAATATCTCAAAGAAATGAGAAAAACCGAAAATAACCTCCTCTAATTCCACATTGTTATCTGTCAGATTTAGCTTCCACACAATGGTGCCCCGTAACTAGTTGGTCACTTGAAATCAAGCACATTTCCCTAAAAACCTATGTTTTTCAACTAGTAGTGGGGTCCAATGTCCAAAAATGGATAATCTATGATCTAATTTCCAGATTATACATGGAGGAATTAATCAATAAACAATAGAAGTAAAAAGTATAATACTTATAGTAATAAAACAACATGATTATATATATATAAATGATGCATGCCTCATTTGTATAGGAAATAAACCTATATAGGAAATATGAAAGAAATAAAATTCAATAAAACGAAATATAAAATAATGTAAAATCCAAAAACATTGCATGCATGAGATTGGTCCCACGCTCTATCGACCCAATAGCAATCATGTACCCAATAAAGATGAGTGTCTTTAGTTTTCTATACCAGAAATAATATAATCTATTTGGGTCTAAAATCATGGCCCAAATAGTGCGTGAGATGAATCCCATTAGAAACCCCTAAAATATATGTTCCTAACTATTCGTGAATATATATAGGGCATATAATATGAAAAATGATACAACAAACTAGTACACACTAAATTTAAACAATCATACAGTTTTCAATTACATTAATTTACCATTTATTATTCATCATATGTATCATGTAACCATGGGATCACGACTATGCTATTTATACCCTATGTGATGTAACCAAAACAGAAGTCTCATAAGACCATCTAAACAATCATGTAAGACTAAACCTAATCTTGTAAATTTGTTTGGAAGATGCATCAAAATCATTCATATATTCCCAAATGACCATCTAGAAATTCTCTTATAGTCCAACCAATTTTCTCCCACATATCATTAATTCAATAAATATTGAACCTTTGGGAATGTTCTCATAGACCAGCCTCTTTGGTCCATGTTCTACACCAAGGCTCTCACAGTCCTATGTAAATAATCCGGAAGCCACCGAAGCCTTTCGGGTATAAGGCTCTCATGTTCAATTGGAAAAACATAATACATATAAATTATTTGGAATCCCCCTTAGTAATCCTTATACATGACCCTCATGGTGCATAGACAAAATAGTGTGTATTTTACATAAAAGTAGCATATGTAATCTGAAAATATTACATTGTTAAACATTCACATGGCATATCACTGACATTTCATGTAACACCCAAAGTAAATAAAGAATATGACATTTTTCTATTTATCCATATTTGTGAGTAAAATGTTAATATTAATTTAATGGGAATGCTATGCTTGATGGTATACCCAATACGCAACAATGAGTTATTTGGAAATATTAGGTTGCACTTTAATAATAAAATAATATTATTTTAAATGGTAGTTAATGCCTAGCCATTGTAATGGCGGGAATGAATAGAACTAAATGAAAACTATTATATATGTTTTTCAAATATTTTTTACTTTTATCCAATGAATGTTAGAGGCTTAAAATGCGAATGAATCCAATTTTAAGCGTAAATATTCTAGTCTTCTTTAAAAGGTCAATTAACTGCCTTTTGATTGAGAACCCTTTTTAAATCCACATTTTTGACAATGTTATGTGTTATATTGGACAAAATTAAATCCTTCTTTAGAATCGGGACATCAAAATTTACGTTGTGTAATGTTTTGTTATTGTTCCGATAATGATCATTTTTAATGAAAATGATGAATTTCAATTCGAAACCTCTTTTTAATCTAATTTATTTGTATGAATATATCATCTTTTGAATTGGTTTAAAAGTGAAATTAGAATATATTTTTAACATTTAATCCAATGGTGGTCATTGACATTAATTTCACTTTGAAATTGGACTTTAACTAATGTTAATCTTTTAATAGATATTGTTTCATTAAAACATGCTATTTGTTTTGACAGCGGTAATTAATTATTAAATTAATTAAATCAACTTATATCTTTTCAATTTTTTAAAATAGACATAATTTTTGAATTCGGAATATCAAATATAGCTTCGGGTGAATTTTTGGTATTTTTCTGAAAAACTTCAATTTTTGATGAATAGTGAAACCAATAAGTGGTAGTTAAAAAACTGATTTTTCATTTAAATGAATCTTTACTACATATGTGTTTTGAATTTCAAAAATCTGACATACATTGTTTTAATTAGTATTTATAATGTGGTTCAATGGGATTAAAATAATTTTTTGGTGAATAATAACTTTTAAGTTTTAATAATCGTGATTAATGGTAATTAGTGTAATTTAAGGTAAAGATAATGTTTTAATAATATGAAATGACCTTGACACATGTTCTTCCTTTATTGGATGAGTAATGGTTGACCACGAAAATCCATCGGTCAACTTGGGGACCCCATGGAGCCACTTTGGTTTGAAAATGTCATTAATAAATTTTTATTTAAAGCTAAAATAAAAATGTCACCAACATGTTTTGTTATACCAAAAAAAAGTTTACATGGGGTTATACAAGTCATATATTTTACTATAAATATTCATTGGAAATATAATGATATTTCCTAAATCATAGCAATTTTTTATAATTTTTAGACAATTAATAAATTAATTTATTAATGACACCATGATGATGGAGTGATTACCTCATTAATGAATGATTTAAATAAGTTGAGATGATATGGTAAAATCTAATACATAAAATTTCAAAACACTGATTGGATGGGTGTATTTAGAACCATTATCACCTTATCCTAGAAATATATAATTTTCGGACCTATAATATCTGAAAATCATTTTATAATAAAGTAAATTTTCAATAAATTCCAAGAGTGCCCCTCCTCCGTCTTATAAAAGGCCCCCACCTCTACTCCCTTAACCAGACCTCTCAAGCCTTTGTCTCGACCAAACAATGCTCATTTTATCTCTCCACATACCTCTACTCATCCTATATGCCTTTCCTTTGGCATAAAATTCTTTAAGAAGCCCTTTTGGTTCAAACCAAGAGGAGTTACCAGATTTAAAGGTAATGTCTTCCCTAATGTTATTTTGTTTTATTTTTTATTCTCCAACCCCCTAAAATCTTTTTTTAATTTCTTTTGTAACAAAACCAGAACATTAAATATACTTGGATGTTGTTATGAAAAGGATTCAAGCTACACTTACACACACCTCCATCTAATAGTTAAAGAACATACTGTTTCCGTGGATGGCGAATTACTGCCTCATGAAATGATGATTGTTCTATATTCTTCTACCACCTCTCATGGTGGCCATTAGGATGGAACTATATTTATTTATGATATATATTATTTTTATTTGATCTCTATGCTTATGTATTTTATATTTAATACATACCATTATGCATTGAATGTTGTGCAAATGCGATAATTTCATTTGAGGAAGTGTGGACTACCGCCCCTCATGTGATTTGAATCGTTCATGAAATACCTGGAATGTATAAAGAATGAAATTGAATAACTTATATTCCATATATAACATATATATTATACTGGAATTATAAAATATATATATATATCTCCTCCAGTTTTAATTCCATTAATGTGTCAAATAAATGAAATTAGTGTTAATGCGTAGGTACAACCTACCGTCTCCATGAACGATGCATTTCTTTTCATTTTATCTACAAAAGTTATGGAATAGTATAAAATGAATATGTACTGGATATATATTATATTTAAATCATTAATTATTTTCTGTAGATGATTTACTAATAACTACATAGACAATCATTTTCAAACAAGTTCATTTTTGACTCATGTACCGAACATCGACAAAAACGTCTAATATGAACTCACATTATTAACTAATTATTATAAAAATATAATATGATACATAAATTGAATAATAAAATTTAAATGAGTACCTTAAAAAATTTTAAATTGAACAAATATTATTATTCAGGAATATAAAGAAACGAACAAGACAAGTTGGACTTGAGGTAAGGGATCCTACCTCTCTCTTTCTTTTTAAGTACTCTATTTTATGTCATTTATTTTAAGCCCATATTTATTATGTTTGGGGATGTTATTTTATATTCCCCATTCTTTACTTTTTATGTTCATATTTTGAGAGACCCTATGTGATCTCATAAATGCATTTTTTGGAAGTTTTATGTGGCGCCGTTAGGCTGCCATGTTTTCGTAAGGGATTTTTCATCTCACTTTTACTCCCATGATATTTATGCTACATTTTCCACCATTTCATTTGATTGGTGTATGTACTTCCCATTATTCTACTCTTTGTGTAATATAATATCATTTATAAGTATTTACATCAATGTTTTATAGTCCTTCATTCATGGGGTGTACGTTTAGAAAGTTACCCAAGTCGGTAAGGGATCCTTTCATCCTCCTCTTTTTAGAAAAAAGACTTCTTTGTGTTATGTATTTTAATTTACATCTTCATGTATTTGGATATGTTCTTATATATCCTTATTTATTTAAATTTTATGTCCAAGTGATGAGATACCATTTTCTCTCTCATCAACTCGTTTTATGAATTTTAGTGTGATGCTGTTAGGCTGTCAAATTCTTGCAAAGGAACTTCTTAACTCAATTTCAATCCTTTGGATTAAACTTATACTCCTTGAATTTGTCATGCTATGAATATGTGTGAATTAATCTGATTTTTTTACACATAATATCCACTTATATTGGGTGTATTTATATTTTTCGCACATAAATTATGTAATTGATTTATCCTGAATCTAAAGATATTGACATTGTATAGGACTTTATCTCAATATCCTTTCATTGAGGCATATTTTTTTAATACAAGACTTTCTTTTATATTCCATATAAACACTTGGACTTTTCCATTCATTAAAATGAAATCTTTTTCTAGAAAGCGTTTTACTAAACGACAAAAAGTAATGTTTCATTTAACGTATATGGTGACAAAAACATTTTCCGTCACCGCGAGTATTATTTGGTCTTTGGATTTCTCAACAAGCCGTAATGTTTTTAAAATGAAATAAATACAGTATACAGTTTTATGTATTTTGGTATTCAAAATGGTTTTGATAATGGATTTTTTATGTCAATATATTTATGTGATATATTTTTACTGAAATGTGGAAATGTTTTCTTTCCATTATATTTGTTTTATATATTATGATTTTATAATGGTACTTGGACATTTGATTGGTGGTTACACGATAAACCATATGACGGGTGGTGCCATGAATACCAGGATGGGTGGTTACATTATAACGTCCAATTCATTGGGTATGGAAGTCGGTCATATGGCTATTCCATTTAGTGATATGTGTGGAAGTTGAATGTATGGTTATTCCATTTAAGTATGTTTTTGTCCCAAGTAACCTTTATATGTTATGTGTTATTTATATGGGATTATGGTAATATTTTGGTTACAATGATTAAGTGGTGATATTTTTTTTAGTGAAGAGTATTTACTAATTCTTAAAGATTAAATGTATTACTATGATAAAGTGTTCATGGTTTACTTTTAGTTTTGAAAAACTAATAGTTTTCCTTCTTTTTATATCCTTTACTGGGCTTTTTATGCTCATCCCAAGTTTTTGAAATGTTTTACATATGACTTAAATATGTGTAGGTTCAAATATTGGATCAAGGAAAGGAATGCTATCTAAAACATGGAACTATACATGAATCTTTTTAAGAGTTTTTATTTTATGGAATCATAGTAGAAGTGTCTACTTTGTAATCTTTTGATATGTAATAATTATTTCCTAATTCTCTAAAACTCTAAACTTGAAAAGACCCTCTGTGTGAATTATTCATTTAATTCATGATTATGTAAGGTTTAAAGGCTATATCCTTATAGTTGGTATTAAAGGTTGGTTTAGATAACTTTAGAGGTTGGAGTATTCATTAAGCATAAGTGAAATTAAAATAATGGTTAGGATTTATAAAAGAGTCATAGTTTTAGATAAAGTGAATGAGTAAGTATATCTTAGTGTTTATCTTCCTCATTAGTACATGAAAATTTTGTTGATATATTCACACTTACATTTTTGGTTTTAGTAAATGGATGGATCTAGCTGGTGCCAAAGTGACAATGGGTTTGAAGGAAACTGTGGTGGTTCTCTGATTAAGAGACTGGATGATATGGGGGATTCAATGAGGAGTCTCGTGGTTATTCTAAACCAACTATCCAGGTGTCATGATCAACCACTTTAACATCAGTGAGTTCTTTAATGCATCATGTACGAGAGAACCAACTCGATGTGGATGTTCAGGTAAAAAT
Organism: Viscum album; assembly: GCA_963277665.1. Taxonomy (NCBI): domain Eukaryota; kingdom Viridiplantae; phylum Streptophyta; class Magnoliopsida; order Santalales; family Viscaceae; genus Viscum; species Viscum album. Next base: position 1,655,830,228 of record OY728126.1, on the reverse strand, counting down.
TACAAAGGCAACCATTAGAGATTATATGATCCTTACATTTGTGGTAATTATTGGTTACTATATGCTATGATGGAATATGAACGTCATGAGATAAACTTGAGGTTAAATTATGTTATGGTTATTTTTGAATAAATTATTGCTTTTGGGGGAATGTTATAATAATTATTTAGTTTTGGAAAAAGGGCAACATGTATACCGTGTGAAAACCTGTCACGTCGGACGATGCTGCGGGAATCAAACCCACAACCAAAGAGAGGCTGGTATTTATCGCATACCACTGGACTATGTGAAGTCCCTGGTTAGTATGACAAATTATTTTTAGTTAGATGGTCTTATAAATCTATAATAACTTGATTTTGGGTTATCTATGAAAATTATTCACCTATCATGGAAGATATGTGATTAGGTTAATTACTTTTCAGTATGAGACTTTAAGAGAAACTGATGTTATTTGGAGATAAATATTAATTTTTACCTTGGAAGACTACGGGATTAAATCCTTCAACTATTTGGATTTCAATATTTGTTTGGTTTACTTTGATGATTTTTATGGACAATTATTTTTCGAATTGCCTTTGTAGAACTTTGAGTTTTTTTTGGAAAAATTTTGGAGATTAAGAATAGATTTTTTTAATAATGGATTATCCTTTTTGGGTATTATGTGATCTCATACCGACAATTTTGGTTATGGTTTTGGTCTAAAGACATGGTAAGTATATAGTTATCATTTATGGATTAGGAGATTCTCTAGAAGTTGATTATAGCTCTCTTAATGTGAGAAAGTCATCATAAATACTCATCTTTTGGAGAAAATATGAGTTTGTGTTAGAAATCTAGTAAGAGATGAAAGTCAACATGACATGTAAGTATGTTTCCTTATGATTTAGTTAATCTAATAAATAAATTCCTCAATGAAATGTAACTTAAAAACAAAAATTTTGTCTGTTAACATTTCCTACTGGGGAATCAAATACCATTTAACCCATCACCAGTTTGTGATTTTCTAGAGGTTAACATTCCCCTAAACAAGTTTTCTATCACTCTCCATCAGAACATGACCCATTTTTTCTCTTCCATGTCCATGATTTCCTACATGGAATCATAGTATGGGTAAACTCGGGTGACCTTTGTACTTCCCTTTGTTTCTTTTAATGTGAAAGTTTAATTGACTCATTTTTCGATGTGGGGCTTTAAATGAAGTTTCCGAGAACAATTTTAAAATTATGAGGACGCAATTCCCAAAAGGGGGGAAGGGTGTAACACACCAATTAAATAAAGAATATTAAATTTTTATATTTATCCATATTTGTGGGTAAAATGTTAATATTAATTTAAATGGAACGCTATGCTCGATGGTGTACCCAATACGCAACAACGAGTTTCTTGGAAATATTATGTTGCACTACAATAATAAAATAATATTATTTTAAATGGTAGTTAACACCTAGCTATTGTAATGTCGGGAATGAACAGAACTAAATACAAAATGATTATATATGTTTTTCAAATATTTTTTACTTTTATCCAATGAATGTTAGTGGCTTAAAATGTGAAGGAATCCAATTTTAAGCATAAATATTCTAATATTCTTTAAAGGTCGATTAACCGCCTGTTGATGGAGAGCCATTTTTAAATACACTTTTTTACAATTTTATATGTTATATTGGACCAAATAAAATCTTTCTTTAGAATCTTGACATCAAAATTTACTTTGTGTAAATTTTTGTTATTTTTCCGATAAAGATCATTTTTAGTGAAAATGTTGTATTTTAATTCAAAACCTCATTTTAATCTAATTTATTTATAGGATTATATAATCTTTTGAATTGGTTTAAAGTTCAATTATAATATATTTTTACCATTTAATCCAATGGTGGTCATTAGAATTAATTTCACTTTGAATTTGGACTTAAACTAGTGTCAATATTTTAATAGATATTTTTTCATAAAAAGTATGCTATTTGTTTTGAAAACAGGAATTAATTATTAAATTAATTATTGAAACTTATAGGTTTTGAATTTTTTAAAATAGAAATCATGTTTGAATTCGGAATATCAAATATATCTTTGGGTGAATTTTTTTGTATTGTTCTGAATAACTACAATTTTTGTTGAATAGTGAAAACGTTAAGTGGTAGTTAAAAAAGCTATTTTTCGTTTAAATGAAAAATTACCACTTCTATTTTTTGTATTTAAAAAATAGTACATACATGGTTTTCATTATAATTTAAAATTTGGTTCAATGGGATTAAAATAATTTTTTGGTGAATAGTAACATTTAAGTTTTATTAATCGCGATTAAAGGTAATTTGTGTAATTTAAGGTAAAGGTAATGTTATAATAATATGAAATGACCTGGAAACATGTCCTTTACTTATTTTATGAGTCATGTCTGACCCTGAAAATCCATGGGTCAACTTGGGGACCCCATGGAGCCACTTTGGTTGGAAAATGACATTAATAACTTTTTATTTAAAGCTAAAATAAAAATGTCCCAAACATTAATTGTTTTAATAAAACAATTTTTACATGGGGTTATAAAATTCATATTATTTAAAATAAATAATAATTCCATAGCTAAAAATATTTCCAACATCATAGTAATTTTTTCATAATTTTTAGAAAATAAATAAATATGTTTATTTTTGACACTGTGATGATGCAGTGATTACCTCATTAATGAACGATTTAAATAAAATGGCAAGATAAGGTAAAATCTTAGACATAAACTTGTAAAAAATCTATTGTATGGGTTTATTTCGAACCCTTATCACCTTACCCTTGAAATATATAATTTTGGGACCTTTAATATATGAAAACCATTTTATAATAAAGTAACTTTTCAATACATTCCAAGAGTTCCCCTCCTCCCTCTATAAAAGGCCCCCAACTCTACCCCCTTACCCACACCTATCAAGCCTTTGGCTCGACCAAACTCTGCTCATTTTATCTCTCCGCATCCCCCAAATAATCCTATAAGCCTTCCTATTGGCATAATTCTCTTCAAGAAACCCTTTTGTTTAAAACCAAGAGGAGTTACCCGATTTAAAGGAAAAGTCTTCCCTAATGTTATTTTGTTTTATTTGGATTCTCCAACCCTATAAACTCTTTTTATTAATTTATTTTGTATGAACACAAGTATCTTAAATATACTATGATGTTTTTATGAGATTTATTCGAGCTACACTGACACACACCTCCGTCTAATGGTTAAAGAACATACTATTTCCGTGGATGGCGAATTACTGCCTCACGAAATGATGATTGTTCTATATTCTCCTACCACCTCTCATGGTGGCCATTATGATGGAACTATATTTATTTATGATTTATATAATATTTATTTCCTCTCTATGCTTCTTTATTTTATATTTAATACATACCTTTATGCCTTTCATGTTGTGCAAATGCGATAATTTCATTTGAGGATGTGTGGACTACTGCCTACTCAAGTGATGTGACTCGATCATGCAAGACATGGAATGTATAAAGAATGAAATTGATAAACTTATGTGACTAATATAACATATATATTATACTGTAATTATAATATATATATCTCTCTCATCTAGTTTTAATTCCATTAATGTGGCAAAGAAATGAAAGTAGGATTTATGCGTACGTAAGGCCTACCGTCTCCATGAACAGTTCATTTCATTTATTTTTATATAAAAATGTTATTTATTATTATAAAATGAATATTTACTGGATATATATGATATTTAAATCATTAATACTATTTTGGAGATGATTTACATATAACTACATTGACAATCACTTTCAAATAAGTTCATTTTTGACTCATGTTCCGAACATCGACAAAAACGTCTGATATGAACTCACATTATTAACCAATTATTATAGAATTATAAGATGTGACATGAATTTAATAATAATTCATAAAGGAGTAACTTAATAAATTATAAATTTTCCAATGTTTATTATTCAAAAATATAAAAAAACGAACAAGACAAGTCAGACTTGAGGTAAAGGATCCTACCTGTCTCATTCTTTTTAAGTACACTATGTTATGTCATTTCTTTTAAACTCATATTTATTATGATTGTGGATGTTATTTTATATTCCTCATTATGTAATTTTTAAGTTCATATTATGAGATACCATATTTGACCTCATAAATCCATTTTTTGGATGTTTTATGTGGCGTCGTTAGGCAGCCATGTTTTTGTAAGGGATTTTTCATCTCACCTTTATTCCCGTGAGATTTATGCTACATTTTCCACCATTTCTGTTGAGTGGTGTATGTACTTAAAATTATTCTACCCTTTGTGTAATATACATTTGTTTATGAGTATTTACATCAATGTTGTATAGTCTTTCTTTCATGGTGTGTACCTTTTATAAGTGACCCAAGTTGGTAAGGGAACCTTTCACCAACCTTTTCTTAAAAAAAGACTTTTTTATGTTATGTCTTTTAATTTACATATTCTTATGTCGGTATATGTTCTTCTATATCCTTATTGATGTAAATTTTATGTCCAATTGATGAGATACCATTTTATCTCTCATCAACTCATTTTATGAATTTTAAAGTGACGTTGTTAGGCTGACGAATTCTTGCAAGGGAACTTCTCAACTCAATTTCAATCCTTTGGGTTAAACATTTACTCCTTGAATATGTCATCATATGGAAATGTGTTAATTACTCAGTTTGTTTTACACTTAATATCCACTTATATTGGGTGTATTTATATTTGTCACAAATAAATTATGTAATTGATTTATCCTTAATCTAAGGATACCATCTTTATATGGGACTTCGTCTCAATCTCTTTTCATTGAGGAATATTTTATTTTAATACAAGACTTTATTTTATATGTTTTATAAACACATAGACTTTTCATTTCACTGAAAGCAAATCTTTTTCTACGAAGCGTTTTACTAAACGAAAAAAAGGAATGATTCATTTAATGTATGTGGTTACAATGACATTTTCTTTTTCCACAAGTATTATTTTGTCTTTGGCTTCCTCAAAAAGCTGTAATGTTTTTAAAATGAAATAAATACCATATACACGTTTATGTATTTTGGTATTGAAAATGGTTTTGATAAAGGATTTTTTATGTCAATATATTTATGTTATAAATTGTGACTGAAATGTGTAAATGTTTTCTTTCCATTATATTTGTTTTATATCTTATGATTTTATAATGGTACTTAGTCATTTGACGGGTGGTGCCGTGAATACCACGACGGGTGGTTACGTTATAACCTCTAATGCATTGGGTATGGTAGTCGGCCGTATGGCTATTCTATTTAGTGATATGTGTGGAAGTTGACCGTATGGTTATTCCATTTAAGTATGTTTATTTCCCATGTTACCTTTATATGTTATGTGTTCATTATATGGGATTATGGTAATATTTTGGTTACAAAGGATAAGTGGTGATATTATTTTTAGTGAATAGTATTTACTACTTCGTAAAGGTGTAATGTTTAACATTGATAAATTATTCATGGTTTACTTGTTGTTTTGAAAAACTAACAATTTTCCTTCTTTGTGTATGCTTTACTGGGGTTTTTATGTTCATCCCAAGTTTTTGAAATGTTTTCCACTGGACATAAAGATCAGTACGGTAAAATATGGGATCAAGGAAATATATTCTATCTAAAAAATGGAACTAGACATGTTTCTTTTTAAGAGTTTTTATTTTATTGAAACTTAGTATTAGTGTCCACTATGTAATCTTTTGATGTGTAAGAGTTATGTCCTAATTATCTATAACTCTAAACCTGAAAGGATCCTCAATGTGAATTATTAATTTAATTCATTATTATGTAATGTTTTAAGCCTAGGTCCTTATATTTAATATAATCAATCAAACTCCATCATAAATAAAAAATTAATGAAAAATGTAATAGTCATTGGAAAATGAAACCAAACTACCACAAAAAATCAATCGAGGAAAAAATAACCTACGGGACATCCATTTGGCAATGTATATAACCGTACGCAAAAAGAATATACCCATTTATCAAAACAAACAAATAAGGTAATAACATGGTTTAATTCCAAAATAATGGAATACCCAAAACACGTGTATGTGATAATTTTAGCATATATAATCTACATAAAAACCATGAAAGGGACAAACCACCTACCTCCATGTCTTGTGATTGATATACATTAATTTCGGCCCTTAAATCAGTTTAAAATTTTTAAGATCTTCAATATGGTGAAAAACGAATAACCTTCAATAACTCACATGAAAGGATGAATCAGGAAGAAGAGATCAAGAGTGTTTCATAACTCACATGTGGAATTCCAACGTACCCGATGATTTCTAAATCTGTGCATTGAAGGAGAATTGGGAGATCAGACATTTTCCATCATTTTAGAGCACTCATGTACGAAATATGATAATACAAAAGTGTTTTAGTGCATGATACGTGACCCCACCCCGATATATCAATTAAAAAGAAAATTACTAGCCATTTTTATTCACACAACACGCCATGTAGGAGCCTCAATTGGACCCCCGTCTTTAGTGGGTCTGATAGGACACTACACAAAAATGTACTTAGCTATTACAAGTTCAAAACATGCAAGTACACATAATTCTAGGTATAAAACGTGTACTCGTAACTATACGACATGTACGTACAAAATCTTATATTCTTTCTTTTTCCTTAAAACCAAACGAAAATAAGAACTATACATGAAATTATTATTTTAGTTCAAACAAAAATCAAGATAGTGAAATATTTGAATTTTATATAAATGTAATTAAATAAATTTCATTTAAAATAATAATTGAAAAAATTAATATATTTGAAACTTGAATGGGTATTTTATAATTAGTCATATATAATAATTAAAAATTAAACTATTATGATGATTTTCAATGCCTTATCACGATATTTTAACCATAATTATCAGATCTACATGTTATCAATGTTATAAAATTTACCACGCTAACTATTCATAATTGGATGTGGTAAGTTGGAAATAATTACCAAATATGGAACTTCTGAATCCAAATAATAAATCCATTTTTCAATATCTAATTCTTATATGGTGTAGAAATTATTTTAATAAAAACACCTCAATGAAAAACATTTATTTTAAATAATTATTTGACGTAAAAAAGGGTTTTATACCAAATTGAAAACATAAAAGAGATTATATTATGTATAATTGAAATATTAATAAAATATGTTATGTAATTTTTATATGAATTTTTTTTTTGAACAAATGGTTATTATAAAATCATAAAATACTAAAAATTTTCAATTTATAAAATTTTTATTTGACGATTCTTCACAAGAAAATCAATCGTCACAGAAAAATACTTAAAACTTCCCTTAATATAAATTTGGTATGAAAATCATAATATTTCAAAAAATTCAATAGATAAAATTTTCCATTATTCATGAAATATATTATAACATTCACTCTTAATAATATCTAACAAGATTTTGTGATGAAAATTTATGATGAGGATTGAAATTTCATTACAAAAATAATTAATTTCTTCTTTAATAAGATCTTATAATTTCATATTTATTGATTTTTTTATTTGTATTTATATATTTCATAATATTACTAATCCTAATCACACCAACCATCTCATTAACTATATTATAATAGTCATACATAAATAAGAATGTTTCATTATTTTTATAATCTTGATGTAGCATGTTATATATTCTCTGGAACATTTTTATTCTCTTAAAATAAATGAGTGTTAAATTCTATATCCATAAATAAATTAATTCCTTGTGATTTTTGATTTCCCCTAGCAAAAATGGGTTTGGCATTTTAAATTTCCATTTCTGAAACCCTTATCATATTGAGTTAATAAAACATTCACATGAAAAGTGAAAATGGAAATATTGAGGTCATATAGTATACTAAAAAGAATTAGGATTCCAAAAAGGAAATATTTAGTTGGAAGTGAAAATATGGACAAAAGGTAGAAAACTAATGATCATGGACTAACAATGTGTGATATAAAACATGCTCAAGAGAATGTGAATGTCCCCAAAACCATATATTTTTAATAGTTGATAAGACTACTGATTCAACAGAAATGATTGTAATAAGATAAATTTCTTCTTTCAAAATCCTTTTACTGTTTTTTATAAATTAATTCACAATCAATAATAATAACATATTAATTTGTTCTTAATTTTCAATTATAATTGAATCCTTTTATTGATTTTTATTAGTGTTTCATCCTTTCTACAATAAATTTTATTAATGATAAATTTTTAATACATTGATCCTAAAAACAACATAAAACAAATCACATATTATAGAGAAGTGTTATAAGAAATTCCATGATCATTAAAGTTTTATCCAAAAATGAAATGTTCCCAATAATATTATATAAATTACAAAAAAATTATTAATTCATCAGAAGAATTATTACATTTTACTTTATAATTTCCACAACAACACAAAGGTTTCAACATATATTATTGCCTATGTAAATAATCATGCATCCCAACAAACCTCAATAAACCTCAATAATAAAAAATATTGTAACCTCAATAGTGATCACATATCTTTTAATATACTTTCATAAAATTCAATTTTATTCTTCAAAATGACATTTCATGTTAATATTAAAGGTTACATATACATAAACTCAATGAAGAATCCAAAAAATATATTTAATCATTATGATAAATAAAACATAATAGTTTAGTGAACTTTAAAAATAATAGAATTAATAATATTTAGATACTAACATGAATTGTCATATTTATCATGAGTTTATACATCATCAAAAATATCTCAATGTTAATGAATCAATTTTGGACCACAATAAGTATTTATATACTAGTATTCACTATACTATAATAATTCAAATACAAATACAAACAATAATTTAAACATTAATAGGTTATTACTCCTCAAAATAGAGTTAATTTTTCAAATCGCCTTAATATATTTTCACATAAATCCTCAAATTGGTTAACTATTACATTTAACCTATTGAATCCACAAATTTATAAACCCCTGGTGATATCAAAAATTAAATGAATTATTCCTACATGATAAAATATATGCTTCCATAACTAAATAAAAACAACATAATTCATATTAAATCATAGAGTGTTTCCCTACGTAAAAAAATAAATCAAATAAATCAAATATGACCAAAATTACATTATCATAAAATAAATAAAAAAATCCAAAGTCACCAATATTAATTTTTTTAATTCTTTAATTTCAATTTTCAATGTATCCCAATATATAAGAATATAAAACCTCAAACATCATGGACTATAATCAAATACGTGTTTCCATTATATATGATTTAACTCTTAGATTCGAGAACTTAAATTTATAGTTCTGCTTTCCACCATACATAATACAATAAACTATAAGTATTTATTTGTGATGATATTCATATCCCTCTATTGAATAATTCATTTTACCTTGACTTTTCACTGATATATTCCACTATTTTCTAGAAATAAAAAATTTTCACATTACTTTTACACATTATCTAGGGGGTCTCTTTCCACAATTATGACAAGAATGAATTGGGATTTATATCCCACATGGTATCCACCACTCAAACCTTAGAAATCTATATTATTCATTTATTTGGTGATTCCAATATTTAATTTATGTATGAGTCTTTAATTTTATTCATGACAATTAATATGAATAATAAAATTATATTATACTGTATCTATATTAAATTTTTAGATTACAATCATTATGTAGTCTATTATATTATCTGTTAACAAGATTCCTCCATGTTCAATAAATCTAAATAACAAAAAATAATTGTATGATTAACAATTAATATATATATAGACCACATAATATATACATTATAAAAATATTAGGATGTTGTCATTAATTATAAATATTCTAAAAATCAATCATAATGTTATGTTCCATAATCATTGTTATCCTTAAACATAATCTCAAGTAGTTTACTAAACGTCCTTAGATGATAAATGTAACAACCCCAAATCTACTAACCCATATCTATAGTCCACATTATTATATTTTCATAAGATATAGGGGATCAAAAAAATATTATTGATTATTTTCTACTTAATAATATGATGCATACAATATTATAATTTAATATTTCAAATAAAATATAAATTATCACTGTAAAAAATATTTGGAATCCTAAAAAAATATTAAAATATTATTTCATCATGTCATAGGGAACAAAAAAAGGGTGAGAAAATATTATTAATAATGGACATGTAAATTGGATGATGTTATGGTTAATTATGGAATAATAAATATTCCATGGAAAATAACAAGAAACACATTACATATAATAAATAATTTTCGAATGAAATGCATCCATGGAAGCTATCAATTTCATAATATCACCAATAATAATAACATAATTATCAATAAATTAAATGATTAACATTATATTCCATGATATCATATATCATATAATAATAAAAAATAACTACATTCACAAACTTAATTTATAATAGAAAAAAATAACATATAATTATTCCCCCTTATATTTTTTCCTCAAGATTTGTTTTGATGAATTTTGGGAATATATAACTATACGACCCTCCTATCACTTCATATCCAATATACTCCTCATATATTGAATACTTATCTAATTCATGAACTATATAAATTATCAACAAGTGTTTGTATAGAATAAATAATTTTGAATATCAATATTTTCTTTTTCATGAAAAAAATTCAATGTAAAAAACTACATTTAGAAATGGTTTATGGGTTAGGTAATAAATATAACCATGGAAGAATGAATATGGTAATTTATGGGAACCTTAAGGTCTGATTTTCAAATTAAATTGAATGTTTAAATATAAATTTTATGACCAAAAAATTTTTATGAGATAAAATATAACCAAAAATTAAACATATTTATAAATAATTAAATAAAACCATTTTTTTTGAGATATAAGTAATATTTAACTAAAATAATAAAATTATACCAAAATGGTAGGATCCAGCCAAACGTGCTCTATTAAAAATTTATTAAAAATAAAAATGACAGAACCTAAAATTGAGATAGGATAGGATAAAGAACGATACTCAGACACAAAATAGAACTACAAGTGGGTAGAACTAGGATAATTTACATATTCATAATTTTTGGTGTCATAATTAAAATCTAATTCTGACTAAAAATTTCTCAGATTGAAACGAACAATGTACGTGTGATTGTGTTTAACAGGATCTGGAGTGATATCCTTTGAAGAAGACTTGATAGACTTGACTTCCCAATGAATCCAGTCATTCCTATTTCATCCACATTCATGGTTTTCTGGATTCAGACATCATTTCCATTTCAAATAATGATTTAAATCCCTTTTCGGTTCATAATGCAGGAGAGTATGACCCCTACTTTTATTAATGACTCTTTCTGAATCATCCACTGTATTTTTCACTACAATATCATATTCAATCCGCTCCATTCTATCCATGATAGGTTATGGATGTTTATTAATCACTTATCTGTTACCAATCTCAGTGGATTTTTTAAAAAATTATCAAAAACCAAATGTTCCTCCCCTAAATTAATATCATTCTCTACAAAAATATCTAACCCTGATTTATTATTACCAGTGATTACAAAACCTTACTCTAATCTCCTCGTAAATAAATCTCCATCACATTTATACATCATAATCAGCTTCGAATATTTCCCATAAGATCCCTAACCAGCCATGGGGCTACCATTACCAAGAGTTCTCTCCATCATCCGTATATCATTTTCAGGTGCTGAGATATTCATTCCCATATTAAACCTATATAGTTAGATGATGGTGACCTCATTTTAGTGAAATCCTTGGTAGTATTAGAATCTAATGATTTTATATTCATAGACTATAATCACATGTACAACATTACAACTAAATGTTGATGAATCCCATGTTTGTTCATGCCCATCTGAATTGTGGGAATCATTTTGTTTCTTCTTATTAAATAACATATAATCATGACCACTTAGGGATAAATAATCATAGACCACATATTTTCTACAATTAGATATATCATTTGTAATTACATTTCTTTCGAAATAAAATTTTGTCATTTTCTCATAAAAATTCTTCAAATAATGATCTTCTTAATTAGTGTACATTAGAACATGATCTACCAAAGTGTTGTTAAAATCATACTAGACAAAAAAGTGTGCAAATATACCAAGTATTTTAGTCTTTGTTTCATTCTCAATCTTGATTGCAAGTCCAATTTCCATTTTGATTTAATATTGTATTTTAGTATTCAAGATTGTCCATTTAAAGACATAGAGCCTTACCTAATGTTGAACAAAATATTGACCAACATAATATGGATTAAAATTTTTATCACATTCATGGATATAGAAAATTAATATTTTGAGTGAAATAGATCCCAATCCTATTGTAGTCATCTCCAACTCATTATATGGAAAGAGCATATGATATAAGCCATAAACAAAGGAAAAGAAATTTCAAGAAGAGAACCACTAAATTAATTAAATATTCATATGTATTTATTCAATTTAAATTGGAATGGAAACCCTAGAAAACAATATCCACAATTATTTAATTATCACCCATTTTGAAGCATTATAAGATAGCAATCAGATCTTCTTTGATGCGTGCCACATTGCCTTTTTGAAAAATTGGAGGAACATCTGATACATATTAAATAGATAATGAATTATTTCCCATTCCATCCTTAGTCTCTATTACTACATCACGAGTTCCCACTAGAACATGATGAAAATCCATACACGAAATAGATGGATTGAAAACACCACATAGTTCTGATAAAATCACAGTGTGAATGTTAACGTCAAAATTCTCCCAGCCCTAAGAAGAATTAGCATGTGACTCCATCAAACAATAATTTTCCTGGAATGGAGATGAAATGTGTGGCTGTTAAACCCCATAGCATTATTATAATGGGAAGGAGGGTATGAGATGACGTGGAAGACCTCGAAGTAGTGAGTGCACATTGTTGATATCATATAGAAATTGCTATGGTGACCATAATAAAATTATATTTCAATTTTTTTAATATCTAAAACCATTAAAAATATTTTTAATAATTAATTTATATAAAATAACTTGTGTGGTTGGACTATATTTTATCATTTTTTTGGTGATATACAATTCCTTTGACTTTTTATAAGGATTCAAATGAATCATTCATAAAACCATGTAAATATTAACTTAAATGATAAAAATATTTATGTACATATTTAAATTTTTATATAATTAAATAAGAATGATTTTTTCTTTATAAAAAATATGATAAATTTGTAATTGGAAGAAAAATATACCCATTAAAATAGAAAACATACGATCTTTTAGTTTAATTATTATATTTCTTAATTCATATAACAATTTGTTGATTTTTTTATTAAATTATATAATTTTATTAAATATCCATAAGATAAGAAAATAATTCTTTTAAGAATGATATATTAAATATCCATTCCATTAAAATAATTGGAATCCCAAAAAAAATATATTTTAAAATAACTATTGCCAAATTTGTAAAATATTAATTATAATCCCATGAAGGTGAAAAATATGAACTGAAATATTAAGAATTACAAATATATACAAAAATAAATCTAGAAAACCTCAATGGAACTGTATATAAACACCAAAAAATAAAATAGTTTGATTTATCCAAATAAGATTCAATGGATTTTAAAGTGAGATGAAGTCCCCTAAAAGGTCATATAATTATTGTTTAAATTTTTTAATAATGTAATTATGTGTAAAAAATGTAAATAAAAAAACATGTATAAATAAAACCTAATAAAATTATTGGTTATTGGACATATAATTCATGAATAAAATACATTGATATTGATGTATATATAAATGAATTTTATGTGAGTTAAGAAATCCATTCCACTTGGTAACATTGATGTCAATTCCCCTTGGATATAATAATTGAATTGAATCATAAAATACATTGAATAATGAAGGATTCATTATATGACAAGTAAATATTGAAACATTCACACGATAAAAATTAATGATGTTGTATAGAATAAAAATAATACTCAAAGAAAGTAAATTTAAATTACATCAGTAATAAAGGTCCTATAATTACTGTGAGAATTAATCCAATATTAGATTAGGAGTGGAAAATTGAAATCCAAAAATAAAGTGGAAATGAAAATAAATAAAATGATATGTCACTTCAATCTTATTCGTTTAATAAAACAGTAAATAATATAGTAGGATAAACTAATGAATGAAAATTATGTTGAGACACCACCAATATAAAGCATCCCTATAGTCGAATGTGATTTAACATAATTTTTAATTATTTAAGAATGTTGTTATATTTCACTATAAAAACATTCACATTTATAATATCATATAGGAACCTATTTTTAAATACTATCACATATTTATTCACAATCATTCTTTTTAATCATTGTTTGGGGTTCTAAAAAATGTATTTTCCCATGGATGTTTTGATACATATGTTAGGGTACTTATACTTTTGTCATGGTTATTTAATCTCTATTATTTTAATCGTGATTAAAATATAGTTTATGTTCTATATATATGAACACAGTTACAACCATAAAAGGGGTGGGTTGAAAAATTAACTAAATATTTCATGGAGATGGAAATTTGTAGTTATGTTTGATTATTGTTTTTAATTATTGGTGGATGTAATAACGAAGTGTAAAATAATAGTTCACATTAAAATAAAATTTATTTTTTCATCTATATATATTATATTTATTTAATATATAATCATTATCATCCTAAAAATAAGGAAATGAAAAATGAATCTTATCACATTATAAATGAGGAAGTCTCCACATATACACAAAACACAATTTCAATTTCCAACATTTTATAATGTAAAAAGGTATATATGAAATTGTAAGTATAGAAGATTAAATATTTCATAAATATCATATATTTTAATTTTGTTCATTTTAATTACCATCCAAGTAAAATGTTGATAATAAAATTGCATTACTATGTGGATACGATAATCTAAATGTACACATATGTGATATTGTTTCAATCTATTTGAAGGAAAAGAGGTGGAAATTGTAATATTAAAATATTTATAAAATATCCTTGTATTTATGATGATATATTTATCAATTTAAATGGGTGATACTATATTTATGAAATCCAGAAGATAAATTAAATTTGAATGAATTGGTTAAGATGATTAACGCTTATTTGGTAGAATTTCATTAATCTCCTCCATAGAAACCTATTATTGGTCTATTAAAATGATCATAACCTCATTAAATTAGATTAGGTTATTTATAATGTATTTTTTTGGGTTTGGTTGAAATACATTTCTTAACATGGTGTAATGAATAGAGACCATGGGTTTCCTTTTTTAATTGAGCATCAGTGAATTCATAGAATTTCATTAAAAAAATATTAATTGAAATTATATATCTTTTTAGAATGAAAAAAAATACAAATTTAATTATAAAATAATAAATATTACTCTAAATATTCACGCCCAATCAACTTAGGACAACTTTTAATTATGTTTTCTCCCTTATCATTTAGTTTCAACGACCCTCCCACGCCGTCTTAACTGTTACTATGATAGTGATTTTATATAAAATCTATTAGGGTGAATGATTACATAAAATGAACATAATGTAATGTATTAGAATTTCTATGTATGTTATTTTATATGGAATTATTTTGAGACTGTGAAATTTGATGACACATGATTCCAGAACCTAGAGTGCCCAAAATAATCCATCAAGAAAATGTTAAGCTTTAAATAACATTCCTGAGAATTTCTTTTAAAATAGATGAATAACTCTTAAACCGGTGTTCGAATCAGAAATCTAAGGATATCTTTTCAATTATGATGGTATGTTTACCCTAGTCAGGATGTAAATATTGGCGGTGCATGCCCCTAGTGAGAAAGAAAAAAAATCTCATAACCGTAAATAAAATACTTAAATAAAATTATTTAATTTTCTAAAGAAATTAACCTAAAAACAGTGTCTGAGATTAGAAATATAAGAATTTTGTTGACTCATGAGTGTTTGATTTTTTAGGAATCAAGAAGCATTGGTCGGCATTAGCAGCCAATGGATGTGAGTTTTTGGCTATAAATAAAATAATTAAGTAACACTTATTTTATTGTAAAATCAGTAACATCTAAATGGAAACTTGGATTGAAAATCTGAGAGTATGGTGGATATCGAGAGGTATATTTCCCCTTATGTGGAGCCTAACCTTGAACGTCGTGGGTCGAGGTTGACTCTTACTAATTTTTTAACATTTTTTAAGATACATTCTGGAAACATTCGGTTGGAGAATTATTTCTTTTGAACTGGTGCTCAAATTAAAAATATGAGGTCACCAATGAAACTAGAACAATGAGATTCAGTTAAGGTAAACATAACAACGACAAGGAAGGTTCAGACAAAAAAGATAATTTTAGCACATTACACAAAAAATTAAACTATATTTTTGTAATTTTATTATTTTCATTTTAAAACCATTGGAAAAAAATTGGGACGGTTGTGCAACATCATATACATTTAATGGATTGACTCGTATTTTTCTACAACCACACCATTGGGAGGTTTAAATGAACATTTAACCACATATTTGAGATAAATAAATAGGTTCATTAATAATACACATTAGTTAACCTCATTAAAAGTATGTTGCATTGATCCTTTACTCCGCTGTATTTTAATAAAGCTTGTCCAGGGTTTGTTGGAATGAAGAGACGAACGTATGAAGAAGATACATGATGACATCCACCCACATAGAATGAATCTTTGAGTGATGGGTGTGGGAGAATAGATGGGTGATGACAAGCTCCGATGGACATCTTCATACATGGACACTTATTTCTCGTCTACAGTTTCTTAAAAAAAACTAGAGGTAAGGGTAATCTTTGTCATGACATGTCCCCTAGGACTCGTTTCCTGACCTAAGACAATTCTCCCACCCGAAGGCTAGGGGTTTGTGACTAGTGTTGAAAGCATCATCATGAATGTTGGAGGCATTTTCTAGGATACATGTACACACACGAAATAAAAAAAAATACAACTATGAAGATTGTTTAACACCCATTAATCGAAAACCAATGTAAAAAAGAATATGAAGCACAATGTGGTGTAACTAGGAAAGTATACAAGAACAACAAATGAACTGAAAATAGAAAGGTACAAAGGGATCTCTGACGACTGTCTATAGAAGATCCCACTTGATTGCTATTGTATATATGCTACTAGAAGCCGAATTAGTATTTCTTGTCTACTTGGTGCAACTAGTTCCCTACTTGTCCTAGTCCACCAATTCCACCATTGTAATGTATGTTAGTAACTTCTTCCTGAGTTACCCTATTGAGAGGTCAAATGTTTGTTCCATACACAACCCGTACAATCAGAGACTGTGCATGGGTGAGTAACTCAGTATTCATAAGGGGACCTAGAGATACTCGATGGTCTCTCAAGAATCCAGTAAGGTAAAATACCACAAAAAAAACATGATTAAATCCACAAAGATTATGAATAGTTCATTCTACTCAAGAATATGCCATTGCATATACGTAGTTAATCTAGATATACTCATCATATCCAAAAATAAACATAAGGAATCAACCTAAATCCATTTCTTGGATTTCCAAGGAAGGGGAAATGCATAACTCAATGACTTAGAGTACACTCTCCATGTTGTAGTCATCCCTGATGTAAACTGTCTGAGAGATATGGTCCATCAGGTACAACAACATCATTCATAAGGGAAAGTTATAATGGGTGTGCTCTATTGGGATCTTTATGCTCGAACTGCCTCTAGAATCCGACACTATAGGTCTCTCAGTCACTATCTAGTGCTCAAGGAACAAAAGTGGTACACCAATTGAAGAGGCCCACTACTCGGCACCATGTTCTGTTGGAGGAGAAATACTCTAGTCTAACCTATGATATCTCAGTTCCCCTAGTATGATGTACAACGCCCCTTAGTCCATCATGGGAGTACTATCTTCTACCTAGGTTATTGAATAAAACATGTGGAAGGACCAGCTCCTCATAACTGTGTTCTGTAGTCGAGGGAGCTTTAACTCCCATGAAGGATCCACTCCCCTCCGTTACAAGGAGATGGGGGAGTACTACAACATATGTGAGGACCTAAACCCTACCCAGTAGGGGAGTACAACTCATGTAGTTGTTCACTATGGGGCACCCGTACCCTAGTATGTCAGGGGAGTACCGACCCTCGATGAGAGGACCACACCCTGGCATGGAAAGAGAGTACCAACTTTGTTGTAGCACTGCATAAGGAGGACCCACACCCTGGACTAACAGGGGAGTAGTTACTCCTAACATAGAGGACACACACCCTACCATGTACAAGAGTACCTGACTCTATCTAAGTTAATAATGGAGGACCCACACCCTAGTCCAATATAAGAGTACTGAATCCAAAAATAGGAAAACCATCAATGAGAAAAACAAACATGCACTCATGATGTGGGGAGCCTCGTCTCAACCGAACTAGAGAAGTAGGGAATACTCCCCCCTTAAATAACTGCAGTAGTAGACATCCTAAATCTCCCTACAATAAACAATCAGAATCTTTTCCACATGTTATCGGTCATACCTCAACTTCAATGAAGCTCCAAAAATAAAAAACCTCATAATATGTCTTGTCCTAACGGTTCTAATGCAATATCTGGAATGTCATCGAGACATCCGGACTAAAAGTTATATGCATTTTAGAGGCGAGGGCCCGGTTGGATTCCAGTATGATCCAACCTGGACAAACTCTTACATTCTCCAAATATCACATGTAGTATCTCAAAAGTACAAACTCTTAATAAGGGTTCTTGCACTGGAGACAGTTTATCAAAAGGACATTGGATTTACGAGATATGCATGTTTAAGCAAACTAGGTCGTAAGTGGGTCTGGGTCCGGTTTGACATAGTCAGACTGACCCAACTTGGCCCGTGGGGGTCGGCCTGGTTGTGCTGGGCGTGGTATGGCATACTAGGCCATGAGCTCGACCTGCTGGGCTATGGGTTCGGCCTGGCTCACCGGGCTGGGTGTGTCCCGCTGAGCTACAGAATAACATTGTATACCGGCCAAAGGTGGGGGACCACTCCATCCCGAACAACTAAATCCATTTGGTTCATTAATGTCTTTGCACCATGGGGAGCCACACCTCTTGGATAGTCTCTGTGTACTGGCCCATAATGGACCTGTGGGTGTGGGACTGGTCTGACTACAGCTCGAAGTCATGACCTTCCTCTACGGCGTGCCGCTCAGCTCAACAGCAGCGTCAGATGGCACCTCACCTCCTGGATAGTCACCATGGAGATTCTTGTTATGGACCTATAGGCTCTGGTCCTTCCTCCAATGTGGATCGAGGTCGTGGACTTCCACCACGCCGTACCACTGCAACACACCACCTTGCTTCAACACGACCATCATTTTCCAGCCACCCCTTGTCTACCGTAGTGCCTTCAGGTGCCACCATTCCATTGTGGCTGGCAAGTTCCAATAACTGCCCTCCTCGGTAGCTGGTCCCACCATGTTCCGATGCCACACCTTCTCTACTTCTTATATCCCACATATAACTCTACCATAACAGTTTCAGCAGAAGGTTCATTACATGTTTTTTTGTCCCGTTCCCTACGTGTTATCATTTAAAAATGGGAAGGATTATTATATTATAAAAACACCAATAATGAAACCCTGCATTATCCTCCAACCGTAAAGAGAGAAACATGGGTCAACTTGTTGGACCGTTGACCCATGTTCATCATAATATTCAAGAACAGGGTATAATGGGGGGGAATCAAACATATAACCCCAATCTCGAGTGTGTTGGAAGCCTTTGTAGATGGATAAGAATCTACATTAGAAGGTTTTCATTGGTGATAGTCATCTCCTGTCGATTCCTCTAGTGTATGTCTCTTGAGGCTACGTTCTAGGTTGCTGGAAGTCGTCATGACAATTAATCAGATTTTATTTTCTTCAATGCAAATAACCGTACCCGAACTTTGTTTAAATAATGGGGAGGAATGGATCGATGCACCACATAATTAATGTGGTTCATTAATGAGTATAATTAATGCACATATTTATTTATCTCCATGGGGCAGTTAAATGGTTATTTAAATATTCCAACGGTGTGTTTACAGGAATATATGAGTCATTCCATTAAAGAGTTTTGACATTGTATTGTGGTCCAAACACCATTGGTCCAACCGTTTCACATAGATATAAAATAAATTAACCAAATATTATTTTTTAATTTTTTATAATGGCCAAAAATTATCTTTTTCATTCGACCCTTTCTAGTCAATGATGTGTTTCCCTAAAGAGAATCCTGATGATGTATATTAAACAATGACTTCATATTTTTAATCTGAGCAGTAGTTCAAATTATAGAATTCATTGACCAAAAGTTAACTAAACATACCTTAAAAAAGATGAAAATTTATTAACAATCACCCTCGACCCAAGATGATCATGTTTTGGATCTACCTAAGGGAAACATTACACCATGATCTCAAAAGAATTTACAGATTTTCAATCTGATATTCCATTTTGATGTTAATTATTTTTACAATAAAATATATGTTTTTTAATTATTTAATTTTTATCTAAAAACTAACATCTACTGGTGTCCCGCTCCGACCAATGTTAGTATCTACTAATGGAATGAATAGACTCTCATGTTCAGTGGTGGTATCAGATTTTAAATCTGATTCACCATTTGTAAGTTATAAGAATTTGAAGTATAAAATTATTTTATTTTATTATTTTATTTTTGGTTATGTCATTTTGAGGTTTCTCATTGGGGGCCTGTGTTTACTAAATTTAAGTTGTGCCTAGGGAAAACTCGCCATCATGAATGAAATAGTGCCTATAGATTTCTGATCTGGGCAGTTGTTTATGAATAATTATTATTTTTCTGGAAAACTACTCATGTGTTCTATATAAAACATATATTTTTTTGACGGATCATTATGGGAACTCCATGCATCGGAATCACGTGCCATCAGATTTCACAAACAAGAAATAATTCAATATAAAAAAATTACATAGAAATTCCAAGACATTAAATTCTACCAAAAAATATACATTTCATCCATGAAAAAACAAGGCCAAACTCACGGGAGGAAACTAGGTCCAAGAAAGGTTCTTGCACAGCTTCCAAGCACGAACCACAAGTGAATACTAAGATCAATCACTCTTATGTCCATATCAAGAAAAGTCCGCATCATTCTATAATATTCAAATGATTATTTAGCTGCGACATGTGGAGAAATCACTAAGCATTATAATACATATAAAATCATGGTGTCTAGTGGCCCACTACAGAGAACCTTCCATGGCCTCTCGAAAAGCCAAAACAAGACATTGATACTCCCACTTATGGAATCTCTACTGAGAATGGTTGTCTATGAACCATTAATCACTATGAAAACATTTTGTGGTCTAACACCACTTCCACATAATGACTAAACAGTGACTTTTTATGGGATTTCAGGTTGTACTACCTTGGCTCCTCCCACTCCCTTTTATTTTTTACAATGGAAAGACCTTATCCACCTTGAGAATATAAGACATTTCATTCTTAATATTTTCTTCTTAGTAATGAATGATAGTAGTCTGTACCCAGAAAGATGGGTTAAGGTCTCAAAATCATGACTATGAGATCCCAATGACAATTCTCACCTCCAAGAACCGTGTCACGCTATTAGTGGGTCCCTTCATTAAAAATTTCTAAGCCTAAGGGTTAAGTCCACAGTTCAAAAAGAACCTAAATTTCTCAAACAGTTCTCGCAGAAAAAGAATGTCTAGAAACTATGTCTATTTTGGAAGGTAAAAAAATAAAAGGCACAACACATACTTCTAAATTCACATTGAGTTTCTTATTTATGATCCACGAATACATGCAGCTATCCTTGACAACATCCTCCAACTCCATGTGCCAGGCAAGTACCGCCCCCTGCTGCTAGTCTAGCTCCCCTACCACACCTGAAACCTTGCAGAACACCATGCTCCAAGCACTGACTCATCCATAGAGGTTAATCAGACAGCTCCCTCTCAGTTGTACGATGGGATTGGAATTATCCAGTTATATTCTCATGCCATTTCCAGAGTAACACTACCTCTCTTACAAATGATATACTCCCTAGGGTTGTTGTTGTTCCACAAACCCCCATGTATCTGTGTGGACATAGGTATGCCTATTTTAATGATATCCCATTTCCATTCGTCTATTATCTCTATTAAGAACCTATACTTTGTAACCTTTACCATAGGTCAATTCCACCTGCACAATTTCAAGGAAGATCTCAACTAATATGGCTCGTTCTAGTACCCCAACATGTGTCAGAATGTGTATAGGTATCACCAATGCCTTGATTTCTCAGCGTATCCACTGATCAATGGTCTGGGCCATGATGTAAGGGTCATGAACCATATTTGTGGAGTATTGAGAAATATCATTAAATTTCACTGAGTACTCTGCTAATGTCTGGATGTCCGACCATAGGTGCAATAGCACTTATTTTCATACTGAGCACAAAGTCCATGAAAATAACTCCTCTCTAAAGAGGAACTCAATGTATATCAATGTGAGTGTTGCCTCATCTTGAGTTTGAATCGCCAAACTCCACAATCTTCTCACTAAGACCAGAAGATGGATTGCAGTCAAGACTGCCATCTTGTCAGGCGGTGTCATCAATTGGTGGAAAACACGTGTAACGGGATCAAGCCAATCCTCAGCTACCTAGGGATCTATCACTCCACGTAACATTGGTGTTCTCTGCCTCTGGAATTATTGTATGGAACTGATCCTATGAACATCCTCTATCAGAACATCCTGCAGTATAATGTTAATATCGGCTGGTGTTAAAACTAGTGCACCACTCTGTGGGGCCATCTCAATCATTGGTCCCTAAATAGACACCTCACCATTAGGAGGGTTATCCTCACAACCTCATATTGCGATCCGGACCGGGAATCTGCGTGGAGGAATCTTGAGATAGATCAATATGTACAATGGATAAAAGGGTATATATTGAGATTCATCATGAGAATGAATATGGAAATAAAAACCATCAATACAAGATTAATATTCAATTATTTTCTATGTTACTAGAGTTTCCATGTACCGAGTTAGGTAACAGGTGTCCAATGTCTTGGTGTAAGAATTACTCAGCTTCCACACCAAAACTAGAGTCCCTATATTGAATGGAGAACTCGAAACACTTTACACTATTTCTCACAACAAAAACAACAAACCCATGGTAATTAAGGTAAAACCGTCCACCATTGTTACCACATTGTCACGACTAGTCCCATGGGCCCCATCCAGTTATGTACTCCAAGAAGGCCTCTAACTTGCAGGTTGATTACTTTTGTGCTAGTATCCAGCCCCTAGCATTCGGGAGGCATTCTTGGAGTATCTCATGAAATGGGCCCCGGGGGATGGGTGGTGACACATTAGCTCATAAATGTTAAATGGATGACATGGTCGACCATATATGATCACCCTTTTTATATTTCAATATTTTTATTATTTTTAAATAATTAAATAAATATATATATTAATGGCATTTCTTTAATTTAGTTTTTAAAAAAATTTATTTAATTTTCCATTAATAACATAAAATGAATTATTGGATCTGAAAATAATCCATTAATATATCATTAATATGTTATATTTATCAATTAAATGTTTTGGACATACTAATTTATCCAAATTTTATTATATTAAATTTTTTAAATTATATTCAATTAATATTTATTTTAATTGAATAAATACACTATCAGTGTTTATTAGAATTTTTTAATAATTATGAAATAAATAAAAATTAAAAATATTTTCATATTGTAAAAAAACAAATTAGTTTATAAACAATCATATAAAATATTTAATAATATATTTGTATCCTTATGTTATCATATAGATTATTTTAAAAGATGGAGTGTGTCATTACATAAAATTAATAAATTAAAATAATATAAATATCATTTCCTATGTAAAATTGAACCAAACTAAAATATATTTGTCTTTTTTCATCCTATTATTCCATAGTGTGATTCAATAATTATTGATCAATTAATATGAAAAAAATATTTTATAATTTATGAATCTACCAATCCCATGGAAGTTTTGAAAATGGAATAACTCCCTAGAAAATTTGATTAAGATCTATTGACTATAAAATGGTTATAATCGCTGTATATTTTTTGAGAGATGATATTGATCAATGGTGTTCCTTGATCTGGATGATTAGTGTAGGGAATAAATAGAAAATATATAATTGAGAAATATTGATGTTATATTATTTCATAAATAATTCCTTTGGGAATATTGACCTAATGATGATAATATGTTACTAATATTAATGATCAAAAAAAAATTATTGTAGAATACAAAAATAATAGTTTAAAATTATTTGGGTACTCTATAAATAACATATGTAAACAATAAATAAAAACATAACCTTACATTTATGAGCTTATTTCAAGTCTCAAAGGAGAAATAGTTTCTCAAAAAATTCATGATATAATGATACAGTTTCATGTTAAAATAAAGAAGAGTGTAATTTTCAGGATAAAATACCATTAAAAATTAATATAAGTTGGTTTTAGATGAAAAATAAGAAATATAAAAACAATAAAAGAATGAAAATTGAATAAATTAATTTTTATCAGGTAGAAATTGAGGATGTCAATATCCTATAAAATTCTTGATGGGTGTTGGAATTTCTCATAGGTGAGGATAAAGCGATCATTTGGACAATGAATATATCGAAAATAAAAAAACACACCCATAAAACCCTTTAAATATAAATATATTACAAATTGTTTAAACTACTTCCCCATATTTCGTGGGAACTCACCACTGATGAATTCAAAGGGTGAAGTCCATGAATATTGAATTACAATCAAAAAAATTGAAGTTCCATGGGATGTAGTGAAGGGTACACATATAAAACAATAAAAAAATTAAAAAAAATTATTTAATTTTATACTAATTCATTTATATATGAAAATTTTTCTATGATAATGAACAATATGTCATAATCATTTAATGATTAATTATAAGATAAAAATTATGAAGGTTTAAAAATATTTTCTCTTGTATATAGGCCATCTCTCATATTAGTTTGTGGGAATTTGTTCTAAGAAATATTCTTATCCATGCACAAGTTGTATTAGATGTAATTTTTTCAGGGATTTTCCCTCCCAGTATAAGGCACATATCAATTTTTTAGGATGCAATGTTTCATTAAATATTAAAAATCAATCAAACATAGTCATTTACTTAGTGGATGAACAGGAAACCCTTGTAGATATTAGTTTCATAATATTAGATTAAATAATTATTAAAAGAGGATATTTATGTCATATGATAAGGGGTAAACACAAAATATTGGATACATTTATTTTAATGGTTTTTTTGTGCATTTCCCGAAGTGTTTTGTTTTCTTCCCGTGAATCATGATACATATGTTTCAATAAAACTCATACATAGTTATATGATTATGAAAATGACTCTATATAAAATATTACAGATTGAGATTAGTGAATTGATCAATAAACTCTTTGATATTCAATAGGTTACATTTAGTCATCTCAATGCATTAACTTGCGGTTTATCTAGTCAATTTTTTTGGAAGAAATATTTTTCAATTCATCCTTTCATTGATTATCCAGAATATAGTAGAATCAGTTTTGGTAACATGTTTCCAATACTAGTATTGACAATCTGTTTAATAAATTATTAAAACATATATATAATTATAAATTTAATCTCTAATATGGATACTATCGAGAAATTTTAAAGAAGGAGGTTATACCTAATACATCCATTTGTCTAACGTATGGTCATTATGAATTAATATTAATTATATTTTTACTTACCAATTTATTAACTATATTGATTGATTTAATGAATCATATATATAGGTAATTCCATGATCATTTTATAGTAGTCCCCAATAATTATTTTTTATAAATTTTAATGTTATGAATGAGCATGATGAACATTTGAGAATCGAAATAAAGATCTAGAGGGAGGAGAATTTGTATTCTAAATTTACAAAATATTAATTTTTTAATTAAAAATGTTCATTTGTGGAAATATAATCTCGTATATGGATATATATATGGATCTTTCAAAGAAAAATGTTAGTGAGAAAATTCTTATAAAACACATGCTAATAATAATCCATGGTTTTTTGAGTTATATGGATACCATCAATGGATTTTGAGAGATTTATTAGGATTATATAATCCAATAACTATTTTGTCTCGAAAGGGATTTATGTTCCAATGTAATAATGAATATAAAAATAATTCCAAACAACTAAAGAGAATATTGTATATAGCACTTAATATTACCCTACCTTAAATTGTAATAGGTTTTTTTTCTATATTGTTATATCAAAAAATATATAATGTGATTAATCATTATGTAGAATGACATGGTGATAGAATTTTCCTCTAAAAAATTGATGATTGATGAGAAATATTAACTGACTCGTGATATGGGGATAGAAAAGGAAATTTGTTCATTAATGACATTTAAGAATTATAAATATGGATAATAGTCATATATATACTAATCATAAATGTTAAATGTATACATTTTCTTAGAATTTTGTTATTATGAACTAAATAATGTTGTTGGAGTTGATAACATATTATGACTACGTAGCACATAACCACACTCAAATTATAATAACAAGGATATTTCTTCAATCCAAAAATTCTAAACAAATGATTTTAGTTTTATGAAAAAAATCATAAAATTATTATTGGTTTATGGAATTTGGATCATGAAATACTACGGAAAGTTGAAAATTTATATCTTTCACAATTTAATGTTCAACTATATATCATTAATTAAATTATGATGAAATATATAGAAAATGAAAAATTATATAAGAATGCATGTAATATTACAAATTTCAAAAAACAAAATATTGTAATGATGTCATTTTGAAACCAATTGTCTGTTTCATCTATACTGGACTTGTTGATGGAGTTATTTGATGAATCTAAAAAATCATCATTCTCTATTCATACCAGATCTAAAATGATTTATAGATATATTAATGGGTGTTTCTGATGGGAAAACATGAAAGGGGATATTGTATACATTATATCTCGATTCAGATAATTATATCATGTTAATGTTAAGAGATCAAATTTTATGGGAATGTTACAACCATTACCCATAAAAAATTTAAATAATTCAAATTTACCTCTGATTTCATCATTAGAAACACCAAAACATAAATAGGTAATAATTATATTTATTTAATATATCTGAATCATATATTATTAATTTAATTTAATTATATATAGTACCACTATAAATTGTATATTATGAGGATCCAAGGTATTATTCAATGTTATGGGGAAGTGTCCAATTCAACATGGATATAGAATTAAGTATTATTAAACCTTGTTATCTATAGATTTATAGTGAGTCTTAGTGGCACATTTTAACTCTACAAGACATGTTGTGGAACATTAATCATGCTTCTTATGATTACAACTATATAATAATGTCCATAACTCCAATTTGTTGGAAGGATGTTATAGTGAGAAATCGATTGAGACTTGTTCTAGGTGAGTAAACTGAAGAGAATGTTATATCATTTCAATAACATATGAAGGACGCTTAAAGATGAAAAAAATGATACGATGAATATCATTATGATAATTAGAGTTAAATTTCTCTTGAAATTTATTCTAATGAATATATCCTTATAATACGGTGATGATATATTTATATATGGGAATGATGATATGTATATATATTGTTCCTAGAGAAATTATTCATCATATCAAGGTGACATATTATTTCATAGTACTTCCACTGAATATATCTCATTTTATTGATGTGTTTGATTTATTTCTCCTATGAGATAACATACTTGATAAAAAACATACTTATATTAGACAACATACAATGAGATAAAGTCCTATTTTCTAGAGGAATAACCATTAAAGATTATGGATAAAAATGATAATGTGATATGGAACAAGACCACTCATTAGTTAAATTATTATTGATGAAACCATAAATATGAGTAAGATAAATGGAATCTTTATGATGTAACGTAGAAGAAAAATACCTAGTTTTTATATAAAATTGACAGATGTTACCAAATGAAAGTTTTATAAGGGGTAGAATATAACAACCTAATTTATTTAGTTATAACATTCATTTTAGTTTTGTTTATTTTATTAAAACTACTTCTTTACAAATATCATTGATTTTAAAAAACACTGAAAAACTATTGAAATATTAATATTCATTAAAAACATCAATATTAATTAACCTTTGATTTTGTAGTTTTTTTGGATTTTCTTTAAAAGGATTTATCATTTGGTGAATAGTGAAAATACTAATCCTATTAAAACTATTATTTCATTTCCATAAATAAATTAATTTACTATATTCTATTTATGGGACTAATGATCATGTTTTCATATTAGTATCATCATTTTATATAATGATGACAAGATAATATTTTAAGGAATAATATTGAATTATTATGAATATCTATTATTCATTAATTTATATAGGTTTATTTATTAATTTTCTTATAAAACATATTGTAATTTAATTCTATGAAATTTAATCATTATTTGTAATTATGGTATTAAAATTCAGATATTTGGTTCCATTAATTTTTAGACAATATATATACAACCATGGAAAAAAATCACACTCCAAAAGGAAAAATCTGGATAGTAAGGATACAAATAATGAAATATTTAATAAAATATTTATCAGAAACATTATATAATTTCATTCGATGAGTTTATATTTTCCATGACCATCAAAATATGGAGAATAAAACCTCTAGATGTTAACAATCATTGATTTTTACAATTATAATACATAAGTACTGTAAAGAGATAATATGGTAATAACCTTTCATTTAATATCTATAATAGGATGTCATAATAATGAAGCTATCAAATGTAATATCTAGCGATTTTAAAAGAAAAAAATTTTCTATTTCATTCTAGATACGCATGACCATGTTTAAAAGAACACAAAAATTTTATTATTTAAATATGATAATTATATCATAAACACTAAATTAGTATGATTTTATAGCGTAAAATTATTTATGAAATACATATATATTTTCAAATGAATGAATTTTTTTTTTAAATAATCATTCTATTTTTAGTAAATTCATTTTTTTCGTTAATATTTGTTAATAATTTTTATTTCATTATATAACAAATTATTTTTACTAATTTCTAAATAAATTATTAATTTAATTTTATAAAAAATAATTTTTTATTTTAACATTTAATAGTTTTATTTGAATGGGATTTTATGATATTTATGAAAAAAATTCATTTTTTGACTATGATTTAAAAATTATTTTTCTAATAGACTCTATATGATTCATGTATATAGAAAATTAAATATAATTTATTATAAGTTATAATATTTCATTATTTTATTTATATTAAAAATAAAACCATTGTAGTCAGCAGAATGAATTTTCAACATCAATTTGGTAAAAAAACATTTTTATTAAATAGGGATTTTTCAGGGAAACTGAATTTTTTCGTGTTTTATGAGATGCAATGTAAATTAAATTCAATAAATTTAAACATTGAAAAATGGATTTTATTGTTCATTTATTATGATCATTATTTAAAAAATATTTCCCTTATATTTTTGTTCACTTTGAATTTTAACTATTGTAATTATTTTTAATGATGATAAGTGTAACTTGTGTAATAAATATTTAAAATATCATTATAATGATAATTGAAATTCACTAAATATTTATGTTATCATACTATATGAGTGGATTTCCGCAATTACCATTTATATTTTTTAAAAAATAATCTTTTTACAATATTCCACTTATAGTAAAATTTATAACATTTTAGTGACTGATGAAATTAAATATTATCACATTTCAACTTTTTTATATATAATAATTTTTTATATTGAAAAAAACTATTTTCTATGTTCTAAAATGTTAGTTTAAGGCTAAATTATTTTTTCCATTTTAATTGATTTTATATTTTGATTATATAAATAATTCACATTAACACATATGGAATAATGACACAATATTTAATCAACAAATAAGAAAAAAAAATAAATTATTTTAAAAATATTCATAAGAAAATATTTAATTTGTTTTATTTTTATACAAATATAAAATGTTATAGATCTATTAAATTATATTATTTGAGTTAATTTTTTCATTTTTTTATCAAATTGGAATTAAATTAATATATTAAAAAAATGATATTAATGGAAAATTATAATAATTAAAATTTTATTAAATCATATCAAATTCCCAAAATTTAATTTATAATCTTGGTGATTTTTATATATATTAAAATGTATATTATTCTGTAATTTTTACCAAATTTTCTCTTTATATCATCAATCATTTAACACGAATTTTAAATAACATTGTTATCATGGTAATCATAAGAAAATTTCACCGTATGTTAAGAAAAAAACGATAAGGACAATAATAAATTTTCTAAAATTAAAATTTATATTCAAGGTAATTATTTATTCACATCCTCAAACTATCATTCAATTATATAATGATGAATAAAATTTCATGAAAAATAATGTATATTAATTACAGTCATTAGGTAATTCTATAATAATCCCTTCTTTAACCTATAAATTTGAACATACAATAATATCATTTTTAAAATTTAAAAATTATAGACTCAAAAATAGAAAACCATATACCTTCATTCCATCCATACCATCATCATAAGGGAATTGGTTATATAATAGATCCTTCAAAGTACGACATAACTAATAAACCTAAAGATGTTATCTAATGAAGTGGTATGTGTTTTACTAATGAGTTTGCATTTTATTTCATCCAATATATATATATATATATAATTATATACATCCTTGATGATATAATATATTCATTATATTCTATATAATGTGATACTATTATGTTTTTTATATCATATATATATATCCTCATCCATTAAACGATGAACAAATATATCCTTTGTGTGTTTGGTGGACTACCTCCACGAAAACTGATGTCATTCATTTTTATCCCTACCTCTCATAGGTAGTTTTAATGATATATTATATATATATATATATATATATATATATATTTATATGATATAAATGATTTTTTTCAATCTATAAAAGTAATGTATAATTTATATTCTTAAATTTCTATCCATTTAATGTCGTTATCATATAATACAAAAATTTAAGGCCATTGGGCAGTTGGATGGATGGATCTCGTTAAATTTGTTTGCAAGTATGTGGGAATAACAACATGTACAAAGTTATATGATTAATTTTTCAACACCACAACACCTAGATGAAACATCTATGTAAATTTTATTTAATATTATGTTATTAATGATATAATTATCTAATTATAATGGTTATTATTAATTATAAACATTCTATCACAATAATTGAAAATAGAAAAGTTACTCAAGTGTGCGTATGACACACCATTGACCTGATTGTATAATAATTCATATTTAAGAACAACTATTAATTGATGGTTTCTATATTATTATTTACTTATTAAAATTAAAAACAATTATTTATCAGGTATATTTTAATATAATGAACTCTTGGAGCATAGTCAATACACTTTTGTTATTTGGGATATATGAGAAAATTTTTATCAAAACATTCGACATGGATTTAATGGGCAATGTAATTGAATATAAATTCGGTATACATAAAATAAATGTAATATTAAATGTGAAAAAATTTCACAAGGTCATAAATAATTAACATGATTTTGTTATTCTTGAAGATAACAAATATATATGACAATTCACAAATAATGTAGGGTACACTAAAACATAATCACAAGAATTAAATTTTTTAATGATTAATTTTCTTAATATTATTAATTAATTTATATATTAATAAAATTAATTAATCAATGTATTTTTATTAAAATACATCAAATTAAAAAAATATTTATTTTTACAATTTTTTAATTATTTTAAAATAGAATCATTGTACATAATTTTTTACATTAATTACAAAAAGAATATTCAATGTTGAATTTTAACTTAAACAGAGTAAACTTATTTCCCGATGGATAGAAACATTATTTTATCAATGAATTTAATTAAAATATTAAATTGTTTTTAAAATAATAATCATTTTCTCAATTTGTTATAGTATTGAATTTTAAAAAATTGTGTTTTTAAAAGTAAAAGGTAATTTCCTTATATGCAAGTGTTTTTCATATCGGTTGAAAATATTTTTCAATGGTTTTAATATTTAAATTTTTATAATAATAAACATTAATTCATTATTTACTACTATATATTTATATATGATGTACATATGAACTTTATATAGAATATAAAATGGCTGATACCGATACAACAAGTACAATTTTTGAGCATGATACAACTCATTTGACAAGTGAGACCAATAAATATTATATGATGGGTGGGCTAGATACAACCTATATGATTGGTGAGGGAAATTTTAGCTTTCCAATGTAGTAGGTAATTATCCATATCTTCAACACTGTAAAGACCTGTAAAATTAAAGGGAAATTTTTTCTTAATTTTCTTTGGAATTTTACAAGAGCGTGGTTTCTGACGGCACCTGATTCCGAGGCCCGGTGTGCCCGGAATCAATTTCCGAAGTTTGGCTCGGGTACGTTTAGTGAACAAACGAGTGGGAATTTCTATCTTTTGAAACGGTGCCCAGAATCGAATTCTGAGGGCACCGATAAACTCGCAGCGCCGATATTCTCATAAGGAGACATTTTCCGAGGTTGCGTTTTATGCGGGATGAGAGTTAGTTTTGGGGGGAATTATAAGAAGTTAAATAAATTGTGGAACACAATTTATTTTTTAACATTGTTGGTTATTTCCTCCCAAAGGGTGTTAGAGGTGGGACCCACATCCACATAACCTCCCTTGAGAGGATTAAGTGTGGTGGGGCCCACATGAGCCCTAGCTCTTCAACTCCCCTTAAAACTCACAATTAACTCCACTCTAATTAATTTGACAACATGTATTATTAATTAAGATGAGTTACTTAATTTCAAACTTTTGAAATTCAAAGAGGTTAAGATGTGTAAATAAAATAAGGCTTAGACTTATTTTATTTTTGTTA
Source organism: Viscum album (assembly GCA_963277665.1). Taxonomy (NCBI): domain Eukaryota; kingdom Viridiplantae; phylum Streptophyta; class Magnoliopsida; order Santalales; family Viscaceae; genus Viscum; species Viscum album. The sequence continues at coordinate 1,655,797,115 of OY728126.1, read as the reverse complement.
GTTTCTTTTTCCACCTTGAGAGGATTGGGAAGCATTCTTCATCTTCTTCTTCCTCGACGAAGAACGCGAAGAACACTTAGGATCCGACGAAGAAAGCCATCACCATAAGAAGAGAAAGATGTGTCATCTCTTCTCTTCTTCGCAGCCGGTGTGTTTTCGAAGATTTACGACGCTGCTTCTTTCGATCTTCTTCCCGTGTCAATGAAAGGAGACGCCGCTTCCTCCTCGGGCTTTCTCTTTCAGCTTATGAAGCTTCTCCAGCGACGTTACCTCTTCGGACGCACCTCGACGTCAACGGAATCGACGTTCGATTCCCGCGACGCCCAACCTCTGCGACGCTTGTCTTTCGCTACTTGCTGACGTGCTCCACTCTTGAAACCGAGGTAGGGGATTGTTGATATTTTTTATTAAATTAATTCCGTTCATGATTCTAGCATGTCGAACTTTGTGGTTAATCGACTAAATGTTATCGTTTAACAATAGGGGGACGGACCGCACAAACACGTCCTAACCCCCTCCTATGTTCATGAATGTTTCTTTGTGAATGGAACAGGATGGCGTGGTGCTGTCGCACCACGCGAGAATCGCTCGGCAAGTATTACGCGGCGCCGTCGCGCCACGCCGAGAAGTCGAACAAGAATGCGACGCTGTCGCGCCCTGTCGAAGGAAGTCGAAGGCACCGCGGCCAGAGTTGAGCTGCAGCGGAGGGGAGCGGTGCTGTCGCACCGTGCCGGACGACAAGGGCCACGGCCGGTTCCAGGCCGTGGCAGAGCATGGTGACCGGCGGCCAGCCGGGCCACCGGTGTCGGAGCCGGAAGGGGACCGGCCACCACCGGTCCCATTGAGATGGAGCCGACCGGCCAGGTTGGGCCGGCCAGAAATGAGAAAGCCGGGGGAATTTAATTCCCCCGGCCAGCATCAACAGCCCCCCATTAATGATGGGGGGCCTCAGTTACACAAAGGGGACAGGCGCCCCCCGTTTTTCCAACAGCTCGGCCGAAGGTCGAGCTGGCAGTGCGCTGGGCGCGCTGCGTCCAGCCGGACCGGCGCCTGGCTGGTCCGCCAGGCTGGGCCGAGCACAGCCGGGCCGGGCCGACCCTGTCCGGGGCGGGTTGACCAAGTTCGGGCCAACTGGGGGGTCTCGGGCCGGTTCGGTCCGGACCCGAAACCCCCTTTATCGGACTATTTGGGTTCAAATGCCCATAACTCGGGCTACGGACCTCCAAACGACGCGCCGTCAGCAGCGATGCGACCCTCGGATCGAGACGGTCGTTTCGGTATATCTCACTCAAGGTTTCGGAATACTTTTTGTTCGGTCGGGTTTGTTCGTTCACGAAACCAACCAGGTCCTCAGAGCGGAAACACTCATATCGTGAGCTACGGACGTCCGAATGACGTGCCGTCAACATTGTTCAGTTCCTCTACGTGAGACGGATCTTTTGGCATACTCCACCCGAGGTTTGGACTCAGGTGGAGTAAGGTCGTGTTGGTTTTTCCTTAAAAACCAACCGGGCCCCTAGGACGAAAAAGCCAATAACTCTCAGACCGGGCGTCCGATCGACGCGCCGTCTGTGACGTTCTGTTCCTGTTGACGATACGGAAATTTCGGATACATAAACTCTAGACTATGTGACTGTTGATGTATCAGCCACTCGGCTCGTAGAGCGGACCGTCCCGAACGAGCTTGCTGTGAGCGGGAACCCTAGTGCTGGCTGTGACTGCTACTGCGACTTCTAATGTTACTGTGACGACGACTATGCCGGGATCCTCAGTGGATTCGACGACGACGACTACAGCACTCAGCGATCCTGTGTGGATCAGTGCTACCAATCCTGTCTGGGTCTGATCCTATGTGGGTCAGCGCTCAGCGGTTCTGTGTGAGCCAGCGCCTACCGATCCTGTGTGGGTCTGATCCTGTGTGGGTCTTTGTGGGGGGTTAGTATCTATCGATCCTTTGTGGGTCCGACGACGTAGATGGATCAGTGATCATCTCTATCGTCTTCGAAGAAGTATACCTGTGTGAGGTGAATCCTGTGATTTCCTATGTGTATTGTGTTGTGCTATCCTATGTGGATTACCTTTGCTTTCCTGTGTGGAATATGTATACTTTCCTGTGTGGACTGAGTTGTACTTGGGCTCGGAGGTTGGATCGTATTGGATTTGATGACTTAGGTATATTTATGGGCATATACCTAAGCAGGGTCGGTTGTTACATCGTGATTGTATCTTTCCTTTGTGGTTTATCCTTTGTAGATTTTGGGAGACCTTCGAGGGTCTCGGGGTCCCTACTGAGTAGCTTATACTCACCCCTGCACGGGATATGCCCGCACTATATTTTGTTGGTTGCAGACGACGAACATCGTTGATCGTGGTTGAGACTTGCAGAGCAGGACGGTACCTGGAGGTGGACCACTGGGCGGGACGTGCTCGGAGCGGACGGCGGGACCCGAGGAGCAGTGGAGCTATCTGTACCAACCCTTCAGGTGGGATTTCCAGTGGACAGATCGGCGTAGCGGCTTTACTTTACAGTAGCTATTTTCCCTTTCGAGTTGTACTTTACAGTTCGGCTTGTATTTCCGACCCCTTTTACTTTCTGTATTTACTGTTGTACTCAGTTTTTACTTAGTGTTTACTTCTTCCGCTTGTACTCTATGGTGCTTGTTTACTTTACAAAGGCAATGCCTTCCCTTTTTACGGGGATTTACACCTTGGTGCTAGTCTCCAGCCCCTGGCCTATGGAAGGCGGGCTTGGGGTAGTCATGGCACGGGCCCCGAGGACGGGTCGTGACAAATTGGTATCAGAGGAGTTCGGTTCTACCGCGAACTCTGATCTTTTCTATGTGAAGCAATAATGTTTAGCGTATTGAGTGTGGTTATCAGTCCAGGGAGTCCAGTGTTGGTGCGGCGACTGATGTATCCGTACACCAGGACACTGACTTCTGATTTCTGACTTAATGCACGATAACATTGATTGCGTGTGTGTTTCAAGTTTTCCATGTGATTACTTTGTATCAGCTTTCCAGGTATAATGTTCTGACCGTGGCGCACCTATTTCCTTTTCAATATGGCCCCACGACGGCATCCAGCTAGGGTTCCGAGCATCGAGCGTGACGACAGCCCACCGAGCGACGAGGCCTCAGTGCATGGCCCATTATCAGCAGTGGCAACGGTGGTAGCACTACCCGCCGAGCCACCGATACTTCCAGCACCAGCCGCTGACGATGCACGTCGCCTCAGCGCACTGCATTAGTTCCAGCACCAGCGACCGCCCAGGTTCCGCGGGGAGATGGACCCCCAGGCAGCCGAGGACTGGCTAGAGCCAGTCGTACGAGTTTTCAGGCTAGTGAGGACACCAGAAGACCTCATGGTGATCCTTGCTGCGAGACTACTGCACGCAACAATAGGACGATGGTGGAGCTTGATGCTCCAGGTGCACGATGAGGCGTCTCTTCTCTGGACGGACTTTGAGAGCCTCTTCCGCTCAGAGTTCGTCCCATGCACCCTCCATGCGGTGCACATTCAGGATCTTCTTCAGCTGCAGCAGGGCAACATGATAGTCGCTCAGTACTCGGCTACATTTACCGATATTTCGTGCTACTCGACCGACATGGTACGAGACCCATTCTTCCGGGCCCGGACCTTCGAGCATGGATTGAGACACGACATCAGGGAATCTCTGATCTCCCTCAGCATACCGACTCAGACGGGAGTGCTGGAGTGGGCCATTTTGATCGTGAACTTTCTTGCTGATTCTACACCAATGCCGAGACCCACCGCAGGGCGGCACGTAGCAGAGTCTTCTACAGCAGGCAGTCGATGGATGACTCATTGGACCAGGTAGACCAGAACCTCAGGCAGACGACCTCATGACAATGGCTCAGCCGTGCGGGGCACGCAACACGAAGTCAGTCTTTCGAGAGGCAGACAGTGCTACTCGTGCGGCGGGCAGGGCCACATGGCTCATGACTGCCCGACCCGCCATGCCGAGGAGCAACAGACGGTCGAGGGACCACCAAGGCAGAGGCAATGGGTCGACCGTGGAGGTCCGCTGGGAGGAGGCGGAGGAGGCAGAGGAGCTGGTCGAGCAGTAGGTGGTGGGTGACGCTTTGAGGCTCTACCACCACCACCGCTGGGAGGTCCACCCCGACCACAGGGAGCTGGCGGGCAGAGACAGGCACAGCTCCAGGCAGCGGAGGCCTACAACCACGGCGCGCCTGAGATGATTCGAGATACTATCTATGTCTATTACACCCTTGATGAAGTACTTATAGATACATGAGCGATTCACTCTTTCATAGCTGATTCCCTTGTTCGGAGCTCGGAGATTCCGACAGAGCCGTTGACTCGATCCTTACGACTAGAGACTCATACGGTAGCAGACTCGACGATTACGCACTGGTGCCGGCAGTGTGAGCTTACTTTAAGAGGCGAGAGCTTCGGCTGGGATCTTCTTGTAGCAGCGTCGAGGCCTTACGACGTCATCTTGGGAATGGAATGGTTATCTATGGTCCACGCACAAATTGACTGTTTTAGGCGCAAGGTGCGATGTGTACGCACCGACAGGAGCAGGTTCACCTTCACCGGTGAGAAGGGAGCCTTTGCAGCACAGGATGGACTTCCGCGCAGAAGAGGACAGCCCATCACTCATCAGTTGTCTAGCCTCATCCTAGGAGCATTTGACGTGCGGGGTCCTGGTTTTCCTGCAGTGGTGGATCAGTTTGCGGACGTTTTTCCCGACGACGTTCCACGGTTACCTCCTCGCAGAGAGGTAGACTTTTATATTGACCTATACCCCGGGACAACCCCAATATCGACTCCAGCATATCGGATGTCCCCCGCCGAGCTTCGAGAGCTACGGGTACAGTTGGAGGACATGCAGGGTAAGGGGTTTATCCGACCTAGTGTTTCACCCTGGGCTTCCCCGATTTTGTTCGCCAAGAAGGCGGACGGGATCTTGCGACTTTGTGTTGACTATCGTTGCCTGAACTAGGTGACCGTGAGGAAAAAGTATCCGCTACCGAGGATTGATGACCACTTTGATCAGCTCAAGGGAGCATGGTGGTTCTCGAAGATAGACCTCAGGTCAGGCTATCATCAGCTCAGAGTTAGAGACGAGGACGTGCAAAAGACGACCTTCAGATGTCGGTATGGCCACTATGAGTTCTTGGTTATGCTTTTCGGTGTAACCAATTCTCCAGTTGTGTTCATAGCTCTCATGAATAGGATCTTTCACCCTTATCTCGATCGATTTTTCGTGGTCTTCATCGATGACATTTTGATCTACTCGACGACTGAGGAGGAGCACACCTACCACTTAAAGGTTGTACTAGACACACTCTATGAGCACCAGCTTTATGGTAAGCTCTCTAAGTTTCAGTTCTGGATACGTGAGGTCCACTTCTTGGGACACTTCATCTCTGAGGTGGGTGATGCAATGGATCCTGCGATGATCGAGGTAGTGTTATCTTGGGAGCCACCCAGGAGCGTGATGGAGGTGCAGAGTTTCTTGGGACTAGCTGGATACTATCGGAGATTCGTGACAGACTTCTCCAGAGTTGCGACACCACTATCAGCTTTCACGAAGAAGGGGAAACCCTTCGTGTGGTCAGACAGGTGTCAGCAGAGCTTCCAGGTGCTAAGAGAGAGATTGACCAGCGCAACTATCTTGAGGTTGCCTGAGGAGGGAGTATGGTACGTAGTCTACTGCGTTGCATCAGGGACCAGACTCAGTTGTATCCTGATGCAGGAGCGGGCAGTGATCACCTATGGATCACGTCAGTTGAGGCCGCATGAGCAGAACTACGCTACCCATGACTTGGTGTTAACAGCAGTGGTCTTCGCTCTGAAGACATGGTGACACTACCTGATGGGTGAGCGCTTTACAGAATTTTATGACCATCAGAGTCTCAGGTACATATTCTCTCAGAAGGACCTGAACCTGAGACTGCGGCGATGGCTCGAGTTCCTCTAGGACTATGACTTTGAGATAGTCTATACTCATGGGAAGGGAAATGTAGTAGTCGATGCCCTCAGCAGGAGGACGAACATTTAGCTACTTGAGGAGGCGACGGAGAAGATAGACTCTTTGTAGATATCCTTCGTGGATAGAGATGGATCAGCCTTCCATCCGTCTCTCACATTCACTCCTCCACTACTACAGCAGGTCCGAGAGGCACAACGTGGGAACACTGACTGTGAGACGCGGCGTGCATAGATATCCTCTGGACAGGCACCCGATGGTTTCTCCTTTGGAGAAGGGCACGTTATCCTTTTCCGAGGACGTACCATGGTACCAGTCGCTTTATGGGAGGAGGTGCTGAGAGAGTTTCACACTTCTCCTTTTTCGGTAAATCCTGGAGTGGCGAAGATGTACCAAGATCTCAGACGACAGCACTACTGTCCGGGCATGAAGAAGGTTGTGGCGGAGTTCTTTCTCAATGCCTCACCTGTCAGCAGGTGAAGGCTGAGCACTAGGTACCAGCAGGCTTGGTACAGCCCTTTGAGGTCCCAGAGTGGAAGTGGGACGGGATATCTATGGTCTTCGTGACTGGACTTCCATGCACTTCTAGAGATCACGACTCCATCTGTGTGATTGTCGACGGACTCACCAAGTCGGCTCACATCTTACCCATCAGAGAGCAGGGCTCAGTGGAGAGAATGGGATGCCTTTATGTTCAGGAGATTGTGCGTCTTCATGGTGTGACATCATCTATCGTCTCTGATCGAGATGCTCGCTTTACTTCCTGGCTATAGAAGGGATTACAGGAGGCATTCAGGACACAGATACGTCTGAGCACAGACTTTCACCCTCAGACGGATGGTCAGACGGAGAGAACCATTCAGACTCTTGAGGACATGCTCCGCCCATGTGTCCTCGACTTTGGTCGTAGCCGGAAGGACCACCTACCCTTGGTGGAGTTTGCGTACAACAACAGCTACCACTCCACCATCGGGATGGCACCATACGAGGCGTTGTACGACCAACCTTGTAGATCTCTTTTTTGTTGGGAAGACCCTGGGGACTCAGCACTTGTGGGGCCGGAGATGGTCCAGGCTACGACAGAGAAGGTCCAGGTCATCCAGGAGCGGATGAGGACAGATCAGAGCCGGCAGAAGTCATATGCTGATAGGAGGCGGAGGCCACTAGAGGTCAAGGATGGCGACCACGTCTTCTTGCGTGTCTCACCTCGACGTGGTTTACAGAGATTTGGCCGAGGCGGCAAGTAATACCCGCGCTTCATCGGACCCTTCTAGGTCCTCAGTAGGATTGGTGAGGTGGCTTATCGTCTGGCTCTACCACCTCAGTTGAACCGGGTGCACGACGTCTTCCACGTATCTCAGTTGAGGATAGACGTGCCCGACCCGACGCACATCATTGACCATGGGGAGTTTGACGTTGACGATGGGGTGATCTTTATGGAGGTCCCGGTGGAGATCGAGGATCGACAGGAGCGGGTCCTACGTGGATGGTCGATTCCTCTAGTGCGAATCAGATGGCAACACGGGAACCTCCAGGAGAGCACTTGGGAGCGTGAGGCTCCGATGCATGCTTAGTACCCTCATTTGTTTCCCTAGTTTTGATGTATCTTTACGGGGACGTAAAGCCCTGATGTGGTAGTAATTTAAAGACCCGTAAAATTCAAGGAAAATTTTTCTTAATTTTCTTTGAAATTTTACAAGAGCGCGGTTTCTGACGGCACCTGATTCCGAGGCCCTTTGTGCCCGGAATCAATTTCCGAAGTTTTTCTCCGGTACGTTTAGTGAACGAACGACCGGGAATTTCTAACTTTTTAACTGGTGCCCAGAATTGAATTCCGAGGGCACCGATGAACTCGCAGCTCCGATATTCGCATAAGGAGACCTTTTCCGAGGTTGCGTTTTATGCGGGATGAGAGTTAGTTTTGGGAGGAATTAGAAGAAGTTAAATAAATTGTGGAACACAATTTATTTTTTAACTTTGTTGGTTATTTCCTCCCAAAGGGATTTAGTGGTGGGACCCACATCCACATAACCTCCCTTGAGAGGATTAGGTGTGGTGGGGCCCACACAAGCACAAACTTTTCAACTCCCCTTAAAACTCACAATTAACTCCACTCTAATTAATTTGAAAACTTGTGTTATTAATTAAGATGAGTTACTTAATTTCAAACTATTGCAATTCAAAGAGGATAAGATGTGTAAATAAATTAAGGCTTAGACTTATTTTATTTTGGTTAGTTTATTTAGCCACCTTGAGAGGATTGGGAAGCGTTCTTCATCTTCTTCTTCCTCGATGAAGAATGCGAATATCTCTTAGGCTCTGACAAAGAACGACGTCACCATAAGAAGAGAAAGATGTGCCGTCTCTTCTCTTGTTCACAGCCGGTGTGTTTCCGAAGATCGATGACGCCGCTTCTTTCGATCTTCTTCTCGTGTCAACGAATGGAGACGTCGCTTCCTCCTCAGGCTTTCTCCGTCAGCTTATGAAGATTCTTCAGCGACGTTACCTCTTCGGAAGCACCTCGACGTCAACGGAATCGACGTTCGATTCCCGGGACGCCCGACCTCCGCGATGCTTGTCTTCTGCGGCTTGTTGACGTGCTCCGCTCGTGAAACTGAGGTAGGGGATTACTGTTATTTTTTATTAAATTAATTCTGTTCTTGATTCTAGCATGTCGAACTTCGTGGTTAATCGACTAAATGTTATCGTTTAACAAGATGGGGGCCAGACCGCACAAACACGGCCTAACCCCCTCCTATGTTCATTATTGTATCTTTGTGAATGGAACGGGATGGCGTGGTGCCGTCGCACCATGTGAGAATCTCTCAGAAAGTATTACGCGACGCCGTCGCGCCATGCCAAGAAGTCGAACAAGAATGCGACGCCATTGCGTCGCGTCGAAGGAAGTCGAAGGTGCCACAGCCGGAGCGGAGCCACGGTGGAGGGGCGCGGTGTCTTCGCACCACACCGGACGACAAGGGCCGTGACCGGTTCCTGGCCGCGGCAGCGCATGGTGACCGACGGCCAGCGGGGCCGCCGTTGTCGGAGCCGGAAGGGGACCGGCCACCGCCTATCCCATTGAGAAGGAGTCGGCCGGCCAGGTCGGGCCGGCAGGAAAGGAGAAAGCTGGGGGAATTAAATTCCCCCGGACAGCATCAACGGCCCCCCATAAATGAGGGGGGGTCGCGGTTACACAAGGGGGGTAGGCGCCCCCCGTTTTTCCAACAGCTCGGCCGAAGGCCGAGCTGGCAGCGCACTGGGCGCGCTGCGTCGAGCCGGACCGACGTCGGGTCGGTCCGCCAGGCCGGGCCGGGCCACGCCCAGTCGGGCCGGACCGACCCTGTCAGGGGTGGGTCGACCTGGTTCTGGCCAACCGGGGGGTCTCGTGCCGGGTCGGTCCGGACCCAAAACCCCCGTTATCGGACTGTTTAGGTTCAAATGCCCATAACTCGGGCTACGGACCTCCAAATGACGTGTTGTTAGCGGCGATGCGATCCTTGGATCAAGACAGTCGTTTCAGTATATCTCATTCAAGGTTTCAGAATTCATTGAGTTCAGCCGGGTTGGATCATTCACGAAACCAACCGGGTCCTCGGAGCAGAAACGCTCATATCTTGAGCTACGGACGTCCGAATGACGTGCCGTCAACTTTGATGAGTTCCTCCTAGTGAGACGGATATTTTGTCATACTCCGCCTGAGGTTTGGATGCAATTGGAGTACGGTCGGGTTGGTTTTGCCTTTAAAACCAACCAGGCCCTTGGGACGAAAAAGCCAATAACTCTCAGACTGGGCGTCTGATCGACGCGCCGTCTGCGACGTTGAGTTCCTATTGACGATACGGAACTTTTGGATTCATCAACTCTGGACTATGTGACAGTTGATATATCAGCCTCTCGGATCATTGAGCGGACCCTCCCGAACGAGCTTGCTGTGTGCGGGAACCCTAGTGCTGGCTGCGACTGCTATTGCGACTACTACTGTGACTGTGACAACGACTGTGTAGAGATACTCAGTGGTTTCGACGATGAAGACTACAACACTCAGCGATCCTGTGTGGATCAGTATTACCGATCCTGTGTGGGTCTGATCCTGTGTGGGTCAGCACTCAGCGGTTCTGTGTGAGCCAGCGCTTACAGATCATGTGTGGGTCCGTGCCTATGTGGGTCTTTGCGGGGGTTAGTACCTATCGATCCTTTGTGGGTCCGACGACTTAGATGGATCAGTTATCATCTCTATTGTTTTCGAAGATGTATACCTGTGTTAGCTGAATCCTGTGCTTTCCTGTGTGGATTGTGTTGTGCTATCCTGTGTGGATTATGTTTGCTTTCTTATGTGGAATACGTATACTTTCTATGTGGACTGAGTTGTACATGGGCTCGGAGGTTGGAGCGTATTGGAATTGATGACTTAGATATATGTATAGGCATATACCTAAGCAGTGTCAGTTGTTACTTTGTGATTATATCTTTCATTTGTGGTTTATCCTTTGTGTATTTTTGGAGACCTTCAGGGGTCTCGGGGACCCTACTGAGTAGCTTATACTCACCCATGCACGGGCTATGCCCGCACTACGTTGTGTTGGTTGCAGACGAAGGACAACGTTAATCGTGGTTGAGACTTGCAGAGCAGGATGGTACCTGGAGGTGGACCACTGGGCGGGACGTGCTCGGAGCGGACGGCGGGACCCGAGGAGCAGTGGAGCTATCTGTACCCACCCTTCAGGTGGGATTTTCAGTGGACAGCTCGGCGCAGCGGCTTTACTTTACTGTTGCTGTTTTCCCTTTCGAGTTGTACTTTACAGTTCGGCTTGTATTTCCGGCCCCTTTTACTTTCTGTAGTTACTGTTGTACTCAATTTTTACTTAGTGTTTACTTCTTCTGCTTGTACTCTATGGTGCTTGTTTACTTTACAAAGGCAATGACTTACCTTTTTACGGGGATTTACACCTTGGTGCTAGTCGCCAGCCCCTGGCCTATGGAAGGCGGGCATGGGTTAGTCATGGCACGGGCCCCGAGGACGGGTCGTGACAAACACATTTTTGGAGGGAGTTATATATTGTGGTTTCTTATAATTATTTCACAAGGCTCTAGTTATTTATAAATTTTGTTATGAATATAATTTTCTAGGCCACTATAATGTGGTTTCAATTGTACTATCTTCAGTTATGATTGATTTATTGGTTCGAATCATGTGCTACATTCATATGGAAATTATTAATTTTATATTCACAAATATTACATTGATAAAAGTTCTAATTTATAATATTTTCACGTTGTCTGTGAAACAAAAATATTTCTTGTTTTAAACTCGTGTACTGAATATTTTTCACTAATTCCATGTTTTTAAAATATATATTACAAGTTTTAAGGATGGTTATAAAAAAATCAGAAGCCCTTTTGACCGCAATAAATATTCCCGTTGAAAATTATTCTGGTTTCCTAATAAAATCATATAACATTAAATAATTTATATTTTGTACAATATTTTAATTTTTAATATATGGGTTTAATATGTAATAATTATTGTGTAATCCTGTAACATTATAAAGTATAATGATAAAGAATGTAGAATAATTATTTCTTTTATTAAAACACAATATTAGGTAATTTTTAAGCAATGTTCCTTATAATTGATATCCGTGGAAATGTTTTGATTGCATTATATATTATAATGTTTTCATTGTAGAATAACTTATTATTTATAGAAACAATTATGGGTTATCAATTTAAGGTTCATCTCATGTTCAATTCAATAGGCACACCATTTGAGTTTTCATGTAATGGGATTTTATTGTGATTCGTGTTATGTTTAGAAAAAATTTATTTTGTAGAGTTATATATAACCCATTGTTATAATGAGAATGAATATTTTGTAATAATATAAATAACTTTATTAGGTGTTCAATCCAAACGATTTGAGAATACCATTAGGTATAAATCATTATTGATTTATTATGATATAATGGTCATTTATTATGAATTTAAAATTATTTTTTGGGATGTTATAATAATTATATTGATGTAATATTATTAAAAGGAATAGATTTAGTTTTTGAAATAACTAGTAACATCTTATCATGTTGTAGGTCATGAACCCACAATAAATGTGAGATAAGTGTGAAACACATACAACTGTCCCACATGATTTCATTGACAGTAAAAAAATCCTCACTTAAACAGAATGAATAATAATGAATTGGTTCATTTTTTGAGTATATGATATATCATTTATATAACCATCAATTTAATATTTATTTTGGTATTAACAGATTAATGTTATTTTTCATTAAGATAGCTAAAATTTTGGGGAACATTATAAAGATTAGGGAACTATCCCATCAATATCATGTATATTTGTCATTGAATTTATTTTTTGGGACTTGGGGATGAGTCGTGATTATATATAGATGTCCTTGGTTGGATAAAATTACCCAATATTTAGGGATATATTTTTGTTTGAATAAATGGATTTAAGGTATAAAAGAGATTCATATTTCACAAGATCATAGTGAGATGAGAAACAATAATAGTGTTTATTATTGTATAAAAGATAAATATATAGAAAATTATGATAATGAACATTTACATGGAAACTAAATGGAATACACATCACGTAATTTTTGTAGGGTTTTAATAAAATACATCTAACGCAATAGGTTTTTCGGCGTTCTCAATTAAAAACATTTTAATGTTGTATAATTACATTACACATTGTATAAATTGATAAGATACTATTTTAATCATGATATGTTGGTTAATTCTTAATTACTCAGCTATAGGTCCTATCCCATTGAACTTAGGGAATTATACAAGAACATTGGTGCTTCCAACATCCCTTTGGGATATCAAGGTTGTTAGGGGAATCAAAGGTAAGTATTTTTTGTTAGGATTCTATATAATGTTATTTCTTCTGAAAATTTTGTGATAAAATCCAATTACATCATGCATTTTTAGTTTTTATCATGATCTATTTTTATCTATGATCCTCTTTCCAATAATCCAATGCTACTTCATGATGGGTGTAGTCCATTTTATGATTTTTTTTGAAATTGGTTAAAGGGGTGTCTAACTCACCACCCTATAGTTGGATAATTTCCATGTATATGAAATATTATATTCACACCATCATTTCATGGTCCAAAATTAATATAATAGCAATTGAAATTATTCCTTGATGTCACTTGGTTTCAAATGGATTTTCTAACTAGATAATAGCTTGAAATTGTGTAAGTGAACCATGATCATAATTGAATTGGAAAAAAACATAATATATGTTTATAATTACATGTTATCTAGTATTAATTCTTATTAAATAATCCCTAAATTTTGGATTATTTCTTATTGACTCATTTTTTACTAAATTTTGAATTAAATTTAAAATTGTTGTTGAAAGATGTATTGTATGTGTAATAATTAAACATTCTAAAATGTGAGCTGATATTTTGGTTTCCATTCTGTATTATATGGATTCCAGTCCATGTTTTAATGAATATATATCAGGAAAGGCAAAATATATTACTCAAATTAATGCTATAATGTTGATATCGAGTGGGATCAGAATATTTCCATGATATAAATTTTATATATAGTGTGATATTCCTTGTACCCTGATAAAATTGCTTTCTATTTCTGACATATAATGTTGTAATTCTGATAGGGATTTGACATGGTTTTATTTTTGTGGATATATAATGGTTATATGGTAGTGTTTAATATGGTTATTAGAAATTATAATAGATATTATGACATGTAATTAAAGAAGGATATTTCACCTTAGTTATGTGGCTGCGGTTTTCATTGAAATAATATGTACTCATTGGAATTCTGGCAAGGAGAAGAATCTAAATGTTTTTGTATTTTATTAATTATTAAATTAACTAGTACACTTGTTTATCATTTTATTTCCTAATTCTCATATCTATATAGATTAATTTATACATAGTGATTTTGAACTACTAGGTTATACTCACAACTTATTTGTTCAGATATGTGTATCATGAGAAGATTTCATAGATATTATATTGGACAAGGGAAATAAACCTTTTTTATTTCTTGTATGAAATTTTGAGAGAGATCAAGGATGGGACAAAAATGGGGGTTGGGACATGTGAAATTGGGTGTTTTTATATTATACATCAAATATTTTCAAATATTTTTATATAATGACATTTAGTTACACTCTATTATGTCATTAACATTATTTTTTATTATTTATTTTTATTTTCAACAAGAATTTTTAATTTACTTCCACTATGTCTTTAATTATATTATTTTTATCCTATTATGGTTTTTTATACTACATTGACACATAATAAAAGAGTGTATTTTCTACCAATTATACATTTCACACCACCACTTCAACTCACCAGCCTCTTCCATACTTGGAGGTGTGCTTGTGTATCGTAAACAACAATCATATAACAAAACGAGAGAATGTTAGATTTCGGAAAGTTACGATGTGGAATCATAGGAGAAGGATTTATTTTATTCTACATTACTATTTGGAAAAATTAGAAAGAATACTATGATGTTTCATGACATGGTAATGATCTTGAGAATGATATTATCTATCTCTTGTGTGGGTGAAAATCCAAATACACATGGATGGGATTTATATTTTGGATATGTTCTTGTTATTGTTGATGTTATTTCACATAGGATGACTAAATTTTTTTATATGGGTTTCTTTGTATGATGCATATGTTTACTGATAAATTTAATAGTATCTTAGTATGGATAGAATTGATAATAAATACATCCTACTAAGAAAATAAAGATATATTAACATGTATCGTTCATAATATTAACATATCTATATTTTATTTTGAAATATAATTTCCTGTTAAATTATGATATTAGAGATTTGTTTCACTTGTTAATGAAAATTTTTTGTTGTGTCTTGGTAAAATTATTATAATAGCTATTTATAGAGATAAAGTGATAGAGGTTATCTAATGCAGTCACCTGTTGGGTTGACATTGATGCATGCTACATCCTTAAAGTGTCTGTTTTTATTTTAGAGAAAATGTAACCTTGAAATCATTGACTTGATGATAAAGAGAGAGAAAATCATAACAATCATAACATAGTTGAACCAGAACATATTGTACTTCTTAAGGGTGATATGGATGTTCAACTTTAAAAAAGCATTATGATGGTAATGGAATTCTTAGAAAGGGAGATTGTGCATTCCATTCAATCAATTTTTGAGATGAACGAGTATTGGATTCAACAGTCACTATTTTTTTGGTTAGGGGTTGCCTAGGAAGACAAGTTTTACAATGAGTATATCCACACAATATTCAATCTCCTTGACACACCTATGGATAAGAGGGTGATATATTATTCATATACGATTTTTGGTCATGATAATAATTGGTTGGATATTGTAGATGATTATATGAAGTGGGTTATTATATATTGTTTTTTTAAAAATTTGGGATCCATTTTAATCAAATGAAAATGAGGGTTAAACCATCTAACTAGTTTTGGATTATTAAGCTGGATGGATTTCAAGTAATATATAATGATATATGTTTTACTGATAAATAATGATTTTCACTATCATTGGGATTTGATGTGAGATCTAGGGAGTGAATTTTTTGTACAATTGTTATTATAAGATTATGTAGCAGGTATACATATTCTATTAATATTGATTTAAACATATGAAAATTCATGCTGTCATTTCGGGAGGGAATCTGAGAGACTCCTTATTTGCAGCAATACTACATTAGTAGGGGGCATATTATAATTTCATGTAGTTTTATGAAGATCCATTTTAATAGTTTCTTATAAATATGTTTTGGGAAGACATGTTATAGAAGTGAATAATCATCTCATGACAGTGTTAATTTATATAGAAAGATGTGTCAATTGTTTGGCCATATGAACCCTTTGTGTCTACCCCTATTGTGGATTGTCATATCTATAGTGGAATATTTCATATTCAAAGGTTATTAGATAAACATCCACAGTATACTACTATACGAATATTAGGAAAATAACCTATATTAGGAAGACGCATATATACCTCTCAAAATATTTGTAGTTGGAGCACCATAAACTATTTTAGTTGAGGCTTGGGACATGGTATCCCAATGCCTAAGGCGAAGTACCATGACATGGATGTAGGTCATGGTAGATGGAACAGAGCCAAGGGTTGAGGGAAAATTATGTTTCTCTTTATACAGATTACTCTGGCTAATATACATGCAAAACTATTTACCACTAGAGGTATGATTATTATATCGCCAAAATTATATTTTATTTTGATTGATACAGGAGCATTAAATTTTTTTCTATCTACTATTTGTTTTATAGTTTGGGGTTGTATGATTGATTATTATATGTAGTTTTAACAATTGAAACACTATTGGGAGTGTGTTATAAAATTATCAATTGTCTAAGGGCACATTCTCTTGAATTTGTTGACTACCATATCTTTTTGGAATTGTTCTTTTCTGAAATGTCAGGATTAAAAAATCAATTGAATAGATTTATTAGTTCTATTCTAGGTTCATATCAAATTTTATAGATGAATAATTTCACTAAAATCTCTTAAAAAGGATGTATTCTCACCAGGGTGAGTGGGATCACCATGCTGGTCATGGTTGAAAAATATAGTGATGATTGTACTGTCTCGTGGATCAAATAATTATTCATGATCTATATAACTATGGAATGCATCAATATTATTTTTTATCGGTGAAATTAAATTTTCATGATTTCATTATTGATGAGTTGTATGTATTACTATGTAAGGGAGTGAATAATTTCAAAATCGAGTTGGTGTTATGAAAAAATCCAGTTCCTCCCACCCCTTAAAGAATGGAAACATAAAATCATCAGTAGTTGAAATTTTAAATGTTTTATCTAAAATCAAATGGATTCATAAAGCTGAGTACATCTCATTTTTGTTCTCTAGTTCTCTTATTCCAAATTTTATAAGCGTACTTGAATTTATGTGTGGATTATTAAAGGATAAAACAAATGATAATAAAAAGGAATTATTCTCTTCCAAGAATTGGGGATCTTTTTTATCAGTTGAGTGGTGTTAATATCTTCTCTGAGACATACATAGAATCATAATATCGTTAGTTAGTTGATACAAAACAGTATATAACTCTATAATTTTTTTCAGTAATTTGGGCTAGTATAAATTGGTAGTGTTGTCATTTTGGTTCAATAACGTGCATGTGGTATAAATAAACATAATGAATAAGATCAGCTATCCGTTTCTGGGTTAGTTTTCATTATTATTCATTGATGACATCCTAGTGTACTCCAATTCAGTAGAATATAATTCCAAAAATCATGACACCATTTAATGTACTTTTAGAGAGCATCTGTTTTATGCTATGATTAAAATATTATGTTTCTAGAACAATTAATTAAACTTCCAGGGTCATGACATCTCAGATAATAGAGTTTTAGTGTACCTATAGAATTTCAATGTCGAGATATCTTGGGAAGATCCCAATAACATATTTAAAATTCATATATTTAAGGGTTTAGCTGGTTATTAAAGACATTTTACCCAATATTTCTTCTGTTTGGTAAAACCAATGACTAGGATAACCAAGAAACAAGTGGTGTTGTATGGTTTGATTATTTTTATATATCCATTAATGAGAGGAATGTATGGATGAACTCAAAATTAATCTTCACTTTTCCCATTACAAATAAGCCATATACCATGTATTGTGGGGGATCTAAATTAATACTTAGATCATTTCTCATTCAGGATGATCAAGTGGTTTCTCAGGGATATAGAATGATAAGAAATCATTATATTAATTCCCCTACCCATGATCTTGAGTTACATGTACTGGTACATACCATAGGAAGATAGAGAAACCATATCATTGGTTGTATGTTTGTTGTATTAATGTATCATAAGAGCCTTAAAAGCATATTTTGGCAGCATGACCAAAACCTTCTGAATTGGAGGTGGGATGAGTATCAACAATAAATAGAATAAAAATTAGATTATACTTCCATCAATAGAAAATTCATTGTCAAATATTTGATTCCAAAATACATCAATATAGGAAGTGAATGAGTATCGTGATGAGAGGTGGATAATTTCCATCATTGCGTACAAGCATCTCGATGTTTGGGAATCTTAGGGGTGAATAGATATAACTACAACTACGTTTATTCCAATTATTTAGGAAGGAATTAAAATCGAGATGTTATAAAATCCATAGGGATCATTTATAATATAAAATTTATATAGTGTGGATACTCCATCAAGACGGTCTCATAAAAATTCCCATTATCATTGTTTCCATTTCCAATAACGGGATTTTGTGGGATTTCATGAAGAGTTAGTGAGGGAGTTTCATTATTCTAGTGGGGTAGAGAATATATGATTAAAAATTATGTACCATTATATCTATAGGGTGTATTTTCAGTCAAGAATTAGGAAGTATATGGAATGATTTGTAGATATATGCATCAATTATAAGTAGTTTAAAGATGAGGAATAGAGACCATCTTGGTTTTTTCATCAGTTACGCATTATATAGGAAAGTATGGATGATCCCAAAATGTAATTTATTATAGGACTACATTGAATGGAAATTCAAAATTACATTTTATGGGTTTTTTGGATCGACTTATTTTGTTATCCCACATATTAATTATTAAGGAAAATATTACAACTGACGTTTGGATCAATATTTATGTGCACCGACTAGTTTAGTTTCATGGTGTTTAAAGAAGTATAATTTCATATAGTGATCCTCATTTAAAATCGTGTTTCTAGATGGATATTTATAAATACCTATGATCATGATTTATTATTAGCACAACCTATCATCCAATGATTGGTGGTCATTATGAATAGACTAATTAGGTACTAGGATGTATGCTATGAGAAAGTGTTTTTGATTTTGGTGGTTTAGGGGATAAACATATGGAACTCGTGATGTTTATATATAGTAATAGATTCATGTAATTGACCCAAATAGGGACTTATTAATATTTTTATGGAAGTATGTGTTATTCGCCTCTATTTTGGATAGAGTCAGATGTGACACCAATTTTTTCGGCCAGTCAAATATAGGAGACATCTAATCATGTTAAGATGATTAGAAAATGTTTAATGTCCATTTGGAATAGGTATAAATCATATTCTAACCATCTATGTTTAAAAATATAATTTGAGGTTTGTTATCATGTATTCCATCTACTGTCACCTACGTTGGTGAAATGCCCTGTGAGGAAACTGGGAAAGCTATGTCCATAGATTATTAGGATGTTTGAAATAGAGCTGGAGGTCAGTCCAATGGAATACAATTTATAGTGACGAAATTTTTGTAAATACATAGAGATATGTTTCAACATGTCGCAGATGTAGAGATATCATCTACACCCTTCACATGGGATCAATATATTATACTTCGATCTTTCTATTGATTAATCCATTAATGAGTATCTGATACTTGTTTTCGATCATAGTGTGAAATGACTTTATCATATGAAAATATTATAGATTATGGTTTATTAGAATACTGGTCATTTTCTAGAGGAGGCTTGGAAGAGGGAGTCTGATAGGAGAACACAATCAACATATTTCTTCACTAAGACCTCATAGTGACACATTGTGATGCTTAGGTATAATATATAATAATATGGGAATGTTGTAAATCCCATATTTTTTAGGTATATATATTATTTAATTTTTAATCTGACACTTGTTTGAGGAATATTTTTCAGAGACCAAGAGACTTTTTTGCTGAAAATTATTTAAGGATCGGGGTGTATTCTTGTTTGAATTAATGGAGTCCATGTATAGTTTGGGTAACTGTTTCATGGGTTCATGGTGTGTTGAGAATCATTAGAACAATTTCGGTTTTCAAAAAAAGAAAATGAGATGGGAAATCAAAGGGGAAACATTTACATTCCTTGTAAATTGATTATATGTTGTTGATTGGATCGAGGGTTTTTATAAAATAAATATGAGGTAGTGGGTTTTGTGGTGTCCTCTATTAAAATCATTTTCATGACTTGAAATCACATAAAACACTATTTAAGGGCCCAAACTGATATTTTAAAAATGATTTGCTTTTAAATTCTCCTTTTTTAGCAGAATGTCCTATAATATTTATTCTAATGAATTTTCTAGGATATTATGGGGAGATAACATCCCTTATGGATGCCTAGATTGTGTTATCAATCATTAGTAAGTATTTATGGTTAGGTTTCATCATTATCTTCTTACATCTCTAATTGTTGTGATGATATTCTAGGACTTAATGAATTTTCTGGTTTTGATATTGGTTAGTTTTGATATATGAACCCCTTCACAATTGTCCTCACCTTCATTCTCATGGTCACAATCCATCTGAAGCATTTTTCAATCATATTTCAAAATTACAGGATCTAATTCTCATACTCATGGTTGGATAATTTCCAATTTTATTAAAATATAATTATCATGCAATTACATTATGTGTCCAAATTAATTAATTAAATAAATGGATTTATTACTTAAACTCTTATCAGTTCGAATGTATTTTTAACTCACCTATGTATTTCCAGGGTGTTATAAAACAATTATTACAATTGAGTTAGAAAAAAGATAAAATTATGTTTAGCGTGACATGAGACCCTAGGTTATTTATAGAAATAGATTCCTTAAATTTTTTCATATTCTATTTCGGTATAATTCAGAATCATTTGGGAATTAAAATGAAAATTTAATATTGAAAAATAATGGAAATTCATATAATTAAACATTGAGAAATGTTTTGTGAGATTGTGACATCTATGTTAAATGAAAAGAATTATTTTCCATTTTTTAATGTTTATATATAGGTCTTAGCCTTAAATAATCCACACTTATTTAATATAATGCTGATATTGAATAGGCTTGGACCAGTCCCAATTTTCGATTATTTTATAGAGTAGGATATACCTAGTTTCAGGATGTAATGATTATAGGGAATTGACTATGTATTCAACATTGAGTATATGTCTTTTAACAAGATTATTATATTGACTATACCATAGATTTTTTATTATGGTTGCAATGTCATATGACATGCTCAGAGGTATTCCAACATGGAACTTAAGTGGGTTATTTTACCATGGTTATATGGTTGTGGTTGGTATGGTCATAAGATATAAATAATTATATTTTGGTATAGAGTTAAAATATATTCATAATACATATTTTAATTGTTTAATTAAGAAATTGACATCTTACTATTTATTTCAGGTTTTTATATGGGTTAGATTTTAGAGACGTGAACAACATGGGTTTTCGGAGAGGGGACAATTTTATTATGTGATATTGTTTTCCGTTTGATTTATTTTTCTAGAATTACATTTTGTTACATTGAAGCATTTCATTACATTATTCTTTATTATTTATTTGATTATTATGTTGTATTTCGTTTTTATATTCCACTATGTATTTACTTTGATTATTTTAATTCTAATATTTGGGGATTTTGCTGATATAAAACATTAAACATTATGGTATATCCTCCCTATAATAAATTTCATACAACCAATACTAGTTAGAAGACATTGGAATACGTGGTAGACCACATGGTTTCTGGTATCCAAACCTTTCTATCAATGTGAGAATGTTCTAGATTGGGGGATATTACATTATTGTATAAAAAATATTATGAACGTTTATTTATTGATAATTTTTTATGTATATTATGAATGAATATGTGATTTTATTTTTGTATTTATGGCAATTTAGGTTATTTATGAAAATTTTTATCACATCATATCGATTATATAATTAGTTCATATATATCTTTTGTATGAATCTTTAAAAATGATTAATTTTATTTATATATAATAATAAAATTATTTTAGGATGAATATATCATCTAATAATTATGTTTGTTGTGTTTCAATATTAATTTGGAAATTTTTATAATTTTAAGGGATAATAATTATTAAATGATCTTTTTTAACCTTTTGGTGTTATTGCTCCAAATTTGGTGATTAATGTTTCATTTCCTCATACAATTGTCTATTATTATTTGGATTTTTCATGTGATAACCATATTTGGTTTTTTAGATGTCTAACTAAAGGAGGTATGTCATTTTATAATTTTTGATGATAATTTTTTCCAATAGATGTTTATTTTAGTTCTTCTTACATCAAGAAATTCATATTCAATTCACATCATTTACTAGGGAACATTAAACTATATTGAAATTTGATTAATTAATAAAATTATCTATTTCATGCTTTTATATTTCATTATGTTCATAGTCTATATGGTATGTATATTTTTCAACTCTTAGAAAATAACAATGAATCCAAAATGTAATATTGTTACCTTATTTTATGATAAATAAATATTCTTTTATCCCTGCTCATTGATTTGTGGTTTTATGTCCATTTGTTTCATACTTTTTAATATTCTTATGAAGAATTATCTATGTCAAAATCAATCATTACATATGAAATACATTTCTAATATATTTATAAATATTAACTTCCAACAAAATTTACCTTATTTAGAATCATAGTATCTGTTAATGAATATTACATTATACATCCCTTACCATATTTTCAGGATGATTATTTATTAAAAATATTTATAATGATATATTTTAAAAAAAAATTCATATTTGATAATATTTATTTTGAAGATGAAATTCATATTACATTGTTTTCTGTTCTGTGGGGGTTTATATAATATTCTGATATTTTAAATTAAAATCTACTACTTTTATAAATTATATCATAAAAATTGGATTCTATATTTTAAATCAAATTGGGTAATTTTTTTGAATAATATCACTTTTATTTTTATTCATTTTTAATGGACACCATAATAGAACATTCTGATCATGGTAATGGTAAATTAGTTAAATTTGGTTAAAAATTATATGACAAGGACAAAAAATGACTCTAAAAGTTTATGTTATCCTATTTTTGTAGTATTACTTATCCATTTTCATAAAAAATTATAATATATAGATTAAATCGCACATATTTTTTATTATGAAAACAATAATATATTAGTAAAAGCCAAAGTAAAAAAAATTCAAATATTATTTTTTTAATGTATAAAATATTTTAAATATAATGATAAGAACTATTTATTTTATATTAATTTTTTAAAAAAATATAAAATTTTCATCAGGTTTAATTATTAATCATTATTATTAATTAAATAATTACCTTAAATTATTTTTTAACACATAAATAGTATATAATTATTTACTAGACAAATTAAATATATGATTTTAAAAATTTAAAATCTAATATTATATGTTGTCAAAATTGTGTTCCAAATATATTTAAAGTAATAAAACATCATAATGATGTGTGAAATTATTAATTATTTTTTTAATCCATCAGTGGCAATTTAAATAAATAGTTCAATAAATGGCACTAATGAAATTTTATAATATATAATATTTCACACAATTATTCAATTTATTTTCAATAACCTATCATCATCCATGTAATATTAATATGGATTATAATATATATTGTGATACATTTATGGGTCGTTTTTCATTTTATATTATATATCATTTCTTTTGATGGGTAATCATATATGGTAATTTTGTAATGGATAAAAATTGATTACATTGGTGAATGAAATACAAGGTTAAAATAATTATTAAAAATTTCAAACCATTTATTTTATGGGTTAATTGAATGTCATCTACATATTATATCCGAGATAAATCATCGTCACTTCATTTTTAATTTACAATTAATTAATATTAATTAAGTAATATTTGTAATTACAAACGTTTCCATTTCCACTCTTCTAAAGGGGAACCTTGTCTCCTATATAATTCAATCATAAAACCCACTTGGATTGGCTAATCTATTGAAAAAAACATTATTTACATATCCCACAACATATATATTCATTGTATAAAATAAAAATCCAACTTATGACGGATTTGGGTATATTCATAATGTTTTTTTCTTGGGATGATGTATGGGTTTTAATGATCGGTTTTGATTTAATTACATGTTATACATCATAACAATATTTAACAATCATATTGAAATAATAAAAAACATATTTTATAGATACTATGATATTATTTTGTGAATTAGATAACATATAACCATATCCCATAATTTCAATTAAAAAAGAATCTGTCATCCAAGTGTAGGATGGGATACACCATTGTGGACCGATAATATTTATCTCCCATCACCACATCTAATGATTGTATAAATGATCGATTTATTGTGTATATGTGTATATCATATTAATGATTTATATATAATTATAAAAATTTTAATATCATTTATGTTAGTATGTTTAAAGTCATTGATAAATGATATCATCTTCATATATTTGTATGGATTACTGCATCCATAATGTTATATGATTATTTTTTCCTCAGCGCATTAAATTTATGATATATATTTACATTTATTTCATGAGATATAAGGTTATTGATGATAATTTTATCAATAATTAAATATAAAAGTATACTTAATATCTTTCCATCATGGATACAGAAAATGGATACATTACACAAGCTATATATGACATACCTTCTCCATGATGGTAATGTTTCTCATTTTATTCAATACAACCATTAATGGTAGGTTTATAAAATATAATTAAATTATAAATATTATAAATATATCAGTATTATTATTCAGGAGTTTTTTAAATAATTTATTTTTTCTCCATAGCATCCAATTAAGGAAATTTCGTCGATACGAACTGAATATTAAAAAAAAGTCTATCATGCACATATTTGAATAATTATTTTAATTTTTTGGGGTAATAAATAAAATAAAAAGAATAATAAAAAATATAATTCTTTCACTATTCTATATAATTAACAAATTTTCATTATCATTGATGATAAATAATAGACCTGATGATTCAGAATCATTGTAAGGGACACATTGCCTTTAATGTAATATTGAATGGATTAATTAATCATTTTATAAATTAATATCCACCAAGAAGATATAAATAATATTATTTTTTATATGTATTTGAATTAAAATAAATTTATTGAAAATTACATTTTAATATAATTTTTAATTTCATTTAATTTATTCGGGAAAGAATATTTTTACAAAATGTTTTGAATTTCCTTAAAAAAGTCTAGATGACAGTTCTATTTTTAATAAAATATATTAAATAACATAACCTACCAATGAAACAAAAATTTTCTAGTTGTATTAATCTAAAAAAAATCTCAATGTAAAAACCATTTTCATTTAATGTGTATTATAGTTCTAAAATCTATTTTTAACATGAATTGGAATTTCAGTATCTGAAACTGATTTGTATGTGAGTATAAAAAAGCTGAAAATATTTTTTGTCCTACAAATGATAAATAAAAATATTTCTTATTAATGATTTTATAATTGATAATTATATATTATTAACAAGAGATCATAATAAATATTATATGATTTGTGAGTTTGATAGTACTTGCACAATATTTGATTGTGATACAACTTATTTGAAGTGTGAAACCTATACATCTTATATGATAGGTGAACATTATAAAACATATATAATGGGTGATATTGATACGTCATTTATGACTGGTGATACCATGTATATCTCTAAAATTCATTTTGTAATATTCCCCTACTTAAATTTTATGAAATAAAGATTTTATTGATTTGGTTTCCCCTATGGATATAATTGGCATCCTATTATTTAAAAAACGAGACCTGAATATAATTACCTATGTTACCAAAATGTTGTTTCTAATTTAATGATATGAAATATAGAAAATTTCGTTTTCATAGAATATCTATGTAATTTTTTTGTTTGATATTTTTTTCATTAGAGGAATGAATATTGTGATAATGTTAAAATTTTAATTAGGTTTCATTTTCTTCAAAACTAAATGATTTATTATACTTTTGTCACATATTGATATTTATATACAAACAACATATTTTTCATAAATTTATCATATCGTTTATAGATGTGTTTGAATAATGAAAATGATAACATTATTTTCATGAATAATTATCAAAAAAGAAAACATGTATTATTGTAAAAATTTAATATTTTGTAAAAAATAGATATTTAGTAGAAGTTTATACATTATAATATATTATATGATAATATAATAATCATGGAATAAATCCCTAAACCATAATATTAAATGACATCAACAATAATTGAATTATTTCCTCCCAAAAATGTCCAGAGCATTTATCGTTTATAGCCATCCATTAAAGCACACATTAGTTTAAAAAGGGTTATTTGAAATAAAAAATTACTTTTTTATATTAAATTCAATATTTTCATTAGTGAGAAAATATTTACATTAAATAATTATGAAAAACTATCCAATACGATTTCCAGTAAATATAAAATATTATTAAATTATTTTAAAAACTATAAGAGTAATATTTGTTGTAAAATTTTAAATCCCATGAATTTAATATATTAATATATTATATTTGTGATATATTAGGGGTTTTGGAATCTATTTAATATTATATATTGTTTATTCACATTCCAAAAAAGTAAAATTAATATAATTTTGTAATAATGAAATATTATTATCATGTCCATTTCAATAATTTATTTAATTGAAACCATGTTTAGAAAATAAAATATTTCAACTAATTCCATTAAAATAATTGATTGTCATTTTAGTAATAACAATGTATTACAAAGACATTAATATCACCAAAAAAATTCATTAAAAATTATTTTAAAATAAAACCAATTAAACATGGAAGTTAAATAATAAATATAATATTGAGATAGATTAAAAACATATGTATTAAAATCAAACCTTTTCTATTTAAATACAAATTGACCAATGAATAGTTTCCATGGAATTTCTAGGATGTATTTTATAGAACATTTGTTACAAATTATGAAACATGTAATTATGAATTTATCAATAAATAATTAAAACAATGAATCAAAATCATAAAATCATCTTCATAAAATATTTGGAATCCAACCCCTAAAATCCTAGATGCATCAACTCATATGGTTATCACTTTATCATAGATCATATATCTTGAATGAAAAATATGTTATCATGGATCAAAAATTACACATGAATCAAACAAGATACAAAAAATAAAGTTCATCATAACGTATATGAATAATGAATTAATATAAGAATAGATATTAATGATGAATAATAAATATACTTACCAAATTAGGTTCTCCAATTATATTATAACAAAAATCTTCCAACAAATGAGGTTTGTGTAGGAGAAATTCCAATATGATTCTCCCAAAATACAATTGATAATATTTTGGTTTAAGTGGTTGTTGTTTTTAAGGATAATTTTTTTGGGTTTTAGAATTTAATAATTATTTTATGGGAATTAATTACCAAACTAAATTTTTTCTAGTTCTAGTGTAAAGGTAAGTAATGTCCATATGTCTAACCATGTGCCCAAAACAGATCCATATGATTTGTTTCGCACATATATTATTTTTTTAGAAATCACAAAAACTCCTTCTATTTAAATCTCACAAATTTTTCAACTGAGAAAAAATTATGAAAAATTCAAGTGACACAATCCTAGGCTACTCAACAAGATGAAAAGTTTAGATGTATGGTTTGTGACACTTTTATACAATAGTTTAAAATCATATTAACCTTGAAAAATGATTAATAATGTAGATACCTGAAGCTTATCATACATGGACATTACATTACATTTGCGGAATACTTTGTACATAACAAAAACACACACACAAGGATCGTAATAGTTTAGTGTCTTTGGAAACTCAGAACGTAATCTTCTAATCGTGGTGAAAGATCTTCAATATCTCCCATAAAGATCTTCCATTTTTTTTACCTAAAAGCTTTCTTTATATCCTGGGGAAAAGAAAACATAAACGGGTGAGATCAAATGCTCTGTAAGGGTAAACAAAAGAAAAATCAATCACATCATATTCATAAGAACATAAATTTTGGAAATCTTAACCTGCAAAAGAGAGCATAATTTCATAACATGGGATAAATCATAGAAGTGAAATGAAATCCCAATAAGCATAACTTAAAACATGGAACTTTGTGGAATACACACATAATCATAGAGAATCATTTCTTGTTAGTCAAGACTCATTTCCAAGACTATCATAGTGGACAAAGTCCCTTTCTGAACCGAGTCACCCTCATTTCAGTCCTGTTTCACTAAACCGGTATAACCTACCGTTCCAGCCATGTCTATCTCATGAGATATAAAATCTTTACCCAATGAATTGGAGGGAGATATAGGTCCCACCCATCTTATAATGAATCCTTTCTTATGTGTGCCACATAATCATAAATCATACATCATCACATAACACATGTAACAAAAATGGGATTCTTGATACATCATGACATCATAAAACAAATCATATAAGGTAAATGACTTCATAAAAATAATTCCCTCAAAACATAATCAAATCAATGTAATAATAGGGATAAAACAGAACCCGTTATTATCTTAGATGGAAAATAATTTTGATAAAACACTTGAACTCCATTCTTGAGGAAAATATCCTTTCTTCTTCAAAAACACTTTTATTTTCTTAACATTTCATACAGTTATAAACTAAAAGAAATTGATTAATAATAAAATTGAAAACTTATAAAGGATGATTCTTGGAAATAATTTTTTAAAAATCCATTCTTGCTGTATAAGTTAAAAAAACATTCTTCGTACTTTTGTCGGAAAAGTCAAAAAGTACCTCGTACGAAAAAAACGACAAAAGATTCCTTTCATATTCTTTACTAAAAACTCACTGAAGGGTAAAATTGGATTTAAACTATTGTAAGTGGATGGAAACAATATTACATATTTAGGGAACATGGATGTGGATGATACAATACACCCCAGTAAATACTTACGAATAAACAATCTCGGATAAAACTGAGATCGTGATATTTCTCTTACCTTAGGTCCGATTTGCATTGTACGTGTCCGAAGCTCCTGTATAATGGTTTAAATAATGTTATTGACTTATTCCAGAATCATAAATATTGATATGATATCATATATGGTTATATTCTTAGCTTCTTGTTAGTAATATTTCATTGTTACTTGTTACTCGGGTCCTTATTGCCTTTTGTTCTTATGCGTGTTTTGCCGAATAAATTCTTAGTCTTATTTTAAGGTTATAGATACCTTATATACAGAATGGTATTATTGTAACATATATCATATTTATTCATTCAATTCATTTATATAATTACTATGTAATGATGATCGTGTAGAACGAGTCACATCACATCGTGGAGACGGTATTCCGTACGTACGCACGAGTGATGATATCGTTCCTATAATCGTGGAATTGTATTTGAGTATATATATATTATTTCAGTATCAATATTACATTATAATAATCCTAAATAGTTACTCATTACACCATTATACCCATCCTTGTAAGGTGATGGTGGAAAATAGATTACACCACGGCGTGGAGACGGTATTCCGTACGTACGCACGCGCGGTGATTTGATTTTTCCGTAGGATGGATAGAAGGTGAATTAGGGTTGTTTCATATTTATAATAACATATCAGTATGTAATTAATACTGATGTTATTACTTTATAATGAAACAACTAATGTAGAAGATGTTGAAGAAGAATGAAATTGAAAACATCGGTAATGGATATTACCTCTTCTTTGGAACGCCTCTTTGAATCCTCCACTTAGGGAACTGAGATTGGTCTTTGAAGAAGACCAGGACCTCTAGGATTATTCTAGGGAAGTGGAGAGGAGAAAATGGTAGGGGTTGGCCGAGCTTGAGTGCTCAAATTGGTGTGAGGAGGAGGGGGAGGAGGTGCCCTTTTATAAGGGATGAGAGGGGCACCTTAGGAATATCTCAATATATTATTTTATATTAAAGTAAAAATCGGTTTATAATGGTTCCAAAGGGTCTTATTTCGAAGATAAAGTGGGGATGGGTCGAAATAATATCATAAAATAGGATTTAGACAAGTTTATGGTATTATTTTAACCTTATCAATTAGATTTAACTCTAAGTTAAATAATTTTTCTTTTACCGTGTATTTTTGTTTTCTTTCACTATATGGTTAATACAATTACTATAACATGCCAAAATAACCCCAAATTGTATATTATTAATAAATATATCCTTTTCTAAGTCATTTGGCCGAACCTTAGATTTTTAGGAATAAAATAACAATTAATAATATAATATTTGATTTAAAAACTATTTTGTGTCAATTTTGACACTATTTGATATATGATTTTTGTGAAAGTCATAACAGAATTATATGTTCGCACCAAGTTGATAAAAGCGACACTAATATATTATAGTATCCTAGAAAATTATTTTAATTCATAAAAAGTCTTAAATTACATTTATTTTTGTATTTATAATATAAATTATGTCAATATTTCATTAATAAGATAATTACTGCATCATCATTGTGTCATAAATAAATTAACTCATTTGATGTCTAAAAATTACAAATAAAATATCTTTATTTAGGAAATCTTTTTATCTTTATAATTAATATTTAAAATCGAATTTATCTTATCTACAACCCTATATTAAAAATGTTTTAGTAAGTATACTTTGATTTTAACTCTTTTAACTCTTCTTTGAATTAAATAATAATAAATGTCCTAATCTAATCCAAGTGGGCCTAAATGATAATTTTTTACACTTAAGGTTGTTTTTGGTCGAGATAAACTTGTCAAATAGGATTAGGACATGTGTTAGGGTAATATTAATATCATTTGTACCCTTAATTACCCTATTTACTTTTAACTGTGGTAAATAAAAGTAAAAAGTTACTATTCACCAAAAATTATTTTCATCTCATTGAACCACATTTTACTTACTAACATCAACCGTGTCTCTCGGATTTCTGAAATTCCATTCACAGAAGTGGTAAAATTATGTTTTATAAAAAATTCAGTTTTTTAACTATCACTTAGTAGTTTCACTATTCATAAAAAATTGATGTTTTTCAGAACAATGCCAAAATTTCATCCTAAGCTATATTTCGTATTCAGAATTCAAAAATGAAGTTTATTTTACCAAATTCATAACATATAAGTTGCATTAATTAATTTTATAATTAAATACCGCTGTTAAAACAAATAGCCTGTTTTTAAGAAACAATATCTATCAAAAGATTGACACTTGATTATGTCTGGTTTAAATGTGAAATTACATTCAATGACCAACATTGTATTAAATTGTAAAAATATATTCTAAATATACTTTAAAACCACTCAAATTAATAATTTATCACTACTAATTATTTCGATTAAAAAAGTTGTTTTTAATTATAATTTAGTAATTTTCACTATTCATCAGAATATGAAAGTTATCCGAAAAGTACCAAAATTTCACCTTAGGCTAAATTCGATACTCCGAATCCAAAAATGAAGTCCATTTTGAGAGCTAAAATTTCTAAAATTTTAAAAGGTGGTTATTACTATTCATAACGGCTAGTTATAATAATATTTTAATAGCATATCGTTGTTTAGTGAAACTTGGTATTGCGGACTACACACGCTATCGAGGAAGGTCACAATTGCGTGTAATGCAAGGCAAGTCAAGGATGTGTGTTGTGCAAACTCTTTTTTGTGTAGCGTACAACACATGAAATTAAAAAGAATATTTTTCATAAAATCTCGGGCTGTTACATTCTACCCCCCTTAAAATGAATTTCGCCCTCGAAATTCATCGGGGCTATAAATGGTTTACTATTCGAAAGTTTCTTTAATAGAAACCGACATCGTAAAAAGGAATATCAAAATCAATCTTTGAAAACAAAAGTATGAAACCTAACGGTTACCCAAATAAACTAATCACTGGGTTTCCACATAGGTGAAAATATTGATATGGAAGAGAAATCTAACCATCATGTTCTGATGGAGGGTGGTAGAGAACATGGCTATGGAAAATCCAGCAATCACAAAGCCATAAATTTGTGACGATCTAAGGTACTAGGACAACATTTTTGGTTTTCAAGATCGTTTCCCTAAAGTTAATGAATTTGAATTAGAATAAATACTTACTTTATTTTGGTACAATCTCACTGTTGTTCGTGCCTTGAACAATTTCCACTGCATCTCTTAAATAAATGAAGTTGAATTTTTTATTCGTTAAGTGTTAGAAGATCATGTGATAGAATGACGGGTCATTCCATCTGTCTTAAAAAAAAGGTTAGCAAAAGTTATTAAATATACATAAGTCAATATATAGTGAGATTAATCATATATGGTTCTTAAAATGGAGTTATACTTCATTTATCATACTGCTTAATATAATAAAACTAGTTTATACTAAACAGGGACATCCTGTAGGCCAGTGGTAGGCGATAAAGGCCAGTCGCACTTCGGTTGTGGGTTCGATTCCCACGGCCTTGTCCGACGCGATGGGATGTCGCTCGTCCTTCAGGTTATCCTTTTTCTAAAATTATATTACTATAACATCCCATCAATAATATCAAAAAACAAACAATACTAACTTATGTCCAACATAATCCATTCCAATCTTTAGGCTTATCCATAATAATGCAGTCCACTCCCAGATATTTAATACCATCGTTGATCCCCATATATCATAAGATATATCTTGTTGGTCACATTCCAAACATTCAAAGGCCTTAATCTTGTACTCTATTGAATACCCATTGAACCTTATTGAAAACATGAGTGCTGTTAAAAGTTAACACTTTCCACATACCAAAATCCTCAAAATTATATATACTCAAACCATGATATCACTTAGTCCTTATATCATTTCATTTTCTCGTTTTCCCTTCATTATGCACATATCATCTTATTTCCAAAAATATCTCAATTACATTGAATACCACATTAGACCAATACATAAATATTCCAATACTCCATGATACAATATTATTTTGGAATCCCATTACATAAACACTTAATCATTCCACCACATCGTTGTCATATTCAACATCGCCAATAGTGATCGCATGTGACTTCCCTTTGTCCTTTGCCTTCAGTGGTTGCTCATGTTGATCATCACTAACCCTTGGATTAGGGCATTTATTAGCATAATGCCCCATTTTCTTGCACTTGAAGCATTGAAGTGTTGGTGGTGCGTTCTCTGCAGTGTTTGCTTTATTCACATCATTAGAATCCCTTTTTCCATTACTTTGACACTCAGCTGCTCGATGACCTTCTTTTCGACACTTAAAACATTTTCTAGTCCCTTTAAGACAATCTCCACCATGCTTCTTTCCACACTTTGTGCATAAGGAAACATTCATCTTCTTTTCACCATTATTCGGAGATTTATCCTTGAACTCCATCTTTCGTTTCTTGTCAAAACCATGAGATGGATATATAACACCATCTTCCATTTCTACCTTGATAGCACAACGCAAAATTTCTTCATATCTGCTAAATTCTCTTATAGCTAATTCCCTTCAAAGACTTGGTTTTAAGCCACTGAAAAATCGATCAACTTTACTTTCAGGTTGGATGATAATGCCAGATGCATACCTTGAAAGTCTTGTAAAATTTTCTTCGTATATACCAACAGATTCATCATCCTTCTGCTTCAGCTCAAGAAACTCCTTTTCCATCTTTGTTCGAAGAATACGTGGGAAGTACTTACTGAAAAACATGTTCTTGAACTCGTCCCATTCCATGGACTCAATTTCATATCTTTGCCTCGAATTCTTGATAAGATTCCACCATTGATCAGCTTCACCTTCCAAACGATATACTGCTAAGATGACTTTATCATGTTCAGAACATTGAAGAACTGAAAATATCTTTTCAGTGGTACTGAACCATTGTTCAGCAACAAGTGGATCAGAAGACCCACTGAAAGAAGGTGGACGTTGCCTCATGAAGGACTCAATAGAATATTGTTCCTTTCTTTGCTCATTTGGAAGTCCAGAATGATTCATAGCATGTGTAAGTATAACAATAAGATTTTTCACTCCATCTCCCATAACATTTGTTTGTTCAGGAGGACAATCATTGCATTGTCCATTGCATTGATCAACACGGTTCCTTCGGGTTCCAGCCATCGCCTAAAACCCAAAAAGAATAGCGTGAGAGGAAAAAATCATGCTAGGGAAAACAACATAATAAAGTGGGAGTACCCTCAATATCTAACATATTAGGTTAAATTCTAAGATCTTTAGCGCAATTATAGGACTATATCCTATATGTATACTTAACCTTAGAGACATCCCTAGACATACCTTAGAAATATCTCTAGGGACCTCACTAACGTTTTTGCATCCTAGTTTCCATAGGTTGACTAAACATTTCCTCTGATACTAACTGTAGAGACCCGAAACTTATCGTACATGGACATTAAATTACTTTTGCAGAATACTTAGTACATAACAAAAACACACACACAAGGATCGTAATAGTTTAGTGTCTTTGGAAACTCGGAATGTAATCTTCTAATCGTGGTGAAAGATCTTCAATATCTCCCATAAAGATCTTCCCTTTTTTTTACCTAAAACCTTTCTTTATATCCTGGGGAAAAGAAAACATAAAAGGGTGAGCTCAAATGCTCAGTAAGGGTAAACAAAAGAAAAATCAGTCACATCATATTCATAAGAACATATCTTTTGGAAATCTTAACCTGCAAAAGAGAGCATAATTTCATAACATGGGATAAATCATAGTAGTGAAATGAAATCCCAATAAGCATAACTTAAAACATGAAACGTTGTGTCATAGACACATAATCATAGAGAATCATTTATTGTTAGTCAAGACTCATTGCCAAGACTATCGTAGTGGACAAAGTCCCTTTCTGAACCGAGTCACCCTCGTTTCAGTCCTGTTTCACTAAACCGGTATAACCTACCATTCCAGCCATGTCTATCTCATGTGATATAAAATCATTACCCAATGCATTTGAGGGAGATATAGGTCCCACTCATCTTATAATTAATCCTTTTTATGTGTTCCACATAATCATAAATCATACATCATCACATAACACATGTAACAAAAATGGGATTCTTGAAACGTCATGACATCATAAAACAAATCATATAAGGTAAATGACTTCATAAAAATAATTCCCTAAAAATTAATCAAATCAATGTAATAATAGGGATAAAACAGAACCCTTTATTATCTTAGATGGAAAATATTTTTGATAAAACACTTGAACTCCATTCTTGAGGAAAATATCCTTTCTTCTTCAAAAACACTTTTCTTTTCATAACATGTCATAAAATTATAAACTAAAAGAAATTTATTAAAAATAAAATTTAAAACTTATAAAGGATGATTCTTGGAAATAATTTTTTATAAATCCATTCTTGTCGTATAAGTTAAAAAAACTTTCTTCATACTTTAGTCAGAAAAGTCAAAAAGTACCTCGTACGAAAAAAACGACAAAAGATTTCGTTCATATTCTTTACTAAAAACTCACCGAAGGGTAAAATTGGATTTAAACTATTGTAAGTGGATGGAAACAATATTACATATTGAGGGAACATGGATTTGGATGATACAATACACCCCAGTAGATACTTACGAATAAACAATCTCGGATAAAAATGAGATTGTGATATTTCCCTTACCTTAGGTCTGATTTGCTTTGTACATGTCCGAAGCTCCTGTATAATGGTTTAAATAATGTTATTGACTTATTCCAGAATCATACATATTTATATGATATCATATATGGTTATATTCTTAGCTTCTTGTTAGTAGTATTTCATTGTTACTTGTTACTCGGGTCCTTATTGCCTTTTGTTCTTATGCGCGTTTTGCCGAATAAATTCTTATTCTTCTTTTAAAGTTATAGATACCTTATATCCAGAATGGTATTAGTGTAACATATATCATATTTATTCATTCAATTCATTTATATAATTATTATGTAATGATGATCATGTAGAACGAGTCGCATCACATCGTGGAGACGGTATTCCGTACGTACGCACGAGTGATGATATCGTTCCTATGATCGTGGAATTGTATTTGAGTATATATATATTATTTCAGTATCAATATTACATTATAATAATCATAAATAGTTAATCATTACACCATTATACCCATCCTTGTAAGGTGATGGTGGAAAATAGATTACACCACGGCGTGGAGACGATATTCTGTATGTACGCACGCGCGGTGATTTCATTTTTCCGTAGGATGGATAGAAGGTGAATTAGGTTTGTTTCATATTTATAATAACATATCAGTATGTAAGTAATACTGATGTTATTAATTTATAATGAAACAACTAAAGAAGAAGAAGTTGAAGAAGAAAGAAATTGAAAAGATCGGTAATGGATATTACCTCTTCTTTGGAACGCCTCTTTGAATCCTCCACTTAGGGAACTAAGATTGGTCTTTGAAGAAGACCAGGACCTCTAGGATTATTCTAGGAAAGTGGAGAGGGGAAAATGGCATGGGTTTTCCGAGCTTGAGCGCTCAAATTGCTGTGAGGAGGAGGGGGAGGAGGTGCCCTTTTATAAGGGAGGAGAGGGGCACCTTAGGAATATCTCAAAATATTATTTTATATTAAAGTCAAAATCGGTTTATAATGGTTCCAAAGGGTCTTATTTCGAAGCTAAAGTGGGGATGGGTCGAAATCCTATCATCGAATAGGATTTAGACAAGTTTAGGGTATTATTTTAACCTTATCAATTAGATTTAACTCTAAGTTAAATAATTTAACTTTTACCGTGTCTTTTTGTTTTCTTTCACTATATGGTTAATGCACTTACTATAACATGCCAGACGAACCCCAAATTGTATATTATTAATATATATATCCTTATCTAAATCTTGTGGCCGAACATTAGATTTTTAAGAATAAAATAACAATTAATAATATAATATTTGTTTTAAAAAATATTTTGTGTCAATTTCGACACTATTTGATATATGTTTTTGTGAAAGTCATAACAGAATTATTTGTTCGAACCAAGTTGATTACATAAACAATAATATATCATAGTAACCTATATAATTAGTGGAATTCATAAAAAGTCTTAAATTACATTTATTTTGGTATTTATAATATCAATTATGTCAATATTTCATTAATAAGATAATTACTGCATCATATTTGTGTCATAAATAAATTAACTTATTTGATGTCTAAAAATTACAAATAAAATACCATTATGTAGGAAATCTTTTTAGTTTTCTAATGAATATTTACAATCGAATTTATCTTATGTAAAACCCTATATTAAAAATGTTTTAGTAAATATACTTTGATTTTAACTCTTTTAACTCTTCTTTGAATTAAATAATAATAAATGTCCTAATCTAATCCAAGTGGGCCTAAATGATAATATTTTACACTTAAGGTTGTTTTTGGTCGAGATACACTTTTCCAATAGGATTAGGACATGTTTTAGGGTAATATTAATATCATTTTTACCCTTAATTACCCTATTTACTTTTAACCGTGGTAAATAAAAGTAAAAAGTTACTATTCACCCAAAATTATTTTCATCTCATTGAACCACATTTTACTTACTGACATCAACCGTGTCTCTTGGATTTTTGAAATTTCATTCAAAGAAGCGGTAAAATTATGTTTTATAAAAAATTCAGTTTTTTAACTACCACTTAGTAGTTTCAATATTCATAAAAAATTGATATTTTTCACAACAATGCCAAAATTTCATCCTAAGCTATATTTCATATTCAGAATTCAAAAATGAAGTCTATTTTTCCAATTTCATAACATAGAATTTGAATTAATTAATTTTATAATTAAATCCCGCTGTTAAAACAAATAGCGTGTTTTTAAGAAACAATATCTATCAAAAGATTGACACTTGATTATGTCTGGTTTAAATGTGAAATTATATTCAATGACCAACATTGTATTAAATTGTAAAAATATATTCTAAATACACTTTAAAACCACTCAAATTAATAATTTATCACTATTAATTATTTCGATTTAAAAAGTTGTTTTTAATTATAATTTAGTAATTTTCACTATTCATCAGAATATGAAAGTTATCCGAAAAGTACCAAAATTTCACCTTAGGCTAAATTCGATACTCCGAATCCAAAAATGAAGTCCATTTTGAAAGCTAAAATTTCTAAAATTTTAAAAGGTGGTTATTACTGTAACACCCCAGGTAAATAAAGAATATTACATTTTCATATTTATCCATAATTGTGAATAAAATATTAATATGACTTTAAAGGGGATGCTATGCTCGATGGCGTACCCAACACGCAACAACGAGTTTCTTGGAAATCTTATGTTGCACTCTAATAATAAAATAATATTATTTTAAATGGTAGTTAACATGTTGCCGTTGTAATGGAGGTAATGGATATAAATAAATAAAATATGATTATATATGATTTTAAATGTTTTTACATTTATCCAATAAAGGATAGAGGCTTAAAATACGGAAAGAATTCTATTTTAGGCGTATATGCCCTAGTTTTCACTAAAGGTTCACTTATCACCTTTTGATGTTGAACCATCATTAAATATAGTTTTGTTCACTCTTAAACATTATTTTGGACCAAATAAAACTCTTATTAAGAATCGGGACATCAAAATTTACTTTGTGTAAATTTTTGGTATCTTTCTGATAAAGTTCATTTTTTAATGAATAGTGTAAAATGTTGTATTTTAATTCAAAACCTCTTTTTAATCTAATTTATTTATATGATTAGATTATCTTTTGAATTTTTTTTAAAGTGAAATTAGAATATATTTTTAGCATTAAATCCAATAGTGGTCGTTGGAATTAATTTCACTTTGAAAACAGACTTAAACGAGTGTCAATCTTTTGAGACTTATTGTTTCATAAAAACACGCTATTTGCTTTGACAGCGGGAATTAATTATTAAATTAATTAATGTGACTTATATGTTTTGAATTTTTTAAAATAGACTTTATTTTTGAATTCGGAATATCAAATATAGCTTCGGGTGAATTTTTGGGATTTTTCTGAAAAACATCAATTTTTGATGAATAGTGACACCACTAAGTGGTACTTATAAAAACTGATTTTTCCGTTTAAATGAAATTTTTCCATCTTTGTGTTTTGAATTTCAAAAATCTGACATACATGGTTTTCATTAAGAAGTAAAATGTGGTTCAATGGGATAAAAATAATTTTTTGGTGAATAGTAACTTATTAAGTTTTTAATCGCGATTATAGGTAATTAATGTAGTTTAAGGTAAAAATAATGTTTTAATAATATGAAATGAACTTGACACATGTCCTAACCTCATTGGATGTGTAATGTCCGACAAAGAAAAGCCATGGGTCAACTTGGGGACCCCATGGAGCCACTTTGGTTGGGAAATGACATAAATAACTTTTTATTTAATGTAAAAGTAAAAATGACACAAACATGATATGTTTTACTGAAACAATATTTATGTGGGGTTATACAAGTCATATGTTTTATTATAAATAGTCATTCAAAAGATAAAATGATTTCCTACATCATATTAATTTTTTTATAATTTTTAGACATTAAATAAATTAATTTATTTATGACATCATAATGATGCAGCGATGAGGTCATTATCTGACGATTTAAATAAAATGAGAAGATAATGTAAAATCTATGACCTACACATGTCAAAATCTTATTGGATGGGTGGATTTAGAACCCATATCACCTTATCCACGAATTATATCAATGTGGGACCTTTTAAAACCGAAACACATTTTCAAATAAAGTAATATTTCTTACTTTCCAAAAGTGCCCCTCCTCTCCTCTTATAAACGGCCCCCAACTCTACCTCATTTCACACACTCCTCAAGCATTTTGCTCGGCCATCCCCTGCCAATTTACTCTCTCCACATCCCTCTACTCATCCTAGAGGATTCCCTTTGGGAAGAATCCTTTCAAAGGAAGCCTTTAGGCACAAATCAAAAGGAGTTACACTTTTAAAGGTAATTCATTCTCTCCTGTTCATTTGTTTTATTTTGCTTCTCCAACCCCCTAAACTCTTTTTATTTACTTCTTTTGTAACAACACCCGTATCTTCAATATACTAGGATGTTGTTATAATATTTATTCGAGCTACACTATCACACAACTACATCAAATGGTTAAAGAACATACAGTTTTCGTGGATGGCGAAATTCTGCCTCCCGAAACGATGATTGTTCAATACTCATTTAACACCTTCAATGGTGGCCATTATGATGTCACTATTTTTATATATGATATATAATATGTTTATGTTTTCCTTAAGCTTATTTTTTTTTCATTTTGGGCATACCTTTATGGTTTCCATTATGGGTAAACGCGATATCTTCATTTAAGGAAGTACGGACTACCGCCCCCTCAAAGTGAGTTGATTCGTTAAATACCATATGTGGGACGTATAAAGGATGGAACTATGATATTATATTTGATATTATACTGGAATTATAATATACCTTTATATCATTATTATTCCATTCTATAAAATACAAAATAGAAATGAAAGTAGCGTTCATGCGTACGTACGGCTTACCGTCTCCATGAACGGTGCATTTCATTTCTTACCTCTAAATTATTATGTAATGTTATAAATGCATGAATTTACTGTATATATATGTCATATATGATATCTACATCATGAATAAAATTCTGGATATAATAAACCTTTGGCCACACGAACAACATGTAATTGTAAAAAGTGCACTTTCGACTTAAGAACCAAATATCGGCAAAAAACATATTATTAACATAAATGATTACATAATGTTTATAACATGGTAATAAGTGATATAAAAGGAATAATGAACTTTAAAAAGGTTATTAGGAAAGTATAAATTAACTCAAGTTTATTATTCAGGAGATTAAAGAACGATCGAGTCAAGTCGGACCCGAGGTAAGGGATCCTACTCCTCTCTTTCTTTTTTAAGTACACACTTTTATGTCATTCCTTTTAAAGCTCATCTTTCTTGTTAATGGGATGATATTTTATATTACACTTACTGTAATTTTTATGTTCATGTGATGAGAGACCCTATTCTCTCTCATCAATCCATTTTGCAAGATTTGAGTGGCGCCGTTAAGCTGCCGAACTTTCGTAAGAGATCTAACCTCTCTCTTTCCTTTTAAGTACTCTCCATTATGTCACTTCTTTTAAGCTCCTATTTTTAATGTTGGGGGATGTTATTTTATATTCCTCTTGATTTAAATTTTATTTTAATGTGATGAGATACCCTATTTTATCTCATCAATCCATATTCGGAAGTTTTATGTGGCGCCGTTAGGCTGCCAAGTTTTCGTAAGGGATTTTTCATCTCACTTTTATTCCCGTGATATTTATGCTACATTTGCCACAAATTCCATTGAGTGGTGTATGTACTGACCATTATTCTACTCTTTGTGTAATTTAATTTAGTTTATGAGTATTTACATCAATGATCTATTTTCCTTCTTTCATGGGGTGTATGTTTTGAAAGATACCCAAGTCGGTAAGGGAACCTTTCACCCTCCTCTTTTTTAAAAGACTTCTTTTGTTGGGTCTTTTAATTTACATATTGTTATGTTGGGATATGTTCTCATATATCCTTATTGATGTAAATTTTATGTCCAAGTGATGAGATACACTTTTTATCTCTTATCAACTCATTTTGATGTGATGTCGTTAGGCTGTCAAGGGAACTTTTTAACCCAATTTCGATTTCTTTGGGTTCAACATGTAGTCATTGAATATGTCATCCATTGAATATGTGTGAATGACCTTTTATTGTTTTACACTTCATATCCACTTATATTGGGTGTATTTATATTTGTCACACATATTTTTGAGATTGATTTGTCATTAATTTAAGGATACCTTCTTTATAAGGGATTTCATCACATTTGACATTTCTATTGAAGGTTCATTGTTGTTATGCACCAATTCACTATTATATGGTGTATATACTGTCATTTGGAGTATTATATCATTAATCCATTTACTATCATGATATTATAATGTTCTGACTAAATGTTATTCCTCAATTATTGTATTCAAGTGTCTCTAA
This sequence comes from Viscum album, assembly GCA_963277665.1. Classification (NCBI taxonomy): domain Eukaryota; kingdom Viridiplantae; phylum Streptophyta; class Magnoliopsida; order Santalales; family Viscaceae; genus Viscum; species Viscum album. The sequence continues at coordinate 1,655,755,234 of OY728126.1, read as the reverse complement.
TTTTGGTAAAACCCCTTTAACCAAAATATCGTTTTAAATGTTTTAATTATTTGTTCTTATTAATATATATGTTTTCAAAATAGTTTTAAGGATTTATTTATATGGATATTAATGGTTTAAAATTTTAAGCTTCAAGGTGGTATGGGACACTTTGATTCAAAAATATCTTTATCAAATGTTTTAAATGGTTTTGGAAATGGTATCTTTTTTAATGGATTCATTATTTCAATATACTAAAATGTTATATTGTGATTGAAATTTGGAAATGTTATGTTTCCTTTATGCATGTTTTATGTGATACATTTATGTTATAGTTCTTGGGCATTGTTATGAAAACGGGTTGTTCCGTGATAAACTAAGGGCGGGTGAGCCCGATATAGCTCTCCAATGCATTGCGTAACGCGAAGGAGTGAAACGTTAAGGTTTATCCGAAGAGATTTAGGGAATATACTATGATGGGTATTCCAAATGTAACCAAGAGGGTTACTCCCTACATAAGAATGTTATGAATTCCTCAAGTTACCTTTTTGTCTTATTATTTCTATGATTTATTTGTGGTTTGATGAGGTATGAAAGTGACTTTGTTTTATGGGTAAAGTATGATTTCATTCTTATGTATATATGAACTCATGTTTCCTTTCCATATTTTTATAACCCCTACTGAGCTTTTTAGGCTCATCCCACGTTTTTGAAATGTTTTTCACAGGTCACGGGAAAGGTACATGATAAGATGATAGAGTCAAGGATGTATCAAGAAAGAATCCAAGTTTTATTTTAAATATGGTTCCATTGTTGGGAAGAATGAATCATGTCTTTTATGTAACCACTTTGTTTAAAGGTGGAATGTAATGCATGTTTCAAGATATAATTCTCTAAAACTCTAAACCTGAAAAGATCCTCAATGTGTAATCTTGTAATAACTCAATATTGAGTAAGGTTTAAGGCTGGGGCCTTATAGTTGGTATCAAAGGTCGGTTTAGATAACTTTAGAGGTTAGGGTATTCTTTAAGCATAAGTGACATTACTATAATGGTTAGGATTTCATAAAGATTCCTAGTTTTAGATAACGTGAATGAGTAAGTATATCTTAGTGTTTATCTTACTCATTAGTACATGATGGTTTTGTTGATATACTCACACTGACCTTTTTGGTTTTAGTAAATGGCTGGATCTAGCAGGAACCAAAGTAACAGTGGATGTGAAGGAAACTGTGACAGTTTTTTGAGCAAGCAACTGAATGATATGATAGCTGCAATGAGAACTCTTGTGATTATCCTCAACCAACTATCTGGAGTCATTATTGACCACCTAAACCTTGGATATTTCTCTAAGGAATCATATATGCAAGAAAAAAATCCCTACGGATGTACAGATAATAATCATAAAGGTAAGTTTGTTCAAAAACCTATGTTTCAAAGATGTGGAAAGAAACACCTAGGAAAATGTTTCAAAGGGACAGAAATATGCTATAGATGTGGAAATTATGGTCATAAATAAATAACCTTCCATGGAAAAAGGAAGCATCTAGTTGACTCGAGGAAAGGGAAAGAAGTTCTTTCTGAGGGATCAATTGAATGTTTTAAATGTGGTGTGCATGGTCATTATGCAAACACATGTCCTATGAAGAAGTTTCGTGAATGGGGTCACCAAGAGCATACCAATATTCGTTTACCAATACCTAATTCCATTCCGATTGAGGATGAAGAAACTAACAATGACCAATCAAAGGTATGTACTATTTCATGACTATTGTTTTCCTATTTTGGAATCTTAGGATATGATTCATGATTTTGTTTGTAGGAAAGAGGTATTTTGGAATAACTTGGAAAGGAATGTATAATGGATCATGAAGAATGTTGAATGAGTAAGATGCAAACATATAAGGGCTTCAAGAGTTATGGTGAAATTCTTAAGAGTATTAAGTCTCTTTTGATGATGGGGTTACATTAGAAGACTTTTTATATTATGTGTAACCCTGATGATTAATATAAAAAAATTTTATTCAAGTAATAGTTATCTTTTCTTTTGTGTACATAGTTATAAAGAACCATTTGGGTTTATATGATCCTTACTTTTGAGGTAATTATGGGTTACTATATTTTATGATTGAAGTGAAAGGCATGAGATAAAATTGAGGTTAAATTATGTTATGGTTGTTTTTTTTTGATTTTATCCCTTTTTGGGGAATGATTTGAGAATTATATAGTTTTGGAAAAAGGACAACATGTAGACTGTGTGACTACCCGTCGCGTCGGACAAAGTTGCGGGAATCAAACCCACAATCAAAGTGCAACTGGTATTTATCGCCTACCACTGGACTACGTGAAGTCCCTGGTTAGTTTGACTGATTCTATTTTTTTAAGAGTAAGTTGATTTTGGGTTATTTATGAAAATTATTAACCTATCATAGAGGATATGTTATTAGGTTAATTACTTTTCAATACGAGACTTTAGGAGCAACTGATGTTGTTTGGAGATAAATGTTACGATTTAACTTTGAAGACTATATGACTAAATCCTTCAAATATTTGGGTTTCAATCTTATATTTCTTTACTTTGAAGAATTTTATGGACAAATTGTTTATCGGATGGTCCGCGTTGAACTTTGGGTTTTGTTGGACATATTTTGGAGATTAAGAATAGATTTTCTTTTTAATGGGTTATCCTTTTCCGGATTATTTGACCTTGTACTAACTTTTTGGTTTTGTTTTTGGTTTTGGTTAAAGCCTAAAGACATGGGATGTATATAGTTCTCTTTTGTGGATTAGGTGATTCTCTAGAAGTTGATTATAGTACTCTTAATGCGAATAAGTCTCCCTAAATACTCATCTTTTGGAAAAAATATGAGTTTGATTAAGGAATCTAGTAAAAGTTGAAAGTCAACATGATAAGTGATTATGTTTCCTTATAAATAAATTCCTCAATAAAAAGTAACTTAAAAAAAATGTTGTCTATTAGCTTTTCCTATTGGGGAATCGAATAACGTTTAACCCATCACAAGTGTGTGATTTTCTCATTGTTAACTTTCTCCTAGACATGTTTACTATCACTCTCCCTCAAGAACATGACCCTTTTCTTTTTTTCCATGTCCATGTTTTTCTACATGGAATCCTAGTATGGGTTAACTCGGGTGACCTCTGTACTTATCTTGCTTTATTTTAAAGTGATTGTTTTACCGACTCTTGTTCCGATGTGGGACGTTCAAGGATGTTTCCAAGCTCAATTTTAAAAAATTGCGAGGACGCAATTCCCAAAAGGGGGGAAGGATGTAACACCCGAGGTAAATAAAGAATATGACATTTTTATATTTATCCATAATTGTGAATAAAATATTAATATGACATTAAAGGGGATGCTATGCTCGATGGCTTACCCAACACGCAACAAAGAGTTTCTTTGGAATCTTACGTTGCACTCTAATAATAAAATAATATTATTTTAAATGGTAGTTAAAATGTAGCTGTTGTAATGGCGGGAATGGATATAAATAACTAAAATATAATTATATATGTTTTTAAATGTTTTTACATTTATCCAATAATGGATAGAGGCTTAAAATACGGAAAGAATTCGATTTTAGGCGTATATGCCCTAGTTTTCACTAAAGGTTCACTTATCACCTTTTGATGTTGAACCATCATTAAATATAGTTTTGTTCACTCTTAAACATTATTTTGGACCAAATAAAACTCTTATTAAGAATCGGGACATCAAAATTTACTTTGTGTAAATTTTTGGTATCTTTCTGATAAAGTTCATTTTTTTAATGAATAGTGTAAAATGTTGTATTTTAATTCAAAACCTCTTTTTAATCTAATTTATTTATATGATTAGATTATCTTTTGAATTGTTTTTAAAGTGAAATTAGAATATATTTATACCATTAAATCCAATAGTGGTCGTTGGAATTAATTTCACATTGAAAACAGACTTAAACCAGTGTCAATCTTTTGATACTTATTGTTTCATAAAAACACGCTATTTGCTTTGACAACGGGAATTAATTATTAAATTAATTAATGTGACTTATATGTTTTGAATTTTGTAAAATAGACTTCATTTTTGAATTCGGAATATCAAATATATCTAAGGGTGATTTTTTTGGGATTTTTCTGAAAAACATCAATTTTTGATGAATAGTGACACCACTAAGTGGTACTTATAAAAACTGATTTTTCCGTTTAAATGAAATTTTTCCATCTTTGTGTTTTGAATTTCAAAAATAACACATAAATTGTTTTCATTAAGAAGTAAAATGTGGTTCAATGGGATAAAAATAATTTTTTGGTGAATAGTAACTTATTACGTTTTTAATCGCGATTAGAGGTAATTAGTGTAGTTTAAGGTAAAAATAATGTTATAATAATATGAAATGAACTTGACACATGTCCTAACCTCATTGGATGTGTAATGGCCGACCAATTAAAGCCATGGGTCAATTTGGGGACCCCATGGAGCCACTTTGGTTGGGAAATGACATAAATAACTTTTTATTTAATGTAAAAGTAAAAATGACACAAACATGATATGTTTTACTAAACCAATTTTTAAGTGGGGTAATACAAGTCAGATGTTTTATTATAAATAGTCATTGGAAAGATAAAACGATTTCCTACATCATAGTAATTTTTTTATAATTTTTAGACATTAAATAAATTAAATTATTTATGACATCATAATGATGCAGCGATGACATCATTATCTGACGATTTAAATAAAATGAGAATATAATGTAAACTCTATGACCTAAACATGTCAAAAACTTATTGGATGGGTGGATTTCGAACCCTTATCACCTTATCCACGAATCATATCAATGTGGGACCTTTTAAAACCGAAACACATTTGCAAATAAAGTAATATTTCTTACTTTCCAAAAGTGCCCCTCCTCTCCTCTTATAAAAGGCCCCCATCACTACCTCATTTCACACACTCCTCAAGCATTTGGATCGGCCAACCCCTGCCCATTTACTCTCTCCACATCCCTCTTCTCATCCTAGAGGATTCCCTTTGGGCATAATCCTTTCAAAGGAAGCCTTTAGGCTCAAATCATAAGGAGTTACACTTTTAAAGGTAATTCATTATATCATGTTCATTTGTTTTATTTTGCTTCTCCAACCCCCTAAACTCCTTTTATTTACTTCTTTTGTAACAAAACCAGTATATTCAATATACTAGGATATTTTTATAATATTTATTCGAGCTACACTATCACACAACTACATCAAATGGTTAAATAACATACAGTTTCCGTGGATGGCGAAATTTTGCCTCCCGAAACGATGATTGTTCAATACTCATTTAACACCTTCAAAGGTGGCCATTATGATGTCAATATTTTTATATATGATATATAATATGTTTATTTTTTCCTTAAGATTCTGTTTTTTTTCATTTTGGGCATACCTTTATGGTTTCCATTATGGGTAAACGCGATATCTTCATTTAAGGAAGTGCGGACTACCGCCCCCTCAAAGTGATTTGATTCGTTAAATACCATATGTGGGACGTATAAAGGATGGAACTATGATATTATATTTTATATTATACTGGAATTATTATATACCTTTATATCATTATTATTCCATTCTATAAAATACGAAATAGAAATGAAAGTAGCGTTCATGCATACGTACGGCTTACCGTCTCCATGACCGGTGCATTTCATTTCTTACCTATAAATGATTATATAATGTTATAAATGCATGAATTTACTGGATATATATGAAATATATGATATCTACATCATGAATACAATTCTGGATATAATAAACCTTTTGCCACACGAACAACATGTAATTGTAAAAAGTCCACTTTCGACTTAAGAACCAAATATCGGAAAAACAAATATTATTAACATAAATGATTACATAATGTTTATGACATGGTAATAAGTGATATAAATGGAATAATGAACTTTAAAAAGGTTATTAAGTAAGTATAAATTAAATCAAGTTTATTATTCAGGAGATTAAAGAACGATCGAGTCAAGTCGGACCCGAGGTAAGGGATCATACTCCTCTCTTTCTTTTTAAGTACACACTTTTATGTAATTCCTTTTAAAGCTCATATTTCTTGTTATTGGGATGATATTTTATATTACACATACTTTAATTTTTATTTTCATGTGATGAGAGACCCTATTCTCTCTCATCAATCCATTTTGGAAGTTTTGAGGGGCGCCGTTAGGCTGCCGAACTTTCGTAAGAGATCTAACCTCTCTCTTTCCTTTTAAGTACTCTCCTTTATGTCACTTCTTTTAATCTACTCTTTTTAATGTTGAGGGATGTTATTTTATATTACTCTTTCTGTAAATTTTATTGTAATGTGATGAGATACCCTATTTTATCTCATCAATCCATATTATGAAGTTTTATGTGGCGCTGTTAGGCTGCCAAGTTTTCGTAAGGGATTTTTCATCTCACTTTTATTCCCGTGAGATTTATGCTACATTTTCCACAAATTACATTGAGTGGTGTATGTACTGACCATTACTCTACTCTTTGTGTAATATTATTTAGTTTATGAGTATTTACATCAATGATCTATTGTCCTTCTTTCATGGGGTGTATGTTTTGAAAGATACCCAAGTCGGTAAGGGAACCTTTCACCCTCCTCTTTTTTAAAAGACTTCTTTTGTTGGGTCTTTTAATTTACATATTTTTATGTTGGGATATGTTCTCATATATCCTTATTGATGTAAATTTTATGTCCAAGTGATGAGATACACTTTTTATCTCTCATCAACTCATTTTGATGTGATGCCATTAGGCTGTCAAGGGAACTTTTTAACCCAATTTCGATTTCTTTGGGTTCAACATGTAGTCATTGAATATGTCATCCATTGAATATGTGTGAATGACCTTTTATTGTTTTACACTGAATATCCACTTATATTGGGTGTATTTATATTTGTCACACATATTTTTGAGATTGATTTGTCCTTAATTTAAGGATACCTTCTTTATAAGGGATTTCATCACATTTGACATTTCTATTGAGGGTTCATTGTTGCTATGCACCAATTCACTCTTATATGGTATATATACTGTCCTTTGGAGTATTATATCATGAATCCATTTATTATCATGATATTATAAAGTTCTGACTAAATGTTATTCCTCAGTTATTGTATTCAAGTGTCTCTAATTTTGTTAAAACCCCTTTAACCAAAATATCGTTTTAAATGTTTTAATTATTTATTCTTATTAATATCCATGTTTTCAAAATAGTTTTAAGGATTTATTTATATGGATATTAATGGTTTAAAATTTTAAGCTTCAAGGTGGTATGGGAAACTTTGATTCAAAAATCTCTTTATCAAATGTTTTAAATGGTTTGGGAAATGGTTTCTTTTTGAATGGATTCATTATTTCAATATACTAAAATGTTATATTGTGATTGAAATGTGGAAATTTTATGTTTCCTTTATGCATGTTTTATGTGATACAGTTATGAAATGGTTCTTGGGCATTGTTATGAAAACGGGTGGTTCCGTGATAAACTAAGGGCGGGTGAGCCCGATATAGCTCTCCAATGCATTGGGTAACGCGAAGGAGTGAAACGTTAAGGTTTCTCCGAAGAGATTTAGGGAATATACTATGATGGGTATTCCAAACGTAACCAAGAGGGTTACTCCCTACGTAAGAATGTTATGAATGCCTCAAGTTACCTTTTTGTCTTATGATTTCTGTGATTTATTTATGGTTTGATGAGGTATGAAAGTGACTTTGTTTTATGGGTAAAGTATGATTTCATTCTTATGTATATATGAACTCATGTTTCCTTTCCATATTTTTATAACCCTTTCTGAGCTTTTTATGCTCATCCCAAGTTTTTGAAATTTTTTACACAGGTCAAGGGAAAGGTACATGATAAGATGATAGAGTCAAGGATGTATTAAGAAAGAATCCATGTTTTATTTTAAATATGTTTCCGTTGTTGGGAAGAATGAATCCTGTCTTTTATGTAACCACTTTGTTTAAAGGTGGAATGTAATGCAAGTTTCAAGATCTAATTCTCTAAAACTCTAAACCTGAAAAGATCCTAAATGTGTAATCTTGTAATAACTCAAGATTGAGTAAGTTTTAAGGCTAGGGCCTTATAGTTGGTATCAAAGGTCGGTTTAGATAACTTTAGAGTTTAGGGTATTCTTTAAGCATAAGTGACATTACCATAATGGTTAGGATTTCAGAAAGATTCCTAGTTTTAGATAAAGTGAAAGAGTAAGTATATCTTAGTGTTTATCTTACTCATTAGTACATGATGGTTTTGTTGATATACTCACACTGACCTTTTTGGTTTTAGTAAATGGATGGATCTAGCAGGCACCAAAGTAATAGTGGATGTGAAGGAAACTGTAACAGTTTTTTGAGAAAGCAACTGAATGATATGGGAGGTGCAATGAGAACTCTTGTGATTATCCTCAACCAACTATCTGGAGTCATGATTGACCACCTAAACCTTGGATATTTATCTAAGGCATCATATATGAAAGAAACAAATCCCTACGGATGAACAGGTAATAATCATAAAGGTAAGTGTGTTCAAAAACTTATGTTTCAAAGATGTGGAAAAAAACACCTAGGAAAATGTTTCAAAGGGACATAAATATGCTATAGATGTGGAAATGATGGTCATAAAGAAAGAACCTTCCATGGAAAAATGAAGCATCCTGTTGACTCGAGGAAAGGGAAAGAAGTTCTTTCTGAAGGATCAATTGAATGTTTTAAATGTGGTGTGCATGGTCATTATGCAAACACATGTCCTATGAAGAAGTTTCGTGAATGGGGTCACCAATAGCATACCAATATTCGTTTACCAATAACTAATTCCATTCCGATTGAGGATGAAGAAACTTACAATGACCAATAAAAGGTATGTACTATTTCATGACTATTGTTTTCATATTTTGGAATCTTAGGATATGATTCATGATTTTGTTTGTAGGAAAGAGGTATTTCGGAATAACTTGGAAAGGAATGGATAATGGATCATGAAGAATGTTGAATGAGTAAGATGTCAACATATAAGGGCTTCAAGAGTTATGGTGAAATTCTTAAGAGTATTAAGTCTCTTTTGATGATGGGGTTACATTAGAAGAATTTTTATATTATGTGTAACCCTGATGTTTAATATAGGAAAATTTTATTCAAGTAATAGTTATCTTTTCTTTTGTGGACATAGTTATAAAGAACCATTTGGATTTATATGATCCTTAATTTTGAGGTAATTATGGGTTACTATATTTTATGATTGATGTGAAAGGCATGCGATAAAATTGAGGTTAAATTATGTTATGGTTATTTTTTTTTGATTTTATCCCTTTTTGGGGAATTATTTGAGAATTATATAGTTTTGGAAAAAGTACAACACGTAGACCGTGTGACTACCCGTCGCGTCGGACAAAGTTGCGTGAATCGAACCCACAATCAAAGTGCAACTGGTATTTATCGCCTACCACTGGACTACGTGAAGTCCCTGGTTAGTTTGACTGATTCTATTTTTTTAAGAGTAATTTGATTTTGGGTTATTTATGAAAATGATTAACCTATCATAGAGGATATGTTATTAGGTTAATTACTTTTCAATACGAGACTTTAGGAGCAACTGATGTTGTTTGGAGATAAATGTTACGATTTAACTTGGAAGACTATGTGACTAAATCCTTCAAATATTTGGGTTTCAATCTTATATAGGTTTACATTGAAGAATTTTATGGACAAATTGTTTATCGAATGGTCCTCGTTGAACTTTGGGTTTTTTTGGAAAAATTTTGGAGATTAAGAATAGATTTTCTTTTTAATGGGTTATCCTTTTCTGGATTATCTAACCGTGTACTAACCTTTTTGGTTTTGGTTTTGGTTTTGGTTAAAGCCTAAAGACATGGGATGTATATAGTTCTCTTTTGTGGATTAGGTGATTCTCTAGAAGTTGATTATAGTACTCTTAATGCGAATAAGTCTCCCTAAATACTCGTCTTTTGGAAAAAATATGAGTTTGATTAAGGAATCTAGTAAAAGTTGAAAGTCAACATGATATGTGATTATGTTTCCTTATGAATAAATTCCTCAATAAAAAGTAACTTAAAGCAAAAATGTTGTCTATTATCTTTTCCTATTGGGGAATCGAATAATGTTTAACCCATCACAAGTGTGTGATTTTCTCATTGTTATCTTTCTCCTAGACATGTTTACTATCACTCTCCCTCAAGAACATGACCCTTTTCTTTTTCTTCCATGTCCATGTTTTTCTACATGGAATCCTAGTATGGGTTAACTCGGGTGACCTCTGTACTTATCTTGCTTTATTTTAAAGTGATTGTTTTACCGACTCTTGTTCCGATGTGGGACGTTCAAGGATGTTTCCAAGCTCAATTTTAAAAAATTGCGAGGACGCAATTCCCAAAAGGGGGGAAGGATGTAACATCCCAGGTAAATAAAGAATATGAAATTTTCATATTTATCCATAATTTTGAATAAAATATTAATATGACATTAAAGGGGATGCTATGCTCGATGGCGTACCCAACACGCAACAACGAGTTTCTTGGGAATCTTACGTTGCACTCTAATAATAAAATAATATTATTTTAAATGGTAGTTAAAATGTAGTCGTTGTAATGGAGGGAATGGATATAAATAACTAAAATATTATTATATATGTTTTTAAATGTTTTTACATTTATCCAATAAAGGATATAGGCTTAAAATACGGAAAGAATTCGATTTTAGGCGTATATGACCTAGTTTTCACTAAAGGTTCACTTATCACCTTTTGATGTTGAACCATCATTAAATATAGTTTTTTCACTCTTAAACATTCTTTTGGACCAAATAAAACTCTTATTAAGAATCGGGACATCAAAATTTACTTTGTGTAAATTTTTGGTATCTTTCTGATAAAGTTCATTTTTTTAATGAATAGTGTAAAAGGTTGTATTTTAATTCAAAACCTCTTTTTAATCTAATTTATTTATATGATTAGATTATGTTTTTAATTGTTTTTAAAGTGAAATTAGAATATATTTTTACCATTAAATCCAATAGTGGTCGTTGGAATTAATTTCACTTTGAAAACAGACTTAAACCAGTGTCAATCTTTTGATACTTATTGTTTCATAAAAACACGCTATTTGCTTTGACAGCGGGAATTAATTATTAAATTATTTAATGTGACTTATATGTTTTTAATTTTTTAAAATAGACTTCATTTTTGAATTCAGAATATCAAATATAGCATAGGGTGATTTTTTGGGTTTTTTCTGAAAAACATCAATTTTTGATGAATAGTGACACCACTAAGTGGTACTTATAAAAACTGATTTTTCCGTTTAAATGAAATTTTTCCATCTTTGTGTTTTGAATTTCAAAAATCCGACATACATGGTTTTCATTAAGAAGTAAAATGTGGTTCAATGGGATAAAAATAATTTTTTGGTGAATAGTAACTTATTAAGTTTTTAATCGCGATTAGAGGTAATTAGTGTAGTTTAAGGTAAAAATAATGTTTTAATAATATGAAATGAACTTGACACATGTCCTAACCTCATTGGATGTGTAATTTCAGACCAAGAAAAGCCATGGGTCAACTTGGGGACCCCATGGAGCCACTTTGGTTGGGAAATGACATAAATAACTTTTTATTTAATGTAAAAGTAAAAATGACACAAACATGATATGTTTTACTAAAACAATTTTTAAGTGGGGTTATACAAGTCAGATGTTTTATTATGAATAGTAATTGGAAAGCTAAAATGATTTCCTACATCATAGTAATTTTTTTATAATTGTTAGAAATTAAATAAATTAAATTATATATGACATCATAATGATGCAGCGATGACATCATTATCTGACGATTTAAATAAAATGAGAAGATAATGTAAACTCTATGACCTACACATGTCAAAAACATATTGGATGGGTGGATTTAGAACCCTTATCACCTTATAAACGAATCATATCAATGTGGGACCTTTTAAAACCGAAACACATTTTCAAATAAAGTAATATTTCTTACTTTCTAAAAGTGCCCCTCCTCTCCTCTTATAAAAGGCCCCCACCTCTACCTCATTTCACACACTCCTCAAGCATTTGGCTCGGCCAACCCCTGCCCATTTACTCTCTCCACATCCCTCTACTCATCCTAGAGGATTCCCTTTGGGAATAATCATTTCAAAGGAAGCCTTTAGGCTCAAATCATAAGGAGTTACACTTTTAAAGGTAATTCATTATCTCATGTTCATTTGTTTTATTTTGCTTCTCCAACCCCATAAACTCCTTTTATTTACTTCTTTTGTAACAAAACCAGTATCTTCAATATACTAGGATGTTTTTATAATATTTATTCGAGCTACACTATCACACAACTACATCAAATGGTTAAAGAACATACAGTTTCCGTGGATGGCGAAATTCTGCCTCCCGAAATGATGATTGTTCAATACTCATTTAACACCTTCAAAGGTGGCCATTATGATGTCACTATTTTTATATATGATATATAATATGTTTATGTTATCCTTAAGCTTCTGTTTTTTTTCATTTTGGGCATACCTTTATGGTTTCCATTATGGGTAAACGCGATATCTTCATTTAAGGAAGTGCGGACTACCGCCCCCTCAAAGTGATTTGATTCGTTAAATACCATATGTGGGACGTTTAAAGGATGGAACTATGATATTATATTTGATATTATACTGGAATTATTATATACCTTTATATCATTATTATTCCATTCTATAAAATACTAAATAGAAATGAAAGTAGCGTTCATGCGTACGTACGGCTTACCGTCTCCATGAACTGTGCATTTCATTTCTTACCTCTAAATGATTATGTAATGTTATAAATGAATCAATTTACTAGATATATATGACATATATGATATCTACATCATGAATACAATTCTAGATATAATAAACCTTTGGCCACATGAACAACATGTAATTGTAAAAAGTCCACTTTCGACTTAAGAACCAAATATCGGCAAAACAAATATTATTAACATAAATGATTACATAATGTTTATGACATGGTAATAAGTGATATAAAATGAATAATGAACTTGAAAAAGTTTATTAAGGAAGAGGAAATTAACTCAAGTTTATTATTCAGGATATTAAAGAACGATCGAGTCAAGTCGGACCCGAGGTAAGGGATCCTACTTCTCTCTTTCTTTTTAAGTACACACTTTTATGTCATTCCTTTTAAAGCTCATCTTTCTTGTTATTGGGATGATATTTTATATTACACTTACTGTAATTTTTATGTTCATGTGATGAGAGACCCTATTATCTCTCATAAATCCATTTTGGATGTTTTGAGTGGCGCCGTTTGGCTGCCGAACTTTCGTAAGAGATCTAACCTCTCTCTTTCCTTTTAAGTACTCTCCTTTATGTCACTTCTTTTAAGCTCCTCTTTGTAATTTTGGTGGATGTTCTTTTATATTAATCTTTATTTAAATTTTATTTTAATGTGATGAGATACCCTATTTGATCTCATCAATCCATATTCTGAAGTTTTATGTGGCGTCGTTAGGCTGCCGAGTTTTCGTAAGGGATTTTTCATCTCACTTTTATTCCCGTGAGATTTATGCTACATTTGCCACAAATTCCATTGAGTGGTGTATGTACTGACCATTATTCTAATCTTTGTGTAATATAATGTAGTTTATGAGTATTTACATCAATGATCTATTGTCCTTCTTTCATGGGGTGTATGTTTTGAAAGATACCCAAGTCGGTAAGGGAACCTTTCACCCTCCTCTTTTTTAAAAGACTTCTTTTGTTGGGTATTTTAATTTACATATTGTTATGTTGGGATATTTTCTCATATATCCTTATTGATGTAAATTTTATGTCCAAGTTATGAGATACACTTTTTATCTCTCATCAACTCATTTTGATGTGATGCCGTTAGGCTGTGAAGGGAACTTTTTAACCCAATTTCGATTTCTTTGGGTTCAACATGTAGTCATTGAATATGTCATCCATTGAATATGTGTGAATAAACTTTTATTGTTTTACACTTAATATCCACTTATATTGGGTGTATTTATATTTTTTACACATATTTTTGAGATTTATTTGTCCTTAATTTAAGGATACCTTCTTTATAAGGGATTTCATCACATTTGACATTTCTATTGAGGGTTCATTGTTGTTATTCACCAATTCACTCTTATATGGTGTATATACTATCCTTTGGAGTATTATATCATGAATCCATTTATTATCATGATATTATAAAGTTATGACTAAATATTATTCCTCAATTATTGTATTCAAGTGTCTCTAATTTTGGTAAAACCCCTTTAACCAAAATACCGTTTTAAATGTTTTAATTATTTGTTCTCATTAATATCCATGTTTTCAAAATAGTTTTAAGGATTTATTTATATGGATATTAATGGTTTAAAATTTTAAGCTTCAAGGTGGTATGGGACACTTTGATTCAAAAATCTCTTTATCAAATGTTTTAAATGGTTTTGGAAATGGTTTCTTTTTGAATGGATTCATTATTTCAATATACTAAAATATTATATTGTGATTGAAATGTGGAAATTTTATGTTTCCTTTATGCATGTTTTATGTGATACATTTATGAAATGGTTCTTGGGCATTGTTATGAAAATGGGTGGTTCCGTGATAAACTAAGGGTGGGTGAGCCCGATATAGCTCTCCAATGCATTGGGTAACGCGAAGGAGTGAAACGTTAAGGTTTCTCCGAAGAGATTTTGGGAATATACTATGATGGGTATTCCAAACGTAACCAAGAGGGTTACTCCCTACGTAAGAATGTTATGAAAGCCTCAAGTTACCTTTTTGTCTTATGATTTCTATGATTTTTTTATGGTTTGATGAGGTATGAAAGTGACTTTGTTTTATGAGTAAAGTATGATTTCATTCTTATGTATATATGAACTCATGTTTCCTTTCCATATTTTTATAACCCTTACTGAGCTTTTTATGCTCATCCCAAGTTTTTGAAATGTTTTTCACAGGTCACGGGAAAGGTACATGATAAGATGATAGAGTCAAGGATGTATCAAGAAAGAATCCAAGCGTTATTTTAAATATGTTTTCGTTGTTGGGAAGAATGAATCTTGTCTTTTATGTAACCACTTTGTTTAAAGGTGGAATGTAATGCAAGTTTCAAGATCTAATTCTCTAAAACTCTAAACCTGAAAAGATCCTCAATGTGTAATCTTGTAATAACTCAAGATTGAGTAAGGTTTAAGGCTAGGGCCTTATAATTACCATTCATAACGGCTAGTTATAATAATATTTTAATAGCATATCGTTGTTTAGTGAAACTCAGTATTGCGTACTACACACGCTATCGAGGAAGGTCTCGATTGCGTGTAATGCAAGGAAAGTCAAGGATGTGTGTTGTGAAAGCTCCTTTTGGTGTAGCGTACAACACAAGATATTAAAAAGAATATTTTTCATAAAATCTCGGGTTGTTACAAATAATTATAGTATAAACAACTTGGTAAGAAATCCCTTTATTTTTACTCAATTTCATCCATCAAAAAATCTAAAAAAATTTTCTAGTTGTTATAGTGGATACTTATAAGAATATCAATTGCATTTCACTATGATTTCTTTACATTATAGCTTCTATTATTCTTCCCATTTATGACACTTTTATATATCCTTATATTGTCTATGATTGTTTAATAGTATCATTTTACAAATTTTACCTATTTCTATAAACTATTATTGGTATTTTATGTGGATATATTGATAATATTATTTCATTAGTTTTCGATATCCTTTAATACCAAATCATTTACTCTTTAAATTCTTTACTTTTAGTCCTTTCTTTAAATTAAATAATTAGAAATTAATTATAATAATTTAATATTTATAATGTGATAGATATAGAATATTTCCTTTTTGGTAGTAAAAAATAGGATAAGACACAGAATATATTTGTTATTTGTGAGTAGAGAATTTTGTGGATGATGGATTTTATATTGATTTTGGTAGTCCAATTAAAAATAATCATATTTATACATAATAATTTTTATATCCCATGGTAACACAATCCAAGATATTTTTCCGAAAATCCATGACATAAAATAATTTTCTTTATAAACATATATGAATTAAATATATTTATTATATATACAATCTAAAGACTATATATTTTACTATATTAGATATCTAGAAAAAATCACAGACAAATAAAATCAATGTATTTCTCATCTAATTGACATTTCATCCCCAATATATTAGAATTTATTGAATCAATAATGCATATTCAGTGTCTACCAAAATTTAACCATGGATTATAATATATTTATATTTTCAATTATAATAAATTTATTCATATTAATTGTAAATGAAAACATAAATGTAGCCAGAGCTCATATACTAGGCGAGGGAATAATAACTATAAACTATAATGGCGAGACAACTTATACAGATTATGAGGGATGATATGACATCGTAAAGCTAATGATTAATAATTACGTGAGTGTGGAATAAGGAATTAAAAATACATAATATGTAGTAAACAATTATTGTAAAATATTTCCATATAATAACTGAAATGTTGAAACAACATAACAAATTTATTATAATCATTTTTCAAGGGTCCTGAACTTGTAAACATAACATAGATATCTATGATAACTTCCTAAATTCCGTAAATTGCTAGGAACTCTTCCCAATAACCATTATATCTATAAAGATATGAATATAGTCTAATTTATTAGTGGGATTTATAATTTCAGGAACACCTGTCAAATAATAAAAATCATATATATGTGTTCAAATTCACTCATTCCACCATTCATTAAAACCCAGTTAAATAAAATGGTTTTTATATTATTTTAAATTTAAACCATATAAAAGAATTGCATACTTAATCAATAACGATGAGATGATAAATCATTTCAAAATAAAAGGATATCCATTTTATTAATAATAATTTTACTTTAATACCTCAATATAAATATTATTCTGTATATTTTATTTACACCATATTGGAAATGTATATAAGGAATTGATAATAATTTCACCAATCATTCAATTTATTAGGATTACAGGTGAACATACTTAAATCATGTAATGGAGCATAGGACATTCATAGATGAATAACATTTGAAGTTAATATTTCTAATACTAGTGGATGATTACAAAAGAAAAATGAAGTGATAGATTATATAATAGATATAACCGATATTTTATAAATCCATTCTGATAAATAAAAGGTGTGGTATCATTTTAATAATTCCATTGATCAGTCATATGACATAGACAAATATAACTCATAGAAACATTATAAAAACTTGTTCTCAAATTTTAATTTGCCTTTAAAATTTGAAAAAATTAATAATTTATATATTATTAAACTAAGATAAAAATAAAATCCCTTTCTAAATCCTTAAATCATATATTGGATGTATTTTAGAAATACCCAAATCTAGGGAAAGTGTATATTCCCAAAGAAATCTGTAAAATTGAATCTTTATTTTGAAAATGACCAATGTAGAAATTATAAAGAAATATTTTTTGTAAATATTTTTACAAAAATTTATTATAGTTTCAAATAACATTAAAATTTCCTTTATTGAATGATTTTTAATTAAATTACTAAATTAAATAAGATGAAGTTGTTTTTTTAAATATCATTGTGGAAAAAGATAAAAATCCATTAATATCCTTTTCTGAAACCTAAATCCTAAAATGGATAATAAAATATTAAAATAAAAACATGTGAATGGAAATATTAAGGTCACTTGAGATGAATTATTTTTGGGTTATAGATTGTACTTTCTATTGGTAAAAATTATATGAGGAAAAAATGGTTTGTATTTTTTATTTGGGAATAATTCCTTTTAGTGGTGAATTCTAAAATTGATTATTATTTAAAAGTATAATTTTTTTTAATGAATGAGATATTAATTTTAAATAGAATAGACAAAGAGATTAAATATAATTTTCCTATAATGGAAATTTTTTTGTTCAATTACATGGAGACACTTCATGATCAGGGGAAAAGAACTTGAGCCTGAAATTAAGTAAACTTGAAATAAAAAACCATTAAAGGAGAAATAATTTGAAAATAAACCTATAAACTATGAAAAAAATATATTTCAAGATTATATTACATTTTGTTGCATTCAGTAAACTTTTATTAGTTATTTTTATCCATATTTTTTGACATTTTCTATTGGGATAATTTTGGGTCTTTCATCGATTAAAATTGTTTGTTGGTGAAAATAACCTAATGATTGGGGATGAATGTTTTTTAATGTAATTATTTCTAGGTATAAATTTTTAAAAGTCATTTGAGGGTTATCCAGGGGGTTTTACTATTTCAAAGGTAGATATAGTTTTTTTATTGAATTTAGTCTGTGATAAATCTTAAATAAACTTTATCATCTTGAACTATTTAATTGAAGTGAATATTTTTTCACACTAATTCATTGAACATGAAGATAGTTTCAAAATTTAACAAGAAATGAAAATAGTTCACATATTTAATATTCATATTAAAGTAATTTTTAATATGTGGGGATTCCATTTTTCAAATCTTGTAATTCATGAAATGCATGACCTGATTTTTTTATGGGTATAATATTTTACCACACTAAATGTATAATATTATTATTTTTGAATGTGTAGATTAATATATCAAAACAATTGAGATATTTTAGAAAATTCAATAGACCACCTATCATTTTGGATCTTTTTATTCTAATTGATCTTCATAGTAGATGTTATATGACTTTCTAGGTAACTGATATTTCAACATCTTTCTTTTCGTTGGTCATATCATCACTGTTTTATTATGTGATCATGTATACTAATATAGTGCTTTTATCATTTATTTTCCCATCTATTTCCACTATGTTTTCCTCTTTTAATGGTTAGTTATATATTGGTTATGATATGTAATGTTAATTTTTTATGATTTATATTCGACATATCTTCTCCAATGTCTTCATTTATTAAGGGATAAAATTCAATAGTGTGGAAATCAAATTTAGGGAATTTTTAAGTTTCTATTTGTGTATTTTGGTGGTTTGGGTTCATGTTTCAGACATTTATAACCAATGTTTGACTTAGGTGGTTCCCTCTCTTTCCAGTGTTGAATGAACCATCATTTATATAGTTTTAGAAAATGTTTTATAAATAAAAATTAAGGAATTATTTATTGATTAGTGTGATTTTATGAAAACTTGTTTCCTTAAAAGATAGGGATTCCCATTGATTTAGAAGTCAATTTCACTATGAATATATTTTGTTAAATCATAGGGTTTTCTCTAATTTCCTTAATAATTAAGTAGTATTTTGGAATCCTTGAATAATTGAATAAATTCTCTATAATATATCATTGGCTTCAATCCATTAATATTAATCGGTTTCATTTGAATGGCATAATATAAAAAATACATTTAATAAATATATACATTCATTGTTTTAAAAAATTATTATTTTGATATTATTTATATAATCCCTTATTTTCGTGTATGTAATGAGCTTTAGTGTATCACATTGAGCCTTTATGAATTTCAAAAATAAATTAAATATCATTTATAGATTATTTTTTATGTTATACCAAGTTAAGATAACTTTATACAACAAACCAATTTGTTCATGTTCTACACACAATGTTGAGATTTTATTCTTGAAGACTCAATACTAATTTATTTATTGATTTAAAATTTATATTGTTCCTTAAATTTTTTATACTACATTCAAAACCGAGTTTTAGAGAAATGAAATTAACTGTTAATATTATTAATTAAAATTATAGCTATTAAATAATTATTACAAAGGAATATATGAATGATTAACAAAATTAGTAAAATCTTTTTTTACATGTTTATGTAATTATTAAAAATATTATTAATTATAAATTACTTTATAAACTATTAAAAAAATACATACATTTTTTCAAAATAAATTTAAATGGAGAAAAGTGATTAATCAAAATAAATAAATAAAAAAATGATCAATGGTTTCAGTTAAATAGTTATATTTTATATTAAGTAAACTATTTATCATTAATCTATTTTCTTATAAAATAGAAAAAATAAATAAAATATTATACAAAAAAGATTTTTTTTAAAAAATAGTTATACAACCTTTTAATATTGATTTTCCCTTCAGAAAATAATTTGATAGCATTATAAAATTCATTTGATAAATATAAATCATTTTTTAATAATAATATAAAAATTATCTTAGGTTTAATTTTTTTATTTTTCGAACTGGTTAATTTTTTTATGAATTTTAAATTTATTAAATTTTTTTGAAAACAACATTTTCATATAAAATATTATAATTCTAAAGTACTTTCTAAATTGTATTAATAGTAAAATTAGATGAATTATACCTATTTTTATCCAATTTAATGTAGTTTATTTATTTTTATATTGAATTTAAATATAAAAAATGGTAAAATTATAAAACCTTTCACATTAAAATCATACTTTCCTCTCACACATGTGGAATTGATTTTAAATTAATCTTTTCCACATATCTATATAGAATTTGGAAAAAATGTATTCCATATTTAGAATATTTATAATTTATAATTTATAATATGTACAACATAACTTTTTATCAATGTTATTATTGAATATATTTAAATTTAATTACAGTGTTTAAGAGAATAAATTATTTACCAAGGTAAAATATTTTAAATATAAGGGTCAAAATGTAAAAGAAGTTTTTAAAAATCATAATTAGTTGACATATAATAACCTTTTACATTAAGAAAGATAAATTTTTCTATTACTTAATGCATGGTACAGTAGAAGAATTGGGATAGAATTTCCTCTTTAAAATATTCACCATGTTTCTCAATCACATCCCTTATAAAATTTCACCTTAATCACCCCTCACATCACACCTCTAAATAAAATTTTCTAGGAAAATTTCTATCCAAATACCTTATAATATAATCTTATATACTTTTATAATTATTCATATTTTTTATAAATCAAACCATTTATGTCTTTTTATGTAACCAAAAGGACATACTTGATGAAGATGTAATATTCTTCCCTGATTATTTTTATTTATTTATCAAAAAAATTAAATTATTTTCATATAATGATTACATAACAACATTATTTTGAACAATATATTTTTATTTTTTATGTTAAATTTAATACCTAATATGTCACACGCTTCCTTAAAATGTGATACACAATCATTGTTTTTGAGTATGTTGGACTACCACCTTGTGAACCGATATAATTTGTTCCTCCATTTCCACCATTTAGATATTATAATAATGATATACATAATGTTTTTGTATGATATTTTTTATCCTTACAATTTTATTATGATTTGGATTTAATATATAACACATATATTCATGGTTTTCATTTTTTGGGAATACGATTACCCTATTAATGTGAATTACGGACTACCACAAGGAAAAATGATGTAAAATTTTGTTTCATTATATGGAATGTATTAATGATTGATATAATAATTAAAGTTAAAATTGATAAATAAAATTTATTATATTATTATAATATCCCAAATACATTTCTTTCTTACAATCTGACAGGAAAAAGAAAACAATAGTCTTGCGAATGAACGAATTACCGTATCCATGAATGGTTATTTTAATTTCCAATTTCTATTTTTATAGATTATTATAATTACATAAATAACTAATATATATTTTATTCATATAATATATGTCATTTTATTAATTATTAAATCATTATTAATGTAAAAAAACAAGAATAAATCATATGAAATCATACATGAAAGAAGAAGCCGTTATTAACGAAAACATAACATTAACATATAATTGTAATTAAAGTGTAAAAAAGTATAAATAAAATAATATATGGTATTATATAATTAAAAATAAGATTTTATAGATTTAAGATATTATTATATTTTTTGTACTAGATAATTGTATGTGTTCAATATACTCCATCGTTTAATGAAATAGATTTTTTCTCCCGTTTATTTTCCATGAGGCAAAAGTCTTGTTCACCACATACTGGTTATACAAGGTGTGTATACTTCTCATAGATGTATTTTTATGATTCTTATAATGAGATTAGTTTTTATTTAAATATCCATTATTGTATCAATCTTTAATAGGGTTTATAATAAAATGAGATCAAACAGGGAAAGCAATTTTTTCTCAAATTACATTCTTAGAGACACATGTTTTATTATGGCCCATTATTGTTTTATGACATGCATATATTACCCATTTTTCAGGTTATATCATGATTATACATCTCTTAATTATATATTACGCTCCATTTAATGTTATTATTATTTTTTGATATTGATTCAATTTTACAAAATTGATAAGAGATTATTTCTACAACCTCAACATTTATCAAGATAGTTTAATATTTTTCTTCCATTGATGAAATGTTATGATAAATATTTATTGGGGTCTCATTAATTTTCCAATAATCTAGTTAATCATTATATCATCATGTAATTTTATAGTTTATATATTCATTGGTTCATAATAAAATTATGATTATGTTTTTATAAAAACATGATTATATATCTCTCTTCAGTCAAAACTCTATTTTATCTCAAAACGAAGTTTTCTAAAAATGATTCCAAAATGGTATAATATTACCCTATTATTTAAAAAATTCATTTTTACCTATACTTTTCCATTTTAAAAAGGATTTATAATTGAATATTTTTTTTACTTTTCCAATATAGAATATTTTGAATTCTACAAAAAATATATAATGAATAATTTTTATTACGAATACATGTTGTGGAGAATTATTATCCCCCATGAACATTTTTTATTTGAAAGGACAAAAATATATTTTTTAGAGAATATTTTTAAAATATTATGCTTTTATTGATATTATGGAAATAATGATAGTTTTAATTTATTTTTAAGAATGTAATTTTGAAAATTTATTATATTTTAAATTAACGTTAAATGAATATAAATACTTCATTTCTAATTTGAAATGGATATTTTCAATGAAAATGATTAAAATGTATTTTTTTATGAAATGTATTTAAAATGTTTTTCAAATCATTTGTTTTAATTTATCATGGTAACAATGAAATAAGTTTTTTATAAAGGATTTACATATTAATATAAAATTTTCAATGAAAAAATAATATTTTGCTAAAGAAATATTTTAAATGGGCCTTTACGAATAATTTTCCATATAAGATAAAATATATCAGTGTTATGTATTCTTTACTTGGTATATATAACATGTAGAAAATTATTATTTCTTCCAGGAATGTTTTATGATTACGATGTATGATTTTATGTGAAACCCATTTCCCTTCAAAGAGGTATTTGATGTAAAAACATATGAAACCCACATATTTTCCGAGGTTAATCTATGATAAAATGATAATGAAACAGAAAACATTGAAAGTGTTTTTCATATTATAAATTGTTTATGACACCAATTTTATTTAATGGGGTATTATATGTTTATTTATTATGATATTATGGATCTCATAAAAATAGTTCTCCTAATATGATATGTGGGAAATATATCTCCATCCAATAAATTGGGTAATGATTAATGTACTATGTTATAAAATGGTATGTGGGTTGTAATCCCATGACAGAATCATGTTGGAAAATTAGGGTCATCCCAATCCCATAACAATAGCTGTAACACCCCATGATTTCATTGTATGTTATTTCTTCAATGTAATTCAATAACTCCCACTGCACACAACACTGAGTTCTAGCGCACCATGACTTACCTAAATAGCCGTTCAAAGGTAGTTATGAATAGTATTAGCAGAATTTTGATCTTTAAATAATCCTAATAATTTTAGAATCCATATTTGAGTTTCATAGACATAATGTAATAACAGAATCATTTTTTTAGATAAAAGAAGTATTTTTCTAAAAAATGGAATTTTACAGTCTTTTAATAGAGAACCCGCATTAAATTCAATATTTGAAACTTTTATATATTCAATTTTAAAAAACAATCCTCTTCTTTTATAATCGGGACATAATAATTTTGTATCAATAAATTTTTGTTGTTTTTCTGATATTTTCATTTATGGGTGAATAGTAAAAAGTAATATATTTTAACTACATACAACTTTTTTTAATAAAATAATTTATAGTGTTAATTTTTATATTTTAATGGTTTGGATGTATAAATAGATTTTATTTTTACCATTTAATCCATTTCTGGTCATTGTATGTAATTTCACTTAGAAATTGGACATAAAGAATTGTCAATCTTTTTTATAGTTATTATTTCATAAAAATAAACATTTTTATGGACAACGGGAATTGATTTTAAATTAAAAAATGTTGCTTATATCTTTTGAATTTGATAAAATGGACTTCATTTTTGAATTTATAATATAAAATTATCTTAGGGTAAAATTTTGGTAATTCTATGAAAACATTCAATTTTTGATGAATAGTAAAAAACACTGTGTTATTATTTAAAACTGAATTTTTATTTAATTATTTAATTATTTTATCTAATTTTATTTTAAGTAAATATATATATATAATACCAATATAAGTTCAATTTAATTCATTAGAGTCATTTTATATTAACATTAGATGTATAAAATTTTATCGAACGTTTTACCATCTTTTACCCATCTCATATGAGCATTTACAAATTTGCATAAAACATAATTTTACAACTTTTGTGAGTTGAATTTTAAAAATATGAAAGGCATTTTTGATATCATTAAGTAAAATTTGGTTCAGTAAGGTGAAAATAATTTTTGGTGAAAAGTAACTTTTGACTTTTATTTTCCACTATTAAAAGTAAATAGGGTAATTAAGGATAGAAGTTTTTTTCGATATTATTGATGGGATGTTATAGTCATATAGTTTTAGAAAAAGGACAACCTGCAGGACGGGCGACAGCCCATCGCGTCGGACAAGGCTCTGGGAATCGAACCCACAACAGAAGTGCGACTGGCCTTTATCGCCTACCACAGGCCTACAAGAAGTCCCTGTTTAGTAGAAACTAGTTTTATTATATTAAGCAGTATGATATATGAAGTATAAGTTCATTTTTGGAACCATATTCAATTAACCATAAGATGGACTTAAAAATTTTTCTAACCTTTTGTTTGAAAGAGTTGGAATGACCCATCATTCTATCACATGATCTGTTAACACATCATGAATGACCAATTCAACTTCATTTCATTAAGAGATGAAGTGGAAATTGTCCAAAGAACGACAAACAGTGAGACTATACCAAAATCACGAAAGTATTTCTTCTAATTCCAATTTCATCAACTTTAGGGAAATGATCTTGAAAACCAAAAATGTTGTCTTAGTGCTCTTATATCTGATGAATCAGATGGTACCTTAGAACGTCACAAATTTATGGCTTTGTGATTGCTAGCTTTTCCATAGCCATGTTCTCTACCACTCTCCATCAGAACATGATGGTTAGATTTTTCATCCATATCCATATTTCCACCTATGTGGAAACCCAGTGATTAGTTTATTTGGGTAACCGTTATGTTTCATACTTTTGTTTTTAAAGATTGGTTTTGGTATTCCTTTTTAAGATGTGGGTTTCGATTAAAGAAACTTTCGAATAGTAAACCATTTATAACCCCCGACGAATTTCGAGGGAGAAATTCATTTTAAGGGGGGTAGAATGTAACACCCCAAGATTTTGTGAAAAATATTCTTTTTAATTTTACTAATGTATTGTGTTGTACGCTACACCAAAAAGAGCTTGCACAACACGCATCCTTGATTTGCCTTGCATTACACGCAATCACGACCTTCCTCGATAGCGTGTGTAGTACGCAATAACGAGTTTCACTAAACAACTATATGCTATTAAAATATTATTAAAACTAGCCATTCTGAATAGTAATAACCACTTTTTGAAATTTTGAAAATTTTATTTTTCTTAATGGACTTCATTTTTGGATTTGGAATATCGAAATTAGCTTAGAGTGAAATTTTTGTAATTTTCGGATAACTTTCATATTTTGATGAATAGTGGAAATTACTAAATTTTAATTAAAAACAACTTTTTCAATCAAAATAATTAATAGTGATAAATTATTAAATTTAGTGGTTTTAATGTATATTTAGAATATATTTTTACAATTTAATACAATGATGTTCATTGGATGTAATTTCACATTTAATCCAGTTATAAACAAGTTTCAATCTTTTGATAGTTATTATCTCTTAAAAACACGCTATTTGTTTTGACGATGGGAATTAATTTTTTAAATTAATTATTGCAACTGATATGTTTTTTCTAAAATGGAAATCATTTTTGAGTTAATAATATCAAATATATCTTAGGCCTAATTTTTGGTATTTTTCTGAAAACTTTCAATTTTTGATAAATAGTGAAACCACTAAGTGGTAGTTAAAAAAACTGAATTTTTCATAAAACTTAATTTTATCGCTTCTGTGAGTGGAATTTCAAAAATCCGAGAGACATGGTTGATTTCAGTAAGTAAAATGTGGTTCAATGAGATGAAAATAATTTTTGGTGATTAGTAACTTTTTACTTTTATTTACCACGGTTAAAAGTAAATAGGGTAATTAAGGGTAAAAATGATATTATTATTACCCTAACACATGTCCAAATTCTATTGGATAATTTTAATTCGACCAAAAACAAGCTTAGGAATAAAATATGACCATTTAGGCTGACTTGGATTAGATTAGGACATTTATTATTATTTAATTCAAAGAAGAGTTAAAAGAGTTAAAATCAAAATATATTTACTAAAACATTTTTAATATGGGGATATACATACATTAAATTCGACTATAAATATTAATTAGATAGCTAAAACGATTTCCTATATAATGATATTTTATTTGTAATTTTTAGACCTTAAATAAGTTAATTTATTTATGACACAACGATGATGAAGTAATTATCTTATTAATGAAATATTGACATAATTGATGTTATAAATACCCAAATAAATATAATTTGAGACTTTTTATGAATTCCACTAATTTTATAGGTTAATATGACATGTTAGTATTTATTTAATTATCTTTTTTCGAACTTATCATTCTGTTATGATTTTTAAAAAAAATCAATTACTAAATAGTGTCAAAATTGACATAAAATAGTTTTTAAAACAAATATTATATTATTAATTGTTATTTTATTCCTAAAAATCTATGGTTCTGACAAATGACTTAGATAAAGTTATATATATTAATAATAAACAAATTGGGGTTCTTTTGGCATCTTATAGTAAGTTTATTAACCTTATAGTGTAAGCACACAAGAAGACACGGTAAAAGTAAAATTATTTAACTTAATGTTAAATCTAAATGATAAGGTTAATATATGAACCTAAACGTCTCTAAATTCTATTGGATGAGAGTATTTGGACCCATACCCACCTTAGACTCGAAATAAATCAATTTGGAGCTATTTAAAACCGAACATGACTTTATAATAAAATAATATTTTTAGTTTTTCCAACGGAGCCGCTATCCTCCCTTATAAAAGGGAACCTCCTCCATCTCTTCCTCACACAACTTTGAGCCTTCAATATCGTCCAACCCATTCCAAATTATCTTCTCCACTTCCCTATAAACATCCTAGAGGTCCTGGTCTTCTTCAAAGACCAATTTTAGTTCCCTAAATGAAGGTCTCAAAGAAGCACTTCAAAGAAGAGGTAATGTCCGTTACCGATTCTTTCATCTTTATTTCTTCTTCCACTTCTTCTTCATTAGTTGTTTCATTATGAAGTAATAACATCAGTATAACTCATATACTGATATGTTATTATAAGTATGAAACAACCCTATTTAAACATCTATCCATCCTACGGAAAAAGAAATCACCGCGCGTGCGTACGTACGGAATACCGTCTCCACGCCATTGTGTAATCTATTTTCTTCCACCACCTTTATTGGAGGGGTATAATGGTGTAATGCGTAACTATATATGATTATTATAAATTGATATTGATACTGAAATAGTATAAATACACTTCAACACAATTTCACCATCATGAAAACGATATCATCGCCCGTGCGTACGTACGGACTACCGTCTCCACGACGCGATGAGATTCATTCTCCATGTTAACCATTTAAGAATGATTATAAAGTATATATAAGAAATAATAATGAAATATTTGACATTTTAAATCTACTTGATTTATGTGTATATATATGAATTTCATCTACTTAATTCCACTCAATTCAATAATGAAAAGAAAACAGCGTTCATGCGTACGTACGGCCTACCGTCTCCATGAACGGTGTATTTATTTCCATTTATCGATCCCTTATATATAATTATATACTGAATATATATTATATATAAATCATGTTTTATATTATATAATTTATTAATAATGATCTAAGTAATCATATGAATAATTACAAGTTAAAACACGGACGAAAAATGAAACAATTTTACCCAAAATGCTCTTTAATGTGGAATTTGCAAAAGTACGGGTAATATAAAGTCATAAGTGAACCATATATGATATCATAACAATTAATATGATTCTGTAATAAGTCAATGACATTATTTAAATCATTATACATGAGGTTCGGACACTTACGAAGCAAATCGGACCTAAGGTAAGGGAAATATCACAATCTCATTTTTATCCGAGATTGTTTATACATTGGCATTTACTGGGGTGTATTTTATCATCCACATCCATGTTTCCACAATATGTAATGTTATTTCCATCCACCTACAATTTTTTAAATCCAATTTTACCCTTTGGTGAGTTTTTAGTAAAAGATATGGAAGGAATCTTTTGTCGTTTTTCGTACGAGGTACTTTTGACTTTTCCGACAAAAGTATGAAGAATGTTTTTTTAACTTATACAGAATGAATGGATTTTTAAAACATTATTTCCAAGAATCTTCATATACATGTTTTCATGTTTATTTTTAATCTACATCTTTTAGCTTATGATTGTACGACATGTTATGAAAGGAAAAGTTTTTTTGAAACATAAAGGATATTTTCCTCAAGAATGGAGTTCAAGTGTTTTATCAAATTTATTTTCCATCTAAGATAATAAAGGGTTCTGTTTTTATCCCTATTATTACATTGATTTGATTATTTTGTGATGGAATTATTTTTATGAATTCCTTTATCTTATATGAATTGTTTTATGATGTCATGATGTTTAAGATTCCCAGTTGTATTACATGGTTTATGAAATGATTTATGATTTATGATTTTGTTGCACACATAAGAATGGTATCATTATGGGATGGGTGGGACCTATATCTCCCTCCAATGCATTGGGTATGTATTTTATATATCATGAGATAGACATGGCTGGAATGGTAGGTTATACCGGTTCAGTGAAACATGACTGAAATGAGGGTGACTCGGTTCAGAAATGGACTTTGTCCACTAAGATAGTCTTGGCAATGAGTCTTGACTAACAAGAAATGATTCTCTATGATTATGTGTGAATTCCACAATGTTTCATGTTTTAGGTTATGATTATTGTGATTACATTTCACTGCCATGATTTATCCCATGTTATGAAATTATGATCTCCTTTGCAGGTTAAGATTTTCAAAAGTTATGTGCTTATGTATATGATGTGATTGATATTTCTTTTGTTCACCCTTAATGAGCATTTTAGCTCACCCTTTTAGGTTTTCTTTTCCCCAGGATATAAAGAAAGGTTTTAGGTAAAAAAAAGGAAGATCTTTATGGGAGATTTTGAAGATCTTTCACCACGATTAGAAGATTATATTTCGAGTTTCCAAAGACACTAAACTATTACAGTCCTTGTTTGTGAGTTTTTGTTATGTACTAAGTATTCCGCAAACGTAATGTAATGTTAATGTACGTCAGGCTTCGGGTCTCCACAATGGATGATTAAATGGGATGGATGTGGTTGTTGGATTCTTGTTCATCCATTGGTTGATTATGTGCATTACTTTTCCCCATTTCTCATGGAATCTGGTCTTGCATACCCTTCTTATGAAAGAGGTGAAGACACGTGGGGTATGCCACCTTCTTTACATGTTTAGCCTCACAAGGGAGAATGGGTCTACGCTCTTTCTATAGGTGGAAAAGACTCAACGGGTAGTACATCTACTCACCGTGTTGAGCCCCCTTGTGTTTAGTAGCATAGGATGCTTTTCTAGAATGCCTAGAAATATGGGAAAGTAATATTGTAATGAAATTTTGAATAAATGATGTTAACCTGTGGGTATATTGTTTGTTGAAACATAATGTTGAGGATGAGAACTTTTGAAAGGATAGTGGAATATTTTGGATTCGGTGAAAATAGAATTTAATGTGGAATTGATCATGATTAATTAATGTTTGAAGAATTAACTAAGTACGATGGAATTGATAAAAAGGGAATAATGTAGTCTAATAATGCCCTTAAATGTTTGTGTGATTATAGGATACCTAGTCTTTGAAGTGGCTGCTCGGAGATCGAGAGTGTGACACCCTGAGCTTCCACGATACGCTTCTCATTCAATAATGCTATAGCTTGCATTGTACGCAACTTCGAGTTCTAAAACACCGCAACTAATCAAAGAAGCCGTTATGAATAGTAATAACAACTTTTTAAAATTATAGAAATTTTATATTTCAAAATGGACTTCATTTTTGAATTCGTAATATCGAAATTAGCCTATGTTGAATTTTTGGTATTTTTCTGAGAACTTCTAATTTTTTATGAATAGTGAAAAATAATTAAAACAACTTTTTAATCAAAATAATTTATTGTGATAAATTATACTATTTAGTGGTTTTAAGGTATAATTAGAATATATTTTTACCATTTTATCCAATGGTGGTCATTAGAATTAATTTAACATTGAAATTGGACATAAACAATTGCCAATATTTTGATATAAATTGTTTCGTAAAAACACGCTATTTGTTATGACAGCGGGAATTAATTATAAAATTAATTAATGAAACTTATATGTTTGGAATTTTCTAAAATAGCAATCTTTTTTGAATTCGGAATATCAATTATATCTTAGGGTGAAATTTTGGCATTGTTCTGAAAAACATCAATTTTTGATGAATAGTGAAACCACTAAGTGGTAGTTAAATAACTGATTTTTCGTTTAAATGAAATATTACCACTTCTGTGATTTGATTTTCAAAAATCCGACATACATGGTTGTCATTAAGAATTAAAATGTGGTTCAATGAGATTAAAATAATTTTTTGGTGAATAGTAACTTTTAAGTTTTTAATCGCGATTAGAAGTAATTAGTGTAGTTTAAGGTAAAAACAATGTTTTAATAATATGATATGAGATTGAAACTTGTCCTACTCCTATTTTATGAGTCATGGCCGACCAGGACAACCCATTGGTCAACTTGGGGACCCCATGGAGCCACTTTGGTTGGAAAATGACATTAATATATATTTATTTAATGTTTAAATTAAATTGACACAAACATGAGTTGTTTTACTAAAACAGTTTTTAAGTAGGGTTACACAAGTCCAAATTTTGACTATAAATATTCATTAGAAAGATAAAAATATTTACTACATCATATTATTTTTTTATAATTTTTAGACATTATATAAATTAAATTATTTATGACATAAGTATGATGCAGTGATGACCTCATTATTTAACGATTTAAATAAAATGAGAAGATAAGGCAAAATCCAAGGCTTACACTTGTCCAAAGCCTATTGGATGAGGATATTTAGAACCCTTATCACCTTAGTCACGAATTATATAAGTGTGGGACCTTTAGAATCCGAAAAGCATTTTATAATAATGTAACATTTCAATCTTTCCAAAAGAGCCCCTCCTCTCCACGTATAAAAGGCCCCCACCTCTCCCACCTCATTTACAATTTCAAGCCATTTGTCTCGGCCAACCTCTGCCCAAATACTCTCCCAACTTCCCCCCTCTTACTCCTAGAAGCCTCACTTTTGGCAGAACTCTTCCCAAGGAAGCCTTTGGCTCAAATCAAAAAGAGTTACCCGATTTTGAGGTAATGTCTTCTCTAATGTTGTTTTGTTTTATTTTTCTTCTCCAACCCCCTAAACACTTTTTATTCATTTATTTTGTAACAACACCAGTATCCTAAATATTCTAGGATGTTTTTATAATAAGGATTCTAGCTACACTTACACACACCTACATCTAATGGTTAAAGAACATACGGTTTCTGTGGATGGCGAATTTCTGCCTCACAAAACGATGATTGTTCAACACTCATATAACACCTTAAAAGATGGCCATTAAGATGTCAATATATTTATATATGATATATAATGTGTTTATGTTTTACTTATGCTTCTGTATTTTTCAATTATGGCATACTTTATGATTTCCATTATGGGTAAAACGCGATAATTTCATTTTAGGAAGTGCGGACTACCGCCCCCTCAAAGTGATTTGAATCGTTAATGCCATATGTGGGATGTATAAAGGATGGAGTAAATGGTATTATACACTATATTATACTGGAATTATATTATACATTTATATCATTATGATTTCGTTCCATTAAATATGAAATTGAAATGAAAGTAGCATTCATGCGTACGTACGGCTTACCGTCTCCATGAACTGTGCATTTCATTTCTTACCTCTAAATGTTACGTAATATTATAAATGAATGTATATACTGGATATATAAGATATATATGACATCTAAATCATGAATATAATTCTGGAGATAATGGATATTCTACCACATAATCAACTTGTAATTATAGAAAGATTATTGTTGACTCAAGTACCAAAGATCGACAAAACGACTGTTATTAACATAAATAATTACATAATGTTCATATCATTGTAATAAGTGATATAAAAAGGATAATGAAATTGAAAATGGTTCTTAATATGGTATATATTAACTCTAGTTTATTATTCAGGAGGTTAAATAACGGTTGAGTCAAGTCAGACATGAGGTAAGGGTTTACTTCACAACCTCTTCATTATCCAAGGTTGTTTATACGTAATTATCTACTGGGACCTCGTTATCATCCACATCCAGGTTTCTTAAAAAGGTATTTCAAAACATTTTTACTATTAAATGGAAAATGGGTTAAAGTCATTTATACCCTTATATGTTTTTGAAAGGAATCTTACCGTCGTCTTCTAAACAATGTACTTTTTGACCTTTTTGAAAAATTTAAGGTAAGAATGTTTTTTTAACTTATACAGCGGGTGCGGCTATTTTCCTCCATTATAACTTCGTCGAAGCTTCCCTTACAAGCTTATAATAATATTTTCAAAGTAAATGTATTATTTTATAATTATGGGACTTTTAAATGATTTCAAAAAAGAGAGATATTTCTCTCAAATAGATTTGATTTCTTCCATGTCAACATCCTTTGATGGGTTTTAAGTTTATTTGAAATTGATTTATGATACAAAACATCCATTGAGCATTTTGTGAAACATTTGACTATGGATGTGTTATTTTCATACCATCCATAGTTTATGGAGAAACTGTTGATATTTTGTATGCTAGTTTTAATATGAATATTTATGTTATGTTTAAACCTATTCATATGAGGAATGTATTGGACTTAATAAGTGACGGGTGGAGCCCGCTATAGCTCCTCGATGCATCGGTAGGTCTCATGAGACAACTAGACGTGGGATTGGCCGAGGACCTTTCCCAATTTGATTTATGGTTTTGGCTGAGGCCTTACTCATTTTAGACGTCTTGGCCGAGGCCTTGACAAAATGTTTCAGAATGTCTGGCATTATACATTCCCTCATTATGAAAGTGGTTATTGATATTTCATGTGATTATTCGACTAGTAGAATATCCATGTGAAGAAGTGAATGGCATTATCTCATTTTACTTTTTCCATATTATGTTGATGTTCAAGTTTAAAAGGATTTTGTTTTAGTTATACATTGCCTTAAATTTTTATGTTTATTTATGAAAGCATCCTCAATATTGTTATCCTTACTGAGCATCTGAGCTCACCCCTTTCAATGTTTTAATATTTTCCAGGATGTGAAGAAGTATTTTATGAATGACCTGCAGGGATTGTCAGAAGAGGATATGAGTGTGGTCTATGGAGACTTTGTTATTTTAATTTTTCACTTTAAGATGTAATGTAACGTTTATGAATGTATCTAGTTTTTCCAAGGATACTAAACTAATCGGTCTTTCGAGACTTGATCTTTTGTGATCATGCCAATGTTACGAAGTAATGCACCGACTCTGGGTAGCTGGGGTCGGGGCGTTACAGTTGGTATCAGAGGCAGTTTAGTACTAACCTTGGAAGCTAGATTTAGATAAACTCTTATTAGAGCACATATCCCAAAGATAGACTTTGAGGATTATTATAGAATATCTTCCTATAATTTTGGTATTATAGAATGTTATGAGTTTCCGAGCAATAAATCCCTGTCTGGATACGAGCAGGTAGTGGCAGCTCTGGAATAGATGTACCTAGGGGTAAAACCCGAAAACACCGCTTTGAGCTAGACTCGAACAGGAACTGGTGCACGATAACGGGCCTTGCTTCACTCTTGGTTACGACACTCCCGGGGGATATGCTTTGGATAATTCCCATTTTCTTTACAAACCACTATGAAGGGTTATTAGTATATACTTTCTCAAAGAAAACCTTTTTATGATTATGGATTATATCCAT
The DNA here is from genome assembly GCA_963277665.1 of Viscum album. NCBI lineage: Eukaryota > Viridiplantae > Streptophyta > Magnoliopsida > Santalales > Viscaceae > Viscum > Viscum album. The sequence continues at coordinate 1,655,720,665 of OY728126.1, read as the reverse complement.
AAATATTTCAATTTATGTTAAGTATTTTATAAGTATGGAATTATGTATTTTAATTCATAAAATAATCTAGTTTATTCCATTGTTTAGAAATGGCGCATAGTGGAAGGAATGGAAACCGTATCAATGAACGCACTCCGTGTAGGGATTGCCCTCCTGCTCAAGATAATTATTGTGGATCTGGAGATACAACTGGTGCTGATCAACTTATTACCATACTGGGACAACTCACTCGGGTTATGAATAATAACCTTACTCGTATGGAGCACCCTGATCCGCAATGTGGAGGATCAATGTTAGACCGCTTCATGAGGCAACAACCACCAACATTTAATGGGGGTACAAATCTGTTAGTAGCCGAGCAATGGATAAACTCCTTAGAGAAAATATTTCAGGCTATGGGGAGCAGTGAAAGGGAAAAAGTTATCATGACAGTTTACCACCTCACTGGAGATTCTGATCAATGGTGGTCATTGATTCAAAACATGAAGGGAGATGATGAAGTATCAAATATAGAATGGAGGGAGTTCAAAGATCTGTTTTTAGAAAACTACTTTTCTCGCGACCATCGAGCAGATATGGAATGGAAATTTCTGATTTTGAGGCAGAAGGAGGATGAGAATGTCGCAAAGTATGAGGCTAACTTTACAAGGTTAGCGAGGCATGCTGCCGATTATATATGTAACCCAAGGAGTAAGATTGATCGTTTCATTGATGGGTTAAAACCATTTCTCCGTCGAGCTTTAGTATCATAATCCTTCTCATCATATGAAGATATTGTCTGGTGTGCTATCAAGACAGAAAAGGAATTCTCTAAGTCTTATGACAACAAAGTAAAGCAAGAGAAGAAGAGAACGGGGGAACAAGAGACAGATAAAGGGAAAAAGGGAAAGAAGGATTTTCCATTATGTGATAATTGTGGGAAGAATCACCCTGGTACGTGCCTAAAAGGAATGGGAGTTTGTTATAAATGTGGAGAAAAGGGTCACCAGGCTCGTGATTGCAATGGAAAGAAAGAGGCTGTCAAAGTTGAATGCTACAATTGTAGGGAAATGGGGCATTATGCAAATGAATGTCCTAAGCATCAAGGAAAATTACCTCCGAAAAGGCCAATGGATCAAGGACAATCTTATGCTGTTACTACAGTTGAAGCAGAATAATTAATGTATTGGTGCTTTTGGAATCAAGGATTATATTCTGGTTATATGAATAATGTGATATATATAAATATAAGGATTGTACTGCAGTACTTGTTGGTTTCATTAAGTTTTTAATACGATTAGGGTAATTATATTTTTAGTATGTGACAATAAGAGAACCTTTACTTTGTTTGGGGAATCTGATAAATTGATTTTGGAATTTAGAGACCTTTTAGAGAAAGTATGGACATATGTATTTTGGATAACTATAAATGTTGGAATGGATAAAGTTGAACTTTGGATTGTATTGTTTAAGGTTAAAACATTTATGAAGATTATTTTTGGAATAGTATAGTACTATATTTTTAGGAAAAGGACAACCTGCAGGGTGGGGCATAACCCGTCGCGTCAGACAAAGCTGCAGGAATCGAACCCACAACCATAGTGTGACATGCCTTTATTTCCTACCACTAGCCTACAGGAAGTCCCTGGTTATTACAAAACAATTTTACTAATCTAAATGGTATGAGATGTCATTTGGAACCTTATAAAATTAGGATAAATATAATATTTTTGGGTTCTATTATCTTTTTGAGTGGAAGATGAGTTGAAGGTTGAAACTCTAATTTTCAAGCATAAATATATATATACCTATCTCTTATTCAATGAATAAATTAATTCTTAAACTTTAGTAAAGGGATATTAAAACAAAAAAATGTGTTATCCTAATACCATATGTGTTGTTGAACTGATGATATTTTAAATCAACATAGATTGAAGGCTTTGAGGCCCTTAATTTGACAGTTGATTGTGATTGATGACCTCAATCACTCCCTAGAAATATTTACATTTTCCCTCCAATTATATGTCTCTAATTGCCACCAATGTTCTCCTTATCAAGATCATAATTTGGTGGTGACTTTCTTATTTCCATTTCCCTCTTATTAAGGATAATTTTTATTAATATTATTTCCGATGTGGGTTTTCCACAAAGGTATTATCTCTTTTCAACCTTTTATTTTCAAATAAAAAATTTCAAATTGCGAGGACGCAATTTATTGAAGGAGGGGAGAATGTAACACCCTGAGCTTCCACGATACGCTTCTCATTCAATAATGCAATAGCTTGCATTGTACGCAACTTCGAGTTCTAAAACACCGTGACTAATCAATGTAGCCGTTATGAATAGTAATACCCACTTTTTAAAATTATAGAAATTTTATATTTCAAAATGGACTTCATTTTTTAATTCGTAATATCGAAATTATCCTATGTTGAATTTTTGGTATTTTTCTGAGAACTTCTAATTTTTTATGAATAGTGAAAAATACATAAAACAAATTTTTAATCATAATAATTTATTGTGATAAATTATACTATTTAGTGGTTTTAAGGTATAATTAGAATATATTTTTACCATTTTATCCAATGGTGTTCATTAGAATTAATTTAACATTGAAATTGGACATAAACAATTGCCAATCTTTTGATATAAATTGTTTCTTAAAAACACGCTATTTGTTGTGACAGAGAGAATTAATTATAAAATTAATTAATGCAACTTATATGTTTGTAATTTTTTAAAATAGAGATCATTTTTGAATTCGGAATATCAATTATATCTTAGGGTAAAATTTTGGCATTGTTCTGAAAAACATCAATTTTTGATGAATAGTGAAACCACTAAGTGGTAGTTAAATAACTGATTTTTCGTTTAAATGAAATATTACCACTTCTGTGATTTGATTTTCAAAAATCCGACATACATGGTTTTCATTAAGATGTAAAATGTGGTTTAATGAGATTAAAATAATTTTTTGGTGAATAGTAACTTTTAAGTTCTTAATCGTGATTAGAGGTAATTAGTGTAGTTTAAGGTAAAAACAATGTTTTAATAATATGATATGTGCTTGAAACTTGTCATAATCCTATTGGATGAGTCATGGACAACCAAGAAAACCCATGGGTCATCTTGGGGACCCCATGGGTCCACTTTGGTTGGATAATGACATTAATATATATTTATTTAATGTTAAAATTAAATTGACACAAACATGAGTTGTTTTACTAAAATAGTTTTTAAGTAGGGTTACACAAGTCCAAATTTTGGCTATAAATGTTCATTAGAAATCTAAAAAGATTTCCTACATCAAAGTATTTTTTTATAATTTTTAGACATTATAAAAATTAAATTATTTATGACATAATTATGATAAAATGATGACCTCATTATTTAACAATTTAAATAAAATGAGAAGATAATGCAAAATCCAAGGCTTACACTTGTCCAAAGCCTATTGGATGACGAGAGTTCGAACCCTTATCACCTTAGCCACGAATTATATAAGTTTGGGACCTTTAGAATCCGAAAATCTTTGTATAATAATGTAACATTTCAATCTTTCCAAAAGAGCCCCTCCTCTCCACTTATAAAAGGCCCCCACCTCTCCCACCTCATTTACACTTTCAAGCCATTTGGATCGGCCAACCTCTGCCCAAATACTCTCCCAACTTCCCCCTCTTACTCCTAGAAGCCTCACTTTGGGCAGAACTATTCCTAAGGAAGCCTTTGGCTCAAATCAAAAAGAGTTACCCGATTTTGAGGTAATGTCTTCTCTAATGTTGTTTTGTTTTATTTTTCTTCTCCAACCCCCTAAACTCTTTTTATTCATTTCTTTTGTAACAACACCAGTATCCTAAATATACTAGGATGTTGTTATAAGAAGGATTCGAGCTACAATTACACACACCTACATCAAATGGTTAAAGAACATACGGTTTCTGTGGATGGCAAATTTCTCCCTCACGAAATGATGATTGTTCAACACTCATATAACACTTTCAAAGGTGGCCATTAAGATGTCAATATATTTATATATGATATATAATGTGTTTATGTTTTACTTATGCTTCTGTATTTCTCATTTATGGCATACTTTATGATTTCCATTATGGGTAAAATGCGATAATTTCATTTTAGGAAGTGCGGACTACCGCCCCCTCAAAGTGATTTGAATCGGTAATGCCATATGTGGGATGTATAAAGGACGGAGTAAATGGTATTATACACTATATTATACTGGAATTATATTATACATTTATATCATTGTGATTTCGTTCCATTAAATATTAAATTGAAATGAAAGTAGCGTTAATGCGTACGTACGGCTTACCGTCTCCATGAATGGTGCATTTCATTTCTTACCTCTAAATGGTACGTAATATTATAAATGAATGAATATACTGGATATATAAGATATATATGAAATCTAAATCATGAATATAATTCTGGATATAATGGATATTCTACCACATAAACATCTTGTAATTATAAGAAGTTTATTGTTGACTCAAGTACCAAAGATCGACAAAACGACTGTTATTAACCTAAATAATTACATAATGTTCATATCATTGTAATAAGTGATATAAAAAGGATAATGAAATTGAAAATGGTTCTTAATAAGGTATATATTAACTCTAGTTTATTATTCATGAGGTTAAATAACGGTTGAGTCAAGTCAGACACGAGGTAAGGGTTTACTTCACAACCTCTTCATTATCCAAGGTTGTTTATACATAATTATCTACTGGGACCTCGTTATCATCCACATCCATGTTTCTTAAAAATGACTTTCAAAACATTTTTACTATTAAATGGAAAATGGGTTAAAGTCATTTATACCCTTATAAGTTTTTTAAAGGAATCTTACCGTTATCTTCTAAACAATGTACTTTTTGACTTTTTTGACAAATTTAAGGTAAGAATGTTTTTTTAACTTATACAGCGGGTGCGGCTATTTTCCGCCATTATTACTTCGTCGAAGCTTCCCTTACAAGCATATAATAATATTTTCAACGTATATGTATTATTTTATAATTATGGGACTTTTAAATGATTTCAAAAAAGAGAGATATTTCTCTCAAATAGATTTGATTTCTTCCATGTCAACATCCTTTGATGGGTTTTAAGTTTATTTGAAATTGATTTATGATAAAAAACTTCCATTGAGCATTTTGTGAAACATTTGACTGTGGATGTGTTATTTTTATACCATCCATAGTTTATGGAGAAACTGTTGAAATTTCGTATGCTAGTTTTAATACGAATATTTATGTTATGTTTAAACCTATTCATATGAGGAATGTATTGGACTTAATAAGTGACGGGTGGAGCCCGCTATAGCTCCTCGATGCATCGGTAGGTCTCATGAGACAACTAGATGTGGGATTGGCAGAGGCCCTTTCCCAATTTGATTTATGGTTTTGGCCGAGGCCTTAATCATTTTAGACGTCTTGGCCAAGGCTTTGACAAAATGTTTTAGAATGTCTGGCATTATACATTCCCTCATTATGAAAGTGGTTATTGATATTTCATGTGATTATTCGACCAGTAGAATATCCATGTGAAGAAGTGAATGGAATTATCTCATTTTAATTTTTCCATATTATGTTGATGTTCAAGTTTAAAAGGATTTTGTTTTAGTTATACATTGCCTTAAATTTTTTTGTTTATTTATGAAAGCTTCCACAATATTGTTATCCTTACTGAGCATCTGAGCTCACCCCTTTCAATGTTTTAATATTTTCCAGGATGTGAAGAAGTTTTTTATGAATGACCTACAGGGATTGTCAGAAGAGGATATGAGTGTGGTCTATGGAGACTTTGTTATTGTAGTTTTTTCACTTTAAGATGTAATGTAACGTTTATGAATGTATCTAGTGTTTCCAAGGCTACTAAACTAATCGGTCATTCGATACTTTATCTTTTGTGATCATGCCAATGTTACGAAGTAATGCACCGACTCTGGGTAGCTGGGGTCGGGGCGTTACAGAGAGATGTTATCTTGAGTTGTGTCTAAGACTAGGTTATGCCCATAGTGTGGTTGTGAGTTAATGTATATTCTATAATTTTTATATTTCTATAGGCTACTCCACCCTGTTAGTAAGGGAAACTAACACCCCAAGGATTTTGAGCCCTGGGGGGTGTTTTCACCAACATTTTGGTGGGATGATGAATGGCTGACTACCCCTTTTGACTCTGATCTCTTCTCTTGGTACATAATAGTGCCAATAGGCTCAATGGTTAGTTTTCCCCATATATGTGTGTAGAGGGTTGTAATGGCTTTTGGTTATTCACACACATATATTCCGGATATAGTATCCTATGGACTACTATAGGTGTAACGTGTGTAGGCTGTGATGGCTTGAGGATCCTTATTCGATGTATGGGATGTAATGGTTTGAGGTATAATACTCGACATATGATACACGTTATGCGAGCTTTGGTGCCTCCCAGAAACAACCTGGTTACTTTTGCTTATGAGGATGGTGTGGTGCTTCGCCCAGGTGTCTGCGGGGAAGCCTTTGTGGTGCACGTGGTTCAGATTATTGAGCTTAGCCCAGGTGTCTGCGGTCAAGCCTTTGGAGTGAGATACACAGGACATATATAATTGGGGCAAAGAGGGTAATCTTTGGGGAAGTAGTAGAGGGGTACCCTTGATATTCATTATCATATTCTATATTCATTTATGCGTTAATAGTGAGAGTAGCCATGGTGAGGTTGGAAACATAGTATACCTATTTAGATGATGAGTTAGTTTCACAAGATGTTCGATGTTCTTTATCATGCATTCATTACCTTTGAATTAGAGGCTTCAGGGAGGATTCTACTGAGTATACTTTTATACTAAACCAATGTATATATAAACATTTTTTCAGGTCACTTAGAGAAGGTTGGAGATCAAGCCGGTTTCTTTTAGAATGGGGTTGTAGGAACTGTTCGGGCTAATGGTTACAACTATTTTTACTTTTTGTTGGGTACTTGTCGTTTTCAATTTCAGTTATAGTCATTATGCATGACATTACATATGGGTACTTGGGTTTTCTTTTATACTTCAGTTCAGAGTTGGAGTTGGTTGGTATCTCTCTTATCTATCTCTTCTGCATGTATTCTCTTAGAGGGTAATGCCTCCCATTTGTGTGTTATTATACCCTCAGTGCTAGTCGCCAACCCGGGGCCTACTAGAGGTGGGACTCGGGGGTCATTATCTTCTTTCTCATATTGTCGGCCCATGAGGGGTACACTTTGTGGGGAGGGGGTCATGAAATAGTGGTATAAGAGGTCTGGTTGAGGGATAGGATGGAGTTTGGAGTTTGGCATAAGTGAGGTTACATGGGTTGGTAGGGAAACAGTGTCATACATGTTTGTAAAGTGAGGTAACCACTGGATACCGGCTGAGACATAGGCTTCTAAGGCACCCTATGATCAAATTTAAGGACCTTTATGTTTACAATGGCTACTAAATAAGGTGATACTGGTTGTAGGGTAGATACCTAGGAATGGATCATGGATCATTATTCTTTGTTCTTGTGTTTTAATGGGTAGACCATGTGATATGTTAACCTAAAATGAATGAAAGAAAACAATTAATTAATTAATGTTGAGTCTTCTGTATTCTAGGTATCAGATCTATAAGTGTTTATAATATTGCATGTATGGATCCAAGTCAATGTTCTCGTCAGGATCACATAGAAGATGTCCAGTATGCTGTTTCAGAAGATCACCACAGGGTAGAGGTTGATGATGAGGACACTTGGAGGAAGACACTCTGAGAGTTTCAGTGCTAGAGTCTGCAGAAGTACGAGGGCTCTGTTTCAGATGCAATCATGGAAGAATGGTTGGAGGAGGTTGAGATAGGCTTCAGTTTTATCCGTGCTTATAAGTAGCACTGAGTGTCCTTAGCTGTGATGATGTTGTGTGGAGAAGCATGGCATTTGCAGTTCTTGTTCCTCGTGGATTGTGAAGAGTCAGCGATCTCATTGGAGGAGTTCCAAGATATGTTTAGGGTCCAGTTCCTTTCCTCAACTGCGAAGGCTTCTAGTAGCTAGGATCTTCTTAGCCTTTGAGAGGGGATCTCTACTATTCGAGTTATTGGAATTCAATTCAAGAACCTTTTACGGTATTCTTCGGACCTGTTACGAGATGATGAGGTCACGATGAGGAATTTTGAGGAGGCTTTTCATCTAGAGATCCAGCACTAGGTCACCCCATTTATGCTGAAGACATATCTTGAGTTTCTTGCGAGGGAAGAGGTTGGTGAGAGGATTTTTGCTGGGACAGGATCATCACGAGAGAGGGATCATCATGAAACCTCATGAAACAAGGATGTGGTCCGGGGTTCCCAGTTTTCAGCGTGGAATAGTTTATGTTCAGCTGAGGGTAGGTCCGAGCCCTTCACATCATGTTTCTCCAATGGTGGCAATTCTCATTCATATGCCATGGAATCATACACTTTTTTTCTTATGGTGGTCGTGGCCATCAGAAGCGAGAGTTCCCGACCATTCATTGGTGTCATTGTGCACCGGGTGCTACGATTCAGGTTCCTTCCTTGAGGCACTTCTAGTTGAGGCAACAGCAGCCAGTTGCACCATCTTTAGATCAGCAGAGGGTAGATGGTGCAGTCATAGGACCACCCCATGATGCTCCCTGTCCTCAGACAATAGGGTGCGACCATGGTGGTGGTCGTCATCAAGGTCATAGAGGTCGTTGGAGGAGGTCGTGCTCTGCTTCATGCCCTCGCGTTTCCATCACCAGATGAGCCATATGTCGTTCGAGGTACCCATTGCTTGTTTTATACCTTGGTGTATGCCATGTTTGACTCAGGAGAGACACACTCCTTCATATCACCTACCCTTTTCTATGATTTGGGACTTGAGGTGGAGAGGCTTCTAGGGCCTTTGGCATTGACTACGCAAGTTGGAGGTTGAGCAAGATTGTTTGATGTATGTAGAGACTGTGAACTATTGTTGGGGAAACACCGCTCATGGGGATATTTCCTACATTTACGAATACAACCATACGATTTCATCCTCGTCATGGATTGGTTGTATTTGGTGCATGCTATTGTGGATTGCTTCTGGAAGAAGGTCGTTTTACTTAGTGGGGATGGAGAATAGGTGGTGTTTGCTGGTGGGCGAGATCCTCGTATGGGACATAGGTCTGTTCCATACTTATCTTCCTGGATGGCCGAGATGATGATGGGTTCGTCAGAGGTTCAACATTTGGCATTTCCTCAGGTCGTAGAGGAGTATCCTGGTGTTTTTCTAGAAGTGGTTGTAGCTTTACCCCCTCGATGAGAGATCAAGTTTGGGATCGAGCTACAGCTGGGAGCGTCTCCTATATCTATGTCTCCATATAGGATGTCCCCTTTTGATTTGTTATAGCTACGTATACAGCTTGATGGTCTATTGTAGTGAGGTTTTTTCGGCTGAGTGTGTCACCGTGGGGTGCACCGGTTTTATTCTTGAAGAAGGCCGACATCAGTTTGCAGATGTGTGTCGATTATCATCTCTTTAACAAAGTGGAAATGAAGAATTGTTATCCTCTTTCAATGATCAATGACTTATTCGATCAACTAAAGGGTGAATGTTGGTGATCAAAGATTGTATTACATTCATGATATTGTCAGATGTGTGTGGAGGACAAGTATATCCCGAAGACTGCTTTCTGTTGTGGTGATGGGCATTATGAGTTCGTTGTAATACCATTTGGCGTAACGAATTCTCCATCTGTGTTCATGGGATTGATTAATGATGTGTTTCGTGAATTCCAGTACATGTTTTTGGTAGTTTTCAGCGACGACATCCTTGTGTACTCCACATCTAAAGAGGAGCATTCATAGCATATATGATCCATTTTGAAAGTTCTTCACCAATATCTGTTATTCGAGAAGTTGTCGAAGTGTGAGTTTTCGGCTAGAGAATTCTGTTTCATGGGGCATGTTGTGTCCCAACAGATATTAGTTGTGGATCCATAAATGATTGAGGAAGTTGTGTCATGGGCATCCCCCAAGCAAGTTTCAGAGGTGCGAAGTTTCCTTGGTCACGCAGGCTACTACAGGAGCTTCGTAGAAAATTTCTCAGGAGTTGCGACTCCTCTAACAGCATTAACTAGGAAATATCAGGCATTCATATGGACTTATCAGTGTCAGGAAGCTTTGGATTATATAAAGGAGAATTTAGTATGTGCTATAGTCCTTTTTCTCCCAGTTGTGGGAGTTCAGTTTGATGTTTTTTGCGATGATTCACATCTAGGTTTAGGCTGCATTCTCATGCAGCAGAGGTCAGTTATTTCTTATGGGTCTCATAAGTTGCGTCCCCATGAATGCAACTATTCTACCCATGATCTTGAGTTGGTAGTTGTGGTGTTTTCTTTGATGTTGTAGAGACATTACCTCATTGGAGAGCGCTTCGTGGTTTTCACCGATCATAAGAGTTTGATGTATGTTTTCTCCCAGTGTGACTTAATCTCACGAAAACGTCGGTGGATGGATTTATTACAGGAATATGAGTTCTAAATATTGTATTCACCTAGAAAATCGAATGTTGTGGCTGATGAGCTTAGAAGAAAGTCACATAGTGATGCTGTGCATGAATCAGGTGATTCCTGGAGAGTAATAGAAGAACATTCAACATTGCATCTTGATATGGAAGAAGTCGTAGGTTGAGTTTGTCTTTTCCAGATGATGGTGCTTCCATCGCTAATGTAGATGGTGGGAGATTCCTATTTGTTTGATCTAGAGGTGGATGTCTGGAGAGAAAAATTTGTTTGTGGTGAGTCCCCTGATGGTTGGACTGAGGATGAACAACACCGAGTGTTTTATCATGGAAGGCCTTTTTTCCATTTTTCGAATTGCAAGACGGTTCTCATAGAGTTCCATAGTTCACATTTAGTGGTACATCCTGGCGTGAAAAAAGATGTACCGATCTTGGAGGATCCAGTTTTGGTGGCCAAGGTTGAAGTGTGCGGTTGCAGATTTTTTGTCTCAATGTTTAGTCTTACAGAAGGTGAACGCCGAACACCATGTTCCTAGTGGTATTCTCTAGACATTACAGATTCCTCAGTGGATGTGGGAGGACATATCAATGGACTTCTTTACTAGATAACCTGATGCTCCGAGGGGATATTATTTTATTTGGGTGGTAGTGGATCGTTTAATAAAATCGTCCCACTTTATAGCAATCAAGGAGTCAAGCTCAGTGGATGTTTTGTCGAGGCAGTATCTGGAGGCGGTGTTGAAACTTCATGGAGTCCCTACAACGATCATTTCGGATCGGGATCCTCGCTTTACCTCTAGGGTGTGGAGGGGTCTCCAACATGACTTTCATTCCCAGTTATTCCATAGCACTTTTTTCAACCTCAAATGGAAGGCCAAATAGAGCGAACTATCCAGAATCTTGAATAAATGTTACGCTCTTGTGTTCTTGATTTTGGAGGCTCATGGATGAGGCAATTACCCTAGGTGGATTTTTCTTACAATAATAGTTTTCACTCCACCATCGGTAGGGCACTGTTTAAAGACTTGTATGGACGACATTTCTTCTTTTTGATGTGATGGACTTGGGTCGGAGAGTCAGCAATTCTCGGCCTGAAACTAGTGCAAAATACAACAGAGATGGTTCAGGTGATTCGTGAGAGGATGAAGAAAGTGCAAGATCATCAGAAATCCAATGCCGATCAAATAAGGAGACCCTTAGAGTTTAGTGTTGGGGATCATGTGTTTCTGAAGGTGACTCCCTGTTGTGGACAGTGAAGGTTTGGTCATGGGAGTAATCTTTCTCCCTAGTTTTTTGGGCCATTCGAGGTGTTATCTTGTGTTGGGGATGTGGCGTATTGAGTAGCACTTCCCCTGCAGATGAGTCATGTACATGATGTTTTTCATGTATCACAACTCTGACATTATCTTCATGATGACTCTCACATCATCAATTGGAGAGACATAAATGTTGATGGTGATGAAACCTTTGTGGAGCGACCTGTGGAGATCCAAGACCGCAAGGAGAAGGTTTTTGTGCAGTTGTTCTATCCCTTTAGTTTGTGTCTTGTGGAAACACGGTGGCTTGGAGGAGAGTACCTGGGAACGTGAGTCACAAATTCATGTCTAGTACCCAGAGTTGTTTTATGATTGTCTCTTTTTGTGTATCGTTGTAACTTTTGTGGTTATGAAACATTCATGTTTATGATATGGCTCAGTTTGTTTCTTTGGTGGATTGCTCTCTTTTGGGAGGTATCTCGAGGAGTGTTTGTTCAATTACTGTTTCATTTTCACATTATGTGGGTTTTGGATTCTCAAGGATGAGAATGATTTTAAAGGTATCTGATGTAATGGCTCGGACCTCTCCGGTCTATTCCTTTGTGGAAATTTGGGGTTAGAGGTGTTCTGGAAGGTTAAGGTGGATTGGGGTGTGTTTGGGTGGAATTTTAAGGAATGTTAAGTGTAATAGATTTCACATGGTTGGCGCACAATTTTCCTAAACTGTGCGGAGAAACCATGCAAGGATGGTCTTGGAGGAAGTGGCTAACGAATGCTTAGCAAATAGTTTGTCTATCCATGAAGACTAACCGTGCGAGAAGTGTTTGACGATGCATAATCTGACACACGATTAGCACACGATTTATTTATCCGGGCGTACTAACCATGCGAGCACTTAAAATTAGATCCTAAAATTGTGGACCTAACTCATTTTTCCGTTAATCACCTTGTTTAAGCCCCTATGTGGCCATAACTCAGGATTAATCTCCCTTAATGGTTAGAAATCCTCTCCCAAGCGTTTTAGAGGTGATCTGAAGGATTCTCTTTGCGAATCAAAGTTGTTTTCATGAGGTATGTGATCGTTATTTGTTGGTTTCTTGGATCTACTAAGATCTACTCCTCCCCTTATCTTGGTTTCTTAGATATATGCCCGTTAAGGGGAGATCTATGTGTCTGGATTCCATATATTATGAGCTTTGGTATTGATCTTTCTAGGAGGATAGTTCTAAGGCAGGGTTTTGGAGAATCGACCCAGGTTCCTTGATAATTCCTCAGCCATTTTAGTTTTCATAAAAAACTATTGAGGTTGGAGATTCGTGGCTTCTCTAATTGTTTATGTGCAATCGTAGAGTAAGCATGATTTATCCCTTTTGGATCACAAGGAAATTGACCTTATTAAATTCTATTACCAGATTAAAATAATCGGTTTGATCGCATCTTTTTGCTTTGTACTGTGATAACGGTTTGCCTCTTGATTTGCTAGATAGTGTGATATCTATGTCTTGCTTGTTAGCATGTGGTTCTTGATTAAATTGATAAAGAATTTAAAACTGGAATTAATTGATAATTAATTAGTTAAAGATAAATTGGAATTTAAAATAATCTGGTTGTTATTTTTGTGGTTGTTGTTTCCCTTTGATGTTAATAAAATTGATGTCGATGTACATGTTTAATTCAGTTGGTTGGTAAACCTAAAATCTATTGGTACTTGTTGTTTGAAGGCTAGATTCCTTGTAAAATGGCCAAGAGCCCAATTTTATGTGATGTTTTTTTCATGTTGTTTGTGCTATAATGTGACCCGGGATGGGTGTTGGGATATGTGGAGGCATAGAGGCCTTTTAGGTTATAGCTACGGATGATGACTAGAGTGGCGCGATGAATCAGTTTATGCATGTGGGTGTCGGGAGGACACCAGGGATGATGAAAAGAGATGGATGTGGTTGTTGGATGCTTGTAGATTATTTGGTTGATTATTTGCTTTACTTTTCCCCACTACTCATGGTAGATGGCCTTTCTTACCCTACATCAGAAAGTGGTGAATACATGAGGGGTATGCCATGTGCTTTCCATTTTTATCCTCTCAAGGGAGAATGGGTCTACGCTCTTCCTATAGGTGGAAAACATTCGACAGGTAGTACGTCTACTCACCATGTTAATCCCCCATGTATTTAGTAGCCTAGGATGATTTTCTAGAATTCTTGGGAATATGGGAATGTAATTCTGTAATGAATATTTGAATTAATGATGTTAACCAATGGGGATGGAGTTTATTGAAACATAATGATGAGGTTGAGAACATTTGAATGGATAGTGGAATTTTTTTGGATGGGGTGATAATAGAATTTAATGTGGAATTGTTCATGGTTAATTAATGGTGGAATGATTAATTAACGTATAGTGGAATTGATTAAAATGGAAAAAAGTAATCTAATAAAGACTTTAAATGGTTGTGTTCTTATAGTACACCTAGTTATAGATGTTGAAGCCCGGAGTTCGTGAAATGTTAGCTGCAGTTGTGTCTAAGACTAGGTTATGCCCATAGTGTGGTTGTGAGTTATAGTATATTCTATACTTTTGTGTTACGATATGCTACTCCACCCTATTATTAAGGGAAACTGACACCCCATGGATTCTGAGCCTTGGGGGGTGTTTTCCCTAACATTTTGGTGGGAGGATGAATGGCTGACTTCCCCCTTTGACCCGCTCTCTTCTCTTGGTAGATACTAGTGCCATTAGGCATAGTGGTTAGTTTTCCTCATATATGTGTGTAGAGGGCTGTAATGGATTGTGGTTATTCACAGACATATATTCTGGATATAGTATCCTATGGAATATTATAGGTCAAACGTGTATAGGCTGTTATGGCTTGAGGATCCTTACTCGATGTATGTGCTGTAATGGCTTGAGGTATAATACCTGACACATGATACATGTTATGCGAGATGTGGTGGCTCCCGAAAAGTACCCGGTTACTTTTGGTTATGAGGATGGTGTGGTGCTTTGCCCAGGTGTCTGTGGGAACACCTTTTTGGTGAACATGGTGTAGATTGTGAAGCTTAGCCCAAGTGTCTGCGAGCTAGCGTTTGGAGAGAGATGCACAAGACACATGTCATTGGGGAAAAGCGGAAAACCAGTGGGGAAGTAGTAGCATGGTACCCTTGATATTCTTTATTATATTCTATATTCTTTTATGTGTTTCTCAGTGAGTGTAGCCATGGTGAGGTTGAGAACATAGTATACCTATTTTGGTGATTAGTTAGTTTCACTTGTTGTTAACTGTGCTTTATCATGCTTTCTTTACCTTTGCACAAGAGGCTTCGAGGAGGAATCTACTGAGTATATTGTTATACACACCCAGGGTATATATAAACTATTTTGTAGGTCACGTGGTGCAGGATAGAGGTCAACCTAGTTTCTACTAGATTGGGGTTGTAGGAGCTGTTCTGGCTTGTGGTTGCAGCTGTTTTTTCTTCCTTTTGGGTACTTGCAGTTTTCCCATTCAGTTTTATTCCTTTTTCATGAAATTACATATGTTTACTTGGGTTTTATTTTATACATCAATTAGGATTTGGAGTTTTTGGTGTCTATATTATATCTCTCTTCCGCATGTGTTCTCTTAGAGGTTAATGCCTCACATTTTTCTTTTACTATACCCTCAGTTCTAGTCTCTAACCCGGGGCCTTCTGGAGGCGGGACTCGGGTGGTTATTATCTCCCTTCTCATATTTCTGTCCCAGAAGGGGTAAATGTTGTGGGGAGGGGGTCATGACAATACAAAACATTTATATTGTTTTGAAGGTTGTGTGATATTCTTGACTGAGGATGTGTTATTTCATACCATTCATGGTTTAAGGATAAAGTATTGACATCTCATATGCTAGTTTTAATATGAATGTTTATGGTATGTTTAAACCTTTTCATATAGAGACTGAATTTGACATAGTAAGTGACGGGTGGAGCCTACTATTTATCCTCGATGCATCTGTATGTCTAATGAGAAAAACTAGTGTATTGGCACAAGTCCTTGAAAATATCATATTTGTATTCTTGGCACAAGTCTTTGACTATGTGGTCATTAAAGTCTGGCATTATGTATTCCATCATTTTGAAAGATTGGCATTATGCATTCCATATTTTTGAAAGTGTCTATTGATATTTCATGTTATTATTCAACTAGTAGAATATCAATGAGAGCATGAAAATGGAATTATTTTCATTTATAAATTCCATATTATGAAGAGGTTTATGTTGAAAATGCATTTGTTTTAGTTTTATACATTGCCTTAACTATTTATTCGTATTCATGAATGTTTCCTCTATATTGTTATCCTTACTGCGTATTTGAGCTCACCCCTTACTTTTGTTGTATTTTCATAGGATCCCAAGAAGTGTTTTATGTTTGAAATACAGGGTTAAGCTATGGTAACAATGGAATCATAAAAGGTTTTTTTGTTTTATGTTAGAAAGTGAAATGTAATGTTCATAAATGTAATCTATTTTCCAAGACTGCTAAACTTATCAGTCATTCGGTTCATGATTCTTTGTAATCATGCAAATGTATTAACATAATGAATTTACGATATAAATCTAGATTCGGGGTATTAGAAGATGTTAGATGTGAGGTTTTCCATAGCCCACAAAAATTGGGTATATGGGAGTTCAGCACATTCCTGTAATAAGAGGAAAACGGCAGGAAATTCTAAGATTGAAAGAAGATGGTACACAAGAGTTCATAATAATCCCAAAGAATGTAATTAGGAGATTATCTAAATAATAAAATGTTATGAATTTTTTAATAGGTATTCATGATATAATATTTTCTAATATTACATGTATTGCACAAATTTCTTGTCTTATGCCATCGATATATTGTGGTAGGTCATTTTCATTGGATATCTTGTGATTCATGTCCAATAAACTACCAATAATTATTCCAAGATAAGTGATTATGATATTATATTTTCAGGGTATGCTACTAATATTTTATGGTCATGTTATCATGCACATATGCTCATTTAATTCTTAACTATCTACCTTGTTATCCCTTCATGTGCATCTGAGAACACCCTTTTTGATGTATTCATTCACCAGGTAGTAAAGAAATATTAATGTATGAGTACTAAAGGAGAATATCATTACATGTGATTTTGAAGATCACTCATAAAATCTATAATATTGTGTTCAAATATTGTAAATGAAAAAAACAATTATGGTCTCTAGGTTCATGTCCATATATTGTAGAGTATATACATCCAAAAAGATTGAATATTGATTTATGAGAAGTTAATATCAATATAGTAGGTATCATATGAAATATTTAGTTGACTATTGAAAAATATAGTTTGATAAAAAAAATTAAATTCTGACTGATATTTATAAGGATATTTTTAAAGATTTTTATAAGAAGATAACTAAGTGTGACTCAACGTTTATGAAAATTAATAGAATCTTGTTAATGTTTCAATGGATTGAAATGAATGAAATTACAGCAATGTATTGAATATATAATTGTATGTTTATGTATCCCAAATTTCCATTGGGGATAATATATTGAAAAAACCAAATTGATATCGACTAGATCAAAAAATATTTCCTAAAAATGGGCCTTACTACAAACCTAGTTTTACACTCCGGATGTTTATGCATTGTAAATTAAAATTTAATTTAAAAACCATGAGGAAATAATTACATAGATAATGTCTATGACTAACCATGGATAAAACTAAGGTGTCATATATTAAAGATAAAGTGACATTATTTATACATCCTATAAGATTTTTTAATGATTATTTGGTTCCAAAAAATGATTACTAGTGGTCACAAAATAATTTTGGTTTTAGTCGATAAATGGTACCTGAAGGAACTATGTCAATTTTTAGTGTGGTGGATAGTGACTGATTTTCCTCTTAAGAAAAAAAATTATATGAGAGTCGGATTGAAAAGTAATTTTTATTTTATAATAAAAAACTATCATGTTATATATATTGTTTATATTCAACATAATAAAAATAGGAAACAATGGTATGATGAGTCCATCATGAGGTAACAGCCATCATAATTTAGTGGTTTCAATTACCCTCTAATTTTTTAAAAATAGATAACTACCACTAAAAATATATTTTCATTTTATGAGTGTTCATAGAATTATCAAGTAATGTTTTTGATTTCTATAATATATAATTTAAAACATATTTTTGGTAGAATCTTATTATTACTATGTGGGAATAACAAAAATTGAATATATGAAATTGGATGACATTATGAAGATATTTTTTATTATGTTCTTCGCTCTTATTTGATGAAAAAGTATAATGAATCTATTCATTTTAATTAAAAACGAGGATAAATATATTGTAAAAAACCTAAATTTTCAAGACATTAAATGATTTATTTTGTTCTATTCATATACCCTAAATGGAAAAATGATTGGATCATTGATGATCATAAACCGATTCATTGAAATGAATTATTTATGATAGTGTTAAGTGGATACAATAAACTAATTTGATGTGAAATTATGGATGAAAGTGGAATAGGATACCCCCAGTATTCCATTGGATTTGATAAGAAAAGAGTGATCTGGTCCCACGAAAAACTAAATGGTTAAATGATATTCAAGTAACATATATGCTATAAAATTTAGAATAATCACTCAAGAAAATACCTAAAAGGGATAAGAGGTTGATAAAAATGTGGAATGAATGTTAATGGGGTTTTTTAATTCCAATTTTAATGGAAAAAATTTGATAATGATGAGAATTATTCACATTTACCGCTACCATAAATAATTGTTTTAGTTTATTTTAGATTGAGAGTTATGAAAATATGTTCCAATATATGTTGAATAATATGGATGAAAGCACAAAAATAACTAGGGATAGTTGAAAAATATAAATTTTATTCTCTCGTAATGGAATGAGTGACCCATTATATTTTGGGAATACATGTCCATCGATCCTTATTTCATAATTTTATTTATAATATATTATAAATTAGCTTATTAAAAATAATATTGTTCAACCATTAGTGATATTTAATATCATTGCCTACGTGGATTGTGGAAAAATTAAAATCACAGATTCTATCGATATAAGGATGAGAAAAAGCATCTAATGAAAATGTTTTTAATAATATAAGATATTATATAATTAATTAAGTAGGATGTATTTATTTGATATGGGTTAATTGTGATTCAAGTTATTATCATATTTCAAGATAATACATTGTGAAGGTATTTTAATTTTTGATATGCAGAAATCAAGATTGATTTTTTAATTTTTGGATGATTAACGTAATATTGATTTTGAGAAATTTATTAGCCTTTTTAAATTTTTTTAAATATAATGTGTCTAAAGGGGACATGTTTTTTAAAATTATTATATTGAACATTAGTTGAAGTTATAGAGCTTAATTGTTTACTTCAAAATATGAATATTTCTATATATTGAATAACCTAATTTATCCACTGTTTTCGAATGGTAACTAAATTTAGATGAAATTAATTATCATTATATTTAAATATATAATAATCCATTTTTGATTATCACATAATCTATTCTACTATAATTATTAGATTTACTGATGATATTATAAATTAATAAGGAAAAATTAATCGAACAATTTTTTTATTTTGAAAAGGACTAAAATAAATTAACTGTATCTTTTTGTGATAATTATTCAACATTAAATAAATGCTAGGTATATATTATTCTTATATTATCATCATTTTTTATAATAACAATTATCATCTTCAATACAATTTTTTTAGTATCTTTTATCATTAATATTTTCATAACCATGTTTTCTATCAGTACCAATCGGCATTTGGGAATTAATTTGCTCTTAAATATCTGCTTTCAATTGACACATATTTTCTCATATGCAGAAACCTATATATGTGTTATGATGGGTAAATATTAGGTTTTGAAATTTAATTTATAAAGGAATTTTTGATTATTCATTTTTAGGATGTGTATTTCTGAGAAAGAAACTTTAATATAAAATTCCTTAAATTACACAGAAGATATTTAAGATGGAAAAAAATTTAAAGGTGAAAATGTAACAACATAGTTTTTTACAGGTTTTTTAAAGTACATAAATTTCCTTAATGGATTTCATTGCATGCTTCACCATGTTAGGCTTGAATTGTATCCTATTAAAATATTATATTTCACTATACACAATATTGAGACTATCATCTATAATACACAACAATATGTAGTTTTGTGTAACACATAATATTGATTTCATTTGATATCATAAGTTTCATGCAAGGCTGAGTATTAAAATACTAAAAAATACTATTAATATTATCCTGTAATATGATAGTTATGAATTATCCATTAGAAAGGAAGGTGTGGAAATGATTAACTAAATCAGGAAAATATTTTTTCCACAGAGGCCTATATAATAACTTTCTTATCAATTAATTATAAATTAATGTATGAACTATTTTAAAATAATGAAGTTCCCTTTCTTGAAAACCATTGTTCTATTTAGATAAATGTTATATATATAAACTAAGAAAATAAATTTTCATGAATCATTTTAATTAAATTAATATAATATAAATTTAATAATCTATATAATTTTTATATAATTTTTTTCTAGAGAATAAATATGATAAAACTATAATTTTACGGATTGCTGAGTTATATTTCTAAAAGGATCGTTTACAAAAATTTATTGATGTACCTGTTTTAAGACTAAATTATGACACATTTATAAATTTCAATTGAATGATGGAAAATAATTTTATAAATTCTAATTTCAAAATTATCATCAGGTGAAGTCAATATTTTTCAACGACGTTTCAATTTTAATGAATACTAAAAAATAATAAATTTTAATAGAATTTTTATCTAAATAATTTAGAATGGTAAATTATATTTTAAATAATTTTACTAAAATATTATATCTATTATAACTCAATAAATGATTTTTATTATTTTATTAATTTTATATATAATTTAGATGTATAAACATAGTAAAATTTTGAACACTTTCACCTTAAAAATCCAATATTTTGTCTCATCAACGAGATTAAATTTGAAACATTTTTTAACATTTAGAATTAAATTTAGAAAAATGTTTTTAATATCTTTAATACTAATAATAATTTATAATTTCAGAAAATTAATACATTATTTTTCTACCAAAGTGATTATTTAAATTACTTAAAATCAATTATAGCGATAAATTGAAAAATGAGTTTACCAATGGACTAACCTTTAATCATATCGTTCAAAATAAACTATAGAATTCTAAAAAATAAATTTAATCGATGTAATTATTCTATAAAACATCAATGATTGAATTTTTTCCATTATAGGTTGTAAGGACCCATAAAATTCAAGGGAAATTTTTTCTTAATTTTCTTTGGGATTTTACAAGAACGCATTTTCTAACGGCACCTAATTATGAGGCCTGGTGAGCCTAGAAGCATTTTCTGATGTATAGCTCGGGTACGTTGAGTGAATGAACGAGCGGGTTTTCCCAACTTCTTAACAGGTGCTCAGAATCGAATTCTGAGGGCACCAATGGAATCGCAGGGCCGGTAATTTCTTAGGAACACTTTTTCTGGAGTTGCGTTTGCTCGGGTGTGGTACTTAATTTTTTTTGGATTAAGTAAAAGAATAAAATAAAATGGTGCAACCAATTTTATTTTATTTAAAGTAGTTTAACCTATGTAAGTGGATGGAGTGGGGCCCACTATATCCTACTCCACTAGGTAGGATATTTTGTTGGGTGGGGCCCACACGAGCCCCACCTATTCACTTCCTCAACCCCCCCTCTTTTAATTATTTAATGCACCCACACCCCACTTAATAATGAAAGTCAACTCTTGCATTTAACTAAATATTAAACGCCCCTTTAATTGGGTGGTTTAAACTTCTCAATTATTTCAATTAATTGAATGTTTCAATTTTGAATTTCTAAACGTTTGGCATGATTAATAAAATAAGGCTACACTTATATTATTAGTGTTGTTTTGGTTGTGCGGGAGGATTTTGGAGAGAATTTTCTATATGTCTTGAAGTTCTTCTTCCTCGACGAAGAACGCGAAGAACGCCAACCCTTCGACGAGGGGAGTTCATCGTCCCGTCTAATCCCCTCTCGCAGCCGGTGAGAGACGCCATTCCTCGTAGATCGACGACGCGACGTCGATGAATCTTTCCTCCGCGACGCGACGATCCTCATTTCGCGACGCCTTCTTCCACGACGTTCAATTCCGCGACGAAGCTTCTTTCAAATTTTTCTTCGAGGTAGGGGCTTTTTTCTTTTTTTTTCGTGATTACATTCATCGTTGATTATTGTATTTATTTGAGCCGCCTGATATCACAATAACGAGAGGAGGTCGGACCGCATGAACACTGCCGACACTCCTCCCCCCCTTGATTGTTGATTTGTTTGTGGCATGAGCAAGGTAGCGCGGTGCCGATGCACCGCGCAGGAAATAATAAAGACTGGTCGGAGAAGCGCGGCACTGTCGCGCATGCCGTTGAAGACAAAGAAAACCGTGGAACCATCGCGCCACGACGGAGAACCTCGAAGAGGCTGCGGCCGGAGCAAGGCCCCAGTGGAAGGGTGTAGCGCGTCGCGCCGCGCAGGTCGAACCATGGTCGCGGCCTTTGGCCATGGCGGAGCAGGAAGCAGCGGCCGGCTTCCGGCCGCCAGTGCTGGAGCAGGAAGGCGGGACCCCGGCCATCTCGAGGCAGCAGTAACTAGATCCCGAGAAGGTCGGGGGTCATAACTCTCAGCTGGCCAATGAAGCGGCCCCCTACATGGGGGTCGCAGTTAAAAAACGGGGGGGGGGGGGGGGCATTGAGCCCCCCCTCCGCTCGGTCGTTTCGGCTGAGCTGCCTAGCCACGCCGGCTAGGCCAAGCTTACCAGGCTAGGCCGCCTAGGCCTGGGCGGGCTAGGGCGCGGCCCGGACCCGGACCCGGGTCAGGTTGAACTAGTTCGTGGCGACCCAGGGGGTATCGGGCCGGGTCAGACCGGGCCCGAACCCCCCATTTCCGGGCCTCTTTCGGTCATTTTCCCATAATGTGGGCTGTAGACCACTGATTGATGCACCATAATCTACGATGTGTTCCTTGGATCGAGACGGTCGTTTCGGTATATTACAGTCAATGTTTCGGAGAACTTTGGAGTACGGCCGGATTCGTTCGAACACAAAACCAACCGGGCCCTCGGAGCAGAAACTCTTATAACTTGAGCTTCGGACGTCCGATTGACATGTCGTCGACTATTTTGGATTCCTCTTAGTGAGACAGGACTTTTGGCTTACTCCACTCGAGGTTTGGACGCAGTTGGAGTGCGGCCGTGTTGGTTTTTACTTAAAAACCAACCGGGCCTCTGGAAGGAAAAAGCTAATAACTCTCAGACCGGGCGTCCGATTGACGCGTCATCTGTCGCTTTGTGTTCCTTTTGACGAGACTGAATAATAGGATACATCAACCCTGGACTACGTGTCAATTTATGTATCGACCTCTTGGCTGGTGGAGTGGACCCTCCCAGAAAAAGCGTGCTTTGTGCGGAAACCTAGAGTTGGCTGCGTCTAGGACGACGATGACTTTCATACAGAAATCCTCTGTGGGTTCGGTGGTGACGATTACGGTACTTTCAATCTCTATGAAACCCTAGAGCTGGATGAGACTTGATGTCTGATAATCGATCGACTCGGTGTGTTTTAGATAGCCCAGTGCGGAGCGCTTGGTTGTAGTGGCAGACCCACGGTAGAGGAGCGCTTGGTTGTAGTGGCAGACCTGTGGTAATCGACAGAAGGAGTACCTATGGAGGCTATGAGGGGGAGCGCTTGGTTGTAGCGGCAGACCCATGGCGGAGGAGCGCTTGGTTGGAGAGGCAGACCCACGGTACTCAACTGAAGATGTACATCTAGAGGCTATGAGGGGGAGCGCTTGGTTGTAGCGGTAGACCCATGGTGGGAAGCGCTTGGTTGTAGCAGCAGGTCCACAGTACTTGACAGGTGGATTACTACAGTAGTCCAAGGTTAATTGGAAGCGCTTGGTTGTAGCAGCAGGCCCAATTTACTCAAAAAGGAGGAGTTTCCCCAACAGCTATGGTTTCGACATCATGATTAAATCCTGGTTTGAGATGAGTCTTGACTATCTATCCTTATCTTCGATAAGATTGACTTGATATCATGTGTGGATTACGTTATGCTTTCCTATGTGGATTGGGTTGTGTTTTCTTATGTGGAATAAGATGTACTTGAGCTCGGATGTTCGAGCTGAATGAGAATTGTTGAGTTAGGTATATGTATGGGCATATACCTAAGTAGTGTTTGATGTTACTTCGTGATTGTATATTTCCTTTGTCGATTACCCTTTGTGGATTCTGGGAGACCTTCGGGGGTCTCGGGGTCCCTAATGAATAGCGTATACTCACCCCTGCATGGGCTATGCCCGCACTACGTTGTGTTTGTTGCAGATGACGAACAACGCTGATCGTGGTTGAGGCTTGCGGAGCAGGTCGGTACCTGGAGGTGGACCACTGGGTGGGACATAATCGGAGTAGACGGCTGAACAACAGGAGCTGTGGAGGCTACCTGTACCCACCCTTCGGGTGGGTCTTCTAGTGGATGACTTGACGTTCCCACTTTACTTTTTAGTTGTTGTACTCCCTTTTTCAGTTGTACTTTACTTTCAGTTTGGGTTTGTATTCTGGCTCACTTACTTTTCCGCACATACTTTATACCCAGTTTACATAGTATTTACTTCTTCTTGCATGCCATGTGGTGTTTTTTTACTATACAAAGTCAATGCCTTCCCTTTTTACCAGGAATTATGCCTTGGTGCTAGACGCCAGCCCCTGGCCTATGGAAGGTGGGCTTAGGGTAGTCATGGCACGGGCCCTGAGGACGGGTCGTGACAAATTGGTGTCAAAGGAGTTCGGTTCTACCACAGAACTCAAGACTCTGATCTTTCCTATATGTGAAGCAATAGTGTTAAGGGTATTGGGTGTGGTTATCAGTCCAGGGAGTCCGGTGTTGGTGCGGCGGCCGACGTATCCATACACCAAGACCCTGACTTCTGATTTCTGACTTAGTGCATGAAAACATTGATTGCATGTTTGTTTCATGTTTTCATTGTGATTACTTTGTGTCAGCTCACCAGGTATACTGTTTTGACCGTGGATCACCTGCCTCTTTTTAGGATGGGCCCACGATGGCAGCCAGCTAGGGTTCTGAGCGTTGTAAGAGATGATAACCCACCGAGCGATGAGGCCTCGGTGCATGGCCCTTTTACAGTAGAGGCACCGACGGTACCTCTACCCGCCGAGCCACCGATTCTACCATCCCCAGCCGCTAATAGTGCATGTTGCCTTAGTGAGCTGCACGAGTTTTAGCATCATAGACCGCCTAGTTTCGGCGGGGAGACGTACCCTCAGGAAGTCGAGGATTGGATGGAGGCATTTTTGAGAGTTTTCAGGTTAGTGGGGACACCGGCTGACCTCATGGTCATCCTCGCAGCGAGCCTCCTGCACGCGGCAACAGGCAGATGGTGGAGCTTGATGCTCCAGGTGCACGACGAGGCATCACTCCTCTGGACGGACTTTGACATCCTCTTCCTCTCAGGGTTCATCCCAGCCACCATCCGTGCGGTGCATATCCAAGAGCTTCTACAGTTGTGGTATGGAATCATGACGGTTGCCCAGTACTCGACGATATTTACCAATCTCTCGCGCTTTTCCACAGACATGGTGTAGGACCCATTCTTCAGGGCCCGAACCTTCGAGCATGGGCTCAAGCGAGAGATCAGAGTATTAGCTGTTTCCCACAGCATCTCGACACAGACAGGGGTGTTGGAGCGAGCCCTCTTAGTGGAGAGTTTTTTTTGCTGAGCAGTCTCCAGCAGAAGGACCCACCATTAGCTGGCATGCGGCAGAGTCTTCTGCAGCAGGCAATAGACAGATGATGCAGAGGTTCAAAAGGACTAGACCTACATATGGTCGACCGCAGGACACAAGATCATTTGTACGAGGCACCTGGGGTGGAGAATGACTTACCAGGCGCAGACAATGTTACTCCTACGACAGGGTTGGTCACATGGCTCGTGATTGTCCGACCCTCCATACAGATGATCAACAGATAAACGAAGGACCTCCCAGGCATAGGCAGAGATTCGATCATGGTGGACTACAAGGAGCAGGAGACTGTGTCAGGGGATCTGGCCGTGCAACTGGAGGTGGATGACGATTCGAGGTGTTTCCACCACCACCACTAGGAGGTCAACCTCGACCGAAGAGAACGTGGGGACATGGGAGAGCTCAGCTTCAGGCAGATGGGGCCTACGATCATGGAGCACCGGGAGCAGATGGACAGGACTGGGACAAGCTCCCGACCTGGAGACTTCTATTCATATCGCTTCTAGCATTGTTGATGTTTGGTTGTAGATGCTTTGTCTCTTTGTACTTTGAGATGCAGTAATAAAAGACACCTTTCATTGAGTCATTTACATTACTATCCTCTCTTTTTGTTGTTACTAAGAGGTTCCAGTTTAAAAACCAATAACTTGACCCTAACCGTTGAGATACCTACTAGAGGAGACCCAGTGGCCACACACTTATGCCGACAGTGTGACTCAACCCATGGAGGCGAGAGTTACGGTTGGATCTCTTGGTAGTGGTGTCGAGGCCTTACGACGTCATCCTTGGTATGGATTAGTATCATCCATGTCAGGATTGACTGTATTAGGTGATGAATGAGTTTCATCCTGGGGATGAGTCCAGATATCTCTTTTCAGCAAAGAAGAAATCTTAGCAGCTCATGTAGGACCAGATAAGGTCCAGGTCATCCAAGAGCGGAAGAGGACAGCTCAGATCCGGAAGAAGTCTTATGCTGACATGAGGAGGAGACCACTAGATTTCAAGGATGGAGACCACGTCTTCTTACGGGTCTCACTCAACGAGGATTACAGATAATTGGCCGAAGCGGCATGTTATCTCCGCATTTCATCGGACCATTCCAGGTCCTCAATAGGATAGGTGAGGTGGCTTATCACCTGGCTCTACCACCATAGTTGTACTTGGTGCACGACGTCATTCACGTATCTCAACTGAGGAGATACGTGCACGACCCAACACATATCATTAACCATGGGGAGCTGGAAATTGATGATGGGTTGACTTTTGCAGAGGTCCCAATAGAGATTGAGGATCTACAAGAGTGGGAACTACATGGACGGTCGATTCCTCTAGTGCGCATCATGTGGTAGCATGGGAACCTCCAGGAGAGCACTTGGGAGTGGAAAGCTCAGATGCATGCACAGTACCCACATTTGTTTCCCTAGTTTATGATGTATCTTTACGGGGACGTAAAGCCCTGAGGTGGGAGTAATTTAAAGTCCCATAAAATTCAAGGGAAATTTTTTCTTATATTTCTTTGGGATTTTACAAGAACGCAGTTTCGGACGACACCTGATTCTTGAGGCCCTGTGAGCCTCGAATCATTTTCCGATGTTTAGCTCGGGTACGTTCAGTGAACGAATGAGAAGGTTTTACTAACTTTTGAACAGTTGCTTGAAATCTAATTCCGAGGGCACCGATGTAATCGTTGTGCCGGTAATTGATTATGAACACCTTTTCTGGAGTTGCGTTTCTCAGGTGTGGTACTTAAATTTTTTTTGGATTAAGTAAAATAATAAAATAAAATGGTGCAACCAATTTTATTTTATTTAAAGTAGTTTAACATAAGATAAGTGGTTGGAGTGGCACCCACTATATCCTACTCCACTAGGTAGGATATTTTGTGGGGTGGGGCCCACACGATCCCCACCTATTGACTTCCTCAACCCCCCTCTTTTAATTAGGTAACGCACCCGCACCCCCTTAATAATGAAATTCAACTCTTGCATTTAACTAAACATTAAACTCCCATTTAATTAAGAGGTTTAAACTTATCAATTAATTCAATTAATTGAATGTTTCAATTTTGAATTTCTAAACATTTGGCGTGGGTAATAAAATTAGGCATCACTTATTTTATTAGTGTTGTTTTGGTTGTCCAGGAGGATTTTGGAGAGAATTTTCTCTAATTCTTGAAGTTCTTCTTCCTCGATGAAGAACGCGAAGAATGCCGAGCCTTCGACGAGGGGATTTCGTCGTACCGTCTTCTTCCCTCTCACGGCCGGTGAGAGATGCCATTCCTTCGAGATCGACGACGCGACGCCGATAAATCTTTCCTCCGCGACGCGACGATCCTCCTTCCACGATGCCTTATTTTGCGACGTTCAATTCCGCGACGAACCATCGTTAAACATTTTCTTCGATGTAGGGGATAATTTCTTTTTGTTCATGACTACATTCATCGCTAATTATCATATTTATTTGAGCTGCATGATATCACAATAACGAGAGGAGGTCGGACCGCCCGAACACGGGCGACCCTCCCCCCCCCCCCCTTGATTGTTGATTTGTTTGCAGCACGAGCAAGGCAGTGCGGTGCCGATGCACCACGCGGGAAATAATAAAGGCTGGTCGGAGAAGCACAGCTCCGTTGAAGTCGAAGAAAACCCCGACGTCGTCGCGCCACACCAGAGAACCTCGAAGAGGCCATGGCCAAAGCGGGGCTGCAGTGGAAGGGTGCGGCACGTCGCGCCACGCATGTCGAACCAAGGCCGTGGCGGAGTAGGAAGCGGCGGCCGACATCCGGCCTCCGGAACCAGAGCAGGAGGGCGGGACCCCAACGGTCCCGCGGAAGCCGCAACCGGATGGCCGAAGAAGCGTCCCCCTACATGGGGGATGCGACTACACAAGGTGGGGGGGGCTGTGAGCCCCCCCCCCTCTGGTCGGCCGTTTCGGCCGAGCCGCCTGGCCACGCCGGCCAGGACGAGCGTGCCCGGCCGAGCCGCCCAGGCTGGGGCGGGCCTGGGTGTAGCCCGGACCCTGTTCGGGTTGACCCGGTTCGGGCCGACCCAGCGGGTATCTGGTCGGGTCGGACCGGGACCAAACCCCCCATTTCTGGACCTCTTTCTGTCTTTTCCCCATAACATTGGCTCCAAACCTCCAATCGACGCACCGTCATCTGTGATGCGATCCTTGGATCGAGACGACCGTTTCGGTATATTACACTCATGGTTTCTAAGTACTTTGGATTACGGCCGGGTAGGTTCGAACACGAAACCAACCGGGCCCTCGGAGCAGAAACGCTTATAACATGAGCTCCGGATGTCCGATTGACGTGTCGTTGACTTTTTTGGATTCCTCTTAGTGAGACGGACCTTTAGGATTACTCTGATCGAGGTTTGGACGCAGTTGGAGTATGACCATGTTGGTTTTGACTTAAAAACCAACCGGGCCACTTGGAAGAAAAAGCCAATAACTCTTAGAACGGGCGTCCGATTGACGTGTCGTCTGTCGTGTTGTGTTACTTTTGACGAGACGGAACTATGGGATACATCATCCTTGAACTAAATGTTAGTTGATGTATCGACCTCTTGGTGCGTGGAGTGGACCCTCCCGGAACGAGCGTGCTGTGTGCAGAAACCCTAGAGCTTTCTGCGTCTGCGACGATGATGAATTTCATACAGAAATCCTTTGTGGGTTCGGTGGTGACGATTACGGTACTTTCAATCTCTATGAAACCCTAGAGCTGGCTGAGACTTGACGTCTTCTGATCGATCGACTTGGTGTGTTTTAGAAAGCCCATAGGGGAGCGCTTGGTTGTAGCGGCAGACCCACGGTACTCAATAGAAGGAGTACCTCTGGAGGCTATGAGGGGAAGTGCTTGGTTATAGCGGTAGACCCATGGTGGAGGAGCGCTTGGTTGTAGCGGTAGACCCGCGGTACACAACAGAAGGAGTACCTCTGGAGACTATGAGGGGGAGCGCATGGTTTTAGCGGCAGACCCATGGTGGGAAGCGCTTGGTTGTAGTAGCAGGCCCACAGTACTCGATAGATGGAGTACTACTACAGTCCATGGTTAACGGGAAGCGCTTGGTTGTATCAGCATGCCCACTGTACTCGAAATAGGAAGAGTTTCCCCAGAAGCTATGGTTTCGACTTCATGATTAAATCCTGGTTTGTGCTCAGTCTTGACTTTCTATAATTATCTTCGATAAGATTGACTTGATATCCTATGTGGATTACGATATACATTCCTATGGGGATTGGGTTGTGTTTTCCTATGTGGACTGGGTTGTACTTGGGCACAGATGTTGGAGCCGAATGAGAATTGATGACTTAGGTATATGTATGGGCATATACCTAAGTAGTGTTGGATGTTACTTCATGATTTTATCTTTACTTTTTGGATTACCCTTTATGGATTTTGGGAGACCTTCGGGGGTCATGGGGTCCCTACTGAGTAGCGTATACTCACCCATGCACGGGCTATGCCCGCACTACATTGCGTTTGTTGCAGACGAAGGACAACGCTGATCGTTGTTGAGGCTTGCGGAGCAGGTCGGTACCTGGAGGTGGACCACTGGGCGGGACGTACTCGGAGGGGATGTCTGGACCCAAGGAGCTGTGGTGGCTATTTGTACCCACCCTTCGGGTGGGACTTCTGGTGGACGTCTCGATGTTGTGGATTTACTTTTCAGTTGATGTACTCCATTTTTCAGTTGTACTTTCCTTTCAGTTTGGGTTTGTATTCTGGCCAACTTACTTTTCTGCACTTACTTCTGTACCCAGTTTACTTACTGTTTACTTCTTCTTGATTTCTCTGTGGTGTTTGTTTACTTTACAAAGGCAATACCTTCCCTTTTTACCGAGAGTTACGCCTTGGTACTAGTCGCCAGCACCCGTCCTATGGAAGGTAGGCCTGGGGTAGTCACGGCACGGGCCCTAAGAACGGGTCCTGAAATAGGTTCAACTTTACAATGAAAAAACTTGGACATAATTCTATCTTTTGAAAATATACATGTTTTCAACTATTCTCCCATATAAAATTCCACCCCTCTCACCCTCTCTTAAAAAAATGATTCGAATTATATAAAACAAGACCTATCAAAATTGATTAAAAACACACTCACCTCATCCCACATTACTTCTTTTTGTGTGAAATAAAACTAAATAATTCAATTGATGACGACCAAAAGGGTATTTTTGATGAAGAGGTAATTATCATAAATAAATATTTTTGTTTTATTTTTTCATCAAACTCCTTAAATAATTATTATTTATTTTTCTTATACTATAATCTGTTTATTAAATGGAATTAGATATTTATATTATTATTACAACTTATATAATCATAAGCATTAATTAAATGGGATACATAGTAATTATTCGTTTGAATTGAGAACTACCACCCAGGAACAGATGTCATTCATTCGTCGATTATAACCTTAAATGGTAGGTAATAATTATGAAAATACTATTTTTATATGATATTAACTAATTTTATTGTGTTATTATTATTATATAAATAATATATAACAAAAAATCAGGTTTTTTTACGATAACATTATTTGTGTGGACATAAGACTGTCATCTTGTGAATCGATGTGATTCATTAATGATATACATAGAATGTTATAATTGTTTGTTAAATAGAAATATTTTATAAATTATAATAAAATTATTCATTATAATTAATATATCTATAATTTACTTTCCTCTAATAATAAAAATTAAAACATTATTCCTCCAATACCATGACCTACCGTCTCCATGAATAATTTATTTTATTTCATGTTTATGTATTCTATTGATTTTTATAAATACATATATACATAATATATATTTTATTTATATTGTGTTTATAATTATGGAGATTATTAAAGAAATATTAATTAATAATAATAAAAAATAAAAAAAGTATTTCATCTATGAAAAACAATGTTTTTATTTCCCCAAATGTATAATTAACATGTAATTGTTAAGAAATGTGTAAAATATGTAATAAAAATAATAATATAAGGTACGATATAATTAATTATTTTATTCATTATATTTATAATAATGTTCTATTCATTAAATTGGAAAATTTAAAAAGTGCACTAGATTTCAACAGTTAATGTATGCTATTTTTGTCTCACATTCATTTTCCTTGAGATGTAAGGAATTTTTTCTAACTATTATTTTTAAGTGGTGTCTATAATGTTAATTGGTTTATTCAACAATTATTATACTTATATTTATTTGGATTTTAATATCCTTTTTAGGATTTCATATTCATGGTGTTTATGGTTATAATGTTACCAAATTCATAAGGGTATTTTGTCTAATTTTGTTTTGAGACACATGTAATTTGGTGCATAATATATTGTTTTTCATGTGTATATAAATCACATCTAACATGTTATATTATGATTCATATTCTCTGAATAAAATTTTAAACATCATATTAAATTATTATATTATAGGGATATTTATTCCTTGTTAGAAGTGTGGTAAAAGATTATTACATTAATATCATCATTTATCAATGTTTTTTATTATTACACATCCAATGATGAAATCTAATGATCCATCTTTATGGAATTCTTGTAATTTTTTTACCATATTGTTTTTCATGCATTATTTATGTAATAATAACATTTCCCAAATACTTTTCAATAAATATAATTAGTAATGTGTTTTTACTAATATCTGACATTATCTCCATAATTGGTGGGAAATTTATTTCCTTTTTAAATATTATTTCTAAATAGATTTTAAATTTTTATTATTAATCACCTTTGAATTAGAAAATAAAATTTTACAAGTTTTTTACCCTTTTTAAGGAATTATTTCAAAATTAATCTTATAATCATTTTCTAATCATGGTTATTTTCACTTCAACTGATAATATAAAATAATCATTATTTTTATAAATACATAATTTATGAATTTTATCATCATGAAAAGCACTCTATTGGTTTAATATTCATTTATATTTGTAATTCAAAATTTTAAAAAAAAATAGTTTTTATTGATATTTTTGATTTATTTATAATTTTTTTTAGCAAAATAAAATTTATACGATTTAATTTTTTAAAAAGTGTTTTAGAAGATTTAACATGAGACCTTTGTATATTTAAATGTTATTTTCAAGTAAAAGAACTGAAATATTTTTACTTTTTAAAATTTTATTTTAATTAGTTATCAAAAAATCTATGATAATTTTTTTTGGTTATTTTAAATAAATATTGTATTGAATAAGTATTATGTTTTAAGAATAACTTTTTAAAGTGGATCAGATATTTTCCTCTGGGAACTTTTATATGACCCATTCAAATTTATATTCCTTCTAAGATGACATATTTTGGTGTAGAAAATGCCTTAATGATATTTTATAGGGAAACCATTCGTATTACATCTTGGATGGTTTTCATTAGGATTAAAAGAAATTTATGAAATTCATTTCACTTCTACATGTTATATCATAACAGAAAACTTTTGAAACACATTTATTTTCCTAGGTTATTCTATTGTGAAATGATTATGTGTCATGTCTCTTCCCCATTGGTTTTGATTTTTGTAAATGTTAATGATTCATATTTAATTTCATGGAGTATGGAATGATGAATTTTTTTAATATTTTGATAAATATACGTTTGGTTTCAAATATGATATGGTTGTGTCCTATGTCTCCCCCAAATTAATACGGTAGTTATAAATGTTCAATGAGCTAAAAGGTTATGCAGGTGCTAATAACACACCCACCAAAATAGGGTATAATAGATGAAATCCCAATACCGCGACAAGAGGGTACATGGGAGGTCATCCCAAGCCCACAATAAGAGGGTACAATAATGATCATCCCATTACCACAATAAGAGGGTACATGGGATGTCATCATAATACTAAAGAAGAGGGTATACATGAGGTAATTCCAAGCTTGATCAAGGTACATTGGTGGTTATCCCAAGCCTAAAATCTTATGAATATCTCAGTATGTATTCATGAAATTGTATTTTATATGATTTTGTTTATAAAAAATACAATTCATATATCTCTGATATACCCTCATGTATCATGTTCATTGATAATCTTACAAGTCATGTCTTATGAACTATGAATATTTATTCTATGATTCATGATAATGATCCTTAATATGTATTGTATGATTTTCAAATGTTATGCTCATATTATAATATTATTTTTTTGATGTAATTATTTCACTTCAACCATGATTAACCTTACAAAGCATCTCAGTTCACCCATTATGATTTATATGTTCCCCCGCTAATGAAGAAATGTATTATGATGGATTACTAAATGGGAAAACTATTATAGGATATGTGGAATATCTTTTTAGAATTTATAATAATTTGTACCTTCTTTCGAAAGGCGGTAAACTATTATCGCCATTAATCATTCTATGTTTATAATTTAGTGAAAATTGATCTAAAAAGATATAAAATCCATGATTGAGAAGCCTGGTTTTCTATATTTAATGTAAAATTTTTACTGATCAATATAAAACATTACAGTTGCTTCAATCTTCTTCTACATTATAAAATGACAATGATGATTTTTTACTGTATAGTTATGAGGGAGGCAATAATATCATCTTCTTCCCTATGATAATTCACTTCAATACCCCTATTAAACTTGTTATATAATTAAATTGAATGAAATATGTTTTATATATAAATGGACAATTTCAATTAATTGAATTAGTGAATATTAAAAAATAAATAATTGATATGAAATTTGTCAGTAAACATAACATGATTTTTGTTTTAATTATTTATGTGCATTTATATTAATTTGTAGTATGAAAATTATATATAACAAAAAATTCGTAATGATTTAGGTCCAATAATTTTTAGAAAAAAATTTAATAGGGTATACATATGTACTACTTATATATAAATTATATAAAATTTAATTATGTTTTATATCAAACACCTGAAATTTTTTTAATACAACAATAATTCTCTAGCTTTTATTATATGAGAGATTGTGCTTTAATAAAATTATAATAAATTATAAAAATATGATTATTCACATGTGACCATTATTACCTGTCAATTGAATTAAAATCTATGAATATGTGTTGCGTAATTATTATAACTATTTATATAGTGGTATTTCTGAAAAATTTTATTTGTTAATTATTTTTAATTTTGTAAGTAAAATTTTATTGATTTTTATTATTCTTTAAAAATGTATTTTTTTCAATGAAATTTTAATTGAATTTTATTTATTGAAATTATTATTACCAAATTAAACATTTATAAATATTATTTAATAAAATATAAATCATATTATAAATAATAATTTCAATATAATCTTATGTATACATTCTATGATTTTACACAAATGCTTTATTTTATGGGTAATATACAGAAATAGTAAATTTTCAAATACACTAATTTCTTTTCATTTAATCATGTAATATAAAATCACCTATATAGTTATTATTTGTAGGTAAAATTAAATATGGTTCATTTTTTGAATAATAATTTAATTAATTATATTGATATCAATATAATTCTTAATATTTGTAATGAATTACATTTAAAACCAAAATATATTTTTTTCAGACACCTATTTTTTGTCTGAAATTAAATATTTATTATAAAATGAAATAATGAAATATATAGATATTTATTACAAAATAATCAATCATATTTTAAATAAAGATAATTAATATCACTTCATAAAAGAGGAATAGTTTTTTCATAATTATAAATAAAAAGGTTAAAAAAATAACCATGGTAAAAAGGGTAAATAAAGTTAACATAGGATGATGCTAAGTGATAAGTCCCCCATTTTCATCATAATTATTAATTGATAAACGTATTTAAAACCACATCATTTTAAAAAAATCATTTTATTTTTAATGAGTATTTTTCCATAAAAATGTTCTTTTTAATATATTATGTAATTAAAATTCCAAAATTTTACTTGAAGTAAATAATTATATATATATATATAATTTTCAACATAAAGAATAAAATATTTTTTTATAAAATATTTTTTTAATTCAAACTTAATATAATTATGTTTATAAATATGCATTATTTTTTATTTTTTGGGATGATATTATTACCATCAAGGAATTTACAGCATCGACATGGTACATTTTTAACAAGAATAAAAATATTATAAATCAAATAAATTTTTATAAATTTTTATTTATTATGTTATTTGTACTAGACCATAAATATTATACAGTAAAATGACATATTAACTATTTTTGTAGTATTATATTGAAAAAAATCTATTTCCTTGTCTTTTATATCAAATTTAATGAATAGTTTAGACAATTAAATTTTTTATATTTTAAATTAAATTTGTTATTATTCAATTATTTCAAAATAATTCGATTAATTATTTAGTTTATTTCACTAATAATTTTATTATATGTAAAATTATATCCCTTTATGAATGAAATATTTCTTACTATGCTTGTTGTAAAAAATGATTAATTAAGTGGTCATACTAAAATATATGGGCTAATAAATCATATATATATTCTAAAAACTAATTGAACTATTTTATAAGTTTCCTAATTTAATCTCCATATAATATGAGCCATTTTGGTAACTTTTTTAAAAGAATGGGACTCAATACAATTATAATGTTTTAGAATTTTACAAGTGTGTCTCTCACCTCAACCATAAATGAGAAACTTCTCCCCTATCTACATTAATCTTGGTGATCTATCAATCTAAAAAACATACATCAATAACATAGGATTATTATAATCAGAATTATATAGGTTTTTACATTCCAAGTGTATTGTCCCTTTGGTCCTTAGTACGATATTCTGAGAAGGATTATCTAAGAGTAGGTAAACATTATAACAACTCTCTAATTTTGTTTTTGTTGTAGATAAATAATTATATATCAATCATAATAAGTTTCTAAATATAGAATCATAAAAAAATTATTTTTTCGTAACATGGAGAAAATATATACATAACTTTTCAATCCTATAAAATGTGAAAAACATGGTTCTGTGTAAGAACAACTTAACTTATCCATGTAGATGTGTAATTAGTTTTTAATCCCCAATTTTCATGTCTGTTTATAAAGATGGAAATAATTAAAATATATCATGTTAATGACAAAATAATTTTTCTGTAATTATAATAATATAAATCTACCTTCATACCACTAAGTCTTTTGGAGGATGATAACTATTCACATACATACATGATGTTAACAACCAATATTATGTGACATGAAATTATTTACATTTTTTGTGGATAGTTATTGAAACAAATTTAATTAATTATAATGATACATAATATATAATTATAGTTATTTGATTTTGAATTGTTTTTTTCATTCATTATATCTATCTAAAGGATTATATAATGTTCATTCATAGGTACAGACTATTGTCTCCATGAATTGTGTAAAAAAAATTGTAGATCTACAAATAAAAGATGATTAAACATAATAATTTAATCATTATATATTACATTTATATAATAAATAATATTTTGGAGATGGTGTAATGATGATTTAAGTAAATTGAAAAGATCCATAAAACTGTAACATTTTAAAAAACCATGATTGTAAGAACTTCTAAATGATTAATTTAATAATTAATTACTAATAAATTATTATTTAATATATTTTTTATATTATAAAGATTTAAATTTATTTTTAAAAGAAGTATAATAGATTTAAATTTATTATAAATATTTTAAAATCTAGTAGGATGAATGATATAATTGATTTATAATTTTATTTTAAAATGAAATTATTTTACAGGATTCTTTAAAATTATGTATCGACTAGGGGGGATTGTGTTATCATTCAATATTAAATCCATTAAAAATTACCATCCAAGGATTATTTTTGAAAACTGCATTATTTCTTTTCATTTACGACTGTTTATGTACCTAATATATCAAAATAATGATTTTATTGAAAACTAACATTATTTTTTATTTTTACTGAAATACTTTACTTCTATATAGATATCATCCTTAAATTTAATTGAAGAATATTTTCAATATTCTCTAATAAATATTTAATTATATTTTAATAGACGATTTAATTTTAATTAATTTTTTTAAATTTAATCGTATAAATGATTTCCAAATGAGGTTATAATATCATTTTAATGAAAATGTGAAATGAATATTTGTTTCTACCTAATATTTAGGAATTTAATTACCCATCCTCATGATCCTTAAAATATTTGATGATTACTTTAAAAATTTTAGTGTTTCTTCATATAAAACATGTT
The DNA here is from genome assembly GCA_963277665.1 of Viscum album. Lineage (NCBI taxonomy): Eukaryota > Viridiplantae > Streptophyta > Magnoliopsida > Santalales > Viscaceae > Viscum > Viscum album. Next base: position 1,655,682,824 of record OY728126.1, on the reverse strand, counting down.
CCTTACTCAATTAATTTTTTATAAATTAATGGTGTAATTATATAATAAAAATGTTATTTACAAGAAGAAATCATACAAGGATTCATTTAAATTATTTTCATATATTTATACTTTATTTGGGGTTTTTTATGGATTAGAAGGGACAAACTCATTTGATACCATACACCATATTACATTAGATTTTTATTAAAAGGGGAAATTTATTGTTTTTTGAAAATATTAACATTTTTTAATCTTATTATTCAATATGAATGTTTATTTTTAAAATAAATTTAATAGTTATTCAGCTTTTTCATATGAAGAATGTATTGAAAATAATAACTAATTAGTTGGTCACATTATAGACTTTTGATTCATTAGTTAGTGTCATGATACAAAAAAGATTGAGTACTTAGTAAATGATTTACATATTTACTTATTTTTTCTTTGATGAAGGACTTAATGGTGAAAGTTTTATATCCCAACTATCACAACCCGTCCATGGGCCCCGTTCCGTGACTACCCCAAGCCTGGATTCCATAGTCCAGGGGCTGGAGACTAGCACCAAAGGCGTAAATCACTAAGCTTGGAAGACATTACCTTTATGAAGGTAAAAAAGTACAACAGAGTATGCAACAAGAAGTTAACACTAAGAGAAAACGGTATATAAAATGTAGTTCTGAATGTAACGGGGCTGGAAATACAAGCCTAATAGTAAAGTACAGGTACAACAGAAAGCAAGTACAACTGAAAAAGGGAAAACACCTAAAAAGGGCATCTCCTAGAACGTCTGTTGAGTATCCTACCAGAAGGGTATGTACAAATTTCCACCTCATCTATCCTCATATATCGTTCCGCTCTGTATACCGTCTCGCCATGTGGTAAACCTCTGGGTACCATCCAGTCCTGGCTCTCTCTCGACCTTCATCAACACTGTCCATTGTTTCCATCCAACACAATGAGGTGTGGGAATAGCCCATGCATGGGTGGGTATAACGATACTCAGTAGGGACCCCGACACCCCAAATGGTCTCCCAGAATCCACGAAGGAGAGATACAATCACGAAGTGTCAAACAAACCTACTTAGTTATATGCCCATAAATATACATAGGTTATCTATATCAGTTTTGCTCCAACTCTCGAGCCCAAGCACAACCCAGTCCACACAGGAATTAAAGACAATCACATCGAGGATAATGATAGAAAGTAAGACTCATCTCACACAGGTATACATATTTTTTATAGTGATATATATCATCATATATAGTCACTAATTCATATAAGCTTTCAGACCCACACAGGATACAAAACCAACTAAGCTGTGAAACACACACATGATACGGGTCCAAATACTATGTCGGACCCACACAGGATACAAGTACAGAGGTCAAACTGCCAGACCCACACAGGATACAAGAAGAGTAGTTATCACTATCAAACCCATGGAGGATACTAGTATAATATTCATTGTTGTCGAACCCATAGAGGATTCCAGTACGATAGAAGTCGCAGTCGCAGCCAGCTCTAGGGTTCCCGCACACAGCATGCTCGATTCTGGGTGGGTCCGCTCCTCAAGAAAAGGGGTCGATACGTCATCTATCACAATTTCTAGAGTTGATGTATCTCGAAGTTTTGTATCATCAAATGAAACCCAACACGATATATGGCACGTCAATCAGATGCCTGGTCGGAGACTTATTGGCTTTTCCTTTCCAGGGGCACAGTTGTAATTACGCTCGTTTCTAACCCAGCCATTTCCCAAAGTTGTCAAAAAAATAATTAGATTATCTCAAAGGACCGCCTTGTCTCAAGATTCCCAGTTCCGCAGAGGGTGTTTCGATCGGACGCGTGGTCTGTAAATTATTCACCTTTAAGCGAAACTGTCCTGACCCTTAAAGGCTAGTGGGCTGGCGGGTCGTCCAGACCCAGTTTGGCAGGTCCGACTAGGCAGGGGGGGTCAGTTCGGCCTGGTGGGGCACGTCTCGGCCCATGACAGGCCATGACACGGCCAGCAGGCTGAGAGGAGGAGGGGGTGGGTCCCAGTTCTTTGCAATCATGGCGACGGGTGGCGAAGCCTCTCCTACCCGGCCGGCCAAAGTCGGGTGGTCTTTCCAGTGCGAGGGGCCCGCACAGGCGGGCCGCTGTTCTCCAACGCGTCACCTTCGGGTGTCACAGACTTCTTTATCCTGGCCAACCTGTTAGCCCGTAGAAGCAGCCCGCGGAGCGCGGGCCGTAGTTTTTCCACAGCGCAGTGCCGAGAGGCACCGTGATTCTTCCAGCACTGTCGGCTTAGCCAGCCGGTTCCTCTTCGGGCGAGCGGCCCGCGGTTACGTGCTGCGGCCTCCCTTCCGCGCAGCAACCGATTCAACAGTCCTCTTTGGGCTGGCACACATCCACCATTATAGCCACCACCTTCAGTCGTTGCAGCCCCTGATCGTCTAAAACTCTCGTCGCCGCCACCTCTTCCAACACCGTTTCCATCGCGAAAAAAAAACAACAAACAACAGAGGGTCGTCGGTCCGAGATCGTTCGGCCTGTGCCCTCCACATTAAGAAGTAACAATTTCCCATAGACGATCACTTGAATTCAACAATAACAAATTTATTATTTATTCAATTTAAATTATACAATCCCCTAACTAGAAACTGGCATCGCACGTCGACGAGCCGTAGAAGACCATCGTCGCGGTAGTTGGGCATCGTGGAAGATGACATCGCGGAAAATGGTTTTGTCCCATCAACATTTGAGGAAGAGTCGTTGTCGTGACATGGGAAGATAATTTAAAGACTACATAGACTCGTCGACGATGGGGTGCGTCTGAAGAGGTAGCTTCGTGGAAGATATTCTTCGCGTTCTTCATCGGGGATGTTATTCATTGAAGAATTGTGTTCTTAGTTGAGAAAAGGAAGTACCACCAAAAGTTTTTCTCCCAATGCATTCCCACAAATAGTTTCCCAAAAAATATAATAAAAGGCCCTCCAATATAATAACATTTCCATCCAATTCAAAACAATTCAAAATGAATAGTTGACACCCAAATTAATTAACTATGGGAGATTTATTAATACAATTTATGGGGTTGCCGCAATCAATGGGGGGAGGTGGAGAGTTCATTTTAAAAGAGGGATGTTGTCAAATTAATTAAAGGGTGTTAATGGGGGGTTTAAGGGAGTTGAGGTGATGTGAAAGGGTTTGGATTCATCTAGGCCCCACCACACTAAATATTCTCATGGGTGGTTATATGGGGTGTGGGCCCCACCTCCAAATTATTTTCAGAGACTATAACCACCCACCAAATAAAAATATCTAACTCTTATATTTTTTTTAATAACAAACCCCCAAAATTAACTTCTCCTCCCGATAAAATGCATCTACTGTAAAGGTCCCCTAATTCGAATACTGGCACTGTGAGTTCATCGGTACCCTTGGATTTCAATTCTGAGCAATGGTTCATAGGTTAGAATATCATGCTCAGACGTTCATTGAACCTACCCGAACAAAGCTTTAGAAAATTATTTTGGGCACACCAGTCCTCGAAATAAGGTGTCGTCATAAATTGCAGACTCGTAAAATTTCAAAGTATATAAGAAAAAATTTTCCTTGAAATTTCCTTGTCATAAATTTACCCCCACTACTGGGTTGCACGTCTCTGTAATGCTACAACACACACTAGAAAAAAATTGAGGGTACTGAGCTCGAATCTGAGCCTCTTGCTCCCATGTTCTCTCCTAGAGGTTCCCGTGCTGCCAGTGAAGGCGCACCAGAGGAATCGATCATCCATGTAGGACCCGCTCCTGTAGATCCTCGATCTCCACCGGGACCTCCAAGAATGTCGCCCCGTCATCGATGTACATCTCCCCATGGTCGATGATGTGGGATGAGTTCTGCACGGATATCCTCAGTTGAGATATATGTAAGACTTCATGCACCCAATGCAACTGATGTGGAAGGGCCAAGAGGCACGCCACCTGGCCTACTCTACATAGGCCTTGGAGCGGCCCGATGAAGTGCGGAGATAACTTGAATCCCCAGCCAAATCTCCGTAGAACTTGTCGATGTGAGACCCATAGGAAGACGTGGTCGCCATCCTTGAACTCAAGTGGTCATTGTCTCCTATCGGCATAGGACTTCTGTCTGCTCTACGTAGTATTCATCCGCTCATGGATGATCTGAACCTTCTCCATCGTAGCCTGCATCATCTCTGGTCCTACGAGTACTAACTCCCTGGGGTCAGTCCAGTACTGAGGTGATCTTCATGGTCGGTCGTACAGTGCCTCATAAGGTGCCATCCCGATGGTGTAGTGGTATTTTTTGTTTTACGCAAACTCCACCAAGGGTAAGTGGCCCTCCCAACTGTGACCAAAGTCAAGGACTCATGCATAGAGCATGTCCTCCAGAGTTTGAATGGTTCTCTCAGTCTGACCATCTGTCTGAGGTCGGAAGGTGGTTCACAGGTGAAGCTACATGACAAAATCCTAATATAACCCTTTTCATAAATGGTAAGTGAAAAAAGAATCTCGATCGGAGATGATAGTCGATGGTGCTCCATAAACCCATACGATCTATTGAATGTAGAGGTGTCCCAAGCTCTCTACCGAGCCTTGCTCTCAGATTGGTAGGAAGTGGGCCGACAAGGTGATTCAGTCTGTGATCACTCAGATAGAGTAATTTCCTATGGATTTACATGGAATTCCCATCACTAAATACATTTATTTCTTGTACCACTTGCACTCTGGGACCTCTAAGGGTTGTACCGAGCCGACTGGTACCTGGTGCTCCACCTTCACTAGCATACAAGTGAGGCATCATGAGGCAAACTCTGACAAAGCCTTATTCATACCCAGCAACCAATGCTGTCTTCTGAGGTGCATATACATCTTTCCACTCCTGGATGTACCACAAAAGGGGGAAGTGTGGAACTCCCTCAGAACCTCCTCGTGTAAGGAAACTGGTTGCATGGTACATCCTCTAAAGGGGATGACGTGGTCCCGACATTCAGAAAATCCATCAAGTGCATGTCTTATTGATTTCTGAGCACGTTGATCCTTGTAGTCAACGTCCCCACAATGCGCCTCTCTGTCTCGATGAAGATGTGGAGAAGTGGCTATGAGAGATTAAAGAAAGGCTGCTCCATTTCTATCCACAAAGGATATCTGCAATGCGGATAGCTGCTTTGTTGCCTCTCCCAGCTGTGGAATTCCCAATATCTTGCAATGATCGTCTGCTAAAAAGTTCCCATTCCCAGGATTATAAACTATCTCGAAGTCATAGTCCTAGAAGAACTCAAGTCATCGCTGCTGTATGAGGTTCAGATCCATCTATGAGAAGATGTACCTGAGACTCTGTTGGTTAGAGTAGACTGTAAAACGCTCGCCCATCAGATAGTGATGCCATATCATCATGGTGAAGACCACTTCTGCTAACTCCAGGTCATGTGTAGCGTAGTTCTACTCGAGATTTTTCAACTTATGTAGACCATATGAGATCAATGCTTGCTCTTGCATAGGACACACCCATGTCTACTCCCTGATGCGTCACAGTAAACTACATAACCTATGCCCTCCTCCAGAAGACTCAAGTTGGGATCACGGGTCAACCTCTTCCTCAGTACCTGAAAGCTCTGTTGGCATATCTATGACCACACAAAGGGTTTCCCCTTCATCGTCAAATTTGAATGTGGTGCTACATCTCTGGAGAAGCCTGGCACAAATTTCCAATAGTACCCAGCTAGACCCTAGAAATTCTGATCCTCTTTCACACTTTTGGGTGGCTCCTAAGAAAGTACTGCCTCAATCTTCGCTAGATCCACATCTACCCTAGCCTCCGTGATGATGTGTCCCAAGAAGTGAACCTCTCGAATCTAGAACATGCACTTTGAGAGAATACCATAAAGCTGGTGCTCTCAGAGTGTGTCTAGTACTACCCGCAAATGGTAGGCATGCTCCTCCTCAGATGTCGATAAAATCAGTATGTCATTAATGAAGTCTATGACAAATCGATCGAGGTAATTCTGGAAGATCCTATTCATGAGACCCATTAGCACTGATAGAGCATTGGTTACGCCGAACGACATAACTAAGAACTCTTGGTGGCCACACCGACACCTGAATGCCATCTTCTGCAAATCCTTATCTCAAACTCTGATCTGGTGATAACCTGACCTGAGGTCTATCTTTGAGAACCTTCTTTCTCTCTTGAGCTGATCAAATAGTTCATCAATCCTTGAGAGTGGGTACATGTTCTTCATGGTCACCAAATTAATGCGACGATAGTAGACACAATGTCGCAAGCTCACATCCGCCTTCTTGGTGAACAAAATTGGAAATGCCCTCGGTGAAACAATGGGTTAGATTAATCCCTTTCCCTTCAAGTCATCCACATGTACCAACAGCTCACAAAGCTTGGTGAGAGCCATCCGATATGATGGAGTTGATATCGGTGATGTCCCGGGGTACAAGTCAATATAGAAGTCTATATTTCTTTCATGAAGGTAGGCCTGGAACATCGTCAGGAAAAACGTTCCCGTACTGATCCACCATAAACGGAAAACTCATACTTCGCACATCAACCTCTTCGAGGATGAGACTTGAAAATTGATCTGTGATCGGCTACCCCCACCTCAGCGTAAGTCCATCCATCACAGCAAAGGCTCACTTCTCACTGGTGAAGGTGAACCTAGTCCCATCCATGCGGATACAATACACCTTGCATCTAATATAGTCAATCTGGGCATGAACTGTGGATAACTAGTCCATACCCAAGATGACGTCATAAGGCCTCGACGCCGCTACAAGAAGATCTCAGCCGAATCGCTCACCTCCTAGAGTAAGCTCAAACTGCCGGAACTTCTGTGTAATCCTCGAGTCTGCTCCCGTAGGAGTCTCTAGCCCTAAGGATCGAGCCAACAGCTCTGTCGGAATCTCCAAGATTCGAAAAAGGGAATCAACAATAAAAGTAATACTCGCACCTGTGTCTATAAGTACTACACCAAGGGTGGAGTAGAAAAAAATAGTACCTAGAATCATATCAGGTGTTTCGTGGTCCTAGTCCTTGGCTGCCTGGAGATGAGTCGTCCTCAGTCTGCCAACTCCATGTAGTCCGAGTAGACCTCCTGGTGGTGGTGGTGGTAGTCCCTTGAAACGTCGACCACCACCCACTACTCGGCCAGCTCTTATGCCACATCCTCCTGCTCCCAGCGGAACACCACGGTCAAACCTCTGCCTCTTCCTAGGAGTTACCTCTACTGTCTTCTGCTCTTCTGCATGGCGGGTCAGGCAGTCATGAGCCATGTGGCCCTGCCCACCGCATGCATAGAACTGCCTGCTCCTCGTAAGGGTGGCTTTGTTTTGTGTGCCCCGCACAACTGAACATGTATCCTGAGGTTTCCCACTTGATGTCTCTGTCTGCATAGACCTCAACGTCAACTATCTACTACTGGCTACAAAAGACTCTGCTACGTGTCGTCCTATGCTGGTTCTCACTGCTAGTGACTGCTTGGTGAGAAAAATCTCCACTAGAAGGGCTCGCTCCAGCACCCCCGCCTACGTCGGAATGATGAGGGGAATCGTTGAAGCCCCGATCTCATACCTGAGTCCCTGCTCGAAGGTCCAAGCACTGAAAAACGGGTCCTGCACCATATCTAGGGAGTGGAATGAGAGTTCAGTGAACCTGGTTGAGTACTGAGCTACTATCATGCTACCCTGATGCAGATGATGTAAATCCTGAATCCACACCGCATGAAGGGTGGATGGAACAAACTCTGAGCATAAGAGACACTTGAAGTCTGTCCAAAGTAATAATGCCTCTTAATGCACCTAGATCATCAGGATCCACCTTCTACCAGCAACCGCATGCATGAGACTTGACGCAAGGATCACCAAGAGTTTGGTTGGTGTTCCTAACAATCTAAAGACTCTCACGATAGCCACCAGCAAATCCTCAGCTGCCTGTGGGTCCGTCTCTCCACAGAACCTGGGCGGCCGCTGTCGTAGGAACTCGTGAAACGTATTCAGGCGGCATGCACTCTCTGCTGCTGGTTCTGGTGGTATCGGTGGCCCAGTGGGTAGTGGTACCGTTGGTGCCTCCGTAGTGATGGGGCCTGGCACCAAGGCCTCATCTCTCAGTGGGATACCATCTCGTACATAACTCGGAACACTATCTGGCTACCTTTGTGGGACCATCCTAAAAAGAAATAGGTGTGCCATGGTAAAACAGTATACCTGGTGATCTGAAACAATGTAATCACAATGAAAACATTTTAAAAGAAAGACATTCAATCAGTGTTTTCAAGAACTAAGTCAGAAATCAGTGGTCATGGTCCTGGTTTATGGATACGTCTGCCGCCGAACCAACACTGGGCTCCCTGGACTGAAAACCACACTCAATAATCTTAACTCTATTGCTTCACAGAAAGAAAGATCAGAGTTCTGAGTTCTGTAGTAGAACCAACTCTTCTGATTCCAATTTATCACGACCCATCCTCAGGGACCATTCCATGACTACCCCAAGCCCGCCTTTTATAGGCCAGGGGTTGGCAACTGGCACCAAAAGTTCAAATCCCTAAGCTGGGAATAAATTTTCTTTATGAAGGTACAAAAGAAAAACATAGTACACAATAGGAATTAAACACTAATTGAAAACTATATACAAAATTTTGTGCTAAAAGTATAGGGGGCGGAAAGAAAATACCAATAGTAAAGTACATGTACAACAAAAAGAAAATACAACTGAAAAGGGACAACAACTAAAAAGGGATGCCCCTGGAACGGCCGCCGAGTATCCTACCTGAAGGGTAGGTAATGATGTCCACCTCAGCACTCCTCATATATCGGTCTGCTCCGTATACCGTCTCGCCGTGTTGTCCACCTCTGGGTACCATCCGGTCCTGGCTCGCTCTCAACCTCCGTCAACTTTGTCCGTCATCTGCATCCAACACAAAGAGCTGCAGGCATAGCCCATGCATGGGTGAGTATAATGATACTCCGTAGGGACCCTGAGACCCCTGAAGGTCTCCCTAAATCCACAAAGGATATAAACAATCCCGAATTAACAAAAAACCCTACATATTACTATATGCCCAAACATATACCTAAGTTATCAAACTACGTTTTCCTCCATCTCTCGAGCCCAAGCACAGCCCAGTCCACATAGGAAGTAAATTCAATCACATCAAGGATTATAATTAAATGTCAAGACTCATCTCACATAGGTATACATCTTTCGTATAGTGATAGAGATGATCAGATGTAGTCACTAATTCATCTAAGATGTCTGACCCACACATGATACAAGACCAACTATGTTGTCAGACCCACACAGGATTCATGACCAGCTATTATGTCCAACCCACATAGGATGCAAGTACAGAGGTCAAACTTCCATCCCCACACAGGATACAAGAACTATAGTCATCACTGTCAAACCCACGGAGGATCCCAGTACTGTAGTCGTAACTGTCGAACCCAAGGAGGATCCCAGTACAGTAATCATCGTTGTCTAACCAACGGAGGATTCCAGTATGGTAGATGTCGTAGTCACAAATAGCTTTAGGGTTTTGGCACACAACATGCTCGATTCCAGGAGGGTCCGATCCTAGAGAAAAGGGTTCGATACATCAACTATCATTAATTCCATAGTTTATGTATCCCGAATTTCCGTCTCATCAAAAGGAACCCAACGTGATAGACAGAGAATAAATTGGACACCCAGTCTGGGAATTATTGGCTTTTCCATTCAAGGGGCCTGGTTGGAATTACGCTCGTTCTAAACCCGGCCATTTACCAAAGTTTTCCAACACTCACATAGATTATTGCAAAAGACCAAATCTTCTCAAGAGTCCCAGTACAGCAAATGACGCTTCGATCAGATGCACGATTTGGAAATTATTTGTGTTTAAGCAAAATAGGCCCGACCCGTCAAACCAGAGTGCTGGCAGTTCGCCTGACCAAGTGTGGCAGGTCCGACCCGGTAGGGGGGTCAGCCCAACCCGTGGCTCTCCATGGTTCGGCCAGCGGGTGGAGCGGAGTGGGGGGGGGGGTTCATTTCATCGGCGGCCCCCGGGTGGCGCCGCCTCTCCTGCCCGGTTGGCTGAAGCCAGCCAGTCTTCTCGGTGCGACCAACCTGCAAAGGTGGGCCGTTTTTCTCCCACATGGCACCTTCGGGTGCTACATCCTTCATCAACTTGGCTGGCTAGCGTGCGGACTGTTCTCCCACTTAATCGGCCTGTGGAGCGTGGGCCGCGGTTCATCCACAGCGCGGCGCCGAGAGGCCCCATGGTTCTTCGAGCCTGACCGATTTTAGTGGGCATGTTCTTCTTCGGCCGAGCGGCTTGTAGTTGCAGTCCGCACTCTCTCTTCCACGTAGCACCCGGTGTCGTGGTACTCTTTAGGCCGGAGTGCGGCTGCCATTGGCGCTGCCGCCTTCGGTCGTTGCTGCCTCCAATTGTCACTGACTCCGATCACCGCCACTTGTTATAACATCGTCCCCATTACGAATAAAAATATGAAACAACCGAGGGTCTTAAGACCGAGTTTGTTCGTCCTGTGCCCTCTTCCTTAGGCGGTAAAAATTGGCCATAGAGGATCACTTGCATTCAACAAGAACAAACGTATAATTTATTCAATTTAAATTATACAAAACCCCTACCTCGTAATTGATGTTGCATGTCGACGAGCCATATAAGATGAGCATCGTGGTAGTCAGGCATCGTAGAAGATGACATTGGGGAGAACAATGTCGTCCCGTCAATGTAGGAGGAAGATTCATTGTCGAGACGCGAGAAGATAATTTGATGATGACGTTGACTCATAGATGTCGGGGTGTGTCCGATGAAGAAGTTTCAGGGAATAAGTTCTTCGCGTTCTTCATCGGGGTTGTTCTTCGTTGAAGAATGGTGTTCTTCATCGAGAAAAGGAAGTTCCACAAAGAGTTTTTCTCCCAAAGATTTCCCCCAAATATTTTCCCAACAAATATAACAAAAGGCCTTCCAATATAATTACATTTCCATGAAATTCAAAACAATTCAAAATGAATTGTTGACACCCAAATAAATTAATTAGGGGATCATAATTAATTCAATTGATAGGGTTGGAACAATCAATGGAGGTAGGTGGAGAGTTCACATTAAAAGACTTATGTAGTCAAATTAATTAAGGAGTGTAAATGGGGGTGTTTAAGGGAGACTAGGGGAGGTGAAAGTGTTTGGATTCACTTGGGCTCCAGAACACAAAATATTCTCATGGGTGGTTATTTGGGTTGTGGGACCCACCTCCAACTTCCATTTAGAGATTATAACCCCCACCAAATAAAAAAATCTAACTCATATTTGTCATTATTTTTAATGAAAACCCCCAAAAATTTACTTCTCCTCCCGATGAAACGCAACTACGGTAAAGGTACCCTTAGGAAAATATCGGCACTGCGAGTTCATCGGTGCCCTCAAATTTCAATTCTGAGTATCGGTTCAGAAGTTAAAAATTCCTTCTCATACGTTCACTAAACATACCAGAACAATACTTTGGAAAATAATTCTAGGCACACTGGGTCTCAAAATCATGTGTCGTCAGAAACTACAGAATCGTGAAATTCCAAAGTATTTGATAAAAAAAATTGCTTGAAAATTTCGGGTCTTTACACCGACTTATAATTATAAAAATATTAACTATAATCCATATGATTATTTATGAGTATAGATAAACTATTTATTGTGTCCACTTTTATGTTTTTTGTTATATGGATGTAATTATTTCATATTTCAGTAATATTAATCATGTTTTATATAGATTTAGATAACATCTAATGAATTAATTACCATACAGAACTATTTTCTCAAAAAATATTAGGTATAACCTTCAACATTATACCATGAAATGATCTATGTATGAATTTACTAAATTACTAGAAGTAACAATACATTCATCATAAAAATTTTAACATTATATTTAATGTTATCATATGTAATTAGAGATTCATGTATGTATATTGTCTCCCAGACTACTAATATATTTTATCCAATAAGATTCACAATTTTTTTTTCAAATTTAGTAAAATAACCACTGGATCTAGGATACAAGGATTAAAATATTTCAGTTCATATTGGATAATTTTTAGTGGGAACATGGTAAATAACTTGGGAACAGAACCAAATTTCTAAAATTCTAGATAATTATATGTATCTGATAAGATCATATTGTTTTCATTAAGGTAGGGATTATGTAGATTTATCATGAAATACATCCCTATTTTGATAATACAAACGGAAGCGTTTTTTCTCACTGATTCATCTAGGGATAGTAAGAGGGAAATGCATTAGTTGAGTATATGTCAAACATAATTGTGGCACATAATGAACATAAACATATCATTCACATAGTTTATAACTCCCAAGGATTATTCATGGGTTAATTAATATTTTCCATTAAATTAATTGAGATGGGTATAAATAGATGTCCATCATGGATGACCATGATTAAACATAAAATGATTTTGTTTTTAAAGAATGTTTCATGATATAGACATATTATAAATGTTTTATATTATATATCACTATTATTTTTTCCACACTTTGATTTTTGGTTTTATTTACTTAGTGGAAGATAGAGGAAATATTTTATTGTGGAATTTAATTGACAATGAAATGATTTCCTTCTTGAGAAACCATGTGAAATTTGATCTATAAGATGAAACCATTGTATTACACCAAATTATCTATCTCACTGTATGAAAAAAATCAAAACCTTTGTCAGCTTAATAAAAAACATAACCAATGAATAATAGAGTTTTGTGTTATTTAAACTGATGAATACTATATATGATAGATTATTCATCATTATATTTATTGAGAATTTGAAAAATGTAATCAAGGGTATATATCAGTGAGATAGAGATATGTTTTATATGTGTAAATTAAGATAATATACCACAATATAATCGATGAAACATAATGAGTTATATGGATGAAAATGAATTTCATTTTAATGTACAATTTATAATTTAATTTATTATGTGTGGGGAAATTGTGATTTATCGGATTATATTCCATAACCTATGGGTTTACATAGAATTTAGTTTTCTATCATAATAATTGAACTATAATTATTGAAGTTATTATCTATTAGTATTATAGGATCATATAGTATATGGTATATATCTATTATATTATGTGTATTATTATCATGAAATAACTAAAATGTTTTTCATCGTAACATTTGTTTTCAATAATTAGAAAACATATTATAGATGGAATCAATAAAATTTATATGTTGATTAGATAAAATATGATAATTTTTGGAGACATTCATTTAAGAGAATATCATTGAAAGATAAAAATAACATTTTATAATAGATGATTGATGATAATGGAATAATATCTATCATTTTGAAAAAATTTGTTCTATTGAAACCTATACAGGTTAAAAATTCCTTTAATGATTAATATTATTTTTAGGATTTTAATTAATTTTTCAAGAAAATTATAGGATCATGGTGATCACTGAATATTATTATCACAAAATTTTCACCATTTAAAAAGTAAATATATTAATGATGTTTATGAATATGGAAACTCATTAAGGTGGGAGAAAACATATTTCACTTAGAAAGGCTATAAGGATTTTAGCCTCAACTTAAGGGAGATAAGGATGAAATGACTACCACAATCCTAAATGATGTCCACATTGGAATGAATTTTTTTAATTAAATTATTTTTCATATAAAAAATGATATATTATTGGATTCATATTAAGAGATAAATTTTATTTTGAGTTTATTAGAGATTCATTTGGGACATTTATTGAGTTTTGATAGATTTTTTAGGTATGTTTAACACTAATGCTTAACATGAGAAAAGGTTTTGGAGTAAGAATACCAAATATTTTTATGATATATATTTTTAATTGAATTGATTGCCATTTTTGATTATACTACCTTTGATATTATTGTAATTATGATTTGTTACATTTTAGGAACATAATATTTATAGATAAACATGGGATTAAAAACGTATTTGGAGACTAAGTGATTAAATTTATTTTTGATTAAGATCACTATATGTTTTGGATCATTATACCATTAAAAATTTAAAATATATTTTTATAATATTTCGTTATATATTAGAAATTAATAGAAACTATTTTTTTAGTTTATATATCAAATTTTAAAGGATTTATAAGGAATAAAATAATATATAGAAAAGAATAGTATATTTTAAAGATTACAGGATTAGAGGAATCAAATTATTGGATGTATGGATTTATTGATATTATGATCTATTGGATGTTAAATTTACATCATCAAGCATCAACATATCATTGTTATTTCATTGAGTATGATTTGATGTAGAAATTAATTAAAGCACAACCAATGTATGAAATTGTTCTTTTGAAATTTAAATTAATTAAATTAGTATATTTTTCTTTTTTTTCTCTATGCCAATATTTAAATTTTTCCTATAACATTATGAATGTGATCATGAAATAAGAATTAATAACATTTAAATTAAAATCTGTTGAATCAATTTTCTGTTCACCTATCATAGATTTATGGTTTTGGGGACATTAATGTTCTTATGAAAATTTTCATCATAACTCTCTACTAGTACATGGAGGTTATTTACCTCTTAAATTTCTAAATAATAACATCTATCCGATGTTATGATTTATCATTGTACATGATTTTATGTTATTTCTTATAACCATTATGTTCCTGACATTTCCTTTTTGAAGGATATTTTATTATCAAACTATGAAATGTGGGTATGAAGTGTAGTTAACATCAAATAATTTTTTTTTGCATCCAAGAAAAAAATTTATTGAAAAATTTATTCAAAAATTTATTTAATGTTTATGCAATTTATCACTAAAACAATTGTGTTCAAATTTATAACATACTCGATAGTTTTCTTAACTAGAAACACTTAGTTTTAAGAGAATTATAATGTACTATATAAATATTATTATTTAAATTTGATCATTATAATCAAACTATTTAATTGGAATGTATAAATATGAGTAACCACAATATAATAGATATATATGATAGTATTACTGAATATTAATTCACTTCATTGTTTTTGTAAAATATGAATTTTAATTTTTCCGAACTCATTTACGATAAAAAAATTCAATGTATTAAAAATTAATTTAATTTAATTATTGGCATTGAAATTATAATTAAAATATAAAAAATCTAGAAATTATATTTTTAAAAATTAATATAAATTTTAAGGTTATTATATTGGAATTATCATTGGTTGATAATTTGGTGTTTTTCAAAATTGAAGGATTTTTTAATAAATACTGAAGAATGATTATTATTCAAATACTATAATTTCCTGAAATTAAATTATATAATTTAAATGTGCCTTTTTATTTTCTAATTATATGTAAACCTTCATGTTATAAATTTTTATAGAAAAATAAAATTAATACAACATAAATCTAAAAAATTCTTTATAGTGTAATAAATATATCTGTAAACATTAAAACACCATAATTTTCAAGAAACCTTTTTTTCATCATTCTTTATAAAATTTTATAAAATGATATTATATAAATTTTAGGGATATAATTTAGAAATATGGATTCTATATTAAGAAATGATACAATTTATATTATGTAAGATGGAACACTTATTTGTTTAAATAATTAAAATTTAATACTTTAAAAAATTTATCACAATTGTAATAATTTTAAATGAGATTATCATTGGATAGAAGTAAGTGATAAGGCCTACATTTTTTTATTCTTAATCGTGGAATAAATTTTAAACCATATCACGTACATCCTGATATTGAATTATATATTTGATCCCTTCACATGAAGATGGCCATTATAATATTTTATATAATGGCAATTCTTTAATATAACCTTTTGGATATTAATGTCAATATTATAATTAACTAAAAATTAATATAATGTAATTTAGGGTTCCATGCCTCATATGAATTAATTCAATTAGGGAATCCTGGACCATTCTTTTTTTTTTATTTTTTTGGAGATAAAAGAATTAGATCAGGAATCCAGGAGTTAGGATGTTCCATAATATTTTTTTGGAAAGGGTTTTAAGGATTGGGTGATTAACTAATGGTTTAAGAGTTCAGAAATGTTGTGGTTACGTGCTTGATATAGCATAATAATATTATAGAATCTTATTACATCATTATTAGTGTATTTAAATGTGGGGTATGTTCTTAGGGTATAAAAAATTCGTTTAGAATGTGAAAGTAGAGCCGTATGGCTGTCACAGAAATGTTATGGTGTAGTACTATGTGTCACCGCAGGAAACTAGTTTTCCTAGCCTAGATAGTGATTTTAATTCTATATATCAAGATTTGAAATCATATTTCACACCATAAAATTATCCTTTGTATTTTTATGGCTTTTTTTATTATAACACACTTTTTCAAAACCCTCACTTTTAATATCCATTAAATAAATTATAAAAGTTTTAATGTGAATGTGATAATTTCTCCTTATAATGATCCATTAAAATTATTCATTCACGTTATTCATTGTGATGTAATCATTTTGGTAGGACATAGACATTGAAATCCATTGATATCTATTTCCTCTCAAAATTCGAGTTGAATGTGCTATGTTTATAGTAATATATTTTGGATAGAAATTACTATAGAACATAATATAAATTTTGGAGGATAATGAGGATATGAATAAATCTCTAAAGAGGATGTTGTTTGGGGTTAACACATTCCATTTATGGGTGTTTTAATGAGGGTGTGTTTTAAGTTGAAATCCTAATTTTTAAAATTTTAATTATATTTTTTTTAATTATCATGAGATTGTGATTTATTCCAGAATGATTTCGAAATATTATTCAGTTGATCCATTAATAGTTTGTAAATAATCTTGACAGGTGGTTATATCATTTAACAATTTTGAAATGTATTTATTTTATTGTTGGATGTGATTTTTATTTAAATAATTTAATTACTAATATTTTGTTATAATTAATTAATAAATATCTTTTCCCTAGATAGTAACATGTATTGTTTGACCTATGATGAATGGAATTGGATTACAGGAATAAATTCATTGGGTATTTCAGATTTTGGAGTTCACTCCATTAAAGGATGAAAATATTGTATACCCATCCCTATGGTTTATACAATATTAACACTAATATGTTAAAATATATATTAACATGGGATACTATACATGATTATCAAAATTAATTTTTAGTTAAAATGGTTTTGATTATTTAATATGGTTTAATTCTTAAATAATTTACTAAAACAAGACTAAATTTATTGAAAAAAATATATGTTCCACATTACACAACTAATATCTTCAAGATATACATTTTTGGTGGAGGTGGATTTATAAAATATGATTTCATTAGACTACATAGACACATTGAAGCTTGTCTGTTTGATTTTAGAGGACTATATCCATCATTCTGTGTTTGATGCCTAGATAACAAAAAAGTAGCATGTATTTTAGTTTGAGCCTGTCTATATTGACTAATATATGCTATGTTGTATGTAGAATTATTCTAAAATTTTATATGAATATTGGAAAAACATGTTGATCATATTTGATATTGTTTTCACGTGGGTTTATGTGTAGTCCATGAGACCTATTATAACATTTTATTCCATGAGTATTACTAGTGGTACCTTTCCTCATTTTTTATTATGATCAAATTTTTTTTGCGATGAACTAAATTCTCATATGGTTATTTTGTGAATTCCATGTATGATTTAAAATATAATTTTTTACTCATTCCCTAGAGATTTATAGTCGTATTTGGGATAACTGGTCCTTCATTTGAAGATTTTACCTTTTGTGAGGGACTGAGAATGGCTTGCAATGAAGATAATGATGGTTGACCTAAAAAAATATAGGGGCATGTAATTCTATGGGTGTTAGATGAGTCAGCACGCTAGAGGTATGATGGTAAGTTATAGACCAAAGGAATAAAAAATTTATGTCGTTCTCATTTATTTATTTTAATTAGAGATATAAATCCATGGTTTATATGTTTGATCTAACATGACCCCATGATACCACCAAGAGTTGTGATAGAGTTGAGATATAATGTACTAGGGTATTTATCTATCTTTTTTATTTTAGGAAACTAGTATATTTATTATAAGCCTAATGGTTTTTCTCAGTATCTTTTGAAATTCTATAAATGTCATTTATGATTATACTAGAAGAAGGAATGATTAGGTATTTTTGATGCATTGTAAGTGAATGTCTTATATACTTGTGATTATAGTATATTTTTTTTTCATGGTGACATTATATTTTCTAGGTATAATTATTTTATTTAATTTAATTTCTATTGAAATAATTACTTAGATATACATTACATTTAACTTCATAGGCACTGAGATATTATGTTAATTTCCAACTGAGTAATACTCACACCATTCTCAAGAAGGAATTGATCATTGGTACCCATGAATCCATCATTTCTTTTTCGAATATGTTTTATTAAGGTCAAAGAAGATTATGTCAAGGGATTCCTCACTACGAGCCTAAATTCTATGATAAGATTTTGAAAATTATGGGGGAAGATGCCCTTGAATATTTTTTCTTTTCAAATATATTTATGTGATTACCCTAGTGGGTGATAAGTACATTATATATATATATGTCAAATTTTGTTAGTTCCAAATAAATTTATATAGATGGTATATTATTAGTTTCTACTTAATCATAATGTATATTGTTGACATGCGTGTTTTCTATTAATTTTTTAGTAGTTATTGAAGGTATAATATCCCTATGGTTTCACTCAATATATTTTCTTCTCAGTTTCATTCTCTAATGAATGGTGAAGCACAAATGAGATCATTCAGAATTATATACTAGACTGGGTGACTTTGTTCGAAATTTTAATGATTGGTATTATAGGATATACTCTTATTTCCCAATTTTTGGTGAAATGATATTTAGGTGAAATAAGAATGTTTTAGAGCTTGTGATGAAACTAAAACAAGTGCTACATGAACACTTTTTCAAGGGAGGTCATGGTTACGTGGGCATGTGATTGATGTTCATGATTTGTACTTTTATCATATGTTTTAACCTGGTGACATGTATATATATTTTTATGTTTTAAATTCACATATATACGATATGTTTCCATATATACGACGTGATTCATGATTGACAATTGATTTGAAGTTATCTAGTAACATATATTATACTTTTCATATATTACATAACCCCATTCATGGTTAGATCTATTATAATTTCTTGTTAGAATAGAGTGTGATGAATAAGGTAGATTATAAATGCGATTATTATAATGAAAATTTTGTATTTAATATTACAAATTATGGTGTAGTGAACTTATAAGTTTGTTTTCAGAAAATAAATTACTAAGTATGAATCAAGAGTGAGTAGGAAATGGATTAGTTCTGTTGAAAAGTCTTTCTTCATTATACCATCTAAAGAGATACATTTATAACCTAATTTAATGATATTTAATTGATCTCATTATCTAAAAACATCTAATGTTATTTATTTAATGGAAAAGTTGTCATGGAATGTGTTTAGATAGGTTCCTTGAAATAAATCGATGAGTTCTTATTCTTAGTGAAACAATATAGTTGTTTGTTAAATCACATGTGACTATAAAATTGATAGTGGATAATATTATGGTTGTTTATCCTATAATATGGATATAACTATAATGAGGATATTCTTGGTAGATTAATCGTGAATGATAATTTCAATATGGAAATTTCTTAAAATTTTATTCTCTAAATATTTGACTAACATTTTATATTATCTAGAATAATTAGGGGAATATTTTATTGGATACTATAATAAAAGAGTACCTAGATTACTAATACTTATGATGTAATATTAGGATAGATAGAGTTGGTAGGATTTTTTTACTTGAGAATACACTATGGGTTTTATAGACTATCATTTATTAAATAAGAAATCATTAAATGGAAAATGAGTTATTATTTAGTGTTAAAACGTTGTAGGGTTAGTGAATTGAAATAAACTCAACGGATTTAATTGAAACATATGGTTTTTGCGGTTCAATGATTATATCAATATGTGTGAGACACTATTTTTAATAAGATATTGAAATTGTGATCCTTTTTTGAGGAAAGAAACTATGTGGCAGGGATATGTAGATGCATATGAGTGTACGATTTTGGTCCATGACACATTATAAATTAATACTATTGTTATACTGATTTTGGTTTTCTATTTTAATAAATATACAATTTTGTGATAGAATTGATTATAGGGTCGATGATGAACAATTGTACCATTGGAAGAAGGGTGGTGAAATGACTAGTGAGGATGGTTATTTTCACATGATGAATCAAAAAGAACCATGATGTATTTTCAGTGATGGATTTATTTTTAGAACACCATCAGTGATCATAACCAACTTATTTTTGGAGAAGCTCCCCAGGATTGGGGGACATGGGGTCTGTAATTGTTATGCATTATCTATAAAAGAGGAGAATATACAAAGTGGATGTTGGCACCATTATGTGGTGTACCTATTATGTTGTTGATGAAGATATAATAGATATTTTATATAATGTTGTGATGGAATAAGACTCACTGGGATAGAGGTTGTATCTCATTCCTATACTACTAAACAACATCACACACATTGAAATAGAACATTGTATTTAGTGAAATTATTATAGATCAATTATTTTATATGCAGTTCCTATTGTTTTTAATAAAAATAATTTTGTTAAGAAAGTATCACATTGCTATCATGTTTTTAAAGGATCTAGTAGAGGGTTTGGTAGAACAATGATATATTTGTTATCAAAATTTACGGATGGTTTTTTTGGGTGAGAAATTAACAATCCTATTTGAGATGTCTTTATTATGAGAATCTTTTAGGTATTATGAAATATAGGCCATTGAATTATCATGAGACTTTAGAGATTGATGTATAGTGGACACAAGATTATCCAATTTCACATTAAATTATTAATGCTATATTTGGATGTACCATTGGTTTGAGAATGGATATGATATTTCGACAATTGAAAAACACATTCTAGACTGGGGGTGTCAAATCATTGT
Organism: Viscum album; assembly: GCA_963277665.1. NCBI lineage: Eukaryota > Viridiplantae > Streptophyta > Magnoliopsida > Santalales > Viscaceae > Viscum > Viscum album. The sequence continues at coordinate 1,655,661,800 of OY728126.1, read as the reverse complement.
TGTGTTAACAGTCAATTTAGAGCATTGTGATAAGATAATGTTATGGGTGAACCATCCATAAAATTAAACAACATTGATGTTAGCCGTATATTATTTTTTAAACCATCTTGATTTTTCCTCTTAGTAATAATGTATCACGAGGAGTTTTTTCATTGAAGATTAGATTATTACAGTTGTTAACAAAATGGAGGATTGTGAGAATCAAAATGACTGAGGTTCCTAGTGAACCTGAGTGGGGTTAGAGGAACAACATCTAGCTCCTACATATCATATTTCCAAAATCATGAGTCAGTAAATAAAAATTTGAACATAAGAATGATATAACCTGAAGTTTAATTTTAAATATCATAACATGTATATCATATTTCCAAATCATGAGTCAGTAAATAAAAATTTGAAGTTTATAATGAAAAAATAAAAATGGAACAAGATCCATGAAAAAAAATATTTCCATAATACATGGAAATGAGTAAAACACATAAACATATAACATTATTTCCATATTAGCCATGTCACATTTTGAAGACCATCATAGTGAACAATGTCCTTCAATGAACCGAGTTAACTACTAATTCCAACCATATATTACTAATCTTATGTCATTTTTTATTCCATTACTATATATCTACGAACATATAAATCGTTACCCAATGTATTAGTGTGTGATATTGGTCCCACCCTCCGCATAATGAAATAATTCTTACATGTTCCCCAAAAACATAATTCATTATAGCATAACCAAAAGAATACAATGGGTTTAGAAACATCATTCCATCATTAAAAAATCTATGTAACAAAAATGGATTTCATATAAATAATTCAACCATTAACAAAATCAAATCATATAAATACTAGGGTAATTTTACATGAAAGATAACCCTATTAAGTAAATCCATATTAGAGGGAAAATAGTTTTGATAGAACACTTGAAATTAATATTTTAGGAATATATATTTTCATCTTCAAAATTGATTCCTTTTATAAAAAATTAACGAAATATTAAAATAAATTAATTTCATTGAAAATAAACATGAATGATTTTATAGGATTAATAATGGAAGTAATTTGCTATGAAATTATACAAATATATTCCACCAGTATAAGTTAAAAGAAATATTTCTCTTATACTTTTTCTGAAAATAGAAAAATGTGTTTTTTACTAAAACCAATGAAATAAAAATATTAAACTGTTTAGTAAAAACAAAACCATTGATTGAAATTTCTTTAAAAATACTTAATATAATTTTAAATACTTATGAAATGATTTTTAGAAAATGTGGACATTGGTGATTAATAATCCCCAATAAATATTTAAATATAAACAATAGTAGCTAGTTGTTAGATTGTAAAATTAAATAATACCTCAGGTCTGGGATCCACTAAATGTATTAGAAACTACCATATAAAGGATTAATAAGTGTTATAAACATGATCGGGAAAAATATTTATATTTATAATATCATATATGATCACATTATCACCCATTAAATACAATTTCATTATTAATCATCTATCAAGTGTCGTTTTCTAGGTTTTTTTCTATAAATACCATTATTTTTTCACAGTTTCCATTTATTTAATTTATATAATGTTAATAATTTAATATAAATTTTATATATTAAATCTATATAGTTATATAATCATTTTTTTTTGAGAAAACGGTGAAGGAATCACATCGCATCGTGAAGATGGTAGGTCATACATATGCACGAGTGATGATATAATTTCATTAAATATAAATTATTAACGATTCGAATGATATGTAATTTTCAATAATAAATATCTTTTAATAATAATAATTTATAGTTATTATTAAAAAATTTATACCCTTTCATTTAATGTGGTGGTGAAAAACAGATTACACCACTTCCTGAGGATTGTAAGTCGTACGTATGCACACGAGGTGATTTTGTTATTCGAGGGATGGATAGAAGGTACAATAATGATTTTACATAACCCTAATAAAATTATACAATATATATAATACTATATTTATTAATTTTTAATTGAAAAAATAGAGTAAATGGACATAGAAGATGAAATGATCTGGAGAGAGTCAGTAAAATTGATTACCTCTTCTTTAGGGAGCTCCCCTAGATATCCTCTCAATGGAAATATATATTGTATTTTAAGAATATTAACAACTCTAGAATTTTAATGTCCAATTTTATATTGTAAACAATAAGGGGATAGAAGATCATTAACGATAAATGAATTCAATAAAAGGATGGAGGAGGTTCCCTTTTATAATTTTGGTTGTGGTAACCCTGGTCCCACGGATCCAGAACCGGCACAATGGTTTAGTTCGACAAAATGGGGGGGGGGGGCATGACAGACCCCTCCCACACGTGTTCGGCCGGGCTGCCATGATAAGGAAACCCTTAGGACATGCCCCCATGGGCCGAGACATCCTTCTATAGGGCCTCCACAGGCCGGACTGCCACAGTTCGGCCCGTCATGGGCCGGCCCGCCCTCAGGCCGAGTCGTGCCTTCAGGCCGGGGTGCTCCCTTGGTTCGGGCCACCCACTCAGGATGGGCTGACCACTCAGGTCGGGCCACACCCACGGAGAAAGTCAGACCCTAGTTCAGATCGGGTCAGCCCCAGTCGGTCTGACGAGGTCAGACCATACCGAGAACCGCTATGGCCATTTACACATTTTTTCCCGTATCATGGTCTACGGGTGTCCGATCGATGAACCGTATGAGAAGAAGGAATTCTAGGAGAGAGAATTTTTTTTGGAATACACCACATGATTTTCGGACATAGTTGGTGTACGGTCAGTCAACTCCAGACTTATTGATAATTGATATATCAACATTTGGATTGAGGTGAGGACCCTCCTAGAATCGAGTGTGATGTGTGCAGGAACCCTATGGCTGACTGTGAAAGAGATGACGGGATCCTTTGTGGGCTCGACAATGACGATACGGTATGAGGATCCTCCGTGGGTTCAACTGTGATGAATTCTATAACGGGACCCTCAGTGGGTTCGAAACTGGTGACTTCTATACTGCGATCATCCGTGGCTTCGACAACAATGTCTTCTGTACCTGGATCCTACGTGGGTTTGACAACACTGATATTGTTCCGGTATCCTTCGTCGGTTCTACGGAGGAGATGATTCAGAGGCTACATCTAATCATCTCTACCCCTCATTTTGAGTTTTATACCTGAGTGAGCTATGTCTTTCCTTTCAGTTGTTATCAACAAGATGATTGACTTTACTACCTTTGTGTAATGTGTTGTGCTTAGGATCGATTGTTGGAGCCGGACTGTGATTGGTAACATAGGTATATGTATGGGAATATACCTAAATAAGGATGGTTGATAATTAGTGATTGTATCTTACTATTGTGGTTTATACGTTGTGGATTCTAGGAGACCTTCGGGGGTCTCAAGGTCCCCTACTGAGTATTATTATACTCACCCCTACACGGGCTTCACCTGCACCTTTTTGTGTTCTGTGCAGATGATGGTCAGCAGTGATCGAGGATGAGGGTGATAGACGAGAGGCTACCCGGGGGTGGACTAGATGAGACGTACCTCAGTGATGATTTGATCAAGATCTATGCCTACCCTTCAGGTAGGATTCCCGGGCGAACGATATATGATCTTTTTTTTCCTTTTTATGTGTACTTGTAATTGTTGTTCAGTTGGGATTGTATTTTGGAGAACATACATTAAGCACGTATTTATTTTCTATATTAGTACTTGCTGCTTCTACTGCTTGTGTTCAGACTGTGTGCATTACAGGTTTATAGGAAATGCCTTCCTTTTCTTCGGGAATTTCACCTTTGGTGCTAGTCGCCACCCCTGGCCTATGTAAGTCGGGAATGGGGTATTCATGGTACGGGCCCTGAGGACGGGTCATGACAAATTGGTATTAGAGGAGTCGGCTATACAGTAGAACTTTGGCTCTGATTCTTTTAAGTGGCAATAGTGTTATGTTTTTTGGGTGTGGTTATCAGTTTAGGGAAACTGGTGTTGGTGTGACAGCCGACGTATCCATACATTAGGATTCTAATATCTGATTTATGACTCAGTGCAAAAAAAACACTTATTGTGAGTGTGTTTCCTTTTAAAAGTTTTCTACGTGATTACTATGAGTCAGCTCACAAGTTATACTCTTTTAACCTTGGCGCACCTGTTTCATTTTAGGATGGCCCCCACGAAGGCAGCTAGCTAGGTTTCCGAGCGTCATATGAGATGGTAGCTCACCGAGCGATGAGGCCTCGGTGTAGGGCCCCATCATTTCAGAGGTACAAGTGGTACTACTACCAGCTGTACCACCGATACCATCAACTCCAATAGTAGATAGTGCACACAATATGAGTGTATTTCATGAGTTCCAGTGCCAGAGGCTTCCCAGGTTCAGGGGAGAGATAGACCAACAAGCAGCTAAGGATTGGATGGAGGCTATAGTGAGAGTTTTCTGATTGGTAGGGACACCTGCTGACCTCATGGTGATCCTTGCCATGAGTCTTCTTCCTGGAGAAGCATGTAGATAGTAGAGCCTGATGCTTCAGGTGCATGACGAGGCATCACTAATTTGTGTGGACTTCGGGAGTCTCTTCCAGTCAGATTTTGTTCCAGCCACCCTTTGTGCGGTGCAGATACAGGAGTTACGGCATGTGCAGCAGGGTATCATGATGGTAATTTAGTATTCAACGAGGTTCAAATATATCTCATGCTACTCAACGGATATGGTGTGGGACCCATTCTTCAGGGCCCGAAACATCGAGTAGGGACTCAGGCATGAGATCAGAGCTTCGATGATCTTCCTCAACATCCTGACGTAGGTGGGGGTGCTGTAGTGAGCCCTTATTTTGGGGAGCTTTCTTGCTGAGAAGACACCAGAACTGAGAACAACCACATGGTGACAGGTAGTAGAGTCTTCTTCAGCCAAGAGAAGATAGATATCGTAGAGGTTTAAGCAGACCAGGCCATCTTGTGCGAGACACCAGTATACAGGTTCGGTTGTGCGGGGCACACAAGATAGTGGCAGCAATATGAGGAGCAAGGAGTGTATGCATGCGGAGGGCAGGGTCACATGGATCATGACTTCCCAACACACCATGAAGTGAGCAGAAAATAGTATATGGAACTCCTAGTTAGAGGAAGATGATTGACTATGGTGGTCTTCTGGGAGAAGGCGGACATAGCAGAGGAGTTGGTCGAGTAGCAGGTTGTGGACGAAGTTTGGAGGCCCTACCACCACCACCACCAGATGGTGCACCTCGACCACAGGGAGTAGGCGGAGAAAGGGGGACACAGATCTAGGTAGTCGAGGCCTATTACCATAGAAAACATGAGATGATTCGAGTTACTATTTGTTTCTATTTCATCCTTAATGTAGTACTTATAGACACGGTTGTGAGTCATACATTTATTGCTTCTACCCTCATTCAGAGCATGGAGATTTTGACAGAGCCAATGGCTTGATACTTATTTATAGAGACTCCTACAGGAGTTGAATTGATGATTATGCAATGGTTCCAGTTGTGTGAGCTTACTCGAAGAGGAAAAAGATTTGGGTGGGATCTCCTCATAGAGGTGTCGAGGCCTTACGATGTCATCTATGGTATGGACTAGTTATCCACAATTCATGCCCAGATTGACTTTATTGGATGAAATGCGTGATTTTTCTGTGAGGATGGGATAAGTTATACATTCACCGGAGAGAAGGGAGAATTTTCAGTGAAATATGGACTTACCTAGAGGAGGGAGATGGCGATCACACATCAGTTGGCTAGAATCATTCCCAGAGCGGTTGATGTGTGGAGTCTGAGTTTTCTTGTTCTGTTGGATCTGTATATGGATTTTTTCCCTGATGAGGTTCCAGGACTACATCCTCACAGCGAGGTAGACTTCAACATTGACCTGTACCCCAGGACGACACCGATATCTATTCTAGCATATCGTATGTCTCCCACCGAGCTTCTTGAGCTGCGGGTAAAACTGGAGGAATTATAGGGGAAGGGATTTATCTGACCAGTGTTTCACCCTAGGCATCCCCGATTTTTTTCACCAAGAAGGAATATGGGAGCTTGCATTAGTGTGTTGATTATCGGCACCTAAAACAGGTGACCGTGAAGAATGAGTATCCACTACCTAGTATTGACGACCTTTTTGATCAGCTCAAGGGAGCATGATGGTTCTCGAAGATAGACCTTAGGATAGGCTATCACAAGCTCAGAGTTCGAGATGAGGATGTGAAGATGATGGCCTTCAGGTGTTGGTATGGCCACTAAGAGTTGTTGGTTATGCCCTTCTGTGTAATCAATTCTCCAGAAGTGTTCATGAGTTTCAGGATCAGGATATTCTAGCCTTACCTCGATCGCTTTGTCGTAGTCTTCATTGAAGACATACTAATCTACTCGACTATTGAGTAGGATAATGCCAAAAATTTGTGGGTAGTACTGGACATACTCAGTGAGCACCATATTTATGGTAAGCTCTTGAAGTACCAGTTCTGGATCTGAGAGGTATGCTTTCTAAGACACTTCATCTCAGAGGCTATAGTTGTAGTGGATCTAGTGATGATTGATTCAGTGCATTCTTGGGAGAAACCAAGGAGTGTGATGGGGGTTTGGAGTTTTCTAGGGCTGGCTGGGTACTATCGGAGATGTGTGCAAGAATTCTCCAGACTTTCAGCACCTCTTTATGAATTGATGAAGAAAGGGAAACACTTCATGTGTTTAGAGAGATGCCAGCAGAAATTTTAGGAGATGAGGTAGTGGTTGACTAGTACACTCATCTTGAGTCTACCAGAGGAGGGTGTTGGGTACATTGTTTACTTCGATGCATCTGGGACCGGACTCAGGTGTTTCCTCATATAGGAGAGAGCAGAGATCATGTATGGTTCTCAGCAGTTGAGATAGAATGAGCAGAACTATGCTACCCATGACCAAGAATTAGCAGTAGTGGCCTTCTCCTTGAAGATGTGGCAGAACTATCTTATGGGAGAACACATTAAAGTGTACTCTGACCACCAGAGTCTCAGGTATATATTATCTCAGAAGGAGATGAACGTGAGACAATGGCGATACCTCATGTTCTTCCAAGACTATGAGTTAGAGATATTCGATACTCCTAGGAAGTGAATCGTTGTAGAAAATTATCTCAGTAGATGATCGAGCATACAAATACTAGGGGAGGTGATGGATTAGCTGGCCGCATTGCAGATATCCTTTGTCGATAAAGATGGAGTACCCTTTCTATAATCTCTCATAGTCAATCCTCCACTTATACAATGAGTCAGGGAGGAACAATGTGGGGACATTGATTGTGAGACGCGCCGTGCTCAGATATGCACAAGGTTGTCCCCTGATGGATTTTCTATAGGTGGGGAGCACATGATTCAATTAAGAGGACGTACCATGGTGCCAATTTCACATTATGAGGATGTGTTTAGGTAGTTTCTCACATCTCCTTTAGTGGTACATACTGGTGCGGCGAAGATGTATCATGACCTCCAACGACATCACAACTGGCATGGTATGAATAATGAAGTAGCAATGTTTTTCTCATGATACCTCACTTGTCAACAAGTGAAGGCGGAGCCCCAGGTTCCAGCAGGATTAGTTCAGCCCTTAGAGGTCCCATAGTGGATGTGGCATGGGATATCCATGGATTTCGTTATGGGACTTCCACGTACATCTTGGGGAAACGAATCTATCTGGGTGATTGTAGACCGACTCACTAAGTCGGCCCACTTCCTACCGAACATTGAGAAGGACTTAGCAGAGATCTTAAGACGCCTCTACGGACAGAAGATCATACTGCTCCAGGGTGTGACGTCGAAGATCGTCTCCGATCGAGATGCTAATTTCACTTCCCAGCAATAGAATGGGTTGCATGAGGGTTTTGGGATGCAGATTCGCTTGAGCACCATCTTCCATCCTCAGACGGATGGTCAGACTGGTGGAGTCTGCATATAACAATAACAACCACTATACCATCGGGATGGATCATTTCAAGGAACAGTACGACCGACCTTGCAGATCGCCTCTCTGCTGGACTGACCAATGGGAGTAAGAACTTATAGAACCAGAGATGGTGCCGGATACGATGGAGAAGGTTTAGATTATCCAGGAGCGATTGAAGACAGCATAGAGCAGGCATAAGTCCTATGCTGATAGGAGATGGAGGACACTGGAGTTCGAGGATGGGGACAACATATTTCTACGGTTCTCACCTCGACGGGGCCTATAATGATTTGGCCAAGGCGACAACTAATATTTTTGATTCATCGGACCATTCTAGTTCCTCAACAGAGTAGGAATGGTGGCTTACCACCTAGATCATCCACCACATTTGCACTGGGTGCACGATGTCTTCTATGTATCTCAGCTGAGGAGATACGTGCATGACCCTTCTCACATAATCGACCATGGGGATCTAGAAATCGATGAAGGGACGACGTTCACTGAGGTTCCAGTAGTGATTGAGGATTGACAGAAGTAGCTCCTTTGTGGACGGTCTATTCCTCTAGTGCGCATTCACTGGAACCACGTGAACCTCAAGGAGATAACATGGGAGTTTGAGGATCAAATGTGTGCTCAGTACCCTCTTTTGTTTCCTTAATGTGATTTGTAGCTTACGGGGATGTAAATCCCCTAGTTTGGGAGAATTTAAAACCCAAAAGTTTCATGGAATATTTTTTTCATAAATACATGGGAATTTTACGAGTCAGCAGTTTTTGACGGTGTCTGATTCCGTCGCCCGGTGTGCCTGGAATCAATTTTTTAAGTTTTGTTAGGGTACGTTCTGTAAATGTACCAGCATGATTTTATATCATTTGAACTGGTGCTCAGAAATGAAATCCGAGAGCACATTTGAACTCGTAGCACTGATAATAACGTAAGGATACATTTTCTACAGTTGCGTTCTGATGTTAGTGGAAAATCGTATTTGAGGTTTTTATTTAAATTGAATAAAAATAAAGTGTTAACATTATTTTTAGGTGTCATAGTTAAAACCTCCAAGGGGAGGTTTGTGGTGGGGCCCACCCGCACATAACCTCCCTTCGGTGGATATTATAAGGTGGGGCCCACAAGAGCATCGAACACCCTTAACCCCCCCTTTATCCCTTAGAACTCCCAATTTATTTTGGAGCCTCTTCACCTTTATTCATAAGTGTGCCAAACCAGAAATTAATTAATGAAATAATTAACTAATTTGAAATTATATGAATTAATTGGAATCCATTATGCCAACATTAAAAATGAGATCATTTTTTTTTATTTTGGGGGTTGGCATAATTCTTGGTGGAGCTTTGGAGAATCTTTGGGATAATTTCACCCTCCCAACAAAAAATTCTCCACATCTCTGAAGAACGACGCACATCGTCCTCGATCTTCGACCAAGACAAAAGAGTAGGTGATGCCCGTGACGAATTCCGAAGACTCTTCTTCCAAGATTTCCTACACTAGAAATTTTCCGACGTCACGTTTCCATGGCTTCGTCAATGAATCGATGTCTGCTCTTTTTTCCGACAACGTCAACGGATGAAAAATACAAGGTATGCATTTTTTTATTAAATTAAATCCTCGTTCCTCGTCATTTATTATTCTTCAACGTTGACCAATGTTTATCACGTAATGAAGATGGAACGAGTTGAACAAACACGGCCTGACATCCCTCTGTTGTTTCTTGTTCGGTTGACATCTGAGGTGGAGCCAGAAGGGCCTAGTGTCGTCGCAATGCACCAGAGATGAAACACGGCCTGGAGGGCCACGGCGGATGAATGAGTAGTGGAGCTGCTGAGCTGGGCTGTGCTGGAGGTGCAGAACCATAGCCAGGGTGGGCCACGACAATGGGGCGGGGTGCAGCCGCGCCGGGCCGCACATCCACACCGGGCCACACTGTGGCGCCGGGCCATGCTGAAGTTGCAGAACCGAAGCCAGGACAAGCCGCGACAAAGGGGTGCGGCCCCATCGCGCCGCACCGGAGAGGAACCACGACCATGAGGGATGTGGAGGATGATGAAGCACGACGTCATCGCACCATTCAGGGGAGCCGAAGGCCGCGGCTAGATTAGGAAGTGGCGGTGGGGGCGCGGTGTCGGCGCACTGCACAGAGGGCAGGAGGAACGCGACGCCATCGCGCCATAGTAGAGGAGCGGGGGCGGCCGGCCAGGCCGACCGCGATGTACCCGGACACGTGGGCCCAACAGGGTCTCGTGGCTCCTGAACCGGTGCAATAATCCCAATTCGTTCGAAAAACGGGCAGGGGGGCACCACCATCCCACACATGGACGACCGGGCCGCCACAGGCCGGGCTGCCCCTCGGCCAGGCCAACAGGGGTCGGGATGCCACGAGTCGGTCCACCATGGGAAGGGCCGCCATGGCTAGGCCTCCCTTTGTCAATGCTGCCACGGGCTGGGCCGCCCTTCATCCGGGCCCCCATGAGCTGGGCTGCCACAGGCTGGCCCACCCTCAGGCCAGGCCACACGTTCTGGTCGGGCTGCGTCATTGGGCCAGGACGCCCCTTTTTTCTAGGCCGCTCCATTGGTTCAGGCAGACCATTCGGGTCGTGTTTCACCCGCGGACTGGGTCAGACCCATGTTCGGATCGGGTCAGGCCGGGTCGGCCCGACGGGGTCGGACCGTACCCGGACCTGATATGGCCATTTACACCTTTTAGCCTGTATCTTGGGCTATGGATGTCCGATCGACGAACTATTTTCAGCAATGTAATTCTAGAAGAGGGAAAATTATTTTGGTATACACCACTTGATTTTCAGACGTAGTTGGTGTATGGTCAGGTAGGACTGTGCATCAAATCCAACCGGACCCCCGGAATGGAAACGCCAACAACTCACAGACCGGGCATCTGATGGACGCGCCATCTGACGCGTTGGGATCCTATTGATGAGACAAAACTACGTGATACATCAACTTGAGGCTTTGTGATAGTAGTTGTATCAACACTTTGCTCGAGGAGAAAACCCTCACGGAATCGAGTGTTGTGTGTGCGAGAACCCAATAGCTGGTTGAGACAGAGATGACAGGATCCCCCGTGGGTTCAACAGTGACAATATTATACGAGGATCCTCCATGAGTTCTACATCGATAAATTGTGTACCAGGATCCTTAGTGGGTTTTAAAGAAGTGACTTATCTACCGGAATCCTCCAGGGCTTCGACATCAATGTCTTCTATACCAGGATCCTATGCGGGTTCGACAGAGCTGATATTGTTTCCAGGATCCTATACGGGTTCGACAAAGGAGATGATTCAGAGGCTACATCTAATAATCTCTACCCCTATTCTTGAGGTGTATAAATGTGTGATTTGATTCCTTTCTTTCAGTTGTTATCAATGAGATTATTGACTTTACTACCATTGTGTTATAGGATGTTCTTAGGCTCAAGTGTTCGGTCCATAATGTGATTGGTAACTTTGGTATATGTAAGGGCATATACCTATGTAGGGATGGTTGATACTTCGTGATTAGATCTTACTAATTTGGTTTATCCTTTTTGGATTATGAGAGACCTTCGGGGGTCTTGGGTCCCATAATGAGTATTGTTATACTCACCCTTGCACTGGCTTCACCCGCCCATTGTTGTCTTCTCTACAGATGACGATCATCAGTGATCGAAGCTGAGGATGACAGACGAGAGGCTACTCGGAGCTGGACTCGATGGGGCGTACCTCAGGGACGAGTTGATCGAGATCTATGCCTACCCTTCAGGTAGGATTCTCGAAAGGATGGTTCAGGATCCGTTTTTTCATTTTTACTTGTTCTTGTACTTGTTGTTTAGTTGGGTTTTTATCTTGGACCACTTACTTCTAGCACACCTCTCTTTTCTATATTTGTACTTGCTGCTTCTACAGTTTGTGTTGAGACTGTGTGTGTTATAGGTTTAAAGGTAATTATTTCCCTTTTATAATGAATTTCTCATTTGGTGCTAGTAGAGAGCACCTGGACTATGGATGGCGAGTTTGTGTTAGTCACGGCATGGGCCCCGAGGATGGGTTGTTACAACCATAGTGAGATTGAGATTTATTGCCTACCACTAGACTACGTGAAGTCCCTGGATGGTATAATCTAGTTTTTTAAAGGGTATTATAGGTGAATTATAAATTCATAATTTTTTTAACCCTTAAAATAAATGAAATATATTTTTTGAAATCTTATTGGAGTTAAAGATATGTTTCTGGTAGGAATTAGTTAAAGTATATAACTCTACTTGTCTGGTATATATATATATATATATATATATTCTCTCTTATTAAGACTAAATTTTATTAACCCAATTTCAGATATTATTTCTCCATAATGTTATTTTCTATTTTCAACCTTTTCTTTTCAAAGAACAATTTCAAATTGCGAGGAAGCAATTTATTGAAGGAGGGAAGAATGTAACACCTCAAGATTTCATAATACATTATTTCTTCAAAGTAATTCAATAACATTCACTACATGCAACACTGAGTTCAAGCACACCACGACTTACCAAACTAGCCGTTTAAAAGAGGGTATGAATAGTATTAACTGAATTTTGAACTATATATATAATCCTTATAATTTTAGAATCAATTTTATGATTTTTTTAGACATATTGTAAGAACTAATTCATTTTTTCAGATAAAAGAAGTATTTTCCAAAAAATGAAATTTTAATGCCATTTGATTGAGAACACTTCTTAAATACAATATTTAACACTTTTATATATTATATTTGAAAAAATTAACTTTTTCTTTAGAATCAGGACATAAAAATATAGATTTTATAAATTTTTGGTATTTTTCTGATAACTTTTATATTTTAGAGAAAAGTAAAAAATACTAAATTTAAATTTAAAAATAAATTTTTTAATCGAAATAATTTATAAAGTTAAATTATTCATTTGTTTTTTTTTTGAAATAAAATTAGACTATATTTTTATCATTTAATACAATTTAGGTCATTATAATTTATTTCACTCTGAAATTGAACATAAAAAAGTGTCAATTATTTGATAAATATTGTTTCTTAAAAACACGCTATTTGTTTTGACAAAAGGAATTAAATTAAATTAATTAATGAAACTTATAGGTTTTTAATTTGGTAAATTATACATCATTTTTGAATTCGTAATATCAAATATAACATATGATGAATTTTATGCATTTTTCTAAGAAACTTCAGTTTTTGATGAATACTGAAAATCATTTAGTGATTGGTTAAAACCAAATTTTTATTTTAATAATCATTTATTTTATTTAAATTTATTTTAGGTAAAATCAGATACATAATACCTATATAAGTTATAAATAATTAATTGAAGTCATTTTATAATAATTTTATATATATAAATATTTTATATAACATTTTACCGTCTTTTAAGCACCTCCTAGGAGAATTTTCAAATTCCCATAAACATAATTTTACCACTTATGTGAGTTGAATTTTGAAGATATGAGAAACTCTATTAATATCATGAAGTAAAATGTGGTTTAATCAGATAAAAATAATTTTTGTGAATAGTAACTAATGACATTTATTTACCGCGGTTAAAAGTAAATAGGGTAATTTATGGTAAAAAGTATATTGAATAATAAAAAATTAACATAAAACATGTCCTAACCTTAGTGGATAAGTAATGGACGACCATTTTCATCCTTGGGTCGATTTTTGGGACCCCATGGTGCCACTTGTAAATGATAATGACAATTTAGATTAATTAATTTAAAGTTAATACAAAATTGACATAGACAAAAATCCATTAGTAATTAATTTTTATTTGGTGTAATATATGTACTATTTTTTATATAAATACTAATTATAAAGATAAAAGGACTTCCTACATCATTGTATTTTTTATAATTTTTAGACATCTAATATTTTAAATTATTTATGAAAGAATAATGATGCAGTATTTACCTCATTGATAAATGATTTAAATAAATTAGATTATAAATATTAAAATAATATCCAAAACACATCCAATTATTATTGGATGATTTTAATTCAACCATGACTCATCGTATCTTCAATCGTATTTATTTTTGGACATTTAGAAACCAAATATCATTATATAATAAAATAATATTTTCACTCATTCCTAAAGAGCCCCTAATCCCCCTTATAAAAGGAGGCCACTTCTAACCAATTCATCACACCTCCAAAACATTTAGACTCGTTAAAAATCTGCCAAATTATGCTCTCTACATCCATCTACTCCTTCTAGAAGCCTTACCTTAGGCAGAAGGCCCTTCAAGATGTCCTTTTGGTTCAAACCAAAGGAAGTTACCCAAATTAAAGGTAACAATTTCTCTTAACTTATTTTATTTTATTTTATATCTCCAACCCCTAAACTCTTTTTATTTATTTATTTTATATCAACACCAGTATCATCAATGTAATAGTATGTTTTAATTATAATTATACAAACTACACTTACACACACCTCCATCTAATGGGGGAATAACATATTGTTTCTGTGGATGGAAAACTATCACCTAACGAAACAATGATTGTTCAATTACCTCCTAGAACCTCTCATGGTGGCCATTATGATGGAAATATATTTATATATATGATATATATTATATTTATGTTTTTTAATTCTTCTGTACATTTATTTAATAGCATACATTATTGCTTTTCATTATGGGTAAACACGATAATTTCATTTAAGGAAATGCGGACTACCGCCCCCTAAAAGTGATATGACTCGTTAATACCTTATATGGGACATATAAAGGATAAATTTAATGATATTATATATGATATTATACTGGAATTATAATATACTATGTATCATTATATTTTAATTCGATTAAAATAGGAAATAGAAAATGAAAGTAGTGTTTATGCGTACATACAACTTACCGTCTCCATGAACATTTCATTTCATTTCATAGCCCAACGTTATATGTACTATTATAAATACATGTATATACTGGATATATATGATATATATGATATATAAATCAAGAATATCATTCTGGATATTGTTAACATTTGGCCATGTGAACAACTTGTAACTATAAGGTCTTCATTTTTTTGACTCAAGTGTCAAATATCAAAAAAACGAATGTTGTTAACTTAAATGATTACATAATGTTAATAACAGTGTAATAAGTGATATAAAAGGAATAATAAACTTTAAAACAGTTCTCAATCAAGTATTAATTATGTTTAGTTTATTATTCTGGATATTAAAGAATGATCGGGTCTAGTCGGACACGAGGTAAGGGGTTTTTTATCTCAAATTTAATTCTGTGATATTTTCATTGTCCACCACATATTTATTGCATGTAGTGTATTGTGTACTGCCATTTGACATATATTATCTTTATTCTCTTTATATACATGATATTTTGTGATTCATTTGGTTGTTATTGACTATTGTTTAAATGACTCAATTGATTACAACGAGGTAAGGGTTAATTCTACAATCTATTCATTATATGAGGTTGTTTATATGTAATTATCTATTGGGACCTCTTAATCAACCACATAAATGTTTCTTAAAAATTTATTCCAAAATATTCCTAATATTTTATAAACTATGGTTTAATGTCACTTATACCCTTGTTTGACTTTATAAAATATTTTTATAAAGAAATATTTCTGTCGTTTTCCAAACAAGGTCCTTTTTATCCTTTTTCGACAAAATTAAGGTAAGAATGTCTTTTTTAACTTATACGGAAGGTGCAATTATTTTATGCTATTATAAATTCGTCAAAGCGTCCCTTACATGATTATTAGAATATTTTAAAATTAAATTTTTTATTTTATAATTATGTCTCCTAAATTATTTCAAAATATAAAGAGATATTTCTCTAAAATGGATTTGATTTCATCTATGTGAACATCCTTTGATGGATTTTAAGTTTATTTGAAGTTGATTTATTATGATAAAAATTTTAAATATGGTATTGAAGTCTATGTGATATGTTTGAATGTGGATGTTGTATTTGTATTCCATTCATGGTTTATGATTAATGTTTTTACATTTCGTATGCTACTTTTAATACGAAAGTTTATGTTATATTTCAACCTTTCCATATAAGGATGTATTGGACTTAGTATGTGAGGGGTGGATCCTGCTATATCTCCTCTATTAATCGGTAGGTCTCATGAGACAACTAGATGTGGAATGTGTCGAGGCCTTTCCCAATTTGATTTATGTTTTTGGCCGAGGCCTTAATCATTTTTAGTTGTATTGGCCGATGCATTGATCAAATGTTTTAGATTGTCCAACATTATACATTAACTCATTATGGAAATAATATTGATGGTTTCGGGGGTCATTCAACTAGTAGAATACCCATGATTATGATTTATTATTGCATTGTTTACACTGCTCATATTCAATACATTAAAGTATTCATGTTTATTATTGGTAAAGGCATGATGTTTCAATAATTCATCATGATTAATATTTATGTTATCTCTCACTATATTACATAGCCTTACTGAGCATTTCAGCTCACCCCTTTCAATTGATTCATTTTCCCAGGATATAAAGAAGTTAGTTATGAGTGAATTTCAGGCATTATCTAGGATTCTTGGATGTTTCCAATGGAATAACTTCATGTTGTATTTATTTTCATGTTTTAAAGTTGATCTTAATTATGAGTCTTGTTTCTAAGGCTACTAAAATAATCAGTTTTTCTAAAATTAATCTTTTGTGATCATGCCAAAGTTATGAATCTTGATTGGATCACAGAGAGAAGAAGAAATTGATTCATGATGAATATCAAACGTGTTTAGTTTGAGGAATGATGATGGTAGAATGAAATGGTCATTAATTTAGGATATGTGTACGATGAAAACATATAATTGAGTTGAAAAATGAAAATGTTGTATTAATAATTTTATGCAGCAATTGGAAATGACGATCTGGCGATTTATAAAAATTGATATTTCGTGTTGGTGGGATATAAAAGTTATCTTTCACGTCTTTTTTATGATAACCATTGTGAAAATATATAAAAAACTCCACTTATTGTTCATGTTGGTTATTTAATAACCAATGTGAACAATAAATTTTTATCTATTTTTTCAATTCGTTTATTAAATAACCGACGTCAAAAATAAATTTTCATGGCTTTTTTCTGTTAGATAATTTATAAACAACGTTAAAATGAATTTTAACCTCGTTTATTAAATAAAATATGTGAAAAATGTTAAAAAACAAGTATATCATTACCCAAGATTCCATTTAATTGGTCACTAAGCTCAAACAGAGTTACATATTAAGAGTTATGGCCTTTATAAATTCACCTTCTCTACGGCTTCATATAAAGAGGGTCAATTTCCAATGCTCATAACTTTTGACCTGTAACTCCATTAGAGCTCTGTGACCTATCAAATCAAAGATTTTGAAATTAACCACATGTTTTTAAAACATTATCATGTTGGTTATCAAATAACTGACGTAAAAAAACAAATTTTGTTTCTTTTTGACGTCATTTATTTAATAACCGGTGTAAAAAATCAATTTTCATGGTTTTTTCACGTCGGTTATTTCATAAAAAACGTCAAAAGGTATTTTCCACGTTACAAATTAAATAACCAATGTGAAAAATGTTATCATAATTTTAGTTCATTTCCCATGGTTCGATTTCATTGGTCAAGGAGCTCAATCTGATTTAACGATTAAAATTTTTGGCCCTAATAAATTGGCATTCACTTAGACTTTGTTTGGAGATGATCAACATACGATGCCCATAACATTTGATCTGTAACTCCATTTGAACTTCATGAAATATAAAATTAAAGAGTAAGAAATGAACTACATTTTTTAATAATTTTTTCACATCGGTTATTTAATAACCAACATGAAAAATTCATGAAAATTATTTTTTCAGGTTGGTTATTTAGAACAGACGTGACAAAGTCTAGAAAATGGAATTTTCACATCGGTTATTATATAACAGAACAGAAAAATTACCAAAAAATTATTTTACATGTTGGTTCATATATAACAGACATTAAAAATCAAATAAAATGTATTTTCACGTGGGTTATATCATAACAGACGTGATAAATCAGTTTTCAGATATTTTGACGTCGGTTCTAAAAAAACAGACGTGAAAAATGGTGATGATAAAATTTGTTTCTGTACTAGTGCCACTATCTCTACTGGGTACTCTAAAAATGTTGCCCCATATTCAATGTCTAGTTCACCCAATTTTATGATGTGTGATGGATCATCTATTTACCTACACAGCTGCAAGACATTGAAAACATCATTCACCCTGTGAATATGTGGTGGAAGAGCTAGGTGGTACACCAACTTGGCAACTGTTCTCATGATCTGAAAAGGTATAATGAACCTCCGAGATAGGTTTCCACCCTGGAAAAGTCTCGGGAATCTTTATCGGGTTGAGTCCTTATGCAACACATGATCCCCCTCATCAAATTCAATGGGTCTCTGTATCCTATCAGCATAAGACTTCTACTTGTTATGTGCAGTCCCCATCCACTCCTAGATGATATAAACCATCTCAGTGGTATCTCATAACAATACTGGACCCATGAGTGATGACTCCAATGGGTTTTTCAATCAAATGGGTGATCTTCAAGGCTACATATAGAAGGCCTAAAATGGTGTCATGTCAATGGTGGAGTGATTTTCGCTATTTCATGAAAACTCCACCAATGATGGGTTGTCCATCCAACTATGACCAATGTCAACGGCAAAAGCATGAAGAATGACTTCCAAGGCCTATATGGTCCTCTATTTCTAACCATCAATCTTGGGATGAAAAGTTTTTCTCAAAAAAAGCTACTTCCTGAATGCCTCTTGTAATCCCTTCCAGAACTGGGATGTAAAGCAGGTGTCGCGATCTATAGCGATCATCAAATGAACCCCATGAAGCTACACTATCTCTCAGAAGCTGAGGCGTCCTAATCCTTCTACAAATCCATACTCTCGGATGGGTAATAAATGAGGCAAATAGGTGAGTCGGTCAATGAAATCCCAATAGAGTCATTTAATTTAATATTTTGTCATAACCCCATCCTAAATTCAATCGAGATACCAACCCAGTTCCACTTTAGTACCATGAGTGGCTGAGTCAAGACATCTAGATCTCAGTGCTCCACCATCACTTACTGCCTAACGGGGCATCGTTAAACGAACTCAGCCACCAAATTCTTCACCACTGAACACCAGTACTAATGCTATAGGTCCCGATACATCTTTAACAAATGAGGATGTACCACTATAGGGGATGTATGGAACGACTTCAACACATACTCTTGTAATGTCACTGGCACTAAGATGCACCCTCTGAAAATGATGACGTTCTCCACACCTATCAAAAACCCATTATGAGACCATATTGTGGATATATAAGCACCTTAGGCCTCTCAATCCACATCCCCTAGTTGTGTCTCCTTGACTCTCACTAAGTACATTGTTACACACCCCTGCATAGGCTTCACCCACATTTGTTGTTTCTGGTGTAGATGACCAAAATTTCGATAGGTGTGAAAAGGAGACGAGACTGAAAAATGCTTCGATGATGGACGTGGTGGACTAGGATGAGGTGGGGACCAGTATGACCAATCAGACATGAAATAGTACTTAGTCATTATGTATCATCACTTCTCTCATGATCATGTGGAGGGGGTGGGTAGTGATTGACCATCAGAGTTTCCTTTTTATACTTTTTATTTTTAGTTCATTGATGGGTTTGTATTCTGGCCCACTTAAATTCAATTTTACATGCACTATGTCTTGTTTTAGAGGTACTTGTTTCCCCCTTTCATTGATTAGTGATTTGGTTTGGCGTGTGAGTACATATAGCTAATCAAAAAAATTCATCCCACTTATAGGTGGACTCCTTCAGTGCTAATCTCCAGCCCCTGGCATTCAGGGGCGGGCTTGGGGTAGTCACCACACAGGCCTCCAGGGAGGGGTCATGACAAAGTGCTATCAATGTTCTCGTAGAAGAATATATCAGTTGTTATAGAACTCCTCTTCTAGTAAATACAGTGGGCATACCATGTTACAAATAGGATCTTCCAACTAACCTTGGACTGCATATGTACTCATCAATATCACGTACAGTGGGCCTAAAATGTCATAGAGAGGTGCCTCCCACTGGTCATTTTCTACTGAGGTATTCCTCCTCGTCACCTACCTTGGTCATGCAATTTGATTGAGAGGATCTTCCCACTATGTGCCTACAATGTCACAGAGAGTTGATTCCCACTAGCTGAAAAAGTCTACAGTCTTGAGGTCTTAGCTAGTCGTAGGGTTCTGTATGTAGTGTACTTCAGAGAAATATTCCTCAAGCCCTTATCAGCATCTCGACTTCCATGAATGCCATAAGAAATCATTACAAAAGATCTTCCTTCTTCTAAAGGGTTCTAATGCTGCAAATGACTCGTTAATCAGGCCTACAGTTTGCATGAAATGGGCAATAGAGTAATTTTGGACTAGTTGCGATGTGGCCCATTCCGACCTGATCAGACCGACTCCACCATCCTGGCATGGGGGTCCTATGTACCCTAGTTCCTTAAGATTTACTCGACTTGACCTACTCAAGTCTAGGACGGTGTGATTCAACAAAGCCAAACTGTCAGGCCCAATAGGCCTCACTAGACCAAGCTGTGTTCTCGGAGGGTCCATCCCATTGAGTCACCCAACGACATGGTCCATTCTAGTCTATCATGTAGGGGGAACATGTCCGACCAACTAATGAGAGTCTAGCCTTCTGAATAAATTACCAACCCACTGATATCGGGTCCGACCTACTAGAGGTGTGGACCGTAAGTTGGGTACTAGCAGCATGGTAAGGTTACTAGTGCTGACTACCCGGGACATGGCCAAGCTGCCACTTCTGGATCCCCCCGTCACCCCATGTGCATGGGGCCCTTCCAGTAGCTGTGGTCAACAAACCACATCTTCACTAGCCTTATGAAAGGCCCAGATGTAATCCCTCCCTCCATGTGGCACATTGGTTGGTACGACGTCCTCATGCGTGTCATTGTGGCTGAGAAGCCACGGTTTCCCGATCGACTAGGCCCGCTGGTGTGGGGTGGTACCGGGATTGGCATGCTGGTAGGGAGCTTTGAAAACCAAAAAACGTGCTCAAGTTGTTCATTCTTCATGCTGTCTACTTTTGTTGTCTTTGGGGAGCACCCTCTTCACTACGAGGATAAAAAACCTTCCTTTCCATCATTTCAGGTTTATAACCAGGAAGAACACAGATGTAGAGGCACTGGGACCTTTTTTGTGTTTCCTTGTGGCCTCTTTGTTAGATTTTTAATGATAGGGGAGGTTTGGAGAGTTTTCGTTAAATCATTCCATTACATTAATTGGACCCCAAATAGAAATAAAACCAAGAATAAATCACCCTCTCTCATAATGCACAAATCACAGATCAAAGATTAAGGCTTGCTAACTAATGTGTGAATGGTCGCACCATTCTCTAGGTAAGTCCATCATGCATTGGAAAGTTTACCTCTTCTCCAGTGATGTAAAACCTTACTCTATCATTGCTGACACAATTCATTTGGCACCAAATACTATCTATCTAGGTATAGACAATGGATAACCTGTCCATTCCCAATATTACGTCGTAAGGCCTGAACGCTGCTACCAGAACATCCCAGTCGATGCTCTCACATCCTAAAGTAAGATCACACTTCCGACACCAGTGGGTAATTGTAAAATCCCATCTTGTAAGAGTCTCTAGATCTATGGATCGAGCCAAAAACACAACCAGAATCTTTGAGGTCCGAATGAGGGTCATGGAAATAAAAAAGTGATTGAATCTTGTGTCTTTAAGTACTACGGATAGGGTAGAGTATAAAAAAATCGTACATATAATAATCTCCAGAGCATCGTGGTCATAGGCCTTAACTTTATACGGATGTGCTTGACCCTATGCACTTGCTCCCTATGGTCGGGGTGGAACACCTATAGGTGGTGGTGGTAGAACCTCAAATCGTCTCCCACCACCTGCTACACGGCCATATCCATTTCCACAATGCCTACTGTCTGTGGACCTCTAAAATCGAATCTCTTCCTATACATCAGCGGTCCCTCATCTATATTATTGTCATCTGTAAGGAAGGTCGGGAAGTCACGAGCCATGTGATCCTACCCACCGCACGAGTAGCACTATTTACTCCCCACACCAGCGACCTTGTATCCTGAGGTCATCCACTAGAAGGTATGGCCCGCTTGGGTCCCTGCATCATTTGTCTACTGCCTTCTATAGAAGATTCTGCTACTTGACATTTTGTTATTTCTCTCGATGTCGATGATTTCTCAGCATGGAAAAACTCCTCCAAAAGTGCTCACTCTAACACACCATCCTACATCATAATGATGAGAAATATCATCGATGATTTGATTTGTTTTCATAGATCCTAGTCAGGGGACTGGGACCTAAAGAAAGGGCATCATACCATTCTAGTGTAGTAGCGAGAGAGAACAATGTACATCCTCATATACTGGGCCACAATCATGCTTCCTTGATGTATGTGCAACAACTCTTGTATACGTTCAGAGCATAATGTCACTGGGATGAACTCTTCCCTGAAAAGTCTCTTGATATCCACATTGATAAGGGTCACCTCATCTTGTATCTGGCGAATCACGTTCCTCCAACTCCCTCCTATAACATGAGAAATCATAGATGTTAGGATCTGTAACGCCCCGACCCTAGTTACCCAGGGTCGGTGCATTATTACATAACATTGGCATGATCACAAGAAAGATCAAATCTCAAAAGACCTATTCGTTTAGTAGCCTTGGAAACACTAGATATATTCATAAGTTTTACATTACATCATAATGTGAAAAACTACTACAACAACATAAGGTCTCCATAGTCCACACTATTATCCCCTCATAATATCCCTGCATGTCATTCATAACTTACTTCTTCACATCCTGGGAAAAATAAAACATAGAAAAATGGCGAGCTCAAATGCCCAGTAAGGATAACAATATAGCGGAAACTTTCAAAATTAAACATAAACATTTAAGGAAATGTATAACCAAAACAAAAGCCTTTTAAACTTGAACTTCAACATATTATGGAAAAAGTAAAATGAAATAATTCCATTTACTTATTCACATAGATATTCTACTAATCAAATAATCACATGCAATATCAATAACCACTTTCATAATGATGGAATGCATAATGCTGAACTTTAAATTCTTTGTCAAGGCCTCGTCCCAAGACCTAGGGGCTAACTGTAACCGGAACCCAACCTCGAGTGCCTCTAATGACTAGACACCAACCCGGAGTGCCTCTAATAACTGGACACCAACCCGGAGTTCCTCTAATAACCGGAGACCAAACCGGAGTTCCTCTAATAACCAGAGACCAAACAGGAGGGCTTACTTTTACCGGTCCCCAACCCGGAACATACTTGTCTAACACATTCATCTGAATTAAAGGTTGAAATATAACATAAACATTCGGATTACAAATAACTTATGAAATGTCAATAATACAAACAAAAACCATGAGAGAAATAAGAATAACTTATCAACAGTGAAAAATATCACAAATCCTTCAATAAAATATGGATGTTTTGTATCATAATAAATCAACTTCAAATAAGCTTAAAATCCATCAAAGGATGTTGACATAGATGAAATAAAGACTATTTTAGAAAAATATCTCTATATATTTTGAAATCATTTAAGAAGTCTTATATTTATGAAATAAAATATTTTTTTTGAAAATATTCTTATTATCTTGTAAGGGAAGCTTCAACGATTTTATAACAGCTGAAAATAGCCACACACACCGTATAAGTTAAAAAAACATTCTTACCTTAATTTTGTCGAAAAGGATAAAAAGTGCCTTGTTTGGAAAACGACAGAAATATTCCTTTATAAACCTCTTATAAAAAGTCAAACAAGGGTATAAATGACTTTAACCCATATTCTAGTAAATAGTAAAAATGTTTTTAAATTCATTTTTATGAAACATGCATGTGGATGATAAAAAGATCCCAGTAGATTATTACGTATAAACAACCTCAGATAATGAAGAGATTGCGAAATAACCCTTACCAATTTGGTAACTTAGGAAACATACAACCCATGAAAGAGGTATCATACAATGACTATGTAAATACACATAAATAAGAGTGTATTACACAAAGAATATAAATATGGGCAGTACATACAACACACAAAAGGTAATGGTGGCAATATGGCATGAATCTCACGGGAATAAGGAGTGAGATGAAAACCCCTTACCTTGTACTTTTCCTTGGTTGGGGTAGGTTAACCTCCTGTATAATGGTTAAATAATTGTTATTAAATTATACAATAATCATATACATTAATATGATATCATATATAATCTTTTAACATTGCTTTGTTAATAATATCTTAGTATTATCGTTGTTTCGGGTGTTAACTTACTCGTTTTCTTTTATATGTTTTGTTACGTAAGACATGTTTTTAAAGGATAGGTTGTATATTATTCATATCCATAATGATATCAAGTCCATAGACATAATTTTTAAATCATCAAATGATAATTATACTTGAATGGATACGATGGAGAATTAATCTCATTGCATTCGTGGAGACGGTAGTCCGTACGTACGTACGAGCGACAATATCATTCTGTTGATATTAAAATAATATATAAATGGATGGTATATCATATATACAGAATCATTAACATCTTATATTTATTATTTACATGAGTTACACATCATTATTATACCCATCCAAATAATAATATATTGAATAACAATTACACCATGACGTGGAGACGGTAAGCCGTACGTACGCACGTATGGTGACATGTTATTCAAAGGGTGGATAGAATACTGAATATGGTTGTACCATATTTATAATAACATCACAATATATATATATGATACTGGAGTTATTATTTTAGATTGGTAACAACAAAGGAAGAAGAAGTGGAAGAAGAAAGGAACTTGGAAAAGGGTGGTGAAATCATTACCTCTTCTTCGGTTTCTTCCTTTTGATTTGATCAAAAGGGCTCCTTAGGTTGTCTTTATGATCAAACTATGGCCTCTAGGTTTTAGTGAGGGATTTTGGGAGAGTATTTGGGAAGATTTTGGCCGAATTAAAAGGTTTTTAAGGTGTGAAGAAAAGAGAAGGAGGAGTGCCCTTTTATAAGAGGGGTGAGGGGCACCTTTGGAAAAGCTATAAATATTAATTTATAATAAATTCATATTCGGTTTATAATGGCTCCAAAGTTGATTATTAAAAGGTTAAGGTGAGTATTGGTCGAAAACAACTCAAAAAATAGAATTTATACAGGTTTGGGTACTTATATTAACCTTATCTTTAAGTATTAACTCTTAGTTAATTAGTTTCACTTTTACAATGTCTCTTTGTATTTTTATATAATATGGTTAATAGACTTACTATATACATCCAAGCGACCCCCAAGTGGTCCATTAATGAAGAAACTATCATGATATAAGTCTATGGTCCGAACCTTATATTTTTAGGAATTTAATATCAATTAATAATATAATATTTGTTTTCAGAACTCTTTTATGTCAATTTTGACACTATTCAATAGTTGATTTTTGTGAAACTCAAAAAAGATTGATTACTTCGAAAAAATTTAATTAAATAAATAATAATATATCATAGTATCCTAAAAAATTAGTTTAATTCATTAAAAGTTTCATATTATATTTATTTGGGTATTTATAATATCAATTAGTTTGATTTTTCACTATTATAGTAGTTACTGCATCATCTTTGTGTCATAAATAAATTAAATTATTTAATGTCTAAAAAATAAAAATAAAATATCATTATGTAGGAAATCATTTTATATTTCTAATGAATATTTATAATCTAAAATCAAACATATATAACCCAATTTACAAATTTTTTTTCTAAAAGATATATGCTTGTGTCATTTTTGTATTCATTTTAACTTAATTAAAATAAAGTGTCCCTATCACCTACATGTGGCACCATGGGGTCCCAAAATAGACCCAAATAGGCCAATGTACGAACATGTATCAACCAATTAGTCTAGGACACGTTTTAGGGTAATTTAGTATTATTATAATATTATTATTTTAACCCTTATTTACCGGATTTACCCTTAACCATGGTAAATAAAATATTTACCGCAGTAATTATTCAAAATGTCTAAAAATAAAAGTTACCTATTTACACAATTTGAACATCCTGATTCCAAATATGGAATACATTTTTCTAAATTCAAAACACAGAAGTGGAAGAAATTAATTTAAAATTAATTCCCGCTGTCAAAACAAAAAGCGTGTTTTTAAGAGATAATAACTATCAAAAGATTGACACTTGTTTATGTTCAGTTTAATTGTAAAATTTTGTCCAATTACAAACATTATATTAAATGGTAAAAATATATTCTAAATATAATTTAAAACCACTAAAATTCATAATTTATCACTATTAAATATTTTGATTAAAAATGTTGTTTTTAATTAAAATTTAGTAATGTTCACTATTCATCAAAATAATAAAGTTATCCGAAAGGTACCAAAATTTCACCTTAGGCTAAATTCGATATTCCAAATCCCAAAATTAAGTCCATTTTGAAATATAAAATATATATAATTTCAAAAAGTAGGCATTACTATTCATAACAGCTAGTTTGATTGGTTATGGTGTGTTAGAACTCGGTGTTGCGTACAACACACGCTATCACATTATTCAAAGAGAAGCGTACCGTAGAAGCTTGGGATGTTTCATTTTAAATTTTTGATGTCCCCATTTAGTCAAAAAGTTTAAAATATTGTATTTAAAAAGGTTTCACTATTAAAATTTGATAAAAGTGCAATACTGAAAATGAATTGGTTCTTACATTATGTCTAAGAAACTCGTAATATGGATTCTAAAATTATAAGGATATATTAGTTTAAAATTTAGTTAATACTATTCATAACCTATTTTGAATGGCTTGTTTGGTAAGTCATGGTGCGATTGAACTCGGTGTTTCATGTAGTGCAAGTTATTGAATTATTTTGAAGAAATAACACACTATGAAATCTTGGGGTGTTACATTCTCCCCTCCTTCAATAAATTGCGTCCTCGCAATTTGAAATTGTTCTTCGAAAATAAAAGGTTGAAAATAGAAAATATATTTGTGGGAAAACCCACATCGGAAATTGGGTTACTAAAATTTAGTCTTAATATAAGGAAAAGAGAAATGAAAGGGTCACCACCAAATTATGATCTCGATTAGGAGAACATTGGTGGTAATTCGAGACATATAATTAGAGGGAAAACGTAAATATTTATAGGTAGTGATTGAGGTCATCAATCACAAACAAGTATAAAATTGAGGTCCTTAAACTCGTCAATCTATGATGATTTGAAATACCATCGGTTCAACAAAACATAGGGTATTAGGATAACACATTTCGACGTTTCAAATTATCTTAGTTGAAATCCCACATCAAAAAATGAATTAATGAGGCCTCTATTTAAAATAAAGAGTGTAAAGTATGAAGATTACCTAAAATAACACATACTAGGGTTCCATGTAGGAAAATATGGATATGGAAGAAAAATCTAACCATCAATTATCTGATGGAGAGTGGTAGAGAACATGGCTTTGAAAAGGCCAACAATCCCAATGCCATAAATTAGTGATGATTTAATGTACCATCTAGGACAAAATTTTTGTTCTAGGTTCCTTTTCTTAATGTTGAGTATAATGACCCATACTTTACATACATTGTTAATACTTCAAAATTGAAGCACACTTATTACAACATATGACAAAACCACAAAGGACCGTATAGGTATAGTGTCTTTAGAAACTGGGAAACATAAACAACTGGTTCATAAATCTTCTACAGTGTCTCCCATTTATTTCATCATATATAGGGTCCCTTTTAGCATATTCTACTTAATATCCATCTTCCTGACCTGGGGAAAAGAAAACATAAAAGGGTGAGCTCAAATGCTCAACAAGGGCAAATAAAGGAAATAAAAATCATATCATATCTTTTTGAAAATTATTACCTGCAAAAGAGATCATAATATCTTAACATGGAACAAATCATAGAAGTGAAAATGAGATCCCCATAATCATAACATAAAACTTTAAACTTTTTGGCATGCACACATAATCATGGAAAATCATTTCTTGTTAGTCAAGACTCATTGCCAAGACTATCTTAGTGGACAAAGTCCCTTTCTGAATCGAGTAACCCTCGTTTCAGTCCTGTTTCACTGAACCGGTATAACCTACTGTTCCAGCCCTGTCTATCTCATGAGATATAAAATCTTTACCCAATTCATTGGAGAGAGATATAGGTCCCACCCATCTTATAATGAATCCTTTCTTATGTGTGCCACATAATCATAAAACATACATCATAGAGTAACCCATGTAATAAAAATGGGATTCTTAAACAACATGACATCATAAAACAATTCATATAAGATAACGGAATTCATAAAAATATTTCCATCACAACATAATAAAATCCATGTAATAATAGGGATAAAAACAGAACCCTTTTATTATCTTAGATGGAATATAATTTTGATAAAATACTTGAACTCCATTCTTGAGGAAAATATCCTTTCTACTTCAAAAACATTTTTCCTTTCATAACATGTCATACGACTTTAAAACAAAAGAAGTTGATTAAAAATAAACTTGAAAACTAGTAAATGAAGTTTCTTGGAAATAATGTTTTAAAAATCCATTCATGCCGTATAAGTTAAAAAAAACATTCTTCGTACTTTTGTTGGAAAAGTCAAAAAGTACCTCGTACGAAAAACGACAAAAGATTCCTTTCGTACATTTTACTAAAAACTCACCAAAGGGTAAAAATGGATTTAAAAAATTGTAGGTGGATGGAAATAATATTACATATTGATGAAACATGGATGTGGATGATAAAATACACCCCAGTAAATACTTATGAATAAACAATCTCGGATAAAAATGAGATTGTGATATTTCCCTTACCTTAGGTCTGATTTGCTTTGTTCGTGTCCGAAGCTCCTGTATAATGGTTTAAATAATGTTATTGACTTATTCCAGAATCATACATATTGATATGAGATCATATATGGTCATATTATTAGCTTCTTGTTAGTAATATTTCATGGTTACTTGTTACTCGGGTCTTTATAACTTTTTGTTCTTATGCGTGTTTTGTCGAATAAATCCTTATTCTTATCTTTAGGTTATAGATAATTCATTTACAGAATGGTATTAGTGTAGTATATAACATATTCATTCATTCAATTCATTTATATAATCATTATGAAATGAAGATCATGTAGAACGAGTCGCATCACATCGTGGAGACGGTATTCCGTACGTACGCACGAGTGATGATATCATTCCTATGATCGTGGAATTGTATTGGAGTATATATATATTATTTCAGTATCAATATTAATTCATAATAATCATATATAGTTACTCATTACACCATTATACCCATCCTTGTAAGGTGATGGTGGAAAATAGATTACACCACGGCGTGGAGACGGTATTCCGTACGTACGCACGCGCGGTGATTTCATTTTTCCGTAGGATGGATAGAAGGTGAATTAGGGTTGTTTCATATTTATAATAACATATCAGTATGTAAGTAATACTGATGTTATTACTTTATCATGAAACAACTAAAGAAGAAGAAGTTGAAGAAGAAAGAAATTGAAAAGATCGGTAATGGATATTACCTCTTCTTTGGAACGCTTCTTTGAATCCTCCACTTAAGGAACTAAGATTGGTCTTTGGAGAAGACCATGACCTCTAGGATTATTCTAGGGAAGTGGAGAGGAGAAAATGGCAGGGGTTGGCCGAGCTTGAGTGCTCAAATTGGTGTGAGGAGGAGGGGGAGGAGGTGCCCTTTTATAAGGGAGGAGAGGGGCACCTTAGGAATATCTCAAAATATTATTTTATATTAAAGTCAAAATCGGTTTATAATGGTTTCAAAGGGTCTTATTTCGAAGATAAAGTGGGGAAGGGTCGAAATCCTATCAACCAATAGGATTTAGTCAAGTTTAGGGTATTATTTTAACCTTATCAATTAGATTTAACTCTAAGTTAAATAATTTAACTTTTACCATGTCTTTTTGTTTTCTTTCACTATATGGTTAATAGACTTACTATAACATGCCAAACGAACCCCAAATTGTTTATTATTAATATATATATCCTTATCTAAGTCATTTTTCCGAACCTTAGATTTTTAGGAATAAAATAACAATTAATAATATAATATTTGATTTAAAAACTATTTTGAGACTATTTTGACACTATTTGATATATGATTTTTGTGAAAGTAATAACAGAATTATATGTTCGAACCAAGTTGATTAAATCAACACTAATATATCATAGTAACCTAGAAAATTAGTGTAATTCATAAAAAGTCTTAAATTACATTTATTTTGGTATTTATATTAACAATTATGTCAATATTTCATTAATAAGATAATTACTGCATCATCTTTCTGTCATAAATAAATTATATTATTTGATGTCTAAAAATTACAAATAAAATACCATCATCTAGGAAATCGTTTTAGCTTTCTAATGAATATTTACAATCGAATTTATCTTATGTATAACCCCATATTAAAAATTATTTACTTATTAAACTTTGATTTTAACTATTTTAACCCTTCTTTAAATAAATTAATAATAAATGTCCTAATCTAATCCAAGTGGGCCTAAATGGTCATATTTTATTCCTAAGTTTGTTTTTGGTCGAATTACACTTGTCCAATAGAATTAGGACATGTGTTAGGGTAATATTAATATCATATTTACCCTTAGTTACCCTATTTACTATTAACCGCGGTAAAAATAGTAAAAAATTACTATTCACCAAAAAATTATTTTTATCTCATTGAACCACATTTTACTTACTGATATCAACCGTGTCTGTCGGATTTTTGAAATTCCATTCACAGAAGCGGTAAAATTATGTTTTATGCAAAATTCAGTTTTTAACCTAGCACTTAGTGGTTTCACTATTCATCAAAAATTGAAAGTTTTCAGAAAAATACCAAAATTTCACCCTAGGCTAATTTCGATATTCTGAGTCCAAAAAATGATGTCCATTTTGAAAAATAAAATTTCAAAAAGTGGTTATTACTATTCATAACGGCTAGTTTTAATAGCATATTGTTGTTTAGTGAAACTCGGTATTGCGTACGACGCAAGCTATCGAGGAAGGTCGCGATTGCGTGTAAAGAAAGCCAAGCAAGTGTTGTGTAGAAAAAGATTCCTTTGATGATTTATATAACATAAAAGTCTTGGGTGTTACATTCTACCCCCCTTAAAAAGAATTTCGCCCTCGAAATTCGTCACTTTGTAACAAACAGATGAGGATACTTCTCCCTCATCATATCCTCAAGCTCCCATGTAGCTTCTTCAAGTTGGTGGTTCCTTCATAAAACTTTCACCAATCGAGTGGTCTTGTTTCGTAGGACGTTTTCGCTACGATCCAGAATCTCTATCGGCTGTTCTTCATAAGAAAGATCTTGCTCCAGCGGTACAACTCTTGAGCTGAGTACATGTGAAGGATCTGGTATGTACTTTCTCAGGAGAGATACATGGAACACATCGTGAACTTGATAGAGATTCGGTGGAAGCGCCAATCGGTAAGCTACCTTCCCAACACGATCCAGTATTTCGAAAGGACCGATATATCTAGGGCTCAACTTCCCCTTCTTTCCAAATCTCATAACCCTCTTCCAGGGAGATATTCGTAAGAACACTTTATCACCCACTTCAAACTCTAGGTCTTTTCTTCGGTTGTTGGCATAACTTTTTTGTCGACTCTGAGCTGCGCTTATGTGTTGTTGAATAGATCTGACCTTTTCTGCCATTTCATCAATGAGATCAGGTCCTAATAGATTTCTTTCCCCAACTTCATCCCAGCAAGTTGGAGTCCTGCATTTCTTTCCATAGAGAGCTTCATAAGGAGCCATCTGAATACTGGAGTGAAAGCTATTATTATAAGAAAATTCCACCAAAGGTAGGTGTTGATCCCAACCTCCTTTGAATTCCATAGAGCAAGCTCTCAACATATCTTCTAGGGTTTGAATTGTTCTCTCAGACTGACCGTCTGTCTGGGGATGATAAGCAGTGCTGAAACTCAACTCTGTATCCAGAGTATACTGAAGATTTCGCCAGAACTTCGAGGTAAATCTTGGATCCCAATCAGATACAATAGAAAGTGTCACTCCATGCAATCTTACCACTTCCTTTACATATATCCTGGAAAGCTGATCTAGAGAGAAATCCTCTCTAACAGCAATGAAGTGTGCAGACTTTGTAAGACGATCAACTATGACCCAAATAGCATTATTGCCTTTGGATGTTTTAGGAAGTCCTGTGACAAAGTCCATAGTGATGTTTTCCCATTTCCATTCGGGTATGGGTAATGGTTGTAACATCCCCTTAGACTTCTGTCTCTCAGCTTTAACTTATTGACAAACCAAGCATCGACAGACATATTCAGCAACATCTCTTTTCATGCCATCCAACCAGAAGTACTCTTTCAGGTCCCTATACATCTTCGTGCTTCCAGGATGAATAGAGAATGATGAACTATGAGCCTCATCCAGCAGCTCCTTCTTTAATTCGGGGATGGAAGGAACAAAAACCCGATTCTTGAACTTTATTATCCCATCACAATCAAGGTTGAATTCAGGAACATTTCTCACCTTCTTTTGTAACTTGACATCTTCTTTCTGTGCCTCTTTAATCTTCACATGTATAGATGGTTGAACATTCATTTGAGAAAGATTAGAATTTTCCCCTTCCATTATAATTCCAAGATCCATCCTTTGTAAATCCATAAATATTGGATCTTTTGTGATCCTCATCATGGATAAACTAGCATGGTCTTGTCAACTTAATGCATCTGCCACCTTGTTTGCTTTACCAGGGTGGTAATGGATTGAGCAGTCATAATCCTTAATCAGCTCCAACCATCTTCTTTGACGCATATTCAGCTCCTTTTGTGTGAAAATATACTTTAAACTTTTATGATCAGTATAAATATCTCACCTTTCACCATAAAGGTAATGCCTCCAAATATTTAATGCAAAGATTACCGCAGCCAAATCCAAATCATGTGTTGGGTAATTTTGCTCATGGATTTTCAACTGTCGTGAGGCATAAGCTATCACCATATCATTTTGCATAAGAACATAGCCCAATCCCCTCTTGTATGCATCACTGTAGATCACAAACCTTTCTCCACTACAAGGCAGTGTGAGCACAGGTGCACTCGATAACCTTCTTTTCAACTCCTTGAAATTCTCTTCACATTCCTCTGTCCAGACAAACTTAACTCCTTTCCGAGTCAACTTGGTGAGTGGATTAGATAATCGTGAAAAAACTTTTACAAAACGTCGATAATATCCAGCCAAACCAAGAAAACTTCGAATCTCAGTTACCGTTGTTGGTCTCGACCATCTTTCGATAACCTCTGTTTTTGCTGGATCCATAGATATCCCCTCTTTTGAGATTATGTGACCCAAAAATGCAACTTTTTGAAGCCAAAATTCACACTTGGTTAATTTGTCATAAAGCTTCTCCTTTCTCAGGGTCTTCAATATAATTCTCAAGTGATCTTCATGCTCTTCCTTGCTCTTTGAATAGACAAGAATATCATCTATAAAGACTACCACAAATTGATCAAGATAGTCTTTAAAGACACTATTCATTAGATCCATGAAGATAGCAGGGGCATTTGTAAGACCAAATGGCATCACTATAAATTCATAGTGTCCATACCTTGTACGGAAAGCCGTCTTTGGTATATCCTCCCGTTTGACCCTTAATTGATGATACCCTGAACGAATATCAATCTTGGAAAAGTGTTGAGCTCCGCGTAGTTGGTCAAATAAGTCATCAATGCGTGGGAGAGGATATTTGTTCTTGATAGTGATCTTGTTAAGTTCTCGATAATCAATGCAGAGTCTCATTGATCCATCTTTCTTCATAACAAATAAAACAGGTGCTCCCCAAGGTGACGCACTTGAGCGTATGAATCCCTTATCAAGATTCTCTTGGAGTTGCTTCTTCAATTCCTGCAACTCAATTGGGGCCATTCTATAAGGTGTCTTTGAAATAGGCAAAGCACCCGGTACGAGTTCTATTGAAAACTCAACTTCACGATTTGGTGGAAGACCCGGTAATTCATTTGGAAAGACATCATCAAACTCCCGTACAATGGGCATATTCTTAATCGTGAGTTTCTCACCAACCATTTGAGATAAATAACCTTCATTTAGTGGAATCAATACCCATAAAATGGAAGAAATTTCCACTGGAAGGTTATGTTCATCCTTGCATTGATAGACGATCATAGATTGATCTGGAATATGAAATGTGACTTCCCTTCTTTGGAAATTGATATGAGCTCCGTATAATGAAAGCCAATCCATGCCAAGAATCACATCAAATTCCACTATAGGAAGGATCACAAGATTTGCAGGAAGCACTTTCCCACAAACTTCGATCGGAGAAGAACTATAAACTTTTGATGCGATTGATGTGCCATTATGTGTTGTCACAGCTAACTCAACATCTAATTGTTGAGGTAATACGGTGATACCCTTAGAAAATTCTTCAGAAATAAAAGAGTGGGTGGATCCAGAATCAAATAAAACATTTGCTACTTTAGAGTGGATGGTAAGTGTACCTTTCACCACATCGTTATCGTACTCCACATCGCTGATAGAAATTGCATGTGACTTTCCTTTGTCTTTAGCCTTAAGATTTTGTTGACGTCGACCATCATCATCAACCCTTGGATTTGGGCATTGATTGGCATAATGCCCCATCTCCTTGCACTTGAAACATTGAAGTGTAGTAGGTTCATTCTGTGTATCCCTTCCTTTGTTTGCGTCATTAGACATCTTCTTCCCATTATCACTGCATTCAAATGCCCGATGACCTTATTTTCCACATTTAAAACATTTACTTGTCCCTTTAAGACAACTCCCTCCATGTTTCTTTCCACACTTTGAGCATAAGGAAAAGCTCATCTTCTTTTCCGTGTGCTCTTTAGATTTTTCTTTGAATTCCATCTTCCTCTTCTTATCGAACCCATGTGACTGATGGGTTACTCCAATCTCCATCTCGACTTTGAGAGCACATCGAACGATTTCCTCGTAGCTATTGAAGTCTCTTATGGCTAACGCCCTTCGAAGACTTGGTTTTAAGCCACTAAAGAATCGATCGATCTTACTCTCAGGTTGGATAATAATACCAGAAGCGTACCTTGCAAGTCTTGTAAAATTTGCTTCATAGGTACTGACAGATTCATCATCCCTTTGCTTCAGTTCAAGGAACTCTTTCTCCATCTTTGTTCGGAGAATACGAGGGAAGTACTTATTGAAAAATAAGTTCTTGAACTCGTCCCATTCCATAGACTCAATTTCATCCCTTTGCCTCGTATTCTTAATAAGATTCCACCATTGATCAGCATCTCCTTCCAAACGATACACTGCTAGGATGACTTTATCATGTTCAGAACATTGAAGAACTGAAAATATATTTTCAGTAGTACTAATCCATTGTTCAGCAACTAATGGATCAGTAGACCCACTGAAAGAATGTGGACGCTGCCTCATGAAGGATTCAACAGAATGTTGCTCCTTCCTTTGCTCGTTTGGAAGGCCTGCATGATTCATAGCTTGAGAAAGTTGTGTGAGCATGGCTACAAGATTTTGCATTCCAGCTCCCATATCGTTTGGTTGCTCAGGGGGACAATCATTGCATTGCCCATCGCATTCCGCATTAACACGGTTCCTTCGGGTTCCAGCCATTGACTAAAACCAAGAAGAATAGTGTGAGCAACACTAATTATAATAGGAAAACCACATAATTCAAGAATAAAATTTTCATGCTTAAGGTCTTATCCTAGGTTATTCAAGGACATTTCTAAAACACTAAGATTGTGTTCTATGCTTAGACTTATCCTTAGGGTTCTTACTAAGGCTTTCACATCCTAGTTTCCAAAGGTTGACTATACCTTTCCTCTGATACCAACTATAATGACCCATACTTTACATACATTGTTAATACTTCAAAATTGAAGCACACTTATTACAACATATGACAAAACCACAAAGGACCGTATAGGTATAGTGTCTTTAGAAACGGGGATACATAAACAACTGGTTCATAAATCTTCTAAAGTGTCTCCCATTTATTTCATCATATCTAGGGTCCCTTTTAGCATATTCTACTTAATATCCATCTTCCTGAACTGGGGAAAAGAAAACATAAAAGGGTGAGCTCAAATGCTCAGCAACGGCAAATAAAGGAAATAAAAATCATATCATATCTTTTTGAAAATTATAACCTGCAAAAGAGATCATAATATCTTAACATGGAACAAATCATAGAAGTGAAAATGAGATCCCCATAATCATAACATAAAACTTGAAACTTTGTGGCATGCACACATAATCATGGAAAATCATTTCTTGTTAGTCAAGACTCATTGCCAAGACTATCTTAGTGGACAAAGTCCCTTTCTGAATCGAGTAACCCTCGTTTCAGTCCTGTTTCACTGAACCGGTATAACCTACCGTTCCAGCCCTGTCTATCTCATGAGATATAAAATCTTTACCCAATGCATTGGAGGGAGATATAGGTCCCACCCATCCTATAATGAATCCTTTCTTATGTGTGCCACATAATCATAAAACATACATCATAGAGTAACCCATGTAATAAAAATGGGATTCTTAAACAACATGACATCATAAAACAATTCATATAAGATAAAGGAATTCATAAAAATATTTCCATAACAACATAATCAAATCCATGTAATAATAGGGATAAAAACAGAACCCTTTTATTATCTTAGATGGAAAATAATTTTGATAAAATACTTGAACTCCATTCTTGAGGAAAATATCCTTTCTACTTCAAAAACATTTTTCCTTTCATAACATGTCATACGACTTTAAAATAAAAGAAGTTGATTAAAAATAAACTTGAAAACTTGTAAATGAATTTTCTTGGAAATAATGTTTTAAAAATCCATTCATGCCGTATAAGTTAAAAAAACATTCTTCGTACTTTTGTTGGAAAAGTCAAAAAGTACCTCGTACGAAAAACGACAAAAGATTCCTTTCGTACATTTTACTAAAAACTCACCGAAGGGTAAAAATGGATTTAAAAAATTGTAGGTGGATGGAAATAATATTACATATTAATGAAACATGGATGTGGATGATAAAATACACCCCAGTAAATACTTATGAATAAACAATCTCGGATAAAAATGAGATTGTGATATTTCCCTTACCTTAGGTCCGATTTTCTTTTTTCGTGTCCGAAGCTCATGTATAATGGTTTAAATAATGTTATTGACTTATTCCAGAATCATACATATTGATATGAGATCATATATGGTCATATTATTAGCTTCTTGTTAGTAATATTTCATTGTTACTTGTTACTCGGGTCTTTATAACTTTTTGTTCTTATGCGTGTTTCGTCGAATAAATCCTTATTCTTATCTTTAGGTTATAGATAATTCATTTCCAGAATGGTATTAGTGTAGTATATACCATATTCATTCATTCAATTCATTTATATAATCATTATGAAATGAAGATCATGTAGAACGAGTCGCATCACATCGTGGAGACAGTATTCCGTACGTACGCACGTGTGATGATATCGTTCCTATGATCGTGGAATTGTATTGGAGTATATATATATTATTTCAGTATCAATATTACTTCATAATAATCATATATAGTTACTCATTACACCATTATAACCATCCTTGTAAGGTGATGGTGGAAAATAGATTACACCACGGCGTGGAGACGGTATTCCGTACGTACGCACGCGCGGTGATTTCATTTTTCCGTAGGATGGATAGAAGGCGAATTAGGGTTGTTTCATATTTATAATAGCATATCAGTATGTAAGTAATACTGATGTTATTACTTTATCATGAAACAACTAAAGAAGAAGAAGTTGAAGAAAAATTAAATTGAAAAGATCGGTAATGGATATTACCTCTTCTTTGGAACGCTTCTTTGAATCCTCCACTTAAGGAACTAAGATTGGTCTTTGGAGAAGACCAAGACCTCTAGGATTATTCTAGGGAAGTGGAGAGGAGAAAATGGCAGGGGTTGGCCGAGCTTGAGTTCTCAAATTGGTGTGAGGAGGAGGGGGAGGAGGTGCCCTTTTATAAGGGAGGAGAGGGGCACCTTAGGAATATCTCAAAATATTATTTTATATTAAAGTCAAAATCGGTTTATAATGGTTCCAAAGGGTATTATTTCGAAGATAAAGTGGGGAAGGGTCGAAATCCTATCAACCAATAGGATTCAGAAAAGTTTAGGGTATTATTTTAACCTTATCAATTAGATTTAACTCTAAGTTAAATAATTTAACTTTTACCATGTCTTTTTGTTTTCTTTCACTATATGGTTAATACACTTACTATAACATGCCAAACGAACCCCAAATTGTTTATTATTAATATATATATCCTTATCTAAGTCATTCAGCCGAACCTTAGATTTTTAGGAATAAAATAACAATTAATAATATAATATTTGATTTAAAAACTATTTTGTGTCAATTTTGACACTATTTGATATATGATTTTTGTGAAAGTCATAACAGAATTATATGTTCGAACCAAGTTGATTAAATCTACACTAATATATCATAGTAACCTAGAAAATTAGTGGAATTCATAAAAAGTCTTAAATTACATTTATTTTGGTATTTATA
Organism: Viscum album; assembly: GCA_963277665.1. Lineage (NCBI taxonomy): Eukaryota > Viridiplantae > Streptophyta > Magnoliopsida > Santalales > Viscaceae > Viscum > Viscum album. The sequence continues at coordinate 1,655,623,095 of OY728126.1, read as the reverse complement.
TTATCAATTATGTCAATATTTCATTAATAAGATAATTACTGCATCATCTTTGTGTCATAAATAAATTATATTATATGATGTCTAAAAATTACAAATAAAATACCATCATGTAGGAAATCTTTTTATATTTCTAATGAATATTTACAATCGAATTTATCTTATGTATAACCCCATATTAAAAATTATTTACTTATTAAACTTTGATTTTAACTATTTTAACCCTTCTTTAAATAAATTAATAATAAATGTCCTAATCTAATCCAAGTGGGCCTAAATGGTCATATTTTATTCCTAAGTTTGTTTTTGGTCGAATTACACTTGTCCAATAGAATTAGGACATGTGTTAGGGTAATATTAATATCATATTTACCCTTAGTTACCCTATTTACTATTAACCGCGGTAAAAATAGTAAAAAGTTACTATTCACCAAAAAATTATTTTTATCTCATTGAACCACATTTTACTTACTGATATCAACCGTGTCTGTCAGATTTTTGAAATTCCATTCACAGAAGCGGTAAAATTAAGTTTTATGCAAAATTCAGTTTTTAACCTACCACTTAGTGGTTTCACTATTCATCAAAAATTGAAAGTTTTCAGAAAAATACCAAAATTTCACCCTAGGCTAATTTCGATATTCTGAGTCCAAAAATGATGTCCATTTTGAAAAATAAAATTTCAAAAAGTGGTTATTACTATTCATAACGGCTTGTTTTAATAGCATATTGTTGTTTAGTGAAACTCGGTATTGCGTATGACGCAAGCTATCGAGGAAGGTCGCGATTGCGTGTAAAGCAAGCCAAGCAAGTGTTGTGTAGAAAAAGATTCCTTTGATGATTTATATAACATAAAAGTCTCGGGTGTTACATTGAGAAATTTATTTATGAGATTGGATAAGATCATAAGGAGATATACTTACATTATAATTAGAGTTTTATCCATTAATACAAACTCATCTTTCACTCTAAAAGATAATAGAACGTAAAAAATTCTATTTAAACTATTCGTATAGGGTTCCAAAATAAACGAATTTATAATTCATCTACAAGATCTTTTAATAAAAACTACATTATTTAATCCAGGACATATCGTGGGCCAGTGGTAGGTGATACACCCTTGTCGCCCTTCGGTTGCGGGTTCAAGTCTCCCAGCCTTGCCGGACGCGACGGGTTGCCGCCCGACCTCCGGGTTGTCCTTTTATGGCAATCTAAAATAATCTAAACTAGAACTATCCAAAATACTTCTGTCCAAACTCACAGTCCAACATTAATCAGGAAGGTATACATAATTTAGATCCCTTTTACCCCGTAATAGCATATGAATACCTTCATCATGTATTCTTTTAATACACTGAAACATCCTGAATTACCATATTCCTTATTATTTACATTAATTCTCCCTTATTCCATATAGAATGTTGGATATACTTCATCAATCAAAAAATGTTTTAAACCCCAACAATGATGGAATATACAAATCATTAATCAGTTCCATGGTAGTCAAGAATATCCAATATAATTTATCCAAAACAATCATGTATTATTCCAAAATAACTACCTCGGTATCAGAACTATATTATGGTTTATCATTCTCTCAACCATATATTTTCCAAAAATTTATCCTTCTATTGAGTCACTTTTATTTGTTCCACACAATCTCAAGTCCTTAATGAAATAGTACTGCAGTACAATCCTTATATACTCCATAATTATTATAACAAGTACATTGTTGATACAACACTCAATTTACATAATCAAGATAAGAACTCTAATCATTCCTCTTCATATGTGGTAGTATCATAACTTGATTATTATCCAATAGCATCATTTGCGGCATAGTGTGATTACTAGGACATAGGTTCGCGTAGTGTCCAAACTCCTTGCAAATGAAGCATTGTACATTTGAAACCATTTTCTTACCCTTGCAGTCACGTACTTTGTGCCCTTTTCCTCCACACTTATAAAAAACTCCCATTCCTTTCAGGCAAGTTCCAGGGTGTTTCTTTCCACAGTTATCACATATGGGAAAATTCTTCTTTTCCCTCTTCCCTTTATCCATCTTTCTCTCTTCCATACTTTTCTTCTCTTGCTTCCCTTCAAAGCCATAGGACTCAGTACACTCTTTACTTATCTTATCAACACATGATATTAATTCTTCATATGATGATAATACATGCGAGACTATTTCTCTTGTAAATTCTGGCTTAAGACCCTAAAATATATGATCCTTATTTCTCTTTGTATCATGTGCATTCCTAGAGTTCTCATTCCTTCTACTGGGTGCCATTTCTAAACAATGGCATACATTAGATTAGTTTATGAATAACAATACCTAATCCCAAACTTGTAAAACACATAACATAAATTAAATAGTTTATGGATATAATCCATAATCATAAAAATGTCTCCTTTGAGGAAGTATATACTCATAAGCCCTTCATAATGATTTGTAAAGAAAATGAGAGTTATCCTAAGCATATCCCCCTGGAGTGTTGTAACCAAGAGTGCAGCAAGGCCCGTTGTCGTGCACCAGTTCCCGTTCTAGTCTAGCTCAAAGCGGTGTTTTCGAGTTTTACACCTAGGTACATCTGTTCCAAAGCCGCCTCTACCTGCTCGTATCCAGACAGGGATGTATTGCTCAGAAAACTCACAAAATCTCTACAATACCAAAATTCTAGGAAGTTCTTCTATACTAATCCTCAAAATTCATCTTAAATCTATGTGCTCTAATCAGTGTTTACCTAAATCTAGCTTCCAGGTTTGTATTAAACTTCATCTGATACCAACTGTAACGCCCCGACCCTAGTTACCCAGAGTCGGTGCATTATTACATAACATTTGCATGATCACAAGAAAGATCAAATCTCGAAAGACCGATTGGTTTAGTAGCCTTGGAAACACTGGATATATTCATAATTTTTACATTACATCATAAAGTGAAAAACTACTACAACAACATAATGTCTCCATAGTCCACACTATTATCCCCACATAATATCCCTACAGGTCATTCATAACTTATGTCTTCACATCCTGGGAAAAATAAAACATAGAAAAGGGGTGAGCTCAAATGCCCAGTAAGGATAACAATATAGCGAAAACTTTCAAAATTAAGCATAAACATTTAAGGAAATTTATAACAAAAAAAAAGCCGTTTAAACTTGAACTTCAACATATTATGGCAAATGTAAAATGAAATAATTCCATTTAATTATTCACATGGATATTCTACTAATCAAATATTCACATGCAATATCAATAACCACTTTCATAATGATGGAATGCATAATGCAGAACTTTAATTTCATTGTCAAGGCATCGTCCCAAGACCTAGGGGCTAACTGTAACCGAAACCCAACCCGGAGTGCCTCTAATAACCAGACACCAAGCCGGAGTGCCTCTAATAACCGGACACCAACCCAGAGTTCCTCTAATAACCGGAGACCAAACCGGAGTTTCTCTAATAACCGGAGACCAAACCGGAGGGCTTACTTTTACCGGTCCCCAACCCAGAACATACTTGTCTAACACATTCATCTGAATGAAAGGTTGAAATATAACATAAACTTTAGGATTGCAAATAACTTATGAAATGTCAATACTCCAAATAAAAAACCATTAGTGAAATAAGAATAACTTATCCACAGTCAAAAATATCACAAAACCTTCAATAAAATATGGATGTTTTGTATCATAATAAATCAACATCAAATAAGCTTAAAATCCATCAAAGGATGTTGACATAGATGAAATAAAGACTATTTTAGAAACATATATCTTTTTATTTTGAAATCATTTAAGAGTCTTATATTTATGAAATAAAACAATTTTTATGAAAATATTCTAATTATCTTGTAAGGGAAGCTTCGATGATTTTATAACGGCGGAAAATAGCCACACCCGCCGTATAAGTTAAAAAAAACATTCTTACCTTCATTTTGTCGAAAAGGTTAAAAAGTATCTTGTTTGGAAAACGACGGAATGATTCCATTATAAACCTCTTATAAAAAGTCATACAAGGGTATAAATGACTTTAACCCATATTCTAGTAAATAGTAAATTTTTTTGAAATTTATTTTTAAGAAACATGGATGTAGATGATAAAGAGATCCCAGTAGATTATTACGTACAAACAACCTCGGATAATGAAGAGATTGCGAAATAACCCTTAACAATTTGGTAACTTATGAAACATACAACCCATGAAAGAGGTATCATACAATGAATATGTAAATACACATAAATAAGATTGTATTACACCAAGAATATAATTATGGGCAGTACATACACCACACAAAAGGTAATGGTGGCAATATGGCATGAATCTCACGTGAATAAGGAGTGAGATGAAAACCCCTTACCTTGTACATTTCCTTGGGTGGGGTAGGTTAAACTCCTGTATAATGGTGAAATAATTGTTATTAAATTATAAAATAATCATATACATTAATATGATATAATATATTATCTTTTAACATTGCTTTGTTAATAATATCTTAGTATTATCGTTGTTTCGGGTGTTAACTTACTCGTTTTATTTTATATGTTTTGTTACGTAAGCCATGTTTGTAAAGGATAGGTTGTATATTATTCATACCCATAATGATATCAAGTCCTTAGACATAATTTTTAAATCATCAAATGATAATTATACTTGAATGGATACGATGGAGAATTAATCTCATCGCATTCGTGGAGACGGTAGTCCGTACGTACGCACGAGCGACAATATCATTATTTTGATATTAAAATAATATATAAATGGTTTGTATATAATATATACAGAATCATAAACATATTATATTTATTATTTACATGAGTTACACATCATTATTATACCCATCCAAACAATAATATGTTGAATAAAAATTATACCACGACGTGGAGACGGTAAGTCGTACGTACGCACATATGGTGACATGTTATTCAAAGGGTGGATAGAATACTGAATATGGTTGTACCATATTTATAATAACATCACAATATATATATTATACTGGAGTTATTATTTTAGAATGGTAACAAAAAAGGAAGAAGAAGTGGAAGAAGAAAGGAACTTGGAAAAGGGTGGTGAAATCATTACCTCTTCTTCGGTTTCTTCCTTTTGATTTGATCAAAAGGGCTCCTTAGGTTGGCTTTCTGATCAAACTAAGGCCTATAGGTTGTATTGAGGGATTTTGGGAGAGTATTTGGTCAGATTTTTGCCGAACCAAAATGTTTTGAAGGTGTGAAGAAAATAGAATGAGGAGTTCCCTTTTATAAGAGGGGTGAGGGGCACCTTTGGAAAAGCTAGAAATATTAATTTATAATAAATTCATATTCGGTTTCTAATGGCTCCAATGTTGATTATTAAAAGGTTAAAGTGGGGATGGGTCGAAAAAAACTCAACAAATAGAAATTAGACAGATTTGGGTACTTATATTAACCTTATCTTTAAGTATTAACTCTAAGTTAATTAGTTTCACTTTTACAATGTCTCTTTGTATTTTTATATAATATGGATAATAAACATACTATATACATCCAAGAGACCCCAAAGTGGTCCATTAATTAATAACCTATCATGATATAAGTCTCTTGGCCGAACCTTAGATTTTTAGGAATTTTATATCATTTAATAATATAATATTTGTTTTAAGAACTCTTTTATGTCAATTTTGACACTATTCAATAGTTGATTTTTGTGAAACTAAAAACAGATTGATTACATAGAAAAAAGTAAATTAAATCAATAATAATATATCATATTATCCTAGAAAATTAGTTTAATTCATTAAAAGTTTCATATTATATTTATTTGGGTATTTATAATATCAATTATTTTGATTTTTCACTATTATAGTAATTACTGCATCATCTTTGTGTCATAAATAAATTAAATTATTTAATGTCTAAAAAATACAAATAAAATATAATTATGTATGAAATATTTTTATATTTATAATTAATATTTATAATCTAAAATCAAACATAAATAACCCAATGTACAAATTGTTTTTCTAAAAGATATATGCTTGTGTCATTTTTGTATTCATTTTAACTTAATTAAAATAAAGTGTCCCTATCACCTACAAGTGGCACCATGGGGTCCCAAAATCTACCCAAATATGCCTATGTCCGAAAAAGTATCAACCAATAAGGCTAGGACACGTTTTAGGGTAATTTAGTATTATTATAATATTATTATTTTAACCCTTATTTACCGGATTTACCCTTAACCATGGTAAATAAAATATTTACCGCAGTAATTATTCAAAATGTCTAAAAATAAAAGTTACCTATTAACAAAATTTGAACATCCTGATTCCAAATATGAAATCTATTCTTCTAAATTCAAAACACAGAAGTGGCAGAAATTAATTTAAAATTAATTCCCGCTGTCAAAACAAAAAGCGTGTTTTTAAGAGATAATAACTATCAAAAGATTGACACTTGTTTATGTTCGGTTTAATTGTAAAATTTTGTCCAATTACCAAAATTATATTAAATGGTAAAAATATATTCTAAATATACTTTAATTCCACTCAAATTCATAATTTATCACTATTAATTATTTTCATTAAAAAAGTTGTTTTTAATTAAAATTTAGTAATTTTCACTATTCATCAAAATATTAAAGTTATCCGAAAAGTACCAAAATTTTACCGTAGGCTAAATTCGATATTCCGAATCCAAAAATTAAGTCCATTTTGAAATATAAAATATATATAATTTCAAACAGTAGGTATTACTATTCATAACAGCTAGTTTGATTGGTTATGGTGTGTTAGAACTCGGTGTTGCGTACAACACACGCTATCACATTATTCAAAGAGAAGCATACCGTAGAAGCTTGGGATGTTTCATTTTAAATTTTTGATGTCCCCATTTATTCAAAATGTTTAAAATATTTTATTTGAAAAGGTTTCACTATTAATAGTTGATAAAAGTGCAACACTGAAAATGAATTGGTTCTTACATTATGTCAAAGAAACTCGTAATATGGATTCTAAAATTATAAAGATATATTAGTTTAAAATTTAGTTAATACTATTCATAACCTCTTTTGAATGTCTTGTTTGGTAAGTCATGGTGCGATTGAACTCGGTGTTGCATTTAGTGCAAGTTATTGAATTATTTTGAAAAAAAAAACACACTATGAAATCTTGGGGTGTTACAGGATCACTATAAGTTCAACTCGTGTCCAAACTAGGAAAAAAAGTATGGCTACAGCCACCAGCCATTCCTCAGCCGCCTGCAGGTCCATCTCACCTTGGAACCTCAGAGGCCTTGGTCGCTGAAACTCATGCATCATGCTCAGTCGGCATGCAATCTATACTAGTGGGAATAGTGGAAAAAAATTCCCAATGGGTAGGAGTGATGCCAGTACACCACCCGATGCTGCTAACGACAAAAGAAGGCCATTCACTATGGCGTCATCTCTTTGTGAGCCATCATAGTGAACTCCATAGTAATTTTGGATGGTTTTCCTTATTTCAGAATCCTAAAAGAGAACATGTGTTCCATGATCAATATGTTATACCTGGTGATCTATTTGAAAGATGTAACAATAAAAATATTTCAAAACACACGCAATTAGTGTTTTCATGAATTGTGTCAGAAATCAGAAGTCAGGTTCCTAGTGTATGGATAAATTTGTCACTGCACCAACACAAGATTACCCATGGTGAAAACCACACACAAAAAACATAACACTATTTCCACATATAAAAGATCAGATTCCCATTTTTTAGTAGAATAGACTCCTCTTATATAACTTTTTCACGAACCGTCTCTCATCGACCGTGTCGTGACTACCCCAAGACCGCCTTCCATAGGTCAAAGGCTAGTGACTAGCACTGGAAAGTCATATCCCTAAAATGGAAAGGAATTTTTTTGACCTGTATAGACACACATTCCAAGAACACAACAAAGAACAACCAAATTTTTTACTAATGTAGTAAAATTGTGGTAAAAGTAAAAGTGTGTTGAATGTTAAAGGAGCCATAATACAAGCCCACCCGATAAAGGTTCAAGTGTAACTGAGTATTAAAAAATAGCTCATGGAACACCCATCGATAATTCTACCCAAATGCTAGGAACAGATCGACTCCATAGCACTCAACGGCTTCTCAATTTGTCCACCTCCGAGCACCTTCCAGTCCTGGCACCCTCAGTCGTGATCAATGCAGTTTGTCATCTGAAAAAGATAGAACAATATGTGGTAAATCCCCATTCAAGGGTGAGTATAACGATACTCATATGGGACCCCGAGACCTCATAGCTATACATGTGTTCCAAAAAGGAAAAACCACAAGGCAAGTCCCCCAATCTCAAAGCACAATAAAATATACATCGACACAAGTTATGTATATGCCCATAAAAATTACTATGTTATAAAAATATACACATATCACACATTATTGATGAACACTGCAATGTTCACTCCACGTAGGTAGAAATACCCCATAGGTAACACCACGAAGATAGAATTATGACATAGCTAACACCACGAAGGTAAACAAAGAAGGTGAAGTTACTACATAGGCAACACCATGATGTTTGAAGTACCACACAGGTAAAACTACGAAGACAAAACCATGAAGTTAAATATACCACATAGGCACACCATTAAAGAGAACTACCACATAGGTAATGAATTATCTCACAACATCTATAACATTAATAAAAAACTATAGATTATTAGGTGTAATCCATATTATCTTATTTTGTTAAGAAGAACTACTGCTGACATAAAAAGGATCGATAGGTACAAACCCCTGCTGACCCACACTGGATCTAACCCACACAAGATTAGTATGCTCTAACCCAAAAAATATTGTAGAGTGCAGACCCACACCTTATTTGAAAGAAGGTTTCCCACACATTTTCGATAGATTTTAACCCACACATGATCAAAGTTATTTCATCACATTATTGATTTACACTAGATTCCTCATACCTGGTGTGGTTGAGTTCCGTATAATCTTCCTCTCGAGATATTGGTCGTACCATGACCACCACTATGCTGCAAAATAGAGAAATCCAAAGGAAAACCATGTCGTAAGGGTTCCTATGCGATATACTGTGCGTCAATTAGATCCCCAATCTACTAGTTATAAGCACTTTATTTATGAGGGCCCAGTTAGATTCTGGTTTGATCCAACCTTGCATTACTCTAACATTATCTAAAATTCAAGTGGAGTATATTCAATGGTCTTTATCTATCCATGGATCCCAATTCCAAATACGGTTTATCAAATAGATGTCTAATTATCATGATATGGCCCTTTATGTGATCTTGGGTCTGCATGGGCCCGAGTCCGGTCCAACCCAGTTGAACTGTCCCGGTCTGGCCTTGGTCGTGGCAGGCTTAGCCTGGCCTACTAGGGGGAAGCCCAGAATGAATGGTTGGGGTCCCTGATGCAAGGGGTCACCCCAAATGGGGCAGACTGAACTGCAAGGGGGTGGCATGGCATGAAAGGTGGCAGCTCAGACATTGAGGGGGTAACCCTCAAGTGGGCGGCCCCACCCACAAAGTGTTGGCCCAACCACAAGGGGGTGGCCTGGCCCGAATGGGGGAGGCCCGCTGGTCTGGTCCATGGTAGGGTCGAACCCAATAAGACTCTGGGGGAGAGACAACAGGTCTCTAAAACAACTTGGAGTTCATTCATCTTGTGAAGTGACAACGCCACATGGGCACCACCCGGTCGCTGAACACCTCGCTAGGGGCATGGGTTCTCCCTCTTCCACTAATTTGGATGTGAACCCTATCTCACTGGTGGCGCGCTGGTCACACTTTACTTCCCTACTTTGACCGTACGATGTGCCAACCAGCTCTTCTGACTATCGCAGGTAATGAGCCATGACCCCTTTCTCATAAGTGTCGCACAACGGAGTGACACACCTCCTCTGTGACCCGTTAGTGTTGGTGTGCGATGGCGTGCTTCCTCTATTGTATCTAGTTTGTGTTCCCACGTTGAAAGTCTACCACGAAGTCACAAGGGTAGCATGATATAGGTGGGTATGGACTGGGTTTGTTAGTCCCGTACCCTCCGCGTTGTCTTGTAATCATTAGAGAGATATAAAGGGGTCAAGAAATTACCTTGAATTGAAAAATGATAAACAAACTTATACCTCAAGAATAATGGAGAATGATCGAGATCATGGAAGTGGGTCAGTGTTCTTCCTCCACCAAAAATTGCATCCAACAATATTTCTCGATCGTCGATCGTTGGATCAGGGATTCAGTGTCGCTTATCAGTACTAACCGGAACCAAATTCATCCTCTAAGGGCTTGGCATTTCGACACTTTTTGAGCACATCATTGTTTGGTGGTCATGTGTTGATATCTTCCCCAAGCACCATATTAATAGGATAGGGGATGGTAAGTAATAAAATTGGGAATTTATGGGGGTTCATTAATTATGATCCTTCCTAATTCCATAATGATGTTGTTACATAGGATTCAATGGTCATGCCATTTATGGGCTTGAAACGTCGCATGTACCATGTTTCTGCTTGTCTGTCGAAGTAAATTATAGAATGAAAATAAAATAGTTAAATTGTTTTATTATTCATTTAAATGTATAAAAATATATCTTTTTCTCCTAACCCACTGCGGTTTATGTGAAGCCTCCTTTAAGCGAATCCCAACACTACTGATTCAACAGTGCCAACATATTTTTAATCCGAGCACTGGTTCAAAAGTTAGAAAACTCCACTCACATGTTTGTGGAATGTTCCTTAAAAATTTTCATAAATAAATTCTAGGAACACCAATCCTTGAAATCACACACCATAAATTTTTACAAAAACATAATAATTCTATATAATTAAACAAATAAATGGAAAATCGCGGACATTAAAAAATTCCATTGAATGTAATTTGAAGAGTTTCAGGAGAGGACCTAGTATTTTTTTCCCATGTATAGCCCTACTCTTCCATTATAAATACCACCATGGAGTATATATTAGTTAGAAAATGAGGATTAATGAAAATTTGTAATCTGGAAGTGTGACTCATGTTAAATATTAAATATTAGTCTAGGAGTGAAATGGTGTTGCTCAACTCATCACCCATCACATGCCTTGGATTTTCATGCCCTAATTGTATATACTGATGTATATAGTGTATCTCCATATGTGTTGTAGTGAAATCCCAATTAAGGCTCATCCTCACTTAATGAATTCTAGAAATTATGATATAAAATAATGAAATGGGTTCATGATAATGTTTTCTTAGAAAAAAATAAACACGCACATAATGGGGTGGAATCCCTGATATGATTTAATAGAACATAAATATTAGAGAGTGAATAAATGTGTTCCAAACATATTACAATCATTGAAATTGTAAGTAGAATAAATATAATTTGGATAGTAAAGATAGTTTTCCATAGTATTTCGCTCCATTTTTCATTGCAAAATGAACTAAACAGCCCATGATGGATACAATAATAAACATATATTCTCAATGTGTTGGGATATTGATTTCATGTTGAATCATGTAAAAAATAAAATGGGTTTATATGTTTGAAACATAGAGATAAAAAAATAACTATGATTTCTTTGATGGAAGATCAAGTTGATATTTTAAAATCTCACTATGTGATTGGTAATTCCCATTATAATGAAGTTTAACATCTATAGATAACATTGATTCAAAATATGACCACAAAATGCGTATAAAAATCCATTTAACGGAATTGTCCTAATTTTATATGACTACTATTAAGAGATATAGAGTCTTATATTCTTCCCATAAATTCCATATATTTTGAAATATGTAGATTCATCAAATTTTTTATTATTTCATTAATTTTAATATATTCTTTAATTCCGATAATTTTTCTAATGAATTATAAATTCAATGGATTTTTCATTACATCCATAGATTTCGTAGAATAATTATTAACTAGTATGACCAATACATATGGATAAATATTAGGTCATGTTTTAAATATAATAATTGAGAATACATAATGGGTATACTAAGGGATCCTTGGGTATTGATATGTAAGAGGGTGTTGAATTAAGGAATCATTATTTGGGATAATTGGTTTATTTTTTTATAACACATTCTATTGAATATTTTATTCAATGAATTTCTAAATATTATATTTATTGAATTGTTATTATTATTCATTATTGTATTGATTATCACAAGCATTATATTTATCATATCTAATATAGTTCAAGGAATTATTATTATATTCTTTCTAAAACCAAATTAATTGAGAGTTACGTTGTTCATGTAGACAAATATAATGAAATATATATATTTCCAATAAATGAAATTGAGAATCCAAATTATTTTTATTATGTAAGTTATTCTTTTTATAAATTTATTACATTAATATATACATTTAAATATTATATTTCATTTTACCATGTATAATATATCTATAAAAATGAACATTTGAGAAACATTTCCTTCACATTTATCCACCCTGTACAACAATATGTATTTTTTCAGGTAATAAAATTTATTAAGTGGTAGAGAATATGTTTATACATAATGTAAAGGATATTATGTATATTTGAAAATTTAAAATGTTATATATTATAATTTTTTGTTGGTAAAAGGTGAATGAATTTATATTTATTGTTATTTACTATGTCCCATCTTCATAATTATGAGAAAATAATATTACTACTGAAAATATAAAAAAATTAATTTTGAAAAATAATTATGATTAAAAGTAGGGTGTTTAATTCATTGTGATTATTTTCTTCAATTATGAGAACATGTTATGGGAAAAAATAGTAGTATAATATTAGTTATGGAGCAGTTGTTTTTATTGAGATTAGTATTATTAACCATGAGTTATATATTAGATTGTAATATATTTTTTGATAATTTTTTTTCAATCAATGAATCACCCACTATCATCATAAAATCCATTTTATCATTTTATGGAATCTATCATGATTAATAAGGCTTCTAGGATTTACATGGCCTATAATGAGATACATTGAAACCATATAGATAATATTAATTTACATATGGTTTGAGTAAAAATCAATATATATATACAATATGCGATGGAAATTTTTTTATATAGGATAAATTATAGTTGTGATGAATTATATTTAAATGAGAAATAAATATTAGTGGATGTTAACACTTTTTTCAACATTTATATAGGAATAGTAAAATTCATGGTTGATTATATTTTAAAAAAAAAATTAGGTGTTTATAAGATATTTCAAGCCACTTGCATCATAGATTATTCCTATTGATATTTTATTCCTTTTAAATTTGGATGATTATAAATTTCTAGAAAGGGAATTTGATGTGAAGATGTGTATATTTTACATTTCAGGACAAAAAATCATGCAATGGAATGATTAATGATGGTTCATAGTAAAACCATAAACTATATTTATCCAGATAAATAAAATTTTGATTTAGAGTTTTATGGACATCATAGAGATTAATTAGGGTGGGGTAATTGGGATAACTCATGCATTATTTATAGTAAAAAAAATTTCTTGAATATTATTTATTCTTTCCTATTTATTTGAGTTTTTAAAATATTAAGGGATGGGAATTCATATATTTTAATATTGTTGCTTTAGAGAAATAAAATAAAATATATACAGAAATAATATATTTATATTTTGGGAAAATGGTGGAAAATTTCATTCCATTGTACCTGCATAATATATGATTGCGTGTAAATGATTCTACAAAGAAAAAAATCACAGTCATGGGGAAGTGAAATAGTAGGGAGAGAGAGATCATGGAATGGACTTGAATTAATAGTGAAACCCCTTGGGGTTTTTCACCACAATAACATATCATAAGAAAACCAGAAGAAGAGGAAACTAAATGTGGGATCACATAGCACAATATGTATTTAAAATACTAAAGTGTGTCATGGGGTGAAATAAATTTATCCAACTCATCACAAACCACATACCTATAGTATGAGTTTCTTAATAGCAACAAATGATGTTTGGAGTTAAATTTCATTACATATGTATTAGTAGAAAATAATATTTTCTTTTTTCAAGTGTGAAGGACCATAAACACCAATTTCATATATTGAATGAGTTGAAACCCATTATATGCTTGAAAAAAAATCTACAAATTTTTATCTATAAAATTTAATATTTCAGTTTTCATTACATTGATATTGAGTGATAATCCAATATTGGAGAATAAAACAATGAGAACCACAAATATAAGAATGATTTATTTACCATACAAAATATTATGTGTTTTTAATATTCTTGGTGATGATTTTTCTTAATTTGGATTGTGGGATGATGAAGAATCAATGTAATTGGTGCTTGACCATATGGGTGGATTATGTGAATTCATTTTAATATTTCTTCATTTTTATTTTAAAAAATTAAATTATTTTCATTATATGTGTAATTAAAATCATACTTTTGAAATTATTATTTTTTTAAATTAATTTGAAATTATGATATGTTTAATAATATATATATATACATATAACTAAATATATTTTAAAATACTCTTTTTTATTTGAAATTATTAGCATTTAAGTGATTAAAAAATATAACTAAAAACAATACCAAAGACATCAATTTATTAGAGTGGAGACCTTCACATCTCTGAAATATTTTTATTTTGGCATATAGTTTATCATTTTTTTAATTCTTGAAATAATATAAAAAGAAAAATTGATATATAATAATATATAATTTATATTTGAGATAATAAAAAAATATCAAAAATATAAATTATCAAAAATATTAATAAATGATTTAATAATGATATTACTATATTTAATAATTATTACCAAAAATAAAAAATTATAATATAATGTGTTATTATTATTAAATAATAAAACTGAAAAATATCAATATAATTAACAAAAATATTATAATAATATATAATTAATTTCATAAATTAGTAATTAACAATAACTTTTAATAAAAAATTATATTAATATTTATTTAATTTATAACTATTGATAATTATTAATTATTAATTCTATATAATTAATAATTTTTATTCATATAATTGATAACTGGAATTAATTAATAATGAAAATAAATTATTAGATACTAATAATTATCAATAATTGATAGTTAAAAATTAAAAATAACTGAAAATAGTCAAAATGATATATAATAATTTCCTATAATTAATAATTAATATTAATTAATAATATATATACTAATTCATAATTATTATTAATAATTAAGAAAAATTAATAATTATTAATAATTATTATTTATTATTGTGAAATATTAATATGAAAAGAAACATATTAAAAAATTCATAGTAATAAATAATTATTATTCGTATTTAAATAATGATATATAATATGAAGTAGTTCATCATTTTGTATAATGTATTATTAATAATAATTAATGATAGTTGGTATCTAGACCCGACCATAAACATTACATAAACATGAATTAAATGAATAATTCACATTGATGGTCTTTTCAGGCATAGAATTTTAGATAATTATGATATAACTATTACATATAAACTTGAAAAGTTCACGTAGACCCTACTACTATGTATCCATTTTTTCATAAAAAACTCGTAATAATTAACATGTCTAGTTCCATGTTTTATACAGCACGACGTTTCCCTGATCCCTTTGTTGTCCCTATTCATCTATATGTCCTATGGAAAACATTTCAAAATCACGGGATGGGCATATAAAGCTCAGTAAGGGTTATAATATAAGGAAGGAAAACATTATCCCATCATTAAATACAAATCAATGAAACCATACTTTTCAATCATAACATTTTTTACGAAATCATAAGATTTATGAATAAGACACACAAATCATAAATCGTAAAGGTAATTTATTGCATTCATAACATACATACATTGTAACTATTACAGCTATATAGGTAGTCAAATTTTGAAAACCCATCACAGTATATTCCCTAAATATCTTAGGATAAATATTAAAATTTACCTCTGTCAAGGTTCCCTATGTTTTGAAGAGCTATCTCATGCTCACCCACCCGATGTATATAATAGAACCACCTATATACGTAATCAATTCCCAATAAACACAAAAAATTCATATCACATTAATCAATCATGATGTAATGATAACATTTCCACAATAAAATTACAATATATCATTCCATGATATTTACATAATCAATGCTTTATCAGACCAAATTTAAAACAATTTAAAACCATTAATTATGCACTTTTTGAATCAAATTATCCCATACCACCATAAAGGATTTAAAATAATTATCATTTTAAAACATTAATATCCATATAAATAAATTATTAAAAACATTTTTAAAACAACTACATTAATGAGAAATATTTAGATGAACAAATATTTAAAACAATTAAAACGATATTCTAGTTAAAGAGATCCTAATCAAATGAGAGATGTTTGAATACAAATAATTGAGTAATAATATTAATCAAATCTTATAATATCATTAGAATAGATAGATTCGTGATATAATACATCAAAGGTCATTATATACACCATATAAAATTATATTCATTCATAACAACAATGTAGTCTCAATGGAGTGTAAATTGAGATGAAATTCCTTATAAAGATGGTATCATTAGATAAATGATAAATCAATTAAATAATTATGTGTGAAAAAATTAAATACACTAAATATAATTGGATATTATGTGTAAAACAATAATATTTAATTCGCACATATTTATAGAAATATATAGTCAATAGGAATAAGTTTAACCCAATGTATTCAAATTAGGTTTAGAAGTTCCTTTAAAGAAATTTGACAGCCTTACAACGTCACATTAAAATTCAGAAAATGAGTTTATGAGAGAGAAAATGGTATCTCATCTCATGGAAATAAAATTTATAGAAATAAGGATATATATATGATCATATCCCATCATAAAAACATGTAAATTAAAAGACATAAGAAAAATAAGTCTTTTTAAAAAAGGATGGTGAAAGGATTCCTTACCGATTTTTTAACTTACAAAACCTACGCCCCATGAATGAACAATCATAAAATGAATATTTATATACCCATAAATTAAATGATATTACTTAAATTGTATAATATTGTACGTTGCATACACAACATAAAAAGAAATAGTGGAAAATATAGCATGAATCTAATGGGAATAAAAAGAGAGATGAAAATTCCTTACCACATTTTAATCAATCATGACGTATGACCAAAAGTTAATAACCACCAAATTAAACACAGAATACCATGAATATAAAGACTATAATGATAATATCTATAAAATGGTATTACACAATACACCACATGTCATAAATATGTTGCAAAAAATTTAACTCTCACATAATTGAAAGTGAGATAAGAAACCTGTAACCTCGTGTCCAACATGACTTCTATGTTCTGGGTTCTTCCTGAATAATAAAATTATGATAATTTATACTTCGTTATTAAAATTTTAAATTTTATTATTATTCCTTTTATATCACTTATTATCTGGTTATAACAATTATTTAATTATTTTAGTTCATATCGAACATTTTGTCAATTTTCGTAATTTGAGTTAGTAATAAACTTGTTATAATTATAGTATGTCCTTGCGGTCAATATTCCATTTTATATAGAATAAAATTAATGATTTAGATATCATATTTATCTTATATATCTGGTATATATATATGTATTTATAGTAGTACATATCATTTGAAGATAAAAAATGAAAACTACCGATCATGGAAATGGTAAGCAGTATGTATGTATGTACACTACATTCATTTCTTTTTTGAACATTAATGGAATTTAAACATAATGATAAAAAGGTATATTATAATTATAGTATAATATCATATATTATTTCTGACACTACATCCTTTATATGCCCCATGTATGCTATGAACAAGTCATATAACTTTGATGGGGCGGTTGTCCGCACTTCCTCAAATGAAATTATTGCATTAAATCAAAATGGAAACCATAAAAGTACACTATAAAATACAAATATAGAAGAATAAAGAAAACATAAACATAATATATATCACATATATATAAATTTCCATCATAATTTCCACCATGAGAAGTGGTATGAGATAATTGAACAATTATCGTTTCGTGAGACTTTAGTTTTCTATCCATAGAAACAATGTGTTCTTTACAAATTATATGTATATGTGTGTAAGTGTAGCTAAAATAAATATCATAAAAACATCCTTGTATATTTAGGAATGTGGTGTGGTTATAAAATAATGTAAAACTAAGATTTTAGGGGTTGGATAAGTAATATAAAATAAAAAAATTTAAGAGAAACTGTTACCTTATATTCGGGTTTCTCCCTTTAGTTTGAACCAAAAAACTTATTGAAGTGTCTTCTTCTTACGGTAATTATTCTAGGATGAAGATAGGGATATAAGGAGATTATTTGAGATAGATATGGACGATCCAAGGGGATTTATAGCTGTGAGGAATGGGATAGAGGTTATTGATTTTTATGAGTGGGAGGAGGGGCTCTTTAAGAATGTGTGAAAATATTATTTTATTACATCATTCATTTTTGTTTCCAAAGGTCAAAAACCCATTACAATCAAATATAATATGACTCATGGTTGAAATAAAGTCATCAAATAATAAATTGATAGGTTTTGGATGTTAGTTTTGTTATTTATAATGTTACTTATTTAATTCAATTATTAATGAGATAAATAGAGCATCACATTTGTATCACAATTAATTTTATTATTTGATGTCTATAAATTATTAAAAAAATCATGATTTATGAAATATTTTTATATTTTCAATTATTATTTATAGTAAAAAATATAACTTATATAACCCCATGTAAAAATTAACTTACTAAAAGATATTTGTTTACAAAAGTTTTGCCTTTTCTTCAAATTAATTTATCTAATGTGTCATTATCATTCTTAAGTGTCTATATGGGGTCCCAAAATTTACCCAATAATGCCCATGGTCAGACATGACTCTATAAATAAGGTTAGGACACGTGTTAAGGTAATTTTGTATTATTATAATATTCTTTTTAGCTTAAGTTACCCTATATACCAAAAACCGCAGTATATAAAAGTCAAAAGTTACCACTCACCAAAAATTATATTCATCTTATGAAAAAAAATATTACTTAATAATAACAACCATTAATGTCTTATTTTCTAAATTCAATTCACCAATGTGGAAAAATTATATTTAAAATAATATGTCAGTTTTTTAACTAATACTAAGTGGTTTCACTATTCATTAAAAATATATGTTTTTTTTGAAAAATATCAAAAGTTCAGACTAAGCTATAATTTATATTATGAATTCAAAAATTATGTCAATTTTAAAAAATTGAAAACATAAAAGTTTCATTAATTAATTTAAAATTAAATCATGTTGTCAAAAAAATAGTATGCTTTTAAGAAACAATATCATTCAAAAGATTGACACTTGTTTATGCCCAATTTCAAAGTGAAATATCATCCAATGACCAGAATTGGATAAAATGGTAAAAATATAATCTAATTTAACATTAATGCTATTTAAAAAAATAATATTACGATATAAATAAATTAGATTAAAAAGACATTTTGAATTAAAATACAGTATTTTTCACTATTCATACAAAAATTAATTTCATCAAAAAATAATAAATTTTACCCATAGTAAATTTTGATTCCCCGATTCTAAATAATAATTTTATTTTTTCAAATGGAACATATAAAAGTGAGAAAGACTAGATTTAAGGAGGGTTCACCATTAAAAGGTGGTAAATCGACCTTTAAAAGTAAATTATGCATAAAATTAGATACATTCAGATTTTAAGCCTTTAACATTTATTGGATAAAGGTAAAAACTTTTTAAAAAATATATAATCGATTTTTAGTTAGTCATATTCATTCTCACAAACAAAATTTCGAGGCGTTAACTACCATTTAAAATAATAAAATTTTATTATTAGGGTACAACATAAGATTTCAAAGAAACCCATTATTGTGTATTGGGTAAGCCCTCAAAAATATCAACCTTTTTAAACTATAATTAATATCTAGTTCACAAATATTAATAAATATGAAAAATGTCATGATATTTATTTACATGGAATTTTCCATCCTTTCCCCCTTTAGAAAATTTCATCCTCCCAATTTAAAAACATGGCTTAGAAACATCATTAAAAGTGACACATCCTAAAAGAGTCAGTAAAACTATCACATCAAAAGAAAGAAAGATAAGAACAAAGGTCTCCTGCAATAACACATACTAGTATTTTATGTAGGAAAACATGGATATGGAATAGTGAATAAATGTTCATGTTCTGATTGAGAGTGATAGAATACCTGAATATGAGAAATTTAACCACCAGAAAATAACAAAACATATGATGTTTTAAATGGTCATTGATTTCCCAGTAGGAAACTTAAACCAACAAAGTTTTTTTAAATTTCTTTTCATAATACTGAGGAATTAATTTTCTATATAGAATAAGAACATAAGGAAATATAATTACCTTCATGTTGAGATTCATCCTTTAATAAGTTTCTACAAAAAACTAATATTTTATTTGAACAATGTTCATTAAAAAAAGAAATGGTCCCATAAAAAGCACAAGAATCATTTTCCAGAGAATCACAAAATCAGAAAATGAAGAACTATATATTTAACTCATCTTTATACATCAACTAAAGCCAAAATGGTTAGTGCGATATCAGATAATACCCAAAAAGGACAATCACTTACAAAAAAACTACTCTTAATCTCTAAAATTTGTCAAACAAAACCCAAATCTCAACAAAGACCATTCAATAAACAACTGTCCATAAAATTATTCAAAATTAATCCAAGCTAATATTGATACCCAAATCTCATAAGAGTTTAATTAAATATTCTTCCAAGACAAATATTCACATGTATCTCCATATAAAATCAGTTACTCATAAAGTCTAATTTTGAAAATTAATTTTTCTAATCACATATTCTTCATGATAGTTTAATCATATTTATAAATACACCAAATCTTTATATGACCACAATAAAAAAATAGATTCTTCCAAACTAAAATTTCATCCTTTATTCCACAATTGAAATTGCATAGTCTTCTATCTTCATTATTCATAAATTGTTTCCTGAAAATATAGAGCATCTTCCACAACAACCTTTATCACTTAATCACCAAATCATTTTCCTATAACAACTATATCTATTTAATAAAATATTAGTTTACAAAATCAACTTATTCTTGTTTGATTTAATAATTTTACTAAAATAATAACTCATACTAACGAGGGAAATCAAGTAGGCCAGTGGTAGATGATTCACCATTGTCGCCCTTCGGTTGTGGGTTTGATTCTGACGGCCTCGCCAGATGCGACAGGTTGCC
The DNA here is from genome assembly GCA_963277665.1 of Viscum album. Classification (NCBI taxonomy): domain Eukaryota; kingdom Viridiplantae; phylum Streptophyta; class Magnoliopsida; order Santalales; family Viscaceae; genus Viscum; species Viscum album. The sequence continues at coordinate 1,655,601,818 of OY728126.1, read as the reverse complement.
ACCCATTCTACATGTAGTCCTTTTTATGATACTCAATAATAAACTTAACATGTTTTAACCACATTTTTTTCCTTTTTCTTTCATTTTCATCCCAATTCATTATAATATCAACATCTTAATTATTGATGTCATATATATATTTTCATTTGTTTATTTCACCACTATATGATAAAATAAAATGATCCCCAATATGAAAAACATCATACCGTTTCCATGGTGTCCATTGGGTTTCATCATCATATAGTTCACGTATGTAGAGGGTCCATGAATTAAAACAATGATTTAGAGATCCTAAAAAATCATTTTCTTCTTTCATCCAAATACACCTTGTACATCCTAGGTCATATGGGTGTTCATAGAAAAAAAGATTTTGAAAATAATCATATATGACATATAATTTCAATACATTTGATAAAACATGATTTCTATAAAATAAACGAACCAAATTTGAGTTGAAACATTCAAGTAATTGTTCTTTTAATATACAACATGTATATTCTAAGAGAATATTTTGTAAAAGAAAAAATAAATAGTTTTCTCAAGGATATTTTTCTTTAGCACCTTTTTCAAAATCATAATATGATTCAAAATCTACTGATAGGGTAAAATATTTGAATATTTATTGATAATATTAACCTTTATTGAAAATATGAGAATATTGTAAAAATATGATTTGTTTAAATACAACCCATGATCTATGATTATAATGTGGTATTGTGGAGGTGTTTGAAATCTCAAACAACTCTAGTAAGTGAGTTGTATGCTAGAAAAAAGTTTCAAAATCATCAAAACATGACTTTGAAATAATTATTGCATGAAAGTCACAAGGAAGAGATAAAAATGTTGTATGAGATCCTCGTCCTTCCATTTGTAACTAAAATTCATTGATCTAAAATATTAAAAAAATAATTATTCAGCTGAAATAATAGACACATGGACTAACCATGTGTAAAATGATAACTCTTAATCCCTAAATTTGTCTAAACCGACATCTGATACCAACTATAAGGTCCCAACCTTAAAATTTTCCTAAGCATAAATTAAATGAATAATTCAAATTGAGGATCTTTTCAGTATAACAGTTTTAGAGATTTAGGCCTTAACTATTACATATAAACTTGAAAATTACATGTGGACACTGCTACTGAGTATCCATTTTTTTCATAAGATAATTACTCTTAAAAAGAAACATGTATACTTCCATGTTTTAGACAACATGATGTTTCCATGATCACGTCTATGACCCTATTCCTATTTAAGTCCCGTGGAAAACAATTAAAAAACATGGGATGAACATAAATAGATCAGAAAGGGTTATAAAATAAGGACATAAAACAGTAGCCCATCATTAAATAAAAATCAATGAAACAATACTTTTCTATCATAACATACGTTACGAAATCATAAGATTTTTGAATAACACGCTGAAATCATAAATCATAAAGTTAACTTATGGAATTCATAACATACATACATTATAGCATTCACAGATATGTATGGATTTCCATTTTAAATACCCATCATAGTATATTTTATAAATCTCTTATGATAAACATTAACATTTACCTCAATCACGTTACCCAATGCATTGTAGAGCTATCTCGTGCTCACTTGTCCTAGGTCTTTTACAGAGCCACCCATATACGTAAACAATGCCCAATAACCACCAAATATTCATATAACATTAAACAATCATAAAGTGAAGATAACATTTTTACATTACAATTACAATATATCATTTCAAGATATTGACATAATCAATTATTTATCAATCCATTTAAAACATTTAATAAAGATCTTTTTAATCCAAGTGTCCCATTACCAATTGAATATTATAAAAAAATTATCATTTTAAAACATTAATGACTATATAAATAAATTTTTAAAATCATTTTAAAACATATAAATTAATTATAATGATTTATAAGAACAAATCATTAATGTTTTTAATATGATACATTAGTTATACAATTCTTAACCAGATGAGAGACGTTGGAATACTAATAGTTGAGGAATAAAATTAATAAAAGATTATAATATCATGAGGATATAAATATTAATGATATTATACCCTAATGGCATTATATACACCATATAAAAGTGAATTGGTGCATAACAAAAATGAAGTCTTAATGGAATTTAAATTGAGATGAAATATCTTATAAATAAGGTATACTTAGATTAAATATAAATCAATTAAGTAATTATTTTTGAAAAATATAAATACACCAAATATAATTGAATATTAAGTGTAAAACTATCAGAGTACATTCACACCTATTTATAGAAAGACATAATCAACAAGTATAAGATTAACCCAAATAATTGAAATTGCATTAAGGAATTTATTTACAGAAATTCGAAATCCTAACAACGTCACATTAAAATTCCAAAAATGAGTTGATGAGAGAGAAAAAGGTATCTCATCACATGTACATAAAATTTACAGAAATAAGGATATATAAGAAGATATCCCAACATAAGAAGATGTAAATTTAAATACATAACAAAAATAAGTCTTTTAAAATAGTAGGGTGAAAGGTTCCCATACCGATTTGATAACTTACAAAATATACACCCCATTAAAGAAAGGCAAAATAATGAAGATGAAAATACCCATAAATTTATGAATATTACACAATTTATAAAATAATTTTCAGTACATAAACCACAAAAATGAAATAGTGGAAAATATTGAATGAATCTCATGGGAATAAAAAGTGAGATAAAAATACCTTACCATGTTGTAATCAATCATGTCATATGACAAAAAGATAATAACCACTAAGTATATCATATAATACCATGAATATAAAGATAATAATGATAATATATATAAAATGGGAGTACAAAATACAACAAATTCGATAAATAATTTTCAAACAATGGAAATATCACAGAATTGAATTTGAGATAAGAAACCTCGTACCTCGTGTCCAACATGACTCGTATGTTTCAGATTCATCCTGAATAATAATATTATGTTAATTTCTACTTCCATATGAAAATTTGTAGGTTTATTATATCTTTTATATCACTTATTAACTTTCTACAACAATTAGTTAATTATTTGAGTTTAGATCGGACATGTTGTCGATGTTCAGAATTTGAGTTAAAAATGAACTTGTTATAATTACAATTTGTCCATGTGGTAAAACATACATTGTCTACAAAATTATATTAATGATTTAAATATCATATATAACTTATATATCTAATATATATATATATTTATAATATTAGATAACATTTGTAGATAAGAAATGAAATGCACTGATCATGGAGACAATAAGTCGTACGCACACATGAATGCTACTTTAATTTATATTTTGTACATTAATGGAATTAAAACAAAATGATAAAAGGAAATTTATAATTAAATTATAATATCATATATAATTTCAATAAAATCATCAATTATATGTCCCACGTATGTTATGAATAAGTCATATCACTTTGAGGGGGAGATAGTCTGCACTGCCTCAAAAGAAATTATCGCGTTTACTCATAATGGAAACCATAAAGATACTATATAAATTAAAAATAAAGAATAAAAAAAAAACATAATATATATCATATATAAATATAGTTCCATCATAATGGCCACCATGAGAGGTGGTAGGAGATTATCGAAAAATCATTGTTTCGTGAGGCGTTAGTTTTCCATCCACAAAAATAGTTTGTTCCATCCCCATTAGATGGAGGTGTGTGAAAGTGTAGTTAGAATACATCTCATAAAAATATCTTATTATATTGAAGATAATGGTTTTTTTATAAAAGAAATGAATAAAATGTGTTAATCAGTTGGAGAACTAAAATAAAAGAAAATAATTTAAGAGAAATTGTTACCTTTTATTCGGGTAACACCATTTGGTTTGAACCAAATGGACATCTTAAAGTGCCTCTTTCCAATAGTATGGCTTCTAAGAGGATTATAGGGATCATTAATGATTATTTGGGTTGGTTTTGGTATAGACAAGGTGATTTATAGATGTTAGAATGGGTTAGAGGTGAGGGATTTGTATTATGGTGAGGAGGGGCTCTTTAAGAAAGTGTGAAATTATTATATCATTATATAATGATTTTTAGTTTAAAAATTTTCATAAATCATTAAGATCAAATAAAAAATGACTCATGACCGATATATATTCATAAAATTAGAATTGTAAAGGTTTTGGATGTTATTTTAATATTTATAATCTTATTTATTTAAATCATTTAATAATGAGGTAAATACTGCAACCTTCTTTTGTCATAAATAATTTAATTTATTTGATGTAAAAAAATTATAAAAAAATACCATGATGTAGGAAATATTGTTTTTCATACAATGAATATTTATTGATGAAATTATAACTTATATATCCCCATGTAAAAATTAATTTACTAAAAGATATTTTTGTGTGTCATTTTTGTCTTTACTTTAAATTAATTAATCTAAAGTGTCATTATCATTCTTAAGTGGCTCCATGGGATCCCAAAATTAACCCAATTATGACCATGGTTGGACATTAATCAAAAAATAAGGTTATGTAAATTGTGAAGATATGTTTGTTATTATTAAAATATTCATTTAACCTTGAATTACCCTATATAACTTTAACCGCGGTAAATAAAATACAAAAATTACTATTTATAAAAAATTATTTTCATCTTATTCAACCACATTTTACTTACTAATAAAAACCATGTTTGTCAAATTTTATAAAATTCAATTCACCGAAGTGGTAAAATTTCATCTAAAAGAAAAATTTAAAATTTTAACTACTACTTAGTGGTTTCACTACTCATCAAAATTTTAGGTTTTTCAGAAAAATACAAAAAAATCAGCCTATGAAATATTTATTATTCTGAATTCAAAAATGAAATATATTTTAAAAAATACAAAACATAGAGTTTTAATTAATTAATTAAAAATTAATTACTATTTTCAAAAGAAATAGAGTGTTTTTAAGAAACAAGATGTGTTAAAATATTGACACATGTTTTTGCCTATTTCAAAGTGAAATTTCATCAAATGACCACAATTAGATTAAATGAAAAAATATAATCTAATTAAAATTTAAACTATTTAAAAATATAATCTAACCATAGAAATAAATTATATTAAAAGGTATTTTTGAATTTAAATACTATATTTTTCACTATTCATCAAAAAATGAATTTTATCAAACAAATACCAAAATTTTACCCAAACTAAATTTCGATTTTACGATTCAAAATAATAATTATATTTTGTCAAATGGAACATATAAAAGTGGTTGAAACTAGATTTAAGGATGGTTCTCCCTTAAAATGGACAAAATCAACCATTTAAAGTAAATTATGCTTAAAATTATATTCATTCCAATTTTAAGCCTATAACTTTTTTTGGATAAATGTAAATAAATTTAACAAACATATATAATAATTTTTTAGTTATTTATTGTCATTCCCAACATTAAAACATTTATGCATTACCTACCATTTAAAATAATATTATTATATTATTAGTGTGCAACCTATGATTTCAATAAAACCCACTGTTGCGTATTGGGAACGCCATTGAACATAGTGTGCCCATTAATGTATATTTAATATTTAGTTCAAAAATATTAATAAATATGAATAATTTCATGTCCTTTATTTACTTGTGTTGTTGCATCATTCCCACTTTTTGGAATTGTGTACTCATAATATTAAAACTGGGCATTAAAACATTATTAAAATTCCCAAATCAGAAAAGAGTCAGTAAGACTGTTAGATTAAAAGAAAGAAAGAGAAGTACAATGGTCACCTGAGATAACCCATACTAGGATTCCATGTAGGAAAACATGAGTATTGATGAGTGAACAAATGGTCTAGTTATGATGGAGAGTGATAGAAAAATTATTATGAGTAAGTAAACCATCATAAAATCACAACCCAAAGATGTGTTAAACGGTTTTTGATTACCCAGTAGGAAACATAAACCAACAATGTTTTTGTTTTTTACGTTCATTTTAATAATTGTGTGGAATTCATTTACTACATAGTATAAAAACATAAGGAAATATACATACCTTCATATATAGTTTCATACTTTAATAAGTTTCTACCAAAAACTAATATTTCCTCTAAACAGCGAGCATTTAAAAAGACTAGGTCACATCAAAATAAAAAGAATCATCTTCTATAGAATCACATAATCCACAAAATAAGAACTACAATTTTCCCTTGTCTTTATACATCAACTATAACTAAAACGGTTAGTGCAAGATCATATAATTCCCAAAAAGGGAAATCTTTTACAAAATGAAAAACTACTCTTAATCTTCAAATGTTGTCAAACAAAACCCAAAGATCAACAAAGACCATTCAATAAACAACTGTCCATTATATTTTTTAAATTTAATGCAATGTAAGATAGAAAACCAAATCTCATAAGGATTTAATTACATAGTCTTTTAAGATAAATCCTAACATTTATCTCTAAATCACCTCATTTACTCATAATGTCTCATATTTAAATGTAATTAACATAATCACATGTTCTCCATGATAGATTAAGCAATTTCATAAAAAAAATAAATCATCTTATGTGCATAATAATAACATATATTATTCGAAATTGAAATTTCTCCCTTTATTCCAAAATTGAAATCCCATAGATATCTATCATCCATAGGCATATAGTGTTTCCTCAAAAGAGGTAACGTCTTCGACAAAAACGTTTATCACTTAATCACCAAATCATTTTATTGTACTACGAATATCCATTTCATAAAACATTAGATCCCAATATAAATTTATTCTTGTTCTATAAAATCATTTTACTAAAATAATAAGTCATAATAACCAGGGACTTCTAGTAGGATAGTGGTAGGAAATTCACCCTTGTCGCCCATTAGTTGTGGGTTCGATTCCTATGGATTTTCAGGATCCGACGGGTGGTCATCCATCCTATGGGTTGTCCTTCTTATAAAACTCAATAACAACCATAACGTGTTTTAACCTAAATTGTTATTTTATTCCTCTACTTTTCATCCAAATTCATTATTATATAAACATCTTAACTCTTGAAGACTTATATATATTTTAATTTTCGTTATTTTATCACCATAAGAAAAAATAAAACAATCCCCAAAATGAAGAACAACATACTATTATCATGGTGTCCATTTGGTTTCATCTTCTTCTTTTTCATATAGGTAGAAGGTCCATTCATTGAAACATTGATTTAGAGATACTTAAAAAATCATTTTCATCCTTCAAACAAATACCCCATGTACAACATGGGTCGTATGGGAGTCACATACAAACAAATCTGGAAAATAATCATGTATGACATATAATTTCAAAACATCTGAAAAGTCAAAATTTCTATAAAATAGTCGGACCGAATTTGTGTTGAAACATTAAAATAATGTTCCATTGAAAATACAATAGGTATGTGATCAGAGACTATATTGTAAAATCAATAATAAATTGGAAGCGCACGGGTTTTTTTCTTCAGTACCTTTTTCAAAATCATAATATTCTTCCAAATCATGTGATAAGGTAAAATAAAAGAAAATCCATGGATAATATTTACCTTTCATGAAAATATGTGAATATTGTGAAAATAAGATTTTTTTAAATACAACACATTATCCATGATGATAACGAGGTATAGTGGAGGTGTTTGATATCTTAAACAACAGCTTTCAAGTGAGTTGTATGCAAGAAAATGTTTCACAATCATTTAAAAAAGACATTTCAATAATTATTACAAGAATGTCATTAGAAAGATATTGGAATATTGTTTGAGATCCTTATCCCTCCATTTTAACTGACTATGAATAATCTGTACAATTTATAAAACAAGGATCTAACCGATATACAAGACATAGGGACTAACCATGTGTCTAATGAAAACTCCAAATCCCTATAATTTTCTAAACCAACCTCTGCTACCAACTATACAGACCCAGCCTTAAACATTACATAATCATGATTTAAATGAATAATTCGCATTGAATATATTTTCTGGTTTATAGTTTTAGATAATTAGGCTTTGACTATTACATATCATCTAGAAATGTACATGTAGACACTACTACTCAGTATCCATTTTTTCATAAAATAAATACTCGTAAAAAGAAACATTTCTAGTTCCATGTTTTAGATAACATGACTTTTCCTTGATCCCATCCTAGACCATATTCATCAATAATTCATGTGGAAAACGTTTCAAAAACATGGGATGAGCATAAAAAGATCAGTAATGGTTATACTATAAGGAAGGAAAAAATTAGCCCATTATTAAATACAAATCAATGAAACCATACTCTTCAATCATATCAAACCTAAAAAATTATAAGATTTATGAATAACACACACAAATCATAAATCATAAAGGTAACTTATGTCATTCATAACATAATTACGTTGTAGATATTATATATACATATGGAGTGACATTTGGAATACCTATTTTAGAATACTACCTAATTCTCTAAGGAGAAACATTAACGTTTACCTCAATCATGTTACCGAATGCATTGAAGAGCTATCTCGTGCTCACCCAACATAGGATTATCATTAAACCACCCATATACATAAACAATTCCCAAAATCCACAAAATATTCATAAAAAATTAATCTAGAATAATTTAATGATAAAAATTTCCACATTAAAATTACAATAGATCATTTCAAGATATTGACATAATCAATGTTTTATAACATCATTTTTAAAACCATTTAAAACATTTAATAAAGATATTTTTTAATCAAATTTTACCACACCATATTGAAGCATTTAATTGAGTTAACATTTTAAAACTTTAATGTCTACATAGATAAATCATTAAAACCATTTTTAATAAACATACATTAATGAAAAAGATTTATATGAACAAATCATTAATAATTTTAAATTGATTATTTAGTTAAATAGTTCCTAACCGAATGAGAGAAGTTCGACTAAAAAAATTGAGGAATATCATCACTCAAAGCATATAATATCATAAGAATGAAGTTATTCATGATATAATTTTTCAATGGGCATTATATAGAACATATAATAGTGAATTAGTTCATATTAACAATGAAGTCTCAATGCAATGTAAATTGATATGAAATCTCTTATAAAGATGGTATACATTAATTTAGGATAAATCAATAAATTAATTATGTGTGAAAAATATAAAAAAACCCAATATAAGTACATATTAAGTGTAAAACAATCATAATTCATTCACATGTATTTATATAGATATATAATCAACATTTATATGTTTTACCCAATGAATTGAAATTGTGTTAAGAAGTTACTTTATAGAAATTCAATAGCCAAACATCATCACATTAAAATTAAAAAAAAACGAGTTTTTGAGAATGAAAAGGTTATCTAATTACATGGATATAAAATTTATTTAAATAATGATATATAATAACATATCATTATATATGAAGATGTATATTAAAAGACATAAAAAAATAAGTTTTTATGAAGAAGATTGTGAAAGGTTCCCTTACCTATTTTGTAAATTATGAAACATACACCCCCTGAAAGAAGGATCATACAATGAAGATGTAAATACCCATAAATAAAATGATATTACAAAAAATAATACAATAATTTTCAGTATAAACACAACATAAAATGAAATAGTAGCAAATATAATATGAATCTGTCAGGAATACAAATTGAGATGAAAATTCCTTACAATGTTGAAATCAATCATGTCGTATGACCAAAAGATAGTAACAAAACAAATTAATCATACAATAAAATTAATAGAAATTTAATAATGATTATATATATCAAATTTAAGCACACAATAACCCACTTTCAATAAATAAGTGGTGAACAATGGAAATCTCATGGAATTAAACGTGAGATAAGAAACCCCTTACCTCATGTCCATTTTGACTCTTATGTTCTGGGTTCATACTGAATAATAAAAATAGGTTAATTTATTATTACTTTAGAAAATTTTCAAGTATATTATTCCTTTTATATCACTAAATAAATTTCTATAACAATTAGTTAATAATTTGAATTCATATCATACATTTTGATGATGTTCAAAATTTGAGTTAAAAATTAACTTATTATATTTACAGTTTGTCCATGTGGTCAAAATTATATTATCTCTAGATTGATATTAATGATTAAGATATCTTATATATCTTATATATCCATCATATAAATGTATTTATAACATTATATAACATTTGGAGATAAGAATTCAAATTCACCAATCATGGAGACGGTATGTCGTACGTACACATGCATGCTAATTTCATTTCTATTTAGTAAATTATTGGAATTAAAACACAATTACACATAGGTATATTATAATTCTTATATAATATCATATATAATTTCAATAACATTATCCTTCATAAATCCCATGTATGGTATGAATAAGTCATATCACTTTGAGGGGGCGGAAGTCTGCACTTCCACATATAAAATTAGTGCATTTATTCATAAGGGAAACCTTAAAGGTACACTATAAATTAAAAAAACATAAGAATAAAGAAAACATAATCATTATATATATCATATATAAATACAGTTCCTTCATAATGGAAATCATGAGAGGTGGTAGGAGATAACTGATCAATCATCGTTTCGTGAGGCGTTTGTTTTCCATCCATAGAAACAATTTGTTCATTACTCATTAAATGGAGATGTGTGTTATTGTAGTAAAAATAAATCTCATAACAACATCCTAGTATATCAAGGATACTTGTGTTTTCATAAAAAATGAATAAAAAGAGTTTCTGGGTTGGGGAGGTGTAAGGAATGAGTTAGAGTTGATGGCTTTTTATAAGAGGGAGGAGGGGCTCTTTAGGAAAGAGTGAAAATATTAATTTATTATATAATTATTTTCTGTTTATAAAGGTCCAAAACTCATTAATATAGAGGATAAAATGCATCATGGTCGAAATAAATTTATCCTATAATTATTTTAATGGTTTTGGATGTTATTTTAATATTTATAATCTTATTTATTTAAATCACTTATTAATGAGGTAAATACTAAATCAGTTTCTGTCAAAAATATTTTAATTTATTTGATGTATAAAAATTATAAGAAAACTACCATGAATTAGAAATGTTTTTTAGCTTTCTAATTAATTTTTACAGTCGAAATTATAACTTATATTACCCCAAGTAATAATTAATTTACTAAAAGATATTTTTTGTATCATTTTTGACTTTACATTAAATTAATTAATCTAAAGTGTCATTATCATTCTTAAGTGGCTCCATGGGGTCCCAAAATAGATCCAAATATTCCCATGACTGGACATGACTCAAAAAATATTGTTAGGACAAATATTAATGTAATTTTGAATTATTGTAATATTCATTTTAACATGAATTACCATATTTACTTATAACCGCATTAAATAAAAGTCAAAAGTTACGATTCACCACAAATTATTTTAATATTATTAGACCAAATTTTACTTACCAATAAATACCATATATGTTGTATTTTCTAAATTCAATTCACAGAAGAAGTAAAATTTTATTTGGATGAAAAATTTATTTTTTTAACTACTAATTAGTGGTTTCACTATTTATGAAAAATTGATGTTTTACATAAAAAATCATAGGATAAATTTGATATTATGAATTATCAAAATGATTTATATTTTAAAAAATTAATAACATTGAAGTTGCATTAATTAATTTAAAATTAATTCTCGTTGTCAAAACAAATACCATGTTTTTCAGAAACAATATCTGTCCAAAGATTGACACTTTTTTATGCCCAATAACAAAGTGAAATTTTTTCCAATGACCAGAATTTTATTAAATTGAAAAAATATAATCTAATTACACATTAAAACCGTTTGAAAATAACATCCAAACTTATATATATATATATATATATATATTATTTTAAAAGGTAGTTTTGAATTAAAATACTGTATTTTTCACTATTTATTAAAAATTTAATTTTATCAAAAATATACCAAAATGTTACCGAATGTAAATTTTTATGTACCTATTATAAAGAAGAATTTTATTTTATCAAATGGAATATATAAAAGTGACCAAAACTATATTTAGAGAGGGTTCTCCATTAAAAGGTTGTAATTCAACCTTGTAATGTAAATTATGATTAAAAATATATTCATTCACATTTTAAGAGTCTAACATTTATTGGAAAATTTTAAAAACATTTAACAAACATGTATAATCAATTTCTAGTTAGTTATATTCATTCCAAAAATTACAATATCTAGTTATTAACTACCATTTAAAATAATAATATTATTTCATTAGTGTGAAATGTTAGATTTCAAGGAAACTCATTGTTGCTTATCGGGTACGCCATTAAACATAACGTCCCCTTTAATGTAGAATTAATATTTAGATCACAAATAATAATAAATATAAATAATGTCATGTTCTTTATTTACCTCGGTTGTTACATTTAGTAATAATTATTGAGAAAAAAATTAATAAATAATAGTAATATTTAAAAAATACCACAAATAAATAATAATTCATTTATTACTGGTATTCCTGATCAAATCAGGCTCAATACCTTGGAGATTGTAATAAATTTATTGGATAATTCCTCTTTTAAATGGGTTATTAGGGAACTATAACATGACCTATTGGCCTTCCAGTAGATGTTCGACTACCTGACATGACGACCCAATGATTTGACCACACTTGGAATACCACATGGTAGAATCTACTTCAATGATGCTTCCTCGTTACCCACACCACAAGGCTGGTAAACTACCTTTACCCCATGTAAAGATTTGTAGTGCATGATACCATTGGGATATGTCATACTCTCATGTCCTTCCCCATCTGGTTAGATATACATTGGTAGTAACAACTCTGAACCTTTTTTGGACATGATCCTATATGGTCTGATATGATTGCTACATGGCTTCAAAGCCCATGGCCTGGAAGCCCAAGATAGTCGGAAAGAGTTTTGGACCTATGGCCAATAATAACAAGAAGGACCTAAGACCCAGAATCCAATAAATGGTGGATTTAAATCCCAAATGAAATGAATAGTTCTAACTATTATAATACAACACAGAACATTTTATGGTAATAGTGACAATAATATTAGAGTAACCCAAAAATTGACTCCCATCTGAATTTTATCATGGGTATTTTAGATTCCAAGTGGGAGCCTCTACAACATAGGCACAACCTCATTATCCGATTATAATTAGTTATTAATAATAACAAATAGAAATTTATTTATATTAATTTTTATTTATTAAGTAATAATTAATCGTTATTATTAGTAATTGTTATAAGATTTTTTAATTTTCAATTTTTGATTATATATAATTTGGTATTAATTTTTTTACCTATTAGTTATTAATTGTACATATAGATATCTTATAATCATAGATTAAAAATTATTAGACAGTAAATTATATTATTAAAAGAGGATAATTATTTATTATATTGAATATATGAATAATATTAATAAATAGTAATTATAAAATTAACTAATAATTATATTATTAGATATTAACTATTATTTTTTATAATATGAATTATTAAATTGAATATATTAATTATTTATTATTGATAATAATATTAATTTTTTATATTTATATAAATTTGTTTTAATTATTTTAATATTTAATTATATGTTATTATTAGTGTATTATTGTTATTGAAATATTAATATTTTATGAATTTGGGATTAATGAAACTCCATCCCCCCAAAAAATCAATACATGATGTCAATGACGCCTACTCTATAAATGTATGTAATATGTGTGGTGTTCAATTATAATTTGGAATTACATAAATGTATGTAATTTGAAATAAAAATATGATATGTATTTTTTTAAATCTATTGATAAATTGAGATAAAAAATAATTTTTTTTATTTTTAAATAAACTAGGTTTAAAAAATATTATTTTCTATTGTTATATATATATATATAAGAAATTTTTTTTTATATAATCTTATAGAGAGAATAAAATGAATTGATGTTGTTTTATTGGATGGATTATAATTAATTCATTTGATTCCATGTTGTCCCATATTTAAAAAATATAATCCCTAAAATTATGCACAATAACCATTCCCCAAATGCTTCTTTCAAATTCTTAAAATGATATCTGTAATGTTATTGAATTTTTCTTATTGTAATAATAGTGTTCTTCAGTTGGCATATGATAATATATAAATCACCTAAAATGGATAAAATATTATGTCAACATACCCACAACAAAAATAAGATGTCTTATATCTAGATTTTGGAAGCAAGAACTATGTTTGAGAAGATAAAACCATTGAGTGAAATTGGGTCTAAACCCTACGATATCATTATTGAGGGCCAATTTTATTTGGGCAGAATCTCGATCCCCATCCAAAAATTCCTTTCCAAATATTTGTGATAAAATTGAAAAAATATGGATGAGAATGTGGAACAAAAAATAATATAAATATATTAATTTATAATTGGGAAATACCAGTCGATGTGTAGGATCTGAAAAAAGGGAAAAATTAATAAATCTACTAAAAATTTAGAGATTTCAAAATTCATTTGGATTCCCAAAAATGAATATGAATGAATGCATAATAAAACCCCTAAGAAAACTACACCATTATACACCTCCATAATCTCCCTGATAATCATTATGCTGAAAATGTCACTTTTTAATAACAAACTCCATGATTTGGAAGAATCACTATGAAAAAATGTTGTGTATTGTATGAAATATCACTACGTAAGAGGTATTTATTCAATCATATTTCATCAACCGCATGATGTCGTAATATCTCTTCGACGAAATCTCGTTGATCCATCATGTTTATATATCATTGATTCTCTCTATCGTATGAAATTTTATTAACCCAATCACAATTATGCTTCCTCTTAGTCATTCCATGTATATTGACCACACAAGATAATGAAACCATGGAATCCAATCACTTATTATATCCACCATAAATGGTTAATTTTCCATTACTCATGGTTCCAACACGCTACAAAAATTTTTGTAACCCATCACATTAGAGATATATATTCAATACATCACTCGCCATCTCCAATTGTTCTCATGAGATTCCCAAAAATCAAGAACAACCATCCTCTACTCAGGGGACAACAACTTTCATACCACTCTTCATAATTAACAAATAACATTTACAAAAGTACATCACAATAGACTCATACCCAATTATACTGTAAAAAACTCTTATAGAAACCCCTAGTCCATAAAATAAATAAACACGGTCATCATCATATTTTTGACTATTAATTTTTATAAAAACTATCCATTAATGTTCAGTTGAATTTTGTATTACTTTTGAGGAAATATATCCATTAATTAATTTAGCTATCCAAATAATGGGTTAAATCATAAAAATATCCTCAATTATCCAATCAAAAAATGAAAATTCCTAAGAAAATTATCAATCTTAATGAAAACAAGTGGTTATAAAACTTACCATTATAATTTACAATAAATAGGATGGAATCCATTTGTAACACTTATAAAAAATAGACATCCCCCATTAGAATAAATCAAAACATTAAAGTATTCATAATTAATGTATTTTTCCAATCCTATTAAAATGGAATCGAAACAAAATATATTTCCTCACACACAATATTGATCACCACATAATGTAGGGGACCTATATTAATTTATAATTCCCCCTAGTAAACATTATTAATTAAAAAAGTCGCATCATCTTGGTCATTAATTTTTAAATATGTTCTTTTTGTGGAACTCTAGGAATAAAAATAATTTCATAAAAGACTGAAACCATGTATATATGAGGGATTGGGTTATACCGAATATACTCAAGAGGCTGATAAATTTTGTATTTTACAATTTTTTGCAAGATCATTATCTTCCCTTTCAAATTTATAAGAATGATTAAGAAGCGAAAAATAAATAGCACAGAACACATGATGTATACAGGTTTTGGGAAGAAAAAGGCCCCTAGTACACTCCACAGATTCTCTACTCTAAAAGCTTGGTGGTTTTCATTATCTGGTCCTCTTATCAACATTTCGTTCAACAACTAAGTCCAGGTAGTTGACACCATTACAAGTTTAAGGCTAAACAAAGCCTTCTGGTTCATACACAAATCCAAATACAGAGCTTATTATGAGAAGCTGGTAAATCAACGTAAGAGAGTATTTATTCATTTAAATACTTTCTAGTTGTTCCTCATAATTGCAACAACACACAATTGACAGTAGAATAATAAATGTGTTCGGAAATGATTTTATTTAGTTAGAAGTTGTTCTGAGTCGATCCTGATTGCAGTAGATATTGAAATATAATTCCAAACATTAATCAAATGTCAATTCACAAAAGATCTTCAATGTAGAATCAATGAATCTTCAATCATGTTTCTTGTTCATCAGAAAAAAAGAACATCATAATTCTTCGTAATATCCTAACTGTAAGTCTCAATTATCTCTGTAAAATGTGTTTGTCAAATACTCTAGATCTTGATATATATTTTCCATCATTTTCCTCTATATCAAAAATAAAAAATGATACATGTATATATAGAATAAATAATAGAGTTATCCTTTAAAAATTGAGATCCACAAAAGTCTCTTTTATAATGGAAATATTAAAAAGATTGAATAATAGAGTAGTCGTAACTCCCAAAAAATACGGTATGAAAATAACCTCTTAAAATGATCCTCTAAATAGTAAATAAACGAATTTGAATTAGTCAAAGAAATGTTTTATATTCGATCACATAATTTGGCATGAAATAAACCTAATAACCTGTATAGATATTGATGCTTTATTATAGTGATAATTTAAATATCTGATGTCAAACGTAGGGTTGAACTACATAACATACAATCTCTGAATGTAAGGTTAACAATGTATGGTTGATCTATATCCTTATGTTAATGATCCATACTTTTCTGAGCTTCCAATAATAAGGATGATCCTTCACTAAAGTAAGTTGGATGAACCATACTTGTCTCTTCAACTCTCAAACTTATGGTTGTTCCCAAAAGAATGGTTGGTGAACCATACTTTTACGAAACAATTTAATATTCCATACTCACATAATGATTCTCTTCCATACATTTCCTATTTCCCAAAATTAAGGTTCCTTCTAAATGAAGGGTTCTTATTCCAAAAGTAAATTTCCTTCCAAAAGTAATGTTCCTTCCAAAAGTAAGGTTCCTTCTTTCTGACTATTATAATAATGTATGGTTATATAACCATACTTTTCTGAAAACCTATAATGTAAAAAATGGATTCCATCCTTACACTGCACTCTTAAATGTTGAGTATGAACAGTGTTTCATGAACACGCTCATGTAATTTTTGATCATGTAGAGCCTGAACAGTGTTTCCAGAACTAGCTAAAAACGATTTTTAAAAACTTTGACATATATTCCATGTGAGTTGAACACTATAATATTATATTAAAATAGACAACTAAATAATATTATTTTCCAGAAATATAAACAATTTTAAATTATTAGTAGAACATATAATGATATTTTTGGGAATCAAAATCCACATAATTAGATAGAGTATTGTTTTTAGTAGTCTACCCCCATATAAAATTATGTATTATTGAAAACAACACTTGCTCAACAATGTCCTCATTATGTGATAATCACAAAAACCATTAAACAAATAATGAAATTAATACAAAATATTAATTACATATAGTTTAGAAATTTGAAATGATAAAAAATGTCCCCCTATAAAAGATTTAAATATTTATAGTTAAAGTAATTAGGTTTATAATTTATCCCCCAAAAAAATCGAAAAATTTTAAATAATTTCTCCCCCTGAGTAAAAATATTTAAAATCATAATATAAAATTTTAATTTTTGCTTTTTGTGAATGAAAATAATATTAATTTTAATGAAAATTATAATAAAATATTGTGTTTATCTAAATTTCACCCCCATTCTTTGATATCAAAATGAATAATTGAATAAGATATAACTCATTTCAATGCACAACTGAACTATGTAAATACTATTATTAACTATTTATCAATATATGAATATATATTATGAAAATTTTTAACATATATAGTAAAAAACACACAAATATTAAAAAATCATCTTTGTAAATATTGTAAAAATACAATAACAACAACAACAACAGGAATCATGGTTGGGTTAAGGGTAGGTTTCATCTCCTATAAATTGTATCTATGATCTATAATAATTGTGTTCATAATACTTTAATCAATATATATCCCTACTGGATTATGAGATCTGTTCTTTCTTGAGTTAGATGAAGATCTTCAATTAAATTGATTCTTAAGAACTCATGAAGCCTATATTCCTTGTCCATAAAGAGAGTTAACATGTCTGTGAACTGATTTAGCAATCATTTAATACCTAGTTCACAGGAAGTTAACTGGTCTACCAGAAACATCTGATTTTCCAATAACATTTTCAAAGTATCACTCTTTCATTGTAGGTCTTGTTACCTATCATTCATATTTCTCATTACTACAGTAATGGCCTAGAATTCTTTTATCAGAGTAGGTGAAGTACCTGATGAACTGGATGCACTGGTCCAAATAGATGTAAATGATTGCACCATAAATGATTTAAATTATATTAAATCAAACTTCATCACCATCCTAGACATCAAATTAGTGACTTCACATAATATTTCAGTAATGAAAAATTTCAACTACACCTTTGGGAAAAATAATTTTTTTCAAACATGGAAATATCATATTTTCCTTTTCCAATACTCATTTAGAGCAGAATTCTCAGATTCAACTCTACTCAACATTATATATATGGCTTCAACTACTTAATTCATAGAATCAGAGGCACCAAGAGCTTGATTCTCTATTTCAGTTTCATTCTGATGTAATAGTACTAAGGTAAAGTGACCAGCATCTGATGTCTCTCCATCCCCTCCTTGTATTGTTTTTTCTACAGATTTGTCCTGAGAGTCCTTACTAGACTCGTCCAACAAAAAACAATCATTTAATACTTCAGTATTAAAATCAGTTAATGTTTTTTCATAATTTCAACACCTTTTTTATGTTTCTCCTTATGAGAAACATCATTATTTACTTCCTATATGAATGGATTATCTAAAATTGTTTCTTCTAGATCAACTCCAGTTTCATCCACTGCTATTTCACTAGGTATAGCCTCAGACTATATCTTGATTTCTGCTTCTTAATATTCCCGAGACACAACTTCTTCTTCCATATGAGGAGTCACCACAATCATAGAATATTTTTGTTCTACAGAGTCCTGTATTGCAGATTATTTAATAAATATATAGCTCAGAAGCTGTTTAGTTTCATTTTCATTGGATTGAGTAGGTTCCTATCCAATATGAGCCACTCTCTACCATTTTCATTAATTTTATTCTTTTCATTCCTCATCTATATCTATATCAACAGTTTCAAATATGATTCTCTATAAAACAATATATACCCTTGACTCATCTTTTCCTTCATTTGACATTGTAGGTTGTTCTTGAGAACTCTCATCATCTTACTCTACTCGAACAGGAATAAACATTTCTGTGATTTTTCTCCAAAAAACACCAATATTTCTGAATATTTCTATTTTGTACATATTTATATGGTGGCATCTCACTCATGCATCCACCAACCTTATCCTATTTCTCTTAAATGAAATCATTGAAATGATTCTTCCAAAGGGATATTTGTTTTTCCATTTTTCTGGTTGGACACAGTAATTGAGATATCTCGCCATATATCTCTGAATATTTAACATGATATCACTCATCAAGTGAAAAATGATATACATGTTAGAGTATTAAATTTTCTCCATCTCTTATATATGAGGTGTAATCTGGGTTTGTACACACATAACTAAAATATTCTTATTTGGCACCAGATAATTAACTAGCATCTTCCTTACATTCATTGATCAAAAAAATACATAATATACTATAACTTATTTACACTATCATCTATATTCATCTAATCAAAGAGAAATACTACCTCATGACGGAAGTTAAGAATTAGATCAATTTCTATAGAAGAAATAAAAATGTCTCTGTCCACGATCATAGGAATCCCAATATCATCCACCTTTCCCAGGATAAACTAAAAATATTTAAAGAAATGACGATGTTATACCTCATATAGAAACTCTATATTCTCTCCATTAAATTTTTGTTCCTGGTTATGAAAATCTATGGCTTTCCGTAGCATCAGATCTGTCTGATATAGCCATTCTAAATCAATTACCTTTCATTGAAAAATATTCCATCATGTTGTGTGATGATTCTTAGTAGTGTTGGTCTCTAGATCATCAAACCTCATTGATTTTTACGTTTCTGGTTTAGATATTTGAAGGATCCAGTGGTTATGGATTAAAAGGTTTAGGTGTGGGTATAGGCGAGCGGTAAAATGTTTCTAGATTTTAAAAGGGTGTTAAGAAAATGAAAGGGTTTGGAATGGGAAACTATTTCTGACATTCTCTATTCCTATGTCATTACGTTCATAGTAATTATTACAATTTTTTTAAAAAAACCTACACTGAAATTTTTTAAAATAGAACCAATGAAAACTTTAATTTAGTATGAAAACGATTAATAATAAAAAATAATAAAATAAGAATAAAAACATTATTTATAAATAAATAAACCTAGATCCCCTTAATAAAATAAAACCTTGTAGTGGGAAGTGGTTTAGTAAAAATATCAGCTAATTGATGTTTAGTGTTTAAAAGTCTATGATTATATCTTTCTTAAGAACACGGTCTCTTATAAAGTGACGTATGATATCAATATGCTTAGCACTATAATGATTAATATGATTTATGAAAATATTTATAGGACTTGCATTTTCAAATAAAATATGATGATTATGAAAATTTAGTCCAATGTTCATACGATTGTTTTGCATCCACAAAACATGTTCACAAAAATTTTCAGCATATACATATTCTGCCTCAGCTGTTGACAGAGAAACTAAGTGTTGTTTCTTAAAATACCATGACACTAAGGATTTTACTAAAAATTGAAAAGTCCCTGAGGTTCATTTTCCATCTAATCTACAAATTCCAAAGTCTAAATCTGAATATGGAATTAAATTAAAATAAGAAGTTTTTGGATAGAGAATAAATTGAAAAAGAGTTCCCTTGAAATATCTAAAAATTCTATTCACAACAGTTTTGTGAGATTCTCTTGGATCAGATTGAAATATATAATAGAGACATATTGAATACATTATAATAGCCATGCTTGCGTTATGAAATAATAAAATACCAATAGTACCTCTATATAACTTGTTTTCATTAGATTTTCCAGTTTCAAAAATATCTATTTTTATATTTTTACACATAGAAGTTGAATATGTCTTGTTGTTTCCAAGTCCCAATCACATTAGAAAATCATTATTGTATTTTCATTGATTTAAAACATTTCAATATTATTTTCGAAAAATTTTAATTCCTTAAAAGTAATTTAATTCTCTCATCATGCTTATTTGAAATTCCATTTGTAGTAAATGGGAAAAATCAAGACAATGTTTTTTATTTTTTGATCCAAATACAACATCATCAATATAAATTTGAACCAATTAAACATTAGAATTATCAGTGTTCTTAAAAAATTTTGGACCTTCTATTACCGAATTGGTTTATTTCTTCTTTCATTACTGTCATCCAACATTCATCATTTAAGGATTCTTCTAATCTATTAGATTCAAATTGGGAAAAAATGAAAATAATTAGACAATATTTCATACATTTATTCTAATTTTTATTCCTATGACTATGTCTCATATAGCAGTTTCTAAATAATAAATATTTAGGGTTTTAAAATGTCTAGTTAGTACACAATTAGGTTATTAAATGTCATGTCATTCAGAACTGGACTGAGTTTTATTTATATATTTTTCTAAATCATCATTCATGTTTTCCAATATCATGTAACCATTAGAGTTAGATTCATCAATATAGTATTTCATTTTCTCTAAAGGATCAGATTCATAAACATTCTCATGAACTGATTCTTTAAAATCCTTTAATATTTATTAAAAACACTATAAGCTTCGGAAGTAGCAGAATGTCATAAGAAAATGTCGTCATCATAATTGGGTCCAAAATTATCATCACTATCCATGTTTTTTAAGATGTAAACATTGCATCCAAAAAATTTGAAGTAAATTTCATTAGGATGTTTTTTATTCTTAAGTTCATAGGATGTAGTTTTGAAAATAGGTCTAATTAAAACGCTATTCATTATATGACATGTTGTGCTTAAATATTCTTCCCTAAAATAAGTAGGAAGACTGTATTCAATTTGTATAGTCCATTCTATTTCATGAATTGTCCAATTTCTTCTTTCAACAATTCCATTTTGGTGATGTGTTCTTGGTGCAGAAAAGGTGTGTTTTATATTCATATTTAAGAAGAAGGATTTAAATTCCATATTCTCAAATTCACCACTATGATCACTTATTTATGTAATTATTTTAAAACCATTTTAATTTTGAACAGCTTTGTGAATGCATTAAAATATAGAAAAAGTTTCATTTCTATAATTTAGAAAATAAATACTTGAATAGTCATCAACCTAAACATACCCATATAATTTACCATATGAGGTTTCATCCCTTGAAGGTCCAAAAAGATCCATATGGATAATTTCTAAAGGTATAGATTGTGCAATGTTGTCAAAATATTTGGAGGATGATTTTTGCTACTTGAAAATTGACATGCATCACATAATCTATCAATTTGAAATTTGGGACTAGGAAAAAAAGAAATTAAATATTTCTTCGATAACATTTATAAATCATATATATTGCAATATCCAAGCCTCTTATGCTAGACCCACGATTCGTTTATCATAAAAGTTGTGCATTTTACTTTTTTTTACACAAGAAATTTATGTCCAGAGTATAAACATTATGAGTTCTTAGTGCTATAAATTTAAGAAATTTATCTTTGAAAATAGAATAACAATTCAAAGAAAAAATAAAAAAAATACATCATCATAGAGTTGAGAGATACTAATTATGATCTGTTTTAATCCTTGTACATAGTTTACTTTATTGATTGTGATAGCTTCTGGATCTTCAATAGTTCAAATTCCAATAATATTTCATTTTGCATTGTCACCAAATGGGACAAGGCCACCATCCAATTGTGTTAGAGTTCTGAAATTTGATGAGTTTCCACTCATATTCTTGGATAAGCCGCAATCCATATACCAAATTTTATTTTGGATTCTGTTACCATCTTCTTGCAATGTCATTAAAAGAAGAATTTGTTTTGGTACACATATTCTATTGGGCCTAGTAGTGTTATCTAGATAAGATAATGGAAGCTAGAGTTGATTTGTTTTTCTATAATCAATAGAATCATCTAAATTGCTTGCAACAATGGCTTTCTTAATCCTACATATTTGTGATTTTGATAAATAATATTTTTTAGATATATGACATTTTTTCTACATTAGTTGAAAGTTTTACTTTTTTTTGGGTACAAATAGTTATTATTCAATTTTGGTATCTCACCATTACATCCTATTCAATATATTTCCTTTAAAATCACACTCATTCCATTTTTTTTAATTTAGTGTATTTTATCCTTTTGTAAAAATAAAAAATTCACTTTTGTATATTTATACTTATGTTGGTAGTGATTTTATTTTAGTTTGTTAATCTATATTGTTTGTGTTAATAAAGTTATACTTTTCAAGTAATTCATGATATTTCTTTATCAGAGTATATTTCTCTCCTAAAACAACATTATGAATATTATTTAAAGATTTCAGTTTATTGAATAAAGAATCATATTTTGTTTCAATCATATTGCAGTAAGCTACAGGTTTATCATTTAGAAGCTTGAATTATAGTCAGATGAGTAATCGGATTTTACCTCATTAGTTTCTACCATAAAGCACATATTAGCATTCATGTTCGATTCCTATTTTTCTAAATTAGTCTCTGATGAGCTGCTGGAGTCATCAGATACACTCCAATTAGCATTCATTTCATTTTCTATTTTTTCTCAAAACCATTTTTCATAAATAATTTCTCCTTCATGCCATCCGTTAATTGTGGATAGTTAGGTCTAATATGACATATATTTTGGCACTCATAAAATCTAACATCCTTCTCATTATTTTTAAATGGCTTTTTGAAGCCTTTTTTCTTTCGATAAAACTTACTTAATTTTATACCTATCTGATCCAGTTCCACATTTAAATTGGATGAATTAGAACTTTCTTATTTCACCTTTATTTCCTTTTTCCTCATATTTCTGCTTTTTAATTGAGATGAAACCATTAATGAAGTGTCTTCTCTCTTGATCATAACCTTATGCTCATTTTCTGCATCATGTATCTCATTATTATACATAATTAGTGTTCCAATTTACTCTCTCATTGTTAAATATTTTAGAGGTGATGATTGTTTGATAGAAGCAGAAATTCCAATCCCTCTTGGTGGTAGTAATATTAATAAATTCAGAGCATGATCTGCTTGTTTAATAGAATCTCCCAATGTAGTGATGTTGTTGAAAATTTCTGTCAACCTTCCAATCATCTGGGTGATGATTTCTACTTCAAACATCTTGAATGTATTCAAATTGAGTTTAATATTAGTATACCTCATCTGTATGACTTTGTCAGTTCCTTTATAAGCATCTGCAATAGTATGACACATTTCACATGCTTTTGGGTACTCAGATACTCAATTGAATTCATATTGTCCAAGACCATAGATGATATCATTCATTGACTTTGAGTTTGTGTCACAATTTGCTTCATTATCAGCACTCTATGTTTCAGCATTCACTAGAATCACACAGGGAGTTTGAATTTTCGAGTAGACTTCGTATCCCTGGTTCATTAAATAAATTTTCATCTTTGATTTCCAGCATCCATAATTTTCACAATTGATGTAGGGAGCTCGAACCATTGATATACCCACTCATATATCAGCCATTGTTCTCTATATAATGTAAAGACTTCAAGCTTATTATAACATTAACAAAATAAACTCCTTTATACCAATTATTGGATCAGGTTATACTAAATATACACAGGTGGGGGGAGAATTGTGAATTTTAAAATTTATTCTCAAGATCGCGATCTGTCCTATCAACTATATCAGAATTATTAAATAGTGAAAAATAAATATCCAAGAAAACACGATGTATAGTGGTTCGGAGAATAGAAGGCCCCCTTTCTACTACACTAACACTCTACTCCACGAGCATGGTGGTTTTCACCATCTGGTCCTCTAATCAACATAGCATTCCACAACTGAGTGCAGGTAGTTGACACATATACAAGTTTATGGCTAAATAGAGACTTCTGGTTCATAAACAGAACCAAATATAGAGCTTAGTATGAAAAGTTAGTTACTAAAATTAAAAGTTTATTTTTCTATTAAAATACATTACAGTTGTTCTTCACAATTTCAACAACACGCAATTGATAGTATGAAGATTGTTATCAACAGAAAATATTCTCTTCGGTTAGAAGTAGTTCTATGCCGAAACAGTTGTAGTAGATCTTGAAATATAATTTTAAACTTTAACCAATAGCTATTTCACAAAATATATTCAATGTAGAATCAACGAATCATAAATAGTGTTTTTTCTTCATTAAAAAACTGAACATTATAGTTCTTTGTAACAGTAGAACTGTAAGCCCCAATTATATATGTTAATTGTAACCGTAAAAAACTAAAAATCATAATATATATTTTCAAAGATTCATCACTATATAATTAATAGAAAATGATACAAATATATATAAAATAAATATGAGCATTATCCTTTTAAAATTAAGATCCACAAAAGTCACCTTTAGAATCACAATATTCAAAAGTTTGAATAACAGGGCAGTCATTACTCCCATGAAAGTTCATCATGAATTGATCCTCTTAAAACAGTCATATGAATAAAAAATAAAAATTTTGAATTATTCAATGACATGTTTTAGTTTATGGCTTTTAATCCGGCATGAAATTAGCCTTATAGTATGCATAAATACCATTTCATTATTAAAGTTTCAATTTAAATATCTGACGCCAGATGTAGGTTTGAACTGCATAACATACAATCTCTAAACCTAAGGTTCACAACATAAGGTTGCTCTAAAATTTAATGTTAATGATCCATACTTTTCTCATCTTCAAAAAATAAGGTTGATCATTCACAAATTTAAGGTTGATGAACCACACTTTTATCTTAAACTCTCAAATGTATGGTTTTTCACAAATGTATTGCTGATGAACCATACAATTATGAAACTATCTTAATCTTCCATACTCACATAATTATATGATTCCATAATTTTCCAATTTCCCAAACATATGGTTCCTTCCAAACGTAGGGTTCTTCTTCCAAAAGAAACGTTCCTTCAATAAGTGAGGTTCCTTCTAAAATTAATGTTCCTTCCAAAAGTAAGGTTCTTTTATTCATAATATTCTGACTACATATTGGTTCATAACCATAATTTTCTAAGAAAATGTAAAGTAAACAACGAATTCCATCCATACACTATTCTCTTCAACATAGGTAATGAACAATGTTTCCAGATAATGCTCTAGTAATTTCCGAACATGAAGAGAATGAATAGTGTTTCTAGAACATGCTAAAAACGATTTTCAAATACATTGCCAAATATTCCATGCAGATTAAATTCATTAATATTATATCAAAATAGAGGAATAAATAATTTTAATTACCAGAAATAATCTCAATGTAAAATTATTAGACAAACAAATAAGGGTTTTTGTGAGCATCAAAATCATTATAAAGAGATAGAGTATTCTTCTCAACAATATCCACCATATAAAATTATGTATCGTTGAAAAAAACACATTCTTGACAATATACACATTCATTAATATCACACACATTATTCATTCATTCAAAAAATCACCAACGCTCTCAAAAAAATTATAATTCCCATGACAAACAGATATAATGATTCTTCCTTTAATACTTTTTTGGGGTGAGACTCAATATCATACAAAAAAAATCAATAGTAATTTCATTGAGAGTGATGGAAAAAATGGAATTAGAATAAGGTGAAATAAATAGATCATCTTCTGGGTTATATAATTTTTAATAACACTTATAAATACAATGTTTGAAAAACCATTGGTAGACTATAAAATTTACACAAATAAATATGAGAGTAAAAATATAATGTTAATTACTAAAAATAAATTTTAATGACTACTCTATATAATATATGTGAAAGAAAAATAGTGATATACCTTTTTATTCTATCTGAAAATGAACAGAGTGAAAAACATTCACTCATAAAAAATTACACTACATTGAAACCCATATGTGAACAATTTCAATGCATTGGAGATCGATAACCAAACATTCATCTCTATCGAACTGCTTCTATAATATATAATCATAGATTCTCCATGATTTTATAATCATGGAACTTATACAACATAATACAGTTATACATAATCTTGGATGGTTATATATATATTTTTTCACACCAAGGATTGAAATCTCTTTAACCCCAAAACCCGAATGATGCTACACACCTTTTCAATGTTAAAACAACTAATATGATTCTGAAATTGTGTTATCTCATCACATTAGTGATCCATTATCAAATCATCACTCATCATTGAATATAGTTCACATATGATAATAAAAATTTGGTATCCTTCCATATTAATTATCCACTATCACTGGTTAATTCTATATCCCTTACAAGTTCCATAAGCTACCAAAAATAGTGATACATCCCTCATTCTCTTAGTACACTAAAGAATGAGAAACTCCCTCTATATTTTTCAAGTCCCCAATATACATGTAGATGTCAATTTCAAGATCAAAAAAGATAATAAAACATCCTATAGTATAGTCACAAAGTTAATATATCAAATTTACAATGTCAATTTTAATTATGTACCATTAGTGTTGTGAAAACCACTCCATTAATGATGAGGTAAAATCCCCTACAATATTTGGGGAAATAACATCATTTATTAATCTCTTTCTCTAATAATTTTTATGATTCCCAAAACATGCTAACCTGCACAACATAATTATGTGGAATGAGACACCAAAACATAATATGTATAATGTTCCTAGATAAATAATATGCCTATTGTTAAAAGAGAAATGATTCTAAAAATATATTTCATAGAATAGTCATTGTTTGGGAAAAAAAATTAGTAAGAATGATTGAGTACAAAAATCATATAATAAATCCTTATAGTGTATGTCAAGGTGAGTCTACCTATAACATTATAACTACAATTTGATATAGAAATGTTCCATAGTGGGAGATGATACATTAGGTTCCAAAATTTATTATGTGACTAAATTATGATTTGCAATAATTATACGGATAGTGTTTGATTATGGTAATGTGGTATGTTATTTCTATGATAGGAACCACCATATCTCATATGTAAAATTATAACCTGAAATATTGGATGAAATCGAATCTATTTCAATGAGGTGAATGATTTATTAATTGGATATTAGAGCATCAGAAAACAGGTCACTATAATGCATGTGGTGATGTTGGTATTCTTTTTTAATAGAGGATGACCCAACTCAATGTTTATCAATTGATGTAAAAAATTGAAATTTTAGTATAATCATAGGAAGAAAACATTATATGGATATGATGTATTGTGAAACAATTTGGAGTAAGAGGTATATATTTTAAAATTTTGTTAATATCATTTATATATCATAGTTGTGAGGAGATAAAAATCCAAATTCATGGATTCATTTTATTTAATAGAAAACTTATTCTAGAAATAACATTTGCATTTTACATGATATATTATAGTAATTAAAATGAAACAGCTTCCCTATCATATATGGGAATATCATGGCAGATGGATTTTTTTAAATGATATATATTTGGATAAGGAGTTAGAGATTTTATAATTGATAATTTTATTTTATAATTTTCCATCATCAATATTTTTAAAATTTGTTAGGAGGGATATATTATGTGACCTCAATTCCAATAAAATTACATAATAAAGAGGCCAATAGGCACATGGACTGGTATAAATATTAAGGGACCAATAAAATGACTATATTATAACTCTCAAACACTAGAAAAATAATTATTAATAGAATATATCTCCACAACTTTAGAATATTATGATCTTGAATTCCCCCAGTGAGATATATATGGTGTATGGTCTGTGTGTCATAGATTTTTATGTCCATATATTATTTTTTTAGTAATTAAGGAATCACTCTTATAGATGGAACATACATTAATTCACCATTGGGGACAAATAACTATGTGGCCTGACCTGGATTCTCCATGTCTCAAATGCCCCATGTTATAGAGGACCATTGATGGCCAGAAATCCCTTGGACTAATGAAATGTAGATTCATTGATTCCCAATGGCCTAAAGGTAAATGGTAGAAAAAATTTCATATTTTCAAAAGGATAAAATATTTCGCTCATAATACCAATACTAATCATTAGATTTGATAATGTAATAATTGCATCAGTAACTACAACAGTAATAAAATAGTAACTCAGAAAATTTACCCCATATCATATTTGAACTCGTTTATTTTTTGGTTCAAATTATGTGTCTCTGATACTAGACTTTTGGATCATTGTATGGAGTTAGCTATTTATTATTACAGATATATTAGTAAAAATAATGATATTGATAGAAATAAAGGATGATTTTCCAATAAATAATTGGTGGTGTTGAAAACATGGGTATCCAAATATCCCATGGAAGTTCATTTCTGGGATATAAATATATGTTTTTTTTGAAATCCTTAATATGATTATTGTTTCATGCTAACACATTAGGGATATAAAGAGGGTGTCGTCGTTTTTCCATTGATTTACTAATTATTGGGTTGAATTATTTTAACTATTATATTTTACAATTTTACTGTGAAATTGTTATTTCTAATAAACCATTCATTAATAAAATAAACCATCATCATTTAATTGATCACTTTAACCAATCTCTATTGGTATAAGGCCTTCTGTTTATTTCAAATTTACATGGGTTTATTACAAGTACCTAGGTATAAACATACATAACATTTGGAATAGATTTATCATGATAGAAAACACTATATATATCATAAATAATAATAAAAAGAAAACAAATCAATGTACAACATGGGTGAAATGATTCAAAACCACTACATATAAAAAAAATCCTAAATACTATTTGAAGGGTGAAAACTGAGTAATTCCAAAGGCATCTGACCAAGTGAACATCCTTCTGCAACCACCCAAAACCACATTGAAGGTGATGTCATTATAAATAATTTTACATGATGCTTGATTCCATCGCCATATCATGAAAAAACATGGATACAAATACATGAACGAAACAATAGGGTTTTATCACAAATGATCAGCAGGATAATAATGTTATTTTCATTAAATATGAAAATAATATTAAGTTATTTTCATATTTCTATGTACAATAGATAATGTGTTGGTAGTAAAACTTTATATAAGTAATAAGTGCTTATAGTAAATAAGAATGACAAAAAATCAATAAAATAAGAAGAAAAATTGAAGAAAAATTAAAATAAGTTGTAGAACATAGTGGAAACAAGGTAAATTGAAATGATATAACGGAACATTATTTCCCATTTTAATAGTGTTCCATCATTAATGTAAAAAATATCACATTAATTATGTTTTATAATATTTTACAAGCCTTGTCAGCATGTTAACTAGTCACTAAAATAATTATGTAGTGTTCTAATTTTTAATTTAATCATTCACAAAATTAAAAATTATTCAATAGAAGAAACATTTCATTTAATAATTTTTTTTCTCTGTGTATTATCCTATAAAATTCTCATAATAGAAGAAGTAGTGATGAAATAATTTTTTCGAAACTTATTTTCAATTTTTTTCAAATAAATAAAATTTATGAAATTATTCAATTTTTAATTTTGAGAAAATAGTTAATACAATAAGAATAATTTATGAATGAAATTTTTTTTTATTTTTATAACCTCATTACAAAGGAATTTTATGAGGAAAATATTTAAAAATTCTCTATTACAAAAAATTTATTAAAATCCGAAATAAACAATGAAAATAGTTTTGAAAACAATTATATGTTCAGGTTTCATTTCATCTTCAGCAGCTAGTTTCATAACTTCACATCCATTACCACTACTCATTGAAATTTATCCTCAAAATATTATTGATTTGGAATCCACAATAAAATAAATGTTTTATGCTTTCTATTAATAACATAAAATTCCACCAACCCAATTTTTCTCAAATCACATGATTTTTTTCACTTACAGAGTTGTTTTCATATTTTCCGCCTATAAATTTCACAATCATAAAAATATTTACATAAAATTGTTTTTACATTTTCATTGGAAATTAATATGTTCATAGGAAATACATACTTCTCCCATGGAATAATAAAACTGATACCTCCACCACCGTCAAGTAATATTATTTGATGAATAATGTCTATCTTGTTAGGTCTGCAATTATTGGATGCAACACCGACAACAATGGATTGTATATATTCCAATACATATTTATAATCCTATAAAAACCGAATATGAAAGGTAAAAAATCAAATACATTCATCGAGGCTCACAAAATTCTAGAAAAAAACCTAGTCTAACTCATTCACATGTATGGATTTATATGGGAATAACATTAACTTTCTCCCTTAACCAAATTTTAAAATCCACAACATTTCGTTATTAGGTTCAAAACTATCAATCCAAATCAACACTCTGATTTAACAATCCTTCTTAATCAGTTTAGATCGTTCATCCATTTTAAACATTATATTTTGAACAATGGAACCAAAACATAATCTACCAACATTAAAGGATTTATCACAAAATTTTGTTTGATAAAAAATATTAAAATAATATCTGGATCAAAATCATCAGGCTGTTAAATTTAATTTTATCATAAGTGATGAAATAGTGGTCATCAATTTCTATTCAATGTAATCTTCAATCTCTTGGATCGAGTTCTTTATAATAATGATCATCATTTATCCTTCATGTCATGTCCAAATAGAGATAATTGGATTCTCCAATTACTCCATTTATGAAAAAAACAAGTCTTCCTCCAGATAGTTTTAGAATTTATTTCAATAAAAATAATAGGATTCTTAAAAAAATTTACTTTGTATACACAAAATGGTGCTACTAGTTCGTCGATGACTCAGCTAGCGACAAACATGTCCTTGGGTGTTTCTCAATCCTGAGTTTCTAGTTCTTCTTCATGGAATAATTTATCTTAACAAAAAACCACATATAGTCCACATACAAATACCAAATCATTGGTCAATAATTAATAAATTACCATTGATCAGGTTTTAATGAATTAGTTATTGTATGATGTTTTTTTAAAAACTTCATTAAATGATTTTGAATCTTTCAAGTTTATTTATTTCATGGTACTATAGTCATGAGTTTCTTTTTTTATATTTATCTCCACATCTATAGAAACATCATTATATATTTCAACCATTTAGTATTTCTAAAAAAAATCTGCTAATGGGTGTACGTTTTTAGCATTATAAAACACTATTAATATCACCCCTTTTTTAGCCTTCTTTATCACTAATAATGGTATCCCCTTTCTCAGTGATATTTTTGTAGTGTTAAAGGGACCACATTATCATTGTTTGTTTTCTATGCTAATAATGGATAGTCTGTATCATTTATTTTTAAAAGTGCTAATAATATGAATAATAGAATGAAAAAACATTGAAAAAATATATTAATATACAGATATATTTTTATTTATAAAGAACATAATATATATTTGTAAATATCATATTATGAAACTGAGTAGAACATTAAAATTAATATATAATATATTTAATTAAAATTTTAAATAAAATCATTATTTATTTATTAATTGAATATTAGATACTAATTTGTGAATAATAACATAGTCATATTAACTGGAAGGGACAAATTATCAAAAAATTATTAAAATATCAAATAAAATTGATAACATATCTTGAAATAAAAATCATTATAAATTTTGAAACAAGTTCCCATTTGGAAACAACCACATATCAAATCGATTCTTGAGATGATCTCTATAGAAGATTTATTTGTTGAAACACCCATCATAGTTTTTTATGGCCCAAAAAAAATTCTTCCAAATTCAGTTTTAAATCGGGGTATCACCAAATTTTATAACATTAAATGGAAATCAATTATCGTTTAATTGTTTTTTTAACATTTTCAATGGGGATAGAATTTATTACAATGTACTATATTTATACATAGATTATGGTTTTGAATTTTTTGTATTTTTCATAATGTAATATTTTTTATAAATAAATATATAAATATTTATTTATATTTTATATATTTTATATATTTTCATATATAAAATTTTTCTTTATAAAAATATATATAATCATATTTAATTGTAAACTATATTTGTAATTATATAACCCTTATGTAAATAATAAATAAAATAAATTTTATTTAAAATAAAAATATGTGAATATTTAAATTCACATGATACTAATGTATATATAATGTCGATATGTATTTAAATATATTTTTTTAACTGAAAAAACATATATATCTTTATCTATATATTTTAAAATTGTTATATAAATGTTAATATATAATATATTTAAATAATGATAAATATGTATAATTATATTTATATATAATCATATAAATATGTGTGTGTGTGTGTGTGTGTGTGTGTTTGTATGTCTGTATTTATAAACACACAAGCACACAACACATAGAAAAAATAATATATATATATATATGTGTGTGTGTGTGTGGGAAAAAGTAACAATATATATATATATATATATTGAAAATAGAATAAAATGATTTAGGGGAGTTTAATAGTGCAGGATTATGATGGGGATGTCTATGGATTGAAACCAATCAATGGATGGTGCGCCTTGGTGTGTGGTCCATGTCCTAAACACTATTAATGGGGGGTGGGATGGGGGTTCATAGAGTTGGTAATGCATTGGGGAGGGTAGAATAGAGCTATTAAAATAGTTGATAGAGAGAATATACAAGTAGGTATGTCCCACCATTCAATTTTTTGTAAAAATTAATTTTAGATATTTTTTTAATTTTAGAACATTTAAAAAAACATTGATAATTGTCCCTTTAATCATGATTTTTTTCACATATAAAACAATTCATTTATATATTTTTATCTTCTTGTAGAATAATCGGTCTATTATCTATTCTTTTTATCTCAATGTAATGTAACATCCATTTTAATTCAGCTAAGGTTAATAATATTTTTAATTTTATACAAATTTATTTTATGTGTGTTGTTAATGAGCCGATATGTATTACGTAATAATAATAATTTTATATTTTCCATGAAAAACCCTTCTTTTAAAAAAAATAGAATCTATTTTAATCATGAATAGGATATCACATTTAAGGAAGGAAAATATCTTATATTCTATCAAATACACCTTTAATGCATATTCCACTAAATCAATTTCATGAGCCGATTATGTAAGAGAAAATATATTACTAAAGATCAATCTCTATTAATTTTACTCAATTTGTAGAATTATCAAATGTTACAATAAAGAGAATTTTCATACAATGTGGAATCAAATAAATGTTTAACTTATGTGAGGATAAAAAATATTTTCATACCATGATAATGATAATTAAGATTCAAAAATTTCTTTTCCCCACAATTTATATAAATTACATAACCCATGTGATTTTATTAGTAAAAATCATACCATAAGTCACCGATTAAAGAATAAAACAATTGAATAATTTAATAAATAATTTAACCAAATGAAAATTTACATCAATAATTTTATATCCAAATGAAAAAATAATTCCAATCGAGAAGAGTTAAAAACAATCAACTAAAATAAAATTCCAATCAATAATAATTTTATTTGATAATAAAAAGTGAAAAAATTAATTAATGTAAAAAATAGTTACATGAATAAAAAATTTAATACTCAATTTAATGTGACATAAAAAAATTAAAAGATAAATGATCAACACCATAATTTTGGAGACATAAATTTTAATATTTTTTATAGAAACATCAATATACAAAAAATTGACAAAGAATAAATTCAAAACTCTAATTAAAAAAATGTACCATTACATATATCTCATGTTTTTTCATATATTTTCTATTGGTTTACCTTTTCAATTAGTCTGTATTGTCAACCATGAAATTGGGAGCATAACTCTAATGGTGAGATTTGTAATTTGATGGAAATTATAAACATTAAACATATACATTATATTTCTCATTTGAAACAAGCATGATTTTTAATTTAATTAAACCACATGTAATGGTTTTTTTGATATCATTATCTTAATACACATCGTGAAATTATTACATGACCTATAAAGTCACATGTAGTGTAAGGGGGAAAATAAATATTTTAGTTAAATAGGCAATGGTTTTTTTCGATATCTATAGTTCTCTAGGATTATATGACATGTTTGTCGTTTACACCCCATGTAAATTTCATGGTCTTGGTTTTTAGATTTTGGTATGTCTGATATGTTCCATTCATCCTATGTGTAACATTCCTCTCTTGACCAAGAGATCTCCCTTTTTTATTTTGGGTGATTCCTTCTAATGTAGATAGATCTATTTAGTGATGGGTCTCTATTATTATTTTTTTATTCCTATAATATCTCTAGTCCTTCCATGTCATTTGAAGGTAGATATTCATGTTTATAATTTAAATTTTCAATGGTGTTTAGGATTCTTATGTCCTTGATGTTGATTGATATATTCAACTATATAGATTTATTTAATTTTCTATTTTTCATATTGATTCCTTGATATTTTTATCAATATTTTATATATTGAAATTTAAAAGGGACTAATTCTGCATTCAAAAATGATTTTTTCAAAGAGCCAATAATTGTAATTATTTTTCAAACCACACTGAATATTATATTGTCTTTGAAATGATTTAATAAAAAATAATGTGTGAATGGTTTTTAAAATAAAAAATCATAAAAATTATATAGTAGTAACATTATGTTCACCATTTAAGAGATATAGACAACCATTGTGTGTGATTCCTCTAGGTGTTATATTCATGTATATATAAAGAAATGTCATAGGAATCAATATATGTTTGATCCAATATTATTTATTATTTTATCATGATTTTATTGAAATAATTTTACTACTTGTTTGATATCAAATGGAAGGAGAATTATTGTTTCTTGTTATTTATTTCTGGATATATTATTTCATGACTTTTGGATCAAATTTATATATATATTATATTTTTATATTGACCTGCATTATTAAATTAATCGTATATTTTTGGAATTGGAAAACATGATATGGAAATTTAGGACAACCCAAGGATTGTTAAAGAAAAATTATAAATTTTTATATTGAAAAATGTAATATAATATTTTATTGTTATTAGGTATAACTTTTTCCTTATTTTTATTAGATGATTTATAGATTCAATGGTGGTTTTTTACTAGACTCTGTTACTCTTGTTCTACTTATGCATCTATGTTAATATATACATTTTTCAAGACATTTTAAAATCGAATGGAATTATATATAATTTAGTATTAACTTTATATTATTATATCAATTATTCATGTTCTGGAGGTGATATTTGGTAATATGAATAAAATTTTCAATACATTTATTAATTTATGGTTTAATATATTTGGTTTTGTTTTATATTATTTTATTTAATACTTGAAAAATTGGTTTCATATATTGTTTTTTATATTCAATAATAATTTTGTTATATTTTTACATACCTCATCCACAAATGGGATAGATTGGGTGGCTATTCTGGTTAAACCAGGTCAGTATATTAAAATTTTGTACTAAAGGGGCTACTTAGCTTGATGTGTTTTTGATCATATTGAGTTTCTTCTTTGTCTTGGTAGACAAGACTTGGATAATTGAATCTCAATTAGTATGTGCTGAAATGGGGCATGGAAAACCTAATCATGTGACTCTATATGTTCTTCCACTTGTGGTAAAAAAATAATTACTATGTATAGGACCCAGTATTTTGGGTTATATTAATGAATTATATATGTTAAATATATTTAAATTAACCTATCTACTACGTTGGTTACCTTCATGAGTAAGAGAATTTCAATTAAATAATTGGATTGTTTATTTAGATTGTGAAATTCAATTCCAATGTGTTTTCATTTACTGTAGAATTCATAATATCATAATATTCCTATCATTTTAAAGAATTTATTTCAATGTTCATTTGTTTTTGAGTTTTCTAATGAAAAATTATTTATTTTCATTTGTTTAAAATAAACTCATCCTAGAAGGGCTTATATAAATATGACAAGGTAATACTTGAGGTATGTTCCATCAAAAGATCACCCAGCTATTCCTTATTTAATTGATGTATTTTCTTGTATCATTTACTCTCTATTTTCTAGGGGTGTTGTGGACCTACGAATAGTAGTGTGTCATGACTCAAAATTTATCAAGTAGCATCCACCTAACATTCATGGTGAGAAATAAATCTAATAAATTGTGGACTGGATTGATTGGATTGAGAAGATATTAAACATATTAACTAGTCATGATGATTTTAATGTGTGTGTGTGTGTGGGGGGGGGGGGGGGTTCCCCATATATTCTAAAGGTAGAAAGAGGAAGATTTTGTTACTATATATTGAAATCAATGATGGATGAATTTTTTACTTGGGTATTCTTTATGAAAATATGAAACCTTTAGTTTTATCCTAAGTCACTGCATGTTGAAATTACCGAGAACATTCTAATAGTATTATAAGAGGATAATACTGTTCTATAGCAGTCAATCTCTTTTTCTATGTTGGTTCATCTAGCACTATAGATATCCCCGAAAGACTACCTTAAGGACCCAGAGTTTGGGATGAGGTTGAGTGTCAATTTTCAGTTACTGATAAATATTTTTTTACATCTAATATTTATGAATGTAGTGAATAATGTATATTTGGCTATGAAATAACTAGATTGGAGGGGAGGCTTGTGTGTAGACTCGCATAGTGCAACAGTCAACCAAGGTTATTCTTATGTTTTCAAAAGATAGTGTAAGAGAGTTTATTTTACATTAATAATAGTTTCAATGGATTATTCTAGGTAGAAAGATGTTATATACCACCATTATATGAGTTTTGTCTATAATTGGTGACATTTAAATTGGATCATAGAAAATGTGATCATAATGAAAATTTAGCCTTCAAAAACTTTTTTATTAAAAAATTTTTCATTGTAGAAGTAGGGGATCCACCTTAACCGAGGGATCACAAGATTACTTTGATTCTCACACGTTTTCTGGGTCTCAATCAGAGGAAAAAAGGTATGTCTATGTGGAAATGTCCAGATGGATTTCCACAGAAGATGGTGAATGGGGGAATGTGAAGTTATTCCATATATTGTTATAGGTACAATGTTTATTCCATCTTATATGGAGATAATTTTTTTGATACATGTGCTACCAATTATAATATATAATAAATTATGGTTAACATTTTGGGTTTGGGTTTGGATCATATGTCGTTATTTTTATATTTTTCTAATCCCTTTGGAAATAAGTTTGAATAATGATTCATGTGCCATATTGGTCAGGTGGTGATAGTTATCATTGATGTGGGTGGGGAATTCATAATGTGTGATCATGAAATCAATGACTTGATTATCATCATAGATTGGATGGCCAAGATGAAGGCCTAGATAGAATTCTCTCACCTTTCGGTATTGTTCTTATCTACTGATGGGTTCAATAATTATTTCAGGTATGAGTGGGCATCTATATTGATAATGGAGAGGAATATTGTTCATTATGAGAGTATAATATCATGCAAATTGATAGAAACTATTATCAATGAAATTGACCGTTTCTTAAGATGTCATCTATAATCTATTGTGTTTTCATACACTAAGGTCATTCCAGATGTGTTTTTTACCACCACAATGATAGGTTGATATTACTATTTACCTTTTCAGTAGAATAATACAGATATATATTTCAGCATATTGAATGAATCCAACTCATTTAGTGGAACATATAATCCAATATGGACACATATATTAGAAAGGATTTATTCATCCTAGTATATCACCACGATCATTTCCTACACTCTAATTTATGAATGAGTATTGAAATCTCAGGCATTGAATTTAAAATAAAAAAATGAATTTAGTAACTTTTAAAAACAAATATATGTTTCCAAGTATTGATGATCTCTTATATCTTCTTATAGATCATTATTGATTATCTAATATTGGCTTATGTTAAGGGTTCTATCATTTGAAATTATACGAGTAGGATATTCAAAACATAGAATTTCTGTGTCGATATAGGAATTTTGATTCACTAGTTATTCCATTTGGACATGATAATTTTCCTATAATATTTATAGGATATGTTTTTGGGGAATTGTATATCAGAGAGGGAATTATTAATGAATCTTGAAATGTTACGAGAATTTATGGCATGTGAAAATCTCAGAAACATGTTTAGGATCCAAATATTCTTGGATTTGGATGATTTTTATAGGCAGTTTTTCAAAATATCTCCCTGAATGCATGTCCAATGATATATTTTACTCATAAGGGTGTAATGACGATTTGGGATGACCAATGTCAGCATTAATTTGAAGAAATTAATGTGTCTTAACTTAATGGATTTTTTTGATTTATCTATAACTAGGTTTGGTTTATAATGATTTCTATGATGATTTAGGCATTTTTTGGGATGTTTATTGATGTAATTGAAAATGGTTCTAGCTTATAGCCTAAAAAAGTTACACATCCATTAGACGAACTACTATTACCATTATTTTATTATGGAATAATTTAGCAACACACTCATGATGTGTTAAAACTATTTTTAGGGGGATATTTATAGTAAATTTTTATCACAAAATCCATAATTATGTTCTCAATTAGAGGGATGTAAAAATTTGATAGAGACCATGGTTTTAGAATCTTCAGAAATTTGATTTTGATAGTGTATATAACCTATGAAAGGAAACATGGTCTCCAAGGTATTGATCAAATATGTACTGATCCATGTAGTTATAGAATTGATTAATGAGTGGTTATTAATGAGTTTGTTTACTTATATGAGCTTGGGATTTAAATAGTTTGGACGATAGGTGTTCTTGGGTTTGATAATGGTTGAATCCTATATTGATGATAATTTTTGACAAGAGAAGATAAATAACAAAAAAAATTAACACCGAAGAGAAAATCTAAATAATAGGGATACATTATTTGATTGATATTTGTCTCCCTGGGGAGGATTGTTGGTTTTTTTAGAATATTAGTTTTTCCTTTTTCTATGAGATATGAGTTGATAGATAGTGGACTTGAGTCATGTTGGTACGGGAACCATGGGGATACAAAGATATTCCATGAGTTGAGACATCAATATTGGTGGTCAGGGATGAGGGTTTCAAATTTGTATTTTTATCATGGCACATAACATCTTAATGGGTTATGTAAAAGCACCAATGAATTATTGGGTTATTTAATATTTTATTGATTTTTTTTGAACGAATGTGGAAGAAGGCTAATTTTATTATTAAATGAAAGAAAAACCCTATTTTAACTTGGTAGAGGGAGACCCAATACATATCCCAAAGGCTCTGGGGGATTTTAGCCCATTATATAGCCCGTAGGCCCAAATTTATGGCCCAATTCCCATTTTGTGAATAGTAACCAGCCTGCTACAGTAGCCGAATAGTACCGTTGCTGCTACAGTTACATGCCACCACAGCAGTACCCACCGATCTATAGTATTTTCGCTGCTACATTACCACTACAATACTGCAACACTACCTGCACCCAGTGGGTTTTGAACCCCCATTTTTCATGTGGGATTATGGGGTGCTTACCACTAATCCAAACCCCAACTACAAACATGTTGTTTGGTGATGAGGTATTCGGCTGGCCTTCCCACCTACATGCCATACATCCCCAGTGAGGCCCAAGGTGGCCAACAATTAAGATTACGCTAGTTCCCAATGGGGTAGAGGGTCCCATGAGTGGTTTGCTAGCATATAGTGCATATTTCCTTGCGAGGACTCGAACCCAGAACCTTGGGGTCAGGATGCCACCATCTATAACCAACTCACCATTTCCCCATGGGCTAAACTTGTTTTTGGGTATGGAGGTATTGGGTTGGCCTGCCCACCTGCACGCCTCACGTCCCCAGCGAGGCCCAAGGTGGCCAAACATTGGGCTTAGGCAAGTTCCCAACATGGTATAGGGGCCCACGAGTGGTTTTCTAGAATATAGTGTGTGTTTCCTTGTGAAGACTCGAATGGAAATTATATATCCATGATATTGTGAGTCTTAATGGGGTCCCATTTGTTTTTATTCTTTATAGGGACTCATGTTTCACTTCCATATTATTGAATTGTTTTCAAGAGTCAATCAGTTCCCTTTGGAATTTTAACATGACATATCATCTATAGATGGATAGTAAAATAAAATGTGAGCTCTAGGTTAGGCATGATATTATTTGGGATTGTTTTATTCAATTTAATTGATCTTAGGAAATTTCTATTTCGTTGGTTAGGATTTATTATAAAAATATTAACCATACATAGATCAGGATGGGGCCCCTTATGGAATTGTATTTATGTACATTTTGATCTCCATTATGCATTGTAGGCTTGGGAAAGTGATCCCCAAATGGACTAAGTCTCGATCAATATATGAATAAGATGGTCAATAATATATCTTTGTTTGATCATGAATCAACGTCGTAATTAATCATATACAGACTATCATTATCAACATCTAGAATTTTTGGGTTTTTAGGATTTTCATAGTGTTTTTCCTTCATTGGAACATCATCAGTTTGGTATGAATGGTATGTTCTGAATGATGTTTACAGGACCCTATGATATTTCTGAGTGATATGGGAGGGTGACCAACTATTTGGTCATTGTTTATGGTTTTACATGCATTGAAAACATGTTACTTATTCCCCAGTCGATGACGTATATGATCAGATCCTTCCCTTATGATTATGTAGGATGATGTTTTTATTATACCAAATATAACTATGGTTGTGCATCCGATTTAATCTATGGATTGAAAGGATACAATATTTTTTGGTAATGCGGCATACCTGGTCATGGAAAGGTGGCATTGTTAATATTTTCCCCACAAGATTTGGGTGTGAATGTTGGTGATGTGAAAAAATCGCCATATATATTATATGATCCTAGATCCGGATAACATTATGGGTATAAAATTATTATATAGTGGGGATATTGTTGTTCTTAATAAGCTTGTTCTAAGAATTTTCTTATATTTTCATTTCCATTTCCTTTTACTTGGGTGAGTATTTATGATAATTATGTTGGTATGATACATGTTTTTGTAAAGTTGTGAATTTTTTAAATTATTCAATTGAAAACAAGGAATTTCTAATACTTGATGGGAACTTACACACTATGTAATTCATGTACACACCATTTATTGGTTTGTGTGAAGAATCCCTGATCAAGATAATCATCATGAACTAAATACAAATATATTAACATGAAAATGCATTGACTGTGTGGAAATATTGTTTTTATTTAAAATGATGATAAGTATTTTGCTGTATATGGACCTAGGGGATTACATGATGTGTTAGTCCGTTACAGACATTGTAAATGTCACCGTTTTGGTTTTTATATTTTTGTACATATGGTATATTTAATTTATTCATTGTGTATCCTTCCTCACTTTTCTTGGAGACTTACAAAGGATATTTTTGGTTATTTCATACTAAAGAGAACATTCCACTTAGTGATTGATCATTCATTTTGTTGGTTGTTTCATCTCTGGTCCATTTTATCATTACCTTCCGATGGAATATAATATAGTTTCTAATCCCCACTATGATACATGATTATGTTTTCTATGAACATGATGTAGGTGGATATATTCAATTATTCTAAATTCATGAATTTAATATTGTTCTTAATGATGACATGAGTATTGAGTGGGACATTCAGGTGTTAAAATTGAAAAGGTAATGAGTTATAGTTTTAAATGGTTTTTTCCAGAAGAATTAATTTCTATTTTTTGTAAAATAATGTATTTTATAAACAAAAAAGAACACATTCTTTGATTTGAAGTGGTGTTATAATAATAATTCAAATGGCTTTTAAAATTGAAATTGATAAAACATTGTTTA
The DNA here is from genome assembly GCA_963277665.1 of Viscum album. Taxonomy (NCBI): domain Eukaryota; kingdom Viridiplantae; phylum Streptophyta; class Magnoliopsida; order Santalales; family Viscaceae; genus Viscum; species Viscum album. Next base: position 1,655,558,724 of record OY728126.1, on the reverse strand, counting down.
GATGTAATATTGAGTAAATGGAAAAGGAGAAAAAACCATCCTTAGTGTGTCTGACTACACTATGAGGTAACCAATAATATATATATATATATATAGTCCGCTAAATTAAATAATATTAATATGATCCATCCTTATTAATTTTTTTAGTTCATGACTGTATAGAGAATATTTTCTCATAGGGTAGTTTCAAACATGACGGTACATGATGGTTTCTAGTAGTTTACTACTCGGAAGATTATTTCATGGATGTAGGATCACATGTATATTTTTCTTTAATAATGTTTACCTATATATTTTTATGAATAGAATTATTATATATTTGTAAATCTTGATATTCAATTTATGCTAGACACGAAGAATGTTTGAGAAATGATATAAAAATGTATTATTTGTATTAAATCATGAAAACTATTTTTTAAAAGTTTTAACATGATCATTCATGACATTTGAACTTATATATTTATCGTGGTTGTTTCGTACTAGGATCTATTTATCACAACCTAATTATGTATTTGGGTAAAGGTAGAATTTTTTTTATGAAATCAGGTAATTGAACGGTGTTATGTAATATGAATACTTTTTTTACATCACTGTTTTACTTTAGTATGTTTTATAGTGGATGATTGCTCATATGATGAAATTATTGTTATAAGATTTCATACATAATAGTTTAGCAGATTTATAGTAGTTTTATATTCCTTATTTTCATATTTTCACTCATATTTTAAGAATTTATTTTCATATATTCACAAAATTAATTTTTTATCATTGTTATACCTCACCTTGTAGTGATATTGCTTTGTGAATTTTATAGGTGAACCAGGAAGGTCTGTTAAAATTAACCTCATAAATACTTATTTTATAATTATATATACCATAAAAAACAAAATAAATGTTATAGAGTTCAATAAATAATGGAAATATAAAATTATCACACACATTAGAATTCATTTCACATAGAAAATAACTGTTCAATATACATGGAAGATCATATGTCTAGAGTGTAGAAAACCGAAACGCTAAAAAATAGTCATAAAATAAATTTTCTCTCATGGAATCTCAAAATTAAAAAATTAGTTTGACTAATTAAATTTTTTTTAATATTAGTGAAAAATAATTTCTTAATTTAAAAAATTGTTTGAAAATAAAATCTTTTAAAAGAATTTAACACAAATATTTTGGTATCAAGATGGATGTCCAAAATTCCTTTTACCTGTGAGTTAATAGACTATAATACTAATATTTATAAAAAATTGACTCTCTATTTTTATAAAAAAGATTAATAATTTTAAAAATACTAAATTACTAATCCAAAAACATCAATATTAAATTGTTGAAGAATGAAAAAAAAGGTTCAACGTGGATTAAGATTTTCATTTGATAATCTATTTTGATTCATATATTATGAAATTTTTTCTATAACATATGATAATATATAATGATAGTTGTATAAAATCAGAAAAATATTTTTATGAAACCATTTTTTTCAAGAGAATAAGAAAAATAATGTTCTTAATTAAATCCTTGTAGTCTGAGAGATTAACCTCTACAATGCCGCATTGCAATTTTCAAAATTCTGAAAAATGATTTTCAAAAAATAAGAACATTAAAGTTAAAAAATAAATTTTATATTACATAATGGATTATGATATATATATATATCATTAAATAAAAAAAATATATTATTTATTAATACCTTATCCACCACACATAATTTTGTAATCTGTTCGCAAAGATGAATTCAATATGGACGTAAAAAAATAAATCTTTTGTTATAAAAAATAATTAAAATAATTTTTTTCATGGACTTGTTTAGGGAATTAGTAATGTTTAATATAATTATATCATTAATTTTTTAAACATCTCAATATATAAATTTAATAATTTTATGATTTAAATTTATGGGATATATCACAATAATATAAAACAATGGACATTAATGTAGATTTTTAATAATTTTTTGGTATGACTGTTATGATATCAAAAAATGTGAATATAATCTAGTAGGAAAAGCATAATATAAGGTACTATGTTATAATAATAAACCCTCACAAATTTTTCGACAAAACAAACAAGATAATCAAAGTACAATGAAATAAATATCAAACGAAAAATTAATATCATTTCAAAATATATAAAGAGATTCACACATATTTAATTATATAAAATATTAAGAAATAATTAATAAGAATTAATATATGTGAAAATAAAATAGACATTATTTTTAATAGAGAAATTACGGATTTATATTTATTCAAATGTACTCCCCATATATGTATGTGTTATAATACATGGGTAGAATATAAAAGATACTAAATGATGAAATGTTTAACCTTAGATTTATGATTATATAATTCATTATTAAAACATATATGATAATTTTTTTGTAAGATAATCATGTAAACTAAGTCTTGTATCTCAACTTTACACCGATGAATAATTCATGATTCATCTATTGAATCTATGAAACAATAAATAGTCATATGAATAAATGTAATAACAATTAGAACACTTTATGAAATTGAATCATTTTTTACTTGAAAATTGAACAATTGATAATCAAAAAGATATTAAGATATTAGAATTGTGGAATATGAAGAACAAAAAATAATAGTATTGATGGGTTTACACCCATGTTGAATTAGAATTTATGCCAATAATTAGACACATTTTTTGTTATAATTTCTAGAATATATACGATAGGAAATCCATTTGAATATTCTTTAATTTAATGCACAAATCTCTTACAATTTACCAAAAATGATCTATTTTACTATATATTTAATTTTCAAACCCCAGTCACATGAAATTTTATCATATGAAAGAGTCCAGATCATTTCTTGTTTAGTTTTCTTGAAAAAAGGAATAATCTAGAATTAAATTAAAGAACCTCTATAAAACAATAATGTTTATTTAGTTAATAGTGAAGTCCTTAAAACATATGTATATCTATTTAAAAAATATATCATTATTATTAAGCCTCTCTTAGAATTTATTCTAACTCACATAATTCTATCAACATTATCCCTCCAAGAGTGTTGAAATCATAGTAGATATCTTTTAATACACAGTATGATTTATTATAGAGAATTGTATAGAAATAAAATTCATTTTACGAAAATTACTATATGGATACATCCTTATTAGTTTTTTTATGGAGTAATGTATTAAGCTGTTTCCTCATCAAACCTTAATGACCAATGATTTATTTAATAACTCACAGTTTTTGATAGAATTTATTTCAATTATATAATCTTGTTAACATCCATGCAATGGGATTTTGGAAGATATGTGGAACATATTTCATGAATAAAACCATTATATTCCACTAATTATATGAATATAATTTTTTTCAAATGTGTATCATTAACCGTGATGAATGATTTTATCGCCCCTACTATGAATGTAATATTCTTCTTGATTAAACACACAACACTACTAGTAATAGAATGGATACAACTACAAATCTAAATGTAAAAAAATCTATAGAAAAAATGATGTTCCCATTCCCATATTATATTGGGAATGGGAACTTGAAATAAATCCCCACAAAAATATTTTCAATGAATAAAATCCTCTCTAGTGTAAACCCTTTTCTCTTACCCAAATATGCTAGCCTTTGATATCTATCATAACTTATAACTAGTATTATTTCATCCATTAATGGGTTATTATAATATAACATAATTGGAGTACATTTTAAAAAGTACTATAACCCAATAGTTTATCACCAGTTATTAAGATTTTATACATTAAAAAATTGTAATAATTTATTCCTTATGTTCAGACCTACTATGAATCTCATCCAGACGCCTTCAAAAAATGAGGGGATCATCCCCAAAATATAATTTTATCTAGGAAAATATTTTTTATATTATTTTATTAAATTTCTTATAGAATGAATCCTATTAGGAACAAGAAGAAAAAATATTAAAACCATGAATATTGTTACACTATAATTTAAAACAATTATTAATTTGGGGATGATATATTTATCTTAGTTGGCTCACAAATTTTAATTTTTTTTGTGTGTAACCGAGTCTATTGGTTATCTATAAATTTACATTACAATTTTTATCTTCATTAACTAACTAAAACTCCTACAATAACTGACAATGTCACATTTTTTTCATTCTGATCATAGGGAAATTCTAGATAAGAATGATCAGTGAATGTTTTCAATTTTAATCCCATGTGGTATACCCAAAAATATTTTAAGGAAAACATGATATCATCAAACTGTATCATAATATTAGAATTGTTTTTATGAAAACCATATATCAATTTACTGACATAGAAAATCAAAAGAATCCTCTTCTATTTTATTTTACCAAAAATTATCCAAAAATCATAATAACATCGATCACACATAACCTAGAATGGGGTTTCCTATCAGGGGAATTTATTTTTTGTTAATTTATAATATTTCTCATTAACCAATTAAAAAATTCATGGCACAATCCATAAAAAAATTATAATAGTGATAATTTTTTCCTATAAATTTTTGAGATTCCATTTATGTATATCAAGAACAAAATCACCATTTCTGTAGAAGCATATATTTCAGTTTACATTTTCTAGAGGTATAACATTATTAATCAAATTAATAAAAACATTATTTACTTCAATACCTCCCTTATAAACATAATGTCCAATGTATATCATTTATTTTTCCATACAGAAACATTTATTCCAATTTGATACATGATATTTATCCTCATACCATTTAAAATTAGTTTCTATATTTTCTTGAATTCCTTCATCATCTAGAAAACTATTGAATATTCATCCATGTACATTTAAATAATTCATTCAAAAATATCAAAAATATAGCCATTATATACCTTTTAAAGGTTGTAGGAGAGCCACATTGGCTAAAGGTCCTTCTACTATATGAAATGTTCCTGAATTTAAAAATATATTTGGAATTTTATTAATCTTTTAGGTATGTGATAATTTTTTTTCAGCCATAATATCCTTCTACAATATAGAAAAACAAATTTTCAAATCCCCGTTCGAGCATATTTTTTTGAAGTAGAATTTGAATCATGTCTTTTCTTGTGTAATATTAAATCATCCTATAATCTTTAAATTAATTCCATGTGGTATTTTTAGTTATATTAGTTTGTTCATTTTTGAAATTATTCAACAATGTGATAACCCCTTACCAGGTGACAATTGCACTATGAATACCCATTTACTATAAAAAATGGGGAAATTTATTTAAACATCATGAAGTTGATTTTTTCCTCTCTAACTACATCATTAATTTAGGGATTTTAACTTAATTGACCAATATATCTACTATGTTTATCAAGATCCAATGTTTTTTTATGCATAAAACACATATACTTATTCCCTTATAATCATCTATGTACCCTCCCATTACATAAATCATTTTATTTTTCATAAATATATAACCATATTATTAAATCATAACTATATAAAGAGAAATTATGACATCATGATACAACATTCACCATGAAAATAGAAGTTGAGATTTCTAAGAAGAGGATTTAATTCGAAACATGGTAATTATTGACTATAAAAATGCAGTCGAACCTTTAAGGTCTAATATTGAAAATATTATTACTAAGTAAGGAATGAAATCTAATGAAATCTCCATACATAATACTATAAATGTTTTATGAATCCTCAAAATCATTTTCCATTTTTAGTTATAAAGTTTATTATTAAAAACTTTTATCAATATTATCCAAAAAAATCACCCTCTTAGGCATCTCTTGTCTCCATCTCTTTGCATAAACAAATTCTAAGTAATATCTTAGATTGTGTGGTGTTTTTATTTATTTCCTCAATCATGTTTAGAAAGTTATATTCATCTTCCACAAAAGAATTTTGATATTTATATTTCGTTTAAATAGAATACATTTCAATATATTACTGAAAAGATTCATTAAAAAAATGAATTCAGCGGTATTTTATACCTTTTTTATCTTAAATATTCTATTAGATATGTTAATTAAATTTCTAAATGTTTCAATTACGTGCATTCCAATAAATACAGAGACCAATTTTGTGATTTTCCATGTCTTTTATATGGAAATGAACTGGTAAAAAAATATTCAAAACCCCTCTTATCAAATCGTGAACTCTACTAAAACTCTGGATGATGGAGTTGTTTTCCAATTGGAAGACAACAATGTTGGGAAATTGATCATGAAATACCATCAAATTGAATAATTTCTAGGGGAAAATATTGATAATAGATCCATATTTATAATTAATGAAAACATGACCAACATTTATTATGCTAAATAGTCCCTCAAAACCACAATGATTTTGAGATTATGAGGTATCATAATCATAACTATAACATAACACTCCTTGAGTAATCTATAATTGAAATAGTCCCCATGGGATAAATTTTTTGATATTATTTTATAATCATTAAAAAAATGAGTGAAATTTTTTTAAAGAATGAAAAAATGGGATTTTAATTGGAATACATTTAATCAAATTATGAAACATCCAAAAATTAAGTTCAATATTATTCATTATAATTCTCTCATGATATAGATAGTGAGTACCCAAATTAATTAAAACTAAATGAATCTATTTATTTATATTTATTTATTTCATATTATTAATCATTATTTCAATATATTTTGTCATTTTTATTAATAGATGGAACTAAATTTGGTACATAAATATCATAGGGGTTTTCTAAATTTAATTTTTTGATATTTCATTAGTTTTGTTAGCATTATCTTAATTAATTTCTATTTCAGTGTGTTTAGAATACGTCGGTTATTTTTGGGGAGTCTAGATAACACTTTTATTAGTGATATCCACGACATTGATCCTATTGCTTATTTTCATTGTACATGGTAATTTTCCATAAAATCATTAATTCATTCCACCAAGCATTTTAAACCATCTGAATTTTGAATTTTATTTATTCTAGTCTTGGATTTAATTTTATCATAATAATATTTATCTTTTTGATTCTTAAATTAGATCCTAAACATTTCATCATGATATTACATTCAATTGAAAATATATTTCATTTTATAATTAATTTTACCCTAAAATTTAACATGATAATTAGAAGGCCTTCCCTCAATTGGTTTTGGTTTGGTAATTAATGAAAATCATGGGTATTACAGGTATGAAAACACCGAACTCATTATAATAATTTTGGGGATGAATTTTTAATATTGATTTATATAATTAGAGATGGGATAACACCTCAGATATATCTTAGATTAATAACAAAAGATTCTTTAATACCCATGTTTTTGGTAGGTTGTAATACTGTTATAGCTATAATAGTTGGAATTTCCAGACATTCCATAGTGGTGGAACTTCTCCCTAAACATGTTCTGATAATTTTAATTAAAAATTAAAGAAACATATAATTTTACTTTTTAAAAACTTTTAGTCTATTTTTAATAGTTTTTTCTCATAAATTACATATGTGGAGAGATATGTCCTTATGTGTTGAATATATTCTTATTATCATAAACTATCTTATTACTAATATCTCATCTAGAACAATGATTAAATAATATATGGTTGAATTGGGTGAGGATATTTTAATATTTATTATTAAAAAACTATGTATCATAGAGATGAACTAGAAACATTATATGAATACCAATGAATTTGTCCTACACCTAGACAAATTCCTCACACTTATCTTGTGATAAACCATGGATAATATTCCAAATTTTCGTTTTCATTATTCTTGATTAATATTTTATTACAAAAGAATTAAATTGTTTATCCAATGTTTCAAAATTCTCATAGTCATACTATTGAAACCATTTCATTGAATTTCCATTTAGGATGAATGGGAAATATCTATGTTTTAGCTCATATTTACTCAGTCCTCTTAAGTGAAAATATTTCACCACATCGTGAATGTCAATAAATATTTCTTAACGATTTTGATTAAAAGAACTTTTTATAAGGGAAAAAAGGATAATTATATTTTTACCCCACAGTATAGTTCCCTTAGGGTGTTTTAAATCCATGATGAATTACTGGAATCAATTGGCACTCGAGACTCGAAAATTACACTTCTTTAAGGTAACTCATTTCATTATTGCTGAGGATTTAGATTTTTGTTTTGATTGTTATTCTGATTTTAAAATTTTCTTATATTATGAAATTTATTTCATTTTAGTTATTGATTAATAAATACTGAATTATGAAATAAAAAGTTTCAATTTTTTTTCATTTGATCGTTCATGAAAAAAACACAAATTTCATATTAGGATTATAAATATTAAATATTGATTATTGATGTTTTTAAATATTATTTTGACATATTGTTCTTCTAATAACTCATAATTAAATTAATTTATTAGATTTTTTAGAGTTTACATGAATTATTATATATTTTTCTTGGTTTTTTATGCCTTACGTGTAAACAATTAGGAATATTTACCTGATTTTATTTAGATAAGATCAGTATAATTATTTATTTCACTATCTATAACATGTATTACAAGTATGTATGTTGTGGAACCACATAGAAGGCATGATTATAAATAGTTACAAAGAAAGAATGATAATCTCTCATGAATGTAATTAGTAACAAGAATAACACAACAAAATATTATTAGAATATATTTGAAATAGGTGAACCCAAATTGGTGGAAAGGAATATGATTGTTTGATTAAAAAATTTTCCATTATTCAATAATAAAATACATCAATGGAACTGAGTTGTGAAGAAGTTAAATTGATTTTTCAGAATGTAACAAGTGAATAATATAATTATCAAATTTTTTATGTATACTATTAATCATTCAAAAGAATTTACAATCCATTTTCAGTATAATAAATTTCCCAATTATTCATTTTGTTATATTTTTTAATGAAATGTCTTATTATAATATTATAAATGTTGAATAAATTTAGAATATATTTAATAGAATATATTTTTCTCTATTATTCAATTAAATAACATAAGTTAAATGAGTCATGTTTTTAATATAAAGAATAATAACATGTGAATAAATATTTATTCATGGAGAAGTAAATTTTTTTAAAGTACTTCCTCATCCCCAATGATGATTATTTGATTATTTTTAATATTTTATATTAAAAATAAGTAGATTTAAATAAACAAGAAACAAGGAAAATAATATGTAAAATAATCATATCTATTGAGGATCTTTTTCAATATATTCTTAATAGTCTCTATATCTTTGTATCCCCTCTCTATATGTATCAAATTATACAAACTAAAAATACGAGGGATCCCCCACCCCAAATGAAATTTATTTTGATTCCTTATAATAATGGAAAATTCCCTAGAATCAATTTTTCTATGGTCTTGGTCTTATAATAATTGGATGTGTAATTTTATTCATCGAAATATAGAAACAATAAGGTTTAATTAATATTTAAATTGAATAGTTTTTACACCTTCAATGGGAATAAATTCTTCTTACATAGAGACTTATCCCCAGACATCATAAAATTGAGACCTCAACCACAAGAAATTCCATTCTTTATGGAATTACATACAACATGTATGATCCACAATTCATGTATGAAACCACCAAAAAATATAACATATAAATGTAACTATATAAATAATAACATAAAAAATTTTAATACACAACATAAATAACATTGATCCCTATTCAAAAAAATTCCAACGAAGATGGATCACTTCCATCAACATGGATGGATTCATGTGTATTAAACAACTTCTTAAACCCTGATCCAAAATAGAAAATTGATAAAATTCCATGATTAAAGTTGAAACTATTGTTCTAAATAAAAATTTAGAATCTCTATTTCTTCCACATCAGTAGTGAATGTTTGTTCATTTTATTTGATATATTTTTCATAATATACATAGAGCTTGATCCACATATGCTATATTATCATTCAAAGACACTTGTAATCATATTCTATGAACTCAACCCAAACATGAAAAAATAATCTCGGTTTAAATTCATAAATATTGGTTGATATTAAGAATAATGTAATATTCTTTTAGAGAGATTTTCTTGGGTTGGATTTATGTTATCTTCAACGCTTTGGCTTGTCAACCATGCTTGATTCTATTTCATTAGATCTCGATCATAGATTTAAAATATTTGGTACAATGAATAATATCTCCATTTGAATCTATATGTTCCAAAACACCCTTCATTATGGCACTAAGAAATTGAAATAACCTATAACACAAAATGAATTTGTATTTATTTCCTTTTGTGTAAATAAAATGTCATTTCTGGCTTGAAATTTATGAGACATTTGGTTGAAATGAAAACACAGTATTAAAATAATATATAAACACGAACATTTTAACATACACATTATGTTAGAAAATATGACTAGTATAAAAAAATAGGACAAATATATGGTATAAAAATATATAAAACAAATTAAATAGATATAATTTTATATAAATAATTTATTAATAATATTAATGAAAATAAAATGTTTTCTAAAAAATGGTATTATTCAAAAAAAGATTAGTTGCACTTTTCCCAAATAAATTAATATAGTTGTTTAATAGTTTTGAAATTTTATTTCATAAAATAGAACTTATTTTTAAGTCATCATAAATCGATTAAATTATAGAATTTTTTTTTCATTTTTGAAAATGTTAATGTATCAATGAATAATAAAAAATACTGAATTTTATTTCGAAAATTATTTTTCATTTATTTTAATTTAATTGAAAAATTATATATTAGATTACTTTTAAAAAATTTAATTAAAATATATAGTTTCAAAAAAAAAATTTGGTAATTGGAAGAAATATCAATTTGAATTTTATATTAAATAATTGTATAATTATGAGATTTTTCTGGAAACCAGATTTGCCGTCTCATATTTTTGTATAATTATATATCAAATTCTTCCAATTAAGTGAATTGAAATTAAAAAATGGATTAATAAATCCCCTGGGTTTCCTCTACTAAAATATTTAAAGGAAATCCCCTCCCCAACCATTTTAACACCTCTAATGCCATTTGGAAATGAAAATACATAAAAAATTAATTTTCAAACTCCAATTTAAAAATTTTTAGCCCTTGTATTTTTTTTAGGAGAAATCAATAAAAACATTTTTGTGCAATCATAATGAGGATATCCTAAGAAGAGATAATGATCTTAATGTAGTTTTTTAATTTATGTTAATCTACCAAATATTTCCTATATTGTTATACCATTATTATAAAAGATAATAATTTTCATACATATAATAATATGTTATTATTTTATATTCATTTCATATATGTATTCCCTCATAAAACAGACGGTAAACAAAAAAATTTATTATTTGTAGAATGAACTACAACCTATCAAAACAACATAAATAATTTTACATTACCAACTTTAATATATGGATATGAAGATTGATTATATAAATTTATAGTGTATTTATTATTTAATATTAATTATTTAATTATAATATCACATATACATTATTACATTACATACCATTTAAAAAATGATTACATCACTTGTGTGTAAGGCAGACTATCGCCTCATCAAGTATTTTGATTAATTTTTCAAATATTAATTACATAGATATAATGAATAAAAAAACATAATGAATATATGTGATATAAATGACGTGATATTTTTTTTAATGATTAATATATCACCGAATTATATATCCTTTACCTGTTAATAAGATTGATATTTCATCTTGTTCATACATACAACATTCCATCTCTATGAAGAATTGGGATACATTGTCTATTTCCAACCATCAATAATGATTCTAAATATTTCTATAAGGACTAAATACTATATTTATTGCATTAATATAAAAATGGATATTTTTGGACTACTTAATATATGAAAAATATGAAATTTCACGACAAAACATGCATGGGAAAAATAAGGCAATTAACTACGAAAATAATGAGTATAATAAAAAATTATAAACAAATAGGCTATAAAATGATATAATGTGTTAATATATTTAATTATAAATTATAATATGTGTATGTTATAAATAAATTACATGATTATATCCACATTATAAAATGATTAAATCTTGTTAAAAGAAAATGATGTTGGGGGAAAGAAACTTAATATCAATTTTCCTTCATTATGGGATAATAAAATTATATGCACCTAATTTATTATATGATGTATTTAATTCATATTTGACGTTTAATATCATAATTATTTAATAATTCATCTTATTATATGTTTTAATACGAATTATTTTATCTAAAGGGATTTAACATGAAAATTCCCATTGGGATGAATATATTCATATGCTCTTAGAATATACATTCTATGAATATAGAGGGTGAAGAATTAGTCAGAGGATAAAATATTAGGTTACATAATTTTAAACCCCCATATTATTCGCCCTGTTTTGATGTATTTTTATGCTCTTTAACATTATAAATATTTATAAATTAATGAAGACGTGTGAGAGTCAACTTCAATTTCCTTGAGTCATATATTTTACTAAGCACATATTAATTTTAATGTGGTGTATATACTACCCCATTGATTTATTTAACATTAATTGAAAAATTTATGATGATTAAGGTTTTTGAATGATTATTACCTATGGTTTTTTCTGTCTGAATCATAACACAGAGGTAAATATTATTGTACAATCTCACTATATTTTGTGATTGTTAACTTTCTCTTAAAATAATAGCATTAATGTGATCGATTATCAATTTAAATTAAATTTATCATAAATATACATATTCTAGAAATATGGATATGATCATTTTCTAAACTATATTCTTTATGTGCATAATCTTTTTATCGAATGTCATTGGATTATCATGGTAATTATTAATAAATATGTATCCTTACTCAATATAGATACTTTTTGATATGGAATATTGAATATTTTTCTAAATTAATTATTTTTTTATTTGTAATGATTTGGACAAGATGTTACTAGTGCGTGTTGGATATAAAAATAATTATTTTCATCCATACGTATTATTAAACAAATTATGTCACCAAATCAGATGATATTTTAACCTGGAGTTTTTATCTATCTTTTGAATTGTCTTGATAGAAGAGGTATCATGATGTTTTTGATCATTAGATAAAATAATTATGAATTTAATTCATTGAGAATATATTTTTTATTGTTATCCATGAAATTATATATATATGAAATTATCTCTATAAACATTTCATTAGTAGTTTTTTTATTAAATGTACTGATATTTAAGTTTCATACCATTGTATAGGTTATGATTTACAAATTCATGATAGATTTTACATTATGTAACCCCTAATGAGTAATTGAGATCACCCATATATTATTTACATTCACCATTATATTAATAATGATTCATGTAATTAGTTGAAGGATACCAAATGTTTTATAGTACTATTCTTTTTTACATTATTTCCCTATTTAAAATAAGTATCATGTATGTATTTGGTTCTCCAAACATGAAAAAACAATCAATCCTTTAGAATTTAACTCCTAATATCTATGAGAATATTTTATAACAGGAAAAATATATGAGATACTAGAGTATTTTTCATTCAATTGTTTTATTATATGACCTTTAGTAGAATACATATGAACTATATTAAATAAAACATTGATTTGGTATGAACCCTAGTGATTGAAATTATATAGAAATATATAATGAACCTAAATTTTATGGAATATGTAATTAGGTGGTGATTCATTAGAATACATCCCATTATTGGTATTTTATGTTGATGTGTTTCCATCATAATTGGGCTAAGTGGTTTTAATATAATAAAGGGCACTATTAGACATGACATTATCATTAGTAGGTGTATAAAAACGTTCCTTAGTACACAAAAGGTAGGACACACTTGGTGAATATTCATAATGAAATTCATATTTTATTTGAAAATAATTATTATGAATATAAAATTAATGTTATCCCTAAGGAAACAATGGGTTAATTATTTATATTAAAAATGCAAAAAAATTTAAATTATGGGAAGTGATGCACCATATTTAGAATTATAGAATATGTTATAAAAATAATATTTTATCAATATCATCTCATATATGAAATTATATGAAAATATCTCATGGAAGAATGATAGTTATCAATAATAATGGAGAATGTAAATATTTACCTACTCTCAAATAAAATAAAACAAGTAGTGGAACTATGTATATCTTGTATATTCAAGGGTATCTTAATCATTTTATGAAATATATCATTTCTAGGATGGAGAAAATTATTCCACAACAGGATTCTCCTGTTCCTGATAACTTATACAATATATTCATCCATTAATTGTTTGGGGGTACTATTAAAATTGTACAATATTAGTGGATTATTTCTTTAGATAATATATTTATGGACTTTGGATGCAATAAAATATAATAGGTTACTTCTAAATTATATTTTCTAAAAGAAGTTAATGATCATTAGTGGTTATTGATTAGGAATATGAGAGAGGAAGGGAAAAAATATAGTATTAGAAATAATTTAATGATATATTATTTAACAAATATTTCATTCATGATGAAAAAATTGAAAATCAGAGAATGTTTTTTTCCTTAATGAGAAATGAATATTAATATGTATCTATGTATGATTCTACCATTAATATTATATCCATGTTTTTATTAGATTACACTCAAAATATGAAGTACATGATTTTACATTTATTTTAAATTTTTAATCTAATATTTTTAATAGAACGGGTCTCTCGTAATTGTACTTCATATCACTAAATTATTTTATATTCTATAAAAAACATGAAATAATTTCCCATATCCTAAAATTTCAATGGAAATGATAATTATAATAGGTTGAATGAGCCCAAATAAATATATAATGAATCAATATAAAATAATAGAAGAAATTAACTTCCATCTTGTGATAATTTTGGAAATAATAAACATGGTAAATTTGTGAATAGATTGAGAGTTTTTATATGTGTTACGATATGTGCCATATTGATAAAGAATAAACATGGAAGATATAAAACAACACTATTCTATTTTTCAACTGTAGTTAAATTGGTCACTATGAAAAGACATTCTCAAATCATATTGGAAATCTACCACATAATATTAAAAGTGGATAATGTCACGCATATGATAGAAATATAACTAAGGAAGAAGTACCTAGTGATGTGGTGGTATTTACATTAATAGTAACATCCCACCCCTTTATCTTTTGATTAAAATTGCAGTGAGAAGATACTTGGACTTTGGCGATGTTCCCAAGGTGTCAAAGGTAGGGAATGACTTTTGAGGGATAAAAGTTCAACTGGGGAATGAATTTCCCTGATAATTAAACCAACCAACCAAAACTACATTATTCATTGAAACAAGGTAAAGCATAACAAAAAATTACAATGAGACCACAAATAAACTATATCTTACATATAAATTATAAAAAACAATACTACTAAATAACAATAGTCTCTGTATCAGAATACCCATTAAAAACCTGATAACAATATCAAATGAAAACAATTTCACACTCTACTACTTCTCACCATGGTCTATGCTCAACTTACCACAATACTACCTAATTATAATGATGATCTAAATTGTTAATGAGATTCATTACCATTTCATTTGTCCTATAAAATAACATCTCCAAAAGATCCAATGTTCCATAGTAGGGGGTGAGAGAAAATACTATGTAGGATTTCCCCAAACTACATCCCTACACATTAGACCAGGATAAAACTATTATAATAATTATATAAAATAGTTTATATAAAACATCATGTAGTTCGGAATTTCTAACTAACAAATATACACATATCATTCCATCACTCACCCAACTCAAACAATAATGTGGATATCCACTAACCATACATTAATCCATAATACCCTCACATTTTTCCGCAACTGTTTCCACCTATAATAACATCACACAACCAAATAAATACAATAGTGTTTCACAGAACCAAACTGGTAAAAATCATGATGGAACATCCCATCCATGCTGCCACACACCATTACCCATTTTCTGGAACTTCCCGACCACCTATCTTTGATGGTGGCACTTCCATCCACATTTCATCCTCTCTTTTATAGTGTTAATCCTTCCCACTCCACATAAAATTAAACAAAATAAATAATTCCCATGTAAATGAAAAAAAACATAAACTAGTATCTCAACCAAAATACATAAATAAAACTTTCATACAAAACAATAATTTATTCTCATAAAAAATTCCTACACAATCCTTAACCACTTAAATAAATCACCCGTTTATTTAAATCACCTATAAAACATTTTTCCATTACAAATGGCATCCCTTTAAAACATAATTTTTTTGTTGATATTAATCCTCTATAAATAATTTATAAAAAATTCAAACATTTATATATTTTAAAATGAATATTTTCAAATCACATTACAGAACCCATTTTCCTAACAGTATCACATTTCACCCAAAATCCCCAAATCCAAAACAAATGGTTTCACCAAAAATTCAACGATAATATTTAAAAAAAATAATGAAAAAACATTAATTCAAATAAATAACTCGTTTTCTTGAAAAAATGATGAATGAGAGAAACCACCTATCATAGAGTCATAGTGAAATCAACCAATAAGGAATCACACAAAAAATCTGGGTGAAAACTTCACCAAAACAACTCTTGATCTCTTTACGTATAATTATAAAGAAAAAATATAATCAATTTATGCTGAAAAACTATATCTTCATGAAATGTGTGTTGACGCAGACAATTATGGGAGAGGACGATGTATATCTAAGGAAATCCCCAAGTAAACTAAGAGCATAGTCTTACTGGGAGAGAATTTCCTTCACCACACTATGAAACCCCATCAATTCTCTTCCGAAAAAGTGTGGGAGATACCCTATAACCTTGATAACTAATAATACCAAGTTAGGTTTGAGAATTATAGGAAATGTGTGAAAAAGTTGAAATCTCACATGGTCCCAATTTTGGAAAATACCCAATTTTACGCCACGCACGATTAGCTCACATGGCTAAGAAAAGTGTGCAAAAACCATGTGGATGCTACGACGTTGAAGCGAAAATTGCGCAGATTTATCGCATGGTTATCAAGACTATGTGAAAATACTATAATTCATATTGTCTCATGTTCCATGGTATCATGAATACTCTTCATGGTTTCCCTAACCGTGCTCCAAATGTGCACCCTTTAAAAAGATTTCAAACAACTCCAAATCATTCAAAAACTCTCCAAAACATTACCCAACAACATTTAACATATAAAATACATAAATGTGGGTACATCCTATATAAAAATGGATCTATATTCTCCCCACTGTTGAAAATTTAATCCTCAAAATATAGAGAATAATTTAATTGCTGAAAGAACTCAGGAATTTCTCAACCATCACTTTTTCCCTCACCCACGTATCCTCCCAAATCTGACAATTCTTCCACAAAACCCATACTGGATTGATTTTTTACCACATAGGAAATTTTCTTGCCTGTCTACAATTCTCCCTAGCATGTGCACAAAGGTAGAATCTAGCTCTAGATCAACATGATCTCATCATATCACATAGTTAGGATCGAGCTAACAATTTCCCGATTAATAAACATTGAACATATTATGCACTGTCCATAATTGTTGTGGAAAATACAACCTATATGCCACCTCTCCAGCCCAATCATGTATCTCTAAAAGACCAATATACCTAGATTAATGTTTCCTGGCATTCCAAACTGATGATGTTCAAGCCTAGTCATGATTCTCAAGTATAGATGATCACCCACCATGAATTTAAATAGGCGTTCAAAATGGACAAAATGTGATTTTTTTGAGTCTGAGTCATCTCCGTTATCTACTTAATCAACAAGATACTCTCTGTGGTATATTGGACAATGCTCATCCCAGCCATCGATTTTTCACCGGTTTCCACCCAATAATGTGGAGAAAAACATGGATGCTAATATAGTGCTTCAAATGACTCCATATGTATCAATGTATGATAACTGATATTATATGAGAATTCTTTCATTAAAAAGATCTCTTACCATTATCCACCAAGATACATTACACAATCCCATTAAATTACTTACATTTTTTGTATATCCCTCTCAAATTTTTCTTCATTATGAGGATGATATGACATACTCGTTGTCCAATAGGTCCCACGAGATTGAAGTATTGATTTCCAAAAATGATATATAAACCTCATATCACTACCATATACAAACCAAACTGATAAAATATATATCTTGACTACCTCATGGAAATTGATTTTGGAAAGATCCTCCACCAAATAGGATTCATGAATAAGCATGAAATGGGTTAACTTTTTGAGCAAATAAACTATCACCAATATTGTATCATTATTTCTAAACATTCAAGGGAGACCTGTAAAAAACTCATTTTTTCTGCTATCATTTCCATACTAGAATATGTAAACAGATAAATATTACTATCGGCCATTGATATTATTCATTAACACTCATACATGTCAGTCATCTAAAAAAACATGTACACAATCATTTTCATTCCATCCCACCAAAAATATACTTTCAATGGCTTATAAACTTTTTGAATTCTAAGTTCGGCATACCATCTGGAATGATGATAACCACTATAAACTCTACCTAACACGATGATGGTACAACCATCAAATTCTGAAAAAACATAGCTGAATTCACATCCACTTCATATCCCTTAATGATGTCCCCACCATTGAGTTTCAACCTCAATGACATATGCTCGGAATCAGAAAAATTTTCCTCACAGACCAAGACGACCATGTCAGTTACTAGTGAGAATAGAAAGAAAACCAGTCTATCACCCCAGTCCTCATATTTCAACAGCATGTCAGCTATGACTGAAATCAACTACCACTGATCTAATTCCATTTTCACCACCTGAGCATATTATTTTCTGATTAATGCATCATCAATTGCATTTCCATTTCTGGGGTTATACATAATGTCAAAATAAAGCTTATTGATATACTCTATCCATATTATTTGACTCATGTTCAAATCTCATTATGATAAAATATGATTTAAACTCTAATGATTGAAAAAAATCATGAATTTCTCCCTGAAGAGATATGATTCCACATTTTCAAAGAATGAAACACTCCCACTAACTCCAAATCATGAATTGGGAATTTCATATCAGGAATCCTTAACAATAATAAATCATATGCAACCCTATAATCTCTTTTTAGGGAACACACCCCTACCCTGATCCTGATGCATCAATATAAACCATGTACCCTTTTACAGCTTTTGGAAAATATATTTTGGTGCTGATGTAAGATGACTATTTATATATTATATGATTTATGAACCTTCATATTCCATAGAAACAAAAAATTATTCATTGTCAATGCTATCACTGGTGATGTCGATTGTAACACCCCGAGCTTCCACGATACGCTTCTCATTCAATAAAGCAATAGCTTGCATTGTACGCAACTTCGAGTTCTAAAACACCGCGACTAATCAAAGTAGCCGTTATGAATAGTAATAACCACTTTTTAAAATTATAGAAATTTTATATTTCAAAATGGACTTCATTTTTGTATTCGGAATATCGAATTTAGCCTATGTTGAATTTTTTGTATTTTTCGGAGAACTTCTAATTTTTTATGAATAGTGAAAAATACTTAAAAACAACTTTTTTAATCAAAATAATTTATATTGATAAATTATACTATTTAGTGGTTTTAAATTATTATTAGAATATATTTTTACCATTTTATCCAATGTTGGTCATTAGAATTAATTTAACATTGAAATTGGACATAAACAATTGCCAATCTTTTGATATAAATTATTTCTTAAAAACACGCTATTTGTTGTGACAACGGGAATTAATTATAAAATTAATTAATTCAACTTATATGTTTTTAATTTTGTAAAATAGACATTATTTTTGAATTCGGAATATCAATTATAGCTTGGGGTGAAATTTTGGCATTGTTCTGAAAAACGTCAATTTTTGATGAATAGTGAAACCACTAAGTGGTAGTTAAATAACTGATTTTTTGTTTAAATGAAATATTACCACTTCTGTGATTTGATTTTCAAAAATCCGACATACATGGTTGTCATTAAGAAGTAAAATGTGGTTCAATGAGATTAAAATAATTTTTTGGTGAATAGTAACTTTTATGTTCTTAATCACGATTAGAGGTAATTAGTGTAGTTTAAGGTAAAAAAATGTTTTAATAATATGATATGAGCTTGACACTTGTCCTACTCCTATTGGATGAGTCATGGCCGACCAAGACAACCCATGGGTCAACTTGGGGACCCCATGGAGCCACTTTGGTTGGAAAATGACATTAATATATATTTATTTAATGTTAAAATTAAATTGACACAAACATGAGTTATTTTACTAAAACAGATTTTAAGTGGGGTTACACAAGTCCAAATTTTGATTATAAATATTAATTAGAAATCTAAAAAGATTTCCTACATCATAGTATTTTTGTTTTATAATTTTTAGGCATTAAATAAATTAAATTATTTATGACATAATTATGATGCAGCGATGACCTCATTATTTAACGATTTTAATAAAATGAAAAGATAATGTAAAATACAAGGCTTACACTTGTCCAAAGACTATTGGATGGGTATATTTAGTACCCTTATCACCTTAGACACGAATTATATAAGTGTGGGACCTTTAGAATCCGAAAAGCATTGTGTAATAATGTAACATTTCAATCTTTCCAAAAGAGCCCCTCCTCTCCACTTATAAAAGGCCCCCACCACTCGCACCTTATTCACACTTTCAAGCCATTTGGCTCGGACAAACTATGCCCAAATACTCTCCCAACTTCCCCCTATTACTCCTAGAAGCCTCACTTTGGGCAGAAATCTTCCCAAGGAAGCCTTTGGCTCAAATCAAAAAGAGTTACCCGATTTTGAGGAAATGTCTTCTCTAATGTTGTTTTGTTTTATTTTTCTTCTCCAACCCCCTAAACTCTTTTTATTCATTTCTTTTGTAACAAACCAGTATCCTCAATATACTAGGATGTTTTTATAAGAAGTATTCGAGCTACACCAACACACACCTACATCTAATGGTTAAAGAACATACGGTTTCTGTGGATGGCGAATTTCTGCCTCACGAAATGATGATTGTTCAACACTCATATAACTCCTTAAAAGGTGGCCATTAAGATGTCACTATTTTTATATATGATATATAATTTGTTTATGTCTTACTTATGCTTCTGTATTTCTCATTTATGGCATACTTTATGATTTCCATTATGGGTAAAACGCGATAATTTCATTTTAGGAAGTGCGGACTACCGCCCCCTCAAAGTGATTTGAATCGTTAATGCCATATGTGGGATGTATAAAGGATGGATTAAATGGTATTATACACTATGTTATACTGGAATTATATTATACATTTATATCATTATGATTTCGTTCCATTAAATATGAAATTGAAATGAAAGTAGCGTTCATGCGTACGTACGGCTTACCGTCTCCATGAACGGTGCATTTCATTTCTTACCTCTAAATGTTACGTAATATTATGAATGAATGTATATATTGGATATGTATGATATATATGACATCTAAATCATTAATATAATTCTGGAGATAATGGATATTCTACCACATAAACAACTTGTAATTATAAGAAGTTTATTGTTGACTCAAGTACCAAAGATCGACAAAACGACCGTTATTAACATAAATAATTACATAACGTTCATAACATTGTAATAAGTGATATAAAAAGGATAATGAAATTAAAATTGGTTCTTAATAAGGTATATATTAACTCTAGTTTATTATTCATGAGGTTAAAGAACGGTTGATACAAGTCAGACACGAGGTAAGGGAACTTCTTAACCCAACTTCCATTCTTTGGGTTAATCTCCAACATTCCAATTATGTCATGATATTATTATGTATTATTTTGTATTTTTACTTTCTTTATGTGTACCTATAGTGAATACACATAATAGATCTATTTTATTTTAAAAATGATCTTTTTAAGGACTTCGTCTCAATCTCCTTTCATTGAGTCATATTTGGTTTTATACACAACTTTCTTTTATACGGTGTATAAACCCCTTTGACTTTTACGTTTATTCAAAAGGAATCTTTTTTATACGAAGAGTTTTACTAAACGACAAAAATGGAATGTTTTTCTTTCCGTACTTATGCGGAGACAATGACTTCTCCGCCGCCATGACCATTATTTGAGTTTCGGCTTCCTCTACAAGCCATCATTTTTTTAATGAAAAATAAATAAAAAGTTTTAACTTTCTTTTATTTTGGTATTGAAAATGGTTTTGAAAGCGTTTTTATTATATCAATGTGTTGTATTTATATCTTGTGATTGAAATGTGGAACTATTATGTTTCCTTTATGCATGTTTTATGTGATACTATTATGTTATGGTTTATGATATGTTTAAACCTATTCATATGAGGAATGCATTGGACTAAATAAGTGACGGGTGGAGCCCGCTATAGCCCCTCGATGCATCAGGTGGTCTCATGAGACAACTAGAAGTGGAATTGGCCGAGGCCATTTCCCAATTTGATTTATGGTTTTGGCCGAGGCCTTAATCATTTTAGACGTCTTGGCGGAGGCCTTGACAAAATGTTTCAGAATGTCTGGCATTATACATTCCCTCATTATGAAAGTGGTTATTGATATTTCATGTGATTATTCGACTAATAGAATATACATGTGAGTAAGTAAATGGCATTATTTAATTTTATATTTGCCATATTATGCTGAAGTTCAAGTTTAAAAAGGATTTTGTTTTAGTTATACATTTCCTTAAATGTTAATGTTTATTTATGAAAGCTTCCGCAATATTGTTATCCTTACTGAGCATCTGAGCTCACCCCTTTCAATGTTTTAATATTTTCCAGGATGTGAAGAAGTATTTTATGAATGACCTGTAGGGATAGTCTGAAGAGGATATGAGTGTGGACTATGAAGACTTTGTTATTGTAGTTTTTCACTTTATGATGTAATGTAACGTTACGAATGTATCTAGTGTTTCCACGGCTACTAAACTAATCGGTCTTTCGAGACTTGATCTTTTGTGATCATGCCAATGTTACGAAGTAATGCACCGACTCTGGGTAGCTGGGTCGGGGCGTTACAGTTGGTATCAGAGGCAGTTTAGTACTAACCATGGAAGCTATATTTAGATAAACTCTGATTAGAGCACATATCCCGAAGATAGACTTTGAGGATTAGTATAGAAGAACTTCCTAGAATTTTGGAATTGTAGAGATGTTGTTAGTTTTCCGAGCAATACATCCCTGTCTGGATACGAGCAGGTAGAGGCGGCTCTGGCACAGATGTACCTAGGGGTAAAACCCGAAAACACCGCTTTGAGCTAGACTCGAACGGGAACTGGTGCACAACAACGGGCCTTGCTGCACTCTTGGTTACGACACTCCCGGGGGATATGCTTTGGATAATTCCCATTTTGTTTACAAACCACTATGAATGGTTACAAGTATATACTTCCTCAAAGAAAACATTTTTATGGATTATATCCATAAATAGTTCAATTTATGTTAAGTATTTTACAAGTATGGAATTATGTATTTTGATTCATGAACTAATATAGTTTATGCCATTATTTAGAAATGGCGCCTAGTGGAAGGAATGGAAACCGTATCAATGCGTGCACTCCGTGTAGGGATTTCCCTCCTGCTCAAGATAATTTTGGTGGAGCTAGTGATACAACTGGTGCTGATCAGCTTCTCACCGTACTGGGACAACTCACACGGGTTATGAATAACAACCTTACTCGTACGGAGCACCCTGATCCGCAACGTGGAGGATCAATGCTAGACCGTTTCATGATGCAACAACCACCAACCATCAATGGGATTACAAATCCTATAGTAGCTGAGCAATGGATAAATTCCTTAGAGAAAATATTCCATGCCTTGGGGAGTAGTGAAAGGGAGAATGTTGTCATGGCAGTTTACCACCTCACTGGAGATGCCGATCAATGGTGGTCACTAATTCAAAACACAAAGGAAGATGATGAATTAACAAACATGGAATGGCATGAGTTCAAAGAGCTGTTCTTAGAAAAATACGTTCCTCGAGACCATCGAGCGGATATGGAAAGGCAATTTCTGAGTCTGAGGTAGAAGGAGGATGAGAATGTCGCAAAGTATGAGGCTAACTTTACAAGGTTAGCAAGGTATGCTGCAGATTACATACGTAACCCAAGAAGTAAGACTGATCGTTTCTTTGATGGGTTGAAACCATTTCTCCGTCGAGCTTTAGTATCACAAACCTTCTCTTCATACGAAGGTATTGTCTCATGCACTATCAAGACGGAAAAAGAATTCTCTACGTCTTATGACTTTAAATCAAAGCAAGATAAGGAGAGATCTGCTGAAAACTCTAGGAAAGGAAATAAGGAAACATGGAAGAAGGGTAGAAATGAATTTCCACCCTGTGATAATTGCAGTAGGAAGCACCCTGGTGCCTATCTAAAAGGAAAAGGAGTATGTTACAAGTGTGGTGAAAAAGGCCACCAAGCTCATGAATGCAAGGGAAAGAAAGCGGTTGTCAACGTTGAATGCTACAATTGTAGAGAAATGGGTCATTATGAAAATGAATTTCCTAAGTGTCAGGGAAACTTACCTCAGAAAAGGCCAAGGGATCAAGGACAATCTTATGCTGTTACTACAGTTGAAGCATAATAACTAATGTATTGGTGATTTTGGACTCAAGGATTATATTATGGTTATTAGAATAATGTGATATATATATATATAAGGATTGTACAGCAGTACTTGTTGATTTCAGTAAGGTTTTGATATGATGAAGGTAATTATATTTTTAGTATGTGACAATAAGAGAAAATTTACTTTGTTTGGGGAATCTGATAAATTGATTTGGGAATTAAGAGACCTTTTAGAGAATGTCTGGACAGAGGTATATTGGATAATTATAAAGGTTGGAGTAGATTAAGTTGATCTTTGGATAGTATTGTTTATGGTTAAAAAATTTATGAAGATTATTTTTGGAATATTATGATAATATAGTTTTAGGAAAAGGACAACCTGCAGGGGCAGGACATAACCCGTCGCGTCGGACAAAGCTGCAGGAATTGAACCCACAATCATAGTGCGACATGCCTTTATTTGCTACCAATAGCCTACAGGAAGTCCCTGGTTATTACAAAATAATTTTACTAATCTAAATGAAATGTGTTAACATTTGGAACCTTATACAATTAGGATAAATAGAATATTTTTGAGTTCCGTTACCATTTGGAGTAAAAGTTGGGTTTGTGGTAAAAAATTATTAACGAATGAAAGTATGCATAACAAGTATGTATATTACCTTACGTTCTTAGTAAATATCCTAAATAAATTCCTCAACATTATAAAATGTAACTTAAAACAAAAATGTTGTCGGTTAACTTTTCCAACTGGGGATTCAATGACCGTTTAACCAATCACAAGTTTGTGATTTTCTTGTAGTTAAACTTTCTCCTAATCCTGTTTTCTATAAATCTCCATCAGACCTTGATGGTTTTTTTCTCCTCCATATCCATATTTTCATATAATCCTAGAATGGGCTATATCGGGTGACCTTTGTACTTATCTTGCTTTCTTTTAATGTTATATATTTATTAACCTTATTTCCGATGTGGGTTTTCCTCAAAGGTATTTTCTATTTTCAAACGTTTATTTACAAAGAAAAATTTCAAATTGCGAGGACACAAATTATTGAAGGAGAGGAGAATGAAACACCCCGAGCTTCCACGATACGCCTCTCATTCAATAAAGCAATATCTTGCATTGTACGCAACTTCGAGTTCTAAAACACCGCGACTAATCAAAGTAGCCGTTATGAATAGTAATAACCACTTTTTAAAATTATATAAATTTTATATTTCAAAATGGACTACATTTTTGTATTCGGAATATCGAATTTAGCCTATGTTGAATTTTTTGTATTTTTCTGAGAACTTCTAATTTTTTATGAATAGTGAAAAATACTTAAAAACAAATTTTTTAATCAAAATAATTTATATTGATAAATTATACTATTTAGTGGTTTTAAAGTATAATTAGAATATATTTTTACCATTTTATCCAATGTTGGTCATTATAATTAATTTAACATTGAAATTGGACATAAACAATTGCCAATCTTTTGATATAAATTGTTTCTTAAAAACACGCTATTTGTTGTGACAGCGGGAATTAATTATACAATTAATTAATGCAACATATATGTCTGGAATTTTGTAAAATAGACATCATTTTTGAATTCGGAATATCAATTATAGCTTAGGGTAAAATTTTGGCATTGTTCTGAAAAACTTCAATTTTTGATGAATAGTGAAACCACTAAGTGGTAGTTAAATAACTGATTTTTCGTTTAAATGAAATATTACCACTTCTGTGATTTTATTTTCAAAAATCCGACATACATGGTTGTCATTAAGAAGTAAAATTTGGTTCAATGAGATTAAAATAATTTTTTGGTGAATAGTAACTTTTATGTTCTTAATCGCGATTAGAGGTAATTAGTGTAGTTTAAGGTAAAATTTTTTTGTTAATAATATTATATGAGCTTGACAGTTGTCCTACTCCTATTGGAAGAGTCATTTCCGACCAAGACAACCCATGGGTCAACTTGGGGACCCTATGGAGCCACATTGGTTGGAAAATGACATTAATATATATTTATTTAATGTTAAAATTAAATTGACACAAACATGAGTTATTTTACTAAAACAGATTTTAAGTGGGGTTACAGAAGTCCAAATTTTGATTATAAATATTAATTAGAAAGCTAAAAATATTTCCTACATCATAGTATTTTTTTTTTATAATTTTAGTCATCAAATAAATTAAATTATTTATGACATAATTATGATGCAGCGATGACCTCATTATTTAACGATTTTAATAAAATGAAAAGATAATGTAAAATCCAAGGCTTAAACTTGTCCAAAGACTATTGGATGGGTATATTTCGAACCCTTATCACCTTAGCCACGAATTATATAAGTGTGGGACCTTTAGAATCCGAAAAGCATTGTCTAATAATGTAACATTTCAATCTTTCCAAAAGAGCCCCTCCTCTCCACTTATAAAAGGCCCCCACCACTCCCACCTTATTCACACTTTCAAGCCATTTGGCTCGGCCAACCTCTTCCCAAATACTCTCCCAACTTCCCCCTCTTACTCCTAGAAGCCTCACATTGGGCAGAACTCTTCCCAAGGAAGCCTTTGGCTCAAATCAAAAAGAGTTACCCGATTTTGAGGTAATGTCTTCTCTAATGTTGTTTTGTTTTATTTTTCTTCTCCAACCCCTTAAATTCTTTTTATTCATTTTTTTGTAACAACACCAGTATCCTCAATATACTAGGATGTTTTTATAAGATGGATTCGAGCTACACTTACACACACCTACATCTAATGGTTAAATAACATACGGTTTCTGTGGATGGCGAATTTCTGCCTCATGAAACGATGATTGTTCAACACTCATATAACACCTTAAAAGGTGGACATTAAGATGTCACTATTTTTATATATGATATATAATATGTTTATGTTTTACTTATGCTTCTGTATTTCTCATTTATGGAAGACTTTACGATTTCCATTATGGGTAAAACGCGATAATTTCATTTTAGGAAGTGCGGACTACCGCCCCCTCAAAGTGATTTGAATCGTTAATGTCATATGTGGGATGTATAAAGGATGGAGTAAATGGTAATATACAATATGTTATACTGGAATTATATTATACATTTATATCATTATGATTTCGTTCCATTAAATATGAAATTGAAATGAAAGTAGCGTTCATGCGTACGTACGGCTTACCGTCTCCAGGAACGGTGAATTTCATTTCTTACCTCTAAATGTTACATAATATTATGAATGAATGTATATACTGGATATGTATGATATATATGACATCTAAATCATGAATATAATTCTGGAGATAATGGATATTCTACCACATAAACAACTTGTAATTATAAGAAGTTTATTGTTGACTCAAGTACCAAAGATCAACAAAACGACCGTTATTAACTTAAATAATTACATAATGTTCCTAAAATTGTAATAAGTGATATAAAAAGGATAATGAAATTAAAAATGGATCTTAATAAGGTATATATTAACTCTAGTTTATTATTCTGGAGGTTAAAGAATAGTTGAGTCAAGTCAGACACGAGGTAAGGGAACTTCTTAACCCAACTTCCATTCTTTGGGTTAATCTCCTACTTTCCAATTATTTCATGATATTATTTTGTATTATTTTGTATTTTTACTTTCTTTATGTGTACCTATAGTGAATACACATTATAGATCTATTTTATTTTAAAAATGATCGTTTTAAGGACTTCATCTCAATCTCTTTTCATTGAGTCATATTTGGTTTTATACACAACTTTTTTTTATACGGTGTATAAACCCCTTTGACTTTTACGTTTATTCAAAAGAAATCTTTGTTATACGAAGAGTTTTACTAAACGACAAAAAGGGATTGTTTTTCTTTCCGTACTTATGCGGAGACAGTGACTTCTCCACCGCCGTGACCATTATTTGAGTTTCGGCTTCCTCTACAAGCCATCATTTTTTTAATGAAAAATAATTACAAAGTTTTAACTTTCTTTTATTTTGGTATTGAAAATGGTTTTGAAAGCGTTTTTATTATATCAATGTGTTGTATTTATATCTTGTGATTGAAATGTCGAACTGTTATGTTTTCTTTATGCATGTTTTATGTGATACGATTATGTTATGGTTTATGATATGTTTAAACATATTCATATGAGGAATGCATTGGACTTAATAAGTGACAGGTGGAGCCCGCTATAGCCCCTCGATGCATCGGTAGGTCTCATGAGACAACTAGAAGTGGAATTGGCCGAGGCCCTTTCCCAATTTTATTTATGGTTTTGGCGGAGGCCTTAATCATTTTAGAAGTCTTGGTCGAGGCCTTGACAAAATGTTTCAGAATGTCTGGCATTATACATTCCCTCATTATGAAAGTGGTTATTGATATTTCATGTGATTATTCGACCAGTAGAATATACATGTGAGTAAGTAAGTGGCATTATTTAATTTTATTTTTGCCATATTATGCTGAAGTTCAAGTTTAAAAAGGCTTTTGTTTTAGTTATACATTGCCTTAAAGGTTAATGTTTATTTATGAATGCTTCCGCAATATTGTTATCCTTACTGATCATCTGAGCTCACCCCTTTCAATGTTTTAATATTTTCCAGGATGTGAAGAAGTATTTTATGAATGACCTGCAGGGATAGTCAGAAGAGGATATTAGTTTGGACTATGGAGACTTTGTTATTGTAGTTTTTCAATTTATGATGTAATGTAACGTTACGAATGTATCTAGTGTTTCCAAGTCTACTAAACTAATCGGTCTTTCAAGACTTGATCTTTTGTGATCATGCCAATGTTACGAAGTAATTCACTGACTCTGGGTAGCTGGGGTCGGGGCGTTACATCGATCATGATAAATTGCGATCCAAATTTGGATAGCATGCACTTAGACCATGGAAGCCCTGTATCATGAAAACATTCTTTGCAGATTTCCATGAAATAAGTGCTTCAGTATTTTTCTTGATAAATTGAGACACCTTTCTCAAAGATAAAATGTCCATTGAAACAATCCTCATGTATCCAAAAGTCCCAAATACACAAATTTTCATACAATTGACGGTGTGTCAAGATCCCCAACATTATCACCAATTACATCTCATTTTTCACTAATGTACTAGAATATGATAACATATCATCCTCAAATACCATCTAAATCATTCAGAAATCAAAAACATCAATCTCAAGAATTGATAAATCCCATATGAACTCAACCCCATCGATAACTATATGACATGCTCTACAGAAGATGGATTGATAGTCACTTCGACCTAGATGAATGTGTTGTTATTAAAGTGATGACATCATTTCAAAATTTAATCACTAAAAATAAGTTATATGAGAAGAAATAAATTAATTCAAATAAATTGTATAAAAAAACTTGAATTTGGATAGAATTTTTTAAAAATCCCCCCCCCATGGATGGTCGCGACTAAGCATCCATGAGAACTTAATTACCTCCAAACAATAACTTGTTGGCCACACTTTTCTCTTTATTTCCCTACTTAGGAGTCGTTGTGTTCCAGGAATCACCATGACTAGCATATTTATACTGATGAGTGGTAAGAAGCTACCCCCATACCATCGAGGAATATGATGCCTTCTACCTCAATGGAGTGTCACAAACACCCAACCATAGAGCATTCAAACAATACTGCTGAATATGCCCCCATATTATTACAATTATGTATTTCTGAAGGATGTGTCATATAATCCGTCGTGATGTAACATATAAAAACACATTAAAAACATCTTGGATTACTTTTAGGATTTAGAGGAAGATTCACCAATCATATTTTCATATTCTAAAACATACTTACACACTGTAAACAAGTTCCAATATTCCAATTAACGACAATGTTATAGTACCCAATATTCCTGGTGGGTACCAACATAATCCCCCTATGGAAGCTCCATGAAAATAATTTTCATCTATGATTTTTATATTCAGAATTTCTATGTAATCAATAAAACATAGAATTGCTGTTTTAGAATTAATTTCCAACCTCAATCCATATTAAAAAACACACGCCTGCAATGAAGTACGACCCACCACCTCAGGTAAAACATGAACTATGTTCATGACCTAAGAAACATATTCCATTACCAACATATTCTATTTAATTATGTTGAATAATTCTATTGTGCACTAGATGATGAATGTATGATTGTATAATTGATTATTAAACAGTCATCAATACCATCCCATGTCATACCATGGATCGTTCTAGCTTGGTATTCCATCTCTCAATAGAGAAGGTAATGATCATCAAATATGTAAGATTATTACATCAATTTAATATCAACAATAGTTCCTAATAATTCATATATCAAATTAATTATATCAAACCAAACCTATACCCTTTCACCCATTGAATCAACCCTAAATGTGGGTGGATTCTTCTTTTGAAACCGAACCACATGATATACATGATTTGGTTCATGAACATTATTCCCAATGTCTATTTATCTGAAAGAATTAACTATACTCTACACTAACTGCTGGTTCACCCATGGATTTGGTTCATCCATGTCTTCAACACCATCCTCCAATTGGTCTTTATGACACATACCTGGTTCCATTTCTGTCAAAACTAAAAAACCCCATGAGTATCACTCCCATGGAAAATAATATTTACCATTTAAAATTAAGTTACATTGAAAATATCACAACCAGGATTTCCACAATCTCACATTTCTCTTATTTCATCATTTTTAAAAATCCACCATGATTTTAAAAACAACCAATTTTCAAAATTCATCAACCATCCATATACTAAATTGGCACATATGAAAATAATTTTCATGATTTTCACAAATTTACAATATCATAACACCACATAAATTAGTATACCCAATAAAATATTCATCTTAGTGGGATGTCATTTCTATCATGCATGTGGTGCTCATCTCATTGGATACTCCCACGAAAATGATATTTCCAATGTCTATAAGCGTCTCTAAATCACCTATGTACCAATATCATTGGATACTTTTAATTCAGCATAAATTTTTTTGGTTGGTCCTTTTACGCAATAAATTTCATGTTCCTAAAATCCTACACCTCCATACCATCCTGACTCAAGGAATATATTATGAAATTATTCCAACACCATGACTGAAAACTAATGAAAATACTAAAAAATAATGACTTTAAATGTACAACATGGTTAGAACAAGCTTATACCACTTGTAACATCCATCCCCATCGTCATTGGAATGAGAAGGTGGTGAGATTCTTGGTAGGCATGGGTGAAATTCCCATGGTGCCAATGGATGGAAATGAATATTGAGTGCATCATGATCAATTGGGGAATAATACTCCCTTACAATAAAACCAACCATCACAAATTACCTGACGCATTCCAACAAGGTAAACCATAATAACACATAACAAAGAGACAACTAAACAACCAACCCATGCACAACGATTCTCAAATTCCAATAGAAATATATCACACTAGTTTTATTATTATAGTACCAAGAAGAAAAATAGACAAAATGCCTTAACGAAACCATGTCACACTACCCTACATCTACCCAATCTCTGTGCTCCAAGAACCACAATACCACTATAGAAACACGATGAACTACTTGAAAAATGAGATTCTTTACCTTTTCCTATGTCCTAATAAATGACATCTGCAAAAGAACCAACATTCCAATGATGGTGGTTCAGTAAAAATTATCAATTTGTTTTCCCCAAATGACTTCCCTACAATTTCCACTTTCATAAAACTATTAGAATAATTTTATATAATAGTGTATATAAAACATCATTTAGATGAACATTTCCAACAATCTAAACACTCCCTTACCAAGCTAACATTCACCCCCATTAACACAATATAAAGGAAATCCAAAAACCATTCCATAATCCATTTTACCATAACATGTTGGAATAATTTTTTCCACCTCTCATAGAAACACAAAACCAATACAATACCAAAGAGGATCACATAACCAAACTAAATCCCTTCATGGTGGAACTGACAGTCCCTGCTATCACAATACTTTCCTGGTCTAATAGTAAATACCAACCTCGAATCATTAATGGTGGACCATCCATCCACTATTCATCCCCTCGTTTATAGTGGTACTCCCTACCCCCTCCACATCAAATTCATCATTAGAAAAAATTTCCATGTCAATTAACACGTACAAACTCCCATAG
The DNA here is from genome assembly GCA_963277665.1 of Viscum album. NCBI lineage: Eukaryota > Viridiplantae > Streptophyta > Magnoliopsida > Santalales > Viscaceae > Viscum > Viscum album. The sequence continues at coordinate 1,655,525,980 of OY728126.1, read as the reverse complement.
GTCTACAAAATTATATAAATAACTCTTTCCAACCAAACAATACATTAGTCACATTACTAATTCCAATGCAATCTATAAAAACATCAATAAATCACCCTTTTTTTAATTACTCATTTACCATTTTTCTTAGTCAAAAATATTGGAATAAAACATCATTTTTTTATTCAGATTTATCCTCCATAAATAATTTTTCTATAATTATAAAAAGTATCAATTTTAAAATGAACATTTTAAAATCAAAAAACAAAACTCATTTTCTAAAAATATCTCATTTCACCCAAAATCCCCAAATCACCACCAAATGGGTTTCCCCCAAGATCTGCACTACTCATTCAAAAATAAATTCAAGAAAAACAATCTTAATGTTGTCAATTCCCCAAAATCTATCAATGTGGAGTAGATATATAATCCACCTAACAATGGTATCCAGTTAAATCATCCTAAAAAGAATTACACAACTAATGCAACATAAATATCCACCAAAGCTACTCTAAATATCATTTCCTATCTCAAAAAACCTACAACATGTAAAATATATATTTAACAACCATAGAACTAACTGAAAAGAGTATAGATCTAGGTAATTTAGATGGGGGACGATATAGATCTACAGAAAACCTCACGTAAACCATGTGTGGAGACTTAACAAAAGAGAATATCCTTCAATACACATTCAATCCCATTCGATTCACGTCTGAAAATAGATTGAGAGCCCTTATAACATTAAAGAACCGAAAATTCTATGTTGGGATCATGTGGGGGAGGAAATGGAAAAAACAAATACATTTTAATGTTGTTTTGTATTTTGAAAAACACACGTTTAAGCGAGTCATGGTTAACTCGGACAGTTAGGAAATGTATGAACTATTTGTATGAATGCTAAATATTTTTGGTGAACCTCAAAAAACCTACTCACATGTTTAGGCAAACCATGTGAAGCCCACCGACTCATGATGTATGGATACCTATGGATTTTGCACAGTTTCCCATAACCATGCTAATAATGTGCACATATTAAAATGCATCCAAACATATCAAAAACCTTCCCAAACACTCCCAAACAACACCCAACAAATTGAAACACCTAAAATGGAACAAATAATGTTTAGATACCTCAAATGGGGTTGGGGGTGAGACATTAATCATATATTATTACTTAGCTAATTATTTATTAGATTATAGTTTATCAAAATAATATATATCTTCCATTTCATACAAGATAATTGTTTATTGACATTCCCATTAAAAATGGCGTTTCCTATTAAAACCCCAAGGGGGAAGTATCTCTGTAACAAATATGATGAAATATTTCCATATAAAGGCATAAACATGATTTATTTTCATACATTATTATCATACGTATGGTTGAATTTTATATAAACCTTTGTATAAATTATCTCTCCAAATATGATGTATAATTATATAGCAAAAAGAATAAAATTTCAATTTTTGATAATGATGTATAATTAATTATCCTTATAGTGGATAAATCATCATATGAGACTTGTCTAGTGCCAACCCATGTAGTTCTTATGAATGAGATTAATTGGGAAGAAGAGAAGACACAATGTTTGGATGGAGAAGGAAATATTTTTAATGAGGATGTATATATCATACTGGAGTAAATTTTTGAATAACCTAACTAATTTCAATGATATTCATCCAGAGCATATAGTCGGGTTTTGTACTTATTTAATCTCATACAAAACACTAATATACAAGACTCCGTATGAAATGAACACATCAGAATTAATGGATTTATATAATAAAAACTAGAGTAGTATAATCTATTTATTCTTGTAAGTGATTATAGATTCAGATCCCCTATAGTTATCATTATGAAAAAATATTGATTCATTATGATTGTAATTTATTATAGGGATGTGAATTATATTTTTAAAAATAAAATTTATCTTAGAACACCCATTGTAATCATATTAGACAACCTTCACATAGTCCAATATTTTTCATAGATATTCCTCAGTATTGGGTACCATCTATTATATGTAATGAAGGAAATAATTCTAAAAAAATAAATCAATATGAGTAGTATAACATATGTTTTTCTTTATGTTACATTTGGATTTACTAACCCACCATCTATTTTTATGGATCCAACAAAAATATTATACATGGAATATGTTTTATTTTTTGTGGTCATCATTGATGGTTTAATGGTGTATTATAAAATCTATGTGGACACTAAGAATCACTTCCTTATTATTCATGATTACCATTAAGGGAAGGAGTTATATAGAAAATTTATTGACTGTTATTTATGGGGCCATGTAGTTCCTTTTGTTAGATATATTTTATCTGAAAATTAAATTTTTATTGATCCTATGAACATAATGAAATTAAGGGAATATTATATACCAATGAACATAACAATGGTATATATAATTATTAGTTTGGAATGTTACAATCATCAGTTCATTCATAATTTTTTCTTGATTGGAAAACATGTTTAAAAATATTACACATAATGAAGTTTAGATTATTTGAAAAAGGTATTTGAATTTTTTTTATTAACTAAACAAGAGATTGAATAATACACTTATTATAATAGTACCAATAAGAATTGATGAATCTGTGATATATAGGGTCACATTAAAGAAGTTACATTTTTGTTTTATAATGACATATTTCAATGTTATTGCATATTCATTATAGAAATTGAAGGCTCGTGAATCGAACAACAGAAACCATGATATTGAATGTGAAGCTATAAAATTTATTTAATGATATTAAGGCTTTACCAAAATGATTTAATATATGATATATACACAAATCAGAAAATCCTAAAATAAATATACTATTATATTATGTTCAATATGGGATAAGTGGGGTGTCATGAGGTTCTCAATTATTATGATTTATATATACACAACAAACCAGGGAAATAAAATAATATTATAAAATCACTGAGTGATACATATCAAATAATTTGGACCCAAATGAGGATTTATAGGTATCATTACACAAAAATATTGTAAATATATATAACGATATTATTAAGTAAGGAGAGACATCAATACTTTTTCATATACTTTTAATACCTTATTGTTAAAAAATATAAAATTTTATGTCAATGATATTGAGAAAATATAGAAGAAAAATAAATATGTAATTGAGGGGAAATAATTAGAATTAATTTCTAATGATGATTTTATAAAATTTATAATGGAATTTTTCAATTAATCTATACCATATCTAAAAATAATATTACATGATGATGATCAGATATTCAACATTTCTATGAAAATTGTAGAATATGTAAGTATATATATTAGTGGTAAAACATTTTGAGGGATAAAATGATATATGAAATTTTAAATTAATTATTTACATGTTAAGTTCTTCAATAAGTGAATCCTTTTGGACTATATCAAATATGATTCATGAAAAAATCTTCATATACTTATATGGAAATGAGAAAACCTTATAATGGGCATTGTCACCACATGAAAAAGTATCCTTGATATAATGAGATAATATGGGTTATTAATTGTCACCTGAAAAGATATGTATATTTTTTTCTATAAGAGATGATTCTCCTCATAGTTTTATCAACAAAATTTAAATAAATTTGGTATTGTGACATTATAGTGAACCTATTTTGATCATTTCATGACATGATCATCATTTTACATATAAAATATTGAAGTCTTAAGACGCTCTTAATAAAAATATTCATTATTTCACATTATACCATCCCTAAACTGATTGATATTCCAAAAGGAATGTTCAAACAACAAAACACATTATTAGTTCATTCTCACATTTCCTTAAAGGTATGTGTGTTATGAATTTAATTTTTGAATAGTTTTCCTAATATAATAGTTTCCATTATTTTATTCAAATTATTCCACCTAATGCATTATATGGAGAGATATGTCATAATATAACTATATGGGATGATGTTGGTGAAATAAAACATAATGGACTATTCCATTTTGAATAGAAAACAAAATTTTATAGGCTCATTAGGTTCATATTAAGGACGAACATAGTATGAAAAATGGTTCTAATAATAATCAGAGAACATGTATGGAATTTCCTTTGGGATATCATGTTTAGTTGAGAGTGTATCCATTGAAAGATGTTATAAGGTTTGGTAAAAATGGGAAAATATGAACCACATAAATGGGATCCATTCAAATATTTTAAAGGGCTAGTTCCAGGAAATTCCATTTTTAATGGCTCTATGTATCTAAATATTACCTGATTTTTTCCATATATCATGGTTATGGAAGTACATGCAAGACCCAACACAAGTTCTCACCTAATGTAAAATTTATTTTGGACCTAAAATATCTCACCATAAGTAAAACATCAGTATTCAAGATAATAGAATGAAATTACTAGGAAATAATTTATCTTTTCTAGTGAAGATGTTTTTGATTAATAAAAATACTCAGGAAGAAATGTTGGAACAATAAGATGTTATGAAGAAGAATTACTGTTGATTTTTATATGACTATACCCATGAAATTTCAAAGAGGAATTTTTTTATGGAATAATATGACTCTAGGAGTGTTTACAATTTATTCCACTTTAAATATATTCAATATCTATGATACTTTTTGATGCATGAAATGATGGGTTTAAATAAAAACACATTAATAAAAAATTAGTTAAACATGACTATTATAACATAGTTTTTATATAAATAGTTATAAATAGTGATAAGTAAAATTTGGAAATTATATGATTTAAAAATGTAAAAAAACTAAATCGATATATTTTTATTTGATAAAAATTGATAATATGATATAATAAAAAAAATCTGAAAAACAATTTTATTATAAAATTTGTTAAATTCTTACCCAAAAAATTAAATATATTATTATTAATTATAGATTTAAATATAATTATTGTTGATAAAATTATATTAATATTATAATTTAGAATAAAAATAATTATATTTTGGTTATTTTTTTAGATTTTTCTGAATATATTCATTTGTCGATGAATACTAAAAAATAATGATTTTTATTTCCATTCATCCAAGCCATTTAGAATATTTTGATGTGAAATTATATTTTAGATTGGCTATAATTGTAAAAAATAGTTCAGTTATATAATAATAAATATAATTTATGATAGTGGAATACATTTCAAATTGAATTTTCATAACACAACATTAAATATATATTGGAATTTTCTATTTAGAGACCTTTTTTTTAAAATGTTTGTCGGTATAATATTAAATTGGAATCTACCAGATATAAGAATTGAATTTTTAAAAAATAGAGTTCATATATTTAATTCAAATAATTTATATTATCAAATAATTTTATCTTAATTATTAACTTTATTGTTTTTAAAATGGGGAAACATTAATTACTCATGTGAGGGTAACGACATATTTATCAGTGGATTAAACAAAAATTATATGGGTTAAAAATGAAAAAAATACAAATATAAAACTATTTTATTGACATATAATGGCATACATAGCTTTAGTTTCTTATAATGACCAATTTTTTTATCTTGTGACATGATGAAAACAAGGGTGTAATTGATTATTTTTAAAAATTCTTTGTCTGTCATCTCCCACATTTAGAAACAACCACCCATCAACACCTTTATTCCCACATAACCAATAATTTGTTATAGCCATTAACATACAATAAAACATCCTTAATCACCTCACAACATAGTATATCAATTTTTTTTACCATAATTACATTATTGGAAGGCTTTTTATTTATACCTAAAAAGGACATTCCAATAAGAGGTAACATTATTAAATGATAATATTTATATTGTTTCATATACAGCGACATTACAATTTTTTTATAACATTACTATATAATATAAAAATTATTTTTTATATACAGATATGTTATTATATTAATTTAATTTCTTATATCCATCACCTCTTCCATCAAATGGTAAACAAAACCATTGATTGTGTGTCAAGAGGACTACCTTCAAGCGAACCATAATAATACATTATTCATACCACCATTCAAATCATTATATAATTATGGATTAAAAATTTATATGAAATTTATGATATCATTATACATTTATAATTACAATTGCATAGATACATTATTACATTGAATGTAATTTATAATAAGATAATGTTGATAATGTGTACGATGGATTAGCACCTTTCAATGAGATGTGATTTGTTTTTCACATATTCATTATATAAAAATAAATATGGATAAATTTAATTAATATATGTGATATATATAACATGATATTGATTCTTGAAAAAACAATATCACTCCCATAATTACCCTTTCACTCTTTAATGGAATAATATCTTCACATATGTGAAATAACGACCTAGTGTTTCTATGTAGTGATATAATTCATTTAAAATGTGCACATTTCTAGAATGATTATAAAATGTAATATAATGACTCAAATATTATATTTATATAATTAAAATTACTATGTGTTTTTTGGTAAAATATGTTATGCGTATTTATGGGAACATTCTAGACAAAACATAAATGATTATATAAGGCAGTTAACATATGAAACAATGAAATTGATGAAATATTATTGAAAACCTGGTGGAAAAATGATATAATGGGATAATTTATGATGTTATAAATATGAATTATGTTTTATTAAAAATTAATTACATTCATAATACAATTATAATTGTTTTTTAAAACCCATTTTCAATCAAGGAACTGTGATATATGAGACTCCATATCAATTTCCTTTTATTGTGGAATTTTGTAATGATATGATACTAATTTAATTTATATGGGGTATGAAAAGATCCTATGACATGTAATTTCAATATAATTAAATTATTCATGGTATTTTATTTTTTAATTTTAATTACTTTATATCTAGGTATTTTACATGAAGATTACCATGTTGTAAAAAAATTCATCACTCAATTTCATTTCACTGTGTTATATATAAATTCATTATCATTGAAATTATAATATTATCATAGTAGTGAATTTTAATTATAATATTCTTTATTTAAAATATTTCTAGGGATTTAATATTTATGGAAATAATTTAATTATTGTTTAATTCTCACTTAAATGTTTTGGTATTTTTAAGGGATATCATCTGAATATCAATTTAATTGAAGCATATTTGTTAAATATGTATTTATTCACTTTTATTGGTTTCATATAATACTAATATGATGTATCTAATAGTAAATAATATTTAATCATTATGATTAATGTTTCGATTCATGTTTATTCTTCAAATGTTTATATTTTAAATGTTGTTAAAGAGGTAATGATTACTGTACACTCTCAAATTATTTTTTGATTGTTGAAATTACCTTTGAAAAATAAATTTGTAGTGGTTTTTTATCATTGGAGATTACATTTATCATAAACATACATATTATTAGGAGATAAACATTATTATTTCCATATCATGCTAACATATTTATACACAGTTTATAAATTTAATTAAAATTAATTACTAAAGATTTATTTATTATTATTTAAACTTGTACAATATAAAATTTTTTATAAAGAATATTGTAAAGACCCGTAAAATTCAAGGGAAATTTTTTCTTAATTTTCTTTGGAATTTTACAAGAGCGTGGTTTCTGACGGCACCTGATTCTGAGGCCCAGAGTGCCCATAATCAATTTCCGAAGTTTGGCTCTGGTACGTTCAGTGAACGAATGAGCGGGATTTTCTAACTTTTGATCCGGTGCTCGGAATTGAAATCTGAGGGCACTGATGAACTCGCAGCGCCGTTTTTTCGCTTAAGGGGACCTTTTCCGAGGTTGCGTTTTATGCGAGATGAAAGTTAGTTTTGGGAGAAATTATAAGAAGTTAAATAAAAAAAATATGGAAACACTTTTTTTTATATTGTTGGTTAACTTCTCTCAAAGGAAGTTAGGGGTGGGACCCACACCCACTTAACCTCCCTTGAGAGGATTAAGTGTGGTGGGGCCCACACAAACACTAACTTTTCATCTTCTCTCAAAACTCCCTTTAACCCCTCTTTAAATGACCAGACAACTTGTTATTTATTTTGGAGTTATTTAATTTAAATTTTAAACCTTTGAAATTCATTTTGTTAAGTGTGTGAATAAAATAAGACTCTAACTTATTTTATTTGGTTAGATTTCTCTAGCCTTCTTGAGAGGATTTTGGGTTCTCCTTCTTCTTCTTCAACCTTGACGAAGAACGCGAAGAACCTTCGAGCTCCGACGAAGAACACCACTCCTCTCTTCTTCGTAAACGGTTGTCTCCGAAGATCAACGATGTCTTCCGTGTCAATGAAAGGGAACGCCGCTTCCTCCTCGGACTTCCTTCGTCGACTTACAAAGATTCGCCAACGACGTACCTCTTCAGACGTACCTCTTCGTCAACGAATTTGACGAACGATTACTACGACGCCCGACCTCCGCGACGTTGTCTTCCGCGGGTCGTTGACGAACATCGATCTTGAAACCAAGTTAGGGGTTGTTGTTGGTTATCTTCTTTCTCGTTCTTGGTTCTAGAATGATAGTCTTGTGGATATTTATTTAAGAGTTATCATCTAACGAGAGGGGGGTCGGACCGCACAAACATGGTCGAATTCCCCCTCCTTTGTTCGTGATGATTATTATTTTCTTGTGGATGATGAGACAGCGTGGTGCCGTCGCACCACGTGGGAATTTGCACGGTTTTATTGCGCGGCGCCGTCGCTCCGCGCTGTGGAAGGATCATCATGAACGCGACGCCGTCGCACCGCGTCGAATAAAACCGAAGGCACCGCGGCCAGAGCGAGGCCGCGGCGGTGGGGTGCGGTGTCGTCACACCGCACCGAACGACAAACACCGCGGCCGGTTCCGGGCCACAGCGGGACGAGAGGACCGGCGGCTCGTCGGGCCGCCGGCGTCGGAAGCCGGAAAGGGGACCGGTTTGCCGGTCCCGTTGAAGAAAAACCGGCCGGCCAGGTGGGCCGGCCGGAAGGGTAAAGACCGGGGGAATAAAATTCCCCCGGCCAGGTTTTTTCCCCCCCATTTTGGGGGGGGGGGGCGGTTTCATTAAGGGGGGCAGGTGGCCCCCCGTTTTTCCTTAAAGCAGGCCCCCACGAGGGGGGGGGGGGGGGGTTCTCCAAACGCGCGTCTTAAACCGCGCCGCCAGCTAAACAAAAGCGGGGGCCTTGCCCCCCGCGCGCTGCACCCGTTCGGCGCCAGGCCGCACCGCCGCTGGCCGGGCCGCGCCGCCACGCCGGACCGCCGCCGGCCGGTCCGGGTTGGACCCAGGTCGCGTCGACCCTGTTCGGGTCGACCCGGTTCGGACCGATCCAGGGGGGGTCGGGCCGGGTCGCCCCGGACCCGGACCCCCCATTTTCGAGACGTTTTCGGTCTTTTGGCCATAACTTGAGTCACGGACCTCCGATTGACGAACCGCCAGTGGCAATGCGATTCCTAGATCGAGACGGTCGTTTCGGTATATTTCACTCAAAGTTTCGGAATACTTTGAGTTCGGCCAGGTTGGTTCGTACACGAAACCAACCGGGCCCTCGGAGCGGAAACACTCATATCTTGAGCTACATACGTCTGATTGACGTGTCGTCAGCTTTGTTGTGTTCCTCTTAGTGAGACGAATCATTTGGCATACTCCTCCCGAGGTTTGGACGCAGGTGGAGTACGGTCGGGTTGGTTTTGCCTTAAAAACCAACCGGGCCCCTGGGACGAAAAAGCCAATAACTCTCAGACCGGGCGTCCGATCGACGCGCTGTCTGTTGTGTTGAGTTTCTGTTGGCGATACGGAACTTTTGGATACATCAACTCTGGACTTTGTAACAGTTGATGTATCAGCCTCTAGGCTCGTGGAGCGGACCCTCCTGAACGAGCTTGCTGTGTGCGGGAACCCTAGTGCTGGTTGCGACTGTTACTGTGACTACTACTGCTACTGCTATTGTGACTGCGACGACGACAGTACTGAGATCCTGTGTGGATTCGACGACGACTACAACACTCAGCGATCCTACGTGGATCAGTGCTACAGGTCCTGTGTGGGCCCGATCCTGTGTGGGTATTTGCGCTCAGCGGTCCTGTGTGAACCAGTGCATACATGTCCTGTGTGGGCCCGATCCTGTGTGGGTCTTTGCGGGGGTTAGTTACCTATCGATCCTTCGTGGGTCCGACGACTTAGATGGATCAGAGATCATCTTTATCGTCTTTCGAATAAGTATACCTGTGTGAGCTAAATCCTGTTTCTTCCTGTTTGGATTGTGTTGTGCTATCCTCTGTGGATTTCGTTTGCTTCCCTGTGTGGAATACAGTTACTTTCCTGTGTAGACTGAGTTGTACTTGGGCTCGGAGGTTGGAGCGTATTGGAATTGATGACTTAGGTATATGTATGGGCATATACCTAACCAGTGTCAGTTGTTACTTCGTGTTTGTATCTTCCTTTTGTGGTTTATCCTTTGTGGATTTTTGGAGACCTTCAGGGGTCTCAGGGTCCCTACTGAGTAGCTTATACTCACCCCTGCACGGGCTATGCCCGTACTACGTTGTGTTGGTTGCAGACGACAGACAGCGTTGATCGTGGTTGAGGCTCGCAGAGCAAGACGGTACCTAGAGGTGGACCACTGGGCGGGACATGCTCGGAGCGGACGACGGGACCCGAGGTGCAGTGGAGCTTTCTGTACCCACCGTTCAGGTGGGATTTCCAGTGGACAACTCGGTGTTGCAGCTTTTACTTTACAGTTGTTGTTTTCCCTTTCGAGTTGTACTTTACTTTCAGTTTGGGTCTGTATACTGGCCCATTTACTTTTCCGCACTTTCAGTTGTACTCTGTTTTTACTTAGTGTTTACTTTCCACTTGCTTACTCAGTGATGTTTGTTTACTTTACAAAGGCAATGCCTTCCCTTTTTACCTGGAATTATGCCTTGGTGCTAGTCGCCAGCCCCTGGCCAATGGAAGGCGGGCTTGGGGTAGTCACGGCACGGACCCCGAGGGCGGGTCGTGACAAATTGGTATCAAAGGAGTTCGGTTGTACCGCGAACTCTGATCTTTTCTATGTGAAGCAATAATGTTTAGCGTATTGAGTGTGGTTCTCAGTCCAGGGAGTCCAGTGTTGGTGCGGCGGCCGACGTATCCGTACACCAGGACCCTGACTTCTGATTTCTGACTTAATGCACGAAAACATTGATTGCGTGTGTGTTTCAAAGTTTTATTTGTGATTACATTATATCAGCTCACCAGGTATACTGTTCTGACCATGGCGCACCTGTTTCCTTTTCAGGATGGCCCCACGATGGCAGCCAGCTAGGGTTCTGAGAGTCGAGTGTGACGACAGCCCACCGAGCGACGAGGCCTCGGTGCAGGGCCCTTTGTCAGTAGTGGAACTGGCGGTAGCTCTACCCGTCGAGCCACCGATACTTCCAGCACCAGCCGCTGACGATGCACGTCGCCTCAGCGCACTGCATGAGTTTCAGCACCAGCGACCACCCAGGTTTCGCGGGGAGACGGATCCCCAGGTAGCAGAGGACTGGCTGGAGGCAGTGGTACGTGTGTTTAGGCTAGTGAGCACACTAGCAGACCTCATGGTGATCCTCGCTGCGAGCCTACTACACGCAGCTGCAGGATGATGGTGGAGCATGATGCTCAAGGTACATGATGAGGCATCCCTTCTATGGACGGACCTTGAGAGCCTCTTCCGCTCGGAGTTCTTCCCAGCCACCCTTCGTGCGGTGCATATCCAGGAGCTTCTTCAGCTGCGGAAGGGCAGCATGACGGTCGCTCAGTACTCGACGAGATTTACCGATCTCTCGCGCTACTTGATCGTCATGGTACGGGAGACATTCTTCCGGGCCCGGACCTTCGAGCAGGGTTTGAGACACGAGATCAGGGCATCACTGATCTCCCTCAGCATACCGACTCAAACAGGAGTACTGGAGCGGGCCCTTTTGATCGAGAGCTTCCTTACTGAGTCTGCACCAGCACCGAGACCCACCGCAGGGCGGCACGTGGCAGAGTAATCTACAGCAGGCAGCCGACGGATGACTCAAGTTTTCAGGCAGACCAGACCTTCAGGCAGACGACCTCAGGACACTTGCTCAGCAGTGCGGGGAACACAGCGCGGAGCCAGTTTTTCGAGAGGCAGACAGTGCTACTCGTGCGGTGGGCAGGGCCACATGGCTCGTGACTGCCCGACCCGCCATGCCGAGGAGCAGCAGACGGTTGAGGGACCACCTAGGCAGAGGAAGAGGGTCGACCGTGGCGGTCCGCAAGGAGGAGGCGGACGAGGCAGAGGAGCTGGCCGAGCAGCAGGTGGTGGGCGACGCTTTGAGGCTCTGCCACCACCACCACCAGGAGGTCCACCCCGACCACAGGGAGCTGGCGGGCAGAGACAGGTACAGCTCCAGGCAGCAGAGGCCTACGACCACGGCTCACCCGAGATGATTAGAGGTACTATCTATGACTATTCCACCCTTGCTGCAGTTCTTATAGACACAGGAGCGAGTCACTCTTTCATAGTCGCTGCCCTCATTCGGAGCTCGGAGATTCCGACAGAGCCGTTGGGTCGATCCTTACGGCTAGAGACTCCTACGGGAGCAGACTCGACGATTACGCACTGGTGCCGGTAGTGCAAGCTTACTCTAGGAGGAGAGAGATTCAGCTGGGATCCTCTTGTAGCAGCATCGAGGCCTTACGATGTCATCTTGGGCATGGATTGGCTATCTACGGTCCATGCGCAGATTGACTGTTTTAGGCGCAAGGTGCGATGTGTACGCACCGACGGGAGCAGGTTCACCTTCACCGGCGAGAAGGGAGCCTTTTCAGCACAGTATGGAGTTCCGCGGAGGAGAGGACATCCCATTACTCATCAGTTGGATAGCCTCATCCTTGGAGCAGTTGACGTAAGGAGTCCTGGTTTTCCTACAGTGGTGGATCAGTTTGCAGACGTTTTTCCCGATGACGTTCCAGGGCTACCTCCTCGCAGAGAGGTAGACTTTTATATTGACTTGTACCCCGGGACAGCCCCGATATCGACTCCAGCATATCGGATGGCCCCGCTGTGTTTCGAGAGCTACGGGTACAGTAGGAGGACTTGCAGGGCAAGGGGTTCATCCAACCCAGTGTTTCACACTGGGCTTCCCTGATATTGTTCACCAAGAAGGCGGACGGGAGCTTGCGAATTTGTGTTGACTATCGTCGCCTAAACTAGGAGACGGTGAGGAACAAATATCCGCTAACGAGGATTGATGACCTCTTTGATCAGCTCAAGGGAGCACGGTGGTTCTCGAAGATAGACCTCAGGTCAGGCTATCATCAGCTCAGAGTCAGAGACGAGGACGTGCAGAAGACGGCCTTCAGATGTCGGTATGGCCACTATGAGTTTTTGGTTATGCCTTTCGGCGTAACCAATGCTCCAGCAGTGTTCATGGCTCTCATGAACATGATCTTTCATCCATACCTCGATCGATTCGTGGTAGTCTTCATTGACGACATTCTGATTTACTCTTCGACTGAGGAGGAACACTCATACCACTTGCGAGTTATACTAGACACACTCCGAGAGCACCAGCTTTATGGTAAGCTCTCGAAGTTCCAGATCTGGATACGAGAGATCCACTTCTTGGGACATGTTATCTCTAAGGCGGGAGTTGCAGTGGATCCTGCGAAGATCGAGGCTGTGTTAGCATGGGAGCCACCCAGGAGCGTGATTGAGGTTCGGAGTTTATTGGGACTAGCTGGATACTATCGGAGATTCGTGCCAGACTTCTATAGAGTTGCGACACCACTCACAGCTTTGACGAAGAAGGGGAAACCCTTCGTGTGGTCAGACAGATGTCAACAGAGCTTCCAAGAGCTGAGACAGAGATTGAAAAGCGCACCTATCTTGAGGTTGCCTGAGGAGGGAGTAGGGTACGTAGTCTACTGCGATGCATCAGGGACCGGACTCGGATGTGTTCTGATGCAGGAGCGGGCAGTGATCGCCTATGGATCACGTCAGTTATAGCCGCATGAGCAGAACTACGCTACCCATGACCTGGAGTTAGTAGTAGTGGTCTTCGCTCTAAAGTCATGGCGACACTATCTGATGGGCGAGCGCTTTATAGTCTTTTCTGATCATCAGAGTCTCAGGAATATCTTCTCGCAGAAGGACCTGAACTTGAGACAGTGGCAATGGCTCGAGTTCCTCCAGGACTATGACTTTGAGATAGTCTATACTCCTAGGAAGGGGAACGTGGTAGCCGATGCCCTCAGCAGGAGGACGAGCATTCAGCTACTTAAGGAGGCAACAGAGCAGCTAGCCTATTTACAGATATCCTTCGTGGATAGAGATGGAGCAGCCTTCCTTCAGTATCTCACAGTCACCCCTCCACTACTGCAGCGGGTCAGAGGGGCACAACGTGAGGACGCTGACTGTGAGACACAGTGTACACAGATATCCTCGGGACATGCACCTGATGGTTTCTCCCTTGGAGCAGAGCACGACATCCTTTTCAGTGGACGTACCATGGTACCAATCGCCTTGCGAGAGGAAGTGCTGAGAGAGCTTCACACTTATCCTTTGGCGGTACATCCTGGAGTGGCGAAGATGTACCAGGACCTCAGACAACAGCACTGGTGGCCGGGCATGAATAAGGCTGTAGCAGAGTTCGTTTCTCGATGCCTCACCTGCCAGCAGGTGAAGGCAGAGCATCAGGTACCAGTAGGCTTGGTACAGCCCTTGGAGGTTCCGGAGTGGAAGTGGGATGACATATCTATGGACTTCGTGACTGGACTTCCACGCACATCCACAGGTCACGACTCCATCTGGGTGATTGTTGACCGACTCACCAAGTCGGCACACTTCTTACCCATCAGAGAGAAGGGCTCAGTGGAGAGCTTGGGACGTCTCTACGTTTAGGAGATTGTGAGACTCCACGGCATGCCATCATCTATTGTCTCCGATCGAGATGCTCTCTTTACTTCCCGGCTTTGGAAGGGGTTACAGGAGGCGTTCGGGACATAGCTACGTCTGAGCACATCCTTTCACCCTCAGACGGATGGTTAGACGGAGAGGACCATTCAGACTCTCGAGGACAAGCTCCGCGCATGTGTCCTCGACTTTGGTTGTAGCTAGGAGGACCACATACCCTTGGTGGAGTTTGCATACAACAATAGCTACCACTCCACCATCGGGATGGCACCGTACAAGGCGTTGTACGTCCGACCTTGTAGATCTCCTTTGTGCTGGACAGACCCTGGGGAGTCCGCACTTGTGGGACCAGAGATGGTCCAGGCCACGACAGAGAAGGTCCAGGTCATCCAGGAGCGGACGAGGACAGCTCAGAGCCGGCAGAAGTCATACCCTGACAGGAGGCGGAGGCCACTAGAGTTCGAGGATGGCGACCACGTCTTCTTGCGGGTCTCACCTTGATGTGGTATACGGAGATTTGGCCGTGGCGGCATGTTATCTCCGCGCTACATCGGACCCTTCCAGATCCTCAGCAGGATTGGAAACGTGGATTATTGTCTAGCTCTACCACCTCAGTTGCACCGGGTGCACGACGTCTTCCACATATCTCAGCTGAGGAGGTACGTGCACGACTCGACAGACATCATTGACAATGGGGAGCATGTCATCGACGATGGGGCGACTTTTACGGAGGTCCTGGTGGAGATAGAGGATCAACAGGAGCGGGTCCTACGTGGGCGATCGATTCCTCTTGTGCGCATCAGATGGCAGCACGGGAACCTCCAAGAGAGCACATGGGAGCGGGAGGCTCAGATTCATGCTCAGTACCCTCATTTGTTCTCCTAGTTTTTGTTGTATCTTTACGGGGACGTAAATCCCTGAGGTGGGAGTAATGTAAAGACATGTAAAATTCAAGGGAAGTTTTTTCATAATTTTCTTTGGAATTTTACAAGAGCGCGGTTTCTGACGGCACTTGATTTCGAGGCCCAGAGTGCCCGGAATCAATTTCCGAAGTTTGGATCGGGTTCGTTCAGTGAACGAACGAGCGTGATTTTCTAACATTTGATCCGGTGCTCGGAATTGAAATCCGAGGGCACCGATTAACTCGCAGTGCCATTTTTTCTCTTAAGGGGACCTTTTCCGAGGTTGCGTTTTATGCGAGACGAATGTTAGTTTTGGAAGAAATTATATGAAGTTAAATGAAAAAAATGTGGAAACCCTTTTTTTTATTTTGTTGGTTAACTTCTCTCAAAGGAAGTTAGAGGTGGGACCCACACCAACTTAACCTTCCTTGAGAGGATTAAGTGTGGTGGGGCCCACACAAACCCTAACTTTTCATCTTCTCTCAAAACTCCCTTTAACCCCTCTTTAAATGACATGACAACTTGTTATTTATTTTGGAGTTATTTTATTTGAATTTCAAACCATTGAAATTCAATTTGTTAAGTGTGTGAATAAAATAAGACTCTAAATTATTTTATTTGGTTAGATATCTCTAGCCTTCTTGAGAGGATTTTGGGTTCTCCTTCTTCTTCTTCAACCTTGACGAAGAACGCGAAGAACCTTCGAGCTCCGACAAAGAACACCACTCCTCTCTTCTTCATAGCCGGTTGTCTCCGAAGATCAACGACATCTTCCGTGTCAACAAAAGGGAACGTTGCTTCCTCCTCGGACTTCCTTCGTCGGCTTACGAAGATTCGCCAACGAAGTACCTCTTCGGACGTACCTCTTCATCAATGGATTTGACGAACGATTACCGCGACGCCCGACCTCCGCGACGTTGTCTTCCGCGGGTCATTGACGAAAATCGATCTTGAAACCAAGGTAGGGGTTGTTGTTGGTTATTTTCTTTCTCGTTCTTGGTTCTAGCATGATAGTCTTGTGGATATTTATTTAAGAGTTATCATCTAACGAGAGGGGGGTCGAACCGCACAAACATGGCTGAATTACCCCTCCTTTGTTCGTGATGATTATTATTTTCTTGTGGATGAAGAGATGGCGTGGTGCCGTCGCACCACGCGGGAATTCACACGGTTGTATTGCGTGGAGCCGTCACGCCGCGCCGTGGAAGGATCATCGTGAACGCGACGCCTTCAGGCCGCGTCGAAGAAACCCGAAGGCACCGCGGCCGGAGCGAGGCCGCGGCGGAGGTGTCGTCGTACCGCACCGGACGACAAACACCGCAGCCTGTTCCGGGCCGCGGCGGGACGAGAGGACCGGCAGCTCAACGGGCCGCCGGTGTCGGAAGCCGGAAAGGGGACCGGTTTGCCGGTCCCGTTGAAGAAAAACCGGCCGACCAGGTGGGCCGACCGGAAGGGTAATGACCGGGGGAATTAAATTCCCCCGACCAGGTTTTTGCCCCACCATTATGAGGGGGGGTCGGTTTCATTAAGGGGGGCAGGCGGCCCCCCGTTTTTCCTCAATGCAGGCCCCCACGAGGGGGGTCTGGTTATCCAAAGGCGCGGCTTAAGCCGCCCCGCCAGCTAAACAAAAGCGGGGGCCTTGCCCCCCGCGCGCTGCACCCGTGCGGCGCCAGGCCGCACCGCTGCCGGCCGGGCCACGCCGGACCGCCGCCGACCGGGCCGGGTCGGACCCGGGTCGCGTCGACCCGGTTCGGGCCGACCCAGGGGGGGTCGGGCCGGGTCGCCCTGGACCCGGACCCCCCGTTTTCGAGACGTTTTCGGTATTTTGGCCATAACTTGAGTCACGGACCTCCGATTGACGAACCGTCAGCGGAAATGCGATCCTTGGATCGAGATGGTCGTTTTGGTATATCGCACTCAAAATTTCGTAATACTTTGAGTTCGGCCGGGTTGGTTCGTACACGAAACCAACCGAGCCCTCGGAGCGGAAACGCTCATATCTTGAGCTACGGATGTCCGATTGACGTGCCGTCAGCTTTGTTGTGTTCCTCTTAGTGCGACGGATCTTTTGGCATACTCCGCCCGAGGTTTGGACGCAGATGGAGTACGGTCGGGTTGGTTTTGCCTTAAAAACCAACCGGGCCCCTGGGACGAAAAAGCCAATAACTCTCAGACCGGGCGTCCGATCGACGCGCCGTCTGTTGCATTGAGTTCCTGTTGGCGATACGGAACTTTTGGATACATCAACTCTGGACTTTGTGACAGTTGATGTATCAGCCTCTTGGCTCGTGGAGCGGACACTCCTGAACGAGCTTGCTGTGTGCGGGAACCCTAGTGCTGGCTGTGACTGTTACGGTGACTACTACTCCTACTGCTACTGTGACTATGACGACGATAGTACTGAGATCCTGTGTGGATTCGACGACAACTATAGCACTCAGCGATCCTACGTGGATCAGTGCTACAGGTCCTGTGTGGGCCCGATCCTGTGTGGGTCTTTGCGCTCAGTGGTCCTATGTGAACCAGTGCCTACAGGTCCTGTGTGGGCCCGATCCTGTGTGGGTTTTTGCGGGGGTTAGTTACCTATCGATCCTTCATGGGTCCAACGACTTAGATGGATCAGAGATCATATTTATCGTCTTTCGAAGAAGTATACCTTTGTGAGCTGAATCCTGTTGCTATCCTGTGTTGATAGTGTTGTGCTATCCTGTGTGGATTTCGTTTGCCTCCCTATGTGGAATACGTTTACTTTCCTGTGTGGACTGAGTTGTACTTTGGCTCGGAGGTTGGAGCGTATTGGAATTGATGACTTAGGTATATGTATGGGCATATACCTAAGCAGTGCCGGTTGTTACTTGGTGTTTGTATCTTCCTTTTGTGGTTTATCCTTTGTGGATTTTGGGAGACCTTCGGGGGTCTCGGGGTCCCTACTGAGTAGCTTATACTCACCCCTGCACGGGCTATGCCCGCACTACGTTGTGTTGGTTGCAGACGACAGACAGCATTGATCGTGGTTGAGGCTCGCAGAGCAGGACGGTACCTGGAGGTGGACCACTGGGCGGGACATGCTCGGAGCGGACGGCGGGACCCGAGGAGCATTGGAGCTATTTGTACCCACCCTTCAGGTGGGATTTCTAGTGGACAGCTCGGTGTTGCAGCCTTTACTTTACTGTTGTTGTTTTCCCTTTCGAGTTGTACTTTACTTTCAGTTTGGGTTTGTATACTGGCCCATTTACTTTTCCTCACTTTCAGTTGTACTCTATTTTTACTTAGTGTTTACTTTCCTCTTGCTTACTCAGTGGTGTTTGTTAACTTTACAAAGGCAATGCCTTCACTTTTTACCGGGAATTACGCCTTGGTGCTAGTCGCCAGCCCCTGGCCTATGGAAGGCGGGCTTGGGGTAGTCACGGCACGGACCCCGAGGGCGGGTCGTGACAAATATTGATTCATGAATTAAGATGAATATTCTATTTATGAATAATGATTATAAATTAATTTAATTATGGGGACTAGTTATGAAAACTTGCTCGATGCATCGATTGGTCTCATGAGAATAATCAGTTGGAAAAATATGTTTGTTTTTTTTAATGGCCAATGATTCTCATTTATAAATAATACGTATTATTAGATTAATATTCATTAAAATTTATAAATTCATTCCCAAGGACCATATTAACATAGTGAAATTAGAGAATATTTATTTTAACTTCATATTTTATGAAATGTACTCAATATCTCTGATAATGATATTACACTAGAGTCCATTGAAAATAAGACCATACGTAAAACATTTTTTCACAACATAGACTAATAAAACATTAGAAATGGTGGACTCATAAGCTTGTCAAAGATAAACATTAGTGATTTTTAAGCATATCATGATCATAATATTGTTATAAGAAGAAAATATCCATGAAACCATACCCTACATATAAATGACCATAATCTAATGACGTAGATTAAATAATTGAATTTCATATGATTCGAATCATAAAGGAATCAAATAAAATGATTCATGTGCCAATAACTTTTTCATAAGAAAAATAATTATTGCATCAAAATAATCAAACAATACTTATGTCATGTATAACCACCAATATATTAAAAACATGTTAAACATGGGATAACCATAGGCATAATAGCTTTTGGATTAAGATAAAATACAACGTTCCCTATTTTAGGTTTTGGATAACCTCTATTGTACATTCAGCCATGGTATAATCTCACACATACCTTCTGTGATTAGATAACATTAATTTTTAATCAATTCATTGGAGGGTGATATAGGGACTATCAATAACATACTTAGAATAATACATACATGTTATATAATACCAAACAATATCCATCATAAAAAAACTAAATAAAATAAAGGTGTTTATTAATCATATTATAACTTCCTAAAAGTTTAAAATAGGTAAATAAAAGTGGGTTTCATAAGAATATTTTAAGGGTATATCCCATCGAATAGAATAATGTTTCATAAATTTATTATCAAGATAAACCTAAATGATCTAAATAAAAAGTATAATTGGTATTCTTGGTTCATAACCCAAAAAATTATATTTAATATCAATTTATTTCATCCTATATAGAAAAATGAATTTGAATGAAAAATATCATGGATAATTTCTTGAGGAAAATATTTTATTGTTTTAATGACACATTTTATGACTAAAAATTTGAAAAATATTTTTGAAATAGTTTTCTTTGACAAAAACCTTGAAAACATAACAAGAAATCATTAAAAAATATTTAGAACTATTATTGATTAAAATATACTTCCCTATTTGAAAAATAACATTTCCTAAATAACAAAATATTTAAAAGGCTAAACCTTGAAAATAACAATGAATAGTTGAAAAATAATATTTAAAGTAAATAATGGTCATGATGCAGGGAAATTTCATTCGTTACATAGATGTTAAAACAATGATACATTTTAATTTTTTTTTAAATTCTAAAATATAATTTTCTGGAATATGAAATATTGAATTATTTTAAAATTTTAAAATAGTAAAAAATGTTAAATAATATTATTAATAAATCATTTAAAGAGATCAAATAACATTCTCTTGATTTTAATCTTTTAAAACAAGTATTTGAATGGAAAATATTTTTCAACTAGAGATACAGATAAATAATATCATTATTACAAAATAATTTTGAATATTTTATTTCATAAATAGAGTAATATAAAGAAAAACAAGAATATTTTTTTACAAACCCGTGTTGAACACTTGATTACATAGAGAGATGAATATAAAAGAAAGTCATTATTATCCATAATAACCATAAAATAAAAAAATTAATAATTTTCTTAGAGTTATATTGTAATATCTCATCATTGGATTGACAAAAATGAATAATCTTAAGAGGCAATGAGATTGTAACATAACACAATTACAACTTTGGTAACATTGAATCATAACCCCTCTAAAAGAATAACATTAAATGGGACATAAAATATCATAAAATAAAATTTATTAAATATATAACATGAAATATGGGATGTATATAAACCTAATTGAGAATGAGAAATTCATATCTTAACTTATGTTTCAAAGAATGAAATTTGACAGTGAAATCCCTTACAACATTGATAATATTTAAAATCTAAAACTCATGAAAGAGATATCCAAAAATTGTAATTTAAATACTCATAATTATAAATATTATAATAATAAAATAATTTCAGGGTTTGTATATACACTACATAATAGAAACACATCATTAATATGTTATGTTTCTCAAAAAAATAGTGAAACAAAAATCAAATTCCTTAAAAATTGACATACATTATTCAGAATATAAAATTATATATAATAAATATATATTTTTATATTAAATATATTATAGAAACATACTTATACATAATAAATCCATATAATATTTATTTTTTACCTTTTGAAACCCACTTATTATTAATTCCATGTAAATTTCCTATTACAAAAAATATATGCATTGTTTTTCAGGTATTTTTTGATTTGATAGATTTATGATCCTATGAAAATGATTCTTGTTCCATGATATATATAATTTTTAACATGACCTAAATATCACATATGTTAATTATATTTGTATTTAATTTACCCTTTATAATCAAGAGATCCAAACAAAATTACACCATTTAAGGATAAGGTTGTTTAAATATATGAATGAATGATGATTACATTTTCTTGATGGATTGAAAAGAATAATGGTAAATATATTATTTCCATTAAAGAATATTTTTATTCATATATAACACATATTATAATTAAAAACACCAATATTGCATTTCTTGTATACTGTGAATAATTCCTATCACTTTTTGAGGTGGTAGTACAATATACACAAGAATTATGTTATTATATTCCAAAAGAATGAATTTTAGATGGAATATGTGATATAATTATTCATTTTGAGAAGTAATATCATATAAGAAATATATAATAATTAAATCCAATACAATTTACAACAATGTGATGTGTTAATTCAAAAATTAATGGCATTGGTTCATGAGGTGGTATTCAATTATACAGATGAATTATGATTTTTTAACCCATTTGATGGAAGAGGAGAATAGAGTAGGTTGATAAAATAACATAAAAACATAATTTATATGTATTATAATTAATATATTATATTCTAATGGATTAAAAATAATTCCATTAGTTGGAGGAAAAAATAATATAAAATTATCGATTGGTGAGGATAAATATTCTTTGGACAAAATATTTTGGATTGCACCAACATACTTACTAGGAAGGATTAAGAACAAAAATAAAGCTTCTAAGTTGAATGGTGGGAATAAGAAATATTTATTTGAGTTTGGAGTCTCCGAAATAATAGATTTTAAAATTATGTATAATTGAGGAGAGTGGTGTCCTTTTATAGGTGATTTTAGTTGAACCGTTGTAATTTTTGAAATGAAATAAGTTCTAACAAAATGTTTTACATGCCAAAATCGTCCAAAATTAGACACTATAGAAACTAAAAGTGATACGGTATAAAATTGGATATAAATTGGGAATTTAACATGTCTTTGACCATGTTTACTTAGTATTATTTTTGTTTAACCCTTGCTAAACACGTTTTTACCATAACCACAGTAACTATTTTTTTTATTTTCATATTCATTATTATCAAAAAAATTTGTTCCTATATTATATATTATAAATAATTTTGATTCAAAATGTGTAATTAATATTTTAAAATTTAATTCACCAAAGTGGAAATATATAAATTAAAATTAATTAGGGAGATGAATCTAAAAAGTTGTTATTTAATGAGAAAATATTGAAATATTATAAATGTTTTTATAGATATTTAAAAATAAAATAATTAAAATAATGTAAAATAGATTAATATACATAAAACAGATTTTTTTTACTTTTTATATCATGTTTTAACAATTTTATCATTTTAAAAATATTTAAAAGAAAGGAAAATTATTATTAAAATCAAGAATTGTAAACAATATATTGAAATAATTATGTTATTAAAAAATTCATAAAAATCACCCCTATGATAAATGGAACCGTTCCTTTTTTATTGTATAAATTAGCATTATATTATCAAAAGAAGGGTTTTAATGTTTACATGGTTATAAATAACTTACATAATTCATGAAATCACATAACATAGTTTTAAATCCACGTGGAATACATCATAATTGGTTCACTCTATGTTACATTTACTACATTACAAATCCAATGGTTATGCAATAAAACAACGGGGTGATAATGAATCCTCGTAATGGAATAAGTATTAGAGACATATATCATGTGATCTTGAGACATATCATTAAAAAAAGAGGCATAATGATAAGTAATGATCACAAGGAATATCATAAAAATAATAAGTTGGATCAGAACATTTATGTTTTGTTGAAACATTTAAAATAGACATTCATAAACATATCATAAAGGATTATCACCAGGGTTTCATAATTACTATGGTTTTTCACAATGGTATTATAAAACATGTAATATATAAAGACTATATTCCTTAATATAGAATTAGAGAGATGTCATTGTTCACCCTTTATATGTATTAATTTTAGGTGATCCGCATAGATTATAATAAATCATTTCATTAATATCCCATGGAGAATAAATAATGGTTTCTTATCAAAATCTTCCCATATATAATTACTTATCAATAAAATCATTATATAATTTTTATTCCATTATAAGAAATTTGGGTTATATATATTTTAATATAAGAATAAGAAAGTAATATTTAAATCTAGTTTAATTCCCATTGAAATGAAAATAGTTTTGGGTATTGAAAAAATTTAGTAATATTTCATGTAAAAGAGAGAAATTTGGTATGAAAATTCAAAAGGTTGATGTCATTAAGGAAGGTTAAAATTTAATTGGAGAAGGTTATCCAATTAATAAAATACTAAAATTACAATAATTGTATAATATAATGTGTAAAAAGGAAATTATTTTGTAAATTACCGGACATTCACCCTGAATAGGGAACATGAATGAAAAGGGAAGTGCATGTTTACCATTACGTGAAGAGTTGTTCTTAAAACATAATGATGGAACCATGGTTGATAAAAAAACCCCTTGGGGATCACCATTGGTTGAAATGGAACAATACATTCATGAATGTTATGTTGGTATGGAATAAGAATTATGAAATATTTCGGTATTTACAGAAAAAGTGGATGAATTGGTTAATAGTTCCCAAATACATGTCTTGGAAATCTTGGATGTGGAAAATGTAAAACCATCTGCATGGCCATGGGTTTATTCTCGTGTTAATATAAATTTGGGTTTAATTTTATGATATTGTAATCCACTTGAACTCGAAAAAATATTTATACTCATTTTTCATGGAAGATAAAATATTTCATAAATTAATTTTCTTTGAATGCAATTCACATTTTTTCAATATGGAATGTCACTTTTAGTTTTAAAGACCAATTAAAGTTTTTTAAAATGTATTATATTAATAAAATAACATATTATGGTTAATTAATGGATTGTAATAAAATAATACATCATTATAAAATAAATAATAAGGCATAAAAAAACCTAAAACCAAAAACAATGTATTTTACTTTACATGAAATAAATAATGTATATTATAAAATTATCACAAATTCAACCTAAATTAGTTCTAATGTCATAATTTCATATATATTTTTTATTTTTATAAAAAAATAAAAAAAATTATTATTATTTTTTATATATAAAAATCCTTATTTAGTTACAAATTTTTATTTTTAATAAAAGAAAATTTAATTATAAATATAAAAAAGATTCCTAGGAAATTATAAAATTAACTTATAATTTAAATTTATGTGATGATATTATTATAAAATAATTTTTATCAAATATTATTCAACATAATTAATTATATTATAAAACTATGTATATTTTTTAGAAAAATAAAATTATTTTACATTTGAATCAAAAAATCAATATATCAAATATCAATCAATTAAACAAATATATTAATAAAAAAAATATTCATAAAATTGAATTGATGGAATAAAAAAATTATAATGTAAATTTATATTTATGAAACTAATTCTGAGTAACATATACTCTAATTTCAACCATGTATAACATAATGGTGTAGTGTGTGACTGTCATAGTTTAATGGGTTTTCATGGGTAACATCAACCAAGATGTAGTCTCCTCTAAATTTAACATATCTTGTAGGATATATCATTCAACCATTTCATCTTTGGTCATAATGGAACCCATGTGAATCTACCTCCCTCTTATGATATAAATAATAGCTTTATATTGAATAACTATGCCAGTTGAGGCCATCGATTATCTATTCTCTATCAATCATCATTTTTCACTACATATTATAAAAACTAATTATATTTGTTAAATTATAAACCATGGGTGTTGTTTCTTAGTTTTTTTATAGACCAAAAATCACATAACAGTTGAATCCTAATGACCACATATCCCATTATTCTATATAAATATAAGTTTGTTCATTATCTAAAATATTATGAACAATGTATCTCTTTGGTTATGTTTTGATTTATCTAATTATTCATTTATTTTCTTATTTTTTTAGTTAAAATATAATTTACTTTGGGGTTATGATTCTAACCTACGAGGCAGATCCATACATTCCCAATTTAGATTTTTAATTTTTTTTAATTTTTTGTGTAGTTGTATGTTTTTCTATTTTAATGGGTTTCAAAGATGACTAATGTAACAATTATTATTAATAATATAAATTGTTTTTTGTTTATCTTTATTTTTCACCTAAATTATAGTATATAATATTGTTAATACATTAATTTAGGAATCCAATGTCATTTAAATCCTTTCGGTCATTATATTCATCCCTATAAGGACAAGTTTTCCCTAAAATTTCAAATTATTCTCCCAATTGAAAAAATATGATGGTACTTATGTATCATTTTATATTATGTTTCCCACATCAATTCATTATATTTTGGGTTCCTCTATAATGATTTATTGATGTGGGTTGTCCAATTTTTTAGAACATTGTCCATATCATCTATGATCTCTATAGGTTTCTCCTCTTAAGATAAGTCATGTCCCTATTGTAGCACATCAAAATTTAGTACATGTGAGAACTATGTTATATTAATCCTCAAGATAGATACATAGAAAACATCTTGACCATGAGAATTATTTGGTTTAAGTGCTTACTGATTGGCAACTGGTCCGATGCAACAGTTGACTTCAAAGGGGCATGTGCACCTTGAACCAAAACCACCTCTCTTTCCAAGTCACACAACTCTCAGTCATGTTGATATCTAAATGAAAAATTTTTACCCAACATTAATCTTAAAGTACCTTATATGGTTTTATCCATAGATCCTATAACAAATTGAAGAAACAATTTAACTTTTTTGATGGAATAAACTTTATAAATCCTATTTTGTATAATATCATTCCCATTTTGTCATTCTCTCCCCAACTCCTTACAATATGTGAGAGTTCTATATCACATTATATATAGAGATTCATATGACACAATTTAAATACTATTGTAGTTGATGTTATTATATGAGAACTCAAAAACTGGGAAGTGTAGTTCCCATTCATCATTGAATTCCATCTAACATTTTCTCAAAATTTCTTCATGTGTTAGAACATTTCTTTTAGATTCTCCATCAGTTTGGAGTTTATAGGCCATAATGTAATTTAATTTAATATTGACATAATGTTGGTACTTATATAAAATATAGATACAAACCTCATATCATTATTAGAATTTATTGAAACAACAACCCCATGTAACATGAACACTTTATTTACATATATCAAGCGACGATGGTTAAGAGATAATTCATCCCAAATAGTGATGAAATGGGTAATATTGGTGAGTAAATCCAATATGAACCATGTTATCTATTTTCCTTGTGATGTTCATAAGTCACTTTTTAATAATTTTATAGTGATATATTCCAACATCCTTGTTGGTATGGGTAGTGGTCGCAATACCCCATTAAGAAGTTGTCACACTAACATCACTTGATGATATACCAGGCACCTTGTATTTTAGTCAATAATACACTTTCTCATATTACCCAACAAAAATTATCATGAAGGACCCTAGTGGACCAAGGATATATTGAGAATGTATAGTTATTAGATTCCTCCATTCTATCATTCTTTATCTCTAGGATATATGACATATATATCCTCTTATAAAATATCAGTACAACATATTTATACATTCTAAACTAAGTAATGTTATGATTCTTAAGAGCCTCTATCTTCTATTATAACGAAAGATCTTCCCTTTTATTTATCATAATAAAATATATTGATAATGGTTGTGAAGTCATTTTTTATGTTTGTTGATATACCTTGCAATACGATTCCTAGGTCCAATTTTACTAGGACTTTCTTCAATTGATATCCTTGAATTTTCCTTATTTTTTGAAAAATAGATCATTTCCTATGTAATTATTCAGTGTTTCTGTTATCTAAATTAGGGTGATAATTAATTGAACTATTTTAGTCATTAATAAGTTCCAAAAATTTTATTCCCATGTTCAATTCATTTTTCATAAAAATGTTAAAAAATCGTTTCTTTGTATATCCCACATTTATCCCTAAAAATCAGGCCTCTATATTTCTAGTGAAAAAATTACTACAACTAACATTATGAGTTGTATAGAATAATTCAGCTTATGAAGAATTAATAGACCAAATGCATAAGAAATCACATCAATAATTTTGATGAGGATTATTCCAAAACCTTCTAGTGATGTGTAACTATAATTAAAAAAACTTCTCTAAAAGATGGTGGAGTTAACAAATGTTCAGTAGACAAAATCTTATATTGCTATTTTAAACATTCTTGTCACTGATTTTTCTTGATTGTATTTTATTATTTTCAACAAAACACATTTCGTTGATTTGAATTATGTGAGTTTTTTTAAAAACCATACAATAATATGTTTATAATAATAGGAATATATGAATCTCATCTATTGTTTCAGGATGAGGCTGATACTCTATATGGTTTTTCATTATACAGTCAACATATATTTCATTATTGGTTATAATTTTCCCGATGAGTGAATGTTTTTGTGACCAGAATTAAATTTATCAAAAATTTTCAATTATATTCTCCTTCACTTGAGTTCCTAATATAACCCATGGATGATCATCAAGCCTGTCATTACTTCTAGATTATATAATAGTTTCATCAACAAATAATATCTTTAATTTATCAAATTAGTCTTTAAAGACTATATTTATATTATTTATAAATATAAAATAAGTATTACTAAATTCGAGGGGCATAAAAACTCATAATATCCATATCATTATTGGAAGTGACTATTTGGAATATCTACCCCTATTTGAAGAAAATCATTGAGAAACATTGAGTCACATGATGAAGGTGAAATAAATAATCATTCATTGTGAGAGGGTTCTTGTTAATCTTTGTGATTACATTACATTGAATAGGATCAATACATATTAGATTTTATCCATACTTCTTAATCACAAAGAAAATAGGTGCTAAAAATGAGAAACACTTTTTTAGATGAATGCCTTGTCCAAATAAACATGAATTTGTTTCATTAATTAATATAACTCCATATTTATAGTTATATACGTGTTATTTGTTATATCCATAAAACAAATAATGTTTCCAATTTATAGATATAACTCACCTACTAGGGGATTTCCAATTAAATATTCATGACATACATAAATATTTTCAGAAAATATGTTGAAATTCTCTATCTTTACACTTTCATTTCTATCTATATCTTCACATAACATACCTATAATGAAGGATATGGGATGTTCATCTAGAAAAATATTATGTTGGGATATATATGCTATGGAAATAACTATTTGTTTTCTATTTAAGACTACTAAAATTTACTTTATTAATTTATTCATTATATAATATTTCATTAGGAGATAGTCCAACTGAAGTATAGTTTTGAATTACACTATATGAATACCTATGTCATTTACAATTTTATTTTAATCTATAATGATAATACTAGAGTTTCTATCAAATATTTATTCTAGGATAATCCCTCTAAGGGTATTTACTGATAACTCTACTTTTGGATGTTTGGGGATTTATTCTATATTCATTTCAAACATGGGCGAACTAAAATAATATGTAGAAGAAAATCAAACGATGTAATTGATTGTTTTGAGAGAATGTAGAGTGTACCTACCACAACATTATTTGGGACCCCTACGCCACCCATAGTGATATAAAATTCTCCAACATCCTAACTTTTAGTATGATGAAAATGATAGTGGTTCACCTACATTACCATAAATTTTTTAAAATTGATTTTATAAGTTCCAAATATTTCAACTCTTGAATCATTGAACTTCTTGTTAATAATAACCCATCATCCCATTGTCATAAATTCTATGATGTTTAGGCTTCACCTCACCATGATATTTCTGAGATATATTCACATCAATTCCCTATTATAAGAAATTTATAATCTTAATAAGAAAATTCATAAATGAATCTTCCTATAATTATTTCTTGTGTTTATCTGAACTTTATTTCCCCCACTTACACAATCAAAATTATTCCAATAGTTTGCAGAAATTTCTCACTCATTTTAATTAAATATTTGTGACTAATGAATCTATGAAATTTCCAATTCAATAAGTATATAAAATCTAAATATCTCATTATTTCATTGATAGTTTTTTTTCATGATTCCTCTGTAGATGGGGTCTAATTTTATATAAGAATCTATCAACATTTCCCTTAGGATCAATAAATTTGCTAGAGGTGTATCAAGGAATTATTGTACTATTCATACCACATCATCAATGTTATTTATTTTCATTCTTATTTAGCTATAATTATTCTATCTCAATTTTCATTCACATTGATCTTGGTAAATATTTGTTGAAAATTATTCCCATTGAACTCTTCCTACCTCATACAATCTATATACCTTCGTGTATTCATTTTTTAATTGGTTTCCACCAACGATAAACTTCTCCATATATTTGGAATTCTACTAGGGATACTTACTCTTGATCCTAACAATAGATAATAGAAAATATCTTATATATAGAACTTATCCACTATTCTATAATCAATGTTTTTTTAGGTCCACAGAAAGAAGGTGGTCATTATAGAATAAAAGTATCAATGAAATGTTCATCCATTCATTGTGAATCTATTATATCAACTTGATGCTATTATTTTTTTATAACTTGTGTAATTTAATTTATTATCATAATGAAAAGATCCATACAAGCATTCATCAGAACACCATTAATGCATCTATATATTCACTTATCATTTAAAGGGTTCCACCAATTTCATGAACGTTTTCTAAAAGAATATATACTTAATGTGAAACATGTTACATTAATATATTTTTTAACTGGGAATGGATTTTAATTTCTAAAACATCATGATTAAATATATTATTAAACAAGAATAATAATCAATACATTTTCTATATAATCTTCATTATGACATAAACAAATCATGTGAATAACCAAGGAAAATATTTATAGTGTGTCAAACCAACTATTAAAAAATTCCCATTGTCATCCACTATTATTCGATAGTGTCCATATCAAAGAAGCACTTTTTGGTGTCACCGATATGTACAATTATAGCATATCCACATAAGCATGTAGTACCAATACATTGATTGATTTTTAAGAAACCAGTCACATAATACATACCAAAATACCAGGAATTATTCATATATTTAGAATATTTACAAGGATTCATATTAGTTTTTTGTAGTCCTAATTTGAAAAAATAATTAATGATCACATTGATTACACATATAGAATTCATATTTTATATTGTATTTCATTTCATTACATGGTAAAACACATGATCTTTTAATATTTATTTCTAAAATGAGGTACATAAAACATCAATACATAAATCATTATTCTATATACACAATGTAGATAAATTCAGTGGTTCAATTTAAGTTACATTTTCTATATCTCATATCGCAAGGATATAATTCAAAAAAATGGGTGAGCATGAATCCTTGTAATAGAATAAGAATGAGATACATAAAAATGTGATCTTGAAAAAAAACAAGAACATGGGACATAAAAATAATGCATGAAAAATAGTCATATTATAAAAATAAGAACATGAATCAAAACATGTAAACATGGATATAATATTTAAATGAAACATTCATAATAATAGAATCAATGTTTATCACCATTTTGTAAAAAAAAGAAATTACCAAAGTTATTCTTCAATGTTTTCTAAGACATTCAATATATGAAAATTAAATTGCATACCAAATAAATTATAGTGCTAATAATGTACATAGATCATATGTATTAATTTAAGGTGATCCACAATGATAATAATAAATCATTACATTTATAAACCACAGATAATAAAGAATGGGTTTCTCATTCAAACCACTCAATACAGATCTTTTTAAATACATGATGATTACATCATTTTAATATATAAAATTAATGTGGGTTTATTAGGTTAAATTCCTGAATCAAAAATGTATTTTAAATTATAATTTCAATACCGTTTAAAAATAGTTTTCGGTATTCAAATAAAATTGAAAATATAATTTTCTCTATAGAACATAAAAATTAGAGAAGTAAATTTGGAAGCATGACATGTATGAATGATATATATTTAAAATTGTAAAATTAGATGTTAAAAAGGTAGCCGAATATAAATATAATATTATTACCGAAATGTGAAAAATGAATTTGGATAAAATATATTTTTTCTAAAAATTCAAGACATTAAATGAGAAACGTTTACTTCAATGGAAACGAGATGTTGATAATTCCTTTTACATTAATAGTTCATCTTAATATAATATGATGGAACCATGGGGGATTTATAATTTATAGGGGACTCCATGCATGGATAAATAAATACTGCATAATATATTATGAATTGAAAATTAATTTGAAAGGTTAAGTTGGTGGGTCTTTATAGAAAATGTTGTAGAATTAGTTTAGAATTTTAAAATATATGTCATGGTTGACTAGGTTGTGGATAACAAAAAACAACTAAAAAAACATGGTTTTTATCATGATGTTAGTAATTTGTGTCACATTTTATGATATTTTAATCTAGGATAACAAAAAATTATTTTTTAATAATTCTTTTGACAAGATATATTAAATATTTTACAATGTAATATTTAAAAAATCCATCTTATACATTGGAAGTCATTTAATATTTACAAATCTAATTAAAATATATTAAAATATATAATATTAATAAAATGTCATATTTTAGGTCATGGATTGTGATTAATAAATTTTTACATCATTATTACCTAAATATGAAGTCATAAAATATATAGAATTTTCAAAATTGTATTTTTAACTATTAATAAAAAAATTAAGTATTTTATTATATTATTATAAATTCATGATAACCTAATTATGACTAAATTATTTCAAAGATCATGTTTATTTTTCTAAAATAGTTCTCTTAATATTAAAGTTTTACTTAATAAATATAAAAAACATTTTTTTAATTATCATTTTTACACACTTTGAAAATTTTGATGATTAGTTTCCTACCCCATTACAAAATTATTTCATCATTTATATTTTTGTGATAGTGTTTAAAGATAATATATTATTATATACAATATTATTTAGAATTATTTTAAATTTTAAAATTTTTATATTTTCTGGAAAAATAAAATTATGATACATTTTCATTCAAAAATCAATTTCTAAAATTAAAATACATTAGAAAAATATTTTATAATGAAAAATTATTCTTAAAATGGGATTTTTCAAATAAAAATATTATTTAAACAAATTAAATTACACTTTATGAAACAATGTTCTAAATTGGTATCCCATTTTTAATTATGAAAATACCCTATATGTTAGGTGTGTGATGGTCGTAGCTTTACTGGGTGGACCAGATAACATCGATCGAGCTGTAATTTCCACAATCATTAACATATCCTATAGAAGACATATTTGGATAATTACATTTTAAATCATATATTTGGATTTTTCTGGTGTGCAACCTAGTGATGAAACCTCCCTTCAAGGTTCAGACAACTGAGTTTCAAATGTTATGACTATATGGGTTAAGAAAATCAATTATCTTTTTTTTGTGAATTATAATTTATCATTACTACATGTAAAATTAATTTATAATGGTTAAATTTTAAATCAGTAGTATAGTTTTCAATAGTCAAATAATGGTTGAATACCAACTATCACATATAAATTTATACCGAATCAATAAAACATCAACATATCACTCAAAATTAACTATAATATTTTTAAGGTTATATTTTAATTTATTTTTATAATTAATGGTTTATTTTCATATTGTTTAGTTTCTATAGATCATTCTATGGGGTTGAGCATTCATGAATACTATGCTAATCCAAACCTTCCAATTTTAGTTATTCTCTTTAATATTTTTTGTTTAGTATTAATGTTTATTATTTAATTTGGGATTATTGGTGACTAATGTAATGACAATTATTTATGAGATAATTTTATTATTTCTCATTATTTTCTTCTTTTTTATTATTATATAATATGAAAAAAAATTATTTATTCAAGAATCAAATATCACATTAAATGTCTCGGTAAACACATGATAATTTTTACATGATGATTTCCAAAATGAAATTAATTTATGCAGAAAAAATTTATAATAAATTCATACACTATTTTCAAAATAAATTTGAAATTGTACAAGAAAATAAATTTTGAAAAGTACATTATTATTTTTGAGATTTGAATTCATATTATCTCATTCATAGTAATCAAATATGATAAATGTAAAAAATATCATTTAATATTTAATATATAAATATCATTAAAATCATTAAATAAATGTTATTTATTTAATTTAATGAGATATATCATGCTGGTGAAAGAAAATATATTTTTTCCAAAAATTATTCTTTTTATTTTCAATTTTTTTTAAATTACTATAATGTAAATTAATTACAATGGAATTTTTTATATATTCATTTGTAAAATATATATCTTCATTGTTTTTTTAGTCCTATTAATTCGTCAAATTTCAAAATCTATGTGGTGACTATCATAATATATAATAAATTATTTATACTTATTCATGCTTCTATTAGTAGTTTTAATTAATATAAATGAAGATATACATTGTGTTCCATTCAACACATGTTAACCTATGTTTTTCTAGGAAATTATTCTTTAATCGATGTTTCTTGTAATAATTATTAATCATTGTGTTTATTGAAACACAAAATATTATAAATTATAAATTATATTGAAAAATATATTTCACAAAATAATTAGGTTTTACATTATACCCCCACATAAAATTGAATTACCCTATAATCAAATCATTACTTGGGTACAAAAAAATGATAATACTATACCTCATTACATTCTTAGGATCCAACATATCATACTCTAGAATTTGGTTTACCAAACATTATTTACTACATGTGTGGTAATTTTTAATTTTAGTTTCTCTAGATGATCCATATTACCAACTATTTTTTCTTTATAAAAAATATAATGATATTGTTTTACGACTTCTTGGTTTAGTACATGTGAAGGCTTAAGTGTGCACATACTTAAGAGAGGATCGTGGAAAAGAGCATGATTAAGTCAAAATTATTGTCGATGTTCCAAATGATATACAACATTCTCAATAT
This sequence comes from Viscum album, assembly GCA_963277665.1. Taxonomy (NCBI): domain Eukaryota; kingdom Viridiplantae; phylum Streptophyta; class Magnoliopsida; order Santalales; family Viscaceae; genus Viscum; species Viscum album. Next base: position 1,655,491,123 of record OY728126.1, on the reverse strand, counting down.
GTTCAATAATTTTAATGGGACTGATTTACCAAGCTATTAATTATCCTTTCTTTCTAAATCTCATTACCTCTTCTATAGAGTGAATTTAAGAAACACTCTTTCCTTAGCGTCAAATTTTAGAACTAGTTGATGATTGTTTTCATAAAATTTCTATCAATAATTTGATGTCATTTTGTGTTTTTGATTTTATCATACGTTAAATTCCATATAATCATCCTTATTTTTTCCAAATCAGATTTTTCATGATGAATTATTATTTTATTTTAGATATTTGTACATCATTCTAGAAAGGGATTTATAAGGATCTATATGAATACTCGATTGAAAAATATTATTGTTAGAGAAGTAAATTTTAGGATGTTTTTAATATATTACCAATATTAAATTCAACTAAAAGGATTATAAAATATCTTCTAGGGATTTAATTTTTATCCTAGAATGTTCAAACATATATATATATGATATAATGGGTAAAAAAACATTCTAAAAAATATTATTGGAGAATTCAGGTATAACGACCCATACTTTACATACATTGTTAATACTTCAAAATTGAAGCATACTTATTAAAACATATAACAAAACCACAAAAGGACCGTATAGGTATAGTGTCTCTAGAAACTGGGAAACATAAACAACTGATTCATAAAGCATCAACTTTGCCTCCCACTTATTTCATCATATCTAGAGTCCCTTTTTGGCATATCCTACTTAATAACCTTCTTCCTGACCTGGGGAAAGAAAACATACAAAAGGGTGAGCTCAAATTCTCAGTAAGGGTAAACAAAATAAATATCAATCACATCATATACACAAGCACATAACTTTTGGAAATCATATCCTACAAAAGAGATCATAATTTCATAACATGGGATAAATCATGGCAGTGAAATTTAATCCCAATAATCATAACTTAAAACATGAAACATTGTGTCATACACACATAATCATATAGAATCATTTATTTTTAGTCAAGACTCATTTCCAAGACTATATTAGTGGACAAAGTCCCTTTCTGAACCAAGTCACCCTCGTTTCAGTCCTGTTTCACTGAACCGGTATAACCTACCGTTCCGGCCATGTCTATCTCATGAGATATAAAATCGTAACCCAATGCATTGGAGGGAGGTATAGGTTCCAACCATGTCATAATGATACCATTCTTATGTGTTCCACAAAATCATAAATCATACATCATTGCATAACCCATGTAATAAAAATGGGAATCTTAAACATCATGACATCATAAAACAATTCATATAAGATAACGGAATTCATAAAAATAATTCCATCACAACGTAATCAAATCAATGTAATAATAGGGATAAAAATAGAACCATTTATTTTCTTAGATGGAAAATAATTTTGATAAAACACTTGAACTCCATTCTTGATGAAAATATCCTTTCTTCATCAAATTTTTTTTCCTTTCTTAACATGTCATTCAACTTTAAACTAAAAGAAGTTGATTAAAAATAAACTTGAAAACTTGTAATGGAAGCTTTTGGGAAATAATGTTTTAAAAATCCATTCATGTCATATAAGTTAAAAAAACATTCTTCGTACTTTTGTCGGAAAAGTCAAAAAGTACCTCGTACAAAAAAACGACAAAAGATTCCTTTCATATCTTTTACTAAAAACTCACCGAAGAGTAAAATTGGATTTAAAAAATTGTAGGTGGATGGAAATAATAATACATATTCAGGAAACATGGATGTGGATGATAAAATACACCACAGTAAATACTAAATTATGAACAATCTCAGATAAAAATGAGATTGTGATATTTCCCTTACCTTAGGTCCGACTTGCTTTGTAAGTGTCCGAACCTCCTGTATAATGATTTAAATAATTTTATTGACTTATTCCAGAATCATAATTATTTTTATGATATCATATATGGTCATATTCTTAGCTTCATAGTAGTAATATTTCATTGCTACTTGTTATTCGGGTGTTTATAATGTTTTCTTCTTATGCGTGTCTTGTTGAATAAATGCTTATTCTTATCTTTAGGTTATAGATACCTCATTTCCAGAATGTTATTAGTGTAATATATATCATATTCATTCATTCAATTAAATTATATAATCATTATGAAAGGAATATCTTGTAGAACGAGTCGCATCACATCGTGGAGATGGTATTCCGTACGTACGCACGAGTGATGATATCGTTCCTATGATCGTGGAATTGTATTGGAGTATATGTATACTATTTCAGAATTAATATCAATTTATAATAGTCATATATAGTCATTATTTACACCATTATACCCATCCATGTAAGGTAGTGGTGGAAAATAGATTACACCACGGCGTGAAGACGGTATTCCGTACGTACGCACGCACGGTGATTTCTTTTTCCGTAGGATGTATAGATTGTGAAATAGGGTTGTTTCATACTTATAATAACATATCAGTATATGAGTGATACTGATTTTATTACTTCATAATGATACAACTAAAGAAGAAGAAGTAGAAGAAGAAATACAGATGAAAGAATCGGTAACGGACATTACCTCTTCTTTGAAGTGCTTCTTTGAGACCATCTTTTAGGGCACTAAAATTGGTCTTTGAAGAAGACCAGGACAACTAGGATGTCTCTAGGGAAGTGGATAGGATAAAGTGTCAGGGGTTGTCCGAGCTTGAAGGCTCAAATTGGTGTGAGGAAGAGAGGGAGGAGGTGTCCTTTTATAAGGGAGGAGAGGGGCACCTTTGGAATAACTAAAACTATTATTTTATTATAAAGTCATGTTCTGTTTTAAATAGCTCCAAATTGATATATTTAAAATATAAGGTAGGGATGGGTCGAAATAATCTCATCCAATAAAATTTAGACAAGTTTTGGTTCCTATTTTAACCTTATCATTTAGATTTAACATTAAGTTAAATAATTTTACTTTTACCATGTCTTCTTGTGTTCTTATACTATAAGGTTAATAAACTTACTATAAGCAGCCAAACGAACCCCAAGATGTTTATTATTAATATATCTAACCTTATCTAAGTCATTTGGCCGAACCTTAGATTTTTAGGAATAAAATAACAATTACCAATATAATATTTGTTTTAAAATCTATTTTATGACAATTTTGACACTATTTAGTAATTGATTTTTGTGAAAATCATAACAGAATTATTAGTTCAAACAAAATTAATTAATTCAATACTAACATGTCATATTAACCTATAAAATTAATGGTATTCATAAAAAGTCTCAAATTACATTTATTTTGATGCTTATAACATCAATTATGTCAAAATTTCATTAATAAGATAATTACTACATCATCATTGTGTCATAAATAAATTAAAATATTTAATGTCTAAAAATTACAAATAAAATACCATTATGTCGGAAATCGTTTTAGCTTTCTAATGAATATTTATAGTCAAATTTATCTTCTGTATAACCCCATATTAAAATTTATTTACTTATTAAACATTGATTTTATCTATTTTAACCCTTCATTAAATTAATTAATAATAAATGTCATAATCTAATCCAAGTTGGCCTAAATGGTAATATTTTATTCCTAAGTTTGTTTTTGGTCGAATTACACTTATCCAATAGAATTAGGACATGTGTTAGGGTAATTATAATATCATATTTACCCTTAATTACCCTATTTACTTTTTACCGTGGTAAAAAAAAGTAAAAAAATACTATTCACCAAAAAAATTATTTTCATCTCATTGAACCAAATTTTACTTACTGACATCAACCGTGTCTCTCGGATTTTGGAAATTCCACTCACAGAAGCGGTAAAATTAAGTTATATGGAAAATTCTGTTTTTAACTACCACTTAGTGGTTTCACTATTCATCAAAAATTGAATGTTTTCAAAAAAATACCAAAATTTCACCCTAGTCTAATTTCGATATTACAAATCCAAAAATGAAGTCCATTTTGAAAAATAAACTTTCAAAAACTGGTTATTAATATTCATAAATGCTAGTTTTAATAATATTTTAATAGCATATTGTTGTTTAGTGAAACTCGGTATTGCGTACGACGCAATCTATCGAGGAAGGTCGTGATTTCGTGTAAAGCAAGACAAGCAAGTGTTGTGTAGGAAATGATTCCTTTGATGATTTATATAACATAAAAGTCTCGGGTGTTACATTCTACCCCCCTTAAAATGAATTTCACCCTCGAAATTCGTCACTTTGTAACAAATAGATGAGGACACCTCTCCCTCCTCATATCCTCAAGCTCCTATGTAGCTTCTTCGAATTGGTGGTTCCTCTATAAAACATTCCCCAATCAAGTGGTCTTGTTTCGTAGGACTTTTTCTCTACGACTTAGAATATCTATCGGTTGTTCTTCATAAGAAAGATCTTGCTCCAGCGGTACAACTTCTGAGCTTAGTACATGTGAAAGATCAGGTATGTACATTCTCAGGAGAGATACATGGAACACATCGTGAACTTGAGAGAGATTCGGTGGAAGATCCAATCGGTAAGATACCTTCCCAACACGATCCAGTATTTCGAAAGGACCGATATATCTAGGGCTCAACTTCCCCTTCTTTCCAAATCTCATAACACTCTTCCAGGGAGATATTCGTAAGAACACTTTATCACCCACTTCAAACTCTAGGTCATTTCTTCGGTTGTCGGCATAACTTTTCTATCGACACTGAGCTACTCTTATGTGTTGTTGAATAGATCTGACCTTTTCTGCCATTTCATCAACGAGATCAGGTCCTAATAGCTTTCTTTCCCCAACATCATCCCAGCAAGTTGGAGTCCTGCATTTCTTTCCATAGAGAGCTTCATAAGGAGCCATCTGAATACTGGAGTGAATGTTATTACTATAAGAAAATTCCACCAAAGGTAGGTGTTGATCCCAACCTCCTTTGAATTCCATAGAGCAATCTCTCAACATATCTTCTAGGGTTTGAATTGTTCTCTTAGACTGACCGTCTGTATGAGGATGATAAGCAGTGCTGAAACTTTACTCTGTATCCAGAGTATGCTGAAGACTTCTCCAGAACTTCGAGGTAAATCTCTGATCCCGATCAGATATAATAGAAAGTGGTACTCCATGCAATCTTACCACTTCCTTTACATATATCCTAGCAAGCTGATCTAGAGAGAAATCATCTCTAATAGAAATGAAGTGTGCAGACTTTGTAAGACGATCAACTATGACCCAGATAACATTATTGCCTTTGGATGTTTTAGGAAGTCCTGTGACAAAGTCCATAATGATGTTTTCCCACTTCCATTCGGGTATGGGTAATGGTTGTAACATCCCCTTAGACTTCTGTCTCTCAACATAAATTTATTGACAAACCAAGCATCGAGAGACATATTCAGCAACATCTCTTTTCATGCCATCCCACCAGAAATACTCTTTCAGGTCCCTAAACACTTTCATGCATCCATGATGAATAGAGAATGAAGAACTATGAGCCTCATCCAGCAGCTCTTTCATTAATTCGGGGATGGGAGGAACACAAACCCGATTCCTGAACATTATTATCCCATCACAATCATGGTTGAACTCAGGAACATTTCTCACCTTCTTTTGTAGCTCGACATCTTCTTTCTATGCCTCTTTAATCTTAACATGTATATACGGTTGAACATTCATTTGAGAAAGATAAGATTTTTCCCCTTCCATTATAATTCCAAGATCCATCCTTTGTAAATCCATAAATATTGGATCTTTTTTGATCCTCATAATGGATAAACTAGCATGGTCTTGTCGACTTAATGCATTTTCCACCTTGATTGCTTTCCAAGGGTGGTAATGGATTCAGCAGTCGTAATCCTTAATAAGCTCTAACCATCTTCTTTGACCCATATTCAGCTCCTTTTGTGTGAAAATATACTTTAAAATTTTATGATCAGAATAAATATCACACCTTTCACCATAAAGGTAATGCCTCCAAATCATTAATGCAATGATTACCGTAGCTAACTCCAAATCATGTGTTGGGTAATTTTGCTCATGGATTTTCAACTGTCGTGAGGGATAAGCTATCACCATATCATTTTGCACAAGAACACACCCTAATCCCTTCTTGGATGCATCACTATAGATCACAAACCTTTCTCCAATACAAGGCAGTGTGAGTACAGGTGCACTGGATAACCTTCTTTTAAACTCCTTAAAATTCTCTTCACATTCTTCCGTCCATACAAACTTAACTCCTTTCCGAGTCAACTTAGTGAGTGGATTAGATAATCGTGAAAAATCTTTCACAAAACATCGATAATATCCAGCCAAACCCAGAAAGCGTCAGATCTCAGTTACTGTTGTTGGTCTCGACCATCTTTCGATAACCTCTATTTTTGCTGCATCCACAGATATCCCCTCTTTTGAGATTATGTGACCCAAAAATGCATCTTTTTGAAGCCAAAATTCCCACTTGGTAAATTTGGCATAAATATTCTCCTTTCTCAGGGTCCTCAATATAATTCTCAAGTGATCTTCATGTTCTTCCTTGATCTTTGAATAGACAAGAATATCGTCTATAAAGACTACCACAAATTGATCAAGATAGTCTCTAAAGACTCTATTCATTAGATCCATGAAGATATCAGGGGCATTAGTAAGACAAAATGGCATCACTATAAATTCATAGTGTCCATACCTTGTACGGAATGCTGTCTCTGGTATATCCTCCCTTTTGACCCTTAATTGATGATACCCTGAACAAAGATCAATCTTGGAAAAGTATTGAGCTTCGCGTAGTTGGTCAAATAAGTCATCAATGTGCGGGAGAGGATATTTGTTCTTGATAGTGATCTTGTTAAGTTCTCGATAATCAATTCAGAGTCTTGTTGATCCATCATTATTCTTAACAAATAGAACAGGTGCTCCCCATGGTGACGCACTAGGGCGTATGAATCCCTTATAAAGATTCTCTTGGAGTTGCTTCTTCAATTCCTACAACTCAATTGGGGACATTCTATAAGGTGTCTTTGAAATAGGCAAAGCACCCGATACGAGTTCTATTGAAAACTCAACTTCACGATTTGGTGGAAGACCCGGTAATTCTTCCGGAAAGACATCATCAAACTCCCGTACGATGGGAATATTCTTAATCGTGAGTTTCTCACCAACCATTTGAGATAAATAACATTCATTTAGTGGAACCAATACCCATAAAATAGATGAAATTTCCACTGGAAGGTTACGTTCATCCGTGCATTGATAGACGATCATAGATTGATCTGGAATATGAAATGTGACTTCCCTTCATTGGAAATTGATATGAGCTCCATTAAAAGAAAGCCAATCCATGCCAAGAATCATATCAAATTCCACTATAGGAAGGATCACAATATTTACAGGAAGCACTTTCCCACAAACTTCGATCGGAGAAGAATTATAAACTTTTTATGCGACTGTTGTTCCATTAGGTGTTGTAACAGCTAACTCAACATCTAATTGTTGAGGTAATACGGTGATACCCATAGAAAATTATTTAGAAATAAAAGAGTGGGTGTATCCAGAATCAAATAAAACATTTTCTACTTTAGAGTGGATGGTAAGTGTACCTTTCACCACATCATTATCGTACTCCACATCGCTGATAGAAATTGCATGTGACATTCCTTTGTCTTTAGCCTTTTGAGTTTGTTGACATCGATCATCATCATCAACCCTTGGATTAGGGAATTTATTGGCATATGCCCCATCTCCTTGCACTTGAAACATTGAAGTGTAGTAGGTTCATTCTGTGTATCCCTTCCTTTGTTTGCATCATTAGACATCTTCTTCCCATCATCGCGGCATTCAAATGCTCGATGACCTTCGTTTCCACATTTGAAACATTTACTTGTCTCTTTAAGACAACTCCCCCCATGTTTCTTTCCACACTTTGAGCATAAGGGATATCTCATCTTCTTTTCAGTGTGCTCTTTAGATTTTCCTTTGAATTCCATTTTCCTCTTCTTATCAAACCCATATGATTGATGGGTTACTCCAATCTCCATCTCAACTTTGAGAGCACAACGAACTATTTCCTCGTAGCTATTGAAGTCCCTTATGGATAATGCCCTTCGAAGACTTGGTTTTAAGCCACTAAAGAATCGATCGATCATACTATCAGGTTGGATAATAATACCAGAATCGTACCTTGAAAGTCTTGTAAAATTTGCTTCATAGGTACCAACGGATTCATCATCCTTTTGCTTTAGTTCAAGAAACTCTTTATCCATCTTGTTTCGGTGAATACGAGGGAAATAATTATTGAAAAATAAGTTCTTGAACTCGTCCCATTCCATGGACTCAATTTCATCCCTTTGCCTCGAATTCATAATAAGATTCCACCATTGATCAACATCTCCTTCCAAACGATACACTACTAAGATGACTTTATCATGATAACAACATTGAAGAAATGAAAATATCTTTTTAGTAGTACAAATCCATTGTTCAGCAACTATTGGATCATTAGTCCCGCTGAATGAAGGTGGATGCTGCCTCATGAAGGATTCAACAGAATGTTGCTCCTTCCTTTGCTCGTTTGGAAGTCCGGCATGATTCATAGATTGAGAAATATGTGTGAGCATGGCTACAAGATTTTGAATTCCAGCTCCCATAACGTTTGGTTGCTCAGGGGGACAATCATTTCATTGCCCGTCATATTCCGCATTAACACGGTTCCTTCGGGTTCCAGCCATTGACTAAAACCAAGAAGAATAGTGTGAGCAACACTAATTATAATGGGAAAACCACATAATCAAGAATAAAATTTCCCACTTAAGGTCTTATCCTAGGTTATTCATGGCCATTTCTAAAACACTAATATTGTGTTCTATGCTTGGACTTATCCTTAGGGTTCTTCCTAAGGCTTTCACATCCTAGTTTCCAAAGGTTGACTATACCTTTCCTCTGATACCAACTATAACGACCATACATTACATACACTGTTAATACATCAAAATTGATGCATACTTATTACAACATATAAAAAAACCACGAAAGGACCGTATATGTATACTATCTTTAGAAACTGGGAAACATAAACAACTGGTTCATAAAGCATCAACTTTGCCTCCCACTTATTTCATCATATATAGAGTCCCTTTTTGGCATATCCTACTTAATAACCTTCTTCCGGACCTGGGGAAAGAAAACATACAAAAGGGTGAACTCAAATTCTCAGTAAGGGTAAACAAAAGAAATATCAATCACATAGTATACACAAGAACATAACTTTTGGAAATCATATCCTACAAAAGAGATCAGAATTTCATAACATGGGATAAATCATGGCAGTGAAATGTAATCACAATAATCATAACTTAAAACATGAAACATGGTGGCATACACACATAATCATATAGAATCATTTCTTGTTAGTCAAGACTCATTGACAAGACTATCTTAGTGGACAAAGTCCCTTTCTAAACCGAGTCACCCTCGTTTCAGTCCGGTTTCACTGAACCGGTATAACCTACCGTTCCAGCCATGTCTATATCATGAGATATAAAATATTTACCCAATCCATTGGAGGGAGATATAGGTCCCACCCATCTCATAATGATACCATTCTTATGTGTGCCACAAAATCAGAAATCATACATCATCGCATAACCTATGTAATAAAAATGGGAATCTTAAACATCATGAAATCATAAAACAATTCATATAAGATAAAGGAATTCATAAAAATAATTCCATCACAACATAATCAAATCAATGTAATAATAGGGATAAAAACAGAACCATTTGTTATCTTAGATGGAAAATAATTTTGATAAAACACTTGAACTCCATTCTTGAAGAAAAAATACTTTCTTCTTCAAAAACATTTTTCCTTTCTTAACATGTCATACAACATTAAAATAAAAGAAGTTGATTAAAAATAAACTTGAAAACTTGTAATGGAAGCTTCTTGGAAATAATGTTTTAAAAATCCATTCATGACGTATAAGTTAAAAAAAACATTCTTCGTACTTTTTTTCGGAAAAGTCAAAAAGTAACTTGTACGAAAAAACGACAAAAGATTACTTTCATATATTTTACTAAAAACTCACCGAAGGGTAAAATTTGATTTAAACAATTGTAGGTGGATGGAAATAATATTACATATTCAGGAAACATGGATGTGGATGACAAAATACACCCCAGTAACTACTAAAGTATAAACAATCTCGGATAAAAATGAGATTGTGATATTTCCATTACCTTAGGTCTGACTTGCATTGTAAGTGTCCGAACCTCCTGTATAATGATTTAAATAATGTTATTGACTTATTCCAGAATCATACTTATTTTTATTATATCATATATGGTCATATTCTTAGCTTCTTAGTAGTAATATTTCATTGCTACTTGTTAATCTGGTGTTTATAACTTTTTGTTCTTATGCGTGTCTTGTCCAATAAATTCTTATTCTTCTCTTTAGGTTATAGATAATACATTTACTGAATGGTATTAGTGTAATATATATCATATTCATTCATTCAATTAATTTATTTAATCATTATGAAATGATGATCATGTAGAACGAGTCACATCACATCGTGGAGACAGTATTCCGTACGTACGCACGAGTGATGATATCGTTTCTATGATCGTGGAATTGTATTGGAGTACATGTATACTATTTCAGAATCAATATAACTTTATAATAGTCATATATAGTCATTATTTACAACATTATACCCATCCATGTAAGGTGGTGGTTTAAAATAGATTACACCACGGCGTGGAGACGGTATTCCGTACGTACGCACGCACGGTGATTTTTTTTTCCGTAGGATGGATAGATGGTGAAATAGGGTTGTTTCATACTTATAATAACACATCAGTATATGAGTGATACTGATGTTATTACTTCATAATGAGACAACTAATGAAGAAGATGTGGAAGAAGAAATAAAGATGAAATAATCGGTAACGGACATTACCTCTTCTTTGAAGTGCTTCTTTGAGACCTTCTTTTAGGGCACTAAAATTTGTCTTTGAAGAAGACCAAGACCTCTAGGATGTCTCTAGGGAAGTTCAGAGGATAAATTGGCAGGGTTTGGTCGAGCTTGATGGATTAATGTGGTGTGAGGAAGAGAGGGAGGAGGTTCTCTTTTATAATGGAGGAGAGAGGCACCTTTGGAATAACTAAAACTATTATTTTATTATAAAGTCAAGATCGGATTTAAATAGCTCCAAATTGATATATTTCGAAGATACGGTTTGGATCGGTCGAAATCGTCTCATCCAATAAAATTTAGACAAGTTTAGGTTCCTATTTTAACCTTATCATTTTGATTTAACATTAAGTTATATAATATTACTTTTACGATGTCTTCTTGTGTTCTTATACTATAAGGTTAATAAACTTACTATAAGCAGCCAAACGAACCCCATATTGTTTATTATTAATATATATAACCTTATATAAGTAATTTGGCTGAACATTAGATTTTTAGGAATAAAATAACAATTACCAATATAATATTTGTTTTAAAAACTATTTTATGTCAATTTTTACACTATTTAGTAATTGATTTTTGTGAAAATGATAACAGAATTATTTGTTCTAAAAAAGTTATTTAAATCAATAATAACATGTCATATTGACCTATAAAATTAGTGGTATTCATAAAAAGTCTCAAATTACATTTATTTTGGTGTTTATAACATCAATTATGTCAATATTTCATTAATAAGATAATTACTGCATCATCATTGTGTCATAAATATATTAAATTATATAATGTCTAAAAATTACAAATAAAATACCATTATATAGTAAATATTTTTAGATTTCTAATAAATATTTATAGTCTAATTTATCTTATGTATAACCCCATATTAAAATTTATTTACTTATTAAACTTTGATTTTAACTATTTTAACCCTTCTTTAAATAAATTAATAATAAATGTCCTAATCTAATCCATGTGGGCCTAAATGGTCATAATTTATTCCTAAGTTTGTTTTTGGTTGAATTAAACTTATCCAATAGAATTAGGACATGTGTTAGGGTAATAATAATTTCATCTTTACCCTTAATTACCCTATTTACTTTTTACCGTGGTAAAAAAAAGTAAAAAGTAAATATTCACAAAAAAATTATTTTCATCTCATTGAACCACATTTTACTTACTGACATCAACCGTGTCTCTCAGATTTTATAAAGTCCACTCACAGAAGCGGTAAAATTATGTTTTATGAAAAATTCAGTTTTTTTAACTACCACTTAGTGGTTTCACTATTCATCAAAAATTGAAAGTTTTCAGAAAAATACAAATATTTCACCCTAGGATATTTTCGTTATTCCAAATCCAAAAATGAAGTCCATTTTAAAAAATAAACTTTCAAAAAGTGGTTATTACTATTTATAATGGCTAGTTTTAATAATATTTTAATAGCATATCGTTGTTTAGTGAAACTCGGTATTGCGTACGATGCAAGCTATCGAGGAAGGTTGCGATTTCGTGTAAAGCAAGCCAAGCAAGTGTTGTGTAGAAAAAGATTCCTTTGATGATTTATATAACATAAAATTCTCGGGTGTTACATCTGGAAGACATTGAGATAACATTTTGATGGAGATGAGATTAATTTGAATATAGTTCACCAAGAACCCTTACAATATTCATAAAATATACTCTATAATGGGGATATATCTAAATATATTATCTAACTGAAATAGATTTCTAATCATCGTAACATGTTCAATTACAACCCATAATATCGCCTTCATAAAATATATGATAAACTATAACGTTTAATAGTACCCTTAAATATATTTCCAGAATTTGTTAATTCGACCTTCCATAAATATTTTTTTGAGAAAACATATAAATAAAATATTGTTTCTCTATATATGTGTATTTAAACATACTTAATATCGAATAAATCACATCATTTTAAACCTTAAATCTGGGGTCATTGAAATTGAAAATAAATTCAACTATAAAGTCATAAAACCATGATGTTATCAATAACTATTATGTTAATAAAACAAGAAGACACATAAGATCCCCTAATTAACATAATCATTCGATGTTTCCTATTTCATAAAAATCAAATACGAAGAAAAATTGATTCCATAGAATGATTCATGAATCTATATATATATATTTATATAAAATTGGATCCATTCCTATTATAAGTTTTAATTTTATATTCATTTCTAGGGCCTATGGAAAAAACATTAGTTTAGATCATTTACATGGGTAATTCCAATCTTCACCACATATATGACTTCAATATCCTTACCAATTATTCACTCTTGGAAATTATTTTTCACATAGATAACATCTCCACCTCCATTGGATGCATTATTTTTGTTTTTTCCACACCCTCATGACATGTATGATGAAAAATATTTTTTTTCTATTTGTTTATTACCTTATAGAATTTCAAAAAAATAATTATTCTTTTTATTTGAATCTTTAGGGATCTCAATGATGTAATCATTATAACTCATATATCATGATTTATTATCATCAAAAATATTAATATTTATCACTATACTTGTCACCCAATTTGGTTTCTTATAGACTTCAAATTATATATCGTATTCAAAATTAACATGATTCCATCTAGATATAAGCATTGAAACAGAACAAAAATCGTATTTGAAAACATAATAATCATAGTGGTACGAAACATATTTATGAAAAATAAATTATAGGATGTTGAAGTAATGATACATTCAATGAATATTTATCATTATCCAAGGTCATTAATTGTAAATATTCATATGCATAATGACAGTTCATATAGATTTTTTATCTTTCAAATCATAGTCATCATGAGAATAAAACCATGTGGGAAGAAGGTTCCCTTTTCATACACCATGTGAAAATAGATTCAAGTTCAATAGACACTTTTAGAGTTATATAACACTAGCTACTCATTTCTAGATGGACATGAAATTTCATAATGTAGATAGTTATTTAATTATAGGTTAATCACTCACTCTATCCTTTACAAAAATTCAGTTAAATATTCATACAAATTGTCCCATCATTGTACTTATCATTAGAGACATCCAAAGACAAATCCTTATATATATTAAATGTAGTGTCAGTATTTTTTTCATCCCAATATCAAAAATATAACTAAAACGTATTATGATACCAAATTCAATGACATGATATTATCCAAAATTACTATATAATTATATAATAAAAACATTAAATGAAAAAAATACAGGTTTAAGTGTAATATTTTATAGTGTATTTGGGGACTAGGTGTACAAATTTCTAATTTGGGGAATGATCTGAAACATATACCAAAAACACCTATCACTATAATAATAATAAAAAACACCCTAATTAAATCTTATCATAATATATTGTGAAAATGAAACTTTAGAATTTGTGATCTCATAATCTTATTAAGGGTAAATAAGGGAGATGTGTAAGAAAAACACGAGAATATGTTTATTATAAAAATATAATAAGATATGTAAGCCAAAACCTATCTATAAAAGATAATAAAAATAGTAATGGAATAAATATTATTATTTACTATGATATAAAACATTGGGGAATCAACGAACATGAGTCCAGAGAGTATAAAATTTTCATATGACATAGTATTGTGGATTATACATAGTCATAGAAACTAATTTCTGAGGGATTCCAACCACGACTTTCAAAACAATGTTGTATTGGATATCCACCAGTTTTCGTACTTCGTGGATGGAGTAATATCTAGTGTACCCTATTTTGGCCTTCAAATAACCTCTCATGTACCCACTTTTAGGATAAAGATAACCTCCTAAGTACAAACATTTAGGCTTGGGATCAAATATCATGAACCATTTGATCTCATGTAAAATTAATCACAACCCAATGTACTAGAAGATGATATTGGTCCCCCACATCATATGATGACAATAATACATATTTTTTCACCAAGATTGTTAAACATTGATCATATGAAAACACATGAAATGGAATTCGTGTCATAATTATTTCCTCATTTTGATAAACATAATACATTGTAAATTTAGATGGTTTCATATAATTTTATCATTCTATAATCCATATAAGAGAAATAGGAATCATAAAAATCTTTTCACAATAAAATAAATCATCTAGATAAATAGTATGAATCGTATCCTTGGTGTATACCCCTAGTAATGGAAATCTGAAACAAAATGATCTCATCGTAGAGTAGAAATTTATTTTCAATGAAAAATCCTTTGGAATGTTTTTTGAATAAGATATCATGTCTATGAAAAAAATTAATATAAAAATTAGTAAAATTTTTGGGATATCATTTTCAATTAAAATAATCATTAAAACTTATATGCATATGATTAAAAATTATTTAAAATAATTTAAAATTATTTTTTTTCTTTATGAAATCCACTATTTTCAAGACAGTGCTTTATAAAAATCATAATATTTTAAAATTACTGTAAAAATATATAAAAAAAATTAATGATGAAATTGATAATGGTGGTGGGAGATTTCTTTAGTTATATAACATTAAAACTAATATTACATTCCCATTTTCGTGAAAATCCTAAAAAAAATATCTAGAAAATAACATGAATATTTATTTGAAATGATTGTTAAAAAAACATTATTAAAAAGTTTCCTTAATAAATATTATTTAAAATGAAAAAAACAGTTTTTTTAAAAAAATACTTACAAAAATGGGTTTCCATGAAAATGTTTTTTTCATATCGTGATAGAAATAAATACGATTTCTTTAAAAAATGTAATTTTGAACTCCTGAGTACATAATGAGAGGAACAAAAATAGTAAAATTTTATTATCATTAAATAAAAATAGGTGGATAAAACTTATGAGATTATTTAGAGATAGATCTTATGATTTCATCATTGTAAGTGTAATCATAAAAATCCTCATAAATAATTAAATTGCAGCATAAAAAAACATACAATTGGGTCATTTAAAATACAATTCCAATGAATGAATAAAAGTAATTTAAACTTTTAATATAATTATGATAAAGAAATCCTTTTTTAACATATTAATATAGAATTATATACACCTTATAATAGATATAAGGTGAATGATATAACTTAGGACTCCAATAGTGTAATTTGGGACAAAAATCCCATATCGATTTGGTAACATTTGATCCACGATCTCCATGAAAGAGATATGTCAAAATGGATATGAAAATCAGAAAAATTTATATTGAATCATAATAAAATAAATTTATTGGTACTATATATACCACATAGATGAAAACATGGTGAATTTTCATGGGTCTCACGTATTGTAAAAGGGAGACTGAAACCCCTTAGTTTAGTTCTTAAGATCCTTAAATAACATTAAAATATTTTGTATAATAAATAATTTTTTATTATAAAAATATTAAATATATTTAAATATACATAATGTACCATATATTATTTATATATAACCTCTTTTCCCTGTTTATTAACAAATCAATGTTAAATTTTTGTTTATTGAAAAACTATGTTGTCTTTAACATATTTTTCCAGTTGTTATATTTTTATTCATCTTAATTATAAAATTTTTAAAACACCTCCATAATTTTAACCATGATATATAAATATAATTTATTCTAAATAAAAATATAAATATTTAGCTACTATAAAAATGTTAATGATATAAAAAATTAAATACACCATTCATGGTTATGATGGGTCATTCCGATAATGAACATTGTATAAATTTTCTCCATTAACTAAATTAAAAAAGATTTATTTTATTTTAAATTTTTAGTATTATTTATATTTTATATATATGAAAGATTTTTATTAAACAATCCTAGTTTCCATCCATGTATTTCTTGAATGAATCACATCATATTATGAAGTCATTGTCTGCCACACACATGAGTTACTCTATTATATTAGATATGAATGTAATGTTAGATTGAATATGGGATATAATCCTTAGATAATAATTTTAATGTCACATATATCATATACTAAAATGAAATACCTAGTTATATTTATCCATAATATCTTGTAATAGAGAAACCAATGTCACTAGTTAATGAGATAGTAGTTCTCCAAACACATAAATGTTGATTTTATAACCCATTTCATGGAAGTCAATATTGTCTTAAGCCGTGAAAATTACATAAAACTTTCATTAAATTCAATATATTTATTATATTGTATACAAATAATTGAACATGAATTAATAGTGCTAGGGGATAAATAAAATAAAATGACTTATTTTGGACATTACCTCTTATGTAGAAAGAAATATTGGTTGGTTCCAAAATCATTCACAGGTTGGATTATGACCAAAATAAGGATTATTGGTCGAAAATATGTATGCATGAAAGTTATTTTTTGGAATTTTATAATACAATGGGGTTTCAAATAGTGATAAAGAGAGGATAGTGTATTTAAATATATACAAGAGGTGTGTGATGAACATGTAATTATTGAAAATAGAATGGGTTTCCCCAAGTTTATCACATGAACCAAGGTTCCAATTTACATAATTATTGATATAATATTATATAAGATCGATATATTTCCATAAATCCACTATTGTAAACGATTTACACCATTTATTACCCTTATTTTTGTAGTTTAATCCCCTAGTAAACCAATTTTAAAATTACCCATATAACATAATATTTACAACATTGAATATTCGTTTTGGTTGAAATGAAATTTTAATATATTACAGAACATAAATTATATTTTTTACTAAAAGGTAAATAATTTTTAAAATTTCTATTTAGAAATGTGGAAAATTTTAATTTAAAATTATCCCTTTAGATGCGATGAGCAAATAAGATTTGATGGAGAAAAATTTTCATGGTTTCTTATGTTTTTTCTAAAAATTGAATATGAAAATTAATAAAACAAATTAAATTGTATTAACAGATATATTAAATTATATGTTTATTTTTTTATCCTAATTTAAAATATTATGAATGTTTCTAAACCTTCAAAATAAATGAAACATATTAATTAATATTTGTATTTTTCATTATTCATGGAAACAATTATTTTTTAGAGAATCCTAAAAAATCATAATAAGGATATTTTGAAATCATGAAATCAAAACATAACATTATTTTTCCAAATAAATTTTCTAAATGTTTTAAAACATAGTAAGAAAAATAATGCACAAAATGAAATGAAATCCATTTTTTAGTAATAATGTATTAATTGTTAAATTTTTAGTCATTTTATCATTTGATTGTCACTATCCTACATGATGGGGTCATAGATTTGACTCCCAAATATTTAATCCAAATGTATATTAGCTAGTGACTAGCACTAATTAGTTATATAACATAGATGTGAGAATTTTTTCAATTATACCTGTATGCACGAACCCACAAACACTTTTATGTAATAATATAAATATATAAAATATGGAATCAAAATTTAATGTATAAAACTATCCCAAAATAGAGTACAAAAGAAGTGATAAAATTTTAAATAGTTAAAAAATTATAAATCATGTAAAATCATCCATGCTACTCAAAACTATGGGATCACTATAAATTGAAACTCTTAAAAGGCCCATGGTCAAACTTCGATAAACACCTCGGTCGACCTAGCTCACTATGATTTTCCAACAATGAGGCCTACAATGAAATCATTGAAATACCAATATATGGAAGAATAAATAATAATTGAATGTGAAACCCCAAGAATAGTTATTTTATGAATATTAATTTATCCCCAAAAAAACAATATATTGAAACTGAAAGGCAGTGGGCCGATCGACCTTACGAGAGGGAACCCAATCAAGACCAAAAATATTTCTCAAAACCTAAATGGATAAACCTAACTAGTTTTCATATGAAAACTAATCCAAAGTATATATAAGGGAATATTCATCCCATATATCATTCTTGAATGATGTTACCACGCCTAAGAATAGGGGGATCAACATGGTGAGTTAATGAACTACATGTCATGTGTTTTTCTCCACAAACCTAAGCATAAACTCATCCTGCCATGATATGCTAAAAATGGAATAAACACAACATACACTAAATTTTTTCATATACCATGGAAATGATGTATGGAAAAATATGTTTTTTGTATTGAATATGAATCAATACTCATTCCACACGGTGGGTAAACCCAGAATTTGTCAATACATCAAGGTCTCCAAGAAACAACCACATATACTCATATCAGAGTCCTAGATGTCACTCCACATCCTGACACATGGATTCAATTGATCAACTAAATTCAACAAAAAACATGGAGAGACAACTCCATAATATTTTCACTCCTAGATGTCCCTCATCCAGGAGATACACTCCTCAGGAACAACTCACTATTTATAGATCTAGTGCCCAACACCAGAGGTCCTGAAATTTCTAACCTGAACCTTAAAAAGGCCTATAAGAACCCAATTGGATAGGCCTAACTCAAAAAATTCAAACATTTCAGGTAGTACAAATCTATAATATTCACAGAGTGCATCCTCTCTAGCTAGATATAATGAAAAGACTTGTACCTCTCTACAAAACTACAATTGAGGGAGTTCAATATCATAACTATATTGTATATTTTATTTCAATCCTATATGGACTGACTTATACCCCAACCCATCTAAAAAACATAAATACCTAACTAGGTATCAAAAATCAGTAGTGGAGGGGCCATGCCCTCATAGTTTTACTCAATTGGTGAGGTAACACTAACTACAAAGGAGGACCCACTCCCCAATTTTACTTGAAAATGAGGGAGTACAAGTCCATATCTGAGGACTCACACCCAAGTCTAATAGGTGAGTACTACTCAATAGATAAATTTATCCCTTCCTTGAACGGATGGTGAATACCACATTATATCTAGATTACCTGTGCATTAGTACAATAGGGGAATACCACTCTACCATATCTATTATTATGGGGGTCCCGCTCTTAGACACAACAGGGTAGTACTACATTCTAGAGGACTTTCTCCATAGTACGACTGAGGAGTACCATATTTTCCAGAAGAATATGTATGTATGATGATCATGCATGTATGATATTAGAGTTATGACTCCAATGATAGACAACCTACTACCTAACATGATAATGAGTACAGGATCTATCAATACATCACTTTTTGAGGACCCATTCCGTAACCCAGGAGTCGAGTACCAACTCCAAAAGAAATACATGATAGGTGTAGAACTCACAACAATGATGTGGGGAATATAAAATAAACAATATTAAATGGGTAATGTAATTTCATTCCCTCACTCCACATTGAAGTATCATTCCCAACATCTCTCTTTATGAAGCACACTAATCTTCAAAATATGTCCATAATCATGGAATGGAGTGTCACACATATCACACCTCACATCACAACACATCCACTATTAGGGGAACACTTCCATAAATCCATATGGGAGAACAAATATTTGTCACCCACTCATTATACATAAGAACATTCTTAGGATAGGCTTCTTGAAAGCATAAATCTGAGTCCCATAAAAAGTGACACATAAGGTTGAAAATATCAAGGATATATCAAAGGAGTAAACGAAATGCACTAGGATCCACACAACATGTAATATTTCCTAGTCACTTATCTTTGTATCCCATTTACATTGTTATCCTTGATATATAGGGGTAAAAGGAATGTAAAAACCATAAAAAATATATTCTACTTCACACTACAAGTAAAGACTCGGAAATTCCACGTGAATTTTTTTCATATAAACATGGTATTTTGCGAGTCTGCAAAAATTTACAGTGCTTGATTCCGAGGCCTGGTGTGCCCTAAATCAATTTTTGATGTTTTTTCAGGTACATTTAGTAAATGTATGAAATGGATTTTATAATTTTTGAACCAGTTCTCGGAACTGAAATACTAGGGCATCGTTGAACTCACAGCACCAGTATTCTCTTAAGAAGACTTTCACCTCGACGACAGATGATCGAGAATAAAAGACAGTTTTTGGATTTTTATAAAAAAAATTAAAAAATAAATTGTAAAACACATTATTATAATTTAATATTCCATGTGTGTGATTTTTGGTTAAAACCTCCACGTGATAGATGGAGGTGGTACCGCTACACCCTAACCTCCCATGAGAGGTTATGGTGGTGGGGCCCACCCGAATTCAACATCACGCAAGTGGTTACGACGTGGGGACCACCTAAGACCAAGAATTATAATTTAAATAATAGAGGTGGGGACCACCCGACCCCTATTAATGGGAGGAGACTATAACCTCTCCACAATCCTTCACTAATGCAGTATAGCCTCTCTACCTCCCATTTAATTAATTTGACAACACATAATTTATTATGCCAATCCTCCACATTTATTAGATGGATCCAATTAATTTATTCCCACTTTTTGAATTCTATGCCAAATGTATAATAGGTAACCAATGTATTATTTTTGTTGGAATGTTTCATTTTGGAAGAACGGAGGAAGAGTAGAGTTAGGGAGAAAATATCCCAACTAAGAACGAGGAACATCATCTTCCAACGAAGTTCGATGAATGCCAACAACCTTCTTCGACTTCTTCCCATGGAATCTACCGACGTGGAGTGTCTTCCATGGACTACGTAGCCTGGGATTGGTAGTGCGTTATGAGAGCGGCTAAAAAAGAACTTCATTGTCTTCTTTCCACAACTCCGTCAACGAATGACGAACGTCGATCGACGAATCAAGTGGTAGGGGGTTTATTACTTGTTGAAGTTGTACCATTCACTTTCCTTTTCCAATGAATGATAAGGGATTGATGCAGATGAATTTTTGATCATCTTCTTCTCATGATGAACAAAATGGTAACTCCCTAAACGTCGAGGGTGCAGGACAACCTAACATGGCCCGACATCCTCCGCTGATCTATCTTATTGCGACTTTCTATGGCATGGTGATGTATCAACGACGAGTCTACGGAGGCGGCAATGACAAAGGCTGTGCTACTCGCGGCCTCCGCAAATTGCGCCTCCAAATCTTGTCGACCAAAGCATTACCGAACCAGCCTGCCCGAAACCCCCATGGCGTACTGCCCAGTGCCCAGGTCTCCAGCCCGTGGCCCCTCCAACACCCTACCCAGCGCCCCTGGGGCCTGACCGGCGCCCTACCGGCACCCCTGCGGCCTACTCGGCGACCTTCTAGCATCCTCGTGGCCTACCCGGAGCCCTGTCGGCGCCCCTGCGGCCTCCCGGCACCCGGTCCGGTGCCCCCGATGCTAGCCCGACACCCTGCCTAGTGCCCCAGTGGACTGCCCAATTCCCTTCCACGACCTTCCCGGCAGCCCCCGGGCCGGCCTCCGCAACCCCCCCCCCCCCCCCCCCCCCCCCGAGTCGGCCTCCGCCAAGACAGACTACACACGAATCATGCTCATCCGATCGGGCTGGAATCCCAACACCCTCTGGGCCCATCCACGTTGGGCCACGCCCTCACAACGCTCTGAGCCGAACTGGCCCTGAGCCCGGGCCGAACCGCTCTCGCAGTCCGCTGGGTCGGGCCCAGCGCACTGGGCCAAACATAACTGGTGGACCCGCCCAGCGGGCCGGGTCAGACCCAGTGAGTTTGACCTGGTCGACCTAGACTGGGTCGCCCCTAACTGGGTTCGGCAGAGTCGGTCCCACTGGGTCGGACTGAACCCCAGCCCTCTACTGAGACATTACTTTCATTGTCCACAACATTTCCACCGAACGACTATTTGAAGAACAATAAGTCGTACTGGTATTCTTAGACCAAAGATGTCCTTTTGAGAATACCCCACATGAGTTCGAGATATAGTTGGTGTACGTTCAAGTTGGACCGTACACGAATCCAACCAGGCCCTCGGGATAAAAATGCTAATAACTAATATATCGGGCGTCCGATTGATGTGTCATCAGTTGCATTGAGACCTATTTGACATGGAAGTCCTTTGAAATACTTCTATGTGGGACTTTTTGGTATTTGTATTATCAACTAGCATCTTTTTTAGTGGATTGTCCAGAGACGAGCATGCAATTGTACAAGAACCTAGTAGTTGGATGCGAATTTACGACTACTAACTGATTCGACTATGAGTGATTAGACAAGCCTAGTGGAGAGCGCCAATGTGTGAGCACAATATACCCATAGTTGGGAGCGCCTCTGTGTGAGTACCGCATACCCACAATACTCGACACATGGAGTACCTCAGCAGGCTATGAGGGGGAGCACCTCTATGTGAGCGCAGTAGACACACGGTGGGGAGCACCTCTGTGTGATCACATTAGATCCATGGTACTCAATAGGAGGAGTAACTCAGCAGTCCAACATAGTGGGAAGCACTTCTTTGTGATGTGGCATGCCCACTGTACTCAATGGAGGAGGAGTTCTCCAGCAGCCAAGGGTTCATATTGATATTATCCCTAGAATAAAATGTTGGTTAAGCTGAGTCAGAGAAATTTGTGTTTTCCTCATGATTGAGATATGTTACTAGATAACATAGACATATTTATGGGAATATACCTTTGTAATGGTTATCTGTTGATTTCATACTTTATGGTTTATCACTGTTGGATTTTGTGAGACCTTGAGGTTCTCGGGGTCCCTACTGAGTATCGTTATACTCACCCCTGCATGGGCTATTCCCACACCTCGTTGTGTTGGTTGCAGACGATGGACAACGCTGACTTCTACAGAGACTAGCAGGACTAGACGGTACCTGGAGGTGGAACATTCAGTGTTACGGTACAAGGAGGAGACAAAAAAATGAGAGAAATAAAGATCCCATTTGTACCTACCATTCGGGTAGTAACCCCAGAAGATGATCCATTAGCTACATCATTTTTCTTATGCTGTATATTATTTCAGTTATACTTTTAATTTACAGTTGGGCATGTATTTTTGGCCCCTTTTAATTTCCAACACTTCTTTTGAATACAGTTTTACTTACAGTTTTTCTTCCAGTTGTGTAATTTGATATGTTTGTTTACACTTATATGGGTAATGCCTTCCCATGTAAGGGATTTACGCCTTTGGTGCTAGTCTCCAGCCCCTAGACTATGGAAGGAAGGATTGGGGTTGTCTCGATACGGTCCCCAGGGGATAGATTGTGAAAAATTGGTATGAGATGATTCTGTTCTACTGTTGAACATAGAACATTGATGTTTATTTCTGTGAAACAATAGTGTTAAGGGTGCTAATTGTGGCTTTCTGTTCAGAGAGTCCAGTGTTGGTTCGGGCGGCTAACATATCCATACACCAGGACCCTGACTTCTGGTTTCCGTCCCAGTGCACGAAAACACTGATTGCATGTGTGTTTCCAAAATTTATCATTATGTCAGCACAACCATGTCATCTCACCATGTATCATCTTTTAACTGTGTCATATATGTTTATTTTAGGATTACTCCCCACATATGACCAATTAGAGCCCCAAGAGTCATACATATTGACATACCACCAATCGACAAGGCCCCGGTGCCAAGCCTATTACAAACGGAGGCATAAGTGGTATTACTTACCATCGAGCCACTGATTCCACCAGCACTAGCAGTAGATGATGCACCACGCTTGAGCGCATTGCATATGTTCCAGCGGGAGAGGTCACCCATGTTCATGGGAGAGATGGACCCATATGTAGTAGATGATTGGATGGAGGCTGTAGTGAGAGTTTTCAGGCTAGTAGGGACACCATCAGACTTAATGGTGACCATTTCCGCAAGTCTCTTTCAGGCAGCCACAGGCAGATGGTGGATCCTGATGCTCCAGGTTCATGACAAGGAGACACTACTCTAGGAAGACTTCAATATTCTATTTCGGGCGGAGATAGTCCCAACCACTCTCCTTGCAGTGCAGATACAATAGCTACTGCATCTACAACAGGGTAGCATGACGGTGGCACATTACTCAGCGAGGTACACCGACCTCTCGTGCTACACCACAGATATGGTGCATGGCCCATTATTCAGGGCCCAGACCTTCGAGCATGGGCTCAGGTGAGTGATTAGAGAATCAATGATCTCCCTCATCATCATAACACAAGCATGGTTGTTAGATAGGGCACTTCTAGTGGAGAGTTTCCTTGTTGTTCAGTCACCAACAGTGAGACCCACTACTAGCTGACACACAGGAAAGTCTTCTTCAGCTGGCAGTAGACAGATGTCACAGAGGTCCAATGGAATATGATCAATAGGTGGTTGACCACATGAATCGGGATCAGTTGTGCGGGGAACACGGAGAAGAGACACACATGCCGGTAGTAGGCAATGATACTCATGCGGCGGGAAGGGTCACATGGCTCGTGACTGTCCGACATGTCGTTCAGATGATCAGCAGATAGTTGAGGATCCTCCCAGGAAAGGGTAGAGGTTCAAACGAGGAGGTCCTCAGGGAGGAGGCGGACATGTCAAAGGATCTAGACGTGAAGTTAAATATGGACGACGTTATGAGGTGTTACCCACACCACCACCAAGAGGTCCACCCCGACCACAGGGAATAGGTGGAAAAAGGAGATCTCAGCACCAGGTAGCTGAGGCATGTCATCACAGTGCCCCATAGATGATTTAAAGTACTATATATGTATACTCAACCTTAGCTGCAATTCTTATAGACACGGGTTCAAGTAACCCTTTCATTTCCTATGACTGTATTCGGAGCTCAAAGATTCTGACGGAGTCGTTGGCTCGATCTTTATGGATAGAGTCTCTTATGGTAGCTGAGTTGATGATTAGACATTGTTTCGGGTAATGTGATATTACTCAATGCGGTGAGATATTTGGTTGGGATCTCCTTGTAGCGGCATCGAGGCCTTACAACATCATCTTGGCTATGGACTGGTTATCTACAGTCCATGATTAGATTGACTATATTAGGAAAAATGTGCAGTGTGTCCAGACTGATGGGACCAGGTTTACCTTCACTAGTGAGAAGGGAACCTTTGCAGCACATGATGAACTTACTCAGAGGAGGTTGGATCCGATCACTGATCAGTTGGCCTGCCTTACACTTAGACCAGTAGATGTGGAGAGTATAACTTATCCTGTAGTGCTGGACTAATACGTGGATGTTTTCCCTGATGATGTTCTAGGCATACCTCCTCACATATAGGTGGAATTATACATTGAATTGTAGATAGGGACACCACTTATATCTACTCCAGCATTTCATATCACTCCCGCTGAGCTTCGTGTGCATCAGCTACAACTAGAGGAATTTCAGGGGAAGTTGTTTATCCAACACAATGTTTCTCCATGGGTAGCCCCGATTCTATTCACCAAGAAAGAGGATAGGAGCTTGAGGCTCTATGTTGACTACTGTCTCCTGAACCAGGTGACCGTGGAGGACAAGTACCCACACCTGAGGATTGATTTCCTCTTTGATCAGCTAAAGGGATCTCTATGGATCCCAAAGATAGACCTCAGATTAGGCTATCACCAACTGAGATTTCGAGATGAAGATGTAAAAAAGATGACATTTAGATGATAGTAGGACCACTATGAGTGATTGGTTATGCCTTTGGGTGTAACCAATGCTCCACTAGTGTTCATGGGACTCATGAACAGGATTTTATAGCCTTACCTCGATCGCTTTGTCATAGTCTTCATTTACGACATTCTGGTCTACTCTACTACTGAGGAGGAGCATGCCTACCATTTGTGGGTAGTACTGGACACACACTGAGAGCACCAGCTTTATGGTAACCTCTAAAAGTGCCATTTTTGGATTCAATAGGTTCACTTATTGAGAAAACTCATCTCAGAGGCTGGAAATGTAGTAGATCCACTGAATATTGAAGTGGTACATTCTTGGGAGCCACCCAGGAGTGTGACAAAGGAACTATGTTTCCTGGGTTTGGCTGGTTACTACCAGATGTTTGTTCCAGAATACTCCAGAGTTGTAGCACCACGATCACCCTTGAAGAAGATTTGGAAACCCATTAAATTGTTTGAGAGTGGCCAATATAAATTTTAGGATCTGATGCAGAGGCTGACTTGTGACCCCATTTTGAGTCTTCGATAAGAGGTCATACGGTACGCTGTTTACTATGACACATTAGGGACAAGAGATGGGTGTGTCTTAATGTAGGAGCATTCAGTTATCGCATATGGTTCTCGAAAGTTGAGACAACATTAGTAGAACTAAAATAACCATGACCTGGAGTTAGAATTATTGGTCTTCGCCTTGAAGATGTGGCAACACTATCTGATGGAAGAACGTTTTACCATGTACTCTAATCACAAGAGTCTCAGGTATATCATCTCTCATAAGGTCATGAACCTAAGATAGCAATGTTTTCATGAGTTCCTCTTGGACTATGACTTCGAGATAGTCTATACTCTTGGGAAGAGGAAAGTTTCTATAGATTCACTAGGAAGGAGGACTGGTATATAGCTTCTAGGATAGGTGACAGAGAAGTTGGATGCTTTACAGATATCCTTTGTGGATAGTGATGTAGCAACATTCCTACTGCCTCTTACAGTCACTCCCCAAATATTTCAATAACTATGGGAGGCACATCATGGGGATGCTAACTACCAGACACGACGTGCTCAAATATCCACAGGGTAGGCACCTGATTTCTTGTCTGAAGGTGGGGAGCATGTCATCATCTTCAGAGGATATACTGTAGTACTAGTGAAACTTTAGGAGGAAGTGTTGTCAGAGTTCTAGACTTCCCCTTTAGTGGTACATCCAGGAGTGGAGAAGATGTACCCAGACCTTGGACAATTGCATAGGTGGATAGTTATGAAGAAGGAAGTAGTGGAGTTTGTCTCTCGGTGCATCACTTGTCATCAAGTGAATGTAGATCACCAGGTACCATGTAGGCTTGGTTAAACATTTAGAGGTCCCAGAGTTGATGTGTGATGAGATATCCACGGACTTTGTGACAGCTATACCATGTACGTCTAGAGAACATGACTCTATTTGGGTGATCATCAACCAACTTACCAAGTCAGACCACTTCCTACTGATCAGAGTGTATGGATCAGTAGAGAACTTTGGAAACCTCTTTGTGTGGGAGATTGTACGTTTACATGGAGTCCATTCCTCTATTGTCGCCAACAGTGATGCACGGTTTACTTACCAGCTATGGAAGGGTTTGAAGGAGGATTTCGGGAAACATATTTTTTGAGCACCACATTCCATCTTCAGACATATGTTCAGACTGAGTAGACAATTCAAACCCTCGAGGACATGCTACGTGAATGTGTCCTCATCTTCAGTCACAGTTGGGTCGATCACTTTCCTTTGGTGGAGTTTTCTAACAACAACATTTATCACTCAACCATAGGGATGTCACCTTTTGAGGCCTTGTACGAGTGACCATGCTGATCACCGTTGTGCTAGAATGACCTTGGGGAGTCAGTACTAGTGGGACCAGAGATGTTGCGAGCTACCACCGATAAGGTGCAGATCATCCAAGAGCATATGAAGACTGCACAGAGTAGGCAGAAGTCATATGCTGACAGGAGAAGGAGACCTCTGGATTTCGAGGATGGCAACCACGTCTTTCAACATGACTCACCTCGATGAGGTCTATGGATATTTGGCTGAGGTGGAAATTTATCTCTGAGATTCATCCGACCATTCCAGGTCCTCAGTAGAGTAGGCGATGTGGATTACCGATTATCTCTTCCAGCTCAGTTGCACAGGGTGCACGGCGTCTTCCATGAATCTCAGCTAAGGATATACATTCACGACCCTTCCCACATCATTGACAATGGATATTTGGACGTCAAAGATGGGGTGCCTTTTATGGAGGTTCTAGTGGATATTGAGTATTGACAAAGTGGGTCCTATGTGGATGGGAAATTCCTCTGGTGCACGTAGGCTGGAAGCATGAAAACATCCTTGAGATCACATAGTAGCGGGAGACTCAAATGCTTGCTAAATACCACCATTTATTCCCATAGTTTGAGTTGTAGATTATGGAGATGTAAAGCTCTTAGGTGGGGACAATGTAATGAACTATAAATTCTATGAATTTTTTTCTTAAATATATGGGATTTTTACAAGTTTGCGCAAATTTACAACTCTTGATTCTAAGGCATGGTGTGCCCGAAATCAATTTACGAAATTTTGATTGGGTACATCCAGTAATCAAAAAAGTGGGATTTTATAATTTTTAAACCAGTACTCAAAAATAAAATCTGAGGTCACCATTGAACTCGCAGTGCCAGTATTCACTTAATAAGACATTCACCTCGATGGCAGATGGTCGAGAATAAACGATAGTTTTTGGATTTTTATAAAATAATAATAAAATAAAGTGTACAATAATTTATTTTATATTAAGCTTCCATGTGTGTGATTGTTGGTTACAACCTCCACATGGGAGTTGGAGATGGCATCACCTCACCGTAACCTTCCATGAGAGGTTATGGTGGTGGTGGCCACCTGAATTCAACCTCTCACGAGTAGTTACAATGAGGGGACCACCCGGGACCATAACCTCTCATTTAAATAATAGGGTTGGGGACCAACTGACCCCTATTAATGGGAGGAGAGTATAACCTTTAAACAATCCCTCATTAATGAGGGAGAGCCTCTCCTCCACCATATTAATTAATTGGACGAAGCATAATTTATTATGCCAATCCTCCACATTTATTAGATGGAACAAATTAATTTATTCTCCCATTTTGAATTCTATGCCAAAAGAATTATAGATAACCAATCTATTATATTTGTTGGCTTGTTTCATTTTGGCGGAACAGAGGAAGAGGAGAGCTAGGGAGAAAATCTCCCAATGAAGAACGAGGAACCTCCTCATCCAACAATGAATGAATACCACCAGCAACCTTCTTCGACTTCCTCCCTCGGAACCTACCGACGTGGAGTGTCTTCCACGGAGGACACAACATGGGATTGGTAGTGCATGATGAACACGGTGAATGATGAACATCATCGTATTCTTTCTACAAATTCTTCAATGAACATTGAACGTCGATCGATGAATCAAAAGGTATGGGGATTAATACATGTTAATGTTGTACCTTTTTCATACCTCCTTCAAAGGATGATAAGGTATTTCTTCAGATATGTTTTGGATAATATTTTTGTCAAGTGGAACCAAATGATATCTCCCTAAACACGAAGGGTGCGGGCCAACCTAACATGGCTCGACGTCCTTCATCGATCACTCTCTTCTTGTGACGTTCTATGTCATGGAGATGCATCTACAATGAGGGGATGGAGGCAGAAACGTCAAAGGCCATGCTACCTCTGGCCTCCTCAAATAACGCTGTTGACCCGTACCGGCCAAAGCTTTGCCCAACCCGCCTGCCCGCAGCCCCCCGACGCACTGCCAGGCGCTCATGCCTCCAACCTGCGGCCCCTCCGACGCCTTACCCGGTGCCCCCACGGCCTGCCCAACACCATTCTGGCACCCTCGCGGCCTGCTCGGCACCCTGCGGCCTACCTGGTTACCTTTCGGTTCTCACGTGGCATGCCTGCCGCCCTGTCGGCATCCTCGCAGCCTCCTGGCGATCTGTCGTGCCCTGCCCGGCGCCCCTACGGCCTGCCCGATGCCCAGTTTCGTGCCCCCGTGGGCCTTCTCGGCTCCATGTCTGTGCCCCCGTGGCCTGCCAGGCTACCCCCGCACCAGCCTCCACACTAGACACCCTAAACTGGCCGGCCTCGAGCTAGCCTCTGCGTGACCAATGCGCTCCCGACCGAGTGGGCATCTTGGCTCCCTCACGCCCTCCAGGCCGAGCCACGTCAGGCTGCACCCTCGTAATGCTCCAGGATGAACTAGCCCCTAGCCGCGGCCGAACTGCTCCCACAGTCCGCTGGTCCAGGCCCAGCGGACCGAGCCGAACATAACGGGTTGACCCACCCAACAGGCCAGGTCAGACCCAGCGAGTTTGACCGGGATGATCCGGACGAGGTTGGCCCTAACTGGGTTGGGCCAAGTCGGTCCAACCGGGTCAGACCAGACCCAAGCCCTCTACTGACCCATTACTTACATTGGCCATAACATTGGCACCAGATGACCGTTTGATGAACCATTAGCGGTGCCGATATTCGTGGAGTGAAGTCTTCACATTGAGAATATCCCACTAGAGTTCAGGGTATAGTTGAGATAAAATCAGGTATGGATTTTATATGAATTCAACCGGGTCCCTAGGACAAAAAGGCAAATAACTAACAAACCAGGCATCTGATTGACGCATTGTTAGTTGCGTTGAGAACTCTTTGATGTGGTAAACCTTTGAGATACTTCTAGACACGAGCTGGAATTTTGTGGAGACCGCTTCGATGTGGTAAACCTCTTCGATGTGGTAATCCTTTGAGACCTCTTCGATGTGGTAAACCATTGAGATACTTCACTTGCGTTATCAGTAGCTTGTGGAGAAGATCTTCTTGACACGAGTTGGAATTTTGTGGGGGAACCTATTAGTTGGCATAGACATGATGACTACTGACCGATTCAACATGGAGTGATTCTACTTTCCGTGTGGGGAGCGCCTTTATGTGATCACAATAGACTCACGGTGGGGAGCGCCTCTTTCTGAACGCGACAGACCCATGGTACTCGACACATGGAGTACCTTAGAAGGCTATGAGGGGGAGCACATCTTTATGAGCACTGCAGGCCGACGGTGTGGAGCGGCTCTGTGTGTGCACGGTAGATCCATGATACATGACAGGAGGAGTACCTCAGCAGTATTAAATAGTGGTAATCGCCTATATATGACACGGTAGGCCAACTGTACTCGACAGAGGAGGATTTCTCCAGTAGCCAGGGTTCAGATTGATATTATCCCTAGAATAAAATCCTAGTTCAGCTGAGTCAATGAATTTTGTGTTTTCCTCATGATTGAGATGGGTTACTAGATAACATAGGTATATGTATAGGCATTTACCTATATAATGGTTATCAATTTATTTCATACATTATGGTTTATCCTTGGTGGATTTTGTGAGAACTTGAGAGTCATGGGGTCCCTACTGAGTATCGTTATACTCACCCCTGCACGAGCTATGGACACATCTCATTGTGTTTGTTACAGACAACAGACAACGATGACGGATGTAGAGAGTATCAAGTGTAGACCATACCCGGAGGTGGTCCCCTCAGTGTGATGGCACTCAGAGTATACAGATGGATGAGAGTGCTGAGGATTCCATTTGTACCTAACCTTCAGGTAGGAACCCTGGAGGATGATCCAGAAGTTGATTTGCATTTTTTCAGTTGTACTTGCTTCAGTTATACTTGTAATTTAATGTTGGGCTTGTATTTATGGCCCCTTTTACTCTCCTGTAATTCTATTGTATACAGTTTTACTGTGTTTTTTCTTATATTTTTTTTACTCTGATGTGTTTTTTTACATTTATAATTACACTGCCTTCCTAGATTAGGGATTTAAGCCTTTGGTGCTAGTCAACATCCCCTGGTCTATAGATGGTGGGCTTGGGGTAGTTACAATACGGGTCCCAGGTGATGGTTCATGACACCACCCCTTGGGGTTTACATCTCCCACAACTCCAAAAATTTGTGTCGCTTACACCTCATTCATCTCATACTACATGTCATGTACAAGATAAATGACAATATTTCCATCTGGATTTCCCATGCATGTGTTCAGAAAACTATGTCTATGTGAATTGGATGTTTAGTTTTACATGAACTTATACTATCATATGGAATCCCTATTAATGTCCTATGGCCATAAAGTTTGGGGTCACTATATTTCTTGTATCCGTCGTACACAGATTGTAGTAAAAAAAATTCACCTTCCCTAAATATGAAGATCTACATTGAAAGTATCACTAAACTACAGGTCGTGTAGACGGTAATTACATATAAGAATTACATTTTAAATGACTTATTATGATAGATTTACCCCAAAACCAACACATCACCCTATATTGATTCATTAACAAATGTAATAGTGATATAAAACTATAAAACAATGAAAAACAAAGGGAATGTAGACCAACGATCAAGACCTTATTCGTCAATGGATGAACACCAATTATTTTTGTGTATAATTACTATTACATCCTTCCTCTTCACAATATGATGATGGTTGGTGCCAAGATGTCTGACCGGAAGCACTTCGTCTCTTCCATTCTTCTCAGTTTCCTTCCATTGTCATAGTGGAGAGGAGGGATTCACTCCATATATCTGTTGTGTCATAAACATGATGGGGAGGAATAATTGGGTAAATTTATTAAATTATGTTTTCTTTAATTAATAATTAATCTACATAATGCAACACTAAACATGCCATTACTCACACACATGAAAAGAAATAAATTTTTCCAATCCAGTAGTATATATGATGTTTAGAACTCAACCAGTATATAATAATTCTAATATGATGATCTTATCTCAAATTAATCAAATTTCAAGATAATCTAAAAATGAGTGAAAAAAATATATCATATTTTTTAAAATGAATGTGTTGAGGATCTCCAAAGAAGATGATTCATATATCGACTCAGTGTTTGGCGTCAAAAATATTTTATGAAATATTAAAAGGACATAATGTTCAAAGATGACTCATTTAATTCTCCCCACTATTATGTTTTTTAACCAAAATTGTGAATGGCTATGTACAAGGGGTGAACTTTATCTCTACATTAGAATTCTAATGCCAATGAGCTCACTAAGGGTTTCTTTGATCATTTAATGAATATCATATGGAGATCAATAAATAAATAAAAAACAATAAAATAATGCTCAAACTAGTTCAACATAGTGAAATAATAAAAATATGTCTCCTAATATGTGATAAGTGGAAAATTACCAAGAACCAAGATCTATATTCATTCATAGTGTCTACCAAGACACTCTCTCACTAACCATACAAAAATAATTACATATCCATGTTGTTCACATCCACCACTAGATGAACTGCACTACAACATCCTCAAGAATATTAAATTCATTTGTGATGCTCAAAACATGAGTTTACAAATGAAACATAATAGGTATCCCCACATGAAATAATTGTTTCTTACCATATCCTTCATTTTCAATCTTCTAGATTTATCATAGATCGCAAGAATAGAAGGATTTCCACAACCACTAGAGGAAATATTTCATAGTATTGACATTAGGAAACAAATCCACACTACAAAAACATCATAGGGATTAACTCAGCTACTATGGAAGTGTTCAAAGACTATATCCCTCTTTAATAGGGCCTCCATTGCTAAATGTTCAAAAATAAAGACATCATGGGAAATACCATGACCTACTCAAACTATGAACTGATCAACCCCACCCTAAAAAAAATATTCTAAGAAACTCATCCACTAAACCTAAACACTGTCCTTTTTTAGAGGTACTAACTCACCATAAGGATTTTTATTGAATTAAATCACATCTCGGTGGGGGGAAATCATCTATATTTAATATTTCTCTCAAATATACGCTAAATTGTGCTACGTCCTCCTCAAGCATCTCACATAAAAATGTTATTACCATGATAAAAGGTCACTGAAAGACAATTAATGGATTCCCAAACAATCAAACTAGATCTTATTTGGCCCTATATGATAACCACCATCACACCACCATGTCCCGAACACAAAATTCAGATTGATTCATCAACCATACCTTGATAATATCCTATTAGGGAATCACTAACTCTCCCACAAGGATTTACTATTATTACGTAAACCAGTTATTAGTGGGAATGTGTCCCTCTTTATTGTGAATTTATAATTATATAGACCAACAATAGAATATGATATTAACAATTACTTTTGTAATATTGATGAAACCATGAGAAAAAAGAAGAAAGAAAAGGGTACCTCGTAACATTTACTATCAGTAATAATGAAGAAACAATAATTTCAATATTTTGTACCTCTATTCATCCTCGGATATTATACATCATTGGATAATATAGCATGTTGATGTCCTATATGACATCGTCCTACTCCCTACGGTTGGTGAATAACACATCTGGAAGGTAGTGGCATCACATCAAACCTCCATCCAACACTTTTGACTCTCCCAACTACATCTCCATGAATTTTATCTTGTATAACTCCCAAATCTAAATTATAAATCTTCTAATGTAGCACATTGATCCATTCCCTCTTAGTATCACATCTGTTTTGAAAATATCTAGAAAGATTCCCCCAATCGTTGTACATGTAACACCGCCTATATAGAAGTTATCCTCATCCATTACATGGAACATGTCCACTTGACTACATGAGTATTTTTTGGAATAGGTATGCCTCTTATTCAAAAATCCTATAACCTTCTGTCCTCCAAATGGTGTATCTGTTTCATCATCCAGACCGCCACATTATTCCATATATGTTTATCACTCTACCATGAATCTTTCTTGTACAAGATTTTTCTCTAATACCCCTACATTAGAGGGAAGGAACAAGGACACCACAACTAATCAAAATATTATATTGTGCACATGATCAATGATTTGAGCTATAAATAATGAGTATCATATAATATCAAATATGTTACGTGACACATTTGTCACCCTCAAAACGTAATATAGAAAAATAATGTTGCCCAACTAGATTTATAAAATCTGTGGGATACACATCGAACTCAATAATAATGGTTAAAAATAATCCATGAAGATTCACATAAAATCTACCAAAATTGAGAATTACATCATTGTGGAAACACAACACTAAACTCAAACACCACCTAGTTGAACCCTATAGAAGTATCACCTCTAGGATCACCATCTAATCTAATGTATTCCTCACTAGGCGTAAAACACATGTGACTACCTCAAGAGAGTAACCATATTCCCGATGGATGTGATCAACCTAAAACCCCAGAGGTCACTAAATATAGAACTAAAGGAATTGAATAAGCCACTAAAAAACCTCAGTATCAACTAATGAAACAACCAACTACTCTATTGTTGGTGGCTCAACTGGCTATCCACCATGTGGTACCGCCTCAATATATGTTCTATACATTAAATCCTCATCATGAGAAAAATATTCCCCACAATATTACCAAGTAACCCTATCTTGATATTAACCCAGTTTCATCATTTAACATAATTCATGATGTCCCATTGTCAAAGAGTATATCTTCATAGATTTCTAAATATGGACAAAGAGAAACCAAAACCCTATCATATATGGTGAATGTACAAATATATCATTTCATGTTGTGTCCTAATGTACCATGTGAAAATATTGACTAGTAGAGTCCTACTAAAAGGATACATCGACCCCTGCAAAAACACTAAAACCTTTGGCCAATGAACCCAATTAAAAAATCGTAGCATTATTTTTATGAAACCCAAAACATGGTCACAAAACATCATTCCTAAAGTGGAAACACCCTCTGATTCAACTATGTCATGACCCGACCTGATGTGGATAGGGTTTCAACTCCCCTAAAATATACTTAAATGGTTAGGGGCTAGTGACTAGGACTGAATAAGAACATCACAATTATGGGAGGTCTTTTACAATGAAATATGTGTCCACACACCTAAAAATATCTTGATGCAATAGTGTATGCATAAAACAGAAGATGAAAAATAAAATTCATGGCTACAAATATCACAAATAATATTAAAATAGATTTTCTACATTAATAAAAGGAAAAAACACACACCCAATAGAAAATGTTAATTTTTTAAACCAACTCTGAATTATGGAACTGCTGTCAAATGAAACTGCCAGAAATATCCCAAGACCAACTATAGTAAACACATTGGTCAGTATATCTTACTATGGGAATCCTATCTTTGGTCCTTTAGGGACTCTTTCAATAGGCATATGTTATGTATAAGTCATTAATCATACTAGAAAAACACATACATGGGTGAGAATATGAATACATAGTACATTCCAAAAAAAATCAGAAAGAAAAAGAAAAAATAGAATCGGAATAGTCAACTCAACCTAGCCAGATAGAAACCAACAAAGAGTGAAAATCCATCTCGAATAATCATTTTATATTAATTACAAGTCAGATTATTTAAAATAATCTGAAAAATATAGAATGGGAATCACAACCCTCAATGTCTTCTTATAAATAATAAACATCAACCATTTATAGGGGTCTCAACCCAATTATTATATTAAGAACACATTGATTATTTTACAAATATAGTAGTAGAGTAATTTTATTCTACCATGAGAATCTAAACATGAAATTCACATGGAATACCACATATGTTTTCACTTGAATTTAATTAGAGTAAAAAATGTGAGTTGTGGCTATAGAATAAGTATGCATACTCATTCCACATGTTGTTTCCACCTAGTTTGTGTCAACACTATAGGAGATCCTAGATAAACCAATATATACATTTCTCAGAATCCAATTATCATGACGTTGGAATATCATAACTAGAGACATGATTCTACTAAATGTTGTAATTGTAACCCAAAATCAAAAGAACACACTCCATGAGTTATGAAATACCAAATGGGACTTGTCCACGATTTACACTACATCAGTTACAACACATTATGTCCTACACTAATTTCCATCACCAAAGGTCCTATCATAACATACCTACACTCTATCTAAGGATTCAAGAACCGAAGTGGACATAGACAACCCCCACAAATTCGCACAGCTGATGGAGCACTTCTCCATAATATTCAGTACAAGTATCCTCTCTATTGAGAGGGAAAGAGGTTCCAAAACATCACCACTACCCTATTGTCGAGGGAGTACTAGTTATTTACTAAATCCAAAATCTTTTTTTATATTGAGTATCCCATATATTTACGCATCTAATAAGAACTGACTCTTACACTTTTATCACACATTATGAGTGGAGGTTCCCAATCGTCAAAACAATACTCAATAGAAAAGGGAGTATTAAATCCAAAGGAGGAACTACTTCATGATACTACTTGAATAAGGGGGGTTAGTAATTCGTATCTTAGTACACATACCCTAGTCCAATATGGGAGTAATACTAAAGAGGTATAGACACACACCCTAGAATGATAGGTGACTACAACTATATGGATAGATTTTCTTCACTATTGTACAAAAGGGGAGTACCAATCTATATGCTCGATTACTATGAGAAACATGCACTATGACATGACATGGTTGGACCGACCCATAGCTAGTGGATCCACTCCTTGGTATGATCAGGGAGTAAAAAATATTTTGGAGCAATAGGTATGGATGACTCACACAATGGTACGTCATGTGAGTTTTAGGTCTAATGATAGAAGAACCACAACCTAACAAGATTGGGGGTACTGACTTAAAATATACATCGTGTCTGAGGGTGTCATGAAATGTCATGATAGGGAAGTTCCATCTCCAAAAGAAATTCCAAATATTTATAGAACCTATGATTTGGTGAGTCCCATTAATACAAAATAATATATGTAAGTGAATCTCACACCCTTTTTTAATATGGGAGTACTAGTCTTAGCATCATTCAGTATGTACTACACCAAACTACAAAATTGGTCAAGAACTGATGAAATGAGAATCAATATAATCACACCTCATGTCTTAACACTTTCATTGGCATGTGACGTGTTCTCTAATTCGATAAGGTATATCCTATATACCATCCAGAAGAGTCTAGAGGACTCACATCCTAAGGTGATAGGTGAGGATACTGAACCTGATGTCAACCTAGTGATCCAATATAATCACTACCCAATGATAATGACCACAACACAATCATCATTCTCAAAACATGGAAACATTTTATCAAAGGCCAAAATGGAGGTGAACATTATGTTCTACATGGAAAGAAATTCAGGATACGATACTCACGAGCATAAAGACATGTACTAGGGATGGTGATACATAATGAATTACATCTCAAGATGATATCAATGGATTACATGGTAAGCAAGGGAGTCTATAGGGTGTGTGAAATGACCCAAGCACCTAGATGTGTACAAGTTTTTTACTTGATTTTTCATTCACAAGTAGGGGTACATGACATTTACAACACATGAACAACATGTTGTGTTTCACTCATCCATGGGTTGTGTTCTTCTTCCAATGTCCTTACAACTATTTCCATTTCATGATGGCAATCCCTCACTACATGGTGTTTACTTGGTAAATGGACACCTGTCCATGTGATTTTACCATACCTCAGACCAAAACCCTGTATCCTTGAACCTCAGAAGTATACTTTTACATAACCATGTACTATCACCTAACATCCTAATAGAATTCCTTTAGCCTCACA
This sequence comes from Viscum album, assembly GCA_963277665.1. Taxonomy (NCBI): domain Eukaryota; kingdom Viridiplantae; phylum Streptophyta; class Magnoliopsida; order Santalales; family Viscaceae; genus Viscum; species Viscum album. Next base: position 1,655,452,156 of record OY728126.1, on the reverse strand, counting down.
GTTTCGGGTCACTACATAGCGTGTGACCCGGATTGTCACGACCCCCTCCCACAAAAGATGCCCCTCCTCAGCTGGTAATGGTGAAAGGGAGATAATGACCCCCCGAGTCCCGCCTCCAGTAGGCCCCGAGGTGGAAACTAGAACCAAGGGTATGAGTTTTCACAAATATGGGAGGTATTACCCTTTTCATTATTTATGACATTGAAATTGGACAATAAACCACCAATAACGAAAAGAATATGTGTATAGAATTAAACCCAAACCAATCCAACATGCATGTTTAAATAGTTCTGAAACAATGTACAAGTATAAGAAATCTCAAAAATAAAATACCAAAAGAGACAAGATTACAAACACTGCAAAAACTCTAACTGTCCCGTCTAGTAGGGTCTCGCACGGCCCTGGTAGTCCTCTTGGAAACCTGAAAGTAAACGTAGGGTGAGAATAAAAGTATACTCAGTAGGGAAACCTAAATCTCCCATACCCAAGTGGGCAGACATCCTAATGTCCCGTGAGAACAACAGAAAAACCTAGCAAGGAATTCTATCCACCCAACCTCACTAGCCACACTCACCACAACACAATCACAACAGGTAGTAGTATATAAGAAACAATAGTATTGGGTACCCCGCACCATTTTCCAGTAGTTAGCTTCTCTTCCTAACGGGGAACATCCTGACGCTGCCACACTCTCCCCGCCCACACACACCTAGGCCTCACAAACCACACATCCCGCTCGCACACACCTGGGCCTCACAACCAGATATCCCGCCCGTACACACCTGGGCCTCACAAACACGTATCCCGCCTGCACACACCTGTGTCTCATCCCAAAGATTCATGGGAAACAGTAGAACCTGCCTGAAGAGTCTTGGGATAAAACCACCCCAATTGAAACCTACCCGAAGAGTCTTAGGTGTATGGTCACCTCAAGCCATCACAGCCTATGGGAGAAGGAGTAGGATAAAGCCAGTAACTAAGAAAAAACACCCTCTCCCATGAAATGGGAGTGTTCGACACTAAGTGATCCACATGGGTGGGGTGCGATAAAACACAAATTATAAAGATATATATGTATACCAAACACACAACCCAACCTATGGCTCCTAAACATAGAAACTGAGCACGTGCCTTGGAACTAATACTACGAAGCATGCATACAACAAACAACCCCAATCCCATTTAGGTTTTCACATTTCAGTATAATTAGTTTTTTTAGTTCATTAACTACCAGGAAACTATCCACAACCATCCACATAGATCCTCCGTAAAAAATATCCCTGCCATCCAAAAATCAAGTTAGGAAAACAAAAGAAAAACAACCAAGTCATTCTTATCAACAAACCAACCCATTGATTATTAATCTCGTTCCATTACCATTCCCCACCATTCATTAACTCTTCAACCTTTTATTTATTATTCACAACCCATAGTCCGTTCACATTCAAACCCATACCTGCAGCCCCGCTGCCAACTACCATAACCATTACCACACCATCCATCATTATCCCATTAATAACATTTATCACATCCCCGCTGCCCACCCGATCCACAACAACCAACAAAACACCCCCCATCACATGTCATTAACCAAGCCAAACCCACATGTTCATTATTCCATTTTTGTTTAACCGGGGTGATCACACAAGGGTTCCAAATTTTCAATTAATCAGCAAACTTTACTTTATTAACCAAATTCCACATTCAACAATGTTCCATTCACAAAAATGGTCTAGAAGATAGGGCAACATTTAATTGCGCAAGAAAAGGCCCCTAACGACCGTGATTTTTAGTAGGCATAAGCCTATTCAATTAACAATATAATATCACAGGATATAAAAAGTAAAATAACAGTAATCAAAAACTTCCCATCCCCGTTATGTATGCCAGTTATTATCATCATTAAATCGCTTCTACTATGTTTCATAAAACAAGTGGAAACCCACCCCGCATGATTGAAAAATTAGAGAGACGAAGGGAATATCCCTACCTCAACAGGTTCTGATAACAATGCTCCCCTAGATCAACTTTCAAAGACGTTTGTCGGTATCTGTCACTTCTGTCAAATCCTGAAAAAACCTCATCGGGTGGAATTTAGAAAGGAAAGAAGGAATGAAAGAAAACGGATCTAAGCTCAGAAGTTCTGCCTCGTCGTTACGATCCCGTGGCTGCTGACAGATCGTAAATCGGAGCTCAGACGAAGAAGTTATGGAAGAAAAAGAGCCTTTGAGTCTCTTGGGAGAGCTCTACTTAGAGGAATGTAGAGGAGATGGGTGAGTTGAAAAGTAGGAGGGGCCCCCAACTTTTATAGGAGAGAAAAACAAAAGTACACAATGTGTACTTTATGGTACACAGCATGAAGTCGGCCATTTCCCATGGTCACTACGCGGCTTCCAACACGGCCTTCAACGCGGAACGCTGACGTTGACTGGTCAACACACGGCTTGAAGGTAACGCATACGTGGGGAGGGACTACACAGCGTGTAGTATGGGCCACACAGCATGTACCTATTTATTTCACATGGCAAGTACACGGCCCCAACACGGCACCCAGCCGTTGACTGGTCAACACACTGTTATAGGGTAACACGCACGCGAGGATGGACTACATGATGTGTAGTTTAGGGTACACGGTGTGTACCCATTTATTTCACATGGAAAGGACATGGACTTTAACATAGGGTATACCCTGTGAGGGGGTACACGGTGTGTACTTACACTACACGGTGTGTATTTTAAAAATTCTGGAATGTGTGGGAAATGTTTATTTTACCCTCTAGAACATCTCGTGAAATTTTTTTGACAATGGAATAGGCCGAAGAGGTCCGGGCCATTACATCAGATTCCTCTTAAAACATTATCATCGTCAATAATTCAAAACCAACCCAGAGAAACCCAACAAGACACCTCTAAGGGTTCTTGTTATAACAAGAACCCAACCAACAACCCTAATCGTATGTGTTAGGAATTCTTTCTCCTATGTCGAGATATTATCCGTTTTAGGCAGCACTGAATCACCAGCATGGGTTTAATCACATCCTCATTAATGCGTATCGATTAAGAATTGGGACTTCCCACTTTCGTAAATTATAATTTTTTCAACTTACACTACCCCCAACCCCGCACAGCCAACACACTGCCCGAACATGTGGTTTGGGGAAAATTACTTCTTCTATGTCGGGATATTATCCTCTTTAGGCAGAACTGACTCGCCTGCATGGGTTTAATTGAATCCTCATTAATGTTCCTCGATTTAGAGTCAGGTTATTCCCTTTCCCCAAACATACAGACATGCTACACACTTCTAGAGAATAAGGAAACAAAAGGCCTCACAACCGACAAGCCTAGCATTCCATATATCAAAGGTACAAAGAAAAACAATGCTCAGAAGAACAAAGAAAACACAAGTCAAAACAACTCCGGTTACTGAGTTGCATCTAAGCCTTTATCTTCCATGTTCTCTCTTCGAGACCACTATACCTCCACAACACACGAACCAAGGGAATGGTTCATCCACAAGTCACCTTGTCTTTATTGTCCTAGATTCTGACTGGTCCTTCCTCAAAGGTCCTATCGTCTCCCATATCTAAATATCCCCAGTCGATAATAGGAGAGTCTTCGTGTAAGGACTGACGAAGCTGGGATATGTGGATGATGTCATGAACCTTCTCTAACTGACGTGGCAGGGCCAGCTGGTATTCCACCTCACCGACTCGCCTCAGCACCTCAAAAGGTCCGATGAACCTAGGGGAGAGCTTCCTCCCTTTCCCAAACCTCTGTTACCCCCGTCGAGGGGAAAACTTCAATAACACATGATCTCCCACCTCAAACTCCAAGGGCCTCCTCCGATGATTAGCATAAGACTTCTGTCGGTCCTGATCCACTTTCATCCTCTCACATACAAGCTGGACTTTCTCTGTGGTGCTCTGCACTACCTCAGGCCCAAGAGAACCTGTCTCACCAACCTCTACCCAACAAATGGGTGAACGACATGTTCTTCCATACAAAGTCTCAAACTGTTCCATGCCGATAGTAGAGTGGAAGCTGTTGTTGTAGGAAAACTCTACTAAAGGCATGTGTCATACCCATGATCCTCCGAAATCTAGAACGCATGATCGCAGCAAGTCCTCCAATGTCTGGATAGTCTTCCCTGTCTGCCAGTTGGTCTGGGGGCGGAAAGCAGTACTAAGGCATAGCTGGGTACCAAAAACATGTTGTAACCCCCACCAAACTCATGAGTTAAACTGAGTATCGCGGTCTGAGATTATAGTCTTCAGAACTCCATGAAAACTCACCACCTCATCTATGTACCTCTGTGCTAAGGTACTCACCGGGCCCGACTCCTTAATTGATATGAAATGAGCTGATTTCGTCAGTCGATCCACCAATACCCAGAGAGCATCATAACCATCCTGAGCTCTGGGTAGTTTTGTGACGAAGTCAATTGAGATGTCATCCCTCTTCCACTCTGGGACATCTAAAGGATTCAACAATCCACTGGGAACACGGTGTTCATCCTTCACTTACTGACACACTACCAATTTTGCCACAAACTCCGCCACTGCCCGTTTCACCCCGGGCCACCAAAACTGTTCCCTTAGGCCTCGGTACATTTTTGAAACTCCTGGATGTACCACCAAGATGAGCTATGGAACTTGCAGATAACTCCCTCATGCATCGCCTCTAGAAAAAACAACCTTCCCTGGAAAAGAATCTGATGTCGGCTGTCCTCTGACCATCCTTCTGGAGTGTTCCCCTGATCCACATGATCCCGCATTACGTCCACCTCAGAGTCCCCCCACTGAGAATCTTCTACCAGCTTCAATAAGGAGTGCTGCATCATCATCTGAAACAAACAGCCTCTATCACATTCTACCCTAGCATCCAAGTGCAAGGCGGCCAACTCTCCCATTGCTTTCCAAGCATCAGTGGATTCCCTAACCACTTCCTCATGTCACTTCCTGCTCCGGGAATCAGCCACAATGTTGCCCTTACCATCAGTGTAAGAGATCTCAAAGTCATAGTCTTGGAGGAACTCAACCCATCTCTGTTGCCGTAAGATCAGGTCACGCTGAGAGAAGATATAACGCATGCTCTTGTGATCTCAGAAGACCACAAAGTGCTCTACCAATAGGTAATGTCACCACAACATCTGTGCGAACACTACTGTTGCATTCTCTAGGTCATGGGTGGCATAGTTACGCTCGTGAGGGCGTAACTGCCTAGACACATTACAGGTCACTCCCTTCTTATGCATCAGTACACACCCCAGACCAAGGCTAGAAGCATCACAAAACTCCTCATACAACAACACTTCCTCTAGAAACCTAAGTACGGGAGCACTGAATAACATCTCCTTCCGGAATTTGAAAGCCTTCTAGAACAGCTGGCTCCATAGGAAGACCTTGTTCTTCCTAGTCAAAGCTGTCAATGGAGAAGTAACTCGATAGAAGTCCAAAATGAACCTTCGATAGTAACCTGCCAACCAAAAGAAACGGCGATCTTCTGCCATGCTTTTGGGTGCTGCCCAAGAAACAACTGCCACCACCTTTGACAGGTCCACTGACACTCCATGATGAGACACCACGTGCCCAAGGAAGTGTACTTATTTTGTCAAGAACTTACACTTTGACAATTTCCCGTAAAGATGGTGGTTTTGAAGGAGATCCAAGACTGCCCTGAGATGGTCAACATGCTCCTCCTTTGATCTTGAGTAGATCAGGATTTCATCGATAAACACAACGATGAACCGGTCCAGAAACTCTCGAAAGACAATGTTCATAATCCCCATGAACATAGCCTATGCATTTGTAACTCCAAAAAGCATCACTAAAAACTCGAAGTGCCCATACCTGCACCTGAAAGTGGTATTAGAGATGTCACTTTCCTTTACCCTAAGCTGATGATATACTGATCGCAGATCAATATTAGAGAACGAACATATTCCCCTCAGGTGGTCGAAGAGATCATCTATCCTTGGGAGGGGGTAACGGTTCTTGACTGTTACCTGGTTCAACCTTCGGTAGTCTATTTATAACCTGAGACCACCATCTTCCTTCTTCACGAACGAAACTGGAGCACCCCATGGAGACATGTTGGGTTGAATAAAACCCTTCTCCATCAGGTCGTCAATCTAGATCCGCAACACCCGCAACTCCGAAGGTTCCATCTGATAAGGGGCCATCGAAATCGGATGAGCACCAGGCAATATGTTTATCCCGAAATCAATGTCACATCAGGGGGGGGGGGGCGGTAGAGTCACAACCTCCTCAGGAAAAACATCAAGGAACTCCCTAACAACCTCTGGGATATCCATCATCTCTGCATCAGCTAGAATCACTGATAACCCTCCTAAAAAGGAAAGGAGAGGCTCCACACGCCAGCTTCCCACCTGATAGCTCCACTCACCAACAAATTCTATATGCTTCCCATCCACGTCGGAGAACACGACTCTTTTCTAGAAGCAGTCGATAATGTCACTAATAGAAAACAACCAGTCGATGCCTTGGATGACATCGTATGGATGCATTTGTAACAAGAAAAAGGCCACCACATGATCTATGTGGTCCCAACGTCAGCCCACATCCCCGGAAAACACAAGATATGCTGGTCTGGCCTCCAACTGATGTACTCAGTACTAGTGGTATGGAAAGTCTCTCTACGTCTAGTCCCATAGCATGGGATAGACCAGGTGAAACAAAGGAGTGTGAAGCTCCCGAATTGAACGAAGCAGAAATGAGAGTGCTGAACAAACAAATCGTACCTCGCACCACCTCTGGTCCTGCTGGAGCTACCAACTATGCTACGTGCAACTGTAAACGCCTAGCTCCTCTGCCTCTCGGATGTCATCCACCTCTTCGACCATGCCCTGGTCGAGGTCCCTGAGGAGCACCCTGAGGTTGGCCTCCTCCTGCAAAGTCTTCCCTCAGGGGAGAATGGTCATGCTGCTTTCTAGAAGGGCCTCACCGGCAACTAGTGCTGCTGAGGTGGGTGATGAACCTGCCCACCTCCACCGTACTGAGCTTGGGTCCGGCACTGACTCTGAATGTGCCCGAAACCACAACAAGAAAAACACGTCAGTCATAGGCTCGTGAAAAATGTAGAGGACCTGAAAATATGAGCTGGAACTACTGGGTCCTACTCCCCACTGTCCTGAACCTAGAAGGTCCTGTAGCGGGAGACCTGCTGCTGACTACCTTCCCCTTCAACGAGCCTGTCTAGAACCCCTCACGTTGTGCACTTCCTAGTGAGTCCATCATCTCTACAACCTCTGCCTTGTTCTGTACCGCCAAGTACGCCAGAAGGGTGAAGGGGGTGATAGCATACTGGAGCGAAGGATGAAGTGACTCCTCCATACGTCTCACCTGAGACTCCTCATCCAGAAAGAGATCCAGAGCAAAGCATAGGAGATTCTTGATCTTGATCCACAGCTCTCGTACTGACATAATACCCTGCTAAAGGGAGAGTAACTCCTATATCTTCTATGCTTTGATCATGGATGAAAGGAAATATTCGTGGAATTCCTTCTCAAAGTCATCCCACGAATCCTCTACCTATATCCTCTCTCTGAGGTAGAGCGTCCACCATTGTCGTGCCACACCTCTCAACTGACTGACTGCTAGGGGAACCCATTACTCCCTTGGAGCACGGATCAAGGTAAAAGCGATCCCTAGCTCCTCATGCCACCCCTCTGTCTCCGTATCCGAAGTAATACCCTCGTACGTCTTGAGGGTTTTCCACTGGAAAGAACGAAGAGTCTTCTTCCACTGGTTATCTTCCTCCTCTCGGTCAATCCTCAACTAATCGACCTCCTAAATCTGCTAGGCCTCGGCCGTCTGAGCCACCCGGGGATGATGTCCAGGTGCCATAGTTGTATGGTAAACATCGATCGCCTAAGCCCAAGTAGTAAGGAAATTTCTTATGGTTTTAATTTTATCAATTTATTTCAATTTCATTCCCAAAACAGAAAAATCATGTAAAACACAATCTTGATGATGCTTGTACATTCTCTAGGGACTCTACCATGAAATCAATGTAGTCTCACTTGGTCATTCGGTAGGCTCAGAGTCCTTTCTTCGGATCACAGGGGGCCCTAAAATCCCGTGTCCTAGCCGGTCTTCATTGGCCTATGTCACGCACCATGATTAACCAACAATGTTTCCCTTCCATCCCATGCAATCCTCACTATTCCTAACTCCAGACTACATCCTTTCTCTCAACCATCACCTCTGATACAATTCTTTCACAAACCCCTCCCACCATAGATGCCCCTCCTGAGATAGAAATGGTTAAAGGGAGATAATGACCCCCTGAGTCCCGCCTCCAGTAGGCCCCGGGGTGGCGACTAGCACCAAGGGTATGAGTTTTTACAAATATGGGAGGCATTTCCCTTTTTATTATTTATGATCGGGAAATAGGAAAGTCATCCACCAAAAAAGAAAAGAACATGTGTATAGAAATAAACCCAAACCAATCCCACATGCATGTTTAAATAGTTCTGAATCATGGTATAAGTACAAGAAAGATCAAAAGTATAATACCAAATGAAACAAGAGTACATCAACTACAAAAACTCCAACTGTCCCATCTAGTAGGGTCCTACATGGACCTGGTAGTCCTCCTTGAAACCTAAAAGTAAACGTATGGTGAGCATAGAAGTATACTCAGAAGGGAAAACTAAAGCTCTCGTACACCAGTAGGGAGACATCCTAATGTCCCGTGAGAATAACCGAAAAAATCGATCAAGGAATTCTATCCACTCAACCTCACCATCCACACTCACCAAAACACAATCACAACATGTATTAGTATATAAGAAACAAAAGTATTGGGTACCCCGCACCATTACTCAGTAGTTAGCTGCTCTTCATAACGGCGAACGTCCTGATGCTGCCACACTCTCCCCGCCTGCACACACCTGGGCCTCACAAACCACACATCCCGCCCGCACACACCTGGGACTCACAATGATGTATCCCGCCCGCACACACCTGGGCCTCACAACCATGTATCCTACCCGCACACACCTTGTACTCACAACCACGTATCCCGCCCACACACACCTGGGCCTCATGTCGATTATTCTTGGGAAACAGTAGAACCTACCCAAAGAGTCTGGTGCTTAAACCACCCCAATCGAAACCTACCCGAAGAGTCTTATGTGTATGGTCACCTCAAGCCATCACAGCCTAGGGGAGAAGGAGCAGAAAAGTTCTAGTAACTAAGGGAATACAACCTCTCCCATGAATTAGTTTATTTAGTTCCTTAACTACCGGGAAACTATCCACAACCAACCACATCGATTGTTCGTAAAACCTATCCCTTCCATCCACAAATCATGTTATGAAAACACAAGAAACATAACCAAGTCCTTATTATCAACCAACCAACCCATTGATTATTAATCCTGTTTTATTACCATGCCCCGCAATCAATTAACTATTCCACTATTTATTTATTATTCATAACCCATAGTCCGTTAACATTCAAACCCATCCCTGCGGCCCCACTGCCAACTTCCATAACCACATCCATACCGTCCATCATTATCCCTTTAATACCATTTATCGTAGCACTGCTGCCCACCCAATCCACAAAAACCAACAAAACACCCCCCATCACATGCCAGTAACCAAGACAAACCCACATATTCATTATTCCATTTTTTAACCGGGGTGATCACACAAGGGTTTCCCATTTTCATTTAATTAGACAACTTTACGTGATTATCCAAATTCCACATTTAATAAGGTTCCATTCAAAAAAATGGTCTACAAGATAGGGAAACATTTAATTTCGCAAGCATAGGCCCACAAAGACCTTGATTTTCAGTAGGCATAAGCCTATTAAATTCACAATATAATATAACAGGATATAAAATTTAAAGTAACAATAATCACAAACTTCCCATCCACGTAATATAAGCCACTTAATATCTTCATTAAACCGCTTTGACTGTGTTTCATAAAACAAGAGGAAACCCACCCCGCATGATGCACAAATTAGAGAGTCAATGGTAAGACCCCTACTTCAATAGGTTCTGATTACAACGCTCCCCCGGATCATCTTTAGAAGACGTCTGTCGGCATCCATCACTTCTGTCAAATCCCGGAAAAACCTCATCGGGTGGAAGCCGAAAAGGAAAGGCCAAAGGAAAGACAACGGATCCAAGCTCAGAAGTTCTGCCTCATCGTTATGATCTCGTGGCCACTGACGGATCATAAATCGGAGCTCGGACGATGAAGTTATGGAAGAAAAAGAGCCATCGAGTCTCTTGGTTGAGCTCTGCTCAGAGGAATTGGGGGGAGAGGGGTGAGTTGAAAAGGAGGAGGGGACCCATACTTTTATAGGTTAGAAAAAAAAAGTACATGGAGTGTACATTATGGTACATGATGTGTACTCGGCCATTTCACACTGTCACTACGCGGCTTCCAACACGACCTTTAATGTGGCACGTAGACGTTGACTGGTCAACACACGGTTTGAAGGTAACACATATGCGGGAGGGACTACATGGAATGTTTTATGGGCCACAAGGCGTGTAATCATTTATTTCACATGGTAAGGAGACGACCCCAGCACGACACACGTCCATTGACTGGTCATCACACAGTTAGAGGGTAACGCGTACGCGGGGATGGACTACACGACGTGTAGTTTAGGGTACACGACGTGTACCCATTTATTTCACATGGAAAACACACAACCTTCAACACAGGGTATACTTGGAGAGGGGGTAAACGGTGTGTAATCACACTACATGGCGTGTAGTTTCAAAATTCTGGGATGTGTGGGAGAAGTCCATTTTACCCTCCCGAACATTTCGTGACCTTCTTTTTGACAAAGGAATTGGCCGGAGAGGTCCGGGCCATTACACTGATACATGAAGTGTAGTCCCCAAAATAGATATTCACTAAATAAAAATACATTCAATACATGTCTCAATATAAAACAAGACATGTAGATAAAAATTAATAAAGGGAATTACCTTCAAAATGGTATGTCTCCCCCCAATTTACTGCAAAACCAATATATTAACCTATATGGGATAACTGGAAATTGTAATAAGGCTCTAAAAAAATAAAAAAAGGAAAACGAAGGAGATTGAGACCAAAACAAAAAACTTCCTTCCTCAAGGGTGAAAGGCCAATGATTCTGGTATAGAATTATTTCCAAATCTTGTTCCACGGCAATATGTTGATGATTGGTTCAATGAAAAGGGGTTGATAGTTCATTACCACATCAAATCAACAAGGCTTTTTTCTATAGTCAAATATGATAAAAAGGAGTGGCTCCTCTTGTTCATTGTTCACTAAACGTGATGTGGATGGGGAATATGACAAATTTATGTAACTAAATATCAATTTAATTAAAAATTCCACCACATAACGCCCCATAAAATCACCCTTGCTAAAACAATAGAGAGGAATGAATTTATGTCTCAATTAGGGTGAGCACAATGTTCTTAACTAAATAGTGGACACAATATTCAGATCTGAGACTCCACAAAAGGTTTATTCTCATTTAAATAGAACTTTAATTTTCATTAAAAATTTTGTTTAATATTTTTAAAAACTAATGTGCCATGACTCTTCGAGCCCCAAATTTCCATGCCAAATCAGAACCTAGATTTAGAAACATTCCTAGAAATATTCCAATTTATTGGGGGTAAAACTCATTTCGCTACACTTGTAAAGAATAAACATAAAGAAAATATTAAAAAATTACAGAATATTATATATATTAATATAATTTAAATAATTCATGAAAATTATATTATTTTATTTATTAAGATAAAATAGGTTCGTGCACATAATTATAGTTGATCGGAAAAAATAGTTTCTTTATTATAAATGTTGTTTTTATTTTAATTTTTATATAATTTGTCTCCAAAAAATTCATTAAATATACACTAGTAAACCTTATATTTTCATATTTAAGTTAACCCTATCGATATTCTATATTCCAACGTGTTTAAATAACTATCATATTAAATAATTATTTGTTAATAGATTATGCCATTTCCTTGAGACTCATTATTTCATGAAATGTTTGGTGAACTCAGTGTTGCGTGTAGCAGTTTCTAAACATAGATTTTCATGTAATGTAAGATATAATATATTTCGAGTGTATAAAAATCCAATCCTTTTATTGTGTGCAATGGAATATAATTAAAAGTGTAATTTTTTTCGATAAATATATTTGAAAAAAATTAAGGTGTTACATTTTCCACCAATCGATTAAAACTATTATGTAAAATGGTATTGAAAATATAGGTATAAGGATGCATAAGATCATGAAATAGAATAATTAAGAACGTACATAATTGATAATTAAATTATTATTATATTATCCTTGATATTATCTCTATTAAAATATCTCTAGATACATTTCATTCATAGTGTATTGATTATATGGAATGTGATTTCAGTAATTCAACATTCCATTTTATTATATCATATGAAATTTTTATCGTGAAGATATTGAGAAAATTTAATGAGTTTCACATTATTTACCATCCCATATAAATTAATTGTCTCATATTTATGATATCATCTCCAATATTTAACCCTAAATGTGCATTTGTTCACACTATTATTTTGTTTCCATTCCATATGGTATAAATAATAATTCAAAGAACAAGTTAATGAATTAAGAATTTTATCCACTAATATACATTTTATTTTAGTGCCCTATAGATAATTGGAATCATATATATATTTTGTTCATCAAAAACGATAAATTGATCGGTCATTTTGAATTTTCCCCTGGTTTTTGTGGTGAGGTAATATAGATAGAAATGTATCAGGGATTTTGGATTTAGGGATGTTTAAATATATTTATACAATATTTGATTCGTATTAATCCTTAGTTTAATGAAATTTGTAAATATAATATTGATCTAAGAATCATAAAATCAAATATCTTATTTCATAAAAATGTTGGACATGGTGTGAAGAGGGAATATTCGTTAACATAATTTGTATCACTGATTGGATTCATTGGTGTCAACATATTCATTAATGAATATATTATTTTTTAAATTAGGTTCATCAAATTCACCAAGATATCAATTTATGAATCCAAATTTATTTTATTCATCCTGATCATAACATCGATTTCATTCAAATTCTATGGAATCATCAACACTGTTAGTTTTCATCATATTTAATGTGTTCTACAGCTTCATCGATGGCTGAGGAAGATAAAAAATGTACCTTGGTAGACTTCAGTCGATGATGTTTATTCATTCTTCAATGAATTATTTTTGGGAAACAAAAAAATCAACTACTCCCCAAACAGAATCACAATCATCAATAGAGAATCACATCCTTACAATTGACTGGATTTTTGGCGACATAGTTCAGGATACATATATTTTTTAACATATTATTAAATGATTATTTCATTGGATTATGTAGGTTTCATTTAGTTATCATCACTTCAGTCTCAACTCTCTTTTGGATTATGATGATATTATGAATCATCATATCCCCATGACCAAACCACATTTAAAATATTCAGATTAAATTTCATTAAAACTAAAAATCTCATAGATATGGATAAAAAATACTTAGTTGTGTTCCTCTCCTATGTTTTTTATTCCCCATATCTGAATTTCGATACCCCTTATTTAAGAAAAATTAATTTCATTGGAATGCCACAATGATCATATTATGCATGTAAGATAATTATATTATGTTACACTGACATGTTTTATCTTATGAAGAGGAGGCACATCTATATTTTAAATATGCGAGGATGAAAAAAATAGTCATACCCAGAAAACGTAAATAGGGTGGCTAAAATTTATTTTCCTCAAAATTAATTTAAATTACATAACTCATCCAAATTTTATATAAGATGTTTTTTTAATAATTACCAATATCTTGTAAAGAAATTACTTAAATAAAATAATTTTAAAAAAATAAATAAACATATATAACATGAAACTATAACAAATTCCCACCTAAAAGATAATATAATGATATATTAAAATAAAATTCAGTACAATATTAGTTTATATTGTTAATATAATCCAATTAACTAATTTATAAAATAAAATTATCACATGAATTAATTATCAAAACATTTAATTAAAATTTTAAACAAATTTATAAAAAGAACTAGAAAAATAATATAAACAAGTATCAACACCCCTATTATTAAATAATTAAATTAATATTTTTTTAAATAGTCTACAATTTAAAAATAATAGTATTGAAATTTCAAATATATATTAAACCACATATATTGCCACTTTATATTTCTATATTAATTAAAAACAACAATAGTTGTTTGAAAAAATTATAAAACATAATCTCTACATTAGATATCACCAATGAATCCTTTCAATTCATTTAACCACTGAAAAATTTGTTCTACTATAATGACCTTGTGTTTTATAGTAACATTTCTTCCAAAATAAATTTGTGTTGTATTGTATTATACAATATTATTTACATAAGAATATAGTGAAAATTGCAATAACATTATCCCATTAATAAATTTCATAATAATAATCAACTATGAAACCAAATAAATATAAAAACATTATAATTTGAAAAACCATAAAATAAAAAATCAGTAATGGGAAAAAATAGATCACCCAAACCTTTTTGGATAATCAACCACACAACCAACACTATTGAAATGATAAAAAATAGTATACCCCAAACAATATTTTAGAGTAAAAAAATATGAAACCATGGGAGAAATTGTGGTGAATATTTAGTGAATAAAATAATTGGTACATATAAGAGGCAAAGAAAATTTTTGAATAGTAATTTGATCATTAGAATAGTAACCTGAACATTTGGAATAGTAACATGATCGTTAAGAATTGTAACATGACTGTTGAAATAGCAATATTACCTCAAAATACAATATTGTTATATAAATTATATTTATCCATATTTATTTTTCTATATATATATATATATATTATATTTCAAAATGAAAATATCATTATTAAATAAAACAATGAAATTATAAGAAAATGTCTAATAAACTGTATTTTAAAGTATTTCATAAAAATACTAATTTGTATATTAAATCATTAAATTACATACATTAGAGGCCTATTTTGATAAAATTAATTTCATTAATGAAATTATAATTCCTATATTTTGAGGGTAAATTTTTCATTATTTTTATAAATAACATTATTTTCAGGCGATTACTAAAAAAATATGTTCACATAACTTTTGTATCATAAATTACATAATTCATTATGATATAGTTACGTAATAATTTGTAGAAAAATAATCTAGTACATGAAACATTTATTTTTATAATTTATTCCTTATAAGAAAATAAACTTTTATTTGAAACCTCAATAAAAAATTCCAAAAGCTAGATTCAAAAGTTATATTCTAAAATAAAATTTTTTATTGCATTAAACATTATTTTATTAAACAATTAATGAACAAGAATAATAAATATTTTTAATAAAATAAAAAATAATATTTAATATTTATATGTGATCAATTTTTTGAAAAATTCACTATTACACATTTTTCCATTGATGTGTTATTTTATTTAAAATATTTATTCTAAAAAAATTCCAATGTCATCGACAATAAATAAGCCCACTCCCTCCCATTGGAAACACATTGATCCCATGATTTAATGTCCTAAATAATACCAAATTAATAACCAATAATCCCCTTATAATCCTAAAATATTTTCTATAGTAATCCCAAAAAAAAATATTGGAATGTTTTTTTATATACGAGAAGCTTCCCGGAGGATTAGGAATGATTTTTTAACACTTCTATTTTTGTCATCATAAATTATTTTTCACCATGACAAAAACCAACTCGGGACGACCCTGAACCCTCCCCTATTCCACACCTCGAGTTTCTAGGGATTTTCCGGGAATTGAGTGCTTGTCTCGTTCTAATTTTTTGATTGATGGATGAAAATGGAGTCAAACCGAATTTACATTGTGATCTAAAATGGTGTAGTGACCCATATGGAGTCCGTGAACACAGTTTATTTTCTTCATAGTCATTGACGTGTACATAGGGCATGGCCCACTACCATTTTGCTAGGTTAAGCATGATTATTATTCCCTATCTTCGGTGATTTCATGCACGTTTTGTATTTTCTTGGTTCTTGTGGGTGTAAGTGCATTTTTGAAAATAAAAACGGGGTTTTTTAAAATGAGAATATTTCCTTTTAAATGGCTATAAATTTGTGAAAGAGATTTTTCATACTGAATGGTCTTGGTAGAAAAATATGGTGGTTGCTTAGAAATTTTAGATATATGGTTTGGGTGCAACCTCATGTAATCTTTATGAACATTTGCATATGTTAGGGAATGAATGGGAAGTGCGTGTTGGTGCGTATGGATGAAAGCAGGTGTAGACATGTCCAACAGTTCATGAGATTACTAGGGTGTGCACTTGGAATTAAAGGCTTGACCATGTTATTCTAAAGTTATTTTAATAAATGGAAAATGATTTTTGGAAATTGAAATTGGTTTGAAAAGTGTGTTTGGTATATGGAAAATGTCCTTGAAAGAAGGAGGTTTTGAAATCATAAATAAAATGGGGTTTTTGAAAAAATAAGTTTGGGTTTTGTTTGGATTTGGTTGTTCTTCTTTGAGCTGGTTGTTTTCGAATCATGGTGGTTTCAATGATATTTCTTTTACTTGATATCGGTTTTAGTTTAGTGTTTTTGACGTTGTTCAGAAAATGCTACCTAGAATGGACCCCATTTTTTCTGATAAGTGATGCCCTATTTTTGGTCCTTCTCATATGTTGTCTATCCTTCATGGTTATTAGAGTCTGTTAGAGTCAGTGTAGTGTCTTGAAGAGGTCGAGCGCATCATCAGGGTATTGAGAACTCCTGAAGCTGTTAGAGTGCTTGTTGTTTTGGGTATGTTTGAAGTTCCAGCTCTGGATGAGTAGGAGTTTCTCACCCCGCCATCACTTCAAGTTGGGATAACATGGGATTTCTTTAATGTCTTCTTCTTCCAATGGTTTATACATTAAATGGGGAAGACGA
This sequence comes from Viscum album, assembly GCA_963277665.1. Taxonomy (NCBI): domain Eukaryota; kingdom Viridiplantae; phylum Streptophyta; class Magnoliopsida; order Santalales; family Viscaceae; genus Viscum; species Viscum album. The sequence continues at coordinate 1,655,435,143 of OY728126.1, read as the reverse complement.
ATAAAGTGGAAGAGCTCATGCGTATACAAGAGGGCCAATAGACGGTGAAAGCGTGCGTTGACAATTTCATGGAACTTATGTCTTTCTCTATAGGTAGTGTCACGAGATTTGATGAAGACTCCTCCCTTATCAATGGTCTTTGTCAAGAGATAAAAGAGAAGGTACTCCCTTTTTGGGGCCATCATTTTGAGAATTTGGTACATGAGGTATTTTTAGCTGAGTTGGTCTCCGGAGCACGGACGGTTGACAATACATCATATCAAGTTGCTCGTGAAGGTGACCCATCTAGAATGCAGAGTGGGGCAGATGGTTCTATTTCTAAAGAGTCCTCTGTAGTGACTCTGGTTCCCAGTTCGATGGATTTTCCAATGGTGTGCCATTAGGGGGGACGTTTAGGGCATGCATACCCATCATGTCACACCCTGCTGAGGACGTTCCATCATTGCAGGTGTCTAGTTCATCTAGAGAAGTTTTGTAGGAAGTGTCATCTGAAGAAGAAAATGTGACCATAAGATTACAGTGACTGACTTTGAGCTAGGATATGCTTCAACCATTAGAGCCCCAGCCATAGGTCTTGGGGTGAAGCTTGCGGGTAGTCAGGAGTCGTCAGGGGTGTGAAGCCTTAGTTCGGGTTTTTTTGTTCCATGTTGAAAACAAAACATTTAAAGTCATACCATTATCGTTCTTCCACTGTTAATGTTTTGGAATTTTTGTAGGTCCATTGCTCCGTCATGAAGTTGGGATGGACGTGTTCTTTTATAATCCAAACAATCTGGTTTGTCTGAATCATGATTCTCTGAATCGTATGTTTTTCTTTAAAAGTGTTTTTGAACCCTGTATGGGTTAGTCTTAGTTTGGCTATGTTCGTTTAGAGATGTAGGTTCCTATGTAAGGATCGACTTTTGTGGTAATTCCCGAGATTACTTCGTGGTTTAAGTTCTTCTCAGAGGTTTCTCTTTAGTGTTTCAGGTTTTTGGTCTATTTATATGTTATAGAGGAGGTGTTGTTTTTCTCGAGCTATAATGGTTAGTTTGGGTTAGTTGGGGGTTCCCGCGTCACCCCCCCTTCCAGGGTGGTGTGTTTGAGTGTTAAATTTCCACAGTAGTTGAGATCTTGTGGTGTGGAGAACCCTTTCGTGTTCTCCCATTCTCTTGTACTATGGTTCCCTTCAGTTTCAGTCAGGCATGGATTCTTTCCTTGTCCATTGTTCAGCTGGGTGACTTTCTGGGGGCTGAATGTGTCTGTGGTGGGGAGAATTATCACAACCACCATTTTCTATTTATTTCATTTTTATTTTTTCTTGGTTCCGAGCATTCTCACCAAGGTGTGGGCTGAGCCCAAAATTAAATTTTGTTGTCGTTTAACGCCTTTACTGGGTTTAGGACCCGTGCGCGGCCGCCGAGTGGTTGGAGGTCGTCACGCAGTCGGACTTGGTGTTGTCAATGTTTCACATTATTTTTTATTTTTATATTTTTGATAATATGGTTTACATAACATTATATATTTTTATTAATATTTATTTTTTTATTTATTATTTTTATTCTTGTGCAACTATTATTATTATAAATATTATAAATATTATTATAGTATTATTAGTATTGTTATTATGTTTATTATTATTATTATAATTATTATAAATATTGTAATAATAATTCTACGATAAAAAACCAAACCTTAATTCTATCCAGTGGAGCCCCCCATTCCCTATTGTCGTAGTGCCATCCCCCCCTCCCGTTCCTGTTGCATGCCGCAGGCCCTCACCTCCAACCCCTCTCCATCAGCGCTCCCTTCGCCTCGTCCATCAGCCACCCCGTATGGTTCCCCTTCCCTCAGCTTCCACCTGCCACCTCGCCCCGTTCGACCCACCTCGCCCCGCCGCACTCTGGTTCCCTGGCTCCAGTAAGCTGCCACGTCTATCCCCTGTCTCCAATACATCCTCCATGCCTCCCTTCGCCCCTAGCCTGCTCCGGCCTCGCCTTCCCTGTCCGCTGCCATCCTCCCGAGCAGAGGCGCCGAACTCACCCCACTACCTCCTCACTAGTGCGACCTAGTCAGCGCACCCCAGCTGTACCGCCCATGTGTGACGACCTCCTTCATGTAATGCACCTATATGAGCGGTGGCAACCCCTAGTTGTGCGATCTCCACAAGCCCGAAACCTTTGGTGATGACCCGTGAACTCCGGTGAAACTCCCCAGTGAAGGTTTCCCCTTTTATTCCTTGAACTTTATGGTTTCCGATTGTTATTAGGTTCTTTTTAGTGTTCATTTTGGATTCATTTTGGTTCGCATTCTTGATTTAGAATCTAATTGGGATCCCATGTTGTGTGATTGTGGTGTGATTGGTGTTTGACTCCAATTTTCTGGAGTTTCTGACCCCCGATGTAACTTGTTCCATGACCTAGCTCCATTTGATGAATTTAATATGCTTAATTGTATTTATTAATGCGTTCCTTGACTTGATTTTGTGGAGAGAAGTGTGTTTTTGTTTTCTTTGGTGTGTATTTTTTTAATGTGTTTGTTTTGGTAATGGTTGGCGTGTTTTGGTGTTGTCAGGGTGCAACGTTTTCATGATGGTTTTAGGGCACATTTTGATGATGCACACAATGTTTTCAAGGGTATTAAGAGGTGTATGTGTTAAAAAGTGGTTTTTCAATGATTATAAAATCTAATGTATGTGTTGACTTTTGTTTTCAACTGTGTATACATTTATTAGATTGTATTAGTTATGTGATTTATATCTTGAATAGGTTATGATGGGAAGTTGATTTTCAAGAACAATGTTTACATCAAATAAGACATATTTTTAATATAAAACCCTATTTGCATCACTGGGTTGTGTTTCATTGTATCGGCCCTTGTTCTGTGATTTAGTATTGTTTTCTACGTTGGGTAGATTGATTATTTATTTTGAGTGTTGTGAGATTTTTGTAAAAACTTTGTGGATTTTAAAGGGGTTTACTAAAAAGTATTGAGGTTGTGATTTGTGTTTTGAAAACATGTCGAGGTGGTTATTTTTCACTATTTATTCATTTGAATTGTTTTATGTCCGTTTTTATGTAGATTTAGTTGTGTGGTTGTTGTAGTGTGTCTGCAAGGAAGACCCGCGATACTACAGTTGTCGGCGTGCACGTGTTTTTGCGGTGATTGTGTGTCTGTGCGAGGAGTGATGTGCCGTTATGTTTGGACAACGAGTCGAGGTAGGCTCCCATTACACTACTTTTTAAAATTTAACTTACATTATTTCTTGTTGTTTGTGCACACTAATTGTTCAAATTAAATATTTTATTAATTACAATAAATGTGATATATTATAATATGATTAATTTTTAATATAAGAAAATTAATTTTTAAATGATTATTTTTTGTAATAAAAGCCGTTTATTTTATACAGGACACTTGAAATATTTTCATGATGGGCAGACAACCAGTAGTGAAAGAATTACAATTTTAGTTTTAAACATAATTCAGGTAATGCCAATTATAGTTCTAGTTTTAATGATAAATTATTTCTTCTAATGCATGAACAAGAGTTTTGGTTCTTTTTAAAGTTGTGATTGTGAAATGTATTTATTTCCCATTTGGCACTTTATGGAAAACGATGAAAATGTTTTGATAAAAACCCTCCCAGGATAAATCTCCTTCCATGGTTGCAATTGACTATTTGGGGGGCCGTGCTTAGTGGATCGCAAGTACTTGAGTAGTTTAAAGGCAAGAGGTTGTCCCATTGAGTTACATAAGGTGATACATGTTGTTCCTTATATATATATATCTAATTGGATGCTCGGTTGGCATCATTTGGCTCCCCCCCTTTCCAAACACTTGAGTCATGGGAATCTGGCATATTGAGAGAATATTCTAAGAATGATTGCTGCACTGGTAGGTTAGGGGACAGACCGGTGGCCCATAGTATGTGGATATATTGGTTTTATTTCTATGGGATTTACCTTGACCTGCCTTAGAGAGGATGGTCGAGCATATTGTGCATTTTTATTTCATTGGGACATGTCAACAAGGATCATTTCTCATGTATTGGTGTCTTCTGGTTTATTCTAAATCTCCTAGGTTCACCATGTCTATTCGGCTTTTGTTTCGTGCAATAGTGATTATGATTCAAATATGTATACCTACATTTCTCTTGTTGTGTGTTTTATGTAGTACATTTCGGGTGGATTGTTTTCCATGGAAAGTGGGAAATTGATTTTGATTAGGATTCTAAAAATAGTTTTCAAATGAAAGTGTTTAATCCTCTTTGTGAAAATTTGAAAATGTAAAAATGAATGTCCTTTTCAAAAATTCATTTACACTAATAAAATTAACTCATGATTGGAAATGGTTAAGTGAAATGGTTCATAATTTTTCATTAAGTAAAATATTTATAAAAATCATAATTTTTGATATTGTATTTCAAATATCAAATGGTGTTTTATTTATTTTAATGGTACTGCATTAGGAATAGTTTTCGGGCTAGAATACTGAGTTTTAATTCTCACACATATTGTTTTTTCTTGTTTTTAGTTCCGTTGGAGGTTCCATCTTCAGCTGTTTTCCTTGAGCGATGTTGGTTGTGGTATTGGAGAGTGACCCACGGGGTCACGTGGAGTTTTGGTTGTGGTCAGGTTAGTTGCGTTGTTTATTCTTGTTTGTCTATTATCTTTTGTTCTATTTATTTTTCGATGCATAGTTTTTTTTTATTTTGGGCCAAATAATTCCCACCTGTTAAATTTTGTATCCCAGAACTAGTTGCTAGCCCATGGGGATTTGGAACGCCCTTCGGGCCATGTCGCGAGCTAGCTTGGGTGACCGGTTTAGGGTCGACCCGGGTTGGTTCGTGACACACCACACGATTAAAATAAAAACCTATTAAGATTAATTTGAAAATATATTAACATTATATTAATTATTTTGTTTTTTTTAATAATCATATTTACTACATATAAAAATTTTAAACTTATATTTTACTATTTTTTAACAGTTTCCCATCAATGGAAAGTTAACCGTCAACCGAGAAATTAACAATTCTGTTATTTTAACCACCTAATAAGAGAAAAAATATGAATTATATATAATATATAAATATTTAAATACATTTATTATTATCTTATGTTCTTATTATACATATTTTTAAATTACATTGAATGAAAATAGTGAAATCAAAACAAAATTGTAAAATTGAATGAAAACATAAAATGAAGACAATTCGTGTATAAAACATATTTTACTATAATATAATATAATAATTATAATTGGTTAGTATTAGAAGATTTTAAATTTATTTACTTCTATAACTATGTCATCACAATGATATCTTTATAATTTAGGAGGCAGAAAAGAAACAAAATAAAGCAGGATATAATGTATGGGATTAATGAATCCAATACAATTAATTGGGTAATACACTATCCCAATTTATGATTGTTTATATTTTGTTCTCAACATAACATTTAGGATTTTTGGACATATATGTTCTTATCATGACAAGAAAATTCTAGTAAAATCATTTCTTCTTAGTGAGTTCAATTTCTTAAAAATCATTTTTTACTCCTCTTGAAATGTATCTTGTACACTCAAGAAAAATAATTTTTTTCCATGTTTGATTCCCATTATTCATTTTGGTGTAGAGTTGTTTATTCATGTAATTATTATTTAAATAATTCATAATAAACCAATTTTCATTCTTGTTTATATTTTATAACTATGAATATTATATATTCTATATGGCATGAATGACTATGAGAATTTGGGATATGAACCATAGTCCAAGAATTATGTATCCCCACACATTATTTTTTATTTAATGTATCTCTTGATATTTTTCAAAATATAAATAAAAATAATGATATATTTGTAGAAAATAATGATGTTATGATTTATTCACATATGTTATGTTTGATCCTAATGATATATTTTCTCACAATTTTGTGTGTTATTTGACAAAAATGACATGATGTTGAATTTAATTAAAATTCTATATTACATGTATACATTTATTGATTTAGTCAATATTATGTTCATTATCCTATGTTAATGATCAGTGTATACTCACCCATCTACTTTTGATTAATGTACTCTATTCTACCATTATTTTACATCCCCTTACAATTGGTTTTTATTAAAATATTCATTGATTTATATCCTTTACTGTTTAATTGAACTACGATGAAATTGAGGGCCACCAATAGGATATAAAAGAATAAATTAAAAAATGATTCAATTTTTATATTTATATATGATGTTGGAACCTAATTAACCAATGATATTATAAAAGTCCGTAATATATTGTATCATTATAATGTTATTTATAATAAAAATGATGTAATATTTTTGAAATGAAACACTCTAGTTTATATTTTCGGAATCATAGTTCATTTTCATTAATTTGGGAATTTAAGATGGAAAATAATTACATCAAAGCCTATGTTAATATCTTGGTATAGCTAAATGTCATGTTACTGTGTAATTTATATGAGTGTGTGGATTATGATAAATTAAATACATGCCTATATACTATAAGTGCATATGGATCTAGTATAGAAGTACCTAGGGGTGGAAACCCTAACAACACTGTATTGAGATATACATGACTGGGAGTTTGTGTTTGAAAATATGTCTTACCGCAAAAATTTTATAATACTCACATGGTATATTCTTCAGTTAGTGACATCATTTATTTTGTAACATTATTATGGATATGTATATAATGTAATTAATATTTTGTAATGATACAAAATATTAAGGTACATGGTCCCAGAAGTTTCATTTTTGATGAATATAATCATAGTAATACTTTTAAATTTTTATTTGTAACTAATTGTGATAAATAATTAATACTTTATTATTTAGCTATTGAATTATGTCCAATATTGTTTTTAAATGGTGGGAACCAAATTAAATAAGTCCAAAAACCCATGTGAGGAACAATGAAATGATTGTTTGAATGAAATTCACAATATAATGGGAGGATGAGTTCAAAAAATCATGGTGATTCTTACCTAGTTGGCTTTTGATATAAATAATAACATGAATAATTTTCAAACACCTCCAAAAATTGAGAAGGATCAAATAGATATTAATGAAAATAATTTAAAATGAGAATTATCTTTTTTTGATATTCTAATTTACTAAGTGAGGGATAGTAGGTTAACTATATAGAGAATATATTTAATATTCTCTATTACACTTAGAACTATACATGTTCTCTGAACATCTATCATTTATAAGGGGAGGATAATCAATGGTGGGACTTGAAATATCATAAAAATATGAATGATGAAATGGAAGAAATATATTAGGTTAACATTAATATGTTATTTATTAACAATTATTTCCATGGAATTCTTCTAACAATGATGGAGAAAGAGTTCCCATAGCATGAAAAATATGGAGAATCTATCACTTCTTACAAGTAAATGTTTATTATCCATTATTGATATGACTATGGATTTATTATCACCAATTATGTAAAAATTTATTGATAAATCTATGTCTTAAGTCGAACCTATCAATGTTTCAAGCAATCATGGAAATTAGAAATTTTGAAGAGGTTTTTGGATAATACATCCTTATAGTGATGATATTTGGATAATGGACAAATGAATATGGATATTAGAAATAGAATATTGAATTTCAATCTATAGGTTCTAATGAAAAGGGTGGAGAAAATACTTCACCACATGAAAGTCACTAACATGGGAGGAAGTATCAAGGTAACTACCTCAAAAGAACAATGGAATTCTACAACTATGTGATAGAACAACACCAAGCTCTAGTGTGGTTAATAGAATGGATGAATATGCCCAATCTGATGGGGTAAAGAAAAGAACTACCCAAGGTTCAATTCTTAAACTATAGGGATAAAGAAAACTATGAAATCCACTGTATTAACCACAATTTGTTAAGGAGTGTACATTCTTGAATCCCTTAAAGTCAAAGGTTAAAGGGAAATATTTTTCCATCACTGCTGATGAGGTGGATATATATATGGTACACATCTTTTCCAAAGATGAATTCAAATAGTTACATTCGATTATAGTAATATGTATTTAATTATCTGCAGTAATTGTTTTAACTATTTGATTTTAACACCAACAATTTTATATGAAAATATTAAGAAAATTAGAGACTGAGGAGATAGATGAAACCATAGTTTTATAGTCAATATTACTATAATTTGTGGATATATTCATCCAAATAATATTGTAATCCATACCTGAGTTTAATTTGACCCCATATTACACATCAACAAAAAAAATTATATATACGACACATCAAAAAAAGAGAAAAAATAATATCATTATACATTTTAAATCGTCACGTGATACTCTAAAAATGATCGGAATATGGTGGATTTTTTTTTAAATTCACAGATAGTGTAGGTTGTTATTCCTTTTGAATAATGATACATCACCCAAATGGAAGAGTTTATGGAAGGTACTATCCCTACAGAAATTTCCATTTAGAGGGAATATAGTGATGAATTTTTCATTGCGACCTAGATACCCCCAAATAATGAGTTATTTTCATCAAAAAATTTATATCCCATCCAAATACAATCATATAATTCCACATAATGGATAGACTATATTTAATGAGATGAGTTAATGAAGTGGCTGGATGAAAATATTAAATAATGTTACATATTATCTAGTGGATCTCCTTTGGGTGTGATGGTATATATTAAATAATGGTACATATTATCTAGTATTACTCAATGATAGATCATCATTATTTATATCATTAATAGATGGTGTTGAAGGAATATATTTAGAACAAAAACTTCTATATAATACATGAACACTATGAGTTCTTATTAATATCTGTATGACTTACTATTTCATCTCAAATATTCATGGATTTTTTAAATAGAGTCTTTAGATAATCCTAAAAATATTTTGGTTACCTTTATCAATTTTACTCCAATCGACTCTAATATTAAAGAGGAATATGAATAATTTCTATGTTTTTTTGATATTAAAGGATGATAATTTGGTTTTTATGTTTTTATATTATGTCATTTTGATGATGAAATTTTGTTCCATCTGATGTGTCATAATAATATATAAAATTTTTATAGATCCATAGATGGTGATGAATTAATATATGTACATATTGAATAATGGTACATATTATCTACTATTACACAATGTTTTATCATAATTATTTATATCATCAATAGATGGTGATGAAGGAAAATATTTAGAAGAAAAACATCTATATAATACATGAACACTATGACTTCTTATTAATTTCCTTTTGACTCACTATTTCATCTAAAATATTCATGGATTTTTTAAATAGATTCTTTAGACAAACCTAAAAAAATTTTGGTTACCCTTATCCATTTTACTCCAATTGACTCTAATATTAAAGAGTAATATGAATAAATTCTATTTTTTTATATTAAAGGATGATAGTTTTGTTTTTATGTTTTTATATTATTTCATTTTGATGATAAAATTTTGTTCCATCTGAAACGTCATCATAATATATAAAATTTGTAACGATCCATAGAAAACCTATGAAATTGAGGAATATTGACAACTCACCACTGACATGAAAATCAATAGTTTATATTTCATATGATGGTACTAAATTTTTTTGAAATATTTTCTATAATTGGAATGATAATTAAATTTATTAAAATGGAAAGAGGTAAATTACATCTTGAGAAATGAATGTAAGGAATGAATTATGGAGAGCACAATGATTCTAATCTAAGAACCTTTACTCACACAAAAACAATTTTATGACAATTTTATGATTCAGGGTGACTCTATAAATAATGTATTAGGTCACATTATCATAATTATTGGTAAATTAGAAGCATGTGCCTCACAATCATTGATGATAATTGAGAATAACTACCCAATGTATGATCTGAAATTAGAATATGTGGTCTTTTATATGAAGATTTTGAGGCACTACCTCTACAGTGAGTAGTTTAATATATATACTGATCAATACAGTTTAAATTATTTATTCACATAGAAGGGTCTCAATATGATCAAAGAATATTTCTATAGATGATCAAATACTATGATCAATCACTTCACTACCATCCTATAATCGAAAATAAGCTAGTTGATTCTCATTGCATAAAATAACCCAAAACTCAATTCATTATTTTGATTTGGAAAGACCATATATTTTTTATATGAAAAGTGTGGTTTAGAAAATCATAATTTAAGGGAATATATACCACATTATAAAAATTAATTCACAACTATCTATCTCGGAGATGATAAATAAGGATCAATGGGAAGATTTATTCCATTAAAATATGAAGAAAGAAGTAAAGAAAAAATTTATTCATCATTTCCACATTTATAAGGGTGGTATTAAAAAATTTGGAATAATATTCTTCCAACATCATTGGATATAAATTATGGGATATTGGATAATTATTTTGAATCATATTTCTCTACCCATATTGATGAACCATGATTTACATTAATCATCAAGTGTTAAACTTGTGGGATAACATGAATAAGAATATTTTTTAGTACACATAATCTTTCATGATATTCTAAAATTATTAATAATTAGAAATTTCATCAAGAATGATTGAACCATTTCTTGTATCGAAGATGATTTGAGAGAATATGATTATTGAATTGTTCATTTGTATCTTGATTACATCCAAAGGAATAAAGTATATATAGGTTGTGGTTTATAGACTCAACATGGTGGGACACTTTATTTAAATTTTGGAATATTAAACAATCTAAAAATTGGTATGATATATGTAAATGATGTGGTGAGGCTTCATTGGGATCCAATTTCATTCATCTCTAATTTTGATCTAGGGATTAAATTTAATAGATGAGAATTATTCATCATTCTTAAAATTTTGAATAGAATTTCAACATATCATACGATTCCCAAATTGATTTCCAATCTGAACATACTATTAAAATGCTCAAAGAAGATATTTGAAACTACTAGATGGATTTTAAAGGATGATTATATGAAAATTTCATTTGTTGAGTAGTCATAAAAAATTTCCACTCAAGTATCCAAATTGATCTAGACAAAGATCTGTATGGGAAGCGATGTTGAACATTGTATTTTTATGATGAAGTTGTGGAATGAATTCTACATGGACCTAAAGTTTTTTAAAATATTATAGTAAAATCTCAAGATATTCAAGAAAAAATAAATGTTTTTTCATGTCGAAAAAGGTGATATGATTTCTACCATCGAAGGAACATGTAGTCCGATGTGGGAGTAATATATTTTCGTTTAATATCACATTAGAAGAGTGTCTTGTTTTTTGAAAAGAATATAAATCTAACCACATGGTAAAATGGCCCGTATGAAATTATTGATCACATATGATCAATGTGATATCCTCTAGAACTTACACAAAATATGTATCAATTTTATGAAATCTTACAAGTATCAATAAAGAGGAAGTACATACAGGATCACTTCCATGTTATGAATATATATGTGGAGAAAATATATAATGATCTCTCTCTTGTGGACCAACAAGAGATGAATATAGAATATAGAGACAATATTCTACAAAATAATACATATCACATTATCATAGTGTTGTGGTAGGAACGTAGATATTAAAATGCCACATGGTAACCAATGTTAAAAAATTGAAATAGATGTACCCTCATCTATTCTAAAGAATATATATGAGTTGAAATTCCAGGAATGAAATTACTAAATGGGCTAATAATTTTACAACACTTTGTTTATTTGTAATATTTTTTTTGGAATTATTGACATTTTTATTATACTATATAATATTATACACATAAAAAAGACAGAGAAAGTTACAGTAGGCGTAATATCAATAAAAATAACTTTTACAAGTTAAGTAAAATACCAATAAAAACTAAAAAATTTAATATTTGGTATAAAATAGAAAATAGAAAATAGAAAATGTGAAAATATGGAAAACCCTATTCAACTAGGATCATCACCCCACAACCAGAAATATTGAAATGAATCAAAATATTACTAAAACAACAATAATATTAGATAATGAAAACTGATAACCAAGGGAGTAATTGTATTAGATGTTGAGTTAAATAACGTTGTATTATATATAAGAGGTAATATTACTATGGTAAAAGTAATTTGACCATTAGAAAAGTAACATGACTGTTGTTAATAGAACCTTGACCATTATAAATAATAACCACACCATTTGAATTGTAATTTTACTACAAAATATAAAATTATTTTATAATGTATATTGATCATGGTTATTTTATTATAATATTCATATTATAATTTAAAAAATAAATAATATGATTAAATAATAGAAATAAAATATAATCACATTATTAGAGAAAAATATTTTATATGCATTTTGAAAAAAAAACTATCTAATATATTGATAACTAAAATTATTTATGATACATTTATTTCAAAAAAATGAATATTTGTTTTTAAATCAACATTTTTAAATGACAATGATTTTTTTGGTAATTTTATAAAATAAATAAATTTTTAGGTTAACGGAATAAGTATAGTTTCCCACAAAACTTGTTTATCTATAATAACAACATTAATAATATAATAATAACCAAATATTTTATATAACAAGTGGTTATAAAATGAAATAATTATTTAAATAAGTTTTTAATTAAAAAAACATATATTTATATCCTAAAAAAATTCTAAATTTAATTTTTAAAGTGATACCTTATAATAAATTATCTCCTTTTTTCTATAGTAATTTTAATTAAATAATTTATTCAAATTATAATGGGTTTTAATGTCTTCAAAAAAATCATTATTACATGTTTTTTCATTTATATATAATTTTTTTAATATTTAATTTTAATCATACCCATATCCCCATGTATAAATAAATACACTCCCTCTTCATTGAATACCACTCATCGACGACATTCGGAAGCCTAATTCTCTACCCTAATTATTCATCAAAATAACCTTAGAATAAAAAGGGTGGAACTGGATAAATCATACTCTAAATATTATTTTTTTCTATTAGTTTCATACAAGAAGTGATACAACGTGGATAATATATGTTTTGATTAACTCTATTTTTATCTTTCAAATTTTATTTACCCCTTTCAGTAACAAAAATTATAATATTAATTGAGATTTATTTTAGAATTATATTAATGATAGTAAATAACTATATGTATCATGTTATATATATATATATATATATTTCAAAATATTTATTCCCTTACTTTTGATAATGACCTATGAATAGTTGGTCAACCACAAACAATGTCATTTTTATGTAAATTAATATTACCAAATTGACGGATAGAAAATAGAAAATATATATTATATATAAATATTAAATTAAAATTATTATATGAATTTTTAGTTAATTATACTTATTAAAAAATGGGTTTTTATAAAAAATTTATATCGAAAAAATAAGAAAATATAATGAAAACATTATATCACCAGAATTCACAATTATCAAAGGGGGTTTTAAAATAGTATACAATAATTTAAATTGATCATTAGTGTAAAAATGAGAATTTATACCTTATAGAACTACTTTATATAATCCTCAAATTATTATTCTGGTAGAAGATATTTTACAAAATAATGAAGGATTATCCATTAGGGGATTATAGAAACAAATTAACATATTTATGTTATCTAATTTTAAAATTTAGGAATGTTTATATTTTGAATTTTGAATTTTATTTTCTTTTTATTTGAGGTATATAAATGTTCCAACTATGTAGAAAAGTTTCTAATAATTTCATTTTTAACAATGAATTTACATTCTAAAAAATTATATTTTACTCCTCATGGAATGATTCTTGTCCACCATAGAATAACATTGTTTTATATACCTATCTTATATACCTTATTCGATTGGTAAACAAATGGTTTGATTCATGAAATTATTCTTTATAAAATATTTTTGGAACCCATTCACTTATTTGGTTACATTTAATAAATATGATTGTTATAGAATTTATGTTTCTATCATGATAACGAGAATTTATGATCTGACATGTGGACCCAAAATGATATATTCCTAGAATAAATTTGTTAATGTGATGAATATCATCATATTTTGTTAAATATTTTTGACCATGATTATATTTTGAATCATAATGATGATGTTATTATTTATGAACATATGTTATATATGAACATGATTCAGTAATTCTTTACAACTATGTGTGTTATTTTACCACTAAGACAAGGTGTTCCATTTCATGAAAACTCCACATTCCATTCCACTATCAAATGGTTTTAAAATTATTATGATTATAAAACTATTCATATGATATGATTTCCTACAAACAGTTAGATTTGATTCCAATCATTTATTCACCCTTTATTATACCTCCCCTTACAAGGAATTCTTCACACTCATATTATTGAAGTATATCCCTAAGTCATTACATGTACTAAGTAGAATTTGAGGGACACTAATAGGATACAGATGAGGAAATCAAATAAGGAATCAAATTTGTAATTTAAAAGTGTTGATTGTGCCGAATTTATCATTGAAACATAACATTCAGATCCTATATTGAATCATTGTTAGGTTTTTTATATTAAAAATAAATTAATTGTTATTTGATAAATATTTAAGGTACCTATATCAAACATTAATCTAATTATTTCATAATAAAACATTTATATGAAAACATATTTTTATAAAACCTTTCCATATATTTTTTTATTTATTAATACTTTTCATAATCGTTAAGAACATTGTACTAAAAACGTTTTGATAAAATATATTGTAAAAAATATAACTGTGCATAATACAAAATGAGCATAAAAAGTAATATCATCTATATAATGTACATTAAAGATGTATAGGTGGGATAAAATTATTGGTTTATGATACAAATAAATATATGGTCTTATGTAAGAATGACGTAGGTCCCTATAGTGACACCTATTATATGGTATATAATAAGTTCTAAATTTTATCATTACATGAAAGATTATAAAGTATAACATTAAATAAAAAATATCAATGGAATTTGATCAAATATAACATTTTTTTTAATCTTTTTTCAATGATAACACCACCTGATAGAGTTCATATTTTGAAAAAAATATCAACTAAATTTTTATGATTTTAAATTTTCCATTGCAAATATCAAAATAATCATTTTCATACCCCAAAATATAAGGATTTTAATATAACACTAATGTCATCCATGTGAAATAAATAAAAAATATAGAGGTAATAACATTTTTAATATTTGTAACATCGTTTTATTTGAAATCAAGGATTGTAAATAATGATATTTTTTCACAAATGTGTGTAACTACAGTAAACATAATAAATACCTTATAAATCCTTATATATTAAACAAACATTTCCCACATTGGTTGTAATGGATCAAGGGGAATAGTGATTGAGTATAGATATATATAAAGGATGAAATATCATAATTATTTTAAATTATTCCCTTATGAGATTAACCTAAATCAATTACGAATAACCGAGGAATCATGTTTTGATTCCTAAATAACATAATGTAAGGTATTGTTAAAGGAAATGTTGTATAATGAGAAAACAAAAAAAATGATAATGATAATTGGTTTAAATTTTTATTTTCACGTGTTGAAACTATGCCTCATTATTTCAAATACCACGCTCTAACCATGGATTTTCCACTACCACATGTAAAATAAGTTGTATGGGTTATAGATTATTTTAAAATGATATAAAAAAGCTACTCATAGTTTGAGAAAACCTCTTGAATAAAACATATACATCGATGATATTTTCATAGACACTCATATAGATAGAGAAAAATTTATTTATCCATCTATGTCATGTAAAATAAGATAAAAATCCCTACAAAATGGATGTTTCATGGTTAATAATCACTTATTGTAATGTGTGTTACTAAATATGTTATCCGCAAATGGTAAAATTTTGATGTCTCAAATCCTAATACCATATAAGGAATCATGAATGATGAAAAAATCTGAATATTATAACATGTTTTGACCAAGATGGAATAAAAATTATTTGTACCATTTAATTTTATATCCTCCAAAAATTGTTCATGATATTTAATTTAAAATATTTATGACTACTAGTAACTGCTAAATGGTTTCCATTCCAAAATATAAGGTTTATCCCATCTATGCATCCAAATTATAAAAACAAGGAATCATTTTACCA
Source organism: Viscum album (assembly GCA_963277665.1). NCBI lineage: Eukaryota > Viridiplantae > Streptophyta > Magnoliopsida > Santalales > Viscaceae > Viscum > Viscum album. Next base: position 1,655,419,020 of record OY728126.1, on the reverse strand, counting down.
TGTATCCCATTATCAAGATGTTACATAAAATAAATTGGATTTATTGTAAATGAGGTATCATTCTCAATATCAAAATATAACCATTCAATCCCATGTGAAAGGGTTTAGTTGAAATCACATAAAATAGGAATCATGAATTAATTATTTAGTTGACCTCACAAAGCATAAAAATTCCCTCTAATAATAAAAATTTCAAGTGTTTATATAATTATTAATGTTTTCAAAAAATCTAGGGTTAAAACATTTCATAATTACCAAAATTATGTTTTCCCAAAAAAATTAATATCAAAAGAAAAATCCATTTTCTTACTATAATCTCACAAGTAAATTAATATTTGTATTTATAATTTTTTTTTTCTGAAATATGCATCCATATTTTTTCATGATAACTACACTATCCATGTCACCCATATACATGATTTTGTCCCTCTAAATAGTAGTAACCTAATCATTCCCAACATTATATAGATGCACAATTCCACCCATATGATACATCAATGTGTGTCACCATAATTAATGAATCCTAACTATTCGACAAGGAAATATTCGAGCATGGTAGATGATAAATCAAACAACCACTAAAATAAAGTATGCACTAAAATATAATATAATAATTAATATAATAATTAATTTTATATAGAAATACATCTAAATATTTAACCTCATTATGAAAAATGACTGAGATTCCACAACATTAAAAAAACCATTTCTTGATTTGAAATTCATCTAATGTGTTTTCAATAATATTAGATAGCCACATGCATTAGAAAGATCTTCACCGCCCAATAAACATATAATTGTTCAAAAACATTCCATCACAACTACCTCTTGAGTAAAAAATATATTAGATGATTTTGTTAAATAGTTAATGATGAGCCATGTATTATCTTCTTCTCCCATAAGGAATGTATGTTATTCCAGTTTCAGGAACATGGGTCCATTAACCTATATCCATAAGGTAATTAATTAGGCCACATTATACTATTAGTTCCATGATGTCCCCATAAATTTTCTAGTATGTCAGGAATCATGAAACAATGTATATAACCAGCCATATCATTCTTCCTTAGTAACATCTATTTCATATATCCTCATATATATTAGTAACCAATGGGTTCTAGGTCAAAATAAAATATGTTCCTGACCAACCAATATTTGATTATGATGATCTCTAATGACCAACTTACTTGGATGATAGAAAGTGTAACATCCTAGGTAAATAAAGAATATGAAATTTTCATATATATTAATATTCATGAATTAAATATTAATATTAAATTAATGGGGATGCTATGTTCGATAGCGTACCTGACATGCAACAATTCGTTTCATTGAAATATCATGTTGCACACAAGGATGAGTCATTCTAAATAATAATAATATAATATTATTTTAAATGGTAGATCATGCCTTTCCTTTGTATTAGTGGGAATGAATTGAACATACTATAATATGATTACACAAGTTTGTTAAATGTTTTTTCATTTATTTAATAAAATTTAGAGGACTAAAATAATAATGATTCCAATTTTAACACAAATAATCTAATATTTTTTAATAGTAGTTTTACCAACTTTTGAATGAAACCCCCTTTTAAATATAGTTATTGGTAATTTTATATGTCTAATTTGACAAAAGATACATCTTTTTTATTATAAGTACATAAAAATATAATTTGGGTAAATATTTGGTATTTTTAGATAATGATTATTTTATATGAATATAGAATGAAACATCTTTTTAATTTAAAACTTCATTTTAATATAAGTTATTTATATTGTTATATTGTTCTTTATATTGGTTTTAATGTGTAATTGGACTATTGTTTTACCATTTAATCCTATTTGGGCCATTTTATGAATTTTCAAATTGAAATTTAACATAAAATGTTTTTATTATTTTGGTAGTTATTATTTCATAAGGCATTGATTGTGAAACCATCTAACTTTTATATTTATACATTATGAATATTTACATGAGTAAATATTTTATTTACAGTTTCTAAAGAATAAATATGGTAAATAGGGTTGACAAATAATTTTTTAATATTACTAAATTACCCTTTCACATGTCATAAACATATTTAATTATATCATCTCGATCGTGGTCATACTTGGGCCAATTTTGGGACCCCATGGAGCCAAATGGGATTGATAATGACACATTGTATTAATTAATTTAAATTAAAGACAAAATTAACGTAAAAAAATTTCTTTTAGTAAAAATATTATATTTTGATATATATGTTATCACATCGACTATAAATATTCATTTTAACTCCAATAAGACTTAATGCATCATATTATTTTATTTTCTAATTTTTAGACTATTAATAAATAAACATAATTATGACACAATGGTGATGCAATAATTGATTCATTAAAATTGGATTCAAATAAATGATATTATAAATATTAAAATTTATTTATTTTGAAGTATTTTATGTTTTCCAAGAATTTTAGGGATATTAATTACTTGTTATTTTTGAATTTATGAAGTGTTTTCAAAATATTCAAGTTTTTATTGATTTTTTAAATATCTTTATATGAATTAATTAGAAAATTAAATTAATGGGTTTTTAAAAGAGTTAATGTTTTATTAAATGACAAAATAATACAAAAAATCTAATATTAATCCAAATGAATTAAATAATGTTTCTAATATCTTTATTAATAAATTATGGGTCTCTTGTCATTTTATTGTAAATATATTAACTATATAGTATGAACATATACTGGGACAAGATAAAAGATAAATAAGTTAACAATGATTTAAATAAAATAAATAAGGATAAAAAAATTTCCCAAACCTATCCATTTATTATTGACTGTCTTTATTTCAACTTATTTTATCATTATATTTTAATTAAATATGTTTTTGTCTTTTAGAAAGTGAATATCATTTTATAATAAAATAATACATTGAAAATTTTCATAAGATCTCCTCCACCCTTATAAAAGGCCACTACCTATAATCCATTACGTAATCCTCTCAAGCCCATTGGCTAGTCCAAAAACTACACCAAGAAGATTCCAACATACCTCAGTTACTCTTAGAATGCTTCCCCTATGAATAGGGAAATTCAATAAATCCCTTTTGTTCAACCAACAAGAGTTACTCGATTTAATGACAACATATTTTCTCAAGTTATATTCTTTTATTTTCCTCTACAAACCCATAAAAAAACTTTATTACATTATTTTATAACAAAAAAATTATACTAAATATAATAAGATGTTTTTGTGAGAATAATTATAAATAAACATCCACACACCAACTTTTAATGGATACGAGCATACTATTTATGTGGACGTCGAACAATAGCCTCACGAAACGATAATTATTCAATTATATCCTACAACATCTCATGGTGTCCACTATGATGAAACTATATTTATATGTGATATATAATATAATTACATTGTCTCTGTGCTTATATATTATTTATTTATTTTATTCCATTTTGGTTTCTATAATGGGTAAAAATGATAATTTCATTTGAGAAAGTGCAGACTACCACCCCCACAAAGTTACATGACGTGTTCATTCCATACATGGAATGTATAAATGATGGTGTTAATGACATTATATATGAAATTATACTCAAATTATAATAACCTATTTAACTTTAAGTTTTCATTTGGTTAAATATGAAATAGAAATGAATGTAGTGTTCATGCGTACGTACGACTTACCGTCTCCATGAAGGATGCATTTCATTTATAATATATAAATTTTATGCACTATTATAAATACATATATATATATATACTAGATATATATGATATATATGATAACTATAAAATTAATATAGTTCTAGAGATAATTAAATTTTTACCACATGGAAAACTTGTTTTTATAAGATGTTTATTTTTGACTCAAGTACCAATAATCGACAAAAATATCGTATTTAACTTAAATGATTTTTTAATGTTTATAATGTGGAAATAAGTGATGTTAAAGGAATATTATACATGAAAAATAATCTTAAGAATGTATAAATAAATTTTAGATTATTATTCTTGATATTAATGAACAAAAGAGTCAAGTCCGACACAATATAAGGGAAATTCTTAACCCAATTTCTACTCATTGTAATGAACTTCTACTTATTTATTATGTGGTTATATGAATATGTGTGAATGAACACATGTTGTTTTAAACATAATAACCACTTATATTGGGTGTATTTATGTTTTTCATACATAATTATTTCATTAATTTATCCATAATGCAATGATATGATATTTGTAAGGGACTTCATCTCAATCACCTTTAATTGCGACATATTTCGATTTATACATGACTATTTTTATTTTTGTGTATAAACCCCATTGAAATTTAATTTCATCAAAAGATAATCTATTTTGACGTATATATTTACAAAATACAAAGGGAATGTTTCTTTTTAACCTACACAGTGACAATGACCTTTCCTTTGTTGTGAGTGTTATTTGATATTTGGCCTTCTTAAGAAGATGTAATGTTTTTTTAAAAGAAAGTAAATAACATATACTCTTTATTGTATATTGGTGTTGAAAATGGTTTTTATGATATATTTGTTAATCAATATATTTATATAATATATTGTGATTCAAATGTGTAAATGTTAACTTTGTTTTATGTGTTATGAATTTTTTATGGTTGTTGGACATTATTTACGTATATGGGTGGTTCTGTGATATACATCAGATGGGTGAGCCCAAGATATCTCTATTATGCCTTGGGTAACATGAAAGAGGTAAAAAGTAATGTTTCTCCTATGAGATTTAGAGAATATACTGTGACGAGTATTAGAAACGTTACTCCCTACGTAGCAGTGAATGCGACAATGTAAGTATGTTCTAGATGCCACATGTTACCTTTGAGATTTTTTTAATATGTGTTATTCATAAATATTTATATTTCATGAGGTATGTAAAGCAACATCTGTTTTTTATGTAATGAAATAATAATGTTTTATTTATTTATTTTATAAACCCTATTAAGATTTTTTGATCATCCAATGTTTTTTAAATGTTTATCTCATGATATAAGGTATAGAAAAAGAAAGGAAGAATTCATGAAGATTTATATCATAAAAAGAATTCTTGTTTTATTTTAAGATTTTTTATTTAATGAAGATAATGGATACTAATTAGAAATTTCAACTTTGTAATATTTGATATGTAAAGTAATAGTTATGTCCAAATTTTATAAAAATATAAAATTTAAAATATCCTCAATGTGAATTAGTATCATTATTCAATATTTTGTAATGATTAAAGCTATGGAATTATAGTTGGTATCAGAGGTCGGTTTGGACAATGATATTGATTAATAGTACTTTTAACTCACTGTAAGTCTCCATGTATACTCTTTAAGTTAAATCATAATTTTTTAAGTTTTTAAGATCATGGAAATTCTTTTCCAAATGCACAGAGGAGGATCTCACCAGAAATTCCTATACCTTCCTGATTACATGCCTACAATAATTATTTTAAAGTCATGTCTAGATGACTCTAAAACACTTTTTAATATAAAACTCACATGAAAGATATTGTTTGAGATAACAAACACCTCAAATATACCTTGACACCATCCTAGGTCATGGGTTGTATTTAATAAAATCCTATTTTCCAAATATACTCATATTTTCATGAATGTTAAATATTTTCAAGGAAATTTCAATTATTTTACATTATCACAATATTTTGAAGTCTATCATGATATTTAAAAGGGCTATAAATAAGGGGAACCTTGTGCATCCTATATATATTTGATTTAAATTTATACTCATTCAACACATACTTGTGGTATATTAAAAGGACCATTGGTGAATGTTTCAACTCAAACTCGGTCTGATTGTTTTATAAAAATCATGTTTTATCATATGTTTTGAAATTATATATCATACATAATTATTTTTAGAAATAGTTATCTGTGAACACCCATATGAACCATTTTGTATAAGGTGTATTTGGATTAAGGAATAAAATGATTTTAAATAATTTCTAAATCATTTTTGCAATGCATGGACCATTTACCTACAAGATCTATGTGATGAAGAAAAAATTTGGACACTAAGATAATTGTATGATGTTCTTTTTATTTAGAATTGTTTTATTTTATCATATGAAGGTGAAAAATTGACAATATTTAAGATATTGAGGTAATGATTTAATGCGATTGAAATTAAAGGGAAAAGAAATCCATTACGGTTAAAACATTTTAGTGTTATTTTTTTAATTTTATTAAAAATGACATCCCATAACATTGGTGAAAACCTTTCGCGTCTGCCAAGGCCGTAAGAATCGAAACCACAACCAAATTCCCTCAATGGAATATATCCAACCACTAGCCTAAATGATTTCCATATTTATAATGAATTATATATTTTAGTTAAATCATTTTATAGATCATGAATATGTTTATTTTGGGAACTTATGTTTTTTTAAAATGGATATCGTTAGTGTATGAAAATGATTTGGTTATTATGTAATAACAGGTATATTGGAATACATTATCTCTTTTTGGAACACTAAATTATTTTGGAAAATAGAACACTCTGGAATTTGGTATGACAAGTAATGGTTGAAATTTTATTTTTTAGGAATCAATGTTTTTATTGTGGACCTATGGTGATTTGGGATATTTAAGAAAATGATTACAATTTCATAGATAACATGATATTAGGTTTATTACATTTCAGTATAATAATTTAAGTGTAACTAATGATATTTGAGGATTAATTTGATGATTTTAGTGCAAGATTGGGTGATTAAATACTTATGAGTTTTAGATTTCAATAATAGTTTAGATTATATTGAATGATTGAATGTACAATTGTTTAATAATTCGTCTTTGTGGAAATTTGGGGTTTGTTTTTTCAATTTTTGAGATTAAGATTAGTATTTCCATTTTAGGAAAAATTATCCTTTTGGAGAATATCTAATATTTTACAATCCATTTTGGATTTGTTTAATGTCTAATGATGGGTGAAATATATAGTTAATATTTTGTGGATTATTTTATTCTCTAGAAGTTAAGTCTAGAACTTTAGGTGTGACCAAGTGATCATGAATTATAATTTTATATAGAAAATATGTTTTTTTGGAGAAACATATTAATGGATTAAACAAGGGAAAATAAGAGGACCTTATCCATTTACTCTTCCTATTGTGGAAACAAATACCATTTAACCTATCAAAAGTTTGTGGTTTTATTGATGTGAATGTTCTCCTTGTCATGATTTCTATCACTCTCCATTGGAACTTCTCACTTAGTTTATCCCCTAAATCCTTGTTTTCATTCATGGGATCCTAGTATGTGTTATCTCGTGTTACCATTGTTCTTCTATTTCTTTGATTTAATGTTATAGTTTTGTTACACCTATTTTTTTGATGTGGTTATTTTAATGATTTTTTAGATCCCAATTTTAAAATTGCAATGACGTAAATTCTAAAAGCGGGGATTGATGTAACATCATGGTTAAATAAACAATATGAAATTTTCATATTTATAAATATTTTTTAATTAAATATTAATTTTATTTTAAATGGGATGGTATGATCAATGTTTTACATGACACCAAACAATGGGTTTCCCTAAAATCTCATGTTGCACACAAGGCTGAGTTATACTAAAAATGATAATATTATATTAATTTATATGGTTGTTAATTCCTAGACGATTTATTTGATTGAATTAAAATAACTAACTGAACTATAATTACACATGTTTGTAAAAAGTTTTAACAATTATCCAATAAAAATTAGAGGCTTAAAATGAGAATGAATCCAATATTAAGAATAAATACTCTAATATTTTTAAAATATATTTTTATAAACTTTTGATGGAAATGCCCATTTAAATCTTGTTTTGTTAACTTTTATATATTCCATTTGATAAAATTAACTTCTTTTTTATGAGTGGGTAACAAGTCGTTTTATGTCTAATGTTTTAGTATTTTTCTTAATTATGTTCATTTTTTTGAATAGTGAAAAATAATGCATTTTAAATCAATACTACCTTTTAAGCTAATTTATTTTTATAGATATATTATTATTTCTATAAGTTTTAAAGTGTAATTGGATTATATTTTTACCATTTAATCCAATATTGGTCATTGGATGTCATTTCACTTTGAAATGAATCATAATCAAGTGTCATTATTTTGATAGTTATTATTTCTTAATAACATGATTTTTTGTTTTGGTGACGGTAATGAATTTTAAATTAATTTTTACAACTCTTTCATATTAGATTTGGAAAAATTGATTCCATATTTTGAATCATATGTTCCAAATTGTGAAAATAGATAACTTTTATCTTTAGAAAATATGAATATTTACATCACTAAATATTTTATTATCATGGTTAAATTGTAAATATGCTGAATAATGGTGAAAAATAAAATTATAGTCTTATTAAATTACCTTACACATTTCATAAACTTATTTGTTTGAAATTTTTAGACCAATAAAATCTTTGGATCGTATTTGGGACCCCATGGAGCCACCCGGGAGTGGTAATGAAAATTTATATTAATTAATTCAAAGTGAAGACAAAAGTAACATTAACATATATCTTTTTGTTAAATGATTTGTATATGGGGTTATGTAATTAATATCATAAACTATAAATATTTATATGAACTATAAAATTATTTACTACTTAATGGTATTTTACTTATAATTTTCATGAAATAAATAAATAAATTTAATTATGACACAATGGTTATGTAGTAATTGATTCATTAATAAAGGATTGAAATAAATTATCATATAAATATTAAAATAAATTTATTTTAAACATTTTATGCCATAGACATATTTTATGGTAAATAATGGATTTATATCATTCAATTAATTGTTTTTTTTTTCAAAATAATAAAGTATTTATTGATTTTCTGAAAGTCTTGATACAAATAATTCAAAGAATTACATTAATGTGTTTTCAAAACAATTAATATTTTATTAAATGAAAAAATATTCCTAAAAATATACGATTCTTTTAAATGACATAAATAATGTTAAAAATATCATAAATTATCCATTTTTCATCGTTTGGAAATTTATTGTGAATATATTTACCATATAGTATGAATATATAAGTGGACATGATAAATATTAAATACGATAACAAAGGATAAAGTAAACAAATATAAGGATTAAAAATATCAAAAACCTGACCAATTTTTATGGGATGATTTTATTTCAACTTATATGCACCTTATATTCAATGTATATATGTTTTGGTCTATTTTAAACCTAATATGATTTTATAATAAAATAATACATTCAAACATTCTTAAAAAGCACATCCTCACTCTTATAAAAGTCCACCACCTCTAACTCATTTCTCGCAACAATAAAGTCCATTGGCTCGTCAAAAACCTACAACAATTATCTCGAAAAATCCCTATATTCCTCCTGAAGTAATTCTTCTAGGAATATGTCAAATCACAAAATCTTTTTGGTTCAATCAAAATTGGAGTTACCATATTTAAATGTAACATTTTCTCTCAAGTTATTTCTGTTATTTTCCATTAAAATCCCACTAAACTATATTTATTCCATTATTTTATAAAAACATTATCCTAAATATACTAGGATGTTTTTGTGAAAATTATTCTAGATACACTTCCATAATCCTTAATCTAATAGATACAATCATTCTGATATTGTGGACGTCAAAATACTACATCACAAAGTGATGATTTTTCATTTTTCTCATACTGCTTATCGTGGTGGTCGTTATGATGACAATGTATTTACATGTGATATATAATATATTTAAATATTCTATATGATTCTTTATTTTTTATTTATATCATTCATTTATGGTTTCCATAATGTGTAAATACGATAATATAATTTGAGGAAGTGTGAACTACCACCCCCTCAAGGGGATATGACTCATTCATGCGATATGTGGAACATATAATGGATGAAGCTAATAAAATTATATATGATATTATTCAGGAATTATAATATACATATGTATAATTATGTATTAATTATATTAAATACGAAATAGTAATTAATATAGTTTTCATGCATACTTACAACTTACTATCTCCATGGATGGTGTATTTCATTTCTTATCTTCAAATTTTATTTAGTATTATAAAAACATATATATATTGGATATATATGATGTATATGATATCTACATCCTTATAATAATTTTTTTGATAATGTAATTTTGACCACATTGACAGCTAGTAATTATAAGATGTTCATTTATGACTGAAGTACCAAATATCAACAAACGACCATTATTAAGTAAAATAATTATCTAATGTTTATAATGTGGTAATATGTGAAATAAAAGGAATTATAATCTTGAAAAAGTATCTTATGAATGTATATATTATCTATATTTTATTATTCAAATTATTAATGAATGAACATGTCAAGTCGGACATAAAGTAAGGGAACATATAACCAAATTTCCACTCATTGGGTTTAACATATACTTCATGATTATGAGGCGTTATAAATATGTCTGAATGACCTCATATTTTTTTACACATAATATCCACATATATTGGGTATATTTATGTTTAGAAAACATAATTATTTCATTAATATATCCTTAATGTAATGATATGATATTTTTAGGGACTTTGTATCAATCTCATTTCATTGAGGCATATTTTGATATATACATGACATTATTTTATATGGTGTATGAACCCATTTGAAATTTCGTTTCATTGGAAGTAAATTGATTTCTACATAGATTTTTACTAAATGATAAATGGAATATTTCGTTTTAATGTACGTGGTGATAACATCCTTTCTTCCACAACGAGCGTAATTTGATATTTGGATTCCGTAACAAGCCTTAATTTTTTTAATGGAAAATAAAAAACATTTACTATTTTACATATTTTTTTATAGAAAATTGTTTTCATAATAAATTGTTTTATCAATATATTTAAATGATATATTGTGATTCAAATATGTAAATTTTATCTTTATTTTATGTTTCATGAATATTTTAGTGTTCTAAGGAATTGTTTACGTATATGGGTGGTTTGGTGATAAACATAGGGAGGGTGATCCCAAGATACCTCTCCAATTCATTTGGCAACATGATGGAAGTAAACATTAATGTTTCTTTTAAGAGATTTAGGGAATATACTATGATGGGTATACAAAATGTAACTCCCAATAAAGCTGTGAAAGCTAAAATGTAAGTATGTTATCGATGCCACAAGTTAAATTTATGATTTGAGAATACTATTTTATATTCATATATCTTTTTATTTCATGCGGTAAGATAAAGAGATTATGTATTGTAGGTAATGATATTATATTGTTTTCTGTATTTATTTTATTTCCCTTATTGATATTTTTATGCTCATCCCATGTTTATGAAATGTTTTTCATGGGATATAAGTTAAGGTAAGAGAAAACATGTATTCAAGAATATTTATATAATGAAAATAATTCCAGTTTTTTTAAGAGTTTTTATTTTATAACAAAATTGGATACTCAGTGGAAATTTATATATTGTAATATATGATATGTAATGTAATAGTTATGGCCTAATTTTATAAAACACAAAAACTTAATAGATCCTCAATGTGATTAGTTAAATTTAGTCAAGAATATGTAATGTTCAAGGATGTGGACTTATATATAGATCTATTAATAGTATAAAACTGATAATCGATGTCTCCCCAAAAAGGATTCATTATATTATTCCAAAATAGAGTCCCCAGATTTCCAAAACTGAATCTCATTTCATAATGAAGATTTTTTTTACCATAATCTAATCATGACTGCACATTAAATAAAAAAATTTAAACAATATCTTTTCTACATATTGGTTCATCAAAGCTAAAATTACCATCGATTCCTTTATATCACAAGTGGGTAATTACCTAATAAGTGATCTTATAGTAATAATTCATTTTTATGAGATTACAAAACATAGAAATCTTTGATTTGAAATCATATAAAGATTAATTTTTTTGATAGTAACAAATTCTTCTATGTAAAAGTACATTTTAGGCTTCTATGATTGGAATTTATCATATACTAATCTCCTTGAGAATATTTTACCCATTTTTAGAGAGCATGTAAAATTTTTATTAACTCAAGGAAATTGTATTATTTATTCTTCCCATGAGGGAATATACAAAGAAAAACATAATCCATTACCCATTTTTTTTGAAACCAAGACATATCCCAACCCCAGGTTTGATAAATCATAGTATCACCATCATGATCGAAAATGGCTTCAAATAAATCAATGATAGAGAAGATTTTGGCCCCACAAAAATATTTTAAAACGATTTATTGGTTTAATATTTACTATTCTTAAGATTCAAGGATAAAAAATCAACCAATATGGGCCTCTACAACATTTAGATTCAGTATAAAATGGTACGAAATAGTGGAAGACCATCCATAAAAACCATCATCCTAGAGAAAAGAGAGGTTTCAAATTACACTATATAAAATCCCCTATGTTCATTATCCCTAACTAATGGTAAAAAAATTTAATATCTTATTTTGAAACCATTAAATAGAGAAATAGATCAATCATAAAAAAAATCATCCCTTTAAAATCGTCCAAATATCATCATGTCATTCTACTATATTTATCAATAAGAAGGTAAAATATAGATCACTAAATCATCCAAAAATTTCACAACCATGTGTAATTTTATCCAAAACATTACTGAACATGAAACATCATGGTTATATTATATGGTTATGATACTATATTCAATGTAATATAAGAATATGGGAAACAATCTAGTGGATCTCTCCATGAAATCGGTAATAATCATACCACAAATAGATCACATTGTCTATCTGTTCTGAAAACCAATAATAGTTACCCAAGAACATACCCAAGGATCACCTTATATAAAATAATATCCCAAACCCATGAAATATATATTTCAACAATGGTACCCCAACCAGCAATGATCATTAATTAAAGTGAATCAATGTGAAATAATGACACTCAAGATGTCTTCTTCTATGAATGAAGTAGTCCAGATATGATTTCAAGAATCATTATTTAATATAGCAACCTAAATACAAAATCACTACTAAAATAGAAAGTGGTAACTCAAATGGAACTGGACCCATATCATTAGACAAAAATATGATTCCAATCTTCCCAAATTACACAATGTATATATGAATATTGGTCTTTTCCAACTCAACTTCCAAATGTAACCTATATAGTTCACTATTGAAGCTATAAAATAAAAGTTTTATAGGAGATAAAATTCTCCAATCCATTCATAGATAGTTAAAAAGTTATTATAAGATGAGAATTCCACTCTCCTGCAAATCATCTTATTTCAATTTAAAACATATCTAAAAGACATACTCAATACACATAACATGAGAAATCATCCTGATCATGTCTGTTAATCTTTATATAATAACCCTTTCATATAATTAATCATTGTAATCAACATAAATATATATTGAATAAGAAAAAAACATTAGAGATGTTTTAAACACGAACATAATCCATATAAACCACTACAAAAGTAGTTCATTTTTAATATCCATAAGAAAAATTTTTAAGTGAATTATATAAAACCCCAATATTGATATAACCTTCAATGAATATTCTTGAAAAATATTAATTACACTTGTTTAGAAATATAAAATTATAGTATAAAACCACCAATCTTTAAATCAAAATAATAAAGAATGATTTATTTTCACCCTGATTTCCCATAACTATTATAGAAATTACTTATTATAAACCACCACTCATTGTTAGTATTTTTATTCAATCAAAATTTTAAAATAATTTATTTATAAATAAATTAGAATCATTTTGAGTAATCATTCCAATGTGGGAATCATTTTAGCTTCAAGAGTGTATGATGAAGGAAACACCGAATGATTCTTAAAAAACAAGAACCTACTCATATGGTATAATAACATTTCATTTAATAAATATAAAAATATAGTAATAAATCTTTCAAAGTTGTAAAATTCAAACATTTAATCATAAATAGGGTTGAAAAAAAATAATTTATTTTTTTAGAGATTTTGAACAAATTATTAAAACGTGAGTGTGAGCACAAAAATTATTTTTCAATCAAGAATAATAACATAACGTTTAAATAAAAAATTTCATTCTAGGAATTCCATTTTCACTCAGAAAACTATATAAGAAACACATAAAAATAATTTCAGGATATAAATATCAATAGAATTAATTTATTTTATCAATATTGTCCATGATAAAATTTAATAATTTTTCAATCAATTTGGGTCACTCAAAGAATGCATGAATATGTTGTCCAAAAAAATGTAATGGGATACATAGAAATACTTGAACATGACACATGGTTGTTTATAATGCACCAAAAATTACACATAACCCATAAAGCATCTAAAATTATGTGTTTTATCAATACATTGTTTTTCAGACAATCAAAATAAATCGAACAACCAGATTCATTTTTCTCATAAGACCTCAATCTAGATGAACCCACAAGGATGAAAAATATTGAATATTAGGATAATATGACATCATAAACAAAATAAATCAATGTAAAAAACAGATATTAAATCCCAATCCCCAGGATAACTCAACTGTCATTCTAAACGGTGATGATAAATCATATACTTGTAATTTACGTAATGAGTCAAGAAAATTCATAGATCTGGTATAACATCCCCTATCCAATCCCAAGTTGTTCCATTAAGGATAAAAATAGAAAATTCCTTTGAATCCATTTTTTAGAAATTCGAATTTAGTGAAACAAAATCATCACCTAAGTTTTCTTTGAATAAGTCTTTAAAAATATTCTAGATCACCTGTGGGAGGTGAGAATAATATAGGAGTCAAAAAAAACAATAGGGATTGCATTACCCTAATTGAAAAAATATATCATTTTATAATGGGATAAATACTAAAAAATATAGTATAATGTGGAATAATGGATTGAGATTCTTGAGACATATAAATCTATAAAAAACTAAAATCTCGAGTTAAAAACTAATTAAAAAAAGCCTTGTCACAATGGGAACACTGTCACAACTATCCCAAACAAACAAAAAATCTGATATTAACAAAAATAATTTTCCATGCCACATGATTCCCTTCCCATATCAGGAAAAACCATTTCAACAAACACCAATAGAAAATAATATGTTATGAGGATTAATTCATTGTAAGATACAACTAATGAATATATAAAAAATTTCACCAGGAAAAAATCATTATTAATTTAAAATAAACTGAGATGAAAAAATGAATATATATATATATATATGTGAAAAAATTTAAAAAAAATATAATTATTTACTATTAAGAATAATATAAGACAAAAGAACACGGATGTAAAAATGTTTTTGATTTGATAAATTGAAATATCAATGGCATCTAGTCATTATAAAAAAATACTTTATTATGAAAAAGGATCCACATAATTATTATTAATGATGCCCATGTGGTCTATAAGATTGGGTCCATGATACAGGTATATCCATGTTCTCACATTAGAATAACATGTATCTGAATAAAAATACATAACCTATGGAATTCAGCAATTTCAACTTTTTACCATTATGTGAAATTGAATCAACATCCACTTATTGAAAACTAACATTTGGAATTTCATCAAAAACATAAACTCCATAAAAAATATTTCCAAAGTAATCCACTATTAAAAAATATTCTTTTTCAATCATAGATTATGTTAAAATCAATTATTTCATTTTATAACATTGAATCACCAGCCAAATCATTTACATGTTCGAAAATAAGTATATTTCACCTGAAAAAGATTATTTTATTCGAGAAATAATTCATTGGACTAAGATACCTAACCCAAAAATGGAGGAAACATTAATCACTTTAATGTTATTTATTTATAATTAATATATATATATCCCCACATGTCTATATATACAATTTTCACTGTAAATTACCAACAAAACCCTCGAAAACTATTAATCACTACCAAATTTTGTTATAATGTATTTAGGGGAAATGGAATTAAGATGTTATCATGATAAAATTTAATAAAACTGATCAAATATAATTATTCTTTAATGGTATCGACCAAATTTATTAGAGAGACACCATGGAATTAATTGAATAGTCCATTATAGCTTTCTGAAGTGGATGGTTTATGTTATTCATGTTCCTAGAAGATATTTGATTTAAAATGAAAATGAAAATTATGTTAATATACTATTTTAATAAAATAGGATTAGGTCACATAGTTATGTCGAATGGTTTATTAATTTTTTTATTATAGATTCTAAATTGAATACAATGTCACATTGACTACTATAAATAAACAAACGGTCTGAAAAACTAGGTGATAATTGTTTAGTAGCCTCAAAATTCATCCCTAATAATCTATAAGGATTTCAATGATAAAATAAATACTATTAAAAACATTCTTAAACAATGAAAACAACTAATGAAATGTATAACATGATCCCACATGGTAACATCATGGTGTTGATTAACAACTATAAACTATTCTTCCGGCCTATTTTCCAAAAAAAGTCACCATTTTAAATACATAGAACATGAAATCATATATTACCTAAAAATAAATAAACCAAGAACTATGTAATTTTCAGGACCTCTCAGATCCATTACATTGGGGAAATGTTGAGGTAGAGGTGTTCCAGGATGTCAAGGTGACTTTGGGGTGCGTTTCAGTGGAATTTTAAAGAAAACAAAAGGGCATTACCTTTTTCATGAGCTACGCATGGTTTGTATAAACCGTGCATCCAAACCGTGTGTATTTGGGTTTGGAGGTAGTTGCTAATGCATGGTTAGCACATGGTTTTTATAATCGTGCTTCCTAACCATGCGAGGAGTGTTTGACAATGCATTAACGACCACACAGACAGTGCACAGTTTGACTAACCGTGCGATCAAACCATGTAGGCACATTAATTAGCTCCTAAAATTGTGGATCTCAAGTGTTTTTCCTCTAACATGATCATTTATTCTCTTAAGTGGCCATAACATGGGATTACCCTCCCTTTAAGGTAGGATAACCTCTCCCAAGAATTTTGGAGGCGATCTGAAGGATTCTCTTTGAAAATAAAAGCCGATTTCTTGAGGAATGTGATCATTCTTGTTTGGTTTCATAGATCTACTTAGATCTACATCTCCCCTTTTTATGGTTTTTTAGATCTACGCCTGTTATGGGTTGATCTAAGTGTGTGGATGCCACATTTGATGATTTTTTGCCTTGGTTGTGTTACGAGAAGAGATCTAAGGAGGATTCATGGAGAATCAACCCGACATTCATGTGCGTTCTTCGTTTTTGGGGGTTTTCATCAAAAACCATTGAGGTAGAGGATTTTTTTCATCAATTTCTTTTACATGCAACTATATGGATAGCATTTTTAAACCCACTGGATTACAAAGGAATTGACTTAATAAATAATTGAAACCAGATAATGAAATTGTATCGTTCATATGTTATTTCCTCTTGTTTTGATAGATAGTGTGATATCTATGCTTTGTTTTCTTATCTGTTGTTCATGATGGAAACCGGTAAAGAATTTCAATCGAGATAA
The DNA here is from genome assembly GCA_963277665.1 of Viscum album. Lineage (NCBI taxonomy): Eukaryota > Viridiplantae > Streptophyta > Magnoliopsida > Santalales > Viscaceae > Viscum > Viscum album. The sequence continues at coordinate 1,655,401,483 of OY728126.1, read as the reverse complement.
ATTGATAATTGGTCGGCTAAAGATAAAGAAGCATGAAAACGAATCTAGTTCATGTTGTAATTTGGTGTTAATCAAATTGGCGTAGTAATAATTTTTTATCTTTTGTGATATATTACTGGTTAGGTTTCCATATTTTGGTACCAACGGATTTTAAATCTGTTAATTCAATATAGATTAAAGAATTTTATTGTTTCATAATTCCTTGAAGGGTTCTGAGTTACCCTCTTGTTTGTTAAAGGTCAATAGCACAATTGATGTGATTGTTGTTTTTCCTTCTGCTTGTGATTAGATGTGACCCAGGAGGGGTGTTGTGATATATGGGGACATTGAGCCCTTTTGTTTGTGGAAGAAAATGATTCCTAGAGTGGCGAGATGCATCGGTTTATGCATGTGGGTGTCGGGGAGGACACCATGGATGATGGAATGGGATGTATGTTATTGTGGGATGGTTGCTGATTATTTTTGGTTGTTATCTGCTTTACTTTTCCCCACTGCTCAAGGAAGATGGTCCTGCTTACCCTTCTTCCGAAAGAGGTTATGACACGTGGGGTATGCCACATGATTTCTGTGTTTAGCTTCTCTAGGGAGGATTGGTCTACACTTCTTCTATAGGCGGGAAAGGTTCGACGGGTAGTACATCTACTCACCGAGTGGAGCCCCCTTTTGTAATTAATGTTGAATTCTTTTTCGAGAATGAATGGGAATAAGGGAAGGTGTTTCTGTAATGAATTTTCTATTAAATTGTGTTAAATTATGGTTTCGAGTTTCCGGAACATAATGATGCTGCTATAATTTAAATGGGATAGTTGACTTTGGATGTCATGATAATGAAATTTTAATGTGGAATTGTTCATGGTTAATTAATGATTAACGTATTAATTAACGTATAGTGGTATTGATAAAAATGGATTGAAGTAATCTAATAAATCAATTTATATGGTTGCGTGCTTATAGGATGCCTAATATTAGAAATATTAGCCCGGAGTCTGAGATACGTTAGCTGTAGTGTGTCTAAGATAAGGTTATTCCCATAGTGTGGTTGTGAGATATAGTATATTCTTTACTTTTTGTTTTTCTATACTCTACTCCACCCTATCGGTAAGGGTAACTGACACCCTGAGGATTATGAGCCCTGGGGGGTGGTGTTTTCCCAAACATTCTGATGGGAGGATGAATGTTTGACAACACCCTTTGGCCTCGATCTATTCACTTGGTAGATACTTGTGCCGGTATGCACATCAGTTAGTCTTCCCCATATATGTGTGTAGAGGACTGTAATTTCTTGTGTTTATTCATGCACATATATTCTATATATAGTACCCTACGGACTACTCTAGGTGAAACGTGTATAAGATATGATGGCTTGATGATCCTTACTCGGTGTATGGGCTATAATGGATTGAGATATAATACCCTACGTATGATACATGTTATGCGATTTGTGGTGGCTCCCAGAAAATACAAGGTTACTTTTGGTTGTGAGGATGGTGTGGTGTTTCTCCCAGGTGTATGCGGGAAATCCATTGTGGTGCACGAGGTGAAGATTGTGGCACTTCGACCAGGTATCTGCGGCAAGACTTTTGGAGAGAGATGTTATAGACATGTGACGTTGGGGAAAAGTTACAAACTAGTGGGGAAGTAGTAGCGGGGTACCCTTTATATTCAATATTATATGCAATATTCATGTATGTGTAACATTGTGGGAGTAGCCATGGTAAGGTTGGGAACTTAATATACCAGTTTATGAGACGAGTTATTTTCACATGTTGATCATTGTTCTTTAGCATGATTTATTTACTTTTCCATGAGAGGCTTCTGGGAGATCCTACTAAGTATATTGTTATACTCACCCTATGTATATATAAAATGGTTTTCATGTCACTTGGAGCAGGTTGGAGATAAGCTGGTTACCACTAGCTTGTTGTTGCAGGAGCTGTTCGGGCTTGTGGTTGCAGCTATTTTTACATTCTTTTGGATACTTGTAGTTTTTCAATTATCAGTTGTAGTACATTTACATGACCTTACATATGTACACTTGGGTTTAATTTATATTTCAATTATGAGTGGGAATTGGTTGGTGTCTATATTATATCTCTCTTCTTCATGTGTTCTCTTAGAAAGAAATGCCTCCCATTTGTGAGTTTATTATACCCTCGGTGCTAGTTGCAAACCAGGGGCCTACTGGAGGCGGGAATCATGGGTAAATATCTCCCTTTTCACATTTCTTACCCAGAATGAGTACACTTTGTTGGGAGGGGGTCATGATAGAGTGGTATCAGAGGTCTGGTCGAAGGATTGGATGGAGTGTTAGGAACACGTGAGGTTGCTTTGGTTGGTAGGGAAATGGTGTCATTCATGTTTATCAAGTGAGGTAAACAATGGATACCTACTAAGACTTAGGCATTTTGGCCCCCCTATGATCTGATGTACGGAGCATTATGTTTACAATGGTTACTAAACAAGGTGATCCTAGTTGTAGGGTAGAGACCTAGGAAAGGATCATGCATCATTCTTCTTTGTGATTGTGTATGAATGGGTAGAACTTTGGATAGGTTAAACTAAAACTTATAAAAGAAAACAATTAATTAATTAATGTTGAGTCGTCCATATTATAGGTTTAGGAGCTCTAATTGTTTTTTATTTTATAGGTATGGCTCCAGGTCGACGTCCTTGTCAGGTTTGTGCAGAAAATGTTCAACAAGATATTCCAACAGATCATTATAGGGTAGAGTTTGAAGATGATGAAACATGGAGGAAGACACTCAGAGAGTTTCAGCACGAGAGTCTGCAGAAGTACGAGGGCTCTGTTTAAGATGCAATCACGGAAGACTGGTTGGAGGAGGATGAGATAGGCTTCAGTTCATTCTATGATCAGAAGTAGGACTGGGTGTCCTTAGTTGTGACGATGCTATGTGGAGCATCAAGTATGTGGTGGTTCTTGTTCCCCAGGGATCGTGAGGAGCCAGCGATCTCATGGGAAGTGTTTCGAGACAAGTTTAGAGTCGACTTCCTTTCATTGACTGCACATGCATCCAGTCGCCAAGAGTATCTTACCCTTCAACAGGGGTGTTCTACTATTCGAGAGTTTGGAATCCGTTTCAGGAACCATTTACGATATGCTTCAGACCTGTTACTATATGAGGATGTCAGGGCGAGGCATTTTGAGGAAGCCTTGCATCATGAGACGCAGTGCCTGGTCACACCATTTATGATGAAGACAAATATTAAGGAGCTGGAAAGGGAAGAGATTGTTGAGAGGACTTTGGATGTGACCGGATCATCACAATAGGGGAATCAGTATGGTTCCTCATGAAACATATATATGGTTCGGGGATCCCAGTTTTCATGGAAGAATAGTTTTCGTTTAGCCGAGGGTAGGTCCCAGCCCTTCACATCTCATTTATCCAGAGGCAGCAACTCTCAAGAATTTTCCAAGGTATCATGTGCTTGTTTTTCATATGGTGGTCATGGTCATCAGCTGCGGGAGTTCCCGACCCTTCAGAGTAGTCATCATGCACCAGGTGTTACACTTTAGGTTCCTCCGTTGAGGCAGTTCCAGCCAAGTTAGCAGCAGCCAGTTGCACTAGCTTTAGATTACCAAAGGGTATATGGTGAAGGTAGAGGATAACACCATGTCTCATCCCTCCCATCCATAGAGTGTAGAGCGCGGCCGTGATGGTGGTTGTCAGTAGTGTCGGAGAGGTCGTGGAGGCCGTGGTCAGCTTCATTCTCTAGTTTTTTCAGCTCCAGGAGAGCTAGATGTAATTCGAGGTACCCTTTGCTTGTTTTCTACCTTGGTGTACGAATGTTTGATTCAGGAGAGATTCACTCCTTCATATCACCTACCCTTGTCCATGCTTTGGGACTTGAGGTAGAGAGGCTTCAAGTGCACTTGGTGTTGACTACGCCAGTTGTAGGTCGAGCATACTTGTTTGATGTATGTGGAGAATGTGACTAGTGTTTGGGAAACACAGCTCTTGGGGAGATTTACTAGGCTTATTAATACAACCATATGATATCATCTTCGGCATGGATTGGTTGTATTTGGTGTAAGATATTGTGGATTTCTTCCAGAAGAAGGTCATTTTCCATGGTGCGGATGGAGATCAAGTAATTTTTGTTGGTGAGCGAGATCCTTGGGTGGGTCATAGGAATGTCCCATCATTATCTTCCATGATGGCTATGATAATTCCGAGTTCATCATAGGTCCAGCAGTTGGAATTTCCAAGGGTTATAGAGGAGTACCCTGATGTTTTTCCAGAAGAGGTTGTAGCATTACCTCTTCGACGAGAGATCGAATTTGGGACCGAGCTACATCTAGGAGAATCTTCTATCTCTATGTCTCTATATTAGATGGCCCATTCTATGTTATGAGCGATGCGTATATAGTATAATGGTCTGTTGAACTGCGGTTTTGTTCAGACAAGTGTGTCACCATGGGTTTCACTAATTTTGTTTGTGAAGAAGGATGATGGCAGATTGGGGTTGTGTTTCGAATATCATCAATTAAAAAAAAGTGACATTAAATAATCTCTCTCTTATTCTGCGGATTGATGACTTATTCGATCAAATGAAGGGTGCATGTGGGTTATCAATGATTTACTTGCATTTAGGATATCAATAGATGCGTGTGGAGAATGAGGATATCTCGAAGTCATCATTCCGTTGTCGTCATGGGAATTATGCGTTCGTTGTAATGCCATTTGGCATGATCAATTCTCTAGCTGTATTCATGGTATTGATGAATGTTGTGTTCTTTGAGTTCCTAGACAAGTTCATTGTAGTATTCATCGATGAGGTCCTTGTGTACTCCACATCTGAAGAGGAACATTCAGAGCATCTACACACCATTTCGGGAGTCCTCTGTCAACATAAGTTGTTTGGGAAGTTTCCTAAGTGTGATTTTTTGGGCTCGAGAATTATATTTCATGTGGCATGTTGTGTCCCAATAGGCAGTAGCTATGGATCCATCGAAGATAGAAGCAGTTGTGTCTTGGGAAACCCCCAAGAAAGTGTCAGAGGTGAAAAGTTTCCTTGGTCTTGAGGCTACTCAGGAGGTTCGTAGAAAATTTCTCACGAGTTATGACTCCCCTAACAGCTTTGTATAGGACGGACAAGGAATTCATATGGACTGATCAGTGTTAGAAATTTTTTGAGTATCTAAAGAGATGTTAGTAAGTGCTTCAGTCCTTTATCTTCCAGCTGAAGGGGTTTTGTTTTATGTTTTCTACGATGCTTCACATATGGGGTTGGGCTATGTTCTCATGAATTAGAGATCCGTTTTTTTTTATGGGTCTCAACAATTATGTCCCCATGAACACAACTATGCCACCCATGATCTTGAGCTGGAAGCCGTGGTGTTTTATCTGATGTTGTGGGGAAAATTACCTCATTGGTGAGGGCATTGTGGTTTTAAATGATCATAAGTGTTTTAGTTATGTTCTCTCCCTGCGTGACTTTAACTTATGACAATATCATTGGATGGTGTTGTTACATGAATACGAATTTGAAATATCGTATACAACTGTAAGGGTATGTTGTAGCTAATTCGCTGAGCAGAAAGTCACATAGTGATGATGCGCATGAATCCGGTGATTCATGGAGAGTAATGGAAGAACTATCAGCATTATATCTTGATATAGGAGAATTTGGGGGTAGAGGATGTGTTTTTCATATGACAGTATAGTCATCCCTGATGCAGAATGTGGAAGATTCCCAGTTGGGAGATCTAGACGTGGATGTCTAAAGATATTGAGTTGTTTGTGGTGAGTCCCCTGATGGTTGGTCTGAGGATGAAAAACACAGGGTGTTGTATCATGGAAGGGTTTTTGTTTCCAAGACGACGTGCGAGACGGTTCTCATAGAGTTTCATAGTTCACCTTTAGTGGTCTACCCTGGGGTGACAAGGATATACTGAGCCTTGAGGAGTCAGTTTGGTTGGCTTGGGTTGAAGCGTGCAGTTGTGGAGTTTGTGTCTCGATGTTTAGTCTGCCAGAAGGTGAAGGCTGAACACTGTGTTCCTGGTGGACTTCTTCATCCATTAGAGGTTCCTTAGTGGATGTTGGAGGACATATAAATAGACGTTGTAAAAGTCTTACCTCGTGCTCCGGGATGACACGATTCTATTTTGGTGGTAGTGGACCATTTAACGAAATCGGTACACATTAAGGTAATCAAGTAGTCTAGGAATGTGGAAGTTATGTCGAGGCAGTATCTAGGGGAGGTGGTGAGACTTCCTGGAGTCCCTAGGAAGATAATTTCTGATTGAGATCCTCATTTTACCTCCAGATTGCGGAGAGGTCTCCAACATGCTTTCGGTTCTCTACTATGCCTTAGAACAACTTTTCATCCTCAAACGGATGGTCAGATAGAGCGAACCATTAAGACTCTTGAAGTCATGTTACACTCTTCTGTTTTTTATTTTGGAGTTTCATGGATGAGGCACTTACCCTTGCTGGTGTTCTCATAAAATAATAGTATTCACTCCACCGTCGGTATGGAACCGTTTGAAGCCTTGTATGGCAGGCCTTTCCGTTCTCCGTTGTGGTGGACTGGGGTCAGAGAGTCAGCAATTCTCGGACCGGAACTAGTGCATAATAAAACGAATATTTTTCAGGTGATTCATTAGAGGATGATGACAATGCAAGATTTTCAAAAATCATATTCTGATCAAAGGATGATACCCTTGGAGCTTAATTTTGGGGATCTTGTTTTTCTGACGGTGACTCCCCATCGTGGGGAGTGAAGGTTTGGACGTGGAAATTAGATATCTACCCATTTTATTGGGACTTTAGAGGTGTTAGTTTTTGTTGGAACTGTGGTGTATCGAGTTTCACATCTCCCTTAGATGAGTATGATTAATGATGTTTCTAGGTATCACAACTCTGTCATTATCTTCATGATGACTCTCACATAAAATATTGGGGAGAGATCGATGTTGATGATTATTCAACCTTTGAAGAGAGACTAGTGGAAATCCAAGAATTCAAGGATAAGGTGTTGTGCATGCGTTCTATTCCTTTAGTTCGTGTATAGTGGTGACATGGTGGCCTATAGGAGAGTACATGGGAATGTGAGTCACAGATACGTGCTCAGTACCTAGAGTTGATTGATGTTTAACTCTTTACATGTGTCAATGTATCTTTTTTGGTTATGAAACATTCATGTTAGTGAGATGGATCCCTTTTTTTGGTGGGTTGAACTCTTTTGAGAGGTATCTGATTTAGTGGGTTTTCATACCCTGTTTCATTTTCTCTTTGTGTGGGTTTTGGATTCTTGAGGATGACATTGTTTTGAGAGGTATCTAATGTAATTTGTCGGACCACTCTTATAAGGGCCCATCCTTAAACCTTACTTAATATTGAATTAAATGAGTAATTCACATTGAGGATCTTTTCAGGTTTAGAGTTTTAGAGAATTAGGACATAACTATTACATCTCAAAAGATTACAAAGTAGTCGCTTCTACTAAATTTCCTTAAAATAAAAATTCTTAAAAAGAAACATGTCTAGTTTCATGTTTTAGGTAGCACGACTTTCCCTTGATCCCATCCTTGACACTATTCCACGCTAAGTCCTGTGAAAAACATTTCAAAAACTTGGGATGAGCATAAAAAATCAGTAAGGGATACACAAAGAATAAAAACTGTTAGTTTATCAAAACAAAAAGTAAACCATGTATACTTTATCAAGGTAATACTTTTCACCCTTATGTAGTAGTAAAAAAAATATTCATGAATTAAATATCATTAATTACCTTTTTGTAACCAAAGTATTACCATAAAACCCATTTAAAGAACACATAGCATATATAAAGGTAACTTGGGACATAAACATACTTAAGTGGAATAACCATACGGTCGACTCCCACACATATCACTTAATGGAATATCCATACGGCCAATTTCCATACATACTTAATGGAATAGCCATACTACCGACTTCCATACCCAATGCATTGGAGGTTATAACGTAACCACCCATCCTGGTATTCACGGCACCACCCGTCATAATGTCCAAGTACCATTATTACACATAAAATATTGAAAATATAAACATTTCAATAACAACATTTCATTTGTAATCACAATAAGTAATTCCCAGATATTGAATTAATCAATCCATTTTCAAAAACCATTTAAAAGAGATTTTTGAATCAAAGTGTCCCATACCACTTTGAAGATTTTAATGGAATTATAATTTTAAAACATTAATGTCCATATAACTAAATACTGAAAACCATTTTGAAAACATGGACATTAAAGATAAAGATTTAGAATAATAAATCTTTAAAACATTTAAAATGATATTTTTGTTAAAGAGTTTTTAACAAAATGAGAGACTATTGAATACAAATAATTACGGAATAACATTTAATCCGAACTTTATAATATCATGAGAATAAAGGGATTCATGATATAATATGTCAAAGGACAATATACACACCATTTAATAGTGATTTGGTGCAAAACAACAATGAAGTCTCAATAGAAATGTCAAATGTGATGAAATCCCTTATAAAGAAGGTATCCTTAAATTAAGGATAAATCAATCTCAAAATTATGTGTGACAAATATAAATACACCCAATATAAGTGTATATTAATTGTAAAACAATAAAAGGTCATTCACACATATTCAAAGGATGACATATTCAATAACTACATGTTGAACCCAAAGAAATCGAAATTGGGTTAAGAAGTTCCCTTGGCAGCCTAACAACGTCACATCAAAATGAGTTGATGAGAGATAAAAAGTGTTTATCATCACTTGGACATAAAATTTACATCAATAAGGTTATATGAGAACATATCCCAACATAACAATATGTAAACTAAAAGACCCAACAAAAGAAGTCTTTTAAAAAAAAGGAGGGTGAAAGGTTCCCTTACCGACTTGGGTATCTTTCAAAACATACACCCCATGAAAGAAGGACAATAGATCATTGATGTAAATACTCATAAACGAAAGTATATTACACAAAGAGTAGAATAATGGGCAGTACATACACCACTCAAAGGAAATTGTGGCAAATGTAGCATAAATCTCACGTGAATAAAAGTCAGATGAAAAATCCCTTACGAAAACTCGGCAGCCTAACGGCGCCACATAAAACTTCCAAAATGGATTGATGAGAGAGAATATGGTATCTCATCATATGAAAAATAAAAATTACAGTAAGAGGAATATGAAATCATAACAAATAGGAGCTTAAAAGAAGTGACATAAAGGGGAGTACATAAAAAGAAAGAGAGAGGTTAGATCTCTTACAAAAATTCGGCAGCCTAACGACGCCACTCAAAACTTCCAAAATGGATTGATGAGAGAGAATAGGGTCTCTTATCACATGAAAATAAAAATTACAGTAATTGTAATATATAATAACATCACAATAACAAGAAGGATGATCTTTATAGGGAATGACATAAAAGAGTGTACTTAAAAAGAAAGAGAGGAGTAAGATCCCTTACCTCGGGTCCGAATTGATTCGATCATTCTTTAATCGCCTGAATAATAAACATGAGTTAATTTATAATTCCTTAAGAACCTTTTTAAATTTCATTATTCCTTTTATATCACTTATTACCATGTCATAAACATTATGTAATAATTTATGTTAATAATATTTGTTTTGCCGATATTTGGTTCTTAAGTCGAAAGTGGACTTCTTACAATTACATGTTGTTCGTGTGGCCAAATGTTTATTATATCCAGAATTGTATTCATCATTTAGATATCATATATTTCATATATATCCAGTACATGAATGCATTTATAACATTACATAATCATTTAGAGGTAAGAAATGAAATGCACCGTTCATGGAGACGGTAATCCGTACGTACGCATGGACGCTACTTTCATTTCTATTTCGTATTTTATAGAATGGAATCATAATGATATAAAGGTATATTATAATTCCAGTATAATATCATATATAATATCATAGATCCATCCTTTATACGTCCCACATATGGTATTTAACGAATCAAATCACTTTGAGGGGGCGGTAGTCCGCACTTCCTAAAATGAAGATATCGCGTATACCCATAATGGAAGCCATAAAGGTAAGACACAAATGAAAAATAAAGAAGAATAAGTAAAACATAAACATATTATATATCATATATAAAAATAGTGACATCATAATGGCCACCTTTGAAGGTGTTAAATGAGTATTGAACAATAATCGTTTCGGGAGGCACAATTTCGCCATCCACGGAAACCGTATGTTCTTTAACCATTTGATGTAGTTGTGTGATAGTGTTGCTCGAATAAATCTTATTACAAAATCCTAGTATATTTAGGATACTGGTGTTGTTACAAAAGAAATAAATAAAAAGATTTTAGGGGGTTGGAGAAGCAAAATAAAACAAATGAACATGAGAGAATGAATTACCTTTAAAAGTGTAACTCCTTTTGATTTGAGCCTAAAGGATTTCTTTGAAAGGATTCTGCCCAAAGGGAATCCTCTAGGATGAGGAGAGGTATGTGGATACTGTAAATGGGCAGGGTTTGGACGATCCAAAGGCTTGAGGAGTGTGTGAAATGAGGTAGAGGTGGGGGCCTTTTATAAGAGGAGAAGAGGGTCACTTTTGGAAAGTAAGAAATATTACTTTATTTGAAAATGTGTTTCGGTTTTAAAAAGTCCCACATTGATATAATTCGTGGATATGGTGATAAGGCTTCGAAATACACTCATCCAATAAGCTTTGGACATGTGTAGTTCATAGATTTTACATTATCTTTCCATTTTATTTAAATCGTCAAATAATGATGTCATCGCTGCATCATTATTATGTCATAAATAATTTAATTTATTTAATGTCTAAAAATTATAAAAAAGCTACTATGATGTAGGAAATCGTTTTAGATTTCCAATGACTATTTATAATCAAAAATATGACTTGTATAACCCCACTTAAAAATTGTTTTAGTAAAACATATCATGTTTGTGTCATTTTTACTTTTACATTAAATAAAAAGTTATTTATGTCATTTCCCAACCAAAGTGGATCCATGAGGTCCCCAAGTTGGCACATGGCTTGTCTTGATCGGCCATGACTCACCCAATAGGTGTAGGACAAGTGTCATGGTGTTTTCACAATCTTATAATATCATTTTTACCTTAAATTACACTAATTACCACTAATCGCGATTAAAAACTTAATAAGTTACTATTCACCAAAAAATTATTTTCATCCCATTAAACCACATTTTACATACTAATGACAACCATGTATGTCAGATTTTCAAAATTCAATACACATTAGTGGTAAACTTTCATTTAACTGAAAAATCAGTTTGCTTGATTACCACTTAGTGGTTTCACTATTCATTAAAAATTGGAGTTTTTCAGAAAAAAACCAAAACTTCACCCTAAGCTATATTTGATATTCCGAATTAAAAAATGAAGTCCGTTTTACAAAATTTAAAACATATTAGTCACATTAATTAATTTAATAATTAATTCCCGTTGTCAGAGAAAATAGCGTGTTTTTATAAAACAATAAGTATCAAAAGATTGACACTAGTTTAAGTCTGATTTCAATGTGAAATTAATTCCAACGACCACTATTGGATTTAATGGTAAAAATATTTTCAAATTTCACTTTAAAACCAATTCCAAATATAATCTAATCATATAAATAAATTAGATTAAAAAGAGGTTTTGAATTAAAATACAACATTTTACACTATTCATTAAAAAAAAGAACATTATCAGAAAGATACCAAAAATTTACACAAAGTAAATTTTGATGTCCCGATTCTTAAGAGGAGTTTTATTTGGTCCAATAGAATGTATAAGAGTGAAAAAAACTATATTTAATGATGGTTCTCCATCAAAAGGCGATAAGTGAACCTTTAGTGAAAACTAGGGCATATATGGCTAAAATTGAATTCTTTCCGTATTTTAAGCCTCTATCCTTTATTGGATAAATTTAAAAACATTTAAAAACATATATAATCGTATTTTAGTTATTTCTATCCATTCCCGCCATTACAACGACTACATGTTAACCACCATTTAAAATAATATTATTTTATTATTAGAGTGCAACGTAAGATTCTCAAGAAACTCGTTGTTGCGTGTTGGGTACGCCATCGAGCATAGAGTCCCCTTTAAAGTCATATTAATATTTTATTCACAAATAGGGATAAATATAAAAATGTAATATTCAATATTTACCTGGGGTGTTACATCCTTCCCCCCTTTTGGGAATTGCGTCCTCGCAATTTTAAAATTGCGCTTGGAAACATCCTTGAAAGTCCCACATCGTAACAAGAGTCGGTAAAACAATCACTTTAAAATAAAGAAATACAAGTACAAAGGTCACCTGAGTTAACCCATACTAGGATTCCATGTATGAAAATATGGACATGGAGGAAAAAACAAAGGGTCATGTTCTGATGGAGAGTGATAGAAAACATGTTTAGGAGAAAGTTAACCATGAGAAAATCACAAACTTGTGATGGGTTAAACGGTATTCGATTCCCTAGTAGGAAAAGTTAATAGACAACATTTTTGTTTTACGTTACTTTTTATTGAGTAATTTATTCATAAGGAAACATAATCACTTATCATATTGACTTTCAACTTTTATTAGATTCCTTACACAAATTCATATTTTCTCCAAATGACGAGTATTTAGGAAGACTTGTTCACATTAAGAGTACTATAATCAACTTCTAGAGAATCACCTAATCCAAAAAATAGAACTATATACATCCCATGTCTTTAACCAAAACCAAAACCAAAAAGGCTAGTACAAGATCAGATAATCCAGAAAAGGATAACCCTTAATAAAAGAAAATCTATTCTTAATCTCCAAAATTTGTCCAACAAAACCCAAAGTTCAACGAGGACCATTCTATAATAAAATTGTCCATAAAATTCTTCAAAGTAAACCAATATAAGATTTAAACCCAAATATTTGAAGGATTTAGTCGCATAGTCTTCCAAGATAAATCGTAACATTTATCTCCAAACAATATCAGTTGCTCCTAAAGTCTCGTTTTGAAAAGTAATTAACCTAATCACATATCCTCCATGATAGGTTAATCATTTTCATAAATAACCCAAAATAAACTTACTCTTAATTCATAAAATCACATAACTAGAATGAATCAGTCAAACTTACCAGGGACTTCATGTAGTCCAGTGGTAGGTGATAAATACCAGTCGCACTTTGGTTGTGGGTTCGATTCCCGCAGCTTTGTCCGACGCGACTGGATGTCACACGGTCTACGTGTTGTCCTTTTTCCAAAACTATATAATTCTTAAAACATTCCCCAAAATGAGAAAAAATCTTCAAGAATAATCATAACATATTTTAACCTCAAGTTTATCTCATTCCTTTAATTTTCCATCATATCATAGAGTAACCCATAATTACCTAAAAATTAAGTATCATATAAACCCTAATGGTTACCTTAATAATTATTACCTGAATTTCCACATCGATTTGGCCATCTCGTACATGATGCATTAGAGAACTCACCAATTTTGAAGTGGTTGATCATGACTCCTTGATATTTGGTTTAGAACAACCACGAGTTTCCTCATTGAATCGTCCATTTTATCTAGTATCTTAATCATAGAACCACCATAGTTTCCTTCAAACCTGTTGTCTCTTTGGTGCCTGATAGATCCATCCATTCACTAAAAATAGAAATGTCAGTGTGAGTATATCAACAAAACCATCATGTACTAATGAGGAAGGTTAACACTAAGTTACACTTACTCATTCACTTTATCTAAAACTAGGACTCTTTCTGAAATCGTAACCATTATGGTAATGTCACTTATTCTTAAAGAATACCCTAACCTCTAAAGTCATCTAAACTGACCTTTGATACCAACTATAAGGCTCCAGCCTTAAACCTTACTTACTATTTAATTAAATGAGTAATTCACATTGAGGATCTTTTCAGGTTTATAGTTTTAGAGAATTAGGACATAACTATTACATCTCAAATGATTACAAAGTAGTCGCTTCTACTAAATTTCCATAAAATAAAAATTCTTAAAAAGAAACATGTCTAGTTTCATGTTTTAGGTAGCACGACTTTCCCTTGATCCCATCCTTGACCCTTTTCCACGCTAAGTCCTGTGAAAAACATTTCAAAAACTTGGGATGAGCATAAAAACTCAGTCAGGGATACACAAAGAATAAAAACTGTTAGTTTATCAAAACAAAAAGCAAACCATGTATACTTTATCAAGGTAAAACTTTTCACCCTTATGTAGTAGTAAAAAAAATCTTCATGAATTAAATATCATTACTTACCTTTTTGTAACCAAAGTATTACCATAAAACCCATATAAAGAACACATAGCATATATAAAGGTAACTTGGGACATAAACATACTTAAGTGGAATAACCATATGGTCGACTCCCACACATATCACTTAATGGAATATCCATACGACCAATTTCCATACATACTTAATGGAATAGCCATACGACCGACTTCCATACCCAATGCATTGGAGGTTATAACGTAACCACCCATCACAGTATTCACGGAACCACCCGTAATTGTGTCCAAGTACCATTATTACACATAAAATATTGAAAATATAAACATTTCAATAACAACATTTCATTTGTAATCACAATAAGAAATTCCCAGATATTGAATTAATCAATCCATTTTCAAAAACCATTTAAAAGATATTTTTGAATCAAAGTGTCCCATACCACTTTGAAGCTTATAATGGAATTATAATTTTTAAAACATTAATGTCCATATAACTAAATACTGAAAACCATTTTGAAAACATGGACATTAAAGATAATGATTTAGAATAATAAATCTTTAAAACATTTAAAATGATATTTTTGTTAAAGAGTTTTTAACAAAATGAGAGACTATTGAATACAAATAATTGCGGAATAACATTTAATCCGAACATTATAATATCATGAGAATAAAGGGATTCATGATCTAATATGTCAAAGGAAAGTATACACACCATTTAATAGTGATTTGGTGCAATACAATAATGAATTCTCAATAGAAATGTCAAATGTGATGAAATCCCTTATAAAGAACGTATCCTTAAATTAAGGATAAATCAATCTTAAAATTATGCGTGACAAATATAAATACACCAAATATAAGTGGATATTAAGTGTAAAACAATAAAAGGTCATTCACACATATTCAAAGGATGACATATTCAATAACTACATGTTGAACCCAAAGAAATCGAAATTAGGTTAAGAAGTTCCCTTGACAGCCTAACGGCGTGACATCAAAATGAGTTGATGAGAGATAAAAAGTGTATATCATCACATGGACATAAAATTTACATCAATAAGGATATATGAGAATATATCCCAACATAACAATATGTAAATTAAAAGACCCAACAAAAGAAATCTTTTAAAAAAAGGAGGGTGAAAGGTTCCCTTACCGACTTGGGTATCTTTCAAAACATACACCCCATGAAAGAAGGACAATAGATCATTGATGTAAATACTCATAAACGAAAGTATATTACACAAAGAGTAGAATAATGGTCATTACATACACCACTCAAAGGAAATTGTGGCAAATGTAGCATAAATCTCATGGGAATAAAAGTGAGATGAAAAATCCCTTACGAAAACTCGGCAGCCTAACGGCGCCACATAAAACTTCCAAAATGGATTGATGAGAGAGAATATGATCTCTCATCATATGAACAATAAAAATTACAGTAAGAGGAATATGAAATCATAACAAATAGGAGCTTAAAAGAAGTTACATAAAGGGGAGTACTTAAAAAGAAAGAGAGAGGTTAGATCTCTTACAAAAATTCGGCAGCCTAACAGCGCCACTCAAAACTTACAAAATGGATTGATGAGAGAGAATAGGGTCTCTCATTACATGAACATAAAAATTACAGTAAGTGTAATATATAATAACATCACAATATCATGAAGGATGATATTTAGAGGGAATGACATAAAAGAGTGTACTTAAAAAGAAAGAGAGGAGTAAGATCCCTTACCTCGGGTCTGACTTGACTCGATCGTTCTTTAATCTCCTGAATAATAAACTTGAGTTAATTTCTACTTCCTTAAGAACCTTTTTCAAGTTCTTTATTCATTTTATATCACTTATTACCATGTCATAAACATTATGTAATAATTTAAGTTAATAATATTTGTTTTGCCGGTATTTGGTTCTTAAGTCGAAAGTGGACTTCTTACAATTACTTGTTGTTCGTGTGGCAAAATGTTTATTATATCCAGAATTGTATTCATCATTTAGATATCATATATTTCATATATATCCACTACATGCATGCATTTATAACATTACATAATCATTTATTGGTAAGAAATGAAATGCACCGTTCATGGAGACAGTAATCCGTAAGTACGCATGAACGCTACTTTCATTTCTATTTCGTATTTTATAGAATGGAATCATAATTATATAAAGGTATATTATAATTCCAGTATAATATCATATATAATATCATATTTTCATCTTTTATACGGCCCACATATGGTATTTAACGAATCAAATCACTTTGAGGGGGCGGTAGTCCGCACTTCCTAAAATGAAGATATCGCGTATACCCATAATGGAAGCCATAAAGGTAAGACACAAATGAAAAATAAAGAAGCATAAGTAAAACATAAACATATTATATATCATATATAAATATAGTGACATCATAATGGCCACCTTTGAAGGTGTTAAATGAGTATTGAACAATCATCGTTTTGGGAGGCACAATTTCTCCATCCATGGAAACCGTATGTTCTTTAACCATTTGATGTATTTGTGTGAGAGTGTAGCTCGAATAAATATTATAACAACATCCTAGTATATTTAAGATACTGGTGGTGTTACAAAATAAATAAATAAAAAGAGTTTAGGGGGTTGGAGAAGCAAAATAAAACAAATGAACATGAGAGAATGAATTACCTTTAAAAGTGTAACTTCTTTTGATTTGAGCCTAAAGGCTTCCTTTGAAAGGATTCTGCCCAAAGGGAATCCTCTAGGATGAGGAGAGGGATGTGGAGAGAGTAAATGGTCAGGGGTTTGCCGAGCCAAAGGCTTGAGGAGTGTGTTAAATGAGTTAGAGGTGGGGGCCTTTTATAAGAGGAGAGGAGGGGCACTTTTGGAATGTAAGAAATATTACTTTATTTGAAAATGTGTTTCGGTTTTAAAAGGTCCCAAATTGATATAATTCGTGGATACGGTGATAAGGCTTCGAAATACACTCATCCAATA
The DNA here is from genome assembly GCA_963277665.1 of Viscum album. Taxonomy (NCBI): domain Eukaryota; kingdom Viridiplantae; phylum Streptophyta; class Magnoliopsida; order Santalales; family Viscaceae; genus Viscum; species Viscum album. Next base: position 1,655,384,243 of record OY728126.1, on the reverse strand, counting down.
AGTTTTGGACATTTTTAGTTCATAGATTTTACATTATCTTTCCATTTTATTTACATCGTCAAATAATCATGTCATCGCTGCATCATTATTATGTCATAAATAATTTAATTTATTTAAAATCTAAAAATTATAAAAAAAATACTATGATGTAGGAAATCGTTTTAGCCTTCCAATGACTATTTATAATCAAAACTATGCCTTTTATAACCCCACTTAAAAATTGTTTTAGTAAAACATATCATGTTTGTGTCATTTTTACTTTTACATTAAATAAAAAGTTATTTATGTCATTTCCCAACCAAAGTGGATCCATGGGGTCCCCATGTTGGCCCATGGCTTGTCTTGGTCTGCCATGACTCACCCAATAGGTGTAGGACAAGTGTCATGGTGTTTTCACATTCTTATAATATCATTTTTACCTTAAATTACACTAATTACCACTAATCACGATTAAAAACATAAGAAGTTACTATTCACCAAAAAAATATTTTCATCCCATTGAACCACATTTTACATACTAATGACAACCATGTATGTCGGATTTTCAAAATTCAATACACATTAGTGGTAAAATTTCATTTAACTGAAAAATCAGTTTGCTTGATTACCACTTAGTGGTTTCAGTATTCATCAAAAATTGGAGTTTTTCAGAAAAAACCAAAACTTCACCCTAAGCTATATTTGATATTCCGAATTCAAAAATGAAGACCGTTTTACAAAATTCAAAACATATTAGTCACATTATTTAATTTAATTATTAATTCCCGCTGTCAGAGCAAATAGCGTGTTTTTATAAAACAATAAGTATTAAAAGATTGACACTAGTTTAAGTCTGATTTCAAAGTGAAATTAATCCCAACGACCACTATTGTATTTAATGGTAAAAATATTTTCTAATTTCACTTTAAAACCAATTCAAAATATAATATAAAAATATAAATAAATTAGATTAAAAAGAGGTTTTGAATTAAAATACAACATTTTACACTATTCATTAAAAAAGAACATTATCGGAAAGATACCAAAAATTTACACAAAGTAAATTTTGATGCCCCGATTCTTAAGAAGAGTTTTATTTGGTCCAATAGAATGTATAAGAGTGAAAAAAAATATATTTAATGATGGTTCGCCATCAAAAGTCGATAAGTGAACCTTTAGTGAAAACTAGGGCATATATGCCTAAAATTGAATTCTTTCCGTATATTAAGCCTCTATCCTTTATTGGATAAATGTAAAAACATTTAAAAACATATATAATCATATTTTAGTTATTTCTATCCATTCCCGCCATTACAAAAGATACATGTTAACTACCATTTAAAATAATATTATTTTATTATAAGAGTGCAACGTAAGATTCCCAAGAAACTCGTTGTTGCGTGTTGGGTACGCCATCGAGCATAGCGTCCCCTTTAAAGTCATATTAATATTTTATTCACAAATAGGGATAAATATGAAAATGTAATATTCATTATTTACCTGGGGTGTTACATATCTGATCCACTACATTTTTAAAATTTGGTGCTGGAGGTGTTCCGGGAGGTCAGGGTGACGTGGGGTGCGTTTTGGTGGAATTTAAAGGAAAAATAAATGGCAGTAGCTTTCGCTGGGCCTGCGCACGGTTTGTCCAAACCTTGCGGCCAAACAGTGTGTAGTTGGGTTTGGAGGTAGTGGCTAACGCACGGTTAGTGCACAGTTTGTCTAACCGGGTGGCCTTACCATACGAGGAGTGCTAGGCGAAGCAGTAGCAACTGCACGGTTTGTGCACGATTTGTCTAACCATGCATGCAAGGTGTGTGGGCACATAAATTAGATCCTAAAATTGTGGATCTCAACCTTTTTTCCAAAAAATTTCTCATTTAAGATCCTAAGCGGCCATAACTTGGGATTACCCTCCCTTTAAGGTAGGAGAACCTCTCCCAAGCGTTTTGGAGGCAATCTGAAGGATTTTCTTGGCGAATAAAAGCCGGTTTCTTGAGGTATGTTATCGTTTTTGTTATGTTTCTTAGATCTAATTCTCCTCTTCTTACAGTTTCATATATCTACACCTGTTCTAGGTATATCTATGTGTGTGAATGCCAAGTGTGATGAGTTTTGGTCCTGGTTCTATTAGGAGAAGAGATCTAAGGAAGATTCCTGGAGAATCAACATGGATTTCTTATGCTTTCTCATTTTTTGGGGTTTTTGTCAAAAAACATTGAGGTAGGGGATTCATTGTTTCTCTTTATTTTATGTTAAACTGTATGGTTATATTGTTTGATCACACTGGATGACAATGGAATTGACATTATAAATATTTTTAACCGATTAATGAAATTGAATCGATCATATGTTATTGCCTCTTGATTTTCAAGATAGTGTGATATCTATGCTTGCATTTCTTAGCTATTATTCTTGATGGAAATCGGTAAAGAACGTGAATCGAGAATAATTGATAATTGTTCGGCTAAAGATAAAGAGGCATGAAAAAAAATCTGGTTCTTGTTGTAATTTGATGTTAATCAAATTATCGTAGTAATCATGTTTGATATTTTGTGATAGCTTACAGTTTATGTTTCTTGATGTTAGAACCAATTGATTATAAATCTATTAATTCAAGATTGATTAGATAATTTTATTGTTTGATAATTCCTTGAAGGGTTCTGAGTTACCCTCTTATTTGTTAAAGGGCCATAGATCAATTGATGTGATGGTTATTTTTCCTGCTGCTTGTGTTGTGATGTGACCCTGGATGGGTGTTGTGATATGTAGGGGCATAGAGGCATTTTGGTTGTGGTAGCGGATGACGCCAAAAGTGGCAAGATGCATCAGTTTATGCATGTGGGTGTCGGGGAGGACACCAGGGATGTTCGAATGGGATGAATGTCGTTGTGGGATGGTTATTGATTGTTTTTGGTTATTTACCTGCTTTACTTTTCCCCACTATTAAAGGCAGCTGGACCTTCTTACAATTCTTCCGAAATATGCAATGACACACGGGGTATGCCACGTGCTTTCTGTGCTTATCTTCTCTAGAGAGGATGTGTTTATGCACTTGCAATAGGAGGAAAATACTCGACAGGTAGTACATCTACTAACCGTGTTGAGCACCCTTGTGTTGGTATTATATAATTAATTTTCTAGAATTCTTGGGAATATGGGAAGGTATTTCTGTAATGAAATTTTGATTAAATGGTGTTATCTCATGCGGTTGGAGTTGCCGGAACTTAATGACAAGGCTATAATTTAAAAGGGACAGCTGACTGTGGGTGTGATGCTAATTAAATTTTAATGTGGAATTGTTCATGGTTAATTAATGATAATATAATTAATTAACGTGTAGTGGAATTGATAAAAAGGGCATGAAGTAATCTAATAAAGATCATTAAATGGTTGTGTGCTTATAGGATACCTAGTCTTAGAAATATCAGCCTGGTGTCCAAGATATGTTAGCTGTAGTGTGTATAAGACTAGGTTATTCCCATAGTGAGGTTGTGAGATATAATATATTATATACTTTTTGTGTTTCTATACGCTACTCCAACATGTCGGTAAGGGAAACTGACACCCTGGGGATTCTGATCCCTGGGGGGGGGGGTGTTTTCCCCCACATTCTGGTGGGAGGATGAATGGATGACTACCCCCTTTGGCCCCACTCTCTTCTCTTGGTACATACTTGTGCTGGTAGGCACATCAGTTAGTTTTCCTCATATATATGTGTAGAGGGATGTAATGTATTGTTGTTATTCACAAACATATATTATGGATATAGTATCTTATGGACAACTATAGGTGTAACGTGTATAGGCGGTGATGTCTTGAGCAACCTTACTCAGTTTATGGGCTATAATGGCTTGAGGTATAATACCCGACGTATGATACACGTTATGCGAGCTGTGGTGGCTCCTAGAAACTACCTCATTACTTTTTCTTGTAAGGATGGTGTGGTGCTTCACCCAAGTGCCTACGGGCAAGACTTTGTGGTGCATGAGGTGCAGATTGTGGCACATCGCCCAGGTGTCTGCGGGATAGCCTTTTTGGAGAGAGATGCTCAGGACGCACGACTTTAGGGAAAAGCAGCAAAACAGTGGGGAAATAGTTGTGGGGTACCCTTGATATTCTTTATTATAAGAAATGTTATTGTATGTGGTACTTGGTGAGAGTAGCTGTGGTGAGGTTGTGATCTTAATATACCTATTTAGGTGACGAGTTAGTTTCACTTGTTCTTTACTGTGCTTTAGCATTCGTTCTTTACTTTTTAACGAGACGATTCGGGGAGGATCCTACTAAGTATACTATTATACTAAACCTATGTATATATAATTTTTTTTAAGGTCACTTGGAGCAAGCTGGAGATCAAGCTAGTTTCTACTAACTTGTGGATGCAGGAGCTATTCGGGCTTGTGGTTTCTACTGTTTTTACTTTCCTTTGGGTACATTTAGTTTTTCCCTTTTTAGTTTTAGTACTTTTTCATGACCTTACATATGTACACTTTGGTATCTTTTATATTTCAGTTTTGAGATGGAATTGGATGGTGTCTATCTTATCTCTCTCTTCTGTATATGTTCTCTTAGAGGGTAATGCCTCCCATTTGTGTGTTTATTATACCCTCAGTGCTAGTTTCCAATCCAGGGCCTACTTGAGGGTGGACTAGTGGGTCATTATATCCCTTTTAACTTTGCTGACCCAGGAGGGGTACACATTGTGGGGAGGGGGTCATGAAAAACTAAATTAGAGGTATTAATTTTGTAGATTTATTCAAAATTCTACCCCCATGAAAAATTATGTTCACTGAAAAGGGTGATGGCTCTGGAATATAAAACATGTATAGCCACGAGTACTTGATAAAAAAATTCTACTCGGATGTCTTGTGGCCATATGAAATTTATTAAAACAATACATAATAAAAAATGAACTGTTTTAAAATGAAATAGTATACCATGAAAATAAATAATAATAAATTCTTTCTCACCAACATAGGCATGTAGATGAAAATTTACATACACCAATTCAAGAACATATGAAGGAAACAGTTAACAAATAATCAATTAAGTAACATTAATAAACTCTTGAATCAATGATAATAGAGGTGCAAAGTCCCACTGATAATACCCTTTACATGATGTTAAATTATATTGAAAGGGTAAGATATCTACATTTTATACTCAATATTATTAGACAAATTATGATGTCAAAATGAGAAGAGAAATATGTATAAAACCTCACCAACATATTGCAATCATTATAATGTATAAAAAGATTGATTCATATCATTTATAGTGGATTGTGACATATTAAAAATTTTACTTAGATTACTAAAATCCTTCTACATCCCCTAGAAAAGACTCAATCATATAAGGGAAAATTCAACAACCCAAGACCAGCATCATGGACATCCAAAATTCTTCCCATATGACACTTTAATGAGAGTCTCCTAAATCAAATCATTTTATCTAATGTTGTAGATAATATTAATCTAGGAATGATGACAAACCAAAAGTCCAATAAAATCCAAAATACAATATCAAATCATATCCTATGGAATTATATTTATTATAATAATCTAACAGAGACAGGTACTCTTCCTTTTAAATAAATCAATAGCTTGTGATGTACGCAACACCGAGTTCAAGTGCACCATGATATATCAAACTAGCCTTTTAAAATGTTGTTATGAATAATGTTAAAAAATGTTTAATTTCATATATCCCATATAATTTTACCATTAATATTTTGTGTTTCTTAGACACAATATAATTAATAATTAAATTTTTAGATAAAGGAAGTATTTTCCAATAGAATATTATTTTCCTCTATTTATTATTGAAACCTTTTTCAATATAATATTAGGAAATTTTATATATTAAATATGATGAAATTAAAATTTTATTTATAAAAATGGCATAAAAATTTACATTGGAGTAATATTGGGTGCTTTTCAGATAACATTCAATTTATGATGAATAGTATAAAATATGAAATTGTAAATTTAATCAACTTTTTTAATCAAAATTATTTATAGTCAAAGTTTATAAATCATTGAGTATTTAAATTATAATTATATTTTATTCCTATAGATTAATAAAATTTCGGTCCTTATAAGTTTTTCTACATTTAAACTCAATGTAAACATAGGTCAATCATTTGGTAGTTTTTAATTCTTAAAAACCTACTTTTTGGTTTTGTGAAATAGAATAATTTTTAAATTAATTTCAATCTACTCCATGTCAAGAATTTGGAAAAATGGATTCATTATTTGTAATTATAATTTTCATATTTTGTATGTAAATACCTATTATTTATTTTAAATTATAAATAGGAACTTCAGTAATTATTTTATTTACCATTATTAAATGGTAAATCTTGTAAATAATGGTAAAAAATTAATATTATAATATTATTTAAAAACTATAACTCATATACTAATAGCATTGGATGAGATAGGTCTGACCATGGGATTCCATGGATCTATTTTGGGGCTTCATGGAGCCACATGGGTATGAAAATGACTTTTAATAAGAATTAATTTAAAATATAGGAAAATATAATATAAAATGAATCATTCACAAAAATAATTATTATTTTGGGATATATACTTGATTTATTAGACCATAAATATTAATTATAAATCTCAAAGGATTTCCTACAAAATGATAATTTATTTAAAATTTTTAGACATAAAATAAATATGTTTAATTATGTTACAATGATGATGCAGTGATTGCTTCATTAATAATGGATTCAAATAAATTTTATTATAAATGTTAAAATACATGTAATTTAGGTATTTTGAGGTAATTAGAGAATTTTTTGATTGATATTGACATATAATATATCATTTAATATCTATGGTTTGGATTAATATGGTTTTTATGAATTTTTTAAAAGACGTGTATGAATAGTCTCTAAAATTGATAGAATTCCTAACCTAAAACCTAAATATTTTATGAAATGAAATTAATTTCAAAATATCTGAGAGATAGCCGGACCCTTACTATATCGCCTCCCAAGGTTCCTCCTTTCATCTTAGAAGCAACCCATTGAGCCTGAATCCAACTTGTAGAGTACTTTTGTGAAAATAAAAAGTAGACACCGAAAAAAGAGGTAATTGTTTTACCCCTTCATTCAATGTTCATTTCGTTTTCTACATCATTTTACTTTGTTTTTAACATAATAAATTAATAAAAGTAGCAAATAATATATTCTGAGATGCTTTTACAATTATGGGACAACTATATTCCTCTTTTTACATATCTTATGAAACACAATACCACCGTGCATGTGCGAGTACGACTTACCGTCTCTACACAATAGTGTAAATTGTTTTTCATGAACACATTATTTATATGGGTATAATGATGAATATTATAAAATTAAATAATAAATATTAAATGATCTTTTTTTATATTTTTCATATTCAATTCAATTCCATTTCATTTAACCATTAAGAAAATTATATCGTCAGTAGTTCGTATGTACAGCTTACCGTCTCTATGACGAGATGAGACTCATCTTACATGTTCACCATTAAAGATTGATTATAATAATAAATATTATGAATAAATTTGAAATATATGAAATAATAATTCTTCTAGAATGATATATATATATATATAAATTTATCATTTATTTACTTCATTATGATACGAAAACAGAATCAATGTTCATGTGTACATACGACCTACTGTCTCCATAAATGGTTTATTACATTTTATAAATCTATTTATATTTATAGATGATATTAAAATTGTATTATACATTTTTGATGTAATTATATCATGAAATATATAATATTATCAAGAATAAAAAGTCAAAACATGTATGATAAAAAATCAATTATTACATGAAATTTTGCAACAACATGGAATTGATTATAAAAGGGTAATATTATTTCATTAAAAATTCATATAATATATCATAAATATTGTCATTATTCTGATATAAGATAATAATATTCTTAAACAAATTATAAAAGAGTTTCAGACTCGTACTGAGAGTATTAGACCTATGGTGAGGGTCAATTCCTCAATCTCATTATTATCTATGATTTTTTATGTGTAAGTATTTAATGGAACATATTTACCATTCAGGTCCATGTATCATAATAATTTTTTGAAAAGGAATATTTTAAGACATTATGGTATAGACGCTTTAACTATATAATCTTTATAAAATATTCCATGATTTATTTTTCTAAATCATTTTAATTAATGTCCATGTTTTCAAACTGATATTAAGGATCTGTTTACATAGACAAAATTATTTAAAAATGCTGATTACATTCAAATGATTCAAAGTGTTATTATATGTACCCGACCTTAAACAGTGCAAAACCTTAAATTAAATGAATAATTAACATTGAAGATATTTTCATGTTTAGTGTTTTAAGTAGTTAGGTCAACACATTTACATAACAACTTGAATATTACATGTAGACAATTCTACTATGTATTAATTTTATTCATAAAATTTATACAGTAGATAAAATAGAGTCATGTCTAGTTTCATGTTGTAGACATCAATACATTTCCTAGACCATCCTTGACCTGATTCACCTTTATGTCATATGAAAAACATTTCAAAACATGGGATGAGCATATAAAGCTCAGTAAGGGTGATAAAATAAGAAAGAAGTCATTTTTCCATAAAAACATACAAAAAATAAACACATTCAATTACCTCATGAAAATATACGATTTATCAATGAAACATAGTAATCAACAATCATAAAGGTACATATGGAATTCATATCATACATACATTGTAGGTATCACAACTACATAGGGAGTTACGTTGGAATACCCATCCATGTATATTCCCGAAATATATTTAGAGAATCATTCAGGTTTACCTCCATTATGTTACCTAATTCATTAGAGAGCTATCTCAGGCTCAGCCACCCTAGGTTTATCAATGAACCACCCGTATACATAAATAACGGACAAGAACCATATCATATTCATAACACATAAAACATACATAATGGAAAGATGAAACTTCCCAATTTCAATCAAAATATATCATTGAAATAAATTAATATAATAAATCCATTATAAAAACCATTTTATATACCAAAACACGTAAAAAGTATATGGTATTTATTTTCCATTAAAAAAACACTATAGCATGTTATGGAATCCAATGATCAAATAATACTCACGGTGGTGGAAAAAGGTCGTTGTTACTGGTTATGTTAAAAAAACATTCCTTTTTCATTTAGTAAAACGCCACATATAAAAAGATTCCCTTTGAATGAAATGAAATGTCAAAAGTTATTATACACTATATAAAAGAATGTCGTGTATGAAACAAAATATGCCTCAATGAAAGGATATTGAGACGAAGTCCCTTACCATGTGTCTGATTTGACCTGCTCGTTATTTAATCTCCTGAATAATAAACTAATGTATATTTATACTTTCTTAATAATCTTTTTAAAGTTTATTATTCCTTTTATTTCACTTATTAATATGTTATAAACATTATTTAATCCATTATGTTAATAATGGTTGTTTGGTGGATATTTGGTACTTGAGTCACAAATGAACACCATATAATTACATGTTTTCTATGTGTTCAATAGTCTATTATTTCTAGAATGATATAAATAATTTAGATTTCATATAAATAATACATATTCCGTATATATATATATTTATTTATGACATTACATGTCGTTTTGAAGATATGAAATGAAATGCACAGTTCATGGAGACGGTAAGTCGTACGTAGGCATGAACGCAACTTTCATTTCTATTTCATACATTAATAGAATCAAAACATAATGATACATAGTTATATTATAATTTCAATATAATATCATATATAATATCATTAAAAATATCCTTTATGAGTTACATATATGGCGTTAATGAGTCATATCACTTTGAGGGGGAGGTAGTCCACACTTCCACAAATAAAATTATCGCATTTACCCATTATGGAAACAATAAAGGTATGATATAAATGTAAAATAAAAAATCATAAAGAAAACATAAACATAATATATATCATATATAAATACATTTCCATCTTAATGTCCACCATGAGAGTTGGGAGGATATAATGGAACAATCATCGTTTCGTGAGGCGTTAGTTTTGCATCCACAGAAACAGTATGTTCTTCAACCAATAGATGGATGTGTGTGTATGTGTAGTTAGATTAGTTCTCATAAAAACATCTTAGTATATTTAGTATACTTGTGTTGAAATAAAATAAAGGAATAAAAAAATTGTGGCTGGAGAAGTAAAATAAATGAAAAGAGGAGAAGAGGAATCGTTACCTTTAAATTGGGAAACTCCATTTGGTTTGAACCAAAATGACTTTACGAATTGTATTATGCTTATGTTAAGGCTTCTATTAGGAGGATATGGATCTTGAGACATTATTTGTTCATTGTTTGGATGAGTCAAGAAGATTTAATGGTGTGATTAATGTGTTAGAAGTGAGAGATTTTGATAAGGGGGAGGAGGTGCTCTTTAGGATAGTGTGAAAATATTATTTTATTATATAATGATTTTCGGTTTCTAAAGATCCAAAAATCATTAAGGTCGAATATAAAATGACTCATGGTCGAAATAAAACCATCTATTAAGAATTTTAGATTTTTTTTATTTAAATATTTATAATCTTATTTATTAAAATCATTTATTAATGAGGCAATTACTGCATCATTTTTGTGTCATAAATAATTATATTTATGTGATGTATAAAAATTATTAAAAAATACCATGATTTAGGAAATATATATATATATTAAATTAATATTTATAGTCTATATGATAACATATATAACCCCATGTAAAAATTAATTTACTGAAAGATATTTGTTTGTTTCATTTTTTCCTTTACTTTATGTTTATTAAAATAAAGTGTCATTATCACTCCTAAGTGGCTCCATGGGGTCCCAAAATCAACCAAGGATTCCTATGGCTGGACATGACTCATCCAATAAGGTTTGAACAAGTGTTAAGGTAATTTTTTATTATTATAATATTATTTTTAACTTTAATTACCATATTTAACATTAACAACGTTAAATAAAAGTCAAAAGTTACTATTCATTAAAAAATTATATTTAATTTTATTAAACAATTTTTTACATGATAATAACAACCATTTATGTCTTATTTTATAAATTCAATCCCCAAAAGCGGTAAAATTTCATTTAATTGAAAATTTTAGTATTTAACTACTACTTAGTGGGTTTATTATTCTTCAAAAATTGATTTTTTGTATAAAACTAAAAAGAATTCATCATAAGCTATATTTGATATTCTGAATTAATAAATGTCGTATATTTTAAAAAATTCAAAACATATAATTTTCATTAATTAATATAAAAATAATTCCTGTTATTAAAACAAATAACCTGTTTTGTGAAACAATATCTATCAAAAGATTGACACTTGTTTATGCCCAATTTCTGTGTGAAATTAATTCTAATGACCAAAATTTTAATAAATGGAAAAAAATAATCTAATTACACATTAAAACAAGTTAAAAAAGTTATATAACCATAAAAATAAATTAGATTAAAAGGCTCTTTTTTATTAAAATAGAGTATTTTTCATTATTCAAAAAAATTAATTTTATCAGAAGAATACCAAAAATTCACCCAAATTAAATTTTATTGTCCTGATTATAAAGAAGAATTTTATTTTCTAAAATTCCACAAATAAAAGTTACCAAAACTATACATAAATAGCGTTTTCCATTAAAATTTTTTAAATCAACCTTTTAAATTAAATCCAGTTTAAAATTAGATTCATTCACAATTTTAGACTCTATCTTTTATAGGATAAATGAAAAAAAAATTACAAACATGTTTAATAATTTTGTTGTTAGTTCTATTCATTCATGCCTTTACAATGTCTAGGCGTTATCTACCATTTAAAATAATAATATTATATTATTAGTGTGAAATATTTTATTTCAACGAATCCCATTGTTGTTTATTAGGTATGCCATCGAACATAGCATCCAATTTAAAGTACAATTAATATTTAGTTCAAAAATATTAATTAATATGAAAAATGTAGTCTTCTTTATTTACCTGGGATGTTACATCATTCCCCCATTTTAGGAATTGCGTCCTCAATATTTTAAAACTGAGCATGGAAGATTCATTAAAATCCACACATCAGAAAATAGTCAGTAAAACTATCACTTTAAAAGAAAGAATGAAATGTACAATGGTAACCCAAGATAACCCATACTAAGATTCCATGTAGGAAAATATTGATATGGAAGAGTGAAGAAGCGGTCATGTTCTCATGGAGAGTGATAGAAAACATGATTTGGATAAAGTTAACCTCCCAAAAATCACAAATATATGATGTATTAAATGGTCATGGATTATCCAGTAGGAAACGTAAAGAAACAACATTTTTTTACATTCTCTTTCATATTTTTGAAGAATTCATTTACTACATAGAATTATTACATAAGGAAATATACTTACCATCAAGTAGTGTATCGTCCTTTAATATGCTTCTACCAAAATCAAATCTTTTCCCCCAAAAATGGCCATTCCAAAATACTTGGTAAAATAAAAAGCACATGAATCATCTTATAAAGAAGCACACAATCCAAAAAATAATAACTATATATTTCCCTTGTTATTAGTCATAAACTAAAACCAAAAGGGTTTGTGAGAGATCATATAATACTAAAAAAATAATAATCTTTTACAAAAGGAAAAAACTACTCTTAATCCCCAATATTTGTCAAACAATACCCAAATATCAAACAAGACCATTTAATAAAAAACTGTCCAAAAAATTATTCAAATGTAATCCAAACTATTATTGAATCTCAAATCACATAAAGATATAATTACATAGTCTTAGAAGATAAATCTTAATATTAATCTCCAAATAACATATCATACACATAAAGTCTCATATGGAAAAGTAATTAACCTAATCACAAATTCTCTGTTATAGGTTAATTGTTTTAATTAATAAACAAAATCATTATATGTCTAGAATAAAAACATAGATTCTTCCAAACTAAAATTTCAACCATTTTTGCATAATTGAAATCCTATAGTATTATATCATCCTTAGGCATATAGTGTTTCCTCAAAATTGAGAACTTGTTCCACAACAACCTTTATCACTTAATCAACAGTAATTTTATTATACCGATTATATCCAATTACCAAAACAAATGTTCTGAAAATAAAATTATTCTTATTCCATAAAATCATTTTACTAAAATAATAAGTCATACAAACTAGGGACTTCAAGAAGGCCAGTGGTAGGTGATGCGCCCTTATCCCCCTTCAATTATGTGTTTTATTCCTGAAGCTTTTCCATATGTGACATGTTGTCACCCATCATATGGGTGTTCATAGAAAAATATTTTTAGAAAAAAATCATGTATGACATATAATTTCAAAACATCTTATAAAACATGATTTATATATAACAATTGGGCTGATTTTTAGTTTAAACCTTCAATTAATGGTCCTTTTAAAATAACATAGGTATGTTCTGAGAGACTATATTGTAAAAAATATATAAATATGTTGCGCAAGGGTCTCCTTCTTCATCACTTTTTTCAAAATCACAATATGCTTCAAAATCCTGTGATAGTGAAAAATATTTGAAAATGCATTGATAATATTTACCTTTCTTGGAAATATGAGAATATTGTGAAAATAGAATTTTTTTTAATATAACCCATGATCCATGTTGATAACGAGGTGTAGTGGAGGTGTTTGGTATCCCAAAAAACTTCTTGAAAGTGATTTGTACGCTAGAAAAATTTTCACACTCATTCGAACATAACATTGAATAATTATTTCATGAAAAACATCAGGAAGTGATATGAATTCCATTTGAGATCCTCCACCTTCTATTTATAACTAAATTTCCTTGATCTGAAAAAGTTATAAAACAAGTACTTAATAGAAATAATAGACATAGGGGCTAATCGTGTGTCTAACAAAAACAAATAATCGCTAAATTTGCCTAAACCGACCTTTGATACCAACTATAAGGACCCGACCATAAACATTACATAATAAAAAATTAAATGAATAATTCACATTGAGGATCTTTTCATGATTAGAGTTTTAGAGAGTTAGGTCACAACATTTACATAACAACAAAAATATACATTTAGGCAATTTTACTCAGTATCCATTTTGTTCATAAAAAAACTCTTCAAAAAAAAGAGTCAAGTCTAGTTCCATTTTGTAGACAACAAGACATTTCCCTGATCCCATCCTTGACAATATTCACCTTTAAGTCCCGTAAAAAACATTTCAAAACATGGGATGATCATAAAAAGATCATTTAGGGTTATAAAATAAGAATGAAATCATTAGTCCATCAATAAATACCAATCCTAAACTCTTTTAGTTACTTATTGAAAACAAAATATTTATTAATGACACATAGTAATCAGAAGTCATAAAGGTACTTATGGAATTCATATCATGCTTACATTGTAGCTATCACAGCTACATAGGGAGTTACGTTGGAAGACCCGTCATAGTATATTATTTAAATCCCTTAGGAGAAACATTCACATTTACCTCCATCATGTATCCTAATCCATTTGAGAGCAACCTTGTGCTAACCCGCCCTATGATTATCACGGAACCACCCGTATATGTAAATAATTCCCATGAACCATAAACTATTCATAACACATAAAACAAACATAAAAGATAGATGAAATTTCAACATTTCCATCAAAATTTATCCCTGAAATATATTGACATAACAAATCCATTATCAAAACCATTTCAATACAAAAATACCTAAAAAGTATATGGTATTTATTTTCCTTTAAAAAACCATATATCTTGTTACGGAGGGAAAAAATCAAAAAAATAATTGTGGTGGTGGAAAAAGGTTATTGTCACCGATTATGTTAAAAAACATTCCATTTTTTCATTTATTAAAATTCTTCTTATAAAAAGTTTCCCATTCAATTAAATGAAAGGTCGAAGGTCTTTATAAACCTTATAAATGAATGTTGTGAATAAAAAAATATGGCTCAATGAATGTAGATTGAGACAAACTCCCTTACCTCCTGTGCGACTTAACCCATTCATTATTTAATCTACTGAATAATAAAATAATATTAATTTATACATGCTTTATAATATTTGAAATGTTTATTATTCACTTATATCACTTATTTCCATGTTATAATGATTATGTAATCATTTATGTTAATAATGTTAGTTTTGTCGATATTTGTTACTTGAGTCACAAATAAAAACCATATAATTACATGTTTTCCATGTGGTCAATAGTACATTATCTACATAATGATATTCATGATTTATATATAATATACATCATATATATAGTATATATATTTATTTATAACATTATATATCATTTTGGAGATAAGAAATGAAATTCACCCTTCATGGAGATGGTAAGCCATATGTACGTGTGAACGATACTTTCATTTCTATTTCATACATTAATGGAATTTAAAAATATGATATATAGGTATATTATAACTATATTATAATATCAAATATATTACATCATTAACAGTATCATTTATACATCCCACATATCGAATTAATGAGTCATATCACTTTGAGGGGGAGGTAGTCAAAAACATTCTCGAATGAAATTATCACATTTAGCCATTATAGAAACCGTAAAGCTATGATATAAATAGAAAATACAGAAGAATTATGAAAACATAATCAAAATATATATCATATATAGATAGAGTGCGATCTTAATGGCCTTCGTGAGTGGCGGTAAGATATAATCGAACAATCATCGTTTCGTGAAGTGTTAGTTTTCCATCCTTAGAAACATTATGTTTTTCACATATTATATGGAGATTTGTGTAAGTGTAGTTTAAATAATTATCATAAAAACATCCTAGTATATTTTGAAACCTTGGGATGTTATAAAATAAAGGAATAAAAAGATTTTAGTGGTTGGATACGTAAAATAAAAGAAAAAATGTTAAGAGGAATGGTTAACTTTAATTTGGGTAACTCCCTTTTGTTTGAAACAGAAATGACTTCTTGAAGATCTTTGTGCCTAAAATAAGTCTTTTAGAAGGAGGATAAATATCTTGAGAGCTTATTTTGTCTAGGGTTGGATGAAAAATGGGGATTGAGAGGTGTGAGGAATGAGTTATAATTGAGGTATTTTTATAAGGGGTAGGAGGGGCTCCTTAGGAATGTGTGAAAATATTATTTTATTATATAATGATTTTCTGTTTGTAAAGGTCCTAAACTCATTAAGGGAGAATATAAGAATACTCATGGTCGAAATAAAATCATGAAATAATAATTGTATTGGTTTTTATGTAATTTTAATTTTTATAATCTTATATTTTAAATCATTTATTAATGAGGTAAATTTTGCATCATTTTGGGTCATAAATAATTTTATTAATATGATATATAAAAATTATAAAAAATATACCATGATGTAGGAAGTTGTTTTATATTTCCAATAAAAATTGATATTCAAATGGTTAACTAATTTTACCCCATTTAAAATTAATTTACTAAATGATATTTGTTTGTGTCATTTTTTCTTTTACTTTAAGTTGATAAAATATAATTTCATTATTACTCTCAAGAGGCTCTATTGGGTCCAAACAACATCCCAAGGGTGGCCATGGTCATAAATGAATCATCCAAAATGGTTAGGACAAGTGTTAAGATATTTTTGAAATATTATAATATTATTTTTACCTTGAAATACCATGTTTTCCTTTAACCGCGTTGTATAAAAGTCAAACTTTATTATTCACCAATCATTATTTTCATCCTATTTAACCAAATTTTACTTACTAATAAAAACCATGTATTTCTGATTTTCAATATCCAGACCAAAAAAGTTGTAAAATTTAATTTAAATGAAAATTTCAATTTTCAGCTACTACTTAGTGGTTTTACTATTCATCTAAAATTAATGTTTTTAAAAATACTACCAAAACATCAGCATAAGATATAACTGATATTACAAATTCAAAACTGATGTCTATTTTTCCAAATTTTATACATACAAGTTGCATTAATTAATTAATGTTAATTCCCTTTATCAAAAAATAGCATGTTTTTTAGAAACAATATCTATCAAAAGATTGACACTTGTTTATGCCCAATTTCAAATTGAAATTAATTACAATGACCAACTTTAGATTAAATGGTAAAAATATATTCTAAATACCCATTAAAACAAATTATAAATATAAAATAACCATATAAATAAATTATACTAAAAGGATCTTTTGAATACAAATAAAATATTTTTCACAATTTTAAAAATTGAATTTTATCAGAAGAATACCAAAAATTAACCCAAAGTAAATAATGATGTCCTGATTCTAAAAAAGAATATGAGTTTTCCAAATGAAACATATTATAGTGACCAAATATAGATTTAAAGAGGGTTATCCATTAAAATGTGGTAAATTAACCTTTTAATGTAAATTATGTTTAAAATTAGATTCATTTACATTTTAGGCCTCTAACTATAATCGGATAAATTAGAAAACATTTAATAGACATATAAAATGATATTGTAGTAATTTCTTTTAATTTCCGCCATTACAAAGGTTAGTTGTTAACTAACATTTAAAATAATAATAATATATTATTAGTGTGCAATCTAAGATTTCAAAGAAACCCATCGTTGGGTATCTTATATGCCATTGAACATAATGCCGCCTTTAAATTAGAATTAATATATAGTTCAAAAATATTAATAATTATGAAAAATGGCATGTTATTTATTAACCTGTGATGTTATAGTTATGGTACTCTATGATAAAAAAACCTCTTTTAAATAGATTCCTTCATAAATTGTTTCCCTTTTAAATCATTTCAAGGAAGGGGTTTTTTCTCTCAAAGAGTTTTATGATTAATTTCAACCATTGGATATTATTTTTGATTAAGGATTATATATTACAATAAAATATAACATATTGTATTGAATTAGTTAATATATGTTTGACTGTGGATTCACTGTTTTTATACAATTCATGGTTTGTGTTTAATGTAATAACATTTCATATGCTTCTATTAATATGAATGATTATGTCATGATTCACCATTTTTATATTAGGAATGAATTAGACATAGTAAGTGATGGGTGGGGCCCTCTAAATACCCTTGATGTATTGGTAGGTCTCCTGAGACAAACTCGTGTATTTTCACAAGGACTTTATAAACTATTTGTGACTGGTCTTGGCCTAATGCCTTGACATAGAAGTTATTATGTCCAACATTATTATTTCCCATGTTATGAAATTAGATATTTCATTTTATTATTAGACTAGTAAAATATCAATGTTCATGTTCATATAGTAATGTTTTATTTATTTTATCTATATTATGTTCAAGTTTACATTTTATAAGGATTCTATGTTTATTATAAATATTGTTATAAATTCATTATTCTTCCACAGAATAATTTAGCCTTACTTAGAATATAAGATCACACATTTCTTTTAATTTTATTTCCTTGTATTCAAATAAGTTTATTATTTTTGATATACATGGTTAATCTCATTGAATAATGGAATTCTAAAAGAATTATTTATGATGTGTTTTATGTTAGGATGTGTAATGTATTGTTCATGAATGTTATATATTTTCCAAAACTGCTAAACTGAATGGTCTTTCGGGATATGATTCATTTTAATCATGCCATTGTATTATAATAATTCATCGGCTCTAGGTAAATGGGTTCGGGGCATTATAGTTGGTATAAGAGGAAGTATTACAACATCCATGGTAATATATATAGAAAACATAGATTAGAGATCATAACCCTGTGATAGAAATTGATGGTACGTATAGAAGAACCCAATACAATTTTACTAAATAATGGATTCCATTGTTATGCCAAGAAATACATCACTATATGGATACTAAATTTGGACTTGGTTCTAGAACAGATGTAACTTGGGGTGAGAACTCTAGCAAGGTGTTCCATGATTGTCTTGGGGTAACTTGGTACATGACAACATGCCTTACTTAAAAAATTGTTTGACACTCATGGGAGATATTGATAAGATAATTCATATATTCTTTAACAACCATTATGAATGATTTTTGAGTAAAAATGTCCTCAATGGAATCATATTTCTGATTAAAGATTAGATATGCACATATTTTTTAAATTATGTAAAGTATTTTACTTGATTATAATTATTCATTATGAATAATAAACTAATCTAGTGTATTCCGATTTTTAGGAATGGATCCTAGTGGATGAAATATTAATTTTATCAACACACGTTATCCATGTTGGGATTACAATACATTACAAGATAATGATATTGGATATGGTGACACAACTAATAATTAACAACTATGAACTATACTAGGATAGTTAACTCATTTTATGAACAATAACCTTACCCGTATGGAGCACCCAAATCCACATCACAAAGGATATATTTTAGGCTTTTTTTGAGAAAATAAACTCAAACATTCAATGGGACTACAAATCTTTTTGTAGCTGAGTAGTGGATTAGTTCCATAGATAAAATATTTCATTATATTGGATTTAATGAAAGGTAAAAGGTTTGGATGGATGTTTATTTCCACTCATCATATACATATCAATGGTGTAAATTAATTAAAACGAATAAGGTGAATGAGGAAGTGGGAAATATGGAATGGAGGGAGTTTAATGAATTTTTCTAGAGAAATACATTCCTCATGAATAGTGAGATGATATGGAAATAAAATATATGAGCGTGAGGAAAAAAAGGATGATAATGTTGCAAAGTATTAAGTTAATGTCAATATATTAGCAAGGCATGTTAAATACTACATATGTAACCCATGAAGTAATATTGATATATTTGTTCATGGGTTAAATAATTTAGTTTGATGGGCATGGTTCCCAATATATTTTTCATTTTATGAATATATATTCTCTTGTGCTATCATAACAAAAAAGAAATTAACAAGTCTTGTAAAATTGTTTTAATGTAATAGAATATGGTAAGGGTGTACCAAGATAAAGATAAATGGAAAAAGGAAAAGAATAATTTTACCTTATGTTATAATTGTGGGATGAAACGCCCCGGTATATACCTAAAAATACTTGTAGTTTGATGAAAATGTGGAGAAAAAGGTCACCAGGCACATGATTGTAATGTAAATAAAGAATATGTGCAATGTCATAATTGAAATGATATAGGACATTAGAAAATAAATATACAAAGTGTCAAGAAAATATATCTAAAAAGAAGAAAATTGATCAAGGCCAAGCTTATGTTGTTAATACGAATGATGTGGAATAATTAATGTATTTATGTTTTTTTGGATTCATGAATTACATTATTTTAATATAAAGAATGTGTTATATATAAGGATAATAAAATTGTAATTTTTCCCCATTTAGGATTAGATATGATAAAGGGGATGACATATTAAATATGTTATAAGAAGAGAAACATTACATTTTTGTGGAATCTAATGTTATAATAGAATTTGAAAATTTTGAGTCCTTTTAGTAAGAAATTGGAAACAATTATTATGGGCAACATTAAATGTTGGAATGGATTATGTAGATTATTGGATATAATTGTTTTTGATTAAAATATTTCATAAGATTATTTTGGAAATGATATTATACTATAGTTTTAGAAAAGTGAAATCCTGTAGTCAGGTGATAACCTGTTGTGTGGGACAAACCTACAGGAATCAAACCCACAACTGAAGTGAGAAAAGTATTTATCACCTAACACAAGAAAAAATTAATCCCCTAGTTATTATAAAACATTTATCTTTATTTTAATGATATATTATTATATTTAGAACCTAATACTATTTAGATAAATAGATTATTTTGGAGTTTTATCTTTTAAATAGAAGTGTGTGTTTTTTGTATGAATTTGATAAATGATAAAACTATAAATGAAATTTAAATATAGTTCCTTGTTTACTTTATTTATTAATTAGATTAATTATATAACAATACGTAAAGGATAATAAAAACAAAATTTTTTCTAGTACTTTCTTTTGCAATTAATCAAATGGTCCCTTAGACCATCAAAAATTTATTGCGTTCTGGTTGTTATCATTCTCCTCATAATAATATATATCACTCTCCAACATAACATGATTGTTTTTTATATTAAATATCCATGTTTTCATACATTTAACCATAGTATGTGTTATTTCTAGTAGCCTTCATAAATATTTTGTTTTATTTCAAAAAGAGGCCACATTAATCCAATTTTTATTGTGGGATTTAAAGTATGATATTTTGAGATGAAAAATGCCTTGTTTTCAATCCCAGGTTTAAATTTCTAGGATAGAAGTTTTTGAAGGAGGTGATAATGCAACACCTCTATCTTTCACAGTACCATTCCTTTTTAAATAATTCAATAGTGTGTGATGCACAAAACAATGTGTTCATGCACACCACAAACTATCAAACTAACCGTATAAAAAGTGTTTATGAATAGTATTAACCACATTTTGAATTTTATATATCACATATAATTTAAATATTATTATTTTGTGTTTTATAGATATAATAAAGGAAAATTAAATTGTTCAAATAAAAATAGCAATTAAAAAAACACGTTTTCCACCTTTTAATAGATAACCCTTTTTAAATAGAATATTTAAACTTCTATATCTTTAATTTACTGAAATTAATTTTTTTTATATTATGTGCATTGAAAATTTTGTTTGTATGAATATTTGGTACATTTCTGATATCTTTCATATTTTGATGAATAGTGTAAAATACTATACATTAAATGAAAACGAAATTTTTAATCCAAAAATTTTATTGTGTCAATTTATACATATAACTGGTTTTAATGAGTAATTAGATTATATTTTTATCATTTAATATATTTTTATCAGTATAAATTTTTTTATATCTAGATTGGACTTTAATACATGTTAATCTTTTGATAGTTTGTACTTCTTAAAAACTTGCCGTTTTGTTTTTACAATGTGAATTAATTTGAAATTCATTTCTGCCAACACGTTGTTTGTAATTTTGAAAATTAGATTCAATATTTAAAATAATAACTTCCAAATTGGTTAAATAGTTACCTTTTATTTTTTTGACATTATGAATAATAACATCATTATTTATTTAATTTACCATTGTTAAATGGTAAATATCGTAAAAAATGGAAACAAATTATATTATAAAAACATTATACTCCCCTAACACATTAACAAATCATATTAGAAGAGTAATTACCACCAATAATCTTATTTGGATCTATTTTGTGATCCCATTGATCAATTTGGGTTTGAAAATGACATTTTCGAAGAATTAATTTCATGTATTGAAAAATATAACATAATCATGTATCTTTCAAAATAAAAATTATAAATGAGGTTATATAGTAGATCTATTAATATTTTAATAATAATTAAAAAGTAAAAAATAATTCCTATATCTTTATTGAATATTATTTGTTTTTAGAAGAAAAACAAATAAATATAATAATGACCCAATGATGATGTAGTGATTGATTTATTAAAAAAAGATTCAAATAAATGATATTATAAATTAAAAAAAATCAATTTAGTTATTTTTATGACATAAAAGAATTTTATGGATGATATTGACATATTATATGTGTTTTAATTAATTTTTATGGATGGAATCATTTTGTTATAATTTTTTTAGATTGTCATGTATGAATAGTGTATAAAATCAACATAATTCAGAACCTAAAAAAATATTTTATTAAATGGTAGTAAATTCCCAAAAATCTAAAATTCTTAAAAATTTTACCAAATCCCTTCCCAATATCCCTACCTTTAGTATAAAGGCATAACATTGGACATAAATCCAATATATGTATTTTTTTCAAAAAAAATTAAAAAACACCCAGAGGAAAGTTAATCATGTTATCCTTTCATTCAATCTTCATTTATTCTTCTACTTATTCTAACTAAAATGTTAAAATAATAAAATAAAAAATCAATCATATAATATATGATGAGATGTTTTTCATATTATTGTACAACCATATTCCTCTTTTTACCCTTCCTATGAAAAACAATACTACCATATGTGTGTACGTACAACCTACCGACTCCACACAGTGGTGTAAATTGTTTTGCAGTTATAAATTATTTATATGGTAATTAAAATGACTATAATGGACATAAGTAACAAATATAAAATTAAATGTTTTCATTGAAATTCATATTCTATACAATTCCATAACATTTAACCATTAAGGATGTGATATCATCGCTCATTCGTAGAGACGACTTACTGTCCCGATGATGCGTTGAGACTAATATTCCATGTTCACCATCAAAGAATGATTATAAGAATAAAATTTATTAATAATTATGAAATATATTACATAATAATGATGTGGTAATGATATATATATATACATATAATTCATTCACTTACTTCCTTATGATACGAAAACAGAAACATCGTACATGCATACGTGCAGCCTAACGTCTCCATGAACTGTGTATTTTATATCATATATCAATATCTATTTATATATGATATATATATATATATTAGATTATACATAATGAATGTGTTTAAATCATGATATAAGTAATATTTTCCTGAATAACAAGCCAAAACATGTATGATAAACCAAGCGACTATTATCAGAATTGTTGCATTAACATTGAATTGTTAATAAATAAGTAATATAAAGACATAAGAGATTAATATATTATATCATAAATGTTATTATGATTAAAATATCAGTTAATAATATGTTTAAAAACATTACAATGTAGTTTTATACACATGTGAAGAGTATCAGACATAAGGTAAGGGTAAATTCCTCAATCTCATTAATATCTGAGATTGTTTATGTGTAAGTATTTACTGGGACATATTTATCCTTCATGTAAATGTTTCATTAATTTTATTTCCAAATTAATTATTAAGGGTTTATGGAAGGTTCGCTTAAAGTATATCATCATTTTAAAAATTTTAAATATTTATTTTTCTTAAACATTTAAGTTAAAGTCTATATTTTCAAATTAATTTTTTGGATATTTTTATAAGGACATTATTCTATTAAAAATTTAATTACATTCCAAAATTTAAATGTGGAATTGGACATATTTACTCAAAATCCTATTTTTAATATATACTATTATAAATTGAGTTCCATTTATATGATTTCATGAAAAGGGATATTACTCTCAATGAGTTTTATTGATTATTTTCAACTATTAGATGTTATTCATTATGAAGGATGATTTATTATAATTCAATCTTACATATAGTATAGAATGAGATATGATATGTTTGACTATGTATGTGCATTTTTTATACCATTCGTTTTTTATTGTTTTTATATTAACATTTTGTATGATCATTTTAAAAAAAGTTTATATTATGTTTCACCATTTTCATATGAGAATGAATTAGACTTGGTAAGTTACAAACGGGGTCAACTATATCCCCTCATTGAATCGGTAGGTCACATGAGTCAACATAACATCTTGGAACAAGTCCGTGATATAATTTATTTGAATGTTCTTTTCACAAGGCCTTGATTTAGTAGCAATTATGTCTGGCATTATAGAATCCATAATTTTGAAACTAGTTATTACATGTGATTATTCAAGAAGTAGAATATCAATGTTCACATATATAAGGTAATGTTTTATTTATAAAATATATATTTTGTTCAAATTATTTTTAAAATTTTGTTGTTTTTATTATACAACCTGTGAGAAAATTTTATGGTTTCTGATGAATAATTTACCATTTCTTAGAATCTGAGGTCACCCATTTCCAATGTTTTATTATCCTTGTACGATAAAATGGATATTATGATTTATGTTCAGGTTTAAGATATATGAATAATTTAATTCTCAAAAGATTACTAATGATTCATTTTATGTATTAAACTATAATTCATTGTTCATGTTTATTATCTATTTTCCAAGATTGATAAACTAATATGTCATTCTAGACTAGATTACAAGTAATCAAGAAAATGTATTAAAATAAAGAACTATATCTAGGTAACTGGGGTTTGGGTTTTAAAAACAATACAATCCATATGATGATTCAATGTCCTTCATGAATTATTTCAAGAACCCATAACATTTAGAAGCACTGTTAAAAATTGAATTGAATTGAAGAGGTATATATCAGAAATAGTGCCTTTAGGAACACAAAAGTTATTTATGACAACTAAAACTTAATTTTTTTTAATTCATTATAACGTAACAATTAAAAATATTGAATTTCTATGATATTATTTCATTAAATATTCAATTGTTATATTAATAATATATTCTTCCTAATTATGAGAACATGGTAGTATAATTTCAATGTCCATATATCCTTTATCTACCCTACATAATATAATATACAAGGATACATAAAAGTAGTTAATTTGTTGTGTTCTGAATCACTTTTCAAATTGTAAAGACCTTATTACAAGGTCCTACTAATCTAATAGATCATTTTTTTGGCAGTAACATCATAAACTCAATTTATTATAGATCATAGTGACCATATAGTGCATAAGAAGACTACAAATATTTTCTTGATAAACCAGTCTAAGAATCAGATCAACTACAAAAACCAAATACCTTTTAAGACACAATGTACTATTAGGAGACAAAAGAAATGAACCCATGCTCTACCCACCAAAACATGTTCCATTACAACAATGTGAACCATTTTATGCTAATTTACCATGATGAATATAATTTCACAAGAATTAACCCGCATTACTATAAGATAATCATCAATGAAAATTAATTCCTCATTAATATTATTTTTTCAATGAATATTTTTCTTAAGGACCCATCCACTTTTTTTTACATCATTCAAAAGGAATTCAATTATCAAAAAATCAATGGAATTACAAATTTTCTAAGAGTTTTAGATAATTTTTAAATGAGAGATATGAAAATAAAATTCAAAAAATTTTATTATTGGGATATTATTTATCTCCATGAAATTACATTTTAGGATTCTATGAGTTTTATATATCGATGACACCTCTGTAAGGGGATAGTGTATCCATCATTGATTGACATATACAATTTATTTCAAATCAAGGTCATATAGAGATAGATTTATCAAATAGTGGGGTAAGTTAAAAATGAAATACTATATATCACAATTTCTTAAAAATAAATTAAAATCACTACTCAAGTCTAGAGTCTTCTTGTATCTTCATCTGGAAAAAACATGGCCTATCACGACTATATTTTAGAGCTAAATACAGCATCAGAAAAGGCCTTTCCAAGGAATACGATTTTTTGAAATACCCCAAAATATTTATATAGAGAATAGAGACATGAAATTGTTCTCAAAATAGAATAAATTAAATAATATTTTTTTATAGTGGGAAACTAAATAAATACATTATATTATTAATATGTGAATTTAGGTCTCACATTCCACTCAAACAAAACCCCTGGGACAACCATCTGTGAAAAAATGAAATAATCATTCTCTCTCTCGAGTATAAACCAACCCATGATTCCATTAATCAGGAGGAAAATTATGATTTAAAGAACTCTTGGGCTTATATTTATTTATATATGAAACATAAGAACATAAAAATAGATTATAACACTCTAATATCGATTCAATAATTATTAAAATTTCATTGTAGTATAAAAACCCACTGTCGAGGTATGATTCAAATTACTTTTCATGAACTCCTTGAAAAATGAACTAAATACATAAAATATTTCTATATTTGATTATGTATTTTATAGATTATATTATATCCTATAAACACATGAATGTGTTTTGGAAAACCTAAAAAATGAAAAAATCAAGTGATCTCCTTCAGAGATGTTTTAATTCCAACCCAGATAAAGAGAAGACAAAACATTCATAAATTGTTCATTTTTAAAAAACTAATTAGATTTTGTAATGAACATATTAACGGAATCCAAAATATATTTAAACCACATTAATTTTTATATAATAATAAATATATAAAATATTTTATAACTCGATAAATAGAAGATAAAACTACTTACATGTTAATAAATGGAATAATGTTGATTCATTTTCATCTTGAATTTTACTATTTAAGTATAAAATTATTTAAATGATTCCAAAAGTAAAAAAATTAATTTTTCAAAAAGAATTCATGCGATAAAATATTTGTTAGATAAATATATTCGTTTTTTTATATTTCCCCTAAATAAATTTTTTTCTTATATACTATATGTTGAATAAACCTAAATACTTACGTGTAACAATGCACCCAAACCTATGGATATTATCTATGTCCCTAAAAACAATAAATATTTAATAAATAAATTATTTAGGGGTGTAAAAATAATACTTTTACATCATTACAAGCCATTTTAAGCCAAAACATTTTCAGAGGATTCAAGATTAATCTAAT
The DNA here is from genome assembly GCA_963277665.1 of Viscum album. Classification (NCBI taxonomy): domain Eukaryota; kingdom Viridiplantae; phylum Streptophyta; class Magnoliopsida; order Santalales; family Viscaceae; genus Viscum; species Viscum album. The sequence continues at coordinate 1,655,356,926 of OY728126.1, read as the reverse complement.
AATTTAAAAGGCTTGTTTTAAAAACTGATCATTATTTTAATTCCATGTATAAATAAAACAATTTTTATATCAAAATAACATTTTATAAAATCGTTTATTACTCTAAATATATATTTTAATACACACATAGTGGGAAAAAATTCATTTTATAAATATTCTCCAATAAATTTCATGGGATTAAATAATTTGTGATCCACATTTATAGATGATGTTTTTACATATATGTGTGTGATGGGAACACAAGAAAAGAAAATTATTTCATTAAATGTAATATTTTTTTTCCAACTACCTCATTTAAGAGGTTATACCCAAGGTGAAACATAGATCATTATAATGAAATAAATTATATGAATACAGAGTCTTGGAATGAATCTTTGGAGGCCATCCTTTATGAGTTAGAGATCATGGAAAATATATTCACTCTTAACCCAAAAAGTGATCCTAGTAATTATGGATTCACTATTTACATTTTATGGCCTCATGGGAACTTGTTAATGGAGTTCAACTCTTGGAGGTTCATGAATTCTTCAATAGTTGAAATCTCATTTGTGTTTCCTCAGCTACAACATTGGAAATGATTCCAAAAGGAATGAATGTGTAGTCCATTAAACATAGTAGAACGATATAAACGTGTATCATTTTATATAAGTTTTTTTACTGCATCTTAAATAGATTTAAAGTTATCTATCTCCCTTGATTTCAGTCAAGTGAATAACATGGGTTCGTTAATGGGAAATAAATTAATGGGTCAATTGGTCTGGATAAAGAGATGATCGATGATATAAATCAAGGGATATTTAAATGATATATATCTGTTAATATTGACATGAACAAGGGATATGATAGAATGTAATGGTATTTCATTATCAAGGCATTATACTACATGGTAATTTAAACATGTGTGATTAACATCCTTTTATATTTATTCATTTACTCATGGATTTCTATATCCATTAGGGGAAAATGAATTATTCAAGGCTGTTTGAGGATTAAAATAAGGAGACACACTCTATCCGATTATGTCTATTTAAACCCGTGATTCACAAAGTAAATATATTAACAAAATAAATTTGTTTGGAAGGATATCTATTCACCATTAAATATACACATCTTGTTTTTTTCATACCATATATTTTAGGATAAAATAACTATTCATATTGTTAGTAATATATAAATCAATTATAATGACAAATATTGGAGGAATACTATAAGTGGAGTGTACAATTAATAAAACATAAAAAATGTGTATCTATATTTTGAGAAGGTGTTCAAAAATTTTAGCTATATTTTTAGAGGGAAAATAAATATTCATAGAGTCCCATTCTCGATGTAATAATTGGGAACCCAGGTATCCTCAAGGAATATTTTCATTTATTTTTTTGATTTAGTGGTTTATAGGATGACTAGTTGTATTTTGAACCGAAAAAATAAGTTAATATGCTGTGGAGAAATAAATAACTTGGTTAATAGTTTGATATAATCTTTCCCTAGGACTGTTCTTTGAATATTCATGGTTCGGAAGTGTGTCATCTCAGTATTGGAAATAATTAAGGCCCCATTCTAAGGGAATAAAATTTCAGAGTTTATGTATCAATGGGAGGTTTGGGATGCAATGTAAAAATTACTATCAAATTATATCATCTATCATAGAAGTTTTCTGTCCAATTTTGCATTGAATCCATGAAATGATTGAATCAGAGATCATGAATAAGAATCCACTCTAGGATGGTTAATTATAAAGAAGAATGGGACCAACATGGATATACCTAGAAGTAGGACTATGTCTATCTCGATAATATCCCTGCCTCAATTACTATACCTATAAACATACTCCAATTGGATTTTGGGTATATTAGACATATATTTATGGCCATATAACTAGGTAGGAACAAGGCCTAGATTTATATGATTTACTACACTGGACATCACATTCAAAAATGTATTTCTATAAGATAACTTCATCAAATCCATCCTAGATGTGGACTAATATACTTTTATTGATAGTGTTATATTTAACATAGAACAAGATATATGTGTATTTACATTCTTTTATTCAGATGACTTTTCAGTGAAATATTTTCCCAGAATTTAAATTGTGGAAAAAGATAATTAGTAATGTAGTTAAGTGATTTGGAGTAATGTGATACTGATACATTCAGATTCATAGTGTGGAAGGGTTATAAACATGAAATACCAATCAAGGACAACATCATGAATCAGAGGGTGATTATGGCCCAATGGTGTCATTTTAGCTAGAACACCAGGCCTGAAAACACCATCTAACTATTTTTTCAAAGTAGATGAGTATAGAATGGTGTGACATTCATTTGTTAACATAATTGGGTGTACAGCCTAGGAGGCCTTGATTATGACATTTATTGAGTGGTTGTTCCATGGGGTGGGGAGTCACAACCCTATGAAAAGGGATAATGATGCCATATTTTCAGTGGGTCTTCAGTGTATTTGGAAATAGAGGAAGGAAGATTGGACCAAGTGAATACATGGAATAATAATACGCCTCGTTTTCAAATGAAATAATATAGTGAATGATTTGGTATGACATTATAGAGACTCCTAGGTGGCCCCCTCTTAAAGGCCAATAATTTTTGGCACATTGGCCCCAAAAATTCTCATCATTGAAGGTGATGGTGATATTTTCATTGGATCCATAATCATTCAGGTTTCAAGGATAAAACATATGGTTCACATATAATAGGACAAATATGGGGTATTGGGGTTGTTCGACACATAGGCGATGTCAGTGCTCGGATCCTTTTTGCCTTACTTGGAAGAGGTGATTAACTACAATTAGAAGCCTATAAAATGTTCACCAGCTTACACCTATGTATTCATTGTAATATTTATGTTTTACTTTTCGAAATGAGTTTTTTCTACAACTATAGTAGCATGTGTGCCCATAGAACTTCCCCTGGTCCATTAAATATATCATTCGAAGCTGAAAGGTTCTCATGAATGAGTCATGGTGTTTTTCAAACATATTGTGAAGGGAATGTTGTCACTGTGTTTTTTGCCTCTATATTTAACCTAGGGGACAATTTTTTTATTATAGTCATAGGTATTTCCCTCTCCATTGAGTTAACATTTTTTTGGAAGAATCACTTGTTCATCAATAAATCATTCCCCAAGTACTCTATGTTTCTTTTCATGACTTTTTGTTGTTCCCTATAGTCATTTATTAAAATTAATAAATGTTGATTCCCAAAAAGAATCACAGGTTTTAGACAATGAATTTAATGTGATGTTTAGTTGTCCTTGACATAGCTACAATTTTGACAATAATTTTATACGAATTAAATAAAAGCATTAATATTTCCAAAATAGGTTGATTTGTTACATCACATTATTTCAAACCATACATGTTTACATCACAACACAATTCTTCTTTTTTGTTTACAAACAAATTTTATAACATCCCAAGGAATCCAACACAAATTTACAAGGGTTATAGGTTATCATATCAAACCAAAAAAATTCGAGAATATAAAATCCAAATAAAATCACAACTACAATTCATAATTCATGTGGAATCAACAATAATAGTATTCAAGAACCTATTAAGAACACACTCGTTGGACCTCAATATGTTATAGATCCAATATACTAGTGTAAAACCAAATATAGGTAGGTTTATTTCACTTATATCTTGTTATTTTATATTATTATATTTACTAACAATTCAACTCTATTATCCTAAAACATCACCAAGGATGGAACTCCACAAGGAATGAATCATATTTCATATCAGTAACAGCCGGTGACAAGCACCATAGTATTAATTTAAATACCATGTTAACGATGTCACCATAAAATTCAAAAATTATTATATCATGTATAACTATAGAATGTAATAATATTAATTTAAAATTAATATCATACGATACAAAATCCTCTTATATATATAGAAAACATGAAAGTATAATCCTTAGATATAGCCAATGAAAGTCCAAGTACATGTCTCCATGTGACAACAAATCATTGTTATCCCATATTCACAATGTAAGAAATATCAACCATAAAAATCCTCTATCCATCATGACACCCTTCAACATAATGAAAAAAATGTAATAAAACAATATTTTTCATATGTTGGGTATGAACATTAAATCAAGGTATTATATGACCAAATAATTTATATATTGTACTCTCCCACGAAACCATTGGTTCAAGATTTAAAACAAATAAAATTTTAATATGTAAAACACACACATATATTTAAATAAAAATGTTCATAAAATCATACCTTCGATTAAACATTTCAATAAAAATCCCTATCATACGCCTTAAGAAGATCGACGAAAAATATGATTGATAAATTAAATTTAAGTAACCATGAAATAAATAGATAATTAATGAATGGTAATGTACAGAAGAATGATCCAGGTAATTTTATCTAATTATGCCTAAGTTGGATGAAAGAAGAGGTCCATGATACTTGGACATATATGGTATCAATTTTCCAAATAAAATTTTAATACTAAAACATAAGTATCAATTTCTTCCCTAGGTTATATATATATCTAGTTATTGAAATATATCCCTATGTAATATTTTAAAAATATATTTTATTGTATTCATCAAAAATAAAATGTTAATAAAAATTATTTCAATGAAAATGGTTTTTAAAAAATCTATTTTTAAAAATAAATACAATCGAAAAACTTAAAATTCAATTTTCCAATGAAAAAATAAAAAAACCTTATTTTCATATGCATAAATAAAAATATATTACAAGAACATTCATGTTTTCAAAAGTAAACAGTCCAATCCATATGGATCCTGCTATCACTGATTGAGGGAACAACGATGTATTATAAAGCATTGATTTTAATTATAGATATCTGATTCCCACATATCATAACAATTATAGAATATAACCAATTATAAAAACAATATATATATAGAAATCATATACCAATTTTGTTCCAACATATCATGATTAAATTTTATCGTAGGAATATCTATAGAAAATAGGATAAAGTTATATTAAATCTCAATATTCCAAAAAATATATCTACACTAATAAATTTAGAATCAATAAATAAACAAGGGTATAGTTTACTAATGTGTCATGGAGGGAATGATTTTAGATAATGAATGATTAAGAGGATATTAGAGTTAAAATCGATGAATGGAACTGGGGTAATTTTACATTTTTTTTAAATATTTTTCATGTGGAATGGTCAAGACACATGGATAGAGAAACCTTGTACTATCCCTGTTGAAAGAACTATTTCATGAAAAGTAATTATTATATTTTCCAAGGAAAAACACATAATTTATCAAAAAATTCATAAGTCATGTGTAAACATCTAGAATCAAACAAAAAAAACCACATGATTTTAATAGAGAACTAAAATGGTTCTAAATGGAATTATTATACAATGAATATCACAAGGGTTCATACAAAGAAATCCCCAACTGTAACCTCATAGATACTACTAAATTTGAACTGTCACGACCCATCTCCCAGGGCCCGTATCGTGACTACCCCAAACCCGCCTTCAATAGGCCAGGGGCTGGCAACTAGAACCAAAGGCGAAAATTCATAATCTAGGAAGCCATTACCTTTGTAACAGTAATCAAACACAACATAATAAACAACTGGAAGTAAAGTGCTATGTAAACTGAATACAAATGAGTGTGCTGATATTGACGGGGCCCGGAAATACAATCCCAAAAGTAAAGTACAAGACAACTGAAAAGCTAGGACAATTGAAGAAAGGAAGTAAAGAAGCTACATGGTAGTCCTCTGGAATTCAAAACTGAAGAGTAGGTATAGATGGCCTTCTCAGCACCCCAAGTCCGTCTATCCGCTCTGTGTACGTCTCTCCAAGTGGTCCACCTTCGGGCACTATCCAGTTCTGCTACTCTCTAACCTGATCAGCGTTGTTCGTCATCTACAACCAACACAAGGAGGTATGGGAAAAGCCTGTGCAGGGGTGATTATAACAATACTCAGTAGGGACCTCTAGAACCTCAAGGTATAACAAAACCCATGAAGGATAACCAAAAATTATAGAGTTAACGGATAACCCTTACTTAGGTTTATTCCCATACATATACCTAAGTTATTTAATAACCCATCTCAATCATGAAGAAAACACGAAAGTAAATGACTCCGCTCAAGACAGGATTTTTACTTTAGTATAGAAGTGAAGATGATTAGTCGTGAAGTTAGATCATCTTATTCTAAAAAGAGTCACTTATTCTAACCATACGGAGTCTGACCTACATAGGATCGATAGGAACCAACCCCCGCAATAACCCACATAGGATCTGACCTAGTCATGATCGGTATGCACTGAACCACACAGGATCACTAAGCGCTGGACCACATAGGATCTGACACGCACAGGATTAATATGCGCTAACCCACATAGTATCTGACGTACACATGATCGTTTTGCACTGACCCACATAGGATCGCTGAGCACTGACCATTGTATAATCTATCTCCAACCTCCGCCTCACTATCAGCCACTGTATTCCTCACACCCGGTGCGCTCGAGTTCCGTAGAATCTTCCCTCAAGATATATATCATACCTAGACCGCCACTAAACACCACAAATGAGTAACCCAGGGTACCGTCATGTCGTAAGGGTTCCAACGCGCTAGACGGTGCATCACACGGACACCCGATCTATGATTATTGGTTATTCCATTCTAGGGGCCCAGTTTGATTTTAGATTCAATCCAACCCAACCATACTCCACCTGTGTCCAAACCTGAAGTGGGGTATGCCAAAAGAACTATCTCACTCTAAGCCTTCCATTAGCGCATGTGGTTCGTCAATCAGACACCCGTATCCCATGATAGTGTTGAAAAGGTGAAAATGGCCAAATGGGTCCGGGTCCGGTCTGACTAAGTAGGACCGACCTAGACCCACCTGGTCCGGACCGGGGTCCGATATGATCCACGGGTCCGACCCAGTCTAAGAGGGTGGCCCGAACCGAGTGGTCAGCTTTGCCCGATTGGGCGTCCCAGCACGAAGGCGGCCCGGCCTGAGGGGGCCCGACCTGAAGGCGGCCCAATGGCCCGGTTGGCCCGGTGGCCCATTCAGCCAAGCGGCCCGGTCGGCCTACCGACCTACCAGCCTGGCGGGGGTCTGCCTAAGCCATGACCAAGGGGTAGCACATGCCCCTTGGCTCCCGAACGGCTCTGCCATTCGGGTGGTGCTCCAACCGGTGTCAGGTGGCATCAGTCGATCACACACAGGACCTGACATGGTCTCTCTCCTCCCAGCTAGCCAAGCGTCTAGCCACATCGGCTCCACGGCGGCCAGCCGAGTCGGCCGCCGATGCACCTCCACCGGGGTGCGACTGCGCCGTGCCCCCACCACCGCATCCCAACCTGGCCGTGGTCTTCAGCTCCTCCGTACGTTTGGTCGGGCCAGCCGCCTCGTCTCCTTTGCAGCGGCATGAAGACATTGTGGTCCAACATCATCCTGCGGAACAATGACGTTGTGACTCCTTTGGTGTGGCTTGGCATGGCCGAGGCTCTCCGTCCACGCGGCACGTTGGTGTCGCGCCCCCTTGGCGACCCTGCAGCCTTGCGCCACCGGTTTTTTTTGCGGTCCAGTCTGCTGTCAACCAATAATTACAACCAATGATGGTGGGTTGGACCGTGTTCGTGCGGTCCGAGCCCTCCTCGTCATGGTTGTATCATTTGGAATATCATAATCCATAAATTTGAATGATGAAGAATGTAGGTTAAATCCCATATACAAAATAACTCTAATTTCCCTACCTCGTGTTCAGTTATCATTGACAGAGTCGCGGTATGGCAGACGCCTTTCAAATGACGTCGAGAAGCATCCGAGTTAAGAGACTGAGGAAGATGTGTTGCCATCGTTCTTCTCGGTCGGATCCTTCTCATTTGACTCGATCGAAGACCAAAGGAGAAGTTTGTCATTCATCGGTGGTTCTTCGTTGCAAGGATGAAGTTCTTCATGTTTTCACCATTCCCTCTCTCATGCTCCACTAAAATATTATCCCAGCACCAAAAATAATAGACTTAATATTATTTTAATGTTGGGAAACAATTCAATTGATTTCAAAAATTAATTAATTGAGGCCATTAATTAATTTTTTTGTGAATTGGAACCATTATGGGGAAGTTCAAGAGTTTCCCCAATTTTTGGGGAGTTCAAGTGGTTAAAGACCATATGGGCCCCACCACTTTGATTACTAGAGATGTTAAACATCGGGTGGGACCCTCCAAATAATATCCTCCCAAGGGATGTTATGTGTAGGTGGGTCCCATATCTAACTTCCACGTGGAGGTTTTCACTACCAAAAAAATAAGCACACCTTATTTTTATTTAATTTTATTTAAAAATCCCAAAAACTAACATCCAATAACATTTGAAAAAAATGAGTTGAAGGTATCACTAATAAATCACCAATGTTGCGAGTTAAACGGTTCCCATATATTTATATTCGGAGAACCGGTTAAAAATTAATAAAATACGGCTCGTACGTTTACTGAACGTACCTAAATGAAAGTTCAGCAAATTATTATTAGTCACCCTCGAATCACTGTGATCAAGGATAGGCTCTGACTAGGTGAAACACACCCTAAAAAACCTAATTGTTCTATCATCTTTTCAATCTGAGTTACTATTTAGTAATTATGAATTTTAAAATAAAATAATTGACACTTAATTATTTTATTTACGGCCAAAAACTAATTTTCTCAGGTGGGCCATGCTGGCCAAAGTTAGTATCTTCTTAAATAAAGAATACACTCATGATTTTAGAGGTGGTGTCCAATTTTTATTATGTGTTACCATTTGTGAGTTATAAGCATTTAAAAAATAAAATAATTTATTTAATTATTTTATTTAAAATTATTCCATTTTTGGTATTCCTCACAGGAGGCCCGCACTAACTAATATTATGTCAATCCAAGGGTAAACTCACCATCCAGAGCATAACCGTGCCCTTATATTTCTGAGCTGAGTTATGGTTTAAGGGTTACTCCACTTTTTCAGGAAAACAGCTTACACGCGTTAACTTAATCTTAACAAAAATCAGCGATGGGTCATTTTTGGCACTTTGGGCCTCAGAATCATGCGCCGTAAGATTTCACAGACTCGTAAAAACACCATGAATTTAAGAAAAAAACATTCAAGAAATTTTCAGGTCTTTAAATTCCCTAAACCTCAAGTCTTTACATCCCCATAAGCTAAAACTCACAACTAAGTGAAAAAGTGGGGTTACTGAGCACACATCTGATCCTCCCACTCCCCATGTTCTCTTCTAGAGGTTCTCATGCTGCCAGAGAACGCGCACTAGAGGTATCAACTGTCCATGAAGGACCCACTCCTATCGATCCTTAATCTCTATTGAAATTTCCATAAAATTTTCCCAATCATCAACGTCCATCTTGCCATGGTCGATGATGTGGGAATGGTCGTGCACGTATCTCCTCAGATGAGATAAGTGGAAGACATCGTGCACCCGGTGCAAATAAGGTGGAAGATATAAGTAGTATGCCACCTAAAAATCTCTTTTGAAGACCAGAAAAGGTCTGATAAACCTTATAGGTAACATCCCTCCTTGGCCAAATCCCTATAGACCTCGTCGAGGTGAGACCAATATAAAGACGTGGTCACCATCCTCGAACTCTAGTGGTCTCTGTCTTCTAACAGCATACGACTTCAGTCTGCTCTATGCAGTCTTCATCCGCTTCTGAATGATCTACACCTTCTCTGTGGTAGCTTGTGACATCTCTTGTCAGTACGAAGTGGGCCGACTTGGTGGGTCGGTCAATGATCACCCAAATAGAGTCATGTTCCCTAGACGTACAAGGAAAAACCATCATAGAGTCCATGGATATCTATTCCCTCATTCACGTTGGGGCCTCTAAAGGCTGAACCAAGACTGCTAGTACCTGATTCTCCGCCTTCACTTGCTGATAAGTGTAGCAATGAGAGACTTCCTCTGCTACCACATTCTGTATACCAAGCCACAAGTGCTGTCGTAGAAGGACTTGATACATATTTTCCACTACAAGATATACTAATAGAGAGGATGTGTGGAAACCCCTCAGGAACATTCTTCTAAAGTGATACTCATACCATGGTACCTCTTATGAAGTGAATGACATTCTCCCCACCTTTATAAAATCAATCAGGTTCCTACCCTATGGATATCTGGGCACGTCGTGTCTCACCATCAATATCTCCACACTGTGCCTTCCTTGCACTCTGAAGAAGTGGGGGAGTGACTATAACAGACTGTATAAAGGCTAATCCATTTCTATCAACAACAGATATCTGTAAGGTAGCCAGGTGCTCTGTCGCCTCTCCTAGCAGCTGTATTCTAGACCTCCGTATGAGTTCATTTGTAACAACGTTCCCCTTCCCTGGAGTATAGACTATCTTGATGTCATAGTCCTGGAGGTACTCAAGACATCCTCACTATCTTGGGTTCATGTCCTTCTGAGAGAAGATATACTAGAGAATCTTTTGATCAGAGTACATTATTAAATGTTCACCCATAAGATAGTGATGCCACATATTCAAGGTGAAGATCGCTGCTGCTAACACTAGGACATGGGTATCATAGTTTTTCTTGTGCTTTATCAACTATTGAGAACAATAATTGATTACTACTTTCCCCATCATCAAGACACACCCGAGTCCGGTCCTAGATGCATCACAGTAGACTACGTACCATACTCCTTCTTCTGGAAGCCTCAAGATGGGGGCACTAGTCAGCCTCTGCCTCAACTTCTGAAAGCCCTGCTGGCATCTGTCTGATCACACGAAGGGTTCCCCTTCTTTTTTAAGGATGATAATGCTACTGAAACTCTGGTGAAGTCTGGAACAACCCTCCACTTGTATCCTACCAAAGAAGACATCCCACCACCTTTGGGGGGGGGTGTAATCCTGGAAACATCTTTTGAAAAGATGTCCCCATGTTATGTCACTCCTGTTTGGAACTAAAAACTGAAAACTCCTACGGCCACGAGGGTTAGGCTGGCTGACTCAAAAGTTATTAGCTACACCAACCTATGCATGAGTTTAATCTGGGCTTCCTGATTTCCGTTTTTCACTAACTAAGGAAAATATCATCCAATCATTGTAGATAAACCACAAACTTTTTTCCTAATACAGTCAATCATTTTACGAACTATGGTTTCCCAGCCCATACCCAAACTAACTTCGTAATGCCTTGACGTTTTCACCAAGATGTTCCAATCGAAACTATTGCATCTAGGGTCATATCACACAATTGGCGTAAGTGTGATTATCGAGTCTCCTACCAAAGGTATCTCCAGACGTTAGGGTCAAGTCAAAAGATTAACGAGAAACTCTATGTCCAGGAAAAGAATCGTGGAAGGAAGGAATGATTTGTACCTATGGATATTGATACAATAGTTAGTAGTGGAAATAGTTCGTACCTAGAATCATTCCTAGTGCCCTTGGGTCACACTCCTTGACCACATGCTGCTACTCTCTTCCCCTTCACTCCTACACTCTGAGCCTGTTGGGATCCAAAAAAAGGGGGCAGTTGTAACATGTTGAAATTTACACCACCTCATGCTGCTCTCCTAGATCTGCTTCCATGTCTGCTGCTCTGTAGATTCATATATCCTTAAAACTTACTCTTTCTGAAACATTTTTCAAGCCCAAGTCTCTAATAATTGCGCTAGTTTCCTGATTTCCCATTAGTAACAATCATTGGTTGTATCTGCTCATCTATATAACAATCAACCGAAAAGGTTCTCTCTAGCATCCAAACATAGGTAGGAATGCACAAAAGAAAAAATTACTGGCTCAGATGTCCCTAATCACACCTCACTCAAGGGTCCATGCTCCAAAACACTGATCAAATCGTATTCATCAACTACTGGGAATGATCAGTACACCTAGATGAATAATGAGCTACCGAAAAGTCATCTTTCCGAAGCTGTAGATGTTCTATAGAAATCTCAACCACCTACTCAGGCCAGTCCTCAGCCACCAGTATGTCCGACTCAGCTCGGAACCTGAGGGATATCTGCTGCTGAACCAGGTTTATGCCACTAAGCCTACTTGTGTCATCTATCAGTACTGCATGATGAAACTCCTTACCAATAGGCAGTGACATAGGTGACCCACTACGTGAAGGTACAATCTAGGGAAATTGTCCACAAACCAAAGCCTCATCACAATGCGGTCCAACCTCATGGTCACTCATTGGAAAACATTAGTATCTAAGATCACCATCTTCGCTATTGGTGTCTCAACTAGGAGGAAATCTCTAGAAATCTCCTCATTTCAGTCCTCTATTTCCTAGGAATCTGTCTTGCCTCGTAACCTCAAAGGTCTCCGCCACTAGAACTCATGGAACAGGCTCAGTAGACATCCATTTTCCACCAGTGCGGCCAGGGGAATATGCTTCCCAATGGGTGGTGGTGCTACTGGTACACCACCTGATGGTTCCAATATAGTAAGAGGGCCCGGCACAGGTGCCTCGTAACTTGGTAGACCGTCATTGTGTACTATCTCAGAATTGTAACTTGCTGTCTGTGTTGAGGCTTCGAGAACAGATGTGACCCTATCAACGATTATACCTAGTGGGATGCCCTGGTTGAGATGACATAAATATAACTTTTGAAAAAACACATGAAATTAGTGATTTCATGCACCGAGTCGGAAATCAGAAGTTGGGGTCCTGGTGTATGGATTCGTCGTCCACCACACCAACACTGGTCTCCATGACTAAAAACCACACTTAGTACCCTTAACAGTATTGATTCACAGAAAATAATGATCAGAGTTCAATTTTTTTGTGGTAGAACCTCCCTCTGATACCAATTTGTCATGACCCGTCCCCCAGGTCCTGTTTCATGACTAGCCAAAGCCTGCTTTCCATTGGCTAGGGGCTGCCGACTTTCACAAAAAAGAGAAAATCCCTAAACTAGGATGGAATTTTCTGTATAATTGTAAAAAACACAACAGAGTATAAAAATAGATGTAAAACGCTAGGAAAACTGTATACAAAAGATTGTGCTAAAAGTAAATGGGGCCGAAAATACAAGACCAATAATAAATTACAATACAACTAAAAAGATAGTACAACTGAAAAAGGAAGTAAAGTAGCTAATAGGTCATCCTCCGGCATTCCCACCAGAAGGGTGGGTATAGATGGCCTCCTCAGCACCCCACATTTGACCATCCTATCCGTGTACGTCTTGCCGAGTGGTCTACCTCCAGGTACCATCCATTTCTGCTACTCTCTACCCCGATCATCATTGTCTGTCGTCTGGAACCAATACAACGAGGTGCAGGCGTATCCCATATAGGGGTGAGTATACCGATACTCAGTATGGGCCCTGAGACACTCATGGTCTCACAAAATCCACAATGTATAACTACAAAGTATATAGTTAATGGATTACCCTTACTTAGGTATATTCACATTATCAGGACGCACTGACCCGCAAAGGATTGCTGAGCGCTGGTCCACACAGGATCTGACCCATAATGGATCACTATTCACTGACCCACACAAGATCGCTGAGTGCTAACCCACATAGGATCTAACCCAAAAAGGATCGGTATGTGCTGACCCATATAGGATTGCTAAGTGTTGACCTCTGTACGATCTGTCTCCAACCTCCACCTCACTATCAGCCACTGGATTTCTCGCACCCAGTGTGCTCATGTTTTATAGAATATGCCCTCGAGATATTGGTCGTACCTTGACTGCCAATAAACTACACGATGGAGTAACCCAAAGGACTGTCATGTCATAAGGGTTCCAACGCGACAGATGGTGTGTCAATCGGACGCCTGACTTCCAATAAACTACACGATGGAGTAACCCAAAGGACTGTCATGTCATAAGGGTTCCAACGCGACAGACGGTGTGTCAATCGGACGACTGGTCTGTGTGTTTTTGGCATTTATGTTCCAAGGGACCGGTTAGTTTTTAGGTTCAATCCAATCCGACCATACTACAACAGTGTCCAATCCTCAAGTTGGGTATTACAAAAGAACTATCTCGCTACATTCCTTTCATCGCCATAGGTGGTTCATCAATTAAACACTTGTATCCCATGATATAGGAGAAAATGTGTAAACTATCCCAACAGGTCCGGGTCTGGTCCGACCCAGTCGGACCGACCTCGCCTGACCCGGTCCGGACCAGGGTTCAATCTGATCCATGAGTTCGACTCAGTCCAAGAGGGCATCCCAGCCCAAGTGGGTGGCCTAGCCCAAAGGCAGCCGAGCCAAAGGGGGCGCCCTGACCAAAAGGCGGCGCGGCGGCCCGGTTGGCCCGACGACCTGGTTTGCCTCGCGACCCGACGGCCCGACGGGGGTCCGCCTAAGCCACGACCAAGGGGTAGCACAGTCCCCTGACTTGAGAATGGATCTGCCATTTGGGTGGTGCTCCAACTGGTGCCAGGTGGAACCAGTCCAGCACTTGAGGGACCTGACGGGGTCCCGCTCTTCCCGGATGGCTAAGCGGCCCGCCGCTCTGGCTACACAGCAGCCGACCCGGCCGGCCGCCACTGCACCTCCACCATGGTGCGACGGCCCCACGGTTCTCTTATCATACGCATGGTGCAACGTTGATGTTCCTCCATCACCGTGACCCGACCAGGCCACGGCCTTCAGCTCCTCCGCGGGGTCGGCCCTGCCGGCCGCCTTGGCTCCTCCACCGCTGCGCGTTGGCACCGCCGTCCAGCTTCACCATTCGTCACGCCTCATCCACCGCTACCATGCATGTCTGCGGCTCTCCTTTCACATGGCACGACGGTGTCACTCCCTCTTGGGGACTCGGTGGCCTTGTGCCGCCAGTTTCCTTGTGGTCCGCTCTGCCATCAACAGATAAGAACCACCAAAGGGTGAGGGTAGGGCTGTGTTCGTGCGGTCAAAGCCCTCCTCGTCATGGCAATAACATTTGGCATTTCATAATCTAGAAATTTGAATGATGAAGAAGGGAGGATAAATCCTATATATAAAATAACTCAAATTACCCTACCTTGAGTCTGGTGATCGTTGACTGCGTTGCGGTAAGGCTGATGTCTTTTCGTTGACTTCAAGAAGCATCTGGGGTAAGAGACCGAGGAAGAAGCATCATCGACATTATTCTCGGTCGGCTCCTTCTGTTTTGACTCAGATGAAGTTCAAAGGAGAAGTTTGTCGTTCTTCGGTTGTTCTTCATTGGAAGGATGATGTTCTCCATGGATTCTCCATGCCCTTTCTCAATCTCTACAAAAAGATTATGCCAACACCAAAAATTAAAGACACACTATTAATTTAATGGTTTGAAAAAATTTAAAATAATTAAAAAAGTAATTAATTGAATCCATTAATTAATTTTTTGGTGAATTTGCACCATTATGGGGATGTTCAATAGTTTCCCCCATTTATGTGGAGTTCAAGGGGTTAAATCTAGTGTGGGACCCAACTCTTTGATTAAAAGAGGTGTTAAACATCGGGGGTGGGGGGGTGGGGGGGGGGTGGGGGATGGGGGCACCAAATAATATCATCCCAAGGGAGTTTATGTGTTGGTGGGTCCCACCTCTAACCTCCACATGGATGTTTTCACTTCCAAAAAATAAAATATTAGCGCACAATATTTTTATCTTATATTATTTTAAACCCCCATAAACTAACATCCAATCACCTTAGAATGCAACTGCGGTGAAGCTCTCACTGAGCAATCACCGATGCTGCGTGTTCAATGGTGCCCTCGGAGTTCAATTCCGAGCACTAGTTCCAAAGATATAAAATCCCACTCATAAGTTTACAGAACATACCCAAAAAAAAATTTAGATAATTATTATCATTCACCATAGACTCACTGCGGTCAAGGTTAGGCTCTGCCTAGGTGAAACACACCCCAACGAACCCAATAATACTCTGAAATTTTCAACCCGAGATACCTTTTAGAAGTTATGAATTTTACAATAAAATAATTGACACTTAATTATTTTATTTGCGGCCCATAACTAACTTTCTCGGGTGTCCCATGATTGCCAAAGTTAGAATCATCTTTAAGAAAACATACACTTTTGAGTTCTGCAGTGGTCTCAGATTTTTAATTCGAGTTACCATTTTTGAGTTATTAGAATTTGAAAAATAAAATAATTTATTTAATTATTTTATTTATGATTATACCATGTTTGGGTTTCCTCACAGGAGGCCTGTGCCGACTAATCTTAAGTCGCGCCAAGTGTAAACTCACCATCCTAAGTGCAACAGTGACCTCATATTTTTGATCCATGTTACCCTTTAAGAGTTATTCCACTTTATTCAGAAAAATTATTACACGGGTTAACTTAAGCTTAAAAAAAACTTCGACGGATCATTCCGGGCACTCTGGGCCTCCGAATCGCACGCCGTCATATTTTGCAGACTCGTAAAAATCACATTAATTTATGAAAAAAAAATTCCATGAAATTTCTGGTTCTTTAAATGAACATATTGTAAACCAACCTGATATCCCATAATATCTAATTTACAAACCTGAATAAATTATGTTTCTGAAAACTGTATATATAAATCACGCATAAACCATGACATATATTTTATGTATATTACATCAAAACCATTTCTCTATATAATTATATGATAATTTCAATTGTTTTTATTAGGTAAAAAGTACATTTTAATATATAAAACATTTTTTTCATTACTCATGGAAATTCTGTGAGTTATATAATATTTTGAAATATTTATTCTCCTCACCAAATTTTAAAGTAATATTATTTTAAAGACTATAAGCGAAAGGGAGTGCCGTAACTAAAAAGTGATGAAAGGGAAATGATCTAGTTAGATACAATTCTAAATAAAACCATACATTTCATCATATCATTTGTCCAATGATATTTCACAATCCATTATTTTCATGATCGTAGAGCACCCATCATTAAAATTTTACAAGATGTGTTTTCTTCTTAATTGAGACAATTATATAATTTTTCAGAATGTTATTTAAGATCTATAATAAATTTTCAT
The DNA here is from genome assembly GCA_963277665.1 of Viscum album. Taxonomy (NCBI): domain Eukaryota; kingdom Viridiplantae; phylum Streptophyta; class Magnoliopsida; order Santalales; family Viscaceae; genus Viscum; species Viscum album. Next base: position 1,655,339,941 of record OY728126.1, on the reverse strand, counting down.
AATGGATTAATCTTAAACTTGGCCACATTTTATGATTTATTAGTTTTATATATATTGTGGAATATTTAATAAATTTAATATAAGAGTCACAATTATAATTAGTGACACATCATTGATTACAATGTATCATATAAAATTATATGATATATCTACATCTTTATGAGAGATAAAAATGATAGATTGATTCATGTGGATTATTTTTGTTTTTATTTTATTCAAATTTAATATATTCATTAATATAAATTATTAATTTTTTTAATAATTATATAGTTCCATTTCAGTTTTATAAAATAATACTTTTAAATATTTTTTTAAAATTTGAACAAGTTTCATACATGAAATAATTTATGACTTATTGCAGTTCACCCCAAATCAGTTCACTATTATATTTTTTTTATTATAAAAATTTATATTAAGTATAGATATAAATTTATTGATCAGAATTAATAGTAATATTTAATATCTATTGATTATTATTTTATATATAGTATGAATTTGGTCTAATCATCCAATAATACATGAATCATATGATATCATCTTGAAATGATAAGGTTAAATGACCCAAACACATTGAATATTATTGACTAATGTTTTTCTTTCACATGATTTTAGGCCGACAATTGAAAATAGTTCCATATATCTTACGAATGGGTTGAATTTGAATATCAGTCGAGTATTTTCATTAAATATATATATTGAATAATTTTTGTAAATTATTCTTTGTGTAAGAGATATATATTAACATGCGTGAAACATTTAAATATTTCTTAATACATCATATGTACTGGATACAAATTTACAAGAACATATACTTATCACCAATGAGTGAGATACACATAGTAAATGTTGGAATCCAAAAAAATATTTAAAATGATAAGGTTTTATATATAATTTGATGTAAATATTCACCACAAAATCAATTTTCCATATAACATGGTTATGCCAAATTATACTACTCATAAACTATCTTATTTTGAGAATATAGAATATTAGTGGAGAAAACCATATATTTTCAAAATGTGAACATATAGACATATATAGCTATGTAACCCAGACTATATGATTTCTGAATGAGTAATTTGGATAGAATAAATAAGCAATATTTTGGTAGTATGTATTTTCTTAATATATTCAATGTTATTGTTTGATATTTCTTACATGATTTATAACCCAAATACTTTGATGTGATTGTATATAAAAAATATTTAATAATTAATTATTCTTAAATAATTAATAAATATAATATGTTATATAATATAATTTAATTTATCCCAAATAAATAAATGAAATATCTATTCTATAATGATATTATAATGACATTGATCAATTTTATAACATTGGATGTGTTATTGGTTGAAAAAATAATTATCACCAAAATGAATAAATGTCCACTAATTAACCTAATATATTAATTTTTAACTTAGGGTAGTTATACAAAATTAATCTGTGGAATTTTTTAATGATAGATGTCCCAAAAAATATAATTGGATAGTGGAAACAATATTCTATGTGGTTTCAATTGAGAAATCCCAACATCACGAGTTTTCAGAATATATAGTTATCATATAAATTTGATGTGTTTTATTGATATGAAGAACACAAACATAAAATTACTTGAATAATGATAATAATATATAAAATTATAGAATTCATATGGTATTCAAATGAAATATTTTTATAAAAAATAATTATTAATCTAAAAAAGAAGTATTTTTAATCCAAAAAAATATTTTCAAATATTTTGAACATAATAATTGGTTTTGTAACATATTTTATTTAATATTTAAAATGAAGATTAAAATAAAATAAAACTGATTTTTGGTCATGTATCAAATGATTTCATTAAATATAAATTATTATGAAATTAAAAATAAACAATTTAGTGTAAGAATATATGTTTTTTTTGAAAAAACTATTTTTAATGTGTGATGAAATTGTTTCCCAATAAATTACAAGTTTATATATTATTAAATTATATTAATATCTTTTTTAAAATTGGTTCAATAATCATTTTATAATACATTATATTATATTTACGATTCATTTTTTGTGAATAATATCCTTTATATGTCTAAATACAATTCTTTAAAAATATTTTTTATTGTGATTTATATTAATTATCATAAATTGATTATATAAACCTATATATAATAATTATTATTAAAGAAATTTAATATTATTAATCAATATTTACAAATTTGTTACTTATTCCACTTTAATTTTATATCATAATGGATATTGACTATAATAATAACTTTGTTGCTCAGTTAAGGTAAAAATTGTTTATTTTTGTGTTTAAACTAAAATATAATGTTATAAATTAACATTAAAATTTCCTAATTAAATTCTCAATAGATATTACAAATTTATTATATCTATTTTTATGTTATGTTTTCTTATTGCACAGAAACATGAATAATGCCACTTTATATTTAAATGATTAATCTTTCAACAGTCGTCCCTCCATCCTAACATAAACAAGGAAATATAATCTATTATGTTTTTGAAATGAATTTAACTTCATTGTATTAAATTACCTCTAGAAATAGCACTTGACTACCCTAATAAACTATTTGATATTTTTTCTTCAAAAAAACATACATTTAAGGATTAATGTGTAAGCTACATTTGGTTTCCCAAAGAAGTGGTAATGGTCATTACAGATAAATTTTTATATCCATTCATCTTTATCCTCTCATAAATATTCATATGCCATATTAGAATGATAATATTAGTACTGTCAAATTAAAGTAATGATTTAACTATAATGGCATAACCTATTTCAATACCAATTTTTTAATGGAAATGAAACAATTGTTCAATCATATGTGGGGTCAACAACATCCATGAAGTGATGTGATAATATTTTCATATCTAACAATAATGTGAAGTTATTTATATGTATTTAATTAATATATAATATATCATTAATAATATATTTTATATATAATGAGAAATTATTATGAACATTTATTTCATTATATTTGATGTAAAATGAAAACAATACACATAAGTACATATGAATTACCATCACAACAATGTAATGTAATCAATTATTTGTTATAATATCTTATTAATGATTATAAAACCATATAAAATGAATATATATTATGATTATATCTTGTTTATGATTATTTTGATGAGGAAAACATCACCACGACATAAGGAATGAACCCATCAGACTATAAATTACATAGAAAATGGAACACTCATATTTTAATTTTATGGACAAAGTCTTAATAAATAAGTCCTTGAAAAAAATATAATTACAAAATAAAGTATATATTTGAATAATAATATGATATATATTTTCATTAAATAAAAATTTACTATACTTGATCTCAAGAATTCATATGGTGATGTTTAAGACCATATATAAGGGTTTATTTCACAATCCCATTAATTTTCATGATTGTCTATGATAAATTTCCATTAAGGGATATTTTAAGACACTTAATATTTAAACCAATTATATTCTTATTTAATATGATAATTTTTTTAATTTCTCATATATTTCTATTATTATCCAATATTTAATACATAAAATGATTGATGGTCATTTTTGGAAAAGATAACCATATTTCTTATTTTTTTCAATGAAACTATTCATACATGTTCAAATTCAATAAAAAATTTCAAGAATTATTATATCTATTATCTAATCAATATTTAAAATATTTATCAAAATTATTTGTGAATATTTTCAGATAAATAAATTTGAATTTCATAATTTTTTACAATGAATTTTTTTAATAATTGTTGAAAATAATTGGAATAAAATATTTTTATAACCTCTACTAGAAAAATTAATTTTGACACTATCAAAACAAATATTTTCTTTGTTTATAATATTATAATTGTCAATAGTTATTTTAAATAATTTATTTCCAATAATATTTTAATTTTTATTTAACTTTTTTCAAAATAATTGGATAAAATTCCTATATTTTCGATTAACGGTTACAGTGTTCTATAAAAGAAATTATTCATAAATGTAAAAGTCTATTTATTTATCTTATGATTGGAATATGATAATATGTAATAATACCACACTTGTTCATTATCTAAATTTATTATGATTATGTGATGATGTAATTTTTATCTAAATGATTTCTATTCTTTGGGTCATGTTTTTATTGAGAGTTGAATGTTCCAATAATGTTGTGGTAAATGTATATATCATTTTTATTATGTATTCCTTGAGAATAAAATAATATATCCAATTAATATATTATTTGATGATTTAAATATAACTGCATAATGTCAACGAGTATAGGGATAAAAGGAATTCCATGAATTTAAAAAAAAAGTTGCGGAATGAACCCAATCCATTGTTAGAATTAGTCTAATTTGTGATGATGCTCATGGTATTTATCTAGGGCTAAATTGTTACCTATATTTTTTATCATTACATAATTTTTCAAAAAAAATATTTTTTAATTGTATTCCCTCCTGTCTCTTGGTAGATTAATAAAAATTTATAACTCTGATGACTCAATTAGTTTTAAGTAATAATGCATTAAGACATGAATAATGATTTTTGATATATAACTGAATTAATATTGACATAAAAAGTTAGTATAATACAATAATAAGATTTTTTTTATAATATTCATACTATTTACCATCAATTTACATCTCTCATTTTTACTCATAATAGGAAAATGAACACACCTATTAATTTGGTTCCATTTTAGTGGGGTTATAAATAAAAATATTAATTAATAATTCTCTTATAAGGGTGAAATATAAGTGTAAAATTGTTTTATATTATGATGATAATTTCTAAAATAATATTATTAGGTGTGTAGATATTAATCTAAATAAAACGTTACTTTTCCAAGTCTCATTATTTTATAATGTAAGGTAAATTTGACTAAAATGATGAAATAATTATTTACATAATTCTTATGATACCTTAGATTTTATCAATGTGTGTTTTAGATAGTTTGAGACCTTTGTATATAATGAATATTGTGATAAAACATAAGTTCTCCTTTGAAGAATCTATTCTAATATAGGGAAAACTTAAATTTTCCATTAATTAATATGGAGGAGTCATATTATCAGACCCCCCATGAATTATTTTCATGATTTTATATTTTCTCATAATGAATAGTGTATATTATTTCATTAACTATAATCATTTTATTTCAAATTAAATATGAATTTTTGGAGTAATATTAAGAAAATTTGGAGGATAATACACAATTTACCCCTTAATATACAAGATGACATGAGATATAGATTGAGAAATAATTTTTTATAGTCACAAAAATATCATGATTTATATATCATGAATAGAATAAAAATGAAAAATGCAGGGACCAATACACCATGGATACTATTTTATGTAAATATAAACCTATATTAAATGGCTCATGTCATCTTCTAGTGTATTATTGATGGGTTATTACTAGGGAATAGATATTCATCATTCCCTAGTCCACATAATTTCTTTTCATTTTGGAATATCATCTTGAAGGAATTTTATATATATTCTATAATAATATTAGTAATATAATAAATGAAAAAAAATAATTCAATAGATTGAGGTGAATTTAAGAAATAATTTCCCATTATGTAAATTCCCTAAACTATCTATTTGTAAAATGGTAAAGTAGTTTAATGAAAATAAAACAAAAAATGATGAATCTATATTCAATTAGAAGAATAAAATTCTTTTCATGTGAGGTATATTTCATTTTTTATCATTGTAAATGAAGATATAATTGACAGGAACTACATTAACATTAAAAATAAATATTTAAAATCATTGGTTTTACATGTATTTAACAACTATAATAGAATCATTCACTGTACTCTAAAGGTTGAAATAGAGAGTTTTTATTCCAAAAATTTTCAAGGATATGATAAGAATATAAATATATTTATTTTAATAAATTAATCTATTTAAACCTATAGATGAAAAAATACTATGAATCATATTTCTATAATTTGTGAATTATGTATGACAAAAAATTTCTCCATGGGACTATAAATAATTTATGTGTGAAAATGAATTCCCTGAATATTGTGAATGTTTAGGAAATGTATAGAAATAATAAAATGAATTGGATAGTGATGTGTCTCATTAAAATGAATTGAATACACTCCAATGATACAAGTATACGGACTATGGGATGTATGATAACCAATGTAAGAATCCATGTGTTAATGAACCTAATATGTATCATAAACCTATTAAGAAATAGACAATGTGAAATCTGACAAGATCAAAACTACTAATGTGGGTCTAGAGATCCATGTAATGAATTTTACACATATCATCCACTCTTGAACAATACATTTCTTATTTTATTCATGTTCTACCAATTATTTAATTTCATACTAATTAGATATGGTTACCACATCATCACTTCAACAATTAGTTATTGAATTATTTAGGAAAACATATAATGGTGTGAGGATAAAATATCTTATTTCTAGAATATCTCCTAAAGGGGTTTTATTTAAATAGATTATATAAAATACAGTTATACATTAACTTGTTCGATTTGATGTTTTTTTTTACCATGGATGGGATTTCATTATATAGATCAAATACCAATTTATTGGGAAGGATAATCATATAGAATATTAATAATTTATTAATGATTATTTATTAGGGTGGTATGAATATTAGAATCTAATGGAATCATCATCCATTATATATGATGTAATACCTATTTATTAGTTTCCAATATCTCAAACTGTTTGGAAGAAACATTTCATTAATGATATCTAAATTTTATAGGAAAATGATGATTTATTTATTGATGTTTTTATAGTCTTCCAATGAAATGTGATGTTTATTTATCCATAGATCTCATTCAAAGAGACACACCTTTCTCAAATATGTAATATATAAGGTATGTGATTGATAAGCATTAATTGATTAATAAAATCCATGAGAATTATGATAAAGGGTTCATTCAGTAAAGTGAATCTCCATGGGGGAATTTATTCTATAAGAATAAATATCATTCGCTTCATATTTTATTTTATTATAACGAAAATAAATATTACTATGACAAGATATTATCATCTTTCATATACTGATGATGTGTTTGATCAACAATGCAGATCTCAATTGTTCTCTAATGATGAACATATATCTAAATATATTGAGATTAGGATTACAAAAGGAGGACATATCAAAGACAACCTTCTTCACGTGGTATGAAATATATGAATTTATAGTGATTCTATTTGGACATGAAAATTTTGTTACTATATTCGTGTATTTAATCATTATATTATTCAGTGTTTACATTGATAAGTTTTTGGAAGATTTTGTAGTTGTTCATATTATATATAATAAGAGGTTGTAAGATCACGGTGAACATCTAACAATAGTATTTATGACCTTTTGGAAGGATTTAAAATATTATTAATTTAGTATTTTAGAATTTTGGAGATATATAGTATCATTTTTTGTTCATATAATTACATGCATGGGTATTTATGTGGATTACACAAAGTAATATGTTATTGGTCAATGTTCTAGGCCAAATGTTGTGACAAAAATTTATAGATTTCATTGGATGGTTTGGTACTAAAAATATTTTTTTTCAAGAATTTCTACTGGATTTGGAATCCACTAACAATGTTGATTTGACTTGGATCTATGTTCTGTTTCACTAATTAATGTAATAAAAATTTCACTAATGAGAGGAAATGGTTTTTCAATGATAATAATCACAATTTATTCTACATTGGAGAAGGGTATTTACTAAATAATGTTATCTCACTAATGTAAATTTGATGTTTCCTATTTCCACATAATATTTTGGTTGTTCATTTCATTCCAAAATTGATCATTGAAAAAAATTACCTGGATCATAATTTATATATAACAATTGGATATTTTTTACCATATAATGGATTTTTTTGTGATGGTTGTGAAATATATAACAATAATTAATAAAATGTGTATATAGATACATATAAAGAGAATAATATGCTCCAAATTATATGGTTTCAACTAATTTTGGATACTGTTATTTTAATAAAATAATATAATAGGATGGTGAAAATGATAGTTAATACCATGAGAGAAAGTAATATTCCACTTCACCAATGATGAGTAATGTAAAATATATAATAATTATGGATTTTTATAGGATTTTCCTGTTGGTTTTGTATATAATTTTTCAATAATAAATTATTGTGTAGATAGAAAAAGAACTTATGGGATACGTCGAACTATAAATGAAAGTAGGGAATGTTTATCAGTTCTGTAATGATAGTGACAGAATAATAAAATTGAAGAATAATTAATATGTCCTAAAATTAATATAAATTAAGACAAATAAATCACATGAATCACATAGTACATCAATACATTTGCAACCTATATATATGCTAATTTATAGTTATAATACAATTTATTTCAGGTATAACAACATGATCATTGATATCAAGATGTTTTTACATAGTTCATTTTAAGTACTAATGTGAATATTGGTTTATTGAAGTCTAAAGGGATGTTATCTAATTTACTCTTACCTAAATAGAAATGGGAAAAAATTACTGCTAATTTTTATTTCCAATAGTCTATAAAAATCATGGTCATTTTTATATTTTGGTTATATTAAATCAACCAATAATATAAAAAAAATTCACACCTATCAACATATATTCCACAAAATATTAGATGACCATATTATAAATTATAGAAGTTGTAAGCTAAAATGGAGTCCATATATCAATAATATCAACAATACCTTGATATTTTTATGAAATATTTTTCTTTTAATAATTTTATTTTATACATATATTTTGTTATATGCAACAATGAGTGTAAATGAAAAATGTTAAACTGTTTAATTTTTTTACATTAAATGATAGTTATCACTAATATATTGGATTAGATGGTATGGACAAGTAAAATTAAATTAAATAAAATTTATTATTAGTTATGTTTATAATTAATCCATTTTTTATTAATGGAATCTAAATTGAAATAATAATTATTTAATGAAAAAGAAACTTTGTGATGAAAGAAATATTGTTCGCACAATGCATTTTCATAATAATAAATTATTGTAATCCGTATTTGTGTATTATTTTAATAAAATTTGATCATTATTTAATTTAAAAAAAACTTTAATATATATATATATATATATATATATATTTCTAGTCAAATATAAGGATAATTTCTGTTTTTTTGGAAAAGTGTTTTTTTCTAATTTTTTTCAAATATTGATGAGTTAAATTAAAATTATTTTAAACATTATTTTTTATTGAATAATATGAAATTATTTATATATTTATAATCATGAGGATGAAATTTCATAAATAATCCCATTTTAAATTTTTACAATATTAATAATAACTGCGATAAAATTTAGGAACTCTGTTAATGAAAAATCCGGATAATATTGATTACAAATTAGTGATAAAGCCACATGATTTCATTAAATTACATATTCAATGTTAGTAATTTGACCCCAATACTATAATGTTTTAAATTTATTAGTTTAATGGACACACTCCCCTAAAATGATTTATATATCATATAAATCAATGAATGAGAGAAAATCTCACTCATTTGATTTTAGATATCCATTATGTGTTCTTATAAGGGGGGAAACACGACTTGTACTAATATTATTATCCATATATTTCATAATGAATCTATATTCATGATTATAATATATTTTTAATTTATATATATTAAAAATGAACATAAATTATTAGAAAATTCACAAAAAACATTTATTAAATTATTGGAAAAAATAAATTAATGATTTTAGAAACATTAAAAATGATATAATAAGAATAATATATAGTATTATGATAATTTTAAATGCATATATAGCATATTGTTTTATGTTTTAAATAACCATAATCAATTTCAAGCATTATATCAATGCCTTTTAGTACAAATCAAATAAATAGTGATAAATTGGGAAATAATGATATTTAATAAAAATAATATTTTATTAAATTATTTAAAGAACAAAAAAAATCATGAAAGATGATGTATTTGATATGGTATGATCAAACGGATAAAATAATGATCATTTATGGTAATATTTGATCATTTTATATTTTAACAACAACTCTTTAATATTGAAATAATTCTTACTATAGTTAAATATAAATTCGCAAACTAAGGGTTAATAAAATGATAATGATAAAAATGACACAAAACATGTGTAAAATATATTATATGATTTGATTAAATCCGTATATGATATTATATTCGAATACCATGAAATTTTATGGAATTTTTGTTTATAATGATTTTATTATAATTTAATCTTTTGAGAAATTCTAAAACTAGAAGTTACCTCAATTTTAAAAGAGAACATACTCTCTCACATAATTATACAACATTGATCCTTATTTATAGATAAATCTTCCAATTTATCTTATAAATGTCTATATACATAATCATTATGTAATTTTATTTTAAAAATACCATCATGAGTGACCATTAGTGAAGATCTATTAGATTCATTTGCATTAGATGATAATATCCATGTCTAACAACTTATTTTTTATAATATTATTTACCCCTATAAATCTATGATATTTATCATAAAATAATATATTTACTATCTTTAATGTTTTTATATGTTTATATTATAATTTTCATTCGAATATAGATCCATTCTTCCATCAAATGAAATCTTAAAGTATTTCTTTCTTGTATATACAAGTTACCAAATCCAGAAAGATGTGTAATTAATTTACCTTTAACAAATTATATATATTTTTATTTTGGTGCATTTATTTAGTAAATATCATATTCATGAAAAAATTATACATAATTAAAAATAATATAACATATACCACCAAACCATCCAATCCTTTGGGAAATGAAAATGTCATTCCTCCAAACATCTGTATTACACCCCCACCAAGTGATGATATTCGTTTATCATTATCAATTATTTTAATGGTATGAATATTTAATTTTATAAAGGGAAATAAAATATATTATATAAAAAATATCGTAAAATTTTGAAATTGTTTTTTCATTTATTTCAACTATTTAAATATTTAAACAACATTAATGTGTATGTATGGCCAACAATCATTATGAATATTGTAATTCAATTATATATCACTAAAAATATCAGAGTAAATTAAAATTTTTTATAATTAATATATATTATAATTATATCATGATAAATATTATAGATATTATGGATCCATGTTAAATATACAAAGAATATAAATATGAATCTAAAATAATGAGGATAAATGAAATAGTTAATGACTATGAATGACTATATTAGCAATGGAGTATTCATAAAACCATGGGTTTTATTATAATAAAGGTATAATATAGGATATTAGAGTTTGAAAATTGTTTTATTGATTTATTATACATTTATATTTATTATATAGAAAGATAGTGTTATTTTTGAGAAATCTAAAGTCATAAAAATGGGTATTATGTTTAAATCTCATTATTTAATTTTTTTTGTTTTGATGATAAAATATTACGATAATCCTTTAAATATACTTATTTAATTTATATCCTATAGTAAATTGTATTTAAAATCTTTCATTTATTTTTCCTCATGTTTTGTACCCAAGAAAACGAAATTATTTTTTACAGATAACCAATTTATCTCATTATTCAAGAAACATTTTCATCCATATAATCTATTTCATAAAAAGTAAAAAATATTTTTCTATTTAAATCATATTTTTAAAATTCATCTCTTCCTATATTTGAATTTTTACAAAATGGATTAATTGGAATTTTCATGCCACCTTCCAAATGATATACATTGAGACTGTTCTATTGTAATGACCCAGAAATATCAAATAAATTATTTCTCTTAAATTATTGTGAATTTTACGAGTTCTCAGTTTCAGACATCATGTGATTCCGAGGCCTGGAGTGCCCGAAATGATCTGTCGATATTTTGTTATTCTAAAATAAACTTGTGTGTACTATTTTCATGAAAAATTGGAATAACTCTTCATCGGTTACACTGATTAAAAATCATAGGCCACAGTTGCACTCAGAATGGCGAGTTTACTCTTGGCGTGACATAAGTTTAGTTAGTGCGGGCCTCCTATGAGAAAACCCGAAAATGGAATAAACAAAAACAAACTAATTAAATAATGTTATTTTATTTTAAAAATGCATAAAACTCACAAACAGTAACTCAAATTAAAAATCTGACACCACCGATGAACTCGTGAGGGTAGCCTTTTCTAATGAAAATACTAACTTTGGTCTTTGAGGGCCACCCGAGAAAGTTAGTTTTTGGCCGAAAATAAAATAATTAAGAGACAATTATTTTATTGTAAAATTTATAACATTAAAATGGTAACACGGATTGGACATATGTGGGTACCGTTGGGTTCGTTGGGGCATGTTTCACCAAGATAGAGCCTAGCCTTGACCGCAGTGGGTCGAGGGGGATATTAATAATTTTACGAATATTTTTTGGGTACGTTCAGTAAACGTGTGAGCGGAATTTCATATCTTTTGAACCAATGCTAGGAATTGAAATCTAAGGACAACGATGAAGTCGCAGCCCCGATATTCGCTGAAGGGTAACTTTACCGCAGTTGCATTTGGTAGGGAGTGGAAGTAATTTTTTTTGGGGGGATTCTCAAAATTAAATAAAATTTTTTGTGTGAAAAAATTTTATTTGGGTGGTAGTTATTTTTCTCCAAAGGAATGGGGGATGTGGGGACCACCCCCACATAACATCCCATGGAATGATATTATGTGGTGTGGCCCACATGGGCTCAAACTCTTAAACTCTTCTTGAACTCCCCATAAACCCCCATGTAACTCACATTTAATTGTTGTGAGTTTCTTAATATTCTAACTCTCCCAATTTAATGTTGCAACTATCCACCTCACTTGTTTGAATTTTTAATCCATCTCTCTGCAATTAATGAAGTGTGTCGTCACAATTAATTAAGGACAACTCTTGTGTTATTTTTCCATAAAAATAATAGAGGGATATCTCAATTATTTTGGCTAATCATTTGTTGGGTGAAATTGTAGAGTTTTAGGAGAAGGCATGGAGGAACAATATCCTCTCGATGAAGAACACCATTTCTACTAGAGACCGATGACCTGTCTCTTTCCTTCCAACCAGAGCAAGAAAGGGAAAATGCCTCCCATGAAGAACGTCGCCAACAACAACATCATTCCCTACGACGTAGAAGGAATGAAGTTCGTATTCTGCAACGACTTACTTCCACGACTCATCAATGTTCATCAACGAAATTGAATTAGGGGGTTTTGTATAAATTTAATTGAATAAAATTATACCCTCGTTCTTCGATGAAAGATTTGGTTCATTGCTTTCCATTTGATATCACCTAATGAGGATGGCTCGGTTTGAACCCACATGGCCCGGTGCCCCTCCAATGGTTATTGTTGATTGAAAATGGAGGCCGAGTTGAAAGGGTGTGGTGCCATCAGACCGCACGGGCGAAGAACCTCGGCGATGAAAGAGGAACCGCGATCCGGAGGGTTGTGGCAGATGAAGAAGCACAGCGTCGTCCTGCCGTGCTGTGGTGCTCAAGGCCGCAGCCAAGCCGGACCGTGGAGGTGGTGAACTGGCTCCATCATGTCAGCAGCGTGGAAGAATCTGCGGCCTGCATTCGCAGGCCGCTCGGATGAAACGAACCGGCCAGCCACCTCCCGACCGGGCTGGAGGACTGTGGCACCGCCTGTCGCAGTGCTACGGAGAAGGCCACGAGTGAAAACTGTGGGCCACTCGGTGGCCGAACCTACCGTTAGGGCCGATGAAACTGTAGTGCCACGTGGGAGGAATAGTGGCCCGCTCTGCAGGCTACTTACGCCAGACGGAACCGACCAACTTCGACCGGAAAGAACCAGCTTGATTCGTCCAGCTGTGTCGGGAGAGGTGGCGCCGCGTGACAATGTCGGGATAACCAGACCGGCCAACTATGCGGGACGTGAAATTAGGTGGGCCTCACCCCACTGGGCTTAGACAACCCCCCAGCCAGGTCGAACCCTCCAAACCGGGTCGGGCCGACCCCCAGCCGGGTCGACGACCCGCTCGCACACTAGGCTTGACGTGTAGGGCCCGACAACGACGGAATTCTAATATATCTTGGAAAGCGCGTCTAATCGATGTGCTGTCTGCAGCACTAGGAACCTCACAACGTGGTGGTCCTTTTGCGACACTCTAAGTGAGTTTTTGAAATCTTTGAAAAATTTCTGGGTTTGGAATGAGCGTAAATCCTTCCAGGCCCTGGGAACAGTAATGCTAATAACTCTTAGACCGGGCGTCCGATTTTCGTGTCATCTGTCATGTTGGGTTTCTTTTTATGAGATGGAAAATTGGGATAGATCAACTCAGAACATCCTAACATTTGAGGTATCAACCCATTTTATCGATAAGCGGACCCTCATAGAATCGAGTGTGTTGTGTGAGGGAACCCTAGAGATGGTTGTGACTACGATAACTAATGTACTAGAATCATTCGTGGGTTCGACGATGAAGACTATTGTATCAGAATACTGTGTGGGTCTGACATAATAGCTTTTTCTATATCCTGTGTGGTTCCGACAACATAGATGAATCAGTAACTACAACTAATGATCTCTACTTCTCTAGAGTAGCTGGTCATGTATCCTTTGTGGATCTGATAACATAGCTAGTCATGTGTCCTATATGGATCCGATAGATTAGATGATCTAGTGGCTATATCTGATCATATTTATTACTCTAGAATAGTTGGTCTTGTATCCTATGTGGGTCCAACCGCTTAGACGAGATAGCCGGTCCTGTATCATGTGTGGGTCTGAAAGCTTAGCTGGTCCTATATCATGTGTGGGTCTGATAGCTTAGATGATCCAGTGGCTACATCTGATCATATATATCTCTCTAATATTGTTTCATACCTATGTGAGTTGAGTCTTGTCTTTCAACCAATATCATCGTGGTGAATGACCGTACATCCATTGTGAAATTGGTCTGTTCATGGGCTCGAGAGTTGGAGCCGGACTAAGATAGATAACTCAGGTATATTTATTGGAATATACCTAAGTACGTTTAGTAGATACTTCGCAATTTTATCTTACTACTATTTTTTATCTTTAGTGGATTCTAGGAGTCCTTTGGGGGTCTTAGGGTCCCTACTGAGTATCGTTATACTCACTCCTGCACGAGCTAGGCCCGCCCCTTGTTGTGTTGGATGTAGAAGATGAAAAATGTTGAACAAGGAGAAGAGTACGAGGACTGGACAGTACCCGGAGGTGGAACTCATGATGAATCAGTATCTGGAGGAGATGGATGAACGTGGGGAACTGATGAGGCTATATGTACCTACCCTTCAAGTAGCACCAGTGTTTGATGATCTAGGAGCTGCTAGACACCTTTCAGCTGTTTTTATTTTTGTTGTACCTGTTTGTCTTTTCCTTGTACATTACAGTTGGGATTATATTTCCGGCCCCTCTACTTTTCAGCAATACTTTTGTATATAATTTCTTCCTAGTGTTTTTTCTTCTAGTTGTCTACTCTGTTTGTCTGTGTGAATTTTATAAAGTCAATGCCTTCCCAACTAAGTGATTAACGCCTTTGGTGCTAGTCACCAGCCCGTGGCCTATGGAAGGTGTGCTTGGTGTAGTCATGGAATGGGTCCCGAGGGCGGGTTGTGACAAATTGGTACCAAAGTAGTCGGTTCTACCTCTGAACTTAGGACTCTGAACTCTCTTTCTCTGAAGAAATTGTTTTATGAGTTCTGAGTGTGGTTTCCAGTCCATGGAGTCCGGTGTTGGTGCGGCGGCCGATGTATCCATACACCAGGAGCGTGACTTTTGATTTCCGACTCAGTGCACGAAAAGGATTTAGTGCAGGTCCCTATTACTATGTTGGCACCTTCGGGTGGTGTACCAGTAGAACCACCACCCGTTGGGTAGCAGATGCCACCGGCCGCATTGGAGGATGATGCACACCGATTGAGCGCATTGCATGAGTTCCAGCGGCAGAGATCTCTGAGGCTTCGAGGCGAAACTAATTCCCAGGAAGCAGAGGACTTGATGGAGGTGATTACTGGAGTGTTCTTCCTAGTTGAGACAATAGTAGAGCAGTTGTTGTTCTTAACTACTAATTTTTTTTCCAGTGATTTACCATGGGGATAGTCCGCATAGTGATAAGGTTTTGGTACTTGGAATATTTTCCGAGATGGTACCTTCAGGAATTGTGCTATCTATATCATTGCCCGTTGGTTAGCAGGGAATTACTAGTGGTACTAGTATTAGACACCTGTGGGATTAGTGCCTTAGACTTGTTTCAGCATCAGATACCCCTCATGTTCCGAGGCGAGCCCGATTCACAAGAGGCTGAGGACTGGCTAGAGGAGGTGGCTAAGAGTTACAAGAGATTTCAAATAATTGGCGTGACAATGTGTCGGTAGATGAGTATTCATCATGGCATTCCAATCATTCATGGTACCCTATTAATATTATATGATCAGTTATTTAGGGATCAAACCACTGAGGGAGGTGTGTTTAAGGATATCTGATCCAACACTTTTTCCTCTATGCATTCTTACTTATGTTAGGGGGATAGAGAGAACCATTGTGGTTGAAAGATCATTGGCTGAGCGGATACAGCCAGTAAATGTTATTAGTAGGAATAATTTAAACTGGCTACAGTATCATATACTTGATCATGTAGAATGTTTCGAGAAGATGATGTGATAAGGATATATGAATCTATAGGACATCAGACGTGGAAGCAAAGTTAGGAGAACCGTAAGAAGTGGTGAACATTTCGACATGATACAACCTCCCGCCTTTGTAGTCACTGATAGGCTCCGGGAGCTAGAGTTAAGGGGAGAGAATAAAAGCATGTTGTCAAAAAATTGTGACCCAAAGGCACTAGGAATAATTTGATGTACAATCTGTGTCTAATACTAGGTTTTGTATCTACAGACATAGATATGAATCATTCCTTCCTTCATTGAATCTAGTCCCAGACCTAGAGTTACTGGTTAAGTCGTTGACTTGACCCTCACGTCTGAAGATAACTTTGGGAGGAAACTCTATAATCACAATTACACCAACAGTGTGATCATATCCTTGAGGTCAGAGTTTCGATTGGATCCTCTTGTTGGAAAAGTCGAGGTCTTACAAAGGTAGTTTGGGTATGGACTGGGAAACCACAGTTTATACACAAATTGACTGTATTAGGCAAAAAGTTTTCGGTTTATCTACAACGTTGGGATGGGGTTTTACATGGTCATCAAAAATGAAAACCCTGCAAGAAAAGGATGGAATCATTCATAAGATGGTGAAGTCAATAACTCATGAGTCGGCCAAACTTACCTTTGTTCCAGACTTCTCCAGATATGCAGCCCATCTTTCAGCGTTGATGAAGAAGGGGGAACCCTTCTTTTGGTTAGAGAGATGCCAGAAAAGCATTCAAGAGCTGGGGCAGAGGTAGACTGGTGCACCAATCTTGAGGCTACTGGAGGAGGGTGTTGGGTACGTAGTTCACTACAACGCATCACGGACCTGACTTGGGTGTGCCCTGGTGCATGAGCGTGCACTGATCGCGTATCGTTCTCGGTAGCTGAGACAACGGTGATGGCTAGATATTCTCCAAGACTATGACTTCGAGATATTATATACAACAAGGAAGGAGAAAGTTGTGGTAGATGCTATTAGAAAGGGATCATGCATTCATCTGCTATGAGAGGCGAAAGACTAGATGGAAATGTTACAAATATACTTTGTGGATAGAGATGGAGAAACCATTATGCAGTCTCTCACAGTCACTCATCCACTTCTTCCATGAGTTAGGGAGGCACGGCGTGTGGTCATTGACTATGAGACACGACGTGATCATATATCCTCAGGGTAGGCACTTGATGGGTTTTCTGAAGGTGGGGATCACGTTATCCTCTTCAGAGGACTTACCATGATACCAATTTAACTTTAGGGGGATGTGTCGAGGGAGTTACCCACATCTCCTTTAGCGGTACATCCTGGAGTGACGATGATGTATCAGGACCTCCGACGATGGCATGAGAGGCTGGAAATGAAGAAATTAGTGGCAGAGTTTCTCTCACAATGCCTCACTTGTCAGAAAATGAATGTGGAACAACTGGTACCAGCAGGCTTGGTTCAGCCTTTGGAGGTCCCAAAGAAGAAGAAGGATCAAATATACATGAACTTCGTGGAACGTCATTAACATATATCCATGAGACGAAGACCACTCGAGTTCAGGGATGGTGACCATGTATTTTTGTGGGTCTCACCTCCATGAGATCTACAAAGATTCAGCTGAGATGCCATGTTATCTCCATGATTCATTGGACCTTACATTGTCCTCAGCAGGGAAGGCGAGGGGGTGGACCACTTGGCCCTTCCACCTCTGTTTCACCATGTGCATGTCGTCTTCCACGTATCTTAGTTGAGGAAATACGTGAACAACCTAACCTACATCATCGACCACAGGGAGTTGGATATCGATGACAGGGTGAATTTTAGCGAATTTCTAGTGGAGATTGAGGATCTACATGAGTCGGTCCTGTGTGGAAGTTTGATTCCTTTGGTGCACGTTTTCTAGTAGCAGGGGAACCTCTAGGAGAGCACACGGGACCGGGAGGCTCAGATGCATGCTCAGTACCCCTATTTGTTCCCTTAGTTCGAGTAATAACTTACATGGACGTAAAGCTCTGAAGTGGGGGTAAATTAAAGACCCAGAAGATTCCATGAAATATTTTTTTTCGTAAATTCTTGGTAATTTTACGAGTCCACATTTTATGACGGCACATGATTCCGAGGCCCGGAGTTCCTGGAATGATCCGTCAATGTTTTGTTAAGATTAAATAATCACGCTTGTGTAGTTTTCAAGGAAATGTGTAATAACTTTTAAACGGTTACTTGGATCAGAAATCGGAAGCCACTATTGCGCTCAGTATGGCGGGTTTACCCTAGGTGTGACTTATGTTTAGCCTATGCGGGCCTCTAGTTAGAAATCCCAAAATGGCATAAACGTAAATAAAATAATTAAATAAAGTTGTTTTAATTTTCAAATGCTTATAACTCAAAAAATATAACTCGGATTAAAAATATGAGACCATCGACGAACTCCTGAGGGTTTCCTTTCTTTATGAATATACTAACTGTGGTCGGTGTGGGCCACAAAAGAAAGTTAGTTTTTGGCCACAAATAAAATAATTAAGAGACAATTATTTAATTGTAAAATTCATAACTTTTAAACCGTAACTCGGATTGGAAATCCAATGGTAACGTTGGGTTTTCTGGGGCGTGTTTCACCTAGACAGAGCCTAACCTTGACCGCAATGGGTCGAGGGAGACTGTAAATAATTTTCCGAACTTTTTTTCAGGTACGTTCAGTAAACGTGCAAGAGGTGTTTCAAAACATTTGAACTATTGCTCGGAATTGAAATTCGAGAACACCGATGTACTATCAAGAACACTATTCACTAAAGGGGACCTTTACCGTAGTTGCGTTTGGTTGGGAGATGATGTAATTTTGTTTTTTGGGGGATTCTAAAAATTAAATAAAAAATTATGTGCGAAATAAATTTTTTTTTGGGTGGTGGTTATTTTTCTCCAAAGGGAAGTTGGCGGTGGGGCCCACCCCCACATAACCTAAAATGGAAGGATATTATGTGGTGTGGTCCACACAATCTGAAACTCATAAACTTTTGAAATCCTCTTAAACCCCCATGTAACTAACAAATAATTCTGGAGAGTCTCTTAATATTCTAACTCTCCCTATTTATTATTGATACTCTCCACCTCCCTTGTTTGAACACTGAATCCATCTCTCCACAGTTAATCAAGTGTGTTGTCACAATTAATGAATCACAACACTTGAGTAGTTCTAACATAAACAAAATTGAGGGATATCTCTATTATTTTGGCTAAACTTTTGTTGGGAGAAATAGTGGTGTTTTGGGAGAATGCTTGGAGGAATGATATCCTCTCCATGAATAATGAAGTTTCCACCGAAGAACGACGACGCGCCTCTTTCCTTCCAACCAGAGTAAGAAATGGATGATGACACCCATGAATATTGTCCCCAACAACAATGTCCTCCCCTCCAATGTTGACAGAATGTCGTCTGTCTTCCGCAATGACCAACATTCATGACTCGTCGACGTTCATCAACAAAATTGAGGTAAAGGGTTTTGTATAATTTAAAATGACTAATATTCTACCCTCATTCTTTGATGAATTATTTGGTTTGTAGCTATCCATTTGTATCACCTAATGTGGAGGGCGTGGGATGAACCAACACTGCCAGACATCCCTCCATTGGATCATGTTGTTTGACATTGGAGGCAGAGTCGAAATGGTGTGGTGTCATCACACCGCGATGGAGAAGAACCGCAGTGAGGAAAGAGGAACCGTGACCTAGAGGGTCGTGGAGGATGAAGAAGCATAGTGTCATCCCTCCGCACTGTATAGATGAAGGCCATAGTGATGCTGGATAGTTGTGGAGGTGAACCGGCACAGTCATGCTAGCCACGTGGAAGAAACTGCATCCCACATCCACGGGACACTCCGAAGAACCAAACCGGTAGGCCACCTTCCGTCCAGGCTGGAAGAACATGGCGACGCTTGGGTCGGCGTTGTGGAGAAGACCGCGACCCACAACCGCGGGCCGCTCAGTAGAAGAATGGGCCAACTGCTTGCTTGCCGGGCTGAAGAAACCGTGTTGCCTCCTGGCGTCGCGTTGGCAGAACCGTGACCCGATGTTCTAGCCACTCGCACAGGACAGAACCGGCCGGCTTCGACCTTCTGAGAAAGGAGAGGCGGCGCCACACAACACCACCAGGTGAACCACGGGCTGGGTCTGTTGGTGGTTTGTGCCCCATCGAGCAGGGCCTATCCCCCAGCCAGGTCGGACCCACCAAACCGTGTCGGGCCGACCCCCAGCTGGGTCGTACCCGCCGTGTCCGGTAGGGCCGACCCTCCATCCCAATGTGCTTCAATTGTCGGGCCCAACAACTCCTAAATTCAAATATCTCCTGGACCGCGCGTCTGATCTATGCACCTACTACGACACTGGGACCCTCGCAACGAGGTGGTCCTTTTTCGATACTCTATGTGAGTTTTGGACTGCTTTGGATAACGGCCGGATTTGGAACATGCTTAAATCCAGCCATTCCCCTGGAATGGTAATGCTAATTACTCTCTGACCTGGTGTTTGATTTATGTGTCATATATCACTTTGGGTTTCTTTTGATGAGACAAAACATCGAGGTACATCAACTCAGGACTTCGTGATAGTTGATGTATCGACCCCTTTTCTCGAGGAGTGGATCCTCCATGAATTGATCGTGCTGTGTGCAGGAACCTTAGGGCTATCTGCAACTGCGACAACTACTGGACTGGAATCCTCTATGGGATAAAAAATGATAACTATTGTACCAGAATCCTGTGTGGGTCTGATAAAATAGTTGGTCCTGTATCCTGCGTGGTTCCGGATGCATAGATGAATCAGTGACTACAACTAATCATATATATTGCTCTTGAGTAGTTAGTTATGTATTCTGTGTGGGTCCGACAGCTTAGCTTGTACTGTATATTGTGTGGGTCCTATAGTTTAGATGATCTAGTGGAAACATCTAATCATCTTTATTTCTCTATAATAGATGGTCCTGTATCGTGTTTGTGTCTAATAGCTTAGACGAGATAACTAGTCATATATCATGTGTGGGTCCGATAGCTTAGCTAATCCTATATATTGTGTGGGTCAGATATCTTAAATGATATAGTGGATAAATATGATCAACTATATATATCTAGTATTTTGGAATACTTGCGTGAGATGATTCATGTATTTCAAAAAATATCATCATGGTGATTGACCTTACTTCCTTTGTGGAATTTGTTTGTGCTTGGGCTCGAGAGTTGGAGCCGGACTGAATTTGATAACTTTGGTATATGTATGGTTGATTCTTAGATATTTTATCTTACTACTGTGTTTTATCCTTAGTGGATTATTGGAGAAATTTGGGGGTCTTGGGGTCCCTACTGAGTATCGTTATACTCACCCTTGCACAGGCTATGTCCGCACCTCATTGTGTTGGATGCAGACGACAGACAGTGAAAACCGAGGTGGAGAGTACGAGGACTGAACGGTTCCTAGAGGTGGACCTCAAGAAGAATCGGTATCTGGATGAGACAGACGAGCATGAAGCAATGAGGAGGTTATCTTTACCTACCCTTTAGGTCAGACACGTGGTGGACGATCCCAAAACTGCTAGACACCTTCCAGATGTTTGCCTTTTAGTTGTAACAATTTTTCTTTTCCTTGTACTTTAATGTTCGGCTAGTATTTAGGGACCCTATATTTATCAGATCTACTTTTCTATATAGTATATACCTAGTGTTTTTTCTTCCAGTTATGTACTTTGTTTTTTTCTGTTACTTTTATAAGGGAAATTCCTTCCAAACTTAGGGATTTACGCCTTTGGTGCTAGTCGCTAGCCCCTGGCCAATGGATGGTGGGCATGGGGTAGTCATGGAACGAGTCTTGAGGATGGGCTGTGACAAATTGGTTACAAAGGAGTCCATTATAACATCGAAATTTGGACTCTGATCTGTCTTAATGTGAAGAAATAGCGTTAATAGTATTGAGTGTGGATTCTAGTCCAAGCAGTCCAGTGTTGGTGCGGCGACCGATGTATCCATACAAAAGGACCCTGACTTCTGATTTCCAACTTAGTTCATGAAAACACTGATTGGTTGTGTGTTTCAAGAGTCCCCATTGTTGTCTATTTGAGTCAGCTCACTAGGTATAACATATTGATCGTGGCGTACATATTCTTTATCAGTATGTCACTGTGAAGACAGACAACTAGGGTTCCTGAGAGAGTACATGATGACGGACCACCGAGCGATGAGGATCAAATGCATGGCCCTATTATTATGTTGGAACCTTCTGTTGGTGTACCAGCATCACCACCACCCATTGGGCAGCATATTCCACCAGCCGCATTGAGGATGGTGCACACCGACTGAGCACATTGTATGAGTTCCAACAGCAGAGGTCTCCGAAGATTCGAGGCGAGATATATTCCATTGTAGAAAAGGACTGGATAGAGGCGATTACTAGAGATTTCCACCTGGTTGAGACACTAGTAGATAAGATTTTAATGTTAGATACTAATCTTATTCAGTTAATGACTATGAGGATAGTCTGTATAGTGATATGGTTTCGGTACATGGACCATTTTTCGATATGGTACATTCGGGTAGTGTGCCAACTATATCACTACCTATTGGTTAGCAGACACTACCAGTGGTACAAGTATGGTAAACATGTAGGCTTAATGCCTTAAACATGTCTTAGCATCAGATACCCCGTAGGTTCCGAGGCGAGCCCGACTCTTTGGAGTCTAAGGACTGGCTTGAGGCAGTGTCTGAGAGTTTACTAGATATTTTACATCTTCTCCAGGATGACGTGTCAGTAGCTGAGTATTCATCATGGAATACCGATCATTCCTGGTACTCAATGAATATGATACGATCAGTGATTTAGAGCTCGTAACTCTGAGCAAGTTGTGTTTAAGGATATCTGATCCAGCACTTTTTCCTCTTTGCATTCCTACTTATGTTAGTGGGATATATTGAACCTTTGTGGTTGAATGATCATTGGATGAGCGGATACATCCAGTGAATGTTAGCAGTTAGAAAGCATGAAACTAGTGCCAGTATTAGATACATGAGCATGTAGAATGTTTATAGAAGAGGAAGTGTCATGGACATATGAATCTACAGGACAAAAGACGTAGAAGCTGAGCTAGGAGAGCCGTATGAAGTGGTGAACAGTTCGACATGATACAACCACCAGCCTTTTTAGTCCCCTTAAGTATCAGAGAGCTAGAGGGAAGGGGAAGAGAATAGATTCATGCGGTCAAGGAGTGTGACCCAAAGGCTCTAGGAATTATTTGAGGTATAGTCTGTGTCTACTACTAGTTGTTTTATCAACAGAAGAAGATACAAATCATTCATTCCTTCCACGAATTTTTCCTAGACCTAGAGTTTCTGGATATGCCATTGACATGACCCTCACGTCTGGAGATACCATTGAGAGGAAAATCGATAATCACACCTAAGATGATGGTGTGATCTGACCCTTGAGGTGAGTGTTTTGGTTGGAACCTCTTGGTGGTAGCGTCGAGGCCTTATGATGTTAGTTTGGGTATGGACTGGGCAACCACAGTTTATACACAGATTGACTGATTTGGAAAAAAGTATTTGGTTTATCTATTAAATTGTGATGGGGTTTTTCATGGTTAGCGAAAATGAAAAAACCAGGAAGAACAAAATGGAATCATGCATATGAGGGTGAAATCGATCACTCATGAGTCGGCCAAACTTACATTTTGGCCAGACTTCTCTAGAGTTGCAGCACTGCTTTTAGCATTGATGAAGAATTGGCAACTCTTCGTGTGGTCAGAGAGATGCCAGCAGAGCTTTCAGGAGATGAGGCAGAGTTAGATCGGTGAACCCATCTTGAGGCTACTAGAGGAGGGTGTTGGGTATGTAGGTTACTTCGATGCATCAGGGACCTGACTTAGGTGTTTCCTGAGGCAAGAGTGAGCAATGATCACATATGGTTCTCGGTAGCTGAGACATCGAAGATGGATCGACTTTCTCCATAAATATGACTTCGAGATAGTATATACTCCTAGGAAGGGTAACATTGTAGTAGATTATCTCAGCAGAAGATCATCCATTGGACTACTAGGAGGGGCGACAGAGAAGTTGACCGCGTTGCATATATCATTTGTTTATAGAGATGGAGCAGCTATTATACACTCTCTCATAGTAAATCCTCCACATCATTAGAGATTCAGGGAGGCACAGCTTGAGTACGTTGACTTTGGGACACGACATGCTCAGATATCCTCAAGGTAGTCACCTGATGGGTTTTCTGAAGGTGGGGAACATGTCATCGTCATTAGAGGACATATCATGGTACCAGTTTCACATCATGAGGAAGTGCTGATGGATTTCCACACATCTCCTTTAGAGGAACATCTTGGAGTGAAAAATATGTATCAGGACCTCTGACAACAGCAGGGGGCCGGGAATAAAGAAAGCAGTGGCACAATTTCTCTCACAATGCCTCACTTGTCAGCAAATGAAGACAGAACAACAGGTAGCAGCAGGCTTGGTTCAGCCTTTGGAGGTTCCATAGTGGAAGTAGGATCATATATCCATGGACTTCGTGATGGGTCTTCCACATATAGACAAGATATAGAGACCATTGGAGTTCGAGGTTGGTGACCATGTCTTTCTACAGGTCTCAACTCGACTAGGTCTATGGAGATTTGGACAAGGCGACATGTTATCTCTACGATTCATCGGACCTTTCAATGTCCCCATTAGGGTAGGGAGGTGGCATACCGCTTGGCCCTTCTACCTCATTTTCATAGGGTTCACGACGTCTTCAACGTATCTCAGCTGAAGAGATATATGCATGAACCTTACCACATCATATCCCATGGGGATATGGATATCGATGATGGGGTGACATTTAGGGAGGTTCCAGTGGAGATTGAGGATTGATAGGAGTAGGTCCTACATGGATGGTCGATTCCTCTGGTGCACGTTTTTTGGCAGCACTAGAACCTCCATGAGAGCACATGGGAGTAGGAGGCTCAAATGCGTGCTCAGTACCCCCATTTGTTCCCTTAGTTCGAGTTGTAGCTTACGGGGATGTAATGTCCTGTGTTGTGGGTAATATAAAGACCCGGAAATTTCAATGAATTTTTTTTCTTAATTTTTTGGGAATTTTTCGAGTCCGTAGTTTCTGATGGCGCGGGATTCGGAGGCCCGGAGTTCCTGGAATGATTCACCACATCACCGGTATTCGCTGAAGGGGACCTTTATCACCATTTTTTTTGGTCGAGAGTGGTAGTTTTTTTGGGGGATTCTCAAAATTAAATAAAAATTTATGTGTGACATAATTTTTTATTTGGGTGGTGGTTATTTTTCAACAAAGGGATATTGGATGTGGGGACCACCCCCACATAACCTCACATGAATGGATATTATGTGGTGGGGCCCACATGAGCTCAATATCATAAACTCATCTTTATCACCCCTTAAAACCCCATATAACTCACATTTAATTATGGAGAGTCTATTAATATTTTATCTCTCCCAATTTAATGTTGAAACTCTCCACCTACCTTGTTTAAATTTTGAATCAATCTCTCTGCAATAAATCAAGTGTTTTGTCGTAATAATTGAAGGACAAATATTGAGTTTTTGTGCGATAAAAATAATAGTTCGCTATCTCTACTATTTTTCCTAAACATTTGTTGGGAGAAATAGTGTTGTTTTGGGAGAACGCTTGGAGGAACGATATCCTCTTGATGAAGAACGAATTTCCACCGAAGAACGAAAACGACTCTCTTTCCTTCCAATCGGTTGGAAGAATGGGAAGACGTCTCCCACAATGAATGTCACCAACTACAACATCATTCACTCTGACATTTACATAACAACGTCCATCTTCTTCAATTACCGACTTCCGCGACTTGTCGACATTCAGCAAAGAAATTGTGTTAGGGGTTTTCATATAATTTTAAATTAATAAAATTATACCCTCGTTTTTCGTTGAATTCATTGGTTTGTCTCTAACCATTTTTTATCGCTTAATGTGGAGGGCACAAGTTGAACCAACAATGCCCGATTCCCCTTCATTGGTTCTTATTGTTTGACATTATAGGCGGAGTCGAAAGGGTATGGTGTCATCGCACCGCGCCAGAGAAGAACCACGACGACGAAAGAGGAACCACGACTGGAAGGGAAGTGGTGGATGACGATGCGCGAAGCCTCCCCGATGAACTGTGGAGAATAAGGTCACATCAATGCCGGCCGGTAGAGGTGTTGAACCGACGTTGTCATGCTGGAAGCGTGGATGAAATTGCAGCACGCATCCGCAGGCCGCACGAAAGAACCGAACCGGCCAGCACCTTACCGGCTGGGATGGAGGACCATAGCACCGCTTGGCACCATGATGCGTAGAAGAATGTGGCCCGAAACAATGGGCCGCTAAGCGGCTGAACCGGCCGGCTGGGATGAAGAACAGCGGCCCGCTGTGTGGGCTGGACCAACCTCCAGCCGGGTCGGATCGACCCCCAACTGCATGGGAAGAACAGCGCCCCATCGGGCTTGGCCACCCCCCAGCAGGGTCAGACCTACCAAACCAAGCCGGACCGACCCCCAACCAAGTCAGACCCGCTGATTCGGGTCGGACCTTCCCGCTAGCTCACTGGGCTTGACGAGCTGGGCCCGACAACGCCTAAATTCGAATATCTCCTGGACCACGCGTATGATCGACTTGCTTTCTATACCGCTGGGACCATCGCGAATATGCAATCCTTTTTCGATATTCTAAGTGAGTTTTGGAAATATTTGGAATACGTCCGGGTTTAGAATGAGTATAAATCAAACCGGGCCCCTGGAACGCTAAAGATAATAACTCTCAGACCGGGTGTCCGATTAACACGCTATATGCCGCTTTGGGTTTCTTTTGATGATACAAAACTTCGTGATACATCATCTCTGGTATTCATGATAGTTTAGGTATCTACCCATTTGCTTGAGAAGCGGAGCCTCCTGGAATCGATCATGTTGTGTGCGGGAACCCTAGAGGTAGTTGTGACTATGATGACTGTTGTACAAGAATCCTTAGTGGGTTCGACGACGATGACTGTTGTACCGGAATCCTGTATGGGTCTGATAGAATAGCTGGTCATGTATCTTGTGTGGGTCCAACAGCTTAGATGAATCCGTAACTACAACTGATCATAACTATTACTCTAGATTTGCTGGTCCTAAATCTTGTGTGGGCCCGACAACTTAGCTAGTCCTATATAATGTGTGGGTCCGACAGCTTATATGATCCAGTGGCTACATCTGATCATCACTATTACTCTAGAATATTTGGTCTACTATCTTTTGTGGGTCCGACATCTAAGACGGGATAGCCGGTCCTGTATCCTGTGTGGGTCTGACAGCTTAGTTGGTTCTGTATCCTGTGTGGGTCCGACACCTTAGATGATCTAGGGGTTACATGTGATAATCTATATCTCTCTACTATTGTGGAATACTTGAGTGAGTTGAGTCATGTCTTTCAACTAATATCATCATGGTGATTGTCCTTACTTCCATTGTTGAACTGATTTGAGATTGGGCTCGAGATTTGGAGGTGGACTGAGATTGATAACTTAGGTATATGTGTTGGAATATACCTAAGTACGGTTGGTTGATACTTCATGATTGTATATTACTACTATGGTTTATCCTTAGTGTATTATAGGAGACCTTTTTGTGTCTCGATTTACCTAATGAATATCGTTATACTCACCTCTTCCTGGGCTATTCTCGTTCCTCATTGTGTTGGATGCAGATGACAAATAGTGCTGACAAAGGGAGAGAGTACGAGGACTATACGGTACCCAGAGGTGGACCTCATGATGAGTCGGTATCCGGAAGAGACAGATGGATTTGGAGCACTAAGGAGGCTATCTGTACCAACAATTTAGGTAGGTCCCGTGGTGAATAATCCAGGAGCTTCTAGAGACCTTCAAGCTATTTTCCTTTTAGTTGTACCTAATTATATATTCCTTGTACTTTACAGTTGGGCTTGTATGTTTGGACCCTCCACTTTTCATTACTACTTTTGTAGAGACCCGTATCTTGACGTACATAGACATTACATTACTTTTGCGGAACACTTAGTACATAACAAAAACACACACATCGTAATAGTTTAGTGTCTTTGGAAACTCGGAACGCAATCTTCTAATCGTGGTGAAAGATCTTCAATATCTCCCATAAAGATCTTCGTTTTTTTACCTAAAAACCTTTCTTTATATCCTGGGGAAAAGAAAACAGAAAAGGGTGAGCTCAAATGCTCAGTAAGGGTAAACAAAAGAAATATCAATCACATCATATACATAAGAACATAGCCTTTGGAAATCTTAACCTGCAAAAGAGCTCATAATATCATAACATGGGATAAATCATAGAAGTGAAAATGAGATCCCCATAAAACGTGAAACATTGTGGCATGCACACATAATCATAGAGAATCATTTCTTGTTAGTCAAGACTCATTGCCAAGACTATCTTAGTGGACAAAGTCCCTTTCTGAATCGAGTAACCCTCGTTTCAGTCCTGTTTCACTGAACCGGTATAACCTACCGTTCCAGTCCTGTCTATCTCATGAGAAATAAAATCTTTACCCAATGCATTGGAGGGAGATATAGGTCCCACCCATATTATAATGAATCCTTTCTTATGTGTGCCACATAATCATAAACCATACATCATAGCGTAACCCATGTAATAAAAATGGGATTCTTAAGCAACATGACATCATAAATCAATTCATATAAGATAAAGGAATTCATAAAAATATTTCCATCACAACATAATCAAATCCATGTAATAATAGGGATAAAAACAGAACCCTTTTAATTATCTGAGATGGAAAATAATTTTGATAAAACACTTGAACTCCATTCTTGAGGAAAATATCATTTATTCTTCAAAAACATTTTTCCTTTCATAACATGTCATACGACTTTAAAATAAAAGAAGTTGATTAAAAATAAACTTGAAAACTTGTAAAGGAAGCTTCTTGGAAATAATGTTTTAAAAATCCATTCATGTCGTATAAGTTAAAAAAAACATTCTTCGTACTTTTGTCGGAAAAGTCAAAAAGTACCTCGTATGAAAAACGACAAAAGATTCCTTTCATATCTTTTACTAAAAACTCACCGAAGGGTAAAAATGGATTTAAACAATTATAGGTGGATGGAAATAATATTAAATATTGAGTAAACATGGATGTGGATGATAAAATACACCCCAGTAAATACTTACGAATAAACAATCTCGGATAAAAATGAGATTGTGATATTTCCCTTACCTTAGGTCCGATTTGCATTAATTAATTTTATAATTAAATCCCGCTGTTAAAACAAATAGCGTGTTTTTAAGAAACAATATCTATCAAAAGATTGACACTTGTTTATGTCTAGTTTAAATGTGAAATTACATCCAATGACCAACATTGTATTAAATTGTAGAAATATATTCTAAATACACTTTAAAACCACTCAAATTAATGATTTATCACTATTAATTATTTCGATTAAAAAAGTTGTTTTTAATTATAATTTAGTAATTTTCACTATTCATCAGAATATGAAAGTTATCCGAAAAGTACCAAAATTTCACCTTAGGCTAAATTCGATACTCTGAATCCAAAAATGAAGTACATTTTAAAATTTCTAAAATTTAAAAAGTGGTTATTAATATTCATAATGGCTAGTTTTAATAATATTTTAATAGCATATCATTGTTTCGTGAAACTCAGTATTACGTACCACACATGCTATCGAGGAAGGTTGCGATTGCGTGTAATGCAAGGCAAGTCAAGGATGCGTGTTGTGCAAGATCCTTTTGGTGTAGCGTACAACACAAGACATTAGTGAAATAAAAAAGAATATTTTTCATAAAATCTCGGGCTGTTACATTTTACCCCCCTTAAAATGAATTTCGCCCTCGAAATTCGTCGGGGTTATAAATGGTTTAATATTCGAAAGTTTCTTTAATAGAAACCCACATCGTAAAAAGGAATACCAAAACTTGGCTTTAAAAACTAAATTATGAAATGTAACGATTACCCAAATAAACTAATCACTGGGTTTCCACATAGGTGAAAATCTGGATATGGAAGAGAAATCTAACCATCATGTTCTGATGGAGAGTGGTAGAGAACATGGCTATGGAAAAGCCAGTAATCACAAATCCATAAATTTGTGACGATCTAAGGTACCATCTGATTCATCAGGTATAAGAGAACTAGGACAACATTTTTGGTTTTCAAGATCATTTCCCTAAAGTTAAAGAATTTGAATTTGAATAAATACTTACTTTATTTTGGTACAATATCACTGTTGTTCGTGCCTTTTACAATTTCCACTTCATCTCTTAAATAAATGAAGTTTAATTTGTTATTCGTGAAGTGTTAGCAAATCATGTGATAGAATGACGGGTCATTCCATCTGTCTCAAAAGGTTAGCAAAATTTATATACATAAGTCGATCTATAGTGGGATTAATCATATATGGTTCCTAAAATGGGATTATACTTCATATATCATACTGCTTAATATAATAACACTAGTTTCTACTAAACAGGGACTTCTTGTAGGTCAGTGGTAGGCGATAAAGGCCAGCCGCACTTCGGTTGTGGGTTCGATTCCTACATCCTTGTCTGAAGAGATGGGTTGTCGCCCGTCCTGCAGGTTGTCCTTTTTCTAAAACTACGTTAATATAACATCCCATCAATAATATCGAAAATCTTCTATCCTTAAACAATACTAACTTATGTCCAACATAATCCAGTCTAATCTTTAGGCTTATACATAATACTGCAGTCCACTCTCATAATATAGTGACAACGATTACCAGAGATTTAATACTGTCGTTGATTCCCACATATCATAAGATATGTTTTGTTGGTCACATTCCAAACATTCAAAGTCCTTAATCGTGTATTCTCTTGAATACCTTAGTGAAAACATTAGTGCAGTTAAAAGTTAACACTTTCCACATACCAAAATCCTCAAAATTCTATATACTCAAACCATGATATCACTTAGTCCTTATATCAATCATGAGCTCATGAACACTATTAAACATTTCATTCTCTCGTCTTCATTATGCGCATATCATCTTATTTCCAAAAAATATCTCAATCACTTTGAATACAACATCAATAAATATTGCAATACTCAATGATACAACATTATTTTGGAATCCCATTACATAAACACTTAATCATTCCACCACATCGTTGTCATATTCAACATTGCCAATAGTGATCGCATGTGATTTCCCTTTGTCCTTTGCCTTCAGTGGTTGCTCATGTTGATCATCACTAACCCTTGGATTAGGGAAATTATTAGCATAATGCCACATTTCCTTGCACTTGAAGCATTGAAGTGTTGGCGGTGCGTTCTCTGCAGTGTTTGCTTTATTCACATCATTAGAAACCCTTTTTCCATTTCTTCGACACTCAGCTGCTCGATGACCTTCTTTTCCACACTTAAAACATTCTCTAGTCCCTTTAAGACAATCTCCACCATGCTTCTTTCCACACTTTGTGCATAAGGAAACATTCATCTTCTTTTCACCATTATTCTGAGATTTCTCCTTGAACTCCATCTTTCGTTTCTTGTCAAAACCATGAGATGGATATATAACACCAACTTCCATTTCTACCTTGATAGCACAACGCACAATTTCTTCATAGCTACTGAAGTCTCTTATAGCTAATGCCCTTCGAAGACTTGGTTTTAAGCCACTGAAAAATCGATCAACTTTACTTTCAGGTTGGATGATAATTCCAGAAGCATACCTTGCAAGTCTTGTAAAATTTGCTTCATAGGTACCAACAGATTCATCGTCCCTTTGCTTCAGTTCAAGAAACTCTTTCTCCATCTTTGTTCGAAGAATACGAGGGAAGTACTTACTGAAAAATAAGTTCTTGAACTCGTCCCATTCCATGGACTCAATTTCATCTCTTGGCCTCGTATTCTTGATAAGATTCCACCATTGATCAGCTTCACCTTCCAAACGATATACTGCTAAGATGACTTTATCATGTTCATAACATTGAAGAACTGAAAATATCTTTTCAGTAGTACTGATCCATTGTTCAGCCACAAGTGGATCAGAAGACCCACTGAAAGAAGGTGGACGTTGCCTCATGAAGGACTCAATAGAATATTGTTCCCTTCTCTGCTCATTTGGAAGTCCAGAATGATTCATAGCTTGTGTAAGTATAGCAATAAGATTTTGCACTCCATCTCCCATAACATTTGTTTGTTCAGGAGGGCAATCATTGCATTGTCCATTGCATTGATCAACACGGTTCCTTCGGGTTCTAGCCATTGTCTAAAACCCAAAAAGAATAGTGTGAGAGGCAAAAATCATGCTAGGGAAAACAACATAATAAAGGGGGAGTACCTTCAATATCCAACATCTTAGGTTTAATTCTATGATCGTTAGCGTAATTCTATTACTATAACCTATACGTATACTTATCCCTAGGGACATCCCTAGACATACCTTAGATATATCTCTAGGGATCTTACTAACGTTTTCACATCCTAGTTTCCAAAGGTTGACTAAACCTTTCCTCTGATACCAACTGTAGAGACCCGTATCTTGACGTACATAGACATTACATTACTTTTGCGGAACACTTAGTACATAACAAAAACACACACACAAGGATCGTAATAGTTTAGTGTCTTTGGAAACTCGGAACGTAATCTTCTAATCGTGGTGAAAGATCTTCAATATCTCCCTTAAAGATCTTCCTTTTTTTACCTAAAAACCTTTCTTTATATCCTGGGGAAAAGAAAACATAAAAGGGTGAGCTCAAATGCTCAGTAAGGGTAAACAAAAGAAATATCAATCACATCATATACATAAGAACATAGCCTTTGGAAATCTTAACCTACAAAAGAGCTCATAATATCATAACATGGGATAAATCATAGAAGTGAAAATGAGATCCCCATAAAACTTGAAACTTTTTGGAATGCACACATAATCATAGAGAATCATTTCTTGTTAGTCAAGACTCATTGCCAATACTATCTTAGTGGACAAAGTCCCTTTCTGAATCGAGTAACCCTCGTTTCAGTCCTGTTTCACTGAACCGGTATAACCAACCGTTCCAGCCCTGTCTATCTCATGAGATATAAAATCTTTACCCAATGCATTGGAGGGAGATATAGGTCCCACCCATCTTATAATGAATCCTTTCTTATGTGTTCCACATAATCATAAACCATACATCATAGCGTAACCCATGTAATAAAAATGGGATTCTTAAGCAACATGACATCATAAAACAATTCATATAAGATAAAGGAATTCATAAAAATATTTCCATCACAACATAATAAAATCCATGTAATAATAGGGATAAAAACAGAACCCTTTTAATTATCTTAGATGGAAAATAATTTTGATAAAACACTTGAACTCCATTCTTGAGGAAAATATCCTTTCTTCTTCAAAAACATTTTTCTTTCATAACATGTCATACAAATTTAAAATAAAAGAAGTTGATTAAAAATAAACTTGAAAACATGTAAAGGAAGCTTCTTGGAAATAATGTTTTAAAAATCCATTCATGTCGTATAAGTTAAAAAAAACATTCTTCGTACTTTTGTCGGAAAAGTCAAAAAGTACCTCGTATGAAAAACGACAAAATATTCCTTTCATATCTTTTACTAAAAACTCACCGAAGGGTAAAAATGGATTTAAACAATTGTAGGTGGATGGAAATAATATTACATATTGAGTAAACATGGATGTGGATGATAAAATACACCCCAGTAAATACTTACGAATAAACAATCTCAGATAAAAATGAGATTGTGATATTTCCCTTACCTTAGGTCTGATTTGCTTTGTTCGTGCCCGAAGCTCCTGTATAATGGTTTAAATAATGTTATTGACTTATTCCAGAATCATACATATTGATATGAGATCATATATGGTCATATTATTAGCTTCTTTTTAGTAATATTTCATTGTTACTTGTTACTCGGGTCTTTATAACTTTTTGTTCTTATGCGTGTTTTGTCGAATAAATCCTTATTCTTATCTTTAGGTTATAGATAATTAATTTCCAGAATGGTATTAGTGTAGTATATACCATATTCATTCATTCAATTCATTTATATAATCATTATGAAATGAAGATCATGTAGAATCGAGTCGCATCACATCGTGGAGACGGTATTCCGTACGTACGCACGAGTGATGATATCGTTCCTATGATCGTGGAATTGTATTGGAGTATATATATATTATTTCAGTATCAATATTACTTCATAATAATCATATATAGTTACTCATTAAACCATTATACCCATCCTTGTAAGGTGATGGTGGAAAATAGATTACACCACGGCGTGGAGACGGTATTCCGTACGTACACACGCGCGGTGATTTTATTTTTCCGTAGGATGGATAGAAGGTGAATTAGGGTTGTTTCATATTTATAATAAAATATAAGTATGTAAGTAATACTGATGTTATTACTTTATCCTGAAACAACTAATGAATAATAAGTTGAAGAAGAAATAAATTGAAAAGATCGGTAATGGATATTACCTCTTCTTTTGGAACGCCTCTTTGAATCCTCCACTTAAGGAACTAAGATTGGTCTTTGGAGAAGACCAGGACCTCTAGGATTATTCTAGGGAAGTGGATAGGATAAAATGGCAGGGGTTGGCCGAGCTTGAGTGCTCAATTTGGTGTGAGGAGGAGGGGGAGGAGGTGCCCTTTTATAAGGGAGGAGAGGGGCACCTTAGGAATATCTCAAAATATTATTTTATATTAAAGTCAAAATCGGTTTATAATGGTTACAAAGGGTCTTATTTCGAAGATAATGTGGGGATGGGTCTAAATCCTATCAACCAATAGGATTGAGACCTGTTTAGGGTATTATTTTAACCTTATCAATTAGATTTAACTCTAAGTTAATTAATTTAACTTTTACCGTGTCTTTTTGTTTTCTTTCACTATATGGTTAATACACTTACTATAACATGCCAAAAGAACCCCAAATTGTTTATTATTAATATATATATCCTTATCTAAGTCATTTGGCCGAACCTTAGATTTTTAGGAATAAAATAACAATTAATAATATAATATTTGATTTAAAAACTATTTTGTGTCAATTTTGACACTATTTGATATATGATTTTTGTGAAAGTCATAACAGAATTATATGTTCGAACCAAGTTGATTAAATCAACAATAATATATCATAGTAACCTAGAAAATTAGTGTAATTCATAAAAAGTCTCAAATTTAATTTATTTTGGTGTTTATAACATCAATTATGTCAATATTTCATTAATAAGATAATTACTCCATCATCATTGTGTCATAAATAAATTACATTATTTGATGTCTAAAAATTACAACTAAAATACCATCATGTAGTAAATCTTTTTAGCGTTCTAATGAATATTTAAAATCGAATTTATCTTATGTATAACCCCATATTAAAAATTATTTACTTATTAAACTTTGATTTTAACTATTTTAACCCTTCTTTAAATAAATTAATAATAAATGTCCTAATCTAATCCAAGTGGGCCTAAATGGTCATATTTTATTCCTAAGCTTGTTTTTGGTCGAATTACATTTGTCCAATAGAATTAGGACATGTTTTAGGGTAATATTAATATCATATTTACCCTTAGTTACCCTATTTACTAGTAACCGCGGTAAAAAAAAGTAAAAAGTTACTATTCACCAAAAATTATTTTCATCTCATTGAACCAAATTTTACTTACTGACATCAACCGTGTCTCTCGGATTTTTGAAATTCCATTCACAGAAGTGGTAAAATTAAGTTTTATGAAAAATTCAGTTTTTAACTACCACTTAGTAGTTTCACTATTCATCAAAAATTGATGTTTTTCAGAACAGTGCCAAAATTTCATCCCAAGCTATATTTCATATTCCGAATTCAAAAATGAAGTCTATTTTACCAAATTCATTACATAGAAGTTGCATTAAATAATTTTATAATTAAATCCCGTTGTTAAAACAAATAGCGTGTTTTTAAGAAACAATATCTATCAAAAGATTGACACTTGTTTATGTCTAGTTTAAATGTGAAATTACATCCAATGACCAACATTGTATTAAATTGTAGAAATATATTCTAAATATACTTTAAAACCACTCAAATTAATGATTTATCACTATTAATTATTTCGATTAAAAAAGTTTTTTTTAATTATAATTTAGTAATTTTCATTATTCATCAGAATATGAAAGTTATCCGAAAAGTACCGAAATTTCACCTTAGGCTAAATTCGATACTCTGAATCCAAAAATGAAGTCCATTTTAAAATTTCTAAAATTTAAAAAGTGGTTATTACTATTCATAATGGCTAGTTTTAATAATATTTTAATAGCATATCATTGTTTCGTGAAACTCAGTATTACGTACCACACACGCTATCGAGGAAGGTTGCGATTGCGTGTAATGCAAGGCAAGTCAAGGATGCGTGTTGTGCAAGCTCCTTTTGGTGTAGCGTACAACATAAGACATTAGTGAAATAAAAAAGAATATTTTTCATAAAATCTCGGGCTGTTACAACTTTTGTATTCAGTTTCTACATAGTGTTTTTGCTTCTAGTTGTGTACTATGTTTGTGTGTGTTACATTTATAAATGCAATGACTTCCAAACTTAGGGATTTATGCCTTTAGTTCTATTTGCTAGCCCCTGGCCTATTGAAGGCTGGCATGGGGTAGTCACGACATGGATCATGAGGATGGGTTGTGACATCTGGCTAAAGAATAATGGGGATGCATTTTTATCTTATACAAAATGAGATTAATTTCATGAAATAATGGATAATCAATGTTTTGAAGAATAATTTTCATGTCCATAAATTAATTTTAATGATAAGTAATGAATAATATATTTTTTATTTTTAGATTTAAAAAATTTGATTTCAAAATTTTGAGGTTATTTTCTTGAAGAATGTTTTAATGGTTATTTTATTAATAAATTAAAAAAACAATGGTTCTTATTAATTTTCAGAAATATGATCCAAGGATAATAATATTATTATTTTTTAGAAGGATTGTGTTTATGATGGAATGATTTGTATAAAAAACATTCTGTTTCCACACATTATTCTTGGATGATAAGTTTATGTAACCTATTTTTATTTATGGGATCCCATAAAATGATTTTTAATAATATTTTTGAACCCGTATATATTATCTTTATTATTATATGGGTGGGACCTATATCTCCTTCCTATTCGTTTGGAATATACTGATATGTCATTCAAATTACTGGACTAAAATGGGGTGGGGTAAACCTAGTTCAGTAAGAGGCTAGGCCAACTATGATAGTATTGGTAGTGAAACATTATTACAATGATTATTTTGGTAGTCAACACATTCCACTATGAAATTAAGGGAATTCCTAATTGAGTATCACCAAAACAAATTCCATTCTTATATAAATTTATAAAAATTTACTAATTCAAAATCTAGGCATTCATTATTCATGCTAATTGATTCAATTTTGGTTCATGTGTTATGACACTACAATATTATTTCCACGAAATAAGATTATAAAAATATATATAGATGTTTTGTTTTTCTATAGTTATGATAATTTTCTTGTAC
Source organism: Viscum album (assembly GCA_963277665.1). Classification (NCBI taxonomy): domain Eukaryota; kingdom Viridiplantae; phylum Streptophyta; class Magnoliopsida; order Santalales; family Viscaceae; genus Viscum; species Viscum album. Next base: position 1,655,301,684 of record OY728126.1, on the reverse strand, counting down.
TATTATTATCCTTTTATTCTTATGGGAACATTGATATCTACAATGTTTAATCTTACAGAGTGTTTGAGGTCACCAATTTTCTATTTTGGCATTCCATATGTAATGAAAAACTGTGATAAGTATGATATGTATATAATGTGTTCAATTTATAATTAAATAATTGGGAGATGATGTTCATATTATATGAACCAATTGTTTATGATTCCTTGTTTCAGAAAATACAACAATAAAATGAATCTAGAAGGGAATTGAATGTTATATAATGAATATTCAGCAATTAAAATGAAATACCCATGTATGAAAAGTATTTGTCTCTATAGTAGTTATCACATCAATGTTTTGATTCCCTTTGGTAAATTAAATGATAAAATTTCAATAACAATCTAATGGATAAGACTGTTTATTGGATAAAATCAAAATGTTTTTGACATGTTCAAAAATGATGTAGCTTTAAGATAATGTGTAGTTTAATATGTTATAATAGTGTATACGTCCTATGAATGTGTATTCATGATTATATGGTTTATCACCATGAATATTGTTTCTCTCACTATGTTTTTTGGTTTTATTCACTAGTTATAACCTTCTATAATTGTGTTCATTTTAGCGTGATATAAAATGCAATAATTGTATTCAGGAACAACCAAAATTTATCATAAATGGAAAGAAAAATCTATTTTATGTTGTCACAAAACATTCACTCATGTAGTGAATCATAATGAGAATCCAAATGAGTAATGGTGGGAACAAAATTTTATGGAATCATTCATGATAAATTTACACCTACTCATATGAGGATTACTGATCCATTAGTCACAGAAAAATGGATTAGTAGCACTAAAAATATATTATATTCTCTCTATTAAGTGGTACAAGAGAATTAAATTATACATGATTTTCATATAGAAGGATTATAATATCAATGGTTTAATCTAATGAATAAAATAATTAAAAAACTAAAAAATTGATTCTATAAAGTGTGATGAGTATCGAAGACTATTTTAAAACTATAAAGTACTCGTATTCTTCATAATGAAATGGAGAAATAATTCCTTGAGATCATAAAAAATTATATTGAATATTTTTGTACCTATGTTGAATATTTTAATATATTAGTTGAGGTATGCCTTCTGTATTATCATCCTACAGTCATGTATATAAGATCAATTATTTAGTTGATTAAACACATTTATCTAAATAGTTTTACCCATTATACACATCTGTAAGTATAATGTAACTGTATTATGTTCTATCAAGGAGAAAAAATGAGATTGTATTTATCCATCGATCTAGATATTTTGAATAGAAAACAAAAATGGAATTTAAAAAAATAGAAACGTTTTAGAGAATTATATTAAAATTTATTTTATTTTCAAATTGAGTATTTTAATAAGGATCATGTTTTATAAAGTTAACTTTACATGTATTATGTGGGAAAATAAATATATTAGAAAATTGAAAACTAAAATGATTAAAATAAATTTTCAACTAAGGATATTCTATATAACACACTATATAATTCTCTACCAATTCAATTGTTATTTGAATTAATTAGTATGATTCATATATTAAGCACTTAAAAAATACATAAGGCAATGACAAGGATCAACATAAAAAAATTCATAATCCATGAGGAAGAGAAAAATATAAATCAATAAATAATAATAATTAATGGTATGATAATGATGTTGTTAAAGGTACACATACAATTAACGTTATATTTTCGATTGTTTTATTTAATATAAGATAAGGATACTATTTTATATATAAATAAATTTATATAGGAATCAATGAAATACATCCTAAAATAGATGTTTAGTTTGTTGTAAAAAACATAATGTTATGATGCTAGAATCCAATGTCTATGATTCATATGTGGTTTATGTTTTTGGGAATTTGATTACTAGATATATATTTATTATTACTCTAATAGAATTCAATATTATTTTATCCATGTAATTCTTAAATTTATATAATGCTGATACAATTTATTAATGGAAAAAAATTAGCATATTATAGTCTAATAAAATATTGAACACCAATTTGTGTGAATACAAAAATATACATTGTATGGACATTATATACGTCGTATGTGTCATTATTTCTATTCAAAATTAGTTTTTATCATTGATGGTTTGGGAGAAACAAAACATAAAATATATTTTTACTATGTAGGAGTTTATTAATTTATTTCTAGTAGAGTTTCTAGGTATCCCAACAAATTGTGAAGATTGGTTTGCAATATAATTTACACCTTCGAAAACAACTATTTTCATGATTCTAATTATAATAGAACAAATTTGATTCACATTCATTGATGAAGAAAATTTAGGATAATCATAATAAATGATTCATTTGTCGATTTGAATCCCCATGGATTGAACGTGATATTTTATGAAGAAACGTAGATCATTGAGACTCTATATTGATTATAATGAACATAATAAGATCCCTATCATTAACTTGTTTTGGTTATTCCTTGTTGATTATTTTTTCATCAACAACATGGATCTCCATACATTTATAGTATTGATCTTAATTATATATATAATAAATTGTGGTTCATGTAGGACATACCCTAGTCAAAATTACAAACAATGTATATAGACAATGAATTTATAGTGATACCTTTTTCTCATAATAATTACCCACCAAAATAATGAATTCAATGAATTGAATTTAGATATTACATTGATTTGATTTTTGGATTCAATATATGATATATTATTATTTATTCCATGTTAATCGAAGGTGATGAATATCATTTGAGATTGGTGTTAGTGAGCATATCAATGGAGAAAATTTTAGGAAAATTAACCTCGTGTAAATTCTGGATTTGGAAGGTTCAATCATTTGGATATATATTCAAATTTGATGCTTTATATATTGATTCTTAAATGATAGATATTATTTAAAATTTTCAAAAAAATCCATTTTGATTACGATGCGTAGTTTTATTGGTTTGACTTTATTATATTAGAACCATGTTAAGAATTTTCCATTTCCATCAAATACAATCACTAAGAATACCCACAATGTATACATTTTCATTAATTATGATGTATTTTAGAAATTATTTAGGGACCTAAATAGAATTATATTCAATTAGTTTTTATAGAGAAATACATAAGAAAAAGGTTAATAATAACTATATATACATAATGAAATGGACTGGGATGTATAAGCATGCATAAAAACATGGTAATATCTTATTTTTAATGAAAATCATTGTTCATTATGAAAAATTAACCAACACATTATATGGACTTCATTATGAAAAATTTTCCATTATTGATATGGAAGAATTATATTAGTAGTGTAATTTATGACCAAAAAATGATGATCACAATATTTTGAGGTATATTCTCAGAAAAATAAAGTGATAAAAGTGCACCAATGAATGATGTTGTAGATTATTATTGATTTTAAACATGAAATACAATATTAATTTGTGAAACATAAAAATGTGGAAGATGATTTATGTCCAATGGAGGATGTTATATTATATATGATGAGGACCACAACAAACACTACATTTATCAACACCAAATGTATATAAATTAAAATCCAGATGGATGTGGAGGTATCTTATAATTCTAAAAGTACTGTTCATCCATTTAACTATATTATTAGTAACGAGTAACCCTTGGATGATGTACATTTCAAAAAGAATGTGATGAATGTTTTGAATTTCAACCATGATATTGATATAATAATAAGGGTTTATAACCTTGTTTGTGTCCATTTGAAATAACATTTGAATAAGGATCTAAGGGATCATTATCAAGGATATTTATTATTTAATATTATTGAAAGAGTAAAATATATATAGTGAATTGAGAGAGTATTTTTAGTGGGGAGGAATGAATTTTAATATTGCACATTTCATTTCACGGTGATTTGTAAGATATAATGTTATTTTTGAGATATTAAATTATTTGATATATGTTAATCCATTATCCCATACCATAATTGAAATGAAAAAACATTGCTATGGATTTTGTTGTCAGTATCACCAAAACATCGCAAGGGATTATATCTATTAGTGTGGTAGTTGATCACAATGAATTGACACCAGACATCATTTCCATTATATAATATGTATATCTTGATCAAACTACTCTATTATACATTATTGATATGGTAATATTTCACGGTGCTCAAAAATCAATAATTTGGGATTGAGATATGATGTTTACATTGATGTTTTATACGTTTTTGTAAAGACTATATATATGGAAATGTTTTGGAAGATATTATCATATTTATAAAGATGTTAATTGAACTAGGACTATTAAAAAAATGTAGTAATTATGATATATTTCATTATATATTTCAATGGTGTCTGGGTTCAACACCTTCCTTTGGTGAAATATTTATAAAAAAATTATTTCCATCCATCATTCTGATGGGCCTTTATAAATCCCTTAGTTATAATAAGTCCAAAACATCAACATAATAGAAAAAATATTGACAAATGTTGCTCTTAGTTCATTATTTAGTTCTTTTAATGTAATATATGATATGATTCATTCAACAACACATTGGGTCATTAGAGCGTAAAAAAATAAATGCTAACAATTTTCGAAAATATCTAGAGTATTAATTTTTAGACAATGTATTTTTATATATATCTCCCAATAAGATATTGATGTGTTTCAGAATAAATGGAACTATAATCACCAAATTTATTAGTACATATGAAATTATTTATCACATCGGCATGGTATAAAATTTATTTTCCCCCATACTAAATATATATCACATGAATTATGTGTTCCATATACCTCTCGTGAGGAAGTACATACAAGATTCACCCCCATGTACTTTGCTCATAGGTAATACTAATAGATCCTGATCTATCGTATGGATAATAACAATTAGATGTTCTAGATTTTTTAGAGGATGTTCTTTGAAATAAGACTACTCACCTAGCAGAAATTTTGTGGTGAAACCACCATGTTGTGGAAGCTACGTAGAAACTTAAGGATGTGATAAGGTCGAAGTGTTATAATCTATTTGTATAATAGTGATGAATTTTAAAACAAAAATTAATTTTAATAGGGTGTTTAATTAACCTCACTAGAATATTTTTTAATAAAATTATATTTAAATAAAATATTTTGTTATTTTCTTGTCTTATAGAAAACAACATGTATATATAAACAATGATATATTATATAAATATTATTTTTTAAACAGAAATTTATTTCTATGATATTTAAATTAAAATATTTGAAATGAAAATCTAATTTATGATAAATTTATTGTTACATTTTTAAAATATTAATTCATTTGTTTTCAATTGATTATAAATGATTAAAAATTATATAAAAGAAGAAGAATTAATTTTTTTTCTAAATAATAGTTTTATTCCTAATATTTATTATTAATATTATGGAATAAGTTTATCCCTATTATTTTATGAATTTAATGAAATTAATATATTATTTAATTTATCAAATTTTTTAAAAATTAATTACATATTTTATGTGTGTGACATAAGAATAAATATAGTATATGATTGAATATATATAATTTTATTTTGAAAAGACATCTTTATTCCATTTTCTGCAGATACGTTAAATTTAATTTATACTATTATAGATATTGACATAGACTAAACTAGTTACACAATAATAATCATAAGTTTTATATTTTCTAAATATTCCACATTTATTTTTGGACAATATGAATAGTAAATTTATTAATCTTTATAACCTCAAAAAGGGTAAAACATGATAATATATATTAATAATAAGTGACAAAACCATAAATTTTCTTTCAAATACTAAATGGATGAAGAAAATCATAGGATTAACACTTTATGTTCGAAATATATTTGTTCAATGGTCACATTATGATAATAATTATTTATAAATTATTAATGTCAATAAAAATTTAAAAATGACACACTCTTAGTTTTAAATATCATTTATGTGTTCATGTTGGGAAAAATATTGCTATGAAAGAAAAATAATATATATTATATGAAAAAATATATATTCCTAAAGATAATTTATTTTATAATATTTGGGGTCAAATAATGAGTTTAAATTCTTACCAAATGCCAACACATTAATTTTCAATTACTAAAAATATCAATGAAATGATATTGAAAAAAATAATAGTGATATAATATCTGTTTTTATATTGATAAATGAATTTTAATGGATTATAAGAAAATATGTGTTTAGGAATTAAATATTATATTCTAATTCTCTAATTTTTTACAGTTTTTAGGTGAAACTAATTGAGTAGTTTTGAAATTGTCAATAATGATATTTTCTCATTAGAATATTTTATTATATAATATTAAAATTATAAAAAAACATGAAATAATATGAGATGGATATTATATGATATAAAGTATTATAACATGGGAAATTATCAGAGATTTTTTTCTCAAAGAGTAATAATCAATAGACTTTAATATTTAATAATTATTCCAATGATGAAATATAAATAGAATAATAATTGGTTAATCAATTTTATATTATCTGAAATTTCAATGAAAATTGTCTTAAATTAATTTGATGATAGGGTTACAACACTATACGATCTTATATATTAGTATCAATACAATGTAATAATTTATTTGAGGATTAAATATATATAATTTAAAAATTTCTACGAAACAGAATATGTCATCACCAAAAATAAAAATTGAAACATCCTCCCTCACATCATTACATTGCATTAATATTTTATCTAAATAAATATTTCTCAATTTCTATTCTGAAAATTCGTATCTTTATATTTGTCGGTGTTCGTCATCACCCATAGTTGTCCGATTTGAATATTCAATGGAGTTGTCGAGTTTCTGTTCAGCATTGGGGTAAGACGTCAGTGGCATTTCCACAAAGCATCCTCTCATAGCTCTCCAAAAGCCAATGCCAAATGATTGATTAAATAAGAGTAAAACAATCCCCAATGTTGTATTTATTAATTTGGTATATTAATGAACTATAATTAATGATCCATTAATCATACGTTAGGTGCAGTTACGCCACCTATGGAATGTGTTAATTAATGGATCTCAATAAATGCTTGATGTTATACTGTGGTCCCATGACTGTCGATCAATGGTTTTAAAAAGAATAAAATAAATTCATTAGTTATTTTAATATTTTTTTTTCGAAAATTGAAAAAATAACATTTCAATATTACTTTATCCAACCAAAGTTAAGCTTCGCCTATGTTAATACTAGTGTAGTGAATTCAACGACACCCTCATATTTTCAATCTGGGCGCTGGTACAAAAGATATAAATATGTGCCTTCACGTTTACTGAATGCACCTTAAAAAAGTTCCAAATTATGTTCTGGGGTCTTTAGCCCTCGAAATTACATGCTGTCAACTTTTACAGTATTGTAATAATTTATATTAATTAAAAATATTTTATGTTTAATTATTATGTCATTAAAATAAAAAGAAGTGTTATGATTTCATTATATAGATATGATTCATTACAACTCCAAAATATATTTTATATTGTATTAAACTCATCTCGAATCAAATAAAATGTCAAAAGGGAGAAATTAGAATGTTTTAAGAATTATGATATTTTTATCAACTATTGAAAATTACTCACCATTATGTGAGTCAATGGTGGGAGTCACTGATACGAGTCAACAGTGCGACTCAAAGTTTGAAAAGCTACTAGTAGATGATTAATAATTGGACGAGACAATCGTGGGCGAGTAACCATCTAAAGACTCACCATTGGGTGAGTTACCATCAGAAAAACTACTAGTGGATTAGTCATTATCAGATGAATCTCCTTTGGCAGAGTTTCCATTAGACAACTCACAGCTGAAGTCCTATAATTATGACTTACCATCATTAAATATAGTAAGTAACTCACCATTGTGAGTCATCGGTGTGACTCACCATTCAAAAACACAAATTTAGGACACACCTTAACTACTAACCATTGCAACTCATCAACATTAGCTACTGGTGGACGACTCGCCATTAGATGAGCTGGTTGTGGGAAATTTTATTTTATGAAAACTCACGAATTGAGTCATTGTGAAATCTGAGAATAATTCTATCACTGTATTTTCAATAATTAAATTACTAGAGAGGTTTGAAACATTAAATTAGTATTTTATAATTTTTTTATATTCATATTTACCACTGTTTGACTTTTTTTAAATTGGATGAATGAAACATTATTTTCATTTTGAAAATGATTCACTTTGTGAATTTTCAAATAAATGTATTGAAAGAATGTTTTTTAACATATAAATACTAAACAAAATTTCTCACCATCATGAACACTCAATCATTTGAATATTATTTGGTAATTTAAAAATTTTAATTTCAATTTTATATTTTTCTAAATTATTTTTAATTAATTTATATTACGATTTATTGATTTCAAAAATAAAATAATATTTTCCTTAATAATGAAAATTTTATATTATGATAATCAAAGATTATTGTGGTGTAAAATAATTATTTTCCACATTTCCATTCATTTTTTTGGAAGTAAAAAATTATTCATAAATATTAAATTACTAACTATTTTTGTCTAATGTATATTGAGAATGTTTATTATTGAAAACATATATATTTTACTATAACACAATTTATTTGTAATGTATTAATGAATATAAAATATATTTATTACAACTATCGTAATGGAAATAGATCTGATAATAATTTGATCATCCATATTAAATAGTATTTAGAAATATTTTTTTCATATATTCATACAGATAAATTTTTCAATCTAATTTTAAATATGGAGAAAAAACATCATATTCATACTTATTTAAATAAATATAATTACATATTTTATGTAAGTACAATGGCTTCAAAAAAAATCTGTATATGGAAAACAATACTCTATCATAATGGAATAAATTTTAATGTGAAAACGTATAAAAAACAATGACATGAAATCTATTATAGTATTGGAAAAACTGATTTTTCACATCAAGGTATCACATGACTGTTGAGGATCCTGTTGTATAAGATGTTGCAAAAATCACAGAAAAAATAATTATTGGAGGATGCAGATTATTTTTGGATTATTTCATTTAAATATTAGGTCATTTGAATTTCTCAGTACACAACTGATCATTTTTTCATGTGCATCGGTGATCCTACAAATTTTCACTCTATTTTTAAAGTGTTAAAAGCGAGAAAAACTTATTCTTAATCCTTTTTATAGTCCTAGATAGTGTATTCATTAATAAATTCTTAAGGAAATCTCATTAAGAATTTTATTTATTTTCGTTGTGTTTTCTAATTGGTGTGATTATAATCAATAAAATTTGGGATAGGTAGCGAGAATATTTGGTCATGATATTTATCAAGGGATTTCCATGAAAACAACACTGATCTGATCATCATATCATGCGGTTATAGTAATAGGTAGTCTGTGATGTCAATTATCATATAATGGGATTTCTCTAGTAAAATAAATAAAAATATTATTGAAAATATAATACATGGTACCCTTATAATTGTTTATTTGATTCACTTCTATTCATATTTGAAAACTTATTTTCAATTTTATTACTAGTTTTGTGAAAATTTAGTCATTTTTACTATATTTAATTAAAAGAATTTTTTTATTTCATATGTCTATATGTATTTAAATTATCATAATTGGATGATTATAATAAAACTTTTTAATATAAATATGGTTCTATAAAATTTAAGATTAAATAATTACATTTTTATATTACCCTGATAATTCATAACTATTATGATTATGATTATCATTTTCTATTGTGCTAATGATTAATCAATGTTAAAATCAGATACTAAATATGATTCTATTAATTGTTATGATATAATAAATTTTTCATTATGATGTATATTTTACATAATGTAACCGAAATTACAATTATATTCTTTACATCAGGCCAAAATTCCATGTCAAATCTATTCTTAATTAAATAATACATTTTATGAATATTTTTTGTTTAATCTCAATAAAAACGTTTCCTGTAAGATTAAAAATTAATATTTTTAAACTTACAATCACCCCTTATATATAGTCATCTACATTTACATTTTGATCCAATAATTGGTATCAGATCCTAGTATCTATTTTACTAATACATACATTCTATATTAGAGGTGTATATCACTAATAAAATACATGTTGATTATTTTAAATATATACTATTGAAAATTAATAATTTTTTCAAAATAATTGTTTATAATATATTTTTTCGAATGGTTTAATGTGATTATGAATTTTTGTATATATTTTAAAAAAACGATCTAAATGGATGATATATAAATAACCACAGCCTTACTAGAAAAGCAATATTTGATGGTAATGATTATTAATATTAGGGATATAGAATGAATACATTTTTGATCGACACAATAGTAGATGATTTTTTTTGAATGGTGATTAAAATATCCATAATTAAGGAGATAGAAATTTTACAATTAATGAATCTCAAGAGTATCAGTTAAATTATAAGGTAATGAATACAATATTGGATTCCATAAAAATTAAAAAATAAAATTCAATTTCTTATTGTGAAGAAGCTAATAGTGTTTCCAAAAAAATAAGTATAACTCAATTTTTGAAATTAATGTTTTCTTTAAAATTAAATAATAATATTTTAGTGATGATTATCTAAATTTTTACATTCCATATGCTGAACCAACTTTAAAGACATAAAACGTTTTATGTAAATTGTTAATAATTTATAATAAATAGGTTAAAAGGGATTAGAGGATCAAATTCACATCAAAATTATTATTGATATCATGTTCAGTGACTTGGGATCAATGATATCAAGTATTGATGAATCTTGGAAGATTAAAATTCTTACTCTTAATGATCTATTTCGAACGCTTTGGCAATAAGATAATTGGTTAAAAATAGACGATAACAAATTAATTAATAAAATTTATTGAGTTTCATTAAATACTACTAAAAATCCAAAAATATCAAACTTGTTAGAAAATTGTTATATCATATATGAAAAATAAATCTATCCTTCAATTGGATTAAAATTATTATGAACATTATGAAATAGAGTTGGAGTGTATTCCTCAATTAAAGAAAAACATTTTAGGTAAAGGGAATTTTTAGTATGGTTACTGTAAAAATATAAATGAAATAAATTAAAAAGTATATTTTGTATTTACCTATTATAAAGGTAAAAAACTAGAATCAAAATATTTGATTTCCCAAATTTAAAAATAAAATATAGAAAAAACATTCTGATTGAAATAATAAAAATATACACTAATCAAAATGAATGAATATTTTTAATGCTAATGTTTTCATGATTTCTATTGGAAGATAATCTTCAGTTGATACTTTTAATAATGATATTTCAAAATATATGTATATTATTCTATATTTCAGAATTCCTTTGGAATGTCAATGGATTTTAGATAAGGTAGAAACATATGATTCATTAACTCATATGACCTTAAATGAAAATTACAATAATGAGAAGAATTGTGTATATTCATGTGATGAATGATTATCATACAGTGATAATAATAAATTATCTGATTATAAATAACATTTTATATTTTTAAAAAATTTATAGAATTATAATCGCATAGTGTTTAAAAACATAAAATGATTAATGGAAAAGTTATAAAAGATTATTAAATAATTAATGTATTATCAAATGAAATATCATATCTGTGAAAGGGTATTGAAATATATAATTCATAGAATGATTATATTTCAAATAATTTTGAAAATGTAATATCTTGAATAGATTTTTATTAAACTAGATTTGAGATACACAATTACAAAACTAATAAGGATGTGGATACATATTTATTTAAAAAATATATTTTTACAATTTTCATAAAAAAACTTCTATAAAACATTAAAATTAGTAAAGAAGGTTTTGGTAAAAAAATTAAACATCTCCGTCCACATGGTAGTAGTTCATTATTGGGATATAATCATTATTTTTTTTAAAAACCACTTATTTGTTTTGGAAAATACCCCTTTTAGTACTAAAAGAAAAATTATAGGTCATTGGAGAATTTCTATTTCATTAAATAAAATTAAATCCTTAGTGTTCCACAAAACCCATAATTTAAATCAATTGTTGATTTGTAAAATTTTTTTTTCTAACATTTCATGACCTATGAATGGTTGTTTTTGGATTAATAAATTATTATGTTTTTAGGAAGACATTGGAAATAGAAAAAAATAATACATGGTACATGGGTATAGGGTAATCTAAAAATATGAATGGATAGAAATATTTTTTTTGAAACGAGTGTCAGTACAAAAGATGGAAAATTTTCCTTTGGATATAATTCCTAATGAAAAATAATTTGTATAGATAATATAGTTTTCTGGGAAAATCCTAACTTAGAGGTTCTTATTTGAGAAACTTCATAAAAAATCCTTATAATCATATAAAAATTATGCGAGGAAGGTTACCATATGTATTTCTATAATGTTAAATTTAGAGTACATAATTACAAGGATGACTTCATTTTTATACACATTGGTATGAGAATTTATACACAGTAAATGTTGAATAATGTTGGAGAAATGAATTACCTATCCATAGTTAAATACAATATCAATTATGGATATAAAATAGAATACTGGGACATGGTATCCATAGAAACAAATTTTTTATAACAATGAAATGAATTTTTAAGGATTTACTAGACCATATTTTTTATTAGTTAAAATATTGTGACCCCTATCAAATGGGTATGGATCATAAGTCTTGTTTTAAATCTAATTGTGAATTCCCATATTTGGATTCATTACAGTTTGTGAAAATCAATGTTTTGGGACTTACACAGCTTGAGAGTAATGGTGGAATGTACTATGTATTCCTTTAGTTGATGATTACACTATATATACATGGGTAAATTTTCATGAAATGAAATATGATGCCCATTTTTATTATAAAATATTTGAACACAATGATCAAAATGTTAAAACCATTCCATGATATCTATTTATATAGATAATGGGGGATAATTTTAAAAAATATATTTTGAATCATTTTGAATTATGAAATTCATTAAACATAGTTTTTCACCTACTATAAATGCTCAAAAAATTGTGTTTTTGAATGAAAAAATCATACCTATAAATAAATAAAATGAACCATGTGTAGTGAATACTCAATTACTATTTTTTTGGTTTGAAGATTTTATTACATCTTCCTATACTATAATTTGAGTTTTAATTATTCCCGTTATTAATAAAACTATTTATGATTTGTGGACATGCTAAATATTAAAACACGAATACATTAATCTATTGGATTTGAATTATTCATCATTAATATAAATGAAATCATATAAAAATTCCCAACCAAATGCGATGAGGGTATATTCATTGGTAAATAAATGGCTTGAAAAGTGTATAATGTTTATTATAACAATTCATTAACCATTTAGGACACAATAAAATTTATAATTGATGAATCTAATCAGTTAATGTTCATATAATCTCGGCCTCTGATGTTTTTTTTCAAAATAGATCCCCAACCATTGATAATATATTCCTCTAATAAGGAAACTAGTCATGAAATTGTTATTAAAGTATTTACTGAAGAATAATTTCTACCGTTTTTTATGAACATACCATAAGAAATATAAGTAATTTTTTATTCAGAATCATCTTAGTCATAGTATAATTAGTAATGGTAATCAACTAGTTGGGATTAGGGTTTATTTGAGAAATAAAATAAACCATTTTTATTTTCATTCCCAATTTGAACATAAAAATAAAAAATTGGCTTTATGTGATGAGAATTGGATAAAATAAATGAAATATAATATTAATTAATTAGAAAGACCTGATTTTTTCACCTTTTTTGGATGACCTATGGAATCATTAGTAACTGAAATAAATTAGTTTTTAGAAATAAATTACAATAAATATGAAATTATAATAACTAATAAAGTCTTATTACTAATTTTTATAACGATAAACATCGAATAGATTATGAAGATTCCTATGAAGCAAAATCAAAGAAGGAATCTATAACACCTCGATGATTTTATGAAATATTTTCTTCAAATGATTTTAATTATTTAATAGATTTCATTTCACATAATCAATATTTTAAATGAACTGAGTGATGACCATAGTATAAAATGACCCTTTTTACCCATCCATTACATTACCAGAAATAATTATAACAAACATATGAAAATTTTTAGTTCATCCATTAGCTACCCATTATCTGTGAAAAATAAAAATGAAATTTTTATTTGTATTTTTTAGTAATAAAATGACTAAATTATTAACAGTAAATTAAATTATTGAAATATATAATTTTTTTTACTTAATAAAAAAAACTATTCATCTAATAGATAAATTTTTTTATAGGGTACGAATAAAACCTATTTTATATATAAAAACCTATATATTTAAAAATTGTAATTTTTCACCTTTTAATGGTGAAAAACATTAAATTAATTTTTGCGCAGCTTAATAATTTTTATATGTAAAAATAAATCTTTTCATTGGACAGAAGATATAAAAAATTAATTCTGATGAATTTTTGTAAATTTTTTGATAACTTTTTTATGCTGAATACTATCTAATATAAACATAATTTTAATCCCAAAGTACAATTTCCATAATAATAATTTATAAAGATAAATTATATTATATAATGATTTTCAATTATAAATAAATATTATTTTTAATATTTAATATAATGTATGTCCTTGAATTTTATTATTTTACATTGAATATATATGTAACAATATTTCAATCATTTTAAATGTTTTAACTTTTAAAACGTCTTCTTTATTTACAAAAAGGCGATAAATTTTATATTAATTACTGAAACTTATGTGTTTTCAATTGTGAATTTTTTTTCTATTTTTGGAATTATTACTTAAAAATTAAATAAATTTATTTGTTTTATTTTTGGTCATTATTAATATTAACATTTATTTTTTATTAATACGGTGAAAGGAAATATTAGGTTGTAAGGGTAAAAATAATATTATAAAATTACTGTAACACATGATTTAATGTCATTGGGTGTGTGGGTTTCTATCTAAATCCTCATTGGGTTGAAATGTTATACATTGGAATCCACTTGGATGAGAGTATAATATTTAATGAAATAATAAATATGTATCACTAATATTTTAACTAATATATTATTTATAATATAAGGTGATTCAAAAGAAAAATTCAATTATAAATACACATTTAAAATATAAATTTCTTTTCATTATCATGGTAATTTATTAGTAAGTATTTAAAAAATTAGTAATTTCCTTAAAGGAATATACATTGATGATACATAGATTATTCAATTGATGAAAAAATCAATAAATTATTTTTTGTTTAAATGATAATAACTATTAAATGACAAAAATACATGAAAAATTATTATTTTTCAAGTATACGACATTTGTAATCATCAAAGGGTATAGTTATATACCATTTAGGGAAATATGGAATGAATTTTGATGCTCATAATTTTTTATTTAATGTTTTGTTAAGGATGCCACATTAATGTTTTAATAAATGCAACATTATTAATATAGCATTTCCAAGAAGATATTTTATATTTCCAATACTCCTCTAAAATCTAGAATCATTAACATTGTTATTAAATTTTATTTTAAATTTTCAATCAAATAATATTTATCATAAATAATAACAAAACAAATTATGTTGTAATTATATTATCAAAGGGGATAATAAAGAAGTGTAATTAAAAATAATAAAATAAATATAATATTGTATAAAAAATTAATCCAATGAATTTTATGGAGGACTTATACCACTTATCAATATAATTAAATATTTAGTACAAAGATTAATTTTTTGTCTTTATATTTTAAATAATTAATTTATTGTATAGTATAAATATTGAAAATATTAATTCTTTATCGAAATAATGTATTATAAATTTATTTAAAAACAATTTTTTTAAAAAATATAGATTAATTCTTAAGTGGTTTAATGTTTTTTTAAAGTTTTCATTTATGTTTTAATTTAAATCATATACAATAAAATTACACGATTTTAATATTGAAATATTTGATACCTTATTTAAAAATAAATAGCTTAGCTATGAGTTAATTATAATGATACAGTTTAAATGGAAAATATTATAGTCTAAAATTTATTTTTTTGAAGATATTAAAACCTTATCTCCTAACATATCCTATGATAAGATATTTTGGAGGTATTTTATGTGTCTTCTGTTTGTTATAAATTATTATTTTTGGGTTTTTCAAAAATATCCCTCGCCTCAATTATAAAAGAGAACCTCCACCCTCATTTCATCACAAATCACCTCACCAGAAAGGGCATTTATCACCAACCATTTTTAATTATAAACATCCTTTGTAACATTATTGTGGTCATTGAATTCTCCAATAACAAACTCTTGTGATTTTAGTGGTGATTTATAGGGATGTTGTTGAAGAAGTGGTAATATCCTCTAACGAATAATTAAAAAATCATTCAAAATTTACCTAAAATTAATGATATGTTTCACTATAATACAATAAATCCTATATTAAAAATATACTGATATTTTTTTTATGTTGGAACAACCATATTTTTTCTTATGTGTGTCCTATGAAAAATGAAATCATCGCGCGTGTGTACGTACAACGCAATGTCTCCATGCTGTTTTTTAATATATTATTCACCACCGCCTTACATGGATGGGTATAATGATGTAAATAATTACTATATATGATTATTATAAAATTATATTGTCTCTGAAATATAATACTCTATCCCCAACTGGAACATTCAATAATTGTGGGATTGATATCGTCCCTCATGCATTGGGAAGACATACAGTCTCCATGTTACAATTTGATTCATTCTACATGATCATCATTAAATAATGATTATATAAATTAATAGAAAGAATAAATATGCTATATATTATTCTAATAACATTATTCAAATGATATAACTGTAACATTTAAATAGAAAGAATGAACTTTTCCAACAAAACATGCATATGAAAACAAGGAAGATAATTCGCGATTGACGAGTAATGATGTTACTAACAAAAAAAGATTATATGATCATATATAATATCATAATAATTTTAATTATTCTCTAATTTTGGAATTATATTATTTAGATCATTATAAAAGAGGTTTCAAAACATATAAAGGATTTAAGACCTAATGTAAGAGATAATTTCACAATCCCATTTTTTCAAAGATTGTTTATTTGTATTTATTTACTAGGGTATAATAATAATCCATATATTATAAAAATTTATTATAAAATAATATTTATGTTAGTATAAATTTTTCTAAAGTGTTTTTTACCCATTGGATAATTTTTTTTGAAATATAATTAATAGAATCTTTTCCCATTTCAACATTAGGTGCTTTTTGATGTTTCGACAATTGTATGAGAAGAATGCATTATTTTATAATATAAGGACAGAACAACTATTTATTCATTCACAATGCCTTATTTATTTTATATTTATTATGTTTTAATGATGTTTATGAAACCATTTTCAATACTTGGGTGATACTATGACACATGATGTATGCTTTTATGGAACAAGTAAGAATAAATTCATTGTGAGATGGGTGAGACTTATATATCCTTAAAATTAATTCTGTAAATATTTATATCTAATTAGATATATAGTATTTGAATGGTAATTATATGTAGTTTAGTAATATAGGGATGCAATGAGGTCTTAACTTGGTTAATTAATTGACATTGTCCACTATGATGTCCTTGGAAATTATCCTTTCATAAAATGAAATAAATTTCTAATATTATGTGTATGAAAAATATTTCATGTATTATGTTATGGATATTTGGAATATTTATAATGATTCATAATGAAATATATTATTTATCCAATTACATGAAATATTTATCTTTCATATATATAACAATGTTTCCAAATTTTATGTTCTTTTGTCTTGTGATTTTGATATAAATGGCATCTCTTATATTTACCCATAATGAGAATCACATCTCAACATTGTTAATGTTTATTTATCCTAGGTCATCAAGAGAGATATTAATTAAGAATATTCAAACATGGGTCTTGTTGTGGAGGATTAAGCGGGACACAATATAGATGTCTTATTAACTTGTTTCTTATTTTTTCCAATTACTATTGACACTATATATATACAGTTGTATCATGGATTTGTAATATTTTGTTATGATTATTATTAAATATTTAGATAAAATCTATGTATGTAATGTATGGGTCATTATAGTTGGAACTAGTGGATTGATATAAATATCCTTTGGAATCTATGATGAGAAAATTATTTAAATATCACAATAAAAATGATGAAGTATAGGATACAATCTTGGTGTATTACAAATGATCATGAATAACTATGTATTAAACCAAAAGCATCCAAAAATGAAATTCATTTCATTATTATGTGGTTTTCTTGTTATGATTATTATTTCTCACACTATGCTTCGTGGTTTTGATTAATTTCTAGAACCTAGAGGAATTGTGTAAATGATAAATGTGATGGGAATGTAATGATTTCCCTCTAGATAAAACAAATGTTATGTGATCTGTAATGCCACACCTTCTTGATATGTTCATAATAATTTTAAATTCTATAAATCCCGAAGTACTAATAAATGATAAAATGAGTTAAAAATTCTTTTTAGAATTTAATACGGTAGTGTATACAATCCACTTGTTGGCTTGCTCATTCTTTAGTGACTAAACAATGCATCTGTACCACTTAAAATATTTTTTCAGTTCTATGATTTTTAGAACATGATAAATTCATCATGACAGTTTATCTTTTCGAAGGAAATGATGATTAGTGGTGGAATCATATTAGGAATATGAGTTAGTGATATGATATTGACACTATGTAATGGGATGAGTTCAATAACTTATTTTTTCCAAGATTAGTTTCCACATATTATTTAAAATATGATGGATAAAAAGTTAAATGAGATTTCAAAAAATGATGATGAATCCTATTGTACATATGATGAAAATCTTACAAAACATTCAAGGTGGATTTATTGAATTAATATTGAACCTAAGTATGAAATTGATCATTTCATCAGTGTCTTAAGAACTAACCTTAGATTGAAATTTTCCACAAGGGACTTTAATAGATATGATTAAATATTTAGATCTTATCTTTCAGTTCAGATGGATATTATAGTAACTGATGTTTACTATGGGTTTGATAGGACGAGAAAAATGGAATTCACAGGAAAATATTAAGAAATAAATAAAAAGAAGATGATATTTTTAAAAAGATCATTTTTTTGAAATAAAAATATGGGAAATGGTTTTAAAGTGAGTATTAATTTTTTTTGTGTTGGGGAGATTCTCATCGTGTTTTATAATGACAATGTGATGTAAAAAATTTATAATGATCTGAATATTGATAATGCCACTAATAAATCACAGACTACACTTCAATGATACCAGTTCAAGGAAATGGGGCATTATTCCAATCAATCCCTAACCCAGTGGTAATTTACAATGATCAATATAATGAAAGTCATAATTAAAAATAAAAATTCATATAACATGCATCAAATATTAGATATTTAGAGTATGATAATGAAGTTTTGAAATTTACACACATCATCCACTATAAAGTAGAAATTGTTTTATTTGATTCAACATCCACTCAATGTGATATTTTTGATGAATATTATATGGTTATAATTGCATTAACTCATGAATTAAATTTTTATTTTGTTGTAATATTTTATAATTTAACAATTGTCCTACCCAAATATTATAATTCTTCTCTTCTAGATGTTTCTGAGAAATTTCTACATAAAAATCATGTCATCTTTCCATTAGTTAGATTTTATGTTATTAATGAAATGGATTGGATTTCTATATATGGATGTAATATCAATTTTTGAGGAAGGGAAGTCACATTTGATATTAGATTTCGATCTATGATCATTTATCAATGAACGTATGAGTATGTCTTTCTACTGAAAATATCTTCCATTTATGTGTCTGGGTTCCTATAAATGAATTTTATTTATCTCATGTGGTTGGGTAAGAACTCTCCATTATGAATACAGATGTATTATGGGTGTTTGATGACGTATTTTTGGAATAATTCCATGGTCTTATCACGAATATTGATGTTGATTTTTCAATATAACTCATATCGGGTGTTATTCCTATTTCATAGACACCATATTGATTGGAACTAATTGAGTTTAAGGAATTGATGAAGATACTCCAAGGGAATCTTGATAATGGAGTCATATTGACTAGTATTTCTTATTTTATAGAATAACATCTTCTTGTTTAAAAAGAATGATATATCAATGAGACTCTTCATTTATTATCAAGAACATAACATAATCACTATCAAGAAAAATTATCTTATTCCCCATATTGATGAACTATTCATCCAACTA
This sequence comes from Viscum album, assembly GCA_963277665.1. Taxonomy (NCBI): domain Eukaryota; kingdom Viridiplantae; phylum Streptophyta; class Magnoliopsida; order Santalales; family Viscaceae; genus Viscum; species Viscum album. Next base: position 1,655,281,328 of record OY728126.1, on the reverse strand, counting down.
CAATGGATTTGAATAATTTTCCAAGATATTTATTCTTTCTAGATATTATCAATTAAGGGTCTATATGGAGGATATTCCATGTATGACATTCTTAACAATGTATCCACACTATAAATATTTTTTGATTCCTTTTGGTATTACTAATTCCCCTAATATCATCAAGGAGATAATTAATAGAGTCTTTAGAGACTATGCTGATAATTGTTTTGTAGTCATTATAGAATATATGTTTGTCTATTCGATGTGTAGGGAAGAATATGACGATCACTTGATAATTGAACTAGGAACCCAAAGTAAGTATCTAATTTTAGAAAAATTTACCAATATTGAATTTTGGTTTAATAATGTTACTTTTTTTGGTCACATAATCTCAATAGATATAATATATATTGATCCATAATGATTAAAAGTTAATAAATGATTATTAATGCCAACAACAGTAACTGTGATCCAATGTTTTCTTGGTTTGGATGTATAATATAAATTTTTTGGAATGATTATTCATGATTATATAATACTTTTAATAAGTAGACATGAAAATGAGTTAATATCTTCTGAATAGAGTAGTGTGATGATAAATCAAGTAAGATAAAAATAATGTTAGCTAGAGCACTTGTGATCACACTCCACTGTAGTGATAATGGATTTTAGCCTATAGTGATGCATCCATGAAAGGGCTGGGATGTGTTATCATAATAAAAGTAATATGGTGATAGATTATCCCATGAGATAATTAAATATCCACAAGGAAAATTACCCAACACATGATTTGGATTTATCTATGTTAATTTTTTCATTAATGTTATCTATGAAATATCATTATGTTGAATGGTGTGATATTTATACTGGTTGTTAAATTTCAATGTATATTTTAAACCAAATTGAGTTGAATATTCCCCATTGATGATGGCTATTGTTTATTAGTTATTATGACTTATCAATACATTAACAATCATGGAAAGTGATCAATGTGGATGATGTTTTCTGTATAATGGAAAATGCATACCTTCCCAAGTAGAGGATCCTATAAGATACAACGTTAATGGATTTTTTATGGAAGAATCTTGTAATTTTAATGGAAAGGGAGAAATATTATCATTATTAAATGAAAGTTCAATGATCAATACAAGTGAATATTACTGAGGTGCAGATGGAAGATGTGGTGGTATAAATGAAGGTGAGAAATTGGCATAAATTTAGCCTTGATTATGATGTAATAATAAGGTTCATGAACCGTGTTTGTATTCCACTGATATTAGAATTAATGACGGAATTGTTGTATGATTCTCACTGTTAATCTTTCTATATTCATCTTGGAATAACAATGATATAAATGGACCTTCATGAGTATTTCTAGTAGGATGGAATGAGGGGGGGGGGGATATTTCTTAATATGTCGATTGATGCATAATTTGTAATAATTAACGGATAATAGAATGAATTTTAATGTTTTTTAGAACCATTACACATAATATAATGTAAATGATAAAACTTCAATATGGATTTTTTTTCGGAAATACAAAAACTTCTAAATGCATAAATTCAATATGGTTTATAATTGATCTCATTATGAAGTCAGTGCACATAATTTCTATTATAGTGGGTTTTTATCTTGATTATATTTCTAGGAAATAAATATTGAGATAGTGATAAGATTCTATGGAGTATGACATTCCATTATATATAATTTAGATCTGAGTTTGACATCAGTGTTTTAGTGATGTATTCAGTAGGCTATGAATATAGAGATATGATTCAACATTATTTATCATTCAAAAAAATACCATTAGTCAATTAGGAAAATGAAAACTCAAGCATAAATGTGGAAATATTTCTCAATTTATTTCATAGGCGGTTTGGATCAACAACTACCTTGGGTGAAATTTTATTACAAAAATTGCTTTAACTCAAGTATTCATATGGATTCTTGTAAAGACTGTATGGAATGAAATATAGAAATCCCTCAAAATAAGATGAATTTTCATAATTAAATCCATTAGGACTTAATCATGTTGATAATGTAGAAGAAATAGGTATATCTATTAAACAACTCGTATAACAGCTCAGAGTCTAATTATTTTTTTTGCTAAAAACGATCAAAAGTCATAGAGTTTGAAGTAGGTGACAACGTGTTTCAATGAATATCTCCATGAAAGTTTGTATTGAGATTTATATATAAGGAAAATATGATCCCTATATATATTAGTCATTTTTAAATTTAGGATCATGATGGGATGTTATCATAGAGATTAGAACTTGCACCAAATCTCTCTCAAGTTCATTATGAGTTCCATGTATCTCCTTCAAGAAAGTATATACCTAATCATTCATGTTTTCAAATATGATATATTGTACACCTATAGAAATAATATTCATATTAATAATAACATACAGGGATTTAGGATAATTTTGAAAATGATCTGCGAAACAGTCCACTTGATTTGTATAAATTTTATGAGGAATCAAAAATATATAGTTAATTCAATATTTACCAATTATTTATGAAACATATAAATCAATTATAAATTTTTATTTGTGTTTAAATAAATTGACTGAATTTATATTAGTAAATGTAATTAATGAAATATACATGTTATATAAATAATTAAATATTATTTATCATCATTCAGTATATTTATTTTTGTTATAGGGTTTGAATAAACACTATACGATGTATAAAAACCTATACCACTCAATGAGAAATTATTCATCATTTAATAAAGAACCAATTTTTAATTATTATTTAGACACATTAATACTTTTTATAGGAAAAAATAAAACTCTTATTTTAAATCACGATATAAAAATATACATTGGAAGAATTTTTGATATTTATCAAATAACTTTCATGTTTTGAGGAATGTACAATATATTCTATCTTTTAACTGATTCTTTTCATCGAATTAATATATTTATTTAGTTTATATTATTTAATATTTTTAATATATAAATATAATATATTTATATCATTTATTATAATTAAGGTCATTGGAATTAATTTTAAATTAAATTTAGATGTAAAAATATTTCAATCCATTGTAGTCAATTAACTTCTAAAACATGTTCTCACATTTTGACAATTTGATTAATTTTAAATTAATTACTAAATATTATATCTTTTGAAATTATAAAAGTGGGTTACTTATTAGGAATATTTTGTTCAAAATTATGTAAATATATTTCATCCCTTTTTTGGAATTATGAATAGTATCATAGAATTTTTTTATTAATATGGTAAAATCATAAATCACGTAATTAATATTAAAAAAGGTTTTATAAAATAACCATAATAGTTGTTTTTATATCATTTTATTTCTAGGTTTTGACCTAAATCATCCTTGGGATGAAATTGTATCCATTTTAATCCACATGGATGTTATTAGAAAATTTAATTTATTTTATTTAATGAAATGTTAAATTTGAGTCACTAAAATTTTAATAATTGTATCATTTTTAATATAACGATCTATAAAAGATAAATTTTTATTATAAATACTCATTTTTAATTTAAACTATTTTCCTTTATAATGGTAATTTATTTTTTATATTTAGTAAATTAATATATAACTGAAAGTATTACAAATTGATGACGCAAAAATTATGCAACTTATTAAAATATCAATAATGTAATTATTATTAAAATGATAATAACTATTAAAAGACAACGAAAGAACAAATATTATTTTATATATATATATCTACCATTGTAATCCATGTGACATGTTATTGACCATTTAAAACCCCTTGATTGATTATAAAACTTATAATTTTTTTATTTAAATTGATGTTAATGTATTCACATTAATGTTCAAATAAATACATAATTTTTAATATATAATTTTAATTAATTTATATCATACAGTAATTATTCTACTCAATTATATAAAAATTATCTTCATTATAGTATTTTAAATTTAATTGTAATTTTATAAAATAATAATTTTAAATAATTACAAAAAACTGATTTAGTAATAATTTTATTACTAGAGATAATAAATAAATTGTATTGAAATTATTAAAATAAATATAATCTAAGATTATAAATTTATCCGATGATTTTTTGAATAACTTGAACATTTATAAATATAATTAAACACTTGGTTTGATGATAAATAGTTAATTTTTTATTTTTCTTAATAAATTAATTTTATTGTATATAAATTGACACTATTGACTGTTGATCCAAATAATGTATTATTAAAATATTTAGAAATCATAATTTTTTTTAAAATTGTAGATAATTATAGGATTGTTCTAAATGTATTAATTTTGTCATTTATTATCTAGTTTACATCAGAAAAGTTAACATTGAACCCTTTTAATATTGAAATATATGTTTTATCTTAGTTATAATTAGATTGCATATTTTTGTGTTAAATTAAAATGATATGGTTTGAATGAAAATAAAATCGTGTCAGAAAATTATTAGTTGATGATATTTATACCTTATCACATCTCATAATTGATATTAATAAATTTTCAAGGTTTTTGGATGTGGTTTTATTTTATTGGAAATTAATATTTTTGGAGTTTCATAAATTTCATCTCACTTAAATTATAAAAGGGGTCCTCCTCCATCAATTTTTCTCACTACTCATTGAGCCTTTATGCTCAGATATCCCCAGAACTATTCCTTTCTAAACAAACCTTGTAAAATTTTTAGTGTCTTTTCTAATCAAATTACCAAGTCCAATTCATTAAAGAAATTAGAGAGAGCACATCGAATAATCTGTAATCTCTTCTACTGATTCTTTCAACCTTCTCTATTCTTCTATATCCAGTTATTGAGTTGTTTAAATATAATGTAATAATTACAATATCAATTATACATTGAAAGGTTATTATTAATATTAATAACCATATTACACTTTTATTCCATCCTATGAGATATGTAATAACCACTTGTACGTACATACAGCTTATCGTCTCCACTCAGTGTTGTAACATTCATTTCACCAGAACCATACCTGGATGGGTATAACGATGGAAATAATAACCATATATGATTATTATATCATTATATTGATTAAGAAATATTATAACCCATCATCTTCAATACCATTACATAATTATGAGAATTATATCATCGATGTATCATATATAAGACTTATCATCTCTATAAAGAAATGTAATTAAATATACATAATCTTATTTAATGAATGATTATATAATTGAATTGAATGAATATATATGATATATGATATACTAATATAATTATATATATGATATAAGTTTATCAAAATAATAAAAACACAAACTTATCCAGCAAAACATGTGTATGAAAATAATGAAGTTAATACCGAATGGATGATTAATAATGTTTCTAACAAAACGATGATAATATGATAATATATGATATCCTAAAAATGAAAATTATTCTGAAAGAAATCAATAAATTGTTTATAACATTATATATGTGGTTTTGATACATACAATGGATATCAATCCTAAGGTGAGGGATAATATTGCAAAGGAATTTATATCTAATATTTTTTATACATAAGTATTTACAATACAATGTACTTTTTGACATCCCAAGAAAACTATTAAAATAGTGTTTTCTTTTAAATTATTGGACATGAATGGATTTTTTTCATTTTAAAAATTCATTACTTCCATGGATATTTATTTATAAAATTTTAGGTCTATTTTGAAAATAATCTTTTCTTTTAACATTTAATATAATTTTCATAAAATCAAACAATTTTCATGAAAAAATGTTCTTTTCCTCAAAAATCAATTTCAATGTATTTATCAGAAATAATTTTTATCAAATATGACATTATTTAAATAGGGTTATGTTTTTATTTCTATTACAACAATTATATTATTTTGATTATGATAGAATGATAATTATGAAATCTATTTGTTTTATATGTATTTAGATGGAATAATATTTAAGAAGCCAATTTTATTCCTTAGGTTAATCTAGGATAACTGATTTAGGTTTTTGTTGAACACGTAAGAATGATTTAATTATGATATGGGTGAGACCTATATATATCTTAAATCATATGGGTATAGATTTAAATCTCATTAAATATTAAGGGATAGAATGGAAATTAAATCTAGATTATAATACAGGGATCGAAGGAGGTGTCATCTTTTTTTAGTAGATGACATTTCCACTATGATGGTTTGGGAAATGAACCTCGTCTAATATGAAAATATATTATATGATTATGTTCATGCTAAAAAATTCATGTCTTATGTTATGATCTTTATTAATATTTTGATCGATTATTTATTGACCTCTATGATTTATCCCATTTCATAATATCTTTATCTTTCATATGCGTTATTTGATTTTTGAAATATTATGTTCTATTGTCTACTAATTAGGATATAATTGATATCTCCCTTGTTTAAACTTACTGAGATTCCAAGATCAGTCTTTCATATGTTTCTTTTCCCTAGGTCATGAAGAAGGATATCATGTAATATATGTCAAAAAGGTGTAGTGTTATAAAAGAATAAGTTTGAGATAATGTAGATTTCTTATGAAAAATTTGATTATGTGTCTCGGTTTCTAAATACAGTATAACTATATGGTCTAGTCTGAGATTTGTTATATTTTTTAATGAATATTAATCAATTTTGATGTAAAATATATGTATTTAATGTATAAGACATTATACTATCTATAAATATTCTATAATCCTTTGTATTACTAATTAATTTCGGTAAATCAAATGGATGTATGGTTTATATTAAAAAATGTATACGTACAAGATGATGTTTTTTTTTGAAAAAAATCATGGCTATTAAGATGTAATAATTCTTGAATACATTTTCAATCAAACTACAGATTTATATGGATTTAAACAACCACTTATAGAAAGTTAGGATTGATTAAATTGGTTTTAGATAAAATATTTTATGTTAAAGAAAAAGATGATACATATATTATTATATATAATGTTAACAAAAAAAATATTATTGACCAATTATATATTGATGTTGTTATATTTGAATAAAATCTACATTATTAAAAGGATTCTTTTGGTAATCATAGGAAATATGAGTTTGAGATGAGTATGATGGGTGAGTTATTAATTTTTCATGGGATTAAATTTTCCCAAAAACCATAAGGTGCTTTTACATATCAATATAAGTATATAAATGATATTATTATTAATTATACAGATGAAAATAGAATATTTTTTAGTACTTCAATTGGTACCTCAAATAAAATTGATATTGATTAGGATGGGAATCTAGTTGATCAATAAAAATCAAAGATATGAAAGGATTTCTACTATAAACAATATATAGTCATATATACATCCTGTTTTTTATGATAAATATATCTATATAAGAGAAACTAATCATATTTAATAACCATAAAAATAATTTTTCATTATTTAAAGGGAACTATGGATTTAATAATTTTCTATTAATCTAGATATGATATTAGAATATAAAATTATTTGAGATGCAAACATTGATGCAAGTATAATGGAATCAAAATGTACTTATAGAAATTATCATTGATTAGGATATTCATTTTTATGTTATTTTGAGAATCAAAACTCGATAGCACATTCCACTACTAAAGCCAAATATGTGGAAGGAGGTAGTTCTTGTGGTCTAGTGATTTGGATTCAAAATACACTCACTGATTATTGAATGAGTTTTGCTAATACTTAAATACTATATGATAACACTAGTTCCATTCATATAACTTAAAACCATGCACATCCCTATTATAAAAATCATATATGTATTATATATCACATTCATAGAGATCCACATTTATATAAGAAAACATTTCATAATTTATCACAATAAAAGAACACCATACTGTTTTTTTAAATAAGAAATAACATCCAGTGGATTTGAATAAAGTGAAAAATATCTTGTAATTACTTATGTATAGTAGTTAATCATATATTCATCTTGTTTTCCCATATTCTTATTTTAAGATACTTATTTTATTAGTGGGAGGCAACATATGATTGTTGTTTTACAACTCTTTTAGTTTATTATAATTAATTTTTTTTATTGATTATTCATATTCATGTTTTAATATAAATATTTCATATTCATATTTTTCACATAAATTTTTCATAGTTATATTTTTCATATAGTTTATTATATTTATTTTTTACATATAAATTTATTATTCATGTTTTTTATATAAATAGATTCATTCATGTTTCTCATAATAAAATTCAGCTCATAGTTTTTTATATACAATTATTATTATTAAAAATTTCTATATAAATTTATCATATTTGAGTTCTCAATTAAAATTTTCATTTTTTATTATTCATTTAAAAATAATCATATTCAATTTTTATCATTCATCTAAAATATAATGAAAAATAATGTAGGAAAAATTATCATATCAACTAATTCACACAAAAAAAATAATTAAATCTATTTCATACCTTATAAATATTCTATTTGAATTAGTTTGATACATTCTTATTGTTATTTATTTATTTTTAAATCATATACACCCAAACTAATAATTAGTTTTAAATCATCTTGATTTTATAATAATTATTTTGATATTATATAATCATTAGATAAGAGAGAATAAAAATAATCCACCATATCTCATTTAGACTCTCAACTATTGTTGGATACTACCTATTTTAAGGGGTTTCTCACCCATATTCTTCATCAGAAATTATCATATTTTTATCATGATGTGAAGCCTTGTTTAAGATCCCTAATCTGGTTATCTCTTCATTTCTAAATATATATTTTTAATTCAAAACAAAATGGATCTTAGAAAGGATTAAAAACAGGCGATTTTATTCTTTGAATAGTTATATTCAAGATATTTTTATGATCAATATGATTCTTCAATGAGATGGATGATAGGGTTTCAAGGATGGTAATCCTTATGGGTGAACAGTCTTATCTAAATTATGATTTTCTCATTAAAAATATTATTAGTTACTTCTATGAATTTTTAATTTTAATAAATAAAAATGTAAATGACAGGTTTCCCTTTAGAAAATTTGATAATCATTATAAGATGAAACATAGTGAATCAGTTGTTTTTTTAGTATTTATAATAAAGGAGATTCTTTTTTCACATCTCACACACATTCAAATGAAAATGGTACTTTTTTTAAAGATAGTGTGATAAATTCCACATTAAAAAAATAGATCATAAGATAATCTTAGATTTTTCAATAATCCATTACTAGACCTCTAATATTTGGCTATTTGGATGAAATTATTTATCATTTTATGGAAAGGTGGATGATATACTACTTTTTTTCTGAAATTACAATTATGGATTATCTTTTTAAAATTCTAATGATTTTGGATAATTTTATTCATATGATAATAAAAAAATCATACATAGATCGATCAATTATTATATCATAAGGTTCTAAAGTGTGATTATTATTTTCATTTAATCAAGAATAATATATTTCAATATTGTTATCATGTATTATACCATTAGATAAAACAATTATTCTATAATTGAGAACATAATAAAATTAATAATGTATGTTCTTTATGCAGACCACAATAATTGTTTTTAGAGTTCTCAGATTTCCTAATATGATGTAGAACCTTCTTCAAAAACAAAGAAAAACATGTTGGATGAGAATATGTGAATTCCAGAATCCATTCCTCCAACAAAAAGAAAGATAGATGAAAATTACTCAAATTATATATAGTATCTATACTAAACATGGCTTATTCCTTGCATACGTGTCACCTGTCCATCCTTCAATGTCCCCCAAAACGCTCTAAATATATATTTAAAACTAAAAAACTCATGGTTTCTTGCCCCCTGATCGGGAATTTCATCCCATTTCTGCTAGTTTTCCCACTCCCCTACATTCCTCGACTCCCCTCTCCCGCTACCATTACCATATCTCCCCTCCAGTCCCACCATAGACTCTGCGTGCTCCATCTCCGTGTGCTTTAATTCATACTCCGCCACCTTCAACTCTTCCACCTTCGTCTCCTCCGCAACCAGAAACTTTGGCTCCAGGACTTCCACGTATGGGTCCTCCGTCCATCCTAGGGTAACCGTTCCCTCAACCACGCAGTGGGTTAACTTTTTCAGGGATTTTATATCCTTTGTATACATTGTTGTCTGAAAAAACCATCGATAGCTTACTCATGGCGCGTCTATGGATTTGTGCATCGAACAATTTATTTATCAACATTGAACGTGCATCGAGTAACCTAATTTATGATTATTGAGATATATTTTTATCGTGACATATGAAACCCTTGATTTTCTATGACGATATTAGTTTTATGTGGATATTTATGGTTATAATCCTCTGATTTCAGTTTCTTTTAAGCGGCCACCTCTTTTTCACGACTTCATGTCTAAGTTGTCTCTAATGCCACTGCATGAACTACAATAAATCACATTGTTAGGTCTACCATTGATTTATGTGATCTGGTATGATTTTTGTTCCTTCAAAACGCACAAATAGAGGTTAGGGTTTCCCATTTTTTCATCTTCAACCTGTTACCAAACTCATCATGAATATAGTAATTTCATGTATTTAAATCATTACATTTTCCATTTTTCATTAATGGTTAATGAGATCTTACTTTAATTTCACAAAGGCATGTAAAGAATTAATTTTTTTAAGGTAATATCATTAAATTTTTAAAACTTCTGATCATGATTTTTATTCATTCCATTATATTACAATTTTCATTTTATATCATATAGTTTACTGTATTTCCTTGATTTTTAAGATCATTGGTAAACACGTAATAATCTATATTTTTATAATTTCTTCTACTATCATAATAATTCGAAAATATACATTGTTTAGGTGGGATTTATATCGTTGTTTTAGGTTATTTTGGTCCATGAAAATGTTGAACCGATTATTGGTGGCTATGTGTCTTATAAATATTTTAATGAAATAATTCCTCATAACAACTACCATGTAGGTTAAATTTCGATATGTATTTATATGGACATATTTTATTATAATTTTTATATTTTTATTTATTTTAGTATACCTGGTACCCATATGTGAAAACATTCATTTCTTTTTCCATGTTTTCAATACATAATCTACTATGTTACAATGGATTTTTCAATTTGAATAATTTATTTATTTTATTACCTTTTCATATTTTAAATGTCTATTACTTCATGTTTACAATTTCAATTTGTTGAGAATAAATTTCAATTCCTATTCATATATATTTCATTCTTAATACTAGATTCATGAAGTTTGAGAATAGTAGTAAGATATGTTTTAGAGATAATTGGAGAAGATGAGGTAGATTTTGAACATTCCTACTATTATTAGACCACAGTAGTTGGTAGTTAAGTATGTGTTGTTTTTCAATTATCTTGAGTTGGGATTAGATACATGTTGATGTAGATTCAAGTAGTGATTAATAATGGTTTAAGTATTTTGGCACTTTATATATTATTCAAAACTACAAATTTATGTTCATTAGAAACTCACAAATACATGTCAGGATTTCCCCATTATGCCGCTTCAACCGATTACCAAACACATCACGGATACCGTAATTTCATCTGCCTATCTACGCTGTAAAAAATTTTGACACTATTTATCATTTAATATGACACTATTCTTACGAATTTCCCATATTGTTTTACAATCCATTTTTAATCCGCCGTCTTTCCCGATTCATTAATCAATGAACTACTACATTTTTTCTTGAAACATTTATTTACAAAGTTCACTATTATGATAGAATAAACGAAAACTGATTAGAAATAGCTCTACTTATACATGGGTTCTTCTCAACCCCATATAATCATTTTTTATTCCTCATACACTTCTTCCCACTATTTTCATATTTAGTTTTCTTAAGAATATAATATAATGTGAACTAATTTTAAATTTACTATTATCTACAATTTACATAAGTGCTGCAAGGAACCATATTTCTCTCAAGAAATATCCAATAATCCATGTCAATTGAAGAACGAATAAAAAAATATTGGGATGAAATATCTAACACACCATGATATAGAAAATAAGAATCATAAGGGTACACCAGTGCTATTAAAAACATTAGTTACTGTCAGATTTTAATCCCAACTCAATTCATTTTGAGTTTCAATTAGATACATGTTGATGTAGATTCAAGAAGTGATTATTTATGGGTTGAGGATGTTTGTATTTACTATATTATTCGGAACTAATAATTTATATTCATTAGATACATGTGGTTGTTCAAGGAATTATGGGGTTACCAACTATAATGTACTATAAAATATGAATCTTCTCTTAGAAAAGATGTTGTCAATGTATGACATTTAGGGGAACTTACTCTCTTAGATACATCTAAATCCACACTAAAATTTCTTTGTTTTTCTACAAAGCTTGTCAGTGAAGTTCTTGGATGTATTCTTCCCTCTAGAATTTTTGACTTTATCTTTTCTTGATATAGCTTCTCAATATATTTAGGGATGATCCAATGTTGAAATGATATACTTAGAGAATATGGTCTACATGTATCCCTTACTTAATGTACATATATTATTGCCTGTGTCAGAATATCATGAATTTGATGATTCGGTTGAACGTTATAATGTGATTATTGTTTTTTTTTCTAATATTTTAATTGTCCCTATATTTAATTTACCTTTATTTCAACATTATTTAGAACTAATTAATGCATTAAATATATTAAATATAATCAATTTTAATTCCCTATCATGGAAAGGGAAGTACTGATGCATTTTTGTGTTGTGGATCTTTATAAATTATATGAAGTACTGAAATTGGGTTAGTTTTTATTATTTTATCATGTTTAATGAATTGGATGTCAAATAAAACCTGTACAAAAAAATCCAATCCAATTAAAATATCTGGAACGACTAGTTTACCTGTATGGGAGGGTGTGTTTGTTATAATTTTAGAGCATGTATGTAGTTTTCCCGATACTATTTCACTTAAATTTTTTTATTATGTAGATGTACTTCTTTTGAAAAAACAGTACACGAAGCCAAATTTAACATTATGATAACAAACACACCCCAATGTTGTCAATGTCAATGAATGATAAATATAGGTAATATTTCTGTTAAAATATAGTGGTCTATGTTGTAGATTAGTTATATGGGTATTCCTGTTATTTGTTTGCATCGTATAGTCATATTTTACAACATCATTTCACTTTTTTTGTTATTTATAGGCATTTATGTGAAAACATATCACATGCAACCAAATAGTTCCTTTTGTTAAAAAACTCACCCCAATGTAATCAAATCCAATTAATGAAATATATAGGTAAACTATCCATTAAATTAGAGTGTTTTGTTGTTGTAGATTACATGTATGGGAGTTTTTGTTATAATTTCCCAGTATATAGGCAGAATTTTCCAAACAATTTCAGTTATTATATTTGTATAGACAATTCTATGTAAACATGGTACCTGAAAAAAAAATTATGTTAAAAAACCCTAATGTTATATAAGGCAGTGAATGGAAAATATAGGTAAACCTTTAGTTAAAATATAGTGTTATTTTTGTTGTAGATAAACTCTATGGGTGTGTTTATTGTTATTTTCCAACACATTGGTAGATTATTCAACAATATTTAACTTAATTGTTTTTATCTGAATAGGTTATTCTGTGAAAACATGGTTCATGTAAAAAAATAGAACATTATGATGATAACAAAATTATATTACCCAATCACAAGGAGACATAGATACTCCATCAGTAGCTCTCCATGATTCGAATAGTGTGGATATATCTTATTATAGATGAACATATGTCTCGCCATGATGTGAAATTCAATGGTTGGATTCTACGATCCCCACACAGATGGGAGGAAATTCATGGTGGAGCTTGAGGATGAAATCAATTCATCGGGTGTTCTACATCCCATGAATGTCCTGGTGAGGATATGATGATGGAAATTCCATGTACTTTTGTTAATATTTCAGGTCTTGTGACTTCTGGTTCATCCAAAGGTGATGATTTAGAATTCACATTGAGGATTTGTTCCTATGATTTCTCAGAAAGGGTTAGATTTTCTTGCATCCAGGAAGTTAAATATCTAGATAATAGTGGGTAAGTTTTTCTAAAATATGCCTATTCAAATTCTAGTAATTGAAGTTGAATTTTTTATGTAAAAGCCTCATTTTTATTGGTTGTTTACTTTACTTCATTTTTTTCTCCAGGTTCATGTTTTAGATTTTACATGTGTTTGAGCAACCTATAGTGGCATTAGGATAGAAAGGACATTAATAGAAGCCGATATGCAAGGTGGTCTTTGTCAAGAGACATTATTTTATGTCACATCTCCCTCTGGAAAATGATGTTCACCAAAATAAAAAACCCCTCTTTCCCAAAGTTTCTACAAACCCTTAATGACCCTGATTTCTAGGAATATTTGGAAAAATCAATGAATCGTGAAGACCTATTATAAAGGAGAAATTTCTATCGATTTACAGATTTTGATATGGATTATTTTTTATTAGTTGTTAGTGGAAATTTATTTTTATTTAATGGAAGTTCGTTTTCCAAATCATGAGGATGTATTTTGATCCAATATGAGAAAATGATTATGTAACAAGGTTTTTTGGATTATTTTTCAACATTATTTATATATATTTAGTATCTCATTCCCTATGTCCCTGTTAAAAAATGAGTTAGAAGAATTTTTTTTGAGAAGCTACAAGGTGCATGACAATACATTTGGGTTGGTTTTATTTTAACAGATTGACATATTGTTCTGTTTTAGTGCTGATACATTAGGATGATTATGTTTATTACAGGACTACCTTTTTGATGTTTTGAGGTAGCAGAAAATCAACCATCCCAGCACGTCACTGATGGGATTGCATCAGTTTGGTGTATCACTGATCATTGACTGCTGCTATAGGTAATATCATCTCAAACACCACAATCAATTATGTTATGGAGACAACCCCTCTACTCAAGCACTGCTCAACGCATCCTTTTTCAGAATTATAAACCTTTTTTATTATCACATTGAACTTTTCTAATATTTTGATCTATATATTCAAGTATATTTATTTCGTTAACTATTGTATAAAAGAAAATACATATAATCATTTATGTAATTTTTACTTATAAAATTTTTTCTTTATGCATTATATTTTTTCTACTATTAATAAAAAATACTTATTACACCATAAATAGACTATCTATGTTCAAATTTTATTTTTTTGTCATGAAATTTCCCCTTCTATTCCATTAATATTGACCAATACTATCTGATTACATATTTCTAAACAAAAATTTATAATTACAGATTGAAGGGATCAATATAACTGTCAACAAACATGAAAAACTACTACTCTACATCAATGATGCATGGTGGTACTGGGAGACTTTTGACTGCCCATTTTGATTACATGAATTGTAATCTAATCCGCACACCCGCTGTTTTTGAAAATCATGGTTCATGTTTATGTTTTCAAACATGTATCTTCTACTAAAATAGTATTGATGTTCTATGTTCATTGTTAAATTACATTCCATAGTTCTATGTCAAAGGGGAAACTGTATTGATGTTCACTTACCATGATTCATGTTTCACTGTTGACCTATTTCAAGTATCTACAAATTAGATTTTCAAATTTTTTTATATGAATAAATTTATAATTTCAATATATAATTTATTAATTTTCATTCTATTTCACTGTTGATTCCGTTGTTTTTAATTTTATACAGAAGGTTGCTCAGTATTTAAATTTTGATATAGAAGGCTTCTTTGTATCTAAATTTTGTTCCTCAATTTCTATAACATTTATTCCTCATTATGTCTATCATTTTCATTTCAAATATATTCAATATTAATATAAACTATTATGTTATAAAAATTGTAATCTATAGTTAAAAATAAGAATTATTTTATAGTTTCGTGCATCACACGAGCCATGTACTAGTTGTTTATGAATAGAGAAAGGTAAAGACTCAAATAATTAAAGGGTGACCTGAAAAAAAACTCAACCCAACTGAATCTCTTACAAAAATGATATATGTAGATGATGTTCTAGAAAATTAGTATAATTAAAAAAATTAAATGGAAATATCATGGTGAATCCTTAGTTGATATATTTATGATTAGAGTTGATAATTCTTAGAGGGAATGATTTTTTTACCATCACTTGTCAATTAAGAAATTAACCAAATACTAATTTCTAATATTGTTTTCCCTTAATTATTGATAATGGGAATGTTATTGTGGCTGATAAAGAAAAAATTATTGTTGGGAACGTTGAACTTAGATTAAAACACATATACCTAATCTATTGAATGAAAGTAATGATGTAATTCAAGAATAATATAATATTGTAAAAATATATATGAATATGATGGATAATTAGTTGAAGAATAAAAATAATAAGATAAAGATGAATAGTATGGTAAAGTATGTCAAGAGAATGATGAGTCAGATGTGGATGATGAGGAAAAATAATGTGATAAGTTCTCTATACTTAATTAACATGATTCATTTATACAATCGTCCGATTTAGGAAATTTGGAGGATAATTAAAATATTTAAGAGAAACGACATTCTCAATAATTTCATGAATTATACTTTAATTTAATAATTTTGAATAAAATAAAAACAAAATGTATAAAATAAGTAAATATTTTGTTGTATTTATCAATTGAAAGTACTTACGGAATGAATTATTAGTATTTAATGGTGAAATCAGTCTCAAATAATTACAAGGAAAAAAAATCTAAAAAATTATCATAACTAATCGTATAAACATTCAATCAGAATAAGATTCCTTAAATAAGATCACTGACATATGTCCTTGATTAAGTCATTCATATATTAATAATATTGGGGGGAACAATTTATTATTTATTTAGGATGGAAATTGTGTTTGATTTAGTTTTTAAAAATCAATATAAATTTTAGAAGTTAGTGAAATTTTTGGCAAATAGGTTGTTATGGTTGTAGTAAAATTTAATGGTTTCTAATAAATTTGTTTTATATCAAATTATGTGTTTTGATATGAATATATAATGGTCTCATGGTATTGATGAAGATATCAAGATTCACGATGAATGTATTTAGAAAATAATGTAGTCATTGAATGAAATCTATGGTGATTCTAGTTTTCTTTCTAAATACATAATCAATAGTGTAAAATTCCATGATTAATTTATAAGTTCATACGAGATACAATATTATGATATCAAATATTTTCAATTAAGCATAATATTTATACTTAATGATATTTAATGATTTGATTTATATAGATATGTTATTGTTTATTTGATAAATCATAAATATATTTTCTATAATAGAATCAAAGACCAAGATGATTCGAGTAAACATTTATGAGAAACTATATCATATTATGAAAGAAAGATAACAGAACAAAATAAAATAATTCAGATCTATGAGGAAATAATATATGATCTTGAAAAGATAAAAACGTCTGAGGAAGAGTTTATAGAAAATTTAGAAGAAGATATGAATCAATTTATGAAGTATAAAATAAATTTCATATCATGAATGTTGAAGAAATATTTATTTCATAAAAAACTTAATGTATTTTATAATTATTATTATTCGCAATAAAAATATTTCTCATATATATATATATATATATATATTTCTATGTCATCTATTTATTTTTTAGAATGTTATTTACCTTACTTTAGATAATCATGTACTTAATATTTTTTACTTTTTATAGCCTTTCCAATGACAATTTTTAGGTATATCAATACATTTCCCTATTCATTTTTAAAAATCACAAATGCATAAATATTAATACAAAGGGTGATAATTCTATCATAAGGGGAATATTGTTTATGAATGGGGATAAAATAATATAAAATAGTAGAATACTGTCCATTGGGACGTTGTTAAGATTATAAGAAGAGAGACATGTTCACTATTATATTCAGAAGAGTTATAAATTAGTGAAGATAAGTATTAATGATTAAATCTGAATACGGATGATCTTCAAAAGTATAATGCGATCAATTTTTTCTTATATTTATTTTCCATTTATGATTAATGGTCTGAAATTTCTAAAAATGGAGAGTTTTTTTAATCAAATGTTTGTTATTATATATTCCGTTGTTTTTTATTTTGAAATCAAATTCAATTATTAAATACATAATTACTATCTCTTTTATGTTCAATGTATCTAAATAATTTATTATAAAAAATATATATCTTTTACAAAACTTTTATTTTGTTTTAAAATTTTTTGTATATACAATTTGATTATTATAGTTATTATAATGGGAATAAATCTAATAATAATCTGATTCACCTTATCAATTTTTATTTAAGACATTCCATCATATTTTTATAATAGAAATTTTAATCATACTATGAATTTGAACCTATATCATTAGATTTTTACACATAGAAATAATCATAATGACATTTTATAAGGGAATACATCGGATTTACTGTGGTTAAATTGTAAATATAGACAATGATATTTTATTATAATGGAATACATTTTACAATGAATAAATATAAAAAACCCGATGTTTTTCACTCTCTTATGCATAAAACAAAAAAAAAGATATGAATTCCATTATTATATAACCATTTAGGTGATATTTAAATTTGTACTTGAAATAATATCAGAGAATATATGACCATTATATGACCAATATTAATATTGGAATCATTACCATAAATACCTGGTCATTTTAAGAGATTTGTACAAAATTACCATTTTTTCATTTGTGTGTGTACTGCTAATATTCTTCTCTCAATTCTCCTTATGGGTACAATTTATGAATAGTTTGTTCATATTATTTTCTATTACATTAGATAGTATCTTTATTAAGGAATCATTGTCATTTTTCCCCATGAAAATCATTTTTATTATTATTATGTTATCCAATTATGCTTATTACGAACGATGGATTCCAATTAATATAAGTAAGAGGATCTAATCATCATATTGATCGAATACATTAGGGGATATAAATATACAATGTAATGCCCTGACCCCAGTTACCTAGAGTCGGTGCTTTATTTTAATACATTTTCATGATTACAAGGACTCATGTCCCGAAGGACCGATATGATTAGATGTTTTGTAATGTTGATTACATATATAAACGTTTTATTACAATTTCTAATGTAAAAAACAACATAAATAATCCTTTGAGGACTCCATTATTACTTTGGCTTAACCCTATATTTCAATCATACTTCAATACATTGAATTCTTGGAAAAATAATACATCGGAAAGGGGTGAGCTCAAATTCTTAGTAAGGATAACAATATAGCAAAATCTGTGATAAATAAGAATAACCATTTAAGGAAATGTATAAGACTAAAAAAAAATTAAACATAAACTTCTGCATAATATGGCATTAATAAATAAAATAACCCCATTTAATTATTCACATGGATATTATACTAGTCGAATATTCACTTATAATACCAATAGCTAATTTCATAATAATGGAATTCATAATGCTTGTCATCACAATCACATAGCCAAGGCCGTGTGCCAAGACAATGAAAAAGTTTTTTTCATGGCCTTGTTCAAAGAAACTAGTTTTCATCATGAGACCTACCGATGCATCGATGAGAAATATTAAGCTCCACCGTTTATTTACATATTCCAATGCATTTTTCATATGAAAATCTTGAAACAAAACAGAAACATTCATATTAAAACTACTATAGAAAATGTTAATTCACTAACCATAAACTATAAAATGTATAAAAATAAAAAATCCACAGTAAAAAGTATCACAACTCATTCCATACAATAAGAAATATTATATGATAGTAAATAAACAACAATCAAGAATTATATCAAACAAAGGATGTCGACGTAGTTGAAGATAATCAATTAAACTCTTTGAGAGAAATACCAATTTTCAAGAAATCATATAGAAGACACATAATTTTTAAAGTAATCCATTTAAAAAAGATTTTTGAATCAAAGATTCCTATAATACTTTGAAACATTTTAATGAAATTAACGCTTTAAAAAAATCATGTCTACGTAAATAAAAATATAAAATCTTTTTGAAAACATAGAAATTAATTAAAATAATTAGAAAATTAAATCATTTGAAATATTAAAAATGATAATATAGTTAAAGAGTAACTTCAAAAAAACATAAAATATTCCATTTTAAAAAAAATTTATAATACATTGTCATAGATGATAAATATTTCTAAATTTATACCTATAGATAATGAATCATAGATTATAATGATATTGAGGAATTAACCATTACCATGTAAATTCAATTTGTCAAGGGTACATTTAACATCCTATATAATTACTATAATATATTATTAAAATATACCAGAACCATATTCATATTTATGGTATCATAATTTATTAATTTATGGAATTATACTACCTATATAATAATAATTTCTATGTTACGAAAATATTTTGGGTTATAATAACTTTCTATATTGTACATGTTTTTTAATTATTATTCATGATTGTATCACATATATCACGAATTAATTCCTTGAAGAATATAAAACATTATTTATGAACCATATATATTCAAAATGTAATTATTTATAATATATTGTTATTTGAAATGTAAGACATTGTTTATGGAGACGGAAGGCCATACGTAGGCATAAACAATGTCTTTGTTTTCATATCATGTTGAACGGATGTACGTGAATAAGATATATATAAATACATACATAAATACATATAAATATATATATATCCATTTGAATTATCATTTCATATAATACATACTTATTAATAATATATATTTTTATAATCGTCATTGAATGGTGAAAGTGGAATTGAATCTCATCGCATTGTGGAGACAGTAAGCCATATGTACGCACGAGTGACGATATCATTAAATTAATGGTGAAATATTATTTAATTGTAGGGTATATAATATATAATAAATCATTAACATGTTATATTTGTTAATTACATTAAATAAACTCATTATTATACCTATCCAAATAATGAATTGTTGAATAACAAACTACACCATAACGTGGAGACGGTAAGTTGTACGTAAAAGGTATGGTGACTTTTTCCTTCATAGGATATATATAAGAATAATTATAGTTCTACCATATTTTTAATAATATATTAATATGTATAAGATACTAGAGTTATTTTTTAGTATCGTATAAATCATTAAAAGAGGATGTGGAAGTAGAAAAGAACTCTGAAAGAGTTTATGATGTAATTACAATTTCTTTGGGTTCTTAATTTAGATTTGATCAAAAGTTCTAATTAGTTTATCTTATAATCAAATTAAGGCATCTATGTTGTAATTAGGATAGTTTGTAGGATATTTATGTAGGGTTTTTCCGAACCAAATGGATATGGAGGTGTGATTTTGAGAAAAGGGAAATAACCATTTTTATACGACCGGTGAGGGTCACTTTATGAAAAACATTAAGTATTATTTTTTATAAAATATTTTTTGTTTTTTAATTGCTCCAAATATATTTATTTCAAGGCTAAGTTGGGGATGGTTCTAACTCCTCTCAATAAATAGGTTTTAGACAAGTTTATTTTACCATATTAGTCGTATCATTTTGGTATAACTATAAGTTAAATACTTTTCTTTTACAATGTCTTCTTGTATTTTTATATTACATAGTTAATAAACATAATATAAAATTTCAAGACAACCTAAAGTGGTTAATTAATGACATATAAATCATTATATATGTCCTTTAGACGATCCTTATATTTTTATGAATATTATGTCACAAAATAATATAGTGTTTCTTTTAAAATCTCAATTATGTAAACATTGACACAATTTAGTATTTGGTTTTTTTGAAAGTCAATAAAACTAAATTACATCCATCCAAATACATTAAATCAACCCTAACATGTAATATTATCATAGAAAATTTTTGTAATGCATAAAAATCTCATTTTATATTAATTTTGTTATTTATAATATCAATTATTTTAATCGTTCATTAATAAGGTAATTATGGCATCGTCGTTATGTCATATATAAATATAATTATTTAATGTATAAAACTTATAATAAAAAACCATGATGTAGGAAATATTTAATCTTTCTAATGAATATTTATAGTAGACCTTATCTTATGTATAACCCTATATTAAAAATGGTTCAGTTATTAAACATTGAATTTACCTCTTTATACTTTTCATTAAATAAAATAATAATAAATAACCTTATGTAATCCATGTGTATCAAAATGATCTTAAATTTTTATTATGTTTATTTTGTTTAAATATAATTTCCAATAGAATTAGTACAAGTGTAAGGATTATTATAATATCATTTTTACCTTTAATTGCCAAATTTACTTGTAAAGGTTGTAAATATAATTCAAAATTTACTATTCACCAAAATTTATTTTCATCATATTGAACCAAATTTTACGTACTTATTTCAACTATGACTCTTGTATATTTGAAATTTAATTTTGAGATCTAGTAAAATTATGTTTTATAATAATTTGCAAATGTTCCGAGAAAGTGGGTAATAGACGATTAAAATTCTATAAAATTTTATACATCTAATCATATTATAAAATAACTCCAATGAATTAAAATGAACTAATATAAGAATTATTTATGTATTTTGACTTTAAAATAAATCTAAATAAATAAAATAATTATTAAAATAAATGTCGGTTTTAAACAATAACCCAATTTTTTCACAATTAATTAAAAATTGAGTGTTTTCAGAAAAAAAGATAAAAAATTACCCAAATATTATTTTGATAGTAAAATTAATAAAAGGAGGTCTATTTTACCAAATATAAAAAATATGTGTTGCATTAATTAAACTAAAATTAATTCCCGTTGTCAATCCCAGAAAGTGAGTTTTTAAGATGTAAAAACTAGCAAAATATTGACAAGGGTTAATGTATAGTTTTAATGTTAAATTACATCCAATGAACTATATTATATTAAATGATTAAAATATAATATTATTATACATTAAAGCCTAAATAATGAATAATTTAACAATATAAATTAATTCTAATAAAAATGTTGTTTTCATTTAAAATATAGTATTTTTTAATAATTATCCAAATTTTAATGTTATATGAAAAGTACTAAAAATATATCCAAACTAAATATTATTGCACCACCTCTAATGAATATTTTAATTTCATTAAATTGATTTTATGAATTTTTCAAATATTGGAATTAAAATAAGACCCCATTAAAAGGTGATAAAATTCAATTTTTTTAAAAAATTATTCTCTTATCTGATGAATATAAGTTGTTATTATATTATTTCTAAGAAACACATTATATGAATTCTAATTTATTATGCAGTATATAAAATTTAAAATGCAGTTTGTAATATTCAAAACTACATTTTGAATGGAAAATTTGGTAAGTCGTGGTCTGCTCGAACACAGTTTTGTGTGTAGCACAAGATATTTAATTACATTAAAGAGATTATATACTATGAAATTTTGGGGTGTTACATTACCCAATCCTTCAATAAATTTCATAATCGAAATTTTAAAAAAATTGAAAATAAAAGGGTTAAAATAGAAAATACCTTAATGTGAAACAAACATAAAAAATATGGTTAATAAAATTTAGCCGTAAAAAGAGGGATTGGGAAATGAAAAACTCACAAAAAAAATAAGGGGTTTAAATAAGAGATCATTTGGGAAAATTATAGACACATAATTGGAGGATAAAAGTAAATATTTATGGAGAGATATTAGGGTCCTCAATCACAAACATGTAAACAATAAAATAAAAATTGAGGGAATCAAAGCCATACATTTATGACGAGTTATAATATCATTTCTTCCATAAAACATAAGTAATTAGGATAAAACATTTTTTGTTTTGAGATCCTTTCCCTAATTTTTCAGAATTAATTCCTTTGTATAATAATATAAAAAGAAAACATGACAAGTAGAGTTCTATGCTTTAACTATTTTCTACCAAATACTCAGCATTCACTATAAATGGAAATAGAATAAAAAATATTCTATTTATGCAATCATATAGGGTTAGAAAAAAATTAATATATATATCATATTTCATAACATAGAAAAAATACATAATACATTTCAAGACATCACATAGGCTAGTGTTAGGTGATTCACCCTTGTCACCCTTCAGTTGCGTGTTTAGTTCTCGTGGATTAACCAGATGCGACATGTTGTATCTCGGCCTCCGGGTTTTCCTTTTTATAAAAAATACAATAATAATATTTTGAAATGATTTAACGTTAACAATAGTATCCAATGTCAAACATAATAAATTATAAACATTAAACTTATCCACAAAAACTATGTCCGAACTCACTGTACGAAATTTATAAGAAATGTCACATAATATACATGCGAATACATTCATCATGTATTCTCTTAAAATGTGTCTATGAAATAAATTTCCAGAAAACCATATTTGAATAGTTATATACTTATTTATTCTTTCTATAAATCATAGAACACTTGATATACTCTATAAATCCAAAAATGTTGTAATCTCCAACAATGATGGAATAAGAATACAATGAGTTAGTTCGAAGGTAATGAATTATTTTTTGTGGTAGTATGATAACCTGATTATGATCTATCATCATCATTTGTAGTATACTCTGATAATTGGAACATTGATTCCCATAGTGGCCCCACTTCTTGCAGATGAATCATTGTACATTTGAAACCATATCTTTAGGCTTTAAATAACGTCATTGGTGCTAACTTTCTCCAAAATTATAACAAATTCTCATCCCCTCCAACAATTTACCAAGGATATTATTTCAACAATTATCATATATGGGAAAATAATTCATTCACTTATTATCTTTATCCATATTTTTCAATACATTCATTTTTCATCTATAGCTTTCCTTGAAAGTAATAGAAATAAAATATTTTTATACTTATCATATTACCAAATGATACTATTATCAATAAGATTATAATACATTGGATATTATTTCTCTTTAAATGTTGTCATAAAATAATGAAATATATGATATTTCTTAAGCTATGGATCATGTGTGTGGGTAGATTTATCATTATTTCTAATGGGAACCATTTCTAAATAATGGAATATAATAGGTTAGTTTATGAATCAAAATGAATAATTATATACTAAAAAATACCTAAAAGGAATTAAATAGTTTATTCATATAATCCATAATTATAAAAAAATGTTCTCATTCAGGAGGTATTTTCTCATTAATACTTTATAATGGTTTTTGAATAAAATGTGAATTTTATTAATCATATCCCCATAGAGTGACATAAACTATAGTGTAGCAAGACCCATTGATGTGTTCAATGATACCACAAGTTAAGACCGAAACTCTTTGTTAGAGTTTTCACCCCAAGGTACATTTGTTCCAGAGCGGCCTATACCTTCTAATATCCAAATAGGGTTGTATTTCATAGAAAATTACATAATCTATACATTAATAAAATTATAGGATGTTCATCTAAAATAACCCTAAATATCTATCATATTTTAATTTTTCAAAATCATATTTTATGAAAATGTATTTTAAAGGATATTGCTAAAATTCCTCTAATACCAACTTCAATGCCCTGAACCTATTTACCAAGAGTTGGTGCATTATTTTAATACATTGGAATGATTTTAAGGAATAAATTCCAGATGGTCCTTTTAGTTTAGTAGTCATGGAAAATATATTACATATATCAATGTTACATTACAATTTATAAAATAAAACACGACATAAATAATCCTTTGAGAATGCCGTTATTCCCCAAACTTAACCCAGAATATCTATTTCATTACAATTCCTCGCATCCTAAGAAAAATAAAACATCAGAAATGGGTGATCTCATATGGATAGAAAGGATAAAAATATAGTGAAAACTATCATAAATAAGCTTACAAATTTTATGATATATATAAGAGTAAAACAGATTCCTTTTAAACATAATATTTTTCATAACATGGAAATGTTAAATCAAATGAAACCATATACTTATTCACATGGATATTATAAAAGATGAGTGAACGCATGTAATGTCAATAGCTTATCTCATGATGATGGAATGCATAATGTCGGACACCATAACCACATAGTCAAGGCCTCATGCCAAAACCACAGAAAAGAGTTTTTCAATTCCTTGTTCTAGGACACTAGTTTGTATCCTGAGACCTACTAATAAATCGAGGTGCAATAGCAGGATCCAACCATCACATACCATATCTACTGCATCCCTCATATGAAATGGTTGAAACATTACATAAACATTCATATTAAAACTACCATATGAAATGTTATTAAATTGACCATAAACCATGAATGGTATAAAAAATACTACATAAAAAATCAATAATATCATAACTCATTCAATAAAAAATATTAGATTATATTGTAGTTAATCAACCACAATCAAGAATAATATCCAATTAAATATGTAGACATATTTGAAAATAATCAATATAACTCTTTAAGAGATATACCTATTTACAAGAATTCATTTAAAATTCTCACAATTTATAAATGAAGTCATTTAAAAGCATTTTTTAATCAATGTTTCATATAGAACAGTGATACTTATGAAATAAATTAACACTTTAAAATATTCATGTATACATAAAAAAATCCTTAAATTCATTTTGAGGCTTGGAAATTAATAAAATGATTTTGGAAAGTATTTATTTTAAAAAAATTAAATTAATGATCTAGTTAAAGAGTCCCTTCCAAAAAAAATAAAATATTCAATTTTAAAACATTTTAGTGTTTCATGGGCATAAATGATAAATATTTCCCAATATATACTAGTAGAAAAACTATCTCGGATAATAATGAGATTGAATATATAACTGTTACCTTGTACCTTTCATCGGTCGAGGGTAAGTTTAACTTTTTGTATAATGACCAAATTATGTTATTAAATTATAGCAGAACCATATTATAATTTATGATATCATAATTTATTATTTTCTGGCTTTATACTACATATTAAATAATAATTTCTATGTTAATATAATATTTTGGGTAATAATCCCTTTCTCCATCGTACATGTTTTAACTTGTTATTATTTCTCGTATCACTTATATCATGATTTAATTGAATCCCAAATATAAAACATTATTTATGTGTAATATATATATAGAATATAAATATGTATAATAGATATATATATCACATGTAAAACACTGTTTATGGATACGGTATGTCGTACGTACACATAAATGATGTCTCTATTTTCATATCATATTGAATAAAAGTAAGTGAATGATATATATATAAATACCTATCTATATACAAATATATTTAGATTCATTATTATGTCATATTTTACAATTCTATTAATTATATATATTTTTATAATCATCGTTGAATGTTGAATGTGGAAATGAATCTTGTCGCGTCGTGGAGACGATAAACCGTACGTACGAACGAGCAACATTATCGATATATTGATAGTGAAATTGTATGTAATTGGGTGGTATATTATTAATAAAGAATAATTAACTGGTTATATTTATTAATTATATCAAAAATATATTTATTATTATTCCCATCCAATTATTGAATTGTTGAATAATGAACAACACCATGATGTGTAGACGACTAGCTCTCTGTACGCACGTATGGGGACATGGTCACTCATAGGATGGATATAATAATGAATATCATTGTAAAATACATAAAATAAGATCTCAGTATGTATAACATACTATATTTATTATTTTATTATGGAAAAGATCAATTAAAGGGGATGTTGAAGAAATAATGAACATTAAAAGATGTGATAATGTAATTGCCACTTCTCTGGGTTCTTCCATTTGATTTCATCAAAAGTTCTCCTTATGTTGGCTTCTAATAAAATTAAGGCC
Source organism: Viscum album (assembly GCA_963277665.1). Lineage (NCBI taxonomy): Eukaryota > Viridiplantae > Streptophyta > Magnoliopsida > Santalales > Viscaceae > Viscum > Viscum album. The sequence goes on along the minus strand of OY728126.1, from coordinate 1,655,253,590 downwards.
TATAAGTTGAATTGGGTGTAGTTTTTAGGATATTTTAGAAGGTTTTGGTGGAACCAAATTTCATTCACAGAGTGGTATTGAGGGAAGAGATAATAGATTTTTATAAGAGAGATGAGGGTCACTTAAGGAAAATCATTAACTATTTTATTATTTTAAAATTATATTCGTTTTATAATTGCTCCAAATGAATCTATTTCATTGATAAGGTGGGTATGGGTCAAAATCATCTCGAAAAATTTGTTTTATACATGATTAGGTGACCATATTAACCTTTTATTTTAGATTTTACTCTTGTTAAATAGTTTAATTTTTTCAATGTCTTCTGGTATCGTTATATTTAATGGGTAGTATACATATTATAAAATTCCAAGAGAACCTCATGTGGTTTAATAATTAATTATATATCATTATATAATTCTTTGGGACAAACCAAATATTTTTAAGAATACTATATCACTTAATATTATTGTATTTGTTTTTAAAACTCATTTATAAAAATTTTGACACTATTTAGTATTTGGATTTTGTGAAAGTCAAAAAAACATGTTTAGTTAGAAAAAAATAAATTAAATCAACCCTAACATGTCATATTAACCAATAAAATTAATTTAATGCATCAAAATTATAAATTTACATTTATTTTGATATTTATAATGTCAATTATTTTAATCAATCATTAATAAGGTAATTACTACGTCGTCATTATGTCATATATAAATTTAATTTCAAAATTTCTAAAAATTTTAAATAAAATACCATTATGTAGGAAATGTTTTTATATTTTTAATGAATTTTTATAGTTGATTTTTTCTTTTGTATAACCCCATATTAAAAACATTTTAGTTATAAACATTTAATTTAACATTTTTATCTCATCTTTAAATAAAATATTAATAAATGTCTCAATCTAAAACAAGTAGACCAAAAGGAACACATTTTATAGCTAAGATATATTTTTGTCGAATTACACTTATCAAATAGAATTAGGACATGTGTTAGTGTTATTATAATATCATTTTTATCATTAATTACCTTTTACTATTAACTGTGGTAAATAAAATTCCAAAGATATTATTCAAAAAACTTATATTCATCATATTGAATGGAATTTATTTACTAATGTCAACATTTACTCTTAGATATTTGGAATTCAATTCATAGAAGTAGTAAAATTATGTTTATTACAAATTTGAAAAAGTTCTTAGAAGGTGGGTAAAAGAAGTTAAAAAATCCAATAAATTTTTATACATCTTATATAATTATAAAATGAATCAATTTAATGAAATATAACTAATATAGGTATTATGTATCAATTTTGAATTTGAAATAAATAATAATAAAAATATAAATTATTTAAATAAAAGTCGATTTTAAACAATGACGTAGTTTTTAACTATTCATTAAAAATTGATAGTTTCCAGAAAAATACCTATTATTCATTGTTAGATAATTTTGTTAATATGAATCCAAATATTATGTCCATTTTAACAAATTCTAAACATAGGAGTTGAATTAATTAATTTAAAATTAATTCCCATTGTCCAAACCAGAAAGAGTGTTTTAAAGAAATAATAACTATGAAAAGATTGATATGTGTGTATGTGCAATTTAAAAGAATTATTTCATCTCTAAGGCCCCAGCCTTAAAACATTACTTAATATTTAATTAAATGAATAATTCACATAGAGGATATTTTCAGGATTCGAGCTTCAGAGAATTAGGACATAACTATTATATCTCAAAAGATTACAAAGTAGACACTTATACTAAGTTTTAATAAAATAAAAACTCTTTAAAAGAAACATGTATAATTCCACGTTTTAGATATCATGTGTTTCTTTTATCCCATACTTGACCCTATTCATCTTTAAGTCATGTGGATAACATTTTAAAAACTTAGTATGAGCATAAAAAGCCCAGTAAAGGATATACAAAGAAGGAAAACTGTTAGTTTTTCAAAACAACATGTAAACCCTGAATACTTTATGAATGTAATACTATTCAACTTTACAAACTAGTAAATACTCTTGAATGAATAAAAGTTCATTAATTACCCTTTAGTAACCAAAATATTACCATAAAACCCATATAAATAAAAGAGGTAACATATAAAGGTATCTCGTGACATATACATACATAAATAGAATAACCATAAGGTCGACTTCGACACATATCACTTAATAGAATTGCCAAACGGACGACTTCCATACCCAATGCATTAGAGGTTATAATGTAACCCCCCATACTGGTTTTCATGGAACCACCCGTCATATGGTTTATCACGTTACCACCCGTCAAATGTCCATGTACAACTATAAAATGATATGACATTAAACAAATATAATGGAGAGAAAACATTTCCACATTTTGATCACAATATATCACTTAAATATATTGACATAAAAAATACATTATTAAAACCATTTTCAATACCAGAATACATAAAAGTTTGTATGATATTTATTTCATTTTAAAAACATTACGTCTTGTTCAGGAAGCCAAAGTCTAAATAATACCCCCGAGGGCGGAAAAGGACTTTGTCACTGCGTACGTTAAAATAAACATTCATCATTTTCGTTTAATAAAACAATTCGTAGAAAAATATTCCATTAAATGTAATGAAAATTCAAATGTGTTTTATACAGCGTATAAAATAAATTCCTATATTAGAACAAAATATGCCTCAATGAATGGAGATTGAGACAAATTCCTTAACAATGACGGTATCCTTAGATTAAGGATAATTCAATTACATAATATATGTGTGAAAAATAAAAATACACCTAATATAAGTGGATATTATGTGTAAAACAATAATATTAATTCAAAAATATTCATATAATGACATATTCAAGGAGTACTAGTTTAACCCAAAGTATTGAAATTGAGTTAAGATGTTCCCTTGCAAAAATTCGACACCCTAACGGCGTCACTTTGAAATTCAGAAAACGAGTTAATGTGATAGAAAATGGTATGTCATCACATGTAGATAAAATTTAAATCAATAAGTATATAAAATAAGATATCCCTACATAAAAATATGTAAATTAAAAGACCCAACCAAAAGAGGTATTTTCAAAAAAGGAGGGTGAAACGTTCCGTTACCGATTTGGGTAACTTTCGAAACGTACAACCCATGAAAGAAGGGTCAGACAATGAAGATTTAAATACCCATAAATTAAATTATATTACACAAATAATACAATAATGGGAAGTGCATAGACCTCACAGATGGAAATAGTGGAAAATGTACCACGAATCTCACGAGAACAAAAAGTGAGATAAAAACCCCTTACATCGTTGTGGTCAATCGTGTCGTATGACCAAAAGATAATAAGCACAAAATAAATCACATAATACCATGAAAATAAATAGAATTATGATAATATAAATTAAATGGAATTACACAATACACCACATGAAATAAATAAGTGGCGAACAATGGAAAACTCACAGAATTAAAAGTGAGATAAGAAATCCCTTATGAAAATTCGGCAGCCTAACGGCGCCACATAAAACATCCAAAAAATGGTTCGATGAGATACAATATGGTATATCATCATATGAACATAATAATTACATAATTAGGAATATAAAATAACCTCCCCAAACATATGAAATATGATCTTAAAAGAAATTACATAAAAGAGAATACTTAAAAAGAAGAGAGTGATAGGATCCCTTACCTCAAGTCTGACTTGACTCGATCATTATTTAATATCCTGAATAATAAACTAGAGTTAATTTATTCATGATTAAAAAACTTTTTTTATGTTCATTATTCCTTTTATATCATTTATTACCATTTTATGTATATTTTTTAAATTATTTAAGATAATAACGGTCGTTTTGTCGATCCTTGGTACATGAGTCAAAAATAAACTTCTTATAATCACAAGTTGTTCGTTTCGTAGAATATCCATTATATACAAAATTATATTCATGATTTAAATATCATATATATCTTATATATTCACTATATTCGTCCATTTATAATATTACATAACATTTATATGTAAGAAATGAAATGCACCGTTAATGGAGACGGTAAGTCGTACGTATGCATGAATGCTACTTTCATTTCTATTTCATATTTAATGGAATGAAATTATAATTATATAGATGTAAATAATTATAATTCCATTATAATATCATATATAATATCATTAACTCCATACTTTACACGTCCCACATATGGCATTAACGAATCAAATAACATTGAGGGGGCGGTAGTCCGCACTTCCTAAAATAAAGATCTCGCGTTTACCCATAATGGGAACCATAAAGGTATGAAATAAATGAAAAATACAGAAGAATAAAAAAAATATAAACATAAAATATATCATATATAAATAGAGTGACATCTTAATGTCCGCCATGAAAGCTGTTTAATGAAGATTGAACAATCATCGTTTCGTGAGGCAGAAATTCGCCATCCATAGAAACTATATGTTCTTTAACAATTAGAGAAGGTGTGTGTAAGTGTACCTCAAATCCATCCCATAACAACAACCTAGTATATTTAAGATACTGGTGTTGTTACAAAAAAATTTATAAAAAATTAGGGGGGTTTGAGAAGAAAAATAAAATAAAAGAGCACAAGTGAAGACATTACCTTTAAATCGGATAACTATTTTTGATTTGACCTCCAAGGCTTCCTTGGAAGAACTTCTACCCAATGTGGGGCTTGTAGGAGTAAGATAGTGATGTGGAGAGATAATATGATCAGAGTTTGAATTAGCCAAGGGCTTGAGAGGTGTGGGTAAAGAGGTAGAGGTGGGGGCCTTTTATAAGAGGGAGGAGGGGCACTCTTGGAATGTATTGAAAAGTTACTTTATTATAAATTTATTTTCAGATATTTAAGGTCCCACAATTATATATTTCAAGGGTAAGGTGATAAGGGTTTTAAATCCACCCATATAATATGTTTTGGGCAAGTGTAGGTCTTATATTTTACCTTATCTTCTCATTTTATTTAAATTGTTCATTAATGAGGTAATTGATGCATCATCATGGTGTCTTAAATAAATTAATTTATTAAATTTCTAAACATTATAAATAAAACTGCTATGACGTATGAAATATTTTTATATTTACAATTATTATTTATAGTAAAAAATAAGACTTCTATAACCCCATGTAAAAAATGTTTTAGTAAAAAAATACATGTTTGTGACATTTTTATTTTAATTATAAATAAAAAGATATTAATGTCATTTCTTACCCAAGTGGCTGCATGGGGTCCCCATGTTGACTCATGGATTGTGTTGGCCGGACATGACTCATTAAATAAGGTTATGAGATGTGTAAAGGTCATTTCATATTATTATTACATTATCTTTACCTCAAATTACACTAATTATCTTTAATAGCGATTAATAAAACATAAAAGATACTATTCACCAAAAAATTATTTTATTCCCATTGAACCAAATTTTTCATCCTAATGAAAACCTTGTATGTTAGATTTTTGAAAATAAAATCACAGAAGTGTTAAAATTTCATTTAAACAAAAAATCAGTTTTTTAAGAACCACATAGTGGTTTCACGATTCATCAAAAATTGATGTTTTTCAGATAAATGCAAAAAATTCAACCTATGATATATTTGATTTTATTAATTCAAAAATGATGTCTATTTTAAAAAATTAAAAACATATAAGTTTCATTAATTAATTTATTAATTAATTTCCACAGTCAAAACAAACAGCGTGTTTTTAAGAAACAATATCTATTAAAATATTGACACTAGTTTAAGTCCAATTTGAAAATGAAATTAATTACAATGACCAAAATTGGAATAAATGGTAAAAATATATTCAAATTTCACTTTTAAACCAATTCAAAACATGATCTAATCATATATATACATTTGACTAAAAGGAGACTTTGAATTAAAATACAACATTTTTCACTTATTCATTAAAAATTGTCTTTAACAAAAAAATTAACAAAAACCTACAAAAAGTAAATTTTGATATCCCTATTTTAAAGAAGGATTTTATTTGGTCCAATATAACATATGAAATTATCAACAACTGGATTTAAAAAGGGTTCACCATCAAAAGGTGGTTAATCAACCTTTTAAACAATATTAGAATATTTACTCTTAAAATTGGATTCATTCACATTTTAAGCCTCTAAAATTTATTAGATAAAAGTAATAATATTTGACAAACATATATAATCATTCTGTAGTTAGTTATATTCATTCCCCCCATTACAACGACTAAGGGTTAACTACCATTTAATATAATTTTATCTTATTATTAGACTGCAAAGTAAGATTTCCAAGAAACTCGTTATTATGTATTTGGTACGCCATCGAGCATAGCTTTCCCTTTAAATTAATATTAACATTTTATTCACAATAATGTATTAATATAAAAATGTCATATTATTTATTTACCTAGGGTGTTACATCCTTCCCCCCTTTTGTGAATTGCGTCCTTGCAGTTTTAAAATTGGGCTTGGAAACTTCATTGAAAGTCCCACATCGGAACAAGAGTTGGTAAAACAATCAGTTTAAAATAAAGAAAGCGATGTACAAAGGTCACACGAGTTAACCCATACTAGAATTCCATGAAAACATGGATATGGGAGAAAAAAACAAAGGTTCATGTTCTGCTGGAGAGTGATATAAAACATGTTTATGAGAAAGTTAACCACAATAAAATCACAAAATTCTGATGGGTTAAATGGTATTTGATTCCATGGTAAGAAAACTTAACCGAAAACATTTTTTTTAATTACATTTAATAGATGAATTTATTTATGTTATTTACTAAATTATAATGAAACATACTTACTTGTCGTGTAGACTTTCATCTCTGACTAGATTTCTTATACAAACTCATATTTTCTCCAAAAGATGAGTATTTAGGATGACTTGTTCACATTAAGAGAGCTATAATCAACTTCTAGAGAATCACCTCATAAAAAAAAGAGAACTATATAGTTCATATGCCTTTAGACCAAAACTAAAACCAAAACCAAAAAGGTTAGTACAAGATCAGATAACACCCAAACAGGATAATCCTTTATAAAAAAAATCTATTGTAAATCTCCAAAATTTGTCAAACAATACCCAAAGTTCAACAAAGACCATTCAAAAAATATATATCAACAAAATTAATAAAAACTATGATTGAAACCAAAATATATGAAGGATTTAATCACATAGTTTTCCACGATGAACCGTAACATTTATCTCCAATCAGCAGTTACTATTAAAGTCTCATACTGAAAATGAATTAACTTAATCACATATACTCCATGATAGGTTAACAATTTCCATAGATAACCAAAAATAATCGTATTCTAGATTCATAAGATCATATAACTAAAAATAATTAGTCAAACTAACCAGGGACTTCATGTAGTCCAGTGGTAGGCGATAAATACCATTCGCACTTTGGTTGTGGGTTCGATTCCAGCAGCTTTGTCTGATGCGACAGATTGTCACAAGGCCTATGTGTTGTCCTTCTTCCAAAACTATATAATTCTTATAACATTTCCCAAAAAGTGATAAAATCGTCAAAAATAACTATAACATAATTTAACCTCAAGTTTATCTCATGTCATTCATATTCCATCAAAACATATAGTAACACATAATTACCTAAAAACCAAGGATAATATAAACCCTAATGGTTACCTTTATAATTATTACCTGATCTTCCACATCGAGTCGGTTCTCTCGTACATGATGCATTTGAGAACTCACCATGGTTCAAGTGGTTTATCATGACACCTGATATTTGGTTTAGAATAACCATGAGATTTCTCATTGAATCCCCCATTTCATCCAGTCTCATAATCAGAGAACCACCACAGTTTCCTTCAAACCCATTGTCACTTTGGTACATGCTTGATCCATCCATTTACTAAAACCAAAAATGTCAGTGTGAGTATATCAAAAAAATCATCATGTACTAAAGAGGAAGATAGACACTATGATATAATTATCCAAGTTATCTAAAACTCATTCCATCTTTCATAAATAACAATGAATCTATCTAATATAATAACCACTGTAGTTATACACAACATGTCCCTTATTCTTAAAAAAAACTATAACCTCTAAAGTTATCAAATCCTCCCTTTGATACCAACAATAAGGCCTCAGACTTAAGACATTAAATAATATTGAATTAAATGAATAATTCACATAGAGTATCTTTTCAGGATTTTAGATTTAGATAATTAGGACATAACTATTACATCTCAAAAGATTAAAAAGTAGACACTTCTACTAAGTTTCCATAAAATAAAAACACGTAAAAAGAAACATGTCTAGTTCGATGTTTTAGATAGCATGTATTTCCTTGATCCCATCCTTGACCCTATTCACCTTAAAGTCCTGTGGAGAACATTTCAAAAACTTGGGATGAGAATAAAAAGCCCAGTAAAGGATACACAAAGAAGAAAAACTGTTTGTTTTTCAAAACAACATGTAAACCATGAATACATTATGAAAGTAATAATATTATCTTTTACAAAGTAGTAAATAATATTCACTAACAAAAGATCATTACATACCCTTTTGTAACCAAAAGATTACCATAAAACCCATATAAAGAAAACATGTAACATATAAAGGTATCATGGGACATAAACAAACTTAAATGGAATAACCATACGGTAAACTTCCACACATATCACTTAATGGAATAGCCATACGGATGACTTCCATACCCAATGCATTAGAGGTTATAACGTAACCACCCATCCTGGTTTTCACGGCACCACCCGTCATATGGTTTATCACATAACCACTCTTCAAATGTCCAAGTTCCATTATAAAATCATAAGACATAAAACAAATATAATGGAGAGAAAACATTTCTACATTTTGATTACAATATATCACATAGATATATTGACATGACAAATCCATTATAAAAACCATTTTCAATACCACAGTACAAAAAAGAATGTATGGTATTTATTTAATTTTAAAAACATTACGGCTTGTTGAGGAAGCCAAAGTCCAAATAATACTCGTGATGACGGAAAAGGTCGTTGTCACTGCGTAATTTAAAATAAACATTCCTTTTTTTCATTTAGAAAAATGATTCGTAGAAAAATATTCCCTTTAAATGTAATGAAAATTAAAAGGTGTTTTATACAGCGTATAAAATAAATTCTTGTATTAGAACAAAATATGCCTCAACAAAAGGAGATTGAGACGAAGTCCCTTACAAAGATGGTATCCATAGATTAAGGAAAAATCAATTACATAATTTATGTGTGCCAAATATAAATAAACCCAATATATGTGGATATTAATTGTACAACAATAAGATTAATTCACACATATTTAATGAATTACATATTCAAGGAGTACAAGTTTAACCCAAAGAATTGAAATTGAGTTAAGAAGTTCCCTTTCAAAAAGTCAACAGTCGAACGACATCACTTTGAAATTTAGAAAATGAGTTGATGAGAGGAAAATGGTATCTCATAACATGGACATAAAATTTATATCAATATAGATATAGAATAACATATCCCAACATAACAATATGAAAATTAAAAGACCCAACAAAAATAAGTCTTATAACTAGAGGAGTGTGAAAGGATCCCTTACTGATTTGGGTATGTTTCAAAATATACACCCCATGAGAGAAGGGTCATACAATGAAGATGTAAATACCCATAAATTAAATTATATTACACAAAGAATACAATAATGGGCAGTACATACACCACACAAAAGTAAATAGTGTCAAATATAGAACGAATCTCACGAGAACAAAAAGTGATGTAAAAACCCCTTACCTCGTTGTGATCAATCGTGTCATATGACCAAAAGATAATAAACACAAAATGAATCACATAATACCATGAATATAAATAGAATAATGATAATATATATGAAAGGTAATTACACAATACACCACATGAAATAAATAAGTGGAAAACAATGGAAATCTCATTGAATTAAATGTGGGATAAGAAATCCCTTACAAAAATTCGGTAGCCTAACGGCGCCACATAAAACATCCTAAAATGGTTTGATGAGATAAAATAGGTCCTCAAATATTATTAACATAAGAATTAAATATTTATGAATATAAAATAACATCCCAAAACATAAGAAATATGATCTTAAAATAAATGACATAAAAGATAGTACTTAAAAAGAAGAGAATGATAAGATCCCTTACCTCAAATCCAACTTGACTCGATCGTTCTTTAATATCATGAATAATAAACTTGAGTTAAATTATACATTCTTAAGAACATTTTTTTAATTTCATTATTCCTTTTATATCATTTATTACCATTTTATGAACATTTTGTAATTATTTAAGATAATAATAGTCGTTTTGTCGATCCTCAGTACTTGCGAAAAAAATAAACTTCTTATAATCACTAGTTGTTAATGTGGTAGAATATCCATTATATCCAGAATTATATTCATGATGTAGATATCATATATATCATATATATCTAGTACATACTTTCTTTTATAATATTAAATAACATTTAGATGTATGAAATGAAATGCACTGTTCATGGAGACGGTAAGCCGTACGTACACATGGACTCTACTTTCATTTATACTTCATATTTAATGGAATGAAATCATAATTATATAGAGGTATATTATAATTTCATTATAATATCATATATAATATCATTAACTCCATACTTTATACATCCCATATATGGCATTAACGAATCAAATCACTTTGAGGGGGCAGAAGTCTGCACTTCCTAAAATGAAGATATCACGTTTACCCATAATGGAAACCATAAAGTTATGCCATAAATGAAAAATATAGAAGCATAAGGAAAATATAACCATAATATATATCATATATATATATATTGACATCTTAATGACCACCATGAAAGTTGTTAAAATAATATTGAACAATCATTATTTCATGAGGCAGAAATTCGACATCCACAGAAACAGTATGTTCTTTAACCATTAGATGAAGATGTGTGTAATTGTAGATCAAATACTTCACATAACAACATATTAGTATATTTATGACACTTTTGTTGTTACAAAATAAAGGGATAAAAATATTTTAGGGGGGTTGGAGAAGCAAAATAAAATGAAACAGCACAAGTGAAGACATTCCCTTTAAATCAAATAACTCTTTTTGATTTGAGTTCCAAGGCTTCATTGGAAAGACTTCTGCCCAAAGTGAGGCCTCTAGGAGTAATAGAGGGATGGGGAGAGACAATATGAGTAGAGTTTGGACGAGCCAAGGTCTTGAGAGGTGTGGGTAAAGAGGTAGAGTTGGGGGCCTTTTATAAGTGGGAGGAGGGGCACTCTTGGAATGTCTTGAAAAGTTACTTTATTATAAAATGACTTTCGGATATTTAAGGTCCCAAAATTTTATATTTAGAGGGTAAGGTGATAAGGGTTTTAAATCCACCCATCTAATAGGTTTTTGACAAGTGTACGTCTTGTATTTTATCTTATCTTCTAATTTTATTTAAATCGTTCAATAATGAGGTAATCGCTACATCATCATGGTGTCATAAATAAATTAATTAATTTAGATTCTAAAAATTATAAAAAAAATAATATTATGTAGGAAATATTTATATATTTCCAATGAATATTTACTGTTCAAAACATGACTTGTATAACCCCATTTAATAGTTTTTTAGTAAAACAATACATGTTTGTGACATTTTTATTTTAACATTAAATAAAAAGATATTAATGTCATTTTCTTACGCAAGTGGCTCCATGGGGTCCCCAAGTTGACTCATGGATTTTAGTGGTCGGCCATGACTCATAAAATAAGTGTAGTAAATGTGTAAAGGTCATTTCATTTTATTATAACATTATCTTTACCTAAAATTGCACTAATTAACTTTAATCGTGATTAATAAAATTTAAAAGATACTATTCACCAAAAAATTATTTTATTCTCATTGAACCAAGTTTTTCATCCTAATGACAACCATGTATGTCAGAATTTTGAAAATCAAATCTCAAAAGTGGTAACTTTTCATTTAATCAAAAAATCAGTTTTTTAACTGCTACTTAGTGGTTTCCCTATTCCTCAAAAATTGAAGTTTTTCAGAAAAATAACAAAAATTCACCCTAAGATATATTTGATTTTCAGAAATAAAAAATGATGTATATTTTACAAAATTCAAAACATATAATTTTCATTAATTAATTTAATAATTAATTCCTACTGTCAAAACAAATTGCGTGTTATTAAGAAATAATATCTATTAAAATATTGACAGTAGTTTACATCCAATTTCAAAGTGAAATTAATTCCAATGACCACCATTGGATTAAATGGTAAAAATATATTCTAATTGAACTTTAAAACCAATTCCAAAGATGATCTAAGCATGTAAATAAATCTGATTAAAAAGGGGTTTTGAATTAAAATACATCATTTTTCACTTATTAATTAAAAATTTACTTTATCAAAAAAATAACAAAAACCTAAACAAAGTAAATTTTGATATCCCGATTCTAATGAATAATTTTATTTGGTCCAATATAACATATAAAATTGTCAACAACTGTATTTAAAAAGGGTTCACCATAAAAAGGAAGTTAATCTACCTTTTAAACAATTTTAGAATATTTACATGTAAAATTGGATTCATTCGCATTTTAAGCCTCTAACATTTATTGGATAGAAGTAAAAATATTTGGAAAACATATATAATCATTTTGTATTTAGTTCTGTTCATTCCAACCATTACAATAGCATGGCATTAACTACCATTTAAAATAATATTATTTTATTATTATTGTGCAATGTAAGATTTCCATGAAACTCGTTGTTGTGTATTGGGTACGCCATCGAGCATAGCATTCCCTTTTAATTAATATTAACAATTTATTCTCAAAAATAGATAACTATAAAAACGTCATATTCCTTATTTACCTGTGTTGTTACATCATCTAAATACCGATATTACAAAAAAATTAATATAATTATACATTAAAACAAATGAAATTCATTATTTTACAATATAAATTATTTCTAATAAAAAAGCTATTTTCAATTAAAATTTAATATATTTCACTATTCATCCAAATATAGAAAGTTATCAGAAAAGTTCCAAAAATTTATAAAAACATAATATTTTTTTATTTCTTCTAAAGAAGTAGTTAATTTCATTTAATTAAATATATTATTGTATCAATTATTGGATTTAAAAATGGTCTTCCATTAAAAGGTGATAAAATTGAATTTTATGGAAAAAAATAATTCTTTTATCTAAAAAAAATGTTATTATATTATTTCAAAGAAACAAATAATATGGATTATAATGTTATACAGATTATATACAATTAAAAATTCAGTTAATAACATTCATAATTTCTTTTTAACATCTAGTTTGGTAAGTCGTGGTTTTCTCGAAGTCGATTTTGTGTGTTGCGCATGATATTAAATTACATTAAAGAGATAACATACAATGAAATCACAGGGTGTTAAATATAGGTTATCATTGTAAAAATGGATACAGGGGATAAGAAGAAAACAATTTTAGTCATCATTTCAAAGGATCTCTCTGGTATCTGAAAGACATACTTTCTTATCAGTATAAAACAACAGACCTTTATCAAATGTTATTCGATACCCTCCTCTTTGCATCAAAAGAAAATTATTAAATTTTATTACTTTTTTTATTACATGATTTTCATTTCCACACAATTAAATATTAAGTGACACTTTTATTTCATCTATTTATTTATATTTCTTTTATGGTAATATATTTATTATTATACAACATTTTATTATAAATATAATTATTTAGGATTTAATATAGAATCATTACATTTTTATATTACTCTGATAAATCATAACTATTTAGATTAAAATTCTCATTATTTGTTGTGATTTTAATTAAAATACATTAACATCACTAACAGAATATAAATATATATCATATTATGATACAAAAAATTTCTCATTATTACATTTATATTACATATTTGAATCCACTTGATTACCATATTATTTACATCAGACCAAATGTCCAAGTCTAATCACTATTTAAATACATATGAGATTTTGTGAATATGATTTGTTTAATCTATAAAAAAATGTTTATATTAATAATAAGAATAAAATCTTTTTGAACGTATAATTCAAACCCATAATTTATTTAGTTATATATACATACATTTTTATCCTACAATTACTACCACCAAAGATTCATCTGGTTTAATATGGATAAAATCCAAGGAAACTATCTTCATTTTTATATAGATTGATTGTGTAAATGAAGGAATGTTGATTATAAAACCGACCCCTTTTCAATTGTTTATTATATGATAAAATTATTATCAATTCTATTTAATTTCACGTGTAATGATATGATTTATAGTTTATGATCTTGAGGCACACATATTTGTGATTTTTCTTTTGTGTAATGTGTGACCAATATATTTCTATTATTTATTAGGAAATTATTTAAAGAAAAAATGATAAATAGGAATAAATTGGAAGGTGGACCAAGATGAATAGGGGATAATTTACACAATGATATTAATGGAAGTAAACCATTACAAGTATGATTGTTTAATAAGTGAACCCTTTCTATTATGCTATCTATGGAAATAAGCTTTAACTAATAATCAAATGATTTTATATACATAAGTGTATTCCGTAAGTCATTGTCTTATTCCAATGTTATTATTTCATGGTTTATTTTCACTAACTAATTATTGTTTCATTTCTTATGATTTATCCTAATTTATTCCATGAAATAAGATTATGATCATTAATATAAATGGCATGGTTTAAAAAAACAATATAAATTTTATATACCATTATTATCATGTTTTTTAAATGTAACCATTGATATCTCCCTTTTTCACCATTATTAAACAATTGAAACCACCCTTCTCTTACATTTCCTTTTCCATAGTTATAAATAAATATATTATGTATGATATGTCTATGAAGGGTAATAGTTATGGAGAATTTTTTTTCTCACATCATGTATATATTTTATGAATGACTTGATTATATTTCCATGTTTTTAAGGATAATATATGTAATTTTTTTTTCATTGATTGAAAATTTAGGTAATAAATATTCATATTTTAAGATTAAAAATTTATATATATGTGAAAAAAATGTGATTTATATTATTTGACCATGATTTTAGGATTACTTTGATATTCATGATAAATATTAAATATTCATTTTATTCAAAGTAGACATATAACACTACATGTCATTCATATATAGATGTTAAGAATATGGGGACTATTAAAATCCTATATGATATACTACGAATTATACATTTGAGTATAAATCGTTCTTGGGATCACCACCATCCCCTAGTTTATTTTCATTGCAAAAATAGCTTTTTTCATGATAATTAAAATGCCTTCTAAAGATTAATTAAATAGAATGTGGTGTAGGATTCCAATAAGATGAGATGATTTTTTATAATGAATGATTTTGGTAAATGATCTAGTTTAGTTAAGGAAAAATGAAATTAGATTGATACATAAAATATTTATATTAATTTTAGTGTGATAAAATTTGTAGGAAATAAATAATAATTTTTATATTGAGTTTAATGATACTGATAATTTATTACTATAGATATCCTATTGGATGAATATTTTGAGATGTGGAAATAAGTGAAATCAATTCCCCAGATATATCATCCAATTTGATATTATTGATTAATGGGGGAAAATTTCTTATCTCATGGACCTTCCATAATTCATCTAGAATGTACATTATGTGTTTCATATATCTCATTCAGGATTTTATATTCCAGATACATCACATGAACTAAATGTATGGGTTGTAAAATTATAAAAAAATTCTTATAAAAAATAATAATTATATTTCCTGGATTTTTGATATAACATGTTATAAAAAAGGACACTCAGCATGTTAATGTTATTTATAGGAATTAGTAATTAGATGTGGAAACAAATAAACCTAAATATATTTTTAGTTAGAGGTAAATTTAGTATTTTATTTAATTAATTAATTTTCAATGGATGGATTTGTATAATGTTAGTAGATTATACCTCACTATGAGTATAGAAAAAACTTTAATTTTAAAAAATATTATTGATTCAATAGAGTCTAAAGGAATAAATAATTAAAATATATGAATAATGTTAATATTTTAAAAAATGATGCATGTTATAATGAATTTAAATAAAACATAATTTTCATAAATAATTCATATTTTACTTAAGAAACATGATTTTTCATAATATAATAATTTTATATGTTGATTTTATTAGATTTTATTTTTAAAATATATTTTGTGTATTAATTATTTTAAAAAATTAATCTAGTGGAAAATATTTTGTTTTTCAAATTTATCGAATAAATATTTTTCGTACCAGATAGTTAGAAATGAAAATAATTTCATTTTATAGTAGAAATAAATGTCATTATTGAATAAAATTTAAATAATGAAATATCTATTTTTTCATATAAAAATTTTAATATCTATATTTATCAATTATTTTTATTAATTAATTATTTAAAATGATAAAATAATGTATTCTTCATACATTTAATGGTTGATACATTATATGGACTGATAATAATTTTATAATTATGTATAATAATATGTTATATATAAATTTTATTTTTTTGGAAAGAATATTTTATAATTAATTTCTTCAAATTATTGATATATTATTTAATAAAATTAAGTTAATACATTTAATCACCATTTAAAAATATATTATGGAGTGCCCATCCATTTTTTTTCATAATGAAGTCTAAATATTGTAGAAATTCTTTACCTCATATATGAAAAAAAAATTATTTGTTGGTTTAAACAGAATGATATAATTTAAAATATAAAATAATATCATTAACAGTTCATTGATTGAATTGATATAGAAATTATAATAACATATATTATAATTTTTTATCTTGGTTTCACATTCTCGTGAATATGTCATCAATATATTTTTATGATTCATGTATTTACAAGAGGTCCACGATACACACTATATAAATGATACCTCGTCTATTCACTTATTCATGATAAATAATTCTTATAGTTGATCCATAACATACCAAATAATCTATAACTTCCCTAAACATGTCAATTATATTCTGATCTTCCCAAATGGACAATCATTTAACACTTAATGACTAATCCAATAGAGGATTCCAAAATATGTTGTCATTATGTTTACAATTCAATTTAATTTTTCAATATTCATTATCCAAATATAAATATTCTATTACCATATTAACATTATGACATAAGTATCATTACAATATAGAAAAAAATTAGTTATTCTGTTGTGAAAAATTTATAAATCCCATCCATCGTAAGAGAAATGTATACTTTATTCACATGTGTGTGTGTGTGGAAAACTACCTTTATAAGGATAGGTGAATCTTGTATAATTATTGAAATAAATAGATGGTAATATAAATATATTTCCTTGAATATATTTTATATTTATGAGTTCTTTTGAAAATATTGATTATAGTTTTAATTTATTTCAACTAATTTATTAGAAAATACAATAGTACTCTTACAGTTGTAAATACCATGATCTACAGATGGTGATATAACTATTTTTAAATTGAAACCTTACATAAATTATTATAAAATATAATTTAATAAAAATATATAAATCTTAAAAAGGATTAATATTATAATGAAGATCAATCTAAGAACAAGGTTCATGGAATAGAACATTCAAACAAAAACATGCTGGGTAAACAAAACAATTAATACTAAAATATATATTTTAATAAAGAATTAATTATATATGATTAATAACAAATAATATTAGAGTCATTAATTTACATATATGTAGAAATAATATTATTTTATTTATATATAATTATTATTTATTTACTATATTGTTTCAAAATGATGAAAGTAAATAATATTGGGACTAGAGATAAGGGTTTATGTTATAGTCTCATTTCATTTATAGACAACCTATCTTAAATTTATATTGGGGAAAATTATATATTCCATATAATTTTAATTAAAATTATTTCTATTCTAATCCTATTTATTTTATATTATTTCTAATTTTTATATTCATTATCTTATATTTGAAACATAAAATTATTTTGAAAATGGTTTTACAAAAAGAAGACCTCATCTATTATTTTGGTGATAAATATTTCTACCATGACAATGATGAACATAAAAATTTAAGACTGATCTTATTAATCCATGGATTTATTAATGTAATTTTCAATCATATTTTACTTTCTTTTAAAATGATTTTAATGAAATAGTAAAAATTATATTCTAAATAGGTTATTTATGACACTCTTAAAAAAAGTGTGCAATATATAATTTTTTATATCTCCCTCATTAATAGATTCCTACAATTCGAATATCTATTTCAAATGAATATTCAATTACATTTTTAAAAATTTATTATCAAATAATATATCCATACTAATATTGTTGGAATTTTTATTTAATTTTTTATAAAATGAAATTGATATTTTAGAAAAACATTCAATCAAAGGATTACATGTTCTTTTTAAACTATCACTCAATTATTAAAACAACCAATTATAACTTATTTCATTTTCTAGGGATAACATAAAAGGATACCATCTATGATATTTACCATTTTGGATTATAATTATTTGATGATGAAAAGATTATAATACCCATTTCATTTGTTTTTTATCAATTAATGGAATTTTAAGGGATTAAATGATGTTCTGGGATAATTTTTCTAGGTTATATTATTTTTCAATGTTACCATAATTATTTATCCTTTAAATTAATTCGGTAATTATAGATATGTAATGAAGAAATTTTAATAAGTATAGGGAGTAAAAAAATTAAATGAATTAAATGATGTTTCTGTTTAAATTAATCCATTATCAAGCATTTATGATTACGTGATGATAGAATTTTTTGAAATTATCAATTATTAAAATTATTTTCTATTTATATCATCCTCCCAAAATTCCGAGGAATATTTTTTTGTATTCTGTAATATATTGTAAATTTATAATGATGAATACTCACTCTTATGCAGCATTTATTTTGAAATTATAAATTGTTCTTCCATGAATCATGATAAGTTATATATTTAATATTGTGTGTGAAAATCGAATGTTATGATTAGGAGTCCATACCAATTTAAATTAAATAAATATTTACATCTGTTTATATAAAATTATGGGATATGTGTGAACCCATAAAATAGTAAAAATTATTGAAGATTATTGAAATATGATTGAAATCACACTATCATTACATAAATTTTTCAAGTTTTTTCAAATTCAATATGGGACACATATACCCTTTAAATATGAAATTTATTATATCTTATGATGTTATATAAGATTTTAGGAGCTAGTTTTTGATAACATGTTGTTTTAGGAAAAACATTACAAGGATAAGGATAGTACTAATCCGGAAAAAACTGTGTGATATGGGAGAATGAATTAAAATCCAAATATGGTTAATTTGGAAAAAATTTGTCAAATATTGCATCTCAATAAAAAACTATATAATTGAGTAGGTTTTGATCAGGAGAATGCATCCTTGCATTAACACTTTCCATCAAACCATGAACCATACCCTTTGGGACTATAGGACTTATTATGTAAGAATTTTGGTCTATGAAGAACAAGTTCATGTTTTTTAAAATAGTGTAGACTAACACACAACCCTAATACAATGTTCCATAAATGTAAAATTACCTAAAGATCATTTTTAATCTCTAATACTAAAATAATTGTTTTTTTCATAAACCAATCTCTCATTTATGCTCTATGATTATGTACCACTAGATTCATGGTGACTATACATCGATCATGATGATTGTATTCAGAAATTGTGGGCATTCTAATTATTTTAATTATCCAATTTATAGATCATCCGCTTTTCACTCATCATATACATTTTTTTAAAATATTTTTTTTGAATGAAAACCCTGTATCTGGTTTATATGGATTATTTATAGATTTTAATATCTATATCGGTTAGTTGGGAACCATTCTCTTGGATTCCCATCATAGTTCTCGAAGGCTAATGTTTTACCTTCTTTGGTTCAGTCAGTGTCTCAATACTATGATGCGAACACATGAATTTCTTAATTATATTTTATATTCATTTTGATTGGATTTTACAATTAATTTTTTTACATTAACTAGGAATTTCAGTACGAAATGGTTAATGGGTGGCAGGGAAAAATGGTTGTACTGGGTTTAACATCATAAATACATATTCAAATTTTGTGTTAGAATAAATTCCTTAACAATGATATTTACACTAGAATATAATTTTTTATGATAAGGGAGATGATTTTATATAAATGATTTTATAAATATTGGTCCTTTTTTATTTAATTATTTTAAAAAACAATGATCAGTGGGGAACATTGTTGGGTTGTGATATGGACATAAGGATGTAATTGTTACACCATGAAAATTACGGTTTTTTATTTAATATATATGATTGGACTCAATATTGTTCGGATTCACATTATTCATTTAATTGGGTTCCTCCACCTATTATTGTTAGTAATTCTATATCTTATATCCTTTTAGTGTATGGTTTTATACAAGATTGTTTGAATTCATGGTTAATTTCTAAATTTGTTTTTTCATATATTTTTATATGGATTATTTTATGTATTCCCTTATTCTATTATTAATGGACATATCAACTTCCATATTTATGTGAATAAAAATTACAAAAAATGAAATAGAAGGATGAATTAAAATTTATTTTTCATTTTAAATTTTCTCATAAATTAGTTTTTTTAATGAAATACCATTTTGATACATTATTCTATATGTTATAAATATTGTTGATGCAATCCTACTAAAATTTACTTATCACACCCAAATTTAATATCTGGAGGTTAATGTCACGGTTTCGTAGCACTCATGTTAAGGGAAGGAGGAATTATAGAAAATAAGTTTCTACATGTTTATGTCACCTTTATTGTGGATTGGGATTGATGTGAAAGATGTTCAATGAATATCAGTGTATGACATTGATTGGTTTGTCCTTTCAGTCTTGTTTTCATGGTAGGTTACATATGTGTTATGGTAGTGTAGATGTTCTTCATATATTTACAATGAATACATTATTTATTTTAATATAAATGAGATAATTTTTTTCAACTATATTGGGAATAAATTATTTGAAAATATTTTTGTTGAAATATTGGTTATTATTTCTTACCTGCAGCAATTAGGAATGTCAATCAGGAAACGTGGTGGTATATCAAGGGAGAATAGTTAGGAAGACCTAGGATATTCTTTTTTTAAATTTTTTATTATATATATACATCCAGAAGAGCAGTTTCACTTATTTGGTTTGGTTTAGTGTCTATTAACTATGTGTAAGGATGTGTAAGATCTCAAAGACTATAATATATGTAGTTTGTTTATCACTACCTTTTGTGACATCACATAATTTTTCATGGGTATACATATATTTTTCAATTTTTTTTGGATTTGAGGTGAAAAAAATATTTTTTATAGTTTTTGGCTAACATGGATGTCTTTCCTAATCATAAAGTGAAAACAAAATATTTGGATTTGGAAACATTAATCTCGTTGTCACTATCTAAGAACAATGATATCAACAATGATTTTATGTCAAGAATGTTTCTTTATCCCTTATAATTTTTGTATACCCCATAATTTTAGGATTTCATCATTAACTCTCATTTTTACGAATATAATAATGGCTTCGTTTGGGATATGTTTGAGAAAAAATTATTATGCTTTGTAGTTATGATAATATATTTTTTAAATGCATAATTAAATCTGATTTTTTTGATGAATTTATTTCATAAAAAGTTATCTTAGAAATTTTTTTATCATGAAACCATTATAATGATTTGTAAATTGTGTTTTTAAGTATAATTGGTTTTGGAATGGTTTTAACCCATCAATAGGGATTTTTTTAAATCATTATTGAAATAATTTTTTATAAATTGTATTTTTTTGACATGACCCCTTATTATATGATGGGTAATTTGTTGCACAATAATTTTAACCATAATATGGAGTTCACATATCTTGTGTAATGAATATGACATTCAGATAGGTCATGAGTTTTTGTGATATTTTTTTCATAAATTTTATTATTCACTGCTTTATTTCGTTTTCACGCTTCATTGATAGTGGTGAGGGTTTTATTATCTATTTGTAATCTTTTTAAGAATCTTAGATAGGTGGTTTGGTTCACCTAAGAATTTGAGATAGTAATAATAAATACCATTTAATCCTAGTGTTATTCAAGAAGAATCAATTATTTCCTTTATAGTAATATTTTTTTTGATAACAATTCTATTTTAAAACTAACTAGTTTAAATGAATTCCGGTTTTGTGATATCACTGTCTGGTTGTGATTTTTTTATATGATGTTGGTAACCCCAAAGGAGATGTGTATATGTTATGTTTCACCATGAATTATTGTTTTAGTTAACACTATGATCCTTGTTTTTAGGGACATAAATCTAGAATAAGAAATCCCATCAATATTATCTCATCATCCTAAACAATTTTTTTCATGGTTCGGTCTCATTTCAACTAGGATTGTTTGGGGGATAATAAAGGAAATGAAAATCATAATAGTAATTAATATTGATTTTTGGAATGAGTGTTTAAAAATGATTTATTCCTAAAATATGTGTCTTCATAACTGAAGTTTCATGAACCAAGACTAAAAAATTATTATTATTTTAGTGACATTTCTAATTATAAATTCGTCTTATTAATGGGTGATTTGGTTGATTTAGTCATCGGTATTTTTATTTTTTTAATTATGTTTTATGTGTCATTATATGTGGATCATTTCATCATATGTTATTGTGTCACATTTTTCTCAGATTGATCTAGTTTTCTCTAGGTTGGGAATATAATTAGTGTGATTGTTATTTTACCTTATATAGGGATGTGATATTGTAGTTTTCTATTCAAATTAATTTAAAATCACAATTATCTTTGAAATTATCTATGGAATCAATGATGATTCATTTTCTAAAAATAATTAGAATTTATAAAAAGGTGGGAGGAACCATGTTAGGTCTATATTCTCTAAAGACCTTTATATAGTATAAATGTGATCCTAAGATTCTATTGGAAGGCTGTTAGTGTAGTAAAATTCAATTATTATGTTTTTAATGATAACAATCATCAGATATTGGGGCTTGCACTATGATGTATTTTTTTTGGAGTTTGGAATTTCATGATGTTGAATAAATTAGTTATGTATTAAGGCTATGACAAAATTTTACATAATTAAAATACACTATCTTAATGTATTATTGATTTAGTAATATATTTTATTTCACCTATAACATTATTAATCTATTCTATCTATATATTGATAATGATATAGTTATTTTATTTAATCATGGATTATAATTATAACAATTGAAGTTTTATCCTATGATAAAAATGTTGGGTTAGTTAACTTCAGAACATTGACTATTGAAATTTGTTTACTCCAGGAATGGAATATGTGGTCATTGAAACCTCTAACATGTAACTATAGATATAGGCTATGAAATAATCAATGTAGTAAGATAAATTGGTTAACATGTTTGTAAAAGATATCATTTCTTTATTTTGATATAAAATAAGTAAATTATAAATTTTTAGATAGATAGTTCATCCCTACATAATTAGATTAAAATCAACAATACAAAAAAAAATAAGCATGTAAGCATTTTATTGAATCTTTTATGTTGGGGAGACCTCATTTATCAGGTTTTAGTCTCCGAAGGGTTCTTCTAGTCATGAGTAGAATTTGGTTATTCTATTTTGCATTATTTATTTGAATGATATATCATGAATATTAGTCTGGTTGGTCAAAGTAATTTGTGTTTTAAAGAAATTTCATCAACTCAGGAACTTTTGCTAGTATACCATAATAAGTTATTATATTTTATTATTTATTTTATGATTCCTTACATATTAAAAACATAATTTTGAGTAACACACAAATAATATTTTGATTATTACTTATCATTATTTTATGGATGTTGAATAATGGACCCATGTACATTATTATTAAACAAATGTAGACTCTTAGTGGATAAAAGGATAATAATTTGATTGATAATTACCTGAATCTCCAAATTTGATCATGGATTTCCTACTAGGGATGTGATTTTAGAAGAAGAAAATGCCTATTTTTTTAATCAAGGGGTTATGAATATACATGATGTGACTTTATTTATCATATATTGATGATAGCCATGAAATTACGGAATATACCTGAATGTATATACTATCATGAAGAGTTAGCAGTTAATGTCATGTTATATATAAAATCATCATTTAGATTATGCAATTTAGTAGTTATTAAATTCCTAAGTTTATGCTTTAAGAAATATTAATACATTTAATTTATTTAGTGCAGAATATTCAATGGTTTTCAATTAATATGAATAATGTTAAATTTCCTTATTTTATCCCTATAGATCTCTTTGAGTAGGTTATGTGTGTGAATAATATAGGGTAGAACCAAGTATTTTCCCTAAGAGACAAAGATGCTCGATTTATTTATGATAATGTTAATTTATATCAGAGATAATGTAGATGTAATTATGTCTAGTGTCTTTATACATTATTTTTTTGGTAGGTGATCATGCTTATCAGAGGGATTCACCTCATTCGAGACATCATCATCTTTGAGTGAAGGTTAATTTATCACTGTGGTATTTATTTATATTCAATATAGTTAATCAACATGCTAAAGTTACTTATTAGTTTGAAATAATAGGTCTCTTGATATCTATTCATGAAATAAGACATGCATTATAATTGATGAAGTGTGAGATAGGTCAATTACATATTTTTAATTGGTGTACATAGTTCTTGAGCCGGATACCTTAGTGGTTGAGAAACCTATTCTTGTTATAGATCTCTAGTGTGATGTGTTGTGTAGATAAAATATTTTCGAGGATTATATACTATTACTGTGTGAATGTGAAAACAAAAATAAGTGGAAGGCATAATCATTTATTTTATAATAGTGTCCTTTTATTTTGTGAGTCAAAAATCTAATGTGATTTTTTAGGATGGGATATATTATACTGGGGGGGTAATTTTGCTTCAAAACATTATACATTTGTGATTTAATTTGGTCATGTTCTAAATTTTTTAATTATATATACGTATTCACGAGTCTAGTTTTGAAGCAATGTAGTTTCTTGAAAAACATGTCATGCACATGATTTTACAGTATAAATTGTACCAACTATATAATATCAATTTAATATGGAACTATATGTTCTAATGGAATTAATCATTGGTTGAGAATTAATTTTCCATCTTTATGTCTTACAAATAAAACTAATCGGTTGAGTTATTGTTTGTACATAACCTATTAATATTCCTAAGAACACTTTTTCAGATGATGTAGCTTAAAATATCATATTTTCTTTCATGGATATCCTGTGAATGTGGCCAACAAAAATTTGGATCATTGTTTTTTAGACAATGTTTCATAACTTGATGAACATATCTGAAACTCCAAAAATTAAAGATTAAACAATGTACCTGGGTTATTTTTAACAATAATACCATTCTATTTCTTAAATAATTTTAACTTGAATCCATTTTCAGAACTAGGCAGTTATCCCATTAGTATCATAATGATTATCAATTAATATAGATTAATCATTTCATGGTTTGTGTATTAACTATTTACTTTCATTTATTTCTCATATTTATACCACAAAACTTGCATCTTCTCATCATTCTGAAAACATATATGGGTATTGGGAACCTCATACATGGATTATATGTAGAAATGAGTCTGTATCACTTAGATCGAGGACTCTATGGATCTAATCACAAGGTTTCCCATTATTGTTTCTAAATTCAAATATTCTTCCTAAATTAGTGTGGTTGGTGTATCTTTACAATAGTATTATCCCGTGAATAAATAAATAGTCTTTTAAATTTAATTATGTTATTTTTTTCAAATAGATTTATTTTATAAAACAAATTCAATGTTTAAATAAATCATCGGTGAAAAAAATGACTTTCAAGGGATATTTCTATAATACATCATGAAATTAAGTTATTTTAAGAAATTATTAAATGTTGATTTTGAATTGATATTTGATTGTCATGATTGGGAGGGGTGAATCATAATAATGGGTTTTTTATTTTGATTGGGGTTTATTTAATTGTATTTGTAATCATTAAATATTTGAAACCACATGTTCTTTGGGTTATGTGCCTATAGAGACCATAATGAGTGTCTCGCTTCAAGTTTTTATACTAGTGATATAGACAAACTATGGTTTGAATTAATATCGATGCGATTCATTGAATTTGTTTTTCAGTTTTCCATATAATTCTATCATATTCATTCCCATGGAATAGATCTTATATGTTCATTGTTTTATATATAATGGTCTGGTTTCATGGTTTAATATTCATATGTTAATGAAGTTCTGTTTAAATAGATTATTCTTATTATTCAAATGTTATATCATTCATTTACATGACATATTAAATGTTTAAATTAATATTAAATGGATTTATGAAATTCAAATGAAGTTTTACAGTATTTTATTATCAAAAATTTCATCTTAATAGTGGGGTTTTTAATTATAGTACAAATATTTTCATTATTATATGATTTTTATAAATTTATGGTTGTAAGTTATTGTTCATTTGTAATTAATTCTTAAAATTATTCTTTTTTATTTTTACTAATGGTTGGGTAGGATGAAAGTAAAGGGAATGGATTCATGTTGAATGAACTCCTCTCATGGATAACCTGACATTCTTATTGCATTAGTATATTACTGAAAGGTAGTCACATGGGGGAATCATTATTCTATATTATGTTATACATCAGTGTTTAGTATTAAGGATTGGTTTTATATATATCATGGTTTTGTATAAAATCATACTCATTATACTACGACTGATTATATTATATTTTTTATACATGAGATATGTCATGATATCATATATATATATATATATATCAATACCGTCATTTTTTATATTGATAACTAGGTTATTGTATCTATCCAACAATGATTAGGATTTCACTTCACAC
Organism: Viscum album; assembly: GCA_963277665.1. Lineage (NCBI taxonomy): Eukaryota > Viridiplantae > Streptophyta > Magnoliopsida > Santalales > Viscaceae > Viscum > Viscum album. The sequence goes on along the minus strand of OY728126.1, from coordinate 1,655,226,582 downwards.
CTTGTAGTGGGTTATCTAATCTCACATGTCATGTTGTACATGGATGGTTCATTGTATATTAATTCATTTTATTTTATGCAAAGTCCCCTAAATTTAAAGTTCGTTATTCATGTCATCACCTCTAATAAAAACCTAAAATATATAATTTATTTTGAATTTGGTTTTGGTGAATATGTCTACATTAGTCATCATATCATTACAATAACTATGGAATATGTGATCATGAATATTTATCATTTAAAAAATTTTAAAATACATGTAAACTTGAACATCTATTTCACACAATATATTTTAAGCTTCCATTGATTCCATTATGTGTTCATAATAATCCACTATCACAATTTGATAGTGTATCCTAAAATAAAATTTAGTTTATGGATCACTTCCAATGTATTATGAATGATGGTTTTTGATAAACCTAAGATCGTATGATTTATAATTTTATGGATAAGATGACTTGACTCCATAATCTTTCCATTACTACAACTCACTTCCCTATAATATATTTTCTATTATAAATATGTTTTTATATGATTTTGAATTATTTTATTCTAATTTATTTACTAAATATAACCTTATAATATATTTAGTGTTTCTAAATTTTTGAAAATATACTCTTAATAAATTACATGAGAATCAATTTGTATATTTTTTATTAATGATGTGAAGCCACATCAATATTTTATTGGTGTTTCCCAATTAATCTTTTGATAAAGATCTTAGGCCCTCAATTATGGATTCGGTGACCATTGGATTAGGGTGTTTTTGGTAACCCTTCCAAGATATGGGTTTCAACCATTTTGTTTACATGGTAACTCATAAAATATATTTTCATTCTTCCGGATCCCATAAACTAATCCAGAATATAGAGAGGAATTGATTTACAATTCAAATACTAAACAAATGAATGTTATTATATATCATTTTATTATATTTAATCATATAAGATAGTATGTACTTTTCATCAAAGATGTGTTTTATAAAAATAATTATGAATTAATCAAGATTGTTTCATTCTACATTTTATTTTTCCCTTTTCCATAACTTTTATTAATAAATAACCCTATATGAATTTTCAATTACATGTCCCTTGATTCCATTGTTATGGTAATTATAATCCCCTATAATTTCATTGTTATTTTTTATAATGATAGTAGTTTACATTTTGAGGGGAGTAACTATCATAATCCATGAAACGTCCACAATCTAATAGAATCCTTACAAAATTAGAAAACTATCGTATCTTAGTTCACATGAATGTTTTGAATCCATAAGAACTTCCACATTAGATAAGATAAACTACTTTTATAGTACTATTATAATAGTGACTTAAATTCAATTAAAGACTACCAATTGATCAATGTAGTAATTTACATATATGGGATACCTTTTTATTATTCCACTATTATTTGGGAATGAATCATATAAAAGTATTCTAAAGAAACACTCATTAATTAATTTTATTCTCATAGACATGAAATAACTTCATTAATGGGGTAATGATATTTTAATGTAGAATTATCATATGAAATGAGACCAAAATGAAACATACCCTTGAATCCATCATCCCTGTTAACATAATCAAATTGTCAGTTTTAAGTTCCCAAGGATATTTAAATCCATGAATAACATTGAATGTAATGTTTTCTTCAAAAAAACTATGATAATAATTAAAACTCTAACAAATTTCACTTTCTAAAATATAACAATTAAATCATTCATATCTTGTAATAATTAACTATAATTTTAGTACAATGAACCACAACACATATACATGTAGTGATGGTGTTAGAATGTTTTTGTTTTTATCATCGAAATAGAAAAATTGGAACTCTATATTGCCTGAACCATTTATAATATAATGATTTTGAAATGAAAATTTTTATCAAGTTGTATAAACATAAATTCCCAAGGATAGAACCCACAATTCTAGTGAATTTCCTATGTCGATTTTAATTTAACATACATTAAACAATATATGAGGATATATGTTGTTGCAATGGGAATGTAAATCCATAATCAATTGATAAGTTTATCAACATTTAAAATTAATCCATAAAATTTAAAAATTAATTAGAAGTTAATACTCATATTATCTTACTAATATAAGCTATGGATTTGAATAAGGGTTGATAAGAAAAAAATAATTCCATTATAGAGAGTCAAATATTAGCCAAAGCCTCAATGAACTCTTCTTGAGTGGGAGGAAGTTTCAAATTACATATGTCGATTGATATATTTATTATGATCATTAATTAATTTCTCCATTGATTACCCTTGATTAGAATATGAGATCACCACTTCATATATTTCCATTTTAACATTGTTATAATCAATGTTGTTATATAAGTAATATGTTTCTATGGTACTATGTTTGTCTCATTTTTTGAGTGTGGTATTATATCATTATGGAAATAAGTTAAATATCTGTATCATAATTAGAGATATTATACCATTATAGTTTCTAGAAATATATTATTTTGAAATATATTATATATTCAAAAATAGATAAATATTTATGTATATAATACTAAATATCCCTAAAATTGATTGTCTTAATTTATGTAGGGACAAATGTTCATCATTTTCATGTATATTTATAATAGAAAACGAAAATTTTAACTATCTTCTTTTTTCATAATGAAATTTTATTATAGATAACTTTTTATACATGAAACAATTTTTTTTATTATTAAAAAAATATATTTTTGAATAATCCACAAATTAAAATTTATGGAAATAGAAATAGAAATAAAGGTTCATATATATTAGAAATGGGAAATCATTTTTTTTAAATGATACTAATTTTTTCAGTGATAATGATTCAAAATGAATTTAAATTTTTTATTATTAATATAAACATATGAATAATGAATATTTTAATAAAATATATATGGTTAAATATTAGGAAAATTTTCATATTATAAATAAATATATAAAGTAGTATTATTGTAAAAATAAAAAATTATAAAATTTTTATTTAAATTAAATATTGAATGATTTATTTTTTTATTGGTATTAATGAATATTAATATGTTTTTTCTTGATTGTTTTAACAATAGTTGTGATAATAATTACATATTTAAAACCTACTAATAACATTCATAAATATTGTTATTTTTTTATTAAAATATATATTTGAATCCAAGGTTATGTTAAATTCCTCAAAATAATAAGCACATATTCATATAAATATTTGAGTTAATATACACAAAAAAAATTAGTTGAAGAATAAAATATATTATAGTTTATTAATAATCAATGAAACTGTGCTTCATTTTGATAAATCATTTTTTTATCATAAAAGATTCCTATATCTAAATGGTGTAATGACATTTTTTTTAACAGATTCTTTTTTAAACATTGTTGGAATTTTTTCTTTTATCCATTTTTCTATATGTAAAAATATATAATAGACCGAGAAATATAATACTATGAGATGTAGGTAAATTTGGATAATTTATTTATTGTTTATGTTTGGAAGTTATAATTTTTATTTTATTTAGGGTGATTAAATTATTTTGTTTGTGAATATTATATTAAATTTTGGGAGATGCATATGGGAATTATAAAAGGAATTTTTTTTGTAGTTCATTTTTTTCAAAAACATTGATATTTTTAGTTACATTGGATTTATTTTTATTTATGAAAAAATCGGGACTACATATGTGGTAATTAATTTAGAGAAACAATTATAAAATAAAAAATTTATAAATAAAAAGTTCAAAAATATATTCTTTGACAACATTTTTAAAAACCACACTTTTTTTCAATTAATGTAGGGATATAAATGTGTAATAATTTTTAGGTGTATTTTGTGTTCCAGTTCAGGAAAAAAATTTCTTCTTACATATCAATAGTATTATTGTAATATTTTAATTTTAAGGGGACAATAATTCTTTTTTAATTCTTATGATTGTTCTGGTCTCAATATGGTGGCCTAGATCAAGAGAGTTTTCATAGAATTCATTATGTTGTAATAAATTATTTTAACACTATTTTACTCATTAAAGGGTTTTTCATGATTATATTGATGGATTGTTTTTTAAATATTTTATTTTAATTAATTTATATTCTAAAGGTGCTAAGTATATTAAATATTTTATTTAACTATGGACAAATTTATTAGTATATTATATAAAATGGTGGGTCTTATATTATGTTGTATTACAATATATTTCTAATGACTCTAAGGTATTTGGGTATATTTATGGATGTAGTTGACACAAAAAAATATTCTATTTGTAAAATAAATGTTTTTTTAATAAGAACATGAATACTTATTGTATTTATATTTAAAACATTGAATGATTTGGATTTATTTGGTTAACCTACATTAGTATTGATGGATGGAATTATAAATAAATAATTTTAATTGTTTTATTGATTTCTGGCCTGCTTTTGTAGAATTATATGTAGTTATGTATTTCATGGAAGTATAGTGGTTATGAATTATATTATTATTTCATTCGAAATAGAAATATAATTGTTGTTATATTGTAGGCTAGGTTATTGTGATCATGAATACTTTCGGGAATTTATTTAATAAATTTCAGAAGTTCAACTATTTTTTGGTTTTGTATCATTGGTGTATTTTAATTAGTTATTATGTATATATATATATTATTTGACATGTTGGTATAATTTCTTTTATTTGGATTGGTATCATAACACCCATGACTTTAAACAGACATTGAACAAATTTAATATCATTTCGGTAAATACTTGAGAATTATTATACTGACAACCTAAAAAATTATATATTTAATAATATTAATCATTGTTTTATGTTTTTGGTTATGAGTTGTGAAACATGAATTATATGTTAGATGTGTTATTTGGATTATATTTAATATGAGGTGAGACGTGAATAACAATTAATCATTATTTTATTCATGATTGAGGGTTTATTTTTCATACACTATGTTGGTATTTATTTTATTTTCTATATTCACATAAATTAAATGTATAATATTCTATTTATATGTTATATATTTTCATATATAAAATATACCGAGGGCAATAAATACCAATGTGATAATACTCATTATTCATAAAACCCTAATATCATGCCTATTTAAATTTGGGTGGAACATAATAAAAATTAATATTCAACCTTTGAAATAGAGTAATTTTAATTGTTTTAGTAGATATATGTATTGAATATTATATTAATTTAATTATATAAATTGGTTTAATGTTTTTGAGAAAGTATGACCATAATTAATGAAATAATTAAAATAGTTATAGGTATTCATTTTTATGGGGTTTTTCATGTTGTGTCAGATATCATCCTATATATAATGTCTTTAGATCTTTTTTCCCTGTTTATATGTGGTAGACACAAAACATAACAAAAATTATTTTAGTCCCATGTATTCAGTATCTTGATTAATTGAGTAACATCACATGATCATGAATTCATTATGTGGTATACTTTTATAATGTTAATATAATTCTATAACATGGTTTCATATTTTTTCATAATCATAAGATAAATAGTATTCGAAGAAATATGTAAATATATTTTTTAACTCCATCTGGGATACATTTTTAAATTTTTGATTGAGGATAAAATAATTGGCTCGAAATATTATATAATATATTATATTTGAACATGTGTTTTGAAGACAATTACTGTTTATCTATTATTTCTTAGGATATTAATATGACCAAATTTATTCCATTATATTTTAGAATATTATGTACTGTGATTAAAAAAAATATTTTTTAATAATTTTAGTTCAATTTTATAATTCCATACAAAATCACAATGCTATATTTTGGAAAAAATACTCATTTAAATAATATTTTAGTACAAATATGGTTCTCATTATTCATTATGCATTCTAACAAAATGAAAGTAATATTTTTTTAGAATAAAAATAAGATATATACATATATATTTTATGTGATTTCAATATTTGAAATGAATATAATTTCCTAAAATATAAATTTATTGATTGTTAATAATACATGAATTATATTTTTATATAAAATAATAAATATATATATTTGGGTGTTTGAAAATATTGGTTGGTTTTTTAGTTTATAATTTTCATACAGAATAAATATTTTTTGGGATGATGGTTATGAAAAATATATCCTTATATTTTTTTAGTGTCGTGATTATATAAATTACACTCTAAATTTAAATTAGTAATAATTTTATTTAACAATCTGCATGAACCATTTTATTATTTATGGTCATTAATAAATTTCACCCTGATTATATTGGAAGGTACATACTAGGAACATCCAATTAAGTATATTATTTTTAGGTTGAATGGAATGAAAACAATGAACAGAAAAAGATACTACAACTTATATATTTTATTAATGTTTTGGAGTTTCATATTGTCAAAATGTTTTTATTGAATTTTCTTATAGAATAAAAAATCATAATTGTGATGAGAAATTTTTATTAAGATTTTAATCAACAAGATTGTTAAGGGTTGAAAGTTGATCATTTATTATTATGAGTAGATTACAAAATTAAATTATTTTTCAAACCGATTTTGAATAATGATCTCATAATGATGAAATAATCCATATAATAATATATTTAAATGTATTTCAATGCTCCCCATCATAGATCTTGTCTAACATACATGTTGTTGCAACAAATGGGTCCAAAATAACCAAATTCACCCATTATTGTCCTTTTTTTCATATCTATAGGTAACTCAATTAAGTCAAAAAATTCCTATTTTAATAGTTCATCATTTAGTTTAAAAAACAATTCATTGATTCGACATTGCATAAAAAATGGGCTAAAAACTATATCTATATTTCCATAAAAAATATTAAAATCATGATTATCTATCCATCGCATACCATGATTTAACACCATATGGTCTTCACATTATAGAGTAGAAAATGATTATACACTATTTACTGAAAAATAATCCCATAAAAAATGTAATTTTGTTAAATTTTGTAGGAACTATAAAAGCCTATTTTAAGTCATGCTTTTTATTGAATTACAAAGTTAAAAACACTATGACATTGTGTTTGTATCCATTAATGTAATATAATATAAACTCAATAAATATTATTATTAAATTATCCTAACAATATTCAAAAAATAATACCCATCATTTAACATAACAAAAAATATAATATTTGAATCTATAACAAGACTATTCTAATAATTAATTCTTGATTACAATAATATCAAATAATGCTAACATTCTAAAAAGAAGAAAATTTTATTCCAATGTTAACATTCATTATGTTTATTTTAAATCTAATGTTCCTATAGGAAGAAATATACAGAAAATATAATAAATAAATAGGAAAAAATTTAAATAACTCACTCATCAGAATAAGTATAATTGGTTAATTTTTTATAAATAATAAGATATTATGTTTTACATTCATATGTTAATTTTAATCATTAAACGTCATATTTATGAAAGAATATTCTAATAAAAAACATATAATAAAATACTTTATATTTAATTTACCGGTTATGTTGTTAAAAATGAATCATAATTACACGTATCATATAAAAATACGCACCTTTTAAAAATACAATAATTTTATATTATTTTAATAATTTTTATTAAATAAAATCATTTTATAATAATCTAAAAGGGTATTATTCCATAAATAAAAATAAGATAAATAATTCAATAGATGTATATGAGAGAGGGGACTTCTATAAAATCATAAAATAGTGGTATGTGGTTCCTTTCCAAATTTTAACCACTACATTCAAAATACTATTGTCGTCAATGGTTTGTTAAATGTCACAGCATATTGATTCATTATAACATAATCTATAATCGTGATCCCAAAATTTAAATTTATATTTTTGATAAGAAATTAATTTTTAATTAATTTTGTTTGATGGTGTTGATCAGTATTTTTAATTTAATATTTTTTTAAAAAAATAGATCTATATAGATACATTTAAATCAACCGCTAATCATTATATTTTTTATTCATCTATTAAAATTATTTAGAAAACAGCTTTTTTAATAATAAATATTAATTACTTGTACTAATAGTTGTTATAAATTTCTCATTGATCATTTATGTAATATTGTTATTCTTGATAAAATGGCCATAAAATATTGATTTTAAATGCATAACATGTTCACTCTAGCCCATATTAGTATATGATATCCAATTATAGTAACCAATAGATATAATCCACAAAAAAAGAGTACCTTGGTAAATGGATATAAAATTTCCTCATCATTTTGTCAATTTATTACTTTATTTATTTATATGACAAACTATCCAACCAAGTATTGTAGTCAATGTACCACCTTGTATCTATCAGTATACACAATATATAGAAAAAATACAATTATGTGCATCATCTAAAAATCCTGAATATTTATAAATGTTGAGTTATATTCTTGTCACAATTAGACTTGAAAAAATTTAGAATAATTATGGTCACTATTTCATACAAATTATCTTTAATATTTTATTTGAATTGTAAATATATATCTGACAGAGTTACACAGTTTTGTAAAAAGAAATATTTTTATATCATGAATCAAATTTATCATGATCAATGAACTCATAATTTACATATACCACTATATTGATGTTTCATTTGTATATAAATAATGATATTAGAAACATAGAAAAATAATGTAAACTACTATTATATTAAAGATTTCACAATTTTTTATTATTTACAACACAACTCATCAATAAAATTTTTTAGAATCATTTGATTCCAGAATATCATTCCCAAGGGGCATGTTTCTCATAATATTATAATTTATTCAAGTGAAATACATTTTATTCATTATCACTAAATTTTAAAACCATCAGTAGACCAGTACACACTTCTTAATTAAGAATTAGTTTCCTGACTTTCATGCACAAATCCAAATGAAAAAAAATGTCCAAATAAAACAAAAATTACTATATAATTCATATCAATATACGTCATTAAACATTTAAAAATTACTATTCCTTTCTTATGTATTATATATGATCATAGTTGTGGGAAACATATCATTCCATAATAGGGATATGTTATTAGTGCTAAACATAATTATAAAAACATCTATTTTGTGTAATTTTTTTTTATTTCTCTAGATAATTTATAACATCTCAGTTAATCATTTTTATTTTTGACCTGACATATAAATATATTATTATTTACACAAGTCATATTTTATCACTTTTTTATATCATGTTAGTTTCAATTGATACAATAATTTAATTTGATCTACATTTTCTATCCATGAATTTTTTTTGGATAACATTTACCTCTAAGAGTAATATATTCAGTGATCTCATCTTTATTTTATCTTTTGTAAATCAATGTGTAACTCTCACATAAACATATGTCTTCATATCATTCAGCTTCAGTTTAGTCCAGTTTTTTCAATTTTTTTGTGATGTAACAATTTTCAACAATATGAACTTGTTAATCACACAGATCATTTATGTATGAGTTTTTAGTTTTTTGATCATACAAATTTATCAATAACATTAATATAATATCCTTCTATATTATTACATTAATATCTCATTACATAATTTTTTTTATTATGTAAATATTTTTAAGTGAAATAATATAATATAATATTTAACATTAACATTGATTTAATGAATTTTATATTTATTATCAATGTAGTGTATTCATCTAAAACCCTATACTATTTCAATAATTTGTTTCATCTATTAAATGTTTATAATATAATATAATCTTCTCTATGATAAAAAAACTGATAAAATTTCATCCATTTATCAATATTTATTGCTTCATTCAAATAATTCTTTAGAATGAAATACTGAATGTGTAACAATTTTTCAAAAAATTCACCATCATATTATATATTTCAATATTGTTTAAATAATTTTCTAATTGATGATATATTAAAAATTATTTATTTATTCTCATGGTATTTATCACAATTAATTATGGTAAATATATTTTTGTTCATCTAAGGAAAATTTCTATCAAAAATTTAATATCATTTTCATATATCAAACAAAATTTTACTATGAACACCATTAAATAATTATTTGATTTTATGATCCTAATGAATCCTATCTTCTTATAGTAAGTAGTAAAAAATTAAAATATCTATCATATTGATTTTAGGAATGTGTCAACAGACCCCAAATAACAATGTGATGTAATTAAAGAATTTTCAAAAATCATATTATTCTTTATTCTATATGGAGTTATTATTATAATACCTCTCATGGAAGCATCAGAAGATCAATTTATAGACCAATTAAGACTACAAATATAAAATTTATCTTTTTCGATTAATATATTATACATTATTGAATGATATATATTCTAAATCCATTAATTCCATATGTTTTTATTTAATAATACTTTGATAATATATGTAACATTCATTTTATCTATTTAAATAAATATTATATTCACATTAAATTCATTGATTAATGAATTTACAAGTATTCCATTTCTTTGGAATCCATATTAGTTTTTCCTGTATATAATATTAACATCACTTTATTGATATACAATACAAATGTTAGAAGGAAGTACATTTATTAATGTGAAACATTTTATTCTAGTAATATATTTTAATCCATTTATTTTAACATTAATTGTTATAAAAATATAGGTAATTTTCAAATCATGTTGTTCCATTTACATAACCCTCAATATTTATTAAATGATTTATATTAAAATTTATACAAAAAGACAAAATCATTTTAGAATAAATTTTAAAATATTCAATAATTAATTTATATAAATCTAATGAAGTGGAAGCTATAAAATCATTTCCAGTTAATTATAAAAGTTATTAGTTGAACATAGGTATATGATTTCACAGATATATTCTCTTATGACTACAAAACATTGTTAAACTATTCATTATAAAATGGATAAAAACTATTTCCATGTGGATTTTGATTCAATTTTTATATCACTTTGTAATGACTTTCGTTGGATTTTTGAGGTCTTATTTCCAAATAATAAATAGTGTTAAAAAAATTCTATGCAACTAAATAATTATCAATAAAAATAATTTTATCTCTTAATTATGGGTTATATTTTATCTTTCCTGTTTGAAATTATCTCATTTCACCATTTTTGTAAATTTTATCCACCTCATTATAGGTAATATCACATCAAATGTAGTATAAAAAATATAATTTATTTATTGGATTTATTTTGAAAGCATTATTCGCAATTATAAATGCACCACTAATTTCATATGTCATTTATATAATCTAAATATATGAAGGATATATGAATACATATTCCATAATATATCATTCATATTAACTATCAAACTTTTAGTTTATTCATCTTCACCAAAATTTCTACATATTCCCATTTGTTTTTTTGATTGATTATTCACCTATTTCAAAAAATATATTTTCTGTTTTGGTCATATTCATTAATCAAATCATCAAAAAATATCAAAATTGGGAAATTTTATATAAAACAAACATATATAATTTATTTTTCAATTTATTCAACAATTCATACACATATGATTCAACATTAGAAACACATTATTCATATAACCTGAAATAATTATGATGTTCATCGAACAACATATATTATGCATAAATTTATTTACTAGACGTCCATGACATCTATATATTTATCATTTTTAGTGTCTTGATACATTATGTACTTCTAAAAAAATTATTTAATAAATTATATTTTGATAAAATAATTTAGAATGACATCAGGTATACCTCTAGTCATTTTATTATTCATATATTTCTATAAAAAATATGTAATAGTATATTTATATTACACCATGTTATTAAAAATTATTATTAATTTATTTTGTTTAATTTTTTAATATGGACACTTTTTAATCATTTCAATAATTATATCTTTATAATATTATTTTGATTTAATTTCAAATTCATTAAATTATTACAGTTTATTGACTTTTTTTCTTCTCACAAATAATTTCATTTTAATCATTTTTCATGATACAAATTTAAATTTTACATTTCATTCTTGTATAATATCCCTATATTTTTTTATAAACAATGAAAGTCTCCTTACTATGTTTCCTCACTAATCTAACAACATGTTGTTATATACCAATCATTTCCACTAAAAATAGAAATTTAAAATTTTTACCAAATATATCATTGTCATGATTCAATTATCATTTCATTAATTGGAAAATATACATCACATTATCCTCTTATTAATTTATATATTCATGATAGTAAATCCTCTAAATTTATTTAAATCCATTATCGTTGGAATAATTTCATATATGTTTTTATTATTTATGAACATCTACATCAATATATATAGATATAATTGTAAAATAATCATGTCAGTGCTCCAAAAAAATTAAATAAATAACCACAAAAAAAATTTAATTAAATAAATGATGAAATGTTTATAATATTTTATTATATATTTCAATTCCTCTTATTTCATAACAAAATAGTTAATGGAATACATATCCTGAAGAGTTATATTTAATAAAACATCCCTTGTTTTTTTGGATAAATCATTCAAGCATACAAATCCATGTGGATGAAATTAAATTTAAACTCATTCACTATTCATTCTATTTCATTCAAGTTAGAAATATAGCAAATAATACCTTCATATTTGTAAAGATAATATAAATGACAAATATCTTATTTAAAAAACAATATAAATGATTTTATTACATCCCATTTGTATTAACAGGAAACATTACCTTTTGGGTCAATAAAATTCATATATGAAGATTAATTTTAAATCTATGAATATAAGAAGGGAACATATTAGGAAAATTTTATCATATATGATATATCATCCAATTTTATCAAATATTTACATGAAACCCATCTAAAAATGGACCCTCATTTTTTGACATTCTCTTTAAAAGTAATAATTCACTAAAACTGAAATAAATACCATTATAGTGAATATGACCAAATAGTACAAAACAGAAAAAATAAGTGGGGGTATGTATTAAAATAGGATAATTAATTTTTTTTAAATAATCGATATTTTTAAAAAATATGAAGGATTTTTATGATATTTTAAAATAAAAAAACATCACCTATCTCTATTAGAAAATCAATACACAAACACATATATATTTTCCCATGTTTTACAACACTAGTATACAGAATTTAAGAATGTAATAATGATATTTAATTGTAATAAATGAACAAATACTCCCTATTTAAAAATTTTTTATTTATAAAGAAAAAAATTTCAAAAAAATTTATCTCAAATAAATTACCCCTTAAAAAGTATTTATAGACATGTTTCATTAATCAGATTATAAAATGGTCACTAAAATTGAATATCAATAGAATTATTGAACATGATATATACATTATTGTAATCATTAAAAATAGATATTCAAGAAAAAAACAGGAAATTAAAAATATTTTTTTCTGTAACTCATACCATTTATAGACTTATAATTTTTTTTAATTGAAAACTCCCATCACATACTAGTATCTCAACATCACTATAAAATTTCATCATCTTCAATATAAAAATGTATTCTAAATTTTATTTCATGTTTTATCAGATAGATGGGAAATCAAATTAATTTATTGTAAATTAATTAATAATCATAAATAAATACAATTTTATTGTTAATATCAGTATGTAAGAGAATATTCATAATTTTAAATAATTTCTTCATAGTGTTAGGGATATTCAGTAAACATAGTATAATTATCATCAGACTCATGTATCAACATCATGAATACTGTGAACCACATATAAAATATTATATATTTTAAACCAATAAAATTTTATAAATATAATCATATTTTCACAAGTATGGAATAGTGATATAAAATCCATGACAAAGTTCACATGATCCACGATCATGATTGAAAACCCTATCCACTACATTATCTACATCAATGTCAACCATTTTCAAAGAAAAAATCTTTTAAAACATCTATATAAAATCTATAAATCCTATTTTAATTACATAATAGTATATATCAATCAAAATATAACTCAAAATAAAATGAAAAAGACTATTAACTTATTTAGGAAAATATTTTTATGATATACTATAAATTTCATTAATAAATTGTACATGGAATATTATAATTTTAGGAACATTTTATTGTACTTTGACTATCATTATTTCACCCATTATTATTATTTCATGATTCCCCCATATTGTGATGTATAAATATAGATCCCTCGTGATGTTAACCATGATTTTATGTCGATATATAATTTATCCTAATAAAATGAATACCACCATATCCACAACAACATTTCCATTATAGTCATACATAACACAATATATAGAAATCATCAATGATGTGTTTAATACAATGATATAAAATATGTTATAATATCAATAAAAAATATTATAACCATATAAAATGGTTTATTTTAAGTAAATATAAATATTATAAATTATCATTAGGCCTTGGATTAAAAAATATCACAACGTTATTAAATAATTTATGTATATATTCCAATGTTTTATCATATTTCCATGGATTATGAATTATATATATCATGCATGAGATCACATTTTTTATTTTTAGGTGTTTATTTGTGGAGGGATATATTAATGGAATACATTATAAAATATTGAATATTGTTACACTAAAATGGAATCTAGATGTGAATATTTAATATAATTCAAAATAATTTGAATCTTGAAAAAGTAATATGAGAAAATAATTTAATAATTTTTTAAATAATAAATGATATAATAATGTAGGATCAGGGGTTAATGATCAATAATATTTTTTTAAATTATAAAAAGTTAATATATCTTATGAATTCTAGGTGAATATCTACTAAGATATATAGAGGTATAAAGAGCAATAAGTAACGGAGATTTAATAGTGGGATATTAAATATGACTAGAAGATAATTATCTATATATTACTACCCTTAATACTAGAGTTGAAATTGGGAAATGTGGACATTAATATTATCTATTGAATATTGTGTCCATTTTATGTTTCTAATTAGATTAGAATTTAGTGCCTCTATATATACCATGAGTATATTGGTCGTAAATTGAATTTTATAAATCTAGAAAAATTTTCAGTTTTTTGGAATTGAGTAAAAATTTGTTTATTAATATTTTATGTATCGACAAATAGGGGGGAAAATAAATTTTCACCACTTATTAATTTATATATAATTAATATTCGAGGATAATAACTGGTTTCTTCATACCAATCAGGGAACAAGATAGTTAGAAGAATAATACTCATCTTATTTCATTTTATTCAACCTACTATTAATGTTTATCACAAAGGGTAAACAATAATTATAATTAAAAATTCTATTATTTCATTCATATTAAATAATTGTTAACATTTTTATATCAATTTACATATTTATTTGGCATGAAATTGTTTACTAATAAATATTAAATATTGTTATTTTGATAATATTTTTACTCAAGAAATATAGGAAATATAATTGTCTTCAATCACTAAATGTATATTTTGGTAAAACATGTTTATAAAGAATTTCATTATAAGTCAAAACTATATAGTATAAAACAAAAAAAATAACAATTATTAAATAGGGGTGTAATATTCATTATTCACATTCACATTGAAAAATGTATCCTTAAACAAACCTAACAATTGAAATCATTTTCATAAGACCTTTCTTTTTTTAATTATGTTTTCAAATATATATATAAATAAATGTAAAGAAATTAACATATTTTTGTCTTAGTTTGGTGACACAATGAAATACCCCCATTTCAATATTCCAACGACTTTTACTAATATAGTTAATTAATTTTTGGTCATTTACCCTAGAATCTATTTTCTATATGTAATTTTCTAAAACCATATGTGAATAGTTTAAATTATTTTTAATGGCGTATCCCTCTAATGTTTTTTCATTATCCTCATATCCACAATAAATATATTTTTTATTCTTAAAAAAATACAATAGATTTAAAATTATATAATATTTACAACACGTAGACTTTTTTTATGTACAATTGATATAACATAATAATAAGTAGATAAATATATATGTCACCAATGGATAAAATATGATTTTCAACATTCATAGTAGAAATACAAAACAATAAATGCATTTTCACATTGAATGATTTAATTAAATTTCATTCCTCACGTAATCTATATTGAAGTTATTCTTGTAATAGAATATTAACCTTTTAACAATATTAAAAAAACATATGACTTTTTTATATTTCTTAAAAGTACTGAAGCTATATATTTAATTTTGTTTCCTTAGACATGTATTGATAATCATCTATAATAAATTTAAATATAATATCACTAAAATGATTTTCAAAAAAGATATATGATCATTTGTTTTATATAATGAATACTTTTAAAAGACTCATAACTTCATTTTAGAGATTAAATCTTGATAAGAAAATTATAAATATTAAATATTGTAACATTAAGAATAAATTACTTCATTGGTAACTAATCATCTCCCACGAAATTGAAATTATTGAGTATTCATCATTTAAAAAATTGTGTTTTACATCATATTTTTCATATTATTTAGAATATATATTATTACTAGGAGATTATATTTCATAAAAATAATAACAATACTCAACAAAAGTACTTATGAATTGTTTTTACATGATAGTTATTTCCATTAATTCATATGATATTTTATTTAATGTATATGATATATCATTGAATAGAGAAGATATACCTTTTTAAATGTATGATATTTTCATAAAGTATTATGATATATCCTTCATTATGAATGATATTTTTAATAATTTCTATGATTTTACATACATAAACAATATAAATATTATTTTTACTTTTAGTTTAAAATAATATGGATGTTTAATTTTATTTTTTTATTATTCTATATGATCTCAATTAATGATATATCCACTATAATATATTCTATTAACGATGAAAATATGGAATTTATCTGACATATAGAAGCACTATCAACTAGAGAAAAATGAGAATATATATAAATTAATCATTAATAAAAAATATCATATAATTTGAACCATTATTAGTGCTACCAAATAATTTATGAATTTGAATACTAGAATTTTTAAAATTATCACACTGTCGTACAAGTGATTGTTTTTGTAATAGAACTATATGGATCCAGAAACACCATTACATATCAAAAAAATCATGTTTCAATGCATAATTTAAATGTAAGGAAATTTAGAAACAAAATACGATAAAAAACAGTATATTATAGGCATTAAAACCATGTTTTAAAAAATTAGATAAGTAAAAATTATTGAATACATTAAAAAAATATATTTCAATTTTAATTTGATCTCAACCATGACTCGTGATATTTCTATACAAGACACCCCTTCATTAGATAAATAAAAGACCAATATAAGAAAAAAATAATTATATATGTAAAAATATAATGATATAATGTAACAGAATGCATTGGTTTTTAAATAAGCCTTAATTCATTCCATAAAAATGTGTATCACAATGAGAAGTTTTTTATTCATGAATATCACACTATCTAATATTATATTTCTTCAATTATCTATTTGTTAATTCATTAAATAATTATAAGATAAAAATTATATGGAATGCAAATTATTAACAACAGAGAGAATAATGACAAATAAATATAGGATCTTTTTATTGGTTGTGGTGATATGATGAACATTTTAAACTCAAATGAAACATATAGTTTTAAAATATTCATATTGATCCATACTAGTCAAACTACACATCATATTGATGTGTATCTGATTCCTAAAAAGTGCAACATAAGTATTTTTCATTTTTAATAAGTAACAAGTTCATCTGAATCTGTCTTTTCATATTTGAGTACTTCAATTTCAATTTTTAATAAAATATCATTTTCAAATGTAATCACACAATTTGAATCATTCCATTCATATATTGTGTCATTTTTAAGTGTTAATTATTCATCCTCATAAAAAATTATTTCTGAAAAATTGTCCAAAAATATTATTACAATCTGAGCACATTTTCATGTTTTTCAGTTAGTGGAAATTTATGAAATAAATGACAATTATAAACTATAAACATAGATTTTGTATCCTAACATGAAATTCAAGAATTTTATTATGTATTTAATGAATCATATATAAAATATTTTTCATTTTAATAATTTTATTAATGTATCAAAAAATCCATGTAAATTTTATTACTTTTGAGAATGTCAGTTGTCATTTTATATTTTGATTGATGTAAATTTTAAATAAATAGACACAAATGGAGTCATAAAAGTCACACCTTGTGTCAGATGGTGGTTAGACATGTTCCTAGAAATCTAAATTGACTTATGTAAAATTTTACAAAATTTTCAAATTAATTCGAATGTGTTTCCTTGCTTTGGATTATGTCCTTTTTTCTACTAAAATTACATTATTAATTTGAAATAGACACATTGAATTATACCGATCACATTGTGTATCCATATTATTTGATAACAATTATTACACATAAAAAATTATTTATGAATCATTTTATAAAATTATCATCAAATTATTTCTGTTTTTGATCAGTTTTTAATAAGTAGTTCTTTTTTATCTAAATGATCGAATTTTAAACAAATAACAAACACACTTACTCATACATGGAACATAATGTATTTTTGTAATGGTTACCTAATTCAAAAATGTCATACATTATATATTGATAATTTTAATATATTATTAAATAAATTAATGTGTTTTTTTTGTTTTTAGTTGGTCAATTTTTCTTTTAAAAAAATTGATGAATATTTTAAATAAAAACACACTTTTGGAGTCATAATGGTCACCCCTAGAATCATATTATGGTGTACTTAATTACTAAACATATAAATTTCATATGATTCATTTTAATAATACATTAAAATAATGAGAATGTGTTTTGTCACATTTGAATATGTCCATTATGTTTTTTAGTGAATGTCATTTTAAACTAAAAACAAAGACTATGAATCATATTTTTAACATAATTTAATTAGTTTGGCGTGAGGCAAATTAAAAATCATAAAATGATATTTATGTATAATATTAAAACATTATCAAGATAAATTGAGGGAGGTTTCTTAGTTTTAAGTGTGTGTGGTTTTTTTGAATTAAAATTTTGATTTTAAAATGATAATGAACACATTGAGTGATATCAAGAACATCATGCATTAGATTTATGTAAACATATATTTTACATGTCAAAAATGACATATGGGTTATATTAAAAATGTTCAAATAAAATAAAAATGTGTTTTCACAGTTCAGAGTTATCCAGTAATCCTTTTTATGAAATTTGATATCAATTTATAATAAAAAGTCAGACATGGAGTCATTATAGACACACCATTAGTCATATGAATGTTTGGTTGATTCCTACTTATCCAAAATGAAATATGGGTATTTTTATAAAATTAATAAATAATATGAATGTGTTTTGATACTTTTTAGTATGTAATTTGTCTCTTTTTGTAAAATATTCTTTTGAATTAGAAATATGAAGTTTGACTCATACTGGTCACATCATGCTTCAGTTTGATATGATACCGATTCTTATGTATTTTTGTTTTAAATTATAAAAATAATAATTTTTTTGATACATTTTATATTGTTTGATAGTTTCTCTTCTTACAAAAATGATATACATTTTTAATTAAAATATTCAAACAAGGAAATACTAGTTTGACCTTGCTTCATATTAAAGTTCATCTAATTTATTCTTGTATGAGATTACATGTTGATAGTTGTTAAAAATTATCAAAACCATTTGAATGTGTTTTATTAGTTTTGAGTGCATCACGTTTCTTTTTCAAGAAAATGTCAATTTAAACTCAAATAATAAACTTTAACATATTCTGTTCACACCATGTATTAGTTTGAGTGAAGAAAATTCTTATATGTCAAAAAAATTATTTAATTAGATGAAAATTATTATCATTAAAATGTGATCTTGTATTCTTGGATTAAAGTGTGTGACACTTTTTGAACTAAAATGTTGATTTGAAATAGATAACATACACATGGAGTCATACCATGAACATCTCATATTATATTGAGGTAAATATAATTATTACATGTACAATATATTATGGATCATTTTCATAATGAATCAATTTAATAAGAATGAATTATCTATGTTTTGAGCAGGGTAGTTGTCTTTTTTTAGTAAAACTGATGTGTAATTTTAATAAAATGGTTCACATTGAGTTATATATCTCAATTTTTTTGTCATATTAAGATGTGAATGATTCAAAAAAATCTGAAATGACTTTTGGATCATTTTCATAAACTATCAATAAAATAATATTTTTACTGGTTTTGAGTATGTTACTTCTATTTTTTACAAAAATCTAATTTTAAACTGAAAAAATTCATATTGGCCCATACAAGTCATATATGTATGATTTTATTCTGCGACTAATTCCAACACATCAAATATTATTTTTGTATCATAGTAATAAATTATAATAACAACCCATGTGTATTTCTTTGGATTATAGTGTGTGCCATTTTTTGATCTAAAATATCAATTTCAAACTAATAACTAACAATATGACTCGTAGTGGGAATATCATGTTGCAAATATATTGGTGGCTAATTTTTATATGTTATAAATGAATCATGGATCATTTTCCTAAATAGTTAATATTATTTTTATGTGTATTCTTTGTTTTGAGTATGTTTTTTTCTATATTTGATGTCATTTTTAAATAAAAAGATGCACTTTGAGTCATACCTGTAACATTGTTTGTTATATTGAGGGTAATTTTATTCATTCATGTTCAAAATCACATATTGATCATTTTTTAATGTATAAAAGAAATCCATATGTGTTTTCCCAGTTTGGAGCGGATGACTTTTCAATGTACAATATTGTCATTTTAAAATGGAAGCATGCATTTTGTAACATCCTGGTTCTGGAAGCCGCCCAGAGGTGCCCATACCCAGTTGGACACGTGGCATCAAATGTATTTCCCCAAAATCCATAGGCTTCCGACTATCAGTGAGGGCCATGGGTGTGATAGTGGGGAAATTGTGCCCTCATTGGCATAGTAACTTGGCAGAAGTAAAAAAATGGTAATTACGGAAACAATAATAATATAATACAAAAATAAACTGTGCAAGACAGATAATGAAACAAAGAGGGAACATATATAAAATGATGCATGATACATAGGTCTTGGAAAATAGCTCAACATGTCACAATTTTGAATACAATACTAATACAAAGTGAAAAAAAAGTAAACAACTCCACAGCGTTGCAAGCCATAGCTTGGTCCCTTGCTCTCTAACTCCTTAGTAATCAAGTACCTGAAGTAGAAGGGTTCCTTATCTTATCTATACCTGCATTAATATAATCTATTTGGGCCAAAAAACATGACCCAAATAGGTTTTGAGATTAAATCCCTGTAGGAAACCTTCAAAATATATGTGCATAACTATCAGTGAGTATATATCAAGTTATAAGTAATAGGATGTAGTAAACAAGGATGTACTCAATAGTAACAATTCCATAGTTTCAAAGCATTCAATTCCACATATTATATAAGTAGCTAATCAATATAAGAAATCCTTTCGAATTACTCATAGCCTAACCCATCTGGTTAAGCCAAACAACAATAGTATTACGCTAAAAAATTTGGTAACCATATGAGAATACTCAAAGAATAAACCCTTTTGTTTAACCAAACAAGTACAACTAACCACATGGGAAGTACACATATTCTAACCCCTCTAGTTCAGCTTATGCATTGACACTCTAAGGATGCACTCACCATCAATTCCAGATATATTCTCGTATCAGTAACTAAAGGCGCTCTGGGGAAGCACTTACATCAGATTTCCCTTATTACCCACATTGAGGAACTACAAACACACTGAGGAATCAGTTACATAAGTTCCCCCTATGGTCTCACATTGTAATAGTAAAACAGACACTCCAGAGAATCCCTTACATACATTCTTCCTATGGTCTACTACACTAGGTTCTCATGACCATCTGTAGGTCATCAAGTACAACAAATCATACTAGCCAAAGTAAACATCAGGAACTACTTGGAAAATAGTCTACAACATAACAACATGTTAGAAAATACAAACACTATATCCTACAACACTAGGCATGGGTAATAGGCAAGGAAACCTGACAAGTTAATCGGGACCAAATGGTCAGAAATATTAAATTCGTTGGAATCACATCCAAATCATATCAGTTAACCATATTCTGACAAAATTAAACTATTATGAATCATACAAGCATAGAATACAAAAACAAATAGGGGTATAAAAATATACACACAATACACTATTCAAGGATATTGGGAAAATTTTCACATATCACTCCTAGAAATTATACTGAAAGGCACTAACCACCTACGTCGGTGTTGGAAGATCGATATATGTGAACCTCAAGCCTTGAATAGTCAATGAACACCTTATATCTACAAAAACATCTAAAATGATCAACCGAAGATAACACTTGAAAAAGAAGAATCATTAAAATAAAAACTTGAAGATATAAGAGATTATCAAGGTGATCCCAATACAATCGACGGTGGTGTAATCGGAGATCAGATTCCCGATTGGGGGCATTGGGAAAGAGCGCGGTCGTACGGTCTCTCTTGGACGAAATCGACCTAGATGGAGAGGGTTTTGTCCATCATACGTGACCCCAGTATGTTTAATGTGGGAAAAAAGTACACAACATCTACATTCTAAGTACACGTCATGTAATTGCGTTTATCATCCCCCGTATTAGGTGGTTTCTAGGTCACGACACACGGGCGTGTGCACGACCGCTACAGGACCAGCACATGGCTACCCGTGGTAACTGAGTACACAATGTGTACCTATAAAGTACATGGAGCGCACTTTAAAAAATTCAAGAAAATTACTCTTATTCTTCAAAAGAACCAGAAAATAAAAACATACCTGACAAGAAGATCAGGGTTCTTACAAACATCCCCCAATAAAATAAATTTCTCCCCGAATTACCCTCGTAAGGAAAAAAAAATAAGAAGAATCCATGAATAGCTCCATCCAATGAAATCATACATCGACCTCCATATCCCATGTGTCATCATGTACTCACTCGTGCTGCCATAACACTCATTCCAGAGGAATATACCAGCAATAGAGAACCTTTGTACATCGATCAACTATCTAGATAGAATGATCCTCAAAATATGCATCCACCTACAACCCAACTTCCATAGGATGTAAGGAAGGAGTGTGGTATAAGAAGTAAATCTGATGATGAGATACATGGATAAGGTCATGCATAACCCTATACCTATGATGAAACAACAACCAACAGGAAACCGGCCAACCCTCTCCAACACATCAAATGGCCCGACATACCTTAGTGAAACCTTAACCTGTTTCCTAATCCTCCTGTGTCTCAACCTCGATGTGACATGTAAGAAAAACTGATTGCCGACCATAAACTCCAAAGGTCATGTCTATTGATCAGCATATGTCTTCGGTCGAGACTGTGTAGTAGCCTTACTCTTCCGAATCAACTCTATCTTCTACGTGTTCTCCTGCACAAGACGAGGTCCTAAAATAGGCGCTTCTCTTACCTCTAGCATACATAATGGTGATCTGCATAGCCTTCTATAGGAAGCCTAAAAATTTTTCATCTAAATGGTTTCATGAAAACTATTATTGTAGGATAACACCACAAGAGGAATATGCTTCTCCCATGAACCTCCCTAATCTAGAATTATTTCTTGAAGCATGTCCTCAAGCACCTGAATCGTACTCTTGGACATGTCTTCGGAATCCCCCTCCTGACCCGAGAGTAATATATGTATCCCTTTCTGACACAATAGAGTGTGGAACTCCCTATAGTTGTATAACCTCTTAGATGTAAAACTATCCAAGATTATCAACATTGAAGGTATCCTTAATCGGAGAGAAGTGAGAAATCATCGTGAGTCTGAGAATGAAAAACAAAGTATCATCATTCCATCAAAGAGACCTTGAAATCAATGTCATGAAATATATCATGACATCATTCCACTTCCACTCGACAATGGGTAAATGATGCAAAATCCCTACTAGTCACTGATGCTACACCTTCACCTGCTAACAGGTGGATCACCAAATAAAGAAACCAACAACATCTCTCCTTATGTCTGGCCTACAATTATGTCGGTGTAGGTCATGATACATCTGGGTGACACCAGGATAAACTTCCCAAACTGAGGAATGAGTATCTTGCATCATCTCCTTACTTATGTCTAATGGCCCCCAAATGCGCCTATGAAATTGAAAGATCTCATATTTGCATATGGTCCATCCATGAATGGGGTCCTCTTGTGACACACTCTCTCGTAGGACTAGGAATATCTAATATAATATCTTCCTCATCCCCTTTAACTCAATAAGATTATAGTTAACAACTATATAAGATAAAAATGTTTTCCCCAGTATGTCATGCACCCCCAAATGCATCTCTGAGAATATATCCATAAGCTGCCACTCACGTCTGGCCTCCTAAACTGCCTGTGTATGAGTCTTCCTTCTCAATGCATCAGCCGCTGCGTTTCCTTTCCCAGGTGCATAGTTCAGCTCAATGTCAATGGACTGAAGGTACTCAACCCACCATCACTATTTAAAATACTGATAGCGTTGAGTGAATATGTACTTGAGACACTTGGGGTCGGTGAAAACAATGAAATTATCTCCCAATAGATAATGTCTCCAATAGAATAAATCATGAACTACATCAGCCAACTCCAGATTGTGTGTCGTGTAATTTCTCTAATGTGGCATTAATTTTAAAGACCCGTACGCAACAAATCCTTCCCCCGGCATTAGCACAAATCTCAAACCGATACATTAGGCATCATTGTAAACAACATAACTCCTTCCCAACTTTGGAAATACTAGTATCGCTGATGAAGTCAACCTCCCTTTCTACACCTAAGTGGCCGACTGAATTGAATTTGAACAGAAGAACATTTTACCCTTCTTCGTCAGACCCATTAGTGTTGATGCTCAACCTGAAAATACCTGTATGAAATTTCCGTAGTAATAATCCTTCCCTTGAGAACCACATACGTCAAAGACATTATTTTGCTCCTCCCAGGAAACTATTTCTCTCACTTTCTCTAGGTCTACTGATACTCATGTCTCAGAGATAACATGACATAAGAAGTGAATATAGTCCATCCAAAAGTGGAATTTTGAGATCTTAGAATATAATGGATGCTCTCACAGTGTACTAAAAACAATCTAAAGATGGGTATCATGGTCGTGTCGAGTGTAAGGTTATACTATGATATCATCCATGAAGACTACCAAAAAGGAGTAAAAGTATAAATGGAACACTCATTTCATCTCTGGCAAGAAATCTAGAGGAACGTTACTAAGAACAAATAGTGTAACCACATATTCATTAAGACCATAAATTCTTTAGAAGGTTGTAAGAGGTATATGATATGGTATAACATGCTACTGATGGTAACTAGTTCAATGGTCAATTGTCCAGAACACCCAGGCTCCTTGAATCTGATCAATGAGATCATATATCCTCAGTAAGAGATATCACTTCTTGACTGTCCACTGGTTCAACATCCAATAATCCACATAATGTCTGAGGGTACCGTTCGCCTTCTTCTAAAATAGAATAGGTGAACCCCATAGAGAAGTATAGAGTTGGATGAATCACATTTCCTACAACTCCTACATCTACTTATTAAACTCATGCATCTTCTATGTACCCATCCTATAGGGAAAATGGAAACCAGTGCTACTCCTTTCAAAATCTCAGTAGAATAGTCTTTTTCACGCTCTATAAGATAACAAAAAATGTCCTATGGAAATACATTCCTGAAATGATCCACCACTGGAGTAAACTCCATTTGTTAAGTCCCTTGGTCATTCAGACTTAAACTTGCAATCTAGACTATATCTCCCCTTATCCCATGATTCTTAGGTCATTCTCTTCTCACATGGGAATCCCATTAGCCCTTATAAAGAAGCAATACATCGTATGTTGATGTAAAACTCAACCAACAATGATATCAATCGGCAACAACCTGGAAGATAAATAACTATTCCATTTATAAAATGATTTCATTGTCAGTTATCTCTAGGAAATAGAGGTCCCATAATAAGTGACACCCAACAACCTCAAGAGGGCACTCCTTGCACTATCATCCACTAGACATTATAGTCTGCAACATAGTTTCTAGAATCAAGAAATCAGTAGAAGAAATGAATAAGAGCTCAAGGATATCCACAACTACAATAGATATAAAGCTATGGGAAGACCCTGTATTGAATAGAGTATAACCTAAAACTGAGGCAACAAAAATGGTACCTCGAACTATAGTGGGTCTAGGTTCCTTCTCTTGTAGGGTCTGCTCTACTACAAAATTCTTACATACACCTCCGCTCTATGACCATGCCAGACCACTCTATGATGTTCCACCCTACTGTCACTGAATGCATGGAAACTGGATACCAAGGCCACGGCTTCCACCTCGGCCTATATGGCAGGAAGAACTCAAGTTCCCTAACTGGTGAGAAACTAGTGGTGCTACCCCTGAATGAGGAAAAAAAGGAGAAGCCTTATCAAAAGCTGCTGGTTAAAATAACTGATAGAAGCGCTGAAGATTACCCATCTTGCCACAAGACCGGCACTCCACAAGGGATCTCGGGATATGTGGCCATGTATGTCCACTCTTCCTCCACTGGTAGAAAACTACATACCAACAAGAAGATATCCATCTCATCCTCATATCTCTTCATGTAGACTCTCTACGGTGCTTTATGTTGTCAGTATGAGGAATACTAACTCTAGATGTCAAGCCACCCTGACTCACTCCCCAGAATCCCTTAGATTTCACTCTGTGATCTATGCCTAGTCAATTGTAGAAGTGATGGAAGTTATCCTATTGATGATCTCCTATGGTTGGATGTCTTGCATGAGACCATCCTCAATATTCCTCACCAATAATAACTCATCACCTCATAGAATAGTCGTGAAGCACTACTGCTCTGGGAAAGGAGAAGAATACTCCATAACCAAAAGGTTACACTGCTCCAAAATTATGAACTATTGGGTATAATCAGTCTTCGATGTCACTGGATAGAATTAGTCATAGAAGGTACAATGGAACTCACCCTAATACATAAACTATTGGTGTCCTTCCTATGAGATCACATCCCACCATGTCATCGCAGAATCCCATAGCATGTACATAGTGAGTGTCACCCTCCTCTCTAGAGGTGTCTCAAGATTATTGATGATAGACAACATGGCCTCAAACCCTGACTCACCAGCCTAAGGTCCTTCTTCCCTTATTAATGTTGGAGGATTCTGCTACAAAAAAACATGCGTTAGCTCTGTCATCGATAGTGCCGGAAGAGGTACTTCATGTAAGGTCTGCATAAACCTCATAAAGCCCTCTCAAAACTGTGCGTCAGCACCTACCTCCAAAGTTAAGGTTGGTGCCTTGATTGGCACTACTGGAGGATCTACAGAAAGTCCCATATATTTCATGTCCAAGGACTGATCACCGCCTTGAAACTGGCATTCAACCAGAGGATATCATGGGGTCATGACTCTGCAGGGTCAAGCACACATCATAGATCAAGATTAATAGGTACTTAAACATAAAATTATAATATGGTAACATGAGAAGGAAATAATTCATGTTTTTGAAAACATGGATACATGGCATGTTAAATGCCTATATGACATGTTCCCCAAAGCCTTTTACATGGAATGTAATCATAACAAAACTAGTTGTGAAACACCCAAAATAAATGGCAGTTTTTCCAAACACATAGCGTTTACATGACATCTCTTCCCCTACATTATTTCATCTACATGTCTAAGCCAGAAGATTATCCAAGAAAAAGACTATACGACAAGTTAATTCGAGACACAGTGTGTATTAGATGATCTTCTGATGTTATTAATATTTTCATGACTTATTATATTCCATCTTTACTTACTTTATATGAAATTTTCATAATTTCAGTGAAATATTAATGTTGTAATATTAAGAATAATTTTTGAGCATTTTTAGAAGTAGTCCAATTGAGTCAATTTAATGTTTTAATAATAGCTGTCACTATACTGATAAAAATTTTGTGGCTCTTGTTTTTTAGGATTCTCCTTTCAATATACGACATTTCATTAGAAGTAACCATGAGCCAATTCTGCCTTTTGAAGGGTCATATGGTCCTCACAAACAAGTCCAAAGAATCTGTGAACAAACTCGACCATCCTTGAATAATGATTTACTAGGCTCAATAATGATGTCCAAAAACATTAACTCTCAAAAATAATTCGGGGGACACTACATGTCATCTTGGATAAAAATTTCAAGGCCCAAATCCAAGTACAAGGGGCCTAAATAAAGCTTTGAAGTCCTGCCCACCATTCTGGTCGAGAATTAAAATCAGTATAGTAAGAAAGGCATATATCAGGATGTAAGAGTCAAATAGGTCTGAGATTTTTCAGTGAGAACGAGGAGATATAGGCGGCCGATGTTGTTGAATAAACCATTCGGATTTAAAGGAATCTTCATATTCAGAACCCCTTTCACATTAAGGACTTCAAAAAGATTGGATTGAAATGGACAGTTTAACATTGCTTAATAAACCAGCAATAACATTTGATCCTTAAGTCCAAATGACACCAAATGTTGCGAGTAGTTGGAAATAATTATTTTCTAAAAATTTGATGAAGGAGATCTTTGACGATTCGGCTGTCTGAATAGCCATATTGGTGATGCACGTGGTGGGACAGATTGGGAATGCAAACAGTCCACTCCTTGGGCTATAAATACTCTCCCCTTCTATCCTTGAGAGGGTTTGGCATTTTAGAAGAGAGGAGATTATATTTTCACGACAAAATCCTTTCCAAAGGCTTGGGAGGACCTTCCATAAACATGTTTTCACTTGATATACCTTTCCTCCTCTTTTTGTTTTCACTTACTTTTGTGTCCTTCATTTTTGTAACTTTGTAAGTCCTTTATTTTGTAATTCTGTTTTAATGAATGTTTCTTCTTCAATATCTCTTATTCTCCTCCACCTTCTGTATTTTAATATTAATGTTCTTAAAATAGTTTAAATTCAGATCAATCCCCTTCCCTTCTTTAGCTTCCTCATTCAATCGAAAGTTCGTCTTTAATTATCATCATTGTTCGTGTGTGTGTATCGACGTACCACTCTTTTATTATCCCTTTATTTTTATTCTCTTATTAATTTATAATCATAATCATTATAACCAGATAATTAGACACCCAAATGGATGAGAAAATCTCTCATTGGGGTGAGTTATAATTTAGGTATGTTAAGTGATTGAGAGCTTCTGCTCGATGAATATTATTTGAATCAACATTGTGCATGTTGGACTTAACATGTCATGGATTAATGACTTGTTTTGTTTAACATGTGGTTTCCATGGATTATTGAAACCATAAATACACCACCATAAATAATATATGATTGAGATTATAACCTTAAGTTATGTTAAGGCTTGGTTTAAAGCCTTAACACATAGGAATTCTAATCAACATCATCTTGTGACATGGGTGTTAATTTAAATGCAATATAAAGCAAAGATCAAGGATATCACAAGATTAACTAACCTAATGATGAACTCACCCCAATCATCATCAATTTGTTAAATCAAAAAAAATCCATAAATTATTTCATAATCTCTTCAAACAAACCCCCCAATCAGAATTCAATTAACTAAAAACAAATGATTATTACAAACTATCATCGCCGAGGATTCGACCCGAGTGCTGCTATACACATTAGCAGAGCACCGGAACATTGACCGGTCGATAGGCAACAATAGTCCACGCATTTCAAATGTCTCTGTTTCCATGGATGGTGCTTTATGTAGTCATTAGTTTCTGGTTATTGTAAAAAAATCAAAAAAAAAACAAAATTTAAAAAAAATTGAAAAAAAACACAAAGAAAAACTCGTCTTCCTCTTAAAAATCATAATCTGAAAATAATAAAAATAAAAATCCATATTCCTATTTCTTCCCAAATCTCTCTGAATTCCCCGTATCCTCCCAAAAAATCCCTCGGATTTGTTTGAACCTGAAATTTATAGAACTATTCATCGACTTAGGAGGACCATTAGGGATAACCAAATCACCCAAGAACAAATCATTTCCTTACCAATTGAATTTGATATGGCCAATCCTAGGGAAAAAACATTGAAAGAACATGCTACCCCTGATATGAATTACCAACCCCTTGGTATTCAATATCCAAACATAGAAGCTGACTTTGAACTCAAATAGGGTTTGATTCATCTTCTCCCTCATTGCCATGGGCTAGCCAGTGAGGATCCGCATCTTTACCTTAACGAGTTCCAAGTTGTATGCTCTACCATGAAGACTCAAGGGGTTTCTGAAGAACAAATAAAACATCAAGCATTCCCTTTATCCCTAGCTAACATTGCTATGTCATGGCTGTACTACCTACCTCCTGGTTCCATAACTACATGGAATGACATGAAGTGACTCTTCTTAGAGAAATTCTTTCCTGCTTCTCGTACTGCTTCTATCCGAAAATAAATAAGTGGTATACATCAATTCCCAAGTGAATCAATCCATGATTACTGGGAGAGGTTCAAAAAGATTGTTGCAACATGCCCACACCACCATATTCCTAACCAACTCTTGATACAATACTTCTATGAGAGGTTATTGGCTATGGAGAGAACCCTCATTGATGCCGCAAGTGGCGGTGCTCTTGTTGACAAAATTCCAGCAGCTGCAAGAGGTCTCATAAGTAACATGGCTGAAAACACACAATAATTCCATACTTGAGCACATCCTCAAGTCAAACCAGCCCAAGATAATCAATCAATTGAGCCGAACAAAATGACCGAGTGGATGAGTGAACTTACAGGTCTTGGGCGACAGCTAGCTATGGCTACCAAATCCTCAACCTCATCTTCTCCGCAATCAATGTTTCTTGGACCAATCAAAAACTGTGGAATCTGCAACTCTCCATCTCATCCAACTGACACTTGACACAACTTCAATAGGATCAATCCTATTTATCTGGACCAATGGAGCTTAATGCAGCATATGCTCAGTAGAACACCAAGCCTCAACTATCAGGCCAGTTTGTTAGAAACTTCAACCAACCTCACTCTGAGCCCTTCTCCTCTAACATTAACCAAGGATTGAGGTACGGTAATCCCGTCTCTCATCCCCCTCAATTCCCTCCTCAAAACCAAAAAAAGTTTCAATATGGTTAAGGTGTTGGTAGCTTCCATCAACATTATCGTTTTGTTCCTCAACCTCAAAGGAACAATTCTCCTCCTAGATTCCATTATCCTAGTGATCCTTACCAATTCCAAAACCAATTCGACCGTTTCCCCAAGAACCAAAATCAAGGCAATCCCAATCCGGGACAAGCTTCTTCTTACAAGAAACCATTGGAAAGTGTTGTTGAAGTTCTTGCCTGCTTCACCCGTTCTAGTATTAAGAACATTGAAACTCAAATAGGTCAACTTGCATCCCACCTGAGCCATCAACAACAATCAAATTCATTCCAACTCCCAGCTCAACCATTACCCAACCCCAAGGGTAATGTAAGTGCAATTTCACTTAGATCAGGAAAGCAACTTGATATGCCTCAAGATAAGTACTCTATACCTCCTTCAAATTTTGAACTAGAAAATGAAATGAAAAAGAAAATTGAAAAGGAATTTCAATCCATTCCATCAACTCCTTCCATCCCACTTAAGAACCCAATTCCTTTTCCCCATGCTGTTTCTATGACAAGGAAGTCCTTTGAACCTGATCCTGAAATGCTCGACATGTTTAGACATGTTGAAGTCAACATTCCTCTATTAGATGCCATCAAACAAATTCCTATGTATGCCAAGTTTCTCAAGGAGTTGTGTACCCACAAGAGGCAACTTAGGACCTTTGATAATGTTTCCACCCAGCAATCCATACCCTTTAAGTGCAAAGATCCAGGTACTATTACTGTTCCATGCCAAAATGGAAGTTCCAACTTAGATGATGCACTCATAGACCTAGGAGCCTCAAATAATGTCATGCCTAAATCCCTATTCTCCAACCTTGGTCTAGGTCCCTTGCACCCAACAGGTGTTGTCATTCAGTTAGCCAATCGAAGCACAACCAGTCTTGAGGGAATAATTGAGGATGTCCTTGTCTGAGTCAATGATCTTATCTTCCCTGCTGATTTCTATGTTCTTGACATGGAAGGTGAGACGAAATCTTCTCAATATCCCCTAATTATAGGAAGACCATTCCTTGTGACTGCAAGGAACAAATTTGATGTCCATGCTGGCATCTTATCCAAGGAATTTTGTGACCAACTAGTCAAGTTCAACATTTTCCAAGCCATGCGATACCCATCTGAGGATCACTCTGTATTCTCAATCCATGCTTTTGAGGACACTTCTAAGAGTCAATCAAACCCCAATCCACAATGTTCTTTATGTTATAATGACAAAGTATCTTGCGAAATATGCACCATGATTAACACAGTCATAAATGGTGTAATTGATGTTTACATTACAAATGCAAACTCCATTGATCTAAAGGATCTTGAAAACTCTTTAGAATCTCATCTCACCCCTTACCTGCAATGCTCCAACATGAATGGAAAGAAAGAAAATGAACTTGAATGATCATTCGTTGATTCAAATAAGATTATCCCACATTCATCCTTTCCTATCCATGATTCTGAAAATTCTGTTATATGTGAAGTGAACCTTGAACCAATGTGTTTATATTTTCCTGATGGCAGTGATGTTTGTGATATTTTTACCCTAATTAATAATGTGATCACTTGTGAGGTTGAAATTAACCATTCTTTGGAAAACAACAATTACATAAAAGAAATTGAAAATTTTATTAAGTATTATGACTCCACTGATCCTCATTACTCTACATCGGTAAGTGATGCAATAAATGAGTCAAAAACAATTGGGATCTCATACTGTAGTTTTGTGTTATCTGATCCTCACAAAAATGAACCATCAGAATTGAACCATCTTCTTGAATTTCCAAGCATAGAAAACTAGAACATTGTGGATAACATCATTCCTCAGGTTGAAGACCAAAGTGAAGATAGAAATATTCTCTTTCCACCCCCATTGAATTGCAAGCAAACAAATATGGATGGAAATAAATTATCCAATGAATCATCAGTCCTCCCAAAGAAAAAGTTTTTCTGGAAGCACACTGGAGTTGAGAAAATACGATGGCCACCGTCAGACTATGGGTATTCCACTACAATTGTCCAGCTATAGACAAATAAATGCAGCGCTTCTTGGGATGCAACCCATGTTTTCTTTTACTTTTATTAAATTTCAATTTCTTTTTAGTATTTCATTAGATGAATAATGAATTTTCTTTTTCAGGTAACTTCCCATTATCCTATAACCACCTCGACTTCCAACGAATCCCCAAATTCTCTAGCGGACCCACCACTAGTTGGAGATGGAAACCCACCAAATCCAATCCAGGGGGCACCTCTTTACCTTTAAATCTCTCTCTCTTTCTCTTAATCTCTATACCTCTTTCTTCTTCTTCTTCATCTTCTCTACTTCATTTTTTTACCACTTTCTTTATCAAAACCTTTATTTTTCACTTTCTCTTTTGTGTGGGTGTATCTTTATAAAAAAACATAAAAATATAAAAACCTAAAATACAAAAAAAACCAAGAAAACAATCACTTAAAAAAATCCAAAAAAATAAAGAGTCGTGCTTACTCACTATCGAGTTTTGAAATTTTGTCCAACCATTTTGGGGAGTTAACATACATGTTTTCATCTCAGAAATTTTTTATTTTCATCATGACTTTGGATAAATAATTTTGTGTCAAAATTAACAAATTTTGAATGCTCACTTTTTGATTTGGAAAATACTTTTCCCAAATTGTGAGAACAAACAATTACTTTCCTACCCAGGCCACCTATGTCCATCTTTTCAATATGTGTGTTATCACCCCCATTTGTGAGTCTTGAGTTTGTGGGCCTTTGAGCTGAATTTCCTGCCTTAGTGTGCATTAATATGACAGAGTCATTTTCTGAACCACATGAAAATAACAATAGCCAAATAGCCTCCCATTTCCATTACATTAATCCTCCTTTTGAAATCCCCTTCGAGCCTATGAAAACCTTTTCTTTGATAGCCACATTACAAGCCCAATACCTTATCCCCCCCAATATCAACATGGATTTTCATTGCATATGTATTTGAAATTTATGTGTGGGGGGGGGAATGGATTTCATTTTTGGGTATCATTTCCTTACATTCAGGTGTGTTATCATATGTTTGAGGGAAAACATCCATTTTATTGGGGGGGGGGATGTTATCATTTAGTGTGATTTGGGAATGTATTGTACAAATGATATTGAAAAGTTTTAAAAAAATCAAAAAAAAATCAAAATTAAAAAAAAATATTAAATTTATTTATGAAAAAATGGATTGTGTCTTGGGTAGGTCAAAAATCACTCTTCCTAAACCTTTGATATTGTTATAACTATTACAATTAATGTTGTGAGGAGATCAAACATGGTTTGGGTTATGAGTGTCAGATCTGTTTCAAGGTCAACTTTCGAAAAATCAAAGAAAACAAAGAAAAAAAGAACACTTAGATTATATTCTTATATCATTGGGATAAGTTCTTTGTCTTGTAAATATTCCATCATATCATTACCTTCATATTTTATTCCACTATTGTGTCTTTAGTCACACAATCATTCCCTTGTAAATATGTGTTTTCATTTCCTTCCATTTTTATTTCAAAAAAATGTGCATTTCTTTTTCTATGTCGGTATTTTAACCCTCTTCTTCGCTCTCTTGGACATTATATTTCTACCGTCCCATAGCAACAGAAAAACCCCTTAATAATACCCCTTGATTCTTGTTCAATTTGGATAGGGATAAATGCTGGGAGCTTTTTTCAAACTCTATGATTTTCACTTTTGGTTGGTGAAAGAGTGAACCTACACAAATGAATTGTATCATCTTAAGAGGTGTGGGTTTTGAGTGTCCACATTTTCCATTTGTAAATTTGAGCATGAAAAAATGAATTAGTTTTGGAACATTGTTTCTGTAAAAACTTCTGGTGGAATTCAAAATGGATGATTGAAATAGTCTAAACCACCCTTGATTGGAGAAAACAAAATTTTAATATCTGTTGGTGAGTAAAAAAGATTTTGTCATGTTTCTGTATTTTTTTCACATGAGGACATGCACAAAACTATGTGTGGGGAGTTGATGTTATTAATATTTTCTTCACTTATTATATTCCCTCTTTACATATTTTATATGAAATGTGCATAATTTGTGTGAAATATTAATGTTTTAATATTAAGTATAATTTTTTAGCATTTTTAGAAGTAGTCCAATTGAGTCTGTTTAATGTTTTAATAATAACTATAACTATACTGATCCAAATAGTTTGGATCTTGTGGTTTAGGATTCACCTTTCAATATACAACATTTCATTAGAAGGTACCGTGAATCAATTCTGCAATTTGAAGGGTCATATGGTCCTCACAAACAAGACCAAAAAATATGTGAAAAAAGAGGACCACCCTTGAAGATTTATTTACTAGGCCCAATAAAAATGTCCAAAAAACATTAAATCTCCACCATAATTCGGGGGACACTACATGTCATCTTGTATAAAAATTTAAAGGTCCAATTCCAAGTACAAGACGCCCAAATAAAGCTTTGAAGTCCATCCCACCATTCAGGCCGAGAATTAAAATCAGTATAGTATGCATGACATTTCTCATGATGTAAGAATCATATAGAGTTGAGATTTTTCAGTGTGAAATAGGAGATATAGTCGGCCGACTTTGTTGAAGAAACCATTCGGATTTGAAGGAATATTCATATTCAAAATCCCTTTCACATTATGGACTTCAAAAATACAGGATTGAAATGGAAAGTTTAACTTTGTTTAATCAACCAGCCATAAAATTTGATCCTTAATTCCAAATGACTCCAAATTTTTAGAGTAGTCATCCAACGTTATTGTATACAACTTTGAAGAAGGAGATATTCTAATATTCTGCTGTCTGAATTTCCAAATTGTCGATGCATGTGGAGGGACAGATTGGGAATGCCAACAGTCCACTCCTTGGGCTATAAATACTCTCCCCTTCTCTCCTTGAGAGGGGTTGGCATTTCAGAAGAGAGGATATTATATTGGCATGAACAAAGACTTGAAAAAGTCTTGGGAGGACCTTCCATACTCATTTTTTCACTTGAGAGTCCTTTACTCCTCTATTTGTTTTCACTTACTTTTGTGTCCTTCGTTTTTGTAATTTTGTGAGTCCTTCATTTTTTAATTCTGTTTTAATGAATGTTTCTTCTTCAATATCTCTTATTCTCATCCACCTTATGTATTTTAATATTAATGTTCTTAAAATAGTTTAAATTCAGTTTAATCCCCTTCCCTTCTTTAGCTTCCTCATTCAATCGAAAGTTTGTTTTTATTTATCATCATTGTTCGTGTGTGTGTGTGTCAACATACCACTCTTTTCTTATCCCTTTCTTTTTCTTCTCTTATTAATTTATACTCATAATCATTATAACCAGATTATTAAACACCCAAATGGATGAGTAAATATCTCATTGGGGTGAGTTATAATTTAGGTATGTTAAGTGATTGAGAGCTTCTGCTCGATGGATATTATTTAAATTAACATTGTGTATGTTGGACTTAACATGTCATGGATTAATGACTTGTTTTGATTAATATGTGATTTCCATGGATTATTGGAACCATAAATAAACAACCATAAAAAAGATCTAATTGAGATTATAACCTTAAGTTATGTTAAGTCTTGGTTTAAATGCTTAACACTTAGGAATTCTAATCAACATCATCTTGTGACATGGGTGTTAATTTAAATGCAATATAAAGCAAAGCTCAACGATATAACAAGCTTAACAAACCTAATGATGAACTCACCCCAATCTTCATAAATTTGTTAAATCAAACATCATCCATAAATTATTTCATAATCTCTCCAAACAAACCCCCAAATCATAATTCAATTAACTAAAAACAAAGGACTATTACAATGTATCGTCACCGAGGATTCGACCCGAGTACTTCTATACACATTAACAGAGCACCAGAACATTGATCGGTCGATAGGCGACAATCGGCCGCGCATTTCAACTTCACCGACCCATGTTGTTAGTGACATATCCAGATACACAGATCACACTACACGACATGTTTCCAATAGTTATAGCATGTACTACTTAGGTTTCCACTGGCCATGTTGTTAGTTACACGGGTAGTAACACAGTTATAACATTATTCCGTGTGATACTAGACACGTCATGTACAAGAAGATTTAGCCAACGAGTGTTTCACCCTACATAACCGGATACATGTTTCTACAACACGGCATATACATTAGGTACACGACATGTTCTACCAAGATGTCTGAACCCCATGTTTATGAACACACAACCAGTAACATGGTTAGAGACTACATAGTGTGTAGATATGGATATATGGTGTGTACTTAAAGAAAAACAGTTTCTTCCTGAAAAATAGAACACATGGCGTGTATTCAAAATTATACACCTTGTATTATGGGTTTTTCTAGATAGTAAGCCTTAAAAACTATTCCAAACACAGAACAACACTGAAAATCACATTGAAAGTGAAACATTATGATCCGTGGGGGCACATACTCTCTTCAAATCAAAGCACAGAATCTTTTACATGTCAAATACAAGGAAACTAGTCAATGATTCACCAAATACAGATTCGTGAGGTCCATAACACCTCAATAATCAATGTTTGGAGTTCTTTCAAATAAACATTACCTGAAGCAATACCCTTTAAAAAAAAGGTATTCAATCAATTAATCTATCACAACAAAATGCATATCTAGCACAAAACATTTCACAACAACATGTAATCGATAATGCTCCCTAAATAGCATGGCCAGAATTCATGATAGATGATTTTTAGCAGGTGCATATATGATGCATGATATGGTATACCCTCATTTCATTATGGTTATGATAGAAATAGAACCTCAATAGCATCAACAATAACCATAAAAATCATGTAAATCACTAATGGTGAAATCAATTCAACTGAAATATTTTCAAAACTAGAAAATTGTAATAAATAGGTAGATTGGGTTTTCCCAGTACACGGGTTAGATACTCATGATCACAAGTTATTACCATATATATATTCCTTCATATCCTTGGATATAGGCTCCAAACATTAATTCAAGATGGTAAAAAATCTTTTGATACAACTTGGTAACATCCCAGTTCCAGAAGCTACCAGAGGTTCCTTGTACCCGGTTAGTCACATAGCCTCAAGCGCATTTCCCAAAATTCCAATGGCTACCAACTAGCAGCGAGGGCCTTCAGCATGGTAGTGGGGAAGCTATACCCTCATTAGAAGAGTAACATTAAAGAAATAAGCATGTGGAAATAGCGAAAATAGTAATGATACCATACAATAGTTGTAACAGAAGACTGATAATGAAACAACAGGAGCACATATATAAAATGATGCATGATACATTGGTCTAGGAAAACAACCAAATAAGTCATAATTCAGAATATTGTACTAATAAAAGGAGAAAAGGAAAATAAAGTAAATAAATCATAAGAATCACAAGCCTTAGATTGGTTCCTTTCTGTCAATATACTCATAAATCAAGTACCCGAAGTATAATGGTGATTGCACTTATCCATACCTGCGAAAATAGAATCTGTTTGGGCCATAAAACATGACCCAAACAGTGTGTGAGACTAAATTCCATTAGTCATTTACCAAATTATCTATGAATAATAAACAATGCTTATATGGATGTTAATATGTAAAAGTAAGTAGTAAATAAGGAATTAATCAATAGTAACAATTCCACAGTTTCAAAGCATTCAATTCCACATATCATGTAAGTTGTTAATCAAAGTAGGAAACCCTTTAGGAGAACTCACAACATATCCCATCTAGTTCAACCAAACAACTCATGCATGCAACTTAACATTTTGGAAACCCTCTAGGATTTACTCATAACCAAACCCCTCTTTTTCAACCAATATAATACAAGCAACCCTCTGGGACGTGCATACAATATAACCCCTATGTTTCAGCTTAGGAAAACACTCTCTAAGGAATCAATCACTATTAATTACTCTTATAGTCTTTTATTGGTAACTAAAGGTTCTCTAGGGAAGAACATACATCACATTACCCATGTCTCCTGCATCAAGGAACTATAGACACTTATAGTAAGAACTAATGTCAATTCCCTCTATGGTCTCACATCATAATAGTAAAACAGACA
Organism: Viscum album; assembly: GCA_963277665.1. Lineage (NCBI taxonomy): Eukaryota > Viridiplantae > Streptophyta > Magnoliopsida > Santalales > Viscaceae > Viscum > Viscum album. The sequence goes on along the minus strand of OY728126.1, from coordinate 1,655,187,369 downwards.
CCTAGGAGAAGCCCTTATGTCGATTATTTCTATGGTATAGTACACCAGGTTCTCAAGACCCTATGTATGTCAACAAGTACCAAAAATCGTATTGACCAATGTAATCATCAAGAACTACATGGCTAATAGTCTTCATTATAACAACGTGTCATAAAATACAAACAATCAATCCTACAAAACAACGCATGGGGAACAGGCAAGGCAACCTAATAGGCTAAGCAGGACAACACAGTTGTAAATAGTACATGCATAAAAAACACTTCTAATGCATAGAAATTAACCCTATTCAAATTCAATTAACCTCTACTCAAGCATACAAGCATTACAGGCAAAAAACATGGCTAAAATAGAAACACGCAATACCCCGTTCAAGTGGATTGGACAAATTTTTACATATCACTCAATGAATTTCAACAGAAATGTAGAAACCACCAAACTCAGTGTTGGGAGATCTATAAACGTGAACCTCACGCCTTGAATAACCCATGAACACCATAAATCTACAAAGATTTCTAAATATTTCAACAAAAAATAACTCTCTGAAAAGGAAGAATCAGCATACTAAGATCTATAAAAAGGAAAATCTTTCTAAGGTTATTCCAAAAAAATATATGGTGTTCAAATCAGAGATCGGATGCTCGATTGGGGGATTGGGGAAATATCTCAATCATACGATCTCTCTCAGATAAACCTGACCTAGAAGGTGATGGTACTGTCAATCAGACATGACCCTGATATGTTTAAGGAAAAAAATGTGGATGGAGTATACATGCCTTTACCAGCCCCCACATTATGAGGTCATTAAGTCACCACACACAACTGTGTTTACGGCCACTACATGAACAGCACACGACTACACGCGGTAACCGAGTACATGGCGTGTACTTCAAAAAAATCCAGAAAATTCCCCTTTTTTGAAAAAAACACCAGAAAAGAAAAACATACCTGAAAAAAAGTTCCAGTTTCTTACACACATTTGACTTATAAGGATCATATTATGTAATTATTTTATTGTATAATGATTCATAAATATCAAAAATAATTTATTTATAATTTTTCTAAATTATCATGATTTTCTATGTGTGTTTTCTAAAATTTCTGTTTGTTACACATTATCAATGAAAATGTAGATTTTAAATTGATAATTAAAAGATTGATGGATACCGTGGCATCATGTATTAGATTGTAGTGATATATATTCATACATTAAAAAATGACTTAATATTTTTTCATAATGAATCAAACCAAATAAGAATATTTTGTTATTAGTATTCATTATGCCAGTGAAATTGTCAGCTAAAATTATTGTCAATAATAAATAATTAAATTCAATTGGAGTCAAATGAGTCACACCATGTGTTGTATTGAGGTTCGTCTGATTCATTCACCTCTCAATGTCTCCAAAAAACCCATATTCGAATGATATAATGATTCTTGTGGAACTTCATTATCAAAATTTCCAAAACTATACAATGATTTGATGTTTATAGCTGAAAAAAAATTTTCCCTAATAATATATAATCAAAAAGAATAGTTGAAAACTAAAATGAAATGAAATGTATTTTGTCTTAAAATTTCTATAAAGAATCATTTTATCTATTTTTTTGATTTTAGTAGATTTTTGAGAGAATACTCTGGATCTAAAAATGTTTTTTGACAGAAAACTAAATATGTAACAGATAAAAATTGAATTTGAAATTAACATACAAATAGAAGATAAAATTATGAAAAAATTAATTAAATAATTACTATTAATTCACCATTTCATAATGGTATTATGAATTCCTATTGCATTCCCTTCTGGTCATTATCCTAGTTGTAGGATCAAAATCTAAAATCTCATGATCTTGAGATCCTTTGAGAAAGATTCACTATATAAAAAAAATAATCAAATAGTATGATAAAAATTTATTATGTGTGTAGAAAATAAAAAGATAATATATAAAAATAAAAAATAAAGAAAACATCAATTCTATAAGCATTGACTTTACTATGATAAAATAATAATTACTTCCTTAATTGATAACTTCAAGGAACATGGATGTATGTGATGAATTCTAACACTAAATGGGTGAAGTGATTTTTAGGGAGAAGAAATCAGTAGATTTATAGTTGAATAAAATCATGAATGATGGATATAAATATTCAAGAATAAGGGAATTATGAACATATGACTTCCTAAAATATATAAAACAAAACCAAATATGTATCAATAAAAAATGATTTTTAAATTATCTAAATATTTATTAACAAAATGATGAAAATATTATGTAAAGTATTAGTAAAAAATATACTTTTATTTAGGTATGTATACCTTTTTTATGCATTTAATTGTCTACACTAACTTAGTTATATCCTTAATTTCTAATATATTATAAGAATGAGAATTTTCGAAGAAACCACACCAAATAGATTAAAAAAACACATTATTATGGAAGAAAATAATATGTGAATAATAAATTATTTTAACTAAACGTAATTATAAATTAATAAATTATTTATATGGATTAATATTTTAATATGAAAAATCTATATTACCTCTGAAAATGAGCAGTGGAGGGAAAATGGAAGAATCTATTAAATTATATTATGGTATGGTTGATATTTTATTAATGTTGAAGAATAATGTTGATTTTTGGTTTCATAAAGGCTAGAAATATGGATAGAAATATACTAAATAAAATAAAATAAACAGGATATAATGAAAATTAAATTTCTCTTTCATTTTATAATTTTTCGGTAAAATATAAAAATTATATAGCCACATTACCATTACATATTTCAATAGGTTTTCCTTAGTTAATTTTTTTCATCAATGGGGTTGGTAAAATCCGCATGATTAAAGATATTTTCTAAATTATTAGGCCATAATTAAATTTTTATTATGTTAATTTATTAGAGAATAAAAAATTTAATGAGGAAAATATATTATATTGAAAAAAACATTAATTTACACTTTGAGAAGTATTTTTTTATATAATGGTTTTAGGGAGTTTGGTTTGTATGTAATGAATATAAATCTCTTCTTTATGTTCCCTTATAATATTAAAAACATAATTTACATTAGTATTATCATGAATTGATTGTGATCTCCCATTGAAATTGTATTCCTCGAATGATTTTTCATTTGACCCTACATGTGTTTTAGTCACCAGTGATCAATCAAGAAATTATTGTTTACCAATTTTCTAATAAAATACTGCAAGTAATTGTGATTCCATTATAAATGGCATGCATTTTTTCCCTTCCAAACTAAAATTAATCTTTAGATATCCCAATTCATCAATATTCATGACATTAATACATTCCACTAATTTTCAATGTGAAATCATAAAAAACATTATATATAATAAAACACATACATTAGAACGATAATAAAAAAATATGTCATATTTTGATTATTAGGATTTGTATTGTTTGAACTATGTATCTCTTATGCACCAATTGTAACACCAATTATTTCATCATAACACATTCCTCATGTTCTTTTTTATATAATAAAGAACCATTGATTACAAAATAACTATAATATTAAACATTTTTATTCAATCTCAGGTCTAACAATTCATGTAGTTTATATATTTAAGTAACATTTTATAATAACTCATAATAAAATTTATCATAGAACCATCTTATAATTTGATCATTATTTGTATCTGATATCCAACCATCATTTCTATATGGATTCTAATATCAATGAATTTAATTGTGGGATTCAATGTATTGATCAACATCAACAATTTTATGTAAAATGTACTAGTGTTCTAACTCCTACTATGTCATGGTAATTGAAACAACATAACTTCAAGAAATAAATTCACTTATAAGGTCTATATCCTGACCAAAATTCAGTAAACTGATACTATGAAATTCTAAATGGCCATTGTTTAAAAATTCAATAGATACTTCAAAATTATATCAGTATCCAATACCTCCTCATGAATGACAATAATTCTTCACATTCCATTTCAAAATATTCATATACTATTCAATAGGTTATATTTATCTTTAATTGATAGGCCCACATAGTTTAACATACATAACCATGTGGACCACCATGTGAGTAATTATAATGGTGGAAATAATATCTCTAATTCAAATAATATGAATGAAACATATATTTTAATTATAATAAACTTCATCATGTATATAACATTACAACTTATAGCCTTGATAAAGAAGAAAACCCATGTTAATTTATGCCATACAATTCGATAGATAATCCAATTGAATTAATCATACATCAAATCATTCCCCAATAAAATAAATTCATGGGATTTAATTCTCAAAACATCATTATTTTGATTGAATCAAAATTTATGTTATATGATTAATACCACTATTTATCTTATAGACTATTAAAAAAGTAAAAATTGGAACATTAACACCCGATAAAAAGTGTAATCTACTTCACGAATAAGATTATACCATTTACCAGTCCACAGTGAAAAGTCATCCCATATACCTATGTCATTAATTTCTTACCTATTCGCCATTTCATCAATCTTATTTACTAGAAAATGTAGAAACATCCCAATAAAAGTATGAAATAGATTCATCTCAACATGAATTAAATCTTGAAAATATTGAATATACAAACCATAATCATTTGTTCATTATATTAAAATTTATCTCTTCTTCATACATTATTTCTTTTTTGTGAAAATGGTTTACTAATAACAATTTTAAAAATATAACATTATAAAATTTATGACAACCCTTTACTGGAGTAGGTACTATACATTTTATGATATTACCATCAAATGTTTCTATCTAGGATCGGTATGGGGTGAATATCTGATGTACTATAAATGAATTCTTCGATAAATGACTCTACTGAACTGAGTTTATTCATTATTAGAAATTGGGAGACCCCTATATTCCATTCATAATATAACATAAAAAATTTCAATAAGAAATGAATCCATTTATCATCATGTTCAATATGGGACATAATGTAATTTATTAACTTCAATAATCATCATACGTTGTAACACCAGTAAACCACATCAATTTCTTATATACCCACCTTATGAAAAAATAGACATAAATATCGTTATTTGGTTTATTTTTCCTAGATATAATTACTGACACCATATTTTATTTTCACATTATGCATAACAATGAAAGAAGGATATAATTTACCAACATTATAGGCCATGTATTGTGGGTTCCACTATATCCCCCATAATGAATTATTCCATCAGTATGTAATATAAGGAAAATGTTTATGGGATCATTAAAAATTTTGGGATGATCATAATAAATTTTCTTCTACTGAGAATAATGAAGATGCATGATATAGGTTCCCATCATTAATTATTTTATCTGTGTTCTATGGAAATTATATTATAGTTTCAAATAATCCATATAGTCTTCTAATAAAATGGAAGGATATTAATAAACCTTGCAAAATTTGAAGGACTTGAATCATTTTCCTTTTATCGACTATTTCCACTCATAGATAATTTAATAAGAAACTCATGATCTTTTTGAAACATTATGAAATAATATGGAAAAACATTTATTTTTAATCGATCATTCAAATTTATCAATGAATTTATATAGCGTCAAATGTTAGACATGCTAGTTCATTTTATTATGGTAGATTATCATTTAGATGATCATGTAGTTATATAATGTTTGTGTCACTCCGACCACTACCATATATCTAATTATACAACATCAATATTTTTTCAATGTTGTGTACATATGAAAACAAATATATACTGGTCTATTAGACATCTATTTTACATAAAAAACATTTCTAGACAATCCCAATGGTAATATTCAATTTCCATTGATTAATTTTAATTGAATCTACATCATCATTTTCAATGGTATTCATATCAAATGTTTCATAAACCATAGAATCATCCCAATAAATTTTCACAATCTATTTTTTCCTAATATTATTTCATAATTTCAAGCTATAAAATCATTTTATATAAATAAATTTTTGTTCAAACTATTTTGGTATAATTTTTCGCAAATAAAGATGACTTAAACATGGACATATGATTTTATAATGGTCATAGGTGTAACATCCCAGGTAAATAAAGAATAAAGAATTTTCATATTTATTAATATTTACGAATTAAATATTAATTTTATTTTAAAGGGGTTGCTATGTTCGATAGCATACCTGATACGCAACGATGAGTTTCTTTGAAACTTACGTAGCACACTAGTAATAAAATAATATTATTTTAAATGTTAGTTAACAATTAGCCATTGTACTGGCGGGAATGGATAGAAATAACCAAAATATGATTAGATATGTTTTTAAATGTTTATACATCTACCCAATAAAAGATAAAGGCTGAAAATACGGAAAGAGTTCAATTTTAGGGCACATATAATCTAATTTTCACTAAAGGTTCACTTATCACCTTTTAATGGTGAACCGTCATTAAATATAGTTTTGATCACTCTTATACATTCTTTTGGACCAAATAAAACTCTTATTAAGAATCGGGACATCAAATTTTACTTTGTGTAAATTTTTGGTACCTTTCTGATAAAGTTCATTTTTTTATGAATAGTGTAAAATGTTGTATTTTAATTCAAAACCTCTTTTTAATCTAAATTATTTATATAATTAGATTATTATTTTAATTGGTTTTAAAGTGAAATTAGAAAATATTTTTACCAGTTAATCCAATGGTGGTCATTGGAATCAATTTCACTTTGAAATTGGACTTAAACTGGTGTCAATCTTTTGATACTTATTGTTTCACAAAAACACGCTATTTTTCATGACAACGGGAATTAATTATTAAATTAATTAATTTGACTTATATGTTTTGAATTTTGTAAAATGGACTTCATTTTTGAATTCGTAATATCAAATATAGCTTAGGGTGAATTTTTGGTAATTTTTTGAAAAACTTCAATTTTTGATGAATAGTGAAACCACTAAGTGATAATCAAGCAAACTGATTTTTCAGTTAAATGAAAGTTTACCACTAATGTGTATTGAATTTTGAAAATCCGACATACATGGTTGTCATTAGTATTTAAAATGTGGTTCAATTAGATTAAAATAATTTTTTGGTGAATAGTAACTTATTAAGTTTTTAATCGTGATTAGAGGTAATTAGTGTAGTTTAAGTTAAAAATGGTATTATAAGAATGTGAAAACACCATGACACATGTCCTACACCTATTGGGTGAGTCATGGACGACCAAGACAAGCCATGGGCCAACTTGGGGACCCCATGGAGCCACTTTAGTTGGAAAATGACATTAATATATTTTTATTTAATGTTAAAGTGAATATGACACTAACATAAATTGTTTTACTAAACTAATTTTTGAGTGGGGTTATACAAGTCCAAATTTTGATTATAAATAGTCATTAGAAAGCTAAAAAGATTTCATACATCATAGTAGTTGTTTTATAATTTTTAGACATTAAATAAATTAAATTATATATGACATAATAATGATGAAGCGATGACATCATTATTTGACGATTTAAATAAAATGGAAAGATAATGAAAAATATAAAACCTACACATGGAAAAAACCAATTGGATGAGTTGATTTCGAACCCTTATCACCGTATCCACGAATTATATCAATGTGGGACCTTTTAAAACCGAAACACATTTTCAAATAAAGTAATATTTCTTTACTTTCCAAAAGTGCCCCTCCTCTCCTCTTATAAAAGGCCCCCACCTCTACCTCATTTAACACACTTCTCAAGCCTTTGGCTCGGCCAACCCCTGCCCAATTACTCTCTCCACATCCCTCTCCTCATCCTAGAGGATTCCCTTTGGGCATAATCCTTTCAATGGAAGCCTTTAGGCTCAAATCAAAAGGGATTTACACTTTTAAAGGTAATTCATTCTCTCTTGTTCATTTGTTTTATTTTTCTTCTCCAACCCTGTAAACTCTTTTTATTTACTTATTTTGTAACAACACCAGTATCGTAAATATACTAGGATGTTGTTATAATATTTATTTGAGCTAAACTCTCACACAACTACATCAAATGGTTAAAGAACATACGGTTTCCATGGATGGCGAAATTCTGCCTCCCGAAACGATGATTGTTCAATACTCATTTAACACCTTCAAGGGTGGCCATTATGATGTCACTATTTTTATATATGATATATAATATGTTTATGTTTTCTTTAAGCTTCTGTATTTTTCATGTTTTGCATATCTTTATGGTTTCCATTATGGGTAAACACGATATCTTCATTTAAGAAAGTGCGGACTACCGCCCCCTAAAAGTGATGTGATTCGTTACTGCAATATGTGGGACGTGTAAAGGATGGATTTAAAGTTATTATATATGATGTTATACTAGAATTATAATATACCTCTATATCATTATTATTTCATTCCATTAATTAATGAGATAGAAATGAAAGTAGCGTTCATTCGTACGTACGGCTTACCGTCTCCATGAACGGTGCATTTCATTTCTTATCCCCAAATGTAATGTACTATTAAAATTACATGTATATAATGTATATATATATAATTAATGATATATCTAAATGATGAATATAATTCTGGAATTAAAATATACATACCTCTCATTTAGTTTTAATTCCACTAATATGACAAAGAAATGAAAGTAGCGTTCATGCGTACGTACGGCTTACCGTCTCCATGAACGGTGCATTTCATTTCTTACCTCTAAATGATTATGTAATATTATAAATACATGTATATTCTGGATATATATGATACATATTATATCCAAATCGGGAATTTCATTCTGGATATAAAAAACTTTTGACCACATGAAGAACATGTAATTGTAAGAAGTCAACTTTCGACTTAAGAACCAAATATTGACAAAACAAACATTATTAACATAAATGGTTACATAATGTTTATAACATGGCAATAAGTGATATAAAAGGAATAATGAACTTTAAAAAGGTTCTTAATCAATTATAAATTAACTCAAGTTTATTATTCAGGACGTTAAAGAACGATAGAGTCAATTCGGACCCAAGGTAAGGGAACTTCTTAACCCAACTTCAATTCTTTGGGTTAAGCTCCTACTTTAAAATTATGTCATGATATTATTATGTCTTATTTTTTATTTTTACATTATTTATGTGTACCTATTGTGAATACACCTAATATGTCTATTTTATTTTAAAAATGATCTTTGTAAGGGACTTCGTCTCAATCTCCTTTCATTGAGGCATATTTCGTTTTATACACAACTTTCTTTTATACGGTGTATAAAACCCTTTGACTTTTACTTTTATACAAAAGGAATCTTTTTCTACGAAGCGTTATACTAAACGACAAAAAGGAATGTTTTTCTTAACGTATGCGGTGACAATGACTTTTTCCGCCGCCGTGAGTATTATTTGGTCTTTGGATTCCTCAACAAGCCGTAGTGTTTTTAAAATAAAATACAATACAATATACTCTTTTATGTATTTTTGTATTGAAAATGGTTTTGATAAAGGATTCTATTATGTCAATATATTTATGATATATTGTGATATAAAAGTGAAAATGTTATCTTTCCTTTATATTGGTTTTATGTCTTATGACTTTATATTGGTACTTGGACATTTTAACGGGTGGTTACATTATAAACCATATGACGGGAGGTGCTGTGAATACCAGGACGGGTGGTTACGTTATAAACTCCAATGCATTGGGTATGGAAGTCGGCCGTATGGCTATTCCATTAAGTATGTATGGAAATTGGCTGTATGGCTATTCCATTAAGTGATAAGTGTGGAAGTCGACCGTATGGTTATTCCACTTAAGTATGTTTATGTCCCAAGTTACCTTTATATATGTTATGTGTTCTTTGTATGGGTTTTATGGTTATCCTTTGGTTATAAAAAGGTAAGTAATGATACTTTATTCTGTGAAGAGTTTTTACTACTTCATGAAGATGAAGGTATTACTTTGATAGAGTATATATGGTTTACTTGATGTTTGATAAACTAACAGTTTTCATTCTTTCGGTATCCCATACTGAGCTTTTTATGCTCACCCCAAGTTTTTCGAAATGTTTTTCATAGGACTTAAAGTGGAATAAGGTCAAGGATGGGATCAAAGGAATGTCATGCTATCTAAAACATGTAATCTAGACATCTTTCTTTTTATGAGTTTTTATTTTATGGAAACTTAGTAGAAGTGTCTACTTTGTAATCTTTTGAGATGTAATAGTTATGTTCTAATTCTCTAAAACTCTAAACCTGAAAAGATCCTCAATGTGAATTATTCATTTAATTCAATATTAAGTAAGGTTTAATGCTGGGGCCTTATAGTTGGTATGAAAGGACGGTTTAGACAACTTTAGGAGTTAGAAAAGTGTTAAATTATAATATGATTGAAATGATATAGCATTTACGGATTACCATGTTGCTTCGCCTAAGATATTTCGGTGTTCAGAATGGTTTTCCACAGAGGAAACAAAGCAGCTATGTTGGGACGACATCAGGAGGAAGACAACCTTCCAAATCAGCAACCTGAGATGGTCGGAATCGGAACTGAACAGTTTGTTGCAGTGATGGCACAGTTGACTCAGGCTATAAATGGTGGTGGTATCCATGCACGAGATCAGCCAGATCAACCGCAGAGGAACATGTCAGTGGTGGAACATTTCATGAGGCAACATCCCCCATCATTCAGAGGATCATCTGACCCTGTGCAAGCTGAAGGGTGGATTAAATCACTGGAGAAGATTTTTGATGTCATGGGGTGTTCAGAACATCAAAAGTTTAGTCTTGTTGTTTACCGTTTTGAAGGTGAAGCTGATCAGTGGTGGTCGATGGTGAAAAATATAAGGGATAGTGATGAGATTGATGATCTTCACTTGGATGAATTCAAAGGTATGTTTCTTGAGAAATATTTTCCTAAGGTGGTTCGTCTTAGGATGGAAAAGCAGTTCCTAGAATTGAGGCAGGAGGATGATTCAGTGGCTGCTTATGAAGAAAAGTTCACCCGATTGGCAAGGTATGCTCCAAACTTCATACGATATATTGATATTAAAATAAACCGTTTTTACTCAGGTTTAAAGCCAAAGTATCGAAGGGATTTAGCTTCTCGTGAGTTCAAAAGTTATGAAAAACTTGTTCGATGTGCTGAGAAGGTGGAAATGGAGTTTGCAGATGATCAGGTGTTCTATGACAAACAACAGAATAAGATGTCTAGTTGGCAGGAAAAGGGGAAGAATTCATCAATGAAGCAAGGAGGTAAGAAAACCAAATATCCATCCTGTGAGAAGTGTGGTAAAATGCATCTTGGAGAATGTTTATCCAAGTCTGGTAAGTGCTTTCGGTGTGGTAAGTCTGGTCATATTGCTCGTAACTATAAGGAAGATGATCAAGAAGCAAATGAAAAGCCAACGGTAAGATGTTTTAAGTGTAATGAAATGGGTCATTATGCAAACGAGTGTCCAACTAAGAACTCAACTAGGGGAATGAAGCCAGACTACAAGAAGGAAGGGGTGGTGAAATCATTTGCAACAACTTCAGCAGATGTTGGGCCATCGAATGAAGTGGTAATAGCTCCAGGGAGCTCAGTATTTTTCAAAGATTGACTTGAGTTCGGGGTACCATCAGTTGAAAGTAAAAGAAGCAGACGTTCCGAAGTCTGCGTTCCGTACTAGATATGGCCATTATGAATTTGTAGTTATGCCTTTTGGGTTAACCAATTCACCTGCTGTATTCATGGACCTTATGAAAAAAAATTTCCATGAGTTCTTGGATAAGTTTGTGTTTGTGTTTTGAGGTTTGGGAAGAGGTTATGTGTGCCTTGTGATTCACAGTTGAAGAGAGAGTTGTTATGTGAAGCTCATAGTTCTCCGTTTTCAGTTCATCCGGGAAGTACTAAGATGTATAGAGATCTGCAGGAGTATTACTGGTGGGATGGAATGAAAAGAGACATTGCTGATTTTACTGTGAAGTGTTTGACATGTCAACAGGTTAAAGCAGAGCAGCAGTTACCGAAAGGGATGCTTCAGCCTTTACCAGTGCCAGAGTGGAAATAGGAAAACATATCCATGGACTTTGTTGTGGGATTACCGAGGACATCTCGAGGTAATAATGAAATCTGGGTTATTGTTGATCGCTTGACCAAATCTGCTCATTTCTTTTCTATACGAGATACTTTCTCTCTTGATCAACTTTCCTTTCTGTATCTTAAATAGATAGTCAGGTTACATGGAGTTCCTCTCTCCATTGTATCGGATTGTGATCCCAGGTTCACATCTAACTTTTGGAAAGGCCTTCAGAAGTCGTTGGGTACTGAATTAAATTTTAGTACAGCTTTTCATCCTCAATCAAATGGGAAGTCAGAACGAACAATTCAGACCTTAGAGGATATGCTACGAGCTTGTTCGATTGATTATCAGGGAATTTGGGACCAACAACTTTCTTTGGTTGAGTTTTCTTATAATAACAACTTTCATTCCAGTATACAGATGGCACCATTTGAGGCATTATATGGGAAGCGGTGTCGAACTCCAGCATTTTGGTATGATGTTGGTGAAAGTAAGTTGATGGGACCAGAATTGGTAGAAGAGATGGTAGACAAAGTTCAGCTGCTTCAGAAACACATGAGAACAGCTCAGAGCAGGCAGAATAGTTATGCGGATAACCGGAGGAAGGATCTATCTTTCGAGGTAGGTGATCATGTTTTTTTCAATGTCTCTCCTTGGAAAAGTGTGATGAGATTTGGTAAGAAAGAATGTTGAGTCCAAGGTTCGTTGGACCATACGAAATTCTGGAAAGAGTTGGATCAGTTGCATACCGTGTGGCTTTACCTCCGAGTTTATCTCAGGTACACAATGTTTTCATGTTTCGATTTTGAGGAAGTATATGCCAGATCCATCTCATGTTTTGAGTCCAGAGGTAGTTTAGCTGGAAGAGAACCTATCTTATGAGGAACAACCGGTCCAGATTCTTGACCACATGGAGCAAGTGTTACGGAATAAGGTGATTCATCAGGTAAAGGTTTTGTGGAAAACCCATGTGATTTAAGAGGCAACGTGGGAATCTAAAAATTCTATGAGGGATAAATACCCCCACTTATTTTGATAAGTGAATAAAATTGCGAGGACGCAATTCCCAAAAGGGGGGAAGGATGTAACATCCCAGGTAAATAAATAATAAAGAATTTTCATATTTATTAATATTTACGAATTAAATATTAATTTTATTTTAAAGGGGTTGCTATATTCGATAGCATACCCGATACGCAACGATGAGTTTCTTTGAAACTTACGTAGCACACTAGTAATAAAATAATATTATTTTAAATGTTAGTTAACATGTATCCGTTGTAATGGAGGGAACGGATAGAAATAACTAAAATATTATTAGATATGTTTTTAAATGTTTATACATCTACCCAATAAAAGATAAAGGCTTAAAATACGGAAAGAGTTCAATTTTAGGGCACATATACTCTAATTTTCACTAAAGATTCACTTATCCCCTTTGAATGGTGAACCATCATTAAATATAGTTTTGATCACTCTTATACATTCTTTTGGACCAAATAAAACTCTTATTAAGAATCGGGACATCAAATTTTACTTTGTGTAAATTTTTGGTACCTTTATGATAAAGTTTATTTTTTTAATGAATAGTTTAAAATGTTGTATTTTAATTCAGAACCTCTTTTTAATCTAAATTATTTATATGATTAGATTATTATTTTAATTGGATTTAAATTTAAATTAGAAAATATTTTTACCAGTTAGTCCAATGGTGGTCATTGGAATCAATTTCACTTTGAAATTGGACTTAAACTGGTGTCAATCTTTTGATACTTATTGTTTCACAAAAACACGCTATTTGTCATGACAGCGGGAATTAATTATTAAATTAATTAATTTGACTTATATGTTTTTAATTTTGTAAAATGGACTTAATTTTTGAATTCGGAATATCAAATATAGCTTAGGGTTAATTTTTGGTAATTTTCTGAAAAACTTCAATTTTTGATGAATAGTGAAACCACTAAGTGGTAATCAAGCAAACTGATTTTTCAGTTAAATGAAAGTTTACAACTAATGTGTATTGAATTTTGAAAATCCGACATACATGGTTGTCATTAGTATGAAAAATTTGGTTCAATGAGATTAAAATAATTTTTTGGTGAATAGTAACTTATTATGTTTTTAATCGCGATTAGAGGTAATTAGTGTAGTTTAAGGTAAAAATGGTATTATAAGAATGTGAAAACACCATGACACTTGTCCTACACCTATTGGGTGAGTCATGGCCGATCAGGAAAATCCATGGGCCAACTTGGGTACCCCATGGAGCCACTTTAGTTGGAAAATGGCATTACTATATTTTTATTTAATGTTAAAGTGAAAATGACACTAACATAAATTGTTTTACTAAAATAATTTTTTATTGGGGTTATACATGTCCAAATTTTGATTATAAATTGTCATTGGAAAGCTAAAAATATTTCCTACATCATAGTATTTGTTTTATAATTTTTAGACATTAAATAAATTAAATTATATATGACATAATAATGATGCAGCGATGACATCATTATTTGACGATTTAAATAAAATGGATAGATAATGAAAAATATAAAACCTAAACATGGGCAAAACCAATTGGATGAGTGGATTTCGAACCCTTATCACCTTATCCACGAATTATATCAATGTGGGACCTTTTAAAACCGAAACACATTTTCAAATAAAGTAATATTTCTTTACTTTCCAAAAGTGCCCCTCCTCTCCTCTTATAAAAGGCCCCCACCTCTACCCCATTTCACACACTTCTCAAGTCTTTGGCTCGGCCAACCCCTGCCCAATTACTCTCTCCACAACCCTATCCTCATCCTAGTGGATTCCCTTTGGGCAGAATCCTTTCAAAGGAAGCCTTTAGGCTCAAATCAAAAGGGAGTTACACTTTTAAAGGTAATTCATTCTCTCTTGTTCATTTGTTTTATTTTGCTTCTCCAACCCTCTAAACTCTTTTTATTTACTTCTTTTGTAACAAAACCAGTATCTTCAATATACTAGGATGTTTTTATAATATTTATTTGAGCTACAATCTCACACAACTACATCAAATGGTTAAAGAACATACGGTTTCCGTGGATGGCGAAATTCTGCCTCCCGAAACGATGATTGTTCAATACTCATTTAACACCTTCAAGGGTGGCCATTATGATGTCACTATTTTTATATATGATATATAATATGTTTATGTTTTATTTAAGCTTCTGTATTTTTCATGTTTGGCATACCTTTATGGTTTCCATTATGGGTAAACACGATATCTTCATTTAAGGAAGTGCGGACTACCGCCCCCTAAAAGTGATGTGATTCGTTAATGCCATATGCGGGACGTGTAAAGGATGGATTTAAAGTTATTATATATGATGTTATACTGGAATTATAAAATAAATCTATATCATTATTATTTCATTCCATTAAAGTATGAGATAGAAATGAATGTAGCGTTCATGCGTACGTACGGCTTACCGTCTCCATGAACGGTGCATTTCATTTCTTATCCCCAAATGTAATGTACTATTAAAATTACATGTATATAATGTATATATATATAATTAATGATATATCTAAATGATTAATATAATTCTGGAATTAAAATATACATACCTCTCATTTAGTTTTAATTCCACTAATATGACAAAGAAATGAAAGTAGCGTTCATGCGTACGTACGGCTTACCGTCTCCATGAACGGTGCATTTCATTTATTACCTCTAAATGATTATGTAATATTATAAATACATGTATATGCTGGATATATATGATACATATTATATCCAAATCGGGAATTTCATGCTGGATATAAATAACTTTTGACCACATGAACAACATGTAATTGTATGAAGTCAACTTTCGACTTAAGAACCAAATATTGACAAAACAAACATTATTATCTTAAATGGTTACATAATGTTTATAACATGGAAATAAGTGATATAAAAGGAATAATGAACTTTAAAAAGGTTCTTAATCAAGTATAAATTAACTCAAGTTTATTATTCAGGACGTTAAAGAACGATCGAGTCAAGTCGGACCCAAGGTAATGGAACTTCTTAACCCAACTTCCATTCTTTGGGTTAATCTCCTACTTTAAAATTATGTCATGATATTATTATGTCTTATTTTGTATTTTTACTTTCTTTATGTGTACCTGTAGTGAATACACCTAAAATGTCTATTTTATTTTAAAAATGATCTTTGTAAGGGACTTCGTCCCAATCTCCTTTCATTGAGGCATATTTCGTTTTATACACAACTTTCTTTTATACGGTGTATAAACCCCTTAGACTTTTACTTTTATACAAAAGGAATCTTTTTCTACGAAGCGTTTTACTAAATGACAAAAAGGAATGTTTTTTTCTTAACGTACGCGGTGACAATGACTTTGTCCGCCGCCGTGAGTATTATTTGGTCTTTGGATTCCTCAACAAGCCGTAGTGTTTTTAAAATAAAATAAAATACCATATACTCTTTTATGTATTTTGGTATTGAAAATGGTTTTGATAAAGGATTCTATTATGTCAATATATTTATGATATATTGTGATTGAAATGTGAAAATTTTATCCTTCCTTTATATTGGTTTTATGTATTATGACTTTATACTGGTACTTGGACATTTTAACGGGTGGTTACGTTATAAAACATATGACGGGTGGTGCCGTGAATACCAGGACGGGTGGTTACGTTATAACCTCCAATGCATTGGGTATGGAAGTCGGCCGTATGGATATTCCTTTAAGTATGTATGGAAATTGGCTGTATGGCTATTCCATTAAGTGATAAGTGTGGAAGTCGACCGTATGGTTATTCCACTTAAGTATGTTTATGTCCTTAGTTACCTTTATATATGTTATGTGTTCTTTGTATGGGTTTTATGGTTATACTTTGGTTAAAAAAAGTTAAGTAATGATACTTTATTCTATGAAGAGTTTTTACTACTTCATGAAGGTGAAGTTATTACTTTGATAGAGTATATATGGTTTACTTGATGTTTGAAAAACTAAGAGTTTTCATTCTTTCGGTATCCCTTACTGAGCTTTTTATGCTCACCCAAAGTTTTTCGAAATGTTTTTCACAGGACTTAAAGTGGAATAAGGTCAAGGATGGGATCAAGGGAATGTCATGCTATCTAAAACATGGAATCTAGACATCTTTTTTTTAAGAGTTTTTATTTTATGGAAACTTAGTAAAAGTGTCTACTTTGTAATCTTTTGAGATGTAATAGTTATGTTCTAATTCTCTAAAACTCTAAACCTGAAAAGATCCTCAATGTGAATTATTCATTTAATTCAATATTAAGTAATGTTTAAGGCTGGGGCCTTATAATAGGCATATATTATTTCATACTATATGAACTCATTAACTCCATACCAAAAATCCTTGTGCAAAATATTATAGTGCATCCATTTTTGATTAATAACTATCATGATATGTTAAAAAAATTAATTTTTTATATTTACTAAATAAATGCACATTAAATATTCTATATCAAAAATGAATGTTATAGATAATTATAATATGTTAAACCTACCATTTAATTATTAAAAAATTTAATAATTATTTTATGAAAAAGGGTAATTGAATTTATGGATATAATTATTCCAATATGGTGTCTTTTTTCTTCTTAATAAATATAATATTCATTGTTATAATCAATTATCATATTCATCAACTGATCTCTATAAAATTTATCATTATATTTTTTTAGCACTCATCCCCTATATTTTTGTCGACATGCACCTATGTTTCTTGAAATACTCTATGTTTTCGTCATCAATGGGATGACTAGACATCAGAGCAGTATAAGAAAAAAAGAATAGATAATGGATGAGTCTCATTAAACAAATTTTAATAATAACTTTTTTGTTAATGAAGAGGATAAGGATGAATGTTTTACTACACTAGGCTATCAAAAAGAGGAAAGTCTTATCATTTGTTTGAATTACAACATTTAAAATTGTTTTTAACTTATAAGCTATTGATAGTGATAGTTGGGGGAATAAATGTTCTTTTCAATGATTCATGTGGTCTTAGCATAGAAAAGTTATGATATATGAATCATTGGAGCATTTATGAATTAAATATTTATAGGAGAAATTATGATTTCAATAAATTAAATCCCCTATCAAATACTAGTCCTAAAAATATTGATTTTAGTCATCATGTAATTTTTAAATTTTATAAACAAAATAAAATATAATATATGAAATTAATGAATAATATGAAATCCCAATATGATAAAAAAATCACATTCCATCAACTTGAAGTGAACTTTCATTATAAAACATTTTAAGAAATGATGTTTTCTATCATATATAAGGATATTAATTAGAGATTCTTATATTAACAACCATATAATATAAACCTAAAAATTATGAATACCCTAAAATAATTTTTAATAATTATTCCATCATATATAGAATTTGATAACCTCCATTGTAAGTTTTAGACCATGGTGTATATAATGCTAAAGAGTTTTTAAATTTGCTATTATGGTATATCAAATATTTATGAACATATTAAAATAATTATAAGGCCCCGACCTTAAACCATACTTAATATTGAATTAAATGAATAATTCACATTGAGGATTATTTCAGGTTTAGAGTTTTAGAGAATTAGGACATAACTATTACATCTCAAAAGATTACAAAGTAGACACTTCCACTAAGTTTCCATAAGATAAAAACTCTTAATAAGAGATATTTCTAGTTCCATGTTTTAGATAGAATTAATTTCCCTTGATCCCATCCTTGACCCTATTCCACATTATGTCCTGTGAAAAACATTTCAAAAAAAACATGGGGTGAGAATAAAAAGCTCAGTAAAGGATACACAAAGAATTAAAACTATTAGTTATTCAAAACAACAAGTAAACCATGTATACTTTATCAAAGTAATACCTTCACCTTCATAGAGTAGTAAAAACTCTTCACTGAATAAAATATCATTACATACCCTTTTGTAACCAAAGGATTACCATAAAACCCATATAAAGAACACATAACATATAAAGGTAACTTGGGACATAAACATACTTAAGTAGAATAACCATGTGGTCTACATCCACACATTTCACTTAATGGAATAGCCATATGGCAAACTTCCATACAAACATAATGGAATAGCCATACGACCGACTTCCATACCCAATGCATTAACGGTTATAACATAACCACCCGTCCTGGTATTCACAGCACCACCCGTCATATGGTTCATCACGTAACCACCCATCAAATGTCCAAGTACCATTATAGAATTATAACACATAAAACCAATATAAATTAATAATTACATTTCCACATTTCAGTCACAATTTATCATTTAAATATATTGACATAATAAATCCTTTATCAAAAACCATTTTCAATACCAAAATACATAATATAGTACATGGTATTTATTTTATTTTAAAAACATAATAGCTTGTTGAGGAAGCCAGAGATCCAAAAATACTCACGGCGGCGGAAAAGGTCATTGTCACTGCATACATTAAAAGAAACATTCCTTTTTGTCATTTAGTAAAACGCTTCGTAGAAAAAGATTCCTTTTGTATAAAAGTAAAAGTCAAAGGGGTTTATACACCGTATAAAATAAAGTTCTGTATAAAACGAAATATGACTCAATGAAAGGATATTGAGACGGATTACCTTACAAAGACGGTATCCTGGGATTAAGGATAAATCAATTACATAATTATGTGGGAAAAACGAATACTCCAAATATAAGTGGATATTAAGTGTAAAACAATCATATGTTATTCACACATATTCATAGAATGACATATTGAAGGAGTACAAGCTTATCCCAAAGAATCAAAATTGGGTTAAGAAGTTTCCTTGAAAAAATTTGACGGCCTAACGACATCACTAAAAAATTCAGAAAATGAGTTGATGAGAGAGAAAAACGGTATCTCGTCACTTGGACATAAAATTTATGTCAATAAGGATATAGAAGAACATATCCCAACATAATATTATGTGAATTAAAAGACATAACAAAAGAAGGACAATAAAAATTGATATAAATACATATAAATGAAAGTATATTACACAATGAGAAAAATAATGGGCAGTACATACACCACTCAAAGGAAATTGTGGCAAATGTAGCAGAAATCTCATGGGAATAAAAGTGAGATGAAAAATCACTTACGAAAACTCTGCAGCCTAACGACGCCACATAAAACAAACAAAAATGGATTGATGAGATCAAATAGTGTCTCTCATCATATTAACATAATGTTTATAGAAAGAGGAATATAAAAGAACATCACCCAACACAACAAAAAGGATCTTAAAAGAAGTGACATAAAAGAGAGTACTTAAAAAGAAAGAGAGGAGTAAGATCCCTTACCTCGGGTCCGACTTGACTCGATCGTTCATTAATCTCATGAATAATAAACATGAGTTAATTTCTACTTCGTTAAGAACCTTTTTCAAGTTAATTATTCCTTTGTATCACATTTTACCTTGTTATAAACATTATGTAATCATTTAAGTTAATAATGTTTGCTTTGTCGATATTTGGTTCTTAAGTCGAAAGTGGACTTCTTACAATTACATCCTGTTCATTTTTTCAATGGTTCATTATATGCATAATTTTATTAATGTTGTAGATATCATATATATCATATATATCTGGTATATTAATGCATTTATAATATTACATAACATTTAGAGTTAAGAAATGAAATGCACCGTTCTTGGAGACGGTAAGCCGTACGTACACATTAACGCTACTTCCATTTCTATTTCATATTTAATGGAATTAAAAAATAATGATAAATAATAGTATTTTAGTTCCAGTATGGTATCATATATAATATCATTAAATATATCCTTTATATGTACCACATATGGTATTAACGAATCAAATCACTTTGAGGGGGCGGTAGTCCGCACTTCCTTAAATGAAGATATCAAGTTTACCCATAATGGAAACCATAAAGGTATGCCATAAATGAAAAATGCAGAAGCATAAGTAAATCATAAACATATTATATTTCATATATAAATGTATTGTCATCTTAATGGCCACCTTTTACGGTGTTAGAAGAATGATGAACAATCATCATTTCGGGAAGAAGAAATTTTCCATCCACAGAAATAGTATGTTTTTTAACCATTAGATGTAGGTGTGTGTAAGTGTAGCTAGAATTATTCTTATAAAATCATCCTAGTATATTTACGATACTGTATTTGTTACAAAATAAATTAATAAAAATAGTTTAGGGGGTTGGAGAATCAAAATAAAACAAAAGGACTCAAGCACAGACATTACCTTAAAATCGGGTAACTTCCATTGATTTGAGCTCAAAGGATTCCTTGGAAAGGATTATGTCCAAAGTGAGGCTTCAAGGAGTTAGAGAGTTATGTGGAGAGACAAAATGGGCAGGGATTGGCCGAGCCAAAGGCTTTGTATGTGTGGGTAAGGAGGTAGAGGTGGGGGTCTTTTATAAGAGGAGAGGAGGGGCACTCTTGGAAAGGTATAAAATGTAACTTTATTTTCAAATGAGTTTCGGATTTAAATGGTCCTACATTGATGTGTTTCGAGGATAAGGTGATAAGGGTTATAAATCCTCCTATACAATAGGTTTTGGACATGTTTAGGTCTTATATTTTACATTATCCTTCCATTTTATTTAAATCATTAAATAATGAGGTCATCGTTGCATCATCATGATGTCATAAATAATTTAATTTATTTAATGTCTAAAAATTTAAAAAAAAATACTATGATGTAGGAAATAATTTTATCTTTCCAATTAATATTTATATTCTAAAATATAATTTATATGTCAAAATTAAAAATACTTTACATAGGTGATACATTCTTTGTTACATTTAACATTCTTTAAAAATAAAAAGATAAAAAGTCACTTTCTCACAAAAGTGATTCCATGGGGATCCATGATTGGAAAAAAGGTATCCCATGGTTGGACATGAGAAAGCCAGTAGACTTAGGACAAATTTTTTTGTCATTTTTTGTTATTATGATATTATCTTATTATCTTTAACTACCCTATTACTCATTAATCAAGATAATTAAAGATAATTACCGTCGTTACTAAACATAATGTCCAAAAACAAAAGAGTCTTAATTACATAATTTGGACCTTCTAATTCCAAATATTTAATTAATTTTACCAAATTACAAACACATAAATTTCAATAATTAATTTAAGGAAAACTTCTCGTTGTCAAAACAAATAGCGGGTTTTTAATAAACAATATTTATGAAAAGTTTGGCACTTGTTTATGCCTAATTCCAAAGTGAAATTAATCCCAATGACCATCATTGAATTACATGGTAAAAATATATTCTAATTACACTTTAAAACAAATTAAAAAGATAATATAACCATATAATTAAATTATATGAAAAAGCAGTTTTGATGTAAAATGCAGTATTTTTCACTATTCATTGAAAAATGAACATTGTCAGAAAAATACAAAAAATTAACCAAAGGTAAATTTAAATGTTCAAATCATAAATAATATGTTTATTTTAATAAATAGAGCTTATAAAATTGTCAAAAAGTGTATTTAAAAGGGGTTCTCCATGAAAAGGAAGTTAATCGACCTTTTAAAGAATATTAGAATGTTTACGCTTAAAAACTGGATTCATTTTCATTTTTAATCCTCTTACATTAATTGTAAAGAGTAAAAATATTTGAAAAACATTTATAATCATTTTTTAGTTAGTTCTGTTCATTCCCTCCATTACAATGACTAGGATTTAACTACCATTTAAAATAATAATTTTTTATTATTAGAGTGCAACATAAGATTCCCAAGAAAATCGTTGTTGCGTATTGGGTACGCCATAGAGCATAGCACCCCCTTTAAAGCAATATTAATATTTTATTCACAAATATGGATAAATATAAAGATTTCATATTCTTTATTTACCTGTGGTGTTACATCCTTCCCCCCTTTTGGGAATTGCATCCTCGCAATTTTAAAATTGGGCTTGGGAACATCCATGAAAGTCCCACATCGGAACAAGAGTCGGTGAAACAATCACTTTAAATTAAAGAAAGATAAGTACAAAGGTCACCCGAGTTAACACATACTAGGATTCCAAGTATGAAAATATGGACATGGAGGAAAAAAACAAAGGGTCATGTTCGGATGGAGAGTGATAGAAAACATGTTTAGGAGAAAGTAAACAACAATAAAATGAAAAACTTATGATGGGTTAAATGGTATTCGATTCCCCAGTAGGAAAAGTTAATAGAAAACATTTTTGTTATTTTTTATTGAGGAATTTATTCATAAGGAAACATAATCACTTATCATGTTGACTTTCAACTTTTATTATATTCCTTACACAAACTCTTATTTTCTCCAAAAGACGAGTATTTAGGAAGACTTGTTCACATTAAGAGTACTATAATCAACTTCTAGAGAATCACCTAATCCACAAAAGATAACTATATACTTCCCATGTTTTTAGACTTTAAACAAAACCAATACGAAAATGGTTAGTACAAGACCAAATAATCCACAAAAGGATAACCCTTTATAAAAAGATAATCTATTCTTAATCTCCAAAATTTGTCCAACAAAACCCAAAGTTCAACGGGGACCATTCGATAATCAATTTGTCCATAAAATTCGTCAAAGTAAACCAAACTAAGATTTAAACCCAAATATTTGAAGGATTTAGTCACATAGTCTTCCAAGTTAAATCCTAACATTTATCTCTAAACAACATGAGTTGCTCTTAATGTCTCATATTGAAAAGTAATTAACCTAATCACATATCCTCCATGATAGGTTAATAAATATCCATAGATAACCCAAAATCAACTTACTCTTAATTCATAAAATCATATAGGTAAAAAGAATCAGTCAAACTAACCAGGGACTTCACGTAGTTCAGTGGTAGGCGATAAATACCAGTTGCATTTTGGTTGTGGGTTCGATTCCCACAGCATTGTCCGACGTGAAGGGTTGTCACACGGTCTACATGTTGTCCTTTTTCCAAAACTATTAAATTCTCAAATCATTCCCCAAAAAGAGATAAAATAATCAAAAATAACCATAACATAATTTTACATCATTTTATCTCATGCCTTTCACTTCCATCATATAGTTACCCATAATTACTTCAAAAGTAAGGATCATATAAGCCCAAATGGTTCTTTATAACTATGTCCACAAAACAACAGATAACTATTCCTTGAATAAAATTTTCATATATTAAACAGCAGGGTTAAACATACTATAAAATGTATTCTAATGTAACCCCATCATCCAAAGAGACTTAATACTCTTAAGAATTTCACAAAATACTCTTGAAGCCCTTATATGTTGAGATATTACTCATTAAACATTATGCATGATCCATTAACCATTCCTTTCCAACTTATTCTGAAATACTTATTTCCTACAAAAAAAATCATGAATCATATCCTATGATTACAAAATAGGAAAACAATAGTTATAAAATAATCCATACCTTTTATTGGTCATTTTCAGATTCATCATCCCCAATCGGAATGGAATTAGGTATTGGTAAACGAAAATTTGTACGATCATGGTGATCCCATTCACGAAACTTCTTCATATAACATGTGTTCGCATAATGACCATGCACACCACATTTAAAACATTCAATTGATCCCTCATAAAGAACTTCATTCCCTTTTCTTGAGTCAACTAGATGATTCCTTTTTCCATGGAAGGTTCTTGCTTTATGTCCTTTATTTCCACATCTATAGCATATTTTTGTCCCATTGAAACATTCTCCTAGGTGTTTCTTTCCACATTTTTGACACATAGGTTTTTTAACAAACTTAACTTTATGATTATTACCTGTAGTTCCGTAGTGATTTGTTTCTTGTAGACATGATGCCTTAGAGAAATCACCAAGGTTTAGGTGGTCAATATTGACTCCAGATAGTTGGTTGAGGATAATCACATGAGTTCTCATTGCAGCTCCCATATCATTCAGTTGATTGCTCAAAAAACTGTCACAGTTTCCTTCACATATACTATTACTATGGTGCCTGCTAGATCCAACCATTTACTAAAACCAAAAAGGTCAGTGTGAGTATATCAACAAAACCATCATGTACTAATGAGGAATATAAACACTGCGATATACTTACTCATTCACTTTGTCTAAAACTGTGACTCTTTCTGAAATCCTAACCATTATGGTAATTTCAATTATGCTCAAAGAATACCCTAACCTCTAATGTTATCTAAACCGACCTTTGATACCAACTATAAGGCCCCGACTTTAATCCTTACTTAATATTGAATTAAATGAATAATTCACATTGAAGATCTTTTCAGGTTTAGAGTTTTAGGGAATTAGGACATAACTATTACATCTCAAAAGATTACAATGTAGTCACTTCCACTAAGATTCCATAAAACAAAAACTCTTAATAAGAAACATGCCTAGTTCAATGTTTCAGATAGCATGAATTTCCCTTGATACCATCCTTGACCCTATTCCACATTAAGTCCTGTGAATAACATTTCAAAATAAACATGGGGTGAGCATAAAAAGCTCAGTAAGGGATACACAAAGAATAAAAACTGTTAGTTATTCAAAATAACAAGTAAACCATGTATACTTTATCAAAGTAATACCTTCACCTTCATGAAGTAGTAAAAACTCTTCACTGAATAAAATATCATTACTTAACCTTTTGTAACCAAAATATCACCATAAAAACCATATAAAGAACACATAACATATAAAGGTAACTTGGGACATAAACATACTAAAGTAGAATAACCATACAGTCGACTTCCACACATATAACTTAATGGAATAGCCATACGGCCAACTTCCATACATACTTAATGGAATAGCCATACGACCGACCTCCATACCCAATGCATTAATGGTTATAAGATAACCACCTGTCCTGGTATTCACAGCACCAATCGTCATATGGTTTATCACGTAACCACCAGTCAAATGTCCAAGTACCATTATAAAATTATAACATATAAAACCAATAGAATGGAATGATAAAATTTCCACATTTCAATCAAAATATATCATTTAAATATATTGAAATAATAGAATCAATTATCAAAACCATTTTCAAAACCAAAATACTTAAAAGAGTACACGGCATTTATTTTATTTTAAAAACATTACGGCTTGTTGAGGAAGCCAAAGATCAAACAATACTCGCGGCGGCATAAAAGGTCGTTGTCACCGCGTACGTTAAATGAAAAATTCCTTTTTTTCGTTTAGTAAAATGCTTCATAGAAAAGGATTCATTTTGTATAAAAGTAAAAGTCAAAGGATTTTATACACCGTATAAAAGAAAGTTGTGTATAAAACGAAATATGCCTCAATGAAAGGATATTGAGATGAATTCCCTTACAATCATGGTATCTTGGGATTAAGGATAAATCAATTACATAATTGTGTGTGACAAATGAATACACCAAATATAAGTGGATATTAACTGTAAAACAATCAGATTTTATTCACACATATTGATAGAACAACATATCCAAGGAGTAAAAGCTTATCCCAAAGAATCAATATTGGGTTAAGAAGTTCCCTTGCAAAAATTTGACGGCCTAACGACATCACTACAAAACTCATAAAATGAGTTGATGAGAGATAAACAGGGTATCTCATCACTTGAAAATAAAATTTATGTCAATAACGATATTGAAGAACATATCCCAACATAATATTATGTGAATTAAAAGACATAACAAAAGAAGTCTTTTACAGATTGAGGAGGGTGAATGGTTCCCTTACCGACATGGGTATCCTTTGAGACATGCACCCCGTGAAAGAAGGACAATACATCATTGATATAAATACTCATAAATTAAAGAATATTACCCAATGAGAAGAATAATGGGCAGCACATACACCACTCAAAGGAAATTGTGGCAAATGTAGCATAAATCTCACGGGAATAAAAGTGAGATGAAAAATCCCTTACGAAAACTCAGCAGCCTAATGGTGCCACATAAAACATACAAAAATGGATTGATGAGATCAAATGAGGTCTCTCATCATTTTAAAATAATTTTTACAGAAAGGGGAATATAAAAGAACATCACCCAACATAACAAATAGGAGATTAAAAGAAGCGACATAAAGGAGAGTACGTAAAAAGAAAGAGAGGAGTAAGATCCCTTACCTCGGGTCCCACTTGACTCGATCGTTCTTTAATCTACTGAATAATAAACTTGAGTTAATTTCTACTTCCTTAAGAACCTTTTTAAATTTCATTATTCCTTTTATATCACTTTTTACCATGTCATAAACATTATCTAATCATTTATGTTAATAATGATTGTTTTGTCGATATTTGGTTCTTAAGTCGAAAGTGGACTTCTTACGATTACATGTTGTTCATGTGGTCAAAGGTTCATTATATTCAGAATTGTATTCATGATGTAGATATCATATATATCATATATATCCAGTATATTCATGAATTTATAATATTACATAACATTTAGAGTTAAGAAATGAAATGCACCGTTCATGGAGACGGTAAGCCGTACGTACGCATGAATGCTACTTCCATTTCTATTTCATATTTAATGGAATTAAAGCATAATGATACATAATATTATTTTAATTCAAGTATGGTATCATATATAATATAATTAAATATATGCTCTATACGTACCACATATGGTATTAACAAATGAAATCACTTTGAGGGGGCGGTAGTCTGCACTTCCTTAAATAAAGATATCGCGTTTACCAATAATGGAAATCATAAAGGTATTCCATAAATGAAAAATACAGAAGCTTAATTAAAACTTAAACATATTAGATATCATATAAAAATATAGTTTCATCTTAATTTCCACTTTTTAATGTGTTAGAAGAATATTGAACAATCATCGTTTCGGGAGGCAGAAATTCGTCATCCACGGAAACAATATGTTCTTTAACCATTAGATGTAGGTGTGTGTAAGTGTATCTCGAATCCTTCATATAACAACATCCTAGTATATTTAAGATACTGGATTTGTTACAAAATAAATTAATAAAAAGAGTTTATGGGGTTGGAGAAGCAAAATAAAACAAAAGGACTCAAGTGAAGAAATTACCTTAAAATCGGGTAACTTCCTTGATTTGAGCTCAAAGACTTCCTTGGAAGGATTCTGCCCAATGTGAGGCTTCAAGGAGTTAGAGAGGGATGTGGAGAGACAAAATGGGCAGGGTTTGGCCGATCCAAATGCTTTGGATGTGTGGGTAAGGAGGTAGAGGTGGGGGTCTTTTATAAGAGGAGAGGAGGGGCACTCTTGGAAAGGTATAAAATGTAACATTATTTTCAAATGAGTTTAGGATTTTAATGGTCACACATTGATGAGTTTCGAGGATAAGGTGATAAGGGTTCTAAATACACCGATACAATAGGTTTTGGACATGTGTAGGTCTTATATATTACATTTTATTTCCATTTTATTTAAATCGTTAAATAATGAGGTCATCGCTGCATCATCATGATGTCATAAATAATTTAATTTATTTAATGTCTAAAAATTATAAAAAAAATAATATGATGTAGGAAATCTATTTATATTTCAAATTAATATTTATAGTGCATAATATAATATCTGTAGAAAAAATTAAAAATATTTTTCTTAGGTGATACATTCTTTGTTACATTTAACATTCTTTAAAAATAAAAAGATAAAAAGTCACTTTCTCACAAATGTGATTCCATGGGGCCCCCATGTTTGGCACAAGGCATACCATGGTCAGACATGAAACAACCAGTAGCCTTAGAACACATTTTGTTGTCATTTGTTATTATTATGATATTAACTTATTATCTTTAACTACCCGATTACTCATTAATCAAGATAATTAAAGATAATTACCGTCGTTACTATTCATAATGTCCAAAAACAAAAGATTCTTATTTACATAATTTAGACCTTCTGATTCAAAATATTTTATTCATTTTACCAAATTCCAAACAAATAAATTGAAATAATTAATTTAAAAAAAACTTCTCGTTTTCAAAACAAATAGCGGGATTTTAAGAAACAATATTTATGAAAATATTGGCTCTTGTTTATGACTAATTCCAAAGTCAAATTAATCCCAATGACCATAATTGAATTAAATGGTAAAAATATATTCTAATTACACTTTAAAACAAATTAAAATGATAATATAACCATATAATTAAATTATATGAAAAAGCAGTTTTGATGTAAAATGCAGTTTTTTTTCACAATTCATTGAAAAATGAACATTGTCAGAAAAATACTAAAAATTAACCCATGGTAAATTTCATTGTCACAATCATAAATAATATTTTTATTTTAAAAAATATAGCTTATAAAATTGTAAAAAAGTGGATTTAAAAGGGGTTCACTATCAAAAGACGGTTAATCGACCTTTTAAAGAATATTAGAATGTTTACGCTTAAAAACTGGATTCATTTGCATTTTTAATCCTGTAAAATTTATTGTAAAGAGTAAAAATATTTGAAAAACATATATATTAATTTTTTAGGTAGTTCTGTTCATTCCCTCCATTACAACGACTTGGCGTTAACTACCATTTAAAATAATATTATTTTATTATTAGAGTGCAACGTAAGATTCCCAAGAAACTCATTGTTGCGTATTGGGTACGCCATCCAGCATAGCACCCCCTTTAAAGTAATATTAATATTTTATTCACAAATATGGATAAATATAAAGATTTCATATTCATTATTTACTTGGGGTGTTACAATAATAATTTCATTATAAATTAAAAATAGATATGGAATAAAATAATAATAATTTTATGAAAAGAATATACATAATAATGATAAATATTTACAAATCTTAAGATTCTTAGTTGATATATTTATTTAATAAATATGTATACATAGGTTAAAAAATTATTTTCCTGAATGTGAAAATTATGATTTTAATAAAAATAAATATTCATGGCCATTATTGGTTCTTTGATGGTTTTTGGATCATATTAAAAAATTTCATAATGACAAAAATAGTAATTTTGGATGATTTATCGAAATTATGTTATGGGTGTGATGACCCACTCATAAAAAATAGTTTATATGTGAGATTAATATGCATAATTATAATTAAAATATTAATTCCAAAAATTGAACAATTTAAATTTTACATTTGAAAAATTAAATGGATTAATGAAGGATTATACCAATGTTATAAAAACAAAGTAAAATGAGAATAATGAATAAGAAATTTAATATATGAAATATAATGGAATGTATGGGTTATTTATTATTTATTTCATAGTAAACAAATTATTAAGGAACATCATTTCATAATAGATATTGGTTTTTCATCAGTCATTTGATTGGTAAATTTATGTATGTAAGCATTATTGAAAATTGTAAAGGATAAATA
This sequence comes from Viscum album, assembly GCA_963277665.1. Classification (NCBI taxonomy): domain Eukaryota; kingdom Viridiplantae; phylum Streptophyta; class Magnoliopsida; order Santalales; family Viscaceae; genus Viscum; species Viscum album. Next base: position 1,655,157,008 of record OY728126.1, on the reverse strand, counting down.
TTATATTAGAAATGATGGGACTTTTAAGATAAATTGAATTCATTTAAAATATTATATAAATAAAATGATATAATAAATAATTATCTATTTTAGACAGATTAATAATCATATTAATTTATATGAAATTTATATTAAAAAAGACTTTTATTTTATTCAATATGATATATACGGACCCTCTATGAGTATGTCAAATAATTATGATAAGTGTTTAATTTCATCCATTTATAATTATATTAATATATTGTGTTTTTTTTTTCACACACACACACACATATATATATTTATATATAATGTTCTAATGAGGATTAAAATTGGAATTAGAAGTACTAAAAATGAGTTTAATTATGTTGTAATGAATATTATATTAGAATACAAAGTTGTTATAAATTTTCTGTTACACTTCATTCATTTTAGAGAGGTGAGGTGAGTCACACCATATGAACCTCATGACTAGTGAGGTAATTTGAACTCAATGATTCATGTCCAAGGTTAGTTCGTCACTCACCAACTCGAGAAGCACTATAGAACATCAAATATTATAAGCACACCACTAGTTGCTGAAATCTAGGGTAATGGGGAGGAAGCATAATTAATGGTATCATGGGATGAGGAAATCAAGGAAAGACTGAATGTAATTAGGGGTAGTGGATATGAAATAATTATTATAAAATCTAATCATATGTAATATTAATGTATAAATAGGGCATAAAAATATGACAAAAAACAATCACATCATTATGGTAACAGAACATTTATAATTTAGATATAAATTATAATGATTCATTAAAATTTATACATATAATATTTGTATAAAATGATATTTAAACATATATAAAATACAAAATATTTTTTTTTTAAATTTCTCACGTTATTCGTTTATTCTCAAAATTTATGAAATAATTTTTTTGAGATATAATATAAATGATAATTTTTCACTAGGATAAATAAATTGATAAATTTAATTTTGGGATAGAATGGAATCTTGGATTTAAATTTTTGAAAATAATTTACCAATTTTTTCACTTGGAAAAAACAATTATATTAAAAACAATTGTGGTAAAATGCATAAATAAATATAGTAAAAAAATATATAATGGAAAATATAATTAAAAATTCAATTTTTAATATTCATTACATTGAAACTAAATATTTCAATGAATTTTAATAAAAAGATAGTATTTATTTAACAATTTAAATATAATCAAAATGACTCAATTCTAGTATACCAAATATAGGCAATATTATATTTAAATGAAAATATTACAGTTATTCAAGACACCATTATGTTGAATTAAATTATATATATGCATATTGGATGGGAAATATAATATGTTTATAGGGAAAAATATTATTTTGAAAATTCTTATATGCTCACAAGCAGTAAAATGAAACAAAAAACAAGATAAAATCACTTAAAATCAGAAATATCACGGTCACTCGTAACTAAATCATATTAATCTATTATAACGTATATAGAGTATATATGTGAGAAATTATGTAAATTTAAAATTATTTCCAAAGAAAATATAAATTTTTTATCTCTCACGGAATGAAATCATATGACTATCCATAATTTCATGAAATAGAATATTGATGTTTTATAATGTTTCCTTCACAAATATATTCACCTTTAATTACAATTTGTTCAATGAAATAAAGAAAATCATTAAACCATTTATTATATATTAAAAAAATACAAAATAATTATACTCTATAGTATACTTATATACCATTAAATAAGAACATTTTTCCTCATATTTTATTTAGAATCCATTTCGCTTATAAAAAAATTACATGTTCTAGAGGGGCACTTCAAATCTAGTCCAAATCAAAATATTAATTATATGAAAGAAAATATAAAAAATATAAATTGTTTCTCTTAAACAAATATTAAATAATAAACCATTAATTCATAATAAATTTATTATATGATGTTGGGTTTTAAGGATTTTTATAAAATCATGCATTAAAATATTTAGAAACTATGATAAATACGATATTCTATATTTGATATAATAATAAATAAATTATATATAAATATTAAATACTATACCCTATATTATCAACATCATTGTTCTTATTTTAAAATTAATATCTCACAAGTTTTCATTATAAATCAATATTTTCTTATACAAAAAATATCAGTATCTTAATTTTTTGTTTTATTTTGTTTAAATAATTACAAAAATTCAAATTTCAATTTTTTAAAATAATGAATTAAAATCAAATAAACCATCACTATAATTTTGATTCATTAATTCCATAATTTAAAACATTCATTAAATATTTTCTAATTGGATGATTAAAAAACACATCACAAACATATATTTTATCAATAAAAATAAATATAAAGGTAATTTTATGAAATATATTAGTATGTCAAAAAATATAGTTTTTTTGTAATATAAATTTACCAATCCTTTAAATCCAACCCATAATATAAGTACCTAACTAAAAAAATTAAATAATTTTAATTATTATGTCAATTATTTGTTCCCTTACAATTGGGGAACTATGATAGGTTACAATATTTGATAATTAGTCAAAAATTAATTCAAACCTATAAAATAATTTAAATTGTTATAAAGATATATTATTATCAATTTTTGAAACAATATAAATATTTAAATACAAATAATTATTTTATTTCCTAAAAAATATTCACATCTTTTAACATTACCAATATTTTTCCCATACATTTACATAAATCAAGTGAAAAAAATTTATAAATCAACGGTAAGAAAAAATATTAGTAAAGAATATTAAAATATAAAAATTTATCCTAGTGAAAAGTTAAAAACCATGTAATGTTTACATTTATCTTAAATGTTATATGATAATATAAAAGGAATAACATTTACATTAATAAAAAACATTTTTTTCTTTAAAATAGCCTTTAAAACCACATAGGAATTATTTAATTCTATTTTATATATCACAGATAACTACATTAACATCCCATTATAATCTCATACAAGATGAGATAAAAGCCTAATTAAATCCATTGAAGAATGACCTCACCTGATTCTATTTAATTCACATGTTTATATTTAATGAAATCTCATGTATTGTATCATTAGTAAATTATATACTCTTTCCTTTTAAATAATTAATCATTATATCAAATATTTCAAACTCACAATAAAATAACAATTGGGTATAAAAATATATTTTTTACTTAAAACACCATTAAAAATAATGGTTCCCATAATATAATACTATATTTCTAATATTAAATTAAATCATTAAAAGGATTATAGAAATAAACTAAAAAATTGAATATGAGAAAAGTCATTTTAAAAATAGAAGTTCACAAAGAACATTAATTTTCTCAATTTTAAAAATATCACATTGAAAACACATAAAAATATTACTTTGTAAAACCAGTAAAATAAATTCATAGTAAAATAAAATTTACATTTTAATAATTTTATTTACAACATAAAACATACATAATATCATGTACAAAACATCGATAAGGATTAATTATAGTATGAAGGAAAAACATTAATGGATAATATTTTTAAATGAAATTTTCATTATAACTATGGAATCATGTGAATAGTAATCCCCATGAAATTATATCATTAAATAAATTAAATAAAAATGGAATAGAAAAATTAATGATATGAAATGTCAAAATTTATGTATATAACCATTATAAAATATTAAATATTAATAACATTAAAATATTCATCACCTAATATAAATTCAGACGATGTCATATTCTTTGAGTCTGTCATGGCATGTGTGTCTTTAGATTCTAGAATAATAAATGAAGTTTGTTATTTTATATCATGATAACATGTTTTCTGATTATTACTAATTTTACCCATATTACTATGTTATATACAATTAAATATTCATATAAGTTTATGTCGGTTGTTTTGACCATATTTGGATAATCTATTAAAAATGAATTTGTTAGGTAGACAATGGTCAGAGAGGTATATATTTTAACTTATCTAAAATAATATTCATGAATTATTTATCATATTTAAAATTTAATTTTACTTTTATTACTAATGATAATGTATGTTATTGATAAATTTATTACATTATAGTCATGGAGAAGGAATTCCATTCGTACACATGGTTAACATCTCCAATTTTCAATGATCATTGTGAAATTGAGTTAAGTAATATATTTTCATTATTTAATTATAATAATATTATATATAATATATATATTTTCATTATATATAAATATATATATCACTCCTACTATTTGGTGATTAATATGGAGTCACAATGCCTAATAAATGTAGTAGTCCACATGTTCATGATTGATGTTATCATTTTTTGCGGGTAAAAAATGAGATATAAAATCATATATTTAATTTTAATGAAGAAAATTTTACCATTAATATTATAATTATTAAATTTTTATCACATATATTCATTATAATTAACATTACTATGTTCCATGTAAAACACTAGTGCAAAAAAGAATCTAATACCTTCAGAGGGTGATAGTCATCAATACTCAAATGCGACATTATTTTATACACTAGTGATTTGAATCAAAAAACAGGTATATATGATTTAATTAATATAGATATATTGTTATGTTATAAATAATGTATACATTGTTTATATCAATCATCACACCCAACTATGAGATGTGATATTGGAAAAGAGAATGACATTGTTTTGTTAGGCGGTAGTCTGCCATACAGATGAACGAAGATTTCATAACTCATTAAATGAAAAAGGAGAAGGGTATATGTTATTAAACTAACATAATGAAATATAATTATATTTAATATACAGTATTTATTATATAACCATGTTTTATAAATAAATTAAAAGGGTTAAAGAACAAATAATGTATAAATTCTCATTGAAAAATGTTTCCACATCATCTTGTATCTTTATTTGGGTTTCCCTAAAGGCCTTTAATTTTTTTGATTTATTCCCCAAATAAAAATTATATGGAGAGATTATTTAATTATATATGTTAATTTGGGAGCACTATGTTTAAAAAAATTGTCATTGATTATGCGAGGAGAGGAGGGGAGGGGTGACCTTTTATATTTGAGGTGTTTGGAAGACATGATATTTATGAAAATATTTAATTCCACCCATGTTTTTATCAAATCACAAGGAACTATTAATGAATTATTATAGATGGAATAACAGTTAACACAATGATATTTATAAAATGTAAAATCTATAAATTTCTTATTTCATATTTAACTTTATATTTTTAGTTTAACACCTTGGTAATTCTATTTTTATATTTACACAAGTAAATAATTATTTATGTTCTCGCAATTAATTTTTCTAAAAAAATTATTTTTAATATATTAGAAATTATAAATAATTCCTATTTGAAATATGGAATCCATTTTAATAAATTAACTTTATAAAATGGAAAATTTTGAATTTCAAATAGAAACCTAGAGACATGATGGAAAAACAATTTTCAAGCAGACTGTTTTTTAAGAAAAGATTATTCTATTTTAATGTTATTTTTATTAAATATAATAATATGGAAATAAATTAATTTTTAATGATATATAATATTTTAATTGAATTTAAAACATTTTCCATTTTATATTAATATTCTTTAATGAGGGTAACACAATGAATTTGAAATTTGTTTTTATAAAAAAACAAACCGATAAAACAATTTTGTAGACAATTAATTGAAATGAAAATAGGTAGATTAAATATAATTAAATTTTAATACTCTAAATGAAATAATATTAATGACATAATTATATTTTAAATTAAATAATTTATTGATTAAGAAATCATTATTATAAAAATCTGAATTTTTCATTATTCAATGAAAAACAATCAATTTCTAATAAATCTAGAAATTTCACAATATGAATATTAATATATTATAATAGTGAATATTATATTTCTATTTCTATAATAAAATTTTAATATTTATAAATTATTGTTTAAATTGAATCTTATATATGGAAATATTATAGTTTAAACTATTATTTTTAATATCAAATGATAACATAATATTTTTATACTGAATATAACAATTTAATTCATGTTGTTAAATACAAAAAAAAATTATTATATCATAACGATGGTTTTCAAATTATTCCTATATTGAATTTTTTATCTAGGAAAATGTATTAACTTTTTATATAAGTGGGGATATCATTTCATTATAGATTTTTTAGATTCCAATTACGCCTCCTCAACAATATCTATTTCCCATAAAACCATAACTTGATCAATCACCTTATTTCACAACACTTGATATACAGGTTGAGGAATATGAAATGGATATTCTTAATATGAATAGTCATGTTCAAAATAAATTGAATATATGCTCTACTCATTATTTGAATCCATCACTTATTTCATTAACACCAAATGATGAAATACACTGTATACTAGAAAACACAAAGGTAAGTCTAATCAATATGATAAAAATTATATCATTCTCTAGTATTTAAAATTTTCAATTTCATAATGGAATTTAATTTGGATTCATAACATAAAAAATATTAAATTCTCATGAAAAATTTAATAAGAAAAACATATCCTACCTACAATGAAGGAACATTAGTCCATTTTTCTAAATAAATTATATCCATGCACAAATACACTATCATATGTTACTAAAACTGATTAACAATTTCATCCATTATCACTACTAAATATATTTTAATCATCTATTATTCTCCTCCTTCATCTCAAAATGTTTGTTTCTAACACCTCTTTGCATATAAATCCTCTTATGGTTATTTTTTTTATGTAATGAGAAATTAGTTTAGAAAAAACTAATAATGAAAAATGTTTAACTCAACTTCTATAGACATCTATTTTACAAAAAAACATATTTTTCATGGAATAAATTTATCACTCAATCATTCAATTATATTATGGATGAATAGTTGTTTTTTAATATAATTTAGTACCAAAGAATTTATGATTTCCATTCAAAAAATATTATGTCATCCTATTATCATAATATAATTACATTAAGATAAGAACTACATATAGGTATAATATCTCACTTGGATAAAACTGAATCAAATTATGTAAATTAATTTCAAATTGAATGAAAAATAAATGTGTATATTTATTGAATAAAAAAAAATTTATTTATTTTATTTAGTTGTATTTAGTTAAAATATAATTAAGTACATTGATATATTTTCTCATTTCCACTCCATAACTAGATAAACTTGATTAATTCCCTTAATTATATATAATTTTTCATTAAGCAATTTTAAAGTAAAACAATTGATTGTGATGTACAAAATATATGTTTTCATTATATACCCCCAGTAATAATCTTGAAGGATTCTATATATCATAGAAATCCATTTATGAATAGAAAAAAGATAAATATGCGATTCACTCAATTATACTTTCAGAACATGGGAATCAAATGGAAACCATAATATTTTTAAAATCATAAAACAACCTCTAAAACATTATTATAATATTGAATATTTACCTTCTTAATATATTCATCATTTTACTTCAAATATTGATCATCATTGTTTGATTTCTAAATTAGTTTATTCATCGATCATGAATATAAACCCTAAAACAATATAGAAGTTATCATGACATCCACACCTTCTTGTTCAATATTTATCAAATCATTAAACAACTAATCATAATATAAATTAAAATTGGTTTCCATATAATTAATTTTTTGAATCAATGTACTCTGAACATTTTTTACTTATATATGATGATGATGAATCATGAAATTATAATTCTACATTATTTCCATCTTCCTTCATTGTCTAATGTTCATTTCATTTGGAGTAACTAGATTTTTCATACATTATTATAAGGATATATTTATGACCTTTATACATGCATGTTATGCCTTCAAATTATTAAATAAAAAACAATAATATATAATTATAAATCATATGTAGGGTAATATTAATAACGAGGTTTTGACTAATTTGAATAATAAAAATCTACCTAATAATTATGTGTTAGGACATAACAAATTCATTTCAATAAATCATTACCATAGATGATAGATTCACAATTTCATGATGATATGGAAAAACTATAGCATCGAATAATATTCTATATAGTTACTGAAAACATTCATCAAATTATTTTATCAATAAGTCTTTAACTCCATAAATAGTTAATATGGTCTATGGTATAAATTAATGAGATGTATTTTCTACAAACAACAAATAGAATCCCAATTATCCTAGAATACCATGAATTTCAATGATATTTTTATGCCATATATTTAACATATTTTGTTTTATAAGGGTCAATAGTTATTCCATATTTATAAAAGATATTTTAAAGAAAATAAATATGTTACATTGGAAATTTACAAATAATATATTTCTGATATTGTTTCGTTTATTCAATGATTTTTATGAAAATTGTAGGTGTCTTTTAGGTTCATATTGAATGTTATAATATACAAAAATTTAACAAAAAATTACAATAAAAAATCTTGCAATGATCTATTGAAAATCATTATTAATAAATTACAAATATTTAGTATGTGAATTAGACAACCCAAACGGTATAAAAACGATCTCATAGTGCCCATAACATGTTTAACATGAATTGTTAGGAATTTATTCATCATTAACCATTAGCTGATGGTACCCATACCCCAAGTAAATTTTTGAAAAAACTTGTTCCCCATGGAGCTAATCAATGAAATAATAGATAAAATGAATATGATACATGTTATTCATAATGATGTTATTATTGTATATATAATCAATTAAATGTATCCTCAAACCATTTTTTATTGTAAAAAAATAAAGAATCACTCCATGGGGATGTTCTTTTTCAGATAAAACCATTATCTAATAACTCATATAATTTTATTAATATATCAATGTCTACAAAATAGATTCAATTATGGGGTTTAGAAATAGTCTTATAATCATATACTAATTCAAATCTAAACTCAAAAAATAGATCAAAATAACAAAAAATTTATAAAAAAAATATCCATTTATATTTTAATTACCATAACATCAATAAATTTAATAGTTTATTTTTTAAAATTAATTTTAGTGAAGTATCATTCAGTTCCACATATAAATAACTTCTCACCTTCATAGTTCGTTATCAAATGAATGTAATTATTGAAAAAACATTTTTAGACATACATTATAACTTATAATGATAAAATTAATTAGACTATTTAAAATGATTAAGAAAAAATATTATGAATAAAAATAAGCACATACATTTCCATTACAGTAAGGTTTTTCCCAATGCATCTACATAATCATTAATTTTTTTCCTCAGTTACTGGAATTTATTTTTGATATGGGGAATATAAAAAATATTTATCAATAAAAAATATCCTTAATTTTTTTCATTCCATGGAATCAAGATAATATTTCTCTCATAAATTCAAAAGAAGAGGCTATTTTCAATCAACATTATCTTAAAAATTATAATTGATAAATGTTACATTTTTAAATTTCAAATATCCTTGTATTTAAATTATCTTCAATATATAATTAATCCAACATTCTTCATTCAATGAGGAAGATGACTTTTTATAGAAAATGGGATTTTGTCTTATAAAATGCAACACTATGGATATGTTCTTTAATGAATGATCACCTTCATCTCTAGAATGTACACGATATATATTTATAGATTTTTTATCTTATCAATCAATTAAAAAATTATTCCAATAATAACCATCTAGGTATGAAGATTTGGATGAATATTTCCTCTTAGTGTAGTCTTATTTAATATTTATTATTTTCTAATAAGAAATTCATTTATAAAAGATATAATTTATATGAATAAATATGGCAATATTTATATACTCTATCACATCATCAAAATTATACTATTAAATAGATCAAGAGTATGGAATTATCATTCTACTAAACTCTATAATTATAAAAACAGAGCCCTAATAACTTATATAAGGGATTAAACTTTGTTATTAAAAAATGGTTATATTTCAATCAATAATTAATTTATTTTTATTGGAGGATATTTTAATGATTAGTTTTTATGATAATTATATGGTACCTAATTCATAACTAAATCACATTATACAATGTGTAATGTTATGATATGTATCATTTTTCCCACAATAAATTTTTTTAAAATAAAAAAAATTATTATTATTAAAAAAACTTTATTGACTTTTAATATGACCACATCCTTTTAGTTACTAATAATTAAATTCATTGAGAAAAATTTATATGTATTTTCATTGAAAAACCTTTCTCAGTATATGATATAGAAACTAGAAAAATATTTGTCCATTAAAAACATGAAAACTAAAATAATATTATCATTATCATTAAAATTATCTTAGAATATGATTCAAAATAATTTTAACATGATAAAAGAACACACATTTAATTGAAAGTAATCGTTTGGAATTATATTACATGAAATTGAATATATAATTCAGTAACATAGAATATTAGATTCAAAAAACATCATTAAATAGAGTATATATTAATTAAATCTTTGTTAAATCCATAATTGAACACATATGGTAAATCCCTACGTCATTCCTTTTGTGAAAAAAATATACCTCAATAATTGGCGCACTATCAGGGTGCACCCATCTTTTAAGCTAAAATGCGATCACCCAGTTCAATCAGGTTGCACCGTTTTTATAAGAAATAACTGGATTACCCAAAATGATCCCATTGCACCAATTTAACTTAAATAATGACCTAGTACCATATTATGATTTATGTTTTTAATCTTTCACTTTGTGGTTCATAAAATTTCATTAAATATTTTAAATTCAAATGAAAATATCTTTATAATATCAAAAGAAAAAATTTTAAAAAATATTGAAATAGAAAAAATATAAAATGGGTTAAATGATTTTATTGGAAGAATAAATTAAATTATTAAAATAATATTGACATTAAAGTACTTTTTTGGTGAAGTAAAAAATAGATTTTCACCATAAATGTTAATATAAATCATTTTTGACACATGTAATAACATTCCATACAAGAAACATGAAAATATTCATTTTTATACAATTTTGTTTAAATGAAATGATAAATAACATTTAATTTAAATATATTTGATTTATATATAATTATATATATATCATCAATTATAAAATCAGGAAAAGTAAATAAAAATAGATTTTGGGAAACATTAAAAGATGTTTCTTAAATAAAAGTTCCCTTATCACTTGGGAAACACATTACTCATAAGCCTCATGAAAGAATAACATTTTAAAAAATAAATAAGATTATAATAGATAAATTAATTATATAAACAGTTAAATGGACAATATATATAACATATATATTAATAATGGTTCATAATAGAAAAAAAATCAACAATTAAAATAATTTGTCATATTGTCCCTTATGTAGAAACAAAACCACACTTGTGTCTTCAATATCCATTATAATAAATTTAGGTTCATTTAATAATTTGGTATGAAAGTTTTGAATTTTTGAATTTTTTCATTTTACTTAATAAAATTTCATATTCAATAACTTAATAAATTCTGATTACATTATATGTTTTTCCCATATTCAACATATGTATGAAAAATAAATTTTATATGATGAATATGGTTAAAGAATAATTATTTAAACTTCTACAAAATAAGAGAAATTACATATTTATTTATTTAATTTATAAGTTAATTATAATTTTTTAACCCATCATGAAATATAGTTTTTAAAAATGATATAAATTTCAAACATGGTTATGTTTGGACATATGTATGCATTAGAAACATTTCCATTTCTCAATGAATATTTTGGAAATGAGGATAATGATATAATTTCTCATTCAAGAATTATAACAATATCATATATAGTTAAATAATTTTTTTAGGTATTATTATGTATTTTATATATTTTTTTGTGGTGATGAAATGAGAGTCAGATCACTTTGTGATATATGTAGTACTCACTTTCATGAATGATGTTAAAAATTTTTATAACTAATATAGTATGAAATAAAATAAAATATTATATTTTAATAACAGTTAATATGTAACTAGTATCTTATTTTTCAATTTATATAATATTTTTTCATTTTATTGACATTAAATACCTTCCATTTAAAACACTACTTAAAAAAAACGCGTTCATTTGTGTGGTGGTAGTCCCCCATAATCGTGAGTGACATTATCTTATCCCATTACAAATTAAAAAGTAAAAAGTTAAATATATGAAATAATGAATACATATGTGTAATTTATTTATAAATATTATATAATTAATTTATTTCTATTATAAAAAAAACCATGATATGTGATAAAAGAAAAATTAATGACAATGGTTCATGAGGCAAAAGTCCCTCATACACAAAAATGACGATTTCATAACCCATTTATGGAAGATAAGAAGGGATTAGTTTATTACATTAAAAAAATATATTATATGTATATGAAATATGATATGGTTATTATACAATTATTTTTAAAAATAATTTAATGATGTGGAGGAATAAATAAAATATAAATGCTCACTGAAGAACATTACATCTTCTTTGGATAACCATTATTAGTTTTCACCAAAGTGAATTTGTGGTTATATTACTATAAAAAATTATTCTTATAAGATTATATTTGGGATGTATCGATGTTATTATGGAATTTATTTACAATTAAAATTACATTTTATATTATAATGTGAGGAGGAGAGGGTCTGGACTTTTATATGGGAGGTGAGTGCGACACTTGTTATTTTGGAAAAGAATCGAGTACTCCAACAATTTTTTATTTTATAAGGACCTAAACATAGACTGTTATTGATTAAATAAAGGTTTTGGTTAAAAAAGTTCTTAAGTATAATTTATAAAACTATTTATAAATTTTTACAATTATATATTTAGTTTACCCCGATGTAAATGATTTTTTTGTTTAACTGTTGTAATTAAATTTTAATATTTTCCATATTCATTTTATTCAAAAAATTATTTTTTCCTTATTAAAAAATATAAATTGTTATTATTAATAATTTATAATCCATTTTAAATAAAACATTTCAAATTTGCTAAAAAATTATACTTCAAACAAAACAAACAATCTCGATGAAATATTGGGTTTTCAAGTAGATTTTATTTTGAGAAAAAGTTAATTTTTATAAACACTATAGATAAAAAAAATAATATTATGAAATTAAAATATTATTTAATGATATATAATCCATTAATTTTAATAAAAGAATTCCCCATTATATATTATTTAAATTTATTATAATTGTTAATTACTGTGGATTTGGATAAATTTATTAGAAACCCGCATTTTTAAACCGAAAACAAACATATTCTAAAATAAAAAATATATATGTATAAAATTTATATAAATGGATTAAATATAACTAATAAATACTTTGAGACATAAAATCAAATAATATAAGTATTGGAACTTTTATGTTACAAATTTTATTTAATAGGAAATATTTTTCACAAAAATTGATAATTTTTAATATTCACAAATAACAATATTATCAAAAAACTAAAAATATTATCCAAATTTTAATTTTGATAATATAATTTAATAATCATATTCATATTATCAGAATATAAATATAAAATCCTAAAATTAATTAATTAAACAAATCAAATATGTGAAATGAATGTAGTATAAAAAGTATTTTTTATCATACAAATAACCTACCATTGTTACAAAAAATATTACTATTTTATTAAAATTATTATATTCATAGATTATTTATTATATCATTTAATAGGTTTGTTAAAACTTGTATAATGTTTTGAAATGTTTAAATTTATTAGGTTTGAAAACAAAAAATTGAAATGAAAATTTGGAAAAATAATAGATTGTTGAATATAAACATCCTCTCAATGAAAGGTTTTTTACATTTTGATTTATCATCAACCTATTGATATTTGAAATTAATTGTTGAATCATAGTTTATGTTAATTACAAAAGAATACAATCTAGATATTCTTGATATTTTCTATTTATAATCTATAGCATTCAATTTATTATATGACAGTGAAATATTAATTAAAATATGTATAACTCTAAAATAATGGTCTAAATCACCAATAATGGGTTTTATGGGATTTTATTTTATCTTCATATTTTATCATGGAATAAAAATTTTCATTAACTATAATCTACCTTTTTAGGTATTTATATTACATAACAATGTTTTTTTAATCATTTTAATTTTTATAGTTTATAAGAGAATCAAGTATGAAGTAGTTAATATAATAATTAATTAAATCAATGATATTTTTAACTAAAATACAAATAATTTCATCAAGGATCACATGTATTGATTAATACAAAATCTATTAATTCTTATTTAAAAATATAAAAGATTCATATGTTATTAGAATAACCATGAAATATTTATTCATATAAATTTTGATCAGATTTTCAATGATTTCCCATATTGTTCATGTTATAAAACCTATATATAAATCTATATGGAATATAAAAATTTAATTTATATTATTTAAAAATAACATTTTCAATTATTGAAAATATGATTATTTAAAAAATTATTTATGAACTAATAATGTGTTTTAATGGTTTTGTTAATAAAATGTGTTGATAAAATATATTTACATAACATTGGTTTAGAAAAGTATTGAAATGTTGTTTTCAAATATTCAGTCTAAAAATTATTTACTTACTAAAGGATAAATCACACTAATGGAAACATTAAGGTGGTTTAAAATAGATAAGACTCATGAATTCCAATCATAAAATGTGTATAAAATCATGTTGTAAATACCAAATATTGAAATAAATTCTAATAGTATAATATTACCTTAATTAAATTCTATATTAATCGATACATTATTTCACATGTAGAGCTTGTTTTAAATATACAAAATATAATTGAGAATGTAATTTCAAGCATAGATTTGTTGTGATTTGGACAAGATAGCTAGTATTTATCCCAAAAGAAATTTTCTCACAATTATAGTATTTATTTCCCCATCATTATTTAATATTTTTAATTATTTTAAAAGGTTATTCTTAAATTAATTTGAATATAACCATTATTAATTGAATTTCCCATAACATTGGGTTCATAATAAAACATCACTTTCATTAGATACATGATTTAAAAGAAACTAACCACCCTCAAGAATTCATTTTCAGAATAAACATTATTATTTATTTTGAAACCTTTTTTAAGTTTCGCTAGAAAAATATGTCGAATTTTCCAATATGGTTCTAATTTTCAATCCATTATGAATGATAAAGAATTAGTTTTCTATGATCACATGACATGAACATCATTTCAATTTTGGTATAATTTTCAAACATTATGGGAAACCTATTGTTCATCATGTAAGAATGAAAACATCACCAAATTTTTATTATTACAAAATTATGGGCCATCTGGATGAAAAAATATCCCATTTTTAAGAAAATACAATGACATAAAATCTCAACTGTTGATACAACATTTGCATTTTTTTTTTCAATAATTGAGAAATTGGGATAGCATGGACCACAATTCTGATGTTCCGCATAGGGAATGGTAAATCATGTTTCATTACCTATCATTAATAATTGGAATGGATGGTTATGAATAAAAAATGAATCTTCATTTCAAAGGTACTTCTATACTCAACACTCACTACGCCATTATATTCAGAATATTATTCAAAAAAAATCTTCTAAAAATATAAAATATTGAAAGATCCAGTACAAAATGGGGTAAGAAGAAGTTGGACATTCTAGTCCTAGAAATTTACTAAATCAATGAATTTCATCTGATTATTGTTGTGAACAATCTCCATAAACATATTGTGATTGATAAATTCATCAATATAAATTTTTTTAATTAAAAATATTTGGATAAAGTTGGTTTTGTCAGAATAATTTTCTCACCATAAAAAATATCATGATTAACAACTATCTAACATAAAACATAATTTAATGGGAGTAAGAACACTTGAAAAATATTAAATATGTGAAATGTTATTCCTATAACATGAGTCTATTTTTATTCTCGGTTCATATAAAAAAATTAAACTAACAAATACTAATGTGTTCTCATTATGAGAAATTTTTTCCTTACATTTTCATGAAAATGATACATATTCTTTTATATTATTGAAAATTGATTACAATATATGGAATAGGGGCTTCCATTCAATTAAAACAAAAAAATTATAACTATACCTTTATAAAATTAATCCCATTTATATATATACATTATTTTTTAAATATTCTAGATTAAAAATTATAGAACATTGAGAATATAATTTACATTCTTGATAGTATAGTAGAGGACACACTCATTATGAATTATCCCACATCATATGTATATAATAATGAATTCAAAATTTTTGTTACATGGATGTATTAATTAAATTAAAACAATATAGTGGAGGGATCAGTTACTTCCCATCAAAAAAGGTTCCCGAAAACATTCAAAAGGAATGTGTTTTCTCTATTTTTCACACATTTATTCGATCAATTTAATGATCATTCATGTGATGAACTTTGAATTATTATCAATTCATTGTATTTTATGTTTCATATACATTGTTTACTGTATTAATTTATGATAATATTGGTGATATTTAATGTAATTGACTTTTTTTTATGAATAATGGAATTGAATATAATAATGGTTAATATAATACACCATGGATTGTGACAATAAATTAATTGAGATATACTACTCTGGTAAAAATACTACCATTGACATTTAAAATAATTTTAAATTTTGTGTCATTTAATAATTAATTTTAAAGCATCCCTTAATTAGAATATGCATCTAGACATGAATAACATATACCTCATCACAATTATATTGGTATAGAAATATGGAGATGAATTATATAAATTCATATGGTGACATTAAAAATCTAATAATCTTTATCCATTCATTATATTTTATGATTTAATTCCACTCTAAACCATATAAGTGTTAATCCATTTATATATATTCAGTTTGATATTAAAGATGACAATTTTTTGGATATATTATATAATTTCAAAAGCTAACACAATGTCTTAAAGAATTATATAGTATTTGAATAAAATCATTACGATTTTACATTATCAAAGATGAGAATACAAGTTTGAATGAATAATTTTAAAAAAAATCAACTGAATATAATAATTTTCCCATTATTATAAATATTAAAATGAAATAATTTTGGCATTTATTTTCACTCAATATAGGCTTATATAAGTTCTTAAAGAAACAAATAACTCCATTTTTATAGCTAAACAAATTATCAATGTAAATATATAATAATTAAAAAAATAACACAAATGAGATAATAAAAATATAGATCTCATAAATGGTCTAGTCAAAAGAATTTAAAAAAGTAACAATGCTCTGAATTTATAAACATAATTTTTTATTTTTACAGATGATTTACGTTTTATATTCATTTTAAATATATAACATATCCACATTTCACAAAACATTAAAATATATAATTATAAATCTATTATATTTAAACATTGTTCTTAATAAAATAACATTTAACTATTAATTAAATAATTTCAAAATATATAATTGAATATATTTATTAGTAAAACTATATTTACTATTTCCAATAAATTGTATATATATTATATAAGTATTTTTAGTTTTAGGTGTTTCAATTATAAATCAACTACCATTATAATTATACACATAATTAATGAAAACATTAAATTGAATGACCTTTATAAAAGTGTAGTTATATAATTATTAGATTGATTTCTACCCCTAAAACATAATTTGATTTAATTATTATAATGCATTCATCATTTTAAATATATCTAGCATAAGGATTCATTTAATTAAAATTATGTCCAAATTATTATATAAACATTATATATCAATAAAAAATATTATAAATTTAATATATATTCATTGAAATTTATAGGGAATCTAATATCTATGTTTATTTTTTATTTTTCATATTTTTTCTCATTGTTTATAAAAATGTAATGTAAAATTTCATTTCGGTACTTTTATTGTCATGACATGCCTTCACCAATATTAGAGAAGGGAGAGAAGGTGGTCGGACCCTTCCTTCTTCAAATTTAAGGAGAGAAAATGAACCCCCTAAGACCTTCTTTCACTAGGTCTCGGAGTATAGAATAGCACAAAGGGCATAGAATCACACATAATATGGAAGGTATTACCCTTTTTATTTAATAGAATCGGGAGAAAAGCTAGTAAATAAAACAACACCAAAAGTTGAATTACAGGTAAATCCAAAACAAACCATTCTCATATGCATGTTCCAAATGTAAATGATACAAAATTAAAAGAAATCCCCAAAATTGAAGTACCAAAAGATTGAAAAATGGCAACTCCAACTGTCCCTACGTCTGAACTAGTATAACCATGCACAATCCAAGAAGTCCTCCTGGAAACCTGATTTTTTTTTTTAAACGTAGGGTAAGAATACAAGTATACACAGTAGAGAAAACCGAAGGCACTCGTGCAAAAGTGGGGAGGCATTCTAATGGCCATGAGAAAAGAGATAACTGAAACACCTAGAAAGGAAAACTATCCACCCAAGCATCACAAGGGAATGCTCCCCAAATAACACAATCAAGACATATAACAGTAACAACAAATCGATGTTTGGGTACCCCGCGCCTCATCCCCACCAGTTATTGAAGACATCCTACACATAAAACATCTCCCGCCATTCTCATGGAAATCCCACTACCACACTCCTCCCATACACAGCTGGGTCACAACCACGTTTCCCTCCCGCAAAGACCTAGGCCACAACAACCATGTGTAACCACGCCCACAAACACTTGGGCTAGAACAACAACTGTCATGCCCGAAGACACCTGGGCCTCATCCCGAAGACACATGGGAAACATCCTACCCACATACACCTGAGAAACCACAACAAATACCATACCCAAAAAATCTTGCGCTAAAATGGACCTCAGGCCATCACAGCCTGCCCAATGAGTCTTGGGCTATTCGGGATAGGAAACAGAATAGGATATTATAACCAGTCACTCATAAGAGTGTTTTTAATAACACCCTCCCCCGTGAAATGGGGGTGATCAACACTAGGTTCTCAACATGGGTGGTTAGTGAATAAGATACATAAGAACTATAATTAAATAATATATATAACAATCACTCAACCCATCCTAGGAGTTCCAAAGCCACTTAAACACAAACACCCTCATTACTATTCATTCCCAAGAAGCACCGAACCCAGGACCATGTCACCACTCATCCCAGAAAACAATTCCCCATTGATCCCATTCTTGATTTCATGTTCAAGTTATCTAATTTAAGTAAATTATGTTCTAATGGGTAACTAACAAGAATAACCACAAGCTTGAGGGAGAGAAACATCCAAAAAAAATTAAGCAATCACACCTAGTTCTCTTGTAAAGTCACAACAACAACTATGGGATCCTTGAGATCCCTCAAAGTAATGGAACCAATACAAGCCTCAAGATACGGCCCACACAACTTCAAATTCACAACAAAAAAACTATGCAACAACAGAGGATCGCATCCCTATCCACATCACCCCATAATCACCTAGTAGAACATCACACTTACTGCCAAAATAGAGTAGGAAAACTTCTAGATTCAAGCATATCATTCATTAGACTCATATTTCTATTGGTTAACCAAGGGGGACCACAAAAGGATTGATGTTCATTTGGAAACCATTTAACCAACTGAGATTAAGTGATTAACCTATTTCCACGTTATAATAATTTAATCATGTAAATATCCGGAAGCACCGAGGATCACTAGTGTACAAGGGAAACCCACCAACGTCCATGAATTTCAGTGGGCATGAGCCCGTACAATTCATAACTCATTTATAAGAATAATAAATACAACAGAAACACAAATTGGACCCCCCCACTTTTCTTTAAAATTATGTTTATTATCATCATTTAAATATTGGTTTCATCCATCCCTATAGAAACAATAGCATACCCACCACGCATGATACATAATATGAGAGACGATGGAAAAACCTATATGGATGATCAAAGATCGATGTTTCTCTCCACGCACCCTGAATTGGGGATGCAAAACTTGCAGGGGAGGTGCGTTCGGGACTCCAAGGATGGGCAGTATGGGCTCCTTCACATGGGCATGACTTGCCTTGGGAAGGAGACTCCAAAAGATCCTAGGGAAGAATGAACCTGGCCAAGAAGAAGAAAATGAGTAAAGCTAGTGTGATATAAAGATGATGTAGGGTGTTACTAAATATCAAGATCATCAGTGGTTTTAAAGGAGGATTGAGGTTTTACAATGCTATTGGGTGGTTAAACACAATGAGATTAATTGTTATTTAATAACTGTCATCGGGAATTAGTGGTAACAACTGTGATTATAAAGAATTTTATATAAAAAGATGGTAAAATTACACAGAGACAAAACTAGGTCCACTAAGGTTCTCCCCAGTCATAGAAATCTAAACAATGATTATGGGGATAAAAACGGCCTTGAAAAACATCCAAAAGGTTAATGAAGTTTAAAAGTAGCCTTACTGGAAGAACTGCAGAATAAAAACTCTACAAGGTTGTGTGACACCGACCATGTCACATTGATCGGTGACACACTGATTGGTCCCACCAATTGGTGACACACTAATCGTGTAACTCCGATCAGTAGCCCACCAATCAGTCACTCCGATCGGTGATACAACCATTGTGTCACACAGATCGGTCACACACCGATCAGTCGCACACCAATTGGTCTTGCCGATCGGTCACACCAATCGGGGACACACTAATCCTATCACACTAATCGGTCACACCAATCAGTGACACACCGATCATGTACCACCGATTTTTCACACACTGATCGGTCACACTGATCGGTCACACACCGAAATGACGTCTTACCATCGAGACGTCACCCTTAGGATCCAGAATTTGGCAAAGGGATGGCCCATGAGGGTTTGGTCCATTACATTAGATACCTCTAGAACCATTTTTTTCCTTGAGAATAAAAGTTAGAGATGAAGACTAGAGAGGGGTCTGAAATCCCTTCAAGGACAAACCACCCCAAACAACAATTCCAAACTCATGGTCCATAATGTAACGACACATGGTTCTGGGAGTTTCTTCCTCCATGTCAATATACTATATGCTTTGGGTGGCACTGACTCACCCGCACGGTCTTAATTATACCTAATTTAATGCGTATTAGTAACGGACCATGTCCTCCCTTCCCCAAATTTCAGGACTTTCCATAAAATTCCCATGGTAGGGAAGAAAAGCACCTCATAAACCAACATGGTCAGCATTACATCACAACAACTATAAAACAAAACTAAACAAAACACAAAACAGCTCTGGGTATTGGGTGCACATTTGGTCCTCCCACTCCCAGGTACTCTCCTTGAGTCCACCATGCCTCTATGACACAGAAACCATGATAATGGTCCGTCCATGGAGAACCTTCTCCTCTGTATCCATGATTATCATGGGTATTTCTACAAACTTCACATCGGCCGCGATGTCCAGCTTTCCCCAGTAGAGGACCTATGAATCATCATGTAGATACTGTTGGAGTTGTGACACATTGAAGACGTCAAGAATGTTCATTAGAGATGGTGGTAGCGTTTGCTGATAAGCCACTTCGCTGACCCTCCGCAGTACATTGAACAGTCCGACGAACTTAGGAGAAAGATTACTCCCCCTACCGAACCGATATTGCCCACGACGAGGGGAGACCATTAGGAATAGTTGGTCCTCGACCTCTGACTCTATGAGTCTCTTACTATTGTCGAAATATGTCTTTTTTAGGTCCCAGGACACCTTTATCGTCTTCTGTATAAGCTGAACCATCTCAGTCATGCTATGTACCACTTTCGGGGCAAGAACACCTGCTTCCCCATCATCAGTCTAGCAAATGGGTGAGAGACAAGGCCTTCCATACCAAACATCGGACATAGACATGACAATGCTAGAGTGATAGCTATTATTGTAGAAAAACTCTACTATAGGAATGTGTCACACCCACGATATCCCACAGCCCAGAATACATGCCTCGTAGCATATCCTCCATTGTCTGGAAGGTGTGCTCTATCTGTCCATCTGTCTGGGGGTGGAAAGTAGTGCTAAGACGTAGTTGGGTGATAAAAGAATGATGCAATCCTCTCTAGACTCATGAAGTAAACCATGCATCCTTATCAAGGACTATGAACCTGATAACTCCATGCAACCACACCACCTCATCCACGTACCTCCGTGCTAAGGCATCCACTGAACCCGACTCCTTGATCGCCAGAAAGTATTCCAATTTCGTCAACCAGTCCATCACTACCCAGATAGCATCACAAACTCCTTTAACATTGTGTTGTCCCGTGACAAAATCCATCAGGATGTCATCCCAATTCCACTTGAGGAAATCTAAAGGTCATAGAAGACCACCTGGAACACGGTGTTCAGCCTTCACCTACACACACACTAGTCTCCTAGCCACGAACTCGGCCACCGCGCGCTTTATCCTGGGCCACCAAAACTGACTCCTCAAACCCTGGTACAAATTGGAAACTCCCGGGTGCACTGCTAGGGGTGAGTTATAGAACTCACCAAGAACTCTCTCGTGCATCGTCTCAGGAACAAAGCCACATCCCTTAGAAAAGAATCTGATTCTGACTATCCTCTATCCACCCTTCCGGATCATCGCCTTGTTTTACCCAGACACGCATTACTTCACTCTCCATGTCTCCCCACAAAGACTCTTCCACCTGTCGTGGGAGAAATGATTGCACTGTCATCTGAAAAATACAACTTCTATCACTATCCTCCCTTACATCCATGAGTAGGAAATCCAACTCCTCTATCACCTTCTAAGCATCTATCAAATCTCGCACCTCATTCTTCTATGACTTCCTACTCAAGGCATCAGACACCACATTCCCTTATTTGATGGTGTAGGAAATATCAAAATCATAGTGCTGAAGGAACTCCATCCACCTTCACTACCATAAGTTCAGGTCCCACTAAGAGAAGATAGACATTATGCTATTGTGATCCGTGAAGACCACAAAGTGCTCCTCAATGAGGTAATGCTGCCACAACCATAGTGCGAACATGACCGACGCAATCTCCAAATCATGGGTGGCATAGTTACGCTCATGGGGAATTAATTGTCTAGACCCATAAGATATTACCCCTTGTCGTTTCATTAGTACACACTCGAGGCCTCGTCCAGAAGCACCACAGAACACCTCATACGCTACCCCTTCTTCTGGAAACCTCAGCCTGAGGCACTAAATAACTTCCCCTTCATATAGCTGAAGGCTACCTCGCACTGCCCACTCCACACGAAAGCTTTTCTCTTCTTCATCAAGGCTATAAAATGTGGTGTCACTAGGGAGAAGTTGGGATTGATCCTCGGGTAGTAACCTACCATACCTATGAAACTAATAATTTCTTTCACACTCTTGGGTGCTTACCAATAAAGATCCACCTCGACCTTCCATGGGTCCACCACTATTCCCTGCTCGGACAGCACGTGACCATGGATGTGCACTTCTCAAATCTAGAACATGCACATGGAAAATTTCACATATAGTTGGTGCTGTCGGAGGACCTCTAAAAACATTCTCAGGTGTTCAGCATGATCCTCCTATGACCTTGAGTATATAAGGATGTTGTCGATAAAAACAACTATGAACTGATCCAGGTATTCCTTTAAGACGGAGTTCATGACTTCCATGAACACAGCTGGTGCATTCGTAACACCGAATGACATAGCTACAAACTCAAAGTGTCCATACCTACACCTGAAGGTAGTCTTTGAGAAATCACCGTCCTCCACCATCAACTAGTGATATACATACCACATATCAATCATAGAGAACCAACCTGCTCCCCTCAGCTGGTCAATGAGATCGTCTATCCTCATGATAGGGTAACAACTGTTGACTGTTACTTGATCAGTCTCCGGTAGCCTATGAATTGGCTCAGACCAACATCATCCTTCTTTGCGAACAAGACAAAAGCACCCCAAGGTGAGGAACTTGGTCGAACAAAACCCTTCTTCATTAAATTGTCAATTTAAATCCACAACTCTCGCAACTTAGAAGGCGCTATCCAGTAGGGATCCATTGAAATCAGACAAAAACGAGGTTGTAAGTCTATCCAGAACTCAATATCACATCGAGGGGGTAGAGTCACCACTTCTTCCGGGAAGACATCCATAAACTCCCTGAAGATCCCTAGGACTTCTACCATTTTTACATCCACCGTCTCCCCTAATAGTTCAGCTAAAAAGGAAAGGATGGGCTCCTCTCGCCCGCTGCATTTCTAGAAATGCCGCTCGCCAATGAATGTTACACGTCAACCACCCAAATCTGAAAAAATGATCCTTACTTGGAAGCAGTCAGTGATAGAACATACCGAGAATAGCCAGTCGATGCCTAGGATGACATCGTATAGTTGTATCTGTAACATTAAAAGATCCCTGATAATCCTATGTGGCCCTATCAGTCGTCAACACCCTCGGAAAACATAAAACAAGTCAGTCTGACCTATGACTGGTGTGCTCAGCAGCAGGGGCACTGGAGGTCTCTCAGCATCTAATCCTAGAGAATGTGTCAACTGGGTGCAACAAAGGAGTGGAAAGCTCTTGTATCAAACAGGGCATAGAAAAGAGTTCTAAATAAGATGATCGTACCACAAACGTCTTATTGCCCTGCTGGAATTTCTGCCTCTTCAGTGTGCAACTGCCCACACCCAAATCCTCTGCCTCTCGGCTATCGGCCACCTCCCCGACCACGCCCTGGTCGAGGTCCTTGAGGAGCGCCCTGAGGTTGGCCTCCTCTTGCGAATTCTTCCCTTGGAGAAGTGGGAGCTTGTTGTCCCTTCTTCTGCTATGGAAAAAGGGCCTAGATGGAAACTAATGCGGCCGGGGCGGGTGTTGTACCGGCCTACCCCCATTGTATTGTACTTGGTACGGGCACAGATTCCTAAGGTTCCCATGGCTTCCATAGATGAAGCATCTTGGTCCTAGGTGAAATAGGTTATAGAGAGGATCGGGAGATCTAAACTGGATCTGCTGAGGTCTTATCCCTATAGGACGAATCCTAGAAGGCCTTGATTCTGGAGTCATACTGCTAACGACCGTCCCTTTCGACGAGCCCATCTAGATTCCCTATCAGGATACACCTACCAACATGTGCATCCTCTCCACCACTTTGGTCTTCTTCTGGACCACCAAAAATGTCAGTAAGGTGAAGGGAGAAACAACATACTAATGAGAATGTAGAAGTGCCTCTTCCAAACATCTTGCCCTAGACTCCTCATCTGGAAATAGGTCCGGAGTAAAGCGGATGAGATCCTTTAACTTCATCCCCAACTATAACACTGACATGCTCCCCTGCTGGAGGGAGACTAGCTCCTACCTCTTCTCAGCATTAATTGTGGAACAGAGGAATTCCGCTCAGAACCCCTTCTCTATGTCAGCCCAAGTAACCTCAGCTTACCCCTTCTCTACAAGATAAAGCTTCCACCACTAACGCACAGCTCCCCGCAATTGGCTTACAGCCAGAGGAACCCAGTATTTCATCAGAGCTCGGATCAAGATAAAAGCTATCACAAGATCCTCTAGCCAGCTCTCTGACTCCATGTCTGAGATGCTACCCTCTTACTTCCCGAGGGTCTTCCCCTGAAAGGCATGAAGAATCCTCTGCCACTGATCGTCCTCCTCCTCTCAGTCAGTCCTCTATCGATCAGCCAAATCAACCTTTAGGGCCTCAATCGCTTGTACTACTCTTGGTCTCCATCTGGGTGCCCTAGATTCAAGGTAAATAAGTAATTATTAAGCCCAAGTACTGTAGATGATAGTTTTTAAATTTTCATAGACTTATTATTAATTTTAAATCCCCATCAAACATAATTACCAAGTCATTATGATGTATATAACATCCCAAGGGTCGCTACCCTGCAATTAATGTGACCTTACTTGGTTGTTCGGTAGGCCCATATTCCTTGAATCGGATCACGGGGGTCCATAAAATCCCATGTCCTAAACGAGCTTCCCTAGCCTATTTCAGGCTTTAAGATCACCCAACATTGTTTCTCTACCATCCCATGAAATCCTCACTGTGCCTAACCCCAAAAAACATCCAATCTCTCAACCTATCCTATGATACCATTTTTTCATGACTCACCTTAATCAAGATGAGATAAGGGATAACAGGTTGCTGAACCCATCCTTCTTCATGTTGAAGGAGATATAATGACCCCCGAGACCCGCCTGCACTAGGTCCTAGAGTGGGGACTAGCACCAAGGGTATAGAATCACACACAAGATGGAAGGAATTACCCTTTTTATTTAATATGATTGGGAGATAAGATTGTAAATCCAACAACACGAAGAGTTGAATTTTAGGTAAAGCCAAAACAAAACATTCACATAGGCATGTTCCCAATGTAAATGATACAAAAGTAAAAGAAAACCCCAAAAAGGATGTACCAAAAGAAAGAAAAATAGGAAAAACGACAGTCCAATCATCTGAACTAGTACGACCATGCACGATCCCTTAAGTCCTACTGAAAACCTAAAAATAGTTTTATATACGAAGGGTGATAATACAAGTATACTCAGTAGGGAAAACAAAAGTATCTCGTGCACAAGTGTGGAGGCATTCTAATTCCCAAGAGAAAAGTGATAACTGAAACACCTAGCAAGGAAGACTTCCCACCCAAGCCTCACTAGGGCACGTTCCCCAAAAAATGAAAGTCATGAAATATAATAGTAATAACAAATCGATGTTTGGGAACCCCATGCTACTTCCCCACTAGTTATTTAAGACATCCTATGCATCGAACCTCTCCTGTCATTCTCACCACAGTCCCACTGCCACACTGCACCTGCACACACCTGGGTAACAACCACGCTTCCCGCCCACAAACACCTAGTCCACAACAACCACGTGTAACCATGCTCGAAAACACCTTTTCCATATCTACTACTACCACACCTGAAGACACAGGGGCCTCATCCCGAAGAAACTTAGGAAACAACCTTCCCGCACACCCCTATGCAACCACCACAACTACCTTGCCCAAAAAATCATGGGATAAAATGGACCTCAGGCCATCCCAGCCTGCCCGATGAGTATGGGGCTATGTGGAAAATGGATACGAGAAGGAGCGAATAACCAATCACTCATAGGAGTGTTTGGAAAAACAACATCCCCCATGAAATGGGGGTGTTCAACACTAGGTTCTCCACTTGGGTGGAGCGCGAATATGAAACATAAGAACTACAATTACATTATATATATAACAAGCACTCAACCCAACCTAGGCGTTCCAAAACAACTTAAGTACAAACACCCTCATTACTATTCATTCACAAGAAGCTGTAAACTGATGACCATGTCACCACTCATCCTGGAAAACAATTCCCCATTGAACCCATTCTTGATTTCATGTTCGAGTGATCCATTTTAAGTAAATTCTAGATTACTAGGCCACTAACAGGCATAACCACAATCTAGAGAGAGAGAAACAACCAAACAGCAACTTAAGAATTCACACTCTGTTCTCTTGTATAGTCACAATTACAACAAAGTGATCTGTGATATCCCTCAATGTACTAGAACCAAAACAATCCTAGAGATAAGGCCCACATGGCTTCAGATTCACAACCAACAACCGAGCCACAATAGAGGATCAAATCCCCATCCACATCACCCCATAAGAACCTAGTAGAACAACACACCTACTACCAAAACAGAGTAGGGAATCATTCAGATGAGAGCATATCATTCATTAGGTTCTTCCTTATATTGGTTAATTGGGAAGGGGACCACACAAGGATTGATGTCCACTGGGAATCCATTTAACCAACTGAGTTTAAGTGATTAACCAATTTCCATGTTACAGTCATTTAATCATGTAAATATCCGGATGTAGAGAGGTTCATTAGTGCAAAAGGAAAAAACCACCAATGACCATGACATTCAGTGGGCATGAGCCCGTACAATTCACAACACATAAATATGAATAAGAAACACAACAGAAACACCAATCGGACCCCCTCCTTTCTTTAAAAGCCCATTTATTATCTTCCTTTAATTTTTGGTTTCATCCATCCTGATAGAAACAATAGCATACCCACCCCGCATGATACACAGAAAGAGAGACAATGGAAAACCCCTACTTGGATGATCAAGGATCAATTTTTCTCTCGATGCGCCAAGAACTGGGAATGCGAAACCTATAGGGGAGGAGCGTCTAGGACTCCTAGAATGGGAAATAAGGGCTCCAGCACATGCAAAACACTTTCCTCAGGAAGGGGACTCCAAACAATCTAAGGGAAGAATGACCCAAACCAAGAAGAAGAAAAGGAGGAAAGCTATTGCGATATAAAGATGAGCCCAAGTGTTACTGGATATCAGGATCTACGGAGGTTTTAAAGGAGGATCATGGTTTCACCACATGGTTGGGTGGTCACACAAGATGAGATTAATTTTAATTTTATAACTCTCATTAGGAATTGGTGGTAACAACTGTGACTTTAAAGGATTTTATATAAACTGAGGGAAATGTTACATGGACACACAACTGGTTTTGCTGAGGGTCTCCCCACTCATAGAAATTTAAACATTGACTATGGGGCTAAAAACGGCCTTGAACCACTTCTAAAAGATTAAATGGGCTTAAAAGTATTGTTACGGGAAAAATTATAGAAGAAAAACTCGACAAGGATGTGTGATAATGATCCTGTTTCACCGATCGGTGACACAATGATCGGTCGCACCGATTGGTGACACACCGATCGTGTCACATCAATCAGTCACACACCAACCGTGTCATACCGATCGGTCACACACCCATCGGTCACCCACCGATCGGTCGCACTAATCGGTCAGACACCAATCGCGTCGCACGGATCGGTGGCACACTGATTGATCACACCGGTCGGTGACACACCGATCGTGTCAGACTGATCGATCTCGCCAATCGGTGACACACCGATCGTGTCACCCCAATCGGTTGACCTTATCGGTGACAGACTGATCATGCCCTATTGATCGACTGCACACCGAAATGACGACCAACAACCGAGACATCACCCTTAGGATCCAGAATTTGTCAAAGGGATGGACAATGAGGGTCTGAGCCATTGCATTTATAATCATCAGTAAATCATCATTTTCATTTAATCCCATAATTATCTTTTTAATATAATTCAATGTATGAATTATAGATATTATATTATTTAAATATTTTGTAACATAGTCAGGATGGAAACTATAAATTTATGTAAAATTAAATATAATATGAGTGGGATAATTTAAAAATCCATATTGAATAGAGAAAATAGTATAAAATAATTACATTTAGAATTAGGTATTATATTATTTAAAAAATAATTTAATACCAACATATTAATTATATATATTTTTGGTGTTTAATATGGTTTTTATTCCACAACATTGATTTATATATTCCTACCACTGGCTAAAAAAACTAGAATCCAATGTCAATGTTGTAACAATTGGTAATGATTCATTTATTCTGAAATAATTATTATTATTTGAGGATTGTGATTTATCATATTTAGATTTAAAATTCCTATTATCTATTGAGAAAGTATGAGTTAATTTAACCACATAATCATAAGACTACAAGAAAGAATTATTATTTTTCTATATAGTATAATAATTATCATAAATTATAGAATAATATTAAATTATTTTCTCGAAATAAAATTTTTAGATATCATTGTTTGTATGAATATACATTTAATCAAATTATTGTCATATATATGTTAAACGATATTTACTTTTATGATTTTTTAGAGTTAGTGTTTATATTTTTCACTAGATTAATTAAGAGAACTTAATAAAGACTTTATATCATTTCTAAACTGATTCATGTAATATTATTTTTCATGAAATAGGTTTTATATTTATTCCTTTAATTATATTGAATCTAGTTAGGTTTTACATATCTAAGATTCAATCAATTGTTTCATCTGGATTCCACTAGATTTAAATATTTTTTTGTAGTATCCTACTCTAAAAAAATAAATGATAATAAATCTCCAGGATAGTTGTGATAGTTTGCAACCAATATATTTTTATCACAATCAAGAACATCGAATCATTCAAAAAAATTATTATTTAAATATTATATTTTCATTTCAACAGTGACTTTTAAAAACATAATTATTTTCAATTTTTTACCCAATGATCATTAAATTATCTATTTATTTTATTATCGTACATGATGACTGTTCCAAGCATATGTTTTCATTATCAATTATTTCAGATAATTAATATTTTATGATTACAACAAATCTACAAATTAATTATTTATATAAATCATTAAGAATATTTAATAATATATAGAATATATATACAATTACTCCAAAAGAAACAAATGTCATTTAATTTTCTCACTTAATTATTCTTCTTATTTCTTTATAAAACATCCAAAGTGTATAAAATATCAATTTTTTGTATTATAACATAATATAAATTGACATTAATAACATCCTAAGAATAATTTATTTTTTCCAACATATCAAATGAATTACAGAATTTGGAAACTCAATTGAACTCATCAAGACATAATTCAAAGATGATTCCCTTACACAATTTTATATGTATATCATAATTTATCAATTTTTTTTATTTCTTCCTTTATCTATGTATGTTGTAATTGTTTATGTTTATCCACCCTAAAATAAATATTCTAGTTAGAAATATTAAAATATATAACCATTCTTAATTTTTAATAAATATATTTAAACCCATTATATTAGCATTATCATAAATTTGAAATATATTATCTCATTTAAATCATCATCGTAATAGTTAGTAGATCATTAAAACATAAACGATAAGATTAATAAAAACAAACTAATTTCTCTAGCAAAATGTTTTGTACGTGATGCTTTTTACAATGACAATATTATTATGGGAATTGAGAATATTAAATTGAACATAAAAATGTTATCATTTATAATCATCTATTATAAAAAAGTATTTCAATTTATATTTTTTATTTTTAATATGAGATAATATATAAATAATTGATATTTAATGTGTAAGGAGAAAAAATATTTATATACTTGTTTATGGAAATAATAAAACATCACTAATCCCACCTACTAACATCAATTTAAGGTAGTTTGATTTTAATATAGATCTCTTCATTGTGATATTATATCCCACTGTTTTTATTGGAAAATAGATTTCTATGGGTTATAATATATTTTACATGGATCTCTCTATCAGGACCCATCATTTTCTACTTAAACATATTTATTATAAGAATAAATACATACAAATTACATAGAGTGTGTTTTGAAATTGAAATCAAATATAAGACAAAAAAATTTCAATGCTTAACTAATATAATATAATTACCTTCAGAGAGGCATGTATGTTTCCATGGTGAGTATATGATGGATTTATTATCATAAATAAAATCTATATGGACATATATTGGTTAAAGTATTATAAAAAACATTATTCTATTTAATATAACTAATCTAAAACAAAAATTTTTAAATAATGGTATAAGAAATATTTTGATAAGAATAATACATGTCTTCATTTATAATAATGAATATTTTAATCAAAGGATTAATCTCAGGTAATTTATTTGATGAATTGTGACATATATTTTGGTCACTTTTCAGTAAAGGTATATATAATAGCTTAAGATTTTTTTCTAAACTATCCATTATTTTCTCTTTCAAATTATGAAACCATAAATCCACTACGAATAATAATTATAAATTTCAATTCTTGAAATTAAATTTAGAGTTGTAGTTATAATTTAATTAAAAATAATAATTAAATGTTAATAGTAATATCCATTAATATATAAATTCTTTATTTATTTAAGAGATATTTGAATTATGTCTTTTTTACTCTTACATTAAATTTTCTTCAAAATATATATATTGTACATAAGATATGTTTTTCTATAATATAATAATAACAATAATCATAGTTAATATGAAATATTGTTTAATTATCATGTATGGTTTTTTATTCAGTGTGAATTATATTTTCATTATTGTAAATGATATTTCATTATTATTATAATATACTTATAAAGAATTAAAATATGTTTACATAAATATGTAATATATTTCCATTATTGTAAATGTTTTGTAAAATATAAAATCATGATTCATATGGGGTTTCATTGATGTTATGTAAATAATATTTATGTATATATAAATAATTAACATCCCAAACATTTTAACCATCATATACGAATGAAAAATAGAACTATCAATGATTACATAACTTAAATACATTAATATATATGACTATTCAACTATATAATTAATAATATGTATAGATAATTTCAAACATTAAATATGTTAGTCAATTTTTACATTGGAAATTTTTAATATTGTAATATAACCATATTTTTTCTACTTAATTATTTGTAATTAATTCCCATTATTTATCATCCAATACATAGAAGAACATTCAAACAAAATATATAAACTAAAAAATATTTGGAAAAAAATATTTTGAAATGTAAATAGTTAACGAAATTTTATATAATGCTGATAAATTCAAAAAACAATCCAAAAATATGTTCATATTTAAATAATGTGATATTTATTAATATATATAAAGAACAAAATTAAATGCAAACATTTTCATGACAATAATTGCATCATGTAATGAGATATTGATATAGATGAAAAATATTATTTAAATGATGATTTCTGTGACATACTATACTTAATGGTGGTATAATTTTTTTTTCAAAATTCATAATGTGGGATATTTTTATTAACATAAATTAATGGCATATAAACATAAAGTATGGAATATTATTGTTTTTTTATAATGGATTCAGGGATTTTATGTTTGACTAAGATAATTATATTGAGACATTATTTAATTTGGTGAATGTATTTGTAGATGAGATGAATTTATTATGTTAAAAATACAAAGATTTAAATATTGAAGATAACATATATAGAAGAATTACCCTGAATTCATTTTACTTATTTATTATGTCAGGATTTGTCCTCGGGGCCCATGTCATGACTACCTCAAGCCCGCCTTCTATAGGCTAGGGGCTGGCGACTATCACCAAAGACGTAAATACCGATAACTGGGAAGCTATTTCCTTTATAAAAGTAAACAAAACACCATAGAGTACAGGCAGAAGTAAAACACTAAGTACAAAAGAAAGTGCTGAAAATTAAATGGGTCAGAATACAAACCCATCTGAAAGTACAGCTACAACTGAACGAATGTACAACAGAAAAAGACAAACAGCTGGAAGAAAGGAAGCAGCTCCTAGGTCGAACTCCTCGGATCCTACCTGAAGGGTAGGTACAGAGAGCGCAGCTCCTGGATCGTCCACTGAAGATCCTACCTGAAGGGTAGGTATAGATAGCCTCCACAATTCTATTGCCCGTCTACTTCCTCCGAGTGTCGTCTCTCTGTGAAGACCACCTTCGGATACCGTTCAGTCCTCGAACACTCGGCCTCCGTCAGCACTACCCGTCATCTGTAACCAACACAACGATGTTCGGGCATAGCTCGTGCATGGGTGAGTATAATGATACTCAGTAGGGACCCCGAGACCCTCAAGGTATCTCTAAAACCTACAAGGATAACCACAAAGAAGATCTCAACCGATAACCTCTACTTTGGTATATGCACATACATACACCTATGTTATCTTGTAACCCATCTCAATCACGAGGAAACACAAAGATTATGAAACCATCGGATAACCACTTCCCAGGTATAAGCCCATACATATACCTATGTTCACTAGTGACCCATCTCAATCATGAGGTAAACACAAAGGTCATAGTCTCAGCTCAAACCTGGATTTTCATTATCGAATCCATAACTGCTGAAGAGCCCCGTCTTTGGAGAGTACAGTGGTCCTGTCATGACTCCGAGGTAATGCTCACAAACCTAATACTAATGAGGTACTCCTCCAGTCGATTACTGTGGGCCAGCTACCCAAACACAGTTTTGATTCCCGTTTGGGTATGCCACCCAAACACAGTAGTGCACACCCCGTAATATCTTGCAGAGGTACTCTCCGGACGAGTACCGCAAGTCTGCATTGTCACACAGTAGTGCTCCGTCCGCAATGGGTCTGCACCCAAACAAAGTAGTGCTCCATCCACTGGGCTAGTCGACTCACACCATGTCGAGTCGGTCAAGTAGTCGTCAGGTCTCAGCCAGTACATGGTCTTCGTACTCTGAACGATCTTTTTCGGGAGGGTCTGCTCCACGAGCTACAGGTCGATACTCCATGTATCTCAATGTCCCACGAAGAAGTATCTCAAAGGACCGCCTAATCATAGGGGTCTCAATGCAACATATGATGCGTCAATCGAATGCCCCGGTCTGTGAGTTATTAGCCATTTCATCCCCGAGGCCCGGTTGGTTTCATGTGAGAAACAACACTTTCGTATCTCAACTGTACCCCTAACGCTTATAGGGTATACTCATAGGGACCATTTCTCCACGTGATCACCTATGCCGCTGACGGTTCGTTAAATAGACGTCCAGTCTGAAAGTTATCAGCTTTTCCGTTCTAGGGGCCCGGTTGGATTTTAGGTACAACCCAACCCAGCCACTATCCAAATGTAACCAAAACTCAGGATAAGTGTGCCAAAAGTTTCTTCTCATCATGAGGAATATAACAAAGTTGACGACACGTCAATCGGACGTCCGGAGCTCAAGATATAAGCGTTTCCGCTCCAAGGGCCCGGTTGGTTTCGTATCCGAACCAACCCGGCCAAACTCAAGATTCTCCGAAACCTTGAGTGTAATATACTGAAATAACCGTCTCAATCCAAGGATCTCTACCCAACTGACGGTGCATAGATCGGAGGTCAGTACCCCATGATATGGGCAAAAGACCGAAAAGGTCCAAAAATGGGGTTTTTGGGCCCGGACTGATCCGGCTCGAGACCCCATGGGTTGGCCCGAACCGGGTTGAACTGACCCGGGTCCGGGTCCTCCCCACTTGGGCGTGGCCCGGCCCAGTTGGCGCGGAGCATCCCGACATGGGTGCGGCCCAGCCTGGCAGTCCAGCCCGTTGCGCTGGCGCGCTGGCCCGACCCTGTGGCTCGGCCAAAATGGTCGAGCGGATGGGAAAAGGGGGGCACCGCCCCCCTTGAATGAGACTGTGGCCCCATGTGGGGGCCGCCCCTTGCCAAAGGACGTGGATGAGCACCGTGTCCCACCTCCCTTGGTCACGCGCGGTCACAGGACCAGTAGTCGGCCGCCGGCACTTCAGCCGTGGCGGCTTTCCGCGGCAGCGCGCCGGGCGCCGCTGTCTCCTGGCGGCTGGTCGGTGTCGGCCGCCGCCTCCGGCCGCCGATGCCGCCGTTCCGGCGAGGCGTGTTGGCAGTGTTTTCTGCGGACCACCGGATGCGTTCTGGTGGTCCGTTTTGCTCGTCGCCTTCGCCAACGGTCCTCCCGGGACCCGACCTTCACTACGGAGGCTTCAAATTTACCTTGTGGCCCCATTTGTCGTCGTCTTCCAATCGACGCACAACGATCAACCAGTGGAGTCTTCAATCGCCTCCGTTTCCCCAACTCCGGCCGCGGTTTCGTTTGGCCTCAACGGCACGGTGCGACGGCGCCACACTTCTTCGTCGCGTTCTTTCGTGATTCCGCGTGGTTCCATTTCACTGTGCCGCCTTTGTTCGTTCCTCAATGAATCAAAACAACAAAGGGGGAGGAGAGTCAGACGTGTTCATGTGGTCCGACCTCCTCCCGTTAAGTTGGTAACAAGCGACTCAAAAGACGAAGAACAACAAGGATTTTTCATGAACACAAGAAATTAACCCAAACAGTTTTCCCGAAATCAGGAATTCCCAACCCGCAAACATAATCTTCATGGATCATCTTAATATTTAGTTGATCCGCGTTCTTAGATTTAGAAGAAAGTAGACATGGGTTCACTATCAATCACAAATAAATTTCCTACCTCGAGCATAGTTGTCGAACGAGGTTTGTCGCAGAATGGGATGTCGCGGAATTGAAAGTCGCGGAAGAAGACGTCGCGGAAGGAGACATCGCGGAAGGAGGATCGTCACGTCACAGAGAAATGTTTTTTTGGCATCCCGTCGTCGATCTCCGAGGATCCGACATTCATCGTGTTCTTCGTCGAGGAAGAAGAAATCCAATACCTTGAGCCATTCTCTCCAAAATCCTCCCGCACAACCAAGGCAACAACAATAAAATAAGGTTTACTTTATTTTATTACACACGCTAAACGTTTTAAAATTCAAAAAAATGAATCAAACAATTAGCTCAATGAATTGCAATGTTTTAAACTGCCCAATTAATGAGGAATTTATTATTATGTTTAAATGAAATAGTTGACTTACATTTAAAGGGGGGGTGTAGGTGTGTTACCTTAGTCAAAGGTGGGGGTTTCATGGATGTTGAAAAGGTGGGGCTCATGTGGGCCCCACCACACAAATATCCTACCTAGTGGATTAGGATATAGTGGGTCCCACTTTAACCACTTAGCTTATGATAAATAACATTAAATAAAATAAATTGGTTGCCCCATTTTATTTTATTCATTTACATAACCCAAAATTTTAGTAACCACACCAGAGCAAACGCAACTCCGGAAAAGGTGTTTCTAAGAAATTACTGGTGCTACGATTCCATCGGTGCCCTCAGATTTCGATTCTGAGCACTGGTTCAAATGTTAGGAAAACCCACTCATTTGTTCACTGATCGTACCCAAGCTAAACATTGGAAAATGATTCCGGGAACATCGGGCCTCGAAATCAGGTGCCTTCAGAAACTGTGTTCTTGTAAAATTCCAAAAAAAAAAATTAAGAAAAAAATTATTTCCTTGAAATTTCTGGGTCTTTACATTACTCCCACCTCAGGGCTTTACATCCTCGTAATGCTTTTACACAAACTAAGGTTACAAAAGCAGTAATGAGCATGCATCTGAGCCTTCCACTTTCATGTGATTACTTGGAGGTTCTCGCACTACTAGTGAAAGCGCACCTGAGGAATCGACCGTCCATGTAGGATCTGCTCCTGTCGATCCTCGACCCCCACTGGAATATCTGGGTATGTCGCCCTATCATTGACATCCAACACCCTGATGTCGATGATGTGTGAAGGATCAGGCACGTATCTCCTCAGTTGAGATACGTGGAAGTCATCGTGCACCTGGTGCAACTGAGGTGGATGGGTCAAGCGGAAAACCACCTCGTTTACCCAGCTGAGGACCTAGAAAGGACCATTGAACCTCGTAGTTAACTTGTTTCCTCAGACACATCTCTGTAAACCTCGTCGAGGTGAGACCCGTATAAGGACGTGATCGTCATACTCAAACTCTAGAGGTCTCCATTTCCTGTTAGAACTGAAACTCAAAATGACTGCTACCATGAGGGTAAGGTTGACCGACTCAAGAGTGATCGGTCACACCCTCCTGTGCATGAGTTTATACTGTGCTGCCTGGGGTTTCCATTTCTCCGACCAAGGAAAACCCATCCCGACGTCGTAGTTAAACCACAACCTTTTTTCCTAATACCGTCAATTTGTGTATGAACTGTGATTGCCCAGTCTATACTCAAACCAACGTCGTAAGGCCTCGACGCTGCCACCAAGAGATTCCAACCAAAACTCTCGCCTTGCGGGATTGACCACACCATCGGCATAAGTGTGATTATCGAGTATTCTACCAAGGTATCTACAGATGTGAGGATCATGTCTACGGCTTAACGGAAACTCTAGGTCCGGGACAAGATTTGTGGAAGGAAGGAATGATTCGTATCAACGTCTGTTATTGCGGCAGATATTAGTGGACACAGACTGTCCCTCGAATCATTCTTAGTTCCATTGGGTCACTCTCCCTGACCGCATGTCGCTAATCTCTTCCCCTACCGTACAGCTCCCTGATCCATGCAGGGACAACTAAGGCGGGTGGTTGTAGCATGTTAAAACGTACACCACCTCATGCTGCTCTCCTAGCTCTGCCTCCATGTCTGCTGCTTCTCAGACTCATATCTCATCTAAGATTCCTCTTATTGAAACATTTAACATGCTCGAGTCTCTATGACTGGCACCGGTTTCCCGTTTCTTACTGCA
Source organism: Viscum album (assembly GCA_963277665.1). NCBI lineage: Eukaryota > Viridiplantae > Streptophyta > Magnoliopsida > Santalales > Viscaceae > Viscum > Viscum album. Next base: position 1,655,119,028 of record OY728126.1, on the reverse strand, counting down.
CTTTGCAGTCTTCATCCGCTCATGGATGATCTGCACCTTCTTTGCCTACGATCTAAAAGAGCTGCTAAAATTTCTCCTTTTCCGAAAAGAGAAACTCAGTCTCATCCCATGGATGAACCACGTCCATTGCCTAATAAAGTCAATACTGACATGAATGATGTATTCATGCCATGAATGACCTCATAAGGCATCGACGATACTAACAAGATATCCAACTGTCACTCTCGCCTCCAAGGGTCGAGTCACAATGTCGGCATCAGTGTGAGGTCATTGGGTCTCCTCCATTAGAAATCACGTAAGTGAGGGTCATGTCAACAGTCTTAACTAGGAACACTCAGTATCATCCAAACGAAAGGACGGGAAAGAAAACATCACAATGATAAGTGTCTTTTTATTATTGCCGCTCATAGTACAAAGAGATGAATACAACAACAATATGGAAATAGAAGTACAAGGGACGTATCAACTAGTTCTGCTCCTGTCCACCTCCTCCAGGAGCTCTACTGCCTTGTCCACTGTCCAGATGTTTCTCAAGAACCTGTCGCTGCTTCTGCCTCGGTGGATCCTCTAAGGCCTACGGATCGACTATGCGGGTGGTCAGATAGTCACGTGCCAAGTGACCCTTCCTGCCGCATTCATAACACTTCCTGCTTCTCGTACGACGGGATCTGGTCCTCTAGGAACTCTGCATCATCTTTCTATGGCCCACAGATGACTCTGCTACTAATCGAAAATCCTACGGAAAGGTAGCAGCTCTTGTACACGCTCAGGGTGTAGAGCTACTGGCGCAAACTCCACCCTGAAGAAGGTCTCGAAGTATTCTCATCTAAAGCTCATCCCGTCGCAAGACTGGAACAAGTGGCTCAACCACATGAATGCTACTTCCTGATGAAGGCTGGCAGCAAAGAACACCATGAAGTCTGCTGGCATCCCCACTAGCCTGCAGACTCTCACCACAGCCTCCATCCAATCCTCAGCGGCCTGCGGGTCCATCTCTCCCCAGAACCTGGGTGGCCTCTGGTGCTGGAACTCGTGCAGCGCACTCAAGTGGTGTGCATCGCCTACTGCTGGGGCTGGTGGCATCGGTGGCCCAGCGTATGGTAGTACCGCTGGTGCCTCCGCTGGTGCCTCTACTGCAAGAGGGCCCTGTATCGAAGCCTCATCGCTCGGCAGGCTGTCAATAGGCACATCCCTCGGGGCTCTAGCTGGTCCTCCGTGAAAAGGCATCCTGAAAGGAACATACGTGACACAGTCAAATGATTTATACCTGGTGATCTGAACTGGTTTGATCTATTTTAAGAGAAAACCTTTGAAAATACACACACAATCTGTGATTTCGTGCACAAATTCAGAAAGCAGTTTTCAAGGTCCTGGTGTATGGATACGTCAGCCGCCCGCACCAACACTGGACTCCCTAAACTGAAAACCACACTCGGTACTCTTAACACTGTCGCTTTACATAAAAAAATAATATCAGAGTTATATGTTCTGTGTTAGAACTGAACTCCTCTGATACCTATTTGTCAAAACCCATCCTTGGGGCCCATGCAATGTCTACCTCAAGCCTGCCTTCCATAGGGCAGGGGCTGGCGACTAGCACCAAAGACGTAAATCATGATAACTAGGAACACATTTACTTTATAAAAGTATACAAAACACCACAGAGTACAAGAAGAAGAAAAACAATAAGTACAAAAGAATGTGCTGAAAAGTAAATGGGCCAGAATACAAACCCAGCTGAAAGTACAACTACAAATGAATGAAAGTACAAAAGAAAAAGACAAACAGCTAGAAGAAAGGAATCATCTCCTGGGACGTCCTCCTCAGATCATACCTAAAAGGTAGGTACAGATAGTGCAGCTCTTGGATCGTCCACTACGGTTCCTACCTGAAGGGTAGGTATAGATATCCTCCACAATGCTCTCTCCCATAAACTTCCTCAAAGTGTCGTCTCTCCATGAATTCCACCTCCTAATATTGTCCAGTCCTCGAACACTCGGCCTCCATCAGCACTACCCGTCATCTGCAACCAACACAACGAGGTACGGGCATAGCCCGCGCACGGGTTAGTATAACGATACTCAGTAGGGACACCCGAGACCCTCAAGGTCTCTCTAAAACCAACAAGGATAACCAAAAAGAAGATCTCAACAGATAACCTCTACTTAGGTATATTCCCATACATACACCTAATTTATCTAGTAACCCATCTCAATCATGGGGAGACACAAAGATTATGAAATCAACGGATAACCACAACACAGGTATATGCCCATACATATTCCTATGTTATCAAGTGACCCATCTCAGTCATGAGGTAAACACAGCGGTCATAGTATCAGCTCATAAAGGGATTTTCATTATCGAATCCGTAACTGCTGAAGAGCCCCGTCTCTGGATTGTACAGTGGTCCTGTCACGACTTCGAGGTACTGCTCACTAACCTAAGACTGCTGAGGTACTCCTCCTATCGAGTACTGCAGGCCAGCCACCCAAACACAATAGTGCTTCCTTCCAGGGTATGCCACCCAAACACAGTAGTGCACACCCCCTAATAGCCTGCAGAGGTACTCTCCGGACGAGTACCGCGAGTCTTCAATGTCACACAGTAGTGCTCCGTCCTCCATAGGTTTGCACCCAAACAAAGTAGTGCTCCGTCCACTGGGCCAGTCGACTCACTCCAAGTCGAGTCGGTCAAGCAGTCGTCAGGTCTCAGCCGGCTACACGGTTTCCATACTCTGAATGCTCGTCTTCGGGAGGGTCCGCTCCACAATCTACAGGTCGATACTCCAAGTATCTCAAAGTCCCACGAAGAAGTATCTCAATGGACTGCCTCATCATAGGGGTCTCAACGCAACAGATGGCACGTCAATCGGACGCCCAGTCTGTGAGTTATTAGCCTTTTCGTCCCCGGGGCCCGGTTGGTTTCGTGTGCGAACCAACCCGGCCGTATCTCAACTATACCCCGAACACTCATAGGGTATACTCATAGGGACTGTTTCTCCACGTGATCACCAATTCCGCTGACGGTTCGTCAAACGGACGTCTAGTCTGAAAGTTATCAGTTTTTCCGTTCTAGGGGCCCGGTTGGATTTCAGGTACAATCCAACCGATCCACTATCCAACTGCAACCAAAACTCAGGCGAATTATGGAAAATGTTCTGTCTCATTAAGTGGAATCAAACAAAGTCATCGTCACATCAATCAGACATCTGGAGCTCAAGATATAAGTGTTTCTGCTCCGAGGGCCCAGTTGGTTTTGTATCCGAACCAACCCGGCCGTACACAAGGTTCTCAGAAACCTTGAGTATAATAAACTGAAACGACCGTCTCAATCCAAACATTGCTACGCAACTAACTGTGCATCGATCGAAGGTCTGTACCCAATGATATGGGCAAATTACAGAAAAAGGTCCGAATGTGGGGGTTTCGGGCCCGAACCGATCCGTCCCGAGACCACTTGGGTCGACCCGACTCGGGTCTGGGTCCGGCCCACATGGGCGCAGCTCGGACCAGCTGGCGTGGCCCGGCTCGGCCTTGGTGGGGTCCGACCTGGCCCGGTCGCGGCCCGGTCCGGCCCGGTGGCTCGGCCAAAACGGCCGAGCGGATGCGCAAATGGGGGGTGCCATCCCTTTGAATGAGACTGCGACCCCGTGTGGGGTCCTCCGCTTGCCAACATACGCGGCTGAGTTTCGTGTCCCACCTCCCTCGGTCATGCGCGGTCGCGGGACCAGCGGCCTGCCACCGCGGCTTCAGCCATGACGTCCCTCCCCGGCTGTGCGCCGACGGTGTTTTCCGCGGACCACGTTTCCGACGGTCCTCCATGGACTTGAACTTCACTACAGAGGATTCAAATTTACCTTGCGGCCCCGTTTTTCGTCACCCTCCAATCTGCACACAATGATCAACCAGAGGAGTCTTCAATCGCCTCTGCGGCCCCGACTCCGGTCGCGGTTTCGTTCGGCCTCAATGGCGCGGCGCGACGGCGCCGCCCTTCATCGTCACGTTCTTTCTTATTTCCACACGGTGACGTTGTACCATTCCACCCTTGTTCATGATACAACGAATCAACACAATAAATTGGGAGGAGAGTCGACCGTTTTCATGTGGTCCGACCACCTCCCGTTATATTGGTAACAAGTGGCCCAAAAGACGAAGAACAACAAGAATTATTCACGAACAAAAGAAATCAACCCAAACAATTTTCCCTGAAATCAAGAATTCCCAACCCCCAAACATAATCCTCATGGATCAACATAATATTTATTTGATCCGGGTTCGTAGATTTAGAAGGAAGTAAAAAAGGGTTCACTAAAAATTACAAATAAATTCCCTACCTCGAGCGTAGTCGTCGAACGAGGTTTGTTGCAGAAAGGGACGTCGCAGAATTGAACGCGGCGGAAGAAGATGCCGTGGAAGGAGACGTCGTGGAAGGAGGATCTTCGTGTCGCGGAGAAAAGATTTTTCGGCGTCGCGTCTTCGATCACTGAGGATCCAGCGTTCTTCACGTTCTTCGTCGAGGAAGAAGAACTCCAAGACCTTGGGCCGTTCACTCAAAAATCCTCCCGCACAACCAAGGAAACAACAATAAAATAAGGGTTAGCTTATTTTATTACTCACGCCAAATGTTTTAAAATTAAAAAACGAATCAAACAATTAACTCAATTAATTTCAACCTTTTAAACCGCCGAATTAATAGAGGCATTTATTATAAAGTTTAAACGCAAGAGTTGACTTACATTTAAAATGGGGTGGGGGGTGCGGGTGTGTTACCTTAATCAAATGTGGGGTTCTCGTGGAAGTTTAAAAGGTGGGGCTCATGTGTTCCCCACCCCACAAATATCCTAACTAGTGGAGTAGGATATAGTTGTTCCCGCCTCAGTCACTTAGCTTAGGTTAAACAAAATTAATTAAAATCAAATTGTTGCCCCATTTTATTTTATTCATTTAGTTAACCCAAAATTTTAGTAACCACACCCGAGAAAACGCAACTCCGAAAAAAGTGTTTCTAAGAAATTACCGGCGCTATGATCCCATAGGTGCACTCAGATTTTGATTCTGGGCACCTGTTTAAAAGTTAGGAAAACCCGCATGTTCGTTCACTGAACATTTACGAGCTAAACCTCAGAAAATGATTCTGGGAACACCGGGCCTCAGAGTCAGGTGCCGTTAGAAATTGCGTTCTTGTAAAATTCAAATGAAAATTAAGAAAAAAAATTCCTTGAAATTTTCGGGCCTTTATATATTAAATGGATGAAAAGGGACACATGATGGCATTACTAGAAAACTTATATATCATCCTCCTTATATATGTAATGAGAGTATTTTACTAATCCAGATGTTAAAAAATATGGATATAGGATGTGATATTCATATTTATAAATAAAATAATTATTGAGGATGATCCAATATTGAATTATTTTGATAAATTAAAATCATTCCACATCACAAATATAACAACATGTATTGTAATTTCCATAGATGAACTATGAAAAACATCAATTTCAGGTTTAATGGTAACTAATTATACTTCTTTTTAAGTCAATAATTGGTTATCAAAATGCTCAAAATGTTTTTCTAAATATATTTATGAAATAAAACTAATTAGGTAGTATTTCATCAAATTCAAAAAAAATCATTAAAAAACTTGATAATGTATTGTATAGATAGTATAATTAAGAGTTTAATCATATATACTACCAAATTTAATATCATAATTTGGATGTAATTTAAGATATTTAATATGATGAATTATAAAAATATAATAAATATGATGATAATTGTGTAGTTGAACTCGAAGATGAACATAAGGATAATTATGACAATATAAATATTTATCAATATTCAAAAACATAATTAAATATTTTTTTTACATGAATCTACACAAAGAGTTTCATTAATGTAAAAAATAATAATTTTTAATTGATGGGTTATATATATACCTTAAATTTTTAATATATTGAACTCAAAAATATTCTTTGGATATTTCTAATTTATTTCAAATATTCCAAAAATAAATAATTGATTTTAAAAAATGGTGAATGAAAAGTAAATGAGGATAAAATAGATCAAAGGGAAGGTTATTAAATTGATATAGATGTAAGATGATTAAAAATCTTATAAGACTCGTGTAATAAATTACATATTATTATGTTTTTATATAAGTATTAATCATAATAATATTATTCTATATTAATGAGTATCCTCAATCAATAATATAAATTGTTACTACTTAATGTTATTGAGTACCCTCAAAATCTTTTATATGGATCACATTTTTGGTGATCAAATTATGCATATAAATTCATCTAAATATAATAATGTATTAATATAATTGAATAATGTGTTATATAATCTGGTAAAATGTATGATGTCATAGAATTATATATAAAAATTAAAACAGAAAATCCATTTGGGTCATAATATTTAAATGTGGATGATTCACATATTGAAGAATAAAATTTCTTTCAAAATATAATTCATTTGAATAATAATTATTGAATTAAAATTAAGAGGGAATTGTTTTTGTATACATTTATTTTCTTAAAAACATTATTCATATTCTGTTTGGAATCTTGATAGTGGATGTAAATCCCATTCAATATAAAACATGATTCTAATCAATGAAATGAAATTTAAAATAATGGAGTTATTTTAATTTAAAATGAGAAATTCTGGAATATATTTTCTAGTAGAAAATAAATGATTATATAAAAATATATAGAAATAGTTTATTTGTTGGTTGATAAGGATTTAAATTTTAATTTACTATGTATATGATACTTGTATAATTAAATAAATGCTATACCCTTTACCAAATGTAAATTAGTTATCAATATAATGAATAATATATATATATATTATATCATTAAAGTGGATAAATAGAAAAATAAAACTACTATATTGAAGAAACTTTTAGTTCCTCCTTTTAAAGGAGGAAAACAATTTCCAAAAAATTAGTATTTTTTAGAAAAATAATTAGGACGATTTATTGAATATTGAAGGATCATTTTATTTTAGAAATATTGTATTTTATTTGACTTATCTATATTATAATTTATAAAAAAGAAATATTATTATAATTTTTTATTATTCTATTGGTAGCATTAAATTGTAAATTTTGGATTTGGATAATGATTATGTTTATATAATGGCATCCCAAAAGACTATTAATAAAAAGTAGTATTTTTGGATTTTAATTGGTGAGTAGACTAAATTGGATGTACTTGTAGTTTTCATATATAAATATATTATATTTTTTATATAACATGATATAAAATATTTTCAATGAAGATTCATAAAAATAAGATTTTATAATTTAATGAAAAAAATTATTTTATTTTTACCACTATATATTTTCTATTTAATTTCAAAATACAATGGATTAAGACGCTTTTTTCGATGAATAAAACTCTTCAATGAAAAAAATATTTACTGAGAGAAGACACTATATAATCAATATATTAAATTTATTTATGCCCCTTAAAAATAAATTTATGAAATATATAAATAATATATATTTAAACTTTATTACATTACAAATAACTCATTATTATGTATAGATAAAGAAAAAAGAACATATAAGATGTGGTATAGTGAGAATCCAACAATAAAATAATATTCAATATGGCGTTGTAAATGATTTTTTCATAACAATGAAAATTTAGATGAAGGATTAATAATATGTGTGGCTTATGAAATGATTCATAAATTATCATAATTCAATATAGAAGTTTCATGAAAACACATTTTATTTGGTATTGAAATTTATAGTTTAATGTTATAGATATTTTGTTTTAAAAATTAAAAATATTGTGACAGAAATTATGATGAATCTATTGAAAAATTGAGCACTTCATGAGTATAATAAGAGAATATTTAAACCTGATATACTCTAAACATTATTCAATAAATATCCCAATCATTACAACTGAAAATACATAAATAGATATAGTTGTGGCTATTGAAAAAAATATTATCGGTGAATGGAATCCACTAAAATTTAAAATAGAATTAATGTCTATAACAAAATTTTTTCCATTGATTAATGATATAAGTACGGATTTATATAATGTATGATATGTGGTAGATAATGGATATAAATTATATTAAACATATTATTGAGAAAAATCAAACAAGGAATATTTTATTGATGATTGAAAAAAATGACATTAAAAAAACCGGGTTACCCAAATAATTTTTTATGTTTATAGTGTTGTTATTTGAATAAATTTTTATATTTATTATAGTTTCACCCCCATCATAAATGCAATATTTTTTAAAAAAAATTTGACGAAGAGTAAATATTTACAACTATGTTAAAAAATAATGGTTAAATAGATTTAAAAAGAGTGTATTTGGTTATTAAATATTTCCCTATATGGGTTGACTAAAAAAACAAAATCATATCATTATATGAATGATTGACATCTAAAAATTATTTTATTTGGAAATGGAAGAGTTAATAATAATATCATCAAAATAAATATGAATTTATGTTGAAATATAGTTTCAATATATGATTATAAAAATATATTTAGAGGAGAAATTTCAGTATTAAATGAGTTTATTCATTAGATTTTTTAATTAGTATCATGGAACTTATAGAATTAACGAATTTGTCTCCATATTTGATTTATATGAAACTTATAAATATATATAATATTACTATTTTATAAAAAGAATATATGGATATGATTAAATGATATAAGTAACAATTAGTTTATAATCAATCAATGTTATAAAATAAATTATATAAAATAAAATTTTACAATCATTATTCCTTAACACTAAAAATATACATTAAATCAATATTTTTTAAATTATACATAAATTTAAAAGTTTCAATATTAATAATTAATGGATACATCCTTGAAATATATTATTTACATCAATTTCCTCACGATTCACTATAATAAATAATATTTACTATTGTCAAAAAATTATATCCATTATCTTTTATGTATAAAAAATTATCCAAAAAATTAAGCTACATAGCATCAAGTTAAAAGTGTTCCCCATAAATGTATTTAATAATAATTATATTATGTTATTAACAATAATATCTCAATATTGTATTAAATAATGTTTCATGTCTATTTCATATATTCAATCCAAAAAGAAATGAAATTCAGAATCCAAATATTTATTTGACACTACCATACATATTTATTTTACATCAGAGTGATCTACTAAAGTATATATGAACTCTAAATCAAATAAAACTAAGCATCAGATTTCAAAATGTTGTAATTTTATCATATTGATAGAAATTATTAAATCCACTATATTTTAGTACTACTATTATAATAATATGTATTAATAAATATCTAGATTTCCCTTTTGGGAGTATCTATTTATTATCTTCCATGTTCTACTCATGTCACAATATTATTTGAAAAAATCTAGATTATACTCACACCTCCTTAATTGATTTTGAATTATGATTTAAAATATATAGAATAACACAACATCTACATTCTTCCTGTTTATGTTATCCTTCTAAATATATAAATCCATTTTATCATAGTTATAATGATTTAGATATATAATGGATTGATTTAGAGTATCCAACATGTCATATAGATTAAACAATTATCAATACATAAAAAAATATATAAATTTATGATGGAAATGAGAAGATGAGGCAATCCTAATATATATTAATGTCTCCAATTTCACATGTATTGATTTTATATATTATATGGATTTATTACGAGACCAAGAGAGGAGACGACACATCATTTTGTGGCCCGATGTGCCAGGAATGTTGGATTTAGTTTTAATTAAGTTATGTGTGTTGTAAGGTGTATGTTGTTATGGATGATTCCAAAAATATGCCTGGAATAACAATATGAGGGCCCCTTTGAATCCAGGATGATGATATTACCTATTAAATGGCCTAACCACGACCTGTATGAGTTTAGGGAAAACATTTTAATTTTACGACATTTTAAATTAAAATATAAAAAAATAAAATAACGTAATTTGAGAGGTATATTTTATTTTATTTGGAAACATCTGTTGTAGCACAATGATAGGGCATCTGCATTGATAATTAATACCGTGCTATAAAGACTCAGAAATTGCAATGCTGACTCAATAATGTTTTAGTGTAACAGATCACAGAAAGATGTACCCTCATTTTAATGTGTTAATCGAATATAGGTTGTCAGAATAAAATTTATAGATAATATAGTGAATTCATGGATATTTGGAGAGTACTGTCAACAATGAATGATGAAAAATCAAATGTGTGAAACTCTACTCTTACAAGGATTAAGGATCTGGACGACGATGGTGGCGAAATCCCATCATTAGCGATCGATAACACCCCGAGGTAGGGGTTAGGTTTTAATGATTTTTTCCTTCCCTGTTCAAGGAATTTAACGAGGCACGTAGATCAACCCATGAATTGGTTGATCCACCAATAGTAATTTTGGAAAAAGGTCTTCTTTGGGTCTATTCCTATGAAATATATTATTCCATGTTTTATGCTTTTAATATAACAATTTAAAACATTTTAATGTGAGAATACTAAAGATGTGATGAATGACAGTGGAGGTTCGTTCCACTTTTGTTTATTGGATTTCTTTCTCACCATTCCTCATGTTTTTCATGATCTTTATAGTGGTGCCAGTGAGGAATCATTTTGAAATTGTTTCTTAGAGTTACAATCCCAAACTGGAGATCCAACATCGTGATTTCCCTGCAGAGGTGCGACGACAATAATGTCAAACAAATTGACACAGTTCGGGAGTACTTGTTCTTCGTTCATTTTTCATTAAGGTGAATCAGAACATGTTTTCGAGTTTGATCAGAGGCCCAAAATAGATTGAATCAGCGTCGTGATGTCAGGGTGGCCTAAACATTTGAGTTTCATGTCGATCGGTTGACTGAATCGATGAAAATAGCCTCACAGGAGGTGCACTGGCAAAGAATAAAGTTTCTAGAAATTTATGATGAACACTACCTGTGTCCCTAAGAACACATCATGTGGGATCAGCATAGTAGAGGCTAGGGTTCTATGATGCAAGAAGTGAGGAAAAAACATGCTCATCAATGAACACGATGTGTGGGTCCTTACGTTGGACACTATGTGTATCTTGGACGATACATGGACATGGGGTGGAGTGTACAACCGTGTACTCAACCACATGGCCAGACCAGGCGGAAAAAATGGATTACCCCATGTACCAGTTAAACAGGTTGTAATACATGGGTTGAAACCGTGTACATGCACATGGAAAATGTACAAAGAGTCTTCCCCAGTTGTAGGAACCTGGTGTGTCAATCTCTTACAAACATTGTATAACTTATTCTACATGACTAGCCTTGCAACACGAGCCATTGAATATGGGATTTATACAGGGTTAGGGAACAAGAAGTGTGACCCTTCTACATGTTATGTAATTTTCATCACATGGCTTGATATTCTAGTCTAAATTTCTTTGGACATGTGTTTTTTTGTTTGGTTAACATTGTTCTCGATCCCTTGATGCTATGTTATCATTTCCATCCACATGAGTCTGATCCATTCAACATGAATTTCTATGATAGAGTAAGGAATCTCTCCGAGTGGATCTAAGAGAGATCCTCTATCAATTCTTGACACAAGGTAGAGTCAGGTTTCGAAATGGATACTCTTACTAGAGGTTGATCCTATACATATATGGTGAATCTGAAGGAGTCATGGTATCCTCCAAGGCCCAAGAAGTAATCATCATATGTGTATTGTGATCATTCTCCACATAATTTTTTGTTCTATCAGAATGATTTTATCTATCTCTCATGGTTTTCCTAACTAAATGTATATCTCAAAAGGATGTTATCAGAGCTATCTGACTCAGTGAGTTATTTCTCTTAGATGAGTTTTTTTTCTGGAAAATATGAACTAAACCACAAGCACGCTTATGCGGTTGTGTGACTTGTCCCTAGACTATGAGGTTGGGATATGAATATATCTATATTGCATTATCCTATCATATATTCAGTAGACATATACTGTGTAGAGAAAAATGTACCATTACTTTTTGTATTTCTTTGTGGTTTTTAGGTTCCTCTACTGATTATTGTTATAATCAAACATACATGTGCTTTTCCCGCATGTGTTATGTCTTGTGCAGATTAGCATCCTTTTGATAGAGTCCACAAAAAACTAATGCAGGAACAGAATTTATGAGATCCCTATAGGATGAGGACATTCTAATACTATGAGTAGTAGTCTCATTACCTCTTTGTGCTTACAGGATGGAATATATAGTTTGAATTCTTTTTTTTGTGGGCTTGGATTCTGCCCCTGTTTATTTTATGTAAATTAAAACCATTGTACTCTATTGGAATGGTTTAGTTGTACACATGAATTTTTTAGTTTTTGTTTTTCTCATCTCAGTGTTTTTGGTCTTGGAGATGTGTGCGTGTGTACAGGTACCTATTAAATTCCTTCGATATTAATAATATGCCTACTCTGTGTTAATAACCATCCCCTGGCCTATATAATGTAGGTTTGGGGAGTCGCTGTGTAGGTCCCACTAAGACATGTCTTGATAGTGTGGTATTAGTGGTGGTTGGTTCTACAATAGGAAAATGTGTTTGTGCGATTGGATTGGGGAAACAGTGCTATGTGTTTCGAGTTCAGATTTCAGGCAAGAGAATCCACTATTTGTGTGGGCAACCAACATATACATACACTAAGACTCTGATAACCTACTTTGTGACTGGGTACATGAAAACACTAGTTGTGTGGATGTAAGAGAATGATACATTCTTTATTTAAGAATGTGATGAGTTTTCTATGTCCTTTGTGTTATCAATCTAGATATACTCAATGATGATGGTACATCTTCTTTCGTTACAACATGGATCAGTGGCGCATATCAGTTAGGATTATACAGTGCGATCACGAGGATGACCTCCTAATTGAGAAGTCTTTGATACAGGGACCATTTCCCCGTGAATGACCTCTAGGTGGTGAAAATATTATACAACTTTCAATGGAGAATCCTAGGGTACCTACAGTTCCAAACAATGAGGGCACATGCTGTGTGTGTTCCATGAGTTCCAGAGACCGAGACCCATCAGGTACCAAGGCGAGACCGATCCTCAGGTGGATGAGGATTAGATTGAGGTGAGGAACAATGTTTTTTGTTTACTGAGGACACCATAGGACCATAAGGTGATCCTAAGAGCGAGCCATTTTTAGGGTTTGGTAGGATGATAGTGGATTTTGACAAGACAGTATCACGACGGGTAGACACTATCATTGATGGTGTTTGATAGACTCTTTAGGGACCATTTCTCACGGATTACGTTGAGAGAAGTGGATATCAAATTGATTCCTCAGCTCCAAAAGTGCAGTTTGATGGTGGGGGAAAATTCAATGTGGTTCAACAACCTGACAAGGTATTCAAAAGATATGGTAAGGGATCTGTACTTCAGTCCTCGGACATTTGAGTGAGGTATACAAAGGGACATCTGAGGTAGTGTTGTTCCTATATGCATTTTGACTTATTCTAGATAGCTCAAGAAGTTCTTGATGATCAAGGGATTATTGGCGGATTGGAGACAGCCAAGAACTGCAAGCAATAGGAAGACAGGCGTGAAGACCTCGACAGGAGGGATCTGACATCAGACAAATGGATCTAGACATGGGAGGTGACATAAGAGGACCAAGTACAAGGGATCGACAGTCCAAGATACTTAAGCTAGATCCAGTCAGCCAAAAGAGAGGTTGTGCTACTCGTACGACAACAATGGACATCTTGATAGTATTGTCTAACTCGTCAATCTTCTAGCAGGGAAGCTATGTATAGACCACCGAGGTAGAGGAAGAGAGTGTAGCAGATAGACCCACCAGGTGGGGAACGTTGCAAAATAGCATGGAGATCTACATCAGATAGTAGACACTTCAATCTACTACAACCACCACCCATACAAGGTGTGCACTAGGCTCATGGAGATAGGGAATAGGGGTGGAGACAGCTGCATGTGGTCAAGGAAAATGAACCATGGACTCGAGGGATGATCCAAGGTAGGATATATGTCTTATGTAAATTATCATTTTGTACATATAGACACCGGTTCTAGTCATTCCTTCCTTATCACATGTCTTGTGTGAAACATTGAGTTTTTTGTAGAGTTATTGACTCAACCCTTATACTTTGAGACACCTACAATAGAAGACTCAATGATCAAAAAACATTGAAAATAATGTGATCGTACCATTGTAGGTGAGGGTTTCAGTTGGAACCTCTTAGTTGGAGCATTGAGGGCTGACGAGGTCATTGTTGGTATTGATTGGTAATATTCAGTCCATGCCCAGATTGACTACGTTAGGAAATGAGTGCAGTGTGTCCACAGCGATGGGACGAGTTTTCCCTTTGTCAGTGAAAAGGAGACCCATTTATCACAGAATATGATCATTCATAGTAGGGTGTTTCCAATCAATCATGTTTTGGCTAGCCATACCCTCGTAGTAGTTAATGTAATGAAGTTCCAGTTCCCAATAATAGTGGTAGAGTACGAGGGCATTATTCCCAATGATGATTCTGGACTACCTCCCCACCTAGATATCGACTTCTTCAAAGACATACATCCCAAGACGACATTGATTTCCTCACCATCATATCGGATGGATCTCGCCGAGCATTGCAAGGTGAGGTTTAAATTTGAGGATTTGTAGAGGAATGTTTTTGTGAGACCTAGCATTTCACCCTGGGCAGCCACATATTTATTTTCCAAGAATGCATTTGGGAGTTTAACATTGTGTGTGGATTACCAGTGCCTGGACCATGTAATGGTGAGTAACAGGTATCGACTACCAAGGATCGATGACCTCTTCAATCTACTGGGAGGGGAACACATGTTTATGAAGTTTGAAATTCGGTCAGATTACCACCATTTACGAATATGTGATTAGTATATACCAAATATGACTTTTAGGTGCCACTACGGTAACTATCAGAACATGGTGATTCCTTTTGGCATGACAAACACCCCAGTAGTGTTCTTTGGACTTATGAACCATATCTTCCAACCGTATTTGGAACTGTTCTTAGTGGTTTAGATCAATGACATCCTTTTGTACTTGGAATCAAAATATGATCACATGAGACACCTATGGATGGTTTTGGAAGTACTCCTAGAGCACCATCTTTATAGGATTCTCCCTAACGGCTAGTTCTCAATTCATAAAATCATCTTTTTGGAACATGTCACTTTTGCAGATGGAGTATTTGTGGACCCAAACAATGTGGGGGCAGTGTTATAATGGGTTACTCCTCATTGCGGGATATAGGTGCAATGCTTCCTTGAGTTGGTAAGACACAACCAAAGATTCATTCATGATTTCTCCTAGATATCAGAAATAATGAAATCCTTGACCATGAAGGGTAAACCATTCATGTGTACGGAGAATATCTATTTTTATTATGACTAGTTGAGAAAGAGTTTGACGTGAAACTCGATTTTGAGATTTCTAGAGGTGGGTTTCAGGTACATAGTTTTATGTGACACATCAGGGACCTATATATGTTGTGGCCTGATGCAAAAACAGGGAGAGATTTCTTGTGGTTCACAATATATTAGGCATCATGAAATGAACTGTGCGACCCATGATCTTGAGTTGCAGTGGTAGTCTTCACGTAGAAGATTTGGTGACCCTACCTTAGGGGTGAGAAATTTATCACCCACTCTGACCACAAGAGCCTCAAGTACATCTTCTCACAGAAGGATATAAATCATAAATAGAGGAATAGGCTAGAGTTCTTATAGAAGTATGATTTCGAGATCAAATATATTATAGAGAAGGGGAATGAGGTGGAATAAGAAATTAGAAGAAATCGAGCTCTTAGTTACTGAGTGAGGTGATAGAAATGTTGGCCTCATTACCGTTATCCTTCATGGATATAATGGATGATGTTATCCTTCAGTAGAGGGATGTTATCCCTCCACTATTAGAAAAATTTTTGGAGGAAAAACTTTGGCATGTCGAATGTGAGGCACTACATGCTCTGTTATCCACTGGGAATTAACCTGATAGATATTCAAATGATGGGGATCACAACGTTCTTTTCAAAAGAAACACAGTTGTACAAGTGGTGTTGCAGAAGGAGGTCCAAAGGGAGATTAATAGATCCTCATTTTCATTACATCCTAGAGTGGAGATGAGGTACCGGGATCCTTGATGACAGTTATGGTGGTCATGCCTGAAGTAGGCAGTAGGATAATGTGTTTCTCGATACCTTACCTTTCAGTAGGTGAAGGCTGAACACGAGAATCCAACGTGATAATCTCACCCATTAAAAGTTCTAGAGTATAAGTTTCACTGAATATCAATGTACATCATAATGGGATTACCACATACATCGAAGCGGAATGATTTCATCTGGGTGATCGTTTACCCAGTCACTTATATGGCCCACTTCCAAGCTATGAGGGAGCAGAGTTCTGTAGATATCTTGTGAGGCCATTATGTGCAAGAGATAGTCCAACATCATGGATTCCCATAAAAGATAGTCTCATATTTTGATTCCTTCTTCACATCCTGGGTGTGGAAGGGATTTCGGAAGGCATTTGGGACTCGGCTATGCTTGATCACAACGTTCCATCCTCATATATGCTGTCAGAAAAAGAAAACGATTCAGGTTATGGAGGATATGTTTCAAGAATGTATCTTGTTCTTTCTTCATAG
Organism: Viscum album; assembly: GCA_963277665.1. Classification (NCBI taxonomy): domain Eukaryota; kingdom Viridiplantae; phylum Streptophyta; class Magnoliopsida; order Santalales; family Viscaceae; genus Viscum; species Viscum album. The sequence continues at coordinate 1,655,102,339 of OY728126.1, read as the reverse complement.
TTGGGTGGACCACCTACCACTAGTGGAGTTCTTGTACAAAAACATATACCAATCCACCAATGGTATGGCACCGTTTGAGGCATTATAAGAGAGACCCTTCCAGTCACTGCTTTTTTGGACCGACTGCGAAGAGTCAACACTCATGGGTCCAGAGTTGCGGTGAGCCACCACTGAGTTGGTCCAGATCATCTATGAGCAGATGATGACAACACAAAGTTGGATGAAATCATATGATGACAGAAAAGGGAGACTTCTAGACTTTGAGGAGGGGGACCATGTCTTCCTTAGGGTCTCCCCTCAATAAGGGTTACAAAGATTTTCATGTGGTGGATAGTAGTCTATGAGGTTCATGGGCCCATTCAAATTACTATGCTGTGTTTGAGAGGTGTTGCACCACCTATATCTACCACTGCAGTTGCATCAGGTACATTATGTCTTTCAAATGTCACAACTGAGGAGGTACGTGCATGACCCATCACACTTCATCATCTTGGGTGAGTTGGACATCGAGGATGGCACAATATTTGTGGAGTACCCATTAGAGATTGATGATCGGTAGGAAGGGATCCTTTGAGGGTGATTGATTCCCTTGACACAAAACTGGTGGCAGTACAAGAATCATCAAGAGAGCACATGGTAGTGGGAGGCTCAGATACGTTCCCAGTACACACAACTTGTTTAGTGACTTTGTTTTTTATTTCCAGTAAAGAAAATCCCCATGGTGTTGATAATGTAATGTTTCAAATTTTCCATGTTTTTTAAATAATACATTGAATTATTTCATGACCTAGCATGGAGATGGAACGTCATTCTGATGCCCGATGATCCCGAAATGGTGGTTTGAACATTTTTAAATCTATGTGAGCTGGTGGGTGTGCGCAGTAGTGGCTACTTCCAAACGGATTCCTAGATTAAGAATATGAGGGCACCATTGCGTCTGGGATGACGACCTTACCATTGAATGGGCCAAACCTCATCCAACATGAGTCATGGGGAAAAAGTAAATTTTCTGAAGTTTTTAGTAAAAATAATATAAAATTAAATAATGTAATTCAATAGGTATATTTTATTTTATTTGGAATCATCTGCTGTAGTGCAATGATGGTTTATCTGTTTTAATAATTAATACCATGCCATAATAAGTAAGAAATAACAATGATGACACATTAATTCCGCAACATAACATAACATTGAAATGAGTTCCCTCATTTTAATGTGTTAATAGAATGTTGGTCATTAGTAGAAGATTGTGATAAACTATTGTGAATTCATGGAACATTGGAGAGACCACTCGACAATTTACGACGACAAATTGAAATTGAGAATCAGTACCCTAACACAGTTGAATGATCGCGACGATAAAAATAGCGTAATACCTTCATCAGCTATCGATCCCTCTTCAATGTAGTGGATATGTTTTAATGTAGTTTTATTCATAGTTATTTGAATTTAATTATGAACACAAATCAACACACAAACTAGTTGATCCGGGCATCATCGTTGTTGTGGGATGGGTTATTTGGGTTCGTTCGTGGGAAATTTATTATTCAATGATTTAGGATTTTAATTTTATTATTTGGGCCTATCTAGTGAGATAAGATTAACACCATGATGAACGATGGAGGTGGTTGGTTCCAATTTGATTTATTAGATTTCATCCTCCCTATTCCCCGTTTTCATTGGGTTCTTCATGGGGATGTGAATGTGGAATAGTTGTGCATCCATTTCTGGGTGAAACAAGCCTAAAATGGAGATATGTCATCATGATGACCCATCAGAGGTGAGACGACGATATAGACATAAAAATCGACATAGTTCGGGTTTTCTGGTTCATTGATCATTTTTCGTGAATGTGAATCAGAACGTGTTTTTGAGGCCAATCGGAGGCCCGAAACTGACATAATATTTTCTGGGATGTCGGGGTGACCTAAACCCTTGGGCTTCAATGTGATTAGCTGACCAGATATAAGAATAGATCATCACAGGAGGCGCACTGGTGAAGAATAGTGTGTCTGGAAATTTTCGAAGAACAGAAAATGTATCTAGAAGAACACGCTGTGTGAGACCGACTCAGCGATGACTAGTGTTCCGCGATGCACGAAGTGATGACATGGAATATTCTATGATGAACACGACTTGTGGGTCCTTATGTGGGACTCACTGTGCATCTCATATAATACAGAAAATAGGGTGGAGTACATGACTTTTTACTCCACCATAGAGCCAAACTAGCCCATCTGCATAGATTAACTCCTATAGCAGTTACACGGGTTGAAGCACACAGGTTGAAGTTGTGTACAAGCACATGGCCCATATACAAGGAGTCCTCACCAAAAAGATTAATACACTATTTCACTCACTTAAAATACATATATACCTTCTTCTACACATGATGACTTGAGACACGTGTCATTGTATACAGGAATTTCCCATGGATAGAGAACATGGCTTGTGACCCTTCTCCAAGCAATGTACATTTCAATAAATGGCTTGATCATGTTGTCCAATATTCCTTGGACATGTCTCTTTTGGGTTGGTTCCCATTTTTCTCGTTTCCCGGTAGGTCAGGCATCATTTCCATCCATAAGTGTATGATACCTTCAATAGGACATTCCTAGATATAGTCAGGGATACCTCTGAGAGGCCCAGAAAAAGATCATATATCCATTATTGACCCTAGTTAGAGTCCTTATTTATGTGACTACTCCCACATGATGTCGATCCTCTTCTTAACCAGTGATTCCTAATGAGTCGTGGTATCTACATTAGCCCTAACAGTTATCCTCATCAATTGATCATGGTGTTTATCCACTATATAGTGGGTTCACAAAGAATGAGGGTATCTATCTCTCATGTTTTTTTTAATGAACTGTACTTCTAGGACCAATGTTATCAGATGTATTAGTCTCATGGAGTGAGTTTTCCCAGATGAGTGATTCATGGAATCTTCGAACAAAACCCCTAGAATGGGTTTTTTCTTGTGTGAATTTTCCCTAGACTACATGGTTTGGATTTGAGTATATCTGGATTATGGTATCCTATAATAGGTTTAGTATACTTATACTATGTAATGTTGACTGTACCTTTCCTTTTTGTATTGAATTTCGTTTTTTGGTGTCTTCTACTAAGTATTTTTACACTCAACCCTGCACGGGATTTTCCCGCATCTGGTTTGTCTGGTGTAGACGACTGTTCATTTAGTAGAGTCTAGGGAGGACCATGGAATGACCATGAATTCTATGTTCCCAATAGGCTTAGGTGTTATTATGACTTTGAGAAACATTCCCATTACCTCTTTATGCATACATGATGGACATTGTAGTTTATAGTATATTGTTCTCTTGGTGGGATTGTATTATGCCCTAGATTATCTTATGTACTTTTAATATGTTGTAATCTGCTTGTTGGGTTTAGTTGTATGCATGAATTTTGTTCATTAGAGGTTTTTTCATTTCCTAATTTATGGGATTGATGATGTGGGAATGTGTATAGTTACTATTTAAATTTCTCACATGTTAGAAATATGCATAGTCGGTGCCAATCATCAGCCCCTAGCCTAATAGAGGCGGGTTTGGGGGTGCGACATTGGCCCCACTAGGATAGGTTGGGACATAAAAAATTATTTATTGAATACATTGTAAAACAAATAACTACTATAAACTTCATTTACAATAAATATACATTGAAATAATATTCAGTAGTTTTATTTTAGAGTTATTGTAACATATAGAACATGATTAACAACAATGAAATCTTTATATTAGAATAATGATCATGATGAATTCATCATGACATAATTATATAATAAATTATCATTCCACATAATAATAAATTTTTTAGAATTTACTAAATCATTATCTAATGTAACAGTATGTAATGTACAAGATACAATTATCATGATAGATTCACCATGGAATAATGTGATGCATTTTCTTACACTCAATCCAATGAACCATGGATTGTGCCTATATAAATAACATAATATAAAATTATAAATCTTATTTTTATAAAAGTATTTTTTTTCATTGAATGGATAACACCTATCAATATAAAATAATATTATTCTTCCCCATGACACATCACGTTTCATTAAAACTAGAGTCACAAAAAATATGTCTTTTTAACCATTACATGATTTTATATAGAGACAAAAACCATAATATATTTTTTAATAAAACAAAAAAACATTTTTTTCTTTTAATTGTAAGACATCATAATATATCATTATATAAAATTAAAATTATTATTTCATTTCTTGAAATGATACTAATCGTGAATACATAAAAAATATAATTCATATGATTTTGAATTTTAGTTTGGGTTTATATGTAAAATATAACTCATCCCAATTTAATAACATACATCTCATCATCATTTACCTAAATAATATATCTCCTTATTAGTTGAATATTTTATTATGCATTACAAACTAAATAAAATTTTTTATGGAATAACTATACAAGAATTTATTTGTTAGTTAAATAACAATAAATCATAATGAAACATAGAATTAAATCATTATAAAATCATTATAAGACATTATGGTAAATGTTTTCGTTGAAATTTAGAATAATAAGTTTAAATGATTAATTTTTCTATAAGGTCTAATATTCAACTCTAAAAATACCTTCAAGAATTTCATTACTACAATGTGATCTAAAAACAGTCATTTTAAAGTGGTAATTTCTTACCATGAAGACATAACTAATGTAGATGTTATTGAAATCCAATCATTAACTAGTTAATTTTTTTTAAAAAAACCCATGAAATTCATATAATGTTTACATAATTTTGTAATATGTTACCCGATTAAAAAAAACTCCCCAAACTATAACCCACATTAATAACATATATATCTTAATTAGGAAAATATGATAATATTGATTTAAATATTTATCATTCACCTGATTTGGAAATAATAATAATAAAATAACTTGATAGTAGAGATGAAATTGTTCCCAATAATTTTTAAAGTTAATGATTAATTCCAATGAAAAACAAAAAATAATGAAAACAATATTAGTTGAGGATTGGAAAAATCACCATCAAATGTTTATTTATATAAATAAAAACTATATTAGTGATTTATAATCCTATTATCCATTATATAAAATGTAAGATATTAAAGTTTGGTAATCTATAATATTGATCTATATGAAATGATATATTATGGTTTGTTTTAAAACTATTTTTGCTTTCCAAATCCTAGAATTCAATTTCGTTAATTTTCTAATATTACCACTACTTGGGTAGATGATTCCCACCAAGGATGACATATCCAAATGATATTGGGATGTATTTCATCTAAAAAACACAACTCCTATTGTTAAAAATCAATATCCACAATCTCATGTATAAAATATTAATTAATTTTGTTTCATATGTTCATATAAAAAAATAATTATTTATTTTGAAATATGAAATTATATTTAGGAAGAACAACTTACTTCCACCTCATATCAAATTAATTCCCTCCACAAAATTATTGGATTTATTGTAACCTCTATTATAGGATATCTACTAAATCTGTTACTCCAAATGGTCACCGAAATTTTTATCGTTGTTCACCCCTAATCTATGTCATTACATCTTTGGAAATAAAATGTGATAACACATAAATAATCAATTATGGATGAGAATAAAAATACATAGTATAGTCATCCTTTGAGCTATTCAGACCACATAAACTACTAGTTACTATGGGAAATGATATTAATACTATTATAAAATTGATTGAAAAAATTGATTAAATAACATTATATAATTCTAATAACATTCCATTAAAATTTATATATTAAATGAAAATTGGAAAAAATTACATTTAGACCAATGTAAACATTGATATTACTATACATAATGGAAAATTATGATTATGTAAATAATATCATATGAGGAAAATATTATTAAATGTAAAATTCCTTTTATACTTTTCTATATATATATAAACTCTGTATTAATTTATTATATAAAAAATGTCAAAAAAGTAATACAGTTGTCCAAAAATTCGATAACATAGATATATAAATTAATAAATTTTATATATAGGGAAATGAATACTAATAAAATAAAAAATGAAACTGATAAATATAATGTAAATTCCGCACAAAAAAATAGACATTTTTAGTTTTATATTTTAAGCATCAAATTACCAAAATTAATAAAAATTGATAGGTAAAATGGTCAGAATACATGAAAAAAATTAAATATATGGAAAAAATATATATGTGGTTTTGTAAATAATTACTATATGATTCCCACATATATAAGGTTAATCATATGGAATATCAGTTAAAAAGGATATTTTTGATCAAATAAATATCAACTATCCTTAATTCTATCAATTGTTTGAATATGTTGTCTAATAATCTTTTTTATCAAAAAATATATTTTAATAACATCATTCAAATCAATAACACTCCACAAGATTCCATTATAATAATTATTTATATAGATAATACCAAATTTGGTTTATTTTTTTCAGGGGATTATAGTAATATAAATTCATTCAAACATGCTTCATAATTGTGATTTATTTTTCCATTCATTGATATAAAATTCATCATAAACTTTTTATTAATCATAATAGAATCATTATTTTCCAATTTTTTTTATCACATACTAATTTCATTAATGGATAAGTATTGTGTCTTCGAATATATCATCTGATGATCATTGTTTGTGTAATTTATTGATATCATTGTGTTTTTTAGTAAGGTTATTTCAATTTTGAGTAATCATTATAGAACCATATTTTTGAAATAAAATAATATATAATAAATTATATTATATTAATTAATTTTTTCATACTAAATTACATAGATAATGTTGACCATAAATAAAAATATTTCTAATATGTAGTTGAACTGTCCAAAAAAGAGAAACTTATTCTAGTAGGGTAAGAAGTTGGAGTGATATATTAGTTATGAAAAAGAAAACTAATTATAAAATTTATTTCATAAATTATTAAACAATGAAACAATTAAAGATACCCAAAATAATTTTGAGGCATACTATATTTCAGAAATTTTACACATAGAATAACAACATGTATTCTGGATAAAAAAATATTATTTAAAAAAACTATAACATGACTATTATGTTCTATTGGTTTTCTAAACCTACCCAAACTAACCTTATATGTATATAGGAAACAAATCAGCTATAAATACATATATTTAATCAATAAAATCATTACCTGATGAGATATATACATGTTTGTATTTATTCATGAAATAGTGACATTGATGGTTGATAATCACATTCCTCACAATAAAAAAATGATTTATGAAACTAAAGTTAATGATACATAAAATTTTGGCAACAAAATAAACCACAAAATAATAATAATAAGACTTCGGTAACCATTAAAAATCCTAAAATACAGTTTCTATGTTAACAATCAATTTAATATACATGGTATCTCATGTTATAAAATAATTACCCAATGAAATGAGGAGATATATAATTGTTGTATAACTCACACATCCATATAATGTACATGAAAATGTTTACAATATAAACTATAAAACAAATGAAAATAGTTAGTTTATATTAATCATTTTATTAAGGGATGTTTTTTATATACATTTTTTTCCCAAATAAATGAAGGATTGTTCAATATATATTAATAAACATGACTAGCAACGGTTCTGGGTATTCCTAACCCAAAAAATTGGGATGGAAATAAATTGTATAAATTCATCTTCATAATTGGTGTTTATAAAGGACCATTAGGTAGAAAAATGTGTGATAAAGGAAATATATCATCACAATGACATCACAAGGATAGTTCATTAATGTTTAAATGATAATAAAACATTAATAATTGTAAATGAAAATGACTAGAAGGAACAAACAATAAGATTGAAAATAAAGATGAAGAGAATTCATTAACATGAGAGGGAGACTCAAAGCGAATGAGAGTATAATATTAAGATGATTTTAACTTCTTGGGAAGGAAGTAGAGAAGGTTAGATATAGTAAATTATATCTCAATGGGTTTTGAGAAATTATTATTGAATGTTTGGGTGTGTATTTATATAAAGAGTAAGGGGAAATCGTTATATGTTTTTAATCTTATGTTTTGGCCTCCAAATGATTAAAAACATAAAAAGAAAATGTTTTACACTGTTATAAACAATGTATTATTATAATGTTGAGTGGAAATAAATATTTTATTTTTCAATGAACTGATGTGAGGAAAATATTTCTATTATTGATTTCGAAGAGATTAATGTTCATAAAGAATTAAATTAGAAACCTAAAATTATAACATTTTGTAAATGAGGCTTCATTAATGGTCATAAAAAATAATAAAATAACATAAAAATAATATTAATTTCACATTTAAATAAATATATTTAATTTTATATTATTTATATTGTTTATTAAACCAATTTTGGGATATTCAAATTTAAAATTAGAATCCATAAATATTTACTATTTTTAATTATTAGAATAAAATTAAACTATCTCAATAAAATATGAATAATTCATAGTTTTATAATTCCTATGAGATATTATAATTAATAATATGAATTTTACATTAATAAATAACTAAAAAATAGAATCTAAACATTTAAAGGAATAACATTTTTACATTAAAATATATGTTTTTATAACAAACACCAAATTATAAACCTAGAAAAAATTAACATTGCATTTATTGAATTTTATTATTATTTATATATAAATAAAAACTATTCAATAATTATATATTAGGAAACTACTAATTATTTCAATTATTTATAATTTTACAAAAATGTTTCTTAATTGAAATTATATATTTCAAAAAATATACATTTAATTTCATCGTAAAAATATTTTATATTTATAAAAGTATCTATATGACCATATATAATGTAATAATAATAAATTATAAAAAATTCATTCATTTTATTAAATATTAAAATATAATAATTATTTAGAATATATTTTAGTTAAATAAACTTTAATTACAGTAGTGTGCTTTCAAACATAATGTTTTGTAATTATGATATTTTCTAATGGTGTCTTGATGAACATGTGATGGATTGAGATCTTCATATTGTCAAAATTATCCAATAGAATTTGATAATTTTGTTTTATTTTTTGAATCATTTATTTTACTTGGGAAATGGAAAATCAAAATATTAATATATACCACAGAATCTATCATAAACAGTATGTATAGTGTATGATCTCACTAGCTGAGGCAATATTTTTTTCAAATTCAGTCAATTAGTTATTATCATAACCATTAATATTTATTATTCGTAATGAATAATATGAAATTAATATATTACCAACAGTTATAATGAGTTATGGTCTTTTAAGACTGAGTGAAACATTTTACTTGTAATTTATAATGGAATAATATGAAAAAAATAATAGCATATTATATATTTTGTATAACTAAATTTATTAATACTGAAATAACTTATTATAAATTTAATTTAATATATAATATATTTTCCTTTTATATACATCACCCCGTTAAAATTTTCAGACAAGAAATTTCATGTTATAACCTAAAACTGATGAGAGAGATTTTTCATCACCACTTTTGGTGCCAATTTCACATCCTCAAAAATATTATCCTTTCACTATACACTAAAAATGACATATGATTATTTTTTATGTAATATTCTATATGTTTTATGAAAAAAATGATTTTATCCTTTTAGTAATAATTATTTTATAATTTTGTAACCACTAGAATCAGTAAATATTAGGGGTCCAGTATGTAATTTCACGATAGGGACATAGGGAACACATCATTTACATATAGTATGTATGGTTGGAGTTATAGTCGGCTATATAAAAATTTTATGTAATCATGTATTTCAACAGGTTCTATTAATCCAAGAATAAATTTTTTTCATCCTAATTCTAGTGAATTTTTTCCTTGGTTATATGAAAAAGAAAACCATATATCCATACTCAAAACCACAAAATTTTCAATGATTATATGTATTAATTTTATTTCATCTTTAAAAATATTACATATGAATATGAATGGTTTAAAACATCTATAGCATATCATATATAGTACTATGTCCCATAAACTTCTTTTCTACACCATTATACTATTGTTTTGAATCATTCACCTCATTATATATAGATCCTCGTGTATTTCCATTTAAAATTTCTAATGAATAAAGTAGTTATATGAGAAATAAAATAGGGATAGGTGATCATCCCATATTACATTAAAATATGTTTAAAAATGTATCATTAAATCTACTATATCTTGAATTGTTATATCAGACATACCATACATTAGAATGTGATAATATTTCTCGAAGAATAGCTCTATATAATATTTTTTCTAAAGGAGTTCTCAACAAACTGAAGTAAAATATTATTCATGATTAGATAAAATGTATATTGGTACTCAATGTTTCATTTCCACTTTTCTAGTTTATATTTGTAGATGTTCCCAATAGTAAAATATTCATTTATTTCAATTAAATGTGAATACATTTTATAGTGATATCCCACCACCAATTTGGTGTAATTTACATTAGATGTCATTGGGGAATCCTATGGTGAATTATTTATTTGTGATTTCCTATTTACATAATGGTATGAAAAATAGATGGATCATAAATTTATACATCCTTTTTTTTCATTGAAAATTTTGAATGTCATACACTAAGAAATATATTATTAAATCCCTCTCTTCATATCACCCCACCAAAAACATTCCATCAGATTTATAAACATCCCAATGATTCCTCTATAAAATTTTAAGGATTATATATGGTCAACACTCATGTTCCCCATTATAATATTTTGTTTTTATGTGATACATATCCAATTTTTGAACTATATAAATATTTATAATTTATTGTTTCACTCTGGAATATATGATACCTTCCAATATTTCACATCATCAACTGTTTAGGCCATATAGTTCCTAAAAATAATATATGGTCAAACAATATGTTAGAACACCTTGAAGATATTTATTTTCCTGTTACCTTGTAAACCTTATTAATTTCATGTTTGATAGGAACACTTATTATCATCCACATTGATAGTGTTTTGGATCAATTCTATTTAGGAAATTGGACACTTTTTTGTCTTCTTAGCACGTTTGTAGAATGAACAATCGTAATATTTTATTTCCACTAACCTTGAATATTAGAGAACATTGAGAAAATTTTAAGTAAATTGTTAAATGAGGTTGTAATGATAATTATATATTTCATAATTCTCCCTATATTGATAATATTACAAAATAATACTAGTATAGATCACTACATCCAATTATAGATCAAACATTTGGTAGTTATGCTCATAAGACATTTAGTGGATGGAGGAATAGTCTATCGCTTTTTCTTTTTCAATTATTACACAAAGACATCCCTATTCAGTGCATTAGAAATGGTCATAAATCCTTCCCCACTTGTAGGTAATGTGATCACTTGTTCAATGAATGACCTCTCCATTATCCCCATTGGTCTCCCTTTTTAATCATTATTCTTTGAAAACATCACATATTTTTATATAATGTAGGTTTATGGCCATTAAATTCAGGATTATTTTCCAAAAAATTGAATATAGTATCTAGATAATTCAAGATATTTCTACATGTCAATTAAAGATATTGGTATAGAATATCCATTAATATAATTTAACTAAAATGTATCAAAAGATGTCACTTTTATATAGAAACAATGCCCCATGAATGTTATATTCCTCATCAAAAAATCACATTTATTATTCTACAAATATAACATTTCATTTCCCAAGGATGATAATAAGTAATTAAAATGATCCTCATGTTCCAAATTTCTATTGAAAATTTTAATAATATATTATATAAGAAATATAAAGTAATTATAATCATATCCCTTAAAAACTCTTTTAATTTAGTCAAAGATTGTTACAGGATAATTAGTTTTAATAATAGATTATCAACGATGTAATGATACTCATACATTTTATTATAGTTAGTCTTGAGGATATCCTCATTCATACTCATTAAATGATATTATCTAGGTTGATAATCCAACAATTAGAATTGATAGAATCCATTTTATTGATTTAAAAAGTCATTAATGAATGTATGTGAACTCTTTATAATTATCTAGATCTTTTTGAGATCATTATAACAAATTCAGAGACACAATGAACCATCATTGATCTTGATTTTATAATTCTAAAAATAACTTTTTACCAAAAAAATTTATATAATTATTCAACCCAACAAATGAAAATAATTATTTCTCGTAAAAAACATGTTTTATTTCACATACCATTTTTTCCATTATAAAATTACATTCATCATATTATAAAATATTTCCACATAGTATTAAATAAATAATTTTTAATAATAATGCTAGAAGAAAAAATATTTACATTCGATATAATTTTATTTTTCAACAATATGTTATAAATTGAAACCATAAATTTATCAAAAATATAATATCCATTTGTAAGAGAAAATTTAAATTTTATCATACTCATTATATAATGATTTATAATGTTTTGAGAAAAACAAAGAAAATAGTCATTATATTATAGAATTTATGATATAAAATTTCATACTTCAAGGGTCTAAATACATAAATCCATATTACATATATGTCTATATTAAGGATAAAGTGTGTGGTGATTTTACTTTTAACAGGTAGGTTGGCGAACCGTTTTTAAGTTGTGATCTATAAAACCTTGCAGATATCATACGATTACTTTTTATTGAGTTATTACAACCGAATCATGTATTTTCATAGATTAAGAAAAAATAAAAATAATTTCATCTCTCTGAGAATCTCTAAGAGATGTACTTCATTGGGTATAAATCTACCAGTTGAGGACACCACTTTTTCTAGTTGTATAAATAATGTATTATCGTAACCCATAATCTGATACAATTTTAATTTTCAATATAAATATCTTTTATTTTTAATTGTTATGATGCATAATATTAATTTAGTCCCTAATGAACATTTATCAATTAATTATATAGTGTCCTATAATAAATAAATTAAATGTCGTGCATATATTTTCAATAAGTTCATTTCATTTAATGAAATTTACTTATTTAAATGTGAACATAATTTATAAAATGTGGTTTTATTTAGGTGTTCTTATGATTTTTTATATAAAATGGAATAAATATAAACCATCAATATGTATGATATGATTTAGAATTTGTGGGGATGAGGTTTTAATTTCATAATTTATCCATTAAAATATAAAGACCATCACTTCACTCTTTCCAGACATAATTTCATATGAAATAATAAATTTAGCATTCCATTATGTAAAATAATGATTTCAAATTTCTACAATGGAATTTAGAGTGGAGAAATAGGACGTCCATCAATATAGAATTGATTTATTTTGCGATCAATATGGCTATTAGATATGTCCTCTAATTAGTGAGTTCTGAGTGTCATTTTGTAAAATATTAATTCCTAAAGGTAAAATGATATTATTATAAAAATTAATGTTTATAAAAGAGTGATATAATATATTTGTGATATTTTTTGATAAAAACCCAATTATAAACATAATTAGAGGTATGATTTTGTAATATTTTAATTATATACATCGTATTTTAACAACTACATAGATAAATTTTTATTTACCACATTATCAAACATTTCAAAATGTTAACATAAATTGTATCATAAAATTTAAATTTTGATATTTTGAGAATTTTGGTTTTATGATTATAAAATTATACTTCATCATATCTCATTAGATTCATAACTATGATAATTTTAACACTTAAATTATATTGTTTCATATATATACAAATATTTTAATATTGTATAAATTTTTGTTCAATTACTATTATTAATATCATTTTATATCAAATAGTAATTAATTTGTTGTTAAAATATTTATTCTATATTTAATGAATATATTATATTTACCATATAAATTTTATAAATTTAATTTATAAATAATAGAATATGTGAATGATAAAAAATAGTTCTTTACAATATATTATGTTTCTAATGTAACAAATGTCAGATGAATCCTTTTGAAATTAATTAATCATTATTTAATAAAAAACATCTCCCACAAGTGTTTAAATTAATTTATTAAATATTATAAATTGATCAAATTATTCATTAGTAAATGTTCATATAAAATTATTTTGACTAAAAATAATAATTTTTTCATAAATTATTGAAATTAAATATTGAAAATCATTATTCATTAATTATGAATTATGTTTTTTTGGAATTTATTACTTATAATTACATTAATTAAATATAACTATTTGATACAAACATTCCAAAAAAAATATGTGTCCTATATCTGTATTTACAACAACCATATATCGAACAACATTATATTTGAATTCATATATATTTTTATATTTTTATGTCTTATTTCATCATTATTTATATAATTACATCAATTGTAATAATCATTCATTGTATTCATTAAGATCACAATTTCCTTGTTTATAATATATCTAATTCTATTATTTATTTATATATTTTCAATTGTAGTCATAACAATCAACGAATTCCATGATGATAGATATTTTATTTTTGTGGATTTTTTATAAACTTGTGTTTTTATTAATCAAAAAATAATTATCATTATTTATCACACTAAATTACAATAACATATAAATTGATATCAATATGTTTAATATTTTTTTATTTTAAACTGTGTCATGGATCATTGTATTTTGATATATCATAGAAAATAATATATTGAATATTTTTTGTTAATGTAAATGTACATTGTATATCATGTGGTGGAATATTAAATATCGTTACTATGATTTATACATAAAATTTTCATCATTCATATTAATAAAAAAAATTTATTTCCACTTAGTTTTATCTTATTCATCCCATGATTATTCCCAAGGATAATGATGAAAGAGATAATGTTACCCTTTTTAAACATTCTGGTAGTGGTGGGAGTTTAACATTCAAAGAGATAATTTTGAGTGGCATACAAAATATGAATAATGGTGTGGGTTGTACCTTTTTCCATCCAAGAGGAGACCATGTAAGGATTTATATAACCTTCCTATAAAGGTGTCTACTAGAGCATCTTAATAGATTCTCAGGATGGTGGACAATGAAATTTTTAATATTTTTGATCAGGATAAATCTAAATCTGAGTGGGAGGCTGCTATTGGCTCTGATTATGGAAATTATATAATGTATTATGATATCTAGACCTGTTGTTTGGTGGATGATGCCATTTTTGTTTGTTTGATCTCATTCACCTCTTATCTATAGTTTTTTATATTTTTTTAAAAAATATTAGAAGCATTTCTTTTGGCTAGACTTGTTGGTTAATTTTAATGGTAGTGATTTGATTCCTATTACTTAAATTTTATAATCAAATAATTCTACCAGTTTAACGTGTATGTGTTATCATGGTCTACCTTTACTAAATCTGTTGTTGTACATGTGGTGGGGTATGTTTGCAATTACATAAAATTCAGACATCTAAGCCATAACGCACATGGAAATGTTTTAGTGAATGATTAAGATGATAAACTACAGTTATTTTGTTTGATCATGAATTTTATTTTGTAATTGTACATTTGGATCATGTTTCCCACATTCAGATATCTCAAAACCCATATCCATAATGATAATAAAAGGAATATGAGTACACTAAATTATATGTAAAATATATGTGACGACTATCAGAACATACATTATATTGAATTTTAAAAATGTTAATATGACATAAATAGTTTTTGAATATTATTCAACATTTCATGAGAATATTATAAAACCATTATAATATTAACTCCATTATTTTCCCAAAATATGGGATTTATTCACATCATCCAATACAAAGAAACACATGGTTTTGTTTAAGTACCTAAATGGAAACTATTATTGAATGATTATTATAATATAGAAGGAGTTGATCTTGAAATCCGTTGAAATTAATTTTTAATGACATCCCTATATCAATTACAGTCTAAATGATCTATTAAGATATACTATCTATTTGATGATGATAATCAGTGCTCACAATCATATCAATGTAAAATTATTTTGAATTATTCTACATGAAATTGACGTAATCATTAAATATATATTAAATATAACGTATAATGGTACTCTATATAGAAGTACCACATCCATGATTTATATTATTTAATGATTATCGAATTAAAAAATAAAATCATTAAAAATTATGTGTTTTGAATTTATAATGTTATAAACTACAACTCATATGAAATTATACCATATTGAATCATTCAATGGTAAAAATGAAAGCCAGGTTGATATTATCTATTTTCTATATTGGTATGTCTTACAGTTTCACCATAACATTAGTTTTATATTGTTTTTTAAAAATAACAATTACACTGATAATTGAGATACAAACATTTGATTTCCAAAATCACATTTTTTATTTGTGAAATGATTATAGAGTAATACATATATATAATTTCTTTCACGCACATAATAAGATTGATGAGATGTTTTTATTGTCTAAAACTAATCTTATTATATTATCAATAGATAATTACATTATTTCTCAAATAATATTTTTTTAATATTTAAATATAGAATATTATTTATCTTATTTGGTAGATCCATTGGTTCATTACTTTCCACCATGATCATTAAATAGTTTAATTCTAATGAAATAATTTTGTAATGATATGATATACGTAGTTACTCTATGATTGATTGGACCATCTATTATTAATAATTTAGTATTGGGTATATTATAGACCATATCATAAAAAAATAAAATAGTTCCAATGTACTCAAAATGATAACATTATTATTTTTTCTGGTAGTTAATGTATTTAGATATTATTTATTATAATTAACTCCAACTATCATCATTTTCTGATGTTCAAATCCATTTATGTGAATTTATAATTTAATAGTGTTGATTACAATATATTTCACAATTTTCATAATATATATAATAATTCAATATATTTAATTATAAAATTTTCAATTAATAACTCAACATGATTTATCCTGTAATTTTAATAAACAATAATTAATTTTAGGAAGTCATATGTTATAACTCATTCAGTATAAATATAGTCACATTCTAATAATTTATTTTTTATTTTTCACAACATATTATAATCCCTATCCAATATAGGGTTGTTTGATAAAAGATTTAGTGACCAAATTCTACTAGGATCCATGAAATTTTAACCATATTAATTTCTCTATAAGTGGATTACTATATTCCGAGTTAACATAATTATTGGAATTGAAATTCATTGTAATAATTTCCAAAAAAATAATGTTTATTGATAATTTAGTAATCCTATTTAACTCAATAATATTTTTTTTCATTCAAAAAAATACATAATCATGGAAGGATCCTCATGTATTCAGTACCTTATTATTACACCGTATAATAATGAATTAGTTTATAGCTAGAATTCACATTGTCATAATTAGGCCAAAATTTTCTCTTTTTTTAGGACTTTAATTGAATCCAAATAGAAATAATTTTACTCTTTCATGATAGTGCAATATATTTGACTATTTTTTTAAAAATATTATCCTAAATTTATTGAGGTGAATTACAATGACTATATACATCAATTCTAGGATGATATCATGGTACATTGGAAGAATAAATTACATAGTCATGAATTAATAGTTCCCATATATCATCAGAAATTATTCATTTCATATTCCCTCTAATTAAATTAATTTGACGATATCTATATATATGACTAATCATTATGAATTATTGATCATATGATTGTTTTTTGAACTCATCATCATTATGGAATGTAGGAAATTTTTTATTAATTTTAATATTTTTTTGTTCAAGATATATAAAAAACGTAAAATTGATCAGTCATAATTTTTAATAATATGGAATAATGACTCTCTTTTGTCATGAACATTCTTCTTTAATTTCACCAATTTATTCTGTGAATTTAAACAAGTAACCTCAAATATTGGAATTTCATTAGTTATGATTTATAATGATAAATAAACATCATTCTATGATAGATGATTTTGAATCTATTTTTGAGACACATTTATATATTTCTCATATATATAATATATATAATATTATGTTTAGTTCGATTTATATGAGATAAATACACCTGATTATATGATATTAATATCAACATATTATATAAAATTTCAATTAGGATTTTTTGGATATTTGATCATTGATAAATAATCAACAAGATATAAAAATGATTTTTTTATTAAATATGACACCTGTGATACTTTCCATACACCTTAAATCCAATACAAAAATAAATATTAAGGAAGTAAAATAAAAATTATTAAGAAAAATCACTGAACAAAAGACCATGATATTACAACCTCCCCATGATTTAATATAACTTCATTGTGATGTTCTCCCAAGAATCACTATTATTCCAATTTATAGTAGGAACTACACTAGACCCAAATATCAGTTTCCCACAACAATATTTCATCCGAAAAATGGCCTCACATCTATGCAAGTGTATAAAAAGTTATTCTTTTACACTCTAAACCATTCTCACCATGACCAGGAATTCAAATCAGAATCTCCAAAATGGATTAATATTCCCCCATCTCAACATCATTAACAACATGCATATAAGACATATAAGGGTAATAATACAAATAGTTCGATAAATAAAAAAAACTTAACATCATTATACCACTATGTATGATCTAGTCAATATAATACAAATTTGATATACTCCTCAGATCAAATGTCCCATAAATTCCAAGTTATAAAATTTCATTGTTTTCAAATCCAATGGTTACCCCATGTCAGTTAAAACTAAAAATATATGTTGTAACCCAAAGTAATCCAATGTGTTATAATTATGATGCTAAATTTATGAAATCTTTTACATCAATACATAGAAATATGGATTCATACAATATGTAAATATTCTAATGTCCCATAAAAATGAATTACCCACAACAATCCTAATTCTCATTATTTTATACAAAACAACAGTGACCGACGTGGTCTACCATTTTGTCCCTCATAGGTTTCCATCATAGTTATCACAAGATATTTATTATTATAGTAAGGAAAATAAAAAAATTCATTCCTCCCATTTCCCATCAATATTGAGACACATTCATTAATAAATTATTCTAAAATATCTATTGTGTTTTCCAAAAGGATGCATGTAAATAGACCAAAATATGTACTCAAAAAAATGGGAATATAGTTCTTTCTATATACAATTATGGAAACACAATATGAATTGATGGATGAAATCCAAAATGATACTCTAATGATCCCCATACAAGTGTACTATCTCACAATGTTTCACTTCATTAATCTATTTTAATGGTAGTCTGTATCAAATTGGTAGGAAGTGTTATATATTTATCAAATTGATCCACTATCATCCATATCATATAATTATTATAATACATCCATTGAAGTACCACTAATATATATATAGTAAAGGAATCCAAATTTTATTTTAGAATGTGAAATAACAATATAATTAAAGTTGTTCACTAACTCATAACCATCACTAGCTGATTGGTGTAACATAATGTCATGAACAATTCAATCTACTAAATAATTATTGGCCCCGTATACGGTCAACGATGGCCTGGAATATTTTTGATCATACCAATATGAACCTCCAAATTTGATGAATAAAACTCATTGTTCAGATCATATAAAATCAAAGAAGTCACCATAATGCATCAAAAAAAATTTATAATATTTTCTTCATATATGGTCAAATCTGTAAGGAACTATACATATTCTAAGTTTTCTCTCAATTATAGAAACTCTATATACTCATATCACTTCTCTTTAATATAGCTGGAATGTATTATTGCAAATAACACATAAATTATGGAAATCCATTCCCTTTCTTGTTAATTGAATATTTTCATCATAGAAAATAATGACATCATCATTCACATAAAATTATACTCAAGAACAATATAAGTATATAATTTTGACTGAAGTCATTGGAAACATAATTTATCTCTCTCATCATATTTGCTAGCACAAAGTCAAAATATTACATATACTCAACCAATATATACTTATGGGGATTAAAATTACAATACATAATGATATATTTAAATATCTTATTATTAGAATGAATCTAACACTTCTCACCCAAAATAAAATTTTGTTATAATGTTAAGACATAATCTTTTGAAGTCAACCTTAATTCATGAGTATGATTATTATGATCACATGGCCCCAATATTCTTGACAAATATACCATGAATTTATCTTACATGATCATCACTACCAAATTTTTAATGATTGATGTACGAAAAACTAGTGTATACTCATTACCTCATTTATTAAATATCTGAAGTAGTGTTATGGTGAGATGACCCTTCAATTTTTGGAATGTATTATAAAATTTTTGTGAATATTCAAACTAGATTCCCATCTTTGTTAGGCCTAAGAGTGGTACTAAATTTCACGCTATTTTTTAATTAACCTTATTCAGTAATCTACAAAAACCAAAAATATTTATAAAACAAATATTTTCATGTGGTTATCTCAATAAAAGAATTAAAAAAATTATTTTGGGTCTACTAACACATCGAGTTGGGATATGATGTTACATTAAAATGTACTTTCTAGATCATCAAAATTAATAAAAATATATTTTTGTATGGTCAATGATCTCTTAGTGTACTGAAGATAATTCTATGATATAAGTAATGATCATTAAGAGTTTGGAAATACACTAATGTGTTATCAATCAATACAAAAAAACTTAAAATACGATGGATAAATATTCAGTTTTTCAAAACCATATAAACAAAGAAAGTTTTCATAAAAAATAGAAATATGATGAAATAATTAATACTATACCTACTTCTAAAAGAAGTACCCTTTATATTCAAAGTAACCAACATCACCTTATAATATTCTATACATCAATGTATCATTGAAAACACATGACCACCCATTTGTTTGTAAAAAATCTCATCAATTTACAAAAGAGAATACTGTTTTTTAATTTTTATTTGTTTTAACATATAATAGTCAACAAAAAATGTTGCATCATCATTTTTCAAAAAATAAATATACTAAACTCTAAGGTGACTTACTTTAATAGAAAAACAGTTTTTCCTTAAACTATTGAAATTCAGCCTTATTATCATAAATATCAAATAGGTTACATTATATATAATTTAATATATTCAGATTCATTTATAATAATCAACTGAATCATAAAATCAATCTCTATATCCATTGGATTGTAAATTACTTGAACCGAGTAAGATAAATTTGGTAGTTATAGTTCAAAATTTACATAACATTATAGGAATCACATACCAATGGTCCAAATAGTTGAGTGGTTTGTTAAAAATAATACACATACTTGAATATTAAATTATAATTGAATATACAAGATTAATCATAGTAAATCTTTTGAAAACACCATTATTATCATTGCATAAACCTATAAATAAATTATAATTAACTTTTAGGATGATTAGATAAAATAAATGACATGAAATAGGTTACAAAATATTCTAATTAATTGTTTTTATATAGTATAAACTATACTAAATAATCAATTACAATTATGAAAATTTATTTAACTAAAACAACTTCCATTTAATAATTTTGTCGAAATAAATATTGATGGAATAAAATATGATAAAATCATGAAATATAAATAATGACCAGATCTATAAAATTTAGACATATTAATTATAATATTCAAATAATAATGTGGAAATCAATAAATAATAATATAATGATGTAATGCCTAACACCATCCATCTAAAACAACCCAGAAAGCCTCATCAAAGTCATCTGAAAATAAATGGCTAAGGAATCAGCCCAGACCCAACATATATGGACTCCTGAGATATACTGATTCATGAAATGGATATAACATGCTAGATCTATCTCATACTATTTCAAATGCATTCCATACATGAATTAATTATACAACTGAATCAACATTCTTAAAAAATCAATTGTTATGTGTATTGTATGACTATTCATATGGAATATCTATAATTACCTACTAAAACTCATCTGAAACCATATAATGTAATAATCTAAATGTTATTATTAGATTAAAATCTAAATAAAATTTCTTTTATAGGTTTCTTGGTAAGGAATATACCTTTAAGAGACTATTGAAATATTTTAAGGAAAGTACATTTTTTCATTGAAAAATATTATTAAAAAAATATAAATTATTTTAATATAATAATGATATATTAATATATTAAACTAAGATTATGAACATGTAATGGGAAAATAAAATATTAATGAAAATAATTAGTGATAAAATCCACTAATCTTATATAATGTATTAAAAAATTCCTCCCGTATTTTTTGGGAAAGTCATAAAACACATTGTTTGGGAAATGACTAATATAGTCAAATCTGACCGATATTTGAAAAGTAAGAAATGATTAAAAAGGTATTTAAATAAATATATATATATATTATAATATTAAAAAAAAATAAAAACTTCTATAAGAAAAAATATATAGAAGTTATATATTGTTTAGTGGAGACATAAAAATAATCAATCCCAAATAATAATGAAATTTGAGAAAAATAATCCATTACCACATTGTAAGATTTTTTTTTCATATTCTCCAAGAAATAATAATAATTCAAAAATATTTTCAAGAATATGAGTAACTTCATGATATAATATTATCAGGGAATAACCCTAAAGCATGCCTCAAGAGGAGAAAATTGTGGAAAAGTCACTTACAGGGATCATATAATTTAAGTGAGAGTCAAAATATTTAATCAATATTTTGTATTCATAAAAACTACAGATAAAACATGTTGAAATTTAAGAATTATTTTAAAAAAATAGATTCACATATAATTTTATAATGAAAATGTAAAATATGTAGAAGTTTATCCCAATGAGTAGAAATTGAGATAACCAATCCCTAACTAATTGTAATTAGTGGAATTACATTCCTCAAAAAAGAAAATTATATAAAATTAATCATTATATAAAAGAAATATAGTTATATTAATGACAAATATTGTAAAATTTAGTTAATATAGAAAAATTGGTGAATAAAACATTTTTCAAGGTGAAGTAAAAGTGAGACGAGAAACCCTTAACTCAAATTAGACTTTTCTTATTTGTATTCAATGAACATTTATAATGATTTAAATACGGTTATGAAATTATTAAAAATATATAATTATATTTATAATACCCAATATTATCCTTTTATAACATCTTATCACCATTTAATTCAAAATATTTCATAATTTTCAATGTTTTTAGTCTGTTTGTTTCATGGTTTGATGACTGATTTACATTTTTATATTAATGGATTTTATTTTGAAATGGAAATAAAACTATAAAAGTAATATTAAATGATATCAATGAACATAAAAAGGTTTATATATCCCCCTATATCAATTTAATTTCATCTATATGGATGATTTACTCGATCTAAAAATAATGATAGTTGTGTAGCTTATTTTGGCATTTTCACACTATTATGAATCTCGTTTCATTAAATTTAAAATTATTTCTATACATTAGTTCCAAAAACCGAAATAGTATTTGGTATATATATATATATATATTAAAATATTAATTTATATTATTAATTCATTTATGACCATCCTTGACAGCAGTGATGGGAAGCAGTAAATCATTATTCAAGGAGATAGTTAACTGCCATAATTTGGATGATGGAATCGTTTATTTTAATATTACTTAATAATGATATATATATATATATGAATATTATATTATTTAAAATGTATTATAATATATTTATTATTATTTTATATATTTATATGTTTATGAGAAGTTATTAAAGGAATTGAAAACATTATAGGTGTTTTGAAAAAGTTTCCTCTTTAATATCAACTATTATCAAGTACCATATAGGAACATGTTATTGGTATTTGCTTGATAAAAAGTGATCATGTGCATTATTTAATTGTTTATATGGGGGTTTTACTGATATTCTAATATAGTCAATTAAATTATAGAAAACGTGGTGTTGATAGGTAATATTTATACATGAGGATGGGTGGTTTTATGAGATTAAATAATAATTTTATTATAATTAAAGACATCCAAATTTGATTGTAAAGAATTTAAATGAAATATATTAATAATAAATTATATAATTGCTTCTTATGATTGATAAAAACATCTGCCATCCATTAATATTTTCGATTTTTTTGTATTTTAATCTTTTAACATTTATCTTTATCATGTATTGTTATTTTACCAACAGTACAATAAATATTTTTTGACACTATACTTTTTTAATTAGTAATATTGAAAATAACTCTATAATATAAACTGGATCTCATATTAAAAAATTATTTAAACCATTTTACTTGACTTTTTAGTTGATTTTTATCAAAAATAATTCTAAATATGTTACACGTATAACTTATAAAAACTATTTTTAAGGATAACACCAAGGTTATTAAAAGTGATATGGACATTTTTCTAAACATAAAACCTTATTTATTATGAAATTAAATTAATATGTATTGACCATTAACAAGTGTTGATTAATTTTTTATTAGTGTCACATATTAATTATTTCAATAGAGTTTTTCTATTTTGCAAAACCAATAATTTAAAATTTCGAACTATAAAGAACCACTTTTAAAAAAATTAAAAAGAAATTATCCTTATATTAATATGACATTATAAGTTCAAAATTGTATTTTATATTTTCAAATAAATATTAAAAAAGTGAAAAATTTAGTTATATAATATTTTTTTAGAGAAATCAATTATATCATTTTTTGACAAAACAATTCACTTGAAGAATAAAATGACATTACTAAAATATGTTTCTCAATTAATAAAAATAATTACATTTTTATTTAATATGAATATAAAATTTAACTGATAATATAGTTTACCTTTTTCACTCCTATAAATTTTATTTCAAGTTTAAAGAATCGATGTTAAAATAATGATATTTTGGAGTTCTTTTAAGCTCATTGTTCTGTGAAACCAATGGTATCAAACATAGTGTTATTTTCACATTATGGTTTTTTACATTATCACATATATTAATAAATATAACCTTAAATATCTGAAATTATATAATAGTTAAATTTGTGGTATTTTAAAATTTTGTTTGTGAAATCCCACAACATCATTAATGTTAATAAAACATCAATTTAAATAGAGGGAATGAAAAACATGATGGCCAAAAAATGATTCCATATATTAGAAAATAAGTAATAAGTGATATACTAGACATATAAATGATATTTAACTATCATGTTTTGAAGGAGATAGATAGAGAAAAATTTCATTAGATATATAACCATCACAATACTATAAACATGTAATGGGTTAAGATAAAATTGATTTTTTGTGTAGAAAATTAGAGAAATAATTATTTTCTCCCAAAATAATGTTCCTAGTGTGGAGGAATATGTTTACCTATCAAAGTAACAAAAATAGGATATATAATGAAATGATATTAACTATTCTATCATTTACATAATTTATACTACAAACTCCTCTTTCTCTCTTAGAGAAATTCAAATTTTATTTATCAATTAAAATACATAAATATTGCAGTTCTTTTAATTAAATTTTGTTAAAAACATTATCATATAATATATCAATAATAAAATTTATATAAATTACATTGTGTTATAATATAGATGACATCACATAATCAAGTGGTCGGTGTTTAACCCATGTCACTCGTAGGTTGTGGGTACATGCCTCATTATAATGACATTTATGATTGGATATCTCCAAACCATCGAGTTATCATTTTGGTAAACTATATTAATATAATTATTAAATAATTCAAAAAAACATTAATTTATTCTATGTTAAGGAATTGTTTTAACATTAATGGTTATCCCTTATGATTTGTTTTCTTCTTCAAACAAATATAATAACTTATATTGCTTCATTATTTTATTGACCATTTGATATTATTCTGAAATACCTAAATATATTTCATCCCTAAATCTAAATTATAAATATCAAAATATTATTTTTAATTCCTCAACCATTAATTTTCCATCATAATGTATCCTAAATTAATAAAGGGGAAAACATCAAAAAAAATTTCAAACATTTTATCTAAACCAAAATTACTGGAACTAGTTGTTAAATATGTATAAACACAATAATATTTAAAATAAAATCCAACGTACGTCTAAAATAATTTTATACATGGTTATCCTTATGAATATAACATATGTTAAATATCTTAAACATTAACATTTGGTTACAAAATTTTAAAAATGAATGTATCATTAATCTATCTGACAACATAATATAAATCGTATTCCATGCATAACATTCATGTGATTACCTACACAATTTATTTTCATGAGATTGTAATAACATGAATTAGCCTAAATCATTATTGAATAATTAAATTCATACATATTCCTTATATAAAATAAATATTATTTTATATTTTCCTTAAATCAAAATATTCCTCCAACTGTAGAAATGTTAACAAAAACAACATTTTTAAAATAATGTAATTTTTCAACTCATACCTAGTCAATGATATATATTTTATTCTATAAATATTATTATTATATTTATGATATAATCATTTTATAATCATTAGAAACGTATTATGGATTATATTTCCATCAATAATGTTTTTTGTAAAATATTATCATTCTTTTGAATCACTAATCTTTGTCATTAGTACCACTAAACATGTTCTCTAATATATTAACGAAAAAAATGAAGTAAAATCGTTATCTATATCATAATTATTATATCAATAATTTAGTACATTATATTTCCTAAATCAAATAACAAAAGAACAATAATCATTCAATTTTAGCTATATCTGAAGCATGATATTGACATTGATCTCTTATCTACATTGGATCAATATTTTATTCATACCCTGTGAATTCCTTCAAAATTTTCCTTATATAATTATAGATGAAACATTCCAAATTTAAAAATTTATTATTTATATTTTAATCATGATTAGAGTCACTTTTATCTCTAGACTTTTAACAGACTCTCATTCCCTTACGAAAAGTACTTGAGTGTTTCATTCCAAAATTATCCCGTGATGGAAAATATTTCATTACCTTCATTCCATAATAATAATTCTATATACCATCTATTATTACATATCTTTCACTTGTATACATATGACATGGAAAATTCATTTTTGGTCTTGATAGTAGAAGATACTATATCCTCAAACGATAAAGATGTGTAATAAACATATTCTATTTGATTTAATGGTTTTTGACCATTAATTAAATTGTCAATCATACTATTTGGATTACGTACTTAATCCTTGAAATGTATTAATAACCTTTTTAAGCATGATTCATAAACATATACATTATCATACTCCTTTTCATATAGAATAAATAATTACCTCTCCCTATAGGCCCTTTATATTTGATTATCATATTTCACAAAGGCTTATTCTTTAAAATACATTCATTGTATGTTTTACCTCTCCTTCAACTCCTCAAATATTTGAATCAATGACCACAAATAATACACTTGTCTCAGGAGATGATAACATGTAATTGTTACCTTCTACCTTTCATTACGTCCCATTTCCTAAATTATATTATCTAAAAAAATATCTTATACAACTTCAGATTTATTCACTGTTCTAGTTAATAGTGAAGGATGTTCTTTCATGAATTAAACAATGATCATTACATCACATTTCATATGAGTAGGATAATAAATATTGTCAATTATATTGTTCATTTCCTCATTGATCTATCCAAATATAGTTATAGGGTTTCCATCTCAAACTACATCTCCATCTCTAACCACAACTCCTGCTCTACCATCATTATACTACATATGAGGACATTATTTTTACTAAAATACTTATTATAAAAAAATATAAATAACTAGAAACAAGTAATACTTGGTTAGCAGTTATATTGTGATATTGGAATAATATATAATTAATATAATTATGATCAAGTGAATAACTTATTTGTTTTCGAGAACAACATACATACATGAATCATATATTACAATTGAAAATATAAAATAAAATATAATTAATCCTTTGAGAGGACTATTAATATAATTGACTATCCTTGAAAATAAATCATGATATTCTTCCTATAATTCATTGTAATAAATGAATGTTAATGATAGAGAATAGATTCTTTGTAATGAAATATATATATATATATCATGATATCATAAATTATAACGAAAATGTAATTGATGTTTAATAACTGAACCACCTTCATAATAATAAATAACATGATAACAATTTTGATGATATAAAAATATATCAAATATTTAAATATAAATAATCACATGATCTAGAAATCATAACAATAGATATTCAAATAATCTAATAATCCAATGGTTGTCAAGAACTAGTCTCATAATGATGGAATGCTTAATGGAGGACATCTTAAACATAACCTTGGGGCCTTAACTGTGAAATATTAATTTAAATTAGTAATGCCTTATCTAAAATAAAAACTTTTTTATTTAAGGAGACCTATCGATGCATCGATGTTTTGTTGTGGGACCTACCAATTACAAACTATGTATACAGAATTACTCACTATAAAAAATAATAAAAATGAATCAACATGAATTGAAAAAATTAATAAATATCCTTATTATAACTAATCATATTTATTATCAATACATCCCTAGACAAAGTGATCATAAACCAAACAATGGAAAATAATGAAAGGTATAGTTTGAGTAAATCAAAAAATATGTTATTCAACAATGGATGTTAACCAATATAAAAATACATTAATGATATTAATGAAATAATTCTTAGGGAAAAAAACCTATATACATTGAATGTAATTTCATTTCGAAAGATCTAAAAACTATACACAAAATAAACAAATAAATATCGTTGTAATTTTTTTAATAAAGAATCTAAATTTTTAAGGATACATGACGATATGAAATACCACTTATTCTGTATAAATTTAATAAATCATTACTTAAGTATTTTTTTTTTGAAAATTCATAAATTAGATCATTTTGAAAATTGGAAAATTATTATTTTCATGAAATTTTTTATGATTTATAGCATGGTTAAAATAAATATTAAAATTCAATGAATAACATTAATTTTTTGAATGTATTCATTTATAACATATATATGAAATATAAATATTCTACAATGGAGACATCAACAAAAATAAAAGGTATTATAATGAGATTGTTATAAATCTACTACCACCTTGTGGAAAAATTAATTAATGATGTAACATTTATATGTAATGTTATGTACACATCTTAGAATATTATATGGGAATATCATCAAAATAATACCATAATGAATGAATATTGATATGTTATCCCTTACAAATATCATATCATTGAAGTGAGATTTAACAGAATTATCATATTAGGTGTATTCTATATAAATAATCATGAAAAATGTATAGAAACAAAAATAAATCTTTAAAATTTCATTACACGCCTAATCTTATAATGTAAAATTTGATGAGGTATAATTTTAACCAAATGAATGGAAATTGAGTTATGGAATCCCATAACGAATCTTATTTGTCAATAAAATTCCCTATATAATTAATAATTATAGAATAAAATATTTAATTCCTTCAATATAATTATATTCATGATATGGTATATAAAATTTTAGCATATACACTACATAAAAGAAATTATTTGTGAATAAGACATATATATAATTGAACTAAATGTGGGATGAGAAAATTATACATCACTCACCCATTATATTGCGTACTATAACCTCATGTATAATAATTTCAATAATTTTATTAAATTATTTAATAGTTATATTAATATTTATAATACCATATATGATCCTATTATAACATATTACTACCAATTCCTTAATTATATATCATTATTCTGGGAGTTTCTAGTGATTTCATATAATAGTTTCATGTTTAGTTTACTTGTGTATAAATGTGGATTTCAATTTTAAATGGAAATAAAATAATAGTATTTAAATTAAATTAAACTAATTAAGTTAATAATGTTGTAATGGTCATACATATAATTTTTCATTATAAAATTAGGATTATTGGAAGAATAAAATGTTATTGATCAATGTTTTGATTATTTTCCCATAATGTTTACCATCACAAAATATTTTCATTTTATCTAATATTATGTATATATATTAGTTAAAGAAGATGATATGTGATATAAAATATCTATCTAAATATTATTTAACCAGAAAAATTGTTTTATAACCATTCATGAAGGTGGTAATGGAAATCTATATATCATTATCTATGGAGATGGTTGACTGTAATTATTTAGACAATGGTTATGAATCATTTAATATAAAGAGAAAAGATAATGTATTGATTTATGATATAAATTTATAAATGTATAATTATACAACCTACATTATTCTAGATTTATTGGTATTTTATGTATTAATTTTTTGAGGAAAAGGTATATGATGAAATTAAATTAAGAGATGTTGTTGAGAAATTTACCTCTTAAATATCACCACCTTGATGGACCCCTTAAGGAAAAATAAATTATAATTTTTGTGAGAGAATAAGAACATAAAAATGAAAATATTATGGAGAAATTTTTCAAATATTTTAAGATATTAATATCTCGTGAAGAGATTGGGGTCACATGAGGTGTTATTTATATATGAGGTGGATTAGTTTTATGGGATTAAAAAATGAATATTAAATATTTATAGGCAACCAAATTTAGGTATAGTTATTTATAAATAATTATATTGATAATTAATGTTATAATGACTAGTTATTTTATGGAAAATAATCATCCACACATTAAATATCATAGTTTTAGGTATTTTAAGTCATTATAATTTATTATTAACATGTTATATTATATTTATTATACTACGGATATTGTTTGAACAATGAAAAAATTATATTACAATAAATAAAAATGAAATTATAAAATAATATGGACATTATAATTACAAATGGGGAAACAATTTTAAATTATTAATTTCATTAAAATTGTTGAAAATTAATTCTTTATATATTATGTGTATAACTCATCAGAACAATTTTTAAATGATAAAATCATTTTTTTCAAAATGGGTATGCATATATATTAAAATTTGACAATATTAGTTCTGTTTCATTTGAAAAATTTATTTTACAAAAAATAGTGGTTAGTAAATTTTAAATCATGATAATGTAATAATAATTTCATAGGAGTTATGGTATTTCATAAAAAAATTATTTTTTACTTTTAAACAAAAAAATTTATTTTTTTAAAAATCCATAAATATTCCATAATATATTTTATATGTGATGGTTCGAAAAAAGAATATTATATTTTATAATGAAATTTATAAAGGGCAAACAATTGATTATATTATATATCTCATAGAAATGAATAAAACACTTCTTAAATAATGGATTTATTAAAATATTAAAACTAATGTTCTAAAATTTTTGTATTTATTTCCTAAAAAGAAATAAATCTGTCCTAAATAAAAATTTAATATTTATTTCTTAATATAGTTTATTATGTTTAAACACAATGATTTAATTGCTAGTTTGTAATTCTTGTATTGAAATAATGTTATTTTTGTGCTTTTTTATGCTCAGTGATTAGTACAATGTCGGCTATAAAACATGATGTTCGTATAAAATATCACAGTTTTACATGGATTAAATGACATTTACTTAGAATAAAATCTCAAAAAACCACTACTAGATGTAATAAACTATTCTTCAATCAATCATAATAGTTATATGAAGATAAAATTTTGTTGTGAGTTCACCATATTACAGATGATCTAGTCCTCTACAACATACCTTGATATGTATTTCTATATAGAAAACATAGGTTCTACTAGGAAGTGACATGAAGGCCACTCATCTATGATAAAAATAAATATGATTCAAAAAAAATAAATCAATTAAATTCCCATTATTTGGGAAATACATGACATATTCAGTATGTATAATTAAAAAATGAAGTATCACTCAACAACTTTGAGGGAAGTCCCCATACAAATGTAAATGATTTCTAATCACACCCATTATAGAAGGACAATCAACATGATCTAACACATGAAATATGCCACTAAACTCAAAAAATATTAGATTAGTATATATGATATATTCATATGATCATGTATCAATTTAATCGTTTGAAATCATAGAAGCTATAATAATCATACAATATACAGTTTATTGTCCAACCAAACCACTACCCAGTATAAGATGAAATATCAGGAGATGACAAGTTCCTCTAGCATATTATCATTTCAAATTAACTTGTGTTTGAATACCCTATTGATATGTATTCCCTTAACCGTGAACTCATCTAACAGTACATCCTATATGACTGCTCCTTCCAGACTGATATAGGGATACAAATCATGAGTTTCTGTTTTGTGTCATATAATATCCTCAATCCCCCACCCTTGGATGAGAGTACATATATGAACTATATGGAATACATAACATTACAATACCCATTAACTATAGTGGTATTTTGTTTCATTTATCTCAAATTTCATTAGGCATCCCAAACTAATTATAAAGAACATGACTACTACCTTTACTGATTACTCTTTTCTGCTGGAAAATTTTTTGCCACCAATTTTGCATACGATATCATAAGATCATGTCCAATTATATGTGGATCCACCAATGGATCACCCAATATATGCTTCCTATGTATAATTATAATATTAATTCATGTTACCCTTAAATATGAGATCATGATTTTCAACCATAATAAATGTTTTAAAATTAATGATATTCATGTGTGAATTAATCTCTTATCTATGCACGTCTGGAATTTTTTCCATTTGAATTTTATTCTCCAAAATGGGGTAAAAATTTATAAAAGTTTATTTTTAGATGAAAAACCCATCAATAAATTATTATTTGGGTTTGTACACATAATATATACAACACCTTAGAATAAAATCTTCGTTATGTATAAAAGATCCATGCTCATTTCGTTGAAGTTGTTACATGCCATAATATCAATGTAGTCTATCTAAAAATTAATATCACACGTGAGTTTTAAAGGTAAATTCAATCTATTATATAATAACCTGATTATTTTCCCAATAGTAATATGTATGAGACTAAATTTTTTCGGATATACTCAATCAAGAAATCATATTACTCAGGTCCATCCTTTCCAAAAAAAATAGAAAGGTCTTATAATTAAAAGGATGTGGTCTAATTAAAAATATATAGTGAATCATCCCCTTAGTATCATTCCCAAAACTGCATAAATTTGGAAAAATCTTAAATAAATTATCATCCTCTATATCACCAAAAACTAATAGAGTTTTATGGGCTCTTACTATAGGTGCATTCTCTACAATGCCCTCATGTTTTCCTATTACAAATCATCTATGTGGTTGAAACGTTCAAAAATATAAAACAAACATCCCCAAGCATTGGAAATTTTATTTCCTACTTACATAATTTAGAAGAAAATTTTAGTCATTAAAAATGATTCTACACATTCTACATATATGACCATAGATACAATATTGTCACTACCAACAACCATTCCTATCATGGGGCCATAGTTATCTTAGGTTAAACCAACATCCATACATTATGAGCAATAAATTTCACACAATTTTCACATATAAAAATATTTAAATGGTTATAAGATCCTTATTTAGAATAATTTTAACCATTTCGTTAATATATTTCCTTTTTAAAATTTTAACATATATTTTAGGAACTTTTTAAGAAAACCATACGAAATATGATATTATTATTTCATTTGGATAAAAAAACTACCCATGAAATGATTTCCCGTATAATCCTGATATGATTCATGTCACATAAATCAAATAGTGAAAAAAGTGATTAATATAAACATAAACCGCATTACATATCGTTCCAGGATTAAAGAAACTGAAATCATTAACATCATAATACATATGTGTCACCGAATGTGGAATACCATACAACTATAATGTTGAATTTAGAGAACAATAATCCAACCCTATGATGATTTTTTCCCACTCTACATGGGTCAGATAATATTATACACGAGCTCATTTGCAGCTCCCAACCAACCCTATATACTCATACAATATCCCACAAATTGTAATGAAAATGAAAAATAAATCAACTACCTTACCACTATATTTTGTTTTGTCCTAGTTTCCACAAAAATAAATGCCCTAATTTAGTTCACTATATGAACTCATGTGTTCTTACCCATATTCTAAATGTTTTTTGATAGTTTTGAGTGTCAAAATATGTACATGGAGATAATACAACCTCATTAACAAAGTAAGAAATAAGATAAAATGATGATAAATAATAACTTTGAAATAATTATAACCATCAAACCATACTACTAGATCATATAATAACCTCCCAATAGATGGGATATTCCAAATAACTATATAAAATAAATATTTCGCATTACACATGAGGAATTATCCATAGGAAATCGAAAATAAATATCCACATGAAATATCTAAAATGTTTATCGATGTCTATTTGGTTCCATAATCCTAGATCCATCAAAAAATCCTTATACGTCGATATATCATAGTAAAATTCCATTATCCAAATTAGAAACCCATAAATAAACTAGGGTAACAATTAAATCCTAAGATAATTGTGAGTAAAATATAGAATACCACCACCAATGTTATCTATAGAAATGTCTACTATTATACAATGTATATAGATGTACATATAAGAAATATCTAATGAATAAAATTCAAATATGTTCTTAATTAATATTTTAGTTGGTTTATACCTTTGTTCATAACATGACATCCCAAATCCACAATTTCTGCAATGACCTTGTAAAATGTCTATGATTTTGGGAAAATTTATTATATAACCTTTTATGAAAAAAATGACTTCAATTAATAATTTCAATTTAATATATTGTGTTTCAGTAATACTTTTATCTATATCACATAAATAAAATCTACTAACCATATTTCCATATAGACACCCGTGAAATGTGTAAGAACATCACTGTCCATTATATAAAGTAATTAATATTGAATTCCATGTCTATAAATATTATATCATGGAGAACGAGGAATGTATCCATTAACTTTACCCATGGTGTGACTCATCAAATCCCTCATCTTTAAATATTACATTAACACACAATTCACAAGAAAAAACATATATTTTCAACGTAAAAATTTTTAATATAATGGACTATCTAATTTTTCTCACTATTATTAACATGGTATAACACATTCAACATCATTAACCCAATTCATCACATAAACCATTTAACAATTTTCATAAGAAAAAATATCCATAGGGGTTCCTTAAATCATTTAACGACATATTGAAATCACCTTAAAAATTTATACATTACTTCCCGTCCATATAATAATCTTTTTTATATTCTAATTAACTAATCTAACATACTATTCTATGATAACATGGTATAAAAAAAAGTGAGAATATTTTAATAATATAAAACAAAAAATATCACTATTTTAAAATTATTATACCATTTTCCTGGATATAAATTCCCATGGGTGTCCTAGAAGATGGAATCATAATTATTAGTAGACCCAATTAGAACCATGAATGGACTAACATAGTATTTAGTGGCCCCTCTAAATTACTTATTTCAAAAAAGTCCAGTAATATAGTAAAATAAATAAAAAAATATCCATGAACATCCATAATCGAATATGATAATTATTATATACCACATACCTCACAATTTTACTAAAACACTCTCCCAAAATATTCCATTCAATTGAACTAAAATTGAATCTTACAGAATAGAAAACATTTATATCAGGTTTATGGATTTAGACGGAAATTAATCTTTCAATAGTGATTGTTAAAGAAAATAGAGGACAAATGAATCTTATAATCTCATTGAGATTATATTCAAAACCAATTATACATTAAATTAATAATATTCAAAGGGGAATAATTATTTGGAATATTTGGAGAAAATGGATAATTAACATGGATATTAGAAAATTAATGTGGTGTAAATATAT
The DNA here is from genome assembly GCA_963277665.1 of Viscum album. Lineage (NCBI taxonomy): Eukaryota > Viridiplantae > Streptophyta > Magnoliopsida > Santalales > Viscaceae > Viscum > Viscum album. The sequence continues at coordinate 1,655,066,499 of OY728126.1, read as the reverse complement.
TTTAGAATAATTTATTCGCATGTGAAAAATGGGAAATTCATTTCTTTTGACTAGAAAGAGAATTAGCTAAACCATGCACCGACCATGTAGACCCCCTATCAAAGTGGGATAAATGTTGCATGGTTTCATAGCTACCCACACTATTTTAAAAATCATGTTTAATTGTTGTGGATACCACTTCTCTATAGGTCCTTGACTCATGGTTACCACACATGGTTTATTCAAACAATGTAACAACCATAATCCTAGCATATATTGGTCTATTTCTTTTTTCATAGACCATAAGTAGCTAGGATACCACAAATTGAATTTTTTAATCTTTAACTCCTTTCATTGGCTAGTTTTGAGGGATTAAAAATATTAAAATAGATATTTACATTTTAAGAAACCAATACTATTCAATATAATCTCTAAGATGTGTAATAATTGTATCATATAATATTAACTGATAATGTTAAAGAAAAAATAAAATGTTTTCAATGGAATGATAGCTATATAGGCTAGGACATTCTATGAGTTTCTCTATATATTTATTTTCAAAAATGTTCATTCTTTATTGTACGTGGTTGTCATTTTGAAGAGTAATGCGGAGTGAAATTAATAATGTAATTGGAGTTATATAGTTTTTTGTTGACAAATACCTTATATAACCTTTTAGGAAATTGTTTTGATAATATTTTATGTATTTAAAATAGAGTTTCACTCTCTTCTAACTCAATATACATTAATCATGATTACTCAATTTTATCCTCAGTAACTTCATTTCTTGATAATGAAATAAATTAACTTATTTACCAAATTTATAAATGATAACTAAATATTTGAAATATTTTTAATTCAATAATTTTTTTAATATTTTAATTATTTCATTCAAAATATAAAATAATATATATTTTAAAAATCATATATATATTTACATTATAGATCATTATTGATATTAATATTATTTAGTATAAATTTCCAATTTAAAATGTAGAGATCCATACCCTGATAGTTTAGTGTCTTTGGAAACTAAAAAACAAACACACAAGGACCGTAATAGTTTAGTGTCTTTGGAAACTAAAAAAAATAATCTTCTAATCATAGTAAAGGATCTTCAACATCTCCCATAAAGAACACACATTTTTTCTTCCCTAAAACCTTTATTTATATGCTAAGGAAAAGAAAACATAAAAAGGGTGAGATCAAATGCTCAGTAAGGGTAAACATAGAGAGCATAAAACAATCCATAAACATTTAAATGAAAAAACATGAACATAAAATCAAAACACCAATCATGATAAAATAGCATGGGAATAAATCATGTAATTATTTCAAACCATTATGGACATGATATTATTTCCATATTAGCCAAGGCATTGCTACCAAAACCATATTAGTGTTCAATGTTCCTTTATAAATCGAGTTCACTCATCATTCCAGTCCTCTAACACTGAACAAGATTAACATAACATTCCAACCATGTCTATCTCATGAGATATAAATCATTACCCAATGAATTGGAGGGAGATATAGGTCCCACCAATATCATAATTATACCATTCTTACTAGTGCCACAACATAAACATAAATAATTCACCATAACCCAATGATTAAAATTGGTTTCATAAACATAATCCCAACATTACATAATCCATATAAAACAAATGGATATAATTTTATCATAAGAATAATCAAATCATATAAATAATAGAGACATTATACATGAAACATACACATATGAAATAATGTCATCATAAATGGAAAATGGTTTTGATAAAACACTTGAAATTATTTCTTGAGGAAAATATCATTTTTTCATCAAAATCATTTTTTTTCACAAAATGCCATACATTTTTAAAAGAAAAGGATTATGTTGAAAATAGTCCTGAAATAATTTGGAGTAATCATTATGAAAATAAGACGTTATATAACCGTAAAAATCCATTCAAGCCGTATAAGATAAAAAAACATTCTCCTCCTACTTTTTTCTGAAAAGTCAAAAAGATCCTCGAATGCTAGAAAAAAGAAAGATTCTTTCCATAAAACAACGTAAAATACAAAGAGGGTTAAACATGACATTTAAAATACATTGAATAATATTAAACACATTATGAAAAAAGAAATTATGGACATGGATGAAAATTATAACCCCAGTAAATACTTACATATAAACAATCTCGGATAAAAATGAGATTTCAAAATTATTCCTTTATTTAGGTCTGATATGCTTCGTACGTATCTGAACCTCCTATAGAATGATTTAAAAAATCTCATTGAATTATTACAGAATAATATTCACTATTATGATATCATATATGGTTCACTTATTACTTTATATTACCTATTCTTTTGTAAATTCCATGTTAAAGAAACGTTTTGGGTAAAATCGTTTTATTTATCGTACATGTTTGGACTTGTTGTTCATTATATTATTATTACATATATAATGAATTAATTACGTCCAGAATTTAAATCATGATTTTAATATCATATATAATCTATATATATGTATATAATAGATAGATAAATGAAATTAAATACACCGTTAATGGAGACGGTAGGTCGTACGTACGCATGAACGTTGTTTTCCATTCCTTATTGACTTGAATGGATGTAAGTTGAAGACATATATATATATATACATACATAAATCCATTAGCTTTATAATGTAATATATTTCATTATTATTTATTATATAAACATTATAATCATTATTTATTGGTTAACATGAAGAATTAATCTCATCGCGTCACGGAGACAGTAATCTGTACGTACCTACGAGCGATTATATCATTCCCATAATTATTGAATTTAATTGGAGTGGATGATATAATATATCAGAATTTGTATGATGTTATTATAATAATATATAGTTATTCTTTACACAATTATGCCCATCCAATTAATGTGGTGGTGGGAAAACATATTACACCACGGCGTGGAGACGGTATTCTGCACGTACGCACGCGTGGTGATTTTTTTTCCATAGGTTGGATAGATAGTGAAATGGCGTTATTTAATATTAATAATATCATATCAGTATATTAGTGATATAGATTATATTACTTTATAATGAAACAACCAAATAAGGTGAAGATGATGAAGAAAGAAACTTGAATGAATCGGTAGAAGATATTACCTCTTCTTCGACGCACCTCTTTTAAGATTCCTCTTAAGGCACTAGAGTCGGACTATTGAGTAGACCAAAACCACTAAAATGTTTCTAGGTAATTTTATAAGGTAAATGGTCATGGGTTTTCTAAGCATGAATGTTCATAATTGTGTAAAGGGAAGAGGGAGGAGGTTCCCTTTTATAAGGGATGAGTGGGGTACTTTTGGAAAAAACATAAAATATTATTTTATAATAAAGTCATATTCGGTTTATTATGGCTCCAAAGTGACTTATTGAGAAGCTAAATTGGGGATGGGTCTAAATCCTCTAAACTAATAGGTTTTATACATGTTTTAGTTAATATTTTAACCTTATAATTTATATTTCAATCTAAGTTAAATAATTTAACATTTACCGGGCTTTCTTGTTTTCGTACACTATATGGTTAATAAACATACATTAACAAGCCAAACGAACCCCATGTGGTTCATTACATTAATATATAACCATATATAAGTCATTTGGATGAACCATATAATTTTAGGAATAAAATAACAATTAATAATATAATATATGTTTTGGAAACTATTTTAGGTCAATTTTGTGGTGACTTTTATTCTGTATTCTAGGTTTTTCTTATTTGGCATTTTATAAGGGTGGTTTTGGAAGTGAGAGTTCCATGGGGTGATACCAAGATTATATGTCAAGAGAATGTGATGAGTATTGATATGTGGATAAAGGGTTTTTCCATATTATAATATTGGTAGGGTTCCGAACATGTTGTTTTTAGATGTTTTCTAATGATGTGAATGTGGTAACACATGTGGGTTGTAAGTGTATGGAGAATTTTTTGGACTTAATAATTATTTTCCTATTTGTTTCATAATTTTATATGTGTATTTTATTACGGGTTTGGTGACCCAAGGGGATTAATAACTTTTGAGTTGTATTTATTACTCTATAGTGGTGGTTTTGGGTCAATGTAAAAATGTATGTGTGTGAGTATTCTCAGTTTGAAACATATAGAGATTGTTATCAACATACAATGGACATAGTGTTCTTGAATGGGGAAAGGAGATCCACCCATTAGTGGAAAATTATAAGATGCCTGATATATGTTACCTAGATATAGAGGTGATAGTGACTTTTTACCCTTACCCTAGTCATGTAGTTGGTATCAATCAATCAATTAGAGAGACTCATGAGAATTTTTGAATGTTGTATTAGTTTTATTGGGTGTGTGATGAATAGATTAATGTATTAGATTCATTTGGTGGTAGCTTAGCCTGTATGCCTATGTGGGAGGGTCAATTGATTTAGGTTACATAAATTGAGATGTGAATATGAGTGGATATCATGGTAAAAATCAAGAGTGAGATCATACAATATTTTCCTTGTGTTTTAGGTTCCATAGATTATAAATCCTGGGGATTAACCTATGGTGGAATCGATGCATAATGAGAACCATCATGTTTTATAAAATTGTATGGTTTTTTAGTTATTCATTGAGAAGTGAACCAGAGTTATTTTGGTTTGTTGTGATATTAGTTATGAATAGAAGAATCTTCCTAATGTATGACACATTTTTTTAGAATAAGATTTATGGAATCCACAATGTTGATCTCAGTCGTACGGAACCAGGGTTACTGAATTGAGGTTATATTATTTTGATATTAAGGTGATGTTAATGGTGAGGGTGGTTATGTGGTAGATCTTTTCTATATAAATGAAATTATTTTTGGTATGATATTTATGATTCCATGTGGAATATGGGGTTATTGGGCCAAGAGTCATGGTCATGTGCATACGAAGACATAAGTATATGATATAATAAGGGTTATATTATGAGAACCAAATATTGGTCAAAATGTGTGAACATAGGATTTTGTGAGACCTTCATGGGACAGATGAGGTCCATACAGGGGTTTGTGCTAGTAATGGAGGATTCTTATAGAGATGGTCAATTAGGATACTCACGATAAGTTCCTATCATTATCAAGGAAACTATTCTATAAGTTCTTTATTTTCAAGGGACCATTGTTTTTATTTTAGTGGTGGACCATTGTGTTTTTGTTATTAACCTCTCGTGTCCTTCCAAAAAAAGTCGAGTTGTGTGGTAGTACTACTTCCAAAGAAAACATTGGTTCACACTATTTGGGGAATGAACTTGTAGTGTTTGTGAGACTTTGATGGACCTAATTATTGAGCGGTGATATTTACGTGTTTATGGGATGTGTACAGTCATTGTGTATTAAAAATATTGTTATGTCGTGGAGTCCCATTAATTCAGTGACAATTGTGATGGATATGTTTTGGTTGTGTTCTTTAACAACGTCATAGAATAATTTTGTCTACTAACTATCATTCCAATCATATTGAAATAATCCTGTGTATGCTAAGAAATTTGTGGATTTATAACTCGTAATATGAAGATGTTTTTTTGTATGTGGGAAATAATTATTCATACCCTAACGAGGAACTATTTTTAGATATGGATGTGGGGATATAGACCATTAAAAATTTACAGGTGAGGTCCTCGGGATGGACATGGTTTCAATTAATGACACATGTGCCACTCTCAGATGATGAGAGTACATAACAGGTGGTAGTTTTTTATTGATATTAGGAAATAGTGATTTCCATGTCTAGGTTTTGGGGTTAAACTTATGATTTAATCATGAATAATTATTGTTTTAATTCATTTAGTGTTGTGACGGTAATGATACTCTTAAGGTTGAGGGTGGCAATTCAGTCCTGGATGTTTGGAGTATATCATTAAGTTGATGTAGTGTCATTGAGATGGTTGTGTGAAACATACACGGTGCATGCTGTGTTTCATAGAGAGGAGGTTGGGGCCTTGGTTGAGGTTGTTTAAGGGGAAATGCACTTTCCATTGGCAAATAGTGGTTCAAAATTAGTATGAGACATAAAATAAATTTAATGAAATAAAGGTTGGATTCTACAACTCCATAAAAATATTTCTAGGGACTCGAGTTATTTTCATTAGGAGACATTGGAATGTATTCAAGTGTGAAGGCCCCATGGCCATGTGATGTAGAATCCTTCCAATAGTGATGTTAGGAATTTCCATGTCGATTCAGTCAAGGAAAACATGACTTATATTGGATAAAGGGATTAATGTGGAAGTTTATATACCACCTTAGAAATTTTTTTGGATTTAAATTTTTGTTTTGATAGTGGAGTTTTATCATATGATTGGGAAAGACCCCATTTGTTATTTTGGAATATATTAATAGGAATAAAGTAAGTTTTCTCCATGGGGAGGTAAAATTGAGAGGCGTTTAAGTAGTGAACAATGAATTTTTGGGACAAACCATTCCGGGTTGGTCTTATATGATATAAATGATGAATGGATTTTTTATGTTATGACCCACATCCAGTTTGATGATTATAGTGAATGTATTTCTTTTGAGAATAAGTGGATATTGAGGGAGGTCACGTTCTTTTAATGAGAATGGATGTTGTAGGGACGATCTCTATCTTCGTTTCAATGGATATGTTTGATACCTACATAGGGTGATGTCTTTATGTATATTAACGCATGATGATTTCTAGAGGTTTCAAGTATGTTGTGACTGTTGAGTTTAGTTTATGGTGGAAATTAGCTATTAATGGAAGTTCCAATCGAGTGATAATGTGTTGTAAGATAATGTATGTGTTGGGGGAGACCAATAACGGGAGAGTGGTTGGTTGTTTTCAAGATCAATGCCTTGGGTCAGATGGACTTGAGTGATTACAGCTCAGGTGATTTCTCTGTGATAGAGAGAATTGGAATGGTTTTTTCTAGTTCATAACATTGTGTGATTTTGTTAATTTTGGGATGTTTGATAATGGAATGATACAATCTGATTTCGATTTGTCGAGCAATGAATGTCAGTAAATGTGTTCAAAAAATTCAAATTGTTTTCTTCAACGGTGTTAATTTTTCATACCATTAAGGTTATGAAAACATGGAATGATATTTATTCATGATTAGGGTCATGAGTTTTAATGAGGATCAGACCAAGGGGGTGCAGATTTGAATTCCAATTATGTTATAATGACATGAGTGATGTCTTATTTTTTTGTGATTGAGGTAGTGTTGTGTAGGATTACCTATGTAATTATTGTGTTTTATATGTGGTTTGAGGTTGATGCAATGATGATTCTCATCTAGTTTGGTTATTGGAACGAAATGTGTAGTTTTTTCATGGTAAGGTTCTTCCTCTGGGTTAAATGTTATTGAATCATGGTAATCATCAAGTGTAATCATTGGAAATTAGGACTGATAAGCATACCTAGTGTCTTTATCAATATACATTGTAACATTAATGATTATTAGAAGTGTGGATTGAGCACAAACTTCAATAATGTCATTTGACTATGGGATTCCAGTCATTCTGGTTGTATGTTCATGTTTAAATTTTGTTTTAAATATTGTAGTTAACATCAAAAAACTGTGTTTCATATGTCTGAGGTGGTTTGGCGGTTTCTCGGGGGTTCAGAATACGAATGAAAATGGATTTTGGTCATCCAGTAGATTTTTGATGGTCAGATCCTAGGTTTATATAACCACCACCCAAATAGTGATAGCTAGGATCAGGGGTTCCCTGTTAAGTAAAATCATGCAAGGGAGAGATCAAAACCATGCAGGCTTGATCATATGAATTTTGAATGGTTGGTCCATGGTTTGTCAATCAATGTAGAGGTCCCTCTGTAATAGGGAATCCTCAAAATCTCTTGGACTATTGTTAGAAAATTGATTAAATTTATTTGGAAAACTGTGCAGCTAAATAGTTTTACCCATTGAAGAGTGAAAAATTATAAAATTTCTACATTGGTATTTTATTGTTTTCAACCATATTTCTTTTATCATTTCCTCTATATCTTCCCTAGTGATTAAAAATTTCCCACAAATTTTCTCAAAGTTATTTCTCCTTACATTATTTTACATTTTCATATACGTTGTTATTGAATCAGAAATCTATGTAAGTCTATCAGTACACATTATTCGTATTCCTAGATTAGGGCTACTCATTTTATTATAATTTTTTCAATGATAAAAAACACTTCTTAATTGAGGCTCATAGGGTGGGTTTTCAATGGGTTAGGAATATGAATATATTTAATGTACTATATAATAATGTTAAGGAATTTTTCTGAACATTGAAAATAAATACCCTTTTATGTTTTTAATAATTAATATTTTTAAATAAAAAATTAAAATCAATTGAGAATAAAAATTATATTGTAACATAGAGAAAAAAAATGAAATTTCCTAAACATAAAATAATAATTTTTTTGTTAGAATTTTTTCACGTATGGGACATTGAAATTGAAACATTATTTCACACTGTTGTAAATAAGGTCAAAATCATCAGAAATTTATAGAACTAAATGCTTTATCATACAATTCCACATTTTAGAAATGTTACTACTATAAGAAAACATTGTAAATTCTATGAGATGATATTAGTATATAAATAAAACAATACAACTAAAATTTTCATGAAGGATGGAAATTCCAAACTAAAAAACTATAATCTCAATATATCATACGTACACCACATAATGTAAATTATGAAGCAAATAAAAGAGAAATTGAAAAAATACATGTAAATAAATTGATTAAATATATTACCTGAATATATATTGGAATTAGAGAAAAATGTTACATACTTTTTACAAATTGATTTTCCATCATAAATAATTTTTTTCCAATATGAGATTAGTGATGAAAAAATTCATTTATTCCCACCATAAATGTGTGTTGTTCAACATATAATTTAGGAAAAACAATAATATTATTTATTTATTTAAGAATATAATAAATCATCATCATTATTAATATATATCAATTATAATCATTTTTTTTGCACGTGTTTCATTTTTGAAGGTATTTTATCAAATTTTAGTTTTATTGATATTTTATAAATATTTTATAATGGGAAGACCAATAAATTTTAATTTTTACCATATTCCTTAATAAAATATTTTTCATGGTATTGGAGATTTTTTCCCAAATTTTTTAATCCTTCCAATGTTTATTTTATATCACATAAGAATATATTTCAAGATTATGTAATCCATGATAGGAAAATTCTTTCTAAATTGTAGATATTGATGAGTTACATATAAATGATGATTCATTTTTTCAATCATAAAATTACTATATTTATTGAATATAATTTTAATTAATAACATATCAAATATTCACTGATCAATTTTTAATTATTCACAGGGATAATGTTGTTGATGGTAAAGATCATTCATATGGGTGGATGGACGAACAAAAAAATTAATGTTACACTTATGTTGAGTAAATGATTAGATTTATATAGTTGATGTTTTATTTTATTACAGACATAATTATTTAATATAACATCATTATTGGGAAGAATATTATTTTTAAATAGTTTTTTGGGATGTTAAATGAATAATTTTGAATATAAATTAGTTACTATATACTGTAATTTAATTCTTTACAACATGTAATCATTTGAAATAGACGATTTAGGGAACATTGTTTCATACAATGGATATCATAGATCTTGGTTGGATTTTAGAGTGGTTAAATGGACATAGTTTAAACGATAACCATAGATATTTATACCAGGAGATGTAGTATAGAGGTCAATTTGGAGTTCAGTTTTGAGTTGTTTTTTCACAAATATTCATTCCTTAATGTAAAAGGATATAGTTTTGAAAACTATTTTGGATAAAATAGGTAAAATTAATATAGGTGACATTTGATTTAATAATTTAATATGATATACTCACATTTAGTTATATGTTTCTATTATATTTGTACTCTATATCTCTTGGTTTAACCCAACATATTTTAATTATTCGTTTTATAAGGAAATAAATTATATTACATCCATGTGTTATTTTTTCACCAAATTAATTAAATGAAATTATCTTAATTTAAGTTCTATAGTTACAATTGTGTTCATAATTTAATAATATTAAATTTTTAAATTTGATAGTTTTGACTTGTAAAAAGAAATTTCCTTATATATATTATCCTTTTTATATAAATTTAAATTAAATCAATAATTATTCATAATATTTTTTCGAAACAAATAATAAATTTTTTATTTGAATTATCTATTTAGTAAATATAAATATTAAATGATATTAATGATGTAAAATTTTACAATATAATTTATTAAGAAAAAAACTAAAAACATATAGTAATAGTTGTTTGAAAGATTTAATTTTTAATATTAAAAAATAGTAACAACAAAATATTCGTAATAATTCTGTTTTATTTATAAAATATAAAAATTATTATTTTTTAAAATATTTCATTAATTGTCGAAATAAAAAAAATAATTCAATATTAATAATAATATATATTGTATCAAAAAAAATTTAGTAACAATTATTATGATAAATAATAACTTTTAATTATTAAATATTTTCCAGTTATATTATTTTCAATATGTAATTGTATATTTGAAATCAATTAAATATATAGATAGGAAAAATCTATTGGAAATAACTACATATCTAATGACTATATTTTAAATGGATTTATATCTAATTGAAATATATATAAAAGCAATAATTAATTAAAACATATATACTCAAATGAACTATTATATTCATTGAACCTATTAATTTACATATATTTCAAAATATATTTAGTATTTATAATCATATAAACTATTTAATATATTAATAGCGTGTTGATGGTCATCATGTAAAACCAAAGGGATAATAATTTTATGACTACGATATTTTTTTGGTTATATATGTTATTATTTTTCTTGTAATATATCATTGAATCTTTTTATTAAATTCCCATATTCCCTTTAAAATTTATCATGAGTTGAAAATTTTTTATCAAGAAAATGTATCACAGTTCACTTTATTTTAATGATTTAAATTTAATTATATATTTCGAATAGTAGTTTAATTAATTGAAAAATAAATATGAAAATCAGTTGGTGTTATGTTTTGAGAGTGAGAATATCAAAACTCTAGGGAATTACAGTCTATCATATTATAATAACAAGGAATTTTATTGGAGATATCAATACCCAACAATCCAATACTGAATTTGATAATTTAATTTTTTCCTTCATGTCTCTATGATAGTATCTGAATAATAATGTCTTAATTTATTGGATCACTAGAGGAAGTTATATGAAAAATTCATTAAAATTCTCTAATAAGGTTACTATATGTGAAATATTACGTGTATTTTCACATCACTCCAACCATTAAAATATGGTTTCTGTAAAGGAAATTCAATTTCATATAAAATAAAAATAAATTTAAGTCATTCACATACTTCGTTACATATATATCTAGATGGGAAAAAATAATCAATTATCATTATCAATATAATAGATCGATATATCTATTTCTCTAGGTTCTATGGGTAGTTTTGTAGCTATAATATCATCCTCAATATATTATCCAATACCATGATCATATAATATAGGGTATTATTAAATCTTAAATTGTTGAAATATTAGTATGATTTTTATATTACAAGCACCACATTAAATATATCATATTCCTTATTATTTTCCATATTTTTGTAATCATATTTATGTCAAGGAACTTTAACCACATTCACATGAAAAAAATTAATCCTTTGTGATTGTAATCACAATTAATCCACAAAATAAAAAACTAATTTCACTATAACTATTAATTATTCACTTCAAATTAATCATAAATTTCATTGAGAAAATTTCATCATTTTCTTGATGCTGATTTCTTATTAGGTGAATAAATCATGACTAATAGTATATCCCCACATTAATAGTAGTTTTTATTTACTATATTAAAAATGATATCCACAATTTATTACTATAATACATTATCTATAATTATTCAAAATAATATATATCTTGAACTGGAATAATGTTACTACTTTATATCATTAAATTTACATCTATTAGTTCATTCTTCACAACAATTATAGAGAGGTCGCCATTTATTTACTGTACATCATTTCCTTCCAGTAGAAATATTATATCATTCATTCCTATATAATGTTTAAAAAATACTCTATCATCTCTAGTAATAAAATTTTATATTTATACAATATCACCTAATTATAACTCATTAGAGAAATATATAATAATCATATAAAATTCATGATTTCGTAAGAAATTAATAATAATTACATATTCTATCAATATGTTGTATGATATGGCATTATGTATTTTAATGGAATATAATTATTTTTTTGTCAATATAAATCAACACATATCATACGACATAATATCAAACATATCCCAATAACTTTATCTCATTCATAAGAAATTCAGACAATTTTTTAAATAACTATCCTCACATTATATATAACAATATTTCCAAATTATTATTATTATTGAATATTAAAAATATTTAAATGATCACTGAAGAAATATTTTTTTCACAATATAAAAATTCAAAATCTGATGATTTTATTCATATTTTTCAAATCATATCCAATTAAAAATATTTTCAAATCATTTCAAGTCATTATTTTATTTTATTTACAATATACTTATATTTATAATCATAATTTAAATTAAATTATATTATGGTTCAATTATTTTATTAATAAATTTTGTTAAAATTACGTAATTATGATTTTGTTGGGTCCAAGATGTTATAATCAGTCTATCAAAACCTCTAATGTTCACATAATATATATTAAAGATCCAAATCCATAGGAGGATAGTTAGGCATATTAAAGGTGCCATCTGGACCCACAACCAACCCACAGAATTTTACACAACCCCAACCATGTATTCCACAATTTCTATGTCATTCCATTAACAATTTAGTTGGACGGATATAGCTATGGATCCCCACCCATGAAATTCTTAACACAATTAACCGACCACTACCCTCAGATATTGTAATCAGACGACACCATCACATGTATCAGAATACCAATACACTTCAGTGAGGATTTATATTATATGAGATGTCAAATAGTTATTTTTTTTTTTCATATCATGTGTAATGTATTGAAAAAAAATATAATTATTAATTTGATAAATTTATTATAGGGTATAATTATATCACATTTCAATAATAGGGGAAACACATGGAAACCGACTATTTGGGATAAATGAACCGACCAATTGTCATCAAATTTCAAATCGTATGGATGTCAATAAATCAATGTCATCTCATCTGATATACGTTGTAACTCATTTATATACAACAGTTATAGTGTTTTCCCTCTATTTGTTTCCCCAATTTTTATCCAGGCTTTAAATACACGTAAAATACATTTTGTTGATAATATATCCCAACATAATTATCCATGATTGGTTTTTTAAGTACCGAAAATTATATATAAATTATAAAATTGAAAAAAATTCATTTATATTTTTCATAAACTATATCAATTATTAGAAATATTAAAAAGGTTCTTTCCTGGAAATATTAATGTAATTAACATTATGTATGGTGGTTTTTTGATTCATTAATATGTGATGAATAAAATAAAATTTGAAAAATGGTCAATAGATATTTTATTTATGTTATCTAAAAACATATTTTAAAAATTCTAATGGTTATAAAGATATATTACTTTCAATTAAGTATTGAAAATGATACTCAGAATTAATGGTAGTATATATAGGATAAAAAGTGTAACTATATATGGGATGTTTCATCTTGAAATTAATTTTTACGTTCAAATATCTAGACATTTTCCATCCGATTTAAAAACCTATCTTCATGTTTATATAATCACCAATGATTTTTCCCATTAAATATACCTCCATGGATCAATTTTAATCCTCAACCATTTATATCTTGAAAAATGTGATTATAAGGGGGAGATATATGATTAAAATAGATTTTTATGATTTTCTAAATGGAGAATGGATCTATAATATTATAAAAAAATAATTATTTATAGATAATTAATATTATTTTCAAATGTTTATAAACCACTTAAAAATATCAAATAGATAATCCAATATCTCTATCAAAAACACTATTAATTATCAATTTAATATTTCTCCTTTTATATTAATAAATTAAATTTCTTAATATAAAAATGTTGTAATGGTAAAAAAACTAACAGTGAACTTATATTAATTCAATTTATTGAATATATTATTAAGGAACCAGGATGAATTATAGAATTTCATAAATTAAAAAAGTAAAACATTGGTTAAAACAGTTACATTTTGATCATTTCAACCATCAAATTTACACTTAGCAAAAAATACAATTATCTATAACCCTAAAACATTTCATACCAATAACATCCATATATGAGTAAAAATCATATAATGATTTTACGTCAAATAAATGAAAGATATGACCAATAATAATATCAAATAAAATAATCAATAAAATCACACAGTCTTTGCTTATGGTAATAAAAAATATCACATCTCACAAATCTATCCAACAATCGCATTCCCTTCAAAAAGAAAATATATTCTAAATGATCTTTTTGAAATAATAACACAACCGAAGAACATATATTATGTTTTTATAGCTATTAAATATCTCAATCACTAGGTTATATTCAAACAAATATCAAAATTAAGCATATAATAAAAATAATTAACCATCAATGTCGATATATATAGGCCATTATCATTTAAACATGTTTGTTTCAATGAAATTTATTTGAATTTCAAAATATATTATATTCCATCCATGAATGTTATTTCAGATGCCTAAATTTAATGAATTTCATGTGGTTTACATGAATTTTTTTTCAAATAAATAGAAATCACTACAAAAATAAATTCCTATAATTTATAAAAATACACAATGATCAAAACAACAAGATGAAACATGAAGTGATAAAATCATATATTTTAATAAAAATAAGTCCTGATATATCCCGATAATCCAAATAAAATTATTCCCAATGACATAAAATCCATTATTAAATGAAAATTTAATAATATATTAGCTACCGATCAAAACTGTATTTGTTTATCATTATCTAACATATTTATTTTTTCCATTATAAAAAAAATATCAATTTGAAAGTGAGGACAGACAATGGTCTTATTTACGGTTTACCAAATATTTTAATTTACTTATTAGTCAATTTTATATAAAATAAAATGTTTAATGAAAAATTTCATCTACTGAATAATTTATTGCATCACCATAATGATTTATGATATAACAAAATATATATTCCTAAATAATGCCATTTCCACTTAACCAAATTTTATTGTGACCATGTATATTATATTATCATACTCTAGTATGAAAACATGTACTACATTTTCCATCCTTTACATGAGACAATTCCTTATTATACTATATAATCCCATATTAATATAATAGTTAAAAACCCTAGTAATTACTATCATATATTGATAACCAATCAATGAAATAATTAATATGAATCCCCATGTTCTAGATAATAAATATATTTTATTACAGTGATACATAATCCAAAAATTAATGGTTATCATACCATAAATGAAAGTTCTTATTGAGGGTAAAATAGTAAAACTTTTCTGTTTATTATTATGATACTAATAATATAACATGTTCATGATACAACATATCCATTATGATCCGTATAAAACTATTCTAATCTATGTTTTATCAAAAATAATTTCCTAAACAACTAGTGGATAACGTGATTAGATGAACAACACAATAATGACTAATCTACTAAACTTGATGTCATAGAAATTGACTGTACTCTAAAAAAAGTATGATGTAGTTAAGAATTTAACCTAACCTAGGTATCCATATTAATGATATTAAATTATATTCTCATGAAAATGACACAATATGGGTTAGTTAGAACTCTAGACCAACAATAGATCTGAGTAGAGGGAAATTGATTTTTTAACCAATGGATTATAGGCTAATCCTTTTAAGTACCTACAATTTATTCTCTTGAGGTATTTTTAATATTCAAAAAAAAAATACAAGGGATATTACTGTATTGAATAAAAATAATCAACGTAAATTCACATATATTTTCCCGGTTATAAAATAAGAAATAAATGAATTGTTTTCTTCAATTTTGAGATCCATTCATGTATTTCTTCTTAGACAAATTATATTATAGAATGAGTTCTTTACAATAACATGGGACACTAATAATGATCCTCATGGACAATATTTTCCTCTATCATGCTACTTTAATCATAAATATATAAAACACAGAAATTGATTGTGGTGGATATATATATTTTTTCAAGAAGCATTTTTATTGGTTTTAAATGATCATAAAAATGAATAAAATATAAAATAAAACACGATATGAATATAAAATTAAAATTTAATTATATAATGAATGATTGAGATTTTCTATACATTTATGAATCTCTCTTTCATACTATATGGAATAATTATTCCCAAATTATATGATAATTGATAACATAATAAATATTATCATTTTAGTAAATTTTTACTAACAATATGAATATATTACATCACTAAAAACATTGAAATGTATCATTTTTTCAATAAATCCTCCAAATATTTTGTGTGTATAGACTATACATGGATGCTGTCAAGTGTAGTGTAAAAAATAATGGATTCTATGTATATGATTTTTTTTTAAATCATTCAAAATAAATGTTCAAATTCTATTTTCATAATCAACTATAACTGATAAGAGTCATGATTTTGATTATATCATTTTAATTAGACTATGTAATTTACCCTATTATTATGATATGTACGAAACTCCCTTAGTAAACCAGTACAAAAATATCCCAAAAAATAATTATATGATCCTAAATATATTTACATTATCTTACCCTAATGATTGAAATATTCAATTTATGAAATAATCAGTATATAAACACATGATGTCCAAGTACACTCATCTTGAATATTTGACCATAACAACGGTATTCACAGTATAAATGGAGGAGTTTCCTCTAAAAAATGGGCACATTATATAATATATCATCATATACTATTTCATGTATGCAATAAAGGATTAATTGGTAAATAGATGATTATTTATATGACATGATCTTAAATAATTAATATTAATTATAAATTATATCCCATGAGTCATGAAAATTTGTTCTCTTCAATTTAAATGACATTAGGGTGGGTTCTATAATTTTATTTTTACTCCATAAAATACTAACAATAACAATAAATCACTCTTTTCCTTGAAAATCTATGCTATACATTATCATATCTATATATAAATAAGTAAATTTATATACAATTTCATATGTATGGGTATAAAAAATCAGTCCTAATGGTCATCCAAATTAATAATCATTCATCATTTAGATTACCATATTACCAGCATCAATATCATGAAATATATCAAAAATAAATCTCTATTAGTCAAAATTATCAAATATAACAATATCCATGATAACTCTTAATAATGTACCATACCCTCCAAATATCATAGAATTGAATTTTTAAATTATCATAGCATTAAATTTTAGGGCATAAAAATCATCAATTTCATTTATTTATTCTCTTCACTTAACCACCAATAATGTGTCCATGTTTTTATTTATTTTTATTTAATAATTATATTATATACTTGAGTAAATAAATAATCCATTCTTTATTATCAAGATATTCATATTCTATTGAGTAAATTTCACTTCTTATCATTATTTTCATTGATTCATACTGATAAATAATGATAAATACTATTTCTAAATGTTAAATAAATTTTATATTTCTAAAATGATTTCTATCTAATTTTATATTCTATCACATAATAAATCAATAAGAGTTAGTACAAATTAAATAATCATGGATTAATTGGTTATGAGATTTGATATGAATTCCAACATTACTCTCAAATTCTAGTTTAACCTTGTCATATGGTACCATATATATGGGGAGCATTTTTAAAATCATGGGTTCCAAATGGAACAACCATAGAATCTCTTCTACCTCAAAATCCATGAAATACAAAACATATATATTAATATTAGGATAGTTTTTTCTAATTTTTCTAGTTATGCCACTGTACATCCATTCTTCATCAATGCCTATATCAGCCACCACCATGAAATATAGAGACCAAATGGCCTAAAACCATATATCAATCAAATTTCTCTTATAGACGGAGTTATATAAGAATATTTTTTGAGGATTGTGATCATGAAAAATAACAATTTAAAATATATGTTGTAATATTGCATACATCATCAGATAATTTGATTGTAAGGTGACATGCCCTTATAGGATAACCAATACTGTAGAAAATTAATTATACATGGAACATTATCCCAAAATCATATCTAAAATTTTAAATATGTATATTCTTAGGAATTATTTGATTGTACTATATCCATTACCTGCCATTGGAGGTGTTTTATGATCATATACTGTCATTAAACTGCATTGTTCTAGAACAAATTTCAATCACTAGTAATTTGTGACCAATAATTACACATTGATCCATGTTATTCCTTTAAAAAATAATTATGTTAATTAATTTCAATTGAAAAAGTAAAAAATTATAATAATATCTTCTACAATATTTAGCATAAACTACATCATATATTGGAATGATTTTTATTGGTTTATATTTTTACATTTATGGAATTTATAACAATTATTTGTGAGTTGAGTTGACTATTAAAATGGATAAATTTTCTTTGAGTTTTAAATAATTCCATAAGAATTCCTTATATTTTATAGATTATTTTATATATATTTAATAGATTCCAATGGTATTAGATAAATTAATAAATATATATTAACTACCTTAACATTGTTTTAATTATTTATTGAATATATAAAAGAACATAAAGACAACTTTTCAGCCTGAAATAAATGTTTTGGACAAAACATAAATCACAATTATATCAAGTTCAACGACATCTAGTTATTTTATTCTAATCATTTTTGAAGTGACTTCCCTTATTATTAACCTTTACAAAACAATTTTCTCATTTCACCCCAAATATTTAATAAAATAATTTTTTTACTGGGAACTAAATAAAAAAATCATTTAAAATAAATATTATTTATTAAAAAAATTCATTCACATTGATGTGTACTAATTAAAATAGAAAAAATAGTATAATGTATTACTATCATATAAAAATCAAAATGTATACTGAATAGAGATATCTATTTATAAATATAACTCTATAATACAAATAATTATATTATTTTTTCATTTTGGATAACATTTAATATTTTCACTTATAGTGATTAACTACAGAAAAAATAACACCACATAGTAAAAATTAGTTTCAGTATAATATTATTAAATGAGTATATTAGAAAATTTCTAGTAGATTAAAAGTCAAACATAGTTGATAAACAATATTTTTATATCCATAAAATAATTCAAAATTCACATCCACATTTTTCGGGTTTTTATTTATCCTACATAATTGAGTTGGTTTATAGAAATGAAGAAAGATTATCTATATCAATTCACTATTTAAAATTACATTGCGTAATTATCCCCTTATAAGACACCAATAACATATAAAAAATTCCTTAGTATTTGTAATTTTTATATCATCCAATCATTTTCCTAATAAAAATAATTATAACAAAGTATATCAGCCATTCCTATAATATAAGTATTTTTCAATTTAATATATAATTATATACCATACATTATAATACAATCATGTGGGATTCCCAAGGAAATTTTTTTATCATTTATAAAAAGTACTAAAATTTTCAAAGTCATGTATTGAATATTTAAAATATAAATAATACATATGAAACATTATTAATTCCATTTAACAGATCCATGTTCCATATTTTAATTTAGAAAAAACATTAACATAAAAAATCCAATTGAATATATCATAGTATATTAAATAAAAAATTCACAATAAATTATCAATTATATATACATTACGATTAAAATATATTCACATAATTCAATGAAAGTTGATTCTATTATAAGTACAAAATACGTACTAACTCCTTTAAAATAATATGTTAATTATTTTATTTTAATATAATATTCAAAAATATTTATCATTTAATGCTATTGTAATATTATCTAATCATTTGATAATAATAATTGAATGTTTTACAGATTTTTTATATGAAGGCTTTTATCTTTTCAATATTTTTTAAATTATAATTAGAAAAGGCCTAATTGAAGAAGATAATTCCATTATTTAGGAGAAAATGTTTCTCCCATTCAGTGCATTATGCAACTAGTAAACAAAATCTTGAACGTCATTATAAATAAAGGCATTATATATATCAATATACACACCCCCTTCATTTTTTCAATTGCTAAAAGACAAACAAAATGTAGTGAAATTATTTTCCCTTAAACAATGAAAAATAATTATATTATTAACACTAGAAAAAATATAAATTTTATTTTTAATTTTTGTTAATTAATCCATATAATTAAATTGAAAAAAAATAATTTCCATTTTCCATCTTACCCCACATATCAAATTAATATTTTTACATGGGAACTATTTAATTTCAATAAAAATCCAGTTTTCTCATTCCAAAATCATATCTGATGTGTTTTATTCTTAATATGAACCAATTAACTATTACTGGCATGTATCTATTTATTATTATTTAATGTATCCCAAAAAATCATGAAATATATGAGGGACGTGAATGTAGTATATGATGATATCATCTATTGTCATCATTATGGGTATGAATATCCATGAATACTTTTGATATAATTTACACAAAATTGGTGTGATTTCATATAGAATATGGTTGACTATTTTTTGTCACATAATAACTCTATTATATCATCTTCTTCATACAGATCACATTTTCTTCAATATATAAAAAATAATAATGTCACTTTCCAAAAAATTAATCATTAATCCATCAAGATAATAAGTGACACATATCATTCTCACATATTATAAGAGTTCACAGTCACCTTAAAGTCAATAAAATAAAAAATATTTCAATATTCACTATTTAATCATGGATGTCCACTTTTATTTGGAATTTATCAATGAATAATCTATTAAATCCATAATTATCAATAACATGAATATGTATCCTTGTAAAAATAATGAAACAAATTCTGATACAAATCCATATACACATTAACATTGGGTTTTTATAATATTACAAGATATGAAGTGATTATAACACTACTGTGAAGGGGTAAATTTGAGATTGTCTTAAAAATTTGAATATAAATAAAATTAGTATTATTTTAACTGGTTACATTATTTGATCTCAAGAAGTGATTATTTAATGAGGACAGATAGAAAGAGAAAAACACAAAACTCGTGTCTTAAAATATTTTTGTCATTTTTATTAAATCATGTTCCAAATTCCTAGAAAATAAAAAATGAGATGAATATATTTCTTTATTTTTAAATAAAAAAAGATGATTGGATTGGAACCTAAATAAATATTTCAAGGATTAATGAGGATAATCCATATATATATTCATGTTTAATTCAAATAACCTCTAGTTTAACCAAAATTTGTATCTAGCATGAATTCATTTAATTATCCAAATAAAAAAATAAAATTATTCTTGATTCAGAGGTAGATAATCTCAGTGATTAATTTATTATAAATTAAATTGTGTATTAGAAATGAATACTTATATTTATATAATCATATTGAATTACATAATTGAACCATTCACTATCTCATGGTGCCAATATCTAATGATTTTAAATGATATTCTCATAGAACTCTTATCTCAATTGACCATTTTTTTACTTTATTGATACATGGATTGTGACCAAATAAATTTAAATTATCAATAATTAGAAAAATAAAAATAAAAACCTTGTTTCTTATATCATTTATAATTATGATGAAATATTATAACATGGTATCCATACACTAAAAATCTATAAAAGTACTTATATCACATATCCAAGATGACTATATTAGGGATATATTAATTTTAGTGAGTTTTTTAAAATTGATTTGTGCTTTAATTGAAATTCAAAATATTTTTCGAAAAAATATATGGTTTTGACATCTTATTGCAATCATTTAATAATTCCCCAATAATATATTCTTGATAGATATTTTTTTTACTATTGGGATATAATTCTATGTATAGAATACATTACTATTTTGTCATAGATTCTATCATGTACCTTCTGATAAATTCATTTGTGTGATAATAATAGTAGTGTACCATCACTCCCCAATCATGTGGTGAAATATTGAACATTACATTTCCAACATTAAATTTGATAAGTTCTACAAATTTTTACCAATAAAATCCATAAAAATCATATGAATAAATTGGATGACTTTAAACCAGAATGATATTTTTTTAACAATTTTATAGAATTATTAAAAACAAATTACATAAAGAATTCACATTAAAATAATTGAGAATTTATACGAGTTAACCTCCATTATATATTTCTCGTTAAGACATCATCGTAATCCATATTAAATACCTTCATGAAATAAAATCTGCAATGAAAATTTTTAAAACATGGGGAAAATGAATCTTAGGGAGGGTGACATCAAATTATCTGTATGGTTGAACATATATAACAATAATTGAATGTCATCTGTGATTATAATATATGAATATAGAAAAATAAAGCCAATAATAATGCATAATAGAATCATAAAATAACTCATACCCATTAATACATGGAATTTAAAATATGAAAACACAGGCATGGGATGAGTCAGCAAAAACTATAACCACTTTCCATGTGATTCCCATACTTATCACAAGAAACATTATAAATCCATAATAAGAAAAAAAATTCTTTTTGAAAATATAGCACATCATTTTCAAAATACCATTTAAAAAACATTTTATTTAGAATAATAATATTTCATACATTATATATAATAACTAATAATGAAATTTAGTGCTATATAAGATCACTATTTATTTATGTTATACCTGATTTTCCAATCACTATATGGGAAACCCCATGTTCATCCATAATTGGATTATAAGATTTTATCAATACCACCCAATGTTATCCTATAACAAGATTACAATGAATTATTGAAGACACCCCATGTTAATATATAACAGGATTACCCAATTTTATCTTGGCTACCCCATTTATTCATGTATAATTTCTATTAACAGTAACATTATAATTATAAATAGATAATTCTAATAATCCATATCAACCATAAAAAAATTATTTATTCATTCATTAAATTATTTAATTATTGGAAATCAAAATTGATTCTTATAAATGTCATTAAATCAAGATACATCATTAAAATAACTAGTTAAATAACATTACAGTTCAATATGATTAACCTTTGAAAAACTGATGGGATCTATAATAATATTTTTGGAATAATAATTATCAATCTAGATAATTAATGGGAATTTTTTGAGTAAAAAAGATTTCTCATGGGAGATAAGTTAAAAATATGTTTTTTAATATTTATGAATGGAAATAACATAAAAAATAACTATTTTTCTTTTTATGAAAATACCATTTTCATTTTGAATGTTGGTTTTTAAGACATATAACATTTTTTAAAACATTTTACTTGAGAATAACCTTGAACAAAATTAAAAGGATGACTTTAAAATTAAATTAAATTTTTTTAAAACATGAAATTTTTAAAACAAAATCTTTTCACATGAAAATTAGGTTTAATTATCATTTTAGAATATTAAAACATTTATTAGATTTTATTTTTGAAAGATGATATATTTTGGTCGAAGGAGCAAAATGAAGGCAGATTCTCTAAAAAACCATTCTAAAATATTTTGACAACCAATGAGTGAAATAATCATATAATTAAAATTAAGTATAATTTATATGAATATTATAATATAATTAATTATAATTATTATATATCTAAATTTGAGACTTACTTTTATGCAATCCCGATAAACAATAAGATTGTAACAAGAAACACTTACCATTTTCATAACATTGAATCTCAATACCTATGATAGAATATAATTTATAATATCATAAAAAAAATGAGACTCATGATATAAAAAATTTATATGGGCAGAATATAAACAAAATAATTGATGTTAGTAGTACAATTGAGATTACATCTTAAATAATAATATTTCAGGGAAAAATCCCTTAAAACATTGGTTACATTAAAACAATAAAACAAATTATATTGAGATAATAAAATGAATAATTAAAAAATTCGATACTATTAATAGAATAAATTTCTTTCAATTGTGTACTCCATACAACCAAAGAATTGGTTAATATGGTATACATCTCCAAAAAATAAATGTGTGATGTGAAAAACCACAATCTAACAGTTCCTATTGATGTAAGTGTTTGTTTTTATAGTTTATACCATTAAAATAAATACATCTTCATATATTTTTTAAAATATAGAAATTTTATAATCCGGATAAAAGATAATTTAATTTGGTTGAGAGGGAAAATAAAAACACTTTTAGATGAACACTACCTCTTATACATGTATCCATCTTATTATTTCACTAAAACTATCAAAGCAATTATTTTTTACCATAATATAGAATTTAGATTATTTATATGTATATTTTTAGGGGATTTGGGTAGAGTATGTTTGAACCAAAAGGCATGAGATGTGTGAATATGTGGTGATTAGTGGTGCCATTTCCTTACAGAGTAGTGGCATTCTTTTAAATACTGTAAAGAATTCACTCA
Source organism: Viscum album (assembly GCA_963277665.1). Taxonomy (NCBI): domain Eukaryota; kingdom Viridiplantae; phylum Streptophyta; class Magnoliopsida; order Santalales; family Viscaceae; genus Viscum; species Viscum album. The sequence continues at coordinate 1,655,041,896 of OY728126.1, read as the reverse complement.
TAAGAAGTTCATCATACATTAGTTTATCCATAGATAATCAATCATTTTTTAGGGATGTTATTGTTGAGAAAAAACTCAATGAAACATTATAACATGTATTTTTAATTTTTTACTCATTAAAATCATTGTTTCCTAATTTTTCATTATGAATTTTTATTAACGTAACTTTATTTTTGGATAATTTAATTTACCCTTTAATAAATAATTACATTGATCATTATTAAATAAAACAGGAAAGATATTTATTAAAAATATCTCCAAATTTATAAAAACAAAATCCTTATGTTTTTATAAAAAAATTTTTTATCACAACTGCATGTAACGCATGAAAACACTGTTTTAATCATAAATGTAATAACATATTATTATTTACTATTTATGTGAAAATATTTTAATTATGAACTAAAAATTCGTCCATTAATTTAACATCAATGATATATATTAATATTTAAAATCACTTGATATAATATCGAAAATATAATAATTTTAAATTAATTAATAAATATAGTTTATTTTAAATTAACATTTATGTTAAATTTGACATTATTTCTTAATTTGAATTTAAATAATATCAATAAAAAATGTAATTTTAATCTATTCAGTTCATAATAATTTAAAAATATAAAAACATATGTGAAAATAATTTCATAAAATTATTCCCTATAATTACTTCAATTTTAATTTATTTTGTATCATTTATTTTTGTATTAACTAATTAATTCATGAATTTCTATTTCTTAATCATTTAATGTCATTATATAATATCTAACATATAAATATTAATTATTATGATAAAAATAAATTATTTCTATTAAAAAATAGTATTTATATGATATCATACATATTTGTATCCTTATCCCAAGTGTAGTATTTAAATTTAAAGAATGAAAAGTTTATTTTTTTATTTTTCATTATTTATCTAAATACATGTGTCACGTTAATGGAATGGTTTTCAAAAAACTCATTTATTTCAACCCTAATATCTAAATGCATTTAATATTTCCTAAAAAATAGTTGGGGAATGCTTCATGGTTATTTATCCTTGATTTATAATGTTTTCCCCTTATTAAACTCATTTTTACCAGTATAAAAAAAATTAAATTTAACTATTTTTTTAATAATTAAAGAAAAAACATATCTTAATTTTATAAGAAATTAAAAATTATTATATTCTAAATATGGTATCCATTTTCCCAAATTCGACCCACACAAGAGTAAAATATTAGTTTAAAATTAATCTCAATATTTCACCGAGAATATATGATTTTAAATTGAAAATGTTGAATGGTTTAATATATTTTTATTTATAAATTCAATATGTAAATAATAAAAACTATATGAATTATATTAGTATTTTTATAAATTAAATATTATGAAATAAAATAAAATTTAAAAATATAATTAAACATTATAATAATGTATTGATGAATAGTCACTTTTCAATTAAAATTCTATATTTTTCGTTATTCATCAAAAAAAGAATAATATCATAAAAATGGAAAAATTATCCATATGATTAATTTGAACATACTATTTAAAATATGATGTTTATTTTGTGAAATATAAATCGTAAATGTTTCAAAAATATTTTAACATATAGGATCAATTAACATGTTTAAAAAGTCCTTTTAGAACAAAATTTCACTGTATCTATAAAATTGGATTTGTTTTTATACTATTACAATAAAATATATTAGATGATATTAATAAATAATTGAGTCAATATACATATAAATTTCATTAATATCATTCAATAATATTACTTAATTTAATTGATTAAGACAAAGTGTCCTTTTACACCTGATAATAATATATAAAAATAGTTCATTTATATTTTATTTCATTTTATGTTTGTTTCTAATTAATAGACAAATAAATATTTTATTATATGTACATTTTTAAAAATATATTTTTAGAATTCAATTTTTCTGGTTCTAATCCATTATTCCAGTGGTTATTTAATAATGGTAATATATGTCTTTGGTTATTTAATTGTGGTGTTTTCGGTTAATATAGTATCGAAATAAAATCGTTGGATTTCAAATTAAATAAGATAAACATAGTGTTTAATGTAACATATGATAAAATCAATGTTTTTTGTCCTTTACACAATCTAATATACATTTTATCTTTTATATAACCACATTGTTATACCCACTCCCATTAGAAAACTTTTTCTACAAAATTTCAACTTTATCTCGATAATCAAAAATTTGACATTTGAAATTTATTTTTTTATAAACTAAATTTGTATAAATAGTTACAATATCATCCTATTAATATAATATAAATTGAATTAAAAATAACATATGAAATAAAATATAATTTGTTTCCGAATATGGGACATCAGTTGAAATTGTGGAAAAAATAAATGATTGATGAGAGTGATTGAGGTTATAGTTCCAAAAAAAGTGAATGATAAAAACAACATAAGGGCCTCAATGTAGTAATATATGTTGATCAATATATCCACTGGTTCATCATTATTTATGTAACCCAGATACAAGTTTTTTCTTTCTGGATTATTTTACTAGATTTTTGATATTATCTCACCATATAAAAAATGATAAGAAGGAAATATATAGACTTGAAAAATACAATTTCATCTTGAAATAAATACCACCATAATATCATAATTTTCCCAAAAATATGAGTTTTCAAGAAGATTTTTCAATAGTTCTCCAGTTAAATAAAATATTAAAGACTACATAATCATAAAATTGATAAAATATTATTCCTCTTACCATTAGGGATTAACGAAAATGAAAATTGTTTTCACGTGGTATGATTATTTACAAAATTAAAAAAATTGTTATATGCTATATTAATCATCAAATTTAATAATAGTACCCAATATTCAAAACAAATAATTCCATTAATAAAAATCCTAAAATTATACACACTTTCTGAATAAGTTTGAATCCCAATAATTATAAATTTTTTACCTTGTATTTTTTCCTCAATAAGTGAAACTTTATTTCTTTAATAAAATATTTTAGTTTTCTAAAGTAAACATAATAATTTATTATTATAATTTCATAATAAATAGTAATTCACATTGCCATGTAGTCTGCAAAAAACCCACGTCTCTCATCAGTTGTGGCTTCATGGAACAATTCATTTTCATATGTGAATGTTTTCATCTATCCTTTGGGAAGTTCAATTTTTTTATTAAACAATATATAATTAAATATTTCATAAATATAATTTTATGTTGATCCTAGGGTTTACAAATACATAATCCCCAAAAAATCATCCCAAGTAATGTAACTAATCATATTAAGATCTCATCTTTTAGAACCTCAATTGGGTGATAAAATCTCGGAAAATATGAACATAACATTGATTATAGAACTGTAACTATATCTATAAATATTATGATATTATCAATTGTTAACTTAATAATCTCAAATAATATCTAAAACAACCATTGATACCATCTATAATAGCCCGTGACTCACAATCTCAGATCCTTTTCTGAAATCATTAACATTAAATTTATGGAATAGATTCTGATATAAATGAAATATTTATTCCTTCCAAACCATATATCATAAATTGAAAAAATAGGATCATATATAAACATTAGAACATATTTGGTTTATGTTTTTTAGAATTAGTAATAACCACTAAATAAATATAGAAAATGATTTTGAATGATAATTTGTCCCACATAACCCAATTATTCAGTTTGTCATTAAGAAAACATCCTCATCAACATGAAATACATTCAATACATATGATTTCATCATCTTAATTGAAAATATATGGAAATGAATCATAATAAATATTATCTCAAATTATTAATTAGGGTTAAAAAATTCATAAGAAAATTATTGTTATTAATGAGAATAAGATGCTTATAAGGGTATAGAAATGTATTGAGCGTGTATAACCGAGTCATAAATAAAATCATACCCAACAATAGTAAGATAATAAAAAATTAACAAAAGGATAATTGAATAATCATCATAATTAATAATTATGTGAGATGCGATATAAATCTTGACCATGAGAAGCATTATAATCCTATAAAAAGCAATAAAAATCCGTCTTGCTAATCTCTACCATTATATTCTGAAAACCGATTCAAAAAATTTTTAGATGGAATGGATATAGATCCTATTAAAAATATATTCAATACCAGTTGAATTATATTTCTATCTGGGAATACCAATCCTTTGAGCTATAAGTTATTTACCTGGTGCTATTTTGGATACCCCTTCTTAATTTATAATGGGATATTCATGTGTCATATATGCCACCTCATGTTAAGCTATGATGGTATTACCCAATGATATCAGGGGTATCCCATGTTAATATAAAACATGATTTTGTTGTGATATTTGGGCTACCCAATTATTCATGAATAATGACTACATGGAAAAACAAAAATAATGTTCATTGAGATTTAAAATCAGCATAAAAATAATAGAAATGAAAATTATTGATTATAACCATATTATAGCATGTCAAAGAAATGTTTTTCATGTTAATATCTTTGTCACGCGATATAAAATAAATAATGGTTTCCCCAATAATCTTATTTATAAATTATTATCATGTGGAAATGAAACATGATACATATCAATCTCTTTGAAAAAATCATTATAATTTCAGGGAAATCATGGAAATGGTATTAGTAATAAATATATTCTTTTTTGAGGACAAATAATGTTTTAAAATTTTTTATAATGGAAATAAAGATAAAGTATCATAAAATTTGATTTTATGGAAATAATGTTCTCATTTGATTAATGAATTTTCAAATCATAAATCATTTTCAAACCATTTTCATTGAAAATACCATTGATAACTTATAAACTATAATTTGAATAAAAATAATTATAATAAATAATTTTATAAAAAAATTTACTTTCCTTAAAATTGTAATTAATAGGTCATTTAGAAATATTTGAAAAACATTTTTTGAAAAAAAAATTATTTCTAAATAATATATATTTCATACAAAAGATTTAAACGAATATAGATTTTCATAAAAAACATTATAAAAAAATTAATATAACTATGACTTGATAAAATTTACATTTTCGGGAATATATTATGAATATTAAGAGTACAGAAGATTTCATAAGGATTATAATATTTTCTCGTTTGATACTAAATCATACATAGTCATGATAAAGGATGATATTATATCATAAAGATTTTACCTATTTTGGGACATTGAATCACAATCCAATGAAATAATAAACATTATAATTTAATTATTATTAGGAGATACAAGATATATAATGTCAAATAGTTCATAATATAGACCTCTCAAATAACATCAATTCTATAAGAGAACATACTTATCAATAAAAGAAAATTTTGACATTAAACCATTAATTCTTTTGTTATATTCAAACCATAAACACCATAAAATATTAATAATAAAATGAATATGAAAATTCAAAAAAAATTATGTATTATATTCATAAATGACGTTCATTTTAAGTATATACACCTCAAAAAATAACAATTGATGATTATGGTATACATCTAATAGATATAAAAGTGATACAAGAAAAACACTTTCCTCACATTTCCTTTTTGTTGAACATGATTCAAAATATTGTACATCGGATTAATATTTATAATTTATTTATTAAAAAACCATATAATACTTTTTTCACCATATATTAAATTATTATAAAAATTTAAAACCCATTTATTAACAATTTCACAAAAAAATTTCATTTCATATCAAAAGTAATTTTTTATATATGGTTTGACTTTATATTTCTAGTCTGTAAATATAAATACTTTTTTTTAATATAGAGAACATAAAACATTAAATAAAAATAATATATATTCATTATATTTATATTTATATTAATCCATTATATTTCGTTATATGTAATTAAATACATTGTTCATGTATACAAATAGGTCGTATGTGTGGATGAATGTTGTATCAATTTTCATGTTGTATTGAATCAAAAATAAAGATTATATTAATTCTCATTCTATAAGAATTACTATTTCATATACATCAGAAATAAACTATTAAACTAATCATTAATACATTTTATGTAATCCGTGAATGAATCATATCACTTTTTGATGTCGAAGAATGCCAGAAACACGAATGATGTTATCGTATACCAAAATATGGAATAAATAATTATATGTCTTATGTAACAATTCAATAATCCTAGTAATATCGGATATTCCAAAATTTTCATATTCAAATAATATTTACAACGTTATTACCAAGCATAAATTATGGTAATGGAAAAAAATAACATCATTTCAAATGGGATAGTATGCAAGACCCACAGACAATTAACTAGTTACCCATTAAATAGAAGTGTGTTTGGTTGTAGGTAATAACATTAAAATAATAAAACCTTGTTATATGAAATATAATAATTTCAATATATACACCTGATTTAAAATGATTAAATGATATGGATAGGGAAATAAAATATGATTTTAGAAAAAAATTGTCTCTTCTCTAAGTACCCTACTTAGGTTTGAACTAAATTATTTATTGTTTTGATTTAAATCCAAAATAAGGAATATATTATAAGATGAATGGGTTTGGAAATTTATTTATTTTTTATTTTTTTAGAGAATATTTATTGATAATTTTGATGAAGTGGTGAGAGTGAGTTCATTCTTGTAGTTGATGATGAGATCCATTCATATAAATATAGGAAATTATTCACTATTGGAAGATCAATAATACTAAAAGTTTCTCAATTAATTTTAATTAAACATTTTCAGAGATTATATGGTCAATATTCACCTCCACTACACGTTAGAACACATGTTCTTGAAATTTACATCCATTACTTCTATGATTACTTATTTTTAAATTTCTATTTTAATTATGGTAACTATTTTTCTATCTTAATTGATTTATCCGATAGAAGTAAATTTTAGAGATATGTATTAGATAAATGTTTTCTAATTATTCAAAAATTTATATCCAATATTTTTAAATGAAAATAAAATTTTTTTTAAATTAAAATTTCTAACAGAATGGCTTGTTATGTCAAAAAAATAATTTAACCATAACTGAGACAATATTTTTCACAAATTAGGGTTCTATATATTTATTATGATAGAAAAATTATTACATGAATTTTAAATATAGGATTTTTATAAATATATACAATTTCCTTTATAAATGATTTTATTTTTGGTAGTTATAAAATAATTAATAAAATATCATTTATTAAAATATATAATTAATTTCAATGTTGACATAATTCATTTTATTTGAATTTGATCATATCGCAAAATAAATTAATTCAAATGTAGTAAGTGAGAAAATATTTGACATTATATATTAATCTCAATAAAATTATGTATCATAAAAATTCATTCTATTTAGATCACCTTTAATGTTTTTTAAATAATTTACTATATTTTATTTAAAACTATAAAATCTGTGTGTTGTTATATAATATGAAAATAATTTAATTATTCAACATATATTGATTATTGACATATAATTATGATAAAAATAATTATTTTAATTTCAAAATAAATATTTTACATAGAAGCTATATAATTTTTCACTATCCGTAAGGATTTAGAGAAATTAAATGGAGGAAATATACATTTTATTCTATATTTAACTTTATATATGTGTACTGTTAGGTAAAATATAATAAACACATAAAATGTTCCAATATGGTAAAGATTATGAATTATTTCTAGAAGATTTGTTTCATCCAAGTGTAAATGTCATGTTTTCCCTTATGATTAATGTATAGTCCATTGAAAAACAAATTTTTAACAAAATCATTATAATTTAATTTAAAAGTTTCACTAATGTATTTTAAATAATAATTTAGTGGACATATTAGAAATTATAAAATATTCTTATTCAAATTTTTGAATAAATTTTTTTATATTAAACTCACAGAACATGTAAAAGATAGATTAATATAATCTCTATAGATATACTGATAGAGAATATTTTTATAGTTAAAATTTTTAAAGGATTGGTCTGTTTTTTTAAGATAAATAAGATATTTATAAATTTTTATTGAAAAATATGAAAAATATATGTCTAGTGTATATTAATTTACTTTAAAAAACCAATATAAAATATAATTTTACATTATAAAATTATTAGATGAAAATTCATTTTTCAATTAAAAAATAATAATTTTTCCATATTCATTAAAAACTGAAACATCATAGAAATATTCCAATAGTTAACCATAAGATATTATTTAAATTTATATTTTAAAAATGAAGATTATCTTTTCCAATATTATTTATATTATTATAAATGATTAGTTTTAAAATAAGTATCACATTAATATGTGTTATTACTACCCTTAAAAAAATAAAACTTATTATGAAAAATGGGCTTTTTTATTATTTTATTCTAAAATAACCTATTTAAAAATTAATATATATATATATATAATTAATATCATTTAATAATAACAATTTGTTTATTTTTTTATGAAAATATTCTATTCAGATCATGTAAATAGATGTTTATAAAAACATTTCCATTATATTAATTTTTACTTTATGTTCACCAATTTTTAGTTGGTAACAAATAAATCAAGGATATCAATATGTGTAAACCATATTTTAGAAATCTAGTTAACCCAATTAATAAATTTAAATCAAATAACTAACTTATAATAGTTATCTAAATTAGTGGCTATTTCTGTTTTTTGTACATGTTGAAAACTATATCGAATATAAAAATATCAAGTACATGTGGAATGAAAGATAAACATTGTGTTGTCTGTTCATTGTTATTTCTTGTTTATAAAATGGAATATAGATACTTCTATTAAATCAAATGGGGTAATCGTTATTTCCTACAAAATATTAAAAACTATTATTTTAAATACTATATACAATTAAACAAGGAAAATAATTTCAATATGTTAGTCATCTATGAGGGGAATTAATATTTGGTCTATCCACATAATTCAAATGAACATAAAACACAAACATGATAATGTTCTCCATAAATTCAACATTATGCCCAAAATAATATTAATAAATGATTTCTATCTTCATAAATTTCAAATAAATCTTTGATAGTTATGTTAATTGAAACACCAATCTATATTAGTGTATGTATTTTTTTTAGGATTATCTTAACAGTTACTGTAATATTTTTACCTTTTCCATATCTCAATTAATAATAAATAATAGTACCATATTTCTTAATTCAAGTCATATTTTTGTTCTCAAATATTGAACACTCATCAACTAGAACCATCATTAATGTGATATTCAATATCCATCAACAAACTAATAGGACTTCAATATATAACGTTTTATTTAATAGAAACTTGAGAATCAACATATTAAAAGTTAGGAAAACATTATAAATAAATAAAAAAATCCTTTAGTTTCCAAAAAAAAAGATAAAATAAATACAATAATACACAATTCCCATTCCCAAAAAATTATTTTTGGGAATATGATCCTTTTCTTAATGTCATCCTTTGTTAATGCCTATATTTTCATTAAATAACAGAGAATAAATGGAGAAACATATATGAAAAAAATAATAGCAATTTGGTATGTAATGAACCTCTAAGGTAACTATTATTTTTGGGTGTAATTTTTATAATGGGTTACGGTGAATATATATTTAATATTATTTATGGTTAAATCATATTCTAGTGAGTTTCAAACATATTCCAACATCTCTTTAATGAAGCACCACAATATTAGATTATTATTTGATATTTAATAATAGACTATACACCTTAACAATTTATATTACATTTATTAGCACAAATAATCATCAATGGATGTGGGAAACGTACCCCTATTAATTTGATTTATCTTAATTAGCTTGAACAAATGAATCCACATTTCATTTCAACATTTTTATGCTCTTTAGATTATTTTTCAGACATTATTAAAATGATTTACATGATTTTTAGTCAATAATAATGATTTCATTATCATGGAAACATTAAAATGTCATCATTAGCATGAAAACTTATGTATTTTATTATTAAATTATTCCCCAAGGTCAAACGTCTAAAAATAATCATTACATAAATATTTAAAGAATTATAATTTCTTTTTGAAATTGTTTGATAAAATTTTATTTTTAATTCAGGAATTTTTTATAAAATAAATTTCGATCAAAATTATTAACAATAGTTTTAGCCCAATACATTCAAACACACACACACACACACATATATATATATATATGACATGATTTGTTCAGGGTTATATAATATTTCTAGAAGAGTCTCTTCTAAAAAACAATTTTTCTATACCTTATTATTATTGTTAGGAATTATAATTAATTATTTAGTTTTAACATTATAAATAATATTGATTTCCTCTTAAATTGAATTTTTATTATCCTTATGTTATAATGAAAATTTAACCATTTTTGTAAAAGAAAAAAACATTTGGTATGGTTGAAATTCCTCAAGAACCATAATTTTTCAACTCCATTTAGATAGTATCCAAATATTTTATAATATTAAAAATGATTTATAAATCTTGATAAAAAATTTGATCATTGGAAAATGAATTCATATTGACAGAATTTCATAATAACTAAATGAAATTTGAAAATATTCTTCTTCCTAAATACACACCAGTCATGTCTTGAATATACTGGAAAATATTAATTGATGTAAACATAAATAGGTTTCTGATTGAGTGTGTTTTTTCTTTTCTGACTAAATAATATAATATATATGTTTGATCATTCACATATTTTATCACAAAATTAGTAAAAACATCCATTACTTGTATAACCCTAATGTAATCCTTAATCACAATTTTTAATTATTTTTATTTCATATTAATATTAAATGTTATATAGACTAAAAATAATAATATTACCAATATTTATTAGTGAAAAAAATTTAATATGTTGCATTAGATGAATTTAGTTATAGAGAACAAAAAATTATTATGAAAAATTTTATTATTAGATATGGAGTCTAAATATTTTATATACCATATTCCTAAAACAAGTATCAAAATATATCAACCAATCCCTAATTTCATTCACATAACTACATTATTTGGATAGGGAATGTCTAGTGAAAATATCACGTTATATAATCTATTACAATAATTTCATTCCTTAAAGAAATCATTTTTATTCATGGTTCCATTTTTAGGATAGAATATTTTTATTACCTGTCTCATCTGGAACCGAAAACACGTCAAAATGTTGTTGAACCCCTCAAAATAATTGAATTTACTATATCTAATAAAAAATAAACCATATTCATAAAATAATAATCAATTTTAAATTTATACCTATATTACTTACATTAACTCAATTATGTTGGATAATACACATCCAAGTGTATCAAATCATGAAGTTCTATTTTCTTCAACTCCAAAATATTTAAGATCTTATTAAAAATGTTTTCATGGTTATATGATTCATAGATGATAATCCTTGCACAATAACAATTTATTAGATTTATATGGGGATCTAGTATTACAGTATCAACATAATTCATTTAACCTTATTTTCCACGACTCATTTCCCAAAGATAAATTTCATCCACCAAGTTATTGATGAACATTCCATTATCATTTGAAATATAAAATATATTAAGTCATATATATTAACACTTATTATAGATTATCTCATTAATCACCCTCCTAGTGATACATCCATTAATTTATAAAAATAAATTACTTTCATAATATAAATGATGACATACAAGTAAGATATTATGTATCATGTAAGATCCTAACATGGTTTATTATCAACATTATCTATATATAGGAGAAAATGAACTCATTATTGCATCATCTGATTTTATATAGTTACAACCAGTGTGTGGAAGCCTTGACTGTTATTGTGATGAGTATATTCCTCATGTAAAAAAAATTGAAATACGAGATCAGTGACCAAGAAAAAATACACAATAATAAGTAATCAATATATGAGGATGTAATAAAAATTCATCTCTAATAAATATTGAATATAAAATAATAAAATATATGAACACACTAGATCCCCACCTAAACATGAATATATAGAAGATAAAAAACCTGAAATAAAACACACTAGGGCCTTAAACCAAAACTTGATATTAAACTCCTTTATCAATATTCCACTAGATCATATTCGGAATTATTATCCATTACTGATCCTATGAATTATCTAAACATGAAACCATGTTGGATCTACCCTTGTATCCAAATGGCAGGAACATCATTAGTATGGTGTGAGTAAAAATATCATTTTGGAACAACCAATGCGGACTAATACAAAACAAGTAAATTTTGATTGTTCTCTTGTTATATAATTTTAAAATATATGAAACTAATAATCATAAGTTAATTAATTATATTAATGAACCTATATATCCACATTGACACAAGATAATGAATAAAAATGGTTCATTTAATGCTTGAGTGTATCTATAAGTATTTTTTAACCATGCCGACTATAATATCAAAACATCTTGATAAGCATAATAAAGACGAATATTTAGGACCTAATACTTCACAAATCATACAAACATAATCCATAATCATAATATCACATATTATGGAATGATGATGGTTCCCACCAATACACTAATCATAGTGTCTGATTCTGTATATAATAATTTATAAAACTAATGGAATATACTCATAATGGTTTAATTGTGTGATGACACTATATAAAAAAGGCAATAAGCCCCCAACGTAATGCCCGCATTTGTAAATCATGTAATGATTTCACATGATATAGATGATATACCATGAAACATAAGATATATATCCCCCATATTAAAGAATACCAACAATTCCCGTAGTAATCTATGCATCATGACAACACATGACAACCAACCACAACATAGAGTAATACGAAAAGGGGTATAAAATCACTCTTGTTTACCTGACCATCCATCCATCGATATATTTGAGTCCCCTGATAGATATCCAAATATGATATACCACCATAACAACCCCAACCAAAAATTTAAAATATTATTATGAACCTCTACACACATACTACTGTAGGCCAACTAGATCTATGGCCAGTCTATAAACATTTTCTATTTCGCAAATCAACTATCAGTAGGTATTATACGCACTATATTTATTTAATTTTCATTACAAAAATCTCACATAGGCCTATACAACATCAATATTGGTGTTTATATAAATATATATAATATTCATCTATGGCCATATTCCTATATAATTATAAAACACACAATCAGATATCGTAGTTCTGGAGTCATCTATCAATAATATCACGTTCCTAAAACATCAATTCATGTACTAATGATACTTTCATTATTTCCAAAACTTATTATCATATCTTCCCTCTGACCGGGTATTCATATCTATTGGCCTCTCGCATTTACCCCAAGGGTTCTTCATAGTTTTGAAATCTCAAAAAGGTCCCTCAATCACATGCATGTTATCCCTATAAACACCAGTAATTCAATTGGAATATCCTCCATTAGGGTCATAAATTTTCTGTAGGATAAAATTCATTCTAAATAGAGTTTCATAATAGTTAATTCCTTAATCCAATACAATTTATAACTCTCTCTAAGTTATCAAAATCCCCAACCTATATATTTATCGCACTAGGGACTTTCCATACATGTCACAATGTCATAATGGGGGATGAATATATCTTGACCATATAACTAACCCAAAGCATTAAGGTATTCTCTTAGTTCTTATATGGATACTACTATTCTATTTATCCCATATCATTACATAACATTAACATGATGTATCTAAATTCAATAATACCTAGTTTCACTACATCATGATCCTTAGACGACTTCGATTATACTCCCCTTAGTGTCTATACATCATAACATATATCATAATAGTCAGGATCTTGACCATTTACATTTTTTCAATCCATTCCATAAAAAATGTTTTTCACAACATTGTTCCGCTATGAAATTTATCCATATAATTTCATTTATATTAAAATTATTAAATTAATTTAATATGGTTCTAGTGACTATTATATTAGAGAAAATATATGAAACGATTAATTAATATGAATAATAGTTGATGTTTCATGTGACATATCACATACTCTGTTAAAAAACTGCCACATTTAGTTAGGGATGTTAAAACTATAACATGGAATCTATAAAATCCACACAAGTCACATCCAAGACTGATTCTCCACTCAATATCCAGATTCAATAAAATTCGTCAAATTATAATTGACTCAAATATTATTACATAATTTATAATTAACATCAATTGTTAGTTGGAATAATAACTCAAAAATTTCTTTATGTCTCCCTCGCATGTTTTAACTAGAAAAAACCACATACAAGAGGATTAGGTAATTCACCAAAAAGTACCCTATGAAAAAAATATATCAATTAGAAATAATTCCATGATAAAATAAAATTAACATGAAAAAAAAATATGAAAAAAATAGATACATATATACATTAAAAAGATGGGGGGAAATTTTAATAACAATTTTTATAAAATAACCTAACCTTGCTATATGAAATCTCTTACACAGAAATATGATTCCACTCTACCATAGTGTAATCATACATGAACCACAACCTAAATGAAGGAAAAATTAGCTAATAAATAAGGGGAAGATAAACGGTGGAAAAATGTGGAGCTGGAACAACATAAATAACCATAAATCACTACTCAAAAAACCCATAATATGTAATAAGATAAGGATGAATAGAAGAGGGAAATAGATACTACTATACAAACAAATAGAGGATAATTATACTTCCCCTTCAAAATTATATCGTTGAAAATGGAAATTTTTTCAAAATAATTTCCAATGATAGGACATTGTAAACATATAACTATTCAGGTGGCCAGTTACACAACAACTATATCGTACAAGGCCATTAACTGATAATTGTCATCATAATGTTCCATTAGTATTTCCACTAGTTACATGGTGGATGTAACATATTGTATGAGAAACACAAAAATATATGATCTCTCAAACCTCCATGTCACCACAAGTGACACATTCCACACATAAAATCACCCTTTTTAGATTTTGAAACACTAAAAATAACATTTCTAGTTTTTGTTCTACATCCAAATATTCTAACAAATGAAATAAATAAAAATACCCCAAATAAACCCCATATGGAAATAGCTTATAATAACCTCCCCACTATAACCATTTTTTCCTTTATCTATTATCATCAACAATTTTATCAGTTTTGATGTCCTTATCATAAATACAAATCATTCATAATTCTCCTTGTTCCACTTCAATATTCTCCAAAAAAACCCTACTACAATGCTCCAAAATAAATGTAAACTACCCATAAATGTTGATCCCTCACTCACCATTTTAAAGGAACTATTAGGATATATCATTATCATGTTATTATGTCTTGATTCACCACAATATTATCTATCAACTCATTTCATAGATAATAGTTCTCCCAACCATAAGATTCAACTAGTCGAGATATATATTACTCGTTGAAATTTTTTTACTAAACCTCTAATTATACATAAGACTATGTAGATGATTTGGTTTAAGGTGTTCCACTTTCAATGTTATAAAATCATCCATAAATACTTTTATGTTTTATTACTCGTGAAAACACATAGTTGTACACACAAATGTACTATATATCACAAAATAACGATCTTTTAAACCATAGTAAAATTGTGATCATCCAATCAACATCACTATGGTCTATACCCAACCAATAGTATAACACATTGGTCAAATCCTCAATCAATCAATTCATATAGTAAGTCTTATTGTGAGAATTAGTGCACCACATATTTGAATCACTATTAAAACCATTGAAGTTCATCATGATCATGACTCCAATGATCAAAATTGAGAGGAATTTCAATGAATGTTGATAACTATGTTGTACATAGAATAAAACAAAAATAGAATAATTTTATCCACCAACTGTTATCATATGATTCATGGAATATTCAAGAATCTATTTCATTCATCTGATAGCATTACCAAACAAGGGTCACATGCAAAGGATTGATATGAGAATCCACACCATCATATAAAATACACCATTTCTCTACTATTTTTCTGGATCACACTTCTCTATTTTAATTTTTTTACTGAAAATAATATCTAACCCTATATGTCCATCTCCTACCTAGAAAATGATATGACACATCAATTCCAGACTATTCCTTTCTCTTGATAACTATATTGTTTTTACATTATTAAATTTATCTAAACTAAGTGCCACAAAATAAATAATAATGTGGTGGGATTCCCTACATACGGATTTCTTTATAATCATTCATGATTATCGACCCCAATAGTTCATTCTATCCACAATCTAGTTTCCCTTCTCTGAATCCACACCCACCCTTTATATAATTACTTGGGTTTCCTTTTAATATTGATGCTTCTCAAATTTCCACACATAGCCTCATGATTCCATTATTAAAGAACACTTCAATTTCATAAATACCCTTAACCTTCACAAGATCACTCAATGATAAAAATTTATATTGGTTATAGGTGCCTCCAACAATTAAAAACTAGTTATCAATTAAATATTATGGCATAAAATCCCATACCACAAAATCAATAACTCAACTGATAGTCTATTGTGTCACATGCCATGAAAAATATTTTCACACACCTATACAACTAACCCTTCTAATTTTAATTTTAGTAGTAGCTATCTAGGATTACCAAAAAAACAACTTAAAAACTAATAAAATTACATATTCCAAAGTTTTTAAATTTTTTGATTACATATAATAAATTATCAAGATCCATTGAATCGCCCTACACACTCATTTTATTAATATGTGAGTCTTGAATCAAAATTACATAGTAATTAATTTATCATTACCTTTAAACCCATCTTTTAATGAATGATTAATTAGTTAGGGTGTTATACATTAGAATATAAACACACTTGCTACCAAGTACCAAATAATTGGTAGTCCCTTTAGTGTAGTAATATTAATCCAAAACATATACCCATGATTTGGATTCCAAATAAATCACAAGCATGGCTGACCCCTCACATATGTTTTCCTAAAATAGTAATTCTCTCCAAATCAATAAATCATTAATGAATGATCTTGGGAAACTAATACATAGACCAAATTCTATAATTTATACTCTCGAGAATTTAATAGCCTTTGAGGCTGAAATTTATCATCTCTCATTCATCCCACAACATTGAACAATCTAAAATAACCACTTGATGTTTCTATATTTGTTATGAAACTTATATTATCTAATAAATTTATAAGGGTAACAATTATCATTGTACATAAATATTAATAATCCCCTTAAGAATATGAATCTAGTTTTGTTTCTCCTTGGTATTCTATATACATGAGTCACCCATCAATGCCCACAAGTCATCCAGGTAAATACATTATCATATTAATTTTATTATAATGTTTTCTACCGACCATCCAATAAATAATGTATTTAGTTGTGTAGAATTTAATTCCAGGTTATAGAAAAAACACCCCATAGTATTCTACAAACTCTTTAAATAACAAATCATAAATTGAAACAAAATTTAATGTGAATTTTAATATGGCATAAAATTTATGTACGAGTCTATTAAGATCAATACATACCACATACATGGGAAACCATACAGAAGCCCTTAATATTTATTAAATCTCCATAAAATCAAAACAACCATCCACTAGATAAAAAATTGAATAATAAATGACTTGTTGAGTATAAATCATATAATGTCTTATATGAGAAAACGTTTCTTTAGATATTCTTTAGCATTTTAACAACAAAAACATCGTATTTGAGGAAAATCATACTAATATTGGGATATATTTCATGTCAATCCAATGATCTAAGAATGATGCATGAAGATTCCACGTTCAATTATAGGATAATAAAAAATATATATTAGTTAATTATTGATAAATACAAACATCATGTGAGAATCCTGATGGTAAATCACAAATGAGTATCATTGGTAAATCAAGGATCCATAATCCCATAATCATATAATCATAGTCTTCCAAAAAATAAGTTAGTCCTGATGACCTAATCTATGATTTGTTATAAAATATATCAAAACCAAATACCTCTAGTCAATAATACTAAAATAGTATGAATATAGAAAAGGTATTTGATAAAAATTTACACACCATGAGCCAGTTTTGTATGAATGGTGACAATTTCATGTGAAACTGGAAATCTTGTGTACCTCCTAAAAATATAATGATAGTTAGAAGTTTTTGTCACGTATTGTACAACGGTGATACTCTACCCTATATATCAAAGTGTTCAATAACTTATGAAAACCAATAAAAATCTATTATAATATTTAAATAAAGTTAAATAATTTAATAAAATATAACAAAAAATAGTTATAAATAAATGGGGAAGAATACATTTTTATTCATTATCCATCAATCTACTAGGATAACCACATATATATTTCAAATAAAAAAAGACACAAGTACCATACACCATTCAATAAGATTCAAATTCATCCTTTGTATAACACTTGTATTTCAAAATCATAATCATCAAAACCCAGATTCTACCCAACCTAAACTAATCACTAATTTAGATATATTGGGGCTACCCAAACCTGAGGTCAATCATTCATGGTGTGAGTATAAAATTATGTTGGATACCATATAAAATGTCTTATATAAAAGAAATAAATATAAAGGTCATGAATATGAAATTATAAAAACATATATATAACTAAAGAATGTAAATTTATTAATAACGCTGTATTCCCTGATGTTCCATGTAGAAACCCAAGGTTGGATTTATAATCTTTGGAATTTTTTCATGTTTTATTTATAAGTTCATGTAATCATTTCATCTATAAAAACACAAAAGTTTCATGAGCAAGAACTATAGTCCACCGTGGTTTATTGGATGACTTCGCTGGTCAACCATATGATCATTAACCAATGCATGATTGTATCTTATCATATGGTGTAGATCGCGATAAGCAATATAAAGAATTTTGGGGTATAATCCACATTGTAGTAAAGTTATAAATATGTAGGGATTGCCATTACCATTGTATAATTGATTATCTATTCATCGAAAAATAACATTCCTGAAAAATATTACTTCCCATGATCCCACCATGAAAGAACACCCTTGACATTATACAAAACCATACACCATAGTATACAGGACCATCCATGACTCAATATATATAAGGACACTAAAATATAATTATTTGAGGTGAAATCATAAGGAATCAACCAGTATAACCCCTAATTTTCCATTATTACATAATGTGATAATTATTTGATGGATACGTTCATATATATATCTTAGACCAGTCATGTTTATATAGATAGTGGGCCTCCACTTCATAGTAGTCCATGATCACAAAAATTAATTTCCACTATATGGATAAATGTTATATGATATTAAGTCATTCCATTTTCCAATCCATGGAATCTCAATTTGTATCATTCAAACTCCATAAGCAATTTTCATTTCATATCAAAACCAATTTGTGATTGTAAACCATACAGCTTCATGATAAATTTCATTTTATCCACCAAAACTCCCCAAGGATTTCTCTATAATAGTATACCTATATATATTAATAAATATAATATTCATGTCTTTTTATCCTTCTATACCATCATACAAACACCAATATTCACCCAAGAAATATACCCATATCACCTATAGTAAATAGGCTTATACCATGTATATGGATGTTGTGGAAAAATATTTGAAGATCATTACCCATTTTTCAATCAACCCTCAGAAATGATTCTCATATATTTATGGAACCCATCAGGAAACCGTTTATCTCATTAAATAAGAAAACATTTTAAGGGTCCCTATATATAAAAAGAATCATTCATGTAAACATCTATCCCCCAAATGGTATTCCATCCAATAACATAATCAATATCGTCGAGGCCTCAAAAAAATCTTACGAAACTGTCCTAAGACTAATATCCTCATAGTTATCCCAAGGATGACACACTATATGTTATCCACAACACTCAACATACCCAATCATCTTATAACGGTGTACCAACCCATGTAACTATGTAATAGTTGTGGAGAAACACCACATGACTATTGTAGTAGCCTAAAGTGTTATGGAAATATCTTAGGTCCATCATGGTTAACCATTCAACAATTTATCCCAGCTCATAAAAAACCTCTACATAGAGGTCATGTTGTATACTTATACTTTTGTTATTCATTCTTGTTAAATAACTAAAATATTCTTGACAACCCTCAGGTATTGTAAATTAGATTTTATATAAAAATAATTTGGAAATTTTATATCAGTAATTGAGGCTATTCCACCATAGTTCAAGGTTTATATTGGGAAATCATATTTATGATTTAATATAAAAGGGTTTCATTAATTGAAAAAAATGCAAGTTACATTTCAAGGGTTCATCACCGTTAGTTGTGAGACCATTTTTCATAGGAGAAAATAACATTATTTATATTTAAGGGATTGTATGATGGACCAATTTTCAAACTAATGAGGATTTACATTTTATCCCAATGATAAGAAGATTCTATAAATGATTTCCAAAATATTCACATTTTATATATTTGGTTGAATTATAATCAAAATATTAAAAATAAGAATAATAATTATAATAAAAAAAAATTTATAAAAAATTAATGATAATATATTTTAAATTTTTCTTTAATTTAAAGAATGATTATCGAGACCACTTTCGAAAAAAAAAACCAGGACTGACCTCCAAAAGTATGTCGGATCAATGCTCATGGAACAAAACCTTGTAGACATCCCTCAAAATTGGATCCATTTCAATAATAATATTTATTTATTTTTACCCAATACATTAAAAAACTCAAATATTTTCTTATATAAATCAATACGACAAGTGATGACATTGGTACAATTTCTAATGAATTCCCCATTAAAAGATGAATGAATCCATAATTTTTTTAGGGTGACCACAAAATTCTCTTGTAAAATTTTCTTATAACCCAATCCCAATGAAATATAATATATTCAAATAACATTTGGAGTAATCAGGGGAGGAAAATTGAGAAGGATTCATTCCCTAAATCAATAATATTCACTTCAATAAAATAATCTAAGGTATAAGTTGAAAATGATGAATTTGTAAGAGAGGTACTGTAACATCCCATGTAAATAAAGAATATGAAATTTTCATATTTTTTAATATTATTGTATTGAATATTTATTTTACTTTAAAGGGGATGTTATGATGGATAAAATACTCAACACTCAACAATGGTTTTCATTTAAATCTTACTTTACACACAACTTTGAAATATACGAATATATAATATAATAATATTATCATTTTAAATTTTTACTGAAACATAGACGTTGTATATGAAGGAATGAATAGAAAAAACTAAAATGTGATTAAACAAGTTTATTGAATGTTTATACATTTATCCAAAAAAATTGAGACTTATAATGTGAATGAATCCAATTTTAAGCATAAATACTGTAATATTCTTTTAAAGGATTATTTAAAACGTTTTGTTAGATAACCATTTTTATAAATAGTTTATATAACTTTTATATGTTCTATTTGATAAAAGGAAATTATTTTTTACTATTGGGGCATCTAAATTTACTTTCGGTGAAATTTTGGTATTTTTTGATAAAAATATTTTTTAATGAGTAGTGAAAAAACTGCATTTTAATTCAAAAAATACTTTTAATATTATTTATTTATGTGGCTAGATTATAATTTTTTTTGCTATTAATATTTAATGTTGTTATATTTTTCAATTAAATCGTATTTTTAGCATTGGATGTAATTTCACTTTGAAATTGGACATAAAAGTGTCAATATTTTGATCGTATTTTCTTCTTAAAAACACGTTTTTTGGTTTTTCAATAGAAATTAATTTTAAATAAATTAATTAAACATAATTTTTTTGAATTTGGTAAAATATACCTCATTTTTTAATTCAAAATATCAAAAATAGATTTTTTTGAATTTTTTTATTATTTTGGAAATAGTTATTTTTTTGATGAATAAAGAAAAACACCATATAGTTGTTAAAAACTGACATTTCATTTAAATGAAATTTTACAACTTCACTAAATTAAATTTTAAAAACCTTACATACATGGTTTTAATATTTAATTAAAATGATGTTCAATAGGATGAATTTTTTTTTGGTGAATAGTATCTCTTGATTTTTATTCACCATAGTTAAAGGAAAATATGGGAATTCAAGGTAAAAATAATATTATAACAATATAAAATTAAGTTAAAACATGTCGTAACATTATTGGATGAGAAAAGGACCACCATGGAGATCCATCGGTGAGACTTTTGGCCTTGGAATGCCCCTTAGGTAAGATAATGTCGTTAATAAAATTTTATTTAATGTAATAATAAAAATATCATAAACATGAATATTTTTACTGAAACTATATTTATATGGGGTTATATAAAAGAAATATTCGACTATAAATATTATTTTGTAATATTAAAATATTTCCTACATCATTTTATTTTATTTAAAATATTTTGACATTATATAAATAAATTTAATTATGACACAATGGTGATGCATTATTTGATTCATTAATAAAGGATTGAAATAAATGATATTATAAATATTAAAATAAATTTATTTTCAACATTTTATTACCATACATGAATTTTATAGAATATTATGACTTGTTATATTTTAATTAGTGTTGTTTTTTCAAAAGAATCAAATTGTTATGGAATTTTTAAAAATTCATGATATAAATAGTATTAAAATTTACATAAAAGAGGTTTTAAATCAATTAATATTTTTATGAAAAAAAGAAATAGTCCTAAAATAATATAATCAACCTAATTACATATATAATGTAAAATATGTCAATAAGGATACAATTTGGGTATCTCGGCATTTTGTTGTAAACATATTAACCATATACTATTAATATACAAGAAGACATGGTAAAAGTTAAATAAGAGTAAAAAGGGTTAGAAAAAGATACAGATTAAAAAATAACCAAAACCTATCCAATTAAAATTGGATGATATTATATAGACTTATCTGAATGTTCTGTTCTAATAAAATATGTTTTGAAACAAGTGAAACCAATAATCATTTTATAATAAAATAAATATTTCCAATATTCCCAAAGAACCCCTCCTCTCTCTTATAAAAGGACACAACCCGTAACCCATTAAACACACATCTAAATACCCTTGAATTGTCCAAAACCTTGCCCAAATAATCACCCAACATTACTTTGTTCCTAATAAAAGCCTTACCTTAGGTAGAATACACTTCACAATGGGCTTTTGGTTCATACCAAAGGGATTCACATAATTAAAATGTAACATCTTCTCTCAAGTACTCTTATTTTATTTTACGTATTCACTACCTATTATCTTATTTTCTTTAATTACATAAAAAATACATTATACTAAAAAATATGGGAATTATTTATAATAATTATTAGAACTACACTTCCAATCACCTCTATATAATGGATATGATAAGTGTGTTTCAGTGGATCATGAACTACTACCTCATGAAAAAATTATTGTTCAATATTCTCCTACCACCTGTTCTGGTCGACATTAATATGGAACTATATTTATATTTGATATATATTATTTTTAAATTACCTATATGGTTCTATATTTTACATTTATATCATACCATTATGGTTTCCATAATGGTTAAATACAATAATTTCATTTGAGGAAGTGCGAACTACCACCCCCTTAAGGTGATATGAATCTTTAATACCATACATGGAACATATAAAGGATGGTGTTAATGAACTTATGTAACATATAAAAAAAATTTATAATAAGGGAAACTGTTACATTTTGATCATTTCAACCTTCAAATCTACACAACGAAAAAAATACAACAATGTATAACCCTAAAAAATTCCATTCAAAGACCATCCATATATGAGTAAAAATAATATAATGATTTTTCTTCAAATAAATGAAATGTATTATCGATAATATTGTCAAATAAAATAATCAAAAAAGTCACACATTATTGGGATATGGTAATAAAAAATATCAAATCTCACAAATCCATCCAACATTAGCATTCCCATCAATAAAAACTATATATTCTAAATGATCTTATTGAAATAATAACACAAACAAAGAATATATATTATGTTTTTTTTTGTTTTTAAATATCAGAACAAATATGTTATTTTCAATCAACTATCTAAATTAACCATATAATACAATTAATTAAACATAAATATCAATATATATAGGTTATTATCATTTAAAAATATGAGTATCAATCAAAAAATTTAATTTAAATTTTAAAAAAAATTTAAATTCATTCCATAAAAGTGATTTGAGATGCCTAAATTTAATGAACATCATATGTTTTACATGAAAAAGAGTCTAATAAAAACCAATCACTAGATAAATAAATTTACATAATTTAGAAAAATACTCAATTATCATTAATACAAGATAAAACATGACGTGAACAAATCACATATTTTAATATAAATTAGTCCTAATAAAACCCAATAGTCCACATAAAATTATTCCCCATGATAGGAAATCCATAATCAAATGGAAATTCAAAAATATATTAGCTACCTATCAAAACTGTATTGGATTATCATTATCTAATTTATTCATTTATTCCTTCTTTTTAGAAACACATATCTATGTGAATGTAAGGATAAACACTGGTATTTTTTAATGTTACCCAAAAATGTAAATTATCTTATTACTCAATTTAAAATAAAATAAAATATTTAATGAAAAAGGACATCTACTGAAAAATATTAATTCTACAACACAATTATTTTAGATATAATATAATATATTATCATAAATATTTCCATTTCCACTTAACCTAATTTGATGGTCACCACGTATGCTAGATTATAATACATTAGTGTGAAAACATGTACTACATTTTCCCTCATTTACATGAGATAATTCCCTATTATACTATGTAATAACATCTTAATATAATATATAATCTTTCTATGAATTAATATTATATATTGATAACCAATCACGGAAATAATTAATATGAACCACCATGTTCTAGATAATCCATATACTTTTTTACTTAGAGACATAATCCCAATATGAATGGTTATCATACCACATATGAACGTTTCTATTGAAGATAAAATGATGAAAATTTTCTTCATTATTATTGTGAGACTAATAATTTAACATGTTCAGGATACAACATATCCATTATGATATCTATAAAATTATTCTCAACTATGATTTATCAAAAATAATTTCTTAAATAACTAGTGGATAACGTGGTCAGGTGAAAACACAATAATGACTAATCTACTATACATGATTTCATAGACATAGACTCTACTATGAAAAAATAGTATGAAGAAATTATGAATTTACCCTAACCTAGGTCTGTATAATAATGATATTAAATTATATTCATATGAAAACGACACAATATCATTTACATCCTACTCTAGACCAACATTAGATCTAAGTAGAATGAAATTTATTTTTTAATCCATGTACTAGAGTCTAATCCTTTTAAATACCTCAAATTTATTGTCATGGGGTAATTGTAATAATCAAATTATACCAAAAACAAGGGATAGTATTGTAATGAATTACAATCATCATAGTAAATTCCCATATATTTTACCTCTTATAAAATAAGAAATAAATGAATTTTTTTCTTTAATTATGAGATACGTTTATGTATTTCTTCTTCAGAAAATTATATTATAGAACGAGTTCTCTACATGAACATCGGTCACTAACAACGATCCACATGGACCTAATTTTCATCCATCATGAAACTTTAATCATGAATATATAACACACACAAGTTTGTTTTTTTGGATATATATATTTATTAAAAAATTATATTTATTTGTTTTAAATGATCATAAAAATGAATAAAATATAAAATATCACATGATATGCATCTAAAATTACAATTTAATTATATCAAGAAAGATTGAGATTTTTTATACATTTATGAATCTGTCTTTTATCCTATATTGAATCATTACCACTAAATTGGATGATAATTGATAATAGAATTATTCCTAATCATGTTAATAAATTTTTAATAACTATACGACAATATTACATCACTAAACGCATTAAAAAGTATTAATTTTTCAATAAATCTCCGAAAAATTTTGTGTGTACAGACTATACATAGATGCAGTAAAATACAGTGTGAAAAATATTGGCTTATATATATATGATTTAGTATCACATCATTAAAAATAAATGTTCACATTATATAGTGATATTGTACAATAACCAATGAGAGTCCTGCTATTGAATATATCATTTTAATTGGCTTATGTAACATCCCCTATTATTATGATATGTACAAAACTCCCTTAGATAACAAGTCAAAAAATATCCCAAACAATAATTATATGATTCTAAATTTTTTATATTATATTACCCTAATGATTGTAATATTAAATTTATGAAATAATCAGTATGTAAAAACTTGATGTCCATGTACACTTATCTAGAATATGTGACCTTAACATAGGTATACATAGTACAAATTAGGGTGATTCCTATAAAATACTGTCACATTCCTTAATATATCATCATATCCTATGACATGTATGATACAATTACTTAGTTTTTAAAAAATGGTTATTTATATGATATGATCTTAAATAATTAATATTAATTAAAAATTATATCCCAAGAATCATGAACAATTGATGTCTTAGATATAAATGACATTTTTTTGGTGATATAATTGGATTTTTACTCCCTCAAACAATAATAATAACAATAAATATATGTCTTCCTTGCTAATATATGCTATGAATTATAATATATATATATAGAAAAGTAAATTGATATACAATGTCAAATTTATGGGTAGAAAATCTTAGTTATCCTGGTCATCCAAATTAATAATCATTCCTCAAAAACATTACCTTCTTACCAACATAAAACACAAGAAATATATCTAAAAGCAAACTATATTAGTCAAAATTATCAAATATAACAATATCCATGATAACACTTAATAATAATAACCATACCCACCAATATCACACTAAATAAAAAACAATTTCTTATTTGTAAATTTCAGTAATATGATCTTGTAGTATATACATATATTTATTGTCTAGTAATTCAATGTAGATTCATTAAAATGATATTATATATGATCAACACATATTCACCTATTTTTTGATGTCATATATGAAATACATGTATCAAATTCAATATTTTTTATATTTTTCCAGACAATAGTTAAGATCACATCACTAGGGAGCAAGATATAAGAATGATCACCAAAACAAACTATTCTCTCGTAGGATGATGATATATATAGTTTCCATCAATATCCCATGTTTATATATAGTAGTCAAATTTTAAAAGATCAATCAATATTCACCTAGATCCTATAATTGATAGAGAGGAGCATTTCCATAGTGGTGAATAACCTTACTCACATTCATATAACATGGATATAAAAAATACTATATATCTATACTTACCTTATAGCTAATAATCTGGTGTAATTATCTATCTTATCATATACACTATCTAGTATCTAATATTTCACATCCTATAGTAGTGAGTAAATATAAATTTAAACATATATATATATATATGAAAACTATTCCCATGTTAGTGGTTTAGAATTTAAATTATCATAATCATCTGACCCAACCATTGTTAATCACAATGTTATATAGAAATCCTCTACTATATTCAATTTTAATTAATTGAAACATCAATTCACAATATGGAGGAGTAAAAATAATCAATTAAATCAACTAGAATAAAGGCACCATTGATTTGTTAAATAATAATTCCATTATATAATATAATATAATATATTATACTCAATGTATTCCCTCTTTAAATTATCCAAAAAGTTGAATGTTAATTTTTTAATAGATTAGTGTTACTATATTTTATAAACTCAGATTTAGTCGGGATATATAATTTTTCGCTTTGTATGCAACGTTCATTTTATAGAATGTAACTCAAAGTAGTTTTTATATGTTTTCTTATCAAATATAATATTACAAAAAATGAATCAAATTATTCTACAAAATTTTTAATATATTCCTTAAATTTAAAACCACTAACCAATGGTCTTAACAAAAGCATCATAGTATTTAGTTAGAATTCAAAATATTTTTCCTAATTAAAATTATTTTAAAAGAGGAATAATCGAATATTTGTAACCTGAAATCTCATAATATAAATATTAATTAAAACAATTAACCCATATATATATATGTACATTACCAATTAAATCCATTATATTGATATATTTATCCTAAAATATTTCATCATCTCCAATAAATAAACTAATTTATTTTATTCACTCACAATATCTAAGTTCATTTATAGAATTTTTATTGTAATAATAATTGTTTCATTTTACATTATTTTTCCCTCTAACAATTATCATTATTCATTAATATATATTCAAAACAATTTTTATCATCTCTCATTTATAACAATATATATTATTTATTTTGAATTCATTTGTTAATAATCAAATATTTTGGTCACAAATCATTATTAACCAAAATTAATTAAATTATAACGAAATAATAGTGTCTTTATATTATGTCAACATTTCTTAAGAAAAATAATTATTATGTATAAATGTATTCCTTTTATTAAATATCAATATGAATATTTAAATTATCATAGCTTTGAATTTTAATGTATATAAAATATGGAATTTTAGGGCATAAAAATCATCAATTTCATTGATTTATGATCATCAATTAACTACCAATAATATGCCCATGTTATTATTTATTTTTATTTAACAATTATATTATATACATGAATAAATAATAAATCCATTCCTTATTCTGTAGATATTCATAGTCCATTGATAACATATCACTTCTTATAATTATTTTCATTGATAGATACTGATAAATAAAGATAAAATCTATGTATAAATGTTTAAAAAAATTTATATTTCTAAAATGATATATATCTAATTTTATATTCTGTCATTTAATTATTCCACAAGAGGTAGTAAAAATTAAATAAGTATGGTTTAATAAATTTGTGAGATTTGATATGTATTCCAACATTAATATCAAATTCTATTTTTTCCATGTCATTTTCTACCACTTATAGGGCAGCATTTAAACAATCATGGGTACTAAAAGGAACTACCATACAATCTTGTCTACCTCACAATCCATGAAAAACAAACAATATATATTAATCATCTAAATATTGTTTCTTATGTTTATCATTGTTCCATTGTACATCGTTTGCACATCATTCCCTATATCATCCACCACCATGAAACATAGAGAACAAATGATCTAAAAACCATATATCAATCAAATTTCTCTTATAGGGGAAGATATATAATGATATATTTTGAAGTGTGTGATCTTGAAAAATAACAATTGAGTAGGGATGTTTTGATATCACATACATCATCAGATCATTTTATTGTAAGGTGAAAGGACCTTGCAAGACAATTATATAGGATTACCAATACTATACTAAATTTTTCTTACCGAAAACCTTATCCCAACGTCATTTAATCAATTTTAAATATTTATATTATTAGGAATTATTTTATTGTATTATATCTGTTACCCTTCATTGGTAATGATGCACGATCATAGACTGTCACTAAACCCCATTGTTCAACAACAAATTTTGATCCCTTCTAATTTGTGACCAATAATTTCAAATAGATCCATGTTTTTCCTTTATCAAATCATTATATTTATTAATTTCTTTAAAAAAAGTAAAAATGATAATATTATTATTTGTAATATTTATCATAAACTAAATCATATATTGGAATGATTTTTATTTGTTTATATTTTTGTCACTTAGGGTATTATAAAAAAATTTTGTGAGTTGCATTGACTATTAAAAGGAATAAATTACCATTCGGTTTTCAATAATTCCATAATAATTCCTTATATTTTATAGATTATTTTTTATATATTTCATTGATTTCGAAGGAATTAGACAAATTATTAAATATATATTAACTAACTTGCCTTTGTTGTAATTATTTTTTTGATATATAAATGAACATAAGGACAACTTTTCATCCTGTAATAAATTTTTTTAATAAAACAAAAATCCCAATTATATCATGTCTATAGACATCTTGAGATTTTATTCCTAATATTTTCTGAAGTGAATTCCCATATCATTAACCTCCATAAATCTGTTTTCTCATTTAGCCCCAAATATTCTATAAAATAATTTTTTTAATGGGAACCTAATATAAAAAATCATTAAAAATAAAAGATATTTATTAAAAAAATACACTAACATTGATGTGTACCAATTAATGTAGAAAAATACTATAATGTATTATCATAGGATAAAAGTAACATTCTAGACTGAATATAGATGTCTATTTATAAATATAACACTCTAATATAAAGAAACATATTATTTTTTCATTTTGAATAACATTTAATATTTTTACTAATGGTGGTTAACTGCAGAAAAAATAACACCACTTAGTAATAATTATTTTCACTATACTGTGATTAAATGAGTCTATTAGAAATTTTTTATTATAGAAAAAGTAAATTTCAGTTGAAAACCATATTGTTATACCCAATAATACTATTAAAAATTGACTTCCACATTTTTGGGTTTTCATTTATCCAAAATAATTGAGATTGTTTATAGAAATGAATAAATACTATCTAGAACAATTCTCTATGTAAGATTACTTTGTGTAATTATACCCTTATAATACACCATTGACCTATTGAAAATTCCCTAGTATTTTTAATTTTTATATCTTCCAAACATTCGTCCTAATATAAATCATTATAACAAAGTATATCAGTCATTCCTATAATATTAATTTTTTTTAATTTAATAAAAAATTACATACCATACTTTTCAATACTATTTTGTGGGATTACAAAGGTAAAAATTGTTATCATTTAGAAAATGTAATAAAAATTTTAATGTCATATATTAAATATTTCAAATATAGGTAATATATACGAAAAAATATTAACTCAATTTTACAGATCCATGTTCCATATTCATCATTTAGAAGCTTCCATAACAGAAAAACTCCATTTAAATCTATCATAGTATATTACATAGAAAATTCACTAATAAATATAGATTATACATCTATTAGGATTGAAATATATTCTCTTAATTCAATGAATATTTAATCTCTTAAAAGTAAAAAATGCATACTAACCACTTTAAAATAATATCTTATTTTTTTAATATAATATTCAAAAATATTAATCATTTAATGTGATGGTAATATTATATAAATAGTTGATAATAATAATTAAAACTTCTATAGATTATTTTATATGAAGGCTTGTATCTTGTCATTATTTATTAAATTAAAATCATAAATGCTTAATTGATGTGGCTGATACCATTCTTTAGGATAAAATTTTTAACCCATTCGGTGCATTATACAACTACTAAACAAAATATTGAACATCATTATGAATAAAGGCATTATATATATCATTATACACATTCCTTTGTTTTTTCAATTAATAAAAGGAAAAATAAATGTTTTAAAATTATTTTCACATAATAAAATGAAAAATAATTATATTATTAAAACTATAAAAAATATAATTTTTATTTATAATTTTTATTTGTTAATCAATATGATAGACTTATAAAAAATTAATTACCATTTTCCATGTTACCCCATATATAAAATTAAATTTTATACATGGAAACTATTTTATTTCAATAAAATTCAAGTTTTCTCGTTTCAAAATCAACTTTGATGTGTTTTATTATAATAAGTCCCAATCCAATATTAGTGGCATGTATCTATTTATGATTATTTAATGTATCCAAAAAAATCATCATGTTTATGAGAGAGGTAAATGTAGTATATGATGATAACCTTTATGGTTATCATTATTGGTATGAGTATCCATGAATTTTTTTGATATAATTTACAAACACTTGTTTTGATTCCCAAAGAGAATATTGTTCAATTTTCTTATGTCACTTAATAACTCTATTATATCATCTTCTTCATCCAGATAACATTTTCTTCAATATGTAAAAAATTATTATTTTTCTTTCCACATAATTAATCATTAATATATCATGATAAAAAGTGACACATATAATTCTCACAGATTATAAGACATCACATTCATCTTAAATTCAATATCGTCAAAAATCATTCAATATTCACTATTAAATAATGGATATCCTCTTTTATTTGGAATATATCAATTAATTATCTATTAAATCCATAATTATCAGTAACCTAAATATGTATACTCATAACAATTATGAAACAAATTCTGATAGAAATCCATATACCCCTTAACATAAGTTTTTTTAGAGTATGATAAAATATTAACTGATTATAACACTTCTGAGCGGGGGTAAATTTGAGATTTTCCTAAAAATTTGAATATCAATAAATTCATTTTTGTTTTAACTATAACATAACTTGATCTCAATAGTGATGATTTAATGAGGATAGATAGAGAGAGATAAACACATTACACATGTCTTAAAATATTTTTTTCATTTTTATTGAACCATGATCCAAATTCCTGGAAAATAATAAATGCGATAGATACATTGATATATATATATATAATTTAAATAAAAAATAAAAGGTGATGGGATTGAACCTTAAATATATATTTCGTGGATTAATGAGAATAATCCATATATATATTCCTAATAAATTAAAATAACCTAATTTTCCTACAAAATTTGTATCTAGCCAGAATTCATATAAATATCGAAATAAAAAGCTCAAATTATACTTGATTGAGAGGTAGATAATCACAATGATTCATTTATATTAAATTTAATTGTGTGTCAGGAATGAATACTCTTATTTATATACTCATATTGAAATATATCATGGAACTGTTTACTATCCCATGGTTCCAATATATAATGATTTGGAATGATATTCTCATAGATCTATTATCTAAATTGACCATTTTAACCTTATCGACAAAAGGATTGTGTTCAAATGAATCTAAATTATCGAAAATAAGAAAATTAAAAATAAAAATGTTGTTTCTTATATCATTTATAATTAAGATGGTATATTATAACATGGGATACATACACTCAATAAAAATAAAAGTACATATATTACACATCCTAGATTACTACATTGGTGATATATTAATTTAAGTGAGTTTTTTCAAATTGATGTGTGCATTTATTGAAATTCAAAATATTTTTGCAAAAATAATCAGGTTACCACATCTTCTTGTGAACATTTATTAATTCCCTAAAAATATATTCTTGATAGATATTGTTTTACTACTAGGATATTATTATTTGTATATAATACATTATTATTGTGTAATAGATTCATCATGTACATTCTGATACAATTATGGTGTGATTTTAATTGTAGTGTACCATTACTCGCCAATATTGCGGTGAAATATTGAACATTAAATTTCCATCTTTAGTTTTTATAAGTGCCTCACATTTTTTTCCAATAAAATACTTATAAAATCTAACGATAAAATTGGATGAATTTAAACCGTAATGATATTTTTGGTTTATATTTTTATATAATTATTAAAAAAATAACAGAAATAATTCACATTGTAATAAAATGTAATATCTACCAGTTAACCTCGGAAATATATTTCTCATTAAGACATTATCATAATCAATATTAAATTCCTCCTAAAAATATCTTCTTTAATGTCATTTTTTAATACATGGGGAAAATGAATCTTAAGAAGGGTGACATCAAATGCTAAGTAAGGTTGAACATATGTAATAACAATTGAATGTCCTCAGTGATTATAATATGTGAATATGGAAATAGAAACCCAATAACAATTCATCATAAAATAAAAAAATATCACATACCCACCCCATGTTAATCAATAACAGGCTTACCCAATCCTATCTAGGCCACCCCATTTTTTCATGTACAATTTCCTTAAACCGAAACACGAAAATTATAGAGAGATATTTATAAAAATAAAAAAAAATAAAACAATATTTATTTATTCATTATATTATTTACAGTAATAAAATAAATATCAATTCTTATAAATGACTTTGAATCATGATTATTATATATATACAGAACTAGTTACATAACAATCTAATTCAATATGACTATCCTTTGAAAAATATATGGGTTATATAATAATATTTTCGATATATAAATTATCAATCTAGATAATTAATGAGTATTGTATTAGTTAAAAACATTCCAAGTGTGAGATAAGTAACAAAAAGGGTTTTAACATTTATGAATGGAAATATCCTTAAAAAAAACTAATTTTCTTTTTTGAAACACACCCCTTTCACTTTTAATGTAGGTTTTTAATTAATATATATTTTTTAAAATCATTTTAATTGACAATCATCTTGAAAAAAATACAAAGGATGATTTTAAAAATCAAATAAAAATTTAATAAACATGACATTTAAAAAAAATTATTTTCACATGAAAAGTATGTTAAATTATCATCTTAAGAATTTAAAACACTTTTTATATTTTATTTTTGAAATAAGAAGAATTTTGTACTAAATAGAGAAATTAAGGCAGATACTCTAAAAACACTATTTAAATTTTTTTTACGACCAATGATTGAGAAAATAATATAATTAGATTAAAATATAATATATATGAATAGTATAATATAATTTATTATAATTATAATATTTAAAAATTAGAGACTTAATTTTACGCAATCCTGATATACTATGAGATTATATTTAGAAACTCTTACCAGTTCCATAAAATTGAATCACAATACCTACGATAGTATATCATTTATAATATCAAAAAAATAATTAGATTCATGATATAAAATATTTATATGGGAAAAATATAGACATTATAATTGAATTTAGTTATACAATTAAGTTTACATCTCCAAGAAGGAAAGTTGAGGCAAAAATACATTAACACTTTTGTAACATTAAAACTGTAAAACCCATGATATAGAGATCATAAAATGAATATTTATAATAATTGGATAGTATTAATAGAATAAATTTTTTTAACTGCATACTCCTACCAACCAAACCAGTGGTTAATATGGTATAAATCTCTAAAAAATAAATGTTTTATTAGAAAACCCCTAAACTAACACTTCCTATTGATGGAAGTGTTTGTTTTTATATTTTAGTCCATTAAAATAAATACATCTTCATATAATCTATATACTATAGAAATTATATAATCAGGTTGAAAAATATTTTAATTTGGTTGTTAGGGAAAATAAAAACTCTTTTAGATAAACACTACCTCTTATACCTGTATCCATCTTATGATTTCACTATAACTATCAAAGAATTTATATGTGACCATAATGTGGATTGTAGGTTAATTTTATGGATATTTTTAGTATGATTTGGGTAGGGTGTGTTTGAACCAAATGGATTGAGATGTGTGAATATGTGGTGATTATGGGTGCTATGTTGTAACATATAGTGGTATTATTTTAATCACAAAAAAGAATTCCCTCTTACTAATTCAATCATATATTACTTTATCTATAGATAATTAATAATTTTTATGGATGATATTGTTGAGAAAAAACTCTATGAAACATTATAACATGTATTTTTAAGTTTTACTCCTTAACATCATTGTTTCCTTATTTTTCATTTTGAATTTTCATTAATGTAACCTTATTTTCTAAATATTTAATTTAACATTTAATAAATAATTACATTTATCATTATTACATAATGTAGACAAAATTGTTATTAAAAATGTCTCTAAATTTATAAATAAAAAATCTTTTTTTTCCTAAACTATTTTTTTATCACTTGTACATGTAACACCTGAAAAAAAACTTTTTAATCATAACTATAATAACATATTCTTCTTCACTACTTAGTGAATAATATTTTAATTATGAAATAAAAATTGGTCTATTAATGGAACATGAATGATATATATTAATATTTTATATCACTTGATATTATATAGAAAATTTAATAATTTTAAATTAATTAATAAAATATAACTTATTATAATTTAACATTAATGTTAATTTAGACATTATTTCTAAATTTTAATTATAAAAATACCAATACAAAAATGTAATTTCAATCTATTCAGTTCATACTAATTTAAAATGATATAAACATATAAAAAATAATTTCATACAATTATTCCCAATATTTACATCAGTTTTAATGTATTTAGTATCATTTAATTTATTTATTTATTAACTAATTAATTCAATAATCTCTATTTCTTAATCATTTAATGTAATTATATAATATCTATCAAATAAATATTAATTATTATGATAAAAATGAATCATTCATATTTCAATATTGTTTTTATGAGATATCCTGCCTATTTTAATCCTTATCCTTAGTGTAGTATTTAAATTTAAAGAATGAACGGTTGATTATTTTTCTTTTCCATTATTTATCTAATTACATGTGTAACATTAATGGAAAGGGATCCAAAATACTCATATATTTCAACCCTAAGGTCAAAATGGTTTTAATATTTTATAATAAAATTAGTTTGGGGAATGTTTTAAGGTTATTTATCCTTGATTTATAATGTTTTTTCATTATTAAACTCATCTTTTAACATAATCACTATAACAAAATTTATCTATTTTACATAATAATTAATGTAAAAACATGTGTTAATTTTATACGAAATTACAATTTTTTATATTCTAAATATTGAATCCATTTTCCCAAATTCAACTCACATAAGAGTAAAATTTAAATTTAAATTTAATCACATAATTTCATTGAGAATGTATGATTTAATAGTGAAAATGTTGAATGGTTTAATATATTTTTATATATAAATTCAGTATGTAAAAAAAGTTAAATTAATTTAATTAATATTTTTATAATTTGAATATTATTACATTATAACAAAATAATAATATAATTTATCATTTTAATACAGTTTGATTAATAGTGAATTTTCATATAAAATTCAATATTTTTTATTATTCATCAATGAAACGAATAATATCATAAAAATACAAAAAAAGTATCTATATGATTATTTTTTACATCTTATTCAAAATATTATATTTATTTTGTTATATATAAAAGATAATTTTTTCAAGTATTTTATTTGATATATAGGATCCTATAAAATGATTAAAAAGTCTCTTTATAACGAAATTTCATTTTACTCATTAAATTTTATTTTTTCTCATACTATTTCTGTAAAATATATTATATGATAGTTAGAAATAATTGAATCCATATACATATAGATTTCCTTAATATCATTCAATAATATTACATAATTTAATTAATTAAGATAAAGTGTCCTTTTTGACATGATAATAATATATAAAAATATTTCCTTTATATTTAATTTTATTTTATATTAGTTTTTAATTAATAGGTAAACAATGATTTCCTTATATGTAGATATCTAAAAAATATATTTTCATAATTCATTTAATCTAGTTGTAATCCATTATTCCAATGGTTAGTTAATAAAGTTAACATATATCGTGTGTCATTTAATTTTGGTGTCTTAGGTTGAATACGATATCGAAAATAAATCATTGGATTTCATGTATGTCAAGATAAACGTAGTGATTCATGTAAAATATGATATAATCAATGTCATGTGTCCTTTAAAAATTCTAATATAACTTTTATCATTTATAAAACAACATTGTCACATTACCACCCTTTATTAAATGTCTTCTGAAAAATTTGAAATTTATCTTGATAATCAAAAACTTGACATTTTAAATTTATTTTTTTGTAATAAAAAATTGTATAAATAGTTACAATAACATCCTATTAATATAAGATAAATTGAATTAAAAATACATATAAAATAAAATATAATATTTTTCCAAATATGGGACATCAGTAGGAACTATGGAAAACATAAATGATTATTTAGATTGATTGAGGATAATGATCCAAAACAAGTTAATGATACAAAAAAGCTATGGTCCTCAATTCAGAAATCTATGTTGATCAATACATCTATTGGTTCATCATTATTTATGTCACCCAGATACAAATTTTTTCTTTCAGGATCATTTTCCAAGATTTTTGTAATTATCTCACCATATTCAATATGATAAGAATGAAATATACTGACATGACAGATATAATTTCATCCTTCAGCCAATTTTACCATAATATCATCATTAAATCCAAAATATTGTTTTTCATGATGTAGTTTTTAGTAGTTATTCTGTAAAACAAAATATTAAAGACTGCATAATCATAAAAGGGATATAATGTTATTCCTCTTACTGTTACCCATTAACGAAAATAATTTTTTTTCACATGGTATGATTAATCCCAAAATGATAATAATGTCATATGATACACTAATCATCAAAATTTGACAATAGTACCCAATTTTCAAAACAAATCATTCCATTAAAAAAATCCTAAAATTATACACACGTCTTGAATAAGTATCATTCCCAATATTTAGATATATATGACCTTGTATTTTATTTCCAAGATAAGTGAAACTATATTTATTAAATACAATCTCATATAATTCTGATGTAAACATAAAAATTGATTATTATAATATCATACTAACAATTAATTCACATTTGTATGTTATTGGAAAAACAATTTATGTATCTCATCAGTTGTGGGTTCATGGGACAATTTTTTTATATATGATGGTTTTTCATTTAGCCAATGGGTTGTCCCATTTATTCATTAACCAATTAATAAATAAATTGTTCATAAATATAAATTGATGTTGATCCTAGGGGTTACAAATACGTAATCCCAAAAAAATCATCCCAACCATTGTAACTAATCACATTAATATCTCTTCACATAGAACCTCAATTGGGTGATAAAATCTAGTAACATATGATCATAACTAAGAATAGTGAACTGTAGCTATATCTATAAAAATTATGATACTATCAATTTAAAACAAAATAATTTCAAATAATATCTAAACAATCCTTTGATACCAGCTATAATAGCATGTGACTCACACTCTCAAATAATTTTCTGATATAATTAACGTTACATTAATGGATTTGTTATTGATATATGTGAAATATTTTTTCCTTCCAAACCCTATAACATAAATAGAAAAAATATGATCACATCTAAACTTTATAACATATTAGGTTTAGGTTTTTGAGAATTAGGAATAACTACTAAATAAATTGAAAAAATGATTTTAAAAGTTAATTCGTCCCACATAACCCAATTACTTAGTTTGTAATGGCTCGGACCTCTCCAGTCTACTACTTTCTGAAAATTTTGTGTTAGAGGTGTTCCGAGAGGTCAAGGTAACTCATCCCCAATGCTTTTCCAAAATCTTCATTTTGATGAACCATTTCAATGATATAAAGTTGTGAACTATAACTTCACTTTATGTATTTAGATTTTTTGATGTCTCTATCTACCTTTGGTTTGGAGTATTGACTTGGGGATGCATTTGGGTGGACTTTTAAGGAAAACTAAAGGGTATTAGCATTCGCACATGTTGCGCACGGTTTACCTAAACCGTGTGGCCAAACCATGTGTATTTGGTGTTGGAAGAAGTGGATAGCGCATGGTTAGCACTCATTTTGTCTAACCATGAGCCCTAACAATGAAAGTAGTATTTGATGAGGCTGTAGTGACTGCATAGTTAGTGCACAATTTTTCTAACCATGTGAGCAAACTGTGCGGGCGCATAAATTAGATCCTAAAATTGTGGATCCCAATTGTTTTTCCACTAACTTGCTCATTTAAGCTCCTAAGAGGACATAACTTGAGATTAACCTCCCATTAAGGTAATAGAACTTCTCCCAAGAATTTTAGAGGTGATCTAAAGGCTTTTCATGGCGAATCAAAGCCAGTTTCTTGAAGTATGTGATCGTTCTTCTTTTTTCTCGATCGGATTCTTAAGTCCACTAGGATCTACTTCTCCTCTTATTTTGGTTTCTTATATCTACGCCCGTTATGGGTAGATCTAAGTGTGTGGATGCCAAATATGATGAGTTTTTGTCATGGTTGTGTTATGAGAAGAGATTTATGGAGGAATCTTGGAGAATCAAACAGACTTTCTTGTGTGTCCTTCGTTTGTTGGGGTTTTCGTCAAAAACCTTTGAGGTGGGGGATTCATTACTTCTATTTCATTGACGTGTAACTATATTTTTATCATGTTTGATCTCACTGGATGATAATGGAATTGACATAATAAATATTTTTGAATCGAATAATGAAATTGTTATCGATTGTATGTTGTTGCCTCTTGTTTCTCTAGATAGTGTGATATCTATGCCTGCTTTGCATAGTTGTTTGTTCTTGATGGAAATCGGTAAATAACCTAAAACGAGTTTAATTGGTAATTTTCTGGCTAATGATAAAGAGCCATGAAAACAAATCTGGTTCTTTTTGCAATTTTATGTTAATAAAATTGTTGTAGTAAGAGGGTTTAATAATTTGTGATAGCTTATTGGTTAGGTATCCCAATGTTTGATCTAACAGATTATAAATCTATTAACTCATGTTGGATTAAATAATTTGATTGTTTGATAATTCAATAACGGGATCTGAGTTACCCACTTTGTTGTGAAAGATCCATAGCATAAGTTTTGTGATGTTTTTTTTCAGTTTCTTGTGTTGTTACGTGATCATGGATGAGTGTTGTAAATTGTGGGGTCATAGAGGCCTTTCTTTTGTGGCAGCGGATGCCACCTAGAGTAGGGAGATGCATTGTTTTATGCATGTGGGTGTCAGGAAGGACACGAGGGATGATGAAATGGGATGGATTTGATTGTTGTATGCTTACTTTTCCTTCGGTTGTTTATCTAAATTACTTCTCCCCACTACTCTATGCAGCTGGTCTTGCTTACACTTATTCTGAAAGGGGCGAAGACATGCGGGGTATTCCACCTGCTTTCTATGTTTAGCTTCTCAAGGGAGAATGGGACTATGCTCTTGCTATAGTCAGAAATGCCTCGACGGGTAGCACATCTACTCATTTTTATGAGCACCCTTGTGTTAGTAGCATATAATGATTTTCTATAATGCCTGGGAATATTGGATAGCAATTATGTAATTATTTTCTTGAATAAATGATGTTAACCCATGGGGTTGGATTTCGCTGGAACATAATGATGAGGCAATAATTTTTTAAAGGGACAGTGGACGATGTGTGTGATACTAATGATGTCTAATGTGGAATGGTTCTTGGTGAATTAATGTTTAATGATTTAATTAACATAAATTGTAACTTTAAAGAAAAGGGGAATGATGTAATCTTATAAATATATTTAAATGGTTGTTTGGTAATAGTATACTTATTATTAGAAGGTTTAGCCCAGAGTCCAAGCGACGTTAGCTGCAGTTGAGTCTAAGAATAGGTTATGCCCATAGTGTGGTTTTGAAATATAGTATATTCCGTACATTTTGTGTTTCTATACAGTACTCCACCCTGTTAGTAAGGGAAACTAACACCCCAGATATTCTAATCCCTAGGGTGTGTTTTCCCCAACATTCTAATGGAAGGGTGAATGGATGACAACCCCCTTTGTCCCTACTCTCTTCTCATGGTAGATACTTGTGCTGGTAGGCACGTCAGTTAGTTTTTACCATATATGTGTGTAGAGGGCTATAATGGCTTGTGTTTATTCACACACATATCTTCTGGATATAGTATCCTATGAACTACTATAGGTTTAACATGTATAAGATATGGTGCCTTGTGAATCCTTACTCGGTGTGTGGACTGTAATAGCTTGAGGTATAATACATGATGTATGATACATGGTATGCGAGTTGTGGTGGCTCTCAAAACCAACCTAGTTACTTTTGTTTGTGAGGATTGTATGGTGCTTTGCCCAGGTGTCTGTGGGCAAGCCTTTGTGTTTCCCAAGGTGTATATTGTTGTGCTTCGCCCAGGTGTCTATGGGAAGATATTTTTGGAGAGAAATGATTAGGACGTGTGATGTTGGGGAAAATCAGAAAACCAGTGCGAAAGTATTAGCGGGATACCCTTTTTATTCTTTACTATATGCCATATTCTTGTATGAGGTACGTGGTGAGAGTAGCCATGGTGAGGTTGGGAACTTAGTATACCTATTTAGGTGACGAGTTAGTTTCACTTTTTGTTCACTGTGATGTAGTATGATTTCATTAGTTTTGAAAGATAGGTTTCAGGGAATATCTTACTAAGTAAACTATTATACTCACTCTATGTTTATATAAACTGTTTTCAGGTCACTCGGGCAGGTTGGTGATCAAGCTAGTTTCTACTAGCTTGTGGTTGCAGGAGCAGTTCGGGCTTGTGGTTGCTGATGTTTTTAAGTTCATTTTGGTACTTTCATTTTTTCCCTTTCAGTTGTAGTAATTTTTCATGGAATTTTATATGTGTATGTGGGTTTTCGTTTAGATTTCAGTTTGAGTTGGAGTTGATTGGTGTCTATCTTATCTCTCTATTCTTACATGTGTTCACTTAGAGGGAAATGCCTCCCATTTGGGGTGTTTATTATACCCTCGGTGCTCTTCTCCAACCTAGGGCCTACTATAGGCAGGACTCGGAGGTCGTTATCTACATTCGCACAATGCCAGCCCAGGAGGGGTAAACATTGTGGGGAGGGGGTCATGACAGAGTTTTATCCAAAGGAGGTTGAATAATATGATGGATTTTGGAGTTAGGCATAGGTGAGGTTTCATGGGTTGGAAGGGAGACAATGTCATTCATTTTTTGCAAGCAAGGGAAACATTGGAGATTAGTTAATACATAGGCGTTTAATGTCCCCTATGATCTGATTTACAGACCTTATGTTTTCAATGGCTACTAAAAACGGTGATACTAGTTTCAGGATAAAGAACTAGGAAAGGATCATGGACCATTGTCCTTTGTGCATGTGTTTCAATGGGTAGACCTTGGTATATGTTAACCAAAAATTAATAAAAGAAAAAAATTATATAATTAATGTTGAGTCTTCGATATTCTAGGTTTAGGAGCCCTAACAGTTTTTTGTTTTATTGGTATAGCTCTAAGTCGACGTCCTTGTCAGGTTTGCATAGAAAATGTACAGCATGTTGTTTTAGAAGGTCGACGTAGGGTAGAAATTGATGACGACAACACTTGGAGGAAGAAACTATGAGTGTTTTAGTGCCAGAATATGAAAAAGTATGAGGGATCTGTTTCAGATGAATTCACGG
The DNA here is from genome assembly GCA_963277665.1 of Viscum album. Classification (NCBI taxonomy): domain Eukaryota; kingdom Viridiplantae; phylum Streptophyta; class Magnoliopsida; order Santalales; family Viscaceae; genus Viscum; species Viscum album. The sequence goes on along the minus strand of OY728126.1, from coordinate 1,654,998,909 downwards.
AAGACTAGTTGGAGGAGGTCGGTATAGGATTCAGTTTGATCCTTGCTCTGAAGGAGAACTGGGTGTCCTTAGCTGTGACAATGCTGCGTGGAGCAGCAAGGCAGTGGTTGTTCTTGTACCGCAGGGATCGCCAGGAGTCATCGATCTCATGGGAGGAGTTCCGAGACAGGATTAGAGTCGAGTTTCTTTCCTCGACTACGAAGACGTCAAGTCACCAGGATCTTATTACACTTCGATAGGGGAACTCAACTGTTCAATAATTTGCAATCCGTTTCTGGAATATTTAATGATATTCTTCATACCTATTACCAGATGAGGAAGATAGGGTAACGTATTTTGAAGAGAGTTTGTGTCTAGAGATCCATCTCTAAGTCACCCCATTTTATCTAGAGACATATTGTGAGGTGATGGAGAGGGCACATGTTGTTGAGAAGACTTTGGACAGGACTGGATCATCATTAGAAGGGAATCATCATGATCCCTCATGAATAAAAGTTGTAGTTTGGGGTTCCCGGTTTTTAGGGTAGAAGATTTTTCGTTCACCTAGTGGTAGGCCACAACCTTTCACTTATCGTTTCTCTAGAGGCCGCAACTCTCAGGCCTTTTTCATGAGATCATGCTCTTTTTTTCTTTTGGTGGTTGTGGTCATTAGCAGCAGGAGTGCCTGACCTTTCAGATCTTTAATTGTGCACAAAGTTTTACGCTCCATGTTTCTCCTTCGAGAATGTTCCATCCAAGGCTGTATCAACCATTTTTACCATCATTAGATCTTCAGAGGGTAGATGGGGAAAGTATAGGAAAACCCCATGAAGCTCTATGTCCTCAGATAGCAGAGTGTGGCCGTGGTGCTGGTCGTCATTATGGTCAAAGAGGCTGTGGATGAGGTCATGATCAACTTCATGCTCTAGTGTTGCCAGCTCTAGGAGAGCCAGATATCGTTCGAGGTACCCTTTGCTTGTTTTCTACTATGGTGTATGTCTTGTTTGATTCAAGTACGAAACATATTTTCATATCACCTACCCTTTTCCATGCATTGAGACTTGAATTAGAGAGGCTTCCATTTCCCTTTGAGTAGACTATGCATGTTAGAGGTCGATCTGACTTGTTTGAAGTATGTAGAGAATCTGAACTAGTGTTAGGTCAACAACGATCCTGGAAAAATTTCCTATGTTTACGAAAACAACCATATGATGTCATCCTCATCAGGTATTGATTGTATTCGGTACATGCTATCGTGGATTGCTTCAGAAATGTGTTCGTCTTTATTGGTGCGGATGAAGAGAAAGTGTTGTTTGTTGGTGATCGAGATCCTAGGATAGGACATAGGTGTGCTCCGTCCTTAACGTCCAAGATGGCTGAGATGATGAAGAGTTCTTCAGAGGTTCAGAAGTTGGTGTTTTCAAGGGTCATAGAGGAGTACCCTTATCTTTTTCCAAAAGCGGTTGTGGCATTGCCCCCTCGACCACATATCGAGTTTAGGATCGAGATATAGCCATGAGAATTTCCTATATCTATGTCTCCATATAAGATGACCCCTTCTGGGTTACTAGAGCTATGTATAGAGATTTTTGTTCTGTCAAAGTAAAGTTTTGTTCAGCAATGTGTGTCAATGTGGTTTGCACTAGTTTTGTCTGTGAAGAAGGCTGCTGACAGTCTGCGATTGTGTGTCGATTGTCATCGCTTAAACAATGATACAATAAGTAATCACTGTCCTTTTCATCGAATTGACGATTTATTCGATCAACTAATGGGTGAAAGTTGGTTTTCAAAGATCGACTTGCGGTCAAGATATCATCAGATGCATGTGAAGGATGGGGATATTCCAAATACTTCTTTCTGTTGTCGTCATGAGCATTATGAGTTCCTTGTAATGCTATTTGGCATGATGAATGATCCAGCTGTATTCCTGGGATTGATGAATTTTATGTTTCCAGAGTTCATAGACATGTTTGTGGTAGTTTTCATCGATGAAATCCTTGTATACTCCACATTTTAAGAGGAGCATGCAGAGCTTCTACACACCGTTTTGGGAGTCCTTCGTCAACATAATCTATTTGGGAAGTTGTGTAAGTGTGTGTTTTGGGATCAAGAACTCTATTTCTTGTGACATGTTGTGTCCCAATTGGGAGTAGCTATGGATCCATAGAAGATAGATGCAATTTTGTCTTGGCCAGCCCCCAAGACAGTTTCAGAGGTGAGATGTTTCCTTGGTCTTGTATGCTACTACATGAGGTTCATAACCAATTTATCACGAGTTGCAATTCTTATGAGTTCTTTGACCAGGAAGGATCGGGCATTCATATAGACTGATCAGTTCTTGGCACCCTTCATGTATCTAAAATAGATGTTACTAAGTGCTCCAATCCTTTGTCCTCTAGCTGAGAAAGTCCAGTTTGATGTTCTCTGAGATTCGTCACATCTGGGGTTAGGATGTGTTCTAATGCAGCAGAGGTTAGTTGTTTCTTATTGGTCTCGGTAGTTATGTCCTCATGAACACAACATTGCCACCCGTGAACATTAGTTGGCAGTTGTGGTGTTTTCTCAGATTTTTTGGAGACATTACCTCATTGGTGAGCACTTTTTGGTTTTCACTGATCATAAATGTTTGAGGTATGTTTTCTCCCAGCATGACTTGAACTTATGACAGTGTCAGTGGTTGATGTTCTTATGGGTATAAGACTTCAAAATATCGTATACACCTGGAAAAGTGAATGTTGTAGCTGATTCGTTGATCAGAAAGTCACGTAGTGATGATGTCTGTGAATATGGTTATTCCAGGAGATTAATGGAAGAAATGACAACATTACATCGTGATATGGGAGATGTTGGTCTTAGAGGTTGTTTTTTTCAGATGATGGTATAATCATCTCTAATGAAGAATGTGGAATATTCTTGGTTGGGAGATCAAGAGTTGGAGGTTTGGAGAGACCATGTTGTTTGTGGAGAGGCCCTTGATGGTTGGTCAGAGGATGAACAACACCGAGTATTATATCATTGAAGGATTTTTTCTCCCACGACGATGCGCGATACGTTCCTTAGAGAGTTCCATATTTCACTTTTAGAGGTACATCCTGGCGTGAGAAATATGTACCGAGCCTTAAGGTGTCATTTTTGGTGGCATGGGTAAAAGCGTGTGGTTGATGTGTTTCTGTCTTGATGTTTAGTCTGCCAGAAGGTGAAGGCAGAACACCGTGTTCCGGGTTTTCTTCTCTATCCATTAGAGATTTCATAGTGGAAGTGGGAGGAAATCTCAATGGACTTTGTTACGGGTCTACCATGATCTCTGGTAGGAAATGATGCTATTTGGGTGGTAGTGGATCATTTTACAGAATTGTCCCACTTTATAACAATCATGGAGTCGAGCTTAGTGGAAGTTTTGTCGAGACAGTATCTAGAGGAGGTGGTGAGACTTCATGAAGTCCCTAGGATGATCATTTCTGATCGAGAACCTCGTTTTAAATCTAGAGTGTAAATAGGTCTCCAACATGCTTTCAGTTCCCAACTATACCTTAGCACTAATTTTCATCTTCAAATGAATGGTCAGACATAGCGAACTATCCGGACTCTTGAAGACTTGTTACGCTATTGTGTTCTTGATTTCGTAGGTTCATGGATGAGGAACTTACCACTGGTGGAGTTCTCTTAAAGTAATATTTATCACTCCTCCATTAGTATGGCATCATTTGATGCATTCTATGACCAGCCTTTCCATTCTCTGCTGTGCTAGACTGGGGATGGAGAGTCAACAATTCTCTGACCAGAACTAGAGTAGAATACAATAGAGATAGTTCAGGTGATTTGTGAGAGGATGAAAATAGTGGACGATCATCAGAAATCATATGTCGATCGAAGAAGGATACCCTTGGATTTTAATTTTGGTGATCATATGTTTCTAAAGGTGACTCACCATCATGGGTTGCGATGGTTTGGTTTTGGAAGTATGATTTCTCTCTGATTTGTTGGGCCTCTAGAGGTGTCAGCTCGTGTTGGAGTTGTGGCATATCAGGTATCACTTCCACCAAAGATGAGTCAGATACATGATGTTTTCCATGTATCCCAACTTTTTTGTTATCTTCATGATGACTATCACATCATAAATAGGGGATATATTAATGTTGATGATGATGAAACCATTGAGGAGCGACTGGTGGAGATCCTTGACTGCAATGATAAGGTGTTGCGTGAGCGTTCTATTCCCTTAGTTCGAGTCTTGTGGTGACACGGTGGAATGGAGGAGATTACCTAGGAACGTGAGTCATAGATATGTGCTCAGTACGTAGAGTTTTTTAATTTTTAACTTATTTCATGTATCAATGTAACTTATATGGTTATGAAACATTCATGTTCATGAGATGGATCCCTTTTTGGTTTTGGTGGCTAGCTCTCTTTTGAGAGGTATCTCGATGGGTGGTTGTTGAGTCCCTGTTTCATTTTCTCTTTATGCGGTTTTTGGATTCTCTAGGACATGAATGTTTTGAGAGGTATCTGATGTAATGGCCTAGACCACTCTGATCCACTACTTAGTGAAAATGTGGTGTTAGAGGTGTTCCAGGAGGTCAAGGTAACTCATACACAACGCTTTGCCAAAATATTCATTTTCGATGAACCGTTTCGACATTAGACAGTTGTGAACTGTAATGTCACGTTTTGTCTTTAGGTACTTTTGGTGTTTCTAACTACCTTTGGTTTTGAGTAGTGACTTGGGGATGTTTTTGGGTGGTCTTTTAAAGAAAACTAAAGGGCAGTAGATTTCACACGGACTGCGCACGGTTTGTCTAAACTGTGCGGCCAAACCGATCGTAGTTGGTGTTGGAGACAGCAGCTAACACATGGTTAGCACACGGTTTGTCTGACCATGTGGCCTAACCGTGCGAGGAGTGTTTGATGAGGCAGTAGAAACCTCATTATTAGCACACAGTTTGTCTAACCGTGTGAGAAAACCATGCGGGCACATAAATTGGATCCTAAAATTGTGGATCTCAACCTTTTGGACTCTAACTTTCTCATTTATGATCTTAAGTGGCCATAAATTGGGATTACCCTCCCTTTAAGGAATGAGAACCTCTCCCATGCATTTTGGAGGTTATACGAAGACTTCTAATGGATAATTGAAGCTGGTTTCTTGAGGTATGTCATCGTTCATCTTTGAACTTGATCGGTTTGTTAGATCCACATGGATCTACCTCTCCTCTTTTTTGGATTCTTAAATCTATGCCCGTTATGGGTATATATATGTGTGTGGATTCCATATGAGATGAGTTTTGGTCTTTGTTGTGTTAGGAGAAGAGATTTAAGGATAATTCTTTGAAAATAAACCTGGATTTCTTGTGTGTCTTTCGTTTGTTGGGGTTTTCTTCAAAAACCATTGAGGTAGGGTATTCTTTTATTCAATTTATTTTACATGAAACTATATTTATAGATTGTTTAATCATACTATATGATAATTTAAATGACATAATAAATATTTTTGAATCGGATAATGAAATTTTTATCGATCATATGTTTTTGCCTCTCGTTTTGAGAGATAGTGTGAAATATATGATTACATTTCTTAACAGTTTGTTCATGAGGGAAATTAGTATAAAACGTAAAAAAGGATTAATTGGTAATTGTTTGGCTAATGATAAAGAGGAATGAAAATGAATCTGGTTCTTGTTTCAATTTTATGTTAATAAAATTGGGGTAGTAAGCTTGTATAATCATTTGTGATAGCTTATTGGTTAGGCTTCCCAATGTTGGAACCAACGGATTATAAATCTGTTAATTAAATATTGATTAAATAATTTGATTGTTTGATAATTCTATAAAGGGTTCTGAGTTACCCTCTTGGTTGTTAATGAGCCATAGCCCAATTTTTGTAATGTTTTTTTCTTGCTACTTGTGTTGTGATGTGATCCTGGATGGTTGTTCTGATATGTGGGGCATCGAGGCATTTTTTTTGTGGTTTCAGATGATGCCTAGAGTGGTGAGATGCATCAGTTTATGCATGTGGGTGTCAGAGAGGACACTAGGGATGATGGAATGGGATGGATGTTATTGTTGGATGCTTGTGTTTTATTTGATTTTTTATCTACTTTACATTTCCCCACAGCTCAAAGATGTTGTTCTTGCTTACCATTCTTCTGAAAGAGGCGAAGACACATAGGATATTCCATGTTCTTTCTATGTTTTTCTTCTCAAGGGATAATGGTTCTACACTCTTTCTATAAGTTGCAAGGACTCGACGGGTATCAAATCTACTCACCACGTTGATTCCCCATGTGTTAGTAGCATAAAATGTTTTTCTAGAATTCCTGGTAATATCGGAATGTAATTCTGTAATGATTTTTTTGAATAAATGATGTTAACCAATGGGATTGGAGTTTACTGGAACATAATGATGGGGCTATAATTTTTAAAAGTGACAATGGACTTTGGGTGTGATGTTAATTATGTCTAATATGGAATGGTTCGTGGGGAATTAATTTTTAAGGAATAAATTAACATAACGTGGATCTAAAAAGAAAAAGGGAATGAGGTAATCTAATAAAGTTTTTTAAATGGTTGTATTCTTATAGGATACCTTGTCTTAGAAGTGGAAGCCCGGAGTCCGAGAGACTTTAGCGGTAGTTGAGACTAAGAGTAGGTTATGGCCATATTGTGGTTGTGTGATATTATATATTCTGTACTTTTTCTGTTTCTATACGCTAATCCTCCCTATCAGTAAGGGAAACTAATAACACAGGAATTCTAAGACCTGAGGGTGTTTTCCCCAACATTCCTATGGGAGGGTGAATGTCTTACTACCCCCATTGGCCCCACTATCTTCTCTTGGAAGATACTTGTGCTGGTAGGCACATCGGTTTGTTTTCCACATATAAGTGTGTAGAGGGCTGTAATGGCTTGTGGTTACTCACACACATATATTCTTGATATAGTATCATATGGACTACTATAGGTGTAAAGTGTATAGGTTGTGATGTCTTGAGGATCCTTACTCTGTGTATGGACTGTAATGGCTTGAAGTATAATACCTGATGTATGATACACGTTACACAAGTTTTGGTGTCTTCTAGAACCTATCTGGTTACTTTTTGTTGTGGGGATGGTGTGGTGCTTCGATCATGTGTCTGCGAACAAGCATTTTTGTTACACGAGGTGCATATTATGGTTTTTCCCCCAGGTGTATGTGGGAATACTTTTTGGAGAGAGATGCTCAGGATGTGCGATAATGGGGAGAATCAGCAAACTAGTGGTGAAGTAGTAGCAGTGTACCGTTTTTATTCATTACTATATGCTATATTCTTCTTTGTGTTACTTGGTAAGAGTAGCCATGGTGAGGTTGGGAACATAGTATATATGTTTATGTGAAATGTTAGTTTCACTTTTTGTTCACTGTTTTTAGCATGCTATCATTACTTTTTCACGAGAGGATATGGGGAGGATTCTACTGAGTATACAGTTATACTCACCCTATGTATATAAAAACTGTATTTCAGGTCACTTGGAGCAGGTTGGAGATCAAGCTGGTTTCTACTAGCTTTTGGTTGCAGGAGCTGTTTGGGATTTGTGGATTCTTCTATTTTTATATTATTTTGGGTACATGCAGGTTTTTCCCTTTTAGTTGTAGTACTTTTGAATGGAATTTAATATGTGTACTTGGTTTTTCGTTTAGATTGCAGTCTGAGTTGGAGTTTATTGGTGTCTATTTTATCTCAATCTTCCACATGTGTTCTCTTAGAGGGTAATGCCTCCCATTTGTGTGTTTATTATAGCATCGGTGCTAGTCGCCAACCCGGGGCCTACTGGAGGCGGGACTCGTGGGTCATTATATATCTTCTCACATTGTTGGCTCAGGAGTGGTACACTTTGTGGGGAGGGTTCGTGACATAGTTTTTCATTAATAAAAAAACATCATCAATATAAAATAAATTCAATACATATCATTTCATCATCTTCATTGAAAATATGAGGAATTAAAACATAATAAATGTTATCTCAAATTATCAGTAAGGGTTAAAAAATAAATTAGAAATTTAATGTCATTAATGGAAATATGAAGCGTATAATTGTACAGAATTGATTTTAAAGTGAATAATTGAATCATAAATAAACTCATACCCACCAATACCTAGATAATAATAAATTAACACATGGATAATTGAATATTCATCCTAAAGAATTATTAGGTGAAATGAGATATCAATCATGACCATGAGAAACATTATAATCCTTTAAAAAGAAATTTAAACCCTTCTCGGTAATCTTTACCATCATAATCAAAAAACCCCATTAAAACATATTTTAGTTGGAATTCCATACATCCTATTACCAATATATTCAATAAAAATTGCATTATATTTATATCTATGAACACCAATCCTTTAATCTGTATGTTATTTACATGGTGTTATTTTGGATACCCCTTCTTAATTTATAATGGGATAATCTTTTATCATATAAGCCACCTAATATTAAGTTATAATGGTCTTACCCAATGCTATCAGGGACATACTATGTTAATATGTAACAAGATTATGTTGTTCTCTCTGGGCCACAAAATCATTCTTCTATAATGGCTAAGTGGAAAAATTGAAATTATGTACATTGGTATTTAAAAAAAGGCTAAAAATAATTGAAAGGAAAATTATTCATTATAACCATATTATACCACGTAAAAGAAATGTTTTTCATGATAATATCTTCATCACATAATAAATTCCAAATAATTGTTTCCAAATCAATCTTATTAATCAAATATTATGATGTTGGAATGAAACTTGTTACATAACAATGTCATTGAATAAATAATTATCCTTCTACGGAAATAATGAAAATGGTAATAATAATAAAATATACCTTTTTGAGGACACATAATTTTCTTAATTTTTATTATGAATGGAAATAAAATTAACGTATCATAAACACTGATTTTACAAAAATGTGAATTTCATAATAAAAATGACCTTTTAAATCATAAAACATTTACAAATTATTTTCATTGAAAGAACCATGATATCTTAAAAAACTATGATTTGAAAAAAAATTATAATAAATTATTTTAAAAAAAATAACTTTCTATGAAGATTAGATTAATAGGTCATTTAGAAATATTTGAAAATTATTTTGATATATCATTATTTCAAAATATTATATATTTCATACAAAATATTTAAATGAATATTCTAATTTATAAAACCACTTTATAAAAAAATTAATATAACAATGATTTGATAAAATTTACAATTTCGGAAAAATATTATGAATATTCAGAGTATAAGAGAGTTTATAAGGATTAAAAAATTTTATCCTTTTATACTAAATCATACACAGTCATGATAAAAGATGATATTATATAATAAGACTCTTACTTATTTTGGGACATCGAATCAAAATCTCCATGAAATAATAAACATTATGATGTAGTTAATATAAAGAGATAAATGATTTATAATTTCAAAAAGTTCATAATATAGACCTCTCAAATAACATCCTGTGTATAACAGAACATACTTCATAATGAAGGGAAATTATGACATTAAACCATTAATGTTGTGGTTACATTCAAACCATATCAAGCATAAAATATTAATAATAAAATGAATATAGAAATAAAAATAAATTTATGTATTATATTCATAAATGTTGTTGATTGGAAGTATATAAACCTCACAACAAAAACAATTAAAGATTATGGCATACATCTGAGAGATATAAAAGTGATACTAGAAAAACATTTTCCTCACATTTCCTTTTGGTTGAACATGCTTCAAAATATAGTATAGTAGATTTATATTTATAATTAATTTATAAAATAACCCTATAATACTTATAATATAATATATGAAATTATTATAAAATTTTATAACCCATTTTTTAACAATTTCACCAAAAAATTTCATTTTATGTCATAAAAATTTTTATATAATGTTTTGACTTTATATTTCTATCCCATTAATAGAAATATAAATTTAATAATATACAGAACATAAATAATTAAATAATAATAACTTATATTTAATATATTTTTTAGACTAATCCATTAAATTTAGTTATATATAATTAAATACACTATTCATTTAGACAATAGGTTGTATGTGTGGATGAATGTTGTCTTGATTTTCATGTCATATTGAATAAAAAAATTATATTATATTAATTATCAATATATTAGAATTATTATTTCATATACAAAAAAAAATTATAAAACTCATCCCAAATACGTTTCATGTGATCCATGAATGAATCACATCACTTTGTGATGTTGAAGTCGGCCATACACGCGAATGATGTTATCGTATACCAAAAAATTGAATAACTAATTATATGTCTTATGTAACAATTCCATAATAATATTAATATCATAAATTCTGTAATTTTAATATGTAAATAAGATTTACATCATATTACCAAGCATAAATGCTGGAAATAGAAATGAATAACATCGTTTCAAAATGGATAATTTTCCGAACACATGAATAATTAAATGGTTACCCATTTAATAGAATTGTGATTTGTTGTAGGTATTAACAATAAAATATAAAACGTTATTATATGACTTATTTTAACTTCAATATATATTCATGATTTATAAAACATTTAAAAATATGGATAGGAATAGAAAGAACGATTTCAAAAAAACATTACCTCTAATTTACGTACCCTACATAGGTTTGAACTAAATTATTGATAATTTTGATGTAAATCCAAAATAAGTATTATATTACAAGATGAGTGAGTTTGGAAATTTATTTTATAATATTTTGTTAGAGAAATATTTATTGAGAGATTTGATAATGTGGTGAGAGTGAGTTCTTTTTTATTGTTAAGGATGAGCTCCATTCAGGTAAATATTGTAATGTATTCGCTATTGGGAGATCAATAAGAACAATAATTGCTCGAGTAGTATTAATTAGTCATTTTCAGTGATTATATGGTTTATATTTACCTCCATTGCACATTAAAACATATGTTTTTGAATTTTACATCCATGACATTGATTGTTAATTATTTTTTCATTTTATTATTTAATTATTGTAACTATTTTTCTATCCTGATTAATTTATCTTATAAGATTAAATTAGAGATATATTTATTAGATAATATGTTTTTAATTATCCTTAAATTTATATTCAATATTTTCAAATGAAAATATAATGTTTTAAATAATAATTTTTAACATAAGAGCTTGTTATGTCAAAAATGCTTTAACCATAACTGAACCAATATTTTTCACAATTTAAGGGTGTATATATTTATTATGAATGAAAATTTATTACATTAATTTTCAAAATAATAAATTTATAAATATATACAGATCCCTTTAAATATGATTTTATATTTGGTAATTATAAATTAATTATTTAAATATCCTTTATTAAAAAATATAATTAATGTCAATGTTGACATTATTCATTTGATTTGAAATTGAAAATATCACAAAATAAAGTAATTTAAATCTAGTATTTTAGAAAATATTAGTCATTATATATTTATCTCTAAAAAAATTTGTATCATAGCAATTAATTTTATTTACATCAACTGTAATGTTATTTATATAATTTATTTTATTTAATTTAATATGAAATATCCATGTGTTGTAATATAATATGAAAATAATTTGATTGTAGAATATAAAATGTATAATGACATATAATTATGATTAAAATAATTTATTTAACAGCAAAATCAATATTATAAATAGATGTTATATAATATTTCGCTATCCTAATGGATTTAATGAAATTAAAAGGAGGAAAGGTACATTTTTCCATTATTGAATTTTTTATATGGGTACCATTAAGGAACACTATCAAAAGACTCATAAAATGTTCCAATATAGTCAAAATTATGAATTATTTCTTGAATATTGGTTTTAACCAAGTGTATAGGTCCGGTTTCCCCTTATGATTAATGTATATCCCCTTGTAATACTCATTTTTACATTAATATTTAAAATTTAATTAATCATTATCACTAATAACTTTTGAATAATAATGTAGTGGATTTATTAGAAATTATAAAATATTCTTATTCCAAATTTTGAAACAATTTTTTATATTCAACTCATTAAAAATGTAGAACGTAGATAAATATAATTCCTATAGATGTGATGATAGAGTATATTACTAATGTGAAAGTGTTTAAAGGATTGGTGTGTTCTTTATAGCTAAATGAAATATATAAAAGTTTAGAATGAAAAATATTATTAATATATGTATAATATAAAGTTATTTACTTTAAAAACCCAATTTAAAATATAATTTTCCAATATAAAATTTTTAGATGAAAATAATATTCTCAATTAATAATAAATAATTTTTCAATATTCATTATAAAATAAAACTTCATAGAAAAATTCCCAGAGTTAACCATAAGATATTATTTTAATTAAAATTTTAAAAATGAAGTCTACCTTTCCCAACTTTATTTATAGTATTTTCAAATAGTTGTTTTAAAACATGTTTTTAAATAAAGGTGTCATTACTACCCTTAAAAGAATAAAACTTGTTATGAACAAATTTGATTTGTTATTATCTTATTCTAATAAAACCTATTAGAAAAAATTAAATTAAATATTATATATATAATTAATATCATTTATTAACAAAAATTTCTTTTTTAATGAAAATATTCTGTTTGGTTTATGCAAATAGTTGTTTATAAAAAAATTTCCATTATGTTCAGTTGTACTTTTTGTTCACCAGTTAGTAATTTGTAACTAATGAATCCAGGATATGTACATATGTAAACCATATTTTATCAATCCATTTAATCCATCTCATAAATGTAATTCCAACCACCAATATATAATAGTTATATATATTAATGGTTGTTTATGTTTTTTATACATGTTGAAAGCTATATCAAACATAAAAATATCATGTATATGTGCATTGAAAGATAAGCATTGTGTTTTCTATTTAGTTTTTTTATGTTCTTTGTTAAATGGGATATAATTTACTTCTTTTAAAAAAACTGGGGTAATGGTTATTTCCTATAAAAGAATAAACTATTATTTTAAATAATATATATAATGAAACAAGGGAAATAATTTAAATATGTGAGTCATCTAATATGGGAATTAAGATTTGGTGTACCCACTTAATTCAAATGAGCATCAAACACATACATGATATTCTTCTCTATAAATACAACATCATGACACATATGTCATTAATGCATGATTTTACTCTTCGTATATTTCAAATAATTATTTTATAGTTATGTTAATTAAAACATCATTCAAAATTATTTTAAGTATTTTTTTAGGATTATACTAATAGATACTGTAACTTTTTTATATTTTCCATATCTCTATTAATATTAAATAATGGTACCATCTTTCTTAATTCAAATCATATGTTTGTTCTCAAATCTCAAATAATAATCATCTAGATTAGTCATAAAATGAAATTCAATATCCAAATCTAAACTAATTACACATTAATATATCAAATTTTATTTAATTGATATTTGAGAATCAACATATTATAAGTTATTAAAATATTATCAATAACATAAAACTCCATTATTTTCCAAAAACAATGGAAAAAATCTGATAATACAAATATTACATTTCCTATAATTAATTTTTGGGTATATGAACCTTATCATAATGCTATACTTTTTTAATTCCCCTATTTTCATTAAATAATAGAGAATAAAGGGGAAAACATACATGAAAAACATAATAGTAATTTGGTATGTAATGAACCTACAATATCACTATTAATTTTTGTTGTACTTTCTGTAAAGTGTTATCGTGAATATATATTTTGAATTATCTATGGTCGAATAATATTCTAGTGAGTTCCAAACATATTCCAACTTCTCCATAATGATTCACCACATGATTAGAGTATGGTTTGATATTTTATAATATAAAATATACTTTAACAAGTTTACATTATTTTTATTACCACAGATAATCATCAATGGATATAGGACACAAACCAACATTCATTTTTGTTATCTTAATTATCATGAAAAAACGAATCCACATTTCATTTCAATATTTTCATTCTCTATAAATTATTTTTCAATCATTAATACCATGATTACAATGATTTTTTAGACAATAATAATTATTTCATTATCATGAAAATTGTAAAATGTCATCATTAAGCACAAAAACATCTAGATTTTCATTAATAAATTATACCAAAGGTCAAACATCTAAAAATTATCATTACCTATATTTTTAAATCATTGTAATTTCATGTAGAAATTTTTTAAAGAAATTTTATTTTCAATTCAAGAATTTTGTATAAAATAAAATTTCCATCAAACTTATTAAAAATAGTTTTATCCAAATACATGGAGAGAAACACACACACAGATATATATTTATATATATATGTTACAGGAGTTGTTCCATGTTATATTATATTTCCTTAATATTATCTTCATCATATATATTTTTCTATAAAAATTATTATTTTTAGAACATATAAATATTTATTCGGTTTCATCATTCTTAATATTATTGATTTCCTCTTAAATTTATTTATTATTATGCTTATGTTATAATGATTATTCAAATTATTTAGGTAAAACAAAAAAATAAAATGGTATGGTTGAAATTCCTCAAGAACTGTAAATTTTCAACACCATTTAGATAGTATCCAATTATTTTCTAATATTAAAAATTCTTGATAAATATTGATAACAATGTTTATAAATGGAAAATTAATTCGTATTGAAAGAATTTCAAAATAAATAAATGAAATTTTAAAATACTATTCGTCATCAATAAACACCAGTCATGTCTAGAATATTCTTTAAAATATTTCTCGACATCCACATAAATAGGTTGTGTGATTGTGTGTATTTTTTATTTTCTAACTAAATAATATAATATATATCTCTGATCATTCGCATATGTTATTATAGAACGAGTAAAAACATCAATGACTTTTATATCCATCATTTAAACCTTCATCATAATTTTTAATTTTTTTCATAGATATTAACATTTAATGGTATATAGACCACAAATGATATTTTTAAAAACATGTTTTAGTGAATAAATATTTAATATGTTTCATTAGATGAATTTAGATATAGTGAACTATAATTTCTTATGAAAAAAATTAATTTATAGACAATGAGTCTAAATTTTCTATATTTTATATTCCTATAACATGTTTTATAATATATCGAGCAAGACATAATTTCATTCATTTAAATAAATTATTTTTTAGGGAATGTCGAGAAGAATTATCATGTAATGTAATGTATTATTTTAATTTTAGTCCTTAATGAATTCATTTTTATTCATGGTTCCAATTTCATGATGGAATATTTTTGTTACCTATCTCATTGTGAACCCAAAACACCTCAAAATAATGTTGAACCCCTTAGAAGAATTTAATTTACTATATCTAATAAAAAAAGCATACTTAAAAAATAATAAACCACTGTAAATTTATTCCTATATTCCTTACATTTATTCAATTATACTAGATAATACACATCCAAGGATTTCAAATCATGATGTTTATTTTCTTCAACACCAAAATATTTAAGATCTTATTATCCATTTTTTCTTGGTTATATGTGTCATAGATGATGATCCTTACACAATAATAATTGATTAGATTTATATGGGGAGTAGTATTTACAATATTTTCCTTATTCAATTCACCTTATTTTACATGACCCCATTCCCATATATAAATTTCATCCAATATGTTATTGATGAACATTTATTAATCATTATAAAACTAATAAATATTATGCATATTTATTAACACTTATTGTAGATTATTTCATTAATCACTCTCCAAGTGATATATCCATTAATTTAGAAGAATACATTACATTAATAATATAAATTATGAGATATATGTAAGATATTATGTTTCATGTCACATCCTAACATGGATTACTCTCATCATTCTATATATAGAAGAAAAAAGGAACTCGCTATTACATCATCACTTTTTATATGTCAGCAAATAGAGTGTGGAGGCCATGGGTGTTATTTTGACGAGTGTATTCCCCATGTAAAATATTTTCAAATAAGAGATCAGTGACCAAGAAAAAATACACTATAATAAGTAATCAATGTATATGGATGCAATAAAAAATTCATCTCTACTAAATAAATAATATAAAATAATATAATATATTAAAACACATGATTCCCACCTAACCATGAATGTATAGATCATAAAAAACCGAAATAAATCACACTATGCCCTTATACCATACCCTGAGATTAAACTCCAATATCAATATTCCACTAGATCATATTTGGCCATATCATCCATTTTTGATCCTCTGAATGAACTAAACATGAAACTGTGTTGGATCTACCCATGTATCCAAATGACATGGCCACACCAAGTAGGGTGTCAGTAAAAAAATAAATTTTGAACAACCAATGTCATCTAATACATAACGAATAAATTGTGATTATGTTCATCTTATATTATTATAAAAAATGAAAATAATAATCATAATTATATACATTATATTAATGAACCTATATATCCACAATGACACGATATTCTTGATTAAAATGGTTCATCTAATCTTAATGTGTATCTGTAAGTATTTTGTAACCATGCTGACCGTAATAACATAACATCATGATCAGCATATAAAATGAATATTTAGGACCTAATACTTGACCAATCAAACATACGTAATCCATAATCATAATATAAAATAGAATGGCATGATAATGGTTTCCACCAATACACTAATCATGGGTTCTAATTCTCTATATAAACATTAATAGAAACTAATGAAATAAACTCAAAATGGTTTAAAGGATTGATGAAACTATATAAAAAAGGAAATAATCCCCCATCGTAAGACCCACATTAGTACATCATTTGATTAGCTGACATGATATACATGATCAACCCTGAAACATTAGATAAATATCTCCCATATGATAGAATACCAACAACTCCCTTAGTAATCCCCCCATCATGACAACACAATACAGCCAAACACAACATAGAGTAATACGATAAGGCGTAGAAAATCACCCTTGTAGACATGTCCTTCCAACAAACAATATATTTGAGTCCTCTAATAAATATCTAGATATGTCCTCCCACCATAAAACCGCTAACATAAAAAACCTTTTAAAATATGATAATGAAAATATTCACCCAAACTACAGTATGCCAACTAGTCCAATGGAAACTCTATAATCATTTTCTATTTCACATATCAACTGCCTTTATGTATTATACCATATAGATCTATATTTATTTTATTTTCATTCCACAAATCTCACTTAGGCCATTGAAACAAAAATATTTTTATTTATTTAAATATATATAATATTCATCTGTGACCATATTCCCATAAAATTATAAAACAAACGATCAGATTTTGTAGTTCCCGAGTCATCTATCAACAATCTCACATTCCTAAAACATTAATTCATGTACTAATGGTACATTCATGATTTACATAACCGATTATCATATCATCCCCCTCACCGAGTTCTAATATATATTGGCCTCTCCCATTTCCCCCTTTGGTTCTTCACAGTTTGGAAAACATAAAATGGACCTTCAATCACAAGCATGTTATCCCTATAATCACCAATTATTCGATAGGAAAAACCTCCATCAGGGTTATAAAATTTCATTAGGATATAATGGATTCTGAATAGAGTTTCATAATAGTTACGTCCTTAGTACCATCCCATTTAAAACTATCTCTAGGTTATCCAAATCACCCATCCTCCTTATTCATCATATCATGGAATAGCCAACTAAGTCACAATGTAATTGTAGGGGATGAATATATCATGAAAATCTAACTAACCCAAAGTATTAAGTGATCCTCTTAGTTCTAACATGGATACTCATATTCAATTTATCCCATATCATTACATATGATTAACATTATGTCTCTAAAAATTATAATCACTAGATTCACTACATCATGATCATTAGATGACTTCAATTGTACTCCTCGTACTATTCATACATCATAACACATATCATAATAGTAAATATCATGACAATTGACATAGATTCAATCCATTCCATAAAAAATTTCCTTTACAAAATTGACTCATTATGAATATAATCCATATAATTTCATTTATATTAAAATATTTATATTAATTATATAAGGTTCTATTCACTACTAATTTGGAGAAAATATATGAAATTATGAATTAATGTGAATAATAATAGTTTTTTAATTTTACATATCACATACCTCAATTCAAAAACCATCACATTTAGGATCTAAAAAATCCACACATGTCACATCGAAGACCGATTCTCCACTCAAAATCCAGTTTAAATAAAAATCATCAAATTATAATTGACTCAAAACTTATTACATAAATTATAATTATCTATAATTTTTAGTAGGAATAATATCTCAAAATTTCATTATGTCTCTCCCTCTTTATTTAACAAGAAAAACATCTTACAAGAGGTTTATTTATTTTTCCATAATGTACCCTATGAAAAAATATATCAATTAGGACTAATTCCATAATCAATTTAAATTAACATGAAAAAACATGAAAAATAAAAATAGAGATATACATACATTAAAAAATAGGGGAAATTTGATTAATTTTTTTTATCAAATTAACTAACTTGGCTACATTAATTCTACTACACAGAAACATTATTCCACTCTACCATAGTAGAATCATCCAAGTACCACAGCCTAAATTAATAAAAATGTAGAAATGAAAGGAGGTGAAGATAAATGGAGAAAATAGTGGAGGTGGAATAACATAAATTACCATAAATCACTACTAAAACCACCTAAATATTTATAAGAGAATGATGAATGGAAGAGGGGATGAGATACTGCTCTACACACAAATAGATAAGAATTAGAATACCCTTTTAAAATAATATAGTTCATATTTGAATTTTTTACCAATTAATTTCCACAAATAGGCCATTGTAAACATATAGATAGTCTGATGGTGGGTTACACAGTAACTATATTAGTCAAGGCCATTAACTAGTAGGTTTAATCATAATGATCCATAAGAATTTCCACTAGTTACATGGTGGATATAACATATTTCCTCGTAAACCCAAATATATAAGATCTCTCAAACATCCATGTCCCCACAAGTGACTCATTCCACATATAAAATCACAATTTTCAGATCTTGAAACACCAAAAATAATGTTTCTAGTTTTTATTATACATTCAAATAGAATGAAAAATTAAATAATTAAAAATACCCCAAAAAAACAAAACCCATATTGAAATAGCTTGTAATAATGTCTCCAATATAACACTTTTGTCATCTATCTAGTCTCATCAATCATTTTATTAATGTTGATGTCCTTATCATGATGAAGAATAATTCATAATTCTCTTTGTTCCAATTTAATTATCTCTAAAAAACCCTACTACAATGCTCTAAAATGAGCAGACACTAACCATTAAAGTTGAACAACCACTCACCATTGTAAAGGAAACATTAGTATATCCCATTATCATGTTATTATGTCTTAATTAACAAAAATATTATCTATCAACTTATTTCATAGATAATGGTTCTCCCAACCATTATATTCATCTAGTCGATATATATACCACTCATTGAAAATTCTATATTAACCCTAATAAAACACTAATTATATGTAAGACTATGTGGATGATTTAGTTTACAGTGTTCCACATTCAAAGTTGGGAAAATCATCCATAAAAACATTTCTATTTTACTAGTTATGAAAAACATAGTTGTACACACAAATGCACTATGTATCATAAAATGAGGAATTATTAAATCATTGTGAAATTATGATCATCCAATCAACATCACAAATGTCTATACCCAACCAATAGTTTAACACATTTGTCAAATCATCTTTCAAGCATTTCATATATTATATCTTATTGTGAGAATCAGTGCCCCACATAATTGAAGCACTATTAAAACCATCTCAGTTCATCATAATCATGACTCCAATGATCAAAATTGACAATAATTTAATATGAATGTTGATAAGTATGTCCAACTTAAAATAAAACAAAATCAGATTATTTTTATCCACCAAATGTTATCCTATGATGCATTGAATATTCAGGAATCTGTTTCATTCATCAGATAGAATTATCAAACAAGGGTCACATTCTAATAATTGATATGAGAATCCCCACAATCTAATAAAATACAACATTTATCTACTATTTTTGGATCACTCTGTTCTATTTTCTGTTAATTACTAAAAATAATAACTATAGTTGTATGTCTATATCATACCTATAAAATTACATAACACATTAATTTCAGACTATTCCTTTCTCATAATTATAATATTTTTATTACGTGATTAAATTTATCTAAACTAAGGGCCCCACATTCACTAATATTGTGGTGGGATTCCCTATATATGGATTTTGATATAAAAAATCATGATTATCGACCCCAATAGTTCATTCTATCAACAAACATGTGTCCGTTCTCTGAAGCCACATTTACCCTTTATATATTTACATGTGTTTCCTTTTAATAATGATGCATTTAAATTTCCACACATTGCCTCAGGATTCCATTATTACAAGAACACTTCATGTTCATAAATTCCCTTAGCCGACAAAAGATAACTCAATGGTTAAAATTTATATAGGATCAAGGAGCCTCCAACAAATAAAAACTAGATACCATATAAATATTATATAATAAAATCCCACACCAATAAATCCATAACTCAACTCATTGTCTAATTTGTCACATTTCATGAAAAATATTTTCACAATCCTAAACCACTATCCTTTATAATTTTATTTTCAGTATTAGCTATCTATGTTTACCCATGAAATCATCTTAAAAACTAATAACAATACATATTACATCGTTTTTCAATTTATTTAATTACATCCAATATATTTTCATGATCCATTGAATATACCAACACTCTAATTTTATTAATATGTGACTATTGAAACAATATTCCTTGGTAATTAAATGATCATTACCATTAAACCCATATTCAATCGAATGATTAATAATTCAGGGTGTTATACATTATAATATCAAGAAATTTCCTCACAAGTAACACATAATTTGCAGTCCCTATAATGTTTTAATATCAATACAAAACACATACCCATTATTTAGATTCCAAAAAATTCACAATCATGTCTAACCCCTCACATATGTTTCCAAAACATAGTACTTCTCCACAAATCAAAAAATCCTTATTCAGTGATCAAGGGTAACTTATCCACATACCAAATTCATTAAATTATACTGCTGAGAAAGGTTATAGCCTATTTTTCCAATATTTGTCATCTCTCATTCATCCCAAAACATTCAATAATCTTAACTACCCACTCGATGATTCTATATTTGTTAAGAAACATATATTATCTCATAAACTTGTATGGGTACCAATTATAATTGTCCATGAATAATAATTACTCCCCCTTATGAATATGAATCATATTTTGTTCCTCATTGGAATTCTATATACATGAGTAATCCCTTATGGACCACAACTCTTCCAGGTATATACATTAGAATATAAATTTTTTTAAAATGATTTCAGTCGACCATCCAATAATTAAAGGATTAAGTTCAATAGAATATCATTCCATGTTATAGATTAAAACACCCAATAGTATTCTAAAAACTCTTTAAATAACATATCATATATTGAAACAAAATCCAATGTGAATATCACTAAGGCATATAATTGGCGTACTAGTCTACTAAGATCACTACATAACACATACATGGGAAATAATATAGAAATCCTTAATATTTATTATCTATCCATAGAATCCAAACAACCTTTCATTTGTTAAAAACATTGAATAATAAAAGAAATGTTGAGTATAACACATCTAATGTATTATATTAGAAAACATTTATTTAGATATTTTTTATCATTTTAACAACGTAATGATTGTATTTGAAAAAAATCATAATAATGTGGGCCTATATTTTATGTGAATCATATGTTCCAAGAATGATGCATGAAGATTCCACATTCCATGATTGTATATGAAAAACATATATTTTAATTAATTATTGATAAATATAAACATCACGTGAGAAACCTAATGATAAATCAAAAATAAATATCATAGGTAAATCATGGATCCACAATCTCGTAACCATTGAATCCTTGTCTTTAAAAAAATAAGTTATTCCTGGGGATGTAGTCTATGTTTTTTTATATAATATATCAAATCCCAATACGTCTAGTCCATAATTCTCAAATAGTAATAATATTTAAAAGGTATTTGATAAAAATTTACACACCCTCATCCAATTTAGTATGAATGGTTACAACATCATGGGAAACCAGACATCAAGTCTACCTCTTCAAATTCCAAGGGAAACTAGTAGTTTTCTTCTTGTATTGTACAATGAGGACACTCTACCCAATATATCAAATTGTTCAATAACATATTAAAACCAATAAAAATATATTATAATATTTAAATAAAGTTAAATTAATTAATAAAAAATAAAAAAATATTTATAAATAAATACTGAAGAATACAATCATATAAGTTATCAATCTATCCACTAGGATAACCATGTATGGATTTGAAATAAAAAATGACATTTGACCCATAAACCATACCATAAAGATTCAAATCCATCCTTTTCCTACCTATTATATTTGGAAAACATAATCATCAACACCCAGATTCTACCCAACCTAAGCTAAACAATAATATAGATATACTGGGGGTACCCAAACCTAAGGTCAATCATGCATGATGTGATTATAAAATTATTTAGGAAAACATATATAATATCCCTTATATAATAAATAAATATAAGGGTAATGAATATGAAATTATCAAAACATATATGTGACTAAATAATGAAAAATGATTTATAACACTTGTTTCCATGATGCTCTATGTTGAATCCAAGGTTGTATTAATACTCTTTGGAATTTTTAATGTTTAATTTATAATTTCATGTAATAATTTCGTCTATATAAAGACAAAATATCCATGATCAAGAACAATAGACAATCGTGGTCTATTGGATGACTTCCCTGGTCAACCATATAGTCAATTACCAGTACATGAATGTATCTATTCATATGGTGTAGATCGTGATAACCAGTATAAAGGCGTACGGTGTATAATCTACATTGGATTACATTTATAAATATTTTGGGACAATAGTTACCCTTGTATACAAGAATACATATTCATCGAATAAATAGAATTCCCTCAAAATATAGCATCCCAAGATCCCACCTTGTAAGGACACCCCTGAGATTACACATTACCATAAACCATTGTATACACGACCAACCATGACTCTATTTGTATAATGACACTAAAATATAATTTTGTGAGATCCCATCATAAGAAAACTACTATGTTAACACATAATTTTCCATTATGACATAATGTGATAATGATTTGATGGATATGTTCAGCTATGTTTGTTGGACGAGTCATGTATATTTAGATAGTGGCCCTCCACATCATATTAGTTTGTGTGCCCAAAAAATAATTTCCACACTATAGATGAATGATATAGGATATTAAGTCATACAATTTCATAATCCATAGAATCTCATGTAGTATAATTCGAACTATATAATCAATTTTCATTTCATATCAATACCTCATTGAGACATTATACCATAACACTTAAAGATATATTTCATTATATACACCAATACTCCCCATGGATTTCTCAGTAATTTTATAACTATATATATTAATAAATATAATACGCATGTGTTTTTATCGTTCTATACAATCATACAAACCCCAATAGTCAACCTAGAAAATTACACATACCACCTATAGTTAATAGGCCCATACCATGTATTTGGATTTTTTGGAAAAACATTTGATCATCATAACCCATTTTTGCATCCACCCTCAGAAAATATTCTCTTATATGTTTGGAACCCAATTGGGAGACCTTTATATCATCAAATAAATAAAACCTATAAAGGGTGTATCTATATCAAGTGAATCATTCATGTCAACATCTATCCCTAAAATTTTATTCCATTAAATAAAATCACAAATATCTTTGAGGCCTCGCTAGAATCCACCAAAATAGTCTCAAGACCGATATCCTCATTGTTATCACCAGGATGATTCACTATAAGTTATCCACAACACTCAACATACCCAATCATCTTATAAGGGTGTACCAACACATGTATCAATGTATTAGTGGTGTAAGAACACCACATGACTATCATAATAGCCTAAATGGTTATGGGAATCTCCAAGGTCCATCATGGTTAACCATTCATCAATTTATCTCAACTCATAAAAAACACTATGTAGAGGCCATGTGGTCTACTAATACATGTGTTATTCATTCATATTCAGTAAATAAAATTTATTTCACAACCATCAAGGTTTTAAAACTATATTTTATATAATGATAATTAAAATATTTTATATCAGTCTTTCAGGCTATTCCTCCATAGTTCAAGGTTTATATGGGGAAATCATATTTATGATTTTATATCCTGGGGTTTCATTAATTGAAAAAAAATTGATGTTATTTTTCATAGTATCATCACTATTAGTGGTGATACCATATGTCACAAGTGGAAATAACATTATTTATACTTAAGGGATTGTATGACAGACCAATTTTCAAAATAAAGAGGATTTAAATTTTATACCAATGATAAAAAGCTTCTACAAATATTTTTAAAAATTTCACTTTTCATATATTAGTGTGAATTGTAATCGACAAAATAAAAACAAGAATAATCATTATAATAAAATAAAAAATTATTAAAAAAATTAATGATATTCTATTGTTTATTTTTTTATAATTTAAAAAATGATTACTGAGACCACTTTTATAAAAAACCAAGATCGACCTCCAAAAGTAGATTGGATCAATGCTCAAGGAACAAAACCTTCTAGAAATTCCTCCCAATTGGAACCATTTAAATAATAATGTTTATTTATTTTTACCCAATACATTTAAAACCTAAAAAAGTTTTATATATACATCAATACGATGAGTTATGACATTTTGACAATTTCTCATGACTTCCCTTATAAAATATAAATGAATCCAATATTTTATTTGGGTGACCACAAAATTTTCTTGTAAAATTTTACTATAACCCAAACCCAATGAAAGAAATATATTTAACTAAAGTTTAGAGTAATCTGGGAAGAACAATACAGAAGGATGTATTCCCTAAATAACTAAAAATAACTTCCAAAAATATTCTAAGGTATAAATTGAAAATAAAGGTTTACTAAGAGAGGTATTGTAACATCCCAGGTAAATAAAGAATATTACATATTAATATTTATTAATATTATTGAATTGAATATTTATTTTAATTTAATGGGGATTTTATGTCTCATAGCGTACTCAACACACAATAATGGGCTTCTTTGAAATCTTATGTTGCACACAATGTTGAGATATACCAAAAAATAATATAATAATATTATCATTTTAAATGGTACTTAACACATAGAAGATTTATTAGTAATAATGAATAGAACCAAATGAAATGTTATTAAACATGTTTATGAAAAGTTTTTACATTGATCCAATAAAATTTAGAGACATATATGTGAATGAATCTAATTTTAAGCATAAAAACTCTAATATTCATTTAAAGGTTGATTTAGTGCCTTTTGTTGCAGAACCATTTTTTAATATGGTTTATGTCACTTTTATGTGTTCTATTTGAAAAAAAATATATTTTGTACAATTGGGATATCAAAATTTACTTTCAGTGAAATTTTGATTTTTTAGTGATAGATATCATTTTAGATGAATAGTGAAAAAGCTGCATTTTATTTCAAAACTACCATTTAATTTAATTTATTTGTGTGGATATATTATATTTTTTATTGGTATTAATTTTTAATGAGATTATATTTTTTCAATTAAATCCTATTTTTCATTGGATGTAATATCACTTTGAAATTGGACATAAAAAGTGTCAATCTTTTAGGCGTATTTATTTTTAAAAACATGTTTTTTGGTTTTGAAAATAGAATATAATTTTAATTTAATTAATTAAACATCATTATTTTGATTTTAGTAAAATAGATATAAATTTTTATTTCAGAAAATCACAAATATTTTTTTGGGAATTTTTGGTATTTTATGGAAATAGTTAATTTTTTGAAGAATAATGAAAAATGCTGCATAGTTGTTAAAAAGTGATTTTTCATTTAAATGAAATTTTACCACTTATCTGAATTGAATGTAGAAAATCCTACATTAATGGTTTTAATATGTATGTAAAATGTGGTTTAATAGAATGAAAATAATTGATTGTGAATAGTAACTTTTGATTATTATTTATCGCGGTTAAAGGTAAATAAGGCAATTCAATGTAGAAATAATATTATAATAATATAAAATTACATTAAAACATGTCATAACTTTATTGGATTAGAAAAGTTCAACCATGAAAATCCTAGGGTGAGACTTTTTTCCTTAGAAAGATCCTTGGATAAGATAAAGACATTAATAACTTTTTATTTAATGTGAAACTAAAAATATCACAAACATGAATCATTTAACTAAAACTATTTTTATATTGAGTTATATAAAATATTTCTTCGACTATATATATTATTTGGAAATTTAAAATGATTTCTTTTAACATGGTATTTTATTTTACAAATTTAGACATTATATAATTAAATTTAATTTTGACACAATGGTGATGCATTATTTGATTCAGTAATAAAGGATTCAAATAAATGATATTTAAATATTAAAATAAATTTATTTTGTACCATTTTTTCCCATACACGAATTTTATAGATTAGTATGAATTGTTATATTTGAATTAATGAGGTTTTTTTTGAATGAATCAAATTTTTATGGAATTATTAAAAAGTCATGATAAGAATAGTATAAAAATTTACATAAATGATGCTTTAAAACAATTAATATTTTATTATAAGATTAAATAGTACTAAAATGAAATATTCCACTAAATTACATATATGATGTAAAAATTGTCATTGATGACACATTTTAAGTATATTTTCATTTATTTGTAAAAATATTAACTATATAGTATCAATATACATGAAGACATTGCAAAAGTTAAATAAGAGTAAAAAATGGATAAAAAAGATATGGATTAAAAAATAACCAAAACCAGTAAAATTTTTATTGGATGATTTTAAATATACTTATATTAATGTTATTTTATAATAAAATATGTTATTAATCCTATGAAACCAAACATCATTTTATAATAAAATAATACCTTCAAACATTTTTAAAAATCCCTTACTCTCTCTTATAAAAGGACACTGCCTCTTACCTATTAAACAAACATCTAAATCCCCTTGACTCGCCCAAAAACCCTGACCAAATAATCACCCAACAGTACTTTGTTCTTCATAGTAGCATTAAATTATGTATAATAAACTTCACCATGGCATTTTTTTCCACACCAAAGGGAGCTACCCAATATAAAAGTATCATCTTATCTCAAGTTCTCTTCTTTTATTTTACCTCTTCACTACATATTATCTTATTATAATTGTTTAAATTAAAAATACATTATACTTAATATAATGGGATTTTTTTGGGAAGTATTATAATTACTATTCCACACACCTCCATATAATGGATATGATAATTATGTTTCAGTGGATGGTGAACTACTTCCTCACAAAATGAGGATGGTTCAATATTCCCCTACCACCACTTATGGCTTCCATTAAGGTGGAACTATATTTCTATGTGACATATATTATATTAAATTTCCTCTATGTTCCTGTATTTTTCATTTATATCATACCATTATAGATTCCATAATGGTTAAATAAAATAATTTATTTGAGGAAGTGTGTATTATCTCCCTCTCAATGTGATTTGAATCGTTAATACCATACACGGAACATATAAAGGATCATGTTAATAAATATATGTACCAAATATAAAAGATAATATTATAAGGGAAAAATATATACCTATTTATCATTTGGTTTTCATTACATTAAAAATGAAAAAATTAAATGAAATTAGCATTAATGCGTACATACGACATACCATCTTCAAGAAAATTGCATTTAATTTATTATATCGAAATGATATAGACTATTATAAATTTATATATTATATATATATATATATGATATATATGATATTTAAACCATTACAATAATTCTAGGGGTAATTTTCTTTTGACCACATAGATAATTTGTAATTATAACAAGTTAATTTTTGACTCCAAACCAAACATTGACAAAAGGAACAATATGAACATGAATAATTATATGATTATTATAGAAAGGTAATAAGTGATTTAAAATAAATAATATAAATTAAAAAGGTTCTCATTTATTTATAATTAACTTATGTTTATTATGGCTGGACATAATGAACAGATAAGACAAGTCTGACATAAGGTATGGGGTTTTCATCTCATTTTTTATTCCCATGAGATTCCTGTTATATTTGGAACTATTACCATTTTTGTAATGTATGTACATCCCATTATTTTATTAATTGGGTGATATCATTTAATTTATTGGTATTTACATCTTAATTGTATGATCAATCTTTTATTTGATGTAAATTTTATAAGTGAGAAAATTGACAAGGGAACCTTTCACCGTCCTCTTTTTGTCAAAGAATTATTTAATGTCATGTCTTTTTAAATTTAGATTTTCTTATGTTGGGATATGTTATTCTATATATTTATTTCTATACATTTTATTTAAATGTTATGAGAGAAATTTTCCCTCTCATTAACTCATTTCCGAATTTTTAAGTGACGCCATTAGGCTCCCGAATTTTTTTAATAAAACATCCTAAAATAATTTCAATTCGATGGGTTAAACATCAACCTATAGATTATGTCATTATATTAATATGTTTGAATTACCTCTTATTTTTTTATACTTAATATCCATTTATATGGGGTTTATATTTATTTTTCAAATATAATTATGTCATTGTTTTTCCCTTAATCTGAGGATTCAATCATTGCAACGGACTTTGTCTTAATTTACATTCCATTGATAATATTTGTTATTATACACCAATTAAATTTTATATGATGTATATAATTCCCATTGAAATTTTATTACATTAATTCACTTATTCTCACGATCTTATATCCTTTTATTATTGTAATTCTTCAATTTTTTGTATTCAAGCGTCTCTCACTTGGTTATGAACTCTTTAACTAAAATATTGTGTTAAATGTTTTAAATTTTTAAAAGATTTATTATTATAAATCTTTAACATTATTATAGGTATTTTAAAAATGGTTTTAATGAAAAATTTAAATGGACATGAATGTTTTGAAATAATAAATTATTTCAAAATCTTTAAAGTGGTAAATAACACTTTGATTTAAAAATATCATTATTAAAAATTTTAAAGGATTTTCAAAATGGATTGATAAAGAATTGATTATGTGTTATGAATATTTTATTTTTATTGGGCAATATTTATGTATACGGGTGGTTCTGTGATAAACCTAGGGCGGTGAGCCCAAGATAGCTCTCCAATGCATTGGGTAATGTGATACATGTAAATGTTATGGTTAATTCTATGATATTTAGGGAATATAATTTTATGGGTATTCTAAACGTAAACCCATATATATTTGTGATAACAATAATGCCAGAATGACATGAATTCCACAAGATAACTTTAGGATTTAAAATTTCTATATGTTATTAATAAATATTATAAATTTGTGTAGTATGTTAATGATATTATGTTTTAGGATTGAAAATTTTGATTATTTTGATTTATATGGATTCATGGTCTAATGTATTCTTTCCTTAACTTATATCCCTTTCTGGGCTTTTTTTTATTATCCCATGTTTTTGAAATGCTTTCAACCTGACATAAATATAAATAGGGTCAATGATAGGATAATGTAAAAGTCATGTTGTCTAAAAAATTTAACTTGTCATTTTTCATTTTTATAAGAATATTTATTTTATGAAAAAAAAATGATACAAAGTAGAAGTTTCAACATCTAATATTCTTGTTGTTATATAGAAGTTATAACCTAATTCTATAAATCTATAAACAATAAAAGATACTCAATGTGAATTATTTATTTAATCAAAGATTTTATAATGTTCATGGTGGGGTACTAATATTTTGTTTGAGAGGTCGTTTTAGATAAATTTAGAGGTTAGGGTTTTATTTAATAATAGTGAGAGATCCATAATGGATGATATATTAAAAAGAGACTCTATTATTTTTGATAAATCTAAAGAGATTAAAATATCATGAATATGTATATAATTGTGTGTACCCTCTTCTTAAGATAGAATATGATTATTTTACTGATATACTAACACTTAAATTGTTGTTTTTAGTAAAAGGATGGATCAAGAAAGAACCTATGTAACAATAAATGTGAAGGAAATGATGGAGGTTTTCTTAATGAGAAACCAAATGAAATGGGATCTAAAATGAGAACTCTTGTGGTTAACATATGATATGGGTATTTTTTATGAATTTATTTTTTTTGGAAATGTTACAAAATTATATTGTTTTAGAAAATATAAAACATGTATTATGAGTGATAATGTGTTGCGTCTGAAACGATCATGGGAATCGAACCCACAACTGAATGGTGAAAATGGTACCTCAACTTCCACTGGCATATGTGATGTCCATAGTTAGTATGACCTATTTTTTTAGTTAAATAATTTTATGGATCAAGAATAAGTTTATTATATGAACTTGGGTTGTATCCAATAGATTTCCAGGTTATAGGATAAAGTGTTAGAGATTAAGTGATAAAGGATATTTTAGAATACATTATCAATTTTGGGAATACTATATGTTTACGGAAAATAGAATACAATGGGATCTCATTTGTGGAGTAATGGTTGAATTTT
This sequence comes from Viscum album, assembly GCA_963277665.1. NCBI lineage: Eukaryota > Viridiplantae > Streptophyta > Magnoliopsida > Santalales > Viscaceae > Viscum > Viscum album. The sequence goes on along the minus strand of OY728126.1, from coordinate 1,654,968,123 downwards.
AATTTTATAAGATTCTATGTTTTTGTTATTGACATATGGTGATTTCGGTTATTTATGGAAGTGAATATCCTATCATAGAGAATATATTATTGGGTTAATTACACTTTAGTTTGAGACATTAAGAGTAGTCGATGTTACTTGGAGATAAAAGCTAATATAAACTTTGTAAGATGATGTGATTAAATTATTTTGAGTTTTTGGTTTCAATGTTAATTAAGATTATACTAAAGGATATTAATGAATTTTTTTTAATGAATGGTCTTTGTTGACCTTTGGATATTGTTTGTTGAATTTTGGAGATAAATAGTATTATTTCTTTTTATAATGTATTGTTCATTTTGAGGATTATCTGATCTTTTACTAACCATTTTTGTTTATTTTAATGTCTAAAGGCATGAGAAATATATAGTTCATCTTTCTTGGATATTGTGATTTTTTATATATTTATTCTAGCACATTAGGATTGACCAAGTCATCTTGAATATTCATCGTTTACAGAAACTATGAGTTTGAGTATAATTTTATTAAAGGACGACACTCTACATGACTAGTATGTTTTTTTACTTTTGATCTTACTATATGTAGTAATAAAAACATTCAACCCTAGAAATTGAATCATCAATAAAATCATTTATATTCTTTCTTTTATCAAAAAAAAATTACCCAACCAAAAATTTATGATATTGTGGGGGTTATCTTATTGCGATGAAGTTACATATAACTCTTTTTTAGTGTAAGGGAGTAAGTTATTCTTATATATCCATGTTTTTCTTCATAAAATCCTATAATGGTTATCTTGGGTGACCATTATACTTATCTTTAATTATTTTAAAGCGATAGTTTTATTGACTCCTTTTCCGATGTTGGAAATTCAGTGATGTTTCTATGCCCAATTTTAAAATTTCGAGAATAAAATTCCCAACAAGGGGAAGGATGTAACATCCCATGTAAATAATCAATATGACATTTTCATATTTTCTAATATTTTTTAATTGAATATTAATTTTTATTTAAACAGGATTCTATGTTCGATAGTGTACTCAACACAAAACAATAATTTTATTTGAAATTTTATGTTGTACCCAATGTTATGAAATAAACAAATAATAATATTGTTATTATTTTAAATGGTAGTTAAATTATAGTTTTTTATTGGTGAGAATGAACAGAACTAAATACAAAATTATTACACATGTATGTTAAATATTTTAACATTTATCCATTATATTTTAGTGGGTTAAATAGTGAATGAATTCAATTTTAAGCATAAATAAAATAATATTATTTAAAAATTTAATTTACCACATTTTATGGAGACCACTTTTTTAAATATAGTTTTTTATAATTTATGAGTTTTATTTGAAAATTTAATATTTTTCTATAGTATAAAGATATCCAAATTTTTATTGGATGAAATTTATGTTTTTTCTGATAATGTTTATTTTTTAATGAATGGTGAAATATATTAAATTTTTAAATAAAACATTGATTAAATCTAATTTATTTGTATGGATAGATTATATTTGTTTATGGGTTTTAAAGTGTGATTGGAAGATATTTTTTCTGTTTATTCCAGTTATTATCATTGGAAGTCATTTTACTTTGAAATTGGACATAAAAATGCCAATATATTAATAGTTATTATTTTATAAAAACATATTTTTTGGTTTTGACCAGATAATTTTTTTATATTAATTAATTAAATATCTCTATTTTAAATTTGGTATAATTTAATTTTTATGGAATTCGAAATATCAAAATTAGAATATGATTATTTTTTGGTATTTTCCACAAAATGATAATTTATTTATGAATACTAAAAAACACAACATAGTAGTTAAAACTGACTTATTCATTTAAATGAAATTATATTTCTTCTATAAATTCAATTTAAAAAATCTGAAATACATGGTTGTCATAATTAAGTGAAATTTGGCTCAATAGGATGAAAGTAATTTTTTTATGAAAAGTAACATTTTATTTTTTTACCGTGATTAATGATAAATAGAGTAATTCACGGTAAAAATAATATTATAATAATATAAAATTACATTAACAGTTTTCATAAAATTATTAGATGAATAATGGATAAAAAAGATAATCCTTGGGTGATCCTTTTTTCCATTGAACGCCACTTCGGTAAGATAATGACAACAATAACATTTGATTTAATGTAAGAATAAAAATATCATAAACATGTATCATTTTACTAAATGAATATTTATCTGGGGATTTATAAGTGATATCTTTGATTATAAATATAATTTATAAATCCAAAAAATTCATAAATCATTGTATTTTATTTATAATATTTACAAATTAAACAAAAATAAATTTAATTATGAAACAATGGTAGTGCAGTAAATTTATCAATAATAATGGATTCAAATAAATGATATTATAAATATTAAAATAAATTTATTTTGAACTTTTTAATGCCATAAATGAATTTAAAATATTCATATGACTTATTATCTTTTAATTAATGATTTTTCTCCAAATGAATCATGTTTTTCTGGATTAGTTAAAAAGTATTCATATGAATAGTATAAAAATTGAAATAAATTTCTTTTTAAATAAATTAATATTTTATTAAATGATTAAATAGTCATAAATATATAATAATTTTCTAAATGATATATATGAGGTTTAAATTTTCATAAATGATCTATTTTTTGTCACATGGTATTTTATTATAAATATATTAACCCTATAGTTTGAATATACAAGAAGACATGGTAAGAGTTATACAAGAGTAAAAAAGGGATAAATAAAAATAATAAGGATTAAAAAACAACCACAACCTATCCAATTATTAATAGATGATTAAATTTATACTTATATACACATTATCATTGAATAAAATATGATTTGGACCTTTCAAAACTAATTTTTTAATAATAAAATAATACTTTTAATCATTTCAAAAAATCCCCTCCTTCCTTTTATGAAAGGACACAACCTCTAATCAATTAAACATACCTTTAATACCCCTTGTCTCATCCAAAACCTACCAAATTAATCTCTAAAAATTATTATGTTTCTCCTAAAATTGGAACCATAAGTAGAGGGCACCTAAATAAATAATTTTGGTTCATACTAAATGGAGTTACCATATTTAATGGTAATGTCTTCCCTCAAGTTCTATTCTTTTATTTTACCTATTCACTCCATATTATCTTCTCATTAATTATATATATAACAACACCAGTATATTAAAAATTCATGGTTTTTGTTATGATATTTATTCTAATAACACTTCCACACACCTCCATCTAATTGATACGAACATTCAGTTTCTGTGGACGACGGACTACTACCTCATTAAACTATGATTGTTCAGTCTTATTCTATCACCTCTTATTGTGGACATTAATATTGAACCTGATTTATATATGATATATATTATATATATATTGTCTCTATTCTTCTATATTTTTCATTTATATCCTACCATTATTGTTTCTATAATGGGTTAATATAATAATTTCATTTCAGGAACTGTGGACTACTGCCACCTTAAGGTGATATGACTTGTTAATACCATACATGGAACATATAAAAGATTGTGTTACTAAACATATTTAAAATATGTAAAATATGATATTATTCTGTAATAATAATATAACTTTGAATCATTTGGATTTCATTTATTTAGAAATAAAAAAAATGAAATGAATATAGCGTTCATGAGTTCGTAAGACATACAGTCTCCATGAATGATGTATTTCATAACATATATAAAAATTATACGGACCATTAGAAATAAATATATACTAGATATATTTGATATATATGATATCTAAATCTTTAATATAATTCTATAGATAATGGACTTTTGAAAACATGGTTAATTTCTAATTGTAACAAGTTACTTTTTTGCTCATGTACCGAAAATTGACAAAAATACAGATATGAACATGAATAATTACATAAAAACTAAATAAAGGTAATAAGTGGTGTAAAAGGAATAATAAACTTGAAAAAGGTTATTATTCTAGTATAATCAACTTTTTTATTATTCAGTAACATAAATAATGAACAAGAATAGTCGGATAAAAGTAAAGGGGATTTCATCTTCCTTTTTATTCAAGTGAGATTAATGATGTATTTTACACTATTTATTTTTTGTGTGGTGTTTGTACATACCATGATTGTATTCCACCTGTAATATAATTTCATTAATGGGTATTTACATCATCGTTTTATGATCCTTCTATCATGTGGGTCATATTTTATATGTTACCAAATCGGTAAGGGAAGCTTTCACAGTCCCCTCTTTGTTAAAAACTTTTTTATGTTATGTCTTATTAAATTTCCATTAAATTATATTGGGATGTGTTCTTATATATCCTTATTTATTCACAATTTATTTACTTGTTATGAGAGATCATTTTGACTCACATAAAGTCATTTTATAAATTTTAAAGTGGTGTCGTTCGAATTCTGAATTTCAGTAAGAGAACATCCAGATGCAATTTCATTCCTTAGAGTTAGACATAAACTTTTTTATTATGTCATTATATGAATATGCATGAATAACCAAAGATTATTTGAACTTAATAACTACTTATATAGGGTTTATTATTATTTTTAACACAAAATTGTGTAATTTATTAGTCTGTAATCTATATATATGTTCTTTGCAATAGACTTTGTCTCAATTTACATTTTATTAATTATTTTTTGTTCTTCACACCAATCAACTTTTATATGGTGTATATACTGCCCCTTGAAATACTATATAATGAATCTTGTAATTCACATGATATAATAAGATTTGAATAATCTTATTCCTCAATTATTTGTATTCAATAATCTCTCATTTTGTAAGGAACTCGTTAACTAAAATATCAATTTATATTATTTAACTATTTTACGAATTTATTCTACTAAATATTTGTACTTAATGTCCATGTTTTGAAAAATGTTTTAAGTATTTAATTATATGGACAAGAATTCTTTAAAATTATAATTTATTTTATAAAATTCAATGTTGTGTGTGAAACATTAATTCACAAATCAATTTATTAAATATTTTAAATGGTTTTAAAAATGATTTTATAAAGTATTGATGGTGTCAACATCATGAAATTATATATTTCAATTTAAATGTGGAAATTTTAACTTCATTTTTTTCATGTATTATGTGTTATGTATATTTTATTATTATTGGGAATTTTTTATTTATATTGGGGGTTTCGTGACAAACCTAGGGTAGTTGAGACCAAGATATCTCTCCAATGCATTGGGTAACATGTAGGATGTAAATGTTAATGTTTATCCTATGTGATTTAGGTAATATATTATGATGCGATTTCCAAATGTAAATCCAATTGCAGTTGTGATAGACAAAATGTATGTATGATATGAATTTTACAAGTTACCATTATGATTTATTATTTTTATATTCTATTCATAAATGTTATGATTTTGGGAGGTTTGTAAAAGATAATATGTTTTAATATTGTAAAGTATTATTATTTTTATTTGTACAGATTCATTGTCTAATGTTTTCATTCCTTATTTTATATCCCTTGAAAGGATTTTTATGCTCATCTCATGTTTTTTGAGATGTTCTACATGTGACTTAAATATGGATATGATAAAAATGTGATCAAGGAAAATTCATGATGTCTAAAACATGGAACTAGACAAGTTATTTTTATTTTTATAAAAAAAATTGATATTTATTAGAAGCGTCTACAAGTAATAATAATGTTGTTATGAATAAGTATTTCCCTAATTATATAAATCTCTAAACCTGAAATTATTCTCAATATTAATGATTAACATAATTCAAAATTATGTAGCATTCATGGTCGTTTCTTGATATGTATCATCAATGTTCATAAACAAAGGATAAGTGGGTTTCCTATTTTTATAATTTGACTAATTCTAACTATATTTTTTCCATTTAAAATCCACAAACTATTTGATATGAGGCTATCATTTAGATGCTGTTTCAATAAAAATAACGTGGACAGTGGAAAATATGTCATCTAAAATGTATTCTGCCACTTGGTAGATAATTTTCCAAGATATAATACAAGACCAATATTCTGGGAACAAAACTACATTAGTCATCTAGTGGCAGGGGGATGGATATAGGCTAAAACCCAAATCATAATAACATATTAGAGAGATCTATAATTTCACAACATGGAATCTTGAATCACATTAAGAGTTTGAAATAAACATTTTACAATGATCAATGAATTTGAACACATTTCATAATCCATGTTATCATAATATACCATTCATTAAATTTTCTTCATAATTCCCCACAAAAAACATGTACAATACGAGTGAGACTTTATATATAAGAGGACATAATCATTGAGAATATCACAAAATTTTTTCTCAAAAATATTTTCAATACAAACTCTATCCTCATTTACTGAGAAATATATACTATATTTAAAAAATACTTAATTATATCATTGTTTGGATTTCAATAGATTCTTATTGATGGTCTGGTGTGATGATAAACAACTAGCATGTATCAATGTATTACCTACAATTTATGTATTTATAATTGACCTAAAGCACCATTATTATTTATTTTCTCCCATCCTAATTATAGATGTGGAGTTATCATTTACCATTAAATATTTTGATCTCATTATGGATCATATTTTGATTCTTTATCTTAGTTTACTATTCATCCAAATAAATTTAAGAATATAATTGAATGTATTAGACAATAATACATTATTTGGATATTATATTTTTGTTATCTTATAAAAAATCACAATGAAAAAATTATGATTTGAAAATTCAATTTTTTTTATATTATTGAATATTGTTTCTGACACAGACAACAAATTTTCACATAAAATCAAAAACACTGACTTAATCCTTCAATGTGAAATCATTATGGGTAAAATTTTAATTTTTTTCTTTTTATATTGATTCCAATATGACACTATTCTTACAAAAAATATAATGTACATGTTATTTATCCATCACGTTGAAAATTGTTTGTAGTCCTATACTCATTTTCTTCATCTCTCATAGCTCTTTACAGTTAATTTTTTGAAAATCTCAATAAATTATAGAAATATAAATCTTCTGTTTCATGGGTGATTTAATTGAGTTATTAATATTGATATCACTACATTCCAAAATTATTTATTATAGATAAATGTTAAATTTTTTGGTTCAATGATCTAGAGAAACACTATGATTAATAGTTATATTTGAATGGTTATTTGTTATATTGATGATTTCAAAAATTTAATTAATAGAATAATGAAACATGATATGAGTTATTCTCAATGAATTCATTTCATATATAATCTGAACCTTAAGAGATTTTACTTCATATTTCATCTAAAATGTATTTTCAAGTAAAAGGAATTTAATTTGATCTTATGTTTCATGGAATGCTTTGAGTTTAATATTCTTATATATGAATGCAACTTTCATCTACAAAAATTATTTATCTTTTAATATATGTAAAATCATACTCATTTAATCATTCTTGTACTTTTATTTATATCATTGTCATTATGATTCAAGATTTAAATTGAGATCATAGAATAAATCATCATTATATTTAATTTCATTGTTGTTATATTGTCACAATATTATAAATCTCAACACAATATTCTTCCCCTACTCTGATTGAATATATGGTATTATATCCTATTTATATAAAATTTATTTCTATTCACATATATAGTTTAAAATATATATTTCATTTACATTTTCATAAAAGTTGATTCATTTAATGAAATAATTTTCTTATTATTCATCATATTTTCTTATCGTTTATCAATGAAACAATTTCCTCATTTGAAATCAAATTCAACCACATTTTTCAATTTTGGGGTCAAATTACATTATCTATTTTCCTTATATTCATGTTCCCCCTTTGGTTTATTAGAATAAAGTGTTCACTAACACCATAATTTAAACAATTTACTGGATTTCTTATGATGTGACTCATCAAATATATTTTTTATTACAATATTGTTCTTATGATACACATAATAACAATAATATAATCCAAAAGTGATGTTTTTTTTTCAAAATATGATTTTACAACATGTCCATACTTAAAAATTATTCTTATTTAATTCCTCAAGAGTATTTTTCTTGTTATCTTCCATATACTCCTCAATAAATTTAATCGACATATGACATATGGTATTAAAATAATAAGCTAAAATCCCAATATGAAAAAATTAATTCAAATGGAACATGATAGTTGAATCAAAATAATACATTGTTGAGTATAATTATCATCATATAATAAGAAACAAGACATCAATATAAAAATGAGGGTAAAATTTTATAAATTCATGCAATGTAAGAATTTCATAATAATGAATCAATATAATATTGTAGTTATCTACCGAATATAATATGGGAATATATATTTGATAATGTTTTTTAACAAAATATGTTTTCAAAATATAATATAAAAATATGGGGAAAAATAGAAATGAGTGAAATATTAATTAAAATAATCAAATGAAATATCTCGTTTTACCTAATTTTTTTAGGGATATCTAATTTTTCACCCACCTGAATCATAATAAAATTATCATATTCATGTATTACTTTTGGAAATTAATAATATATAAATATAATACCTGAAATAAAACTAAAATATATATTTTTAATAATGATTTAATAATGAAAAGGAACCAAAATGTGACACCCCCAATTTTTTTTTAATTTATATCTAAATAAATTCAATATATTTCATAAATTATGATGTACAAAAAATAATGTTTAATAAAAATTATATTATTAAATTAATATTTATGCCTGAAGATTATAACCTAGACATTACATAGGTGGATTTTAAAAATAGAAAATAAATTATGAGTATTATTCATTTTATTAATGAATATATTAAATTAAATAGATATATATTTATTTTGAATAAAATAAAAAACAATTACATAAAAATGAAATGTTTTTTTGGAAGACAATATTTCTTCTGAAATGTATTTTAGTATTATTATTCAATAATAATTTAAATTTTATATTTTAAAATTTAATAAAATATATATTAAAAATGGGTTTTTTAAATCATCATTTTTTAATAATCATATATTAAATTATTTTTATTTTTTCGGAAAACATCTATTAGTCAATGAATTATCAAAATGTGATATTTTATTAAAACATATTTTTCATTAAATTATTATAAAATAAAAATTATGTTTTAGATTTATTTTAATGTATTAATAGAAAAATGATGTTATAATGTCACGAACCAGCCTCGTTACCCTGGTAACCATATAACAGAGCCATCCCAAACATAGCCCGAAGGGGGTTCCCAATCCCTACGGGTTAGTGACTAGCACTAGTAATGAAACAAAATGTAAGTGGGAATGATTTTCCCACCATCAATGCAGAAGAAAAGAAATAAGACAATATGCATAACAAAAAGAAACTCTACTAAAAGTAATGTACCAGAATACAAAGAAGTAAAAAATCCCAAAGTACTACAACCCAAGTACTAAAAATTGAAAAACAGCCCCAAGGTATCTAAAGAAACAACTCACCAAGTTCAAAGATCAATAGCTGGATCCACCTCCAAGAGATACATTCCCTTTGATTGATCCAGAAGAAGAAAGTATATAAACACCTGACGGAAAAAGTAGGGTGTGAGCCTAAGTCCAGTAGGATACCACCAAAGATTCTGTAATACATGCGAAATATATGTTATCCAAAGAAAAGATTTCAATTTTCAAATAAATAAATTTGAAAATTGAAAATCATTTTTTAACAAAACATGTTATACATTTTCAAATGATTGAAATAAATATTTTTAAGAAACTATTTTACAAATGATGGAATATTTATAAAAAAATGGCTTATATAAAATATCTAAATAAAACAGTTTATATAAATACAGCTAGAATGGAAAGTAGTTCAATAGTATTTGCGTACATTTATATCTCAAATATAAATAAAAAAGAGAGAAACATGTTCATCTGCCAAAACCTACTATAGTATTAACCAGTTTTAGGATCCACACTCTCTATGTGAACTCAGAAAAATGTGTATACAGATGTCTCTATGACAGTGGACAAAGGAGAATCGTCACCAACACGTTGGGGATGTGACCCGCCACAAGTATTTTCTAGAACATTGTTGTAGCGTAGAGTGTATCCAAATTACTCACTAACTACCTAAGTCTTGCATGTGATCTTACATGATGGGAAAACTATTTTAAGAATGAATAAAAATATGATTAATCCCATTCTTCATTTATAAATTATCAAATTTAATTCCATTTAAAACCAAAATAGGTTTTGTTGAAATAGATTCCTTTTCACAAGATAAACCCAATGGTTTTATATAAAATCATATTAAGACATTTTCACCAGTTTTAAATCCAATAAAAACTAATTCCATCATCACACAATTTATTTCCACAATTAAATTCATTAATTTAATTGAAATCATTTCCATCAAATCCACATTTTAATTAAAACAATTTAAATCAGAAAATTCCAAATACACACTCTATTCTATGGAATGGAGGGTTTTCCAAATATTCAGGCCAAAACCATTTCAAATACCTCAATTCACGGGAATTTAATTTTTCACAATGTAATTGAAAGCAAATTTTCACAAATGAATTTAAATCAGCAATTTAAATAATTCACGAAAATTCCATGATGATCAATTTGGAAAGTAGGGATGGAACCACCTACCTCGATTTATTTATGGGAGTTAGCCCAGTGAGAAACCCTAAAAACCAAGTGGAAAAATTTCGTCGATTAAATTTTGGATCTAAATCCATAAAACAATAAAAAATAAGATCAATGCCATCAAGATCTTGTAAAACTAGATCCATATCCACAATCCTAAATCTAGATCTCAAATCACATGTTTAAATACGCTGTAAAAAGTGGAAATCTCACATGAAAATATCAAGGAATGATATTGGAAATAATGGGAGATGTAACAGGTTGAAATCAACATACCAAGAGAAGAGCATATCCTCAGTCTGAGCCTTCAATCTCAAAGGAAGAAGTTTGGATCACATTGCAATCTCTTCGGGATGCATTGGAAACAGCTAGAATATTTTAAGCCCAAGACAAGGTAAAAAATATAGCAGTCATGGGGGATCAGTTTGTTTTAAGAAGGATTTTCGGAATTAAAAAAATTGTGGGCATAGTTTCCTAGAAAAAGGAGCACAGTCATACAAACAGTGTTCCAACCGTGTAGAACCCAATATCTTCGTTTGAATGGTTTTAAGGGTTTGGTCGCACAGTATTTCAAACCATGCAAAAACCGTGCAGACCTCTTTGTCCAATTCTACATGGATGGAACGGTTTGGTCACACAGTTTGTCAAACTGTGTGCAAATCGTGAACAACTCAATGTCCTTTTGTTTTCCTTAAAAGTTCACCCAAACCCACCCCATGTCAGTACTCCAAAACTGAGGTACATAGAAACATCAAAAGTACCTAAAAACATAACTTGATGTTACATCCTCCCCACTATATGATTTTTATGTCCCCAGAAAGCCTATGAAGGAACCCTCATGTGAAAAAGATGAGGACACAACTCTCTCATTAGTGCCTCCATTTACCACGTAACATGAGAATCAGAACCATGATACCATAGTGCATGGACCTGAGGTATCATTCTCTGAAGAGGTACCTTGGTCTTAGAATCAACAACCTTGACTAGTCGTTCAGTCATAGATAAATCTGGTTCAATCTGAAGACCACTCCATCTCAAAACATGAGATGGATCAGAGAAGGACTTTTGTAGATGTGATACATGGAACAGGTTATGTGTCAATGTTAGCTGTGGTTGTAGAGCTAGACAGTAAGAAAAATTCCCTATATTACCAACAACCTCTAAAGGTCCCACAAATCGAGGAGAAATCTTCCCTTTCCTCCCAAGCCGTCGATGACTTAATCATCTTGAAACATTCAAGAACACCTGGTCAGCAATTGAGAACTCTAAAGGTCTATGACAACCATCATCAAAAGACTTGTACCGACTTTGTGCTGTCAACATTCATTGACGAATCAACTGGAACATATGTGTCTTCTCTTGGACCAAACTTGGTCGTACCAAGGAATATTCACCAATATTCAACCAACATAAATGAGATTTACAAGGGCGGCCGTTCAATGCCTCAAAATGAGCCATTTTGATTGCATAATGATAACTATAGTTATAATAAAACTCACCAATACACATATGATCATCCCAAAACAAACCAAAGTGGAGAACACATACGTGGAGGATATCTTCAAAGATCTGAATAGCTCTCTCTGTCTAGCTATCTGACAATGGATGGTAGGCCATGCTCAAACGGACCTGAGATCCCAGTGTCTCCTAAAGGCCTCTTCAAAAGTGATTTTTAAACCATGGATCCCTGGTAGAGACTATAGCAGAAGGAACACCATGCATACAAAAATTTTCTTTCACATAGATATTTTCCAACTCCTCAAAATTTGTTCTTTCTTGAATAAGTATAATGTTAGCTTACTTGGTTAGCCTATCGATCACAACCAATATCACGTTCATCTTCCGTTGGGTTTTAGGTAACCCAACCACAAGTTCTCTAGAAATTTTAACCAACTTCCATGTAGTTACTGGAAGTGGTTGATGGAAACCTGAAGGTTTCTGGAGCTCAGCTTTCACCAGCTGGCATGTGTAGTAATGAGATTCAAACATAGAAATGTCTAGTCTCATACCTGTCCACCAAAACTGTCACCACATGGCATATAAAATCATTGTGGTTCTTGGGTGCAAAACCCACTAAGAGTTATGGAAATCCCCAATCACATCCTTCCATGCCGATAACAGCACAATGTAGCAGTTTTGATAACATAGAACACCCTCATTGGAGAATGACCATTAGGTGTCGATCTCTCCACCATAAAGAGTCTACCTAATGCAACAAAATTCTTTATCCATTTGTTGTTCCTAAAGAATTTACTTGATAAGAGAAGATTTCAACCGAAAACTGGCTACTGAAACATCATTCCCCTTCCACTTAACTCCAATATGCATCTAAGCAAAAAGAACCATCAAAATCCACTCTTCTGAAAATTATTTTACAGCATGTGATGGATTTTTTTATTCTTAATGCATCTGCAAATACAATCCCTTTCCTTAGGGTAAAAGCAATGTCAATGTCAAATGATTGAAGGTAATCCACCCAACACATTCGGTGGAGATTCAAATCATTTTGACAGAAGATATAACTCATACTCTTGTGGTCTGAATACACATTGAACCTTTCTCTATAAATGTAATGTCTCCAACACTTATGTGTTTCCATTAGAGCTGCAAGTTCAATTTCATGGGCAGGATTTTTCATCTCGTGAGGCTTAGGTAGACAAGATCCATAGGCAACAAAAAAATTACCTTGCATAAGGGCACATCCCAAACCTGAACCCAATGCATCACAAAAGACCATGTAACCTGTCACAGCTTCAGGAAGAGTCAACACCAGTCCAGTAGTCGAAAGATGCTTTAGCTCAACAAAATTACTATGAAATTTATCATTCCCTGAATACTTCACTCCTTTCGAGTTAGAGAAGTCATTGGAAAAGGTAACATTGAGATATCTTCAACAAATAGGCTATAATATCCCACTAATACAAAGAAGCTCTGAATCGTGAAAAAATTTCGTGGTTGTTCCCAAGTCATAAAATCCAACGCCTTCTCAGTATCAACTAATATTCCTTGTTCTGACATGACATGTCCCAAGAAATTTACTTCCCAGATCCAGAAATCACACGTTGAAAGGTTTCCATAATGTCGGTGATTCTTTAGAAGACTCAGCACATTCTCAGATGATGCACATGATCCTACTCAGACTTGGACTAGAGAAGAATTTCAAGCACAAAGACTACCAAAAAAGTATCTAGATACTCATGCGAAACCTTGTTCATAAAATTTATAAAAACTGTTGAAGAATTTTTTAGGCTGAAGTGAATAACAAGGAATTCATAATACCCATACATAATCCTAAAAGCGGTCTTATAAATGTTAGATTCTTTTATCCTTAACTGATGGAAACCAAATCAAAGTTCAATTTTTTAAAACAACTTTTCCCCAATCAATTGATCAAAAAATCATCAATTCTAGGTAATGGATATTTTTTTTGTATTATAACTAGATTAAGCTTTAGATAATCATCACATAAACGAGTTGAACTATATGCCTTCTTGGCAACGAGAATTGGTGTTGCCTAAGGTGAGACACTTGGGCATATAAAACCATTCTCAAGAAGAACGTCTAACCTAGACATCATTTTATTTAGTTCTGGTGGAGCCATTCGGTATGATGGAATAGAAACTGGTTGAGTACTAGGAATTAAGTAAATAGAAAAATCAACTTCCCTTACTAGTGGCAAACCAGTGATGTCAGAAAGAAACACGTCGGGAAACTCAACAACGATTGGAGAAAGATCATCACACATTGTATCTATCTCTAGATCAAAAGATAACACTGCTATAACTCTCCCCATCTCTGGATAAGATGGTCCAGCTCTGCTTGACCTTGGGTCACATTCTCCTTGGAAAACAAGAGGTGCACCACAGACTACTGTAAGGTAGACCCGTCAAAGATAACAATTGATCCGTTATTTATTGGAAATGAGTCAATACATCCCTAATATGACATCAAAATATTTGATGATGAGAACCAAAAAACTCCAAGCATGATCAAAATCTACTACAGAGAAGATTGAAGTAGGACTACGGAGACCCTTTTCAATCATTGTAGCAGGGGGTGTAGTAATATCCATCGATCAAAATAAAAGCTCCATAGATAGATTAATAAGATTAACAATATTAGTTGAAATAAAAGAGTGAGATTCATAAATATAAAAAAGATAGTTCACTAAAGATGAAGCTATAGTAATTGTACCTCTAACAGTTGAAGGACTTATATCATCTACCTCTGTTGACTCTTCCACTACATGAAGAAGCATCGTTCTTGATGCCAGTTGCAGTAACCCATTTTTTCGTGAAACATTTTATTTCCCCACAATTTTTTGGAGGATTTTATTATCCTATTCGACTACGTGGAGTAGAGAAGTGGTGGAAGAATCTCTGTAAGTTCACTAAAAATCCACATGAGCTATATTTCGTGGGTGACATAGTGAAAACCATATTATAATTTCATGGATTTCCACACTGATATTATGTAAATAAAACCCCTCCTGGTGCTACTAGAGGCCTGGAATGACTCTGTAGATGAGAACTACTAGGAGAAATGTTGTGCTTCCATTTTCCATTAATGAATTCAACATTTCCACCATGAGGGAAAGAAACTCCCTTCAACCCTTAATTTCATGCCAGGTCCATATCAACCATCATTTCCCAATCCAACACATCATTATAAGTGGGAGTCTCAGAAAAAAAACATGATAACATATATCTGATCGAAGTCCAAAATCAAATTGTCGAGCCTTCATCTTCTCATTAGATACAATCTCAGTAACAAACGGTACCAACTTAGAAAAATGAATTGAGTACATATTCAAAGTTTTTATGGTATGGTCAAGCTTGAAAAACTCCATATCCATGGACAACAACATATATTCGGGATATAACTGGTTAGGGAAAATATCCCTAATGCCTTTCCACTCCAAACCCCCATGTTTCCCAGTCGTCACCGTCGTGTCCCACCATCACCTACATGGTCCATCCCGGACGAAGGTGTCACACATCACCTTAATCAAAAATGGTATCTCCAAGAACCCAAATATAAATTCAATCATACTCAACCATTCTTCATCATGATGAGGGTCAGTGGAGCCTTTGAAAACTGGTGTCTTCTGACATAGAAAATCATGATATCAATTTCAAAGAATTTCCCTATGAGGATATATAACAGGAGCCTGAAAAAGAACTGGATTTGGTGCTTTTCCTAGATCTTGGATAGTGAGAACAGTCACCTCAACCAGTCTCGGATCCACAATAGTAGTCTCTTGCTGAGATTTAGTAGCGGTCTTTTTTTGGATCTGATTCCCACGTCTTATCAGAGGAATTTTGATACACATCATAAAAATACATTATATTAACAATCAAATTGAGTAACATGGAAAACTATTCTTAATAGAAGGGAAAAGAGATTTGGATTGCACTTTATACAAATAAAAATAAGGAAAATAATATAACTAATACCCAGGTCATATTTCCCTAAACAACCCTGGTGACATAACACTAGTGCAGAAAATGTTTTTTACGTCGGTAATTTTTAATTTTTTACGTCACTTTTTAGCCGACGTTAATACGACCAACATTATAAATAATGTTTTTTACGTCGGTCATTTTAAAATAGATGTAAAAATAATAATATCACTAATTTTCACGTCGGTTATTAAATAATTGACGTGAAAAATGCACGGTAGGATTCATTTTTCACATCGGTTATTAAAAAACCGACGTGAAAAAATGATGGGGCAGGTGTTTATAACGTCATTTATTTGAATAAACGACGTGATAAACCCCTGGGTTATCATTTATAACGTCAGTTATTAAATAACCGACATGAAAATTGAGGGCTACCATGCATTTTTCACATTGGTTATTTAATAGCCGACGTGAAAAATCATTTACCAGGTCTTTGTCACGTCAGTTTTTAAATAACCGACATGAAAAATCAATTCCTACTTGTAGATAATTTCCTGATCTTCGATTTGGCAGGTCGTGGCGCTCAAACGGAGTTACGGATCAAAAGTTATCAGAAGTTTGATAAATTTTTATGAGGAAAGATTCATTGCGAAAATTATTACTTCATCTTGGATGGAATTTTTTATTTCAAAGGAGTATTTATAGTTTTTCAATGATATGAAGAATTATTCATCATCATAATAATGTATGAATCATTAAAAGGTATATAAATTATGAAAACCACTCATATAAAATTTTAATCATGGAAAATTGATTACACATACCTTGACGAGATCACAAAATGAAGAAATAGTGGATTCATGTGGAAGATCAAACAAGAAAAGTCAGTGGAAAGATGATTGTTTAATGTAATTATCATTAAATGGTAAATCAATTTAGAAAACGAATCATAAAAAATATAAATCTGGGATAAATGATTACAAATACCTTGATAAGATCGCGAAAATAAAAAATAGTTGATTCATGTTGAAGATCAAACGAGTCCAATCGGCGGGTTGATAATGGTTGAAATAAATGATCGATAAGTTATTATATGCATATAATGAAACATTATAATTGATATGTTAAAAGAAAACGCGGTATTAAAATTTTTAGGCGGCAAATGAAAATTTCGATGCCACGATATAAAAAATTGAAATATCGTGTGGGCGGGATATTAAAATTATATTTCACGTTGGTTATATAATAACTGACGTGAAAATTCAAATTTAATATCCGATGTGAAAAATGAGGCATGCCGCACGTTTTTCACGTCGGTTATTTAATAACCGACGTCAAAAATCATTTCCCAGGTCTTTATCATGTCAGTTATTAAATAACAGATGTGAAAATTCAATTCCAACTTTTAGATAATTTCCTGATCATAGATTTTGCAGGTCGTGGCGCTCAAACGGAGTTACGGATCAAAAGATATGACCATCAGAAGTTGATCATCTCTTAACGAAGTCTTAGGGAAGACCAAATTCCATGGGGCATAATATTTAATCTGTAACTCCGTTTGGGCTCTGAGACCTATCAAATCGAAGCTTGGGAAATTTTATACATGTATGATCACAGTTTTCACGTCAGTTATTCAATAACCGACGTGAAAAAAGCATTAAAACCTGATTTTTCACGTCGGTTATTTTTTAACTGACGTTAAAAATGCATTTTTCATGTCTATTATTAAATAAAATACGTGAAACATGTTGACACACATGTAGAAAATGTCTTGAGCTTCGATTTGATAGGTCTCGGAGCCCAAACGGAGTTACGGATTAAATGTTATGCCCCTCGGAAGTTGGTCTTCTCTAAGACTTTGTTTAGTGACGATCAACTTCTGATGGCTATAAATTTTGATCCGTAACTCCGTTTGGGCTCCAAGACCTATCAAATAAAAGATATGAAATATTATAAATTTTGATCCGTAACTCCGTTTGGGCTCCAAGACCTATCAAATAATAATTGAGAATTGTAATAAATTTTTTCTCATAAATTTTTTCAATACCATCTCTATTCTTATTTACTAAAAAATTTATAATATAATTAAAAAATCCTTCATTATAACATTATTTGGATTTCAATAGATTCTTATTGATGGTCTGGTGTGATGATAAAAAACTATCAAGTATCAATGTATTCTCTACAATTTATGTATATATAATTGACCTATACAAACATTATTATTTATTTTTCCTCGTCCTATTTATAGATGTGGGGTTATCATTTTCCATTAACTATTTTGATCTCATTATGAATCATATTTTGGTTATTTGTCTTAGTTTACTATTCATTCAACAAAATTAATAATATAATTGAATGTATTATACCATAATACATTATTTTGATATTCTATTTTTGTTATCTTATAAAAAAATTCCAATGAAAAAATTCTGATTAGAAAATTCATTTTTATTCTATTATAAAATATTGATACTAACACAAACAATAACTTTTTACATAAAATCAAAAACACTAACTAAATTCTTCAATGTGAAATAATCATATTTAAAAACAAATTTCTTTATATATATATATATTATAATACGATACTTTTATTCCAAAAAATATAAAGTACATGATATTTCTCCATCACCATGACAATTTTTTGTAATCCTCTACACATTTTCTTAGCTCTCATAGCTCATTACATTCATTTTTTTAAAATACCAATAAATTATAGAAATATGAATATTTTGTTTCATGGGTGATGTAATTGCGTTATTAATATTGGTTTCACTACATTCCAAAATTATTTCTCATAGATTACTATAAATTTTTTTGGTTCATTGAACTAGAGAAACACTGTGATTCATAGTTATATTTGAATGGTTATTTGTTATTTCGATGATTTCACTAATTTAATTAATATAATTATGATACATGAGATGAGTTATTCTCAATGAAATCATATCATATATAATCTAAAAACTAGGCACTTTTACTTCATATTTCATCTAAAATGTATTATCTCGTAAAATGTATTAAATTTGATCCAATGATTCAGGGAATCCGACGAGTTTAATATTCATATATATGAATGCAACATTGATCTAAAAAATTTATTTATCAATTAATCTATGTAAATTCATACTCATATAATCATTCTTGTACATTGATTTATATCATCATCATTATGATTCAAGCTTTAGTTTGACATCATAAAACAAATCGTCATTATTTTTCATTTCACTTTTGTTATATTGTTACAACATTCTAAATTTCAAGACAATATTTTTCCTCTACTATGAATTAATATATGGTATTATATCATATTTATATAAAATTTATTTTCCATTCATATCAATAGTTTACAACCTATATTTCATTTAAATTTTCATAAAAGTTGAATAATTTCTTGAAATAATTTTGTTATTATTCAACATATTTTCTTATCATTTATCAATGAAACAATTTCCTCGTTTGAAATCAAATTCAACCACATTTTTCAATTTTTGAGTCAATTTATATTATCTATTTTCCTTATATTCATGTTCCCCCTATGGTATATTAGAATAAAGTGTTCACTTTTACCACAATTTAAGAACATTATTGGATTTTTAATGATGTGACACATCAAATAATTTTTTTATAATATCATTTTCAAAATACAAATAATAAAAATAATACAATCCAAAAGTGATTTTTTTTTTCAAAATATGATTGTACAACATAACCATAAATTAAAATTATTCATTATTTAATACCTCAAGAATATTATTCATGTTATCTTCAATATACTCCTCAATAAAGATAATAGACATATGATATATGTTATTAAAATACTGAGCTAAAATCCCAATAATAAAAAAGAAATTGTAATGGAACATGAGAGTTGGATCAACATTGTAAATTATTGAGTATAATTTTCATCATATAACAAGAAACAAAACATCAATATAAAAATGAGGTTATAATTTTATAAATTCATGCAATGTAAAAATTTCATAATAAAGATTCAATATAATATTGTAGTTATATACCAAATAGAATTTGGGAATATATATTTCTTAACATTCATGAATAGAATATTTTTTAAAAATATAATATAAAAATATGGGAACAAAAATTTCAATCTGTGAAATATTAGTTCCAAAAATCTAATGAGATATCTCTTTTTACCTAATTTGTTTTAGGGATATCTAATTTTTCACCCACCCAAATCATCATAAAATCTTCATATTTATGTATTCTATTTGGAAAGTAACAATATATCAATTTCATACCTGAAATAAAACAAAACAAATATTATTTTTAATAATGATTTTTTAATGAAAAGGAACCAAAATATGACACCACCATTTTGATTGATTTATATTTAAATAAATTCAATATATTTCATAGCTTATGATGTACATAAAATAATGTTTACTAAATATTATATTGTTAAATTAATATTTAATCACTATGATTATAACGTAGACATTACATTGGTGGATTTGAAAAATAAAAACTAAATTATGAATATTATTCATTTTAAAAAGAATATATTAAATTTAATAGATATATATTTATTTTGAATAAAATAAAAAACAATTAAATGAAAAATAAATGTTTAATGGAAGACTGTATTTCTTCTGAAATGTATTTTAGTCTTATTATTCATTGATAATTTGTATTTTATTGTTTAAATTTTAATAAAATATATATTAAAAATGAGTATTTTAAATTATCATATTTAAATAATCATAATGTAAATTGTTTTTAGTTTTTCTGAAAAAATTCATTCGTCAATGAATTCTGAAAAAGTGATATTTGCTGAAAACATATTTTTCATTAAATTATTCACAATGATAAATTATATTTTAAATTTATTTTAATGTATACATAGAAAAATGATGTTATAATGTCACGAACTAGCCCGGGTACCCTAGTATCCCGATAACCGAGCTGACCCTAACATAGCCTGAAGGGGGTTCCCAATCCCCATGGGTCAGCGACTGGCACCTGGCATCACACAAAATTCAAGTGGGAATGATTTTCCCACCAACAATGCAGAACAAAAGCAACAAGACAATATGCATAACAACACGAAACTCTACTAGAAGTAATTTACCAGAATAAAAAGAGGAAAAAAATAACATAGCACTACAACGCAAGTAAAAAAAATGTGAAAACATCCCCATGGTCCCTGAGGAAGTAACTCACCAATTCCAAAGATCAACAGATGGACCCACTTCCAAGAAATCCCTTCCCATTGCTTGAACATAGAAGAATAATGTATACAAACTCTCAACGGAAAAAATAGGGTATGAGCCTAAGTCTATTAGGATACCACCAACGATTCTGTAACAGATGCGAAATATATATTAACCAAAGAAAAGCATTCAATTTTAAAATAAATATGTTTTGGAAATTCAAATGAATATTTTAACAAAACATTATATAAATATTTAAATGGTATAAATATATATTTTTAAGAAATGATTTTAAAAATGATGGAATATTTATAAGACAATGTATTAATTGAAACATTTATAAAAAAAAGTTTATATAAATCTAGCAAGAATTAAAACCAGTTCAATAGTATTTGCATACATTTATATCTCAAATATAAATAAAAAAGCGAGAAACAAGGTCATCTGCAAAAAGGTACGATAGTATTAACCACTTATAGGATTCCACACTCTCTATGTGAACTCAGAAAAATTTGTATACAGACGTCACTATGACACTGGCCAATGGAGACTCATCACCAACACATTGGGGAGGTGACCCGTCGTAAGTATGTTTTAGAACATTATTGTAGCATAGAGTGTATCCAAATAACTAATTAACTACCTAAGGCTTGCATGTGGTCATATATGATGGGAAAACTATTTTAAGAATGAATAAAAATATGATTAATCTCATTCTTCCATTTCAAATGTTCCAATTTCTTTCCATTTAAATCCAAAACCGGATTTATTAAAAAATATTCCATTTTCACAAGACAAAACCAATGGGTTTATATCAAATTATTTTAAACCATTTTCAGCAGTTATAAATCCAATAAAAACTAATTGCATCATCACACAATTTATTTCCACAATTAAATTCAACAATTTAATTGAAATCATTTCCATCAAATCCAAAATTTAATTTAAACAATTTAAATCAGGAAATATCCATAAAAACACCCAATTCAATGGAATTGGGGTTTTTTAAATATTCAGTCCAAAACCATTTCAAATACCTCGATTCACTGGAATTGATTTTTTATCAATTTTAATAAAAGAAAATTTTCACAAATGAATTTAAATCAACAATTTAAAAAAATCAATAAAATTACACTATAATCAATTTAGAAAGTTAGGATGGAACCACCTACCTCGATTTATTGATTGGAGTTAATCCAGTGAGAAACACTAAAAACCGAGTGGCACAACGTCGTCGATCATGTTTTGGATCGAAATCCATAAAACCATAATAAATATGATCAATGACATCAAGATATTTTAAAACTAGATAAAGATCCACAATCCTAAATCTAGATATCAAAACACAGGATTAAATCAATAGAAAATAGTGGAAATCTCCCATGAAATGATTTAAGAATGATAGAGGAAAAATGGGAGATATAACAGGTTGAAATCCACATACTAATAGAAGAGAATATCCTCAATCGGAGCCTTCAATCTCAATTGACGAAGTTCATATCACCTTGGAATATCTTCGTGAGGAATTGGAAACACCTAGAGTGTATCAAGACCAAGCCATGTTTATAAATATGAAAGTCTTGGGGGTTCATGTGGTTTTAAGAAGGAATTTTGGAATTAAAAAAAATGGGCACAATTTCCTGGACAAAGGCACATGGTTAGGAAGAACGTGCACCAATCGTGTGGAACCCACTTTCTAGGTTTTGCAATGTTGGAATGGTTTGGTTGCAGAGTCTTTGAAACTATGGACAAACCGTGCAGACCTCTCTGTCCAGTTCTGCATGGTTGGCATGGTTTGGTCACATAGTTTGTCAAACTGTGTGCAAAACATGAACAACTCATTGTCCTTTTGGTTTCCTTAAAAGTTCACCCAAATTCTCCCATGTGAGTACTCCAAAACTGAGGTACAAAAAAACATCAAAAGTATCTAAAAACATAATGTGACGTTACATCCTCCCCACCAGAAGATCTTTATGTCCCTAGAAAGCCTATGAAGGAACCTCAATGTCAAAAAGGTGAGGCCACTACTATAAGGCCCCAGCCTTAAACCTTACTTAATATTGAATTAAATGAATAATTCAAATTGATGATCTTTTAAGGTTTAGAGTTTTAGAGAATTATATCATAAATATTACATCTCAAAAGATTACAAAGTATACACTTCTACTAAGTTTCCAAAAAATAAATACTCTTAAAAAGAAGCATGTATAGTTCCATGTTTTAGATAGCATGACTTTCCCTTGATCCCATCCTTGACCCTATTCCACATTATGTCCTGTGAAAATCATTTCAAAAAAACATGGGGTGAGCATAAAAAGCTCAGTAAAAGATACACAAAGAATGAAAACTGTTAGTTTATCAAAACAACAAGTAAACCATGTATATTTTTTTATAAAAGTAATAATTTTAACCATTATGAAGAAGTAAAAACTCTTCACTGAAAAAAAGATCATTACATACCCTTTTCAAAAATATAGATTACCATAAAACCCATATAAAGATCACATAACATATAAAGGTAACTTGGGACATAAACATACTTAAATGGTATAACCATAAGGTCTAATTCCACACATATCACTTAATTGAATAACCATACGGCCGACTTCCATTCCCAATGCATTGGGGGTTATAACATAACCACCCATCCTGGTATTCACGGCACCACCCGTCATATGATTTTTCATGTAACCACCCATCAAATTTCCAAGTACCATTATAAAATTATAAGACATAAAACAAATATAATGGAAAGAAAACATTTCCACACATTGATCACAATATATCAAATAGATATATTGACATAAAAAATCCATTATAAAAAACATTTTCAATAAAAAAATACATAAAGAGTACATTTTATTTATTTCATTTTAAAAACATTACGGTCTGTTGAGAAATCCAAAGACCAAATAATACTCACGGCGGCAGAAAAGGTCGTTGTCACCATGTACGTTAAAAGAAACATTCCTTTTTGTCATTTTGTAAAATGCTTCGTAGAAAAATATTCTTTTTGTATAAAAGTAAAAATCAAAAGGTTTTATACACCGTATAAAATATTGTGGTGTATAAAACAAAATACGCCTCAATGAAAGGAGATTGAGATGAAATCCCTTACCTTGGGTCCGACATGACTCGATCGTTCTTTAACGTCCTGAATAATAAACTTGAGTTAATTTCAACATGCTTAAGAACATTTTTCCAGTTCATTATTCCTTTTATATCACTTATTTCCATGTTATAAACATTATGTAATCATTTATGTTAATAATTTTTGTTCTGTCGATATTTGGATCTTAAGTCGAAAGTGGACTTCTTACAATTACATGTTGTTCGTGTGGTCAAATATTCATTATATCCAGAATGATATTAATGATTTGGATATCATATATATAATATATATCCAGCATATACATATATTTATAATATTACATAATCATTTAGAGGTATGAAATGAAATTCACCGTTCATGGAGACGGTAAGCCGTACGTACGCATGAACACTACTTTCATTTCTATGTCATAATAATGGAATTAAAACTAAATGTGAGATATGTATATTTTAATTCAAGAATTATATTAATCATTTAGATTTATCATACATAATATATAATAACTTAAAATCTATCCTTTATACGTCTCACATATGGCATTAACGAATCAAATCACATTGAGGGGGCGGTAGTCCGCACATCCTAAAATGAAGATATCACGTATACGCAAAATGGAAGACATAAAGGTGTGCCATAAATTAGAAATACAGAAGATTAAGGAATAAATAAACATATTAATTATCATATATAAATATAGTGACATCTTAATGGCCACCTTTGACGGTGTTGGACGAATATTGAACAATCATCGTTTCGTGAGGCAGAAATTCGCCATCCAGAGAAACAGTATGTTATTTAACCATTAGATGTAGGTGTGTGTATGTTTAGCTCTAATTATTATTATAAAAAACATCCTAGAACATTTAAGATACTGGATTTGTTACAAAAGAACTGAATAAAAATATTTTAGGGGGTTGGAGAAGCAAAGTAAAACAAAAGAACACAAGAGAAAACACTACCTTTAAAACGGGTAACTCTTTTTGATTTGAGCTCAAAGCATTAATTGGGAAGAATTATGCCCAAAGTGAGGATTCTAGGAGTTATATAGGGATGTGGAGAGACATAATGTGAAGGGTTTGGCTGAGCCAAAGGCTTTGGATGTGTGGGTAAGGTTGTAGAGGTGGGGGTCTTTTATAAGAGGAGAGGAGGGGCACTCTTGGAAAGTAAAGAAATGTTACTTTATTTTAAAATGCGTTTCAGATTTATAAGGTCCCAAATTGATGTAGTTCGAGGATAAGGTGATAAGGGTTTGAAATATACCCATCAAATAGGTTTTTTACAAGTGTAGTTCTTATATTTTACATTATATTTTCAATTTTTTAATCGTTAAATAATGAGGTAATCGCGGTATCATCATGGTGTCATAAATAATTTATTTTATTTAATTTCTAAAAATTATAAAAAAATATCATGATTTAGGAAAACTTTTTATATTTTTAATTAATATTTATAGTCAAAAATCTGACTTGTATAACCACATTTAATGTTTTTGTAGTAAAACAACACATGATTGTGACATTTTAATTTTAACATTAAATAAAAATGTATTAATGTAATTTTCCTACCAATGTGTCCCCATGGGGTCCCCAAGTTGACCCATGGATTGTATTGGTCGGCCATGATACATCCAATGAGGGTAGGACATGTGTCTAGGTCATTTCATAATATTAAAACATTATTTTTACCTTAAACCGCACTAATTACCTCTAACTGTGATTAAAAACATAACAGTTACTATTCACCAAAAAATTATTTTAATCCCATTGAATCAAATTTTACTTCTTAATGTCAACCATTTAAGTTGGATTTTTTAAATTCAAATCATAGAGGTGGTATAATTTCATTTAAACAAAAAATCAGTTTTCTAAGTTCCACTTAGTGGTTTCACTATTCATCAAAATTGAAGTTTTTCAGAAAATACCAAAACTTCACCCTAAGCTATATTTTATATTCCGAATTAAAAAATGAAGTCTATTTTATAAAATTAAAAACATATAAGTTTCATTAATTAATTTAATAATTAATTCCCGCTGTCAGAGAAAATAGCGTGTTTTTTTTGAAATAATAAGTATCAAAAGATTGACACTAGTTTAAGTCTGATTTCAAAGTGAAATTAATTCCAACAACCAATATTGGATTAAATGGTAAAAATATATTCTAATTTCACTTTTAAAACAATTCAAACAATAATCTAATCATATAAATAAGTTATATTAAAGAGATATTTTGAATTAAAATACAACATTTTCACTATTTATTAAAAAATGAACTTTATCAGAAAAATACAAAAAATTTACACAAAGTAAATTTTGATGTCATGAATCTAAAGAATAATTTTATTTGGTCCAATATAATTTATAAGAGTGACTAACACTATATTTAAAGAAGGGTCTCCATGAAAAGAATATAAGTCGACCTTTTGTGAAAATTATAGTATATATTCCTAAAATTGAATTTTTTTTGTATTTTAAGCCTTTATCTTTTATTGGGTAAATATAAAAACATTTAATAAAACATATATAATTATATTTTAGTTATTTCTATTAATTTCAGCCAATACAACGGCTACATGTTAACTACCATTTAAAATAATAATATTTTATTATTAGTGTGCAACGTAAGATTTCAAAGAAACTTTTTGTTGCGTATCGCGTACGCTATCGAACATAGTAACACCTCTAAAGTAAAATTAATATTTAATTTGAAAATATTAATAAATATGAAAATGTATTATTCTTTATTTACCTGGGATGTTACAACTGCTCTCTCATTAATGCATCCATTTCCCAAGTATCCTGAGAATCAGAACCATGCTACCATAGTGCATGGACCAAAGTTATAGTTCTATGACGATGTACCTTGTTCTTAGAAACAACAACCCTGACTGGTGGTTCAGTCACAGAAAAATCTGGTTCAATCTCAAGACCACTCCAGTTCAAAACCTGAGATGGATCAGAGAGGTACTTTCACAATAACAATACATGCAACACGTTATGTATCAACGTCAACTGTGGTGGTAGATCTATATAGTATGAAACAATCCCTACATTACCAACTACCTCTAAAGGTCCCACAAAAATAGGAGCAAGCTTCCCTTTCCTCCCAATCCACCGATGACCTAATCCGGTTGAAACATTCATGAACACTTATTCACCAACAGAGAAATCTAAAGTTCTATAGCGACGATCATCAAAATACTTTTACCGACACTATGATGTAACCATTCTCTGAAGAATCAATTGGAACATAGGTGTTGTCTCTTGGACCAAACTCGGTCGTACCGAGAAACATTCACCAATCTCCATCCAACATAGATGATATTTACAAGGGTAGCCATACAATGCTTCAAAATGATCCATTTTGATCGCAGACTGATAAATATTGTTATATGAAAACTCACCTAGCCTCATATGATCCTCCCAAAACCCACCAAAGTAAAGAATACATACACGAAGCATATCCTCAAGGATATGAATAGCTATCCCTGTCTAGCGATCTGACTGTGGATGGTAGGTTGTGCTCAAATGAAACTGAGATCCTAGTGCCTCTTGAAGGCCTCTTCAAAAGCGAGAAGTAAACCGAGGATCCCTATTAGAGACTATAGCAGACGGAACACCATGCAAACAAAAAATTTCATTCACATAGTTATTTCCCAACTCCTCATCTTTGGTTGTATCTTGAATAAGTATAACATGAGTTAACTTGGTTAGCCTGTCGATCACAAACCATGTAATGTTCTTCTTCCTTTGGGTTTTAGGTAACCCAAACACACGGTCCATAGAGATTTCAACCCACTACCATGTAGGGACTTGAATTTGTTGAAGCAAACCCGAAGGTTTCTGGTTCTCAGCTATCACCTGCTAGCATGTGTAGCAACGAGATTCAAATTTAGCAATTTCTAGTCACATACATGGCCACCAAAACTGTCACTTAATGGCATAGATCATCTTTTTGTTTCATGGGTGCACAACCCACTTCGATTTATGTAAATCCCTTATCACATTCCTATCCGGTGACAAAAAAAACTAGCAGTTTCGATAACATAGAACACCCTCTTTGGAGAATGACCACCGAGTGTCTGTCTCCCCACCATAAAAAGAGTGCCTAATGAAATAGTATTCATCATCAAGTTGTTTTTCCTGAAGAATTAACTATAGAAGAGAAGATGTCAACTGGAAACTGGATAAAGAAACTCCATTCCTCTTCCACATAACTCCATTATGAAACTGAGAAAAAAGATCCATCAAACTACAGTCCTCTGAAAATTATTTTACAGACTGTGACAGAAGTTTCCTACTTAATACATATGCAACTACAGTCCCTTTCCTCAGGGTATATTCAATGCCAATGTCGAAAGATCACAGGTACTCCACCAAAAACATTTGGCGGAGATTCAAATCATTTTGAGAGAAGATATAACTCAAGCTCTTGTGGTCTGAATACACAGTGAACCATTCTCCATATATGTAATGTCTCAAAAAATAATGTGTGTGAATTAGAGATGAAATTTCAATGTCATGGGTAGGATAGTTCCTCTCATGAGTCTTAATCAGACGAGATCCATAGGTAGCAATAGTATTACCTTGCATAAGGACACATCCCAAACCTGAACCTGTTGCATCACAGAAGACCATGTAACATATCCCAGCCTTAGGAAGAGTTATCACCAGGGTAGTAGTCAAAAGAATCTTTAGCTCAACAAAATAACTCTGAAATTTATCATTCCATGAAAACATCACTCCCTTTCGAGTCAGAGAAGTCATTGGAGAAGCTATCTTTGAGAAGTCTTCAACAATTCATCTATAATATATTAATAATACCAAGAAGCTCTGAATCTTGAAAACATTTTGTGGTTGATCCCAAGTCATAACAGTATTCGCCTTCTCATTATCAATTGATATTCCTTGTTATGAAAGTACATGTCCTACGAAATTTACTTCCCAGGTCAAGAAATCAAACGTTGAAATCGTGGTATAAAGTCGGTTATTAATTATAATACTCAGAACTTTTATCAGATGATGCACATGATCCTCCTCAGTCTTGGAGTAGACAAGAATGTCATCTACAATGACTACAACAAAAGTATCTAGATACTCATGCAAAACCTTGTTCATAAAATATATGTAAACTGAAGGAGAATATGTTAGGCCGAATCACATTACAAGGTACTCATAATGGCCATACCTACTCCGAAATGCGGTTTTATGAATGTCATATTATTTTATCCTCAACTGATGGTAACCATCCAGAAAATCAATTTTCTAAAACCGCATTTCCCCATTCAATTGAAATGAAATAATCAATTTTGTGCTATTGGTTATTTGTTCGTTATCATAAATCTATTAATATTTAGATTATCAAAACATAACCGAAGGGAACCATCTACCTTATTTTCAAAGAGAATTGGTGCTTCCAAAGGTGACACACTTTGGCATATAAAACCTTTCTCAAGAATATCGTCTAACTGAGACATCAGTTCTTTTAGTTCTACTGGCACCATTCGGTAAGATGGAACAGAAACTGGTTGAGTACTAGGCATTAAGTCAATAGAAAAATCAACCTCCCTTACTGATGTCAAACTAGAGAAGTCAGAAGGAAACACTTTGGGAAACTCAACAACAACTGGAGGATGATCACCACACATTGTATATCGATCTAGATAAAAAGAAAACACTGATATAACTTTTCCCAACTCTGGATATGATGGTCCAGCTCTGCTTGACCTTGGGTCACATTCAACTTGAAAAACAAGAGGTACACCACTGAGTGTAGTAATGTTGACCCGTCGAAGAAACAATCGATCTGGGATTTTTGGAAATGAGCCAATACATACAAAATATGATGTCAAAAGAATTCTTGTTGACAACCAAGAAACTCCAAGAATGATCAAAATCTAATAGAGAAAATACACAAGTAAGTCTATGGAGACGCTTTTCTCTCATTGTACCAGGGAGTGTAGTAATATCAATCGCACAAGATAAAATCTCCATAGATAGATTAAGCAGATTAACAATATGGGTTGAAATAAAAGAGTCAGATGCATCAACATAAAAAAGTGTGTTCACTTAATATGAAGTTATAGTAATTGTACCTCTCACATTCGCAAGACCTGTATCAGTTACCTCTATTGACTCTTCCACTATGTGAAGAAGCTCTGTTCCTGATGCTAGTGGAATGAACCCATTTATATGTGAAGAATTTGATTTCCCCGCAGTTTTTGGAGGAGTTGATGATACTTTTTGACTATCTGGAGTAGAGAAGTCATTGAAGAATATCTCTATGTTCCCTAAACATCCACATGATCTACAGTTCTTGGGTGACTCAGTGGAAACCCTCTTAGAATTTCATGGATTTCCACACTAATAACAAGTCAATGAAGCCCCTCCTGGTGCTACCGGAGGTCTAGAATGACTCTGTAGTCGAGAACTACCTTGAGAAACATCGTGCATACATTTTCCTTTAATGAAACCCTTACTGCCACTAGGAGGGAAAAAAACTTCCTTCAACCCTGAATTTCCTGCTAGGTCAATCTCAACCATCATCGCCCAATCCAACACATCATCATAAGTGGGTAGCCTCAGTTGGAAAACCTGATAACATGTATCTGATCAATGTACCAAATAGAATTATTGAGCCTTCATCTTCTCATTAGATAAAATATCAGTAACAAACTATACCAACTCAAAAAAATGATTTCTGTACTCACTCACGATTTTGTGGAATGGTCAATCTTGAAAAACACTATAGCCTTGTCCAAAAACATTGATTCTGGATAGAACTGGTTAGGTAAAATATCCATAATGTCTTTCCACTCAAAACCCCAATGTTTCCCAGTCGTCACCATCATGTCCGACCATCTCCTACTTGGTCCATCCAGCATGAAGGTGTCACACTTCACCATGATCAAACCAGGTGTCTCCAAGACCCCAAATATATGTTCAATCTTACTCAATCATTCTTTATCATGTTGATGGGTTAGTAGAGACATTGAAAACAGATGGCTTATGGCATACGAACTGTTGAGAATGATTTCAGAGAATATCACTATGAGGATCTGTTGCTGGAGCCTGAACAAGAACCGGAGGTGTTGCATGTCCTAGATCTTGGACAATGTGATCAATCACCTCAACCAAACTAGGATCCATAGTAGAACTAGCTTGTTGAGATTCAGTAGCAGTCACTTTTTGGATCTGATTCCCATGAATTCTCAACGGCATGATGCTACACAATATAAAAATACATTATATTAACACTCAAACTGAGTAATAAGGAAAACTATTCTTAATATAAGGGATAAAAATATTCGTATTCCACTCTATTCAAATCAATACAGGGAAAATACTAGAACTAATCAACAAGTCGTATTTCCCTAACCAACCCTGGTGACATATGGTTCATTGTGGGGAGAGCTATCCAGGCACTCAATCATAACTACCTCCTATGACCCAACTAGAATACTCAAATACATACTATCATCAGATCAAGATGCATAAACCTACCCTCTAAAACCATTTTGACAAGAACTAGCCCAGGTACCCTGGTAACCCGATAACCGAGCCGACCCTATCATAGCCCGATGTGTGTTCGCAATCCCTATGGGTCAGTGACTAGAACCTCGCATCACACAACATGCAAGTGAGAATGATTTTACCACCAAAAATACTTAAGAAAAGACACAAGAAAGTATGCATAAAAAATAAACTCCACTGGGAGTAATGTACCAGAATAAAAAAAGGCATAAAAAGCCCAAAGAAATACAACACAAGTAATAAAAAAATCGGATAACAGCCCCAAGGTACCTAAGAACACAACTCACCATGACTAAAGATCAACAGCTGGATCCACCTCTATGAGATCCCTTCCCTTTTCTCGATCCTGGAAGAAGAAAGTATACAAACACCGGAAGTAAAAATTAGGTTCTGATCCAAAGCCTAGTAGGATAAAACCAAAGATTCTATAACAGATACCAAATATAGATTATAGAAATAATATTATTAAATTTTCAAATACACAGGTTTTTCAATTTAAAATAATATTTTAATAAAACATATTATACATTTTCAAATGATGGAAATAAATAAATGTTTTTAAGTAATTATTTTACAAATGATGGAATTTTCTAAAACAATGGCTTATGTAAAACATTTACATAAAACTCTTTATATAAATTCAGAAAGGCATATAAAGAAGTTCAAAAGTATTGGCACTCATTCTTATGTCAAATATAAATTAAAATGTGAGCAATATAGTCATTTTCCAAAAGGTACGATAGTATTAACCAAATATAGGATTCCACACTCTCTATATGAACTCAGAAAAATGTGTATACACAAGTCCCTATGACAGTGGACAAAGGAGACTCATCACCAACCTGTCAGAGATGTGACCCATCGTAAGTATGTTTTAGAACATTGTCGTAGCATAGAGTGTATTCAAATAACTCACTAAATACCTAAGTCTTGCATGCACTCTTACATGATGGGAGGAATATTTTAATAATTCATAAAAATAAGATCAATTCCATTATTTTATTTAAAATGTTCCAATTTATTTCTGTTTAAATCCAAAAAAGGATTTATTCAAAATTAAGAATTTTTCACAAGATAAAACTGATGGTTTTCTATCTAATCATTTTAAGACATTTTCACCATTTTGAAATAAAATAAATACTAATTCAATAATCACACAATTTATTTCCACAATTAAATTAAAAAATTTAATTGAAATCATTTCAATCATATCCACAATATAAATTAATTGATTTAAATCGGAAAATTTCCATAAAACCTCCCAATTAATTGGATTTGGGTGTTTTATAAATTTTCATGCCAAAACCATTTCAAATACCTCGATTAATTGGAATAATATTTTTATCAATTTCATTGAAAGAAAATTTGGGAAATTGAATTTAAATCAACAATTAAAATAAATCAAACAAATACAATGATAATTAATTTGGAAATTCTGGACGGAACCACCTACCTCGATTTATTTGTGGGAGTTATCCCAACAAGAAAAACAAAAAATCTAGAATCACAACGTCTTTGATCAAGTTCTGGATCTAAATCCATAAAACAAAAAAAAGATCAATGTCATCAAGATCCTGTAAAACTAGATCTAGATCCACAATTCTAAATATATATCTAAACTCATAGGTTTAAATCCACATGAAATGGTGGAAATATCCAATGAAAAGATCAGGGAAAGATAGTTTAAAGAATGGGATATGTAACAGGTCGAAATACACTTACTAGGAAGAGAGAGAATCCTCAATCTGAGCCTTCAATATTGATGTAAGAAATTCAGATCACCTTGGAATCACTACAGTAGGCTTTGGAAACAGAAAAAATGTTTCATGCCCAAGACAAGGTAAGAAATATGGAAAAAATGGGGGTTTTGGTGGTTTTAAGAATGATTTTTGGAATTAAAAAAACTAAGCGCACAGATTCTTGGACAAAGGTGCACGGTCAGGCAACCCGTGCACCAACCGTGCATATCCCACGGTCCAGGTTTGCATGGTTGGCAGAATTTGGTCGCACGGTCTTTCAAACCGTAGGCAAACCATGTAGACCTCTCTATCATGTTCTACATGGTTGGCACAATTTGGTCTCACGGTTTGTCAAACCATGCACAAAACGTGCACAACTCACTATCCTTTAGTTTTCCATAAAATTTCACCCAAACCCACCCCAAGTAACTACTTCAAAACAGAGGTACATTGAAACATTAAAAGTACATGAAAATGTAATTTGATGTTATATATAATATATATAATTTATATTAGATGAATAAATTTCATATTTATTTTTTATATTAAAAGCTATAATACTTATGAGAATTATCTCTTCTAAAACCCTTTGTTTTTTATTTTATAGATAAAATAATAATTTGTATTCCTCAAAATCAAGTAATTGAACTCAGAAAAAAAATATGGAGTATTTTGAATAAAAATAATATATATTTCTTAACATAAAAAATTAATTTATTACCATTATGAATTATTTATGCATTAGAAAACTACATACCATAGTTAATGTAAAAACTGATTTATCGGGGGGTTAATCTAATATGATAAGGGTTAAAATAACATAAAACAGGAGAAGAAACTATTCTATATGATTATATAATCCTTATAACCTATAATGATTGATAATTACCCATTATGGAGGCTATTGGAATAATATAAATTTTGTAGTAAATGATTATTTTAGATATATTTGATGTGTACCCTCTCCCACACATACAAATGGGAAACCCCTCTCATCGCATATTCAATCATATAGAACAATATCATCCAACATGGAAACTCCAAATAACATTCTATACCATTGAAAATATAATATATCCCATTTGTATCTTAAATACATACAATGGTTTCCTTTCATGCCAACCTTAAATCGGCCTATGAAGAATATGTAATGTTCATAGATGATCATTGTAATATTATTTATTTTTTTGAAAATTTAATATACTTTTAAATCATGATAGTATAAGAAATTAATTAATATATAATGATTTTATATTTAGATAATTTAATAACCTATTTACACTTAAACATACACATAATGGGAAACAAAATTGTTGATCATGTGTGTGGTTGATTACCACCCGGTGAAATACTATAAATTATTCTCCAAAAAACACATAACATGATTGGATGTAATTGTAAAATTAATTTTTAATTATAATATTTATAAAATAATTATAATTATTTAATTATAATATGTCGCATTTATTTAGCTAGTACATTCTATTTAAATCATGGTACTTTTTCTTCTTTGTGGGGAAGTCTACCACCTGACTAAATGATATAATATGTTTTGAAAATAAATGATTTTGATGGAGTGTAAGATGGTTTTATTGTGAAAAATATGTGTGATATATATTAATTTAAATTGATTTTAAAAATTTAACATATCACCAACATATATACCCAGTCACCCATTTAATGAATAATATCGTCAATTGTGCATACGTACGACCTTTCATCTCAGTGAAGTGATGGAATTCATTTTCCATATAAATATGTCTATAATTATTATAAAATTAATATAATGATTAAAAATGTTATTCTTAAAATAAATATACATTTTTATATTATTTATCTATATCATATATAAAAAATTTGTTTCATAATATAATATTTATTAGAAAACAAGGAAAGGAAATCCTAAAACAAATATAAATAATGATATATTATTATCAAAAGGGATGAGAAATGTTATAAGAGGACCATATGTGATATTATAAATAATATTTTGGTTCCATTAAATTTTCATAACTTTATAAAAAAACTGTAATATAGTTTAAATGAGCCTATTCTAAATTAATGTTTTGTGTAAGTGATTTTGTCTCAACATTAATTTCATTGAGACATATTTTTTGATTTTATACTATTTACATTATTGTTATGTATATAAAACTAAATTGATATATTTAACATGTGTAAATATTTATTAATAATTATTAATAGTTAATTACATGTTCATTATTCCAATCATTTCAAATTTAATGAAACCAAATAGGTGAAAATAATTATCGTTCAATATGAAAACATTTCCTGATTATTTAAATTATATTAAATCGTTAACCTTATTGTGATCATTATTCATTTGAATCTGAAATATAACAATTATAAATATTATTTTATTATATATATAATTATCTCCTAAAAACATTTCAATTATTAAATATGATGTTTAATATAATTGTTATATTATTAAGTAGAGAAATATTGATAAATATGTATCCCTTAATAGATACAGATATTTGAAGACAGAGAATATTAAATCATGAATCAAATAAATTAATAATATTATGAGGTATTTCTTTTAAATATATATTAAACCAAATAATAGTTATATATGGACACTGGAGGCATCTAAAATTCTCATTGTATACATTATTTTTCTAATTCAGATTGGTTTTTTCGAGTAGTTTTTAACTTTTTGGTAGATGGTATTGATTATAGTGGTATCTTGATGCGTGAGATCATGATGTATAATAATTAAGAACATATATAATTTATAATTCAATTTTTATTATTTTCCATAGTATTTTAACATTTATATTATCTCTCGATTCATTTAATTATCATATTATTATATAATTGGAATCAGTGTCTAGTTATTTTGCTAGCAATATTGAATATGAAATATTTACTATTGGTAGATTCAACTAAACGTAACCCATAATAAGAATTTAAAATAACCATTATTTTTTCCATAATTGATTATAAAAATAAGAATTAATCGAAGAAATTCATTTATGTATGATTCAACCCATTATGATAATTTGAATTTTATTTTACCATGTTAAATTGGGATCATGTATATATGAGGTTCTATAAAATTATTGAACTCATTAGTACATTATGATTTTTTTCATTGAATCAATGATATTGAAAAAATTTAGACATTGGCTCTTGAACATTGGATTCTAGGTCTTTACACTAGTATACCAAGAGAAAATATTTTACAGGCATCAATTATTGGAATTAAGAAATCATGGGTACATGAAAAAAGAAGAAATGAATCATGTTTAATAACAATCTTGTTTTTCACTATAATTTATATTTCAAACATCAAAATAATTGTCTCATAAATCATTTTAATAAATAAAAATTAAAAAAATTAATTGAATAACAGTATGTGGAAGAATAAAATTATACTAAAATGACATTTGAGATGAATGAATGTTAGTAATAAGGAGAGAGGTGTCATAAACCCCAATGTAATGGTATATATTGGAAATTCCCCTTAACGTAAATTATTTTTTGATCCTTAAATTTAATGCCTCTAATATATTTTTGTATAAATAAATAATCCATAACTGAATTATATTTATTCCACACACTCATTATCATAAATTTAATGAAATATTAGAAAATATTCTTTATTTGTGGTGAAATATTTTTATGTGGAGTACTACTTAAATAATTTTATCTTATTTTGATTTAATCATATTTACATTTTAATATTTTTTTTATAAAACTAAATCCACAACTATAAATTAAATTAATATATATTTATAAATATAATATATAATCTATACTAACTATATATATATGTGTTAATTGGTAAATCAATTACAATTTCTTTATAGGTGGTTAATAATCATGTAATGTTGCATTATAAAAATGAAAGAGATCAATATAATGTAGAAAAATTATATAAATTAATTTTTTTATACTATAATAATAAAATTACTATCATGATAATATTTTTGTTAATTAAATTAATAATTTTTTATTTAAATTTTAATTAAATGTAAGATAATAAAAATTTAAAATGATTTGGAAACAATGATTGATCCTAACTTATTTCATGATGTTATTCCTTTTAAATGACCCTTAATGACTTTAATAAAAGTTTGGGTTGTGTCTCTACAACGTACCTATGGGATCATAAAGTCTTAACAAAAGAGATTTATTCATATATGGGGCTTGTAGATATTGATGGTATGGGATTTCCAAGGGAAATAGACAGAGAGTAGAACATATAAGTGCAATGATTGGTTTGACTAGGTTTCAAAATCGAATAAATTATTATTTCCATCATAACATAGGTACGAGTTCTTTTTTAGACACGATTAAATTTTTTTGAATAAAATAAATTTTTTGGACTTATAACCCATTATACTATAGAATGTATTACATTATTTGTATAGAAGAAAATAAATAAAGGGAAACATATTTTTTTTAGAAAAAATTAATTTTTATAAATTAGAAATTTTTTTATCATAAGAAACATTTTTACTGTTCATAAATTATAAATTAATATTATATTATTTTAATTAGGTTTTAAATTTTATGTTATGATTTATTTAGTCATTTTTATATCAAATCAATATCACAAATATTATTATATCGGAAAAAATAATAGATAACTGTTAAATTTTTGTATAATTTTTTTTAAAAAACAAATCCTTCAATTTTTTTCAAAATATAAATGTATTGATTAATTTAAATTTTTTAAAATAATTTATATTTTCTAAAATTTATTTACTATAATAAAATTTATCATTTTTACAGAAAATATTATAAAACCATATAAAAAATATACTTATTCATTTATTGAGTTTTCAATATTATTTCAAATATTTATTAATTTGAAATTTATATTTTTTATAAATTTATGGATAAAAATAATCATAATACATTATATATTTTATGGGATACATTTTTATTTCATGTTTCATCTTACTGTTCAAATAATTAATTTATTATTCATAATGTTTGGGCCACAATTTAAAAAGGTCATATTACAAATCTAATGACTATACTACATATAAAATGAATATAATTATTATATAATTGAAAATAATAAATATTATTTATATTACTAAACATTCATGTCAATTCCAGTCAATGTGAAATGTTTATAATATTGTAAATTTTAATTTCATTTAGATTATTTGGTTTATTTTGTATATTATTATCCCTGATATTCATAATTATAATAGAACCAAATGGCCCATATTTATATACTCTATTAAAATAATCATAATTATATTTCAATAGTAATATATTCAAGTTTGTATGTTACATTTATTCTCAAATTTTTTTATTATCAATATATGTAATATAGTTCGGTTGGTTTTTATCTGTTTTTTATATGGTCTATAATATACTCTTTTCCATTATACAAATTGAATGCATATTTAGAAGGAAAAACCATATATATCTTTAAAGGGTTATAAATTCAAACCCTATAAAAATTTTATTACATAAATTTTAACTCATATAGTTTTCTGATAAATGAATAAGGTACTTTTATATGGTATTATCCTCAAGTACTCATGTATCCTTTTATAAATTTTTTTTTTGGACAATGAAAATTAAAAATGATAATTCTAATTTTGTAAAAAAATATTATATCAATGATTTGTGTTCTGTTTTGGATGTTCCTCATAAGAGATATCAGAATGAAATAAAATAAATTCTGAATTTTGTACATATGTGAGATCTAGTTTGTACATTATCTAGAGGGATTCATGTTACATGACATTCAATTCGGATTAGTTTAGTGATATTGATTGTCAATAGAGAAAAACACTAATCAGATAAAGAATATAAATGTGTAAAATTATTCTAGTTTTTTTATTCATTTATAAAAAATCATGACTCTATTCTATGGTGATATATAAAGGATCATATTATCTATAAGTTTAGAAATAATTTCTCATAGGTTATATCATTCGTATCCCTTTAATAAACTCTATTGTCATATAATGTGATGTTTTATGGAATTTACATTCCCTTTCATTTTGTTTTAAATTTTTCACCTTATAACAAACATTATCTAACAATATAAAATCATTTTCTTCATTATCACATCATTAAATAGATGGAATAAAATGTATCCATCATAAATTTGTAAGATGAATCTATAAATATATACATATATGAGAACTAAACCAAAGGTAGATGGTGTTGTTATCCAACTTAAAAATACATTTATATTTTGTCAAGAATATTTTTATGTTTATGAATTTAACATTCTCGATTCACACCAGTCTGAGGAATATTAATCATAATTATATTCAACATATTATTTAGGTATTGTTGAAGTCTCCTAAAAAATTTATTGGAAATCATTAAATATTTATTGGATGTTCTAAAAATTCGTTCCCAATGTAGTCTCATTTAATTTTTTACATATACCTTGGAATTATTATTAAATAAGAAATATCAACTAATAACCATTATGTGGGACGTGTAGGTGATCTAGTATAATAACAAACATATGGAATTGATTCTTTATAATTATCTAAAATACACATGTATGAAACCACGACGATTTTCTCCCAATAACATGTAGTTAATTATATTTTTTACATCATCCTATTGTATTATTATCATTATACATTCTCTTGATTTCATATCATGATCGTTGTTGTTTATTTATAAATATCATACCTCTTATTATCCTACTAGATGTATACTTTTTTATATTCATTCATCATTTTTATATATTGGTGGACAAGTAGTATCAATTTATTGGAATTATCAAATATATAATTCATTATTATAAGATATTATCTAATGTATAATAATTCCCCATATGTCAGAAATCCATATTTATAAATAATGAACATTGAGAATGTATCATTCATTATTTCATCCACCACATTTGGAATTTACATTTCCACTTTCCAATAAATATTTATCTTCTACATATTGTATGTTTGAGAAATCACTCGACCAATATAGGTTCGTTTTCCATCTATTATTATTCCCATGTTAACCTAATTCCGGTTAATAAAGATTATATCTTTATCAATACTCATTTTTAATAATTTTTAAAAATATATCCATCACAGATCATCTAACTCTTTATTTTAATTCCTATATGGGAATGTATTGGTATGTCATAATTATTGAGTTGCTCTAAACATATGTTTCGATGAAAATTGATCACTTCTTGTGTTTCTATAATTTTCTAGATCATATAGTTTTTATATATTCCAAACCTAATAGTATAGATTTTATACATCCAAACCATAATATTGAATAATAAAATATATTACTATACTTCATTCATCTATAATTTTTTCTCATCAATGAATATTTATCATGAGCCATGTTCTATCAGCTTATCATTTTTCACAATAATTTTAAACCCACCATTCATTGAAGAATAATCACACATAAAAAATAATTTCACAAGAGTTCATTACGATTTAATTAAAATTTATTTGAATCATTATAAAATCCAAAAAACTCTCATCAAAGTCATTATTATATAATCACATTACACCCTTTCTGGTTAATGTGGTTTGTAGGTTTGACAAAAATGAGTAGTTACTAACAAATCAATATTAATAATGTTCACAATTGAGAAACAACATATCAAAATGTAAGATATCTTAAGGGGACATCCATTAATAATTTTTTTTATTAATATATTGATATCCCACTAGTTTATTTAATATTCCTCATATATGTGGCATAATAAATCAATTTATAAATTTTTTGGAATTTATCATTGAACTTATCATTCTTTATTATATAATAAAAAATAATATATATTTTTCAGGTTCATCTATTATTTTTTTGTAAATGATAATATAATATATATGTAAAAATTGAATATATATAATTGTAGAAACCAAAAGTCACACCATTACCATATTTTATTAATAAATTTATATAATAATTTATATTCATTTTTATCTAGAGGGATGAATCATTTTTTTAATATTTTTAAATTTATTTGAATTTGTTAGGATACAAGGTTATCCTATATGGGTAATTTCTATGGTGTCCTTATAGATGGATATAAAATATTTAAAGATGCATTTTTCATTATTTTTTAAACATTATTCCAATTATATAGGTGCCCTTGTGTACAAATATAAAATCATAGAGTTGGTAAAATATTTTTTCAACCATACATCATCCATAATGTGTAACCAATTTTTTGAAAAAAATTATTTTGAATTTTATCATTAATATTAACTAAAAC
This sequence comes from Viscum album, assembly GCA_963277665.1. NCBI lineage: Eukaryota > Viridiplantae > Streptophyta > Magnoliopsida > Santalales > Viscaceae > Viscum > Viscum album. The sequence goes on along the minus strand of OY728126.1, from coordinate 1,654,926,279 downwards.
ACTCAAAATTTTCTAACAAATCTTTCTCTCTATAAATAGAGACATGTGTCATGGATTGACTCCAACACAATCTTCTTATCACCTTTAATCCATATATTTTGTCCTCCTCATCAAGTATAATTTAGTGGTATATTCTAATATTATGTCTTCTTTATCTCATTTTTCTTCCTCTCTAGCTATTTATTATACATTATACATATTAATGCCAATATATTTTTTATGAACACCAGAATGAATTTTGGATATAATTAATTCATCGTACAAATGTAAGAGCTTGTGATAGTGTTTTTTACCTTTTCATTTGAAATTAGAGGTTCCATATAATCACCACTTTATACTATGTAGGCACTACCATGCTTTTTCATTTTCGTTAAAGGACATGTGTGGTTTGTTGTTGCGTTCTATTTTTTCAGGAAATTTTTTATTAAATTTTTGTTTAATATATTATGAACGATTTATTAGATATGGATTTTAGGAAACTTGGGATTATTTATAAATGGGGTTTTTAAATTTTTTCAGGTTACATATACGCACCTAAAAAATTGTTATATATATATATACTATATAATCTTTCTCAATGTTATTATATGTAATATTTGTGTTTTATTATTGTTTGATTTTATTTATGTTATATATTAATATTTTATATTTATAGTAGGATCAGTACATTTTAATTTTCACAACCCCCAATCGATAATGATATTATGATAAGGGGAGAGAGATAATGACCCCTCGAATCCTACTCCTAATAGGATGCAATGTGGATGCAAGGAACAAGGGTATAAAAATATAAAAATATGAGAGGCATTAAAACTAAAAACTATAGATTTTGTGATTTTTTCTAAATTTAGTTAATCCATTAGATATTTTTCATTTCACTGAACAAAAAAATATAGATTTAGTTATATGAATGAATTAGGATTGTCTTGCATTATATGAAAAACCATGTTAATATTTCACTACAGAGAACATGTAGATAATCATATAATACACAAAATACTATATTCTCCATGTCTTATTAATAATACAGAGTAATATTAATATCTTGCGTTACATGAAAGTATGAGTTAATCCAAACGAAAATATACTATTAATAGTATTTTTAAAATATTATTTTAGTTACCACATATCCATTGAAATGGATGGTTTTTATATGGTTTAATTAATTGTGTAAATATCATTTACACATGTTTCAGATATTAATCTTTAGGTTATCAATTACATAGAATTGAATATAATAACTATTTGAAAATAAATAAATTACTTCATAAGAAAATTATCCTTCTATTTATAAACAATCATTTATTACAATATATAAAAAATAATAATATTTTTATGAATATTTTCAATACAAAATTAATATTATGAATAAATTCATTTTTTAATGAAAGTTTTTATTTTTATGAATGGTAGTTTGGCCGACAGGTAATGGTGAACACATTTTAAATATTAATTTTAATACATTAATAATTTTTAGTTGATAAACAGTCAAAATTTTATATTTAAAATATCAAAATATACATTTGATTAATTTTTTTATTTCTCCGAGAAGTATCCTATCATTATTATGAGTAAAAAATACTGAATTTTCATTTAAAAATAATTTTTCCTTAATATATTAAATTTTATAAGTTATATATCACTTCAGTTTTAATGAATAATTTCATAATTAGATATAAATAAATCTAATTAATGTCATTGGAACCAAATTCCCCTTGATATTACATTTAAATTTTCTCCCACTTTTTCACTTTTCCCTTTAAAAACAAACTTTTACAACCAATCAACAAGATTAATTTTATATTAATTTATTCCAATTATGACTATATAATTTGGAATAATGTATTTCAAATTTGGAATCAAAATAATTTTTTATTTACATATTTTTCATCTTTATTTTTTCAAATATTAGGTATTATAATTATAATTAATTACATTGATTAAAAAAAACATGTTTACTTTGGGGTTTATCATTAAGATAACGTGAAAAAATATTATTGGAACTTGTATACAATCTATTTCACACACATATTGATGCTTTTAGGGATTTTATTAATGGATTGATTTTACTCAACAAAGCTAATTTGATTAATTTTTCTGATAATTGGTATCCTATATAAATAGAATAAAGGGTTATTAATTTTTAAATTAATGAAATAAACAATGTGGAATGTAATGAAATAATTTATTTTCATTTAATTAGGGCATTTTTAAATTTCATTGTATATTGTCTTGTTATGTATCAATTACTTTTCATAACTATTATAAATCATATAATGGGTAATATTTTCATTCATATAGAGACAATCCCCTGTAATGGAGTAATGATTATAGGGATTTCGATTTATTGTGTAGTGATTCTATTAATGAAATTTCATTTTTACTTTATAATGGATAAATTGTTTGTTCATAATTAATATTTAGTTATTATAGGGATTGTTCCCATATACCCTTTAATTCATGTTGGGATAAGCCCTAGTTTTGACTAAATGATTTTAGGTATATCCCTGAGTCGTTATGGTAATGTAATTAATTTTTCATGATGTTCCCAGAGACACTTCTTAAAAAAGCCAAAGTGGGTTTGATTCACATAAAGATCACCATGTAGTTCATGGTTCGATAGGTTTGTTAAATTCAAATATTAATTTTTAAATTAATATCCCTATAAATAATTCAATTACATTACCTATTTTTCTAGTATCGAATTTTACAATGGGTGTTGGCCTATGGAGTTCACATCACACCATGTTTACACTTCCAATTAGTACTATAGAATATTTTAGAGAAACAAATATAGATAATGGAAATGGTTCCTATATAGTATTTTATACATTGTTGTATGGGTTGGTATCATAGGGTTAATATGTCTTATGGGGTTATACAATTTTTTATGAAATCTTATTTGGAGTTATTTAGTATACATTATGAATTTCGACACATAACATTGATTGACATACATAATATAATGTCATTATTGATTATTATTATTTATGAATTTATTTTTTTACTAATTATCTTCAATTTTCATATATGTATTCATAATATCTATATTATTTAATATATTTATAAAATCATGTACTCCCAATAATATATTTATAAAATGATTTCTATTACCTGGGGCCTGTATCATATGTTGAGGTATTCATATATTATTGTAACTACCAATCTATATGATGTGAAGGACTATCAATCTAACAATTTTTTTATTATGGTAAAAAGTTTTCATCCATAACATTTTATGTATAAATAAGAATATTATTGAATCATTTAATGAACATGAACATGGAGGGTAATGACTATTAATAGAATACATTAATATAAGGATATAATCGAAAATCCCATACCTCATGTCCCAAATCATATTTATGTAATCTAACAGTAGAATAAAAAAATTGCATATGTTATATAATTGATTAAACACCATTTATCTATTAAATACAAGGTTATTATTTCTTTTATATCAATTTTTAAAATATCTAATTTATTTATAAATTATTTATGTTGACATTGATTGCTTTTGAGGATGTTCAATCCATAATTGAAAAATAAACATCGTCATGTTGGTCATAGTCAGAGGGGTTATGGTTCCATAACCACTAAAATATTATATATTTTATAATCATATTTTAAATTGAAAATAATTTTTTTTATCCAATAATGAATAATAAAATATGAAAAATGAATCATATCTCTTTGTTGATGTGGCATTCCAAACATACTCATGAGTGAAAATATCATTTTTTTTATTTTTGATAAGGTAAGATGGCATGTAAAATATTATTTATCCGGAATAATTAATATATCATTATAATCATATATATTCATTACATAAATCATAATTTCAATCCTTAACATGTGTTGATGAAAAAAAGACATATCATTTTGGATGTGGTATTCCACACGTACTGATGATTAATGATTAAATTTCCCATATGATGGAAAATGAGATAACAAAATTATTGATAAATAAATATAATATATATATACATATATATATATATTATACTTATCTTATTATATATTTATGATTAATTTATAATTTAATAAGGTAGAAGTTGAATCAAAATTAAATAACTCAGATAAGAATTATACCACTTCTTTCTAAATCTCCCCTTATCATACACCATAATGCATATTAAGATGGAATTATGTGAATAAAAATATATATAAAAAGTGGGTTAAGATTATTATATGTAATTATGGTTGATACTATTTGAATTGTATCTCTCATAACGTTTGTTAAATAAATGATTTTTTGTTCCCATTTTTATGTGTGGTTAGTGGATAATTTTTAGTTATTCTAAATATAAAATAAAAATAATTTTACCATAATGAAAATATAGACCCATAATTTATCCATTTTGATGTTGGGATGATATATCATCTATATAATTTCAGATATATTATTTGAAATATTCTAGGGGTTATTTTATCCCCTATCTTATTAGTGTAACCACTCGTTAAACATGTTTGTACATAACAATTGAAACATAATTCAAAATAATGTTGGGTAATACAATAAATTTTAAAATAATAAAGTTGTTCATACATGAGTAACTCATGATTTTAAATATATTTTTAACATAAAATATAAATTATATATTATTTAAATAATTATTTATTGATTTATGTGAATTTTATAAACAGAGAATACCATTTAATGTCATTATCAGGACTACCAATATATATTTATATTATATGCCTCAGGATAAAAATAAAATTGAAATATAAAACTATAAAAATATTATATAAATTATAATTATATTTTAAATTCATTAAGCACTATAATTAATCAAGAGAATATTACTTTTACTGTTTTTAAAATAATTTAATTTCATATTCTACACTTTTCAAAATAATTCCATTAGTGTCACCTAAAAATATGATGTAAATATACAATTTATATAAAAATAAATAAATTTACCTACCAAATAGAGCTTTTATTAAAGAACTTTTATCAAATAAATTTATATATTTATCATCAATATCTATATCCATTTCATGGAAACATAATATGTGATTTAAGGTGAAGATTTTCAATTAATCATAAGATAAAAAAATATAAAGGTAATAATCAGAAGAATATTTATTCCAATTTATATTTTTTTAGAATTTATGATAATTGTGGGTTATGTAATGATGTAAAATACTATTATTAAATTATTTTGAAATATTATGGTCACATATTCAATAATTTTATCCATATTAAATATATTTGGCAAGTTAATGCAGAAATAAAATTATGTCTTTGGAAGTATACATTATGATTAAAATTAAAATTCACCTATTGTTAAAAAAATAATCATATGATTATAAATATGAAATTTAATTTTCAATAACATATTCCTGGAATTTGATTATTTTTATTCTACTATATGTATGAATAATGGAATGAAAAGTGTTTTTAGAAAAATGTTTTTTAGACATAAAACTGTATTAATACAAAAATAAAATTTAATATGGATTCAAATGAAAAAAATTAGATTATTTGTATTCATTTTGATTATAAATTACATTAAATCTCTATAAATAAAGTAATTTGATATTTAAATTTATTTATTTAGTAATGATAAATTAATAAAATTCAATTGATGTTTTTTTCCATATTCACTCAAAAAAGAAATCATTCCAAAAATATCACAAAATTGCTCACAACAACTATTATAAATTGATTACATAAAAATGATTACAAATTTATTAAATTAAAATTATACTTTTATTATATTTTAATCATAATATTCATGTTTCATAATCAATTTCCCCTTTTAATATGAACATGTATTTTTGAAAAATTAAATATAATTACAATTATAACATAAAATATAATCACATTTAAAATAATGCTAATTTCTATTATAAAATAAAATATTTAAAAATTTAATTAAATACATTATTATATATTTATTATCTTAATTCATTTTTAAATAAATAATTTTTCACATTAAACTATTTCTGGATAATTTTATCCTTTAATTTTATGTGATATTATACAATACTAATTTCTTTTTTCCCAATCAGAATATTTTTATGTTGAGGAAATATCTACAAATATTTTAAATATTGGCCACATCTATTTAAACCCAATAATTCATCATCAAGCTTGACTGTGTCATACTCAAATTATGTTATTTTTATAGTACTTCATGATTCATTTCAGCTCATTAATGTGTGCGGTACACACGAACACACATATAATTATTTAAGGTAGAATAAAATATTAGAATTTTTTTAGTTACATTATCATCTTATTATAATAATTTCAAACATTTAATTTGAATTTATTTTATTCAAATTATAATTTAGTATAACTTTGAAATAAAATAAAATATATATTATAACTATAAAATTACTTTATTTGTCAAAATTAGGATTTTTTCTAAAATTAACCTCTTTTGAACACATTATGGTAAATGATTTTTTAATGGAATACCTTATAATATTTTTATTACATTAAACACAGGTCTCATGAAATTTGTCTTTAGTTTTCTTAATTTTATAAATCTTTTTATCATTTGGATAGAAAATTTGATAAATTAAAATTACATGATATTATTACTTAATATATGAATGATTTACTCCCATAATTCAAGATATCAATGTTATTGTGATTTTTTCATTCCTTAATCATTAAATTCAAATTCAAATAGGTCACATGATCCATAAAATTGTAAATTGTTATTTCTTATATTCCCACTAGTTTATAAAAATCAATACGATCTTAGTAAATCATTAAACAATATAAATAATCATTGAAGTTAATAAATATCTAATAATCCAAAAATTTATAAGTATTAATAACAAATATTCTATGTAAATCATTCCATTTTTAATTTATCATTAATAACTAAAACTTATTAATGAACCATATGAAAACATATTCATCAGAATGGCTATATCACATATTTTTCAAATTTAAATATAACATTTCTCTCCAAAAAAAACAATCAATAATAATGACACATTCCAATAATTTGTACTTCAATATTATAAAATATAATATATATACTAAATTGTACATTAAATAAAATAAATCCTAATAATTTCATAATAATATGTTATATGTTTTTAATGATATTTAAAAACATATTTTTTAAATGAAATCCCAACCCCTACAAAAACATTTCAATTTACCTAATTCACATAATTTTCTCAACAAAGACTGTTTCTATAAAAATAATATAATTCCATTATAAATAAAAATATTGATATAATATAACTAATATTAAGAAAATCCAACTACGCTTTTATACAATTATCCATACTTTCATATAAAATAATGGAATTATTAAAAATAAATGTTACCTATAATTTAAAACACATTTTTGTAAAATAAAAATAATTTATTTGAGGAATAAACTTTTCTCTAAATTTAATACTAATACGAGTTTTTTAATTACTAAAAATTTCACCACAATTACCATTATTCATCTTAACTCCTAATCAAATAAATCATAATAAGGGGTATCAATGAAATTATTCATAATAGCTTCCTTAGAATAAGTAACCCACCGTGCTATCAAAATTAATCAAATAATCCTCTTTTCAATTTTTTTAAACTATAATTTTATCAAAAATATTACTTTAATTTAATCTATAATTTCATTTTACAATAAAATGTAATTACATGATTCAAAATATGATTAAGAGTTTCATACATTTCTAAAATCATTTCAGTTTTTTTTTCATAGGTAATTATGACGTTCTAATGAAAATAAAACACTTAAAAATAAATATAAACTCATACACTCAATGCACATTGTATTTTAAAAATAATAATCCAAAATTTTAGGTCATGTTTCCTTCTAACACTTTCACTTATGGGATGATGGATCCAGATAATGAATAGATAGTCTTTGGGATTGCTCAAGGTCATTCGTAAGACGTATGAAAACAATTAGAAATTATCAATAAAAATATTAAAAAGGGAAAAAATAAATGGATTCCAATTATTCTTTTTTATTTAACAACATACCATATTGATGGTTTTATTTTTTCATAAATAATATTGTACTTTAATATAATATGAAAGATTACCCTAAAAAAATTATTCACAATTTTTAATAAAAAATTACATAATAATGAGTAATGTAAAAATAATAATTCATGAGACGTTCATGGAAAAAATGATTTATTATAGTTAAAAATAATATTTTTACACCCATAATATTAAAGATATTTGAAATAAAATAACATTTATTTTTCTTATGAAACCAAAATATTTTAAGATACCATCAATAAATTAGACATGAAATATATCAAAGGACATATATATAAAATACGTCGATAAAATAACTTATTAAATATTATATAACACATAATACCATACATCACAATAATAATATCATGTTGTTTTTTCAATACATAAAAAATAATTGTGAATGAATACACCGAATGAACATTATTCTTTTTCAATTGAAAAATATAAATGCATCTTGCGGCTATAATGGCCCCATTGAAATTTAATTTAACATCCTTTATTACTCTATATATAGTAACCATATCAGTTCTATATTTATCCTCATTATTGAATCCTTAAGGGAAAGAGGTTATCATCTTACATCGGTGGTCTATGAAGGAATCCTGTAAAGGTTTAATTATAAATAACATACTAATAAAAGAGGGTAAATTAGTGATCGTCATATACACTGGAGTATTGTAATTACTCGACCCTAGTTCCACAGAGACAATGCATTATTTCTTTACATTGGGTTGTATAAATGGAATATAATCTAATATGACTGGGTATTTTAGTAGTTTTGGAGAACTAGATACCTATATAAGTTCATCATTACATCATGAAATGAAATATATTATATAAAATCCCTGGAATCATCGTCATCTCATTGATATTCCATGAAATTAATTCATAATATACCTCCTCTAATCATAAAAATAATAGAACATAAGAAATTGTTGATAATAGGTGCTCAATAAGGGAAATAAATACTACATATGATATCGTAAACATAAACAACAGGCATGTTGAATCACAGAAAAATGCATTTAATGAAATAAACATTAGGGTAACATGGTTGGAATAAGCGATGAATAAATAATGGTATAAGAAAACATATCCATGAGTATTATACTGTAAAAATATCCTCATGTGTTATATAATAATAGTTTTATAACTAGGGAATGCATTTTATGGGACATAATTGTCCTTCTTTCAAAGAAACATTATAAGACCATACATAAACATGTATAAACCCAAATGAGTTTGTCTTGTGATACCAACAGATGCATCGAGTGGCTATATCCTGACATAACTATCCCACACTAAGTAAAATTAATTCATAATATTAATGTGGTGAACGTGAACATCATATAAATTCATATTTTAACAAACACATGAAATGTAAATAACTTTCTCCAAACATTAAATATAAGCACCAACCATTCGAGGTAATACAATAAATGGTTAAAAGATAAATAATCCATGGTAAAACTAATCTGAAACCTATCAAAAAATATTTTATTTTATATAATAACATATAATAATTAGTTATATTAATTATTCTAAAATTTATTTTTAAATAGATGAATACACTTTTAAAAGAAACCATTAAAAATCCCTGAGTAAATGATCCTTAAAAATTACAAAGTGTAACATACCACCACGAAACATTCATATCATACACCAAAATCATATCTCATTAATAAGTGTTCCTTTTATATGATATAATAATTTTAATTACATTAATTACATGGAATAAATAATAGGTGAAAAGGTATATATCACAATAAAGATAATGTGAGATGAGAAAAATCCATCTTACTTTAGAATGAAGTGTTCTTTGGGAAACAAATTTTACTTTTGTGTGAAACAATATTCAAAACATGTATACCCATGAAAATAAATATAAATGAAATGATATTAAATTTTATGCATAAATTGTGTCTTGCAAATGTGAAATCACATAAAAAGAGTTTTTACATAAGATTTAGAAAGAATTTTTTTTGTGATATATAAGGAAAACAGAAAAGAGTCATCAAAGCAGAATGGCATGTTTATTTTGAAAAAATAGGTGTAACATTCAAGATAAATAATGATATATAAAACTTTCTTATTTTTATTATTTATAAATTAAATATTATTTTAACATAAATTATTTCTTTGTTCGATGGGATTCTTGATACTCAACAAGGGGTTTATTTTAAATCTTCCATTGCACACTTACAATATAATATTATTAAATAAAATGGTAGTTAATGCATAGTTGTTGTATTACTGGGAATGGACTGAACTAACTACAATATGATTATACATTTTTTATATTTTTTCACATTTATCCAATACAAGTTAGAGGATTACAATTTGAATATTAATAATTTTAAACCGAATTTACATTAAAATGTTGATTTACTACTATTTGATGGTGAACCCTCATTAAATCATGTTTTTTACACTTTAATATGTTCTATTTGATGAAATAAAATTCTTATTTATAATAGGGACATCAAAATTCACTATGGGTAATATTTTTCTATTTTCCAAATAAAATTCATTTTTAAATGAAATGTGAAAAAATTAAATATTATAATTCTAAAATTCCATTTAATATAATTTACTTATATGGATATATTAACATTTTAATTGGTTTTAATGTGTACTTATAATATATTTGTACTATTTAATCCAATTTTGGTCATTTAAATTAATTTCATGTTGAAATTGGACTTAAAAAAATGTCAATCATTTGATAGTAAATATTTCTTAAATACACACATTTTGTTTTGACAATAGAAATTAATTTTAATTTAAATAATACCACTTATATTTTTTGAATTTGTTAATATATACATCATTATTGAATTCAGAATATCAAATCTATCTTTGGCTAAATTTTGGGTATTTTTCAGAAATACATCAATTTTCGATGAATAGTGAAAACACTAAGTAGTTGTAAAAAAGATGACATTTTGATTTAAATGAAATACTACCACATATGTGAATTGAATTTCTAAAATAAAACATATATGGTTGTTATTAGTAAATAAATTTTTTTCAATAAGATGGATATATTTTTGGGTTGAATAGAAACTTTTGACTTTTATTTATATCATTTAATGGTAAATTGAATACTTAAAGGTAAAAATAATATCATAAAAATACAAAATTACCTTAACACTTTTCCTAACATTATTGGATGAGTAATGGAAAACCATTTTAATCCTTGGGTAGATTTTTAGTCCCCATAGAGCCACTTGGGAGTTATAACGAAAATTTATATTAATTAATTTAAAGTAAAGTCAAAAAAACATAAACAAATACCTTTTAATAAATTAATTTTTACATATGTTTATATAAGCTATAATTTTTACTATAAAAATTATATGGAATGATAAAAATATTTTCTAAATCATGGTAATTTTTCATAATTTTCAGGCATTAAATAAATTTAAATATTTATGACACAATAATGGTGTAGTGTATACCTCGTTAATAAATGATTTAAATAAATCCGATTTTAATGATTAAAATATCATCCAAAACCTGTCCAATATTTGTTGGATAATCTTATTTCAAACATGAGTCATCTAATAATTGACTTTATGTGAGTTTTGGACCTTATGAAACTGAAAATCATTATATAATAAAATAATTTTTTCACACATTCTTAAGGAGCCCTCTTACCCCTTATAAAAATCCCTCACCTCTATCCCATTTCTCACACGTAGAAAGCCTCTTGGCTCATCCAACCTCACATAATTAAGTTACCTACATCTATATACTCCTCCTAGAATCCATAACATAGGCATAAGGCACTTCAAGAAGTCATGTGGGATAAATCCAAAGGGAGTTACCCAAATTTGAGGCAACAGTTTCTCTTAAATTCTTTTGTTTTATTTTATTTTATTTTACTTATCCAGCCCCCTAAACTAGTTTTATTACTTTATTTTATAACAACCCCAATTTCATCAATATACTATGTTTCTTATGATAAGGATTCAAACTACACTTTCACAAACCTCCTTCTAATTGGTAATGGACATACTATTTCTTGGGACAGTAAACTCCTACCTCAAGAAAAAATGATTGTTTTAATAACTCAATCTGTCTCTCAGGGTGGCCCTTATGTTTGAAATATATTTAAATATGATATATATAATATTTATATTGTTTCTATGATTTTTTATTTTTCATTTATATAATACCTCCATGGTTTTAAAAGTGGGTAAATACGATAATCTCATTTGAGGAATTGCGGAATACTGCCCCCTCAAAGTGTTATGACTCATTTATGCCTTATGTGGAATGTATAAATGGTAGATTTAATGTAATTATATATGATATTATACTGTAATTATAATATACTTATTTATCATTATTTTTTTATTCCATTTCAATACAAAATATAAATGGAAGAATCATTCATGAGTACGTACGGATTACCGTATCCATGAACGGTGCATTTCTTTTCATATTTCCAAATGTTATGTACTATTATATGTACTGGTATATACTAGATATATATGATATATATGATATCTAAATCATGAATATCATTCTGGTTAAATGAAATTTTCACCACATGAACAACATGTAATTATAAGAAGTCCATTTTTGTCTCAAGTACCAAATATCGAAAAAAATGATAATTATTAAGATAAATTATTACATAATGATTATAACATGGTAATAATTGATAAACATTAAAAATGATCATATGAAACTAGAAAATAAATTTATTTTATTATATAATAGATTATAAAAAGAACAGTTCTAGTCGGACACGACGTAAAGGACTTCATCTCAATCTCCTTTGTTTGATACATATTTTGGTTTAATACATGACATTCTTTTATACATGGTATAAACACCTTTGAATTTTCATTTCAATCAATTGGAATATTTTTCTATTAATTTTTTTTCTAAATTATGAAATTGAATGTTTCTTTTATCATAAGTGGTGACAATGACCATTCTGCCGCAGCAGGATTTATTTGATCTTTGGCTTCCTTAACAAGTTTTAATGATTTTAAAAGGAAATTAAATAAGATAGTCTCTATTAAATATTTATATATTGAAAATGGTTTTTGATAATGGATTTTATATGTTAAATATTTAAGTTATATATTGTCATTGAAGTGTGGAAATTTTTTCTTTTCTTTAAATTTGTTGTATTTGTTTTGATTTTATAATGGTACTTGGACATTTGACGGGTTGTTACATGATAAAGCAAATGACTGGTGGTGCTATGATAAACAAGGATGGGTGGTTACATTATAACAATCAATGCATTTGGTATGGAAGTCATTCGTATGGCTATTCTATTTAGTGATATGTTTGTAATTTGGCCATATGTTTATTTCCAAAATTACCTTTATATTGTATGTGTTCATTATATGGGGTTTTTTATAATCCTTGGGTTACAAAAGGGTATGTAATGATATTTTATTCAGCGAAGTTTATTTACTACTTCATAAAGATGAAATGTATTAATTATGATAAAGTATTCATTGATTAAATATTGTTATTAAAAAAACAAGTTTACTTCATTGTATATCCCTTATTGAGCCTTTTATGAATATACCAAGTTTTTGAAAAAAAATTCACATGAAATAAAGTGGAATGGGGTCATGGATGGGATCAAGGAAAAGTCATGTTGTCTAAAAATTTGAACTAGAAATGACTCTTTTTTTAATGAATTTTTATTTTATAAAAAAATGGAAACTGGGTAAATGTGTATACATGTAATATTCAAGTTGTTATATATATGTTTTGAGCTATTTATCTAAAGATCTAAACCTGAGAATATCTCCAATGAATATTATTAACATGAAAGAACCAAGATAGTTTTTCCTGATTAACTTTTTTTTAATTTAAATAAATAATTTTTTCATAACATATAATATGTGGTTCACATGAAAATGGGTAAGCATTCAAGAAGTTCCCTTGAATCGGGCTGGATTTTTATGGAGAATTAATAAGGGAACTATTTTAAATCATATAATCACCATTATAGAAAGACTAAATGATATGAATATTTTTTTTAGAAATTAAAACATAATGTAAAATATGAAATAGAAATATAAGCATTGGATTTGGGTAATGAAATTAATGGAATAACCAAAATGTAAAAAACTAGGTTCAAGTAGAATCTCATTCCACCTTGTAATGAATTGAATTATTTTACCACAAATTAATAGTTATAAAATTATATGTTGATTACCAAAAAAAATAATCTATTCATTATATGATACATCGCTGGGAAGTGTACATACCCCATACCCAATAAATAGTGGTGTATAAGAAATATCTAAAAAATGGTAGAGAGATGAGGAAATCCTTACCTTATGACCGAATACAAACTACTCATGACCTTAATGTCATATATAATCAAATAAAATAAAATAATTATTTTTTTCAGAATCATATATACTTATATTTGATTCATTATAATTATTATGTTTATTTATGTCATTATTGATAAGTTATAATATTCAATCTTTTCATTCTATAGTTTTTATTTAAAGTTATTCATGATCAGTTAACATGATTATAAGTATGTAAGATCATATAGAATGGATATAATTTTCCTAGATTTATTATATATATTATTAATGAAAATAAATACGTTTAAAGTTTTATAAATATAATTTTATTACATGGCATAAGGTTGAATCATTAGATAACTCATTTAGTGACATTAGATTATATTTTTTGGTGTTTTTTCAATCACAATGAACTAGTTTTATTTTATTATTTAGTATCATGCACAAATGATTGTTCCATAATCATTAAATATGATATATTACATAATTTATAAGCAGTTTCATTGAAAAACATTCTTTCATGGATATCCTAGACGGGTAAATTGAAAAGAATGGGTTTTCATCCATGAATGTTGTAAATTACCACCTCCAAGACCATGATTTAATTTTAAAATTTAAATAGAGAGAGTAAGCATATTGATCATCTATCTTCCATTATCAAATTATAATTTCAATATATTTATTTTAATGGAGTTATAATAATAATTTTTTATTTTGTGTGTTATGAAATTATAATAAATTATGTATGAACATGATGATAAAATACATTGAAATAGAAGAGGATTTTACCTCTTTGACACACCATGAGAATGTCCTTATGGGGAATGATTTTAGAACATTTGGAAGAAAAATAGATCCTGGGAATGGTGAGAGTATAGGGAATATTATTTTTGAATTTCATTTACATGGTGAATGGATTAGTGGTGTGAGGAGAAAGGGGGGTGAGGGGTGGTTATAATAGTGGAGGGGAGGGTGATTTTTTAATAGTATATAAATTATTTTATTTACTTTCTCATGAAACGAAATACAGTTGGATTATTATGAATAGAAATAGTAATAAGTTTATGTGTGTTCTAAATAATGTTTTCTTTCATCATACATTATGAATGGAATATTTTTTTTATCTTATAATGTATTTATGACGTATTTTATGATATATTAATATTCACCAAAAATTCAAGTATTTTAGAAAAATACCATAAATTCAACCCAACCAATTTTCAACATGAAGGAATAAAAAATTAACCCCATTTTACCAAAAAAAATTCTAAATATGTGAAGAATATTTTTGTAATATAATCATCATTTACATGATAAATAGATTTTTTATAACTAACACTAATTTTATAACACCATGAATAATTTATTGAGATTTTTGTATGTTATCATAAAATAATTGGAGAAAAATTTTTATTTAAGATTAAATTTAATAAAAAAAATTCATTTCAAAAAAATTTATTAATATGGAATAGTTATATAATATTCATTACTCTTAAAAATACGAACACTTAGTTATTAATTTTTAAAATATTCACTCTCATTATTTAGGTGCCTAAATTTTATTTATACATATATGGGTGAGGGTAAGGGTCATATTACTATTTATATGGGTACATTTATATACAAGTGGATCTGGTTTCTATTCACCAATAATGTATGTTGTTTCTATCAGACTCAAAATTTCTAACTACTCGCAACCGTTTATGACTTTTTTTCAAAATTCATAACACAGTTACTAAAAATTGATTTTTAACAACCATGTTATAATGATATCCATTAAAAAGGTTTTTTTAAATATATAATTTGTGTTTTATGCATTTACTATTAAATAAATTATTAAATAATTAGAGTGTTACATTCTTCACCCGTTACGTGTATTTTCCTCGAATTGACCAGAATGATAACTCATAAAAACATTAGGTTATTTCTTCATTATATACTTTTTAAGAACACATGTTGTCTCTTATATTTTATGATGCTTCCAATGTTCTTTTACTTGCTGAATTATCTAATTATTCATTAAAAATTCATTTCTGTCCATATTACATATATTCTATTTTTAGAAATATAAGATAGGATACAATTCTATACCATCGGAAGTGAGGACATGTGTTGGGTCTAGCATGTATTTTCTCATAAATGAGACATGAATTACATTTGGTACCATAAAAAGGATATTTCCCACAACCAAACAATATGAAACATCTCCAGTTATCTACAAAATCATCAAATTACCAATATTCATGAGGCTTAGTTTAGATTTTGTCCCAAATCATGTGACACCCTTCCCTGGATATACTATCATGAAAAAGTGATATCCCTCTTTAAATTCAAAATTCATTCTTTGGTTATATACATAACTATTTTTATTACATTGATTTATTTTGAAATGGATTTGAATATTAATTACCTTTGTAGTTGTTTTTACCATAATCTCTAACCCACTAGCTTCTTTTAACCAACATCATCGCAACATATCAATGTTTGAATCCTATTTCAATAGAATGCTTCCTTAGATTCCCATTGAATACATCAATGTATAGTATTTTTTTTGAAAAACTCTGCCAAATGTAAATAATAATCCAACATACCTTGAAAGTCAGTAGGATGTGACCTTAACCTGTGTTCAAATGTTTGGATCTTCCATTTCGATTGCCTATAATTTTGTGGGTGATAAGTTGTACTCGAGAAAATCCATATATCCAACTCTTTTTAAATACATTTTCATATTTTAAATTTAAAAATAAATCTTGTCAAGAAAACATTATATAGGCATCCCATGTTGTCTTACTACTTCATTAATATTGATATGAGAAAGGATATCTACTGGAATCCTTTCGCTCATAGATTAGAGATTATCATATTTGGAAATTTGATCAATAATCACCAAAATTGAATCATTATTCCTTGTAGTTTTTGGTATTCTTGTTAAAAAATCAATAGTTATATCAGTTTATTTCTATATAATAATAGTTAGAAGCATTGAGACTTATATAATATGTTTACATTAACCCTTCACCTATTGGAAAAATAATCTTCATAATACATTTTCCGAAATTTCTCATTTCATGTTGTCCCACCAGAAATGTTACCTTAATTAACTATACATTTTAGTGATAGAATAGTGTATAAAGAAATTCAAACTATGGGAATCCAAAAATAATTCCCTTAAATGATATCATATACCTTTTTTAAAAAAGAAAATAATCAGTTCCACAGTAGTCAAAAAATATCCAAATATATAATTTCATCATCATTATCTTAACATAAGAAATATATTTATTGTCACCATTCATCCAATCATGTGTTTTGAAAATTGTTTAAATTTCCATTAACATTCGATTTGTTATACAATTCATATTATGATATCAAATTACTAATGAAAAATAATTGAAGTACAATACCAATATATACTATATTTCATATAACCATTACATTACTGATAAAATATTCGAGTGACATGATTTTTTAATTGGAATATTCGTCATTCACCTTCATCTATGGTATTGTCATAACATTATCATTGTCTAGTAACAACATTTGGGGTATATTCATTAAATTATATATAAATGGATTCACATTGATTATCGTCTCTATATAATTGAATCGTTGTACATTGGAAACGTTTTTCATAACCAGTAAATATCAAACATGGTTTCCTTTTTATCCACATGTATAACAAACTCCCATTACCTTTTGGAAATTTCCTAGATTATTCTTTCCACATTTATCTAATGTAGGAAAATCATTATTTCTCTTCCCATTATCCTTCTTCTTCACAGCCATCATGTTTATCACATACATCCCCTGAAATCCATTGGACATAAATAGTGGTTAATCATATTATTAACACATGATAATACTTCTTCATATGATGAGGATACATAGGAGACTTTCATCCTTTGAAATGATGTATTAAGACAATGAGAGATATGATCTTTCAAACTATTTTCATCACCTTCATTAATAGAATTTATCATTTTTTTCTTAGGGACCATTTCTAATAAATTATATATTTTATATTAGCTCATAAAATTAGAAACACTAGATAACTATAAAAATGGTAGATCACATTACAAAAATTAAAGCACTATAATTCCAAGAACAATATACTTTGGTTACATTACTGGAAGAAATCCATCATAATGGTGGTTAAATTAAAATAGAATTTTCTTATGAATATCATCCTAAAGTGTCAAAAAATAATGGTTGTGAGGTTTTTTGTCATGTACCAGGTTACCTGTATTTGAGTCCAGATCACCTTGTCGGAAATTCTACTCCATGGTACATCTATACCATAACCATGTCCACCTATAGTATCCACAAATTGATTTATTTTATATGAGAATAAATATATTATAATTCATACCGAAATTCTATTATGTTTTTATATGTATATCCTCGAAGCCAATCATATGGTTTTGTTCAAAAATATACATTTTAAAAAATCAGGTTTTCTTGGATTATACTAAACATCCTCTAATACTGACTGTAATTCCAAACCCCAGTTTCCCAAAGATAGTTTATTATTTCAATATATTTTCATGATTACATGGAATCAAATCCAAAGGACTAATTAGCTTAATGTTTTTGGGACTCCAAATATATACATATGTTCAACCAAACAACTTGAAATGAAATGAATTATATAAATTCCACTAGAAACATGCACAACTCCAAGATATTCTTTGAAAATTATTCATAATATACTTCCTTGCATCATAAGAAAACAAAAATTGAAGAAATGGTGTTATCATAGATGATTATAAAGTATAATCAATACTTAGGGATATATCACAAACATAAAAATTGGCTATGATAAATAAATAAACACATGTCTTTAAAAAAATAAACTTGAGTATAATATGGTAGAAATAAGTGCAGAAAAGATAATTCCATAATAAATTCAAAACATGACTATTATACTAGTTTAATTACGAAAATTAATGTAAAATAATATTTTCATAATGATGGAATTCATAATTCCAAACATAATAATCATTCTATCATGTTCTCACTCTATGAACATATATAAATGTGTAAAATCCCTAACTAGTTTATATCATGTGACTTACTAACACATAGAGGGGCTGTTGTGGGAACCCCCATCACATACTATGTCCAATGAATTCCATATATTGAATGGGTAAACGTAAATATCATATATATTAATATTAAAATTTATAGATGAAATGTAAATAACATTCTCTAATCAAAAAAATATACAACAACCATTTAATGTTATATGTTGATTTGTAATAAGTTAACACATCCATAGAAAAATAAATAAAATAAACTTCATGAAAATATTATAGAAGATATCATACGGGATATACATTAATTAATTAAATGGTTCATCAAAGGCTGGAAAATTGATGAAGAAACATATAATTGAGAAAATTTATTTTTTTTTAGGAAATTATTGTTAAAAAATTCAATGTTTCCGATACCACCATGAAACATTCATATCGTAATATATGAGTATATCAGATGAATAATTATAATATTTATATGATATAATAATTGAATTTACATACACGATTTATGAGTAATATGTGTTGAAAAAATCATATGACTCATAAAATATAATGTGAGATGAGAACACTAATTTGTTTTCTTTGGAAGGAATAGTTCATTGTGAAAATATTTTGTATATGTAATGAGATGATATTGTAATTGTGTATATCCGAAGAAATATATAATGAAACCAAAATTATATTTTAACAATTAATTTTATCCCACAATAGTGAAATCAGGTAAAATATCTTCTAAAGAATCATTTGAATTAAATCATTTTAGTGGACTTTAAAGAAAATTAAAATAATATTTTAAATATGAATTAAATGTTTTTATTTATATAACCAGAAATTAAACATGATTTTTTTGTCATAAAAGTATTTTTTTAATGAAATTATAATTGTTTAAAATTTAATATACAGTTCAGTTTGAAATGGGTATGAATTCGAGAAGTTCCCGTTAATCAGGCTTGTTTAATAGAAAGAATTAGGAAGGGAACAATTTCAATACATATAATCACTATAAAATAATGTTGGAATGATCTAAATATATGATTTTTTAACATAAAAAATTATATATATAATGTACACAAAAATAAATAAGTATTTTATTAAGTATGGATAGTGAATGAATATCCCGAAAGAAAAAATGAAGGATTGAGTGGAATCCCTTAAAACTTGGTAATAAATTGAAAAATATACCCTCAAATGAATAGTAATAAAATGATACATTTTATAACATGAATATAAATGTATTCATGTTATTATCTATCATTGGGGAGTATACATACATCATACACAATAATTATAGGTGAATAATGATTATTTAAAAATTGGTATTGAGTTGATGAAACCCTTTCCTTATGTCTGAATGTATTCTAGTATTGAACATAATATCCTATTGAATAAAATTAAATTAATTAATTAATTAATAATGACAAATATATACATATATTTAATTAATATTATTTTTTATTATTGTTTTTGTACTTAATGTTTTTTTATGAAAGTAAATTTTATCGTTCCGGAGTGTTCATTTCTTGATATTCGAGATCAATTTGGATGATTATAAGTATAGTTGTTCTTATCAAATGTATATAGATTCCCATGAATGAATTTATATATTATTAATTATAATCCTAACATTTGAATGGTAATATATATATATATATATATCCTTTTATTATATGCTATTTGGATGGATAATTCGATAAGTCATTTAGGGATAATCGTTTATATTTCTTGGTGGTTTTCGATGACATAAAACTAGATTCAATATATTATTTAGTATCATGAACAAATTATGGTTACATAATAATTAAATAAAATATATGATATATATTATAATAATTTTTAATCATATTTTTTTTTCATGACCTTCCTTTTAGGAGATATTGAAGAATGACAGTTCGTCGTCCACGAAGGTTGTAAATTATCACCTCTCAGATGATGATTCCATTTTTAAGAAAAATTGTATAGAGTAAAGAGAATTATGATGTATATTCCAATAACATGATATAATTCTTGTATGAATATTTTATTTTATTTGTAATGATCATTTGGAAAAAGTGCATGAGAAGTTAATAATAAATAGAGAAGAAAAATTATGGAAAAATAAAACCAAATAGAACAGGATTTTACATATTGGATACTCCTCCTTGAGAATCATCATAATGGGATTGATTTGGGTATTTTTGAATAACTATGAGCTCATGGATATTGGGATACTCTAGGAAAGATTATTTTTGAAAAACATTGAAAAAAATCATCGCTTTGAGATTTTAGGAGAATAGGTAGTGAGTGGTTTTTTTTAATATCTTATTCATTATTTTATTAATTTGGTCAAGGAAAAAAATTTCATTATTATTATTATGAACAAAAATAGTAATATGTTCTTGTGAGTTATAACTAATTTTTTCTTACATCATTCACGATGAAAGAAATAGTATGTTGATCTTATGATGTATTTATATAGTAAATTATAGTATTTTACAATTAACCCAAAATTCAATTATTTTAGAAAAATATCTCAAACTCAGCCCAACTATTTTTCAATATGTACAATTCAAAAATGGACTCCATTTTATTAATGTTATTTTATAAATTTCCCAAATTAATATTTTTTAAAAAAAATAATCATTTACCTAATAATAATGTTATTAAACTGACACTGATATTATTAGGCGTTGAATGATAAACTATGATATTAATAAATTATTATTTAATCATAAGACCACAAAATATTTATTTTGGAATATGTTTTAGGAAAAGTAAAATTATTTTAATTCAATTTTTTAATTTAACTTTATAATTAAATATTCACCACTCACAAAAATACCAACACATAATAATATTTTTTTAATGTGTTCACTCTCTTTTATATGTTCCATAAATTTTATATATATATACAAGGGGTGAGGATAAGGGTCATATTAATATTCTTAAGGGTACATTTTTATTCATGAAGGGTCATGTATCTATTCAAAAAAATGTAAACTGATCCTATCAGACATTGTATATCTTACTGATCAGAAAAATATATGACTATTTTTCAAAATTCAAAACATATATGTGGAAATAATTTGTTAAATATACTAGTTACAACTATCTCCTATAACAATGTGTTAGTTTCATATAGACTAGTTGTTTCATAAATTCAATATAAAATTATTTTACAAATCCTTGGGCAGTTAATCGTTTTCTTAATGATAAATAATCTGATATGTGAATCGAACTGTATTAAAATAGAATGTGGTAAAAAACATAAATTACCATGATCACAATTGAAATAAATATACACAACTCATTAGGATAATCATTTTAATCGATAAAGAAGGATCAATGATAAATAGATTTTCCATAAATATGAAACTTATAACATCATGATATGCTAAAATTGAATGAGATGGACCACTATATCCAAAAAAAATTATATGAAGAACCCATTATGTTCCTATACTTATTATCTGGGAGATGTTGGCATAACATTATAAAATTTTATGAAAAGAACTGTAAGAATATACCAAATTATATTGAAAAAAATTATGTCCAATAATAACCATTAATACTATTATATGATAATGAGATATAGAAAAATACTATTTAAAAGTTAAATTGAATTAAAAAAATAATTACACCAACCTAAATACCTACTATAATATTGTAATATATTATCTTTTTGAAGACATTATGAACATGCCTCCATAGTAATATTATTTCTCAATGGGTATAAATATATAACCAACCACATTCCAAATAAGTATTATTGTTCCCCATATAAATCAACCATACTGACCAAGCATTAATTGAATAACTCTAGATTTTATCAATGAAAAGGCATCAAATTTTGGGAACCTTTATCATTTTGTTGTGGACCATTTGATCTGTCATCTACTGATGGGTTGTAGGTCTTGGAGCTCCACTATGAATCCTTCAACCAAATTACCTAAGGTATACAACAAGGGTTGTACTATAGAATACATTTTTTCAAGACTGTGGATGATTCCATTGATGGTGATGAACTATGAAATGCGTGAAATATACCATTAAAAAATCCATGGGAATCCTAGAAATAAAATTTAATAGGCTTCGTGGATCATACACTACCTATATTTTTAATTCAAAATATTCCATATTAGAAAAAAACTATCATTATTATGTACACATGAACATTGGGGGTATTATAGGGATTGGTCTAGGGGATCTAATACCATTCATATGGATTTATTATATATAGGATTGTGAAAGAAACTCATTTGATATGCTATCCCTCTTACTGATTCACCTGAATTAATGATATTCATTATATCCCACTCATATAATCATTCAAATCCTAATACATGGTCAACCACATTGGTATCTATGTATCATTATAACCCCTATCATCACATATAGTGTTATACATTCACGCACATTTTTATTTGATATTGGATATAATATACCACCATTATGAATACAATCTTGTATCAACAGTATATCTAAAAACTATATGGGATAAGAATATTCCTCCAATATGGTGTGACATCTGATCATAGTTATAGATTGAATTAAGTGTCTCATCTGTCTCATCATGATATTATCATGAATTACTGGAATTTTTATTTTTATTAGGACCTTGGAATGATTCACTAATGTCATGGTAAATATTATTTCCTAATTCATAAATATAAAATAAATTTTAGATACTACAGGGGATTGATGTATACCAATTTTTTTCACTATCATTTCACCCCTAAAAGGTATACATGACATTTTGGGTTATAGGTGACTCCATAAACTACCACTTCCCTATCCATGGCATACCAACTCATGGAGATTCATTCAATGGGGACCCACTCATGTCCCATGGTTAACTGTAATCCAGAGCCTCCATTTAAGGGGTCCTTAGTCTCATCAAACGTTTTAGGTCAACACAATATTCATTATGGATGTAAATTCCTATGTAATAATCAATAGGGTACCATGAAATAGTTTTCTATACATGATATTTTACATTATTATGTCATTTTAGATGACACATTACTCATCTCAACCCTCTAGGTAACTATAGGTTGTTGTGATTACCCAACATGTAAATGATGGTATCTGGTCAATCCACTAGGGAAAATAACATTTCGTTGGAACCCACATAACCTACATGGTTCATCTATCACAAAAAAAATCATAACCCTTCATAAAGGTGTCAATGTTTCAACATAATATTCATTGACATGTTTGTTGGTGAGTTAGGTAATATATATATATATATATATTTAATGCTCCACTTGGGGGGTCTCTTAGATTTATATAGTAATTATATTAACTATATAATATAAAACATCATTATAAAACATCATTATAATATAAAACATCATTAGAAACTGAATATGAATTTATTAATAAATAATATTTCTTGATTTTCCTATGGTGCCCCTCCTCCCCCATATAAAAGGACACCACTTCTATCAAATTCATCACACATTCAAAGCCTTTTGGTTCGTAAAACACCTACACAAATACTCTCTAAAATTCCATCACTTTAACCTAGAGGCCTTAGTTTGATTAGAAAGCCAACCTAAAGATCCCTTTTGATCAAAATAAGAGGAAGAACCGGAAGAAGAGGTAATGTTTTCATCACCCTCTCTCATGTTCTTTTCTTATTCAACATATTCATTCTTTGTTATTTCTATTATAAAATAATAAATCCAATAACTTGTATATACTTTGATATTATTATAAATATGGAACAAACAGATTCATTATTCTATCCATCCCTTTAATGACATGTCACCATATGAGCGTACGTACGACCTACCGTCTCTATGTAGTGGTGTAATTGTTATTCAATATATTATTATTTAAATGGGTATAATAATGATGTATAACTCTTGTAAATAATAAATATAACATGATAATTATTCTTTCTATATGATATACCATCCAATTATATATTATTTTAATATCAAAAAAATGATATTGTCGCTCGTGCGTATGTACGGACTACAGTCTCCGTGAACATGTTGAGATTCATTCCCCATCATATCCATTTGAGTCGAATTCTCATTTAATGATTAAAAATAATGTTTATGGAATTGATATCATTATGTGTATTAATAATATACAATCTATCCATAACAAACATGGCTTACATAATAAAGAATATAAAGGAAGACGAGTAAGTTAACACCCAAAATGACGATAAAAATAAGATATTATTAACAAATCATTTTTAAAAGATCATATAAGATATCATATTAATGTAAATGATTCTTCTATAATTCATTAAAATTTATTTAACCATTATATAGGAGGTTAACCTATCGTTGACCAAAGGAAAAATTAAAATGTAAGGGGTTTCTTATCTCACTCTCAATTTCGTGAGAATTCCATTGTTCAGCACTTATTTATTGCATGTGGTGTATTTGTACTACCCATGATTATATTAATTGTGTAATATACATTAATTTATGTATATTTACATCATCATTTTATAATCCTTCTTTCATGGGTTCATGATTCATAAGTAACCAAATCGATAAGGGAATTTAAAATTTCAATTTCCACTCATTCGGCTTTACGCATACTTCAATGATTATTCTACACAAAGATTATGTGCAGAATCACTATTCATTTGATTATGTCAAAATATCCACTCCCCTTTCTATGGATATACAATTTATACACATAATAACTCAATTGATAAATTCTCAAGTCATCGGTATGAACTTGATAAGAGTAATTTTTACTCAATCTCGATTTGTTGAGATAAACATCCAATTCATTGGTGTTGTTTTTTAAAATAATCTGTGTGAATGTCCTTTGATTGTTTTACACTGAATATACAATCATATTGAGTGTTTTTATATTTTTCACACATAATTATGTCGTTGATTTACCCTTAACCTAAGGATACGTCGTTTATGAGAGATTTCATCTCAAGTTACATTCCATGAGACTCCATTATTTTTATACACCAAATCACTTTTATATGGTGTATATAATGTACATTGAAATAGTATATCATGAATCCATTTATTCTCATGATATTACAATCTTTTTATTACCTCAATTATTTGTATACAAGTGTCTATCTTTTGGTTAGGAACTCTAACTAAAACATCTTTTTAATTTTTTTTAAAGATTTATTATTCTAAATATTTCTCATTAATGTCCATGTTTTAAAATTGGTTTTAAAGAATTATTTATATGGACATTAATGTTTTAAAATCAAAATTCCTTTTAAAATTTTCAAATTGGTATGGGACACTTTGATTCAAAAATATATTTTAAATGGATTCTTGTTAAATAGTGCGACTTTTAATTGTTTTCATGAAAAATACGTATATTTCTCTCAATAGCTTGATGATTATTTTAATCTATGTCAATTTCATTAATTATTCTCGATTGAGGTTAATATGATACAATATAATCTTCCATGTTGTGTCGAATGAGTTATGTTTGACTGTGCATGTGCTATTTTTATACCATTCTTGGTTTCTGGATAAAGTATTGACATTTCGTATGCTAGTTTTTATACGAATTCTTATGTTATGTTTCAAACATTCATATGAAGAATACATTAGACTTAGTAAGTGACAGGTGGGGCCCGCTATAGCTCCTAGATGCATCGATAGGTCTGAGGAGACAAACTAGTGTCTTGGCACGAGGACTTGGCAAAATCTTATTTGTATTCTTGGAAAGAGGCCTTGGCTACGAGGTTATGATAGTTTTTCATTATGAATTCTGTCATTATAAAAGTGGTTATTGATATTTTAATTTTATTTATTCGACTAGTAGAATATCCATGTGAATAAGTAAATGAAATTACTTCATTTTATTCTTTCCAGATTATACTGAACTTCAAGATTTAATGGCATTTGTTTTAGTTATACATGGCCTTAAATTTTTATGTTTATTTATGAATGTTTCTGCTATATTGTTATCCTTAATGATCATCTGAGCTCACCCCTTTCTATGTTTTATTTTTCAAAGGATGTGAAAAAGTATTTTATGAATGACTTGTAGGGATAGTATGAGGGGATATGAAGACAATATGTTGTTGTATTTTTTCACTTATTGTTGTAATGTAAGCATTATGATTATATCTAGTGTTTCCAAGGCTACTAAACTAATCTGTTTTTCAAGACTTGATCTTTTGTGATCATTCCAATGTTATGTAACAATGCACCTACTCTAGTTAACTGGGGTTGGGGCGTTACAGTTGGTATTAGAGAATTTTAGTACAAACCTTAGAATCTAGATTTTGATAAACACTAATTAGAGAACATATCCCTAAGATAGACTTTTAGAATTAGTATAGAAGAACTTCATAGAATTTTGGTATTGTATAGATTTTTTGAGTTTTCCATGAATTACATCCCTGTATGGATACGAGTAGGTAGAGGGGCCTCTGGAACTGATGTACCTAGGGGTAAAACCCGAAAACACCGCTTTGATCTAGACTCAAACAGTAACTGGTGCATGACAATGGGCCTTGTTGTACTCTTGGTTACGACACGCCCATGGGACATGCATAGGATTATTTAAATTTTCTTTACAAACCAATTTGAATTATTTTAATATAAGATGAGAATAAATGACCTTGGTTAATCCTAAGGTGTTTAAAATTGAGAATATGCTGTCATGATATTCTCTAAATGATTTTATGTCTACTGTTACTCACACAATGCTTTCTGGTTTTAGTCAATGGCTAGAGTCCAAGGAAGTCATAGTAACTTTTAGAATGATGTACAAGGTGGTAATGGGGGTGGAAATGAGAAACAAAATGGAATGTTGATAGGCGTAAAAGATATCATGTTCATTCCAAATCTATTTTCCAAAAATATGATCAACAACATATATATAACCAACTCCTAGACTCAACAATGAAGAGAAAGGTGATGAATGGTAAGAGCTCCAGTAGTGGAGAACATGGAGAAAAGAATCCTAAATTTCCATCATGCAGGAAATTTGGGCGGAGACACCCAAGAATATGTTGCAATGGAACAAATATATGCTTTAAATTCGGGAAATAAGGAAATAATGTTAAGAATTTCCGAGGAAAAATGATGAGTACTATGGAAGAAAATAAAAATGGTGCCATGAATTCCTTTAGTGTCATTTTCCATAAATGTAGGGGATATGGCCATAGACCTAGTAAGTGCCATATTCTATATGATATTTTATTGGTCAAAGAAGAAGCTATGTTGAAATAAATGGATGGAGAAATGTTTAAATGTATTAGTTCTCGTTGTTGATGGGATTAATTTGGAATAATTTTCTCTTGTATTTGTAACCCCGTAGTTTCCCATGTGATAATGATTTTTGAGTAAGTCTTATCTTCTACCTTATGGATATAGTTATAAATAACCATTTGGTTTAATATGATCATTGGTTTTGTGGAAATTACAAGTTATTATATTTTGGAATGAAAATGAATGTTATGAGATAACATTTCTGGTTAAAATTATGTTATGGTTATTTTGAGTAATTTATCTCATTTTGGTAATATTAAAAAATATAGTTTTTGAAAACAGCCAACACGGAGACTGTGTGACAACCCGTGGCGTCAGAAAAAGATATGGGAATTGGACCCACAACCAATGTGTGTTAGGGATTTATCGCCTACCACTGGACTACATGAAGTCCCTGGTTAGTGTGACTAATTATTTTTAGTTAAATGATTTCATTGATCAATAATAAATTGATTTGGGTTTTCTGTCTTATCAAATTAATAACCTTAGTATAGGAAAATGATTTGGTGATTAAGTGATAATTGTTATTTTGGAAGATGTTAGCATTGTTGGGAACACTATATTACCATGGAAAATAGAATAATATGGGGTGTCATTTGAGGAGTAATGGGGGATTTTTATCTACGTTTTTATTGTGGATTTATAGTTATTTGAGTTATTTATGGAAATGATTAACCTATGATAGAGAATATGTTATTAGGTAAATTACTTTTAAGTATGTGAAATTAAGGGTAGTTGATGTCATTTGGAGATACAATTTTTCATTGAAGACTATATAAACAAATTCTTCTATGTTTTGGGTTTCAATATTAGTTTGGATTATATTTAAGGATTATAAGGACAATTGTTTATTGAATTGTATTTATTTAACTTTGGGGTATTGATTTTAGAAAATAAGATTAGTGTTTATTTCCCTAAATAAATATACTTTTGGGGGATCATCAAATATTGTTCTAACCATTTTGGTTTTGATTAATCTCTAAAGACAATGTAAATATATAGTTTATCCTTCGTGGATCATGAGATTCTATATATGTTTTTTCTAGCTCTTCCAGTGTGACGAAGTCTTCTTGAATACTCATCGTTTAAAAAAATGAGTTACTAGTGGATATTTATTAAAGAATGAAACTCTACATAAAAAGTATGTATATCTCTTTATTTTCTTATTAAATATCCAAAATTAATTCCTCATCTTTATGTAATGTATCTTAAAACGAAAAAAATGTTGTCCGTTTACTTTTCATACTGGGAAACTAATGACTGTTTGTACCATCACAAGTTTGTGGTTTTCTTGTAGTTATCTTTCTCCTGATCATGTTTTCTATCCCTCTCCATCAGAACTTGATATTTATTTTATCATCCATATACATCTTTTATACATTTAATTCTAGTGTAGGTTATCTTAGGTGACCTTTGTACTTCTCTTTCTTTCTTTTAAAGTGATAGTTTTATTGAATCTTTATTCGATGTGCGGATTTCCATTATAATCCAAAGCCCAATTTTAAAAATTGTGAGTATTCAATTTATTGAAGGAGGGGAGAATATAAAACCCCAATCTTCCACGGTATGCTTCCCTTTGATTAAAATATTAGTGTGTGTTGTACGCAACTTCGAGTTCTAACACACCTCGACCAATCAAAGTAGCCGTTATAATAATAATACCCACTTTTTTAAAGTTTATAATTTTATCTCTCAAAATGGAATTCATTTTTGGATTCATTATATCGAAATTCGCCTAGGGTGAAATTTTGGAACTTTTCGTATAACATTTTTATTTTGATGAATAGTGAAAATTACTAAATTTTAATTAAAAATATATTTTTTAATAGAAATAATTAACATCGAAAAAATATGAAATTGAGTGGTTTAAAAGTATATCTAAAATATATATTTTTATAATTTATTACAATTTTGGTAAATTTACATAATTTCACACCTAAACCGAACATAAACAGCTGCCAATCTTTTGATAGTTATTATCTCTTAAACACACGTTTTTCATTTTAACAACGGGAATTAATTTTAAATTAATTTTTTCCACTTATGTGTTTTGAATTTGGAAATATGGATTCCATATTTGGAGTTTAGATATCCAAATTTTGTAAATAGGTAACTTTTATTTTTAGAATTTTGAATAATTACATCGGTAAATATTTTATTTACCATGGTTAAAAGGTAAATTCAGAAAATAAGGGTAAAAAATAATATTATAATAATAATAAATTACCCAGAATCGTGTCCTAACATTATTAGTTGATATATGTCAGACCATTGGCTTATTTTGATCGATTTTGGGAACCCATGGATCCACTTGTAAGTGATAATGACACTTTATATTAATTAAGATAAAATAAATACAAAAATTACATAAGCATATATCATTTAGAAATTTTTTTTACATAATGTAATATATGTTGGATTTTATACTATAAATATTCATTATAAATAAAAAATAATTTACTACATAATGTTAATTTATTTATAATTTTTATACATTTAATAATTAATATTATTTATGACCTAATAATGATGAAGTATTTTCATTATTAATGAATGAATTAAATAATTGGTATTATAAATGTTAAAATTAATATAATATGAAAGTTTTGATGACATCAATGAATTTTATTGAATAATATGACATTATGGGATTACTTAAATGAATTTGGTTCGAATTAATAAAGTTGTTACGACTTTAACAAAAATCAATTATTGAATAGTGTCAAAATTAACAAAAAAGAGTTTTTGAAAAAAATATTATATTTTTAATTGATATCAAATTCCTAAAAATCTATGGCTCAGCAAAGAGACTTATATAATGATATTTTTATTATTAATGTACCACTTGGGGGTATCTTGTATTTATATACTATGTTTATTAACTATATAATATAAAAATACAAAGTGACATGGTAAATGTTAAACTAATTAACAAAGAGTTAAAACTAAAAGATAAGGTTAATTTACTTCCCAAACCAGTATAAAACCTATTGGTTGAGTGGTTTGTGACCTATCCCCATTGTAACCATTAAATAATCCACTTTGGATCCACTAGAAACTGAATAAGAATTTATTAAAAAATAATATTTCTAGATTTTCCAAAGATTCCCCTCCCCGCCTTTAAAAGGACCACACTTCTAACCAATTATTCACACTTTCATAGCCTTTTGGATCGGCCTAACCCTGCCGAAATACTCTAAAAACTTCCCTCATTTCAACCTAGAGGACTTAGTTTGATCAGAAAGCCAACCTAAGGAGCCCTTTTGATCAAATCAAAAGGAAAAACCCAGAGAAGAGGTAATGTTTTCACCACCCTCTTTCATGTTCCTTTCTTCTTCAACTTCTTATTTCTTTGTAATTTCTATTCTAAAATAATCAATCTAGTATATTCTATATACTGTGATGTTATTATAAATATGGACCAAACAAATTCATTATTCTATTCATCCCTTGAATGACGTGTCACCATACATGCGTATGTACGACCTACTATCTCCACGTTGTGGTTTAATTGTCATTCAATATATTATTATTTATATGGGTATAATAATGATGTATAATTCATGTAAATAACAAATATAACATGATATGATTATTTCTATATGTTATACCATCCAATTATATATAATTTTAATATCAAAAAAATGATATTTTTTCTCATGCGTACGTACGGACTACCGTCTCCATGAACACAATGAAATTCATTCCCCATCAAATACATTTGAGTCTAATTCTAATTTAATGAATAAAAATAATTTTTATGAAATTGATATCATTATTTATATGAATAATATATAACCTATCCATAACAAACACAGCTTACGTAACAAAGAATATAAAGGAAAACGAGTAAGTTAACACCCGAAATGACGATAATACTAAGATATTATTAAAAAATCAATGTTAAAGTATCATATATGATATCATATTAATGTAAATTATTCTTGAATAATTCAATAACAATTATTTCACCATTATACAGGTGTTAACCTACCATTGACCAAGGAAAAAGCACAATGTATGGGGTTTCTTATCTCACTCTTAATTTTGTGAGAATTCCATTGTTCACCACTAATTTATTGCATGTGGTGTATGTGTACTTCCCATGATTGTATTAAATGTGTAATATATTTTAATTTATGGATATTTACATAATAATTGTATTATCCTTCTATCATGGGTGCATGTTTCATAAGTTACCAAATCGATAAGGGAATTTGAAATGTCAATTTCCACTCATTCGGCTTTACGCATACTTCATTTATTTTTTTACTCCAAGATTATGTGTGGAATCACTATTCATTTGATTATGTAATAATTTCCACTCTTCTTTCTGTGGATATACATTTGATACACATAATCACTCAATTTATAAATTTTCAATTCATCGGTTTAATGTTGATAAGAGTAATTTTTACTCAATTTTGATTTGTTGAGATAAACATCCAATTCATTGTTGTTGTTTTTACAAGAATATGTGTGAATGTCCTTTGATTCTCTTAAACTGAATAACCAATCATATTGAGTTTATTTATATTTGTCACACATAATTATGTCATTGATTTATCCTTAACCTATGGATATGACATTTATGATATATTTCATCTCAATTTACATTCTAAGAGACTCCTTTGTTGTTACACACCCAATCACTTTTATATGGTGTATATAATGTACTTTGACATAGTATATCATGATTCCCTTTATTCTTGTGTTATTACAATGTTTGTATTACCTCAATTATTTGTATTCAAGGGTTCTCTCTTTTGGTTAGAAACTCTAACTAAAATATCTTTTTAAAATGTTTTAATGATTTATTAGTCTAAATCATTCTTATAAATGTCCATGTATTAAAAATGGTTTTAAGGAATTATTTATATGGTCATTAATGCTTTCAAATCAAAATTCATTTTAAAATTTTCAATGTGGTATGGGACACTTTGATTCAAAAATCTGTTTTAAACGACTTCTTGATAAATAGTGCGACATTTAATTGTTTTCAATAAAAAGGGGGATATTTCTCTCAATAGTTTAATGAATATTTTAATCTATGTCAATTTCCTTCATTATTCTCGATTGAGGTTAATATTATACAATATAATATTCCATGTTGTATCGAATGAGTTATGTTTGACTGTGGATGTGCTATTTTTATACCATTCATGGTTTCTTGATAAAGTATTGACATTTTCTATTCTAGTTTTAATACGAATGCTTATGTAATGTTTCAAACATTCATATGAGGAATGCATTGGACTTAGTAAGTGATGGGTGGAGGCCTCTATAGCTCCTAGATAAATCGGTCGGTCTCATGAGAAAAAGTAGTGTCTTGACACAAGTCCTTGAAAAAAAATCTTATTTATAGTCTTAGCGCGAGGATTGGCTACGTGGTTCTGATAGTCTGGCATTATGCATTCTGTCATTATGAAAGTGGTTATTGATATTTTCATGTGATTTATTCGACTAGTAGAATATCCATGTGAATAAATAAATGACATTATTTCATTTTATCCTTTCCATATTATACTTAAGTTCATGTTCAAAATGAGTTTGTTTTGGGTATACATTGCCTTAAATTTTTATGTTTATTTATGAATGTTTCTGATATATTGTTATCCTTACTGAGCATCTGAGCTCACCCCTTTTAATGTTTTATTTTTCCCAGGATGTGATGTTTTATTTTATGAATGACATGCAGGGATAGTATGAGGGGATATGAAGAAAATATGGTGTCGTAGTTTTCAATTATTGTTGTAATGTAAACTGTATGAATATATCTAGTGTTTCAAAGGCTACTAAATTAATTGGTCCTTCGAGACATGATCTTTTGTGATCATACCAATGTTATGTAATAATACACTGTTATTGGGTAACTGGGTCAGGGCGTTAAATAAATCATTCCCAGTTCTCATTTTATGATAATCGGGCACATGTGCCAGCCCATGGGGATTGTGAACTCCCTTCTGGCCATGTCATAGGATGGTTTTGGTGCCGGTTTTGGCAGCGATCAGATTAGGCTCGTGAAAAAATGGTATCAAAGGAGTTTCTCACTCTTTGGATCATATTATTTATGGAACAGTTGAGATATTATAGAGTTAGTATTATCAGGACTTGGAATTCTGGTTAGGAGTAGTGTGGATGATCAGCCCACCTCATGAGGGGATTCTAGTCGCCAGGGTATGTCGAGACTTTTTTGAGTCCTTTAGTTTTCATGGTTTGATGATGATTAGTGGAAATTAAATGAGATTTGGGTTAATAGTCTCACTGAGCTCGCAAGGTCAGGCAAGCCATGTGGAGCCATGTATATTTTTCTACAACACTCTCTATGATGGTTATGTGATTGGAATATGTCTTCCATCCATATGTCCAATTAACCCACTGAAACTAGATTCCTCTCATATTGTATTCTGTTCTATAGTTTTGAAATCATGGAAATTTTGTTTTAATGTGACTTTTTTTTAGAAACATAATGTTTATGTGAAATTATTATCTAATAATGTGGAATGGTTAGATTTTGGAAAATAGAGAACTGAATTTCAGAATTTTATTGGAATGGAAAACTTTGTGTTTCCACCTAATTTTAAATCATGAACTATATCAAGGTTGGTTTTTAAAAAGTGTTTCCAATTGAGTTTCTAAAGTGTTTAAAGGATTTTTAATTGGATGATATGTTATGAAATTAATATGTAAAAATTGAATGTTAGTTTTCATTGGAATTATTGTGCCTTTTTGAAAGTTTTATTAATGCGGTAATTTGTGTTTGTTTTCGTGGTTGGTGGTCTTGAGAAAAAGGAAGTATTGGTGGATTGTTTTGGTTTTGAAAAGTGGAATGAGTTTTTGTTTTAACCTTTGGTATTTTTATGAAAAACACATGCATGGGGTTATATGGGATGAGGGATGATCAATGGAATGAATGGATGAGTTTCGGGATAGATATGAGGAGGGTGTCCAATGTGGAACGGAAACATGCATGTGTGAGACCCATGGGGTACCATTGGTGGATATGCAAATCGATGAACAATTTGTTTTTTAAAAGATGATTATAAAGGATAAACATGATTTCTTGATGACTCGTTCGGTATGGTGTGTATTTTGTGTTTTTGAAAATGTTGATGTTGTGGGATGTTTTGAGTCCAAGAACCCCACCTGTTTGAACTGTGTTTTGGGATTGTGTTTGGCTGATAAGCTAGGTTGAAGGGCCGGTTAGTGGTCTCTTCTGAGAAATGTTTTGAGATGACTTTATAGTGGTTCCCATCATGTTTTTGGATCTGGTTTGTGGTGTGTCTGGACCAATGGAACATCATGGTTGGGTCCATAGGTAAAATTGTTGGATAAGGTACACCCCATTATGGGTTAGTTCACGACTGAAATGCAACCTGGATTATATCTCCATTTGAAAATCCTATATTTGATCAGTATAAGGAATCTTTTTTTCATGCTCTGTAGATTAAGTATACACCATTGCCTTTCATAGTTCTTATAATCCTTTTATAGATGAAAATTGGATGTGGAAGAGTGAAAGAGGACTTAGTTTATTGTGTTACATGAATCATCAATGGTTTATGTGGTCTGGGGTTGATTGTGTGGATGAGTGTCTCGATTCTATCTAAGAGGGCCTCTGGGTTCAATATAGTTTCTTTGAATCATGAGTCCATGTTAAATCACCAGTGTTGGAAAAATGGTCACGATAGTATATTGGGGGCACTTTCTAAAATTGTGTGTTTTTTTGGGATGTTGTATAAGGTCCCTCTCCATGCATTGTTTATATCAGTCATACTAGTCATGTTTTGTGATGCCGTGTAATGTCATGTGCTCAATTGACAGTAATGGTGAAAGTCATGCAATCATTTGAGATTTTATGTTATTTTGGGAGAATTTATTCCTTGGAAAGACATAAAAATTTTCCATTTTAGAGGAAGGTGAGTATAGGTGTTATTTAAAACAATTGTTTCACAACCGATCAAATAAGGTGTGATGTGTGTGCAACATCTATGCCCTTGTTTCAGTGAAATATCAGGTTTGGGTAAAGTGAGTTTGAAATGTGTTATGTCATGGAAAACGTATCATGGATTACAATGTAGTTATTGGTTGCACCGATGGAAAAATTTTAAATGATGGGGATTCAAAAGCCTAACTATGAGGCCAAAGATGCTTCAATCATTGAGCTCCATCCATTGGACTTGGAGAGATGCTGGCTCGTAGTCATGGGAAATCCTAGTGTCGTTTAAACCCTTATACAAAGTCGTATTCTTAGAATGAATGATGGAAGTAGTTAAAAACTTTTGTGTCTTCGTGGATGAGAAAATATTATTTACAATATTAGTAGTGGTTATGTTCTAGGACTCCATATATAAAGAATG
The DNA here is from genome assembly GCA_963277665.1 of Viscum album. NCBI lineage: Eukaryota > Viridiplantae > Streptophyta > Magnoliopsida > Santalales > Viscaceae > Viscum > Viscum album. The sequence goes on along the minus strand of OY728126.1, from coordinate 1,654,889,391 downwards.
ATCCCTGGGGTTAGTGCATGGTTTCCCAAATCATGCAATCTAACCATGTGATCGACCCATATTCTTTAATTTCGGGGACTTTCTCTGCCTGCCGATGATGGTTGCTAATTTGGTATGCTCGTGTGCTAGGGATACCAACTATGAGTATCATGTGTGTTATTTTTGAAATGTCTACTGGGATTATACCCACTTTTACTGGGATTCTGTTCGGGCCTCCCCTAGTTTGTGTCCAGATTCTATCTCGGGAAATTTTGTGTTTTCTCTTATGGTGGGGAGCCCATTTGTGTCTCCCCTTACTAGTATCTCAGATTGGTCCTTGTTCTTGGATTATAAGTATGTAGTATTTTTAGAGTAATCTAGCTACATAACCCATATTTGGGTTAATGTTTGGAGTGGAGAATTCCCAACGGTCTGGTTAACGCAAGGTAAGTGTAACATTGTTCGTTGCTGTTGTTTGTTTGGGTAAATTGCTGGAATCTTGTTTTTATAGTGTTTTTGGAGTTTTCATTTGGGATAATATATTAACAAACTTGATTGTTTCATTAAATTGGTGTAATTTTGGTTTATGGGAGCATTCCATCCTTAATTGATCACTGGATGTGTTTTGTCCTTTGGGGGTGAAACCTGGCAAGGGAGTACCTCTTGGTTTCACATTAGATATTGGTTGTTGTTTTGTCATTTTTGTGGATTTTTGGGATGGAATGTTTTCATGGTAGGGAGAATTGCCACATACATGACATATTGTAAAGGTTAATTTTATTTAATTTTCATTCATGATTTTTTGGGGGTTTCCAATGATTTGTTGGAGTAATGGGCGAGTTTTCATGAATTGGGACAATCTGTGAGACCAATTCAAGATTTAAAAATAAATTTTTATTCCTTTATAACACATTTATATTTAAAAAGTTTTCATTCATTCCAATTCCTACTTTTCTTCCCCTAACCTATGAACACCGAAAAATTAATTTGGACCATTTAAAAATCTATAATCATGGTGGATTTTATTTTTTATTTAAGGGATTGGGCCTGCCCGAAAGCCCATTTCCTTCATTTAAATTAATTTTTAATTATTTAATAACTCATTATATTTTTATGTTTATTCATTGATTCCATTCCCACCTGAGACCACTTACCAAAGGCTCACCCCCATTCTCTCTTCCCCCAATTTGGATCTTAATAGAATCAGGAGGGAAAAACTTCCTTGGATATCACAAATCACCTAGATTTCAGGAGGTTAATTTATCCGTTCCTAACTCATTCTATTTTTACTCTATTCAACCATTCCAGTTCTTACATGATTACTTCATCCATGTTCTAATGTCCCTTAAATTTTTAGCTTTTTTATAATTTAGATACTGGTGGATTTTGGGTCGTTTTCATCAAGATTGTTTTGGGTATGTGTTTATCTCTTCAATTACTTCCTTCCCATTAGGGTTTCCTCCGTATTTAATAAATTTATATAATTTAAAAAATTTAGGGTTCATACCTAGGGTTTTATTTTGGGTATTTTTGGAGAAATATTATGGTTTAGGGTTTGTTTTCACTTATATGTCGTGCAGTGGAGGTACGGTTGAGGTTTCTCACCAAGATTCAAGGTTTTTGACTCAAAAGGGTGGTGGTTCCATGTGTAAACAATTAATGAAGAGTTATTTGTTGTATTTATTCATTATTCATATTCCTCATATGTTGGGTGAGTTGTGAAAGTTGTTTATGATTTATTTTGTTAAGTGTTAAATTTTATATTTTCTTTTTAACTTGAAATTATGTGTTTCCATGTGTAACTCAGGGGTATTATTTGGGTGTATTTTATAACATTTGGCATTTCTTTAATAAAAATTTTTTGGCCTAAAAAATTATGGTTTGGTATTTATTAGTGTAATGTGGTTCCAATAACAGGTTTTTGAATAGTTTTGATGTGTAAAACATCATTATACTTCTTGAGAGAATTTTCTTAAAATGTATATTTTCATTTGTATCTTTTGTGGTATTATTCAAGGTTATTTTATAACAATTTAATGTGGTTTTATAAATGTATATAGGGATTAAAATTCTGTTATGGATACGAATTGATATGGTTTTGGTCTTAAATAGTGGTTTCGAAATGGGGTTTGTGTGCAAGACATAGTTACACCCCTGGAGTTTGTTTTATGAAAATTGTGAATGTTTTGAATGTTTACAAAAGTGGGTTAAAGGGTTTATATGTACTGTTTAGGTGGTGTGTTCACCTAATATGGGTTTCTGAAAGTTAAGGGGGTTATTTAAGATGTCAAATATTTTTTTAGAATGGTTTATAAAGTGGTGAATTATTTGTGAATCTAGAAAGAGAGCTGAAAAACATTGTTGGGGGCTATTTTGTGTGAGTGTGTTGTGGAAAAAAATTTCTTGATGAGAGAGGATTTATATGATATTTGAGTTGGATTTTATGTGAGTTATAATGTATTGGAATGGTTTAAATTTTCTTAATGGATTTTTGGATGTTTTAAGGATATGTGAAAAGTGGTGTGGTCTATTTTGGTGTGAGACAGATTTCAAAATTAGTTTGAATGAAAAGTGGATTTTTGTGACTTGTGTGGTATACATGTAAAATATATGTTGAATTAGTGATATGGAAATGATATTTTCATGTGAAAATTATATTTCTTGACTTGTTTATCTTGTTTGAGCACAAAGGGAAAACCAAGGTATCTAGGTCGGTGGACGTGTACTTGTATGCTAGTGATTCCATGGGGTTTGGCCTCAATTTCACATAGCAAGATTGACGCTAACAACTCTAACTAAACTATTAATATGGTTATTGGAAAAAACTAGATTATGGGTATGTTCCCTACTAGTGGCTCATACACGAGAAAAGATATTTATGAAGGTAACTCTCGTCGGGATACGAGGTACCTATGACCCACAATGACCTAGTTCCTATGGTTTATTTCTTATTTATTGTTCTCATTAGTTCCTTTATAGTTACCATAGACATACAATATATATGGATGGAAAATTTATTATCTTTAGAATTTATTTGAAATGTGTTGAGACTTTAAATTATTCCTCTTGAAAACGGATTTTTTTAAGTTGAATCATTTAGAAATTGTAACTAGAAATTTCATGCTTTTGAAAACATCCATGATTTTTTTCTTTGAATGTTTATCGCATAGAATATCTTAGTTGGGGTATCCTACTGGTCATTTTCTCACATCCTACATACACCCTTGGGATTAAGTATACATGGTTTTCTTTTTTTGTCGCAGGTTGGGTACAGTTTATAGATCCAGTGTTTCGGGTTTCTAGCAGGTCCTTGGTGTTGAAGTGTTGTGGAGATGGTTTGAGGGTGGTTCCCCTTGCCATGAGGGTACATGGTATGTTCCCTTTTGGTTTTGTAACTTTTTTATAGTCTTTCTGGGTTGTTTAAAAATATGCAATTCAATTCTGAATTATTTAAAAGGATTTTTTGGTTTGTAAAATCCAGATTTGTTTTATTGTATTCTTTTATTGATTTAAGTTTATAAACTCAGGTAAATTATTCCCAATTCTCATTTAATGATACCCGAGAAATTATGAAAACAAGTGGGGATTTGGAAAGACCTTCGGGCCATGTCAATGGGTGGGTTTGGTGCTAGTTTTGGTAGCAACCAGATTCTTTTCATGACACTGATGTTAGGATGTACTATCATTAAATCAACATGATTAGAAGGAAATAAAATTATGAAGTGTCAATGTGTTTAGAATTCATGGATACTAAGATGGATAAATGAGAATTTTATTACATATTAATACAATAATAATAAAACAATATTTTTAATTTTTCAGTTATAATCATTCCATAATATAACATTTAATTTAATTTTTTTTATAATTCAAGGAATCCTTAGGATTGTTAAAAAATAAGGATGGGATAAATTTTTAAACTAGAGTCATGTATAGTGAAAAAAATAATGAATTATTTAGAATATTCAATATTTTATTGTAATAATTGAATACACAGGCCATGTAATAAATAATATATGAATGATATGAGTATATAAAATGTAATAATAAATAACATAAATTACAAAAAATTGATCACAAAAAATAGAATTAAAATCATCTCATTAATTTAATAAAGTTAATATATTATTAATAATAAATACTAAATAAATATTATTTCAATTTATATTTATTGGACATCATGTCTCTGTAACATTAAAACCCTTACATTCTTGATCTAGTGTCCAGATCATTCAAAATAATCACTAGAAACATTATTATTTTGGAAAATAATTTGTATAATGATGACCTATTGATTCATTGAGGTGATATATACAGTCTATTCCTAGCTATCACATAATTTTCCAATGCATTCCTCCTATCGAGTGACATATTTAAATAAACATTATTATCCCTTAATAAACATATGTACTGAATAAAGAATAAAAATTAAACTATATTTCTCAAGATATTGAAATAACTATAAATGTAATTAAAAAATGTACAGATGATATATGGTTTGTGAAATAATAATTTCTAGGATAAATTATATGGATAATTAGAATAAATTAATTTGAAAATGATCAGAATAAATTGAATATTTCATGGGTAATAATAAAGGAATAAAAGAAGATCATGTCAATACTATCCATAGAAAAAATAATCATAAACCATCCAGACAAACAATAAAGATGGTGTTAATAATAAATAAAAAATTTATAGTAAATATAAGTGTTATTAAAATTATTGATGTTAAAAAAATATAAAAAAATATTATTAAAAAAATTATTAGTGAAAATATTATTTTCATTTTAATTTTTTTAATTCATGTTATATGGTTTTTAAAAAAAATATTCCATTATAATTATACATTTAAACATTTAATTGAATGATTAAAAAATAATGGTGGGTAAATCCATACATTCCATAAACGATAAAAAATAACATTTATTTTTAATGATAAAAATGTTAAAAAAGATGATTTTCTGGAAAAAGGAAAAAGGATTCATTTGAATTTTTTTCTAAAATGGAAATATCATTAAATTAAAAACATTTAAATATTTTTATGAAAAAATCATATATGAAAACCCAATTTAAAATTATAGTTTTTTGAAATAAATTGATTCTCCTTCTAGTGATATATAAGCATTTGGGTTTTCTAGAAAACAATTTATAAAATATTTTATAATCAAAAGGTTGGAAAATGGTACTATTAAATTTTAAAGGTCATCATTAACTATTGGAGAATAAAACTATTGTGTTTTTGAAATAATTATCAAATATTATACTCTTATGTAAATTCATGTACAAACAATCCAGAATAATATGGGATGGTGATGTAGACCCTTGAAAATATGATGACATTGATGTGAGAATAAATAAATTTATATATAATGTGTGCCAAATATAAATTCAAATAAAAATATTATCAATAAAACAGTATATAATAAAAGAATTAGACACAAAATCATAGAATATTAATGACAACAGAAAAGTAATATAACCAAATGGAATGAATTTGGGTTATAATGTTGTTTTCTTCTTTATAATGCCTAATTGAAACCAAATTTGATGAAAAATTTCAATTTAAAAGTAAAAATATAATGAATAATTAATTAATAATGATATCCTATTTAAATGTGTAAGTAAATACAACATATATAACCATTTAGTTTCTCAATAATAAAAAATTCCTCACAAAGAAAATTGTAATGATTACCTAAATAATTGATATCATTTTAATTATAATCCCTAATAAGAAATAATTAAAAATAATTCTATAAGTAAAATTTATATAAATTTTTAAATTATTTAAAATAAATTAGGTGTAGTTTACAATAAACACATAATAAATATTTTCTGAAAATTGTGTAAGCCTTACAGAATAATAAGTCAGAACAGAATCCTTTTCCATCAATTTTCTAATGGACGAACATCCTTTAATAACATTAATAATGTTTTTAAACATATAACTATCTTATAGTAGAAACATAATTATTTTTATAATTCCATATATTATCTTTTTATAATATCTTATTACTTGTTTGTTAATATTATTTCGTTATTTTAACAAATTTTTGGGTTAATAGAGTAGTTTGACGAGTATGTTTTAATTTTTTAATATTTGATAGACCATGATTTAATAATATAAATAATTTAAATATAAGGCCCCAGCCGTAAAACTTACTTAATCTTGAGTTATTACAATATTACACATTGAGGATCTTTTCGGGTTTAGTGTTTTATAGAATTATGTCATAAAACTTGTATTACATTCCACATATAAACAAAGTGGTTACATAAAGATATTATTCTTCATTCCCATCAATGGAAACATATTTTAAATAAACATGGATTCTATCATGACACTTCCTTGACACTATAATCATATCATGTACCTTTCCCTTGACCTGTAAAAAACATTTCAAAAAACATGGGATGAGCATAAAAAGCTCAGTAAGGGATATAAAAATATGGAAAGGAAACATGGGTACATATATACATAAGGATGCGATCATACATTACCCATAAAACACAAGCACTTTAACATACCTCATCAAATCATGAATAAATCATAGAAATCATAATACATAAAGGTAACTTGAGGCATGCATAACATTCTTATGTAGGGAGTAACCCTCTTGGTTACGTTTGAAATACCCATCAATATATATTCCCTAATTCTCTTCAGAGAAACCTTAACGTTTCACTCCTTCGCGTTACCCAATGCATTGGAGAGCTATATCGGGCTCACCCGCCCTTAGTTTATCACGGAACCACCCGTCTTCATAATAAGGCCCAAGAACCTCAACATAATCGTATCACATAAAACATGCATAAAGGAAACATAACATTTCCACCTTTCAATCCCAAGATGTCAATACAACACATTGATATAATAAAAAAATTATGAAAACCATTTTCAATACCAAAATAAAAGAAAAGTATAACATGGTATTTTTTTTCTTTTAAAAAGATGGTATGGCTTGTAGAGGAAGCCGAAACTCAAATAACGGTCACGATGGCAGAGAAGTCGTTGTCGCCGCATACATACGACAAAAACATAACCTTTTGTCGTTTAGTAAATGCTTCATATAAAAAATATTCCTTTTGAATAAACTTAAATGTCAAAGGGTTTTATACACCGTATAAAAGAAAGTTGTGTATAAAATAAAATATTCCTCAATGAAAGGAGATTGAGACGAAGTCCCATACCTCGGGTCCGACTTGACTCGATCATTCCTTAATGTCCTGAATAATAAACTTGAGTTATTTTCTACTTGTTTAAGAACCTTTTTCAAGTTCATTATTCCTTTTATATCAGTTATTTCCATGTCATGAACACTATGTAATTATTTAAGTTAATAACGGTCGTTTTAACGATCATTGGTACTTGAGTCAAAAATAAGCCCTTTATAATTACATGTTTTTCATGTATCCATTATATCCAGAATGGTATTCATGAATTAGATATCATATATGTCATATATATCCATTAAATTCATGGATTTATAATATTACATAATCATTTAGAGGTATGTAATGAAATTCACTGTTCATGGAGACAGTAAGTCGTACGTACGCATGAACGCTACTTTCATTTCTATTCCGTATTTTATAGAATGGAATAATAATTATATAAAGGTATATTATAATTCCAGTATAATATCATATATAAAATCATAGTTCCATCCTTTATACATCCCACATATGGTATTTAACGAATCAACTCACTTTGAGGGGGCGGTAGTCCGCACTTCCTTAAATGAAGATATCGCGTTTACCCATAATGGAAACCATAATGGTATTCCCAAAATGAAAAATACAGAAGCATAAGGAAACAATAAACATATTATATATCATATATAAATATAGTGACATCTTAATGGCCACCATTGAAGGTGTTAAAAGAATGTTGAACACTCATCGCTTCGGGAGGCATAAATTCGACATCCACAGAAACAGTATGTTCGTTAACCATTAGATGTAGGTGTGTGTAAGTGTAGCTATAATAATTATTATAAAAACATCCTAGTATATTGAGGATACTGGAGTTGTTACAAAATAAAATAATAAAAAGAGTTTATGGGGTTGGAGAAGAAAAATAAAACAAAAGGACCCAAAAGAAGACATTACCTTAAAATCGGGTAACTCCCTTTGGTTTGAGCTCAAAGGCTTCCTTGGGAAGACTTCTTCCCAAAGTGAGGCTTCAAGGAGTAAGATAGGGATGTTGAGAGATAAAATGGTGAGGGTTTGTCCTAGCCAAAGGCTTTGGGTGTGTGGGTAATGAGGTAGAGGTGGGGGCCTTTTATAAGAGGAGAGGAGGGGCACTCTTGAAATGTAATGAAATATTACTTTATTTTAAAATGAGTTTCGGATTCAAAAGGTCCCACATTGATATAATTCTAGTATAAGGTGATAAGGGTTCAATATACACTCATCTAATAGGTTTTGGACATGTGTAGGTCTTAGATATTACAGTATCATTCCATTTTATTTAAATCCTTTATTAATGAGGTACTTGCTACATCATTATGATGTCATAAATACATTTATTTATATAATGTCAAAAATTATAAAAAAAATACTATGATGTAGGAAATCGTTTTATATTTCCAATTAAAATTTATAATAAAAAATCTGATCTTTATTACCCCATGTATAAATTGTTTTCGTTAAACATATTATGTTTTTGTCATTTTTACTTTTACATTAAATAAAAAGTTATTTATGTCATTTCCCAACCAATGTGGCCCCATGGGGTCCCCAAGTTGACCCATGGCTTTTCTTGGTCTGCTATGGCACAGAAAATAAGGTTAGGTCATGTGTCTTGGTCATTTTATATTATTAAATCATTATTTTTACCTTAAACTATACTAATTACCAATAATCGCGATTAAAAACTTAATAAGTTACTATTCACCAAAAAATTATTTTAATCTCATTGAACCACATTTTACTTCTTAATGACAACCATTTATGTCGGATTTTTGAAATTCAAAAAAAAAGGTGGAAAATTTTTATTTAATCGAAAAATCAGTTTCTTTAACTACCACTTAGTGATTTCACTATTCATCAAAAATTGTCGTTTTTCAGAAAAATACCAAAACATCACCCTATGCTATATTTGATATTATGAATTCAAAAATGAAGTCTGTTTTACAAAATTCAAAACATATAAGTCACATTAATTAATTTAATAATTAATTCCCGCTGTCAGAGAAAATAGCGTGTTTTATGAAACAATAAGTATCAAAAGATTGACACCAGTTTATGTCCAATTTCAAAGTGAAATTGATTCCAATGACCACTATTGGATTAAATGGTAAAAATATATTCTAATTTCACTTCAAACCCAATTCAAAACATAATCTAATCATATAAATAAATTAGATTAAAAAGCAGTTTTGATGTAAAATGCAGTATTTTTCACTATTCATTATAAAATGAATTGTCAGAAAAATACCAAAAAATCACACAAAGTAAATTTTGATGTCCCAATCATAAAGAATAAGTTTATTTTTAAAAACATAGTTTATAAAATTGTCAAACGTTAGATTCAAAAATGTTTTTCCATCAAAAGGCAGTAAAAAAATCTTTTAAAAATATTAGTGTATTCCATGCTTAAGATTAGATTTATTTTCATTTTAAACCTCTAAAACACTATCTAATTCATTAATATACATAGGTAAAAATATCTATTATTCATTACTTACATGGGTTGTTACATCCTTCCCCCCTTTAGAAAATTGCATCCTCGTAATTTATTTACTTATCAAATAAATGGGGGTACTTATCCCTCATTGCATTTTCAGATTCCCATGTTGCCTCTTCAATCATGTGGTTTTTCCACAAAACCATTACCTGGTGAATCACCTTATTCCATAACACCTTCTCCCTGTGGTTAAGAATCTGGACCGGTTGTTCCTCAAAAGATAGGTTCTCTTCCAGCTGAACTACCTTTGGACTCAAAACATGAGATGGATCTGGCATGTACTTTCTCAACATCGATACATGAAAAACATTGTGTACCTGAGATAAACTCAGAGGTAAAGCCACTCGGTATGCAACTGATCCAACTCTCTCCATAATTTCATATGGTCCAATGAACCTTGGACTCATATGCCCTTTCTTACCAAATCGCATCACACATTTCCATGGTGATACTTTGAGAAAAACATGATCACCTACTTCAATAGATAGATCCTTCCTCCTGTTGTCTGCATAACTCTTCTGCCTACTCTGAGCTGTTCTCATGTGCTTCTGAATCAGCTGAACTTTTTCTGCCAACTCTTCTACCAATCCTGGTCCCATCAACTTCCTTCCACCCACTTCTTCCTAGAAAGCTGGAGTTTGACACCGCTTCCCATATAATGCCTGAAATGGTGCCATCTGTATACCGGAATGAAAACTGTTATTATATGAAAATTCAACCAAAGAAAGATGTTGGTCCCAACTTCCCTGCTAATCCATTGAGCAAGAACGTAGAATATCCTCCAATGTCTGAATAGTTCGTTCTGACTGCACATCTGATTGAGGATGAAAAGCTGTACTAAATTTTAATTCAGTACCCAACGACTTCTGAAGGCCTTTCCAAAAGTTAGAATTGAACCTGGGATCACTGTCAGATACAATGGAGAAGGGAACTCCATGTAACCTGACTATCTCTTTAAGATACAAACGGGAAATTTGATCTAGGGAAAAAGTATCTCATATAGCAAGGAAATGAGAAGATTTGGTCAAGCGATCAACAATAACCCAGATTGCATTATTACCTCGAGATGTCTTCGGAAATCCCACAACAATGTCCATGGATATATTCTCCCATTTCCACTCTCGCACTGGTAATGGATGAAGCATCCCTTTCGGTAACTTCCACTCCGCTTTAACCTGTTGACAAGTCAAACACTTCACATTAAAGTCAGCAATATCTCTTTTCATTCCATCCCACCAGAAATACTCCCGCAGATCTCTATACATCTTAGTTCTACCTGGATGAACTGAAAATGGAGAACTATGAGCTTCACATAACAACTCTCTCTTCAACTGTGAATCACAAGGCACACACAATCTCTTCCCAAATCTCAAAACAAAATCATTATCAAAGTTGAATTCAGGAAACTTACCTTTCTGAACTAGATCTACCTTTTTCTGCAACTCACTGTCTTGCTTCTGTGCTTGCTTGATTCTATCTGATAGAGATGATCTCACTGATCCCTGAAACAAAACAGAAGAACTTCCTTCACCAACAACTTCTATGCAAAAGTTCATCAAATCCTTAACCAAAGGATCACGTTCCACACGCAACATTGCTAATGAATAATTACTTTTTCGACTCAAAGCATTAGCCACTTTATTTTCTTTTCCCGGATGGTAACGAATTGTACAATCATAATCCTTGATTAATTCTAGCCATCTCCTTTCTCTCATGGTCAATTCTTTCTGAGTGAATATATACTTTAAACTTTTGTGATCTGTATATATTTCACACTTTACTCCATACAAACGATGCCTCCAAACGGTAAATAGCAAGACTAACCTTTTGATTGTCTGAACACTCCATGACATCGAAAATATTCTCCAGTGCTTTAATCAACCCTTCACCTAAAACAGGGTCATATGATCCTCTGAATGATGGGGGATGTTCCCTCATGAAATGTTCCACCATTGACATGTTCCTCTGCGGTTGATCTGGCTGATCTCGTGCATGGATACCACCACCATTTATAGCCTGAGTCAGTTGTGCCATCACTACAACAAACTGTTCAGTTCCAATTCCGACCATCTCATGATGCTGATTCGGAAGGTTATTTCCTCTTGTATACCATCCTAGCACTGCTTCCCTGTTTCCTCTGCAGAAAACCATTCTGAACAATCATGTCTTAGATGAAACAACATGGTAATCTTCAAATGCAATATCATTTCAAAAAACAATATTTTTGGATAATAATTTAATATAATTCTAACTCCTAATGTTATCTAGACCATCCTTTTATACCAACTATAAGGCCCCAGCCTTAAACCATACTTAATCTTGAGTTATTACACTATTACACATTGAGGATGTTTTCGGGTTTAGAGTTTTAGAGACTTATATCATAAAACATGCATTACATTCCACATATAAACAAAGTGGTTACATAAAGATAGTATTATTCATTCCCAGAAATGGAAACATATTTTAAATAAACATGGATTCTTTCTTGACACTTCCTTGACACTATCATAATATCATGTACCATTCCCCTGACCTGTGAAAAACATTTCAAAAAACATGGGATGAGCATAAAAAGCTCAGTAAGGGATATAAAAATATGGAAAGGAAACACGGGTGCATATATACATAAGGATGAGATCATACTTTACCAATAAAACATAAGAACTTTAACATACCTCATAAAATCATGGATAAATAATAGAAATCATAAGACATAAAGGTAACTTGAGGCATTTATAACATTCTTACGTAGGGAGTAACCCTCTTGGTTACGTTTGGAATACCCATCACAGCATATTCCCTAAATCTATTCGGAGAAACCTTAACGTTTCATGCCTTCACGTTACCCAATGCATTGGAGAGCTATATCAGGCTCACCCACCCTTAGTTTTTCACGGAACCAACCGTCTTCATAATAATTCCCAAGAACCTCAACATAATTGTATCACATAAAACATGCATAAAGGAAACATAACATTTCCACCTTTCAATCAAAAGATATTAATACAACACATTGATATAATAAAAACATTATGAAAACCATTTTCAATACCAAAATAAAATAAAAGTAAAACATTGTATTTATTTTTCTTTTAAAAATATGGTATGGCTTGTAGAGGAAGCCGAAACTCAAATAACGGTCACGACGGCGGAGAAGTCGTTGTCGCCACATACGTATGACAAAAAAATTCCCTATTGTCATTTAGTAATCGCTTCATATAAAAAAGATTCCTTTTGAATAAACATAATAGTAAAAGGGGTTTATACACGGTATAAAAGAAAGTTGTGTATAAAATAATATATGCCACAATGAAAGGAGATTGAGACGAAGTCCCATACCTCGGGTCCGACTTGACTCGATCATTCCTTAATGTCCTGAATAATAAACATGAGTTAATTTATACTTGTTTAAGAACCTTTTTCAAGTTCATTATTCCTTTTATATCACTTATTTCCATGTCATGAACACTATGTAATTATTTAAGTTAATAACGGTCATTTTAACGATCATTGGTAATTGAGTCAAAAATAAGCCCTTTATATTACATGTTGTTCATGTATCCATTATATCCAGAATGGTATTCATGATGTATATATCATATATGTCATATATATCTAGTACATGAATGAATTTATAATATTACATAATCATTTAGAGGTAAGAAATGAAATGCACTGGTCATGGAGACGGTAAGCTGTACGTACGCATGAACGCTACTTTCATTTCTATTTCATATTTTATAGAATGGAATAATAATGATATAAATTTATATTATAATTGCAGTATAATTTCATATATAATATCATAGTTCCATCCTTTATATGTCCCACATATGGTATTTAACGAATCAACTCACTATGAGGGGGCGGTAGTCCGCACTTCCTTAAATGAAGATATCGCGTTTACCCATAATGGAAACCATAAAGGTATGCCCAAAATGATAAATACAGAAGCTTAAGAAAAACATAAACATATTATATACCATATATAAATATAGTGACATATTAATGGCCACCATTGAAGTTTTTAAAAGAATGTTGAACAATCATCGCTTCGGGAGGCATAAATTCGCCATCCACGGAAACAGTATGTTCGTTAACCATTAGATGTTGGTGTGTGTAATTGTATCTCAAATAATTATTATACAAACATCCTAGTATATTGATTATACTATAGTTGTTACAAAAGAAAAGAATAAAAATAGTTTAGGGGGTTGGAGAAGCAAAATAAAACAAAAGGACTCAAAAGAAGACATTACCTTAAAATCGGGTAACTCCCTTTGGTTTGATCTCAAAGGCTTCCTTGGGAAGACTTATTCCAAATGTGAGGCTTCAAGGAGTAAGAGAGGGAAGTGGAGAGACAAAATGGGTAGGGTCTGGCCGAGCCAAAGGCTTTGGGAGTGTGGGTAATGTGGTAGAGTTGGGGGCCTTTTATAAGAGGAGAGGAGGGGAACTTTTGGAAAGTAAAGAAATATTACTTTATTTGAAAATGATTTTCGGATTCAAAAGGTCCCAGATTGATATAATTTGTGGATAGGGTGATAAGGGTTCGAAATACCCTCATACAATTTGTTTTGGACATGTTTAGATCTTAGATATTACATTATCTTTCCATTTTATTTAAATCCTTTATTAATGAGGTAATCGCTACATCATTATGATGTCATAAATAAAATTTTTTATTTAATGTCATAAAATTATAAAAAAACTACTATGATGTGGGAAATCTTTTTATCTTTTCAATGAATATTTAAAATCAAAAATATGATCTTTATAACCCCATGTATAAATTGTTTTCGTAAAACATATTATGTTTGTGTCATTTTTACTTTTACATTAAATAAAAAGTTATTTATGTCATTTCCCAACCAATGTGGATCCATGGGGTACCAAAGTTGACCCATGGCATTTCATGGTCGGACAAGACACATAATATAAGGTTAGGACATTTTTCTAGGTCATTTTATATTATTAAAGCATTATTTTTACCTTTAACTACACTAATTACCACTAATCGGGATTAAAAACTTTATAAGTTACTATTCACCAAAAAATTATTTTCATCTCATTTAACCAAATTTTACTTCTTAATGAAAACCATGTATGTCAGATTTTTGAAATTCAAAACACAATGTTGGAAAAATTTCATTTAAACAAAAAAATCAGTTTCTTTAACTACCACTTAGTGATTTCACTATTCATCAAAAATTGATGTTTTTCAGAAAAATACCAAAACATCACCCTAAGCTATATTTGATATTATGAATTCAAAAATGAAGACTATTTTAAAAAATTAAAAACATATAATTCACATTAATTAGATTAATAATTAATTCCCGCTGTGAGAGAAAATAACTTGTTTTATGAAACAATAAGTATCAAAAGATTGACACCAGTTTAAGTCCAATTTCAAAGAGAAAGTGAATCAATGACCACCATTTGATTAAATGGTAAAAATTTATTCTAATTTCACTTCAAAAAAAATTCAAAACATAATCTAATCATCTAAATAAATTACATTAAAAAGCATTTTTGATGTAAAATGCAGTATTTTTCACCATTCATTAAAAAAATGAACATTGTCAGAAAAATACCAAAAATTCACACAAAGTAAATTTTGATGTCCCAATCATAAAGAATAAGTTTATTTTGACAAACATAGTATATAAAATTGTCAAAAGATAGATTTAAAAAATGTTTGCCATCAAAAGGCAGTAAAACAATCTTTTAAAAATGTTACTGTATTCCATGCTTAAGATGTGATTTATTTTCATTTTAAGCCTCTAAAACACTATATAATTCATTAATAGACATAGATAAAAATATCTATTATTCATTACTTACTTGGGATGTTACATTAAAACATGATTTAAATATAATATATATATATAGTATATCTGTAATTATAATTATCATTAAAAATTGGAAATATGGAAAAACTAATCTGTTTATAGAGATAGTAGGTTACACATTCACATGAAAACTACTTTGATTTCTTTGATATATATAAATGAAAAAATAGAAAATGGAATATTTGAATATAATAATTCTATTGTAATTTATATATATTTTAGGTCGCATTATATTATTATATCCATGTTTTAAAAATTCCATGTATAATGTGAATGGATCACATCGCTTTGAGGAGGTGGTATTCCTCACCACTAGAAATTATGTCATCACATTCATACAAAATTGAAACAACAGAGGAATGTTTTATATAATAATTACATAAAAATAAAATTATTAATATAATATATATAATATATGTTTATTATATCCACCATTATTCCCAACCATAATTGCTCATAAAGGAATGTTTGAACAACATCGCATCGTGAGGCGATAGTCTTTCACACTAAAAAACAGATGTTCCTTACCTATATGATAGATGTATGTGTAAGTGTAGGTATGATAATTATCAAAATAACATCCCACTATTTTTTTTATAATAATTATAAATTATTATCATGTAATATTATGATGTGAAGGTTTTTAGTGTTAAATGAACCAATATTTATCATTGAATAATGAAACATTTTATTCGTGTATTTCCTCATAATTTATACAGAAAATCTTCATTGATTTATTTTTTAGAAAAATATGACTTATATTAAGAGGAATGGATGTTGAAAAATTGTATTAGAATAATGTTAGTGAGTATATAGTATTTATATGAGTGGTTATGTGGGAGGGGTGAGTGTATTTTTTAAAAAGTGATGGATTAGAATTCTTGAATGCTTTTGAAAAAAGAAATCCAAAAAAAATTCTTTAAAAAGATGATCAAATCATAGTCCAAAATATATAAAATGGAGTATATTGTATAAATAAGAATAGAAAATGGATTTTGGGATGGTTTCTAGGTTATTTTTCCCTAAATTTATTGTTTTTCCCATTGTTAAAAAAATTCATTATTTATAGTTATCAATTTTTATAATTTTAAATAATATATAAAAAAACATCATTCAGATGATTAAAAATTAAAAATTATTTTTTTTATAATAGTTAATAAATTATTCTATTTTTCAATCACTTAACTGGTAGAAATTAAATTAAACTTAGTCCTATAGAAGGGACAACGAAGAAGTATTTTAATGTAAATATTTTCAAAGGATTGTTATGTTTCAATATAAAATTTCAAAGATATATCGATTATGATTGAATAAATTAGATTAATTTAATTATTATTGATCTCAGAGAGCTTCAAAACCATTTATTCATGATTTTTTCTTTTTATATTAATTTTTTGAAACAAAAGTTTTGAATTAAAATTCAGTATTTTTAACTATCACTCAAAAATAAAACATTCATTTTTAAGAAAAAACACTCTCACATAATTTTTCTTTTTATTTAATAAATGAATATAATATCAGTTATAAATTTTTTAAAAGATAAAATAATGGAATTAAAAGTGTTTCACTATTAAAAGGAGGTAAAATGATAATTATATAAATGAAGGTTTTTATGCGTAAGAATTATTTTGTTCTTATCTCAGGTCTATTGAATATATTAGGTGAATTTAAAAAATATTTTATTGAATATATAACACAAATATATAATTAATGTCATTATATAATTCTATTTAATTTATTTTATTAATAAAACTCTCATTTCAGAGAATAAAAATATTTTATATATATTCAATTGATAAATATAATAATTCATAGTTAATTTATGAGCAATGAATTAATATTATATTTTCATAGGCCATATATTTTAATAAGTGGATTAATATTATTCATAATGTATATTTTAACTTAATGGTTATAAATTAATTTAATAAATAAGAATGATTTATTAATATATTTATGTCATAAAAAATTCGACATTTCATGTAATAAATGTTGTTGAATAAAAAAGATGTTCTTTGCTACAAACTACATTAATTATCATGATCATTGAATGATATATAATGAATAATTTTCCTCATTAAATATTAAATATATTATAATGTCATGAGATATTATATTCACTTATGGTCTTTGTGTTTCATGTCATACACTATATTGAATACAATGTTCATAAATTATAATTTCATAATGTTACATTCTCCATAACCAAAATAAATTGAATACTCTTAATTTATCATTGATATCATAAATATATCATTTTATATTTTATTTTCTGAAATAAAAAATTGTGAGAAGTGATCGTAAAATATCATATAGATAATATATAATGGAAATCTCATAGGTCAAATTAAATAACATTTAACTAGGTCTGTAATTAAGAATAAATTAGTTCAATGTGTAAATACGTACATATAGGGAATGAATTAGTATTTATAAGGAGTGATTGAGGTCAGAAATCCAAAATGAGTGAATAGTCATTTCGAATTTTAGGGTCTTAATGTCTTAAATGTTTAATTGTGTAGATGAACACAATATCAATAATAATTAGTTTATTTGTAAAAACCTTTTTCTATCATTTTACTAATGTTGGGTAAATATTCTACCACATATTAATAATATAAAATATATTTACATAACATATTTCAATTTTACATAAATTATTTTAACCATTATTTTCTATTTTATTAGTTTCAAATTAATATATTACATTAAAAAATGTATACATAAAAATTAACATTGTTTTCTCAAGAATTAATTTGTTTTAATGGATCATATGGCCTATAAAAGACAGAAAATTCCTTCCATTTCTATCTAAATATTCCCCAAATCCAATATTTGGAATAAATTTCTCTATAATGAAAAAAAGTAACACTACTAGTTCATTATTAATATATCTTTATAATAATTTAAAACAAATAAATGAAATCTCAACTTGGACATTATATTGTTAAATTTTTGGATGAAAACCCTTATCATCCTTTTGTATGGTTTCATATCATGTGGCCTTTCAATACATGATGTGGTGTCACCTGGCATAATGGATTTTCATATTCTAAACTGATATAAATGTAATTTTCAATCTAAATATTATGTACATCCTTGAAATGTAGTCACTAAATTGATATTCAACTAAATAATACAATAAAACAACCATACAAATATATATTATTCTATACTTACTCATATGTAATTCCATGGTATTTATTTAATCACATTGACTCAGTTAAAGCCCAACTTCCACACATTTAAGGAAACAAAAAATTAATAGATCTTTTGGATGATATTTATTTCATTTTATATTAGTCTTCAAATTTCATTGGAAATTATTTATTATATACCCTTCTTCAATACACATTTATATTTTCCCCATTTCATTGAAAAACATTATTGGTTGTCTCTTTCCTTATTTTTTAAATGATGGAAATCAAGCCATGTTTTATCTATAATATCCACCAATAATGATCAAATAAACCATTATCCTTATTTTCATTGGTGATTAAATTTAATGGATAATTTATATATTATTAGTCATATTTTGAGAAAACAAATTCGGCTTAAAAATGATATATTGCAATCCAATTAACAATTTATTTGGTTTCCCACATTAAAAACCTTCTACATCATGTTAAATATATCATTTTCTCATTCAGTCCCAGCAAAAAACTAAAATACAAAATTTAATTGGGAGTTATAATATTCATAGTAATAAAATTATAAGATCATTTATATGATATATAAATATAGACCCACATTTTTCAATATAATATTATTTTAGTTAAATAATGGTTATTATTATCATCATATGTTAAAATCCTTCATTTTAATTTTTAATGAATCTTTGAATTTTTCTAATCAAATCCACCTGGGAGTTTCAAACATGTATATCCCTAATGCATGTTGTAATATAATTGCCTACGCTTGGGTCAAGCATGACACTACATTTAGGGATTTCTAACCATAGAAAAATCTAATCTAAAGCCACATCAATATGTAGTATCTATATAAGGATATAATGAATTTAAGACCCACATAATCCAAAACCTACCAAAATTATAGGATGTTATTTTAAAAATTTCTTCAAATTTTATCATAGGGTTATGTTAGTTAATATATGTTTTCATAAATATAATTTCCAAGGATGAAAATAATCATCCTTTGAAACAAACAATAGCGACCCAACCCCAATAGGATCAAAGAGAGAATTTGTTACCATTAAATTATCATGTTTAGAAGAAAATAAAATACAAAAGGATCGAAGAGTTTATTTGCATTGGTAATGCAAATACATACAATTGCCTAGTATTATAAAATAATTCACTAAGTAAAAAATAATTTTCTTATTTTTTGGTTAACATAATTACAAATATGGTATCCACTCATATTTTTGTTATAAGAATTCATGGAATAATTAGTAAAGAATAAAAATAAGTGTGAGGGATAATTATCAGTATGGGTCTTGTATAGAGGATAAAAACATTAATCAATGAAAATAGACAACATGGAAATGTAATAGCTTAAGAAACACTTCTATTAATCAATAAAATGACTTTGATGTTCATAATCATCATGGGATAATTAATAACTAAAAACACTTGTTATTAACTAAATAAATTGTGAATTAAATTCATTCTTAGGAATTATTATAGTGATGACAACATTGATACTAAATACTAAATAAAAATGATTGTAGTGATTATTAATTGGAATCACGTCTCAGATACATGCTAATATATTTTATAATTATTTATCTTCAATTACATTTAATACAAAGGATGAATTAAAATTAATTTGGTGAGCTATTTTGTCTCATGAAAAAACATAGATGCAACATGTTTCTATATAATATCTGAGATCCACCCATTATATCATGTATAATGAATTCATCATATCTATTAATAATTTTAGTTAATAAAAAATATTCCTTCTCAAATATCCATGTTGAATTAAGAATAATTGTTTATAAATAATTTTACAGGGACTAATATAACTATCAATGGAAAATTCATATTTAAAAAATGATATATTTTTTAGAAAAAGGAATACCAATTATTATTAATTTTTATAATTAGGGTAAATACAATGTCTAATGATCATAATAAATTTAATATGTCATGGTGAATAACAAATTAATAATGAATGTGAATATACACTTTATACAAGAATAATCGAGAATAAACCATCCAATTGAAGAATAAGGATGATATCAATAAACAATATCCCTAGTGGTGTAAAATAATGGGAACTTATCTTTTATGAATTAAAATTATATAGAAACATATTTTTAAATAAATTCCTAAGGAAAATGAACATTTCATTGATTTTTTTTTGAAAATAATAATCATTTATAATAATGTTTTAAAATAATCATTAAACTAATCATTTTAAAATTATGAGGGTATGTTTGATGATATAATTATATAAAAACCATTACACACCATAGACAGTAAAAATAACATCCCTTTTTCATGATCAAACGGTTTAAATATTTCATTTTAAAGAAAGAAACAAGAATACTCCATTGAAAATGGTGAAAAAGACTAAAATGATTAAATATTATTCATTTATCATTTATTTATCGATTACAATAATTTTTACGCACCTTTTTAGGAAATAATTTTTTAGACAAAAACATTCTCTTCGATTAAGGATAGAAATGAATTTGGGTATTCATTATAATATCTTATAAATAAATATAAGAAAAAATCATTGAAAATTAAAATCTAAATTTATAAAGGTCATAAATAACATTATCATAAGTAAATTAAATGTTCTATTGATCAATATTACAATAATTTCCATTGTTTTTAATTCATATATATATAATCATGAAAAAAAATGATAATGTGATGTAATCCTTCAAAAAGACCATAACATTGATATGGGAATAAATAAACAAATAGATTATATGTTTCAATTGTAAATAAGAATAAAAAGATATTATATACATCAATATGTTGTAAAAAGTGATTACACACATAATAAAAAAACAATAACGACAATGAGGATGTAAATTGACAAAAAAGAATATAAATTACGTTATAAAAATACATTCCACATCGTAACATATAATTCAATAAACCATTGACCAATGAAATAAATTTTACCATCCAAATCTAAATAATAATGAATTAATAATGATATTATATGTCAAATTGGTACTATATAAAACATATATATGAATATAACTGAACAATAGAGAAATATGTCTCAATGAATGGAAATTGAGATAATTTCCATTACTATATGGAGACTTTTGAATCATGATACCCATGAAAGAAATAATTTCAATTGAAACTATAAGTACCATGATGATACGAATATTCATGATATAAAATAATAAATTATAAAAATACATAATACTCAAATTAAAAAAGTGGTGAAGATGGTTTAATCCACTCCAAAGAAAAAGTAAGGCAAGAAACCCATTCCACTCATTAACTCTTCCGAAAACATCCATTATCCTTATGTACATGTGTTTTAAAAAATAATTTATTTTATTCCATGACCATTCATTTATTTGTAATATCCTATATAAACTTCTCATAATATAATATTACCCATTTGTTAATTATCTATCGTTAATTTCAGTTCTTCGGGTGGTAATTCGATGTTTCTTGGTATGTTTTATGTTGTTTGTTGTTGTTATAATTAATTAGATGTTGATTTATTGATATAAATAATTTAAATAACAAATTTTACTTCATATATATACATTATAAATATATATATATATATGTATATTTATAATAATCCATAAAATTCATAGATAATAAATTAAATGTACTGTTCATAAAGACGATTTGGTATACGAATGCATGGACTCTTATTTAGTTTTTATTCCATATTTAGAAGATTAAAAATTAATTGATATATTTGTATTTTATAATTATAATATCATATATAAGTAACATATGTTACATATTATTAGAAAAAACATTTTTATGCATTCCATTTATACCTTGGAACAATCACACCACTTTGAGGAGGCAATAGTCTCTACGTCCACAAATGTCGATATCATAATGCACATAAATAGAAAACATAAAGATATGTGTTATATAAAAGTTATATAAGAATAATTAAATTATAATTATCTTATATATTTATATAATATAATTATATTTCTATCATAATTCCAATCCATGTGAAGTCTTACCATAAAAATGAATCACATCATTTCATGTGTGCGGTAGTATACTGTACACATAAATGAAATGTTCATTACTAGTGAAATGGAACTGTGTATAAGTTTAGATAGAAACAATAATATAAAAACCACTCTTTATATTTATTATAACGATGTTATTATATAATAATATAATAATAATAGGTTAAAGGGCTGACTAGTAAATGAAACAAAGTATATCGTTGATAAATGCTACCTCTTATTTAGGTAACTACATTTTGTTTATACAGTTATTGTTCCCTAGTTTGATTTAAACCCAATATAAAAATTCTATGATGAGGTTAGTTATTTTGGGAGATTATTTCAGTATATTTTGGATGAAAAAATTTATTTATATGTGTGAATAAGATAGCATAGTGATTGTCTTTATATTGTAGAGGAGGAGGGATATTCTTAAAAAATTTAGAAAAGTGAATTCCACTAAAGGTTTAAATATGATGTATGGATCTAATAATGATAAAAATTAGATTAAAAGAAATACAGGGAAAATATATAGACATTAATTCGATTTTGGAATTATTTTCTGGTAATATTGGTCATTATGATTATGGTTTAGTCCCATGTTAAAAAAAATTCACACTGTCACTATAACTAATTTTAATCAATTTCAATAAATAAATTTGTTGAAAAATATGACAAAATAATTATAAATTATTATTATATACAAATGAATACGTTTTTTAAATTTAAATCACATAAGTGGAATAAATTGATTCAAATTTAATCTCGTATATGAAAAAACAAAATAGGTTTTTAATGTTAATTTTTTCAAAACATTTAGTTAGTTTTTATGTGCAATTTCAAAGAAAAATTTAATCCCATGACATTAATCTGATTAATTTTTTTATTATATAAATAATTTATGATTAATATAAATCAAAAACAATGAATATAATTATAAATAAATTAGTCAAATAGTATGATTTAATTAAAATTATGTATTTTTTACAATTCATCATAAAATGAAACATCACTGAAAAATACCAAAAATTTACCCAGACCTAAAGAAGATGTTTATATTTAAAAATTTATTAATTTTTTCATATTAAATTTATAAAATTGAGAAAAAATGTAATTTATGATAGGATATCCATTGAATTGTTTTAAAACCATCTTTAGAAATGTATTGGATTCTATTCCTAATATTAGGTTGGTCCTTATCTTATGCATGTTGTATTTTTTGATGAATGTTAAAATATTTAATTCAATGTATATGATATATATTTATATAATATAATTATATAATTCTAATCTATTTTATTTGTTAAAAAAAAGTCTTCAAGATACAAAAAATATTTCCATTATAATCAATCTGTTTGTGTCTTTATTAATAATTAATTTGTATCTAATGAATTCATATTTTATTTTTATATACCAAATATTTTAATAATAAATGTAATATTATTAATTAATGAAAATTTAATATGTATGTAATATCATATTATACTAAATAATAATGTTGTATTAATATATAATTGTTTTGTAAATCTCTGTTTTGCATTTGTCACATGCAATTGATGAAACTCCTTATCATGGGAAACACATGAAAACCATGTTTCTTGTAAATTTCATGATATATTTTTTTAATAATTTAATTTCAAATAGTTAATATATTATAAGGTCATGGGATATTATATTCACTTACATGCTCGATGTTGCGTGTAATACTCTATGCCAATTGAATTTTCCATATTTTAAATTTTCATGTAATTTCACATAAAATGTAATATATCTGGAATATATAAAGAATAATCAATATGGAATTGTAAATAAAGTAAAACAAGTTCCATTTATTCATCAACAAGAGAAAAAAATTAATCCTAGGATAATATCAACATAATAATCTAATGGATGATTATAAATTTTTTTAAAATGAAGGAAAACATTATTTTTAGATGTTATCATATCGTACACCATGATATCT
This sequence comes from Viscum album, assembly GCA_963277665.1. Lineage (NCBI taxonomy): Eukaryota > Viridiplantae > Streptophyta > Magnoliopsida > Santalales > Viscaceae > Viscum > Viscum album. The sequence goes on along the minus strand of OY728126.1, from coordinate 1,654,864,753 downwards.
ATACTTTGAAAAATCTATATCAATAATAGTTTATTGATGTATTTTTATACCCTAATCCACCATTGAATTTGGTCGATTGATTTCTCTTATGAGACAAGGAAATGAATTGGGGTTCTATTTATTATTGTGCCCCACCCATTGGTGAATTTACAATGCATTCCTCTTATATTGACGATAAATTAAATTCATAACTATATTCCCCATCAATAAATTTTCATACTACATAATGAGAAATGATTTATCAACATTTTCAACTGTAAATAAAACAAAATTAATTATAAAAACCTTATGTAAAATTATACATGGTTTTCTTGGAAATATTCATATCCATTAAATAAATAATATTCATATTTTAAATAAATTCACTATTCATTTATTGTAATAAATATAATGTTTTTCATGATAAATATAAAAATAATTAAACTAATATGGGAAAAAATATGAACCTTGGTTCATCAAATTTATAGATTTTATAATATGATATTGACTTTTTTAAAAATAATTAAAATGGATGTGAAACATGAAAATAATAATTCATTAATTATTTATTAATGTAATAAAATTGAATACATGTACAATAGGCTACATTTCATAAAATGGATTTAGTGATGCAGATGTGTTTTAAAAACATATAATTTAAAAAGCACCAATTTTGAAATTTTGTATATAATTATGAAAAAATTTACATTCAAATAATGTATTAATTTTTCTATTAATACCATATAATATAATTGAATCATAACCTAAAATGATGGTAATAAATCATTTGTTTAAAAAATAACTCTTTTATAAAACTATAATAAATAATATGTATATGAAAGAAAAATATTCCCAATTAAATGAGATTTAAAATTAGTTTTTGTCACGCCCATGAATACATTTTAATTAATTTTTCAATTTATTTCTATTCTTGCTTTGTTTTGCGGGTTTTATATTCATTTTTGTTGAAAAGGTGTGTTTTTATAATTTGGGCCTAACCATAAACTCATTTCCAAATTAAAAAATAAATTATTTTTCTTTAATAACTCCTTCATTATTCAACATTTTATTCACATTCCACATCCCAATTATCATACAATAATATATTAAAATCCCCATATACATTTTTACCACATATGATTCCATAATCAATATTTATTTCAGTATTTTTAATAATGAATTTGCGTCTACCGATAAAACCATTTCCCAATTTAAATTTTTTTTTAATATCTAATTCAATTTTTTCTTTGTTTCAGTGATTGCACCTCCCACTCGAATCCATAAACATGAGTCTATCCCCCATTATCGAGTTTGACTCTATAAAACTCATCTCCCCTATAGATTAGGGAAAAATTTCTTAATCATTCTCTAATCGACCAGATTTGAAGAGGTAAAATGATTCCTTCATGACTAGTTAATTTTTTTCCCCAATTTCATCCCCCAATTTACCTTCAATGACTCCATAGAGCATCCCTACAAGTATTAATTATAGGTATATGATGATTTTTTTGGATTTGGGGCTATTTATTTATGATTTTAGCAAGAAAGTGTTTCTCTCTTTGTTTCCTTCCTTCTCCTCAGGGTTTCCTCCCCACTTCATCAAGATCTAAAATTTTTAGAAGTTAGTGTTCGTTCCTAGGGTTTTATTTGGTGTCTATTTTGTAATGTTTTTTTTTCTATGGCTCAATTTTACTTCTTTGTGTAGTGGCGGTGGTGTAGTTAATGTTTCTCACTAATATTTCTTTGTTTCGACACAAAAGGTAGTTAGTCCCACGTGTAAAAAAATATTTATTATTTATATTGATTGGTTTATTAATTTATCATGTTTCTAATGTATTGTATTTTTCATTAAAACCATTTTTCATAGCATTTGTAAATCATTTAGTATTGAAGATTTGTTTTTTTGGACGTTCTGTGTTTTTCAAATGTAACTCATGTGATATCATCTGTGGTAACTTTATAAAATATCTAATGGATTTATTACTTGTTGAAATTGGATGAAAATTCTGGTTTGGTAATTCAATTTTTTATGTGGTCCTCTAAATGTATTTTTGAATGGGTTTTATGTGAATGCCATGTTAAAAATTCTTAAGGTTTTTTATGAAAATGTATCTTTTTTATGAGTATATTTTGTGGTATTATTTGAGATTATTTCATAGAACTTGAAAGTGGATTGATAAATATTGGTAAGGATTTCAATTATTTTTTGGATTGTTATTGGTGGGATTATTTCTTTGAATGAGGGTTTTGAAATGGGTTTGTACGAAAAACATGGTTATACCCCTTGGGTTTGTTTTATGAAAATTGTAAATGATATAATAATGTACAAAATGTTTGAAAATGATTCCTAGGATCTCTTTTGGTGGGTTTATATTTGTAAAATGATTTTTTAAAATATAAATAGGTCATTTTTTATTTCAATGTTTTTGATAATGTTTTTTTTTTGTTGATGTGATTTATGAAATTGTTATATAAGTGAAAAAACATGTTTGTGGGATGTTTTTTGTGAGTGTGATGTAAAAAATGGGTTTTCTGTATGAAAGAAGTATTATTTGATATTTGTGTGTGCTGTTATGTGGATTTTACTATCTTATAAAGGATTTATAAATTTTTTAAAGGATTTTTGGAAGTGTTAAAGATATGTGAAAAGTTGTGTGGGATATTTTTATGTGAGAATTATTTCAAAATAAATTTGAATGTAATGTGGATTATATGACTCGTGTGATATATATGTGGGCTACTTGGATAATCTGTGATGTTTATGTTTTATTTTCATGTTAAAATTATATTTCATGGCATGTTTAACTTGTTTGATCACAATAGGGAAACTCTTGTATCTAGGTGGGTGGATGTGTACTAGTATACTAGTGATCAAATTAGGTGTGGCCTCAATTTCGTGAATCATGTTTGATGCTGAAAACACTAACTAGAATATGATTATAATGATATCGGGGGACCAATATATTATGGATATGTTCAATTATAGTTTTTCATTTGCATGAGAATGGATATTATGAATGTTAGTTTCACTGAGATACATGGGACACGCGACCCACATCAAGCTAGTGCCTAGGTGTTATTTTCCATTTATTGTTCTCATTGGAAACATTATGCATACGGTAATAATATGTAATGCTGTGATGGAAATTTCAGTATCCTTGTTGATTTTATTTAATATTGTTAATTATTTAAAATCACCCACTTTAAAAATGTTTTTATTTAATGTTGCATACATTAAAAATTGTAACTAGCATTTCTTGTTTATGAAAACCATAAATCCTTTAATATATTACTGTTTATCACATGGAATATATTATTGGCGGTATCCTACTAGCACTTGTATCACACCCTTTGTACACCCTTTTTTGTAACTAGACATGGTGATTTTTTTCGGAGGTTTGGGTACAACTTTTGTGCTAGTGGTTCTAATTTTTAGCGGTCCTACTGAGTTCGTTTTCATGGATATGGATTGAGGGTGATTACCATATTTTTTAGAGTGATTTTTTGATGTCCATTTTTGGGTTTTTAACTTTGTAATTATCTTTCGAAAACATTTTTAATTGTTTAATTTTGTTCTTTCTTTTGGTAAAATATGTTTTAATTTGAAAATCCATATTTTATTTATTAGATTTTTTTGTTATTGGTTGTTTAATAACAGATTTAAATCATTATCAAAATTCATTTTATAGTACTTTGGATCTTCTTCCAACCCATGGGGATCGCGAACACCCTTTGGTCCTTGTCACGGGCTAGGTATGGTGCCAGTTTTGATGGCAACCAGATTCTTTTTGTTACAAAATGGAACCAGAGGAGGTTCTCTCTTATTGGGTTATGTAATATAAGGACGAGTCGGGATAGTATGGAGCATAGATTTTCAAAAATTGACATTCTGGTTATGGTTTTTGTTCCTAGCCAGCACACCTAATGAAGGGATTCTAGTCGCCCTGGGATGTCGTGATTTATCTGAGTGTGTCGGTTTTAATGGCTTGATGATGATTATGGAAAATTAAAAAAAGTTGGGTTAATGGTCTCTATGATCTCTCAGGGTATGGAAATCCATGGGGAGCCAGGGTTGTTTCCCTATAACAAAATCTATGATGGTGAAGTAATTTTAGTATGGCTTCCAATCATATGTCCTTGTCACCCACTAAAAATAGTTTCCTCATGCATTGTTGTGTATCCTTTTGGTTTGAAATCATTGAACTTCGGTTTTAAATAAAAAATGACATGGTTTAAAGAAGCGTGAAGTATTTTTGAAAAGATTTTATAATAAATACGGTTTGGTTTGATTTTTGAAATGGCGGAACTGAATTTTCAGAATTTTTTGGAAATAAAAATTAGTTTGTTTACACCTCCTTGGAATGCAGTAACTATGATGAAGTTGATTTGGAAACAGTGTTTCCAATAGAGTTTTATAATCTATTGAATTGTGTTTTTATGTGACGAATTTTTTTTAATTAATTCTTATTACTTGAATTTGTGTTCTTATTTGAATGATTGTTCCATTATGAAATGTTTGGTATGTTTTAATATTGGATTTTGATTTCATGGTAAGTGGGATTTTGGAAAAGGATGTATTGGTTGGTTGTTTTGGTTTTGAAAATTGGAAAATAATTTTTGTTTTATTCATTGGTGTTTCCATGAGAGACCAAGTGAATGGGGTTATATGGTATGATGGATGGTTAATGTAATTACAGGATTAGTTCCAGTATGTATATATGTAGGGTGCCAAATGTGGAAGGGAATCATGAATGTGTGCGCCCCATGGGGTACCATTGGTGGATACACTAACAGTTGAACCATTTGTTTTCAACAAAATGTTCTTAAAGGAAAACATTATGTCTTGATTATTGGAATGGGATAGTGGGTATTATGTGTTTTTTTAAATTTTGATGTTGTTGGATGTTTGGAGTCCAAGAATACGTCATGTCTGAACTTTGTTTTCGGATTGTGTTTGGTCAGTAAGCTGGGTTGATAGGCTTGTTAGTGATATCTTCAAAGAAATTTTTTGTGATTCCTTTATGATGGTTCCCTTCATGAGTTTGGATTTGGTTTATGGAACATTTTTACCAATGGAAAATCTTGGTTGGGTCCTATCGTTCTCTTGTTTGATAAGATAAGCCCCCATTAGGGGTTAGTGCACGGCAAAACCGCAACCCGAATTCTTTCACTGTAGGAAAATCCTCCAGTAGATCAATATAAGGAATATTTTTATTGGGCATTTGAATATTGATATTACACTATATACATTATATTTTTTCGTATTTTCTTTTAGTGAGAGTGTTCTTGTGGAAGGTCGAAAGATACCATAGTTTTTTATGTTAGCTGATTCATCAAACTTAGAAGTTTTATAGGGTTGTTAGTGTGAATGAGTGTAAGGATTGTGTATATGTGGGCATTCAGGTCCATCATTGTCTCTTCAAAACTGAGGTTATTGTTAAACCACCAATGTGGGAAATCTAGTCTTGAAAGGATATTATGGAGCCTTTATAGAATATTGTGTGCTCGTTTGACTATAAAGGTGATGGTCATGCAATAATTTAATATTCTCTATTATGTTGGGTGTATGTCTCCCTTAGAGAAAATTCAAATACATTGTTTTAGAGGAAGGTGTTTATATGTGACCTTTCATTATGTTGTTTCTTACCTGAAGAAACATGATGTGATGTGTGTGCATATTTTAAGGCCATGATAGAGTGAAACTTCAGAAATTACTAAAGTGTGTTCTAGTTTGTGTTATGTCTTGGTAAACCCAAATGGGGTTGCAATGTAGTTTTTTGTAGCATCGATAGAAGAAGTTCTATTCCCGTGTTTCCAATGCCTAACTATGAGGCCGAAGATGCTTCAATGCTATGATCTCTAACCAAAGATCATAGAGAGAAGCTGGTGCATAGTCAGGGGAAATACCAGGGTCGTTCAAACTATTTTATAATATCTTATCCCAAGTATGATGGTTTTGAATACCCTATAAAAGAGGACAAACCATGTGATTGTCCCAACTCGTTAAATATTGGAATCTTTTTATGAGGACTTGTGTTAGTCGAATATGATGTTTGGTTCTTATTGTGGGTAGACCCACTATAATTCTTTTATATGTTGTTTTGGAATGTTCTAATTAAATTCTACACCCTGAGCTAGGGAATCCTTTTGGTCCAATCCTTGTTAGTGTCCTGATTATATTTTGGGAAAAATTTTGTGGTCTCTTTTGGTGGGGAGCCCATTTGTGTCTCCCCATACTAGTAACACAAATTATTCCTTATTCTTTTATTTGTGGTAGGTAGTCCCATTAAAAGTAATCTATATACCAACATCATCCTGAGGTAAACATTGGTATTGGAGAGGGCCCAACGGTTCAGTTAAATCAAGTTATGTGTAACCTTGTTCGTTGTTGTTGTTGTTCATTTGGGTAAATAACATTAGTCTTGTTCAGATAGTGTTTGGCGAGATTTATTTTCGGATGAAGTAAAAATTTTCTTTATTTTTTCATGACTGTTGTGTATTTTATGGTTTGGGAGAGTATTTCTTCTTTAATTTATCAGTCTATGTGTTTTGAACATTGGGATAAAATCATGGAAATGGAGTTAATTTCACCCTTTCGATTGGGTTTGGTTTTTTGATTTTGGTCCTGATGTGGCATTCCAAGGGTAAAAGGATTTATCGTGGGGAGAATTGTCACATCCACGATTTATGTTAAATGAATTTTTCATTTTATTTCCATTTTTTGGTGGTTTTCCATGCACTTGGGAGGAAATTTTAGGTTTTCAGAATTTGGGCCAAACCATGAGAACATTTCTAGATTTTAAAATAAATTCTATTTATTTTATTAAACATTAATTTTTAATCATTTTACACCAATTATACTTCTCAATTGTCATACACTATTACTCTACAATTTCTATATCTATTTAAACCATATAAGTATCCATAATCCTGATGGATTTGGGTTTTTTATTAAGATATCGGGCTTGCCCGTAAGCCCATTTCCTACATTAAATATATTATTTAATTATTACATTTATAATCTATTTTTTACTTTTATTCAATGATTCCACCTCCCACTTAACGCTAAACACTAGAGTCTCATCCTCACGATCATGTTTGCCTCTTTGGAGCTCATATACCTTATGTATTAAGGCGATCGTTCTTAATCATTCTCAAATCGACATTATTTGAAGAGGTAAAATGTTTGATTCATAACAAAATTATTTTTCAGTATTGAACCAACATTTCAGTCTACATATTTATTACTATGACTCATTCAAAAACCCATTATATTTTTGGTTACTTGGAGATTTATATTTTGATGGATTTGGGGGGATTTCGTCATTAATTCTTCAATTAAGTATTTCTCTCTTCATTTCCTTCCTTCCCTTTAGGGTTTCATCCCCCATTCATGATGTTCTAAATTTTCCAGAAGTGAGGGTTCTTACATAGGGTTGTATTTGGTGTCTTCATGGTCAATTATAGTGATCTGAAGATCAATTTTTGTTCCTTGTGGTGCGGTGGTGGTGCAGTTGATGTTTCACACAATGATTTGGGGGTTTTCTACACAAATTTTAGGTGGTTCCATGTGTGAAAAAATTATTTAGGAGTTATATTTCTTGGTTTCTTAATTTATCATGTTATTAATCTATTGTGTGTGGTGGTAAAATCATTTTCTGTAGCATTGGATAATCTTTTAGTATTAATTTTTCATTTTTTGTTGAAGTTGTGTGTTTTTCAAATGTAACTGATGTTATATCTTTTGTGCATGTTTTAACCAATATGAATGTGATTTATTAGTTGTTTAAAGGGGCTGAAAATTATTTATTGGTAATTAATTAGTGTAATATGGGCCATAAATTTGTATTTTTAATGGGTTTTATGTGTAAATCCTTGCTAAATAGTTTGAATGTTTTTTATGAAAATGTGTGTCTTTCATCTGTATCATTTGTGGAACTATTTGAGATAATTTCATTTCACTAGAGTGTTTTTTGATAAATCTCTTTAAGGATTAAAATTATGTTTTGGATTAGTTTTTTTGTGATTTTGGATTTGAAATAGGGTTTTGAAATTTGTTTGTAGGAAAAACATGGTTGTTACCCTTGGGTTGGTTTTATGAAAATTGGAAATGATTTAATGAGTTTTCCAAAGTGTAAAAAGGATGTTTATGAACTGTCTTGAAGGATTTATATTCATAAAATGTTTTTTTAAAGAAAAAGAGTTCATTTTTTATATCAAATGTTTGGATATTTTATTTAATTTGTTGATGTGTTTTACGAAATTGTGATGTGGGTATGAAACATGTATGTCGGATATTTTGTGTGAGTGTGATGTGAAGTTGTAATTTTTTATGAAAGAAGTACTATGTGATATTCGAGTGGTATTTTATGTGTATTTTACTATATTGTAAATGTTTTATAATTTTTTTAATGGATATGTTGAAGTGTTAAAGAGATGTGAAATGTGTTATGGTCTATTTATGTGTGAGTATGAATTCAAAATAAATTTGAATGAAAAGTGGATGTTATGAAATCAGTGATATACATGTTGGATTTTTGGTGAATGTGTGATGTGGAAGTAGTATTTTCATGTGAAAATTTCATTTCACAGTTGTTGAAATAGTTTGAGAACAAGAGGGAAACGTGGTATCTTGGTGGGTGCATGTGTACTACTATCCTAGCTATCCTGTGGGGTTTGGCCTTAGATTAACATAACATGTTGGACCCTGGATACACTAACAAAATTATGATTATGATGATGTTAGGGGACCACTATGTTTTCGATATAATCCCTACTAGTGTCCCGTGTGCATGAGAATAATTATTGTGAAAATTACATTCAACGAGATATGAGGTACCTAGGCCCAAAGAAAGATAGTTCCAAGGGGTTATTTCCTATAACATGTGATCATTGGATTATTTAGGATAATCATTGGCATAAAATATGTATGGATAAAATATTTGGTAAATTTTGGAATTTTTTAAATGTGTTTATTCATTAAAATATCCCAATTTAAATCTATTTTTGTTTTATGTTCCAACATTTATAAATTGTAACAAGTATTTATTGTTTATGAAAACATCTAGGATTTTTATCAATGAATTTTTATATCATAGAATTTCATAGTGGTGGTATCTTATTGGTATTTTTCAATTAGCCTATGTAACACCCGAGACTTTTATGAGAAATATTTTGTTTTTAAGTTATATAAAACATCAATGGGATCATTTACTTCACACAACACTAGCTTGTCTTTCTTTACACTCAATCACGACCTTCCTCGATAGCTTGCGTCGTACGCAATACTGAGTTTCACTAAACAATGATATGCTATTAAAATATTATTAAAACTAGCCATTATGAATATTAATAACCACTTTTTGAAATTTTGTAATTTTTATTTTTCAATATTGACATCATTTTTGGTTTTGGAATATCGAAATTATCCTAGGGTGAAATTTTGGTATTTTTCTGAAAACATTCAATTTTTGATGAATAGTGAAAACACTAGGTTACTATTTAAAACCCAACTTTTTATTTAAATAATTATTTATTTTATTTAAATTTATTTTAGGTCAAAATTTATACATAATACCTATATAAGTTCAATGTAATTCATTGGAGTCATTTTATAATAATTTTATATATATACAAATTTTATTTAACTTTTCACCGTATTTTACCTACCTCCTAGTAGAATATGCAAACATACATAAAACATAATTTTACCACTATTGTGAATGGAATATCAAAAATCCGAGAGACACGATTGATATCAGCAAGTAAAATGTGGTTTAATGAGATGAAAATAATTTTTCGTGGATAATAACTTTTTACTTTTTTTACCACGATTAAAAGTAAATAAGGTAATTAAGTGTAAAAATGATATTATTATTTCCCTAACACGTGTACAAAGTCTATTGGATAAGTTTAATTCGACCAAATACAAAATTAGGGATAAAATATTACCCTTTATGCCCACTTGGATTAGATTAGGACATTTAATATTAATTTATTTAAAGAAGACTTAAAATAGTTAAAATCAATGTTTAATAAGTAAATTATTTTTAATATAGGGTTATACATAAGATAAATTCGTCTATAAATATTCATTAGAAAGATAAAAAGCTTTCATAAATAATGGTATATTATTTATAATTTTTAGACATTAAATAATTTAATTTATTTATGACACAAAATGATGCAGAAATTATCTTATTAATGAAATATTGAAATAAGTGATGTTATAAATACCAAAATAAATGAAATTTGAGAATATTTATGAATTAAACTAATTTTATAGGTTAATATGACATTTTAGTATTGATTTAGTTACTTTTTTCGAACTAATCAATCTGTTATGATTTTCAAAAAAATCAATTACCAAATAGTGTCAAAATAGACATAAAATAGTTTTTAAAACAAATAATATATTATTAATTGTTATTTTATTCCTAAAATTATAAGGTTTGGAACAATCCCTTATATAATGTTATATATATTAATAATAAACAACTAGGGGTTCTTTTGGCTTGTTATCCTAAGTTTATTAACCTTATAGTGTAATAAAATAAGATGACACGGTAAAAGTTAAATTATCTAACTTAAAGTTAAATCCAAATGATAAGGTTAAAATAGAAACCTAAACATGTCTAAATTCCATTGGATGAGATACTTTCGACCCATAACCACATTATATTAGACATAAATCAATTTTGAGCTATTAAAATCGGAATATGACATTATAATAAAATAATATTTTTAGTTTTTCCAAAGGTTCCCCTCTCCTCCCTTATAAAAGGGATCCTCCTCCCTCTCTTCCCCACACCACATTGAGACATCAAGATCTCCCAAAACCTAAAAACTTCCCTTCTCCACTTCCCTAGAAACAACCTAGTGGTCGTGGTCTTCTTCAAAGACCAATTTCAGTTCCCTAAAAGGAGGTCTCAAAGAGGCGATTCAAAGAAGAGGTAATGTCCATTACCGATTATTTCAACTTTATTTATTATTCCACTTATTCTTATTTAGTTGTATCATTTTGAAGTAATAAAATCAGTATCACTCATATACTGATATGTTATTATAAGTATGAATCAACCCTATTTCACCATCTATCCATCCTACGGTAAAATGAAATCACTGCGTGTGCGTACGTACGGAATACCGTCTCTACGCCGTGGTGTAATCTATTTCCACCACCACCTTACTTGGACGGGTATAATGGTGAAAATAAATAACTATATATTATTATTTTAAAGTGTTATTGATTCTGAAATATTATACATACACTCCAACACAATTCCATGATCATGGGAATGATATCATCGCTTGTGCGTACGTACGGAATACCGTCTCCATGATGTGTTGCGACTCGTTCTACATGATCTTCATTGCATAATGAATTTATATAAATGAATTTAATGAATTAATATGATATATATTACACTAATACCATTCATGAAATAATTTATCTATAACCTAAAAATATGAAGAAGAATTTATTCGACAAAACACGCATAAGAACAAAAAGCAATAAACACCCGAATAACAAGTAACACAGAAATATTACTAATAAGAAGCAAATAATATGGCCATATATGATATCATAAAAATAATTATGATTCTGTAATAAGTCAATAACATTATTTAAATAATTATAGAAGAGTTTTGGACACTTATGAAGTAAATCGTACCAATGGTAAGGGACAATCTCGCAATCTCAATTTTTATCCGAGATTGTTTATACTTCAGAATTTACTGGGGAATATTTATCATTCACATCCATGTTTCCACAATATGTAATATTATTTTTATCCTCCTACAATTGTTTAAATCCAATTTTACCCTTCTATGAATTTTTAGTAAAATATATGAAAGGAATCTTTTGTCATTTTTCATACGAGTTACTTTTTGAATTTTCCGAAAAACATACGAGAAGAATGTTTTTTAACATATACGAAATGAATGGATTTTTAAAACATTATTTCCAAGAAACTTACTTTACAAGTTTTCAAGTTTATTTTTCATCAAATTCTTTTAATTTAAAATTGTATGACATGTTAATAAAGGAAAAATATTTTTGAAGTAGAAAGGATATTTTCCTCAATAATGGAGTTCAAGTGTTTTATCAAAATTATTTTCCATCTAATAAAATATAGGTTTCTGTTTCTATCCCTATTATTACATTGATTTGATTATGTTGTGATGGAAATATTTTTATGAATTCCTTTATCTTATAATAATTTTTGTTGAATTTTTTTTTTGATGTCACGATGTTTAATAATCCCATTTTATTACATGGGTTATGCAATGATGTATGATTTTTGATTTTGTGGAACACATAAGAATGGTATCATTTTGAGATGGGTGGGACCTATATCTCACTCCAATGCATTGGGTAATGATTTATATCTCATGAGATAGAAATGGCTGGAACGGCCGGTTAAACCGGTTCAGTGAAACAGGACTAAAACGAGGAGTGAACTCAGTTCAGAAATGGAATTTTTCCACTAAGATAGTCTTGGCTATGATTCTTGACTACTAAGAAATGATTCTCTATGATTATTTATGTATTCCAAAAAGTTGCATGTTTTATGTTCTTATTTTTGGGACTACATTTCACTACTATGATTTATCCCTGTTGGGCGGAAGAAAACAAGGAATGATGGCAAGAGGGGGGTGAATTGCCTTTTAAAAAAGATTAACCAATTAAAATCAAAGTTAAAGGTGCAGCGGAAATAAATGAGGCAAGACACAAGAAATTGATAACGGAGTTCGGCCAAAACCCGGCCTACGTCTCCGCTCCCAACTCAACCGTTGAGAGATTCCTACCGCTTGCTTTTCAATGGTTTTAGCAAGAAACCCACTAGGCTTTGAGGTAGCACTAGGACCTATTACAGCTTACTTTTTGTGGTTTAGCAAGAACCCACTTGCTTTCAATGGAATAGCAAGAACCCACTAGCCTTTTTAACGGGTGAAGGCTAGCTCACCGAAACACAAGCCTTTTAAAAGGAAAGCCTTGAAGAAACCTCTTCACACCTTAATGGTGGCGTGAAACCCAAAAGAAAGGGGGATGAGAAAAGTGGTTGGGGTTTGTAGGCACAAACCCAAAATTAAGCTCAAAATAAATAAACAAGAAAAACCGTGATTGAGGAAGACTTGGGCGCCAAAGGTTGAATGGAGTTGATGTAGCGTGCTCTCCCAAGCTTCTTGAGTGGTGCTCTTGGATGTGGAAATGGATGGAGCACTTGGGGTTCCCTTGGAACAATCCGCCGGAGCTTCGCCAAAATGATCAACAATGTGTCCGGTGGCTTGGGTGAAGTTCCGAGGCTTCCTAGGCCTTTATTTATAGGCTAGGAACCTTCAAATATCCGTTGGAGGGCTTTGGAGCCGTTGGAAAAGGCCTCGGAGCCGTTGGAGGCCAAAAAGGAGTTGACTGGTCAAAGCCAACGGCTAGTTTGACTGGTCTACCGGCTGGCCGGTGCAGGGCCACCGGCTGGCCGGTGCCTTGGAGAAAGGAAATTTGTTCTGCCCAGGAGCCACCGGCTGGCCGGTGCTGAGGCCACCGGCTGGCCGGTGGTGAGACAGTAGGTCTCACTGTTGAGGCTGGGTGCCACCGGCTGGCCGGTGCTGAGGCCACCGGTTGGCCAGTGGGGAGGCAGTGGCTCAGCCATGAGTCAGGGTGCCACCGGCTGGCCGGTGGTCAAGCCACCGGCTGACCGGTGGAGCCTGGCAGTGGGCAATGCCTCTGCCAGGTCCACCGGCTGGCCGGTGCTATCACACCGGTTGGCCGGTGGACTGAATTTCAGTCCACTTCTTGATTCTTCTTGGGCCATTCCTTTGGCAATCTCTTCCCTATCATCCACAACACTTAAAACACAAGGTTAAACACATATGAAAGTGATTGTGATCATGAAAATCAAAGAGTGTGGGGTACAACAATCTCCCCCTATTTTGATGATCACAATCACTTATCAAAGCAATGTAAAAACTTAAATGAAAGGCATGCCTAAATGATAAATTGAAAATAAATACTAAGCATGAGAGAAAAGATTCTCCCCCAATCAATCAAGAAATTTCTCCCCCTTTGTGATTATCAAAATAGCGTGGGGCATAAAACTTGATTGAGGGAGAAGAGACTTGAAAATCAATTGAGATTTGAAAACAATTGAACATGATACAAATTGTTGAAAATTTTGTAATGAAAAATTGAATTGAAAAATTTGAATAACAGTTTGAATTGAATGTTTTGAAAAAAAGGATACCAACTGTTGGAAATTTAGAAATGAAATTTTAATAGAAAATTTTGAATTGAAAAATTTGATACCAAGAGTTGGAATTGAAAGTTTAAAAAAAAAATTGAATAAAACATAAAGGCTTAAACAAACCTAACTCCCCCTAAATAAAGCAATAAATCACCGGGGAGTGGGATTTTGAAAAGAAATAATTTTAGGCCCGGAGAGACTAGCAAGAAGGGATTTTTCAATCCACACTTGTCTCATGGCGGGTCTTCTCCTATAGAATTCATCCGAATAAAAAATCGATTTTGGTTGACCGTATCGGGCATTTTTACAATTATACTCATATATGAGGTGCCCGGGTTTTTTGCAATAATTACAAAATTTAAAATCGGAGCTCCCCCTTACAAAAATAGTGGGTGCATGGGAGGAGGAAGCTCGGTTGGTATATCCTAACCCTTGGGTGGTTCTAGATATACGTTGGGAACCAAGCAAATTGTTCAAATTTTGTTCCCCTTGGGTGAACTTAGCAAGGGTCTCCCTAAGGTCTTTGATGGTTGATTCCATGGAATCAACATTTGGAAAATTTTGGATTTTAAGGGACATCTCCTCCTTCTCTTTGAGAAGTTGTTCTTTTTCGGAGGAGAGTTTTTTGAAAGACTTTTTCAAAGCAACAAATTTTGAAGATAGTTCATGAAAACCTTTTTCTAATTGGTCTCTAGCATGAGAGAGTTCTTCATAAGATAGATGATTGAAAGAATTTGAATTTGAAGAGCAAGAGGAGGAAGAGGAGGAAGAGGAGGAAGATACCTCATGTTTTGCCATTAGGCATTTTTTACCTTGGTCGCTCGAGGAGAAGGAGGAGAATGAAGAGGTGGAGCTATCACTCCATGTTGCCTTTGAGGACCTTCTTCTTTCCTTTTTCCTTTTGCGTGGCCCGTTTTTTGTTGAGTGGGCAATCGGGCTTGTAATGGCCCTTTTCGCCGCACCCGTAGCATTTTACCTTGGGCTCGGATCTTGCGGTGGGTTCTTGCTTGCGGTGCTTGCGGGATTTCTTCTTCTTGTGCTTCTTCATAAATTTGTGCATTTGGCGGGCGAGATTCTCCATTTCCAAGTCGCCGCTTGATGATGAGGAAGATGAGGAAGATGAGGATGATGAGGAGGAGCTTACTTCTTTTTGTACCTTGAAGGCAATATTCTTTGGAGTCTTGATCGGTGTGCCCTCCTTTTGAGCTTGCCTCCTCATCGTGATCTCGTAGGTCATTAGGGATCCGATGAGCTCCTCGACCGGCATATTTTTGACGTCCTTAGCTTCTTGGATCGCCGTCACCTTTGGTGCCCATGAGCTCGGAAGGACCCATAAGATCTTCTTGACCATCGTCTCGGCTGAAACATCATCACCAAGAGATTTCCTTCCATTGCAAATGTCAGTGAAGCGTGTAAACATATCGGTAATAGATTCGGAAGAATGCATAGTAAAGCTTTCAAAATCTTGTCTATACATGTCTAACCGAGTGTCCTTAACTTTGTTAGTGCCCTCATGAGTTACTTCTAAAAGTTTCCAAATTTCATGTGAGGAGGTGCAAGTAGACACTCGATTGAACTCATTTCTATCTAAGCCGCAATGGAGAGCGTTCATGGCTTTTCCATCAAGCTCAAAATTCCTAATATCGGCGGGGGTCCATTTGGATTCATCGGGGGTAGACAAAGTGTAACCTTGCATGACTATTTTGTAAATCGGATAAACTATGCTTCTTAAAAAAGTGGTCATGCGGGTTTTCCAATAATTATAGTCGGTCCCATCAAAAAATGGAGCCCGACCCAATGAAAAGCCTTCGGGGGCGAAAGAGGTTGATGCCATTTAAATGGATCTTAAATTTGAAACCGGGTTAGGGTATTACTCAAATTTCCCTCTGATACCAATTGTTGGGCGGAAGAAAACAAGGAATGATGGAAAGAGGGGGGTGAATTTCCTTTTAAAAAAGATTAACAAATTAAAATCAAAGTTAAAGGTGCAGCGGAAATAAATGAGGCAAGACACAAGAAATTGATAACGGAGTTCGGCCAAAACCCGGCCTACGTCTCCGCTCCCAACTCAACCGTTGAGAGATTCCTACCGCTTGCTTTTCAATGGTTTTAGCAAGAAACCCATTAGGCTTTGAGGTAGCACTAGGACCTATTACAGCTTGCTTTTTGTGGTTTAGCAAGAACCCACTTGCTTTCAATGGAATAGCACGAACCCACTAGTCTTTTTAACGGGTGAAGGCTAGCTCACCGAAACACAAGCCTTTTAAAAGGAAAGGCTTGAAGAAACCTCTTCACACCTTAATGGTGGCGTGAAACCCAAAAGAAAGGGGGATGAGAAAAGTGGTTGGGGTTTGTAGGCACAAACCCAAAATTAAGCTCAAAATAAATAAACAAGAAAAACCGTGATTGAGGAAGACTTGGGCGCCAAAGGTTGAATGGAGTTGATGTAGCGTGCTCTCCCAAGCTTCTTGAGTGGTGCTCTTGGATGTGGAAATGGATGGAGCACTTGGGGTTCCCTTGGAACAATCCGCCGGAGCTTCGCCAAAATGATCAACAATGTGTCTGGTGGCTTGGGTGAAGTTCCGGGGCTTCCTAGGCCTTTATTTATAGGCTAGGAACCTTCAAGTATCCGTTGGAGGGCTTTGGAGCCGTTGGAAAAGGCCTCGGAGCCGTTGGAGGCCAAAAAGGAGTTGACTGGTCAAAGCCAACGGCTAGTTTGACTGGTCTACCGGCTGGCTGGTGCAGGGCCACCGGCTGGCCGGTGCCTTGGAGAAAGGAAATTTGTTCTGCCCAGGAGCCACCGGCTGGCCGGTGCTGAGGCCACCGGCTGGCCGGTGGTGAGACAGTAGGTCTCACTGTTGAGGCTGGGTGCCACCGGCTGGCCGGTGCTGAGGCCACCGGTTGGCCGGTGGGGAGGCAGTGGCTCAGCCTTGAGTCAGGGTGCCACCGGCTGGCCGGTGGTCAAGCCACCGGTTGACCGGTGGATCCTGGCAGTGGGAAATGCCTCTGCCAGGTCCACCGGCTGGCCGGTGCTATCACACCGGTTGGCCGGTGGACTGAATTTCAGTCCACTTCTTGATTCTTCTTGGGCCATTCCTTTGGCAATCTCTTGCCTATCATCCACAACACTTAAAACACAAGGTTAAACACATATGAAAGTGATTGTGATCATGAAAATCAAAGAGTGTGGGGTACAACAATCCCATGTTATGAAATTATGATCTCTTTTGCAGGTTAAGATTTCCAAAATGTTATGTTCTTATAAATATGATGTGATTGATATTTATTTTGTTTAACCATACTGAGCATTTTAGCTCACCTTTTTGTATGTTTTCTTTCCCCAGGTTTGGAAGAAGGTTATTAATTAGGATATGCCAAAAGGGACTCTATATATGATGAAATAAATGGGAGAAAATGTAGATTCTTTATGAACCGGTTGTTTATGATTCCTAGTTTCTAAAGACACTATACCTATATAGTCCTTTCCTTGTTTTTTTATATGTTGTAATAATTTTGCTTCAAATTTGAATTATTAAAAATATATGTAAATTATGGGTCGTTATAGTTGGTATCATAGGAAAGGTATAGTCAACCTTTGAAAACTAGGAAGTGAAATCCTTAGTAAGAACCCAAAGGATAAGTCTAAGCATAAAACACAATCTTAGTGTTTTTGAAATTTCCATGAAAAAACTATGATAAGACCTTCAGTGTGAAATTTTATTCTGGATTGTGTGGTTTTCTTATAATAATTAGTGTTTATCACACTATTCTTCTTGGTTTTAGTCAATGGCGGGAACTTGAAGGAATTGTGTTAATGTGGAATGCGAAGGGAAATGGAATGATTGTCCCCCTGAGCAACCAAATGTTATGGGAGCTGGAATGAAAAATCTTATATCCATGCTCACATAACTTTCTCAAGCTATGAATCATGAATTAATTCCAAACGAGCAAAGGAATGACCAACATTCTGTTGAATCCATCATGAGGCAGCATCCACCTTCATTCATCTGGTCTTCTAATCCATTAGTGGCTGAACAATGGATCAGTACCACTAAAAAGATATTTTCAGTTCTTCAATGTGCTGAACATGATAACGCCATCTTAGCAGTGTATTATTTAAAAAGAGATACTGATCAATGGTGGAATCTTATTAAGAATACGAGGCAAAGGGGTGAAATTGAGTCCATGGAATGGGACGAGTTCAAGAACTTATTTTTCAATAAGTACTTCCCTCGTATTCTTCGAACAAATATGGAGAAAGAGTTTCGTGAACTGAAGAAAAAGGATGATGAATCTATTGGTACCTATGAAGAAAATTTTACAAGACTTTCATGGTACGCATCTGGTTTTATTATCCAACATGAGAGTACGATCGATCGATTCATTAGTGGCTTAAAACCAAGTGTTCGAAGGGCATTAGCCATAAGGGGCGTCAATATCTACAGGGAAATCGTTTGATGTGCTCTCAATGTTGAGATAGAGATTTGAGTGACCCATTAGTCATGTGGGTTTGATAAGAAGAGTAAAATTGAATTCAAAGGAAAATCTAAATAGCACACTGAAAAGAAGATGAGTTTTCCCTTATGGTCAATGTGTGGAATGAAACATGGAGGGAGTTATCTCAAATGAACAAGTAAATGTTTCAAATGTGGAAAGGAAGGTCATTGGGCATTAGAATGCCGCAATGATGGGAGAACGATGTCTAGTGATGCGAACAAAGAAAAGTCTACAGAGAGTGCACCTCTTATACTTCAATGTTACAAGTGCAAGAAAATGGGGCATTATGCCAATCAATTCCCCATTCCAAGGGTTGTTGATGATGATCGACATCAGAAAAATCTTAAGGCTAAAGACAAAGGAAACTCACATGAAATTTCTATCAGCGATGTGGTGTACGATAACGAAGTGGTGAAAGGTACACATACAATCCACTCTAGAGTAGAAAATGTTTTATTTGATTCTGGATCCACCCACTCTATTATTTACGAAAAATTTTCTATGGGTATTTCCGTATTACCTCAACAATTAGATGTTGAGTTACCTATGACAACCACTAATGGGAAAACGGTTTCATCAAAAGTTTAAAATTATTCTCCGATTGATGTTTGTGGGAAAGGGCTTCCTTCAAATCATGTGATCCCTCCTATAGTGGAATTTGTTGTGATTCATGGCATGGATTGGATTTCTCTGTATGGATCTCATATCAATTTCTAAAGAAGGGAAGTGACATTTCATATTCCAGATCAATCTATTATCATCTATCAATGCATGGATGAACATAACCTTCCCGTGGAAATTTCTTCCATCTTATGGGTCATGGTTCCAGTAAATGAAGGTTATTTATCTAAAATAGTTTTTGGGAAACTCACGATTAAGAATATTCCCATTCTACGGGAGTTTGACGATGTATTTCCGAAATAATTTCTGGGTCTTCCACCAAATCGTGAAGTTGAGTTTTCAATAGAACTCGTACCGGGTGCTTTTCCTATTTCAATGACACCTTATAGAATGGCCCCAATTGAGTTGTAGGAATTAAAGAAGAAACATCAAGAGAATCGTGATAAATGATTCATACCCCATTGTTCATCTTTTTTGGGAGCACCAGTTCTATTTGTTAAGAAGAAAGATGGATCAATGAGACTCTGCATTGATTATCGAGAACTTAACAAGATTACTATCATGAACAAATAACCTCTCCCACGCATTGATGACTTATTTGACCAACTACGCAGAGATCAATACTTTTCCAAGATTGATCATCATCATGGGTATCATCAATTAAGGTTCAAAAGGGAGGATATACCGAATACAGCTTTCCGTACAAGGTATGGACACTATGAATTTATAGTGATGCCATTTGGTCTTACTAATTCCCATTCTATCTTCATGGATCTAATGAATAGAGTCTTTAAAGAGTATCTTGATCAGTTTGTGGTAGTCTTTATAGACGATATTCTTGTCTATTCAATGAGAAAGGAAGAACATTGATATCACATGAGAATTATATTAAATACCATAAGAAAGGAGAAGATTTATGACAAATTTACCAAGTGTGAATATTGGCATCAAAGAGATGAATTTTTGGGTAACATAATCTCAAAAGAGGGGATATCTGTCGATCCAGCAAAAATGGAGTATATCGAAAGATGGTCGAGACCAACAAAAGTAACTAATATCCGAAGTATTCTTGGTTTGGATAGATATTATCAACGTTTTGTGAATGATTTTTCACGATTATCTAATCCACTCACTAGGTTGACTCTAAACGGATTTATGTTCTTGTGGACGAAGGAATGTGAAGAGAATTTCAAGGAATTGAAAAGAAGGTTATTCAGTGCACCTGTGCTCACACTTCCTTGTAGTAGAGAAAGGTTTGTGATATATTGTGATGCATCCAAGAAGAGATTGGGGTGTGTTCTCATGAAAAACGTTACGGTGATAGCTTATGCCTCACGACAGTTGAAAATCCATGAGCAAAATTACCCAACACATGATTTGGAGTTCGCTGCGATAATCTTTGAATTATAGATCTGGAGGCATTATCTTTATGGATAATGGTGTGATATTTATACATATCATACAAGTTTAAAGTATATTTTCACACAAAAATAGATGAATATGCACCAAAGAAGTCGGTTGGAGCTGATTAAGGATTACGACTGCTCAATTCATTCGCACTGAGGGAAATAAAACAAGGTGGCAGATGCATTATGTCGACAAGACCATGCTAACTTATTAATGATGAGGATCAAAAAAGATCCAATATTTATGGATTTACAAAGGATGGATCTTGGAATTATAATGAAAGTGGAAAAATATTATCTTTCAAAAATGAATGTTCAACAATATATACATGTGACGATTAATGAGGTGCATAAAAGAAGATATCGAGTTACAAAAGAATCTAAGAAATGTTCTTGAATTCAACCTTTATTGTGATGGGATAATAAAGTTCAGGAATTGGGTTTGTGTTCCTCCCAGCCCCGAATTAAAGAAGGAGCTGCTGGATGAGGCTCATAGTTCTTCATTCTCTATTCATCCTAGAAGCACGACGATGTATAGGGACCTGAAAGAGTACTTCTGGTGGGATGGCATGAAAAGAGATGTTGCTGAATATGTCTCTCGATGCTTGGTTTGTCAGCAAGTTAATGCTGAGAGACAAAAGTCTAAGGGGATGTTACAACAATTACCCATACCTGAATGGAAAATGGAAAACATCACTATGGACGTTGTCCCTGGACTCCCTAAAACATCCAAAGGCAATAATGCTATCTGGGTCATAGTTGATCGTCTTACAAAGTCTACACAATTCATTGCTATTAGAGAGGATTTATCTCTAGATCAGCTTACCAGGATATATGTAAAGGAACTGGTACGATTTCATGGAGTACCACTTTTTATTATATCTAATCTGGATCCGAGATTTACCTCGAAGTTCTAGCGAAGTCTTCAGCATAATCTGGATACAGAGTTGAGTTTCAGCACTACTTATCATCCTCAGACAGACGGTCAGTCTGAGAGGACAATTCAAACTCTAGAAGTTATGTTAAGAGCTTGCTCTATGGATTACAAATGTGGTTGGGATCAACACCTACCTTTGGTGGAATTTTATTATAATAATATCCTTCACTCTAGTATTTAGATGGATCCTTATGAAGCTCTATATGGAAAGAAATGTAGGACTCCAACTTGATGGGATGAAGTCGGGGAACGAAAGCTATTAGAACCTGATCTTGTTGATGATATGGCAGAAAAGATCTGATATATTCAACAACACATAAGAGCAGCTCAGAGTAGACAAAAAAGTGATGTCGACAACCCAAGAATAGACATAGAGTTTGAAGTGGGTGATAATGTGTTCATAAGAATATATCCTTCGAAGATAGTAATGAGATTTGGGAAGATGGGAAAGTTGTGCGCTAGATATAGAGGTCCTTTCTAAATACTGGATCGTGTTGGGATTGTAGCTTACCGATAGACGCTTACACAGAATCTCTCTCAAGTTCATGATGTGTTCCATGTATCTCTCATGATATTGTACATACCTGATCCTTCACATGTACTCAGCTCAAAAGTTGTACCGCTGGAGGAAGATCTTTCTTATGAGGAACAGCGGCTAGAGATTCTGGATCGTAGTGAAAAAGTCCTACGGATCAAGAAAAATCGCTTGGTGAATGTTTTATGGTGGAACCACCAATTAGAAGAAGCTACATGGGAGCTTGAGGATATGATGATGGAGAGGTATCCTCATTTGTTTGTTACAATGTGACGAATTTCGACGGTGAAATTCATTTTAAGGGGGGTAGAATGTAACACCCGATACTTTTATGAGAAATATTTTGTGTTTATGTTATATAAAACATCAATGAGATATTTCACTACACACAACACTAGATTGGCTTGCTTACATGAAATCACGACCTTCCTCGATAGCTTGTGTCGTACGCAATATCGAGTTTCACTAAACAACGATATGCTATAAAAATATTATTAAAACTAGCCTGTTATGAATAGTAATAACCACTTTTTGAAATTTCGTAATTTTTATTATTCAAAATGGACTTCATTTTTGGTTTCGAAATATCAAAATTAGCCTAGGGTGAATTTTTTTTATTTTTCTGAAAACATTCAATCTTTGATGAATAGTGAAAACACTGGGTTACTATTTAAAAACCAACTTTTTATTTAAATAATTATTTATTTTATTTAAATTTATTTTAGGTCAAAATTTATTCATAATACCAATATAAGTTCAATGAAATTCATTTGTTTCCTTTTATAATAATTTTTGATGTATAACAATTTTGTTTAACTTTTCACCGTCTTTTACCCACCTCCTAGGAGAATTTGCAAATTTACATAAAACTTAATTTTACCGCTTTTGTTAATGGAATTTCAAAAATCCTAGGGACATGGTTCAAGTAAGTAAGTACAATGTGGTTCAATGAGATGAAAATAATTTTTGTTGAATAGTAACTTCTTACTTTTTTTTACCACGGTTAAAAGTGAATAGGGTAATAAAGGGTAAAAATGATATTATTATTACCCTAACACATGTCCTAAGTCTATTTGATAAGTTTAACTCGACCAAAAACCATATTAGGGATGAAATATTACCTTTTAGGCCCACTTGTATTATATGAGGACATTTAATATTAATTTATTTAAAGAAGGCATAAAATAGTTAAAATCAAAGTTTAATAAGTAAATCATTTTTCATAAAGGGTTATACATAAGATAAATTAGACTATAAATATTCATTATAAAGATAAAAAATATTTCTTACATAATGTTATATTATTTATAATTTTTATTCATCAAATTATTTAATTTATTTTTTACACATAGATGATGTAGTAATTATCTTTTTAATGAAATATTGATATAATTTATGTTATAAATTCCCAAATAAATGTAATTTGAGACTTTTAATGAATTACAATAATTTTATATGTTAATATGACATGTTAGTATTTATTTAGTTAACTTTTTTCGAACTAATCAATCTGTTATGATTTTCACAAAAATCAATTACCAAATAGTGTCTAAATTTACATAAAATTGTTTTTTTTTTAAAAATTTATTATTAATTTTCATTTTATTCCTAAAAATCTAAGGTTCGGCCAAATGACTTAGATAAGGTTATATATATTAATAATAAAAAACTTGGGGTTCTTTTGGGTTGTTAATGTATGTTTATAAACCTTATAGTGTAAGAATACAAGAAGACATGGTTAAAGTTAAATTATCTAACTTAAAGTTAAATATAAATGATAAGGTTAAAATAGATACCTAAACTTGTCTAAACTATATTTTATGAGTGGATTGAGACCCATACCCACCTTATCTTCTAAATAAATCAATTTGGAGCTATTAAAAACCGAATATGACTTTCTAATAAAATAATATTTTTAGTTTTTTCAAAGGTGCCCCTCTCCTCCCTTATAAAAGGGAACCTCCTCCCTCTATTTCTCACACCACATTGAGCCTTCATGATCGGTCAAAACCTGACAAATTATCTTCTACACTTCCCTAGAAACAACCTAGAGGTCTTGGTATTATTCAAATACCAATTTCAGTGCCCTAAAAGGAGGTCTCAAAGAGGGGCTTCAAAGAAGAGGTAATGTCCATTACCGATTCTTTCAACTTTATGTCTTATTAAACATCTTCTTCATTAGATGTTTTATTTTGAAGTAATAACATCAGTACCACTATTATACTGATATTTTATTATAAGTATTAAACAACCCTATTTCACCATCTATCCATCCTACGGAAAACGAAATCACCGCGCGTGCGTACTTACGGAATACCGTCTCTACGCCGTGGTGTAATCTATTTTCCACCACCACCTTACTTGGATGGTTATAATGGTGAAAATAAATAACTATATATGAATATTTTAAAGTTTTATTGATTCATAAATAGTATAAATACACTCCAATACAATTCCGCGATCATGGGAACGATATCATCGCTCGTGCGTACGTACGGAATACCGTCTCCACGATGTGATGTGACTCGTTCTACATGATCTTCATTGCGTAATGATTTTATATAAATGAATATAATGAATGAATATGATATATATTACACTAATAAAATTTTGGAAATGAGGTATCTATAACCTAAAAAGAAGAATAAGAATTTATTCGACAAAACACGCATAAGAACAAAAAGCAATAAACACCCGAATAACAGATAACACTGAAATATTACTAATAAGAAGCTAAGAATATGACCATATATGATATCCTAAAAATAATTATGATTCTGGAATAAGTCAATAACATTACTTAAATCTTTATATAGAAGGTTCGGACACTTACGAATCAAATCAGACCTAAGGTAAGGGACAATCTCGCAATCTCAATTTTTATCCGTGATTGTTTATACTTCAGAATTTACTGGGGAATATTTTTCATCCACATCCACGTTTCCACAGTATTTAATATTATTTATATCCTCCTTAAAGTTTTTAAATCCAATTTTACCCTTTGGTGAATTTTTAGTAAAAGATATGAAACGAATCTTCTGTTGTTTTTTGTACGAGGTACTTTTTGACTTTTCAGACAAAAGTATAAGAAGAATGTTTTTTAACTTATACGACATGAATGGATTTTTAAAAAATTATTTCCAAGAATATTCATTTAAAAGTTTTAAAGTTTATGTTTCATCAAATTATTTTTATTTAACATTGTATGACATCTAAATAAAGGAAAAATATTTTGGAATAGAAAGGATATTTTCCTCAAGAATGGAGTTCAAGTGTTTTATCAAATTTATTTTCCATATAAGATAATATAGGGTTTTGTGTCTATCCCTATTATTATATTTATTTGATTATGTTGTGATGGAAATATTTTTACTAATTCATTTACCTTATATGAATTGTTTTATGATGTCATGATGTTTAAGAATCACATTTTATTACATGGGTTATGCAATGATGTATGATGTATGATTTTGTGGCACATATAAGAATTGTATCATTATGAGATGGGTGGGACATATATATCCCTCTAATGAATTTGGTAAAGATGTATATATCATTATATAGACATGGCTGGAACGATAGGTTAAACTGGTTCAGTTAAACAGGATTGAAACGTGGTGTGAACTCAGTTCAGAAATGGACTTTGTCTGCTAAGTTAGTCTTGGCTATGAGTCTTGACTACTAAGAAATGATTCTATATGATTATGTGTGTATTCCAAAAAGTTTCATATTTTATGTTATTCTTATTGGTATTACATTTAACTACTAGGATTTATCCCATGTTATGAAATTATGATCTATTTTGTAGGATAAGATTTCCAAAATGTTATGTTCTTATGAATATGATGTGATTGATATTTATTTATATTACCATTAGTGAGAATTTGATCTCACACTTTTGTATTTTTTTATTCCCTAGGTAAGGAAGAAGGTTATTATGTAGGATATGCCAAATGGGACTCTAGATATGATGAAATAAATGGGAGACAATGTAGATTCTTTATGAACCAGTTGTTTATGTTTCCCAGTTTCTAAAGACACTATACTTATACGGTCCTTTCCTATTTTTTTATATGTTGAAATAAGAGTTCTTCAATTTTGATGTATTAACAATGTATGTAAAGTATGGGTTGTTATATCCTACCTGTACCTTTTCGTGTTAGTAGGCTTGGTTATTTTGTGGAGGTTCGCGTACAAGTATTTTCCCAATGGTTCAGGTTTCTAGCGATTCATTTGGTATGTTTCCATGGAGAAGGCTTTAGGGTGATTCGCCATGGCATGAGGTGGTTCTTGTCTGTCCATTTTTGGATTTCAGATTTCATAATGGTCTTTATACATTGTTTTTAATTGTGTAATTCATTTATGAATTATAGTCTATAATGTTTTAGTTTGAAAAATCCTGATTGGTTTATTAGATTATTTTGTGGTTGTTTGTTTACAAATGATGGTATGTTGTTCCGAACATTAATTTTTTGATATCTGGGAACTTGTCCCAGCCTATGGGGATTAGGAATTACCTTTGGTCCTTTCCAAGTTCTAGGTATGATGCCATTTTTGATGGTGACCTGATTCAGTTCATGATTATTTCTTTTATAATCAATGCATTGACTCATTCATATAATAACGATAGATAATATTTATATAAAATATCAAAATTCCATATATATATTATTTAATATTAAAATTGATATAAATTTTTAAGGATTGGTTATAGTATTCCATTAATGGAATTAAGAAAAATATCACATATTGTGATTGAATAATAAATTCATACAACATTGTTAAGTTGAATATTGAAATCCCATGAAAGAATAAATTTGAATTAAAACAATAATAATAATTAATAAATATGTATTCATCATTAACAAATAACTTGGGTAGTATATACAAAAAATCATAATAGGTTCATAATAAAAAATATTTCCTTGTGGAGATAAAATCGAGCCAAAAATAATGTACCCCACACTTAGCTCTTGTTGAATATCATTTAACCACATGTATAATAGTTTTAATCATTTCATTAAATTATAAAAATTCCATATTAATATTTATAATATAATAAATGATAATTTTATATTATCTTATTCCCCTTGAGGAAGAAATATTTTATTTTTACTATTGTTTTTTGTGATAAGTGCATCGGTTTGTCATGCATGGTTTCTCATGAATGTTCCAATTCATATATCTTTTATAGAGAATGATCATCTCCAAAATTATATTAATATTTTATATGGACCATATATACTCATTAAATAAATTTATACAGTAAATATTCATATATGGAGTTTGAAAAAAATGGAATCTCTTTATGGAGATGGTATGTTGTACATACTCACAAGAAATAATATCATTTCAATAATGGGTTAATGTTTTATGAATTAGAAGATATATTATTTTAAATAATAAATATAATCACATAATTAACAAATATAATAATAATTATCATAATTATTAATTTTTTTGGTAGTTGTTGATGGAAAATAATTTATATAGGTTCGTGATGCAGTAGTCTTCCATACAAAAAATTCATGGTTTTATTAACTTTTATGTAGAATGAAATTCATAAATATTATTAAATCAAAATAATAATATCTCAATTTTATTGGAACTACTTATTTTAATATGTCTTATTCTACAAAACCCAATTTAATTTGTTAAATGATGATGTGAAAATAATGATCTCTGTGAAGACAATAACAATCTCTTAGGGATTCCACTTTTCAAATTCATATTAAGTTTCACATGGATTGTATTTTAGTCTGAAAAAAAACATATAGAATGTGCCTAATTGTATTGGGGATATATTTTATCAGGATTTGGTTATGTTTATAGTCTTGTGATATGTTACCATTTGAGTGGATTATGTGGCCATTTATAATTGAGGTGAGTGGTAGACTTGTAATATTTCAATTTTTTTCAATAATGTCATGTCACATTCATAGAAACACCACTAAAAATGGAAAATATTATAAGGTCAAAAGTATATGTCATAAATAAAATAATAAAATGGGTTTTAAGAATGTTTCATGTAATTTCAAACATTATTATTTTAGATTATTTAGTAGTAATCCAACATTAACCATAACTGTTTGGACTATTGATTTTGAGACAAAATAAATTTTAAAATTTAAAAAAATATTAATTATTATGATATCAAATATTTTATACCCTTTATCATATTGACCTAATATAATTTTCAGAATTTAATTTTATAAGACACATTCCTACCATGTCAAAAATCATGCTTTTAAAGATTGTATATTTCATTCGTAAGATGAAAATAAAAATTTCATATGAGCATTAATAATCAATATGGATATAATTACATATATTTGGATAGATAATATTTAAATATCATTAAGTGCAATTATAATTACTATTTAATTCCATTATTTAAAATGGATATAAATATTCCATGTTTTAAACAAAATTCCATATTCTGAAAATTAGCAATTTTTAAATAGAAATTATTTTATCAGTCTTTTTATCGTATTAATAATAAATAAAATTTAAATATTATATATTATAAAATTTTTACAAAAGCACAAATGTATACTTAAATACTATATTATCAATATTAAATAATTTTTTTCAAAGGGATAATTTTTAAAAACAACATAATAGGATTTTTTATTATGTAAGTAAAAATTGATATTCATACTATAAAATAATATTGTCTTCCATGTAATAATAAAATTTGAAATATATTATATATATATTTTAAAATATTATACTATAGTTTATGTTTGGTTATCATATTCCTCCCACAAACCAAAAAATCCTCTCTAAAATTTTATTATATATTACCTTTTATGAAATATAGATGATCTTTGTAATAATTTCATCTAGTTTAATAAATTAATAGTCTATTTTAGGATTTAATAAATTTAAAATTGCTATATGATTCAACATATTCCTCAATACATTATCAATATTATTCTAGTTATTCATGTGGTATTTATATTAAGAGAGACAAGTTTCTGATTCTATTTATTAAGAGCTGAGAACTTATGTTTGGTATGGCATGTACATTCATAACAATGATATATAGAACACATCATGTCCATTAGAGTGAAATGGTGGAATTTAAAAATGGAAATCCATAACATATATTCATTCTATACATTAAAAATTACATTTCCCAAATGGATCAATATTCCATACTGATGAAACCCTATAATACCCATTGATATATATAGTTTCATGAAATCATGATCTCCCACTGATAATCCAAATCCATCAATTGTTTATTGGGATAGATATTTGTCCCACATAGATATAATTTAACATAATATTAAATGGTCATTACCATTTCTAGTCTCCTCAATATGTTTTGGTCCTACTTGATTTCTATCACTAATATTAACCCCAAAAAGAAATTGTATGACATATGTTACCGTATAATTATTCATATGATTAAAATTTAATTCATGAATGAATATTATTATTATAGGATTACTATACTATTTTTTTATACTAATTCAACATATCATGTATTTATATTGATCTTGAACATAACTTGTCCTCAATTTTTAAATAGTCTATATAGTCCTTCCATAAATATGAGGGGACTAACCCATAATTAAATTTAACATCTTATTCAGGGACTTCTGAAAATGCTTTCACAATTTTTATAAAATTAGGTATCATGTTAAAAAAATTAGAAAATTTTTCAACATTAATTATTATAATTAACGTAATATATATTAGATAAATGTTCTTTCAAAGAAAGTATACTCCTATATGAACGAATTCCCCAATGTGGTTTAGTGAAAAAAAATAACCCATATTACATCATTCATACTAGGTGGTTCTTATATTCTTATTCCGTATTCAATAGTAACTTCATCACTTTTAAAAATTGAAATGGTTTTATATTAATTGAATCATAAATATTGATTTCACTCAACCTTTACAGGTTTAGTAATCCATGAATTGTGATACATAATCTGAAATTTCATAATTAGTGTTAGCTATTAAAAATTTCCCCCAAATACGTATAAACTTGTACTCTGCCCGTGTGATGCACGACACTATAAAATAATTCTCATTATTAACTATATATTACTATTTATAAAACATAAAAGTTTATTTTAATATTTAATATATCTTAATCACAATGTATTGGTGCATAAAATTGGAATAGAATGAATAAAATATGGAAGCACTATTTAAATAGTTGAAAAAATATAGGATAAATTTAATGTAATTGAATTTCTAATTTTTGAGGATGGAGATTTGAAATCAATTTAAATTGCATTTGAGAAACATTATTGGGTACGAAAACATTAATGGGTAGAATGAAATACATAGTAAAAGATATATAAAGGGGGAGATTGGCAATATTATGGTAGAGGTTAAGGTGTAAAGGATATTGTTTGAAGCATCAATGCAGAGGGAGTGACAAGGTTGCTGGGTCGGAGAAAAAGCGAGGAAGATGGCAAGAGGGGGGGTGAATTTCCTTTTTAAAAAAGATTAACAAATAAAAATCAAAGTAAGAATGCAGCGGAAATAAATAATGCAAGACACAAGAAATTGTTAACGGAGTTCGGCCAAAACCCGGCCTACGTCTCCGCTCCCAACTCAACCGTTGAGAGATTCCTACCGCTTTCTTTTCAATGGTTTTAGCAAGAAACCCACTAGGCTTTGAGGTAGCACTACGACCTATTACAGCTTGCTTTTATTGGTTAAGCAAGAACCCACTTGCTTTTAATGGTTTAGCAAGAACCCACTAGCCTTTTTAACGGGTGAAGGCTAGCTCAACGGTGACACAAGCCTTTTAAAAGGAAAGGCTTGACGAAACCTCTTCACACCTTAATGGTGGTGTGAAACCCAAAAGAAAGGGGGATGAGAAAAGGGTTGGGGTTTGTAGGCACAAACCCAATTTAAGCTCAAAATAATAAATACAAGAAAAACCGTATTGGAGGAAGACTTGGGCGCCTTTGATTGATTTGAGATGTTGAAGGCCGCTTCCAAGCTTCTTTGGAGGTGCTCTTGGATGTGGAATTGGATTGGAGCACGTTGGGTTCCTTGAGGAAATCCGCCGGAGGTTCGCCAAAATGATCAACAATGTGTCCGGTGGCTTGGGTAACCTTCCGGGGCTTCCTAGGCCTTTATTTATAGGCTAGGAACCTTCAAGTATCCGTTGGAGGGCTTTGGAGCCGTTGGAAAGGCTTTCGGAGCCGTTGGGAGGCAAGTGGAGCAGCCTGGTCAAAGCCCCAACGGCTAGTTTGACTGGGCTACCGGCTGGCCGGTGCAGGGCCACCGGCTGGCCGGTGCCTTGGCAGAGGAGGAGAATTCTGGTCCAGGCTCCACCGGCTGACCGGTGGAGGAGCCACCGGCTGGCCGGTGGCAAGACAGTAGCTCACACTGTTTGATCTGGGTGCCACCGGCTAGCCGGTGACAGAGCCACCGGCTGACCGGTGGAACCTGGCAGTGGGCAATGCCTCTGCCAGGTCCACTGGCTGGCCGGTGCTATCACACCGGTTGGCCGGTGGACTGAATTTCAGTCCACTTGAGATGCTTTCTTGGGCCATTCCTTTGGCAATCTCTTTCCTATCATCCACAACACTTAAAAACAAGGTTAGACAAATAATAAGGTGATTGTGATCATGAAAATCAAACAACGAGGGGAACGAGATGTACAACAATCTCCCCCTATTTTGATGATCACAATCACCAAAACAATTAAAGTAAAAACATAAATGAAAGGCATGCTTTTAAATGATAAATTGAAAATAAATACTAAGCATGAGAGAAAAGATTCTCCCCCAATCAATCAAGAAATTTCTCCCCCTTTGTGATTATCAAAATAGAATGGGGCATAAAACTTGATTGAGGGATATTTTGAAAAACAAGAGATGGGATTTGAAAATCAATTGAAATTTTGGAAATTGAAAGATTTGAATCAAAAAATGAATAACAGTTTGAATTGAAAGTTTTGAATCAAAAACCAATTGAAATTTGAAATTTGAATTGAAAGTTTTGAATGAAAAATTTTGAATTGAAAGTTTTGAATCAAAAAATTCGAATTGAATATTTGAAATGAAAACTTTGATACCAAGTGTTGAAATTGAAAGTTGGAATCGAAAATTTTGAAATTGAAGTAAAAAGGGTTTAAACGATCCTAACTCCCCCTAAATAAAAACAACAAATCACCGGGGAGAGGTGTTTGAAACCGAAACAATTTTAGGCCCGGAGAGACTCGCTAGAAGGGATTTTTCCATCCATACTTGTCTCATGGCGGGTCTTCTCCTATAAAACTCGTCTGAAAAGAAAATAGACTTTGGTTGGCCGTACCGGGCGTTTTTACAATTACATTCATAAATAAGGTGCCCGGGTTTTTTACAATAGTTTCAAAATTTATAACTAGAGCTCCCCCTTACAAAAACAGTGGGTGCATGGGAGGAGGAAGCTATATTGGTATATCCTAGCCCTTAGGTGGTTCTAGATATTCGTTGGGAACCTAGGAGATTGTTCAAATTTTGTTCACCTTGGGTGAACTTGGCTAGGGTCTCCCTTA
Source organism: Viscum album (assembly GCA_963277665.1). Taxonomy (NCBI): domain Eukaryota; kingdom Viridiplantae; phylum Streptophyta; class Magnoliopsida; order Santalales; family Viscaceae; genus Viscum; species Viscum album. The sequence continues at coordinate 1,654,832,010 of OY728126.1, read as the reverse complement.
GGTCTTTGATGGTTGATTCCATGGAATCAACATTTGGAAAATTTTGGATTTTAAGGGACAACTCTTCCTTCTCTTTGAGAAGTTGTTCTTTTTCGGAAGAGAGTTTTTTGAAATTCTTTTTTAAAGCAACAAATTTTGACGATAAAGCATGAAAACCTTTTTCTAGTTGGTCTCTAGCATGTGAGAGTTCTTCATAAGAAAGATGATTTAAAGAATTTGAATTTGAAGAACAAGAGGAGGAGTCGGAAGATGTTACCTCATGGAATGCCATTAGGCATTTTGTACCTTGGTCGCTCGAGGAGGAGGAGGAGGATGATGAGGAGGTGTCACTCCACGTGGCTTTGAGGACCTTCTTCTTTCCTTTTTTCCTTTGGCGTGGCCCGTTTCTTGTTGAGTGGGCAATCGGGCTTGTAATGGCCCTTTTCGCCGCACCCGTAGCATTTTACCTTGGGCTCGGATCTTGCGGTGGGTTCTTGCTTTCACGCCTTGCGAGATTTCTTCTTCTTGTGCTTCTTCATAAACTTGTGCATTTGGCGGGCGAGATTCTCCATTTCCGAGTCGCCACTTGAAGATGAAGAGGATGAGGAGGAAGAGGATGATGAGGAGGAGCTTACTTCTTTTTGTACCTTGAGGGCAATGTTCTTTGGTGTATTGATTGGTGTGCTCTCCTTTTGAGCTTGCCTCCTCATCGTGATCTCATAAGTCATGAGAGATCCAATGAGCTCCTCTACCGGCATATTTTTGACGTCCTTAGCTTCTTGGATCGCCGTCACCTTTGGTGCCCATGAGCTCGGAAGGACCCATAAGATCTTCTTGACCATCGTCTCGGCTGAAACATCATCACCAGGAGATTTTCTACCATTGCACACGTCAGTAAAGCGAGTAAACATATCGGAAATAGACTCATTTGGATGCATAGAAAAAGACTCAAAATCCTGACGGTACATGTCCAATCGAGTGTCCTTGACTTTGTTGGTCCCCTCATGGGTAACCTCCAAAAGTTTCCAGATTTCATGTGCGGAGGTGCATGTGGAAACTCGATTGAACTCATTTCGGTCAAGGCCGCAATGAAGAGCATTCATGGCTTTGCCATCAAGCTCAAAATTTCTAATATCGGCGGGGGTCCATTTGGATTCATCGGGAGAGGAGAGGGTGTAACCTTGCATGACAATTTTATAAATGGGATATCCTATACTTCTAAGAAAATTGGTCATGCGGGTTTTCCAATAATTATAGTCGGACCCATCAAAAAATGGAGCCCGACCCAATGAGAGGCCCTCGGGGGCAAAAGAGGTTGATGCCATCTTAATGGATCTTAAATTTGAAACCGGGTTAGGGTATTACTCAAATTTCCCTCTGATACCAATTGCTGGGTCGGAACAAACGGGGAAAAGATGGCAAGAGGGGGGGTGAATTGCCTTTTTAAAAAAGATTAACAAATTAAAATCAAAGTAAGAATGCAGCGGAAATAAATAAGGCAAGACACAAGAAATTGTCAACGGAGTTCGGCCAAAACCCGGCCTACGTCTCCTCTCCCAACTCAACCGTTGAGAGATTCCTACCGCTTGATTTTCAATGGTTTTAGCAAGAAACCCACTAGGCTTTGAGGTAGCACTAGGACCTATTACAGCTTGCTTTTATTGGTTAAGCAAGAACCCACTTTCTTTTAATGGTTTAGCAAGAACCCTCTAGCCTTTTTAACGGGTGAAGGCTAGCTCACCGGTGACACAAGCCTTTTAAAAGGAAAGGCTTGACGAAACCTCTTCACACCTTAATGGTGGTGTGAAACCCAAAAGAAAGGGGGATGAGAAAAGGGTTGGGGTTTGTAGGCACAAACCCAATTTAAGCTCAAAATAATAAATACAAGAAAAACCGTATTGGAGGAAGACTTGGGCGCCTTTGATTGATTGGAGATGTTGAAGGCCGCTTCCAAGCTTCTTTGGAGGTTCTCTTGGATGTGGAATTGGATTGGAGCACGTTGGGTTCCTTGAGGAAATCCGCCGGAGGTTCGCCAAAATGATCAACAATGTGTCCGGTGGCTTGGGTAACCTTCCGGGGCTTCCTAGGCCTTTATTTATAGGCTAGGAACCTTCAAGTATCCGTTGGAGGGATTTGGAGCCATTGGAAAGGCTTTCGGAGCCGTTGGGAGGCACGTGGAGCAGCCTGGTCAAAGCCCCAACGGCTAGTTTGACTGGGCTACCGGCTGGCCGGTGCAGGGCCACCGGCTGGCCGGTGCCTTGGCAGAGGAGGAGAATTCTGGTCCAGGCTCCACCGGCTGACCGGTGGAGGAGCCACCGGCTGGCCGGTGGCAAGACAGTAGCTCACACTGTTTGATCTGGGTGCCACCGGCTGGCCGGTGACAGAGCCACCGGCTGACCGGTGGAACCTGGCAGTGGGCAATGCCTCTGCCAGGTCCACCGGCTGGCCGGTGCTATCACACCGGTTGGCCGGTGGACTGAATTTCAGTCCACTTGAGATGCTTTCTTGGGCCATTCCTTTGGCAATCTCTTGCCTATCATCCACAACACTTAAAAACAAGGTTAGACAAATAATAAGGTGATTGTGATCATGAAAATCAAACAACGAGGGGAACGAGATGTACAAAAAAGGTATGTAGAACCATAAATATGTATAAAAAATATGTTAAAACACAATGAATGAGAAATTGGGAAACACTTCAATAAGCAATCCAAAAATATCCATGTATATCTAATAGTGAAATAGTTACACATAAAAAATCTGGAATTAGTTATGTTTCAACATCCTGTAAGGAATTATATATCTTACAGTGTCACCTAAATGTAGGTGCAACAAAATGGGGGAAATATAAATTATATAAATCAGTAGTTCATATGAATGATAACAAAATTTTAAAAAAAATACCAAGTGTGGACTACAATGCAACCCTAAAATTGAACACTATAACAAAACAAACATATATTATAAAAAACCAATCATGGGACATCAGGTTCCTGCAAGAAAAACAAAAGTATGTAGACACTCCCAATACTTCCATTATAAAGAGTAGATGGAATTAATAGAAGTCACTACACCATGAATGAATCACAATCACTCCTGATGTCGGAAAAACCCCATGGTCGTGCTTCATAAATACTCCTCTGTACCTCATAAGACTAGATTGGGATACTCCCATATGCAAGTGTTGGTCCAGTTGTAGGGTAGTCCCAGGAAAAATGTCTGATGACTTCACCACATCATTCTTCATCATATGTTTTGTATTTCATGGACTACAACTCTATTTCAGAAATTACCTTGATCTCTTCATTTGAATGTTGAGTGATCTGCAACATATAAATAAAAATAATCGATATTCATCTTCAAAAATAAAATTTTATTTTAAAAATGATCATATAAAACCCACCCACTTAAGAAATACTAAAGTATATGAAATTGAAAACAAAAAAAAATAAAAGTGCTTTAAATATGTTAAAATAATAAATATAAATTAACAATAATTTATATATTAAATTAACAATTTAAAGATTAGTTTCATTAAATACTGGACGAAACTCACAATATGCTCAATATAGATGAATTCATGTTGGTATATTTCTTTTATATCTCGATCTCGGGTTCAGATCAACAACGATGGAGAGCTCATTTCAATACCTCTCCTCATTTCATTATCAACTGAATTCAGGATAAAAAATACTTCATATAGTGAAACTCATAGTTAAAGGGATATTTCTTAAAGAAAACTCACAACATGCTCCTCATCCTTTGCATAGTTTCTAAGAAATACAAGAATCGATTGTTGATATAGACATTCATGACATAGACACTGTTTTAGTACATAATGTAAATTGAAAATTGAGAAAATAATGTATAACATTTGATTTTATAGTTAAGGGGGAACACAGATAATGTTTAGAACACACAACATCTATGCTAGAACATCCATGAAAAATCAAAACCATAACACAAAATTCCAAAGCAAATCCCTCAACTGTATACTATCCCTGAAAAATCTGAGACATGGAATTCTATATGTAGAGAATAAAAATCAAGTTGTTACATTGGTTAAAGAATGTAAAAGCAATCACAAGACCGGTAAAATAATTTCCAGCCATTATATAAGGAAATTGAAATACCTGAGTGTCTGACATATTCATGGTTGAAGTATCAAATCATGTGACAATGATTGAAGTACCTGGAGAGAACCTATCATTTTTATGTTAAGTGTTCAAGATGGAGATATCAATTATATTAATGAAAAAATTAATTCAAATGGATAAATCAAAATTTTAATATAGAAAAACAAATCACTGGATATGTATAAACATCACATCAACATACAAAGAAAAGGAGAATAATTCCAGTATTATAATTTGTAGGTTCCAAGAAACTGAAATTGAACATGCTCTCTCTACATGTTTCTCAATACACAGTATATATGAAACAACTAGAGGCAGCATGATATCAGTGACAATCCAACAACTCATACTGAATGCATTAAAAAGTGGTTAAATATCAGAGAACAATAAGGGGTTTTGCCACATTTAAACAGGAATAAGATAAACATAAAAGATAGTTGGGAGTAGAAAACCAAAGGCTGAAATTGGTTATGAAAAACATTTTCTATTTTCATTTTGTAAAAATGTATTAAATTATTTAAATGGAGGACATTTTTTGGAAAAAGAAAAAAAAATTGGGTGTTTTTTTGAAAGAAGAAAATATTTTCATGTTTTCCCGAGAATTGTTTTTCTTGTTTTCATGTTTTCAATATATTTTTTTCATATCCAAAATATTTTCTACAGGTTTTTTAATACATTTTGAGGAAAATGAAAATAGGAAATTTTTCCATAACCAAACATAGCCGATTTTTATACCTGCAGAGATTAACTACATAAACCAATAAAAATTCACCCAGTAGCATTCTGAATGCCTAAAACATAATAAGTAGATTCTTAAAGCATGGTTAAACAAAAAAGTGATTCAGTTTGCTGATAAAATGGGTTCAAAAAATAGTGATTCATATAATAAGTAGATTCTTATAGCTGTTTGGATAAAATGAAAAGTGGTTCACATAAAAGTAGATTCTTATAGCATGGATAAACATAAAATAGTATTTTCATATCTACAAACAACTTACTATTTGGGTTCCTAGAAATAATAGAATCATATGAAATATCTAAATGCGATGAACTATTCTAGAGATGATCAGACAAGATTCAGCCACATCCACTATTGCTGTCAACAATGATAAAAAGGTAATTTATGATTATTGGATGAAGTTTCATATTGTGATATCATACAAATAATCTCCACTAAAAACAACGAACCCATGAATGGATGGCTGCAATTAAAACCCCAACAGAGAAAGCAGTGATTTCGTACTCAAAAAAATCATCGTGAAGGGGGAACAGTCTTCCCTCAATGCTTCTTCGACACATGAATAGTCATCCCACTATGACTAGTGGACTTTGTATGTTTCCCATGGACTTCATTGAATAAAATAATGTAAACTTTATAATATACAAATTTTTCATCATTGAAAGGTAATATTGAATGGGATACTAAGTAAAACTGTACCAAAAAAACATAGAAATGGATGTTGAAAAATCTCGTGCTATTGACTAAAATATGTTACAAATGACACAAAATATTAATTACATCTACAAGATAATGATAATTTGGGTTTTTATTTTTGAAACTGGAGTTCAAAATAATTGATATAGAAAAAATAATATACAGAGGATGTACTAATGGAAGAAATTAATTAAAACGATGGAAATGTTTAATGATTTTTTACACCAAATCTGTAAAATTGTGATTATGAATAACAAATCTCAAATTTGGGCATAATAGGTACTGTAGTGTATATATAATGTACTAAAAAACATAATGAATTCTTACCAATCACAAGTCTTAAAAGGATTCAACAATCCATTTGAGAAGACATCAAATCCTTTAGCCACATTAGTTAGTCATTATTGACATTGCACCTTAAAAACATGATGATTTCATGTTACATACCTAATATGGTGATAAAAAAACATAATTAAAGAAGATATGTAATTATATTGGGAGACATTAAAATGATCAAGAAACATAAAAACAGTAAAAAAAACCATTTATAACATCTAATTAGGTAGCACATTCATCAAAATAAAACAACAAACTACTCTGAACTATTATCTACAATTAAGCACAATCATTTCCCAGGATCCCTAGTTGGGAAGAACACTTTAATCAAAATGTTTTAGCTATAGTAATCTGTGGGTATTCCCCGTGCCCAACCACTTCCCCCAGCTTCCCCCTCCCACTAGCCTCATCCTCCCCTAACCTCCTCTCCCACCCCCTCCCCCCTTGCCCAAAATTTTCCCATAGCACCCCCTCCACCTACAATTAACCCCCCATCCCCTCCCCTCCCCTCCAACCTGCCCAGCCCCTCACCTCCCCTCCCCTCCCCTCCCCTCCAATCTGCCCAGTCCCTGCCCCTCCCATCCCATCCCCTCCCCTCCAATCTGCATAGCCCCTGCCCATCCCCTCCCCCCCTACCGAACCTTTTTCCCCAGCATCCCCCTCCCACCCTGCCATCACCCTCCCCTCCCCTCCCCTCCCCTCCCCTCCCCTCCGACATGCCTAGCCCCTGTCCAACCCATGCCCCTCCCTTCCCCTCCCCCATGCCTAACATTTTTCCCTATAATACCCCTACACCCTACAATAATCCTCCCCTCCCCTCCCCTTCCCTCCCCCTCCAACCTGCCCAGCCCCTTCCTATATGCTAGAAAATTTACTGAAATTGATTTGGAAAATGTCAATATTATAACAGAAACTGATTTTGAAATTCTTTCTATGTTCCAAAAAATCTATCTATATGCTAGAAAATTATAACTGAAACTCCCATACAGGTAATCTACAAAAAAACACTATATTTTAATTTTTAGTTTACCTATATTTTTCATTTATTTGATTTTCTAACATTGGGGTGACTATGTTAAGATAAGGATCTACTTGGTTGCATGTGCTATGTTTCAGAAATTTGAAAACAAATTTAATATTCCATGAAGCTTATATTTAAAAGTAGAACATATATATCTATAAACAGAATGAATATTTCATAAAAAATAATGTCAAATATAAAAATGTAACAAATTTACTTTCAAAATTTAGAAGAACAACATACATTGATTGAATGAGAAACAAAGATGTTGAGTATAACTTCTCATGGAATCGATTTTACCTGGAATAAATGGGGACTTGTGCAAGGGGTTAATGAAATTTTAGATGCAATATATAATGAAAATTTATGTGAAGTAAATGAAAAATATAATAATCCATTGCAAAATGAAAAATAAAAACAAAAGGTAAATCATAGAATCAGTGAGATAAGATTGCTGAAATGTAATAGTGAATGGAATGAACAAAACATACCAAATGAAATAAATACATATAGAGAATGAATCATAGTTTATAAAATAAACTGAAGTAAATATTAATACATATCGGACAACCTGTTTGTAGATAATGCCTTTGTATTCTCCACTGCAGCTCCTATAAAATATTTGTGACTTTTTCATCCAAAAAGTCTTGAATCATTATAAAGTAGTCAATAAATCCAATGTGAGAAGTTTTATTTAGAAATTATTTACATGTACGTTAAGGAATAACATTACATTAAAATTAAAAATTTACAGAAAAGAGGTGAAGTTTACGATGGTAGTTGTATGATGAAATGTATGTTGGAATGGTTCATATAAGTTGAAAAGGTTAACATTTATAAATCATGTTTATGTTTTCACATGTGCATTGAGGAAATAATTAGAAAATAGTCAAAAAAATGAATAATATTTAATCATGAATATGAGGTGGTTTTTTTCATGTAATGAGGATACAGGTAATTTTTCATAGGTGTTGATCTATATAGGTTGAAACTATACATTGAAATTGATATATGTTTCGAAGAGAAGAACGTATTCATAGGTCGGAATGAAATGTTGTTGATGTCATGGATGAAGAATTATAATGATTTATTTCATATGTTTTTAGTTCATAAAAAACAATATTGAATTTAATAGGGAAAACATGTTACCTTTATTCATATGTTTGACATATGGGAGGATAACTCCATGATTTTTTGAAAAATTACCTGGATTCATTTAGAAATCATATTTCTGTATTCACATGAACTGAGACTAAATAGTACATAAGGGGTATATGACTATTCCTACAGAGACATGCATGTTACAACTTAATGACAACATTAAATAACAATCAACCCAAGAAAATAAGAGTAGTAAATATTGTGAATAGAAAATGAAAAATGAATGCTTGCACCAAGAAAAGAGGTTGATGGTATACCCTGTGGTATAATTTAGTGAGACGAATTTGAGTGAAGTATTTTTCCATTATTCTTCATCCTCATGCTCATCGACGTTATACCCTGATGTTTCATTTAGAGGGCCAAAATTGTAGTTTCATCTTTCAGAACATCTTGAACCATAATGTCCTTCTCAGTTGCATCTGTTGTAGTCGAATATCATATTTGAGAATCTCCCCACCGTCATAATAAATCATATCTTAATCATTAAAAGCAGTTGATCCTGGTAAAAAAATTACAATCAAACAATCTAACCCTAAAATTATTTACCAGTTTGACATTATGATATCATACCGAGATTCTACTATCAAAACAACTAATCCAAGAATGTAAAACACCAACAGAGAAAGCAGTGATTACCTAGTAAAAGATATCTTGATGGAGGAACCATATTCCATCAGTGATTCGTTGACACATGAACAGTCTTCCAATCTATCTAGTGGTCCTCATATGCTTTTCATTTACTGCATTGAGAAAATGTGATCAATTTTATAAGAAAACATATAGGATGATGGATAGACACTTTAACTTTTTTCTGTATGATTTTTCCATAAAAAGATAAATAATACAATGACATTGATATTATTGTTATCATAGAAGATAAGCTAAAATTGGAATGCAGTTGTGCGGAAATTGAATTTCATGGAAGGAAAGTCATGCCTGGTATCTAATCTTGATCACATCAATGGGTGAAGTTGTTGTCCGAGGTACATTCCTAGAAAAGTCCCCTGATGACGTATCATCATACATGATCCTTGTACACATATAAAATTATTGGGGATGCTCCAATCATCCTTGAAAAGAACAATTATTTTTATATGTTTTTTACAGAAAAACATGAACCACATATGCTGGTTTTCATTTTCTTAATATGAAAGAATATAGAAAAAGAAAATATATGTAGTCAAAGTAAAAGAAATATTAAAACAGAGATATAGTGAACGAACAATGAAAGAGTAACATAAAAAAGTTTCAATGTCATCAAACAAATAGATTTATCCTTATTACATTTGAAATAAACATGTAATAGATGCAGTGCGAGGTGATAGGGAATACATTACATAGATAGTAGTCAACAGATCAGTATTCAGTTGTTGCGGCGAACCCTTATGTGAGATCGTCCAACATAAAAATTAAACCAGATTATAGTCAAGGGATTTTTTTTCAGCCGGGTGCCTACAATTCATTCTACTAATACCTTACAGGCAACTGATTATCGAATGGACTCCCAATTACAGTGAATGGAAAAAGAAACGGACATGAAGATGAAGTAGGCATCGCATCCGCCTCTCCCGGATGTAGTAACGTGAATATGTTTTCTTCTGAAACATCATGAACCTTAATTCCATTCTTAGTTGAAACTTTTGTAGTAGAATATCATATTTGTGAATCTCCCCACCATCAAAATAAATTATATCTTAATCATTAATAGCAGATGATCCTGGTAAAAATAAATTAAAATCAAACAAATCTAACCCTAACATTATGAAGCAGTTTAACATTATGATATCATACTGAGAATCTCCTTTCAAAACAAAAAATCCATGAATGTAAAAACCATCATAGAAAGTAGTGATTACATAGTAAAAGACATCATGATGGAGGAACCATATTCCCTCAGCGATTCTTCGACACACGAACAGTCTTCCACTCTATCTAGTGGTCCTCGTATTATTTTCATTTACTTCATTGAGAAAATGTGATGAATTTAATAAGAAAACATATGGGCTGATGGACACACACTTTAAATTTTTTCAGTATGATTTTTCCATAAATTTTAAATAATAAGATGTCATGGATATTACTATTATCATAGCATATAATATAAAAATTGGAATGTAGTTGTGCGGAAATTGAATTTCATGGAAGTAAAGTCACACATGGTATCTGATAATGATCACATCAACGGGTGATGTTATTGTCCGAGGTACATTTCCAGAATAGGCCTTTGATACCGCATCATCATACAGGATCCTTGTACACATATAAAATTATTGGGGATGCTCCAATTGACCCCGAAAAGAATAACTATTTTTATATGTTTTTTTAAAGAAAAACATAAACCACATATTCTGATTTTAACATTGTCTTAATATAGAAGAATATAGAAAAAGAAAATATATGTAGTTGAAGTAAAATAAATATTAAAATAGAGATATAGTGAATGAACAATGAAAGGGTATCATAACAAAGTTTCAATGTCATCAAACAAATAGATTTAGACTTAGTACATTTGCAATAAACATGGAATAGATGCAGTGTGAGGTGACAGAGAATACATTACATGGATAGTAGTAAACGGATCTGTATTCGGTTGTTGAAGAAAACCCTTATGTGAGAGTGTCAAACCTGAAAAATAAACCAGATTATAGTCAAGGGATTTTCATTCAGCCGGGTCCCTATAATTCTTTCTACATATACCTTATAGGAAACTAATTCCTGAATGGACTCCCAATTACAGTGATTGGAAAAATCAACTGACATGATGATGATGTAGTCATCGCATCCGCCTCTCCCAGAAGCAGTAACTTGAAGATGTTTTCTTCTGAAATAGAGATGTTGAATGTTACATATCCATATTTATACATCACTAAATCTAAAGAAATCAATGAATATCATGGAACGATGGAGCGGTTCGAAGGACCTCATCTGGTCATTAGAGTAATTTTTATACCTAGGGTTACTCAATTAGAACTATACGGAAAGCAAACCATAGGTGGAGTAGAGGAACAGGATGTGCAAGAGCAAATGGATGAGTCGCTGGTTGAGGAGAAGTCACGAGTGGAGGAGAAGTAGTCAGAGGAGGTGAAGGCAGAAGCATGGATACTGAGGACATTCGAGAATCCGATTAGCCTGTCGAGGTCGGAGATGGTATGTAGGAGGTGATTTTTGGAAACCATGTGATAAAAAACCCTAATCGAGGAAGGAGAAGGAGGGTTAGGTGGAGCGGTGAATTCCTACTCGCGAGCGGAGTGGGATAATGTTTAGAGGGTGGACGCGACAGTATGGGGGTAAAACAAGAATGGAAATAGTGAAATGGGTGACGTGAAAGCTTGAAGAGGTGACACATCAACCTGGAAGAACCTAGTTTTAATATATATAGTGGATATGGATGCTACCATATTGTATATTGTTATATGATCTTTGAGAAGCATTTTAATGAAAACCATTTTTAGATCTTGTATATATAGAATAAAAAATATATTTCCCTATTATAGATTGTTATTCGTAATAAAATGACTATCAATTTTCAATCATGGATGGATTAAATTTTCTTCTGAATATTATCATCATCAGAATGGAAACATTATATATGTTCAAAAAACTATGGTTCCACAATCATATTAATGTGTAGTTATCGATTTCCTTCGTTAGTAATTCCATTTCCATTATTATTTGATATCTAATAAAATGTTGCATTTAATATTATATTTGGGAAAAAAGTCAATGATATTTCCATCCCAATGCATCAACAATATTATTTTTCCACTTATGAGGAATTGTAGTTATAAATCACAATTACAATGTAGGTTGATATATATCTAGAGAACAATATAATTATTCCTAGGATGAAATTATTTTTGGCACTTATGATCTATGTGTATCTCAAAATTTCAGGACAAATATAATGTATCTATATATGAAATTTAATTAATAAAAATTCCAAATCATTATCAAGAATTAGATATTGTAATTCCCTGGTATTTTATTTATTTGATTCATGTGACGTAAAATAAATTTTGTACATAAGGTCACAACCAATACCATGTTATTTTTTATTTCTAAACATTATAAATACATCATTTCATATTGGTAGATTCTAAATTATATCCCATGACCCACTCATCATTAATTAAAAAAATAACTATTCACATTTCACATAAAGTACTAAATTAAACCAATACAAGTTATTTTTTTAGTGGTTTATCTAGTTGGTAGTAATTTAAGTTAAATAATTGATAGTATCCCCCCAGACCAATGAAACCATGCACCTTAGTTATGTTCATAATTTGATGTCTTTTTTTATACATTATTTCACATAATAAATATAAATTTTATAATTTGAGATAATATGTATACAAACAACCCATTATAATGAATTCATACTTGTAAAACTACCCATACAACCCTTTTCTTATAAGAGAATCAACTATGATATACATTCGTTTTTCATGATCTTCAATGAAATTAGAATATACCAAGTTGTATTAAATGATTTAAAAAATATAATTATAAATAAATAAAATTAATATTATACTTGTGATTTCCAAAAAATAAAATGTTTCTAATTTTAACCCCAATGGATTAATAATGAAATCATTTTTTTCATACGTAACTCAGAATTTTGGTCTCAGGATGTCTTGCTTTATTGTTTGATGTTTTTGATAACTATAATTATGTTAAAACAATGGAAATATTAATTTATGTTATTTTGAATGAGTAAGTCATCAATTAATGTAATATTATAATTATTCTTCTTCATAATATAATTTATTTCCCTATTATTAAATAAAGGCCTCCAAGTTCCATCTTTATTCTAAAGGTAAAAAATATTTTCTGTCCACAATGTAATGCTAGGGTGTAAAAATTTCTTATCAAACATGCCCCTAGTTGTTTTTATCAACTACACTAATTACAAAGTGTCTATTTTATGTGTATTCATTGTTATATATCATTCATCCTGGATTAGATAAATGGGAAAATTAACGTCACTATCTGGTGGGTAACTAGGTAATTTATTAAGGAATACATTAATGGGGTCTTATACAATTGGTAACTGACCATTTTCAACCTTAAAATTTACAAATTTATATATATTTTTTCTTAATTACTATTAATCTCTTTTAGAGAAGCTAAGGGGGTGGATATATACATTAAAGAGAGTATGAAGTCTCCACTCTAATGATAAGAAATCCAACATCATCGTTATAAATCATAATTAACTTCAATTATCAATTAAACCGTTTATAATATATTAATATGTTGTCAAAACCTATGATTATATCATAGTAAACATTATGTATAATAATAAATTCAATAAATATAAAATATTTCTTTTTCAAAATGGGAACAACTCGACCCATTCTTATTGCATTGTGATGTGCCTTAGGATTTCTGACTGAAGACTCCATTCAAACATTGCTCAAAGAATATATATTTTCATTTATAAAAATTAATTCTAGAAATATTTTTTAGGGTATTGAATCAAATATAGTTGTTTCTAAATTTTAGGATATCAATAGTGAACATTCTACCATAATTTTGTGAACTTCAACCTAAAATTTAGTGATCATGTAATCTGGGCCTTCATTTCGACACTTTTTTATTTAATTATCCCTTGATATTTGCAGCATTGTTTTTAATAGATTAATATTTCCATATATTTTATAAAATATATATAAATTATTACTTTCAAACAATTACATTCATGATTTACATGACTCTTATCACCACACGTATTATAAAATCTCATCCACCTAATAAATTTTCAATGATGATTCATTTCACAATTTTTTCATGATGTGAACTTCTTCATTTAATTATTTTTGGTGATGATTTCATTTTATCATGTTATTATTATGATAACTTATTTTATTGTGAAAATATTTTATCATAGATAGATATTAATTCAATTTAATTAATATTTATTTCATTACATAGTCACATGCATGATGAACATAATTGATTATTGTATTTGAAAACAAGGAATCATAAACATTATGTCATAAGTGATATAAAACATAATGCATGTGTATTAGGATAACAATAACCCTTATTACATATATCATTCAAAAAAATAAATTCCTAACCTTGGGATATAAAAGATAAGAAATGGTGAGCTCTAATGATTAGTAAGGGTAAATAAGTTAGATATGTAAGCTTAAAATAAACATAATAATTTTAGAACATGATCATGCCATATAAAAACCATTCCCTACACATCACAGATCTTTTTCATGATTGAAGGAATACTATTTTTGTTCATAACACATTAATATTAAAATAATAAATGTTCATTATAAATATTATTATAACATTGAATAATACATTAATTTTTTGGCATACAGATAGGTATAAATAATTCTTTCCATATTGGTTATGGAATATTACCATTACCATAATAGAATACAATTTCCTTTGTTATATTGAGGTCAATCCACATTATGGCACTACCTTACTGAACTACCATAACACATTATTCAATTCATGTATTAATGTTCTGGGTTCCATCCACATCCTATCCATAACTATCTCCTTAGATATACAAATCATTACCTAATGAATTGGAGGTAGATATAGGTACAACCCATGACATAATGACACTGATAAATATTTGTGATAAAAGATAATAGAAATTCATCATATCATTACCCATGGAATGAAAAAGGATTCATTAACATTTAAATATATAAAATCAAGTTTAAAGTTAAATGGTTTGTTAGTCAATTCATTATACAATAACTATTTAAAAAAATCATTATTCATAACAATTACCTCATGTAATAACTCATGGAAGATAAATAGGAATCCTAAAAATCATGTAATGATACCATAAACTATTTCTTGAATTTATATAAATGGTAACCTTATATATTATCCAATGTAAGGTATTTATAACACCAAAAAAATCAACAATAGATGGAAAATAATTTTTACTCATATTTCAAAACATTTATTAAGGAAGATATAATTTATGTAGTAAAAATAATGTTTTTTAAACTATAAAAATATATAAAAACATATTATTTTTAAATATATTAGAATAAATATAAATTAATATTCATATAAAAATTTCCTGATGGGAAGGAAATGTTTCTTTCGGGAAATAAATTATAAAAGGAATAATCCCTTCAAATTTTTGATAAAATCATAACAAGAGTTTTCTTAAAATAATTTAAAATTTCGTTCAAAAAAATTTCATAAAAACTAAAACATGGGAAAAAAGAATTTTAAAATATAATAGATTACTACAAATTATATCATAACCTTTTTATAATGGATGAAAATATATTTATAAACAAATAGAGAAATAAATTCTAATATTATTAAAAAATTTAATTGTATTATGTGGCATATATTGGAAAAATTATACCATCATATAAATATATTATAAATATCAAGTGGATTAGAACATTCATTATAATTCTTGATATTTATATCTGTTTATTTAGACATTGGATACATGATCATAAATAATCTTAATAAGTGATAAGATTATAGTATAAATTCATTACCAATTGGGTAACCATAAATAAGAAACCCCGTGATGTATGAACAAAAAATGATTAAAAAAATTTAATGATTATTAATATATTAATGATATTCCATTTTAGTGGCACTATAAATACACCATGTGATGTAATATAACATAATATCATAACATACATCTCAATGATGGAAATTTGAGACAAAAAACTCTTACTGTATGACTGACTACTGATTCGTAATCCTTGTGAAATAATAACAATAATGGAAAAATTAATTAACATTAAATTAGTGGTATTAAATATGTATCATTTTATATTTAGGTATATACACCATAGAAAAGAAATTTTTTGTTAATATGGTATAAGTCTCTATGAAATAAATGTGATAATAGAAGTCCACATACCATAAGGAATAACCTCCAAAATACTCATTTAAGAATCCTATATAATAAATATAATATTATTATAAATTAAAAAAAACCAAATTAATATATATCATACCATATATGATTTTATTAAAACCTTATATTCCCTGATTATTAACAATTTTTTGATATATTTATGTTTTTGTTATTAAAATCCTTATTAGTTGTATATTATTTGACTTTTTATTTATGGTCCTCTTATGTATATAATGGTCCCCTATTTACATAATCTAAAAAATGATATAATTATCATATAAATTTAATATTTTTTTATTAATCCAAAATATTTAGTGTTATGTGAGTAGATTATCTTCTTAATGAGATGATTGTTCATACATACGCATTAACACTAATTTATATTAACTTGTATTATTAGAATTATGAAATTTAAATTACTCATATTATAATTATTGTATCTTATTTATGTCATATATATATAATAATATACTGAACCCATCCTTAATACATTCTAGGTATTTCATGAGTTAATAATATCACTTCATGATGTGGTGTTCCCCCATACACATGAAAAAGGTTATTGTGTTTCCAAATAATTAAAATAATGATCTTATGCATCACATAAAAATTTAAATGTATTAATATCAACATAAATATAATAAATAACTTATATAAATTGAATTTAAATAATTATGACCAATCGAGATATGTGGTAATAGAAAAACCAATGACATAGATTCGGGAGGTAGATAACACCGTATAAACGAATGATGATTCCAAAACCCATTTGATGGAATAGTGTGTGTATATATGATGAAAATTTCACATTATCAAATATTTGTATATGGATAATGCTATGGTTATTATAAAATAATTATATTAAATTTAGATAAGGGGGTTGAGGGAAAAATTAAAAAAATGATGATGAATATTACATGGTCATCATGTAAAATCAATAGGTTTCCACTAAATACCATCCTTTAGAGGATAAATGTCAATTGGTAGGCTTATATGATTATATTAGGAAATTTCTATCATTTTTTCGATAGTTTTCAGACTGAAAAATGCAATTTCATTTGGTTATGAAGTTAGATAAGGGTTCTCTTTTTAAAATTCATGAGGGTGAAAAAATGTTATATTTTGAAAGAGATATTATAATAGTGTTTTTCATAAGTCTAAAGAGTCCAATATAGTATATTATAGAACATAAGAGGTGTAATTGTTGGAAAAACGAAAAATACTTTCTATATAACATTATTGGTTAATTATACCCTTATCATTTGTATTTAACCCCTGATAAATCAATGATTACCTTAACTGTGGTAATTACTTTTTTGTT
This sequence comes from Viscum album, assembly GCA_963277665.1. Lineage (NCBI taxonomy): Eukaryota > Viridiplantae > Streptophyta > Magnoliopsida > Santalales > Viscaceae > Viscum > Viscum album. Next base: position 1,654,814,736 of record OY728126.1, on the reverse strand, counting down.
CTCTCAGAAATATTTTTGATAAAAATAATAAACAAGAATTTTTAAATAATTTATATTATGGTCATTCAATTTATGGAATCCATATTATAAAATTTTAATCACTTTATTGGAAATATTAAATTTAAAATTAGTCCCTCAAAAAAGATTAAAAAGATCGTTTTTATAGAGGAAATGATCAAGATTTTACAATATTTTCATATTCAATATCCCAATAAAATTGATTCAATTTACCTAAACTGGAATAGTATATGTATTATTTTTCTAATTTATATTTAAAGGAATTTGGAAATATAAATTAGCAGTCATACTGAATTCTATGAAGGGTTGGTTTTTATTAACAATACTTATCTTTTTAGTATTCCTAAAATAATAATTTTTTAATAAAATTTAAAAAAAAACTAACAGTAATTTTTTTTAATTTTTAATTAAAAATTAATTACTTATTAAAAAAAATTACAAAATTGAGAGAAATTAATTTTAAATAATGTTTACAATATAAATAAACATAATTACATTGAAAAAATAGTAATTTCCAAACATTTATATTTTAACACAAATTATCTATTTTAATTTCAATATGATTAAATAATATAATAACACTATAATTATTATTTAAATTTTATCTATTACTATTCATTTTTGTATATCAAATGGATTGGTTTAAATTATTGATTTTAAATGACTATGTTAATAATTTTACATGTTTATCTTAAAACATAGAATCATGTGTAATGCATGTTAGTCGAGTTTTCTGTATAGTAAATGATAAAATACTGTTTCATGTAACACAAGATTGAAATTCTGTTATTTTTATGGTAATTAATCAGTTTAATTTAATTTTAAAAAAAATATCCAAAAATATTCTAGATTTAACATTCTATTTAACATCCCAAGATATTAAAAGGAAACACTAAATGATTAAATGATCTACTAAATACTATGTGGCCATTGTAATGTACCCATTAAACAAAAATATTCATCATCTGTGTTTTTAATTTTGAAAAAATGGACATACACTGTCGCGATTAGAATGATTTTTGGAGTCTGATAGAATAAAATTAAATTTTGGTGAACATTTATCTACAATTAAAAATATTGACACACCCTTATAAATTGTAATGAAGCCCTTATGAAATGTAATGTACTATCACGACCCCCTCCGAACAAGGTGCACCCTTCTTGGGCCGACAATGTGAGAAGGGAGATAATAACCCCTGAGTTCCGCCTCCAGTAGTCCCTCGATTGGTGAATATTACCGATGGTATAATAACACACAAATGGGAGGCATTAACCGCTAAGAGAACACATGCGGAAGAGTGAAATAAGATCGTCACCAACCAACTCCATCTCAGAACCGAAATATAATAGAAACCTAAGTGCACATATGTAATGTCAAGAAAAAGTACTACAACAAAAAGGTGAATACAGAAAGTACAGAAAAGAAAGTAATAATAGTTGCAACCACAAGACAAAACAACTCATACAATAACAAACTAGTAGAAACTAGCTTGATCTTCAACCTGCTCCAAGTGACCTAAAAAAACAATTTATATATAAGTAGGGTGAGTATAATAGTATGCTCAGTAGGATCCTCCCTGAATCCTTTCGTGCAAAAGTAAAGAAAGTATGCTAAAGTCCAGTGAACAACATGTGAAACCAACTCATCACCTATATTGGTATACTATGTTCCTAACCATGCCATGGCTACTCTATCTAAGTAACACATACACGAATATATCATATTGTAAAAAATATCAAGGGTACCACAATACAACTTCCCCACTAGTTTGCCGATTTTCCCCAACGACAAATGTCATGTGCATCTCTCTCCAATGGTTTTTCCATAGACACATGGGCGAAACTCCACAATCTGCACCACGTGTACCACAAAGGCAATCCCACAGACACATGGGCGAAGCACCACACCATCCTGACAACCATAATTAACCATGTAGTTTTTCGGAGCCACCATAGCTTGCATAACATGTATCATACATCGGGTATTAAACCTCAAGCCATTATAGCCCATACACCGAGTAAAGATCCCCATGACATCATATCTTATACATGTTAAACCTATAGTAGTCCATAGGACACTATATCCAGCATATATATGGGTGAATAACCACAAGCCATTATGGACCTCTACACACATATATAGTGAAAACTAACTGATGTGCCTAATGGGACTATTATCTACCAAGAGAATAGAGCGGGGTCAAAGGGGGTAGTCAACAATTCCTCCTCCAACCAGAATGTTGGGGAAAAGACCCCCCAGGTCTCAAAATCACCATGGTGTCAGTTTCCCTTACTGATAGGGTGGAGTAGTGTATAGGAACAAAAAATGTACAGAATATACTATAACTCACAATCACACTATGGGAAGAACCTAGTCGTAGAAACAACTTCATCTAATGTCTCTTAGACTCCAGGAACCCTCTTATAATACTATTTATCCTATAACACACAACCATTTAAGGGGATTATTCGATTACTTCATTCCCTTTTTATCAATTCCATTGTACGTTAATTAATTCATCAAACATTAATTAACCATGAACAATTCCACCTTAAATTCCATTTTCACCACATCCAAAAATTCCACTGTCCTTTTAACAGTTATCAACCACATCGTTATTTTTCATGAAACTTCAACCCCATGGGATAACATCATTTAATCAAACATAAATTATAGAAATAATTTCCCATATTCCAAGGCATTCTTGAAAAGTATCATATGCTACTATACACAAGGGGGTTCAACACGGTGATTAGATGTACAACCTATCGAGTCATTGCTACCTATAGAATGAGTGTAGAACAATTCTCCCTTCAGTGGCTAATCACAGAAATCATGTGGCATACCCCGCGTGTCTTCGTCTCCTTCAGGATAAGGGTAAGCAATACCAGCTGCCTTGAGCATTAGGGAATGTAAACCAGAAAAACAACCAATGAATCAACAAGCATCCAAAAATCACATCCATCCCATTACAACAACCCTGGTGTGCTCCCCGACACCCACATGCATAAATAGATGCATCTCCCCACTATAGGTGTCATTCGGTATCACAACCAAAAGTCTATATGCCTCAACATATCAGAAAACCCCTCTAGGGTCACATCACAGAACAAGCAGTAGGAAATCAAATATCACAACCATTTTTCTAAGGCCCTTTCAACAAACAAGAGGTTAACATAGAACCCTTCAAGGAAATATCAAACAATCACATTCTTTAAACCATCTTGAATTAACAGATTTAATCCATTGGTTCCAAAATTCAGGAACCTAAACAGTAAGCTATCACAAAGGATTATACATGCTTACTATTCCAATTTGATTAACATCAAATTACAATAGGAACCAGATTCGATCACATTCCTATTTATCTTTAACCAAAACAATGTCAATTAGTCCCAGTTTATGTTCTTTACCAATTTCCACCAAGAACAACTGTTGAGAAAGGAAATAATTGATATCATACTATTTAGCAACACATGAGGCAATAACGTACAATCGATACGATTTCATTATCTGGTTCAAAGTTTTTTTTTAGGCCAATTCAATTGTCATTCAGTAGGATTCAACAAGATAACAATATGGTTTCATGTAAAATAATGAGAAGCAACGAATCCCCTACCTGAAGGTTTTTGACAAAATCCACAACAACGAAGAACGCAAAGGAATGACGGGTTGATTCTCAAAAAAGCTACCTTAGATATCTCCTCCTAGCAAGATCAAGACCAAAGATCAACATATTTGGCATCTACACACATAGATCTACCCTTAACGGGTGTAGATCTATGAAACCAAGAGAATAGGAGGAGTAGATCTAAGTAGATCAAAGAAACCAAACAAGAACGGTCACATACCATAAGAAACCTTCTTTGATCCGCCAAGAGATGCCTTAGGATCGCCTCCAAAATGCTTTAGTGAGGTTCTAATATCTTCAAGGAAGGGTAATCCCGAGTTATGGATGCATGCAAGATTAAGAAAACAATTTAGAGGCAAAACGAGTTAGATCCACAATTTTATGATCTACATTAAAGTTCCTACATGGTTAGTCCGAATGGTTTGACAAACCGTGCGATAACTGTGGGTTAGCTTCTGCCTCGTCAAACACTTCTCGCACGGTTAATCCACACAGTTAGCCAAATTGTGTGCTAACCGTGTGTGGACCACTGATTCTAACACCAACCCTGCATGGTTTTGTCATACGGTTTTGGCAAACCATGCGCCAATCGGGCGAAAGCTACTGTCCTATAGCTTTCCTTAAACACCCTCCCAAACGCACCCCCAGGTCACCATGACCTCCTGGAACACCTCTAGCACCACATTTTCACAACGGAATGGACCGTAGATGTCTGGGACATTACATCAGATACGTCTCAAAACATTCTCATCCTCAAGAATCCCAATTCCACATAAATAGAAAATGAAACAGGGTATGAACAACCACCCATCAAGATACATCTCAAAAGAGAGCAAGCCACCAATGCAACAATGTAAGCCATCTCATAAACATGAATGTTTCATAACCACACAAGATACAATGATATATGAAAAGAGTTAAACAACCAACAATTCTTGTTAAATGGCACGCATCTGTGACTCAGGTTCCCAGGTACTCTCCTCCAAGTCACCAAGTCACCACAGGACATGAACTAAAGGAATATAATGCCCGCGCAACATCTTCTCCTTGCGGTCATGGATCTCCACAGGTCTCTCCTCAAAGGTTAAGTCACCATCACCATCGATCTCTCCCTAATCGATGATGTGAGTGTTATCATGAAGATAACAATAGAGCTATGATACATGGAAAACATCATGTATCCAACTCATCCGAAGGGGGAAGTGCTACTTGATATGCCACAACTCCAACACAAGCTAACTCCTAGAAATGATCAAAAAATGGGGGAGAAAGCTTACTTCCAAGATCAAACATTTTCTGCCCACGACGGGGAGTCACCTTATGAAACACTTGATCCCCAAAATAAAACTATAAGGGTCTCCTTCTTTGATCAGCATCTGATTTCTGGAAATCTTGCGCGGTCTTCATCCTATCATAGATCACCTAAACCATCTCTGTTGTATTCTGAACTAGTTACGGTCTGAGAATTGCTGACTCATTGACCCTATCTAGCACAATAGATAATGGCAAGGCCGACCATACAAGGCTTTAAAAGACACCATAACGATGGTGGAGTGAAATCTATTATTGTAAGAGAACTCTACCAAGGGTAAGTGCCTCATCCATGAGCCTCCAATATGAAGAACACAAGAGCGTAACATGTCTTCATTGGTCTGGATGGTTCTCTCTTTCTGACCATCTGTTTGATGAAGAAAAGCAGTGCTAAGGTATATTTGAGTACCGAAAGCATGTTTGAGACCTCTCCACACCCTGGAGGTAAAATGAGGATCTCAATCAGAAACTATCATCCTAGGGACTCCATGAAGTCTCAACACCTCCTCTATATACTTCCTTGACAAAACGCCCACTGAGCTCAACTCCTTAATCGCTATGAAGTTGATGATTTTGTTAAATGATCCACTACCACCCAAATAACATCATGTCCTCCCAGAGCTCAAGGTAAACAAGTAATAAAGTCCTTTGATATGTCCTCCCACTTCCACTAAGGAATCTCTAATGGCTGAAGAAGTCCACCTGGAACACGGTGTTCGACCTTCACAATATGGTAGACTAAACATCGAGACACAAACTCTGGAACCACACACTTTAGCCCAGGCCACCAAAACTGACTCCTCATGGATCAGTACATCATTGTCACGCCAGGATGTGCCACTAAAAATAAACTATGGAACTCCCTACAGACCGTATCACACATCATCGAAGGGACGAAAAGCCTTCCATGATACAACACTCGGTGTTGTTCATCCTCAGACCAACCATCAGGGGCCTCACCACAAACAACTTGGTCTCTCCAGACCTCTAATTCCTGATCTCCTAACTGGAAATATTACACCTTCTACATCAGGGATGACAACACCATAATCTGGAAAATACAACCTCTACCACTGACTACTTCCATATCAAGATGTAATGCTGACAGTTCTTCCATTACTCTCCAGGAATCATCAGATTCACGCACCACATCACTACGTGGCTTTCGGATCAACGCATCACCTATAACATTCCCTTTTCTAGGTGTATACAATATTTCTATGTGGTATTCCTGTAATAACTCCATCTTCCGATGCTGTCATAAGTTCATGTCATGCTGAGAGAAAACATACCTCAAACTCGTATGATAGGTTAAAACCACAAAGTTCTCACAGATGAGGTAATGTCTCTAAAACATAAGAGAAAACGCTATAGATGCCAACTCAAGATCATGAGTGGAATAGTTGCATTCATGGGGGTGTAACTGTTGAGACCCATAAAAAACAATTGACCTCTGCTGCATGAGAACACAACCTAACCCCATATGTAAAGCATCGTAGAAGACACCAAACTGAACTCCCTCAGTTGGAAGAGAAAGTACTAGAGCAGTTACTATCTTCTCCATTAGATAATCGAAAGCTGGATAACACTAATTAGTCCATATGAATGCCTAATACTTCCTGGTAAAAGCTGTCAGAGGGGTTGCAACTCGGGTGAAATTGGCCATGAACCTCCTGTAGTAGCCGGCGAGACCAAGGAAAAATTTCTCCTCTGAAACTATCATGGGGGATTCCCAAGACACAATTGCTTCTATCTTTCAGGGATACATAACAACTCCCTGTTGGGACACAAAATTACCCAATAAACGAATTCTCGATCCCAAAACTCATACTTCGACAACATCCCAAATAGATGATGTTTTCAAAGAACTCCCATAACGTCTCGTAGATGCTCTAGAAGCTCCTATGTAGTTGTGGAGTATACAAGCATGTCATCGATGAAATCTTCCACAAACTTCTCCAGTAACTCATGGAAAACAGCATTCATCAAACCCATGAATACAGCTGGAGTATTTCTCATGCCAAATGGCATTACAACGAACTCATAATACCCATGATGTCAATAGAAATTAGTCTTCAGAATATCTGCATCCTTCACACGCATCTGATGATATGTCGACCGCAAGTCGATCTTCGAGAACCAACATGCACCCTTTAGTTAATCGAATAAGTCATCAATCCGAGGAAGAGGATATCGATTCATTATTGTCACTTTGTTTAAGCGACGATAATCGACACACAACCACAAACTACCATCGGCCTTCTTCAAAAACAAAACCGGTGCACCCCATGGTGACACACTTGGATGAACAAAACTGCACTACAATCGACCATCAAGCTATATATGTGGCTCTCGTAACTCAGAAGGGGACATCATAGAGGAAGACATATAGATATGAGACACTCCTAGTTGTAGCTCGATCCCAAAATCGATCTCTCATCGAAGGGGTAATGCTACAACCTCTTCTGGAAAGCCATTAGGGTAATCCTCTATGACCCTAGGAAATGCCAACTGCTGAACCCTTGGAGAACTCAACATCATCTCATCCTCCATGGATGATAAGGATGAAACACGCCTTTGACCCATCTGAGGGTCCCTCTCACGAAAAAACACCACTTTCTCTCCATCCGCATCAAATAAAATGACCTTATTCCAGAAGAAAACCATGATAGCCTACACCGAATACAACCAATCCATGCCGATGATGACATCATGTTGTTGTATTCTTAAACATAGGAAATCTCCCCAAGAGTGGTGTTTCCCCCAACACTAGCTCACAGTCTCTACATACTTCAAAAAATTCAGCTCGACCTCCAACATGAATAGTCAACGCCAAGGGCACTATAAGCCTCTCTACCTCATGTCTGAAAGCATGGACAAGGGTAGGTGATATAATGGAGTGTGTCGCTCTTGAATCAAACAAGGCATTAACAAAGGTAGATAACATGAAAAGGGTACCTCGAACGACATCCAGCTTGTCTGGTGCTGGAAACGCTATATCATGAAGTTGTCCACAAACTCCATGGCCTCTCTGACCCTGAAGCCGACCACGACCACGACCACACTCTGCTCTCTGAGGATGTGGTGTGTCATGGGGATGTCCTCTGCCTACCCCATCTACCGTCTGCTGATCTAAAGATGTTGAAACTAGCTGCTCCTGCCTCGGATGGAACTGCCTCAACAGAGGAACATGGAGTGAAATGCCTAGTGCGCATTGACTGTTATGAAAGGTTGGGCACTCCCACTGCTAATTCCCATGACCACCACATGAAATAAAAGTGCTTTATCCCTTTCCATAGTCCCTAGAGTTGCTTCTTCTGGAGAAACGAGATATGAAGTCCTGAGACCTACACCCTGCTAAACGAAAACTATTCTAGACAAAAAATCAGGAACCCTAGACTACAACCTTGCTTCATGAGGGATCCTAATAATCCCCCTCTCGTGATGATCCGATCATGGTCAAAGTCCTCTCAACAACCTCTTTCCTCACCAGCACATCAATATATGTCTTCAGCATAAATGGAGTGACCTGGTGTGGGATCTCTGGATGCAAAGCCTCAAAAAAATGCCTCGCCCTGGCCTCCTCATCTGTTAATAGGTCCGAATCATATGGTTAATGGTTCCTAAAACGGATTTTGAACTGTCAAACAGTAGAGCTCCCCTGTCGAAGTGTAAGTAGCTCTTGGCGATTGGACGCATTCACAGTCGAAGAAATGAACTCAACTATAAAAATGTCTCAGAACTCCTCCCATGAGATCGATGACTCCACACCATCCCTAAGGAATAAGAACCACCACTGCCTCACTACTCTACGCTGCATCATCATAGCTAAAGACACCCAGTGCTCCTTCTGAGAGTGGCACTAACTTAATTTTATCTTGACCTCCTCTAACCAGTTTTTCGTGACTGTATCAGAAACAAAGCCATCATACTTCTGCAGACTATAGTGCTAAAACTCTCAGAGTGTCATCCTACAAGTGTTTTCATCATCAACCTCTACCATGTTGCGATCTACTGGAACAGCCTGCTGGACATTTTCTGGGAAAACTGTACAAGGATGTCAACTTGGAGCCATACTTGTAAAATAAAAAACACTTAGTGCTCATAAGCATGGAATATGGAAGAATAAACATTAATTTTTTTATGTTTTTATACTTTTTAGGTTAACTTGTCCAATGGTCTACACATTCAAATAGAGGCACAAAGAATATTGATGCATGATCCTCTCCTAGGTCTCTACACTGAAACTAGTATCACCTTGTTTAGTAGCCATTGCAAACATAAAGGTATGTGCATCAAATCATAGGGGACCCAAAACGCCTATGTATCATTCGGTCACCACTGTTTACCTCACTTTCTAAACAAGAATGACACCATTTACCTACAAACCCATGCAACCTCACCTGTGCCTAACTCCAAAATCCATCCTATCCCTCAAATAGACCTCTGATACCCCTCTGTCATGACCCCCTAACCACAAAGTGCACTCTTCTTGGGCCGACAATGTGATAAGGGAGATAATGAACCCCAAGTCCCACATCCAGTAGGCTCTAAGTTGGAGACTAGCATCGAGGGTATTGTAACACACATATTGGAGTCATTACCCACTAAGAGAACACATCAAGAAGATAGAGATAAGATAGACACCAACCAATTCCAACTCAGAACTAAAATATAAAAGAAACCCAAGTGCACATATGTAATGTAATGAAGAAGTACTACAAAAAAGGGGAAAACAGAATGTACCCAAAAGAATGTAAAATACAAATGCAACCATAAGCCCGAACTGCTCCTTCAACCACAAACTATTAGAAACCAGCTTGATCTCCAACCTGCTCCACATGACCTGAAAAAAAGTTTTTATATATACGTTGGGTGAGTATAATAGTATAATCAGTAAAATCATCCCTAATGAATCTTGTGAAAAAGTATATAAAGCATGCTAAAGACTAGTGAACAATAAGTGAAACCAAATCATCACCTAAACAGGTATACAATGTTCCCATCCTCACAAGGAATACTCTCACCAATTAACACATATAAGAATATATCATAGAGTAATGAATATCAAGGGTACCCAGCTACTACTTCCTCACTGGTTTTCCTCTTTTCCCCAATGACATACATCTTGTCCATCTTTCTCCAAAGGCTTGCTCGCAGACACCTGGGCGAAGCACCACACCATCCTCACAACCAAAGGTAAAAAAGTAGTTTATGAGTGCCACCATAGCTCTCATAACATGTATCATACATCGAGTATTATACCTCAAGCCATTATACCCCATACACTGAGTAAGGATCCTCAATCCATCACTGCATATACATGTTACACCTATAGTAGTCCATAGTATACTATATCCAAAATATATGTGTACGAACAACCACAATCCATTACAACCCTCTACACACATATATGGGGAAAACTAACCGATTTTCCTAATGGCACTAGTATCTACCATGAGAAGAGAGTGTGGTCAAAGGGGGGGAGTCAGCCATTCATCATCCCACTTGAATGTTTGGGAAAACACCCCTTAGGGATCAAAATGCCTGGTGTGTCCGTTGCCCTTAACGACAGTGTGGACTATCATATAGAAACAAAAAAAGTACAGAATGTACTATAACTCACAAACACACTATGGGAATAACCTAGTCTTAGCCCCAACTGCATCTAACGTCTCTCGGACTTCGGGCTGCCACTTCTAAGACTTGATATCCTATATGCACAAATCAATTTATGTGAATTATTAGAATACTTCATTCCATTTTTATCAACTCCAATGTACATTAATTAATTCACCAAAAAATAATTAACCATGAACAATTCCACATTAAATTACATTAACACCACATCCCAAAATTCCATTATCATTTCAAAAGTTATCATCCTCATAATTAAGTTTCAACAAACACTAACCCCATGGGTTAAAATGAATTAAACATACATTCATTACATAATTAATTTCCCATATTCCTAGGTATTCTAGAAAGGAATCCTATGCTACTAAACCCAAGGGGGATCAACACAGTGAGTAGATGTACTACCCGTCGAGACTTTGTCACCTATAGCAAGAGCATAGACCCATTCTCCCTTGAGAGGCTAAACAAGGAATGCACGTGGCATACCCCGCCTGTCTTCGCCTCCATCGGAAGAAGGGTAAGCAAGAGAAGCTGTGTTGAGAAGTTGGGAAAGTAAAGCAGATAAACAACCTACGAATAAACAAGAATCCAACAATCACATCCATCAAATTCCATTATCCCTAGTCCCCTCCCCGACACCCACATGCATAAACCGATTCATCTCGCCACTCTAGACGTCATACCCTGCCACAACCAAAAGTCATTTATGCCTCCACATATCACAACACCCCTCCAGGGTCACATCACAACACAAGCAGTAGGAAATCAAACATCACATCCATTGGGATATTTCCCTTTCAACAAACAAGAGTGTAACACCCTGACCCCAGTTACCTTTAGTCGGTGCATTATTGCGTAACATTGGCATGATCACAAAAGATCAAGTCTCAAATGACCGATTAGTTTATTATCCTTGGAAACACTAGATACATTCATAAGTCTTACATTACATCATAAAGTAAAACAAAACCACAACAACATCTTGTCTTCATATCCCCTCATACTATCCCTGTAGGTCTTTCATAATATACTTTTTCACATCCTGGAAAAAAATTAAAACATTGGAAGGGGTGAGATCAGATTCTCAGTAAGGATAAAAATATAGAGGAAGCTTTCATAAATAAACATTAACAATTAAGGAAATGTATAACTAAAATAAAAGACTTTTAAACATGAACATTAGTATAATATGGAAAAATAAAATGAAATAATGCCATTTACTTATTCACATAGATATTCTACTAGGCGAATAATCACATGAAATATCAATAACCACTTTCATAATGATGGAATGCATAATTCCAGACTATCATAACCACGTACCCAATGCCTCATGCCAAGACTAAAAATAAGATTTTGTCAAGGACTCATTCCAAGACACTAGTTTGTCTCATGAGACCTACGGATGAATTGAGGAGCTATATCAGGCTCCACCCATCACTTATTAAGTCCAATGCATTCCTCATATGAACAGGTTTAAAAATATCATAAACAATAACATAATCATATCACATAAAAAATGCATAAAGGAAACATAAAATTTCCACATTTCAATCACAAGATATCAATAAAACACATTGATATATTAAAAACATTATCAAAACAATTTTCTATACCAAAATAAAATTAAATTAAAACTTGGTATTTATTTTTCATTTAAAAAATGTTATGGCATGTAGAGGAAGAAGAAATTAAAATAATGGTCAGGGTGGCAGAGAAGTCATTGTCGCCGCAAACTTACGACAAGAAAAACATTCATTTTTTTTGTTTTAGTAAAACTCTTCGTATAAAAAGATTCCTTTTTAATAAACGTAAAAGTAAAAGGGGTTTATACACCGTATAAAAGAAATTTTTATATAAACCCAAATATGCCTCAATGAAAGAAGATTTAGATGATTTCCCTTACAAAGATCATTTTTTAAATAAAATAAACCTGTTATGAGTATTCACCATAAGTACACATAAGGAAAGTACAAATACAAGATAGGACATAATAATATCATGACATAATTTGAATGTAGGAGATTAACCCATAGAATTGAAATTGGGTTAAGAAGTTCCCTTACCTCGTGTCTGACTTGACTCGATCGTTCATTAATCTCCTAAATAATAAACTAGAGTTAATTTCCACTTTCTTAAGAACCTTTTTCAAGTTTATTATTCCTTTTATATCTCTTATTACCATTTTATGAACATTATGTAATTATTTATGTTAATAACGGCCGTTTTGTCGATCTTTGGTACTTGAGTCAACAATAAACTTCTTATAATTACATGTTATTTATGTGGTACAATATCCATTATCATTATTATTATATTCATGATATAGATATCATATATATCATATATATCCAGTGGATACATTCATTTATAATATTATATAACATTTAGAGGTAAAAAATGAAATGCATCGTTCATGGAGACGGTAAGCTGTACGTACACATGAACGCTACTTTCATTTATATTTCGTATTTAATGGAATGAAATAATAATGATATAAAGGTATATTATAATTCCAGTATAATATCATATATAATATCATTTACTCCATCCTTTATAAATCCCACATATGGAATTAACGATTCATAACACTTTGAGGGGGCGGTAGTCCACACTTTCGAAAATTAACTTATCGCGTTTACCCATAATGGAAATCATAAAGGTATTCCATAAATTAAAATTAATGTGGCATAAGGAAAACATAAAAATAATATATATCATATATATAAATAGTTTCATCATAATTTCCACCATGAGAGGTGTTAATAGAATATTGAACAATCATCATTTCGTGAGGCAGTAATTCTCCACCCACAAAAACAGTATGTTCTTTAACAGTTAGACGAAGGTGTGTGTAAGTGTAGCTCGAATCCTTGTCATAAAATATCCTAGTATATTGAAGATACTGTTTTTGTTACAAAATAAAGGAATAAAAATAGTTTAGGTGGTTGGAGAAGCAAAATGAAACAAAAGAACATAAGAGTAGACATTACCTTAAAATCGGGCAACCCTTTTTAATTTGAGCCAAACGCTTCCTTGGGAAGACTTATGTCCAATGTGAGGCTTATAGGAGTATTATAGGGATGTTGAGAGAGTATTTGGGCATAGTTTGGCTGATCCGAATGGATTTAATGTTGTGAATAAGGTGGTAGAGTTGGGGACCTTTTATAAGAGGGGAGGAGGGGAACTATTGAAATGTCGTGAAATGTTACATTATTAAGAAATTATTTTCAGATTTTAAAGGTCCCAAAATGATATATTTCTAGGATAAGGTGATAAGGGTTCGAAATATACTCATAAAATAATTTTTTGACAAGTTTATGTCTTAGATTAGATATTATCTTTTCATTTTATTTAAATCATTAATTAATGAGATAATCGCTCCATCCTCATTGTGTCATAAAAAATTTATTTTATTTAATGTATAAAAATTATAAATAAATTACCATGATGTAGGAAATTTTTTTATCTTTCCAATTAATATTTATAGTCAAACATTTAGCTTATATTACCACAATTAATTATTGTTTAAGTAAAAATACACATGTTTGTGACAATTCTATTTTTTCTTTAAATAAAATCTTATTAATGTCATTTTCTTACCCAAGTGGGTCCATGGAGTCCCCATGTTGACCCATATATTTTCATGGTTGGCCATGACTCATCAAATTAGTGTAGGAATAGTTTCAAGATATTTCTATATTTTTATAATAATATTTTTACCTTAAATTTCACTAATTACCTTTATTCGTGATTAATAGAACTTAAAAGTTACTATTCACCAAAAATTATTTTAATCCCATAGAACCAAATTTTACTTCTTAATGACAATTATGTATGTGGGATTTTTTAAATTCAAACCACAGAGGTGGTAAATTTTCATTTAAACGAAAAATCATTTTTTTACTACAACTTAGTGGTTTCACTATATATCAAAAATCGATGTTTTTCCGAAAAATACCAAAAATTCACCCTAAGATATAATTGATATTCCGAATTACAAATTGATGTATATTTTACAATATTACAAACCTATATGATTCATTAATTAATTTTATAATTAATTCTTGTTATCAAAACAAATAGCGTGTTTTCAAGAAACAATATCAATCAAAATATTGACAATTGTTTATGTCCAATTTTAAAGTAAAATTAATTATAATGAACACCATTGGATAAAATGGAAAAAAATATATTATAATTATACTTTAAATCAACTCAATAGTATAATTTATCACTATAAATGTTTTTATTCAAAAAGTTGTTTTTAAGTATTTTTCAATATTCATCAAAAATTAGAAGTTCTCAAAAAATACCAAAAATTAAACATAGGCTAATTTCTATATTCTGAATCCAAAAATGAAGTCCATTTTGAAAGATAAAATTTATAATATTTCAAAAGGTGTGTATTAATATTCATAACAGCTAGTTTGATTGGTTTTGGTGTGTTAGAATCTTGAAGTTGCATACAATGCAAACTATTTCATTATTGAAATGGAGGCGTATCATGAAAGCTTTGGGTGTTACATTCTCCCCTCCTTCAATTAATTGCGTCCTCACAATTTGAAAATTTTATTCAAAAATAAAAGGTTGAAAATAGAAAATACCTTTTTGGAAAACACACATCGGAAATATGGTTAATAAAAATATAACATTAAAAGAAAGAAAGAGAAGTACAATGGTCACCAGAGATAGCCCATTCTAGGATTCTATGGAAATATGTATATAGAGTAAAAAAAACCATCATGGTATGATGGATAGTGGTAGAAAACATGGTTAGGAGAACGTTAACTATATGAAAATCACAAACTTGTGATTGGTTAAATGATCATTGATTCCCCGGTATGAAAAGTTAACTGAAAATGTTTTTGTTTTGAGTTACCTTTTATAATGTTAAGGAATTTATTTAGGAGATTTAATAATAACATAAGGTAATATACATACATGTCATGTATACTTTCATTATTTAATAAATTTTTACCAAAAACCCATCTTTCACTCAAAAAGATAATAGATCTCAAAAATATTATATTTATCCTAATCGTACAAGGTTAAAAATATTATCAAATACAATTTAGATTTGGAAAACTATTTTGTAATAACCCGAGACTTCCTATAGGCTAGTGGTATGTAACAAAGGCTTGTCACACTATGGTTGTGGGTTCGATTCTTGCAGCTTTGTCCAACGCGACGGGTTATTCCCCAACCTGCAGGTTGTCCTTATCCTAAAACTATATTATTATAATATTCCAAAAAAAATATTTTTCAGAAATTTTTTAACCTTAAACAATACTATCCAAAGTCAAACATAATCCATTCCAACCATTATAGTTATCCAAAGTACCTCTATCCAGACATTCTATAAAAGGTCTCTAAATTCCAAAATCAATTGTAACATCAGATTCCCCAAACAAAGTAATGTTTCTCTTATTGTCACATACTAAAAATATGATTACCTTCTTCATATTAAAATTTTAATGAAAGAAACAAGTACTACAGTACAATCCTTATATATACCACATTATTCATATAACCATAATATATTTTTTGAGTCCAAAAACACAAATAAAATAATTATTCAACTTCATTTCTAGTAATAGAATAAGCTTGGCCTTGATCACTTGGCCTTTTCTGAGGTAAGTTTCCCTGACGCTTAGGACATTCATTTGAATAATTCCAAATTTCTCTAAAATTTTAGCATTAAACATTGATAACCTCTTTCTTTCCATTGCAATCACTAGCCTGGTGACCTTTTTATTGACATTTATAAAGAACTCCCATTCCTTTTAGGAAAGTACCAGGGTGATTATTTCCACAATTACCACATAATGGAAAATCCTTCTTTCCCTTTTTTCCTTTATCTGTGTCTTTTTCCACCATTCAATTCTTCTCTTACTTTACTTTATTATAATAAGATTTAGATAATTCATTTTTCTGTCTTGATAGCACACGAGAAAATATCTTCGTATGATGAAAAGGATTGTGATACTAATGCTCGACAGAGAAATGGTTTTAACCCATAAAATAAACGATCAATATTACTTCATGGGTTATGTATATAATCTGCAGCATACCTCGCTAACCTTGTAAAGATAGCCTCATACGTTGCGACATTCTTATCCTCCTTTTTCCCCAGACTCAGAAATTACCTTTCCATATCTGATCGATGGTCACAAGGAATGTATTTTTCTAAGAAAATCTATTTGAACTCCCTCCATTCCATATTTGAAACTTCATCATCTTCCTTTGTGTTTTGAATCAATAACCACCATTGATCAGCTTCTCCAGTGGGGCGGTAAACACCCATGATAACCTTTTCCCTTTCACTACTCCCCAAGGCATGGAATATTTTTCCGATGGAATTTATCCATTTCTCAGCTAATAATGGATTTTTACCCCCATTAAATTTTTGTGGTTGTTGCCTCATGAAGCGGTCTAACATTGATCCTCCACGTTGTGGATCAGAGTGCTCCATACGTGTATGGTTATTATTCATAACCTGAGTGAGTTGTCCCAGTATAGTGATAAGTTGATCAGCACCAATTGTATCACTAGCTCCACTAAAATTATCTTGAGTAGGAGGGAAATCCCTACATGGAGTGCATGCATTGATACAGTTTCCATTCCTCCCACTAGGCGCCATTTCAAAACAATGGCATAAACTAGATTAGTTTATGAATCAAAATACATAATTACATATTTTTAAAACCCCTAACATAAATTCAACTATAATCATAAAAATGATTTCTTTTAGGAAGTATATAGTCATAAACCCTTCATAATGGTTTGTAAAAAATTGAGAATTATCCTAAGCATATTTCTCGAGAGTGTCGTAACCAAGAGTGCAACAAGTCTCATTATCGTTCAACAGTTCCCATTTGAGTCTAGCTCAAAGCGGTGTTTTCGAGTTTTACCCCTACGTACATCTATACCAGATCCGCCTCTACTTGCTCGTATCCAGATAAGGATGTATTGTTCGGAAAACTCACAAAATCTCTATAATACCTTAATTCTAGGAAGTTCTTCTATACTAATCCTCAAAGTCGTTCTTTGGGCTATGTGCTCTAACCAGATTTTATCTATATCTATCTTCCAATGATAGTAATAAACTGCCTCTGATACCAACTGTAACACCCCGACCCCAGTTACCCATAGTCGATGCATTATTGTGTAACATTGGCATGATCACAAAAGATAAAGTATCAAAAGACTGATTATTTTAGTAGCCTTGGATACACTAGATACATTCATATGTCTTACATTACATAATAAAGTAAAACAAAACTACAAAAACATCTTTTCTTTATATCCCCTCATACTATCCCTATAGCTCATTCATAATATACTTGTTCACATCCTGGAACAAAATTAAAACATTGGAAGGGGTGAGCTCAGATTCTCAGTAAGGATAACAATATAGTGGAAGCTTTTATAAATAAACAATAACATTTAAGGCAATGTATAACTAAAACAAAAGCCTTTTAAATATGAACTTCGGCATAATATTACAAAATAAAATGAAATAATTCCATTTACTTATTCAAATGGACATTCTACTAGTCAAATAATCACATGCAGTATCAATAACCACTTTCAAAATGATGGAGTGTATAATGCCAGACCTTCATAACCACGTATCCAAGGCCTCGTGCCAAGACTACAAATATGATTTTGTCACGCCCTTGTGCCAAGACACTAGTTTGTCTCATGAGGCCTGCCGATGCATCAAGGAGCAATAGCGGGCTCCACCCGTCACTTATTATGTATAATGCGTTCCTCATGTGAACAGGTTTAAACATATCATAAACCATAACATAATCGTATCACATAAAACATGAATAAAGTAAACATAACATTTCCACATTTCAATAACAACATATCAATACAAAACATTGATATAATAAAAAAATTATCAAAACCATTTTCAATACCAATATAAAAGAAAATTAAAACTTGGTATTTATTTTTCATTTAACAAATGTTATGGCTTGTAGAGGTAGCTGAAACTCAAATAATAGTCACAGTAGTAGACAATACATTGTCGCCGCATACGTACAACAAAAAAACATTCCTTTTTGTCTTTTTAGTAAAATGCTTTGTATCAAAAGATTCTTTTTGAATAAACATAAACGTCAAAGGGGTTTATACACCGTATAAAAGAAATTTGTGTATAAAATGAAATATGCCTCAATGAAAGAAGATCGAGACGATGTCCCTTACAAAGATCATTTTTTAAATAAAATAGATCTATTATGTGTATTCACCATAAGTACACATAAAAAAAGTACAAATACAAGATTGGACACAATAATATCATGACATAATTTGAATGTAGGAGATTAACCCAATGAATGGAAATTGGGTTAAGAAGTTCCCTTACCTTGTGTCCGACATGACTCGATCATTATTTAATCTCCAGAATAATAAACTAGAGTTAATTTATACTTGATTAAGAACTTTTTTCATGTTCATTATTCCTTTTATATCACTTATTACCCTGATATGAACATTATGTAATTATTTATGTTAATAACGGTCGTTTTGTCGATCATTGGTACTTGAGTCAACAATAAACTTCTTATAATTACAATTTATTTATATGGTAGAATATCCATTATGTAAAATATTATATTCATGTTTTATATATCATATATATCATATATATCCATTAGATAAATTAATTTATAATATTATATAACATTTAGAGGTAAGAAATGAAATGGACCGTTCATGGAGACGGTAAGTCGTACGTACGCATGAACGTTAATTTCATTTATTTTTCATATTTATTGGATTAAATAATAATTATATAAAGGTATATTATAATTCCAGTATAATATCATATATAAAATCATTTACTCCATCCTTTAGATCATTCATTGAACTATTTTGTTTTCTATCTATTCTTAAAGGCTTAAATTGATTATTGTCCATATGCATTTATTTCGTTGAAATGAATTTATTATTCATATAAAATCATGATTTATTGTTGTTTCGTATTCATGAATAACCTCACATCTATTAAGAAGCGAAATATCTCAATTTGAAAATGGATTAATAAATGGGAATTATAATTTATTAAATTTCTTACAAATCATCAATATAACTTTAGTATCTAAAATAAAATTAAATCATTGACATAAATATATGTAATTTAATTCCATAAATTTGAATTAGAATAGTAGAGATTAAGATAAATAATTTCTATCATTTATATCCTCCAATGATATATCATGATCAGCTAATAATTAAATTATTTATTAATTTTCATAAAACATATCCTTTAATAGAATAGTTAACTGAGTATTAAAAGTCACCATATATTCTTCCATTATCATAGAATATATGAATATATCATCTATATTGAACATCATAAATTCATCATGTTAATATTAATGGATTCAAGTAAATATATTCTTGATGATTAAAATAAAATTTTCAATCCAATTATAATTATAGTGAAGTAAAAGTGGACAAATATAATCAAAACAGAGGTAATTTGAATATTATCCTTTCTCTCTATCAATTTATGGTATCAAAATCAATAAACCTCCTTTGAGATACAATGGTCTATACATAATTGATCTATCAAATCATGAATCAAATGTAAAGTATACATTTTTTTTAATAATGATCATTCTTTGCTCTTGATAATGGATATATTGATCCTCTAACAAATGTGTATTTATTATAATGATAACCATTCTAGGACATGGTGAATTAATATTGTGTATAATTATCTTCTTCAAATTTAATTTAAATTTCAGTTACATTTCTTGTAGATCAAAATTTTTTATTTATATTGGATCTATGACATAGGATAGGAATCATGTGTCTGTCATGTTGAGAAACGAACTTCACTAAAAGGAGGATGACACGGAAACTCTTAGATAGGTACATTACCACATTAACTGAAATTTATAATTACTAAAATATGATTTTTTTCCTTTTGGTCATTAATTTTATTTATTTATTCTTCCACTGAATGCACTATTATCCAAAAAATGTGATGTATTTTAGATGAAGCTTCATATTTCTACTTGAATTGGTAAAGAATATTTACAAGTTTCTTGTTATGGATTGTGATTTCTCATTCTTTAAAGTTACATTGGATAAATATCATGTAATTAAAACCATTACCTGAATTGCATTAAATTCATGAAAATTTATATTTTCAATATTAAATGAAATTTTGTTGCAGTTGGTATTATTTTTGGAAGAGTTATAAAATTAAGTTGCAATAATCATATAATAATAATTTTTCACCAATACTTAGGTATTCATTTCATAAAATGAGAATAACATGTTAGTATAGGTAATCATGGGTAGGGATTGAGTTTTTGGATTCCAAAATACCAAATATCCATATATTTATACCTTCAATATATGGTATGATCTGATATTGAATTAAATTATATGACTATATGATAGAGAGACTAGGAATGAACAAAAACTAAGGATGTGTTTTTTCTTAAGTAAATATATATTTTAAACATGTTTTAATTTTCAATAATTAATTTTTATGTTTAGAATAATCTTGTTTATATTATATTACAAAATAATTAATGAAAAATAATAGTTATAAAAAATATTTTTAAAAATGATTTATTTATGTGAAAAAGTTAATCAATCTCCTCTTCAAGAAATAAGATTCCTCTAAAATATGGTTTATGTTTTGAAAAAATTTATTCTATATATCCCTGATACCATATATTATCAATAATTTATTTAATTTGATTACAACCATCTCAATGTTTCACTACATCTCCATGTATGAAACCCATTATTTATTTATTAACAAATCACAACTATAGAATTGAAAAATTATTCAAGAGATTGGCGGTTTTGATAAATGAAATAACCCATTTTTATGGATGGATAAACATTAGGTATCATTAACCATTACAAGAAATTTTAACAGATAGGTATTTAATTATTGTGATAACCATCAAATATTAATTGTTTCACACCACATATTATTCAAATTTCATCCATAAATGTCCAATTTATTTTTTGGATATTTAATTTCATCTTTGGAACTACATTTTATGAG
Source organism: Viscum album (assembly GCA_963277665.1). Classification (NCBI taxonomy): domain Eukaryota; kingdom Viridiplantae; phylum Streptophyta; class Magnoliopsida; order Santalales; family Viscaceae; genus Viscum; species Viscum album. The sequence continues at coordinate 1,654,793,085 of OY728126.1, read as the reverse complement.
ATCCCTTATATTTTATACACATTATTTTCAAAAATATTTATGTAAAAAATCATACTAAAATACCATAAGATCTTGATCAGTTATATCTTTAGTAAATTCAGTATATAGAATAATAACATTAAAAAAATACAAAGAAAATATTAAGAATATCCACTACATGCACTATATATCCATTGATCATCTAATGGTGCAAGAGAAAAATTGGGATATGTAAAAGAAATAGGTGATATTTAAATCGAATTATGGTCATAATCAATGTATATATGATGAATGTAATACATGTTTATCTGGAGTCTCATCAAGGTAACACAAACCGTGTTGAAATCATAAACACGATAAACAAATCGCGGTATAAGATGATATCATTAAAGAAATATGGGAATATAGAAAGAAGATTAAACATGAAATCATAAGAATATGTCAATGATAAATAAAAATATATATTATTATCGAATTATTAATATATAAACCAATGAACTATATATCATATATCATGTGATAAAAACATTACACAATGAAATACATGTATATATAGTTGTTGGTCGACCAATCATATTCATATCATGTACACACATATTTATGCTAGAAAGAATAAAAAAAGATAGCATTTCATTAAGTGTACCCAAATGATTATGGATTTTCGTTAACATAAATTGATTTTCCCAATAAATGAATGATATGTACATCTACATATATACACATGAAGGGAAAGGGTAATGTGTATACACTGAAATAGGTTTTGGAATTGAAATTTATATGATATGTTTTGTTTCCTGTCATGTATACATATTGATTTATTTGAAGTCTTTAATGAATTGAATTGTAGAATATAATTATTAGGAAAACATAGTTAAGATAAAATCTATATGTGAAAATATATTCTATAATGAAAAATTGTTATTAAAATTTCCGAATACATTGAAAGTGGATGATTAAATTGGAGGAAGAGAGAATTAATTACCATCAGGGTTTTCTCATATAAGATTGAGAATAGATTATCAAGAACAAGGTAAATTCGTTATTGTTATTAATAGAATATAATAGGTTGAATATCATTCCTGAGTTTTTTCAGTGATAAGAAGTGTTATATTTAGTGATTATTTATATATAAAATGTCAAATATACTTCATTAATTTTTTATGGTAGAATACTGGATCAATTTAATAAAATTATATAAAAGAAAAACAATCGTATTAATTTTTTTCATGGGATATACCATGAATGATTGATATAAAATATCATATAAGGATAAAACCCATGAAATGTAAAACAAATACATATGTGACATGGAAGTCAATCGTTTATAAAAATAATATGTTTTATAATAATTAAATATAATATATATTTTATTGGATTCATTAATGTTATATAAAATTAATCAAATAAAATAAAATAAAATTATTTTAATATCAAATCATTATTTATATTTTGTATACACCTCAAATAATTTTTTTATATCACGTGTGATATTTGATTATGAAATTACATATAAAATTTATTTTTGACAGATTAATTTTTTTTCCAAAATTCATTACTATTTAAGAACATTTTCAAACATTTGATATTTTATAATTTTGAGAATATGATTTTAAAAATGAAATTTATTTTACCAAAATAATTTCATAAATATTCTAATTTACACATTTAAAAAATCATTATTTATTGGGAAATATTAATTTTTATGATAGTAACCACTTTTTAAAACTCATAAAAATTATAGTACAATTAATTTAAAGATATTATAAATTATAAAGAAATAAATATTATCTAAAAATAATAATTTATTAAAATACCATTTATTTAAAAAATCCTAAAATTATTGAAAATTAGTATCTATTATATTCATAACCCAAAATTAATATTTTTATTTTTTGATATAACAATATTATTTAAATAAAACTCATTAATACTATATTATGTAATAATAAAAAATATAAAATATATATTATTATTTTAGACATAATTATATATAAAAATCAAACGTTAGGTGCCTCGATAGATAACCCCTTATAAAAAAAGTGTATTCCCTTAGGGAGAGGTGTGTGATGGTTAATCATTTTTAGGGTGCTTCGACTAACATGGATTGGTAATTGATCTAGTTATATATGATGTTATCCAATAAAATGTTTCAATAATACTATAATAATTGAGTCATAATATTGTATTATATATATATATATAATAATCATAGTGATTCCATCTCTCCCTGAAAAATTGATAAATTGGAATCATAATTTAGGAAACTATAGGTTGTGGTCATAACATCTTACATTAGAGTTATTTTGAATTTATCATGATACTGTATATATACTAATTTTAATGTACATTGTATAATGTGAATATTATCAATAATTATAACTATATTAAGATGTAAGGTTCTGAACCAGATGTTAAATTCTAAAGGAATTTGAATTTTCATTTGTCTGATGGTCGAGATAAAAAACCATACATTATAATCTAATAAAATTATTTGAACACATTATAATATTGTTTTTATAATAGTGACACACATGGATGGTCAATTAGTAAATTTTGGAGTATATTGATCATTATGGATAAAAATGGGGGTTTTAAAAAGATAAAAAGGCATAGAGTTCTTGTATAGTTATTAAAAACCATTTGGCACAACCATGCATCATAACCATGCATCATATTTTTATAGGAAACCCGGTTTGGATTAAAATTTGTGATAGAATAGAAAACTATGATTAAATTTTAGAGGTTCATATGTAGTCACATTGTTTTCTCAATATTTTATTAGACGTGCACTAAAACCATTACGTGTTAGACTTCATTAGGTCAATTGATCTATATGGTTGGAGCATGGATTATAATCCATGTGATACAACCATATGTCATTTGAGGGTATTTGGATAGGGGAACTATACAGTTGGAACATAGTTTTAAAAACAATTCCACTTAATCATGATCCAGTTGAAATGGTCAAAATTAAAAATCATTTCAACAAACCCAAAAATGGGTTTATCTCTAACTTTTCCTTATTTTAACCAAGTCATTCTAGTGCATGTGCATCCTCTTCCCTCTCTTCAATCGACTTATTTTTTCACATTCATCATCAGAATCAAATGTTTTTAGGTGATTTAGGTAAAAAATAGTTTGTTTACAAGTACAATAGAATTATTCATTTAATTATTTATCCATATGATTATTATTATTTTGAGATATTATAGGCCTCATTTTTAGGGCGTTTCTCATTTCATCATATTTCTATTTTTTTCATGAAATAATTACTTATAATAGATTATTTAATAATTATTTCTATATGCTATATGGTCTATATACCATTAACATTAATTTTCAATTATTATATAATTTTTTTTCTCACATAGAATTCAACATGCACCTCCTAGTAAATGATAAATTAATTTAAAAAAATTAACTCCTTCAAATTGTTATCCATGAGACACTATTAAATAATTGTAGGTTTTATAACTAATTTGAACCTATATATTTGTTGTGTTGATATAAATTCCATGAATTATAAGTCATGATTATGTGATTAAATATTCATGGAGATCATTTGATACTCCACCATATTTTTGGACCAATATTTGAGTTAGAGAAATATATAAATTTTTTAAAATCATCAGTTGATCCCATAATGATAATTTAATGGTAATTATTTATTGTTCTTAAATTAATTGAAATGTTTTTTATTAAATTAATTGAATGGTGGAAATTTTTTTATTTAAATAGAATAATATTATTCCATTTTTATTTATAATTTTTTCATATGGCAACAAAAATTATTAATATTATCATTCCTTGAACACATTTCGATGGAATGGAATGAGATAAACTAAATAAATGGGTTAGTGCATTAATTGGTATTTCAATTGAATGGTCAAACCAAATAACCCAATTAGGAATTTCTAAATTTATTTTCTAATATATATGATTGTATTTCCAATAGGAATAGTATTTCCCAACGTCCAATGTTTTGTAATTAAAGAAAATATGTTTATCTATTTATTGACTTGAGTATCAATTAGATTCTGGAATGGAATCCCATGGTTGGACTAATAACGAAATGTTATTTTATTGTGTTTTAAATACAGATTATATTTTAGTCATGAAATTTATGAAAATATATTTTTATGTTGTGTATGAAATTCCACTCTATTATTGTAATTTTTGGGACATGATGTTCCACATTGGTATTAATTAAAAATAAAATACATTACAATTTTTATCCGTATAAAGAAATGTAGTTGGGTATGGTTCCCCATCTCACAACTTATTGAAATTGTTTCTAATGGATAACCATATTATTACTTATTTATATGTTAGCCATGGATCCCCTTATAAATAATTATAATTTCCCTTGATTTCCATTGATGTACTTTTACTATTATTAATAATATTACAATTATTAATATAATTATACATGGTGTCCCTTATCAATTTTTGGGAATTCATTGACATGATCCCCACTAAACATTGTCTTATATGTTTTTACTGATGTACCTTATTTAAAAATAAAATGACTTATTTTTATCACTATAAATGGATATGTTGGTTATCTACCATAGTCCATGATACTATTTATATAAATTTTCATGTTCACATAAAATCTAGATGAGGATGAATAGGGTGTAATCTGATGTGTATATCCTGAGCAACCTATTATGTAATTTTCTATTTATTATACATATTCCAATACAATAATTTCTCACAATACAGATTTATACTTATAGACTATATATGAATTAAATGATGCTGGTGATGGCCATCATAGGATTACTGAAACCCAGTTTCAGTCATTATTTGTTAACTAGAGATCTTTTGATTGATGATGGTATATTATATTGGAATATCCTACGTTTACATGTTATAGGCTAGGACTTTTCGAGGATATAGGGGGGAAATTATATGTTAATACTATACGAGTTTGGCCTTTTGATTATTATATTTTTTTCTACAGTTTCTTGGTTGATTTTTTGATGACTTATTATATTATAGTTTAACATATTCATTCATTATTTTATTATTTGTCACTGGCCATGTTTTTTGAATACTATCACTAATCATTAACTTATTATTAAATCCCCTTTCATTTCATTTGTTTGTTAAATTTTTATATTTATTATTGATGTAGAATAATTAGTCACCGCACTATACCAACTTTATTATTTCACTAGTAGTTAGTTGCTTATTATCTATAGTGTGTTATGCATGATTCTATTCTCCCAAAATGTCTGGAATATAATTGTAGAGTGAATTATGATAGGATATTTTAATGTTGTATCATATATTATTTCATTGTATTTCATTGTCTTAATATTTCGGTATGGAATAAAGGATGCATAAAGTTCATCAAAATTCCTTAAACATATCATGATTGGTTTTCTCCATCCATCACATAATTAAATTATCTAGTATCTAAGGAAATTGTTATTTTTCATTTTGTTCATTATAAAAGGTGACTATTGATTAAATCTGAAGGATTATATTATTTGAAATAGTTATTTATTAATTGACGGTGCTTTTCCATTTGTGTATCTGGGTGTTCCAATATTTTGGGGAAAACACATTATTCTCATTTTGGAAATGCACTATATCCAATGATGAAAATTTTTTTTTCTTTGAAAGGAAAAACCATATCAATGGTTGGGAACATTTTCCTTGTGAATTATGTTATTATATCGAAGTTGGTATACTCTTTTATAGTGTATCTTTTTCCTTTTTCAATCATTATAAAGCACAACACGATGATGAAAAACATTTTTTATAGTGGAAATATTTTGGAATGGAAGGTAATCATAGCACCATGGAAGAAATGTTGCATGTCTTATAGTCTGGGGGGTCTTGGTATCAAGAACATGGATGTAACAACCCATAGTTATATAAAGGGAATTACCTTATTATAATTATTTCTTATTGTATAATCACATTAGGAATCACAATGACATTTAATTTTACTAAATATTAGGTGACCATTATACATATTTTTTTCAACTTCTATGTTTTGAATTTAAAAAATCCCACATACAAAGTTGTGTTCAAGATGATTTTTTTAAACTAAATAAAAGATAAATAATTTTTGGTAAATAGAATCTCTCCCTTATTAATATTAAATTATCCTTATGAATAGTCATATGACCCATATTTATAGTAAGTCATCCAAAATTATAGTAACCGGGCCCTTGAATAATTAAATAAAATTAAGTCATCTTATATGCGACAATTTGAACATAGTAAATGTATTAGTATTTTTTTAAGTCATAAATAAATAACTATAATTAATTAATTAATTTCAAAGAAAAAGTATTTCTTAAAATGTGTTTATAATTCAAAAAATATATTTCTTCCAGATTTAAGATAATTTTATAAGACCGTATATAATTTTTGAAAGCATTATAAAGATAATATTTGGAAATTGATCGATAATGAAGGAAGACGGGATGAGAGAGGCTGCTCTCTCTCTCTCTAGAACCCGCATGCTCTAGGGTTTCGGCATCTCGTTCTTCTCCAAGATTCAGCTCTGGTTCGGCAGTACCCAGTGGATCTTGGCATCACATTTTCTTCTTCTCGGTTTGCTTCAGATTTCCGCGGCTTGCATCCTCGGTGGTCCGACACCAAAGCTGGAGGTCTCGGCGATTCGTCTCCAACGCCTTTTCTTCCTCGGCGTCTTGACTCCAAATTCAGAGGTCTCGGCATTTCAGAGTCGGGGTTCTTGGCGTTCGGCTTCCCTTGTTTTGCTGAGAGATCTACAAAAATTCTTCTTTCGCGGCGATTCGGTTCTGGATCTGCGCACGATCTTGGTTTTTCTCCCTTTATGGCTTTTCCGCACTTTCTTGGTTTCAACCGGATCGATGAGAGGCGATCCATTGAAAGGGATGATTTCCGAGCACCATTCCGGCTATTTGGGGATGTACAGGAGCAGGATTGTGCGGCGCAGCCTCTGGCCAACGCTGCTCGGTCACGGACTGGTGCTATTCAAGGTCCTGCTCGGCTGGATGTAGATGTGCAAAAGAAGGCAAGGGCGGCTAGCCCAATTGCTTCCCGACCTCGAGATATGGCTGAAGCTAGGGTTTCGGTTGGAGATTCTTTGGGAGCATCGCGCGGGCAGCGATCCTTCGTGGATGTCATGAAGGCATCGGCACCTGTGTCTAAGAAAGCGGACCATAGGAGGATTCTTCAAAAGGATTCTCTTGCCCATGTGGAGGATAACCCTGGTGTCATTGCAGAACGACTGGAACTAGGGGAGAACTCTTTGATTGCTCGTGTTGTCCTTCCTAAAGGTGTTTTTCCATGGAAATGTGAAGATTTATTCCAAAGGATTTCGACATTGTGGGGTTTTGGCAACTGGAAATGTGTCTCTCTTGGTCGGGGATTCTTACACTGTTTATATCCATCGGATGATGTGAAGATGAAAGCTTAGAGCTTTGGATCCATGTTCTTAAAGCCGGGTTGGATTCATCTGCATGAATGGTCATTGGATTTTAATGTATCAAGTGCTAAGAATGTCTTCGCCCAGGTATGGGTTCGTCTTCATGGGATGAACTCGGTTCTTTGGCATCCAGAAATATTGCATGATATTAGAACTGCAATCGGAACACCCATCCGTCTTGATAAGGAGACGAAAGATGTCAGGTATGGGCACTTTTCCGGAATGCTGGTGGAAGTTGACCTCAGGTCTACTCTCATTGACACGGTTACGCTTTCTATTCCCTCTGATCAAATTATGATTGATGTGGAATATGAAAACAAACCACTCTTCTGCACGAAATGCATGGCTGTGGGGCACTCTTTGGAGTCATGTCGTAAAAAAATTTCTTGTAAGAATGTGGACTGCGAGGGAACCCCTCCAATCAATGTCGCCGTAAAGTGAATCTAAAGGATCCGCCTTCACCAAATCCTGACACTAGGGACAATGACCTTCTTTTGGAATCTGACACTCGTGAGATGCCGCTTTATAGGAATGGGAAAGAGGTGATAACTGATGCTTCTCTACCTCGATCTTCTGATCATATTGGAGCTCAAGAGCCTCCCTATGAAAAGGCTCTGAGTACAGCCCCCGCTATGATGGTGATTAATCCTCCACATCAGAATGCACAACCCTCCTCCTCTGCGTCTGAGAAAGGAAGGGCGGAGGAATCCACTCCTGGAGTTGGGGACCTAACCCTCTACAAAGGGGGTGCCTCTCATGTTGAGACCAAGGGAAGAGATATGGATGCAAATACGATATCATATAGTGATATTGTCCGAGGAGAAAAGAAAAGAGGCTCTGACAATGAGGGTGTCAGATCTGCCCCTGTTTCAAGGAAACCAAGGAAGGACTACTCTGCAGTTCCGAGGACCGTGACCACTAGGGCATCTGCTAAGAAGGAGATTGAGAAGATATCGAAGGAGCAGCTGGACAAACGGAAGTTCTATAAGAAGTTTCTTAAACAATACGAGACCCAATCAGAATGGGAATCAGCTGATGGTGATGACACGATCGGGTATGGGGGTGGTGACTATGAATGTTTTGACTTGTAATCTATCTATCTTCCTTCTCCTGTTTCTGCACTTTTATTTTATTAATAAATTTTGTGGTCCAAGCTTGCTTGGATCAGACTTTCTAGCTATAAAGATAATTTTCATTTTAAAAAATATTTTTTTCAAGTAAGTTATGAATTTATTTAAATATTAAATTGATCATATGAAAAAAACTTTTTTAAAAAATTAGACTTCAATTTTGGATTCTAAACGTTGAAATTTGGTTGGGAAGTATTTTTTGGATTTTTTTGAAATAATTGTATTTGTTATGAATAGTAAAATACCATAATTTACAAAATAAGCTATATAAGATTATTATAGTGTCATGTATGATTTTATGATTATATAAAACCACTTGATTCAGGATAAAATGATAAAATTACTATTCCTGGTCATAAAAGACTCACAATTCTTTTCTTGTGGGGAAATAATAAACTAATATATTTTATGTTTAGAAAAACCCCTCTCCCCTCCACTATAAATACCACCTTCACATCCTCATTTCCTAACACATCTCAAGATTCAATAAATGAATAAAATCAGCCCAAGAATCTTCCATATCCCCTACCCAACATCCAAGAGCTTTTGGTCTCATCAAAAATCCCAACATATGCCCCTTATGGAAGATCTCAAGAGGACGACTCAAGAGTTAATTTCTCTTCCTCTTTCCATTAATTTTCTTTCAATTTCAAGTTGCTTCCTTATTCTCACCCCACATGTATTTGTTTAAATTTTATGGTAACTCCTTTATCAATAATATACTAAAATTTTATGATACTAATGTGATATTATACCATTCACACCCTTTTTCATCTTCCATTTTTTATAAAATAAAATGTTGTTCGTTAGGTGTTAATTTATCACCTTCAAGAACGACATGATTTGTTTTTCTAATTATACCTTCAAATCTATTCATGAAACCATTTTTATGGTTGAAACAAGATATTTTATATTTATTATTTCCTATTTTATGTTATGTATCTAACTTATGTACATATTACTAAATTAATAAACAAAACAAGTTCGTTGTGGTCGAAAAACATCTTAAATCATCTCAAATGGTCATCATGAAATTAATATCTAACGATTCATCCACATGTTATATAACATAAATAATTATTATATCATTTAAAAAATTTTAATATCATTAATAACATTAATTATCATTTCTTTATTTTTATCCATGTTCTACAAAAACATTTATTTAAGAATACAAGTCAACCACTCATGAAAACCATAAAAACGAACATCCTCGAACCATGTATTTAGACCCTATAACTAAAAAAAGACCCATAAGAACATTATAAAACCAAAATGAACCCTATTAATTTATAAAAGGTTCTGTAATAGTCAATTAATGATTCTAATGTTGTTATAAAAGACATTAAATCAAATAAAGTGGTCAGATACAAGGTAAAGACAAATTCATGAACCCAACATTCATCCTTTGGGTTCTACCAATTTAGCTCTTTTTTATATGGTTACTCTTTTAGAATAATTTTTTCTTCATTTTATTTCCTTTTATAAAATATAAATGTTATTTAATGGTGTTTTTATCAAACAAAATGTCTTCCAAATGAAATCTTCTTTTGAGAACTCACCTTTTACTTCTCATTCAAGGTTGACGGTTCTTGCAAATTGTATTTTATTCCAAATATCTTTTGGAAACCCAATGTGTATAAATGTGTTATTATGAGATGAAACCCATTACATTTCATTTTTTAGTTATGTTGATTATTTATATATATGTTCATTATGGAATTCATGTTAATTGATAATGTTATGATGTGATGGGTTCGCCCGGAAATATATAGCATAATATGATTGTTTCAATGTCACGGGTGCCCTTGGAATTATAAAGTGTTCCAATTCATTGGATAATGTGATAAATTTCATGAGATAATTTTGAATTATTTGTGAAAAATATTCTTGATTTTTTCACAATTATTTGTGGTATTTAACCAATAAGACTGGATTTTTCGTTTTTATGTATTGCCACATTTCAAGTCTTTTATTAATTATTCTTCTCATGATCATGATATTTTTTCTTATGTTATGATTATGATCACCCAATATTTTATTATTATTATATATCCTATTACTAGGATTTTAGCTCACCCATTTTGATGTATATCCTCATGTGACTAAATATTCCAAGGAGGGGTCATGTGCCAATATGAAGTTAGCGAAGACGAAATAAAAAAAATTATGCTTGATCTTGTAATTTTAATTTATTGTCCTAGTTTATCCAAGACACTGAACTGTTGGATCCTCTATGTGTAATACTACTATGTTTTCTATCTTTAATATTATGTAATAATTATATGTGAAATGGATGGGTCTCTATATTTGGTATCAATGGAATGGTTTAGGTAATTTGGGAACTAGTATTAGTGAACCCTACAGAAAACCTCTAGCATGAGACTAAGTACCAATATGCAAACAAAGATATTTACATAGAGACCCCATATGTTTTGTTTTTTGGTATAAATTGTTTAAATAAGTTATTCATGAATTTTTGACTTATGTGTTGTTTTATCATTTTCTATTTTAGAAAATTGTGGGAACCAGGTGAAACTAGGACAACAACCTGTGTCAGGGCCAATGAAATGATTGCTAGAACGAAATCCCAAATGATTTTGGAGGTGGATTTCAAAACTTCATGGCGAATATTACCCAACTCTCTCAGGTTATGAACAATAAAAACTACTGGAAATATGACTTTTACCAACGGTTTTGGCCAAACCGTTGGTATAGTTCATTAATTTGGACATATACCAACGGTTTGGCCAAAACCGTGGGTATAAGTCACTTATATGGACCTATGCAAACGGTTTTGGACAAACCGTTGGTATAGGTCCCCCCTATACCAACGGTTTGGCCAAAACTATTGGTATAGGTATCAAAATCCAAGGACATATACCAACAATTATCAAAACCATTGGTATAGGTCCTTCGATTTTTTTAACAAATCTTCTTACCGAGAACATTATATAAATCAAAATTTAAAATAATTTTAACAATACATATATATATTTGTGAAATTATCTTCACAAAAGTCATTTTAGGTTAGTGGTTAAGTCATTCAATTATAAACTAGAGGTTCTGGGATCAAATCCCACCGAATGTTTTTTTGAAATACATATACCAATGGTTTTGAGAACCGTTGGTGTCGATTTTCATATTACTTATACCAACAGTTTTCAAAACTATTGGAATAGACCTATTTTCATGGATTACTTGCAACGATCCTCCAAACCATTGGTATAGCCTATACCAACGGTTTTTGGTCTTATACCAACGGTTCCAAACCGTTCGTATAGGGTATTTTTCTAGTAGTGCAACATAATATTGTGGAACATCCTCCTTCACCAAAGTGGGAGAAAATGCCTATCAAATGTTTTATGAGGCAATGACGACCAACATTTAGTGGAACTTATGATCCACTAGTTGTGGAATAGTAGATCAACACCATAGAGAAGATATTTTGTGTTCTTCATTGTTCTGAGATTGAGAAGGTGACTCTAAATGATTCTTTTCTATATGGAAGGGCTGATCAATGGTAGGCTTTGTTAAAGAACATGAATACAAGGGAGGAAATTGATGATATGGAATGGGAAGATGTTAAAATATTGTTTCCTAACAAGTATTTCCCATGAACACTTCTGACGAATATGGAGAAAGAATTCATGGAACTCATGAAGAAGGAAGGAGAATATATCAATACCTATGAAGAATATTTCATAAGGAAATCATGGTATGCTTTGTGTTTTGTTATCAACAATGATATAAAAATTGTAGATTCACTAGTTTATTAAAACCACACCATTGAAAGGCTCTTCCAATTCATGAGTTTGAGAGTTATAAAGAAGTTGTTCGATGTTCTCTCAATGTGGAGATAAATTTTGGAGAATGGTCTAATGTATATGGTTATTTGAAATGAAAGATGGAGTTTCAAGCCATTGGATCTAAAGACAATGGTTGGAAGAAAACTCAATGACCAACATGCAAAAAATTTGGGATGTTACACCATGGGAACTGCCTCCAAGGGATTAGGAAATGCTTCAAGTGTGGGAAAGAAGGATACCAATCTCAAGAATGTCAAATAGACATAAAAAGGAAAGAGAATGTATGAGAAGAAAGGATATAACCACACAAGGTTCAATTCTATAACTATAAGAAGCTAGGGAACTAGTTAAGCTAGTTCACTAATCCTTGAGTTCTTTAGGGTAATTAGCTTCAGCAGCCACCAAATCAAATAGAACAAGGGAAGTCTTATTACATCACTACTACAATTGTGGGTAGATATAATGAAGTCATTAAAGGTACACATACTACTCACTCATGAATGGAAAAAGTCTTATTTAAATTTGGTTCTACGCATTCATTTATATCTTGGAAGTTTACTATAACAATAGAATCAGAGCCCTGAAACCTTGAAGTAGATATATCTATAAAAACACCAAGTGGTGCAATCATTGCAACCCAAGGGTTTTATTCTTCTCTAATTGGTGTATTTGGGATAATCATTCCAGGGAATCTCTTAATACATCCCATGGATGAATTAGAAACTATAATGGCAATGGATTGACTCATGTTATATAGAACACATATCAACTATCAGAAAGAGGAAATATCATTTCATATTCTAAACCATCCCAAGCTCCACTACAAGTTATAGTAAGATCATCAATCACCATTGAAAAATCCTTCATCTATGTGGGAGTTGATTCAATATTAAGAAGCATACTTTTCCCAAATGGATGAGTCAAATAAAGGTTCCAACCATGAGGAAATACACAACATGACAAAATGCAGTGATGTATTTCTCAAAGAGTTACCTGGAATTCCCATGGATTGTGAGGTAAAGTTTTCAGTATAAATAATACATGGAGGTACTCCTACCTCTATGTGACCCTATAGTATGTATCCTATCAAACTATAGGAGTTAAAGAATTAGCTCCAAGAGCATTTGTACAAAGGCTTCATACACCGTAGTTCATCACCTTGTGGTACACCAGTGCTTTTTGTGAATAAAGATGGAACAATGTGGCTGTGAATCGATTATCGGGAACTCAAAAAGATCACCATAAAGAAAAGTTATCATATTACATGGACTGATGACTTGTTCGATTCGTTTAGAGGAGATCAATACATCTCAATGGTTGATCATCAGTACGGATTTCATCAGATAATTGTGATGAAAGAAGATATTCAGAAGATAGCCTTCCATGAAACATACAGACACTATGAGTTTCTGGTGATGCCCTTCGGACTAACTAATACCCCAGAACTATTCATGGATTTGATGAATATAGACTATAGAAATTACCTTGACCAATTTCTTATAGTGTATATTGATGATATTATATTCTAATATATGATATAGGAGGATCATGATGAAAATATAAAACATGTGTTGGTGACATTGAGAAAAGAGAATTTCTATTTCAATTTTAGCATGTGTGACTTTTGGATGAATAAAGTCACTTTTTGGGACATTTGATAATGAGTGCGGGAATTCTTGTGGACCATTCAAAAACAAAGGTGATTGAGGAATGGCCCATTCCCTCTAGTGTCAAATAAATCTGTAGTTTTCTTAGATTAGCTGGGTACTGCTGACATTTTGTAAGAAACATCTCACAATTGTAAATCCATATTACTAAGTTTACAAGGAAATGGGTAATATATGCCTGTATGGAAGAATGTGCGGGAAGCTTCACAGAGCTAAATAGAAGGTTTTTCACATCACCAATACTCACAGTACTGGAAATTGAAGAATGTTTTGTGACATATAGTGATGTTTTAAAGAATTTCATGGGTTGTGTACTTGTGAAAAATGAGAAAGTGATAGCCTATGCCTCACGACAGTTGACGGTCTATGAGAAGAACTACCCGACTCATGATATAGAGCTAGGAGCCGCAATTTTTGAAGTGAAAATATGGTGGCATAGCCATTATGGAGAGATGTGTGACATATACACCAACCACAAGAGCCTAAATTATATATTCACAAAAATGGATCTCATCATGCATCAATAGAGATAGTTAGAGCTAATCAAGGATTATGATTTCTCTATTCACTATAATCCTAGAATGTTGAACATGGTATTTGATGCTCTATGTAGAAAAGAACATACTACTCTATCCATGTTACGGATTGAGAAACACCCTGTATTCATGGATATTCCAAGGATGTATTTAAAAATTATAAGAGCTTGGGATATATCGTACCTTTCCAAAATGATTTCACAACAATCCATCCAAGAGAAGATTAACGAAGAAAAAAAGGGATGGTGTGGGGATACAAAATAGGGTGAATTCATTAATGTAAGGGACTTTGTAAGAGTTCCATATCAATGATGATTGTGTGATTTGGTTTGGAACATGGCCTTGTGTGCCTTCCCCAACCAGGATAAAGAATTAGTTTTTGGAAAAAGCACATATATCAACATTCTATATCCATCTGGGGAGTACAAAGATGTACTATGATCTCTAATAACACATCTAGTGGGAAAACATGAAAAACGAGATTTCGGAATATATCAAATGGTTCTTTGTATGTCGGCAAGTTAAAGAATTGTGAAAGAAGTTCAAAGGGTTGATGAATCTATTGCCTATACCCATGTCGAAATTGGATAAAGTTTCTACTGTCATTGTCATAGGTCTCTTGATGGACATGAAGTGAAATACTGTGATATGGGTTTCGGTTGACCAAATCACCAAGACTTCTAATTTTATCTTTATTCATGAAGAGATCCATGTTGAACATCATGTAGATATATATGTGATGGACATGGTGAGAATGCATGGAGATCCACTCTCTATTGTCTCAAATTGTGATCCAATGTTCACATCTAACTTTTAGAGGACCCCTCGCCATGATTTGAGTACTGAATTAAATTTCATCATGGCTTATCACCCCCAAACCGATGGCCAATATGAAAAAACTATTCATACTCTTGAAGATATGCTTAGTGCCTGCTCTCTATAATTAAAAGGTGGATGGGATAATAGTCTCCAACATGTTGAGTTCTCATGAAAAAATATCTTCCAATCGAGTATTTAGATGTCTCTATATGGAGCTCTTTATGGAGAATGTTATATAACTCCCACCTATTGGGATGATGTTGGAGAAAGAAAACTACTTGGACCCGATCAAGTGCAAGAGATGACAAAGAAGGTTCAAGTCATCCAGAAACACATAAAAGCTACCATGAGTCTGCAAAATAGCTACACCAACCATCGTTAAAGGTACCTAGAGTTTGAAATTGATGATATGGTCTTCCTTTGAATATCATCATGGTATAGATTCATGCGATTTGAAACGAATGGGAAGTCAATCCCAAGGTAGATTGGACCATTTGAAATCCTTGACCATATAAGAGATGTGGACAATAGAATTGAAATTCCACCGAATATGGCTCATGTTCATGATTGTTTTCTAGTATCAATATTGAGGAAGTACCTACTTGGTCCCTCAAATGTAAAAAATATAGAGGTGGTACAGCTGGAAGTTGATCTCTCTTATGATGTGCAGCCGGAATAGATTCTGGAACAGACAGATAACATTCTATGCAACAAGAAAACCCACATTTTCAAAGTGTTTTCGAGGAACAATAAGTTTGAAGAAGCTACTAGGGAACATAAATAGGTGATAAAGTATAATTACCCTGACCTGTTTATGTAAAAACAAATTTCAAGGGAGAAATTTCATAAAGGGGAAGAATGTTATGACCCAATGTTTTCTAAATGGAATTCCCTTCTTAAAAGTATTCCTTATAGTATAATCACATTAGGAATCATGATGAAATATAATTATACTAAATATTATGGGACCATTAAATATAAATTTTCTGATTCTATATTTTGAATTTCAAAAATCTGACATACAAGGTTGTGTTCAAGTTGTTTTTTGGAGTCTAATAAAAAAAATAATTTTACGTGAATAGTAACAAACCCTTATGAATTGTAACCTCCCATTGTGAATAGTAATATGAACATTAATAATAGTAAATCATCCAAAGTAATAGTAATCTTACCCTTCAATAATTAAATAAAATTAAGGAATCTTCTACGTGACAATTTGAACATAGTAAAAGTATTGGTATTTTTGTATGTCTTAAATAATTAAGTATAATTAAATAATTAATTTAAATAAAAATTTATTTTCTTAAATTTTGTTCATAAATTCTAAAATATATGTCTTCTGGATTTAATATAATTTTATAAGTCCTTATGTAATTTTTAAAATAATTATAATGTCAGTATTAATTTTAAAAACAGTTTTTTATTCAAGTATATTGTGATTTTAAATAAATTTTAAATTAATCATATATAGAAATTTATTTTTGAAAAATTGACTTCAGTTTTGGATTATACACATCAAAAAATGGTTTGGGTGATTTTTTTGAATTTTTTTAAAATACTAGAGTTTTTGATAAATACTGAAATACCATTATTTACAAAATAAGCTAAATAAACTAATTATAGAGTCATGTATATTGTTCTACTGACGTAAGACAATTTGATTCAGGATCACATGATAAAATAACTATTCTAGTTTATGGAAGACTCGCTATTCTTTGTCTTGATGGGAAATAATAAACTAATGAATTTTATATTGAGAAAACCCATTTCCCCTCCACTATAAATAACACCTTTCACACCCATATTTTTTCACACCTATCACGATTCAATCCGTGTATATACTCAGCCCAAGAGTCATTAGTATCCACTCCCCTTATCCAATATCTTATGGTCAAATCAAAATACCAAGCCTATGACCCTTAAAGAGGATCTCAATAGGAGGATTCAAGAGGTAATTTCTCTTCCTCTTTCCTTTAATTTCTTTTTCAATTTCAAGTTATTTTCTTATTCTCTCACCACCTATCATTATTAAAATGGTATGTTAGCTATAGTATAATAAATATAATGTAATTTTATTATACTAATGGGATATTATACCATCCAACCACCTTCCTCTGCTTCCTTTTATTTTATAAAACTAAACATCGTTCATGAGGTGTTAATCTATCAGCTTCAAGAACGACATGTTTTCTTTTAGTATTTCTACATAATGATATGGTCCTAAAACAATTTTTATGGTTGAAATAGAATATTTAATATAAATAATGTCATATTAAAAGATCTGTAACTAAATTATGTATATATTTATAGATGAATAAACAACGCAAGTTTGTTGTTGTTAAAAAACCACCAAAATTAACCTAAACGATCATCATTAATTACTAATCTAATGATTCATCACCCTGGTATATAATATAAATCATTATAATTTAATTTAAAAATTTAGAGTATAATTAATATCATTAAATGTATTTTATGAATGTTTATCCATGTTCTATAGGTACATTAATTTAAGAATGCAAGTGACCCACTCAAGAAAACCATAAAAACGAACATTTCTGAATAATGTTTTTTAACATTATAAGTCATAAAAAGGTCCATAAAATGATAAAACGAAACCAAAATGAACCCAATTAATGAACAAATTGTTATGTAATTGTAAATTAATAAATATAATGTGGCTATACATGATGTTAAAACAAATAAAGTGTTTACAAACAAGGTAGGGGGAAATTCACAAACCCAACATTCATCATACGGGTTCTCCCACATTCACTATTTTTTTTTGGTTACTCTTTTAAAAACATTTTTTCATCATTTTATTTATATTTATAGGTTATAAATGTTTTCCTCTAGTGTCAATGTCACACAAAAGTCTTTCCAAAATAACTATACTTTTGAGAAAACCCGTTTTACATCTCATTCAAGGTCGATGGTTCTTCTAACTTATATGATATTCCTTCTTTCTTTTGGGAAACCAATGTTTATTAATTTGTTGATATAAGATAAAATCCATTACTTTTCATGGGTTTTTTATGTTTATTTTTGATATTTGTTCTTTGTGTCATGTATTAAAAATTATAATGTAATGATGTGATGGGTGCACCGAGAATTATATAGAGAAATATGAATGTTTCAATGTTACAGGTGCACCCAAAATTAAACAATGCTCCAATACATTGGATAATGTGATGAATATAATGAGTTAATGTGTAATTATTTCTGAACATGATGCTATAATTTTTCAAAATATTGTTTATTAGTTAACCACTATGACATAATGTTTAATTTGTATGCATTTCCACATTTTAGGTATTTTATTAATAATTCTTCTCATGGTCATGATATTTTGCCTATGTTATTATTATGCTCACCGATTGTTATATTGTTCATATATATCTTATTAATAAGATTTTATCTCACCCTTATTTGTAAAGACATGTAATTTCCATGTAATATTTTTAATAAATAGGAAATTTATGAGGCTGCAAAAATTGACAGCGCATGATTTCGAGGCCCGGAGTTCCCGGAATGAATTTCTGATCTTTTTTTCTGGTAGGCTTCATAAATGTGTCAGAGGGTTTTTATAACTTTTTATCCATTGCTCAGAATTGAAATTCAAGGGCACCATTGAACTCGCAACGCCGGTATTTACATAAACAGATATTCACCTCGACGATAGTTAGTCGAAAGTGAATGGTAGTTTTTGGGTTTATGTGAAAGAATAAATTACAAATAAAAATTTGTATCAATTAATTTTTATTTTTAACCTCCATGAGGATGTTGAGAAGTGGGGACCACTATTCCTTATCTTCCCATGAGAGGTTATGGTGGTGGGGACCACCCGAGGCCTAAACCTCTCAACTCCCTCATTAGAAGGGGAGAAACCTCCCAACTCCCCAATATTCCACCCCTTCTATTAAATTGATCCATTACATTGGGACAAGTAATTATGCTAATTAATAGTTCCAACGTGTTACATTAATTACGCCAACTAGGGTGTGCCAACAGAATATCTTCATAAGTTAATTACATTGGTATATCTTTATTTTTTTGGGGGGAATTGGGAGAGGAGAGATTCTTGGGGAAATAATGTTCTCCAACAGATAACTTCACCTCCCAACGAAGAATGCTCCACCAACGAAAAACCCCGACCACGACTTTGGCCTTTTTCCTTGGGAATTCTTCCGATGTGGGATGTCTTCATCTATGATGAATCAATTTCCATACTTCCATATCGCGCCAACATCAATGAACAACCAGAGGTAGGTGTTTATTTATATTTGATTATCGCTATCCATGTTCTCCCCTATTAATTCTTCAGCATGATTAGGAATAGAGATTAAAGTGGGTTGTGGGAAATGATGTTTTACAATATCTTCCATACATGTTGATTCTTATTTTATTGTAAATGACTTTCTACCACTCTAAACACATAGGGTACATGCCAAACATACATGGATCGACCCCTCTGTTGTTATTCTTTGAGGTGTTCTTCGAAATGGAGGAAAGAGAAAAAGAAAATGGTGTTGTCACCCATGACCTCTGCAACCTACGCCGCCCCACTGAGCTTCACACTACCAGCTGAACTAGCCCCGCCCCCGACCAAGCCACCCATAGCCGGACTGAGCCACCGTGCCAACCCAGGCTAAAGGCCCTCATCATTCTGCCGTCATAACGAGCTGTCGAGCCAAGACATCGCACCTCCCCATGTCGAGCCGTCATATTGAGATTCTCATAACGTGCCACCACCTTCCACCATGTTGAGCTGTCGCACAGTCACCCTCTGCCGAGAGGCGCCACAGTCCGCCGAGTCGCACCACTGTTTGGGCCGAGCTGAGCCACTCCCCCGCCATGCCGAACTGATGTCCTAGATAAGATGAGCCGCCTCCACCATTGTGCCCTCACTGCCTCCCTTTGAGCCGCCCAAGACACCCTCACTATGGCATTTTGAGCTGTCCTGAGCTGAGTCACCCTCACGACACACCTCTAAGACCGAGCTGCCTCCATGGCCCCTCGCGGTTGTCTGTGTGAACTACTTGGGCTTGTCTGCCCACCGGATCGGGCCGAACCCAATGGGCCGGGCCACCCTGCGGGGCATGCCATATCCAATGGGTCATGCCGGGTGGACCGTAATTAGGCCATCCTAGGCCGGTTTGGGCAGGGTCGGTCCGATTGGGCAGCCTGGACCTGGGCCTACAATGACTCAGTTACATTCTTTTGGCCATTACTATTGCACCAGACCTTTGTTTGAAAAACTGTGAGCAAGGCTGGAAATATTGGATTGAGATGGTCCCATTGAGTATACCTCCATTTGTTTTTGATAATGATGGATAATGGTCAGGTTGGATCGAGCACAATTCCAACCGGGCCCCCGGGACTAAATAGCTAATACCTCATAGAATGTGCATCCGATTGACGTGCCGTATATTACATTGAGACCCATATGACATGGCAGACCATTGAGACAATTTTTCGTTGGAATTCATGGTAGTTGAAGTATTTGACATACGGATTTGGAAGTAGTTTCCTAATGCGCGATACATACAGAACCCTCCGACTGGCTGTGACTTGATGATTACTGACTGTTTCGACTCGAAGTGACACGACTAGCCCATTGGAGAGTGGCTTGGTGACACAGCATACCCATGGTGGGGAGCCGAATTGGGGACGCGGGAGACCCACGGTACTCAACAGGAGGAGTACCTCAGAAGGATACTAGGGGGAGTGCCTCTGTGTGACGCAACAGACCCACAGTGGGGAGCACCTCTTTGGGACGTGGTAGACCCATGATACTCGAGAGGAGAAGAACCTCAGCAGTCCAAGGTTAGTAGGATGTACCTCTGTGTGACAAGGTATTCCCACTATACACGATGGAGTAGGAGTTATTCCGCATCCATGATGTTCAGAATGTTACTTATTACGACCCCTAGAATAAATCCTGGTGTGAGATGACTCAGAATATCCGTGTTTTCCTCATGAATGAGATGGATTACCTGAAATCATATGTACATGTATTGGAATATACCTAATTAAGGTTTTCTATTGATTTCATACTTTTTTTTTTATCCTTGTTGGATTTTGTGAGACCTAGAGTATCTCTGGGTTCTTACCGATTATCGTTATACTCACCCATGCACGGGCTATGCTCTCACCTTGTTGTGTTTGATGTAGACGATGGATAGCATAGACTAAGGCTGATAGAACAAGGACTGGATGGTACTTGGAGGTGGACCATATGGAAAGTTATTATATGGGGGAGATGGACAGACGATAAGTGATGAAGAGGTGATCTGTACCTAACCGTCACGTAGAATCCTTGGTGGATGACCTGGTAGATGAAATTCCCTTTTCGTAAAATGTATTATATCATAGTTGTACTTTTACATTCTATTTGGTATTGTATACTAACCCCTTTTACTTTCAACAATATTATTCATACAGATTACATGGTGTTTTGTCCAGCTGTGTGCTGCTTTTGTATGTGTTTACAGGTTATAAATGCAATGCCATCACATTTTTAGGGAATTGCGCCATTGGTGGTAGTCCACATCCCCTGACCTATGGAAGGCAGTCATGGGGTAGTCACAGCATGGGACCCGGGGTATGGGTCATGAAAGTATGGTATTAGAGGGAGGTTATACCGCAGAACTAGGACTCTGATCATTTCTATGAAGAAATAGTGTTAAGGGAAACGAGTGAAGATTTCAGTTCAGGGAATCCAGTGTTGGTGTGGTGGCTGACATATCCTACATAGTGGATGAAATCACCGATTGAATGTATGTTTTCAAAAGTCTTATTTGTTATCTTTTGAGACATCTCACCAGGTATAACATTCAGCTCACCAGGTATAACATTTTGACCATGGCGCACCAATTTCATTTTAGGATTCCTCTACTAAGACATCAAGCTACTGTACCGAGAGTTGTACACAGTGATAGCCCACTGAGCGACGAGGCCACTGTGTGAGGATCTTTTCTAGTGGAGACAACTGTAGAGGAACTAGTGGTACAACTCCCCATTGGGCCACTGATGCCACCGTTCCTAGTAAAAAATGGTGCATGCCTCCTGAGCATTTTGCACGAGTTCCAGCACCAGTTTCCACCTTGGTTCAGGCAATAGGTGAACTCACATGAAGCTGAGGATTGGCTCAAGGATTTGGTGAGGGTCTTATGACTCGTAGGGTCACCAACAGATCTCATGGTAATCCTTTCCACCAGACTTCTATAGGAAGCAGTAGGCAGATGATGGAGCTTGATGCTCTAGGTTCATGACTAGGTGACGCTTCTCTTGGAAGAATTCAAGAGAATGTTTTAGGCAGAGTTTATCCTAGAAACCCTTCATGTAGTGCGCATATAAGAGATTATTCATCTGAAGTAGGTCATTATGACTGTGGGTCAGTACTCATTGAGGTTGAATGACCATACATGATACTCCATAGATATGGCGCACGACCATTTCATTAGGTCCCAGACCTTTGAACAGGGGCTTGGGAGGGAGATCAGGGATTCAGTGATCTCGCTCAGCATCCCGATGCAGGCGGTAGTGTTATAGATGTCCCTATTGGTGGAGATTATCCATGTTGAGCAGTCACAAGTAGAAAACCCCACTACTAGTAGCCACATAGAAGATTCTTCTGCAGCTGGTAATAGACAGATTTTATGGAGGTCCAGGAGGACCATACATACACGTGGCGACCGCATGACTCAGGATGGTTGTGCAGGGAACCCGAGATAGAGCCAATATTGCAAGGAGAGGGTAGTGTTATGCATGCGGTGGGTAGGGTAACATGGATCATGACTGTTTGAACTGTTGTATGGATGATTAGTAGATGGTAAAATGACTGCCCAAGCGAAGACATAGATTTGATAGGCGAGGTCTGCAAGGAGCAGGCAGACGTGGCAGAGGAGTTGGTCGAGCATCTGGCTGTGGGTGATAATTTGAGGTGTTTCCACCACCACCACCGTGAGGTACACCCTAACGACTTAGAGAAGGTGGACATGTGAGAGCTCAACATTCGGAAGCTGAGGCCTACGATCATGGCACTTCGGAGATGATACGTGGTTCGATCTATGTCTACTCCACCATAACTACAGTTCTTATAGACACTAGTGCTAATCATTATTTTATTTCCATTACACTTTTTTGGAGCTCAAGGATTCCAACGGAGCCGTTGGCTCGATCCTTATGTCTAGAGACTCTAATGGGAGTAGAATTGATGATTACGCACTGGTTCCAACTATGTGAGCTTAGTCTAGAACGCATCATATTCAACTGGGATCAACTATTAGCAGTGTCGAGGACATACAACTCCATTTAGGTATTTAATGGTTATCTATAGTCTATGAATATATTGAAAGTATTAGGCGCAATGTACGGTGTGTCTGAATGGATGGAACTAGGTTTTTTGTCATTGGGGAGAAGTGATCCTATGCAGCGTAGGATAAACATACCTAGAAGAGAGGGAAACCAATCACTAATATGTTGGCTAGTCTTACCCTTAGATATGTTGATGTGGGGAGTCTGATCTATCCAATAGTGGTGGACCAATATGCATATGTCTTCCCTAATGATGTTGTAAGCCTACCTCCTCACAAAGAGGTGGATTTTTACATTGACTTGTATCCTGGGATGACACCGATATCTACACCAGCTTATCGGATGGCACCTGTGGAGTGTCATGAGCTGTGGTTATAGCTAGAGGACTTGTAGGGAAGGGGTTCATTCGGACAAGCATTTCACCTTTGGCATCCCCAATTCTGTTAGCCATGAAGGGTGATGGAAGCGTGAGGCTTTTTGTTTACTACAAGCACCTAAACTAGGTGATCGTGATGAACAATTATCCACTCATGAAGATTGATGGCCTCTTTGATCATCTAAAGGGGGAATGGTGGTTCTCGATGATATACCTCAGATCAGGTTATCACTAGCTCAGAGTGCAAGGCGTGGATGTGCAGAAAAGGGCATTCAAGTGTCTATATGTCCATTACGAGTTCTTGGATAGGCCATTTGGTGTGACCAATGCTCCAGCTGTGGTCATGGGACTCATTAACAGGATCTTTCATCCATACATTAATCTCTTTGTAGTTGTCTTCATTGATAATATTCTGATTTACTCGAATAATGAGGAGTAGAATGCTTATCAATTTCAAGTAGCACTGGACACACTCCAAGAGCACTATCTTAATAGAAAGATCTAGAAGTGCCAGTTCTAGATTCGAGAGGTTCAATATGTAGGAAATGTCATGTCAAAGGATGGAGTTGTAGTGAATCCAATAATGATTGAGGCGGTACATGCTTGGGAGCCACCGAGGAGTGTGATTGAGGTGCGGAGTTTCTTAGGTTTGGTCAGTTACTACCAGAGATTTTTGCCAGATTTCTCTAGAGTTACAGTACCACATTCAGCATTGATGAAGAACTTGAAACCCTTCATGTGGTCAAAGAGATACCGGTATATTTTTTAGGAGCAGAGGCTGAGGCTGACTAGTGCCCCCATTTTGAAGCATCCAGAAGAGGGCATAGGGTATTTAGTCTAGTGCGACGAATCAAATGTGTCCTGATGCAGGATCGAGTAGTTATCTCATATGGTTCTCTACAGCTGAGAAAACATGAGCAGAACTGTTCTACCAATGACCTGGAGTTAGCAGGAGTGTTCTTCTCCTTGATGATGTGACAACACTATCTGATTGGTAAATGTTTTACAATATACTCTGATCACAAGTGTCTTAGATAAATATTCTCTCAGAAGGACCTGAACCAGAGAAAGCGACTTTGTCTTGAGTTACACATGGACTATATCTTGGAGATAGACTATACTCTTGTGAAGGTTAATTTTGTAGAAGATTCACTCAATAGAAGGTATGGTATACAGCTACTAGGTGAGGCGATCGATCAGCTGGACACTTTGCAGATATCCTTTGTGGATAGAGAGGGATCCTCCTTTCTAAAGTCTTATAAAGTTTCTCCCCCACTTCTTCAGCGAGTCAGGGAGACGCAACATGGGGACACTAACTATGAGGAACGATGTGCTCATGTCTACACAGGACATGCACCTGATTGATTTTCTGAAGGTGGCTAGAACATCATCCTCTTAAAAGGATGTACCATGGTATCAATGTCACATAAAGAGGAAGTGTTGTGGGATTTCCAAATATCCCCTCTAAAGGTACATCCAAGAGTGGAGAAGATGTACCAGGATATCCAATGATAGAACTGGTGGCCGAGAATGAAGAAAGTAGTAGCATATTATATCTCTCGATGCATCACTAGTCAGCAAGTGAAGGTAGAGATTCAGGTACCAGAAGGATGTGTTCAACCTTTAGAGGTCCCAGAGTTGAAGTGGGATGGTATATCCATGGATGTAGTGATAGGAAATCCACACACATCTAAAGGTCTTGTCTTGATCGGGGTGATCATCATTTGACTCACCAATTCAGCCCACTTCCCACCAATAAGAGTGAAGAGTTTAGTAAAGAGCAGGGGACGCCTCTAAGTGCAAGAGAAAGTATAACTAAATGGATATCCTCAATGACTGTCTCTGATCATGATGTACGTTTTACATTCCAGCTATGGAAGGGGTTGCAGGATGATTTCGGGATGCGGCATCATTCCGGAACCACCTTCCATCCTTGAATAGATTTCTAGACTGAACGGACCAGTCAGTCCCTCAAGAACATATTGTGTGCTTATGTCCTTGACTTTGGTTTCATCTAGGAGGCTCACTTAACTATGGTGGAGTTTTCATACAACAACAGTTATCACTCCACCATTGGGATTTCACCTTTAGAGGCGTTGTATGGGTGACCTTGTAGATCATCGTTGTGCTGGACTAACCCAGGGGAGTCATCTCTAGTGGAACCAGAACTGGTATGGGCTACCATAGAGAAGGTGAAAATAAATCCAGAGCAGATGAAGGCTGCACAGAGCAGGAAGAAGTCATATGTAGATAGGAGATGAAGGCTCTAGAGTTCTAGGATGTTGACCATATCTTTCTATGAGTATCACCCCAATGAGGTCTAAAGAGATTTATCCAAGACTTCAAGTTATCTCCGAGATTCATCATACCATTTCAGGTCCTCAACAGAGTTGGTGAGGTGGAATACCATTTAGATCTGCCACCTCAGTTGAACCGAGGGCATGGCGTCTTCCACATGACCCACCTGAAGAGATACGTGCCCGACCATTATCACATAATCTACTATGGAGTGTTGTACATCGACGATGGGGTGACTTTTTCGAAGATTCTAATAGAGATCTAGGATCAACAGGATCAGTTCCTTAGTGAATGGTCAATACCTCTTGTGCGCATTCGCTGGCAGCACATGAACCTCTAGGAGAGCACATGGGAGCAGGAGGCTCAGATGTGTGCTCAATACCCCCACAGCATCCTTAGTTTTAGTTGTGTCTTACAAGAACATAAATCAATAAGGTGGGGAGAATGTAAAGACTCGTGAATTTCCATGTAATTTTTTTTAATAAATGGGAATTTTACGTGTCCGCGAAAGTTTACAGTGCATGATTCCACGGCCTGGAGTCCCAGAAATTAATTTTTGAATTTTTTTTTGGGTACATTTAGTAAATGTCAGAGCGTGTTTTTCTAACTTTTGAACCGTTTCTCAGAATTGAAATCTGAGGGCACTGTTGAACATGCAACGACGGTATTCACTTAATGAGATATTCCCCTCGATGTCAGTTTTTCAAGATTGAAGATTGTTTTTTTGGGTTTTATGTGAAATAATAAAATAAATATAAAATATAAATTGTTTAATAAATTATTATTTGAAACCTCCATGAGGAAGTTGATATATGGGGACCACCAGACCATAACATCCCATGAGAGGTTATGGTGGAGGGGGCCACCTATCCCCAACCAACCATGAGAGTTATGGTGGTGGGGACCACCAGAGGCCTAAACATATCAACTCCAACATTAAATGGGGTGAAACGTCCCAACTCCCCAACAATCCTCCCCTGACATTAAATTAAGCCATTAAATTAAGCTAATTAATTGAGCTAATTAATTTTGCCAATGTGGTTCCATAATTACACCAACATAAGTGTGCCAACATATTATCTTTTTATGTTATTTATATTGGCATCTATTCCTTTTTTTGTGTGGAATTGGGAGAGGGGAGAGCCTTGGGGGGAATAAAGTTCTCCAACGATGAACTTCGCCTCCCAACTAAGAACTCTCTGCCAATTAAGAACACCGACCGCGACTTCAACCTTCTTCCCTAGGGCTTCATTCGATGTGGGACGTCATCATATATGATGAATCGATGCCCATACTTCCTTCTCACGCCAACGTCATTGAACAACTCGAGGAAGGGGTTTATTAATATTTGATTATAACATTCCATATTCTCCCCCTCAATTATTTTGCGGGATTGGAAATAGAGATTGACCTGGGTTGTGGGAAATGATGTTTTAAAATATCTTCCATACACCTTCATTCTTTTTTTTGAAACACTTTCTATGACTCAAAATGCGGAGGGTGCGGGGCAAATGAAAATAGCCCGACCCCTGCTCTATTATTTTTTAATGTGTTATTCGAATTGGATGATGGTGACAATGGAAACGATGGAAACAAATCCGCCACCCACAGCCTCCACAACCCGCACCGCCCTGTGGCGCATTGCCCTCACGTCCGAACTAGCCCCGCGCCTAGCTGAGCCACCTCTGGTCAGACTTAGCCTTCACACTACCCCAATCCAAACCCCCTCGTAGCGTCGCCACTATGCCGAGCCTCCGCAGAACCGACATGCTGTGCTGCCCTGCCGCCCCGCACCGAACCCCCTCGCTGCTCTACAGTTGTGATGAGCCTCTGCTTTGTCGTCTTCATTCATGTAGATCCTCCATGATGATTCACCATGCCTCCCTAGGCCACGACACCTGGCCAAGCCGTCGTGCCACCCCGTACTGAGCCACCACTCCATCATTGTCCACTGTGTCGAGCCACTACGGTGCCACCATCCGTTGATTCGTGCTGTCATCTACCGAGTTGTACTGCTATCTGGGCTGAGATGAGCCTCGCCGCCGCCATGCGAAATTTATGTCATATACAGGCTGAGCCGCTGGCATCTTAGTTCCCTCACCGCATCCCTATATGTCGCCTAAGCCGCCCTTGTCGTAGCCTTGCGATCTGCCCTGAGCTGACCCGGCCCAGGGCTGAGCCATTATGTGGTCGAGCTACCCTCACGGCACCCCTCCAAGGTTGAGATACCTTCGAGGCCCCTCGCTGCCATTGGGACGAACCCAACGGGCCGGTCCGCCCAGCGGGTCATGTCAAACCAAAAAGGTCGGGCCACCCTGCGGGCCGGGCCAGACTGAATGGGTTGGATCGGGTGGACCTGGATGGGTTTCGCCCGGGCCTGGTCAGGACTGGGTCGGTCCGACCATGTTGGACCAAATCCAGGAACACTATGACGACGTTAAATTTTTTTCCCATAACTTTGGTACCAGACGTATGTTTGAACAACACTTAGAGGTGCTAGAAATCAGGGAGGTAGATGGTCTCTTTGAGTGTATAATCCATTGTGTTTTAGTTTAAGATGGGGAATGGTCAGGTTGGATCGAGGACGAATCCAACTAGGCCCCCAAGACAAAATGGATAATAACTCAAAGACCGGACATTTGATTGATGCGATGTATGTTACATTGAGACCCCTATGACATGACGAACCATTGAAACGCATCTTCGTGGGACTTTGTGGTAGTTCGAGTATTTGAAGTGTGGCATGGTAAGCATATTCCCCATGCGCAATACGTAGGGAACCCTGTGACTGACTGGGACTTGATGAATATTGACCGTTTCGACTCAGAGTGAATCGACTAGCCCTATGGGGAGTGCCCTGGTGATGCGTAAGACCCACTATACTCAATTGGAGGTGTACCTCAGCAGGCTACAAGGGGGAGTTCCACTGTGTTATGTGACAAATCCACGGTGGGGAGAACCTTTGTGTGATGCGGCAGACCATTGGTACTTGACAGGAGGAGTACCTTAGTAGTCCAATGTTAGTGGGAGGTGCCTCTATGTGATAGAGTAGGCCCACTGTACTCGATATAGTAGGATTTCTCTAGCTGCCGAGGTTTTCAGATTGTTACCTTGTTACTACCCCTAGAATACATCCTGGTGCGAGCTAAGTCAGAACTACTATGTTTTCATCATGATTGAGATGGATTACTTGATGAATTAAGTAGATGTATGAGCATATACCTATGTAAGGTTATCTATTTATTTCATTCTTTTTGTTTTATCCTTGTTGGATTATGTGAGACCTAGTGGTTCTCCTGGTCCCTACTGGGTATCATTATACTCACCCCTGCGCTAGATATGCTTGTACCATGTTGTGTTGTATGTAGACAACGAACAATGTTGACTTAGGCCGAGAGTTCCATGACTGGAAGATACCTGGAGGTGGAACTTATGAATGTTTAGTACGCTGAGGAGATGGTCAGATGAAGAGTGCTGAGGAGGAGATCTATAGCTACCCTTTAGATAATAACCTCGGAGGATAACCCAACACCTGATATTCCCTTTTCTTCAAATGTATTATATCACATTTGTACATTTACATTCCAGTTGGGCTTGTATTTTGGCCCCTTTTTCATTCAGAAATCTTTTGTTATACATTATACTTAGTTTTTGGTCCAGCAATGTGCTTTCATGAGTATGTGTTTACAGCTTATAAAGGCCATGCCTTCCAAGTTTTATGGAATTAAGCCTTCGATTCTAGTCGCATGCCCGTGGAATATTGAAGGCGAGCTTAGGGAAGTCACAGCACATTCCCTAAGTAGCAGGTCGTGACCCTATTGATGTATATCCTTAGGTGGCTATATATACTAATGTGGTTTCAAGTACTAATAAGAACCAATAGAAGAAGAAAAAATATTAATTCTCGATTTTGTAGTTGTTATGTATGGTCCTTGTTAACCCAAGACACTAAACCATTAGATCCTCTTTTTGTAATAATATTATGTTGTTATAATTAAAATGATTTAATAGTAATTTATGAAGAGGTTGGGTCTCTATATTGGAGGCCTTATATTAGTCTCTACAAATATGATTTATTGAAACTCATCAATACCAAATCGGATGCCCTAGACTTCTTAATGAACCAGTTTGTGGCCAGAATTATTCCAGAAAAAGGATGCTATCTTGAGTCGACAAAATGGACTGTGATAAATCCAATCATTCAGAATGTTATCAACCACTCCAAATTTATGGTGAAAAAAATAATCTAGAGGAGTTTTGTTTGATTACTCTACTGGTGGAAAAATCATTAATAAAGTTAAAATGGAGTAAACATGTATCAATAATAATATCATGATTGAGGAGCAGCTGGAATACATCGAAATAGTACTAGATGATTTTTCAATACTATTAATGGATATGACTATGCTTACCAAGAAGATAATATGATCTGTGAGGGATCTAAAAATGGTGGAATGGACTCAAAAAGATTTTATTAGCATCTGATTGATATTGTGAAATAGTGGATTTGGAAATTGAATATCCAAGAAGTTGGGTTGGATTTTCATGTGGTTTGAGAGGAATCTATCAATTTTATTTGGAACAGAAGAAACATAGTGGAATACATAAATTATCAAATCAATGCATATCTAGAGCTATGCCGCATCATTTCTAATTTTCAAGATGCTAACGACCTCCATTCAAAAAACTTCAACAACCGATTTGATGTCTATGAATTCGTTAGATGACATAAAATTATTGAAACCTACCTGGATCCTTATCAAACTTTGGAAGTATTCTGAATATCCTCATTTGTAGGATGGATCAAATGTAATATAGAAGAAGCTTCGAGGGGTATCCCAGGCCCCTTGGGTTATGGTGACATCTTCAGGGATGAGAACTCGGATGCTCTTGAATTTTTTTATGGCCCTAGTGGGAATTGCACGACACATGAATAAGAGATTATGGGTCTTATAAAGGAATTATAGGTCATTATATGAAGGAATTGGAAGAATATGTGGTTTTAATGTGACTCCAACACCATTGGGGTATCTATAATAATGGGGTAGTAGCACCTATCATGGAGGCTGGTTGATAAATTGGTGACCTATATTGAAAATCTCAATACACTGTACTATTTAATTACACATACATTCGGGGAGTCCAACGATATATCTAATGGTTTGGAGAATATAGGGGTAAATGTGAAGTATGTAATCACATGACCACTCTATAAGATGTTATGGTTCCTAGTCTCATCTGGGACAAATGTAAAATTACTCTGTTTCCCCTATTTTGATATGATTTCTTTTTCAAATATATGTGTCGATGCTATCTATTTTTTCAAAAACAACACAAGTCCAGGTATAAAAATATATTATTTGTGTTAAATAATCATTTCAAGAACCTAGGATTCACATTTAATCACAATTATTATATATATATAGTTCATTAAGGAAAATGATTAACTATATACCATTATTATGAGATTATTTATCAGTATTAAATGCATAACTTTTTTATTACTATTACTTTTCCATATATATATTTATATTAATTGATGATGTGATCACATTCCTTATTATAGGTATAAAATAATTTAGATATGAAACGTGTCTTTGTATTCTAGTATAGTTCTTTCCTAATTAGGTGATAATGAAAATCAATATAAATAGAAACAATTTATTGATGAAGTGAAATGGTTTATAAATTATCCAAAATAAATTTATTGAAATTTCAAGGAAATTAGTATGTTCTAAAAATGTGTGTAGTTTTTTATATATTATGTTTAGTTAAATGGTGTTTCAATTTTAACATATAGATGACTGAATGATTATTTCTTTGGAATTATAAGCTAAATTACATAATCATTATATACATCCCATATACTTTATATGTGTTTTTTAGAATTATATAAACATGAGATAACTATATGGATATTGTATTAAAATAATAATAGAATAAACTATTATTGGATACACTAAAATGGGGTTAATGTTTTAATTAATATTGAATTAAAATAATAAATTGGGAATAAAATCTTATCTTATTAAACCATGATTTTAATGATGGGACCCTAATTGCATTACATCATCTCAATTAAATTTTTAGTGGTTTACCACATTGGGGTATATTCATTTTATTTGGAATAATTATTTAACATGTTAATAGAAACATACAAAAAATTTCATATAAATTTATTATGGAAACATATTAGACAACCTCCCCTTGAATTGATAATAATATTTTGGTCCAATTTTTTAGATTTATTAATATGATGTTACAGTTAAATATAATACAAGTGAAGAACTATATTAATCCCTATATAGTTTGTAATTTAAAATTTAGTTACTTTTTCCAATATTTATTTAACATTGAATAAATAAATTATATAAAAATCTAATTATGAGATAATTCTACAAGTTAATTATGAGGTGAAAACTACTTAAGTGAAAAGTACTATTATAAATATATATATATATATATGATCATTATTATATTTTTGGAAATTTTTAAGTGGTAAAATGGATTAAATAAAACATATATTTTGAGTTTATATTGAACAACCCTCATATAGGCGACAATTTTATCATTTCATCAAGAGATAGCCTAAACTGGAATTAACATATTTCCCATAAATCATTATTGTATTTATTCATTAAATTTATTAATATTAGTGTTAATTTTTTATAGAATAGTTCCTTTTTTTAAAAGACTCTAATTTAAAGGTCGATGTATTTAATTTTATTTTGGGTTTATCCTCTTATGGGGGAGTCCTTGGAAATGAATTTTTTTTGACAACTAGTGCACTTTTATAGGTATTCTATGTGTCATTTTTATTGTTTTTTGATTTGGGTAGGGCTCTATTATGATGAAAAGGCACTAGATGTAAACATGTGATTTCCTTGTTTTCTAAATCTCATAGTGTATTAATGTATGAGGATATGCATTTTGGAGAGATTATTATCCTATTTACACTAGAATGGTGTTCCTCAATATATAAATACACTATAAGGATGCTCAAATAGAACTTGGTCTTATAATTCCTTTGTACATACTATAATGATATTATACATTTGTTGAAATGTTTTTAGGCATGCATGTCAATTATCATTTACCTTATTTCTATTTCATGAATTTATATTGTTTTTTTTAAATCATTAAATTTGGTGTAATTAATACACATAGGTGGTACAAGGTCTTATTGATTGATAAATGTTTAATATTTGGAAGGACCGAATATTCATTCCTACATATTTAATAAATATTTCGGTGCAGAAAACCAAAACACCATTTTTTTACATGGAACTATTTGTGTTATAGATGTTTTTTATGGTCGAGAAAAACATTTACAGAGGTTTAATAGAGCATAAGGGTGATATTAGTGGTGTTGAGTATAGTTATATTCTTTGTTCCATGATTAGGTGTGTAGTTTCATGGGTTTTTTTTTGAAAATTGGAATGATGATTCAATTGGTTTTATATGAAGTACTCAAGGGTTATTGTCTATATATACTATCCATGAAGGGTAGTCTAGTTCTAGTATATGGGTCAATTTTCCAGTTTAACATCATTTTATACATTAATATTCGAGATGATGATTTGTGGTGGGTACTTGTTCGATTAATCATGGTATTGGTGATGTTCATAATTTTAAAGAGGAGTTACAAGGGAGACCCTAATGTGTTTTTTCAAACATTTAATGTATCTTGTTCCAAGAGAAAATATCGATGGATAACTAATGGTATCCATAAATAATTATTATATTAGATTGAATAGGATATACACTAGTTTGTTATGAATTGTTATGTTCACATTGGTGATGTGAGGTAATTAATTGATATGAAACATTAGTGAGTTGTTAGGTATGTTCCAAGGAATTATGGTTTTGATAACAATAATTAGAGTATGGTGACCTATCTTTTTGGTAAAATTATAAAATATTTTTTATGGTGTAAAAAATAATGGAAATAACTTGGTTTCATAAGATGGGAGACGCATGGGTGGACATTTATAGGAATTATTGGGAGTTATGGTGTAATGGATTAGTTAACGAAAGTACAATATTATTGAGTTAAATGTGATTAAGGATATTAATACATGTGTATTGGCGGTATGATAATGTACTCTTATTTGGAGATTATCATATCCTATATATTTATATAATCATATGTACATGAAGTGTGTCTCATGTGTATATGGAGAAAATCAAATCTACTTTCATAGATTGATGAGTGGACACCACAGGCTTAATTTTCATGGAGTGTTATAATTTAATCCAAATGGTTGTGAATAATCCATTAAATGTTGATGGGGGTAAACCTCATTATATTTATAAAAAAAATAATCATTTTGGGAGTTTTTCTCTTGGTGTAGATGTAAATGAAGGGTGATTTATTAATTATTTTTTCAGATTGATATGTTTCTTATCCAAATCATTGATTTTTTATTGATTTTTTTATAATGTAATTCCTTATTCAGAGAAACATTTCATCAATAGAATTAAAATTGTTCTCTTAGTGTAAAGAGATGGATATTGATCACTGTTAGGTGACTGTATTGTGAGAATAATTATGAGAAAATATGAACATTTGATTGATGATCACATTGGATGAAACATTGAGCTTGATAAATTGAATAATTTGTTGTTGGTTTTCCTGAAAAAACAGAGGTAAATGTTTAAATATGTACTTGGGTGATGTTTTAGTGTGTCCATTCAGACTAGGATAGTTTTGAATATCAAAATGTTATAAATCGTGAATGTTTTAATGTTCAGATTGTGGAATAATGAAGAATATTTTTATCCAGATATGAGACACCACTATATGTTATTACAATCATAATAATTAATAATTTGAATAATACATGTATATCTATAAATACATGATTTAGAATCATGTTTTCATGATTCATTAGATGTTATTGTCATGTGTCTTGGAAATGAGTGTGCTATAGAGGGTTCTATTTTAGTTCCCCAGAATGTTTTTATATTTTTTGTGAAGATACACATTAGGAATACTTTTTATAAATAGGATTTCGAAATAGTTTTTTGACATGGATATTCAGGGAATATAATGTAATTAAATTCCATGTTGGGTTGGTTGAGATGAGATCATTTAAGGATATTATTAATGAATTAAGAGAATATCTATGAAACTAATGGTGTGATTAAATCTAAAATGCATAATGTTGAATTATTCTAACTTAATATTGAAATTAACCAAAAAAACACTATTGTAGGGAGAAAAATTTTCTAGTTTATGAAATTTAAAATTGTGTGATAATTTATTGGGATAGAAGGGAATGAATATGTGAGATTATATTTTAGAGATAATGAATGTGGGTTTTCATTAATGTTTTATCAGTTTTATCATCAAATGATTAACATGAATCATATTGGTATGTGAAATATAGAAAATTTAACCTGACCATTATTGATGGAAATTAACAATCCATGTGGGTGAGTGGATGTTTCTAATTTTCCAACGGACTCCCATGGACAAGAAGATCTATGGTGGGTAGGTTATAATATTTTTATTTGGTGTCAATTTATAAATTATAATAGAATTTGAATTTTCATTTCTTGCATTTGATATATCATAAAATGATATTTAAAATAGAGTAATGAGAGTTGTAAATGATTAAAAAAATATTCTCGAAAAGATTCATTCCCTATAAGGTGGAATATAACTTTTATGAGTATTCTAAGCATTCATGAAATTAAATGGTGGCTTTGGAAAATATTTCCAAAGGATCATAATTAGTACATGATCCACATTATCCATGTTGTACAAGCAGGTGACCAATTATGTTATGATATTCAATTTGGATAACTATAAAATATGGCCCAAAAAAGCGTAATAAATTGTTCTTAGGTGTTAAAAAACAAACACGGTGGGAAAATTAATTTCATACAATGAACATAAACAATATAGGTTCAGAGAGAATGTGGGATGTATCTATGTAATTTTTTCTCATAGTTATTAAATTGTGTTATACCACCATGTGTCTTAGAGGGGGTTTATCCAGAGGC
Source organism: Viscum album (assembly GCA_963277665.1). NCBI lineage: Eukaryota > Viridiplantae > Streptophyta > Magnoliopsida > Santalales > Viscaceae > Viscum > Viscum album. The sequence continues at coordinate 1,654,756,706 of OY728126.1, read as the reverse complement.
ACCATATTGCAATTGACCAGTTTTCTTAGCAATGAATCAAAATAGAGTTCTACGTATAAAGGGAAAATTTTCCAATTTCCCATCCCAATAGAAAAGGTGATTATCCATATAAATTCATCTATTAATCTTGGAAATTAATATTTTGTGCCTACTCAATTTTCTCTTCCTTGGAATTGATAAACCATAACCATGGTCCATATAAAATGTTGTCGGGTGCTTTATAAGTGTAATGGTGAGTCTAAAACATCACTTTCATCCAGTATATGGTTATATGTCATTTGAGTTTTTATATATTCATATGATAATATTCCCTGTTTCCTTGGAATTATTTTGATTATTCTTATACATAACATTCTAGATCCACTCAATCCTTGGTAATGGTTATGTGAATCATTATTGCAATAAATTAGGTGTTCCATATATTATTCTATTATAATTGTATTTCTTATAAAATGTTTCATCAATTCATATACCAAATTAAAAATTCAATTCTTTCTAGAGGATATATTATTTTAACTAAAAGTATGTGACATTCAATTTGATATCCATGAGACACAGTTCCATTGTTACAGGTTTTCAAGCATTAAATGAACCACACATTTTGGTGTGTTGATATAAATTCCTTTAAATACTATATTATAATTATGTAATTATAAGACACAAGAAATGTGTTTATTTTGTACAATAATGTTGTTATCAATAAATAAATTAGAGGAACTTATAAAGTTTTTAATAACACTAATTTACCCATTAGGGTTATTTGAAGATAATTTATTAGTAATCATGGTTGAGATTAAATGGTCCTCTTTTAAAATAATTAATCATGATTACTTATATATAGGCATATATCCCAATTTGGACTATATTATTTATATTGTATTCTTTTTATCAGTAAAATTATTATTACACTATGCCCCTTATATATTTTGAATGGATGTGAAATTGTTAAAGAAAATTTATTTTCTAATGGATTAATTGTAATGTGAAATGAATATACATGTCAATTTGACTTGTTTGGAAAGTTTAATTGAATGGGTCAAAATTATTATAGAATAATTATTAGGAATTAGAGATTCCTATGGATTATATTTATTTTTTAAAGGAAATGTCCCTTGATATTTATCTCTTCAGCGTCACTTGGATTATGGTATGTAATTCTAGTGATGGGATAATATGAAACTTTATATTGAATAAGATATAAATGGGAGTTTATTGTGAGGAATGAAACAGATAACCATTTAATTTTAATTTCATGTATAAAAAATTCCTCTATATAATTTTAATTTTTTTTGGAAATGTCATTTATTATTTTAAATATTATAATGTACTAAACATGTTTTCTCTTTTCATTATTAATTGAAATTGTTATGTATAAATCCCATTGTTTTTTATTATTTACATTTTAGGGTGTGGAACCATGTATCATTATATATTAATATGTTTTGTGGTGATACCCTTATCATTAATTCTAATAACAAATGATTGATATGGGTTCCCTATAACTATAATGATTATTATCATTTGTTACATTGTTGGTCATAGTGACCTTTAAAAATTGTTGGGTATTGATGGATCAATTTACCAATCTCCCATTTTTTAGGTATTTCGATTAATTCACTATATTCATATATGAATCCCATTACTTTTAACATTGTTCATAGACACAGTAGTTATCTATCATGGGTACAAAATCTACTTATATAAATGTAAATGATTAAAGAAAATCTATATTAGGATATATCAGTTGGTGTTGGACATATATTTCATGAGTAACCCAATCATACATGGTTTACCTGATTTACATATTCCATTATTATATATTCACATTATAACATGTTATACTCCCATATATTATATAAATTAAAACCTAACATTGGAGGACTATTTCTATTTACTCATAAACTATTTAGACAACCATTTATTTCCTAAATAGATCTATTGATTACATGATTGAGTCTTGGACATTCCTAGTCTATTGTGATAGTTTTTGGACTGTTATTTTCCCAGGAGTTTGGTGTGGACTATATACTTTGAACTCATAAAGGAGTTGGAACAAATTCATATTATATTTTTTTATGTCTATCTGAATGATTTATACATTGACGTGTAATATAATGATCAAACATGTTATTGAATGGCCAGATTCTTTAGAACCGGAATAGTTGTTTTTTATCATTACTATTCATCAATTTATTATAATGATACAATAAATTTTATATATTTAGGACTTATAGAAAATATTATAGATCCATATTTTATTTCATCACCATTATACTACATTTGGACACTTTTTATCATATTGGAGGCCTCCGGTAAATGGAGAGGCACCGATTAGGTTTTTTCTATTAATTGTATAGTTCCTATTTGTATAGTGAACCATGATGGAATGTGATGATTAATTTTTATTAAAATTTTACAATATTTTATTCTAAAATATAACCAATGTAGGACATGTGTTGTCTATAAATACAAAACTAAATATTTCATTCATATATTGAATAAGAAAATTGAATTCATAAAAGATTATGCTGGTACATTCATCACACTTTAAATAATTTCAATATCAAATATTCTATAATTGAAATAAAACATATGAGGATAATATTGTTCCTTAACTCTCATGGATCACCTATTTTTTCTTCTAATTTTTTGTTTTTCCATATCACATTTAGCATCAGGGTTTCCTTGTTTGATTGAAAAACCTCTACGGTCTAAGATATTAACTGCTCACACCTCATCTAAATAATCATTGTCCAATAGTTCCACCTTTAGATTCAGTGCATGGTAGGGTTCTAGAACATTATTCCTCATGAAGTATTATTGTAACATATCATGTATATAATATTTTCTCAGAGGGAGTGATGTTAAATAAGAACAGTCATTGTCGTGATCAAGGATCTCAATGTTAATAAAGTTTCAATGAAATATATTTATCATATTCAAGAACCTAATGGCAGTATTACATGTTTCAATAGAATGGTAAAAATAATCTCAGACATAAAACCCTAGGTCACATAGGTGATATTATTCCTTACTTCTATGATGACATCATAATTATTTCACTTTACATTGATCAGTTTGAACCTTCACTTTGGTCGGTTTAATATTATTAAATCCCATCATTTTCTAGTCTCAAAAAAATCTTAGCTTGTATATTTAGGAAAAATATTTATATATATATATCAATATAATGTTCCATTTTATTATTAGAAAAGAAAATAGTCAGATATAGTAACTCTACAATAGTGTGGTGTTGTTCCCAACATCCTTGTAAATCCATTGAGAATAATTGAACTATATAATACACAGTATGAAAGGTTCTCTTAAATTTATTATCCAACTAATGGGAAAAATTAGTAATGAAACTCATCTGTATATCCAAAACTTATTGAAATATTCTCTATAACATTGAGAAAGATCATAGGCCTTGATTGGGAATAATGTTATTACAGAAGAAGACTGAATCTTCCTAATTCTATGATTAAAAAATGAACCCTATATTTCATTATTTTATTCAAATTATTGTGTCCCAATTTTTTCAGTCAATAGATACAACAAAAAAATTGGAACACATAGATTCTTGACCAACATATATTTTTTGAGATTCATAGAATCATGAAATACTCATAAATAATCGTTTCCCATATAATAAAGTGATAATTATCCATCTTAATATAGATTTTACTATTTAATATTTTTCCATCATAATCATCTATATAAAATACATTCAAAAATGATTTCTTTCAATATCATTCGTTATAACCTATGTAAAATTAAATATAAGAATGGTGATATAAAATAATCAGTAAATACAATTTTAAAAATTAATTATTGAATTTTATCAGTGGGCATAATACTTATTTATAGGATGATGAAATAATAAAAGTGAATGACTATAAAAATATTTGTATCATGGAATATAATCTCAAAGAAAACATATAGAACCCTTATAAATTTGAATAACTATATGACCAACATCCAATATAATTCTCTAGAAAAAATAATCATTTTCATATCCATTAGTGTAAAATATGATTGAACCCATCATATTTTTTATAATAGTTTCACCCATCACTGTTTGGGTGCACCAATTTTTTATTATATCCAATTACCAAGTAATTACTAAATAACATCGACTATTTTTTCAACAGAACACCTTCAATCATAATTTATTCTTTCCAGAACATGATTAAACAATGTAAATGAAAGGGGTTATATAAAAAACACATTGAAAAACATTTAATATATTGAAAAGATGTATGTTCTTAAAAATATATTTGTAACATGATTACACCATGTATCTCTGTAGGATTTATAACAATATTGTCCAATCATATTTAATCTGTGGTAGTGAAATTGATTCTATGAGAATATCATCAAAAAAATATAATTACATCAAAATAAAGAATGGATAAAATATTAACGGTAAATTTTCTTAATAGAGGATATGTAAAAAAGGGGATTTAATAATTGATTAATGGAACATTAATTAATAATATGTTGGATATAATAATCTTATAATTAGGAAAAGAAATTTTTAATAGATAAAATTTTGTGAAAATACTTTTCTTTAAATAACCCATTAAAATAGATACTATATTTTATAACAAATTATTCAATTCATTGATGTGTAAAATTATAAATCCAGATTTCATAAAAAATTTTAAAACATTTATGATTTTTTTAAAGAATGTTTTTCAAGATAACATATTTCTGACAATTGATAGAAATATTGATGTATTTTCATAAAATTACTTTCTAAAACATTTTAAGTTACAATGAGTGGATATTTTATAAAATTTCATGAATATATAATGAATAAAAAGCTGATAATATTTATTTTGACATTCATGAGTGTTGGATCATATGATATCCGCAATGAATGAATAATAATAATCCATTAGGATTAACAGTGGCATTGTTACATAAAACTATTACCCCTTTGTTTGCATTGAATATTAGGACCAATTGAAAGATCACATTAAAGGAAAAATAAACAACCAGGAGATTAAATAAATCAATGAAATTAAATGTTAAATTTTATTTATATTGTACATAAAAAAATAATATTGTTTCCTAACAAGTCATAAGGCAAAAATAGAAAATTTTCTTACCGAACCCTATACCGTATTGTATAACATTGAAACCATAAACATAATGGGTGATTGATCCTAAAATGGATCTATAAATCTATTTAAATTTTAAGATATTAATCATAAAAAACATTAATTTTCATTATATAAATAATATAATAATCAAAAGTGGTGAATATGGAATATATATTATAGAAATAAAAGTGAAATGAAAAAAACCCTTATCTTTTTTCTGATTTGTAGTGCGTGTTCTTTATCTCCTATAATAATAAAATTATTTTATAAAATTATTTTTTAATCATTACATAATTTTTTAATTTCATTTATTTTACAAATAAAAAGTTTATAAATACTTACTTAGTCATGTCTGTTTATGAAGTATGTTTCGACCTTATTAAACATATATGACAAAAATAACATCATTACGATGATTATTGTGATAATCAATTATTATTTTAACATATAATGGATATTAATATTTAAATAAGTATCATATTTATTCATAAATTATATTTATTAAACTGATAATAAAATATGGTTATTAAATATAAACTAATGTTACAATCAAGGAGATGTGAGTGTATACTCATTCATGTGTAACATTTACATTATTTCAATGATCATTATGGAAAGAATGTATTTAAAATTTCATCATCAAATTGCATTAATAATTATATCACCATATTTTTATTTAATTTTATATACTTATTTATATCATTATTTTGATTTAATAGGAATCACTTAATGTAAATGTGGTAGTAGTCCACATGTCCGTGAAAATTATTATCACAATTCTAGTGCTTGAAATGGTAAATAATAAAAATATATATTATATTTCTCAAAATATAATTATGAAATAATTTTTTTCTAAATTTTTTATTTAATAATATATATTCATTAATATTAATAAAATTTCCATCAGTATTACATGTTAGGGAAAAAAATTTAGTATCACTTCATGAGTTGATTGTCCATCGTACACACGAGAGAGAATATCATATCCCCAGATGTGTGAAATGTAATGTGGGAATATATTATTTAATGAATAAATTGGTATAATTATGTTTTAATTGTGAGATATAAACATTATATTACTAATAATTCCCAACCAAGATAGGGGTAATGGAAAAATGAACGACATCAGTATATGAGGTGGTAGTCCACAATAAACATGAATAAAACTTTTGTAACCCATTTTATTGAAGTGAATATTGTTTTAGGTCGTATCATTAAAAATAATATTTTGGATACTGGGTATGTCATATAATCATGCTATTATAATAATTGAAGTTATTGGAAAAAGAAAAAAATTCTTACAGATGATCACCCCATCTTCTTTAGGTAACTTCTCTTAGTCTTAACCGAAGGCCTTACAATTTATTACATCACCCAAAGGTTATAACTATTTCATTATAGGATGGAATATTATATTTTAGCAGGATAAATGTTTTATGAGGTTAAATTCCTAATATATGTGAATAAGATAGAGGATTTAGTGAATATTTATAGTTGATAAGAAGTGGAATTCTTATAAATACACAAAAGTATTTCCCATTAATAGGTGTAACATACATCATGATCTTCAAAAATTTATTAAAAATATAGTTTAAGTATTATTTGTTCGTGAAACACCTCCAAACAATAGAATAAATACACTGTTAAACATTTCATTCCAAAAATCATTTTTTTTTAATTTTCATTAACATAACTAGTTTTTAGATTAATTAGTCATGCCTAAATTAAAGACATACATATTACACAATTTATAAACAATACATCTAAATATTACACCCGAATTATAATAAAACAATTTAATGATTGTTTTAATTTTTTTAATAAAAGCACATACAACATGCAAAAACTGAACTCTAACAAAAACCATGACAATAATGTTTTTACTATTTTTGTTTCTTTGTATTCATTGTAAATGATAATTTCATAAATTAAAGGAAAATATTATATATTTATTATAAATTAAAAATCACATGTCATAATATATTATTTTTATAAATTTTAAATCATTTAATAAAATATAATTTTTTTAAAATAACATTACAATATATTTTAAATGTATTAATTAAATATAAATTTAAAAACAATTAAAACATTAAATTAAGTTAAAAAATATTTAAAATTACATATTAATATAAATAAAATAATGTATTATTTTAAATAATTAAATTTACATCACTTTTATTTTTGTAATATCAAATATATTAGTTAATTATTTATTAAATAGTTTCTACGTGGGAATTTATTGTAAATTTTATTTTATTATAAAATCAATAATAATTATACAAAAAATATGTTGAAAAAATAATATTATTAAAATTTCAATAAAATATATATTAGAGAACATATGTTGTTTTCACCATATTCTAATAATTTATAGAAAATAAAATGAAAAGTGTTACATATTTTCTTTTTCATTACATAACTTGTTATATGGGTTAATTTAATTGACTATTGTCCATAAAACTCATAAAAATATAAAAATGTTATTTGTGGTATATTGTTTCCATAAAATGGGTTTGGTGCATGTTTAATGGTATTTTATCAAATAATTGTAATGTGTAATACCTTGGTAATCTCATTTTTATATTAATTAATATAATTAAATTAACCTGTTTTCACTAATAAAATTTGATAATACATAATTTTCTTTTACAAGACAATAAAATTATTCTAATTCTAGATATGGTATCCATTTTCAATTATTCAAATTTAATATGTAGAATAATTTTATTTAATATTAATCTTCTAAATATGGCTAGACAACCAGTATTTTATTATAGTTATTTTAGAAAAAGAAGATTTTATATTAACTAAATGTCTATGAATAATGAATCTATTACACTAAATTAATATTTAATGATATATAATCATTAAAAATAATTAAAAAATTCCAATACATATTATTATAATTTAATTAAAAATGAATAACACTATTTATATTGTATAGTTTTTTAGATAAACATTTTTGTAAACCTAAAAACAATATTTTACCAAAAATCAATATTATATGGATTAAAAATAAATGAAATATAAATAAAAAATAATTATGCTACATTAAATCATATTATAAATTCATTATCAAATTTCACTTTTTTTTTATTTATAATAAAATTCATTTAAAATATTATTTTTTATTAATAGAAAAATAATCATTTTCCATGAAATAACCAAATATATGAAAAAGTAAATTTTCATATTTTGATCCTAAAAATTATACTATTTTTATAAAAATAATTTATTAATGTTTTCATAATTTATTATAATAAATTTTCAGGAAATGAATTAGAAATCATTTATGAGGAATATTTTTTGAATAATAAGATCACATTACTAAAAATTAACTGATAAATTACTAAACATTTATATTGATAGATATATATATATATATATATCGAAGCTTATCTAATAAAATTCATACCATCAAATTTTTAATCTAGAATATAATGGTAATATATATATATCATTCTTCATATAAGTGTGGCGTTTCATGTTGAATGCACCATCAGACATGTAAATCATGGTGTTGAATATATCAAAATATAAAATGATTGTTCTGTGTAATTAAAAAAAATATTTTTTTTATTACATTACTATATTAAATATAATTTCCTCTAATTTAAATCAAGTGTTGTTTTAGATATCCCATATAATAAATTTTTCCTAGCGATTTTATCTTTCTCATAGAAATCAAACAATGGAACTTTGAATTTATATTTTAATAATATCACATTATAAAATGTGGGAATAAAAGTAAGTTTATTTTGATATAAAGGTAATTAAAAAATTCATATGGATTAAGACATAACAAAGATTCCAAATAGGATAACATTTTTGGGAATAAATGAAAAGCGTAAATAATTTTAGATGGTCATTGAGTTTATTGATAAAAATATATATGAATGTTCTATGAAATGTAAAAAGTCCAAAACCATAAATAATTGATGACTGAAAAGACCATAGGATCATAAAAAAATGGTACTAGGATAATATTATTCCAGATCATTTCCCTAATGTGAAGGATTTATTACACTATGTAAACTGAATAAATTTTTAAATATACATTCTTGTGAAGTGTAATTTCATTCATTAGACAATTTACACTAAAATATCACCATTTTCTACAAACTAGTTGTATTAATGTTGAATTTTCCATGCACGATTCACTAAAATAGAATTTTTTTAACAAAATAACCACAAAATGGTTAACAATCTATTTATCTGATATGTATACAATAACCAAATCATTAAATTTTTATAAAATAGTTTTAAAATTCCCAAAATGATTAAATTCTCATATGATACATTTCTATTAAAAATACAAAATATTAAAACAAAATGTTCAAACCAATTAATTTCATAAATAACTATCCATTGAATTCATTCATCATTTCATGATTTTTGATACAAAATTTGTTGAAGGATTAGAACATATATTCTTCCATGATATGTAAACAACTATTCCTCAAATAAAATACAATAAGTTAAAAAAATAAAATTAATCATTGACTATAAAAATAACATATTGACCTAGAAAAAGTTTATTCCCAAGGTGGGAATGAAACCCTTAATGTACTTCAACCATGATTTCAAGGAAGTCATCCTAGACAGAAGAAATCACTTTTCATCTAGTATATTATATATCTATCATTTTTTTGTTAACACTGAAAAAAAATTCCTCCATAAAAATCCCCCAAGTCAATCGTAGTGGTTAAAAATACATCAACAAATAAAAAAACACTAACTATATAATTTATTAAATCATAATATTTGCAATATAATACTCTATAAATGGGTGTCTAGGACATTTAATATACGATCAACCATAATATTATAGACCTATGATGGTATCCATAACTCTTACTATAACCTCAATTTAAAACCACATAATATCCAATTATATCTAAACTAGCATTTTATACAAAATATAAATATTCTGGAACCATTCTAATGGATTATATCATAAAATCAGGATTTATAAATGTACATTGTTGATGACGATAATGGGGGATAAATTTTGTCACAACATGACCCTACTCGGGATCGAGCTACAACTACCCCACGCCTGCCTCCATAGGCCAGGGGCTGGTGACAAGAGCTAATGGATAAACAACTCAGGGAGGCCTTTTCCTGGGTACATGTACACACACATGCAGCTCACTCAATGAAGAAGTGCAGAGTAAAAAGTAAAGTAAAGTACCGATTTCTATAAATAATCCACAAATGTACATTGACCTCTGAACTATACAAAGAAAGCGATAAAGGTAAACTAAAATGAAAAGGGGAAAAACACACACCCAAATAGAAATGGTCCAAAACCCGGCAACAGGTAAACTAAAGCAAATAGGTGGGAGAGCCCCACAATTGGAACCTGACTACGACCACCACCCTCAGTCCATCCTCCAGAACTTCTAAGATCCACTAATGTCACGACCAACATGTCTGTCGTCTGCAAAGGCACACCAAGTGCGGGAAAAGTCCAAGCAGGGGTGAGTATAAAAATGCACAGTAAGATACCATGAACTCTCGAGGGAGAAAAAAAAGAGTTATCAAAGAGTGAGAAGTAGATAGAACAAGGAATAGTAAAGGAGTACAACAGAGAGAGGAGTACAGACTAGAACTCAACCCAACAAGAGGAAGGAGGTAGACTTGTCCAAACACAAGGACCTAGAAACGACAAGAATATGAGCTTCTTGTCGAGTCTTCACTACCTATAGAAAGAAAGTAGACTCATCTAACCATGAGAAGCTACATAGGGAAACCACGTGGCATACCCCATGTGTCTTCGCCTCTCCTACAATAAGAGTATCAAAAAACCAAGAAGTGGGTACTGGAACAAGGTATATACATATTAATATACTCTTTCAAGAAACTAGAACAAGATCATAAGGGGTTCTCCATCCTGTAGCTCAACCCAAGATAGTATGTAGCCAACAGTCTCAAAAGTAAAAACCATCGATCCCCAGCATCCCCCTGTCTGCCCCAAACTGCAAGTCAAGGGGCTCAAATCATCGCACCTTGATACTATCCACTTTGGGTGGCACTGAATCGCCTGAACGGTTTTAGGTACGTCTCATGTATGTGGCTTGGTGGGAAAAGCACCCCTTGTACTTCATAGTTCTGGGGAACGTCAAACCACACCTCTTCATCGTCAAATAGTCGAGAGGTCATCTCAAAGTCACAGTTGTCACATCACTGACCCGTATAACCAAGTGTCCTACTCCAGTAGTCACGGAAAAAAGCCACATAATAGATTAATAGAAAGAACTGAGTCTGAAATAAATCGTCGGGTAACCCACTACTCAGCCCCGCTGGAGTGTAAACCCTATGAAGTTATCGGGTAACCCACTGCACAGTCTCTGCAGGAGAGTAAACAAAAAGAATTCATCGGGAAACCCACTGTCCAATCGATGTTCGAAGGTAAACCCTAAAAATTAGTCGGTTAACCAACTACCCAGTCTCTGCTGGAGGGTAATCCCTAAGAGGTAATCAGTTAACCCACTGCCCAACCTCTTCTAGAGGTTAAACCCTAAAAATTCGTTGGGTAACCCACTGCCCAGTCTCTGCTGGAGGGTAAACCCTAAGAGGACGTCGGGTAACCCACTTCCCAGTATCTATTAGAGGATAAACCCTAAAAAGTCATAGGGTAACCCACTTCCCAGTCTATCCTAGAGGGTAAACGCTAAAATTTCATCGGGTAACCCACTGCCTAGTCTGTTCTAGAGTGTAAACCTGATGAGGTCGATGAGAAACCAACTGCCCAACCCCGCTGGAGGGTAAACCCAGAACTACTCTAGCCATCACTACTGGAAACAACCTACTTGGTATATGATCAGTTCCCAGTTGATGTATTGGTCACAAAAAATCATAAAAAAACTCTACCAGAGAACACGAAGGGATGGGAAACTAAAATCCAACACGGATAAATGAAAAGGGGGAACCCAAACAACTCTGCCAATCACATCGTCAAGAATAAAACTAGGGGAAACCACTCAACTCTGCTGGTCTAAACAATCGTGAACAGAGGGACCCGGAATGACGTGAGAGATCAAAGTTACTTAAATAAGAACATGGCACGCATATGGGTCCCTCACAATGTGTGTCCCCAACTAATCTCCAAACCAAGCACAAATGTCCTTGGGTACAAACCACAACTTTCACCTCCCCGCATTCCCGTATACTCCCAGAGTATACCACATTTCCAGCCTATAGGCTATCGTGCACACAACACCCAACGTCAACGTGAAGATTGTAAACGTAATTATGCCAACTTGCTTCCTCCATGGACCTAGCATAGCCAACCACACCAATTTATACATAAACATCATTCACACGGGAGTGAACTCTTTCTTACGCAAATGGTTCGCTTCCGAACATATCAAGAAGAACAACCACCGGAGCACCTTTTATATTTTCACATTTAATAAGATCACGTAAAAGACACCACTTGGCTAAAAAGATTACACCATTGTAATCCTAGTGAAAAAACATGAGGGATAGAATATCTACTCGCCTCCAATGAATAAACTATGTTGAAGTCGTCTGACACCACTTTACGCCCGAATGATGTCACGTGGTCCCGAGCCTCGGTCCTGAAAAAAGTCAGGTGCATCACACTGTTGCGATCTACTCATAAAGACACGTCCAAAAAAATGATTACTTACATGGAATGTATATCCAATTGAAAAGATTCATTTCACCATACCGCACATGAGCAGTGCTTCGTGGGACCCACATCTCGGTCCCGAAGAGTAATGAACGAATCACACTGTTGTGATCCTCTCGAAAAAGTACACAAGATTGAATATCCACTTGTACGATACAGACACCCGGTGATAATGATAGAAATCACCGCCAACTCCCAAACCAGCCCTCATGGGGCCCACACCAGTGTGCAAAATTAAAGTGGACAGATTGTGCCATTGTAATGCCCTCCGAAAAACACCAAAAACGACTGCTCGCACGCCCCGAACGGACGTCTGATGAAAAGGTTTTCAAACGCTTCTTGCAGCTAAAAAGGTAGGATGTGGGGCCCACACCTCAACTCCGTATTCAATGCTTGAAACCCCTTTGAAATATTCTTGTCGATGCGAGGGTCGCAACGCCACTAACGGCGCTCAAAACAGACCTGAAAAGTGTCTGTGACGCCCAGAAAAAAGACAACCAGAAAAATACCAATTCACTTAATGGTTTGTCACACCTCCGAGGCCCATTGTTTTAGGAATTAAAATCCGCCAAAACCATCTCAAAATGTTCATATCGATTTAAGGATGACACTTCCATAGACGACACACAAAACTGACACCCGTAGTGATGTTTATGGGTGTCCGAAGTCGAGGGGATGAATCCCCCTTGGGCTGGACCGATCTGGGCCGGCCCACGGCTTAGCCACGCAGCCCAGTCGTGGACCTTGAGTCCACGCAGTGCCAACCAGCCACGACGGCTGGTCGATGTCTCACGCAGAGACCTTCCAAGTGCGGGTCTCGATTTCCGTGCGGGGTCTTGCGCCGTGACCCCTCTCACCGTCGCGCCCCACGAGCGCGCCCGTAGTGCACACAGCATCGCGCGCCCCAGCTCGCAACAACGCCCTGGACCCACTGCCAGGACAATGTCCGCTACTACCTCCCACCTGAATGTCATGCCGTCGCCGCCGAAGCCTAAGCCACCTGCCGCCGGAACCCTCAAATACAGCTGTAAAAGCTCCCAAACAACCAGAAATATTCAACGGACCACCCTAGACACGTTGGGACTTGGATTTTCAATCTGAAAATAGTGAAAGAATGCTCGGATCATATAATACACAACCAAGGGCTTTGGTCGACAAAATAATGGCAAAAAGAAACTATAAAACATGATCAAAGAAGGTTCAGAAACATAAAATGAAACAAAATGATGCCAACCTTACGCGGTGTAGCCCGAAGCTTCGTCGTCGATCCGCCCTCGTCGTACTACATCCACCTTGTACGGGAGGGATGGAGGAGGAGGAGAGAACATAAGCTTCCTCTAGAGAGGTGATTCCACAAGAGAAGGAGGGGAGGGAGGAGAGGGAGAGTTCGGTTTAAGTAGGGAAGAAATTAATTAGGCTTTAATTAATTTTAAACTCCCACCCGAATACCCTCATCTGAAACTCTCGATGAGGTCAAGGATAAGCCTCCCCTTTGGTAAAAGCCACCTCTAAAGCACAATGGAAGTATCATAATTTTAATTCGAGGCCTCATTCAAATTTTATAAAACTTAACGCTTGAGGCTGCTAAATTATGAAAATGCCCCTGGTGGCATTTTTCACAGAAGGCCCATGTCATTGAACGTTACCCACCTCCTTGGGTAAACGGCACACTCTAGACTCAATTGTGCATTCTGTATTCCAATCCAAGCACCCTTTAAGAGATTATTACATTTAAGAATTAAAAAAATTAATTAATTATTTCATTTATCCGTTTAATGTTCTGTTAACGGGCAAGGGGTCCCAATGTCCCGCGCCGACATACTTTATGTCGTTCCAAGGGTAAAAACCCAATTTCAGACCCATCAGTACACTCAGATTTCAGATCCGGATCTCCGTTTATGAGTTATCCAATCTATTTGGTGTGCCTAGTGTCAATGTACTGAAGATATAATTCCGGCAACACTAGGGCTCGGAATTGGACGCCGTTTGAAGGCGCTGCTCTGGAATAACATCAACAACATTCCAAAGTCTTTTATAGAAAAACCCAGGTTCATACATCATTCTTTCATTCATGATTTTCATCCTTAAAAAGAAAAACCAAGGAACAACTCAGGGTTCTAATACCACACCTGACTCTCCCGTACCCAGAAGAACTCTGGCATAGTTATATGCCACCACACACAGACCAATGGATTTGATCAGTTCACGTGAGTTCTTCCCTTACCGATGACGTGCATAGGACAATGCACACATCTCTCCAGGCAAGTCACGCCGGAGATGTTGGGAACCCACTCCCGATCTTGGGGTTACAGCAAGGCAGTAGGGAACCTCGCCACACCTTCACAGAGTCTCAAATGGCCTGAAGGCCCTCAGGGGTAGCTCAACTCACCGACTGAACACCTACATCGCACGTTGTGACTGGAATCACCGTTTGGACCGGGGACAAATCCTAGTGATTCACTCCATCAGAATATTCATACGGTGAAACACCAAAGGGTATCTGATCACGCAAGGATTCACATCCGATGTCCCATGACCAAGACTCTCTTACTCGCTCGAAAGGTGTAGGAGTCGCCACCATCGACTAAAAAGATTTGTTCCATGCCTTCTATTCCACTGACAAAGGGTTACACTGACGCACCGTGTCACCCTGGTAAAACCTCAAACAAGGAGGAGGGAGAAAATCATTTCCCACACATAGTCTAACAATTATACTACAAAAAGTAGAAGAGTTGTAGAGTGTACCTCTTATCACCTCATGCTCTGCAAAATCGTAGACATCCAAAGATCACGACTATTCGTGATCCCAAATTTCAACACTCGAAGCCTGACGTGGACCGCCTGGTGGTGATGGGAATACCATGTAATGTCATCCCCCACTTCCAGTTCCTCCCTCTCCTCTACTAGAACCACCTCTCTGGACACTACTCTGATCACGACACTGCCTCTGTCACGGAGGTGCACCTACTGCCTGCCCGATATTCGCAGCGTTCCTGGTCGCGCAGTCCCATGACAAGTGACCTTTCCCATTGTAAACATAACACTTGTGCTCTCCAGTCTGTACTGGTTCCCTCTGGCATCACTGTGGTGTACAAACACGCCACTGAGTCCGGTTATCGGAATGCCACTAATGTCGAGGTTCTGTCAGCCAACGCCCACTAGGGGCGGCAGATGTCTCAGCTCTATTGAGCCTGCTGCCACCACCAACTGTAAAGCATAGAAGGAATCTCTCTGTCATCATTTTCTGCTCTACCACCTCCATATATGTTGGAATTCCCAAGGGTACTATGATAGTATAAATCTCACTGCGTAGACCCTGCTCAAAATTCCACGCTCGTAAGTTTCTGTCAGGGAATATGTCTGGGTAAAAGCGTGCAGGGTCTGCGAACCTAGTCGCGTACTCAGTCACCGTCATCCCTTCCAGATGAAACTGCAAGATCTCGAAGATAAGAACGGAGCATAAAAAGGAGGGATAAAAATCCTCATTAAATAATAGTTTAAATTTATCCAATGAAAGTGACGTCTCATCGAGTAACTGAGTCACCAGAATCTACCAACACCCAGATACTCCATAGAAAAGGCTGGAAGCCAAACCCACCATAAGATTTGTCGACGTCTGCACAAGCCTGAAGAGGAGAACCACAATCTCTAACCAACCCTCTGCTTCCTGATGGTATGGCTCACCATTGAACCTCAGCGGTCTCTTCCGTTGAACTCACAAAACACACTCAACCCACGCTCAATAACAGTCCTCTCAATTACCGTTGTCTGCTACTCACCGGGCAAGGGTGCTTCTACCGGCCCACCTGGAAAAAGGGACTCGCATGATGGGTCACGTACTGAGGCCTCGTAGCTCACAAGGTCATTGTCACGAAACCAAGCTAGTATCATGGATGGATGTCCTCATAGAGACATCCTGAATATTATCATGGAGTCTCGTTATCAGATGGGCATATATGTATATCAAAAGAACAACAAAGGGGAGCAGGCTCACGAAGTACTGTCAAAGACTCAATCCTATATGATACAACAACCAATTTCCCTGCAACGATTGTCGTAGCATGTTGAGTTGACAAGTAGGTTATCAGGGTCCTGGTGAATGGATACGTCAGCCTCCACACCATCACTGGACTCCCTAACCTGAGATCTACTCTCGAGAAACGTTGACATTGTTTCCATAGATCCCAACCAATTACTTTTAGGGATATACAGACACCGATCCATGTAACGAACAACCAATGATACCACTTTTTCATGACCCGACCATACCTGATCTCGAGCCGCAGCTACCCCATGCCTGCCTCCATAGGCCAGGGGCAGGAAAAATGTGCTGAAGGGTAAAAAACTCGATGAGGCCTTTGCCTAAGTACCTATACTGACACACGGATCCCACTCAATGCAGAAGTGCATAATAAAAATAAAAGTAATGTACCAACTGTTGTAAATAAACCACAATTGTGCATTGACCTCTGAATAATACAAAGCAAGTGCTGAAGGTAAACTGAAATGAAAATGGAAAAAACACGCACTGAATTAGAAAAGAGCCACAACACAGCAATAGGTAAAAAAAGTAAACAGCTGGGAGAGTCCCACACCTGGAACCCAACTATGTCCACCGCACGCGGTCTAAGCTCCCGAACTCATAAGCTCCACTAATGTCATGACCATCCTATCTGTCGTCTGCAAGGGCACAACAAGTGTGGGAAATGCCCAAGTAGGGGTGAGTATAAAAATAGTCAATGGATACCCCGAATGCTCGAGGAAGCAACAAAGGAGGTACCGAAGAGTGAGCAGTAGATCGAAAAGGGAATAGTAAATAAGTACAATAGAGAGTGCAGTAAAGAGTACTGATCAACCAATCAGGACTAAAGAATTAGACTCATCCAAACACAAGGATCCAGAAACGGTTTGAAGATGAGCTTCTCTTTGAGTCTTTGATACCTATATCAGGAGAGTAGACTCGTCTAACCACGATAATCTAGACACGGAAAGCACATGGCATACCCCACGCGTCTTCGCCTCTTCTCGAAGTTGAGTAAACAAAACCCAAGAAGTGGGTACCGGAACAAGGTATATACATATTTATATGCTATGTCAAGAAACCAAAACCAGATCATAAGGGGATCTCCATCATGTATCCCAGCTCAAGATAGTGAGTAGCCACCAGTATCAGAAGTGAACACCATTGATGCCCAACATCCCACCCGTCTGCCCCGAACTACAAGTCAAGCTTCTCAAATCATCACACCTAGACCCTATCCTCTTTGGGTGGCACCGACTCACCCGCAAGGTTTTAGGTCATGTCTCAAGGACGTGTCTTGGTATGTAAATTGTCCCTCGTACTTCAGAGTTCTGGGGAAAGTCAAACCACACATCGTCCTTGTCACACAGTCGAGAGGTCTGCTCAATGTCAAAGTTGTCACATCACTCCCTCATACAACCAAGGGTCTTACTAAGGTAGTCACAGTGAAATGCCGCAAATCGGCCTCATAGAAAGAACTGAGTCTGAATGAAATCGTCAGGTAACCCACTGCCCAGCCCTGCTGGAGGGTAAAACCTAAGAAGTCATCTGGTAACCCACTACCCAGTCTGTACTAGAGGGAAAACCCTAAAATGTCGTCGTGTAACCCACTTCCCAGACTCTGGTGGAGGGTAAAACCTAAAAAGTCGTCGAGTAACCCACTGCTCAGTATCTGCTAGAGGGTAATCCCTAAGAGGACATCAGCTAACCAACTGCCCAGTCTCTGCTGGGGGTAAACCATAAAAAGTCATCGGGTAACCCACTGCCCAGTCTCTGCTGGAGGGTAAACCTTAAAAATTCATCGGGTAACCCACTGCCTAGTCATTGTTAGAGGGTAAACCCTAAGAGGACGTCAGGTAACCCACTCCTAGTCTCTACTAGAGGGTAAACCATAAAACATATTCATGTGTCCCACTACCCAGTCTCTACTGGAGGGTAAAACCAAAAATTCGATGAGAAACCCACTGCCCAGCCCCGCTAGAGGGTAAACCCAGAACTGCTCTAGCCATCCCTACTAGAAACTACCTCATTTTTATTGGATTGATTCCCGCATGATGTTTTGGTCACACCGATTCCTCAAAAAAAACTCTACCAGGGAACAGGAAGGGACGCGACACTAAAATCCCACACGGCTAAAGGAATAAGGGGAATCTAAACAACAATGCCAATCAAAACATCAAGAACAAAACCAAGAGAAACCACTCAACCATGCTCATATAAACTGTCGTGAACAGAGGGAACCTCTACGTCGTGAGAGTTCAAAGTTACATAATGCAGAACATGGTGTGCATATGGTGCCCAAACAACATGTAGACCCAACTCACCTCGAAAACAAGAACAAACGTCCTTGGGTAAAAATCACAACATGAACCTCCCGACATTTTCTTATACTCTCGGAGTATACCACATTTCCAGCCTAAATGTTATCGTGAACACAACACCCAACGTCAATGCGAAGGGTGTGAACATAATTACGCCAACCTGCTTCCTCCACGTCACTATCATGGCCAACCACACCTCTTTAGACATCAAATTCATTCACATGTGAGTGAAAACGATCTTATGCTAAGAGTTCAGTTTTGAACAGAATAAGAAGTACCACCACCAGAGCACCTTTCATATTTCAACATTTAATAAGATCACGTAAGAGGCACCACTCGCCTAAACAGATTACATTATTGTAATCCTCAAGGAAAAAAACTCGAGATAGACTATCTACACCCCTCCAATAGATATATGATGTAAAATTCATCTAACACCGCTTTACGCCCGAACAACGTCCCCTGGTCCCGAGCCTCGGTGCGGAAAATAGTCAGGCGCATCACACCGTTGTGATCTCCTCAAAAAGACACGTCAAAAAGACTATTTACTTCCGTGGAATGGATATCTGGAGGAAAAGATGCATTTCACCGTACTGCACATGAGCTGTGATTCATGGGACCCGCATCTCAGTCTCAAAACATAACGAATAGAACACACTGTTGCGATCCTCTCAAAAAAGTACACAAGATTGAATAACCACTTGTCCAAAACGGACACCTGGTGATAAAGATTAAAATCACCACTAACTCCCAAAACGACCCTCGTGGGGCCCACACCAGCGTGCATAATTAAAGCGGGTGGAAAGAACCATTGAAATGCCCTTAGATAAACACCCAAAAATGACTGCTATCACGCCCTGATTGGACGTCCAATTAAAAAAATTTCAAACACTGCTCGCAGCTAAAAATATAGGTCACGGGGCCAACACCTCAACTCCAGCTTCAACTCTGGAAAGCCCCATGGAAACGTTTTTCTCAATGCCAGGGTCACAATACCACTGACGATGCTCAAACTTGACATTGGATGTGTCTGCACCGCCTAGAATAATGAAACCTAGAAAAACATCAATTCACTTAACGGTGTGTCACGCCTCTGAGGCCCCTCATTTCGGGAATTAAAAACCCCGGAAACAATATAAAAAAGTTCTTATCTATTTTAGGATCACACTACCATAGACGGCACACCAAACAGACACCCGTAGTAAATTTTACATGTGTCCAAAGTCAAGGGGATAGATCCCCCTTGGGCTGGACCGTCTTGGGCCGGCCCGCAGCTCAGTCGTGCTGCCCGGGAGTGGACCCCGGGTCCATGAAATGCCGACCTTCCATGAGGGCCAGTCACTTTCTACTACAAAGACCTGGCGAGTTTCGGTCTTTGTCGATGCCTGGGGTTGCGCCCTGCTACCCCCCTCGTCATCGTGCATCGCGACATTACTTGTCGCGCCGACCGCGTCGCGTGCCCCAGCTCATCGTGCCGCCCCGGCGCCACCGCCTGGACGACGTCCACTACCACCTCCCACCTAAACGTCGTGATTCTGCCACCTGAGATGAATCAGACCACCATTGAAACCCCCAAATCAAGCCAGAAATGCTCCAAAACCACCAAAAATCTTCAACGTACCACCCCAGACTCTTTGGGACTCAAATTTTTGATCTGAAAATAGCATCGGGAAGCTCAGATCATATACTAAGCAACCAAGGACTTCGATCGACAAAATAACCGAAAGTCGACACTATAAACCAAGATCAAAGAAGGTGTGGAAACTTAAAATTAAACAAAACGACGCCTACCTCGCTGGGTGTAGCCCAAAGCGTCATCGTCGATCCGCACTTTTAATACTGCCATTTCCATGTTTGGGAGGGATAGAGGAGGAGGGGAGAACTTGAGGTTCCTATTGGGAGGAGCTTCTGCTAGTGAACAAGTGGAGGGAAGAGAGGTGGAGTTTTTTTTATGTAGCAAAGACATTTATTAGAATTTAATTAATTTTAAACTCCCACCCAAAGACCCACATCTGAAACTCTCGACGGGGTCAAGGTTAAGCCTCCCCTAGGGTAAACATCACATCCTGAGCATAAGAGCGGTCTCAGAATTTTAATCTGAGGCATCGTTCAAATGATATAAAACATAATGCTTGAGGATGCTAAATTACGAAAACTCCCCTGGGGGAATTTTTCCCAGAAGGACCACGCCCGCAAATGTTTCACCCCTCCTAGGGTAAATGACATGCTCCAGACTCAACAATGCCCTCAGTTTTCCAATCTGAGCCACCATTTAAGAGATGCTTTCATTTAGCCATTAAAAAAATAAATAAATAATTTTATTTATCTGTTTAATGTTCCGTTAATGGGAGAGGGGTCCCAATGTCATGCTCCAATATGATTTATGACGTTCCTAGGGTAAAAACCCAATTTCGGACCCATCCGTGCACTGATATTTTTGATGCGGATCTCCGTTTAGGAGTTATATTATCTATTTGGCACGCCAAGTATGAATGCACTGAAGATTTAATTTCGGCCACACCGGGGCTCAAAATTGCATGCACTCTGAAGGTGGTGCTCTGGAATAATATCAAAAATATTCCAAAGTCATTTATAGAAAATACTGGGTTCTTACAAATTTTTTCCATCTACAACAAACAAAAAAAAGAGAAATTGGGTCACATTGATTCTAAAGGATATTTTTGGTGTATAGTCTAATAGAATTAGGAAAAATAATAAATAGAAAATACCCATCATATCAAAATTTCATTTATGAAATAGAAGTAAACATTTATAATTTCTCATTAATTCATTATCACCATCCATATGAAATACTATATATAAATATTTTATAAATTCTATTTTTATATAACCCAGGGAAATGGAAACATAATAGGGGTGTGATCAAATTTTATGTAATATAAAATTTATGAATTAGAAAACTTGTTTTATAAGTGAGCATAAGAATAGCTTATGAGTATGATGTAATAATAAATGTGCATGACTATAACGTAAGAATATACTTACACATCAGTACATGGATCATTAGACATGAAAACCGAGAATAATTTTTAAAAAATTAAATTTTTATTAGAATCAATATTCATGATCCATGTGATGTTAATCATGAAAAAATGAAATATCATAAACACATAGATATCATAAATTAAAAAAATTGTTATCTTCTAATATAATCTTATAGAACACTTATAGAAACCATATTGAACACTTAAAAATATTAATAATCATTCAACCAACATCCAATATAATTCTCTATAAAACGTAATCATTGACAAGAACATTGGAACATTATTTGAGTAAACCCATCATATAAGTTATAATAGGACCACATGAATCATTGTTAACACATTAAAAAGAAAAAATATAAATAATAATATCCTTCAAAAAAATTATTTTATTTCGAGAATTATTTTGTATTATATCAATACCAAATTTCTGAGTTAGATGATTATTAACAACAACGGTTCATGATTTTGATGAAATTAAATACCATTAAATCTTAATATAATTTTTTTTCTAAAATAACCTATTTATTTTTATGAAAAATTCTAAAACATAATAAAATTTCATTTCATTTTCATTTCAAAAGTCCTTCTAAACATATAATGTTTTATTTATAAAATAATTTAAAACATTTCAGCTGGAATATACATTCTGACATTGCAAAAAAAATCAAAAATTGTTATTTCATTTTTAGAATACAAGGTTTTTGATGAAAACATATTTATTAAAGAATGGGTAAATTAGTTATTATATTCTTAAAAATACTTTCTAAATCAATTTATGTTCTAAAATGTGGGTAAATAAAATTATTACTTAAAAATATCACAAATAATGACAGGAGAATAACATTCATGAGTATCATGAGAGATGGATCCTAAGATTATGTTTTTGGAATCATAATTTTAAATAATACCAAAAATGATGATATTGTTACATAAAACTATTATAGATTAGGTATAATTTAATCATAATCCTAATGGAAGGATCATAATAAAGGAAATATAATATACCGTAAGGACAAATAAATTCGTGATATCAAATTTCAAAGGTGATGTATATAAACGTCAAAAAATATTTTTGGTGCATAACATGACATATGTTTGAAATATATAAAATGAGATCAAAATAAACTACCTCTTTTTAACATTGAAACTATAATTGGTAAATATGGTATATATGTCATATAAATAAAAGATAGATGATAAAAACCATTACCTTGAATTTGATTGATTAGACTCATTCTTTGCATTCCTAAATAACAAACATATATTAATTAATTACATATCTAAGAACATTTTTTATGAATATTATTGTATTTTTATTTATAAAAATAATATATAAAATTACATAATAATTATTATTTTAATTGGGTGTTTTGACAATATTTTATTGATGTGTAAAAATCATTTTCATAGGTTTACTATTTTAAGAATTTTCATTTTTCATGGTCTCTATAATAATATTGAAATAATTATCATATTTTTTAAATAAATTTGTTCACTAAAATAAATAATGAAATATGGTCTTGAAAAATGATCCATTGTTATGATCATTGAGGTGGTAGGTCGTACATACATAGGAGTAATGTTTCAATTTTTGAATGATTATTATGGAATGAAGGAAAGTAATATTTTATATTTATATAATCAACATTATGTCATAAATGAAGTTATATATAATTATATATACTTTTAAAAAGCATTCTTGTGATGTTAAAGGAATCATATCGCATCATGGATATGATGGTCCACACATCCATGAATGACGAGATCACATTATTATTGTCTAATAAGGTAATAATAAATTGATATATATTATTTTATGAAATATTATTATTTCATTAATATAATAATTATTCTATGAAAACCATATATATTAATTATCATCACCCTTATTACCATCCATGTGACACATTTATTAGGACCTCTACGCATTTCTTCGTGAGATGGTTGAATGTATTACACACGAGGGACAACATTGTATCCCCTGTGTCATTGGATCTAAAATGGTAAAATAATATACATATACTTGAAATATATAATTATGTGGTAAATATCATATATTATCATTATATCAATCATTATTCCCTCCAATTATTGGAGTTTATTAAATAACGAACAACATCAATTCAAGAGGTTGTTGTCTTCCACGCATAGAAATGGTTTTTTGACCACCCATTTTATTAATGATTATGTGGTTATAAGTAATACCACTATTATAAAAAAATATAATTATATTTAAGATATTTTTTATTATAAAATAAAGGTATAATAATAATTTAATGGGGGTGGAGAAGGAAATAAAAAATATAACATTGAAAATTGGTACTCCTTTTTTGGGTAAGTCCTTTTGGTTTGAACCATATTCCATCCTGGTATTGATTTATTAGTAAATTTAGTCTTAATCGATGATATTAACGTAGTTGGTATGTGATTTTATCATAGTTATGAAGAAAAAAAATTTGACATGTGTGAATAAATGTGGGGAGTGAGTTCCCATTTATTATTTTGGATGGGTGGAATTATTGTAAATACTCAAAAGTATTCACACTTGGGAGGGCACCCTTACATCATGTGCCTCTAATATTTAATAATATATGATTTTAGGGATTATTTATCTATAGAAAAATCTATCACACAAAACAAAACCATTTTTAAACATCATCTTCCTTAACTAAATTATTTCATAATTCTTATAAATTATGTTCTTAATAAGGTAACTATTTTTCAATCCTAAGTTGATTATCCTTTATGACACAATGAAAGTGTGAAGTTTCTGATTATATAAAACCAGAAATTTTAAATATTAAATTCAAACTATAAAATAAAAACCCATTGTGTATCTAAAATGAATGTCAATATAAGCACATGTAACATAGACAAAAGATTTATTAACCATAGCCATGACATCAATTATTTTATTACTTTTTAGTAGATATGATCATTTAAAAATATATATATATTTATATATGTGGATAATGATTTTTTTTATTAACCCTAAAAAAACTGGTATAATATTATACTTTTTAATAATTTTAAAAAATTTAATAAAATTTATGTTATTGTAAAATAACATTAAATTATGTGATAAACTTATTTATTTTATATTAATTAGAACGAATATATAAGAATATATAATAAATTTTAAACCTAATTGAAATTATATTTTATTCTACAAAACTAATTTCAGGAAGTGATTAATTCAATTTAATTCACTTTTAATAATTCTTATTTAATTTATTTTTTTAAATTATTAAATAATTAATAACAATAATTGTATTTCATAATAATTTAATGTAATTATTTCATCTCTAGAAATTAATTATGAAATTTAATGTTAAAAAACAAATTTTCCCTTGATAATGTTATATATAACAAATCATACATTTCTTTCTCCAAATTCAATGTGATTCTAAAAAATAAAAGAAGAAATGGTTCGTTTTTGTCTTTTTCATTACATAATGAATTTTTAGGGTTAGTATCTTGTACTAGTTCAAAAAAATAAAAATTACTATGAAAATGACCTAAAATATTAAATATGTATATATATTTGGCTCTAGATTAGTATCTATGGAATTCCCCCCATAAGATTATTGTTTAATTCCCTTATAAACTAATTTTTTACCATTATCATTATAATTAAATTTAGACGTTATGGGTAATAAATTTGATAAAACTTTAAGATTTACTTATTAAAAATTATAAAATATAATTATTAAAAAAATTGAGTCAATATTCCCTTATTCAAGATACAAAATCTATAAAATTTATATTAATTTTAATCTCATATATACGGTGATACAACAATTATTCAACACTATTTTTTTTAGAAAAAATTATTTTATATTAACTAAATGATTTATAAAAATAAATATGTGGACATAAAGACAATTTATTTATTTATAATCACTAATGAACATTTAAATAATTTATCAATTTTAATTATTTTAATGAAATAAAAATAACTATTATTATGGTGATTTAAAACAACTTTTAGATATACTGATTTTTAAACTACAAAAATAAATTTATAATAAGAACCATTATAAATTTGAATAATAATTAATTAAATATAAATAAACTATAAATTATGTAATTTTAACCATATTTAAATATTTGGAAATTTTAAATATATTAATTAATTGAAATTAAAAGGTGTTTACAAATATCATTATTTTTTCCCATTCACTGATAAACTAAAATACTATGAAAATTTAGAAAAAATCACGAAATGTTAATTTTGATAGTCGAATTGAAAATATAGTACATTTTATCAAATAAATTTTTAAAATGTCAAATAATTTATTAGAATATTTAATCTATAAATATTAATAGATATCATTATTGAGGAAAACCTATTTTTGAAAAATGAAATCACTTTATTAAATTTTTTTTAATTTTTCATTAAAAATTTATCAATTATTTATATTTATAGAGACACATACATAGATATATATATATATATATATATCAAAATTTTGTAAATTATATTTATACACACCAATTTAATAGGAAGGTTATAGGGTTGAAATTTTTCATGAGTCATTTATGTTTGGGGTTTCATGTGGAATATGTCATTGAACATAAAAATTATAGGGTTATGTTTATAAAAATTAAAAATGATTATTGTGTTTAACGAAATATGAAATCGGTGTTTTTTCCTTTACACTGTCAAATAATATTTTCTTATTTTTACAATCTATTGGTAATGAAAATGGTGTTTGATACATCATGTACTATTATAAAATTACTTTTATATATAATAGTGAGTTGTTCAATGGATTAATATTAAATGATAAAATTATATGAATTGACAATATAAGGAGATCAATTTCCATCATGACGATGTTATATACTTTATGTTCCTTTGGGTTCCCGATAATGAAATCCATTGTTATATATTGCAATTTAAATACTTGTTTGGTAAATGGTTTCATCGTACCCTTATAAAATTTTCATTCAACCAAGACTTATTAATATTTTATGCTTTAATACACAAATTTTATACTCTACATCATTAATATATCTCACTTAAGTTTTTATGTCATACTTATCTACATCATAGTGATTCATGGTTGAATAAATGTCACCATCCACCTTCACCAATATTAGAAATGCGATAGCAAACTCACAGACCATTCCTTCTTCTTGTCTATGGAGAGATCATTACCATTGAGTCCTTTCTACAGTAGGCGCTAGAGTATTGACCAACACCAATGGTATTAAATCTAAATTTATATGGAAATGAGGTACCATTTTCATATAACATGATCGAGATATATGATGGTAAACTCAGCAACTCCAATGACTGAAAGAAAATTAATGCCAGAAATACATTCCCAAATGCATGTTCAAAATAAAAAAATAAAATGTACAAGAAAAATCTGAATAGAAGTAACAGAAGAAAAGAAAATAATGTAAGGAAATTGTCTCAATGTCTGAGCTAGTAAGGTCTGTCATGGTCATCAAAGTCCTCTAGGAATCCTCAAAGATGTTTTATATATAATAGGGTGGGTATAATGTTGTACCCAGTAGGGAAACCAAATGTTCTAGAACACAAATAGGGGGACGTTTTAATGCCCCGTGATAATGTATATGAAATTACAACACCTAGAAAGGAAACAATCCAATAGGCTTAACCAATTCATACTCCCCAAATAACGCAATTTAGGTATGGTAATAGGAACAACACATCGATATTTGGGTACCCCACACCTTTTTCCCAGAGGTTATTTCAGGCTGCCTATGCATCATACCTACCCCTATGGTACGACAACAGTCCCACTTCCACCCAAAAAACAAACATATGGGCCACCAAAACCATGCATCCCATTCGCAGACACCTAGGCCACCACAACCACAAATTACCATGCCAATAGACACATGGGCTACAACAAACCATGTAATACCATGCTCGCAGACACCTGGCCCTCATCCCAAAGAACTGGGGAAACAAACCAGCATGCACACACTTGGGATAAGCACCACCACTCACCCTTACCGAAGAGTCAAGTGACATTATGAACCTTAGTCCATCACAACCTTCCAATATAAACTTGGGCTATCTAGGTGATAGAGGAGAATGTAGCTAATAATAAGCCACTCTTTTGAATGTTTCAAAAACACCCTACCTGTGAAATGGGGGTGTTTGGAACAATGTTCTCAATAGAGGTGTGGTGTATATAAGAATCACAAGAACAAATTGATATACATATTGGTAATCAAGAAAACATCCAACACAAGGTGTTCCAATACAAACAACAATCACATTCACAACCACTCTCAATGTTATCCCTACATGCTTAAATACACAACATCAACAACCAGAGCACATATTATTTTTTCAAAACAATCCTGAGTTTTATCCATTTTTATTATGAAGTTTAATTGAGTCCATTTAAATAATTACTCCACTGCCTAGAAAATAATTGGAATAACCACAAGATAAAACAAAAACATAAGGGAAAAAAACCACGTGACATATATGCATTGATGAAGCTCACATTTTCATATATTTTATACTGTAAAATATTGTTTTTAATCCCAAAAAAGTGTTATTCAATGGGTAATTATCATGTTTTTAGGTTTTAGTTTTATTTTGAACTCAAATGTGAAAAACGACTAATTCAGGATTTTTGACAGAATTTTACGTCAGGGGTATTTTGGTCATTTCAGGAATAATAAACTTCAAAATTTTCTAATTAAATTTTTTTTAGAATACTTATTTTATTTCCTTCATTTGTGTCTTCTGGATCAGGATCTGATTCGGTCATCTAAAGGGTATAAAAAATCTTTGAAGATTGGAATTGTTCCGGGCGGACAGCATGGAGCCACCCAAAGTAACGGACATCAAACGCGGCCTACACATATCCAAATGATGTGTTTCTACCTGGGATACCTCGAGGACAGATAGGGCCGTCTCTAAAATAATTTTGGAGAATGTTGGAGGTCATAAAAGAGGATATTGATTGACATTAGTTTGGAGGAATCTTCCTGGATGCTTCGTCCAGAAACAGAAACCGAGAATGAAAAATTCATAACTCCTACATACGGTTTCCAAATTATCTGACATTTGGAGAGGAGACGGAACATACATTTATCCACAACATTTATGAAGGGTGGAATGAGTTAATATGTCATTAAAGGGGTATACAACACGTAGAAATTTGAGGATCAAATTCTGCCTATAAAAGGAGGCCCTCACCTCCTTCCCAAAGCATCCCATTTTTCCATCCATTCCTTCAAGGCACCAAGGAGGAGATCTCCACCGAGGGAGGATGGCAGGAAATCTTCCACCTTTATTTTTATTTTTTTTCTTTTATTTATTTTTATTTTTTAATTGAAATTTAGATTTCTAATAAATTCATGCATTGTTTTTATTTTTGTCCACCGATTCACCCTCTTTTCTTCCTCTCATCTTACCATCGTGAACTATAATACTCATGATCATTAGTAACTAATAAGAGGAATATACCAAGGGATTAATCAGGTTCTTGAACCCAAGACAATCTTCTTAATATTCTTTGAGTTAATTCTAAGGATACTTTATAGTGGGTGTAATCCTCACTGTGGTTGTCTAAAGGTTAACTTCTTAATCTACAACCATTTTCCCTCGACTGAGGAGGTGGATGAAGGGTGTGCATGGCGGTCGATAAGTAGGATTTTCATTCACAACTAGGGTAGAATAAGGTGTGAACACATACGATGGAGTGTGTACACTAAGATTATTTGAAGCTGGCCAATGAAGGTGCTCCCTGAATATTCTCTCGGGAGAACTTCTTTTCTTCCCTAATTACATTCTGTTTAGCATTGCATGGTAATTTATAATTAAATTTAAGTTTATTCTGATTGATAAATTTCATTTATTTTATTAAATTACATTTATTTCATAAAACATTAAACAACAAAAAAAGAATTAGATTAGGTGGAATAGAAGTAGTGATTTATTAACAACAAAAGCTCTTCAAGAGAACGACCTAGGTCAGCCAATGTGCTGCACTTAGTATAAATATTTTTGAGAGCGCACACGACAACGCTTCGTCAAATTGGCGCCGTTTCCGCGGTGCCAAGTGGTTTTAATTCACTATTTGTATTCACACTGTGTAAATAATTTTCCTTTCATTTAAAAATAACAACAAAAAAATCATAAATTTCAAAAACTAAAAAAAATCTTCTTTGTTCATGATGTATTAAAATTATGATTATTATGCATGGACTGATCAATCTCAAGTGAAAGAAAATTTTTACAATGAACTAGATGCACAATTTCATAGGATTAGTGATAAAGTGAAAAACATGGAGGGCCAATTAGAATTGATTGCAGAATATGTACGCGCATCCCAAGAACAACTCGAACCTGAACCGGGACCTGAACCAGAACGAGTGGTGGAAGAGATTTCACCCATCATTTTTTATGCTAAAGAACCTGAGGGGGGTGAGAAGGATCTACTAAAAGAATTAATCACATCATCCCGCACTCAACCATTGCTCATGGAGGTCCTAGAAGTAAACATTCCAACTGATGCACTGATGGGAGGTCCACATTTTTTGGAAGAATCTTGGAATAACTTTGTTCAAGATAACTTGAAACATGATTTTCCCATACTTAATAATGAAACATCAGTCACTTTCTACCTCTCTCTTGCTTTGGAAGATAAGGAAGAATACGCACCTACTGAGATTGAGTTTCCAATGGTCATGCCTGAAGAGATCAATTACCATGCTGAATTACTTGAAAGGGAAGATTTCTTTATTAATTCTTCATGTTTTAATATTATTCAAGCTAAATTGTTTTCTGACATCTCTTCCTTTGAAATTTATGATACAGCAAAAATGGAGCAGACCATGGATGATATGAAAGATCCCACTAAAGTAGTGGTGATCATGGAAGAAGATTTGGAGAAGGTGGCGGTGGTGCGACTACCTCCTCAACAAAAAATTTCATACCATATGGAGGAGGACACCACCAAAGTTAACAGGGAGCACCCTTATCTTTTATTCCCTCCCACTTCGAACCTAAAATTTCTACTTTATTCTTTCTCGGGGGTTGGGAACATTCAAATCATATTTGGGGTTATCTACTTTCAGGTTTTACTCATGGATATCGGGAAAACTCACATGTGGTGGTTCATTTCAAAGAAACCACACCCACATTTTGATTGGGGATAATCCACTAAAACTGCCTGACTAGGGGTAGTAAAAACCTAGCACCCGCTTGGGGGTCTAAACCAAGCATTATCTCTTTTCTTTTCCTTTTCTCATTCTTTTTATTTATTTTTTTCTTATTTATTTTTATTACTTTCTTGTAGTCTTAAAGTGGTTGCTTCTTAGAGCTTAACTCAAGGAATCCACTTCTAAAATAATGTCAGGTTGTATCTTTCCTTCCCTTTGATTTTTTTACCTTTATATTTATATTTTGTTGAGTTGAAATAAGGGGTAGTTTAATTTAAGTGTGGGGGAGTGTCAACCTGCTTAGTTCTTCTTGTGTGCTTTTCATTTTTTTTAGGATTTTTGAGCTTTAATGAATACTCTTATCACTTTTCACACATCAATTGATTATAAAGAGTTGAAATGATTTTTGAAATAATGGATTTTAAATGATTGTTGATGTGAAAACATTTTTCTTGAATTGGATTGTCAATAGTTTGTATGAGTTTGACTGATTTTTGAAATTCATAACCATGAAACACTGACTCAAAATATGTTTTCCAATCCTGTGAGTTATTCTAAACCACTTTTACATATTCTTCCTAATACCCACAGTTTCTTGAGGGAAACTTGAATTTTTTGTGAGAACCAGAATTTGTGAATATTCTCTTTCGAAGATTTGGATTTCATGGAATGTATTTAAAATGATTGAGGCATCTCATTGGCTAGCCAAATTTTATCCTGAGACCCACCTTTACATTTATCCTTCGTAATCCCTTAGATTCCATGAATTGCCTTATAGTTTTAAGCCACATTACAAGCCAATTTTTCCATACCTACCCGCACGTTTTGTATTTTTGCATGGATATTTCAAGTTTGAGTGTGGGGGAAGGGCCTTTCGTGTGAGTTCATTGGGATGTGTATCATTTATGGGTAGTCTGAAGTGTGTGTCAATATTTTGGGCAGTGGATAACAAGATAATTGGGCATGTGTCATCATTTCACTGTGCTTTATTTGGTTCATCCATTTCTCCTAAAAAAAGGAGAAAAAATGGAGATGAGCTTGAATATTCATTTTACATTCTTTTATGACTCATGTCCCTCCCAAAAATCAAGGGCATGAATTGTCATTCATTCATTGTATTCAATTTTTCAGCTAATCCTCTATGAAAAAAAAAGAAAATAAAGCTGTGCCTTTCTGAAGCTTTTAAAAAAAAGAGGAGAACTTAGATGATATCATTCATTATAATCACTTATTGACTCATGTACCATGTAATAAAGATGGGTGGGGTTGTTTTTCACCTTTACAAGCAGTATTGAGTGAGGAATTTCTTGTGTTTTAACTTTATTTAATCATGCATTGTACTTCAAAGTTCAAACTCCTCTTTCTAGTTTGGAACATTTTCAATCATTTTACCACCGAACCTAAGCCACAGAATCATTTGAACCATTAATTAAATCCCTCGTGATTAAATTCATTTTCATGTTTCACGCTATGTAGAAATGAGAATTTTCACAAACCTATGGTGATACATGCGATTTTCAAATATGAGTATAACTCTAGATTCAATTTCTCTTTAGTGAAGAGTGACATAAAATTCAATGTGAGGTAGGTTGTGATTGGGCCATGGATTGATTTATGAGGTTGAACAAATTTTAATGATTGGAATGAAAATGATAGAATTATTTTTCATAAAATGAGACATGATGGAATTATATTTTGGATAAAATCATTGATATTTTCTCATTTTTGATTGTTGTGTGGATTTTGATTTAGATGTAAGATGATTTCCCAGGACTGCAATGTTTAAGTGTGGGGGAGTGATGAAGCTCACATTTTCATATATTTTATACTGTAAAACATTGTTATTAATCCCACAAAAGTGTTATTGAATGGGTAATTATCATGTTTTTAGGTTTTAGTGTTATTTTGAACTCAAATGTGAAAAACGACTAATTCTGGATTTTTGACAGAATTTTACGTCAGGGGTATTTAGGTCATTTCTGGAAAAATAAAATTTTAAATTTTCTAATTAAAACTTATTTAGAATTATTATTTTATTTCCTTCATTTTTGTCTTCTGGATCAGGACCTGATTCGGTCATCTAAAGGGTATAAAAAATCATTGAAGATTGGAATTTTTCCGGGCGGACAACATGGAGCCACCCAAAGTAACGGACATCAAACGCGGCCTACACATATCCAAAAGAAGTTTTTCAACCTGGGATACCTCGAGGAAAGATAGGGCCGTCTCTAAAATAATTTTGGAGGATTTTGGAGGTCATTAAGGAGGCTATTGAATGACATTAGTTTGGAGGAACCTTCCCGGATGCTTCATCCAGAAACAGAATCCGAGAATGAAAAATTCATAACTCCTACATACGGTTTCCAAATTATCTGAAATTTGGAGAGGAGACGGAAAAGACATTTATAAACAACATATATGAAGGGTGTAACGCCTGAATATGTCATTAAAGGGGTCTACAACGCGTCGAAATTTGAGGAACAAATTCTGCCTATAAAAGGAGGCCCTCACCTCCTTCCCAAAGCATCCCATTTTTCCATCCATTCCTTCAAGGAACCAAGGAGGTGATCTCCACTGAGGGAGGCCGGCCGCAAATCTTTCACCTTTATTTTTATTTTATTTATTTTATTTATTTTTAGTTTTTAATTGAAATATAGATTTCTAATAAATTCATGCATTGTTTTTATTTTTGTCCACCGATTCACCCTCTTTTCTTCCTCTCATCTTACCATCGTGAACTATAATACTCATGATCATAAGTAACTAATAAGAGGAATATCCCAAGGTAGTAATCAGGTTCTTGAACCCAAGACCATCTTCTTAATATTCTTTGAGTTAATTCTAAGGATAATTTATAGTGGGTGTAATCCTCACTGTGGTTGTCTAAAGGTTAACATCTTAATCTACAACCATTTTCCCTCGATTGAGGAGGTGGATGGAGGGTGTACATGGCGATCGATAAGTAGGATTTTCATTCACAACTGGGGTAGAATAAGGTGTGCACACATACGATGGAGTTTGTACACGAAGATTATTTGAAGCTGGCCAATGAAGGTGCTCCCTGAATATTCTCTCGGGAGAACTTTCTTTCTTCCCTAATTAAATTCTGTTTAGCATTGCATGGTAATTTATAATTAAATTTAAGTTTCTTCTGATTAATGAATTTCATTTATTTTATTAAATTACATTTATTTCATAAAACATTAAACAACAAAAAAAAAGAATTAGATTAGGTGGAATGGAAGTAGTGATTTATTAACCACAAAAGCTCCTCAAGAGAACGACCTAGGTCAGCCAATATGCTGCAATTAGTATAAATATTTTTGAGAGCGCACACGACAACGCTTCGTCAAATTGGGATGGTGATTGCTCGACGGTTGTCAAGCACGTGTGTAGGATTGTATGTGGAAATCATGGTTTATTAGGGAACAACAATTCCAGGTCTGTGATTGCTCTAATTAATCAAGAGACCATCTACAACCCTAAACACATTGGAAGGAGGATAGACCAATCTAAGGTTTTAGAAAGGAAAATTCTCATCACTTCTCTCTTACCAGTTTAAGGAAGAAGAAGAAGAGATAAAAATTGGAAACCATGATGGCACACCACTAAGTCTAGCCGAACCCAATCCGATCACTGCCTTTATCATTTGTTAAAATCAATCAATTTCTGTTGTTTGTTTCTTTCATAGTCATTCAAATTAATTAAAACCAATATTTTTACGAAAACCAACAAAAAGTGACAACCTTGTTTTGTGTTCACACCTCTTCGGGAGACTACCTAGGATCAATTGCTATACTATACTTAGGTAAATAAAATATTGTTTTGCCACGCCCCACGACAGGCGTGTGTTATGCATTCACTACTAGTTCCCTTGTAATGTAACAACATCAATAAGATTATATATGATCCATCAAAATACTGTAACCAAACAACGACTCATCATACCAACTCCACAGGGCCTTAAATTCACAAACTAAAAACCTATCAACTAGATATTCCATCTCCCTCAACGTCACACCATAAGTCATCAAACAGAAAAACTATACATATCAACAGAATAAAGAAAAGATGTTTTCAGATTTAGGCTTCACCATTAATTAATTTCATTTTTTCATATGGATAACTCGGGTGTTCATATAGGGATTCATATGCATTGGGAATCCATTTGACCATCCATGATTAATTGATTAACCAATTTCCCTGATACCTCCTTTCAACCACAACATTATCTTGAAAAATAATGCATCGTTAGTGGGAATAAAAGGACCACCAATGACCGGGATTTTTAGTGTACATGGGCCCATACAAATTACAATATAAAAATAAATATATAAAGCCGAAATCATCATCAATTTTTCCACCCCATCAATCACTAACAATCAGTTTATAATCTTTTTTAATGTTGGATTCATATACGTCCCAAGGTAACACCATCATACTGACCTAGCGTGATGCATAGTAAAGGTATATAAAGGAAACCCCCCCCCCCACATGGATGATTTGGGATCTGTGTTTTATCCATGTGCCAAGAAATATGGATGCACGACTATGAGAGGAAGTACTCAGAGAACCCAAGGCCGAGAAGGAAGTGATCCAACTCTGGTGACCGATTTGTCTCTGAAGAATGTCTCCATGAACACTCAAAAAAATAAAAGAGATGAAGGTAGTGGAGTATCACGGCATGAAAAAAAGGTTGATGCTAGAGTTACAGGATGTGAAATCTCAATGATCAAAAAACGAGGATCATGGGATAACCACACAGCTGGGTGGTTGAACACAATAGAAGTTATGGAGGTTTACTAATTCTTATAGGATATGGGGGGGGGATATTCTAGTGGATAGTTTTGAGATAATATATTTTACATAAATGGATAAAAACACATAATAGTGGTGAAACATGAAAACACACCATAGGGTGTTACCTTGGAGAAAAAGGCCCCACGTTTTCGAAATCGAGGTTCCCCCAACACTTTAGGGAATTAAGATATCATTTATGTAATGAAAAAATTATTTATGTCAAATTAAGAGACTTAATAAAAAATATAACAGATACTATGGGAAAACTGGGAATGGATACCTTTACACCACTCTATTGCATGTTTGGGTGCAACTCTGACAGGTGAGACTGATTGGTGGAACCGATAGGTGACACCATAGTAGCACAATTCCACCAACATGAACGCCCTCCTAACTCACCAACGGTGTCCAAGACACCCCAAACAATATATTTTGTATAGTTTTGACTATGAGTGTTTGATACAATACATAAGATACCTCTCAAAAAATTATCTTCCCAGAGAGTCAAGACTAATCCCGAAAAAAGAGAGTGGTCTGAACACCCACCATGTAAGATACTTATAAAGTACAAATCCACACCAGTGTTGTTAGAAATTCGGAATAAAACTGCGATATTTTGGAACACCTCTCCCATATTTCTCTTAAACAACCCCAAAAACACTAACACACTTATCCCCTACAATACCGCACAAACATATAAATGTAAAAACATAAAAAAATATGGATTATGAAGTCCCTTTTTCCACATTATAATACTCAATGCTTTAGGTCTCACTGACATTCCCATAATGAATTAATAACATCCACCTTAACACATATTTATTAGGGGTCATGTCCTTCCCTTCCAATAGTGTGTACATTTCAAACACATTCAGAGAACAAGGGAACATCACATATTACCGAAAACAAGGTCAAGCATTACATCACAGAAAAAATAAAACACAAGATCAAAACACAGAACTACAATGGGTACTAGGAACATATATGTTCTTCCCATTCCCAGTGACATTCCTCGAGGCCAAAATGCATCCACAACATAGGAACCAAAGGAATGGTCCATCCATGAAGCACCTTCTCCTTACGATCCTCAATTCTCACAAGTCCCTCCATGAATGGTGTATTGTCCTCAATATCCATATCTCTATAGTTGAGGACAGTGGAGTCATTATGTAGATATTTACATAGCTGAGATACATGGAAGAAATTATGGATCCTTTCTAACCATGTTGGTAATTCCAGACATCATGCCTCCTCGCTAACTCATTCAAAAACCTCGAAGGAGCCAATGAACATTGGAGAAAGTATACTACCCAACCCAACAGTTGTTGTCCACACTAAGGGGATTTCTTCAAGAAATCATGGTCCCCAACCTGATACTCCATGGGTCTCCTACAGTAATATACATATGACTTATTCCGGTACTAATCCACATTCATCTTCCCATGCACAAGATGATCATAATTTTTTGTGGTGTACACCACCTCTAAGCCAACAACACCAGCCTCCCCAACCATTTTCTAGTACACTAGTGAACGACATGATCTCTAGTACAAGGATTCATACAGTGCCATGATAATGGTAAAATAATAGATTTTGTTTTAGGAAAACTCTACCATAGTCAAGTGTCATACCCATGATCATCTTAAGTCCAAATCAAATGTTCACAGCATGTCTGCAAGTATATAGATGGTTTTCCGTATCTTCCCATCCGTCTGAGAGTGGAAAGCAGTGCTAAAGAAAAAGTTGGGTGCCAAAATCACAATATACCCCCTTCTAAGCTTGTAATCTGAATTATATATCAAATTTGAGTGTACGGTTTTGTGAACACTATGAACCCTCCCCAGAACACCCATGTACTTCTGTGCCAAGGCATCCACTACACTCAACTCTTTAATCATAATGATGTGAGTCAGTATCATAAAACGGTCAACCACTACCCAGATGGCAACAAATCCTCCCTCTTCTATGGGTAGTACGATGACAAAATCCATCAAGAAGTTATATAACTATTACTATGGAATGTCTAAGGACGCAACCGATAGCTAGAAACACGGTGTTCAATCTTCACATGTGGACACATGAGGCATATTTCTATAAACATTGACAATTACCGCCTCACACCAGGCCTCTAAAACTAGCATCTCAAGCCCAAATTGTAAAATACAAAATAATTAATGAATAATAGATATTATTATCTATGTCTATTTATGAATTAGATAGTGTTTTAGAGACTTAAAATAATAATAAATCCAATATTAAGCATTGAAAACACTAATATTGTTAAAAGATTGTTTTACTGCCTTGTGATAGAAATCCTTCCTTAAATAAAACTATTGAAAATTTTATAAGCTATATTTGTTAAAATAAACTTATAATTTATGATTGGGACATTGAAATTTACCTTGGGTTAATTTTTGGTATTTTTCTGACAATGTTCATTTTTTAATGAATAGTGAAAATACTGCATTTTACATCAAAACTGGTGATTTCATATAATTTAATAATATTGTTATATTATCTTTTTAATTGGATTTAAAGTGTAATTATAATATGTTTTTACAATTTAATCCAATTGTGGTCATTATAATTAATTTCACTATGTAATTGGGCATAAACGAGTGCCAAACTTTTCATAGATACTGTTTCAAAAAACCCCGCTATTTGTTTTGACAACATGAATTATTTTTAAATTAATTATTGCAATTTATATGTTTGGAATTTGGTGAAATGTATTCCATATTTTTAATCAGAGTTCTAAATTATTTAATTAAGTATCTTTTGTTTTTGTACATTATGAATAGTAACGATAGTAATTATCTTTAATTATATTGATTAATTAGTAATCAGGTAGTTAAGGATAATAAAATAATATCATAATAATAACATATGATCCCAAAATTTGTCCTAATGATACTGTTTGTGTCATGAAAGACCATGGGTTGCCTTGTGCCAAACTTAGGGACCCCATGGAATCACTTTTGGGTGAAAGTGACACTTTATCATTTTATTTTTAAAGGATGGTGAATATCACTAAAGGATGTATCAAACGAGTAAAACATTCTTAATTTTTTCTACATAAATGATCTCTTCAACTATAAATAGTAATTGGAAGGATAAAAAGATTTCCTACATCATATGAGTTCATTATAATTTGTAGATATTAAATAAATAAATTATTTATGACATCATGATGATGCAGAGATTACCACATTAATGAACGATTTAAATAAAATGAATAGATAATGTAAAATTGAAGACATACACGTGTCAAACACCTATTGGATGAGTATATTTAGAACCCTTATCAATTTATCCTTGATATATAACAATGTGGGACCTTTAAAATCCGAAACTCATTTTAATATAAAGTAACATTGTATAACTTTCCAAGAGTGCCCCTCCTCTGCTCTTTTAAAAGGTCCCCTCCTCTACCTCTTTACATAAACCTCCCAAGCCATTGGCTTGGCCAAGATCTTCTCATTTTATCTCTCCTCATCCCTCTATTCATCCTAGAAACCTTAACTTAGTCATAAAGCTCTTCAAAAAACCCTTTTGGTTCAAACCAATAGGAGTGACCCGATTTAAAGGTAAAGACTTCTCTAATGTTCTTTTTTTATTTTGCTTCTCCTACCCCCTAAACTCTATTTATTCCTTTAATTTGTAACATAACCAGTATATTAAATATACTAGGATGTTGTTATGAGATGGATTCGAGCTAAACATACACATACCTTCATATAATGGTTAAAGAGCATATTGTTTCTATAGAGGGTGAATTTCTGCCGCACAAAACGATGATTGTTCAATATTCTTCTAAAACCTTCAAAGGTGGCCATTAATATGTCACTATATTAATATATGATATATAATATGTTTATTTTTTCCTTAATCTTCTGTATTTTTCATTTTTGGCATACCATTCTTGTTTCCATTATGGGTAAACATGATATCTTCTTTTTAGGTAGTGCGTACTACTTCCCTTGTAAAGTGATTTGATTTATAGATGCCATATGTGGGACATGTAAAGGATTGATTTAATGATATTATATATGATACAATACTGGAATTATAATATACCTTTATATCATTATGATTATATTCCATATAATATGAAATAAAAATGAAAGTATCGTTCATGCGTACGTACGGATTACCGTCACCATGAACGGGGCATTTCATTTCATAACTCTAAATGTTATGTAATATTATAAATTCATTTATATACTAGATATATATTATATATATTATATCTAAATCATGAATATAATTCTTGATATAATGGATATTTTACCACATGAACAACTTGTAATTATAATGAGTTTATTTTTGACTCAAGTGCCAATGATCGACAAAATGACCATTATTAACTTAAATAATTACATACTGTCCAAAACATGTTAATAAGTGATATAAAAGGAATAATTAACATAATAATGGTTCTTAGACAAGTATAAATTAACTCAAGTTTATTATTTCGGAGCTTAAAAAACGATCGAGTCAAGTCGGACCCGAGGTAAGGGACTTCGTCTCAGTCTCCTTTCATTGAGGCATATTTTGTTTTATACACAACTTTCTTTTATACAGTGTATAAACCCCTTTTAATTTTAAGTTTATTCAAATGGAATCTTTTATATACTAAGCTTTTTACTAAACGAAAAAAGGGAATGTTTTTTTCGTACGTATGCGGTGACAACGACTTCTCCTCCTCCGTGAGTATTATTTGAGTTTCAGATTCCTCTACAAGCCATAACTTTTTTTAAATGATAAATAAATACCATGTTTTACTTTTCTTTTATTTTGGTATTGAAAATGGTTTTAATAATGTTTTAATTATATCAATTTGTTATCTATATCTTATGATTTAAATGTGGAAATGTTATGTTTCTTTTATGCAGGTTTTGTGTGATTCGATTATGTTTTTGAAATTGGTAATTGTTTATGAAGACGGGTGGTTCCATGATAAACTAAGGGCAAGTGAGCCCGATATAGCTCTCCAATGCATTGGGTAACGCGATGGGGTTAAATGTTAAGGTTTCTCTGAAGAGATTTAGGGAATATACTGTGATTGGTATTCCAAATGTAACCATTAGGGTT
Organism: Viscum album; assembly: GCA_963277665.1. Taxonomy (NCBI): domain Eukaryota; kingdom Viridiplantae; phylum Streptophyta; class Magnoliopsida; order Santalales; family Viscaceae; genus Viscum; species Viscum album. Next base: position 1,654,715,526 of record OY728126.1, on the reverse strand, counting down.
ACTCCCTACGTAAAAATGTTATAAATGCATCAAGCTATATTTATGTCATATTATTTATTCGATTTATTCATGATTTGATGAGGTATGTTAAAATGGATATCTTTTATGAGTAAACTATGATTTCATTCATTGACTAATGTTTCCATTTTGTACTTTTATATCCCTTACTGAGATTTTTATGCTCATCCAAAGTTTTTTAAATGTTATTCACAGGTCAAGGGAAAGGTACATGATGTGATGATAGTTTCAAGGATGTGTCAAGAAAGAATCCTTGTTTTATATTAAATATGTTTCCGTTGATGGGAAAAATGAGTACTATCTTTGATGTAACCACTTTGTTTAAATTTGGAATGTAATGCATGATTTATGTTCTAATTCACTAAAACTCTAACCCTGAAAATATCCTCAACGTGTATTTTTAAAATAACTCAAGATTAAGTAATGTTTAAGGCTGGGGCCCTATAGTTGGTCTCATAGGTTGGTTTAAATAACATTAGGAGTTATAATTCTATTAAATTATAATCCAAAAGTATGATTTTATGGTCAAATTGAAATGATATAGCATTTTAAGATTACCATGTTGCTTCATCTAAGACATCTTTGTTCAGAATGGTTTTCTGCAGAGGAAACATGGAAGCAGTTCTAGGAAGTCATATATAAGGAAATGACCTTCTGAATTAGCATCCTGAGATGGTCGAAATTTGAACTGAACAGTTCGTTGTAGAAATGGCGCAGTTGACTCATGCGATAAATGGTGGTGGTGTCAATGCTTGAGACCAGCCATATCAACTACATAGGAACATGTTAGTGGTGGAAAATTTCACGAGGAAACACCCCCATCATTCAGAGGATCATCTGACCATGTTCTAGCTGAAGGGTGGATTAAAGCACTGGAGAATATTTTCGATGTCATGGGGTGTTAATACAATCAAAATGTTAATATTGTTATTTACCATTTAGAGGGTGAAGCAGATCAGTGGTGGTCGATGGTTAAAAATATTTGGGACTCTTTTGAGATCGATGCTCTCTATTGTGGTGAATTAAAAGGTATTTTTCATGAGAAGTATTTTCCTATGGCTGTTCGACATATGATGGAAAAACAATTCATGGAATTGAGGCAAGAGGATGACTCATTGGATGCTTATGAAGAAAGGTTCTCTCATTTTGCACGGTATGCTCTATATTTTATCTATGACCTTGATAGTAAAATCAATCGCTTTTACTCAGAATTAAAGACAAAATATTGAAGGGCATTAGAATATAGTGAGTTAAAGAGTTATGAAAATCTTGTTTGATGTGTTGAGAAGGTGGAAATGGAGTTTTCTGATGATCAAGTGTACATTAAAAACCAATATAAGAAGAGACCTAGGTGGCAGGAGAATGGGAAGAATTCTTCAAAATGGTCTGATGGTAAGAAAACTAAGTTTCCAATATTGGATAAATGTGGAAAAAGGAATGCTGTGGAATGTCTTCTGAATTCTGGAAAGTGCTACTGATGTGGTAAGATGGGACATAAGGCTCGTGACTACACTAAAAAAATCAGGGTGATGGTAAGACAAGATTTGATTTACAGTTAGTGAAATGTTTTAAGTACAATGAGATGGGTCATTATGGAAACGAGTGTCCAACAAAGCGCTCAAGTGATGGGAAGTAGTTAGACTACAAGTAGAAAGGGGTGGTGAAATCTTTTGAAACTACATCATCCGATGTTGGGCCATCAAATGAAGTGGTATCAGGTAAATTGTTTGTTTTTTCAGATTATGCCAATGTGTTGTTTGATTCGGGGTCTACACATTCTTTCATCTCTGAAAACGTTTCTAGTAAATTGGGAATTCCATCTCAAGAAATGACTCCTGAACTTTTGGTAAAAAAACCTGGGGGAAATTTTGAGGAAAAAAATTTATAATAATCTTCCTATCCTTATCCATGGAAAGGACCTACTTGTAAAACTTATTGTTTCACCTCTGGTTGAGATTAATGTTATCCTGGGTATGGATTAGCTTTATGTTTACCATGCTAAGATTGACTGTAGAGCTAAAAAAGTTTCTTTTCAGAAATAATTTCAGTTTGTGTAGAATAATGAATCCTTACTATTGATAACATATGAAGAGGATTAGAGACTTGTAAAATATGGAAATGAATTTTACCTTGCACATATTGTTTAAAAAAATGGAACTGTTCAGATTAATGATGTGCCGGTGGTAAATGAGTATCATGATGTTTTACCTGACGAGTTTCCTGGAATAATACCATATCAGGAAGTAGATTTTACTATTTACTTAGTTCCAGATGCTAATCCAATTTCAATACCCCCTTATCGAATGGCTCAAATTGAAATTTTAGAGTTGAAGGAGAAATTTCAATTTTTTTAGAGAAAGGTTTCATTCAACCTGGCACGTCACCATGGGGTGATCCTGTTTTATTTGATAAAAAGAAAGATGGTTTAATGAGTCTTTACATTGATTATAGAGGCTTTAATAACATCACTATAAATAACAAATACCCTTTGCCTCATATCGATCATTTGTTTGATTAGCTCTAGGGAGGTCATTATTTTTCAAATATTGACTTGAGATCGGGGTACCATCAGTTGAAGGTAAAGGAAGCAGATATTCCAAAGACTGCGTTTTGTACAAGATATGGACATTACGATTTTATAGTTATGCCTTTTGGTCTAACCAATGCACCTGTTTTATTCGTTGACCTTATGAATAGAATTTTCCATGAGTTCTTTGATGTGTTTTTAGTTGTTTTCATTGATGATATTTTGGTGTTTTCTAGAAGTAAATAGGAGCATGAAAGTCATTTAGGGATTATTTTTAAAGCCATAATAGAAAAGAAATTGTATGGGAAATTCAGAAAGTGTGAGTTTTGGTTACAACCAATTTCATTCCGTCGTCATATTGTTTCTAAATATGGGATAATTGTGGATCCTGGAAAAACAATGGTTGTGGAAGAATGGGAAAGACCCACAAATGTAGCCAAGATTCATAGTTTTTGTGGTTTGGCAGGATATTACAAAAGGTTTGTTAGAAATTTTTTCCAGTTATCTAGTCCAATGACTAAGTTAACTCAGAAGGGTGTTAAGTTTATCTGGACAAAAGAATGTGATTATTGTTTTCTAGAACTGAAAACAAGATTGGTGAATGCTCCAGTTTTGGCACTACCTTCCAGGAATGGGGAGTTTGTTATATACAATGATGCTTCATTTAAAGGAATTGGTTGTATCCTAATGCAGAGTGATCAGGTAATTTCTTAAGCTTCACGTCAGTTGAAAACTCATGAGGTAAATTACCCTACACATGATTTGGAATTAGCTGCTGTTGTTTTCACTATAAAAATTTAGAGGCATCATTTGTATAGAGTAAAGTGTGAAATATATACTGATCACACAAGTTTAAAGTATATATTCACTCATAAAGAATTGAACATGAGATAGAAGAGATGTCTAGAATTAATCAAGTATTGTGATTGTACAATTCACTACCATCCAAGAAATGTAAATAAAGTGGCTGATGCTTTGAGTCGAAAAATTAATGCTTCATTAACAATGTTGTGTTTGGAACGTGATCCTTTTGTTAAGGATTTGATGAACTTTGGCATAGAAGTTGTTGGTGTAGGATTTACTTCTGTTTTGTTTTAGGTATCAATGAAATTTTCTCTATCAGGCAGAATTAAGGAAGCACAGAAGCAAGACAATGAGTTGTAGAAGAAAGTAGGGCTGTTTCAAAAGGGCAGGTTTCCTGAATTCAACATTGATAATGATTATGTTTTGAGATTTGGGAGGAGATTGTGTGAGCCATATGATTCACAATTGAAGCGAGAGTTGTTATGTGAAGCTCATAGTTCTCCTTTTTCATTTCATCATGGTATTGCTAAGATGTATAGAGATCTTCGAGAGAATTACTGGTGGGATGGAATAAAAAGAGATATTACTGATTTTACTGTGAAGTGTTTGACTTGTCAACAGGTTAAAGCAAAGTGGAAGTAACCAAAATAGATTTTTCAGCCTTTTCTAGTACCAAAGTGGAAATGGGAGAATATATCCATTGAATTTATTGTTGGATCGTCGAAGACACCTCGAGGTAATAATGAAATCTGGGTTATTGTTGATCGCTTGACTAAATCATCTCATTTCCTTTCTATATGAGATACATTTTCCCTAGATCAACTTTTTCGTTTGTATCTTAAAGAGATAGTCCGGTTACATAGAGTTCCCCTCTCTATTGTACCTGATCGTGATCCTAGGTTTACTTCTAACATTTGGAATGGCCTTCAGAAGTTGTTGAGTACTGAATTAAATTTTAGTACAGCTTTTCATCCACAATCAGATGGGAAGTCATAATGAAAAATTCATACTTTGGAGGATATGATACGTGCTTCTTCGATGGATTGTCAGGGATGTTGGTACCATCATCTTTCTTTGGATGATATTTCTGATAAAAATAGTTTTCATTCTAGTTTAAATATGGAACCATTTGAGGCATTATATGGGAAGCAGTGTCGAACTCCAACTTTCTGGGAGGAAGTTGGTGAAAGGAAGTTGATAGGAACGGAATTGGTAGATGAGTTGGCTAAAAAAGTTCAGATGATACAGAAACACATGAGAACAACTCAGAGCAGGTAGACAAGTTATGCGGACAACAGGTGGAAGGATATCTCTTTTGAGGTAGGCGATCATGTTTTTCTCAAAGTTTTACCATGGAAAAGTGTGATGTGATTTTGTAATAAAGGAAAGCTGAGTCCAAGGTTCATTGGACCATATGAAATTATGTATAGGGATGGATCAGTTGCATACTAAGTGGGTTTACCTATGAGTTTATCTGAGGTACACTACTTTTTTCATGTTTCAATGTTAAGGAAGTACATGCCAGATCCATCTCAGGTTTTGAGTCCTGAGGTAGTTTAACTGGAAGAGAATCTATCTTATGAGGAACAACCAGTCCCGATTCTTGACCACAAGGAGAAAGTGTTAAAGAATAATTTAATTCATCAAGTAAAGGTTTTGTGAAAACCACACATGATTTAAGAGGCAACATAGGAATCTGAAAATTCAATGTGGGATAAATACCAGCACTTATTTGATAATTAAATATCATGTGGGGATGCAATTTTATAAAGGGGGGATTGATGTAACATCCCAAGTCAGTAATGAATAATTTATATTCTTATCTATGTCTATTTATGAATTATATAGTGTTTCAGATGCTTAAAATGAGAATAAATCCAATCTTAAGCATGGAATACAGAAATATTTTTAAAAGAATTTTTTACTTCCTTTTGATGGAAAAAAATTTTTAAATCAACGATTGGAAAATTCAATAAGCTATATTTTTGAAATTCAACTTATTCTTTATTATTGGTACATCGGAATTTATCTTGGGTTAATTTTTAGTATTTTTCTGACTATGTTCATTTTTTAATGAATAGTGAGAAATATTGCATTTTACATCAAAAATATTGTTTCATATATTTTAATTATATGGATAAATTATCTTTTTAATTGGCCATAATGTTTAATTAGAATATATTTTTACTATTTAATCCATTTTTGGTCATTATAATTAATTTCACATTGGAATTGGGCATAAACAAGTGCCAAACTTTTCATAGATTTTGTTTCAAAAAAACCCAATATTTTTTTTGACAAAAAGACTAATTTTTAAATTAATTATTGCAATTTCTATGTTTGGAATTTGGTTAAATGGATTCCATATTTGGAATCAGAAGGTTCATATTATTTAATGAATACTCTTTTATTTTTTGACATCATGAATAGTGACGATAGTAATTATATTTAATTATCCTGATTAATTATTAATTGGGTAGTTAACAACAATAAAATAATATCATAATAATAAAAAATGAAAAGTATTATAGCTACACTTACACACACCTTCATCTAATGGTTAAACAACATACTATTTCCGTGGATGGTGAATTTCTGCCTCACGAAACGATGATTGTTCAATATTTTTCTAACACCTTAAAATGTGGCCATTAAAATGTCACTATATTTATATGTGATATAAAATATGTTTTTTTCCTTATGATTCTGTATTTTTAATTTTTGGAATATATTTATGGTTTCCATTTTTGGTAAACGCGATATCTTCATTTTAAGAAGTGCGGACTACCACCCCCTCAAAGTGATTTGATTCGTCGATGCCATATGTGGGATGTATAAACGATGGATTTAATGATATTATATATGATATTATACTGGAATTATAATATACCTTTATATCATTATGACTCCATTCCATAAAATATGAAATATAAATGAAAGTAGTGTTCATGCGTACGTACGACTTACCATCTCCATGAACGGTGCATTTCATTTCTTACCTCTAAATGTTATGTAATATAATAAATGAATGTATATATTGGATATATATGATATATATGATATCTACATCATGAATATAATTCTAGATATAATGGATATTTTACCACATGAACAAATTGTAATTATAAAGAGTTTATTGTTGACTCAAGTACCAATAATCGGAAAAATGACCATTATTAACATAAATAATTAAATAGTCTTCATAACATTGTAATAATTGATATAAAAGGAATAATGAACTTGAAAAACGTTCTTATGCAATTATAAATTAATGAATGTTTATTATTCCAGAGATTTAAGAATGATCGAGTCATGTCGGACCTGAGGTAAGGGACTACGTCACAATCTACTTTCATTGAGACATATTTTTTTATAAACATATTTCTTTTATACAGAGTATAAACCCCTTTTAATTTTATGTTTATTCAAAAGGAGTCTTTTTTATATGAAGCGTTTTAATAAACGACAAAAGGGGATGTTTTTGTCCTACTTATGTGGCAATAATGACCTCTCTGCCGCCTTGACCATTATTTGTGTTTAAGTTTCCTCTACCAGCCATAACTTTTTTAAATGAAAAATAAATACAATGTTTTACTTTTCCTGTATTTTGGTATTGAAAATGTTTTTGATAATTTTTTTATTATATCAATGTGTTATTTATATCTTGTGATTGAAATGTGGAAATGTTGTGTTTCCTTTATGCATGTTTAATGTGATATGATTATGTTATGGTTCGTGGGCATTGTTCTTGAAGATGGGTGGTTCCTTGATAAAATAAGGGTGGGTGATCCCGATATAGCTCTATAATGCATTGGGTAATGCGAAGGGGTTAAAAATTAATGTTTCTCCAATGATATTTAGGGAATATTCTGTGATGGTCATTCCAAACAAAACCATGAGGGTGACTCCCTACGTAAGAATGTTATGAATGCCTCAATTTACCATTATGTATTATGATTTTTATGATTTATTAATTATTTGATGAGGTGTGTTAAAATGATTATGTTTTATGGGTAGAGTATGATTTCATACGTGGACTAATGTTTTCATTTCGTACTTTTATATCCCTTACTGAGCTTTTTATGCTCATCCCAAGTTTTTGAAATTTTATTCACAGGTCAAGGGAAAGGTACATGATGTGATGATACTGTCAAGGATGTGTGAAGAAAGAATCCATGTTTTATTTTAATTATGTTTCCGTTGATGGGAAAAATGAGTATTATCTTTCATGTAACCACTTTGTTTAAATGTTGAATGTAATTCATGATTTATGTTCTAATTCTCTAAAACTATAAACCTGAAAAGATCCTCAACGCGTATTCTTGAAATAACTCAAGATTAAATAATGATTAAGGATGGGGCCTTATACTGATACTCTTGGATACTCCTAGGAGTACATCTAAGGGTGATTTATGGAACTTATCTTGAACCCTATCTGACATTTCCATTGGGAAGAATAGCTTCTATAAAACAACATCATGTTTGGACCATCCTTCAACCATCCTCCCAGAGCATCAAACAAGATCACACATTATCATATTACTTCTATCTCTGAGTCTCCCCACTCAGAAATCTCCACCATCCATTCCAAGGAAGACTGAAATTTCTCTGAAACATTCAGCTTTCATTATCCTCCACTCTCAGTACTAGTTCTAAAGATGCTTTATCCTCTATTGCTTTCCATTCATCAGCTGACTCCAAATCACGTCCTTCTATGACTTACTACTCAAATAATCATACACCACATTCACCAATCTTCAGGTGTATGAGATCTCAAAATTTTATTCCGAAAAAATACATCCATCTTTGCTACTTCAAGTTTAGGTGTCACTGGGAGAAGTCATACCTCATGCTTTTGTGATATTTGAAGCCCAAAAACCACACACTGATGAGGTAATGCCACCAAAAATTCAGTGATAACACCACTATTATAATCTCCGTGATGGCTGTGGAATATTTCCATAAGTGAGGATTGAATTTATAAGACCCATAATAGATCACTCCCTGATGCTGCCTCAACACTCTCCCCATTCCAAGATCAAAAGCGTCACATAAACATCAAACACTACCCCTTCCTCTGGTATCCTCTACACTAGGGCAATGACCGAATTCCTTTTTAGATAAACAAGTGTTTACTAGAACTACTCACACTATAAAATTATCTCGTACATTCTTTTCAATGAAATCAAAGGTTCAGAAACAAAAGAGAGGTTAGGAATGACCCTCTGGTTGTAACCTGCTAGTACCAATAATCAACGAATATCTGCCATGTTTTTTTGTGCTTTCCAAGGAACTACAACTTCAACCTTAAATCATTCCACTAGTATTACATTATGTGATACCATGTGTCCATGGAAGTGCACCTTTTGTGTCCATTACATTCACATGAAAAATTAACTTAGAGTTGGTGGTGTCAGAGGACATCCAACACTGTCCTCGGATTCTCACCATGATCTTCATCTAATCTTGAGTAGATCAGGATGGCACTGATGTACTCGACCATTAAATGGTCGAGATACTTGGCAAAAACGGATTTCATGAGCTCTATGAACACATTTGGTTCATTCATAATGCCTAATGGAATGACAATGAACTCAATGTTCACATATCTGCACCATAAATCACTCTCTGAGATGTAACCCTCTTTCACACTGAACCGGTGATATCCAGACCATAGGTCAATCATAGAAAACCATCATTCCACTTAAAATGATTGAAAAGGTCATCAATCCTAGAGAGGGGGTAATGGTTTTTGGCCTTCCACCTGATTCAGTATACGGTAGTATATGCACTACCTTAGAACACCATATTATTTCATTGTGAATAAGAATGGATCACCCTATGGAGACAGGCTTGGTTAGATAAAATACTTCTTCTTCAGTTCGTCGTGATAAATCGGCAATTCCTACATCATAGAAGGCACGATCAAATAGGGATCCAGCAAAATCAGATGTTCACCAGGAGGTAAGTCAATCTCAAACTCAACATCACGTCAAGGGGGTAGAGTCTCGTTGTATTCGGGGAACACATAAGTGCACTTACATATAATCCTCATGACATCCATCATCTCTTAATCTAGTGACATCACTAAATTCATTTATATCAATAAAAGGAGGGGCTCCACATGTTAGCTGCCACCATGGAAACCCCTGTCACCGAAAAATCTACATGATGGCTGGTAGTAACAGAGAACACAACCCTTCTCTGTAAGCAGTTGATAACATCGTGCATTGAAAAAATTTGTTTCATTTCATGTATTTCATCATATTGCATCATATGAAATATAAATAGATACCCACTAAAATGATATAGCCACATCATTATCCAACATCCTATCCAAACATCAAATATGCTTGTCTGACCTCTAATTCATGTGATGAACACAAGGTATATTGAAAGTATATCTATGTCTACACATGAGTCATGGTATATTATGGGGGAAAAAGTGTGAAATGTTACAAAATCAAACATGGTACAAGAATGAGTACTAACCAAGATGACCATACATCGAATGACCTGTGGACCTGCTAGAAAAACTTCCTCTACAACGTTCTACTTCCCATACCAAAATCCTCTGCTCCTTTGTGTTAGGCTGCCTCCATGACCATTCCCTAATTGTGGTCCTTGAGGGGCGCCCTATGGTCAGACTCTAATGACATAGCCCTCCCTTGGACGAGTTGGAGGTTGTTTACCGTATTGTTGTGGCAAAAAAATGTTCTTCATGCAACTGGTGCTACTGAGGTGGGTGTAGAACCCTCCCACCCCCACTGTACAACACTCGATCTGGGGATTGATTCTTAACATTACCAAGACTAACAGAACAAAATCATATCGGTCCTAGGCTCATGGATAATGGGATAGGACCAATAGATTGAAATTGGAACTACTGAGGAATGTTGCTGAGAATCATCCCCTTTGAAGATCTAAATTGGATCCCCTCTCATGACACACCTCTACTCATTTGCATCCTATCCACCACTTCATCCTTGTTCTAGACCTCCATGTATGTCGATGGACTGAAGGGTGTAACATCATACTGAACGGAATGCCAGAGTTCCTCTTTTGCGCTCCTAACACGCAACTCTTCTTCCTGGGTATGGACTAGAGTGAAAAAGAAGAGATCCTTAATCTTGATCACCAACTACCATATGGGAATACTCCCTTTCTATATGGAGAGTATCCCATTCTTATTTTTGGCCTTCATCATTGTAGAATATTATTACTCATGGAACTCTTTAGTGAAGGCAGTGTTTGAAACCTAATATTCCTTCTTCTCCTAGATGTAACACCCCAAGATTTCATAGTGCGTTATTTCTTCAAAATAATTCAATAACATGAACTACACGCAACACCGAGTTAAAGCACACCATGACTTACCAAAGTAGCCGTTATGAATAGTAATACCTACTTTTTGAAATTTTATAAATTCTATCTCTCAAAATGGAAATCATTTTTGAATTCGGAATATCAAAATTAGCCTAGGGTAAAATTTTGGTACTTTTTGGATAACTTTAATATTTTGATGAATATTGAAAATTACTAAATTTTAATTAAAAACAACATTTTTAATCAAAATATTTAATAGTGATAAATTATGAATTTGAGTTGTTTTAATGTATAATTAGAATATATTTTTATCATTTTATCCAATGGTGTTCATTAGAATTAATTTCATGTTGAAATTGGACCTAAACAATTGTCAATCTTTTGATATATATTGTTTCTTAAAACATGCTATTTGTTGTGACATCAGGAATTAATAATAAAATTAATTAATGAAACTTATATGTTTGTAATTTTTTAAAATAGACATCGTTTTTGAATTCAGAAAATTAATTATAGCTTAGGGTGAAATTTTGGCATTGTTGTGAAAAAATTCAATTTTGATGAATATTGAAAATACTAAGTGGTAGTTAAAAAAACTGAATTTTTCATAAAACTTAATTTTACCGCTTCTGTGAATGGAATTTCAAAAATCCAAGAGACACAGTTAATATGAAGAATTAAAATTTGGTTCAATGAGATGAAAATAATTTTTGGTGAATAGTAACATTTTACTTTTATTTTACCACAGTTAAAAGTAAATATGGTAATTATGGGTAGAAATGATATTAATATTACCCTAAAACATGTCCTAATTCTATTGGACAAGTGTATCTCAACCAAAAACAACCATAGGAATAAAATATTATAATTTAGGTCCACTTAGATTAGATTAGGACATTTATTATTATTTAAATAAAAAAAAGTTAAAAGAGTTAAATTCAATGTTTATTTACTAAAACATTTTTAATATAGGGTTATACATAAGATAAATTCGATTGTAAATACTAATTAGAAAGATAATAATATTACCTACATAATGATATTTTATTTATAATTTTTTGACATTATATAATTTAATTTATATTTGACACAATGATGATGCAGTAATTACCTTAATAGTGAAAAATTAAAATAATTGATATTATAAATACACAAATAAATATAATTTGAGACTTTTAATGAATTAAACTAATTTTATAAGATACTATTCCATATTAGGAGTTATTTAATTAACTTTTTTTGAAGTAATTATTCTGTTATGAGTGTTACAAAAATCAACTATTGAATAGTGTCAAAATTGACATAAAAGTGTTTTTAAAACAAATATTATATTATTAATTGATATTAAATTCCTAAAAATATAAGGATAGGCCAAGAGACTTATATCATGATATTTGTATCATTAATGGACCACTTGGGGTCTCTTTTATGTATATAGTAAGATTATTAACTATATAATATAAAAATACAAAGTGACATGGTAAATGTCAAACTAATTAACTGAGAGTTAAAACTAAAAGATAAGGTTAATATAGTAACCGAAACCTATCTAAGATTCTATTGGATGAATGGTTATAGAACTATCCTCACCTTAACCTTTTAATAATCAACTTTTTATCCATTAGAAACCGAATATTAATTTATTATAAATTAATATTTCTAGCTTTTCAAAAGGTGCCCCTCACCCCTCTTATAAAAGGGCACTCCCCCTTCTCATTACTTCACACCTTAAAATCCTTTTGTTTCGGCAAAACTCTTATCAAATACTCTCTAAAATTCCCTCACTACATCCTAGAGGCTTCAGTTTGATCAGAAAGCCAACCTAAGGAGCCCTTTTGATCAAATCAAAAGGAAGAACCCAAAGAAGAGGTAATGTTTTCACCACCCCTTTTCAAGTTCTTTTCTTCTTCAACTTCTTCATTCTTTCTTATTACCATTATAAAATAATAAATCCAGTATCATATATATAATATTATGTTATAATAATTATGGTACAACCATATTCAGTATTCTATCCACCCTTTGACTAAAATGTCACCATACGTGCGTATGTACGGCTTACTGTCTCCATGTTGTGGTGTAATTGTTATTCAAAATATTATTATTTGGATGGGTATAATAATGATATATTATTCATGTAAACAATAAATATAACATGATAATGATTCTGTATATATATTATACCATCCAATTATATATTATATTAATATCAAAAGAATGATATTGTCACTCGTGCGTACGTATGAACTACCGTCTCCACGAACGCAATGAGATTCATTCTCCATCGTATCCATTAAATTAAAATTATCATTTTATGATTTAAAAATAATGTTTATGGACTTGATATCATTCTGGATATGAATAATATAAAACCTATACATGACAAACATGGATTACGTAAAAAACATATAAAAGAAATTGAATAAGTTAACACCCGAAACAACGATAATTCCAAGATATTATTAACAAAGAAATGTTAAAAGATCATATATGATATCATATGAATGTATATTATTCTTGTATAATTTTATAACAATTATTTCACCATTATATAGTAGGTTAACCTACCCTCAATCAAGGAAAAGTACAAGGTATGGGTTTATTTCACAATCACTTCATTATCTGAGGTTGTTTATACGCAATTATCTACTGGGATCTCTTTATCATCCACATCCATGTATCTTCGAAAAGTATTTGAAAACATTTTTACTATTTATAAATAATATGTGTTAAAGTCATTTATACCCTTATGTGTTTTTAATGGAATCATTCCATTGTTTTCCAAACAAAGCACATTTTACCTTTCGACAAATTTAAGGTAAGATTTTTTTTAACTTATATGGTGGTTGCGGCTATTTACCACAATTATAAAATTTCCAAAGCTTCCCTTACATTCTTATAAGAATATTTTCAAAGAAAATGTTTTATTTTATAATTATGTGTCTTTTTAATGATTTCAATATGAATATTTTAAGAATTTTTTAAAGGTACCCTTTTTCAAGATCATAATTTTAATTGTTTTAAAGATTTATTTTTCTAAATATATTTAATTAATGTCCATGTTTTCAAAATGATTTTAAGGATTTATTTATATGGAAATTAAGGTTTTGAAATGATATTTCTTTACAAATGTTTCAAAGTGGTATGCGACACTTTGATTCAAAAATCACTTTTAAATTATTTCCATTATAAATGTGTGACTTTTCAATGATTTCGATAAAAGAGATATTTCTATCAAATAGTTTTGATTTCATCTATGTCAACATCCTTTGATGGATTTTAAGCTTATTTGAAGTTTATTTATTATGATACAAGACTTATATATTATATTGATGGTTTTATGATATGTTTGACAGTGGATGTTCTCTTTTTATACCATTCATGTTTTATGGTGAAAATATTGACATTACGTATGCTAGTTTTAATTCAAATGTTTATGTTATGTTTAAACATTTTCATATGGGAATTCATTGGACTTCATATGTGACGGGTGGAGCCCGCTATAGCTCCTCGATGCATCGATAGGTCTGATGAGACAAACTAGTGTCTTGGCACAAGGCCTTGGAAAAATCTTATTTATAGTCTTGGAACGAGGCCGTGTCTATGTGGTTATGATAGTCTGGCATTATGCATTCCATCATTATGAAAGTGGTTACTGATATTGCATGTGATTGTTCGATTAGTAGAATATCCATGTGAATAAGTAAATAACATTATTTCATTTTACTTTTTCCATACTATGTGGAAGTTCATGTTTAAAAGGCTTTTGTTTTAGTTATACATTGCCTTAAATTTTTTTTCTTATTTATGAAAGTTTTCGCTTTATTGTTATCCTTACTGGGAATTTGAGCTCACCCCTTTTCTATGTTTTATTTTTCCCAGGATGTGAAGAAATAATTTATGAATGACCTGCAGGGATAGTATGTGGGGACATGAGTGTGGAATATGGAGACAATATATTGTTGTAGCTTTTTACTTATTGATGTAATGTAAAACTCTATGAATATATCTAGTGCTTCCAAGGCTACTAAACCAATAGGTATTTCGAGATTTGATCTTTCTTGTGATCATTCCAATGTTATGTAATAATGCACAGACTCTGGGTAACTGGGGTCGGGGCATTATAGTTGGTATCAGAGGAAGTTTAGTACAAACCTTGGAAGCTAGATTTAGATAAACTCTGATTAGAGCACATAGACCTAAGATGGACCTTGATGATTTGTATAGAAGAACATCCTAGAATTTTGGTATTGTAGAGATTTTGTGAGTTTTCCGAGCAATACATCCCTGTCTGGATACGAGCAGTTAGAGGCGGCTCTGGCACATATGTACCTATGGGTAAAACCCGAAAACATCGCTTTGAGATACACTTAAATGGGAACTGGTGCACGACAACGGGCCTTGCTTCACTCTTGGTCACGACACACTGGGGGATATTCTTAGGATAATTATCATTTTCTTTACAACCCATTATTAAGGGTTTATGTGTATATACATTCTCAAAGGAGACATTTTTATAATTATTGATTATATAATTAAACTATTTAATTTATGTTATGTGTTTTACAAGTTTGGGATTAGGTATTGTTATTCACAAACTAATCTACTATATGACATTGTTTAGAAATGGCGCCCAGTAGAAGGAATGATAACTCCAGCAATGCACATGATCCAAAGAGAAAGAAGGATAATATCTTTCATGGTCTTAAGACAGAATTTTTAAGAGAAATAGTCTCCCATGTATTATCATCATATGATGAAATAATATCATGTGTTGATAAGATAAGTAAAAAGTTTACTGAGTCCTATGGACTTGAAGGGAAGAAAGAGAATAAAAGGATGGAAGAGAGAAAGATGGATAAAGGGAAGAGGGAAAAGACGAATTTTCCCATATGTGATAACTGTGGGAATAAACACCCTGGAACTTTCCTGAAAGGAATGGGAGTTTGTTATAAGTTTGGAGGAAAAGGGCACAAAGTACATGAATACAAGGGTAAGAAAATGGGTTCAAATGTACAATGCTTCATTTGCAAGGAGTTTGGACACTACGCGAACCTATGTCCCAGTCATCAGACAATGCCGCAAATGATGGTATTGGATAATAATCAAGTTATGATACTACCACAGATGAAGAGGAATGATTATAGTTCTTCTGTTGATTATGTCAATTGAGTGTTGTATCAACAATGTACTTGTTATAATAATTATGGAGTATATAAGGATTGTACTGCAGTACTATTTCATTATGGACTTGAGATTGTGTGGAACAAAGAAAAGTGACTCAATAGCAGGATAAATTTTTTGAAAATATATGGTTGAGAGAATGATAAACCATAATATAGTTCTGATACCGAGGTAGTGATTTTGGAATAATACATGATTGATTTCGATAAATTATATTGGATATTATTGACTACCTTGAAACTGATTAATGATTTGTATATTTCATCATTGTTTTTGTTTAAACCATTTTTGGATTGAAGGAGTGTATCTATTATTCTTTAAGGAATAAGGGATCATGAATGTAATCAATAAGGTTTTATGGTAATTCAGGATGTTGTAGTGTTTTAAAAGAATACATGATGAAGGTGTTCACATGTTATTACTCGGAAAAAAGGATCTTTATTGTGTTTACCTTCCATATAAATTTTGGACTGAAGTATTTTGGATAGTTCTAGTTTGGATTATTTTGGATTGCCATAAAAGGACAATCCGGAGGTCAAGCGACAACCTGTCGCGTCCGGCAAGGCCGCGAGACTTGAACCCACAACTGAAGGGTGATAAGGGTGTATCACATACCACTGACCCACGTGATGTCCTAGATTGAATAATGTCGTTTTTTTAATGGTTCTGCGAGATGAATTATAAATTCATTTTTTTAACCCTATACGAATAGGATAAATAGAATATTATTTTTATGTTCTATTGTCTTTTAGAGTGAAAGATGAGTCTGTGGTAGAAATTAGATAATGGATGGAACTCTACATGTCAAGAATATATTTTTTCTTCTTCTCTTATTCTATGAAGAAATTAATTCTTATACTTTATTTAAGGAATCCTACAACCAAAACTGTGTTATCCTAATACCCTATGTTTTTTAAACCGATGGTATTTCAAATCATCATAGATTGATGAATTTAAGGACCTCAATTCTAAACTTGTTTGTGATTGATGACCTCAATAACTACCTATAAATATTTACGTTTTTCCTCTAATTATATGTCTCTAATTTACACCAAAGTTCTCCTAATCGAGATCATAATTTGGTGGTAACCCTTTCATTTCTCTTTTCCTCATATTAAGACTAATTTTTAGTAACCCAATTTCCGATATGGGTTTTCCCACAAATATATTTTTTTATTTTCAACCTTTTATTTTGGAAGAACAATTTCAAATTGAGAGGAAGCAATTTATTGAAGGAGGGGAGAATGTAACACGCCAAGATTTCATAGTGTGTTATTTCTTCAAAATAATTCAATAACTTGCACTACATGCAACACCGAGTTAAAGCGCACCATGACTTATCAAACTAGTCGTTATGAATATTAATACCTACTTTTTGAATTTTTATAAATTCTATCTCTCAAAATGGACATCATTTGTTGATTCAGAATATCAAAATTAGCTTAGGGTGAAATTTTGGTACTTTCGGATAACTTTAATATTTTGATGAATAGTGAAAATTACTAAATTTTAATTAAAAACAACTTTTTTAATAAAAAATAATTATTAGTGATAAATTATGAATTTGAGTGGTTTAAAAGTATAATTAGAATATATTTTTACCATTTTATCCAATGGTGTTTATTAGAATTAATTTCACTTTGAAATTGGACCAAAACAATTGTCAATCTTTTGATATATATTATTTCATAAAACACACTATTTGTTGTGACAATGGGAATTAATTATAAAATTAATTAATGCAACTTATATGTTTGGAATTTTTTAATATATACATCATTTTTTAATTCAGAATATCAATTATAGCTTAGGGTGAAATTTTGGCATTGTTCTGAAAAACATCAATTTTGATGAATAGTGAAACTACTAAGTGGTAGTTAAAAAAATGAATTTTTCATAAAATATAATTTTACCATTTATGTGAATGGAATTTATAAAATCCGAGAGACACGGTTAATATCAATATGTAAAATGTGGTTCCATGAGAAGAAAATAATTTTTGTTGAATAGTAACTTTTTTCTTTTATTTACCACTGTTAAAAGTAAATATGGTAATTAAGGGTAGAAATGATATTAATATTACCCTAACACATGTCCTAATTCTATTGGACAAGTGTATCTCGACCAAAAACAACCTTAGGAATAAAATATTATAATTTAGGTCCACTTTGATTAGATTAGGACATTTATTATTATTTAAATCAAAAAAGAGTTAATAGAGTTAAAATCAATGATTATTTACAAAAACATTTTTAATATAGGGTTATACATTAGATAAATTAGGTTGTAAATATTCATTAGAAAGATAATACGATTACCTACATAATGATATTTTATTTATAATTTTTAAACATAAAATAAATTAATTTATTTATGACACAATGATGATGGAGTAATTACCATAATAGTGAAAAATTAAAATAATTGATATTATAAATACCCAATAAATATAATATGAGTCTTTTAATGATTTACACTAATTTTCTAGGATAATATGACATATTATTTTTAATTTAATTTAATTTGTTCGAAGTAATCATTCTGTTATGAGTTTCACAAAAATCAACTATTGAATAGTGTCAAAATTGACACAAAAGAGTTTTTAAAACAAATATTATATTATTAATTGATATTAAATTCCTAAAAATTTAAGGTTCGGCCAATTGACTTATATCATGATAGGTGTTTCATTAATGGACCACTTGGGGGTCACTTGGATGTATATTGTATGTTTATTAACTATATAATATAAAAAGACAAAGTGACATGGTAAATGTCAAACTAATTAACTAAGAGTTAAAACTAAAAGATAAGGTTAATATAGTAACCCAAACCTTTCTAAATTTTATTGGTTGAATGTTTTTCGACCTATCACCACTTTAAACTTTTAATAATCATCTTTGGAGCCATTATAAACCGAATATTAATTTATTATATATTAATATTTCTAGCTTTTCCAAAGGTGCCCCTCACCCCTCTTATAAAAGGGCACTCCCCCTTGTCATTAGTTCACACCATCAAAGCCTTTTGGTTCTGCCAAACTCTACCGAAATACGCTCTCAACTTCCCTCAATACAACCTAGAGGACTTAGTTTGATGAGAAATCCAAACTAAGGAGCCCTTTTGATCAAATCAAAAGGAAGAACCCGAAGAAGAGGTAATGTTTTCACCACCCTTTTCAAGTTACTTTCTTCTTCCACTTATTCTTTATTTGTTATTACCATTCTAAAATAATAACTCCAGTATCTTATATATACTGTGATGTTATTATATTTATGGTACAACCATATTCATTATTCTATCCACCCTTTGAATAACATGTTACCATACGTGCGTATGTACGGCTTACCGTCTCCACGTCGTGGTGTAATTGTTATTCAAAATATTATTATTTGGATGTGTATAATAATGATGTTTAATTCATGTAAACAATAAATATAAAATTATAATTATTATGTATTTATAATATACCATCCAATTATATATTATTTTAATATCAAAAGAATGATAATGTCACTTGTGCGTACGCACGAACTACCGTCTCCACAAACGCGATGAGATTCATTCCCCATCGTATCCATTCAAGTATAATTATCATTTTATGATTTAAAAATAATTTTTAAAGACATGATATCATTCTGGATATGAATAATATACAATTTATACATGAAAAACATGGCTTATGTAACAAAACATATAAAATAAAACGAGTAAATTAACACTTGAAACAATGATAATTCTAAGATATTATTAACAGAGCAATGTTAAAAGATCATATATGATATCATATGAATGTATATGATTTTATTATAATTTAATAACAATTATTCCACCATTATATAGGTGTTTAACCTTCCCTCAATCAAGGAAAAGTACAAAGTAAGGGTTTATTTCACAATCTCTTCATTATCCGAGGTTGTTTATACGCAATTATCTACTGGGATCTCTTTATCATCCACATCCATGTTTTTGGAAATGTATTTCAAAACATTTTTACTATTTAAAATTAATATGGGTTAAATTCATTTATACCCTTATGTGTTTTTAATGGAATCTTTTCATCTTTTTCCAAACAAGACACGTTTTACCTTTCGACAAATTTAAGGTAAGAATGATTTTTTAACTTATACGGAGGGTGCGGCTATTTACTGCTGTTATAAAATCGTCAAAGCTTCCCTTACAATCTTATAAGAATATTTTCAAAGTAAATGTTTTATTTTGTAATTATGTGACTTTTAAATGATTTCAAAATGAATATTTTATGAATTTTTGAAAGGTAATCTTTATCAAGATCATAATTTTAAATGTTTTAAAGATTTATCTTTCTAAATATTTTTAATTAATGTCCATGTTTTCAAAATGATTATAAGGATTTATTTATATGGACATCAAGGTTTTGAAATGATATTTCATTTAAATAGTTTCAAAGTGGTATAGGACACTTTGATTCAAAAATCGCTTTTAAATTACTTCCTTTATAAATGTGTGACATTTCAATGATTTCGAGAAAAGAGAAATTTCTCTCAACTAGTTTTGAATTCATCTATGTCAACATACTTTGATGGATTTTAAGCTTATTTGCGGTTGATTTATTATAATACAAAACTTCTATATTATATTGATGGTTTTGTGATATGTTTGACTGTGGATGTGCTATTTTTATACCATTCATGTTTTATGGTGAAAATATTGACATTTCGTATGCTAGTTTTAATACAAATGTTTATGATATGTTTAAACATTTTCATATGGGAATGCATTGGAATTAATATGTGATGGGTGGAGCCCGCTATATCTCCTTGATGCATTGGTAGGTCTAATGAGCCAAACTACTGTCTTGGCACAAGGCCTTGGAAAAATCATATTTATAGTCTTGGCACGAGGCCTTCGCTATCTGGTTATGATAGTCTGGCATTATGCATTCCATCATTATGAAAGTGGTTACTGATATTGCATGTGATTATTCGATTAGTAGAATATCCATGTGAATAAGTAAATGGAATTATTTCAATTTTCTTTTTCCATACTATGTTGAAGTTCATGTTTAAAAGGATTGTTTTTTTGTTATACATTACCTTAAATTTTTTTTCTTATTTATGAATGTTTCCGCTTTATTGTTATCCTTATTGGGAATTTGACCTCAACCCTTTTCTATGTTTTATTTTTCCCAAGATGTGAAGAAGTAATTTATGATTGACCTGCAGGGATAGTATGTGGGGATATAAGTGTGGAATATGTAGAAAATATATTTTTGTAGATTTTCACTTATTGATGTAATGTAAAACTTTATGAATATATCTAGTGTTTCCAAGGATACTAAACCAACCGGTCTTTCGAGATTTTATCATTCTCATGATCATGCCAATGTTATGTAATAATGCACCGACTCTGGGTAACTGGGATCAGGGCGTAACACAAGAGATAGGGTATCCACCACTGACGCTCCACTCCACCCATCTAGCTCAAGGCTAGAAAACCCCAGTATTCTACGGAAGAACAGATCAATCTGAAAGTTATCACCATTTTTTCGAGCCAACTCTTCATCTCCATATTTGAGATGATGCCCTTATACATCCTAAGGGTCATCCGTTTAATGGTAAGAAGAATCTTAACCAATTGGTCTTCCTCCATCACTTGATCATCCCTCTATTAATCAGTCGTATCATCCCATTGGGCCTCAATCACCAGCACTACTTGTGGCGGTCATCTGGGTTCAATAGCCTCAAGACAAACAATGAATTCCAAAGCCCGAGAAGTGTCTAATATTACTTATAAATGTTTTTAAAAAATTTAATTATCTTATATTTTCAAAAAAACCAAATACACAAAAGATACCAAGTAATTATGAATTAGGAATCTTTCTTGGTTTCTCCACCCTGTAATCAGAGTAGCCTCAACTGGTCATTTGATAGGTAAAGAATCCTTACATTAGATCACGGGGGCTCTGAAATTCCAGGTCCTAACTGGTCTTCCAAGGTCTTATTCACGCACCATGATTACCTAACAATGTTACCATACCATCCCATGGAATCCTCATAGTGCATAAGGACCAACTCCAACCGATCTCTCAACCATCGCTCTCATAACATTCTGTCATGACCCGCCTTCACCACATTGAGGGAAGGGACCAAAAACTACCATAACCTTCCTTTATCACGTTGAAGGATATATATGAACATTGAGACCCTCCTTCAATAGACCCTAGATTGGATACTAGCACCAATGGTATAAAATCTCACAAAATACGGAAGGAATTACACATTTTATAGAACAAATTGAGAGATAAGATGGTAAACCCAAAAACTCCATGGAAAAAAAATTAAATCAAAATATCCATTCCCTTATGAATTATGAATATAAAATGATACAAAGTACAAGAAAAAACTAAAATTATGTACCAAAATAAAAAAAGGGAGCATTGAAAAATGTCTCGATGTCTGATCTAGTAAGGCCCAGTAGGGTACTCAATGTACTCCTAAAAAATGAAAGAGGTTTTTATATACGTAGGGTAAGTATATAGGTATACTACGTAGGGAAACCAAAAGATTACATGCATTAGTGGGGAGACATTTAAATTTCCCCATGAGAATATTGATTAAATCCAAACACCTTTAAATGAAACAATCCACCTAGCCTCGCCATGGAAAACTCCCAAAATAACGCTTGTCAAGTAAGGTAATTGTTACAACACATTGATATTTGGGTATTCTGAACAACTTTCCAAAAAGTTATCTAGCACATACTACACATCATTCCTCCCCCATAGGTTCCACTACAGTCCCACTACTACCTCAACAACATCCTAATGGTCCACTATAACTATGCATCCCTCCTTCTTACACCTAGGCCACCAAAACCACACATAACCACACTCAGAGACACCTGGGCCACAGCAATCACACATAATCATGTCCACACACACCTGGTCCAATACAAACACATCCATTCTTGAAGAAACCTCATCCAAAACAACGAATTCCCTGCTCCAAGACACATATGCCTCACCATAAATACACTTGGGAAACAAACTTACCTCCACACACCTGGTCCAACCACCCCCACACACCCTTCTCAAAGGGCCTTGGTCCAAAATAATCATAATACCATCACATCCTTCAATAATATTCTTAGGCTAAATGGGTGAGGAAGTAAAAATGATCAAATAACTAGCCACTCATTAGAATGTTTGGAAAACCACCATCACTAGTGAAATGGGGGTGTTTGGAATGAAGTTATAAACAAGGTTGGGTGTGTATAAGAATAAAAAAACTAAATATTATAAATATATGTAATCTGGGACTCATCCAATCATAAGTGTTCTGATATAGACAAACATCCCATACACTAACTCTCTCACTAATATTCCTACATTCACAAAAACACAATAGCCACAAATACTGCACATCCCAATTCTGGTAAATCAATCCCCCATTATACCTGTTCTAATTATCTTTTTCAAGTGATTTAGTTGAAAAAATTATGACACTACTAGAAAAATAATAGGAATAACCACCAGCATAAAAAATTACTGAAGGAAAAACAACCAAGTGCATTTAAGCATTTGCAGCCGGTTCTCTTGTAATGCCATAACATCAAAAGGAATTAGTGACATTCCTCGATGTAATGGAAAAAACAACATTCAAGAACCACACACCCTCATATTCAAAAAATGAAGAACCTTTTAATCAGAGACTCCATCACCCTCTACATCACACCACAATGTATCAAACCAAGCCACCATATATATCAGTAGAATAATTTACAAAAGTTTTCATATTTATCCAACACCGTACAATAAATTCATTCATTTTGTATAGTTAACTAGGTCCATCAAACATGAATTCTTATGAATCATTAATCCATTTAATAAAACAACTTTATGTTATTAACCAATTTCCATGTATTATCATTTAAAAATAGATTAGAAATTAAAATTAATCTTCATTTGTGCCCACAGAAAGACCACTGACAACCAAGATTTTCAGTGGAAAAAAGCCTTTAAAATTCACAACATGAAAACAACTATATAATGCATAAATCATCATCAACATTCCTCTCCCATCAATCATTCATGATCCCTTTATTATCTTCAATAATTTTTGTTTCATATACTTCTTTTGGGAACACCATCATACCCACCCCGCATGATGCACATTAATGATAGATTAAGGAAAAACACCAACATTGATGATAAAGGATTGATGTTTTATCCACGTTACAAGAAATGAGGATGTGAGACTTGTAGAGGAAGAACTATAAGGACCCCATACCTGAGTGGGAAGGGCTCTAGCATGGGTTCTTGATTCTTCTTAGGAGGTAGTATCTAAGTGCACTCAGGGAAACAATAGACACCAAATAAGAGGAATATCTAGTTGTGATAAAAGGCCCAATACTACTATAATAGGATGCCCAATATTGATGTTCATAAAAATAGGATCAGTGTTTAACCGTTCAGCTGAACAGTTAAACATGTTATAATTTAATGGGGTTTAACAATTCTCCTCCGAGATGGTCGAGATAAACCAGCAAAGGTGTGTGTGTTAATAGATTTTATTTTAATGGATTGAAACATTTAACAAGGGAAAAAATGGAAAACAAACAAAAGGGTGTGACACTGAAGAAAAAGGCCACATGTTTTGGAAATCGAGGTTCACCCCTCTCTTAGGGGATTTAACATATCATTTATAGGCTTTAAAATGGAAATAAGTCGATTGGAAAGAGGAAACAAAATTAAAAGATATGATGCAGGAAACATGGGAACGGAAATCCTGACACCACTCTATGGCACCGAGTAGTGAGATCACTCATTGAGACTGATCATTGACACCAAAGAGTGAAACTAGATGGTGATACTATTCGGTTAGAAAAATTGGTGAAAGTGATCGGCAAGACTGATCGGTGACACCACAGTGACAACCTGCCACTGACACTGACGCCATCCTAACTTGTCGATGGTGTCCAAGACACCCCACACACTAGAATATGGCCCTGTAATTGACCAGGAGGGTCTATGAAATTCCAAAAAATGGGTTATCTATACACTTTTTCTTGACGTTAAATATTTATTTATTTTTCAATGGTAAAACTATATGGGTGCCAACAATATAACACCATCTTCAAATAGTTGAATGTCATAATATTTTCTACCATTTTGCGTAGAACACCATCCTCCATTTGGTCTCCTTAATCCCCTAATGAAATTATGAATGACGAGTTATTTGATAAATTATGGGTGATAATTCTTATATTATAGAAATTTCCATCGTATTCATTTTTAAGATTATTGGATCCCATTTTACTCACATAAGAAATTTGTTTACAAACCCTTTTTACATAGAGTATCACACAATTGTTTTAAATTAGTATCATGTTATTGGATGGAACAATCATACTATGTTATAATCTATATCAATGTTTATTGGGGTATATTGATATCATTTAATGAAAATATTCCCTTTATGATTTTATGACACATATATAAGCCAAACATATGCTCATATGGATAATGTATCCAAATATTTTATGATATGACCAATGTATCCAATTATCTATCATTAAGTGGGAATTTTTACTCATTGGTAATTAATTAATTAGAGGAATATGCTATCAATTTTCCCATTATCATGATTAAATATCCAAATCCATCATTAGATGTATTATTATATATCAAAAATCTTACACAACTATGGAGTAATGTGAAAATTAGTGTAGTGGATAGATAATTATTTGACTCTTTATGATTCTATTTATATTTATTAGTATAGAAATTCATTACACCACTGTAATTTATCTTGGTTTGTGGGATTTACAATTAAGATATTTTTCTCATAAAAAATTATAATACATAGCTAACCTATAAAACTATGGGTCGAAGTCAAATATATTAATCATGTACATCCTTTAATTGTATCTATTTCAGAATGATCGACAAATATCTCTTTGTGGTTGATATCATACCCCTATAAAGAAACATGCTCTATCATAAATGCATTTTTATTTTATTTCTCTTAGAACGTTACATTACTCAATGTATTTAGTACAATAATATAATTATCTACATGTTTCTTCTTAATTTTACAATAGAAATATATTTCCTTAATAAATTCTACAAATATTTTATTATGGAAGTCCTTAAAGAATTTATATTAAAGGTCCATGAATATAGATGTTACATTAGTTAGAATAAATGGAATCACAATGAACTTGTAGTGTTCATAACTTTTACAATATTTATCCAAATCAATTTATTCTTTCACTAAATGTACATGATAATATCACAACCATGTAACTTTCTTAATTAACTAATGGGACACATGTATCTAATCAAACAAGTCATTAATTGATGAAATAAACTTTTTTTATTTTTTCATTATCTTGTTGTCCTCATCATTATCATCTGAAAAGCACAATGACACAACATTAAACATGACATAAAAGATCTTTTCAACCCAAAGTGATTCACATATCGTATAAACCATTTATATAGATTCTCATGTACTCTATTATTGAGGTCATACATATCAATAATCACCATTATATATGTATTCCTGGATATTGGACAAAAAGTATATATAATTTTGGTTAAGAACTAGTCCTCTTATCAATGATGAAGACTATATAACTCTTTCAAAAAAAAATAAGAAAATTCCATTATAATGGGTAAATCACTATGAATGATATTCTATATAGCCATAATCATTTGATATCGATACTCATAGACCATAGGTAAAAACATCAATGATTGAGATGATGATTCCAACATTGATTCAACATCCTTCATTCAGTCAAAAAAATCAATGGGTGATTTGTGATACAGATTGTGAATGACATCTCTTGAAAATTTATGTGTTATATAGAATGAAGGTCATTACATATATAAATTTTCATCAAATTATGTTAAATGAAAAATGGCAAATATAACAGTGAAATTATTCCCATAAATATTTTTTAGAGTGTTTTATTTATATTCATATTTTATGATAAATGACTCACTCTTAATCTGTTCTGATGACATGACATCAATGTTAAGGAATGGTTTTTTATTATATAAACTAAAAATAAATTATATAAAAGAATTAATAGAATAAACACCAAATGACATGTTTTCCCTCATTGAAGTAATAACTACAATATTTATCACCATATCATTATCATAATATACGTCAACAATTTCGAAGGAATTCGATCATTTATTCTCTGGAGAAAATGAATGTTATTTACATCACCTATCATAAAAAGAAATTTTCTTATTGTGTTCATTCACATAATTTCTATATTCTTTATAATTGAATCATTTTAAATTTGGATGGCATCGAATTGAGAAAAAAAATTCAATCACATTTGTAGGATTCTCCCATGACTATTCAGCATGTTGGTTTCCATCATTATCGCACCTAATGAATTTAATTTAACAGTTTTAAAAATTACATTCCAGCTTCTTCCCACAAAGCAGTATATTGAGATATTAAACATTAATGGATCACTGTTATTTCTTAATCACACCTTGAGAATTAAAAATCATTTTTCACATTCAATATTCTAACCCATGTGACCATTGAGATTCACATTTCTCTATTTCAACAATGATATAAAATCATAAAATATAGTCATAGATAGAAATTTATCATTTCTCCATGGATTTTCTTAAATTAATATTTTGACCAATAATGAATAACTCAACTATAATTTGTAGTCAAATAAAAAAATTCTAGTTCTCTACCATGAAGATATTTTTATGTTAATGTTGATATAGACTTTAAGATGAATTTTATTTTTTTAAATAATGTCTATTAGATTTTTTATGGAGATGATATAAATATGTCAATTTTAATTAGGTGATGATGATTATGGTTATGAAAAAATACTCAATGATGAAATTTTAATATAGTTGAATTCTTATTTATTTTTTAAATTTATGTGTCAATTATTATTATGGATGAATCATTTAGTAAATTACAAAAATCCACATATAATATAAGACAATTACATGTGTACATTATGAAATAAGAGATTCTATGTTTTATTAACATATCACATGGAATTTTGATGTGTATTTAATTAGTGATCATATTAAAAATCATTCAACATCACTATCTAGATGTTGGACCGACATCAATTCTTAGGTTGGTATGTTTATGCATAATGAGCCAACATGGTTGAAGAGGATGTGCAGAGAGCACCCAAAGGAGTGAACAAGTGTAGATTTGAGCCACCATAAAGAGGTGGCATGATATCATAACAAGGTTGTTCAAAGGTATCATGGGTGAGCAAACGTTTGCAATTATAGATGATAACAGATACACCTTGTATTATAAATGAGATATCGAAATCATTTCATTTATATGTGGGATAGATTTATGTGTTATTAATTTATTCACTTTTACAAATAGAAATGGAAGATGGGCAGTCTGATGAGAGTATCATGGATGTCTGGTCACCTAGTAATGTGTTCAACTTTCTGGAGCTAGGAAATTCTTCTAGTTATCGAGAAATTTACATTATACCTCAATAGATGATCATTCCCAAGATTCTGAGATACATTTGAAAATTATGATGATTCATATGTGATTAAAATTATATGAAACATTATTTTCATGTGAAAATCCATATCTATATATTGATAAATAGTGTCGAAAAAATGTGATATTTTCTATAATGATGAATCTAGTAATAATAATGCATTGGACATGTAATGTTACTCTTATTTTAATATGGTTCACTTGAGTATATTGGGTGATATTTTTCTTATAATTACCCATAACCTCGATCATTTTATGTTTGAGATTATCTCATATTAGAATGATAATTTGAGAAGATGGAGGGAGAAATGGGGAACCACAGAAAAAGTGTTTCGTGAGGGGAGTATATACAAAGAATTAGTTTTTTGTGATGGGTAAGGAGTATACTGTGAGTACTAGACATGCGTACTCAATACTCTTTAAACATCAGAAAAAATTATTTTACATGAATCTCTTTGAGTATGTGATATACTATTAACATATATCTACATTTTTACATGATTTAAGTGGAGGTACTATATATACAAGATATGTGATGATCCTTTGATGAAGAATTACTTGTTTGTTTTAAGAGTTTTAATTTTTTCTATAAAAAAGTGTACAAATCGATGTGTTGTGTATAATAAATATATAATTAATGCCTCTTCCTATTCAAATAAAGAATTGAAAATGTGCATGTACATTAAAATGGGAATAATAAATTGATATTGTGTGTTCAAAGGAAAAACTAAAGTGGTTAGTGATTGTTGAATTATGGTTTTTAAAATTTCACATAAAAAACATGATGGTGAAAATAACACATAGACATTGTGTCTTGTGATCTACATGTGGCAGTGAAATAATTTTTACATCAATCATAATTTCCATTCAAATGATAGAAAATGAAAAAACATAATATATAGGATGTAGTGAATTTATATTATCAAACTATAAGAAGAGATCATGTAAATTCTTATATATTCATGATGTGTGACAATCCAAATTTAATTTTTCTTTCATAAAAATACTGTAAGGTATTCAGAAATAAAATGATAACAATTATTGATGTAATATACCCATATTTTTACTATAATTATATCAGTCCTAAATATTTGTATTTTAGAGGACACATTGTAATATGAGATAGTTATCCATTACATACCTATGTTCATGAATATTATACATGTGAAGGTCAAGTGATATGTTTTGAAGGTAGAGAAAAGAATTTTCAGAAGGCAATGTTGATGTAGTCTTAAGCCAATAATTATCCCACTATCATGGATAAATCCTTCTGTGATGAATGATTAGTGGATGTATTAAGTTGGACTCTAAATAATAATTAGACACTAGTGGGAATCTATATATGGTCAATGATATGTTGGGAAAACTATGTGATTTAGCATAAAGATCGACCAATGGGACTCATAAGACACCAGTTTAGGTGGGAACATTTAGACAATTGTTCAATATAATGCTGATGTAATATGTGATTCAGTGTTGATTGTTACATGACTTTCCCTGGTTGTAAACAACACCGTATAGCGAGGAATATGAAACCGTGGTGTAAATTAGTTTGTCCCTGGACATAGGTATTTGTACCATTCCATATAAAAAATATTCATATATTGTCTATTATTTTTATTATTTCATTCATGGATTTATAGATATTTAAATTCTAGTGATCAAGAATTTACTTAGTCAGAGAGATTTGAATAATGGGAAATAACTTTTCATACATTTTACTACTTATTTACCCTCTATCAGTGGTATCTAGATGATCATTGGAAATAAAAATTTGTATTGAAGAAATGAATATACTGAAGCTTTGACAATATTATATGAAATTAAAATCATGAATTCAATGAAATGTTGAATAATTGTTACTTTTTATTGAAAAAACTAAAATAATTTTACAATATGAGGCTTCTCATACTTCTATCTCTTGGACTATAATTTATAGATGCATCAGGAATGGGCATCCCACCAATTACTAATGTTTTTTTAACTCATTATGAAATGGGAAATCATCATTCTTAAGGACATACATAGATTAAAATCTTAATGTTTTTATCAATAACAGTATATACTAATGTAATGGGTATCCAAAAAACTATGAGATCTAGGATATACTGAGAAGATGTTATGAAGTCAATCATAATGTAACAGAATCTAATATTCATATATGGAAATGATTTCTTGAGGCTATTAAAATAAAAATTGATTAATTAATTGCGAATTTTTTCCAGTGATTTATTTAGCTAGTATATACTATCAATGTCTTCGTTGAGAATATAAATGTCTCAACAATTTTGAAATGTGTTAAGAAAAATTTTCCTAACATATTTACATCCATGATATCAATCATATAATATATATAAGACATTTTAGTGGATGAGCTACAAAATAAGATCATAGATTATGAATTGATAATGGCTTTGGAATTCAAACTGAGTTTAAAATAATCAATGTCCATTGTTTCATTTCGAAAATTCGTATTTAATGAAGTGGAAGTTAAGGAATTTAGTTAATATGAGGACGATGATGCTAATTAATACCTCATCGAAATCATTCCACTACTTAAATGATGATTCCTTAATAAATAACGGAAGGAATTTGTTAATAATCTTCTCAGGTGATTCAAATTCAATTGCATTGGATAATATACCATAGATTTCACAATGTAAATGGTTAAATCATTATTTGATTAAAAAAATTTGAAACATCCTAAATAGAAATTTTATATGAATATGAATAATTATTAAAATTACATAAATAATAATTTTAGGAGAATGAATACACATAAAAATTCATCATCTGGAACTTTTTTATATTTTGGTGCTAAATTATTTTATAATTTTAAGAATGGTTAAAATTATTAATGTATATATAATGGTGGTTATTTAATAATAGATCTTGAATGTAATATGAATTTTTATTTTGAAGCTAATCATCATAAAAATTGTCATCCCAATAATTATAATAACATGTTCGAAAAAGAGGAAAAGAAATATGATGATGAAGACGAATAGTACAAGAGAAATAAAATAGAACATCTTGTTTAAAATAGTAATTAATTATTGGAGAAATATGGTCTAGTGAATATGGAGAGTTATCATCAATATAAATTGGCTCACAAGGAGGATGTTCTGTTTGAAAGATAATCAATGTATCTTTCTATATAACAAGAATTGAAGAGGTGTACATGATAATTCAATAAGATTATTGAGATAAAATTTCAATCATCTAAAGATGATAAATGTATGAGGACATAGAAGTAAACAGAGGTTTCTATTATACAATAATGTTATGCAATAAATATAATAAAAATATAATATAACACTATGAGAAAATCTATCATGACTAATGACGTGAAAAAATCACGAACTGGTTTAGCAGGTTTATCGATAGTATAAATGATCATATATCAAAGGAATATGCTAGTTTGGGGGAAAATATGTGTATAAGGATACTCTATATTTTCTAAAATGCCACTTCCAGGAATGAGGCATGAACCAAGGGTTATATATAATGAACTAATGATAATAGAATATCAAATAAATCAATCAGTGAGACTAATAAAATATATACATGATTTTATAAAAAACTATGTGGTGGATGTGGATTATAAGTTCATAATGATGAGGTTTTCATTACTACATTACCATAGAGTTTCCATATAATTTTAATTGGAAAAAAATAAAATGGAAAAAATATATGAAGTTATGTATATTATGAATTTAGTTTTAGAAACCCAAACATGCTGAACATTAATAGAAATAATACATGATTGCTAAGCCCGATTAAATAATAGGGGTTGACAAATCAATATGTCTCTAATTTATTCAATGGATGACATTATGAAGGTTATTTTATAATATTATACTTAATATAATATTAATTATCCACTTGTGTTGATCTTTTGAATAAAAATAATCATTTTGAACACGTTGGATACAACATGAATTTCATTATGTAATCAAAAGAAAAGAATGTTTATTAACATTCAACGTTAGAAATAGTTTCTCCCCATAATTATTTTTTTTTAAGGTGAACTATTATAATTATGATATCAAAATGCATAAGTTCTAGAAAATGTTTAGGACAAACAATCATCTTAAGTTTTATTTCTTATAAACAAACTTGTTTCCTGAATAAAAATTCATTTTTTCTAATGTGTATAAAATTGATGGGTATTGATACATCCTACAATATGAGTCATAAAATGATTATATTTTTCATCGTCATTCATTGAACCTGTGATTCTTATAAACATGTAAATATTCATAATGTAAATATTCATAAAAAAGTGCCATTATAAAAAGAGAGTAGCTATATGGGGTGCTGTTTTTTCTGTTGAAATTTTTGACATGGTTTCCTTGATAAGTTCTGGAAAAAATAGTATCTCATGAATTGATTATCTAAGTGTTTATATGGGATGAATTGAAACATTTATGAGAATTTTATCACATGTACGATTGTTCATGTACATGATTTTTCATCCTTATTATACAAACATTTTATCTAGACATGGTTATCACATGTATGCTTAATACTATTTGGTTTAAGGTTATTTGAAAAATAAAAAATATGTTATCATATTTAATAAAAAAAGTAGTATTATGAGAATTGATTCAATCTATATGATCATTAATTTCTTTTTCAATTATAGGGATAATTTAAAATAAACATATTTATCTTAACATTTTTTGGTGGGTTTTAATAAAAACATAAAGGGTATATTGAAGTAGCCATTGAGTGGAATTATATTTGTTGTCAATAATGTTGATTTGATTTTATATGATTTTTATATCAATAGGTCAGTTATAATGAATTAATTATTGGGATGGTTATGAACATATCCTCATAAATTAAATGTGGTGATTTTAGATATCTTCTTTAGTTTAAAAATTCATGTTTCAATAATGAATAAGGATGTCATATTTTTCATAATAAGTATGTCTATATATATTTTAATATAATTATTCATGAATAATATGATAGATGTTATTATATATTGTCTTCTCATATCACATGTAATTTTGATAATATCTTTATTAGAATTTATATAAAAATATCCAACCTAATTGGTCTAATAAGGGGGACAACATTCTTCTGATGAGGGATAGTCTATCCCCATCCTTCAACCATGGAGATAGAAGATATGCGTGAAACTATCATAGAGGCCCAAGAGTATATCATCCAACACATATGTAGGGGTGGAACATCAGCCTAAGGGGGTGGGGCCAAGGTTAATTGGGTGTGTAATAGTATCCAATTATGGATTCTACCATGTACACATTGTATTATAAAAGAGGGCTTGACTAAAATCTGATTCAATGTGGGATTAATTTTCAATGTCAATTTTCATCTGATTTTAAGAACTCAAATAGAAGACATTCCTTTTTTGAGAGAGTATCCTAGCCTTTTGGTCATTATTCCATGTTCTCATATTCGTTGAGCCGTATATTTCTTCATTACATTGATTTATCCCCATGAAACATAAATAGAAGATCGTATCAAGTATTTGAATCTCCATTTGTTCATTCTAATGATTTCTATACCATCAAAATCATATGACTATGAATTTTCAAGCGTAAAATTAGATCAATCCAATGATAAATAGTGGTTCATGATTTTATATTTTTGGTTACTGTGATTCTTCTAATCGAGAAGCATGATATGAGGAATGATATTCTTAAAGTGATGTTTTATTCATTATTCCAATATGTGGGATTTTATTACAAATAATCATAATAGTTTACAAATAACATATAATCTATTTATATATCCAAAACTTTATTTTAGAATGCATGAGGGAAATATAAAGGCCTGAAGAATAAGTGTTTCACTTGGAGGAGGTTCCAAATTCATTATCTTCCATGAAAGAGAATGATGATACCATGTGTACAAAAACTTTTTACTCCACACAAGTTGTTGATTGTAGAGTTGTTCTTATGATAAGAACCTTGATATTCAGATATACTCTTCTTATATATATTCATTTTAGTGTGAATATAGTGGATGAAACATATATTCAACCAGTTATATGGTCCTTGGGTTAATAAGTACTTATGTGGATAAAGAGTTCACATTGTTTATAAAGGATAAGTTTTCCACATGTATTATTTTGTTTTTTAAGTATCTAAAAAAATACATTATTGTGTTCAAATAATTATTTTTATAATGATCATTCTCATTTATTTGTGATGATGCACTTAAAAACATGTTTTCGAAGGAAAACTAAGTTGGACAACTAGTGTTTCAAACTGATTTTTCAGGTTTCACATAAATATTTTTTGAAGGAGTGTGAAGGTTGATAGTGTGTGAGGGGAAAGGATTGAAGAAGTGTATAAGTGAATGATTATTTCTTCATTTTCATACATGTGATATAACACATGTGAAAAAGAATATATGGGTTTGTGTATTTTCAATATTGAAAATATTTATGAAATACATTCATTTTTCTACATGAATGATTTTTGATATTACACATTAATTTTTTTAAAATACAGTGTACTAATTTCAAAATTATATTGAACACAATTTATTGTGGCATATTCATTAGTTTTTTATAATGAGTTAATTTTTTTGGATTTGATTATTAGTTCAAATATATAACTATTATGTTGTTATTTATATGTTTCAAAATAGCATGGATATTATACATGATTAGACTATGTCATACATTTTGTCTGTATAAGAATTTTTTATCTCATGGTAGTAGAGAAAAACATAAATATGACATTGATCTTTTAATAGGGAACAAATATTTTATTACTCAATATTTTATGATGTCTTCGATGAGACACTAAAAATGAATAAGTATGTATTGGAACATCATAGTAGACTAGATATATGTTTCTACTAATGTAGGATCCATTATGAAGATTCTTATATGGGATATAGGAGTTACTAGTATATGTGAAAACCAGTAACCTTTTGTGAGACTCTATAGTGGAACACTATGGGACATAGAGTTGCTGGGAATGTGAATTTTCATGGTATTAACTATCTACATATATTAAATAATTTGTAATGGGGGAGTATAAATAATTGGATCAAGTATGGAGGCCTTTGTACATATCATTTTAAAAAATACAACATTGATTTCCTTGATTTTTATTGATGATTGTAGGTATAGTGATATATTTAAATATGGTGGTCAAAATTTTAATCAATAATTGTAACACCCAAATAACAATTACCCATAGATGGTGCATTATTTTTATACAATTACTTGAGTACAATAAATCATGTCCAAAATGACCGTTCAGTTTAAAAGTATTAGATAAATATTCCATTGAACATGAAATTATTCTCTTATCGTAACCCTGAATATCAAGCCAAATACACATCATAGAATCCTAGAAAAATAATACATAAGAAAGGGGTGATATCAGATGCTCAGTAAGGGTAAAAAATTTAGTGGAATCCATAAACATTTATAGCAAGATGTGTAATAAAAACAACATCTTTTAAACATAAAATTGAATATAAGATGCAGAAAATAAATCAAAAATTACAGTATAAACATTGAAATGGTTATTATATTAGTCGAATAATCACATGTAATAACTACTTTCATAATGAGGGAACACCAAACATTGTACATCATTATACAATATAATATTGAATATTTTATTATAATAAATCAGCCTCACTCATGAATAATATGCAGTAATGAATGATGATATAGTTTAAAATGATCAATAAACCTCTTTGAGTGAAATATCCTTTTTTAATGGAATAATTTAAAAGTTTCACAATTTATAAATGTTGAAATTTAAAATATATTTTTAAATCAAAGTGTCCCATACCAACTTGAAATTTTTTAATGTAATTAACATTTTAATAAATACATTTTCTTATAAATAAATACATAAAACCATTTTGAAAATGTGGACATTAATGATAAAGATTTATAAGAATAAATATTAAAAACATTAAAAATAATGTTTTAGTTAAAGGGTACCTTAAAATATTCATATGGAAAAAGTATTTTATGAAACATGGACATTGATAATATATGTTTCACAGAAAATATTTATACATAAACAATATCATATAAAAATGAGATTTATAAATTAAACCATACATTTATTTTCCTTTAGTCGAGGGCAAGTTTAACCTTCTGTATAATGACCATAACGTGTAATTAAGTTATACGAGAACAATTCTCATAATTATGATATCACAATTGACTCATTTGTGGCTTTATACTAAACATTTAATTATAATTTCCATGTTAAATAAATATTTCGTGAAATAATTTCTTTCTTTATCATATATGTTTTAACTTGTAATTCCTGACTGTATCATTTAGATCATGATTTAAATAATTCTTAAATATAAAAACTGATGTATATATCATATATATTTAGAATATAAATATGTTTTATAGATAGATATAAGAAATAAAAAACATTGATTATGAGGATGGTAGGCTGTACGTAAAAATAAATGTTGTTTCCATTTTCATATCGTATTGAATGGAAGAAAGAGATTAAGATATATGAGATTACATACATATATTTATATATATCTCAATTACCATTAATATATCATATATTACATAATTATTAACAATATAACTTTTTATAAAAATCGTTTAATGGTGAACGTGGAAATTAATCTTATCACGTCATGGAGATGGTAAGTCGTACGTACACACGAGCGACGATATCATTTCCTTAATGATTAAAATGTGTGGAATTTGATGGAATATTAAAAATATAGAGCAATTATCATGTTATTTTCATTATTTATATACATATTAGTCATCATTATATCCATCCAAATAACATAGTGTTGAATAACCAATTACACCACAACGTGGAGATGGTAAGTCATACGTACGCATGTATGGTGACATTATCATCCATAAGATGGATAGAATAATGAATATGGTTGTACCATATTCATAATAAAATATAGAAGGTACTTGAGTTTTTATTTTTTTATGTAAATAACAATGAATGTGAAAGTGGAAGTAGAAAATGACATTAATAATAGTGAAAAAATAATTACCTCTTTTTTTGGGTGTTTCCTTTGAATATGAACAAAAGAGCTCCTTAGGTAGGCTTTATGCCAAATGAATGGACTCTAGGTTGAAGTGATGGAAGTTGGTTGGAGATCTCGGAAGGGTTCGGATGAGCCAAAGGGAATTGAATGTGTGATTTTGAGAGGAGGATATGTACCCTTTTATAAGTGTGGTGGGTGTCACTTTTGGAAGAGTTTGAAATATTATTTTATTATAAAATGATTTTCGGTTTCTAATGCCTACAAATTGATTTATTTTGAAGCTATGGAGGGGATGGGTCGAAATAATATAAAACAATAGTTTTTAGACATGTTTAGGTAACTATAGTAACCTTATCTATTATATTTAACTTATAGTTAAATAATTTATATTTTACCATGTCGTCTTGTATTCTTATACTATATGGTTAATATATATAATATAAACTTCCTAGAGAACCTAAAGTGGATCATTAATGAAATATTGAATTTTATTTAATCCCTTTTGTCAAACCATATAATTTTATATATATTGTATAATTTATTAAAATAATATTTCTTTTAAAAACCCATTAATGTCAATTTTGACAATATTTAGTATTTTGTTTTTGTGAAAGTCATATCAACATGATTACTTCGAACAAAATACATTGAATATACAATAACATGTCATATTAACATAGAAAATTAGGGGATATCACAAAATGTCTCAGTTCACATTTATTTCTATGTTTATAATATAAATAATTTTATTCCTTCATTTATAAGGTAATTACAACAAATTTGCAAATGTGCCCTGATGGTGGGTAAATGTGCATAGAATATTGGTAAAAAGACATTAAAATGGTTTAGTAAAACATTATATATCTAATATTATTATAAAATGACTCTAATAAATTACATTGTACTAATATAGGTATTATGTATCTATTTTTATTTTAAAATAAAAGTAAATAAAAATAAATATTATTTAAATAAATATATGTTTTAAACAATAATGAAGTGTTTTCACTATTCATCAAAAATTGAACGTTTTCAGAAAAATACAAAAATTCACCCTATGCTAAATTTGATATCCTGAATCCAAAAATGATGTCTATTTTACCAAATTCAAGACATATATGATTCGTTAAATAATATAAAATTAATTCCGGTTGTCAAAACCAAAAAAACGGATTTTTAAAAAGTAAAATCTATTAAATGATTGGCATCTGTTTATGTCATATTTTAATAATAAATTACTTATAATGACAAAAAATGTATTTAATGATAAAAATATAATCTAATCATACATACTAACGATTCAGATCTATAATTTAACACTATTCACCCAAATATGAAAGTTATCAGAAAAAAAAATTTATCAAAACTAAAAGTTTTATGTCCCAATTCGAATGAAGAAGTGTATTTTTTCAAATTAAATATATAAAATTGTCAAATGTTGTGTTTAAAAACGGTTCTCCATTAAAAGGTGGGAAATTTTCATTTTTTGAAAAGTATTTCTTTTATCTGAAAATTTGAATTTTTCCTTATATTATGTATATGAAAAACATAATCTAGATGTTAAAATTATATGAGGTTTATAAAATTCAAAATGCAGTTAATACTACTGATAAATGATTTTTGAACCGCTAGATTGGTATGTTATGGTGCGATCAAACTCGGTGTTGCGTGTTTCTCAAGTTATTGAATTATTTTGATCATATAACATACTATAAAATCATGGAGTGATAAAATATTATAGTTTAAAGGAAAAAGAAATATATACAGGTCATATGTATATCCTTGTTGTTATTCATGATGATGATTTGATTCAAAAGGATTCAGGTTACATCTATGTTATAGAACTTGAGAATCTTCGATGACTTTGGATTGACAAAAAAGGGGTGATACATGAAATTAAATGATATTTTGGTTGTAGGATTGGTCGGTGGTCGCTTAATATTATCGCAGGTTATATCTCAAGGCATGAAACTCTCTTTTTAAAATCATGATTTCAATATAGGGATTTTTTTCAAATATATTTATTGGTAGTTGTTTTATTTCATGCATATCTATATTCTACATGTGTTTGGTGTATTACTTAATATATATGAAGATTTTCAAAAATCTAAAGGGGGTATGGGATATTATTGGAACCAAGGGTTTTTACAGCATAAAATTTCATGTAGTTTCTTAATACACAAAAGGATTTTCATAAATTACACAACTGATGAGATCATACAATATAGATGATTCAATGTTTAAGGTTGCATCATTTCCTAATGCTTTACAAAAATTTGGTGCTCAAAATTATAAAAATGTTGAATTATTCACGAAACATTAGTTTACCTGAAATTTTATTTGGATATATGGAAAAGGAATTTCTTCCAAAAATATAAATATCTCATGAAAATGTTGACCTTAAAAATTTATGGAATTATAGGATAAAATCTTCATGAAAATGAAAAAATATTGAATATTATTATGAATGATGTTTATTGAAGACATGAAGCTCCATTAATGAATCTAGTGATGTAAAAATGTGAAGGTTTCTGACATAGTATTCACAAATATTGGATTAGGTATTATAGAAAGAAGATATACAACACAATTATAAGAATCTCTCTGAGTTAGAAAAATTCACTTAAGTATCAACAAGAAGTGGAGGATCACAAACATGAATGATTATGTTTGAATAAAGAGCATGGAAACAATGACTTCATTGATAATACACAATGTTTATAAATTGGTGGACACAAATCATTTGAGGTATGGAGAGAATTTGAAAAATGGTGATGTTCTCTAATTTCATGAATCCCTTTTGATATGGTATTTCATTGTGAATCGAGAAGGCTTCATGATTTGAAAAATTAATATAAATAATGATTATGGAATAATTGAGAATTAAGAATTTCAATAAAAGGAAATTATTTATGACTATGAGTTAACCATTGTTTTGTGATATTTTAAATCTATGATATTTGATATGTATATGAGATATATTAAGGATATGATCATTAAAATGACGAGGTGTTCTATGAAGTTTGTAAGATTCACGATGGTAAGTATTTCTATGATGTTAGGATATTTGGGAATGTTGGGATATTCCAAAAGTATAGAGGTTCCCAAAAGATGAATGATATTTGAAATATAATTGGGGTTTCACAAATGATGACAACCTCATGAATAATAGTCTTTGACATATAGTTTGAGTGAATAGTGTATTAATGTGTATCAATTGTGGACTACGTTAAAAGAAATGTCTCTTGAAAAGTATGGTAAAAACTTATATACCCAATGAATTACATTGAACATATATAGGTATTATGTATCTATTTTGACATTAATTTAATTTAAATAAAATAAATAATTATTTAAATAAAAATTCTTTTTTAAAATATAACTCAGTGTATTTCACTATTCATCAAAAATTGAATGTTCTCAGAAATATACCAATAATTCTCCATTGGATATTTTGGATATTCTAAATCTAAAAATTAATTCCATTTTGAAAGATAAAATGTATAAAATTTCAAAAAGTTGGTATTACTATTCATAACAGCTAGTTTGATTGGTTGTGGTGTGTGTTAGAACTCGAAGTTTCGTAAAACACAAGGTACTGTATTATTCGAAGAGAAGCGTACTATGGAAGCTTGGGGTGTCAAATGAACAACCCTATTTGATGGTGGATTATGAATATTTTTTCTTAACATTTATTATATAGAATATTAGTTAGATCCATAATCAAATAGAATTATTTATAATATTCAATGAATAACTATTTTACATATCAACACATTTTTATATTGATCCACATCTTTAGTTGAAATAAAATATTCCCAGCCATGATATCCCTTCCATGGGGGTTTTCTACATTGGTTATAGGCAAAACACCATGATATAATTCATTGGATTACTTAGTTTCCACATTCCATTCTATTGAATCATTGAAAAAATAATTGAGTATATTACTAGAAATTTATTTCATCGATAACATTATTGTGTTGCATTACCCCTCCACAACATTTTATTTGCCTTTATGTTTTTAATTAAAATAAATGAAATAGTTCTTGGTCACCATGATATAGATTCCATTATGACTCATTCAACACATTAGATATAAATGATATTTTATTTCTTTAACACCATTTATTTTATCTCTGGATCCCCATATTTAATCTAAATTCTCTATTACATGTCAATAATTTCAAGAGACTATTTAGAGTAACTAATTTACATCTCACCCTTATGAGAACATCAGAAAAATTACATAATAGATTCTGAAATCATGAATTTCCATACATATTCATAGACTAATCCTTATCCGACAAAATAAGATGCTGATTTTAATTCGGGTTTAATGGTAAACCATAAAGAATATAATAAATATATTTTTAATTTCACCTCATAAGGTCAAATAAATTCACTTTCCATTTTCATTACTTAATAGAAATTCATGTCCAATTCAAAATAGAATTTATGAGGGATATATTTAACGATAAATAACCTCTACACTTCATCCCACACTATAGATTATATTTTTTATAGGATTTTTATTCTGGATGAGTTTAGAACAAAGGTCGGCTTCTTCCTTAAGAAGGTCTACAACATGCACGTCTTTCCCTTTCTCAAAATTCTGATAAAAATATTATATTTTTTAAATTTATATGAATAATTTATCATTTATTATGTGATTATAATATATAAAAAATAATAAATCTATTTGATTCATAAGTAACTCAAATACAAATTTCTTACTCATAGGATGTTCCATGTGATTGATGTTATTATTTATAACACGAGTCATATATAACTATACTTCTATATGGTTAGACAATACCTCTCGAGGAATCAATTTTATCCTCACAGAAGTCATAAAATTTCACATTTTACTAGTCATTAACATGATTTCTCTTATATCATTGCATTTTAAAATATTTATTATTATTTTTATTGTACTTACATTGACTAATATATGTATAAAAAGAAAACGAAATCAAATAATAATTATCTATTACCTAATGTGAAGATTGTAACTGATGAAATTATGATTAAATCTATATAATCAATTATCATCATTGAACTCATTTCCCTATCATAATTTTGTTCCATAAAAAATTTAACAAATCCTTTATATTGGATAATTAATATATTATGAATAAACCAAATCATATAATTGTGGACTGTATTATGGGGCGAAAAGTAAGGGCATATTCGATGTACATTGGAATGATCACTGAGAAACATTTACCACAAATTTTTATTGTTGTCACCCTAAGATTTTTCTTTCAAAATTCCCTATCTACATTTATTTTTCAGATATGGATGTATTGATTGGAAAAAATGAATTACCAAATTTTTAGGATGTTCTCCTATACTGTGTTTTATTCCTTATATTTCTTCTTAGGTTTCATAGTAATATTTTTCTCTATCATAACTATAAATTATAATTTTTTATACTAATTCCATATTTGGTGTCCAAATATTGAATGATATATTATTTCATAATCCTTATCATACATTTCCAATTAATACTATTGAAGGATCTAAATCCAAGTTTATTTGGTTGATTAGACAAATAAATACAATGAAATTAGAAAGAAACATTATTTAAACACTACATATTAATCGTGACTACTATAGGTACTCTTAAAGATCATTTGATGTCCAAGATAAAACATGATGAAAATGTTATGTAAAAAATTTCAATATGTTGTTAATATTTTATTAAATTATAACG
Organism: Viscum album; assembly: GCA_963277665.1. Taxonomy (NCBI): domain Eukaryota; kingdom Viridiplantae; phylum Streptophyta; class Magnoliopsida; order Santalales; family Viscaceae; genus Viscum; species Viscum album. The sequence continues at coordinate 1,654,672,430 of OY728126.1, read as the reverse complement.
ATAGATTATTGAGGCATAAAATGATATCATAAATGAGATTATAATAATCATTGAGACATGTAATAAGTAAATGATATATTAAGATCATATAATTATAGAACCATCATATAAAATTATATTATGTAGATATTTCTGGTGTCACTCCTGATAAAATAACTATAATGTAGAAAATGTCCTAGGGTGGATTAGGATCTATATCTATTCCCATACACTTTTCATTGAATGATCCTTGGAGTATTATCATCAATAAATATTTCATTATATAAAATATCTTATAATATAAGAAATTGACCTGTTCATTAAGGGGTCGTATATTTGAATACCCATAGGTCACATGAATAAAAATTATAAAAAACAATTCCATGTGACAGATTCTACCATATAGACACTATAAGTATGATTGAACAACATGATAATGATGTGGGTGTAATATATTTGTTTTAATGGAAAAAATATACTAAATCATTATGATAAAAACAATTAGTCAAATAAATAATATTAATGTTAATATTTTAAAATAAGTCATAGGCCATGATCATTTATTTTAGGAAAATGATATAGGATATGAATGAATAAAAAATTACCACTTGGTTGAATAATTATGAATTGCCGAAATGATATTATAAATAAGATATTATTTAATATTTATCATAAAACAAAAAATGAACCAATATGGTAATTAATAAAAAATCATACGTTTTATAAGATATTCACTACATAAAAAACATTTATTAAGGTTATATTATATATGAAAAATAAAAAATCAAAGTTCCTTTAAAATTCGGAATTTCAAATAGAACTAAAACCATGTAAAACCCCCACTATGAAATTTATATATATATTGGTATATATTTAAGGGATACATGTACAGAAATGTAAGATTAATATTATAATATTATTTTATAAAAGGCATATAATAAATAAAAAATGTAAGTGAGATGTTAAAATGGTGTTATTGAAGATCCCTTACCTCAGGTTCCCTAATTGTTCTAAAGATGAACATAAATTAATTAAAAATTTATAAAAATTAAATATTTACATAATAAACATCTACAACCCAGTTTTATATACCATTTCCCTTAAATTATCAAATTTTATTCATGTATAACATATTTTTGATTCCTACATCAGTTTTTCTTGTTTTTTCCATTTTATATATCTCCTTGTCAATATAGATAATGGTAGGAATAATAGTAAAATATCTTTATAATATTTTATTCATAAAAAAATTATAGGCATAATTTTAATATATTAAATATATTTTTAAATTCATCCATTATCGGTAGTGATGAAAATTGAAATGCACTTATTAATGGGGATATAGTTATCAATATTGCATTATTTCTGATTATATTTTATAATGAATGATGTATAAATAGTGTATAATAATTTTAATTTTATTATTATTTTTTATATCATATATATATAATTTATTAATCGATTATTCCATTTTAATCATCCATTATTGGCCATGTTGGAAATTATATAAATGTATATATAAGTATTGTATAAATTTATTTTGGATTGGGAGGAGTATTTATGGACTAGAAAAATTATTCTCTAAAATAGGTGAAGAAAAATGTTGTTTTTTGAATACACATTATACTTATATAATAAAGAGCCATGTATAAAGGTATGATTACATTTAAAAAAAATATGTATACAATTTATTGATGTTTTCATCGCATAAATGAATTTTTTTTATTAAGACTGAAGTAGGGGAGAAGGTGAATAATATTATAAATGAAATTATATAAAAAAATAGACTAAATGAAACATAATAGAAGAATATTTCATAAGGAATATATAGAAGAAATCAATATTTGTGGGAAGAAGATAATGTATCAGAATCATTGAGTTATTTTGAAAAAATAGGTACCTATCCAATCAAAAATTTATTATATCTAATGTTAAAAATAAACTATCATATAATAGTGATTATGTGGAAGTGGAATTATCTTTTGAGTATATATAGATATCTAAATTTTGTTTCTATAATGATAAAAATTAAAATATAATTGTGATAGTAAATTTACTTCAAATAGGATAATATAATTGATTATGATAATGAGAATGATGTCATCAGTGGTATAATAACTTGAGAGGTGAAAAATACTAAACATGTTATCATTATCAATTAGATAAATAAAAACAAGGTTACCAATTAATAATGTCTATTTTATTAATAAATTAAATTTAATATAGTTAAAATAAATTAGAAATTAAGATAAATGATTTTGAAATGTTATTGGAATTTTAGAATAAATAATCTTACAATATAGAGAATAAAATTCCAAAAAATGGTATAATAATTACTTATTTTCTTAATTAAAAATATGTTTTTTAATAATAAATTCCATCTAAAAAAATAATATAGTTTTGGTTTAGGGAATACTTAATAAAATTACTCCCAAATCAAGTAAAATAAGAACTGATGAATGGATATAAATTTACCAAATAATAAATAAAAAGAACCTTTTGAGAATACACTGAAAACAATATGTTTTTTAAATAAAAAATTGTATGATTTGTAATAATATTTATTTAATTTTTATATTTGGTATTTTGGTACATTTTGAAACAATTCCTATAATTATTTGTAAAATATTTCATTTTAATTTCTATGGAATAAATCATGGTTCGGTATAGAATAAAATAATAGGATGAGGTATCTTGGAAGAACAATTGACCAATGATTATTAATTTTTTAGATGAAAAAATATATTGGTATAATAATAAATAATAAATATTTCTTATATTAATATTTTATTGTAGTATTTGAAAAAGAACCTCTCAATAATAATGAATTATTGGAAATGAATACAATAATGGAATTAAGAGCTGATGGAATGAATTTATCTAAAATATGAAAGGATAAATATAGAAATTCTGATCAAGGAAATCCTTTAAAAGATATTTTTTGGAAAAGGTAATTTGTAAATTCATGTTATAATGATAAAAATTATGATCAAATGTTTTTAAAGGTTATCAAATTCAAATATGAATGAATAAATTAATATATTGTGTTCCACAGTGGATGAATATGTTTAAAAAACATAAGTAAAAAGTTCATATTTTATCCAAAAAAATTCACAAGACAAAGAATCAATATTATGAATTTGAGTGAGTTTATGTATCAAAATATGGTGAAACCATGTATAATGACATTTTTATATAGGTATTTCACCATTTATATTATGATAATTCATTAAAGGAAAATCAAAATGTGAATTTGGATGAGTTCATAGCGAGTTATAACAAAATAAAATATAAAGAAACCCAGTATACATGGAATTATCAAAATTAATTCTATCATTATGAAAGGAAAAAATATTATCCTTATTCCCATTTATTTATTAATTAATAATACAAGAAAAGGAATATAATTATGTAATCATATTGGGAACGAATGAGTCATTATATTATTTTGAACAGTGTGGAAAATTATACGATAATGAATGAATGCTACTGAAAAAAATAAAAATGAAGATATTAAATTAGTATATCCATTATATAATCACCAACATAATGATAATATTACAATAATCAATAAAATTATCTAAATATATAATTTCATGATATCCCATTAAAATTCTGTGTTAGGTTATGCTACACATATTATACTTCATTATTTTGAAATTTTTAAAAATTATTTTTATGGGGGAGAGATGCTTGATAAGAAATTATAGATTAAGGGAGTGTTTAATTAAGGTCATGAGTAAATTTTTATTTTTTAATATGTTTACAACAATTTACAAGTCATAATAAATGTTTATAACATCCGCAAAAAATGAGATATGTAGAATTATATCACTTACATTGGAATTCATAGGCATCATTGATGTCATAGTGAAGTCCCACATTTTTCACACACTATGATAGACAACTTATACATATGTTATGTTAAATAAAGTTCCTCATTTATGTTATGTGTGACTTCATCCCTTTTTTTGTCATAATTTTTTTTTGTAACATATATCAAAAATGGATAAAATGAATGTATAAATTAGTTATTTTATTATTGATACTAACAATTCAATGATATAGATGATTTCCCCATATTCTATTTTCATTAATTATAAATATTTGGGATAAATAATTTATACCTAAACTTATATGAGTAAGTTAATTATTATTCATGACAACAAAAAATGGGGGATATGGATTTACCCAAATGTGTTGGGTGGATTTTTGGTAAATAAGTTCCAATTTATTTTAATGATTTGGGTTATGTTTTTAGTTTCCTCCATCAAAATTTTAATTGTGTAATTTATGTATTGAATACATGTAATTTAAATATACGAATAATTATTGGATAATTGATACTAATGGATAATACCATTAATATGTATGTTAAGTACTTTCTATAATAGTTGGTCAATACGTTTAATGTGGTGGTTGTATAAAAGATAATTAATCTAATGTTGATAAATAAATACTCCATGAAGTTGTGGTAATTTATAAAATGCCAATCAAGACATATCAAATATAAATCTATAGTATTTATGTATGTAATATCAATTAGTTGATGATTTGAGAAGATTTTGAGTTGTTTGAATTCCATTAGAGTCTCGTATATTCTATTTGATAAAATATAAAAATCATATAGTGTAATCTGTTGCCTTATCTTGCATAAATATCATGTAGTTATATGTTGGGATGAGTGTCTCATTTGTGTATACATCAACCAGAGTAACCTACTGGATAATAGGCAATATACCATCTATATGAGCATTATCTTGTTTATTTGTAACCATTATTCAATATATCTATACATTTTTTTAACTATATAATCCCATTGTAAATTTTGAATGAATTATTCTAGTCTATGTAAATATATAATTTGATCAATGAAATCATTATCTCATTATGTAATCCATATTCATTGTATACAATTTAATGATATTTTTTATTGTAATGTAGAATTTATTTTTCATAAAAATCAACCATTATAATAATTATATATTTTTGACAGCAAAAAATTAGAGTTTCAAGCAATAATCTGTGAAAAATGAAATGAAATCATATGATTCCTACTTTGTTTTAATTTTTTTTATTCTTCGTGATCAAAAAATGGGATTGTTATTCAAACCTAAATAAATAATATGTTTACGATTATTTTTTGTGAAGGATATTAATGTTTAAACATAAAAAAGGAGGTTCCAATTTATAGTGAATGAATTTATGTGTTAATGTAGGTATATCAAAATCATTTAAATTCATCATATTTTGTAGTTCTATTAAGAGGTAAAAAACATGGGTCCTGTGGAAATATTTAAATGATGAAAATCATCAAGATTTTAGAGGATACATGATCCATGGTTTGAGTTGAGATGATAAAACACATGATGGTAGCTATTTTTGACTACCGTGAAGACTTGGTGATTTTGTTACAATATCAATATATGATAAATTTTTTAATTTTTGAAAATTTCGATGTTCTGTATAATTATTTATAGAAATTATATTTACAATTATATGAGTTTAAAATATTTAGGGAATGTAGATTTTTATTATAGGATTATAAATATATTACTTTGATAATGATGGGACATTTACAAAAAAATCAATATATAAGAAAGATATATTCCAAAATAATTAATATAGTTTAAAATATGAAAATAATGTGTCATGTAGGAACAAAATTTCCTACAATTTATATAAACATATAATGATGTTGATATTTTAGAAAGAACTATTAAACCATGAAAAGAAGGAATATAACAAGATAAACTAAAAAATGTTAAAATTTACACCATTAATGAAAAAAAGAGTATTTCAAATGATTAGTTCATGAAAATTGTTGAGGAACAATATTTTTATAGTATGAATTACTAAAATAGATGGAGCTAGAAGAGTTTCAGTAGACAACCCAAACCTGTGGGACCTATCATTGGGAACACATCATGTGACTAATTCATATCACTAATTACCAACCATTATTAAAGAATAAATTAAAATAATTTGTGTATATTTACTGTTATTATACTCCCTATTTTATAGTGGTGAAATATGATCTTGGATCCCAACCCAATCCATGGAAGAATTAACCATTCAAAACTAAATCTTACCAATTATTTTTTACATATTCCTATAAAATTATAATAATTTTGGGTGTGGATTTTTAAATATTGAACATTACATCATTGAATTGATTTATTATAGAGTTTTAAAAAATTTCGAATCCATAAATTTGATAATCTATAAGTAATTCACCTGCTAAACCACTTTGTGATCTTACTAGATCATGGATCTTTAAGGACTCTACTATCCTACTATCTATGGTGACCCTTAATTCAAATACGATTGAATTATTTTATTTATAGATCAGTGTGAACCCTATATAATAGGAAATTTTTATTTTCATAAGTATGAAATATAGAGTTATTATCATATATTTATATTGTATATCCCATTTCTTCTAATACCCGAATAATGTATTAGTTCACTGTCAAGCTATGTAATCATTTATAATATGGTATGAATGAAGTTATATTTGTGAGGTTTCAAAATTTCTCCGATAAATATGCATTTATAAACAAACACACACACACACACATATATTATATTATTGACTAATTTAGTGGTGTCATATCTAATGATTTATCACATATATCCCAAGAAACCTCCTTGGTGTTTAGTTCTTATGATTGGATTTTATGTAAGTTAATTATTCATTCTACTATTGAGAAAAGGAATATCTCAGTAGTAACATATATATTTTTTGGATGAAGTATTAGGACACTACATTTACTCTTCATTATTTATTTATTTGTTATGATCTATAATTTATATGTTCCTCTTATAATGAAACATTGGATTACAATGACATTGGAACATACATGAGAAAATTTTGATTAATGTATGGTGTTATTTACTTATTATGTCGTAAAAAATACTATATTTATATATATTACACTCATATTATATAGTTTTTATATATGTTAATTTGATTAATCAATTTTTTTAGGTTCCCAAATTGTGTGTGTACTCTACCGATAAGTTATTATTCCACCCCTGATGCTATTAAGTGGACATGAGCATATGGATAGCCACAACTATCTTTTATTTATATCCTTCTCAGTCAGTACGATTGGGTTTAATGTGTTGATGGTAATATAACAGTTGAAGAAAATAAAAATCATTTAATAAACATTAGACTAACCATAGAGATATATATATTTATTATAACTATGAATATGAAATTTTTTGTACTCTCAATGTAGAAATACATAAATATTTTGAATCATCCATTGTCAATATACCCATTTATCCATAACTCCAACATGACCTGTAGGTCCTCACATGAAATTTTTATTTCATCATGAATAATAATACCTATAATTTGACCCATATACACATATATTGTTTTCTATGATAAAAAAAATATTTACTATATGATTACATTAAATATTATTACCTATGTAATAATAAAAAATGATATGAAAATAATAACTGATAATTATTTTCTATTTTATTGAAAAAAAATCATGAAAAATATTTATGAAAGAAAATTATGAAATCCTTCGATATCAATTTGATTCCAAAACAATATTTTCTATAAAACCCCATTTTAAATTCAAATTCATCATGTTTATTTATAAATTTTATTTTATTAGAAAAACCCCATTATTGAACACTCTCCAATTTCTCCATGTTAAATTATCATTAATGTCTCATCTTCATGAAATTGTTCACTAAAATAAAATCCTTATCCTAAAAATATACATAATATATTGAAAAAAATTAATTATATATATAAATTCAGTTTATCGAATTTTCTAGTATCATACCTCATTATCTAAAATGATATTGATGAATCATTATGATACTCGCCAAAGTGTTAAAAAATTCATCACCTACACATATATCGAATTATAAACCATCACATTACCATATTAAAGTGGGAGGAGTCACCTTTCCTCCTTAGTCATCCATAGCATTTATAAACATAATATGCGCTCTCTATATCACTTATATACCCATGATAATGTTATAGTTGTATCAATATTAATTTAACAAAATATAATTTTGACTTTTACAATACACATCATTTTGAGTTACTTAGATGCCTAAAATACTAAAATTTTCTGAGTAGTGGTTGTTTTAAATAGAAGAATAATGGTTTATTTATCCCAATATTATATAAATAAACATAATTCAAGGTCATCTATTTAAGTACATGTGAATATATTTGATTAAATGATAATCATGGAAACTTGAGTCAAAATGTGTGACATGATATTATGGGAGCCTAAAACTGATCTGGTTTGATTATATGAATATGAATGGAGGGTATTATATTTATATAGGGTTCTCATGATAAAAATTCTAAATTGGAAGTGGATGGTTGTGGTTCTCAAGTATTTTTATGAAAAATCATCAATATTTTGAGGAAATATCAGTCATTTTATCCATGGAGATCATTTGTAAGAGGAATTTTATAATAGGTAGTATAGACCCATTATGTATTTTTATTAGCTGTCAAGGGGTTCTTCTAGGTTAAGTGATACATTTTCAATATGAATACCTAAAAAACCCTGATATATATGAAACACATAAACATGATTCCATAGATAAACATTCACATAATAATTAACTTTGAATCAGGATGTTCTATGTATTTGTAAATTAAACACACTACATAACATCTTATAAAATAAAACACAACAACATTATTGTAAGAATCTTTTACATGACCACAACATTCCTCTATTCTTAGAATTGCATTGCATAATCTGGCAATATGAATCTAAAAAGGGTGAGATATGAACCCCAATAGGTGAGTAAACATGGAATTACAAGAATAAAATATAACATTTCATTAAATTTCCCTATCAATAGAGCACAATAAAAACAAGAAAATGAAGGCATGATATAGCATGATTATCATTACATGGAAATGTGGCAAAAATATTTAACATGATACTAGCCAGAGGCAAGGCTCATTAAAAATGAAGCATTTGTAAACCATCCTTAAAGATGAATTAGAATATTTAATCCCCCATTTCACTAGAATTATAATGATACGAATCATTTCCGAATGCAATGGACCAAAATCATGGATCACCGTTCTTAATCATTTTATTTCATGCTTAAGTGTTCCACATAGATCATACAAATGGAATCATTAAACATAAGAATTTATTTCACAATAATGGAATGTGGAATTATTATATGAAACTATATAATCAATATTTAATCATGAATAATGTTAAATATCATTGATACACAAATGGTCATGGTATTCACTACACAATGACTTTGGTAGGATGAATCGTGGTGCAATTTCGGCAGCATCACAAAAATTCGTAAGAATTTAAAAAACATTGATGAGAGAGAAAGGGGTATCTCATCATATTTAAATGAAATAAAATGAAAGGGGGTCATATAGACACATATCCAATCATATATAATGGAATTTTGGTGCACAGTTGAAATTAAATTCTTGAAAGTGAATCAGAGGATTGGAATTCCTTACAGAATTTTGTCATGGTAATAGGTATGCATTATAGGCATTAATGAGATAGAAATATGTTTCTCATCCCTAAATAATTATGAGGGAAATATGGGGTAGGTGTGAAATGATAACCAAATATTGGTAATTGAAAATAAAATGGTATATGATCATAATGATATTTGGACAAAAATGTGAAAGAAAAAAATCCCTTACATTGAAGTGTGATCCCAAAGGATTGGGAGATGCGTAAGAGAGGATTCTATGGAGCATTGGGATCATTGGGAGGTTTCTATATATAGTATGTATAGTATTGGTCAAGATCCAAATGGTTTGAGTGAAAAGTAAATGTATAATAAGTGGGTTTATATTGGAAATGAGAAAGAATTCGTTATTATTTAGGTTTTGGAAACCAAAAGTTAAACTAATCAATAATGAAAACCATCCCAATGTAGTTTCCCGTTGTTTTTTAAAATTTTGAGTGGATAAAATAATATTATATGTCTAATATCTGATCATATTAAAATATTATGATTTGTTATGTGCAGGTGAGTCACACTCTCAAAGAAATCATTTTAAAATGTTAAAATGTTTTATATGTCTTGGATGGTCCACTAAGTATTTTTAAATTAAATAAAAAATACCTAAATCAAATTATTTTAATGTTAATACATATATTGGATTAACTAACCATTTATATTATTTATGTACATCACTATTGGGTCAATATGATGTCATAAAACACTATATATATTTAAACAATGTTTAATTTTTACCCAAAAATTGATTGTCTAAGAAAATTATGAAATACTTTATTTTGGATAATTTTTGTAACATGATTCCTAAAATAATATTCAATTTACCAAAATAGTATTCTCTATATGTGAATTTTTACCATTAAAATATTAACAGAAATTTATAAAAGATATTGGGTTTGACAAAAATAATATTCGAAACCATAATAAAAATGAAAATTGTATTCATAAAAATTATACGATCATTTATATTAATTAAGATTAATTTATTAATAGTATTTTATTATAAAAATATTTTATTAAAAATCTATTAATTCATCAAAATAAATTTTTAATTGAACATTAACTACAAAATATTGTTTGTTATTTAAAAACAATTTATATGGTAAAAATAATAAAATGAATGTATATTCATTATTATATACAAAACCAATGAACATAATAATAATGCGGGGGTATTGTAACATAATCTCTTCTAACACCTGTATATGACCAAATGGTATGTTTTGAGATGGTGATAGACTCTTGGGGTGGCTCAGATAACATCACGCGGGTGGTAATCTCTATCAGTATCCACTTCTCCCGTACACTATTTCATTCAAGCTTAACGTGTTGAAACTCATCATTGGATTGGTCCATAGTGAAGACTAGTGATGCATATCCATTTTTAGTTCTAAACAATGGACTTCGTATGGATAAAGAGAGCTAGAGAAGGTAATCACTTCTTTTGTTTGAGTAAATTAGACTTGTTAAAGCCCTATATTTATACTAATCATGTGATCACTGTTCAATGTCAATATTATCAATGGTAATGATTCGTAGTGGTGTTTTAAAATCTAAAAATATTAAACCATGTAAATTCATATGTTATGTCATGACCCATAGTTTTTCAATGGAAATTATCTTCTTATAATTATGTCATAAAAAAATAGGAAAACAAAAAAATAATGAACTACTAAATTTTAAGAGACCTTTAAACATAAGATTGTCACTTTTCTATTTGGAATTTTGATAATTTGACATGAACTGTTGTGTTCAAAGTGATTTTTGGAGTCTAATAAAACAAAAATAATTTTTGGTGAATAATATCCTAGCCCTATGAATAGTAACTTCCCTTTATCATTAGTGATATACCCTAATTAATAGTAATTTCACATGTGATAGTATAAAAATAATATTCAAGTTAAAGTATGATGTTCATATATTTTAGAATAAGTAAATAAATGTTATAAAACTATATTTTAGTAATAAATGATGATTTCAATTAAATATTAATTTAATCATACTTATAAAATTATTTTTAAAAAATGGACTTAATTTTCGGATTCCACATGTCGAAAAATGGTGTTGGTAAATTTATGGGATTTTTCTGAAATACTCCAATTTTTTATGATAGTGAAATACCGTAATTTACAAAAATTAGCTAAATAAGCTAATTATAGTGTCATCTATGATTTTCTACTGATGTAAGACCTCCTGGTTCAGTATCACATGATACAATTACTATTATTAGTCATTCAAGACTCAATATTCCATGTCTTAGAAGAAATTAATAAACTAATGAATTTTATATTATGGAAACCCATCTCCCCACCAATATAAAAACAACCCTTCAAACCCAAATATCCTCACACCTATCAAGCTCTAAGACTTCTCTAATCTCTTCCGAAACATCGTCCCTAGCCCCTATCCCACGTTCAGGAGAATTTTGTCACATCAAAAGACCAATCATAGTTCTTTTTATAGAATCTCAAGAGGAGGATTTAAGAGGTAATTCCTCTCCCTCTTCTCCTTTAATTTCCTTTCAAGTTCAAGTTCATTTCTTGATCTCCCCCACCTATCATCATACAAATTGTATTGTAACTCTATTATTATATATATACTATAATTCTTTTATGATAATTGGATATTATATCATCCAACCCCCTTTCCCTTTTCATTTTATTTTATTAAAAAGAACGTTGTCCGTGAGGTGTTAATTTATCACCTTCAAGAACGACATGATTTCTTCTTCCATTTGTACCTTCAAATAAGGTAAATAATCCATTTTTATGGTTGAAACAGAAATTTTTTTATGTATTATTTCATATTTAAAGGTTTGGAAATAACATATGGCCATATTACTAAGTGATAAATTAAAAAAAGTTCGTTGTGATCGAAAAACCGCCCAAATTCACAAAAACAGTCATCATTTAATTATTATCTAATGATTCATCTACATGGATATAACATGATTCATTATAAGATCATTCAATATATTGTAATATAATTAATAAAATGAAATATTAGTTCTAGATGATTACCAATGCTCTTCCCAAACATCATTTTACGAATACAGGTGAACCACTCAAGAAAACAATAAAAAAACATTCTTTAATAATGTTTTTAAACTCTATAACTCATCTAAGGGAACATAAAATCCTATAATGAAACCATAATGATCCATATTAATGTACACAAGGTTCTATATTTATAATTAATGAATATAATTTCATTATACCGTACATTAAAGAGATTGAAGCATTCAGATACAAGGTAAGGAAAAATTCTCGAACCCAACTTTCATCCTACGGGTTATCCCTCTTTCACCCCACTTTTTTTATGGTTACTCCTTAAATATAATCAATTCATCATTGTATTTCATTTTCTATGATATACAGTTTTTTCACTGGTATTTATGAAAACCAAATGTTTTCCAAAAGAACTCTTCTTTCAATAACACACATTTTACTTCTCATTCAAGATTAACGGTTCTTGTAACATGTATGTTATTCCCTCATTAATTTGGGAACCTAATGATTATTAATGTGTTCTTATGAGATGAAACACATTCCATTCATGGGTCATTTGTGTTAATTTATTTTATATGTTCACTGTAGAAATAATGATAATGATAATATTATGATGTGACGAGTGCGCCTGAAATTATATAGCACTCCAATGCATTGGGTAAGTGATGAATCTCTTGAATGAATGTGAAATGATTTGTGAAAAAGATTCTATATTGTTTCACAAGTATGTGTGAAAGTTGACCACTAATACATGATGTTTCATTTTTTTTCATTTCCACATATCATGTCTTATATTTATGCTTCCTCTCATATTCATGATATTTTTCCCATGTTATGATTATACTCAACCCATGAAATATTGTTCATATCTATCCTCTTTCTGGGATTCTATCTCACCCCTTTTGATGTATATCCTCAGGTTGCTACATGTACTAATAAGAGGACAAGTTCCAATAAAAATCTACAGAATAATAAATTAAATAAATGTTTGTGCTTGATGTTGTAATTGTTATGTATGGTCCAAGTTTGCCTAAGACACTAAACCATTGGATCCTCTATGTGTAATACTATTATGTTTTTTATCTTCAAAATGATTATATAGTAATGTAAGAAATGGAAGGGTATCTATAGTTGGTTTCAGAGGAAAGGGTTAGTTATTTTGGGAATTAGGATTAGTGAACCCTAAAGAAAACCAAGAGCATGAGACTAAGTACAAATATTTACACAAGAATATATACATTGGCATCCCATTTGTTATGCTTTTAGTATAGATTTTTCAGTTGAATAAGTTATGTATTCATGAATTGTGTACTTATTATTTGTTCTATCCTTTTCAATTTTAGAAAATGGTGGGAACCTGGAGAAATCAGGCCAACAACTCATGTGATGGCCAATGAAACAATTGCCCAAATGACATCCCCAATGATTTGGGAGGTGGAGTTCAGAACTTCGTGGCGATGCTTACCCAATTATATCAGGTTATGAAAAATAACCATATTAATGGGGAACATACTCCTTCACAAAAGAGGAAGAAACTCGCTATCGAATGATTTATGAGGAAACGACCACCGATGTTTAATAGATCTTTTAATCCACTAGCTGCATAATAGTGGGTAAAATCCATGGAGAAGATCTTTAATGTTCTTCACTGTTTTGAGATGGAGAATTTGACCATAACTGTTTATCTTCTAGATGGAGATGCCGATCAATGGCGGTCATTGATTATGAACACCAATGCAGGGGAGGAAATTGAAGAGTTGGAATGGGAAGACTTTAATGTAATTTTTCTTAAAACGTATTTCCCATGAACTCTTCGGATGATGATGAAGTGATAATTAATTGATCTCAAGAAAAAAGATGGAAAATCTGTCACAACCTATGAAGTGAATATCACAAGGCTTGCAAGGTATGCTTCGGAATTTGTTATCAACAATGATATAAAAATAGATAGATTCTTTAGTGGATTAAAAACACACCTTAGAAAGGCATTTGCAATTAAAGAATTTTGTAGTTATGAAGAATTTGTTCGGTTCCCACTCATAGTGGATATAGAGTTTGGAGAATGTTCCCACGACTGTGGTGATAAGAATTGAAAGATGGAGTTTCAAGTAGGTGGATCTAATGATAAAGGTGGGGTGAAAAATCAATGACCCACATGCCAAAAATGTGGAAACTTTCACCATGGGAACTGCCTCAAAGGGATGTGGAAATGATTTAAGTGTGAGAAAGAAGGAAATCATGCTCAAGAGTGTCTAAGAGACATGAAAAGGAAGGAGAATGTAGCAGATGAAAGGAGAGAACCACTCATGGTTCAATGAAACGACTTTAGGGAGGCAGGGAACTATGAAAACCAGTGCACTAAACCATGATTTCTCGAGGGTAATCAATGTCAGCAGCCTCCGAAGCCAAAGGATCAAGGGAAGGATTATACCATCACTACTGCAGAAGTGGAGCAAGATAATGAAGTCGTATAAGATGCACTTCTTATTCATATAACAATGGAAGAAGTCTTATTTGATTCTGGTTCTACGCATTCCTTTATATCATGAATGTGTGCTAGAACTATAGAATCAAATCCCTAAAACCTTGATTTAGTTATATATTTAAAACCCCCCAAGTGGTGCAATCATTTCAACCCAAGTGTTTGAATCCTATCATGTTGGCGTATGTGGGATTATTTTTTCGAAAAATCTCGTAATACTTCCCTTGGTGGAATTTGATGAAAAATTGGGAATGTATTGTCTCTCGTTATATAGATCACATATCAACCATCGAGAAAAGAAAATGTATTTTCATATTCAAAACCATACCATGCTCCTCTACAAATGCAAGGAAGATCATTGATCTCCTTTGAAAAATACATCAATGTTTGGGTGGTGATTCCCTATAATGATGAATACCTCTGCTAAATGGTTGAGTCAAACTAAAGTGCCATCTTGAGGAAATTCCCATCGTGAGGGATTACAGAGATTTATTTCCAGAAGTGTTTCCCAGATTTCCCCCGGATCATGAGGTAGAGTTCAAAATTGAACTCATACCCGGAGTTACTCCTATCTCAAGGTGTCTCTATAGGATGGATCTTTTCGAACTAGAGGAGTAAATGAAGGAGCTACTAGAGCATAAAGTCAAAGGGTTCATAATCCCAAGTGCATCACCTTCGGGTGTGCCAGTTCTCTTTGTGAAGAAGAAGGATGGAACAATGCGGCTGTGTATTTATTATCAGGATATCAACAATATCAACATAAAGAACAAGTATACTCTCCCTAGGATTGATGACTTGTTCGATCGGTTATGAGGAGATTAATACATCTCAAAAGTGGATCTTCGTTCTGGATATCATCAGTTAAAGGTTAAGAAGGAATATATTCAGAAGACTGCCTTCCGTACAAGGTATGGGCACTATGAGTTTTTCGTGATTCCCTTCATACATACTAATGCCCCTACAATCATCATGGATTTGATTACTAGAGTCTTTATACATTACCTCAACAAATTTTTGGTAGCTTTTAATGATGATATTCTCATCTAATCCATGATCAAGTAGGAACCTGAAGAACATCTAAGACTTGTTTTGGAGACATTAAAAAGGGAGAAGTTGTACTCCAAGTTTAGAAAGTGTGGATTTTGGATAAATCAAGTCACATTCTTGGGACATGTGATCACAAGTGATAGAATTTCTGTGGATCCTTCAATGAAAATGGTGATTAAGTAATTTCACAGGCCCACTAATGTCATAGAAATCCGTAGTTTTCTTCTATTAGCTGAGCACTACATACGTTTTTTTGATAAACTTCTCATGATTGTCAAGCCCCCTAACTAAGTTAACAAGGAAAGGGTAAAAGTATGTCTGCATGGAAAATTTTGATGGAATCTTCAAGGAGCTAAAGAGAAGGATGATAACTGCACCTATACTCACACAATAGAAAAGTGGATAATGAATTGTGATATATAATGATTCTTCAAAGAAAGTCTTGCATTGTGTACTCAGGGAAAATTATAATGTGATAGACTATGCCTCACGACAGTTGATGATCCGTGAGCAAAACTACTTGACACATGATCTTGGGCTAGAATATGTAATTTTTACCTTGAATATTTGGAGGCACTACCTTTATGGATAGAAGTGTGACATATACACTGACCACAAGATCCTATTGTATATATTCACAAAAAAGGAGCTCGACATGCGTCAAAAAATATGGATAGAGCTAATCAAGGATTACAAATGCTTTATTCACAATCATCCTAGTAGTGCGACCAAGGTAGTTGATTCTCTAAGAAGAAAAGAACCCACTAATCTATCCATGATGTAGATTGAGAGAGTCCATATCTTCATGGATATGAAATCAATGGATTTGGAAATCATACAGTTTGGGCATACATCCTACCTTTCTCAAATGATAGTGCAACCATCCATCCAGGAGAATATTAAGGAAGCACAAAGGGATGATGTGGAGATAAAAAAGAGGGTTACTGTAGTAAAATAAGGGAAGATTCCAAAGTTCCATATCGAGGATGATGGTTTGATTTAGTTTGGAACATGGCTCTGTGTACCTTCATCACCTGGGATAAATAAGGAGATTTTGGATAATGCACATAGCTCAATATTCTCTGTCCATATTGGGAGTAACAAAATTTACCATGATCTCCGAGAACAATTATGGTGGGATAACAAGAAGAAGGAGATTGTGGAATATATATCAAGGTTCTTGGTATGTCAGAAAGTTAATAGTGAGCAATAGAAGTTCAAAGGTATGATGCAGTAATTTCCTATACCCATGTGGAAATGGGAAGATGTTACTATGGACATTGTCACGGGTCTCCCGAAGACATCGATGGAAAATAATTTGATATGTGTTGTGGTTGACCGACTCACCAAGACTTCCCATTTTATATCTATACGGGAAGATATCTTTCTTGAACAACTTGCAAGGATTTCTGTGAAGGAAGTGGTGAGACTACATGGTGTTCCACTCTCAATTGTATCTGACCATGATCCAAGGTTCACATCTAAATTCTGGAAGAGCCATAAACATTCAATGGGTACTGAATTAAATTTCAGCACTCATATCACCCCTAAAGTGATGGCTAGTCTGAAAGAACTATTCAGACGCTTGAAATATGCTAAGAGCATTCTCTTTAAAATTCAAAGGTGAATGGGATTGACATATCCCATAGGATGACTTCTTATACAACAATAGCTTTAAATCGAGTATTTATATGGCTACATATGAAGATCTTTATGGAAAGCAATGTATAACTCCACCCTGTTGGGAGGAATTTGGAGAAAGAAATATACCTGGACCCGATCACGTTCAAGAGATGACAGAGAAGGTTCAAGTCATCCAGAAACACATCAAAGCTACACAATGTTGGAAAAATAGCTATGCTGAAAAATGTTGATGGGACATGGAGCTCGACATTGGAGATAAACTCTTCCTTTTAAAATCTCCATAGAAGAGAGCCATGCGATTTTGGATGAATGGGAAGTTAAGCCCAAGGTATATTCGCCCCTATGAGATCCTTGACCTCATAGGAACCATGGTCTATTGTCCTGCACTTCCACCAAATATGGATCGTGTTCATGATTTGTAGAGACCCTAAGCTTAACGTACATGGACATTACATTACTTTTGCGGAATACTTAGTACATAACAAAAACACACACACACATGGACCGTAATAGTTTAGTGTCTTTGGAAACTCGTAATATAATCTTCTAATCGTGGTGAAATATCTTCAACATATCCCATAAAGATCATCTTTTTTTACCTAAAAACTTTGTTAATATCTTGGGAAAAGACAACATAAAAGTGTGATATCAAATGCTCAGTAAGGGTAAACAAAAGAAACACCAATCACATCATATTCATAAGAACATAACATTTTGGAAATCATAAACTGCAAAAGAGATCATAATATCATAACATGGGATAAATCATAGTAGTGAAATGTAAACACAACAATCATAACTTAAAACATGAAGCTTTGTGACATACACACATAATCATAGAGAATCATTTCTTGTTAGTCAAGACTCATTGCCAAGACTATCTTAGTGGAAAAAGTCCATTTCTGAACCGAGTTCACTCCTTGTTTCAGTCCTGTTTCACTGAACCGGTTTAACCTGCCGTTCCAGCCATTTCTATCTCATGAGATTTAAAATCATTGCCCAATTCATTGGAGGGAGATATAGGTCCCACCCATCTATTAATGATACCATTCTAATGTGTGCCACACAATCATAAATCATACATCATTGCATAAACAATGTAATAAAAATGGGATTCTTAAACAACATGACATAATAAAACAATTCATGTAAGATAAATAAATTCATAAAATTAATTCCATCACAACATAATCAAATCAATGTAATAATAGGGATAGAAACAGAACCATATATTATCTTAGATGGAAAATAATTTTGATAAAACACTTGAACTCCATTCTTGAGGAAAATATCCTTTCTACTTCAAAAACAATTTTCCTTTCTTAACATGTAATACAATTCTAAACTAAAAGAAATTGATTATAAATAAACTTGAAAACTTGTAAAGTAAGCTTCTTGGAAATAATGTTTTAAAAATCCATTCATGTCGTATGATTTAAAAAAACATTCTTCTCGTACTTTTGTCGGAAAAGTCAAAAAGTACCTTGTACGAAAAATGACAAAAGATTCATTTCATATCTTTTACTAAAAACTCACCAAAGGGTAAAATTGGGTTTAAACAATTTTATGTGGATGGAAACAATATTAAACATCGAGAAAACTTGGATGTGGATGATATAATACACCCCAATAAATACCAAAGTATTAACAATCTCGGATAAAATGAGATTGTGATATTTTCCCTTACCTTAGGTCTGATTTGGTTCGCAAGTGTCCAAACCTCCTGTATAATGATTTAAATAATGTCATTGACTTATTCCAGAATCATAATCATTGTTATGATATCATATATGGTTCACTTATGACTTTATTTTACCCGTTCTTTTGTAAATTCCAAGTTAAAGAGCGTTTTGGGTAAAATCATTTTATTTGTCATCCGTGTAATGACTTGTAATTATTCATATGATTACTTAGATCAAGATTAATTAATTACAGAATATAAAACATGATTTATATATAATATATATTCAGAATATACATATATATAATAGATCAGTAAATGGAAAGAAATACACCGTTCATGGGGACGGTAGGCCATACGTACGCATGAACACTGTTTTCGTTTCCATATTGAGTTGAATGGAATTAAGTATATGACATACATATATATGCACATAAATCCAGTATCATTATTATTTCATATATTTCATGATTACTTATTATATATACTTTATAATAATTCATGAATGGTTAACGTGGAGAATGAATCTCATCGTGTCGTGGAGATGGTAGTCCGTACGTACGCACGAGCGATGATATCGTTCTCATGATCATGGAATTGTATTTAAGTGTATGTATACTATTTCAGAATCAATACCACTTTACAATAATCATATATAGTTATTATTTACACCATCATACCCATCCAAGTATGTTGGTGGTGGAAAATAGATTACACCATGGCGTGGAGTCGGTATTCCGTACGTACGCACGCGCGGTGATTTTATTTTCTATAGGATGGATAGATGGTGAAATAGGGTTGTTTCATACATCTAATAACATATCAGTATATTAGTGATACTTATGTTATTACTTCATAATGAAACAACCTATGAAGAAGAAGTGGAAGAAAAAATAATGTTGAAAGAATCGGTAACAGACATTACCTTTTCTTCGAAGCGCCTCTTTGAGATCTCCTTTTAGGGAACTAAAAGAGGTCTTTGAGGAAGACCAGAACATCTAGGATGTTTATAGGGATGTGGAGAAGATAATTTGGCAGGTTTTGGCCGAGCTTGAAGGCTCAAAGTGGTGTGAGGAAGAGAGGGAGGAGGTGCCCTTTTATAAGGGAGGAGAGGGGCTTCTTTGGAAAAACTAAAAATATTATTTTATTATAAATCCAAATTCGGTTTTAAATAGCTCCAAATTGAGTTATTTAAAATCTAAGGTGGGGATGGGTCGAAATAATCTCATCCAATAGAATTTAGACATGTTTAGGTTCCTATTTTAACCTTATTATTGATATTTATCTTTAAGTTAGATAATTTTACTTTTACCATGTCTTTTTGTGTTCTTACATGATAAGGTTAATAAACATACTATAAGAATCAAAAAGAACCCCAAGTTGTTTATTATTAATATATATAAACTTATCTAAGTCATTTGGCCGAACCATAGATTTTTAGGAAAAAAATAACAATTATTAATATAATATTTGTTTTAAAAACTATTTTAAGTCAATCTTGACACTATTTAGTAATTTAATTTTGTAAAAATCGTAACAAAATGTTTAGTTCAAAAAAAGATAATTACATCAATACTAACAAGTCATATTAACCTAGAAAATTAGTGGAATTCATAAAAATTCTCAAATTACATTTATTTTGTATTTATAACATCAATTATGTCAATATTTCATTAATAAGATAATTACTGCATCATCTTTGTGTCATAAATAAATTAAATTATTTAATGTCTAAAAATTAAAAATAAAATACCATTATGTAGGAAATATTTTCTTAATTATAATGAATATTTATAGTCGAATTTATCTTATGTATAACCCTATATGAAAAATGATATACTTAATTAACTTTGATTTTAACTATTTTAACATTTCTTTAAATAAATTAATAATAAATGTCCTAATCTAATCCAAGTGGGCCAAAATGGCCATATTTTATTCCTAAGGTTGTTTTTGGTCGAATTACACTTATCCAATATAATTAGGACATGTTTTAGGGTAATAATAATAACATTTTTACCCTTAATTACTCTATTTACTTGTAATCGTGGTAAAAAAAAGTAAAACGTTACTATTCATCAAAAATTATTTTCATCTCATTGAACCACATTTTACTTACTAAAATTAACATTGTCTCTCGGATTTTTGAAATTCCACTCACAGAAGCGGTAAAATTATGTTTCATGAAATATTCAATTTTTTTAACTACCACTTAGTGGTTTCACTATTCATCAAAAAATGAAAGTTTCCAGAAAAATACCAAAAATTAGGCCTAAGCTGTATTTGATATTATGAACTGAAAAATGATGTATATTTTACCAAATTCAAAACATATCAGTTGCATTAATTAATTTAAAAATTAATTCCCATCGTCAAAACAAATAGTGTGTTCTTAAGAGATAATAACTATCAAAAGATTGACACTTTTTTATGTCTGGTTTAAATGTGAAATTACATCCAATGACCAACATTGTATTAAATTGTAAAAATATATTCTAAATATATTTTAAAACCACTCAAATTAATAATTTATCACTATTAATTATTTCTATTAAAAAGTTTGTTTTTAATTAAAATTTAGTAATTTTCACTATTCATCAGAAAATGAAAGTTAGCCGAAAATTTCCAAAATTTCACCCTATGCTAATTTCAATATTACGAATCCAAAAATGAAGTCCATTTTGAAAAATAAAATTTACAAAATTTCAAAAAGTCGTTATTACTATTCATAACGGCTAGTTTTAAAAATATTTTAATAGCATATCGTTGTTTAGTAAAACTCGGTATTGCATAGTACACACGCCATCGAGGAAGGTTGCGATTGTGTGTAATGCAAGGCAAGTCAAGGATGCGTGTTGTGAAAGATTATTTTGGTGTAGTGTACAACACAAGACATTAATAAATTAAAAAGTATATTTTTCATAAAATCTCGGGGTGTTACATTCTACCCTCCTTAAAAGGAATTTAGCCCTCAAAATTCATCGGGGTTATAAATGGTTTACTACTCGAAATTTTATTTAACAGAAACCCACATCATAAAAAGGAATACCAAAACCAATATTTAAAATCAAAAGTATGAAATTTAACGGTTACCCAAATAAACTAATCAGTGTGTTTCCACATAGGTGAAAATATGGATATGGAAGGGAAATCTAATCATCATGTTCGGATAGGGAGTGGTAGAGAACATGGCTATGGAAAATCCAGCAATCACAAAGGCATAAATTTGTGATGATCTAGGGTACCATCTGATTCATCGGATATAATGGCACTAGGATAACATTTTTTTGGTTTTCAAGATCATTGACCTAAAGCTACTGATTTTGAATTAGAATAAATACTTAAATTTATTTTGGTACAATATCACTATTGTTCGTGCTTTGAACATTTTCCACTTCATCTCTTAAAGAAATGAAGTTGAATTTGTTATTCATGAAGTTTTAGAATGATGGTTCATTCCATCTGTTTCAAACAAAAGGTTAGCAAAAGTTATCAAATATACATAAGTCCATCTATGGTGAGGTTAATCGTATACGATTCCAAAAATTAATTTATACTTAATATATCATACCGCGTAAGAAAATTAAACTAGTTTCTACTAATCAGGGACTTCCTGTAGGCCAGTGGTAGGAGATAAAGGCCAATCGCACTTCAGTTGGGGGTTCGATTCCCACAGCCTTGTCCGACGTGATGGGTTGTCGCCTGTCCTGCAGGTTACCCTTTTTCTAAAGTTACATTACTATAAAATCCCATCAATAATATCGAAAAAATATATATCCTTAAACAATACTAACTTATGTCCAACATAATCCATTCCAATATTTAGGCTTATCTAAAATACTTCGGTCCAAGCACATAGTATAATGTAAATGATTACTTGAAATGTCACATAACAATCACATGAATGTCATCATTTATCCCCCATATATCATAAGATATATATTTTTGGTCCAATTACAAACATTTGAATATCTTAATCATGTATTCTCTTGAAGAATGAATACCCATTGAACCTTAGTGAGAACATGAATGCAGTTAAAAGTTAACACTTTTCACAAACCAAAATCCTCAATATTCTTTATACTCAAACCATGATATCACTTAGTCCTTATATGAATACAATAAAACATCTCATTATATTCTTATCCCTTCATTATGTGCATATCATCTCCTTACCAAAAATATCTCAATCACTTTCCATGGTTACCGGTACCATAAAATTATTGAAAACCACAATAGAATGATACAAAATTATTCTAATACACAATATCAGTACCTCAAAAACATTATTCTTGAATACCAATACATAAACACTTCAATCCACCCTCTTCAATTATTGTACTAGAATATGTCCTTCCTTGATTTAGAAGTAACTTTTTAGGTCAGGGCATTGAGTTGGGTAATTCCCATGATCTCTACAAATAATACATTGAACTCCATAACTGTCTGTCACTCTATGACCCTTTTCTCCACACAGATAACATCGGTCTCTCCATTTGAGGTATTCCTCAAGGTTCTTCTTCACTTGTTTAGAAATCTCAGTCTTCCTTTGTTTATGCTCCTAAACATGCGAACATGCATAATAATCTACCTTCCTCTTCATTGATGAATTAGGCATACCACTAAATTTCACCTTGTTAATCATATATCATGATGACTGATTCAGCATAATCACAATATCTTTCTATCTAGGCATTACACAATTTTGTTTCTCATAGTCACCAATTTGTCCATTGGATTCAATGTTAACAGAATTCTTTCTGGTTTCCTACATTAACTAAAACAGAAAAAGAATTCTGTGAGAGGCAAAGATCATGCAAGAGAAAAAAACCTAGTAAAGGGGGATTACCCTCAATATCTAACATCTTAGGTTAAATTCTAAGATCATTAGTGCAATTCTAGGACTATAACCTATACATATACTTAACCTTAGAGACATCCCTATACATACCTTAGACATATATCTAGGGATCTCACTAATAATTTCGCATCCTAGTTTCCAAAGGTTGACTAAACCTTTCTCTGATACCAACTATAGATACCCTAAGCTTAACGTACATGGACATTTTATTACTTTTTCAGAATACTTAGTACATAACAAAAACACACACACACAAGTACCGTAATAGTTTAGTGTCTCTGGAAACTCTAAATATAATCTTCTAATTGTGGTGAAAGATCTTCAACATCTCCCATAAAGATCTTCTTTTTTTAACTAAAACCGTTGTTTATATCCTGGGAAAAGAAAACATAAAACGGTGAGCTCAAATTCTCAGTAAGGGTAAACAAAAGAAATATCAATCACATCATATTCATAAGAAAATAACATTTTGGAAATCTTAACCTATAAAAGAGATCATAATACCATAAGACGGGATAAATCATAGTAGTGAAATGTAAAAATAATAATCATAACATAAAAATGAAGCTTTGTGGAATAAACACATAATCATAGAGAATCATTTCTTTTTAGTCAAGACTCATTTCCAATACTATCTTAGTGGACAAAGTCCATTTCTGAACCGAGTTCACTCCTCGTTTCAGTCCTATTTCACTGAACCGGTTTAACCTGCCATTCCATCCATGTCTATCTCATGAGATATAAAATCTTTACCCAGTGCATTGGAGGGATATATAGGTCCCACCCATCTCATAATGATACCATTCTTATGTGTGCCAAAAAATCATAAATCATACATCATTGCATAACCCATGTAATAAAAATGAGATTCTTAAACAACATGACATCATAAAACAATTCATGTAAGATAAAGAAATACATAAAAATAATTCCATCACAACATAATAAAATAAATGTAATAATAGGAATAGAAACAGAACCCTATATTTTCTATGATGGAAAATAATTTTGATAAAACACTTGAACTCCATTCTTGAGGAAAATATCCTTTCTACTTCAAAAAAATGTTTCCTTTATTAACATGTAATACAATTCTAAACTAAAAGAAGATGATTAAAAATAAACTTGAAAGCATGTAAAGGAATATTCTTGGAAATAATGTTTTAAAAATCCATTCATGCCGTATGATTTAAAAAAACATTCTTCTCGTACTTTTGTCAGAAAAGTCCAAATGTACCTCATAAGAAAAATGACAAAAGATTCCTTCCATATCATTTACTAAAAACTCACCGAAGGGTAAAATTGGTTTTAAACAATTTTAGGTGGATGGAAACAATATTACATATCGAGGAAACATGGATGTGGATGATAAAATACACCCTATTAAATACCAAAGGATAAATAGTCTCAGATAAAATGAGATTGTGATATTTTCCCTTACCTTAGGTCCGATTTGCTTCGCAAGTGTCTGAACCTCCTGTATATTGATTTAAATAATATCATTGACTTATTCCGTAATCATAATCATTGTTATAATATCATATATGGTTCACTTATGACTTTATTTTACCCATTCTTTTGTAAATTCCATGTTAAAGTGCGTTTTGGGTAAAATCGTTTTATTTGTCGTCCGTGTTATGACTTGTAATTATTCATATGATTACATAGATCATGATTAATTAATTATAGAATATAAAACATGATTTATAAATAATATATATTCATAATATACATATATATAATTTATCAGTAAATGGAATGAAATACACCGTTCATGGAGACGATAGGTCGTACGTATGCATGAACGCTTTTTTCGTTTCCTTATTGAGTTGAATGGAATTAAGTAGATGACATACATATATATACACATAAATACAATATCATTATTATGTAATATATTTCATTTTTACTTATTATATATACTTTATAATCATTCAAGAATGGTTAACGTGGAGAATGAATTTCATCGCGTTGTGGAGACTGTAGTCCGTACGTACGCACGAGCGATGATATCGTTCTCATTATCGTGGAATTGTATTTGAGTGTATGTATACTATTTCAGAATAAATATCACTTTACAATAATAATATATAGTTATTATGTACCCCATTATACCCATCCAAGTAAGGTGGTGGTGCAAAATAGATTACACCACGACGTGGAGACGGTATTCCGTACGTACGCACGCGCGGTGATTTCGTTTTCTGTAGGATGGATAGATGGTGAAATAGGGTTGTTTCATACTTATAATAACATATCATTATATGAGTGATACTGATGTTATTACTTCATAATGAAACAACCTAAAAAGAAGAAGTGGAAGAAAAAATAAAGTTGAAAACATTGGTAACAGACATTACCTCTTATTTGAAGAGCCTCTTTGAGATCTCCTTTTAGGGAACTAAAATTGGTCTTTGAGAAAGAACAGAACCTCTAGGATGTTTCTAGGGAAGTGGAGAAAATAATTTGGCTGGGGTTGGCCGATCATGAAGGCTCATGGTGGTGTGAGGAAGAGAGGGAAGAGGTGCCCTTTTATAGGGGAAGAGAGGGGCTCCTTTGGAAAAACTAAAAATATTATTTTATTATAAATCCAAATTTGGTTTTAAATATCTCTAAATTGAGTTATTTCGAAGCTAATGTGGGGATGGGTAGAAATAATTTCATCCAATAGAATTTAGACAAGTTTATGTTCCTATTTTAACCTTATAATTTATATTTAAATTTAAGTTAGATGATTTTACTTTTACCGTGTCTTTAGGTGTTGTTACACTATAAGGTTAATAAACATACTATAGGAAGAAAATAGAACCCCAAGTTGTTTATTATTAATATATATAACCTTATCAAAGTTATTTGGCAGATCCATAGATTTTTAGGAATAAAATAACAATTAATAATATAATATTTGTTTTAAAAACTATTTTATATCAATTTTGACACTATTTAGTAATTGATTTTTGTAAAACTCATAACAGATTGATTAGTTCAAAAAAAGATAATTAAACAAATACTAACATGTCATATTAACCTATAAAATTAGTGTAATTCATAAAAAGTCTCAAATTACATTTGTTTTGGTATTTATAGCATCAATTATGTCAATATTTCATTAATAATATAATTACGGTATCATCTTTGTGTCATAAATAAATCAAATTATTTAATTTATAAAAAATAAAAATAAAATACAATTATGTATTAAATCTTTTTATCTTTCTAGTTAATATTTATAGTCTAATTTATCTTATGTATAAGCCTATATTAAAAATTATATACTTATTAAACATTGATTTTAACTATTTTAAACATTCTTTAAATAAATTATTAATAAATGTCCTAATCTAATCCAAGTGGGCCTAAATGGTCATATTTTATTCCTAAGGTTGTTTTTTGTCGAATTACATTTATCCAATAGAATTAGGACATGTGTTAGGGTAATAATAATAACATTTTTATCCTTAATTACCCTATTTACTTTTAACCGTGGTAAAAAAAGTAAAAAGGTACTATTCACCAAAAATTATTTTCATCTCATTGAACCGCATTTTACTTAATGACATCAACTGTGTCTCTTGGATTTTTTAAATTCCACTCATAGAAGTGGTAAAATTAAGTTTTATGAAAAATTCATTTTTTTAACTACCACGTAGTGGTTTCACTATTCATCAAAAAATGAAAGTTTCCAGAAAAATACCAAAAATTAGGCCTAAGCTCTATTTGTTATTATGAACTAAAAAATGATGTCTATTTTACCAAAATCAAAACATATCAGTTGCATTAATTAATTTAAAAGTTAATTCTCGTCGTCAAAACAAATAGTGTGTTCTTAAGAGATAATAACTATCAAAAGATTGACATTTGTTTATGTCTGGTTTAAATGTGAAATTACATCCAATGACCAACATTGTATTAAATTGTAAAAATATATTCTAAATATACTTTAAAACCACTAAAATTAATAATTTATCACTATTAATTATTTTGATTAAAAAGGTTGTTTTTAATTAAAATTTAGTAATTTTCACTATTCATCGGAAAATGAAAGTTAGCCGAAAAGTACCAAAATTTCACCCTAAACTAATTTCGATATTATGAATCCAAAAATGAAGTCCATTTTGAAAAATAAAATTTACAATATTTCAAAAAGTGGTTATTACTATTCATAATGGCTAGTTTTAATAATATTTTAATAGCATATCGTTGTTTAGTGAAACTCAGATTGCATAGTACACACGCCATCAAGGAAGGTCGTGATTGCATGTAATGCAAGGCAAGTCAAGGATGTGTGTTGTGCAAGCTTCTTTTGGGGTAGCATACAACACAATACATTAATGAAATTAAAAAAAATTCATAAAATCTCATGGTGTTACATGATTTGTTTCATGTATCACTACTGGGGAACAACATACCAGAGCCTCACATGTACTAAACTCAGAGGTGGTGCAACTGGAAGATGATCTCTCCTATGTGGAGCAGCCAGTAAAGAATCTGGATCAGAGATATAAGGTTCTATGCAATAAGACAACCCATCTTCATAAAGATTTGTCAAGGAACCATAAGTTTGAGGAAGCAACATGGGAACCAGAAGTGGAAATGAAGGAGAAACACCCTCACCTGTTTGTGTAAAATGATATTTTGGGGGAAAAATTTCTTAAAGGGGGAGAATGTAACGACCAAAAGTTTTTCAATAGAAATTAACTTCTTATGATTATTTCATAAAATAACATGAAAACACAATATAATGAACTTCTAAGTGATAAGTGACCTTTAAACAAAAGTTTGTCACTTCTGTGTTTGGAATTACAAAAATCCGACATACACGGTTGCGTTCATGATGATTTTTGGGTCTAATAAAACCAAAATAATGGTTGGTGAATATTTTCCTACCCTTTTGAATAGTAACATACCCTTATGAATAGTGATATACCCTAATTAATAGTAACCTTACATATGATTGTATAAAAATAATATTCAAGTGAAAGTATGCTATACCTATATTTTAGAATAAGTAAATGAATGTTTTAAAA
Source organism: Viscum album (assembly GCA_963277665.1). Taxonomy (NCBI): domain Eukaryota; kingdom Viridiplantae; phylum Streptophyta; class Magnoliopsida; order Santalales; family Viscaceae; genus Viscum; species Viscum album. Next base: position 1,654,643,185 of record OY728126.1, on the reverse strand, counting down.
CTGTTTTTTAGTAATAAACCATGATTTTAATTAAATATTAAAATAATCACATGTAGAAAATTATTTTTGAAAAATGGACTTCATTTTTGGATTCCATACGTAGAAAAATTGTTGGGGTAAATTGTTGAGATTTTTCTGAAATAATTGAATTTTCGATGAATAGTGAAATACCGTAATTTACAAAAATATGCTAAATAAGCTAATTATAGAGTCATTTGTGATGTTCTGCTGATGTAAGCCCACTTTTTTCGGGATCAAATGATAAAATTATTGTTCTTGGTCATTTTAGACTCATTATTTCTTGTATTAGGGGAAATTAATAAACTAATGAATTTTATATTAAAGAAACCCCTCTCCACTCCACTATAAAAACCACCAATCACACCCTCATTTTCTCACACCTCTCAATATCCAAGCCTTCTCTAATCTCTGGCCAAACATCTTCTTTGTACCCTCTCCCACGTTCAATATCTTCTCGTGTCATCAAATGACTAATCCAATATTTCTTAAGGTGAATCTCAAGAGGAGGATTCCGGAGGTAATTTCTCTCCCTCTTCTACTTTAATTTCCTTTCATGTTCATGTTCATTTCTTGTTCTCCCCCCACCTCTCATAATCCAAATAGTTTTGTAACACTATTATTATAAATATACTATAATTTTATTATTCTAATGGGATATTATATCATCCAACCCCTATTCCTTCTTCCATTTTTTTTATTAAAGAGAACGTTGTTCTAGAGGTGTTAGTTTATCACCTTCAATAATGACATGCATTCTTCTTCCATATGTACCATCATATCTGGTAATGAAACCATTTTTATGGTTGAAACAGAATTTTATATTTGTATTATTTCCTAATTAATGTTCTTGAAATAACTTATGGCCATATTACAAAGTGATAAATTAAAACAAGTTCGTTGTGATCGAAAAACGGCCCAAATTAACCCAAATAATCATCATGTAATTATTATCTAATGATTCATCCAAATGGATATAATATTATTCATTATAAGATCATTAAATATAATCTAATGTCATTAATTACATGAAATATCAGTCTTGTATGTCTACCCATGTTCTACCAAAACTTTAATTATAGAATACAAGTCAACCACTAAAGAAAACCATAAAAACAAACCTTCCCGAATAATGTTTTTAAATTCTATAACTAATCTAAAGGCATATAAAATCACTTAATGAAACCATAATGAACCATATTAATGTACATAAGGTTCTGTATTTCTAATTAATGAATATAATTTCAATATACAAGACATTAAAGAGAAGGAAGTATTCAGATAAAAGGTAAGGGGAAATTCTCAAACCCAACTTTCATCTTTTGAGTTCTCCATATTTCACTCCATTTTTTTATTGATATGGTTACTGAATAAATATAAGTTTTTAATAATTGCCTTTAAATTTCATGGATATAAATTTTTTTCACTGGTATTTAGAAAAAAAAACAAACATTTTCCAAAAGAACACTTCATTCAAGAACACACCTTTTATTTCTCATTTGAGATTGGTGGTTCTTGTAACATGTATGTTATTCCCTCATTCTTTTAGGAACCCAATGTTTATGAATGTGTTATTATGATATGAAACCCATTAATTTTCATGGGTTCATTATGTTCATTTATGTTATATATTCATTGTGGAAAACATGTTAATGATAATGTTATGATGTGACAAGTGTGCCCGGAATTATATAGCGCAATTTGAATGTTTGAATGTGACAGGTGCACCCAAGAATTATACAGCGCTCCAATGCATTGGATAAGTGATGAATCTCATGATTAAATGTGAAATTATGTGTGACCAAGATTCTATCATGGTTCACACGTATGTGTGGTAGTTAACCACTAAGACATGATGTTTCATTTTTATGCATTTCCACATTTCATGCCTTATATTTATGCTTCGTCTAATATTCATGATCCTTTTCCCATGTTATGATTATGCTCACCCCATGCTATATTTTTATTATCTATCCTATTACTAGGCTTCTAGATCACCTATTTTGATTTATATCCTCAGGTGGATTCATGTACTAAGGAGAGGACAAGTGCCAATAATAAACCAGAGAAAAATAAATTAAATAAATGTTTACTCTTGATGTTGTAATGGTAATTTATGGTCCCATTTTTTCCAATAAAATAAACCATTGGATTCTCTATGTGTAATTATATTATGTTTTTTATCATTAATAAGAATTTAATACTAATTTAAGTAAATTTAGGGTTGTTATATGTTATATTACCATTTCTTTAAAATAAGAAATTTAATCAGATCAATATTAATTTATTATTAATAAAAGTTTGGATCATTACTTTCTTCCCCCCTTAATAAATTTTGACCTTGAAATTTACTTTTTGATTCCTAAAACAAATGAGATGAAATTTTCTTCATCACTTCCTCTTAATCCCACATTGTTTTTCAATCATCTGGTTTCGCCATAAAACCTTGACGATGGAATTTTTCTTATGTTGTAGAAAATTTTCCCTATGATATAAGATAGTAACCAGCTTATCATTATAGGAGAGGTCATTCTCTAATGGTACCACCTCTTTATTGAGTACATGTGATTGGTAGGATATGTACTTCCTCAAGAGTGATACATGTAATATATCATTAACATGAGATGGGTTTGGTGGGAGTGCTGTTTTATAGGCCACTTCTTCAATGAGATCCAGGTTCTCAAAAGGGATGATGTAACTTGAACTAATATATCACTTAATAAAAAAATATCATAACTATATTCCATGGTGATATGAGTAGGAATGTTATTCCTCCAACATCAATCTCTATGTCTCATCAAATATTATCATCAAATATCTTTTGTCGGCTCTATGATACATTAGTGTGCTGCAGGATAGTCTTATTCTTCTCCACCATTTCATCAACCCTTTATAGAATAAGATTTTTTTCTCCTCATCAGCATCAAAATTTGATGGTGTTCTACATCTCTTTCCATAATTGTCTTCCTAGAGATCCATTTCGATGCTTGAGTGCAGAACAGTTTTCGTAAGAGAAAAAATTAGAGTAAGATGTTGATCCCATGTTAATTTTACATCCATTTTGCATGCTCTCAACATATCCTCATGTGATGGGATAGTCCTCTCATATTTGTACACAGTTTATGGATAACAAGTTTTAATGATGTTCTTCTCAGTATTCTACGTGTGTGGGAGAATATTCTATAACATAGGGGTGAATCATGGATCCCAATCAAATACTATATATAGTGGTACTCCATGAACCCTTACAACTTCTATGATGTATATCTATGCCATTTGATCAAACGAGACATCCTATTGAATTGAAATTACGTGTAAAATCTTTTTAAGATGATCCACAACAACCCAGATAGCAATTTTTCCTTTGGAAGTCTTCAAATATCTGGTGACTAAGTCTATGGTGATATTCCCTCATTTCTACAATGTTATGGGTAATGGTAGAATCATCCCCTTGGATTTTTTCTGCTCAGCCTTCCAATTATGACATACTAGGCACTATAATGTATACTATAATGACCCGAAGCTTATCATACATGGACATTACATTACTTTTGCGGAATACTTAGTACATAACAAAAACACACACACAAGGATCGTAATAGTTTAGTGTCTTTGGAAACTCGGAACGTAATCTTCTAAACGTGGTGAAAGATCTTCAATATCTCCCATAATGATCTTCCCCTTTTTTTTACCTAAAACCTTTCTTTATATCCTGGGGAAAGAAAAACAAAAAAAGGGTGAGCTCAAATGCTCAGTAAGGGTAAACAAAAGAAATATCAATCACATCATATACATAAGAACGTAGCTTTTGGAAATCTTGACCTGCAAAAGAGCTCATAATATCATAACATGGGATAAATCATAGAATTGAAAATGAGATCCCAATAATCATAACTTAAAACTTGAACTTTGTGGCATGCACACATAATCATGGAAAATCATTTCTTGTTAGTCATGACTCATTGCCAAGACTATCTTAGTGGACAAAGTCCCTTTCTGAACCGAGTTCACTCCTCGTTTCAGTCCTGTATCACTGAACCGAAATAACCTTCCGTTCCAGCCATGTCTATCTCATGAGATATAAAATCATTACCCAATGCATTGGAGGGAGATATAGGTCCCACCCATCTTATAATGAATCCTTTCTTATGTGTGCCACATAATCATAAAACATACATCATCGCATAACACATGTAACAAAAATGGGATTCTTGAAACATCATGACATCATAAATCAATTCATATAAGATAAAGGAATTCATAAACATAATTCTATCACAACATAGTCAAATCAATGTAAAAAATATGGATAGAAACAGAACTCTTTATTATCTTAGATGGAAAATAATTTTGATAAAACACTTGAATTGAATTCTTGAGGAAAATATCCTTTCTTCTTCAAAATCAATTTCTTTTCACAAAACATCATGCAATTTTAAAAGAAAGAGATTTTATTTAAAATAGTCATGAAATATTTTAGAGGAAGCTTCATGAAAATAAGGCTTTATAAAACAGTAGAAATCTGTTCGTGCCATATAAGTTAAAAAAAACATTCTTTGTACTTTTGTCGAAAAAGTCAAAATGTACCTCGTACGAAAAACGACAAAAGATTCCTTTCATATCTTTTACTAAAAACTCACCAAAGGGTAGAATTGGATTTAAACAATTGTAGGTGGATGTAAATAACAATACATATTGAGGAAACATATATGTGGATGACAAAATATACCCCAGTAAATACTAAAGTATAAACAATCTCGGATAAAAATGAGATTGTGATATTTCCCTTACCTTAGGTCCGACTTGCTTTGTAACTGTCCGAACCTCCTGTATAATGATTTAAATCATGTTATTGACTTATTACAGAATCATATTCATTGTTATGATATCATATATGGTTCACTTATGACATTATATTACCCGTTCTTTTGTAAATTCCATGTTAAAGAAGCGTTTTGGGTAAAATCGTTTCATTTATCGTAGGTGTTTTGACTTGTTGTTCTTGACATAATTATTACATATATCATGATTTACATACTTCCAGAATATAAAATATGATTTATATATCATATATATTCAGTATATATATATATAATAGGTAGATAAATAAAATGAAAAACACCGTTCATGGAGACGGTAGTCCGTACGTACGCATGAACGCTGTTTTCCTTTCCTTATTGTCTTGAAATGGAAGTAAGTAGATGACATACATATGTATATATATACATAAATCCAGTAGCTTTATAATGTCATATATTTCATTATTATTTCTTATATATACATTATAATCATTCTTAAATGGTTAACATGGAGAATGAATCTCATCGCGTCGTGGAGACGGTATTCCGTACGTACGCACGAGCGATGATATCATTTCTATAAATATTGAATTGAATTGGAGTGGATTATACAATATATCAGAATCAATAAGATGTTGTAATAACTATGTATAGTTATTCTTTACACCATTATACCCATCCATGTAAGGTGGTGGTGGAAAATAGATTACACCACGGCGTGGAGACGGTATTCCGTACGTACGCACGCGCGGTGATTTCTTTTTCCGTAGGATGGATAGATGGTGAAATAGGTTTGTTTCATACTTATAATAACATATCAGTATATGAGTGATACTGATGTTATTACTTCATAATGAAACAACCTAAGAAGAAGAAGTGGAAGAAGAAATAAAGATGAAAGAATTGGTAACGGTAACTACCTCTTCTTTGAAGTGCCTCTTTGAGACCTCCTCTTAGGGCACTAAAATTGGTCTTGGAGGAAGACCAGAACCTCTAGGATGTTTCTAGGGAAGTGGAGAAGAGAAATTGGTAGGGGTTGGCCGAGCTTGAGTGCTCAAATTGGTGCGAGGAGGAGGGGGAGGAGGTGTCCTTTTATAGGGGAGGAGAGGGGCACCTTAGGAATATCTCAAAATATTATTTTATATTAAAGTCAAAATCGGTTTATAATGGTTCCAAAGGGTCATATTTCGAAGCTAAAGTGGGGATGGGTCGAAATACTATCAACCAATAGGATTTAGACAAGTTTAGGGTATTATTTTAACCTTATCAATTAGATTTAACTCTAAGTTAAATAATTTAACTTTTACCGTGTCTTTTTGTTTTCTTTCACTATATGGTTAATAAACTTACTATAACATGCCAAACGAACCCAAAATTGTATATTATTAATAAATATATCCGTATCTAAGTCATTTGGCCGAACCTTAGATTTTTAGGAATAAAATAACAATTAATAATATAATATTTGATTTAAAAACTATTTTGTGTCAATTTTGACACTATTTGATATATGATTTTTGTGAAAGTCATAACAGAATTAAATGTTCGAACCAAGTTGATTAAATCAACATTAATATATCATAGTAACCTAGAAAATTAGTGGAATTCATAAAAAGTCTTGAATTACATTTATTTTGGTATTTATATTATCAATTATGTCAATATTTCATTAATAAGATAATTACTGCATCATCTTTGTGTCATAAATAAATTAAATTATATGATTTTTAAAAAATACAAATAAAATACCATTATGTAGGAAATCGTTTTAGCTTTCTAATGACTATTTACAATCGAATTTATCTTATGTATAACCCCATATTAAAAATGATTTACTTATTAAACTTTGATTTTAACTATTTTAACCCTTCTTTAAATAAATTAATAATAAATGTCCAAATCTAATCCAAGTGGGCCTAAATGGTCATATTTTATTCCTAAGTTTGTTTTTGGTCGAATTACACTTGTCCAATAGAATTAGGACATGTGTTAGGGTAATATTAATATCATATTTACCCTTAGTTACCCTATTTACTATTAACTGTGGTAAAAAAAAGTAAAAAGTTACTATTCACCAAAAAATTATTTTCATCTCATTGAACCACATTTTAGTCCTTGATATTAACTGTGTCTCTCGGATTTTCGAAATTCCATTCACAGAAGTGGTAAAATTAAGTTTTATGCAAAATTCAGTTTTTAACCTACCACTTAGTAGTTTCACTATTCATCAAAAATTGATGTTTTTCAGAACAATGCCAAAATTTCATCCCAAGCTATATTTCATATTCCGAATTCAAAAATGAAGTCTATTTTACCAAATTCATAACATAAAAGTTGCATTAATTAATTTTATAATTAAATCCCGCTGTTAAAACAAATAGCGTGTTTTTAAGAAACAATATCTATCAAAAGATTGACACTTGTTTATGTCTAGTTTAATTGTGAAATTACATCCAATGACCAACATTGTATTAAATTGTAAAAATATATTCTAAATATACTTTAAAACCACTCAAATTAATGATTTATCACTATTAATTATTTTGATTAAAAAAGTTGTTTTTAATTATAATTTAGTAATTTTCACTATTCATCAGAATATGAAAGTTATCTGAAAAGTACCAAAATTTCACCTTAGGCTAAATTCGATACTCTGAATCCAAAAATGAAGTCCATTTTGAGAGTTAAAATTTATAAAATTTAAAAAGTGGTTATTACTATTCATAACGGCTAGTTTTAATAATATTTTAATAGCATATCATTGTTTCGTGAAACTCAGGATTACGTACCACACACGCTATCGAGGAAGGTTGCGATTGCGTGTAATGCAAGGCAAGTCAAGGATGCGTGTTGTGCAAGCTCTTATTGGTGTAGCGTATAACATAAGACATTAGTAAAATAAAAAGAATATTTTTTTCATAAAATCTCGGGCTGTTACATATACTCATGGATCTCTTTCCCCATGTTATCCCACCAACAATTCTCTCTAAGATCTCTATACATCATTGTGTTTTCTTTGGTGATTGGATAAATTAGAACTATGTGCCTCATAAAAAAGGTTTTTCTTTAACTCTGGATTTTATGGAACACGTAGTCCTGACACAAATCTCACAAATCATTCTTCATTATCAATGAACACGAATGATTTACCCTTCTTGATAGCTTACACTTTTTTTATGAATTCCACCAACATACTTTTAATCACCCATTAACATTTAAAAAAGATATTTTTAAGAAATCAATTGTGAATGGATTGATTATGTTCCCTTATTTATGATTCCCATGTCCATATTCATCATATATATGAATATTTGATCATTATAAATTCTCATCAAGGATAGAATTGCGGGGTCCTTTCTAATTAGAGAATCCTCCACCTCATTTCCTTTAACAGGGGGTTAATGGAATGTGCAATCATGGATATCTTTTATCTATAACCATATTCATTGGCTCATGTTCAAAGCATTCTATGTGATTATATACTCGAGGATTCTGAGATCGGTGTATATATTCCACATCTCCCTAAATAGTTAATACCACCAAATTTATAAAGATAAAATTACTCCATCCACCTAAAGATCATTTGTTGGATAGTTTTTCTCATTGAAATTAATTTTTTTTGAATTATAGGAAATTTCAATATAATTCTTACTCAACACACAACTTCTTCTCTTCATCGAAGCATCACTGAATACTGAAAAATGTTATCCACTTCTTTGTAGTGTGAGCACTAGAATAGTTAAAATCCTCCTTTTCAACTTCTTGTAGCACTCTTAGCATTCATCACTCCATGAAAACATTTCCCCCTTCTGAGTAATCATGGTTACAGGGGTAGAAAATCAAGATAAATTTCTCACAAATTGACAATAATATCTAGATAACCCCAGGAAGCTACATATGCCTATCACTGATGATGTCCTCATCTATCCCAATATTGTAGCTATCTTGGAGGGATTCAACGATATACAATATATTGTGATGATATGAGCCATGGATGAGACATTCCTCAACTATAACCGACACATGATGAACTTTACATAGAGCATATCCATTCACATCATCTCTAGTACAGTTATTAGATACTCATCATGATCCTCCTTGGTTTTAGAGTATATTAAAATTTCATCAATAATTACTTCCACAAATTCATCGAGGTAATCTCTAAAGTGCATATTCATCATTTCCATGAATATTTCTGGAGCATTAGTTTGTCCGAAAGGAGTTACACTGAATTCATTTTTCTTTTACCTTGTACGAAAAGCAGTCTTGGGTATATCCTCCTTCTTCACTAGTACATGGTATTATCTTGACCACATATCAACCATGGGGAAGTATTCTGATCCACATAGCTGATCGAACAAGTCATCAATTAATGTCTAAAATTACTTGTTCTTTATCGGGATTTTGTTGAGATCATGATAATCATTGAAAAGGCGCATTGACCTACCATTATTCTCTATAAAGAGAACTGGTGCACCCCATAGTGAAGCACATGGAAATATAATCCATGTATCTAGATTATCCAATAGTTTAATATTTATCCCTTCATGCTCCAAAATAGTCATTCAATATAGAGTCTTGAATATTGGAAACTCCCCACGTATAATATCAATAGATAATGTAACATTTCTTCTCGGCGAAGACAAGGAAATTCCTTGGGAAACACTTCTGGGAATTCCATCACAATATGCATGTTATCCAAGATGGTTTCTTACCTTGAATAATTCGCTAGAGCAAGATACGTTATCCCATAAGGATGTAATATCCACAATAAAGATAATGTTTCTAAAGACGATTTATCCTCATCGTTGCACTAATAACAAATTGGGGATCTATTCACTATATGCAGAGTTATTTACCTCTCACAAGAAATTATTTTTTCTCTTTATAAGGAATGAAAATACATGATAATAATTAATTCAAATTACACCATAGTATATATGATGAGGTTTTCTAGGATGTTCAATCCATAAATTTTGAAAGGGGAGGAGTTATATTCATTGGTTTCAATGATTTACCCATTTCTCGTTCTCACCAAAATATTTAATTCTGTGATTTTTGGTGGTGTTGGTAATGCTCTATAAAACATTTAGGATATTAAATAATGTGTAGAACCCAAATAAAAATGTATGTTTAGTATTCTTGATTGAATAACTAGAATACCTATGAACACTTTTTTTCAGGGTTATCTTAGGTATTGTTGATGGGAAAAGATAATCCTTGCTTCCTTGGAGGTTCTACGTTAAAATCAAAAAATGTTGGCATAGGGAAATGGTTTGAAATGTGCCATGTTTTTTTTGTGGTTGATGAAATGGATAATGTGTTGAGGGTTTAACTGAGTGTTCCTATCCTATTTCATAGTACTGTGTTTTTATTGTAGGAAATTAATGGTCAGGTTCCCATTTATCCTACACCTAAAAAAATCCTTGTCCCCATCAAGAAATTTCTGATATGCTTCATTCTGATCCTATGGATTATTGTGTGATTGATTTTCTTAACACCATTTGATGTATCTATCAGGTTGAAAAAATTAAATTACAACTTCCACTACTTATCCCAATGATACGATTGAGATTCATAAAACTCTATTTCAACATTGAGGAAAAATTGGACAATTTCCTGAAATATATTGACGTCACGGATCACCATGGCTATCCATAGGAAATGTTTTAGCCCAAAAATATATGGCTAGACTTGTATTCTGGGGTAACGAAAATTCTAGATGTGTATCATGCAACACTTTTTTTTTTCCTCATACGCTCTGATGGATTCGTCATCAATATTGTTTGAGGTAAAGGAAGACCCTTTCCATCTTATGTTATAGGGTGTACGAAAAATATTTTCCCAAAAAATATTCTATAAATACATCTATTCCAACACCTTGATCTATTCCCTAGGCTTCACATTTTTTATCCATGTCCACCATTGATCAGCTTTACCATCCATTTTATAAGCATACAAGAATAATATTTCCATTTTTGAAACATTGAATGAAAGAGAATATCTTTTCAATGGATTTGATCAATTGTTTCTCGAATAAGGGAACACATGATTCATTAAAAATTAGGCAACCTTTGTCTCATGATGATCTCAATTGTGTCTTGTTTTTTCATAAGGGGGCTGAACATTCCTCTTGACCCAATTTTCTATTCAAAACATGAGTTAATTGGGAGAGTTTCATGGCAATGTTTGTTATTCTAGCTACCATCAGATTGATAATCTCATTAGAAAAGTCATCACATTGATCTTCACAATGGATGTTATCCCATGATTTCATATTACTAACCATTAGATGACATAATAGGAAATAATTTGTTAACACATAATGGAGAAACCAAATTACAAAATGTATTACCTATAAATTCCATTCACTTCCTTAACTTGTAAATTTATCGGGATTCAATATTTGTTATCGATGATCAACATCCCATAATATTTTATTAGGGGAAATTTTTTTATTATTGTAAAAATGGTTCATACTATGCTTATGAATTTATCAAAGAATATAACCCAGGAGTGTCATAACCAAGAGTGTATCAAGTCTCTTTGTCATGACCGGTTCCCATTTGAGTCTACCTCAATGTGGTGTTTCAGGTTTTACTCCAAGATACATCTGTTCTAGAGCTACCTCTACCATTTCCTATCTAGATAGGGATTTATATGCTTGATAAACCTATTACTCAATGGTCACCAAATAATTGGGATGTTTATATTATACTTAGTCTTATCCTTACGGCCTTAACTATGGTTTTTTTAATTCTAATACCAAAACTAACTAAACCTTTCCTATTATACGAACTATGAATACCCTTATCTTTATTACACAGATAACCATTCACATAAAACTACTATGAGGATCAACAAGTCTAGTATATTGGGAAATTTGGAAAATTACAAAACAACATAGAAGATAAAACACAACAAGATTATTGAAAAATAATTTTACATTCCCGGATCCTTTCTTCATACATAGCATTACCTCAGACAAACTGAAGACATGCATATGAAAATGGTGACCTATATATACCAAAAATTGAGTAAACAAGGTACAACATTGAAAACATAGTAAATTTTAAGTAATCGGTATATCAATAGAGCTCAAGAGAAACATGAACCTAATGTTTAGATATAGCATGATTATCATAACATTGAAATGTGGTAACAACATTTAACATGATACTATCATGTTCCTAGTATCTTTGAACATGAATCATAATTAAACACTCATTTCACTTGAATAAGAAATTGTAAACTCTCATTTCACTTGATGTATCATGATACTTATCATCACCCAATGTAATGGAGTTCTATTAGGGCACACGCTTCTTAATCATTTCATTTCATTCCTAAGTGAGCCACATATATCATACAAAATGGATTAACAAAAAATAAAATTTACTTACATGATAAATAAATGTCGTATTAATATATAAAACTCTATAATGAATAAGTAAATTTGAAGAAATGTTGTTACACTAGATTGAGAAATGGTCATGGTATTCAATATTTAATGACATTGGCATGAATAATCACGATGAAATATTGGCAACATTATGACATGAAATAAGAATTCATAAAAATGGTTTATGATTCAAAAAGTGGTATCTCATCATACATACATTTAATTGACAGTATGGTGGATATTATATATAAATTTATGAAAATATATAAATAATTTGTGGAGAATAATATAAAAGAATTTCTTTAATGTTAATGAGAATAGAGAAATTAGTTATGGAATTTCTGCATGGTAACAAGGGTACATGTGATGCATTAATTAGAGAGAAGGATGTCTCTCATCATTAAACAATAATAAGGGCAGTATGATGTATGTTCTAAATCATACCCCAACATCTGGAATTGAATGTAAATTGACATAACAACATTATGAAATTTGGAAAAAATGAGATGGGAGAAAACCCTTACTAGGAAGTTTCATCCCAATGGTTTAGGAGATTCATGATAAATCCTTATAAAGAGAGTGGGTCACCTTCATAGGTTTCTAGAGAGATTAGTTAAGGGTTTGGTCGATCTAATAATGATTTTATTGAATAGGTATGGGAGATTAATTGGTTTTATAAAGGAAAGGATTGGAAATTATTTATTATTTATGTTTTTGACACAACACATTAGAAGAATCAAAACCTCAAACCATCCCGTGGTTATTTAAAATATAGAGAGGAAAGAATTATTTTATATGTCCAATGGCCAAACTTATTAAAATATTAGGCTAGCTTATGTGGATTTGAGTCACACTCTCAATGAAATAATTTTAGAATTTGAAAATGTATAATAAGACATTGTTGTTCCACATTGGCTTTTTAAAACAAATAAATAAAACATAATAAACCATTATATAAAAATTTAAAACATACATTGGGAGAACAACCCATTTATATTATTTTATTACATCACTATTGGGTCATTATGATGTCAAAAAAACACATTATATATTTAAACAATATTAGCTTTTAACCCAAAAATTTGATTGACTCATAAAATTATGGAAAATTAAATTTCAGATAATTTTTACTTATTGATTTTAAAAATAATATTCATTTAATCAAATTATTTTTATAAATTTTTTAATTTTTACTTTTAAAATAAAAAACTAGATTTATTTAAAATTCATAGGTTTTGAAAAAAAACTATTTTCAAACCATAACAAAAATTACCATTGTATTCATAAAAATTATACTATCATTAATATTAAATAAAAAATAATTTAGTGATAAAATTTTATCAAAATATTTTTTAATTCAAAAATATATTAATTTAGAAAAATAGATTTCTTAATTAAATATTAACAAAACGAATACTATTTTTTATTTAAAATCTATATACAGTGTAATAATAATAAAATGAATGAATATTTATTATTCGATAGAAAACTAATGCACATAATAGTCATGATAGTGTCTTATTACATAACCCCTTATAACACCCATATAATTTATATGGGTATGGTGTGCGATGTTGAAAGACTCTTGGGGTGGCTCATATAACATCGCTTGGGTGGAAATCTCTATCAACATCCTCTTCTCATATGGATTTTTTTTAAGGCTTAACATGTTGAAGCTAAGCATAGACATGGTCAAGAGTGAATCCCACTAATGCTACCTCTTTTCAGAGCACTAAAAAATGGGCTTCATATAGCGCAATTCTACTAGACGAGCCCACCATTTCCTTCTTCTGAGTAAATTGGATTTGTTAAAGCTCTATATTTATACTAATCATGTTATCACTATTCAGTAGGTATATGAGCAATGGTAAAAATTCATAACAGTATTTTAAAATCTAAAAACATAATTCCAAAGAATGGAATATGTTATATTACCATTTAATATAATAATAGAATTATTTAGATGATGATTTTTATCATTGATAAATGTTTTGGTCGTTACAATGATGCCACTCTATTATGTATTTCATGACATAGTGTTTTGGTAAATTACTGTTTATTTTCTGAAGGAACCACATTGTGAGTGAGATGAGAATTTAGATTAATGATACACATCTTGGCATGGAGGACAATGTTTCGTATACATGATCAGATGCCCTCCATTGAAATATGTGAAATTATATATGGATCAATAGACAATTTTACGGTGTACCAGATGTTCATATATTCCTAATGTTGTATACTAGGTTATTATCATGTCTTCATAATGGTAACATGAGTGTGATTGTGAAAAAAAATCTATTAAGGTATACAAGTATGTTATGTGATTCAAAATTGGTGGGGGCACACAAAAATTTGTAATATGGTATGTGGATTTTCCTTGATAAAAATTATTGACTTTTGATGTTGAATTTTATGAAAACCAGGTATAAAGTATCAATCAACCTTTGATAATGTGGTTCATGATAGAGGAGTGTTGTCAAATAAAATCATTATATTCGATAATTAACTACACTAAAAATGTAGATATTGTTTACTATGTAATTGACTAAATAATATGGATAATATGATTTTGGTAATCATAAAATTAATCATGCATCCATTTTCCACAAGTTGGATGTGTCATGAATAACGTGAAACTGATTGGATGATGGCTGAAATGGAATAGATAATCCAATGAAAAGATAGATACAATTTTTTATGGATTATGGGTGAATGATTTTTATATTTCTAATTTGATATATTAAAAATACTGTATGTTGGAATTATGATTGGTTTGCAAATCATTGTAATCCAACAGTGAGTCTGGTAATAGATTTATAGATATTCCTGAGTTTATTGTTACACTATATTGGCCAGGTTATCAATACCTTTTTTGAATTACATGGATTTCAACTATTGTAATTTTATAATTTTTTTTAAGTGATTATATTATTAAATAAGTATTTGATGCATAATTATTTTTAGGAATTAAGATTATTTAGAAGGCAAGGATAAGCATTTTTGGGAAGGATCTTCAACTGTTAATGTAACCTGTATATATTATCAAATAATGTTCTAATTTATAAATAAACTTGTTTGATAGTTTATTTTAAATAAATGTTAAATATTGGGGAATAATGATTATAAATTATAATAGATACAACAATATATGTTTTTTATTTAAAATATAATTATAAAAATAATATCTATTGAATTTATGAAAATTATTGATCCTGAAAAAATAATTTGATTTTTTTTACAAAGTTACATATATATATTATATAAAATTATGTGTATTAAAAATGAAATTATATTGTATACAGTTTAAAAACATTAATTCTTTTATTATCAATTCCATAAAATATATAAAAATAATAATTTGAAGAAAAAATGTCTTGTTCTCTAATAATTAATTCTACTTAAATAATGTGTTTTTTAATTAATAAAATAATTACTTATTAAAAAATTAATATATTATATTACATCAAATTTTTGGGAATTAGTATATTTTTTAGTAGAAACAAAATGATATTGAATTTTGTTTTATGAAGAAAAATAAATTTCTTTTGAAAAAATTTTATCACTATGTTTATGATATTTATTTTAAAACTAATTTCTTCTAATTTTAAAAATTTAATTTGATAGAAGATATATATATTTTACTTTATAATGTAAAAATTTTCTTAAGGGAAAAATTTGTTTTCTCGTCATAATTTTTAACAATAAAAGTAATAATTTTTCAAATCCTATAAGATTAAAAAATAATTACAAGGTGTTTAGGAAAATTATATAATATTAAATATTAAATAATATTTTTTAAATATTACATTTGGTTATATTTTAAAGTTTTTTTTTCGTATAATATTTTTTGGGTTTACTTTTTACCACAATCAATTGAAATCTTCATTACCATATTGTAATGTTGTGAGTATTTAATGGATTCCACTAATCAAACATATAAAATATAAGCTTAACAAATAAAATTTTCAAATATTATATGCCCTGTATTTTGGAAAATGACACCAAATAATCATATATAATACACTATCTAGGTCTAGTTCATATTTATCTTCTTAAAAGTGTCATCTGATGTGTCCTTATGAAGAGATATAAAGAACACATCTCATTGACGTGTTAATAGTCTTTAGAAAACAATAATTAACTATAAATCACATTCTAAATCCACCAATTAATAAATAAAAATTTTATCAGGATGAATTATGTATTATTAAAATTAAAAAAAATTAAAAATTATATTATATACACCATGTGCATATTTTACATTCCATGAAGATTGATAAAATCATTCATTCATACAAGTGCACTACCCCTCCATGAAGCGATGTTAATCATTATGCATGTACAATTTACAATAATGTTCATAGTGAATGGTAATATATATATATATATGATATAAATTATATTATTATGAATCTATAGATAACAATTATTATTTACATTTCAGTATTTTCATTCATTGAAAAATGATTAAAATACACATGCATATGTATGAACAATAGTATGTTTGATGTAATATAAATTATTTTTTAGAACAACCTAATATCAATTCATATAAACTTACATATAATTAATAATAATTATAAATAAAAAAATTATATTCTTATTGACATGGTGATACCCTGACCATGCTGCTAGGACACGATCTATCAAGCAGTCATTTTTATAGAAAATTGATTATTTTTTCCAAAATTTTGATTTTAAGGATAGGTTGTTAGTAATTTTTTTATTATAAAATTATAAGATATTGTCATATTTTATGAATATTGTTAATATTTATATAGTATATAGTTAAGATAAAATTAATATACCATATAATAATAATACTTATGAATAAATGCATGACAAATAAAATGGTTTTTGTGATAATATCATTTCATTTCATTGATTGTAAACATTAAATTTTAATTAATATACATTATCTGATAATTATAATTAAAACCTAATGTATTTTGTTATAATTTGGTTATTTATCGGGGAATAATTTTTTCTCTTCCATTTCTTAATAATTGTTGCATATAAAAGATTAAATTTATTTTAAATAAAAAATTTGACCTTATTTCATCAAAAATCAATGTTTTTTTTCCAAATTAATGTTTTTTTGAATGGTTTCAATTTTATTATTCTCCAAATTAAATTTTTTATTAAATTTAATTATCAAAAACATTTTAAATTCATTTCAATTTCTTTATTTGTATCATCATTTCATTTTTTATTAGGTAATTTTATAATTTCTAAAAATTATAAAATGATTTTTTTCGTAAAATTTACTACAAGAATGATTTTTCCCATGATCCTAATTATTCTCTTATTGAAAGACTACTAAAAAAATCTTAATGGTTATTCTGAATAAAATATTATTTCTTAAAATTATATAATTTTTTTTTCAATTATATGGTGGGGAAATTATATTTTAATATTTTAGATAAACATTCAAATTTTATTTTTAATTTATTTTCTATAACATCATCATACATTGATATTTCATATGCATCAACGGGTCTTTGAACTAATGATACCATCCATGTTCTCTGTTTTGGTGAATTATGAGTATTTAAGGAAGTTTTTTTATTTAACATAATTATTTACTCTAGTTTATACAATAATGAATTTATAAATGTTTTCATTATAGTGGTCCCCTCATATATATGGTTTTAATTATGAAATGGGTGGATCCGTTTAACCACAATAATAAATTTCATAATGACTTTTATCCTCATTAGATAATATTGACATGAATGTGATGTTAATATAGTCATTTAATTTTCCACTATTATAGTTTTTTGAGGGAACTGTGAATAAGACAATGATGATATTGGGAGTAAAAAAATCCATTATTGGATAATGTCCATAATAATATTCTAGGATGTGAACCATTACTAATGGAATTATTATATAATTATGATTACAGAAAAATCCCACTAAAATGTTCTTATTCATTGGATATTCATTCATTGTTGATTGATGATTAAAAATGATGAATCACACATATGTATTATGTCTTCTGATGTGTAAAAACTTTTATCCAAGACACTTGATTTATGATCAAGGACAACATTTTTAAGAACATTATATTTTATTGTTATAATATCATAACGTTTTGAACATATTAAGAAATCATTTGATCATAAAATTAAATCACTCATGTTTACATAAAATGTGAATACATTATCAACCTCAATCTATTTCCATATTGCAAATGTTATGAAAAAAAGTATTAACAAGGAAATTTCTATGAATGTTTCTATCAAAGAGGAGAATTATGAATCATGTTATATAAGATTCTTAAAAAAATATTATTTATCGACACATAAAATAATCAAAAACATTAGTGTCCATAGAGCAGATAATATTATTAAAAGTCTTAAATAATCTTCAATGACAATTGAAAATATATTTCTACTTCTTCCATTTCACTTTATATGGATTCAATGGATGATTTTTTTTTATATATTATTATTATGAATAAAGGGACATAAAAATAATAAAACCTATGATGATATTAAATTGTTAGATATTGAACATAAATGTGTCATATATAGAGAATATGTTATCATAATTTTTTTTCATATTAGAATAAATAACCATGATCAAATTATTTCGGACTCTGATTTCTAAATCTAAGAGGCATGACTATGATTTTGGATTTATTGAATTAATATGAAACAAGGCAAAGCATGAAAAAAAAATATGAATGAAAATTCGTTGAATTTACATTTAGTTAACAGAATAGAATGTGGCTTTCATTTAGAATAATTATTAATATTCCCACACAACTAAACCATTGCATAAATCCTGATGTGCATTAAAATGAGAAAATATGGGAAAACACAATATTAAGACTTTTATAAAAAAATACCTACTTAATTTTATTGGATCATTAAATCAACTGGGGTCAAAAACATTTACAAATAACACAAAAAATACATTTCTCATTCTCTATTTCATGAAGTATAAACGTATTGTATAAATTTTTTTGTATTTTGAAAGTGAATAATGAAAACAGTGGATTCATATTTACAATACAATGTATGATAAAAAAATTACTCCATTAAATTGGAAGAATTTATAAGGTTGTTTTTATGTATGTATTTTTCCTAAAAACTTTTCATTTAAATGGGATGAATATTACCTGAGATTAAATTTATAAATAATTATTTTATTGGAACATATTTTATAAATATTAATTGTATTTTGAAATACAATTATGGATTTTTCGTCTAAATTGAATAAAAAAATAGTCATTTCATTAGTGGATTAAATTGATGTCCCTAATGAAATTAACCCTTATCGAAAATGGTAACTATATAAGAATTATTTATTATAATATCATGTTATAAATGGATATTATAATTTCACTTAATTATTTTGGTTATAATAACATTATAAATAATGAGTTCATAGGAAAATATAAAAATAAAACCAACAAATGAAACAAAATTACTCAACTTTATTCCATAAGTCTTTAGTGAGGCTAGTTGGAAATTTTTTCCATGGGATTGGGAAACTATTCTTATGTTGAATGGGTGGAGATAATTTAAGATAATTTTGAATAGATATAATGAATTATTTTATTAAAATAATTGGGGAAACTCAGTTAAACCCACAACCCCTCTCCAATGATGAAATTATGTTTTTATAGGGAATTATAAACGATATTTCATGTATCCAATGGATAATGAATATAGTCAGCATTAACCACCTATTAAGATAAATGATAATTGGGATGAACATGTGATCATAATTACTTCAGAGGTATTTGAGAAATTATTGGTGAAATTTTAAATTTTTCTATATTATAAATACATGTTTTTTATTTACAAACTCATTTGAATTTAATGTATATACCATGGCTATCATTTCACCACCATAAATATAAGTTGTAGTATTTTTTAAACTCTATTTGGTATAATGATTTTGTCTGAAGACTATTTTTCATCTTAAATATAATATTTTGGGAATGAATATCTTTTAAATATTGAAGTTCACCATCAGTAATAATTAGATGTAAAATTGGGGATTGATTGGATTTATATATATTAAACTCATATCAGTTTATATGAAATGGAATCAAAATTTTATATACTAAGTCAACATAGGATAAATTATTATTTCTAGGATGAATAAAAGAATATAATGGAATGGAATTTCAAAAGTCCATATGTGTTAGTAAGGTGTGTACCTTTTGTTTTTCAAAGAGAAACAGTCATTCAATGCATATTTTTTATTTATTTTTTTAGAATATCTATATTATAATTTTGATTTTGTATCATATAAAAACTAATGTTGATTTTTTTATTAATATTCTGATCCTAATACTTTATTATGGTTTAACACTAGCATATATGACACTAGTTGATAGTCAAAAGGGTCTCATTTTAAGACATCATTCATTATGAGATATGTAAATATTTATTTAATGTGATACAATATGGACTTACCAATTCCCATTTTATCTACCGAGATTTACTTATTACAGTAATTATATATTATGTTGCTCATTTTTTAGTATTATTTATAAAAAAAATCCATACATATTCCAAAATTAAGGAAGACATTATAGATCATTTGACAATTGTATTAATGAACATCATCAAGTATATGTTGTCAATATAATAATGTTAATATTATATAATTGAATTATCATTCATGATTATTATAATTAAATGATGGTGAATATTGTTGTATGCATCAATGAATAGTGTTAATGAAAAATTTCCAGATTTACCACATTTACTAAAATCATAGTATTCATTGGTTGTATGGAAATTATTGATTCTTTTAGGGAACATAATCACGAAAATAATCTCCAATAACGATTTTTATGTAGAAGGTTTCCAATTTTCATTAGATATATGAATATGAATAAGATAAAATTGATATGAAGAGAAGGTTTTCTAGTATATTTGTGATCTCATAATATTGTAGTGTAGATGTTTTGGTGATCTTCATTCATGCATATCAGTTGGTACATGGATGTGTTCTTATACACTAGTTTATATTAGGATGAGGTATATTAATTTTTTGTTATAACAAAAATATATTACAATGAAACAAAATTTATTTCTCTATGTATAAAACAACTCACTACTAAATGTTTCCAAGATGAACCCCCTGGAAAATAATGGTGTAACTCACTCTATATTGATTGGTGGTTTGTTAGTAATGGGTGGGATATCCTTATTTAAAGACATAATAATCTATTGAAATACATAAATGAACATTGAAATCCTGATTTATACACTAATTATCCACAATTGTACTGATGTGATTTAATTTGGAATCTTCTTTTCAATTATGAATATAATTACCTTATAAACCGGAATATATTACATGAATTAAGAAGATAATTGATATAAATATTATTAAATACTTCAGGTTATTAGGTTATATATATTTCATTCTCTAACTTGTTTCATAACATTCCCCATGAATGTAATGCTCCGACACCAGTTACCTAGAGTAGGTGCATTATTACATAACATTAGCATGATCACAAAAGATCATGTCTCGAAAGACAGATTAGTTTAGCAGTCTGGGAAAATAGATTACATACATGGACATTACATTACACTTTAGAAAATAAAACACAACATAAATGATCCTTTTAGAACACCATTAATCCCATATAATAACCCTTCATATAAATAATAATACACTTCTTAGAATCCTAAGAAAATTAAACCATAGAAATGGGTGGGCTCAAATGCTCAGTAAGGATAACAATATAGGGGAAACTTTCATAAATATGCATAAACATTTAAGGAAATGTATAAGACTAAAAAAATAGTTTTTAATCTTAAAAATCACCATAATATGGAAAATCTGAAATAAAATAATGCCACTTAATTATTCACATGGGTATTCTACTAGTCAAATAATCACTTTCAATATCAATAGACACCTTCATAATGATGGAATGCATAATGCCAGACAATCATAACCACCTAGTCAAGGCCTTGTGCCAAGACTAAAAATAATATTTTCTCAAGGCCTTATTCCAAGACACTAGTTTGTCTCATGAGACCTATCGATTCATCAAGAATATATAGCGGGCTCCACCCGTCACATACTAAGTTGAATACATTCCTTATAAGAATAGGTTTAATCATAACATAATCATTAGTATTAAAAATAGCACACAAAATGTCAATAATTTATCCATAAACCATGAATTGTATAAAAATAACACATCCACAGTCAGACATATCAAAAAACCTTCAATATAATATGGAAATTTTTTATCATAATAAATCAACTTCAAATAAGGTTAAAATACATCAAAGGATGGTGACATATATGGTATCAAAACTATTTTAGAGAAATATCCATTTTTTTAAATCATTTAAAAGTAACATAATTATAAAATAAAACATTTACTTTGAAAATATTCTTTTAAGATTGTAAGGGATGATTCGGTGATTTTATAATGGAATAAAATAGTTGCACTCATCGTTTAAGAAAAAAATACATTCTTACCATATTTTTGTCGAAAAGCATAAAAATGAAATTTTTTGGAAAACGATAGAAAGATTTCTTTAAAAAATATAATAAAAAGTAAAAAAATGGTATAAATTACCTTACCAATAGTTTTTCAAATATTAAGAATTATTTGAAATACATTTTTAAGAAACATGGATGTGGAAGATAAAGAGGTCCCAATAGATAATTACATATAAACAACCTCAGATAATGAAGCGATTGTGAAATAAACCCTTACCAATTTGGTAAATTAGGAAACATACATCCTATGAAGTAATTATCATAAAATGAAAATGTATTTACATAGAAATTAAAGTGTATTAACGAATGAATTCAATTATGGATAGTACATACACCACACAAAAGTTAATAGTGGCAATATGGCACGAATCTCACAGGAATAAGGAGTGAGATGAAAACCCCTTACCGTGCACCTTCCTTTAGTCGAGGGTACGTTTATCCTCATGTATGAATATATTAGTATTTTATTAAAGTATACCAGAACAATATTATTGTTTATGATATCATATATGATTCATTAATGAATTTATAATACCCATTTAATAATAATTTCCATGTTAAATTAACATTTCAGGTAATAATCGCTTTCTTTATCGTACGTGTTTTAACCTGTTACTCTTGATTGTATCACTTAAAAAAATATTTAAATACTTCCAGAATATAAAACATGATTTATATATCATATATATTTAGAATATAAATATGTATACTAGATATATATATGAAATTATAAACACCGTTTATGGAGACGGTAGTCCATACGTATGCATAGACGATGTTTCTGATTTCATATCGTATTGAACGGAACTAAGTGAATAAGATATATGTAAGTACATATATATATATATAAATATATATATATCCAGTATCATTATTATGTAATATATTACATAATAATTAGTAATATATATTTCTATAATGGTCGATGAATGGTGATCGTGGAAATGAATCTCATTGCGTCGTGGAGACGGTAATCCGTATGTACGCACGAGTGAAAATATCATTTTTTTAAATGTGTGGAATTTGATGGTATATTAATTTACATAGAAAATAGAATATTACTTTCATTATTTATATACATATTACATATCATTATATCTATCCAAATAACATAGTGTTGAATAACAAATTACACCACGACATGGAGATGGTAAGTCATACGTACACACACATGGTGACATTATCATTCATAAGATGGGTAGAATAAATAATATTGTTCGGAAATATTTATAATAACATCCCGGAATATATAAGATATTTGTAGTTATAATTTTAAAATGGAAACAACAATGAAAGAGTACGAGGAAGAATAAGAGAACATGATAGAGGGTGGTGAAATCATTACCTCTTCTTCGGGTTCTTCCTTTTGATTTGATCAGAAGGGATCCTTAAGTTGGATTTATAACCATTGGAAGGCCTCTAGGATGAAGTTCGGATAGTTGGGAGGATATTCGAGTATGTTTTGGCTGAGCCAAATGGGTTTGGAGATGTGATTTTGAAAGACGGGGAAGTACCCATTTATAAGAGGGGTGAGGGTCACTTTCGGAAAAGATTAAAGTATTAATTTATTATAAAATTATATTCAGTTTATAATGGTTCCAAATGAATTTATATCGAGAATTATGTGGTCATGGCTCTAAATTCACTCAACCAATAATATTTTGACAAGTTTAGGTTACCATTTTAACCTTATCTTTTAGATTTTACTCTTAGAGAAATAGTTTAACTTTTATCAAGTCTTCTTGTATTATTACAATATATAGTTAATAAACATACTATATAATACCAATAGAACAAAAATTGGTTCATTAATATCATATATATTTGTTATATAAGTATTTTGGAAGATCCTTAGATTTTTAGGACCCTTAAATCAATTAATAACATAATATTTTTTAAAAAAACTATTTAATGTCAGTTTTGACACTATTTTGTATATGTTTTCTGATAAACTAATAATAGCATTATTACTTCAAAAAAATACATTGAATTAATAATAACATGTCATATTCTCCTAAAAAATTTGTCTATTTCATTAAAACATTGAAATTATATTTATTTTAATATTTATAAAACCATTTATTTGATTCTTTCATTATTAAGGTAATTACGGAATCATCATTGTGTCATTAATAAATTTGAATAATAATTCTATAAAAATTATAAATAAAATACCATTATGTATGAAATAATTTTATCTTCCTGATAAATATTTATAGATTAATTTATCTAATTTATATCCCTATATTAAAAATTGTATTGTTATTAATCTTTGATTTTAACTCTTTTAACTCTTCTTTAAATAAAATAATAATAAATGCCTGAATCTAATCCAAGTGGAACTAAAGGGTCATATTTTATTCCTAATTTTTTTGGTCGAATTACACCTATCTAATAAAATTAGGACATGTGTGAGGGTAATAATAATATCCTTTTTACCCTTAATTACCCTATTTACATTTAACTTTGGTAAATAAAAGTAAAAAGTTACTATTCATCAATAATTATGTTTATCTTATTTAACCACATTTTACTTACTGATATCAACCATGTCTCTCTGATTTTTGAAATTCCACTCACAGAAGTGGTAAAATTATGTTTTATGTGAATTCACAAATTCTCCTAGGAGGTGGGTAAAGGACGGTGAAAAGTGCTGTAAATTTTTTTATAAATCTAATATTATTATAAATTGACTCTAATGAATTACATTGAACATATATAGATATTATGTATCTCTTTTTTCCTAAAATAAATTTTAAAAAAATATATAATTATTTAAATAAAAATTCGATTTTAAACGATAAATCAGTGTTTTTTTAACTATTCCTTAAAAATACAACATTTTCAAAAAAATACAAAAAATTCACCTTAGGCTAAATTTGATATTCCGAATCCTAAAATGAAGTATATTATACCAAATTAAAAAAATATAAGTTTCATTTATTAATTTAAAATTAATTCTTGTTTTCAAAACAAATAGCGTGTTTTTATAAAAACAACAACTATCAGAAGATTGACACTCGATAATGTATAATATCAAGGTAAAATTAATTCAAATGAATGAATTTGGATTAAAGGGTAAAAATATAATCTAATTATACATCCAAAGTATTAAAATGTATAATTCATCAATATAAATTATTTTGATTAAAAAAGTTGTTTTCAGTTAAAATATAGTATTTTTCACTATTTACACAAATATGAAAGTTAACAGAAAAACACCATAAATTTATTAAAACTAAATTCATATGTCCAGCTTCTAAAGAAAAATATTAATATGTCAAAATGGATATACAAAAGTTTCAAATATTGTATTTAATGAATGTTCTCCATTAAAAGGTGATAAAATTTCAATTTTAAAAAAATAAATATTTTATCTGAAAAAAATGAATTTGTTCTTACATTATGTCTAAGAAACCCATAATATGGGTTATAAAATTATAAGTATTATATAATGTTTAAAATTCAGTTAATACTATTCATAACTTCTTTTGAACACCTAGTTTCGTAATTCATGAGGCGCTTGAACTCAATGTTAAATGAAGTGCAAGTTATTGCATTACTTTGAAGAAATAACATACTACAGAATATTGGGGAATTACATTCTTCCCTCCTTCAATAAATTTTTTCCTCACAATTTTATATTTTTCTTCTAAAATAAACGGTTGAAAATAGAAAATACCATTGTGGGAAAACCCACATCGAAAATTGGGTTAATAAAATTTAGTCTTAATAAGAGGAAAAGGGGAATGAAAACGTCACCACCAAATTAGGATCTCGATTAGGAGAAAATTTGTTTAATTTAGAGACACATAATTTTATGGAAATGTAAATATTTATAGGGTGTGATAGAGGTCATCAATCACAATCAATTTTATAATTACAGGCTTCAAAGCCACCAATCTATGATGATTTAAATCACCATTGGTTCATCATAATGTAAGGTATTAGGATAACAAATTTTTGGTTTTAAGATCCCTTCAATAATGTTTAAAAATTAATTTATCCATAAAATAAGATGAATATATATATCTTTGTGTGTGTGTGTGTCTATACATATATACTTGACAAGTAGAGTTTCATCCTTCAACTAATTCCTAACACATACTCATCATTCACCCTAAAAGATTTCAAAAAATATATATATTCTATTTACCCTAATCGTATATGGTTCCATAATTAATGAATTTATAATTCACTTATCAGACCATTTAAAAAAACATTATTCAATCTAGGAAATCACGTGGGTCAGTGATAAGTGATACACCCTTGCCTCCCATTAGTTGCAGGTTCAAGTCTCATGGCCTTGCTGGACATGACAGGTTTCGGCCTGCCCTCTGGGTTGCCCTTTTATGGTAATCCAAAAATAACCCTAACACTAATATCTAATTTCAAACTTAATCCATTCCAACCTTTATAATTAACCAAAATACTTATATCCAAACTCTCAATCCAAAGTTTATAAGGAAGTGAAACATAAAGAGGATCGTTTTTCCATGTACTAACATGTGAATGCCTTCATTTTGTGTTTTTTACACCACCGAAACATCCTGAATTACCAAAATCAACCATCTCTTATTCTAAAATCACTACCTCATTATCAAGACCATATTAAGGACTACCTTTCCTTCAACCATTTATTTTCCAAAATGTGTATCTTACTATTAAGTCACATTGCTTAGAACCATATAATCTCAACTCCTCAATAAAATAGTACTACAGTACAAGCCTTATTTATCTCCATAATTCATGTAACCAGAATAATGTTGATACAATAGTCAAATAAAATAATTATATAATAACAACATAATAACACTTGTCATTCTTCTTCACCTGAGGTAGTATCATAACTTGATTATTATCCAAGAACATCATTTCTGTTATACTCTTATGAATGGAACATTGATTCGCGTAGTGTCTCAACGCCTTGCAAATGAAGTATTTTACATTTGAAAACTATTTATTACCCTTGAGATCACGTACTTGGTGTCCTTTTTCTCCACACTTATAACAAACTCCCATTTCAATCAAGCATTTACCAAGGTGATTCATTCCACATTTATCATATATTGGAAAATCCTTCTTTCCCTTGTTCTTTTTATCCATCATTCTTTATAACATCCTTTTTCACTCTGGCTTCCCTTGAAAGCCATAGGATTTAGAGAATTATTTACTTATCTTATTAACACATGATACATTATATTCATATGTTTAGAATACAAGGGAGACTATTTCCCTTCTAAATTAATGCTTAATACTGGAAAATAGATGATCCTTCATACTCATTGGATCAGACATATTTCTGGAGTTCACATTCATTCTACTGGGTGTCATTTCTTTACGATGGCATAAACTAGATTAGTTTATGAATTTTAATACATAAATCCAATCTTGTGAAACACATAACATACATTGAAAATTTTATGGATATAATCCATAATCATAAAAATGTTTTCAATGAGAAAGTATATACTCATAAACCCTTCAAAATGGTTTGTAATGAAAATGAGAATTATCGTAAGCATATCCCCCGGGAGTGTCTTAACCAAGAGTGCAGCAAGGTCCATTGTCGTGCACCAATTCCCATTCGAGTATAGCTCAAATCAGTGATTTCAGGTTTTACCCCATGGTACATATATGCCAGAGCTGCCTCTACCTGGTCGTATCAAGATAAGAATGTATTTTCTTGGAAAACTCAGAAAATCTCTACATTACAAAAATTCTAGGATGTTCTTCTATAGTCACTAGTGAAGAAAAAGTTTTTTACATCGGTTATTTTTCAATTTTTACGTCGGTTTCTAGCCGACGTTAATACGGGCGATGTTATAAATAACGTTTTTGACGTCGGTTATTTAAAACCCGATGTCAAAAACATAAAATCGTGATGTTTATGACGTCAGTTATTTTAGAACCGACGTGATAAATAAAATGGGAAGGGTTTATCACGTTGGTTATTTAACAACCGATGTGATAAAAGGCCTGGAAAATGGTTTATCACGTCGGTTGTTAAAAAACCGACGTGATAAAAGGACGGGGAAATGGTCTATCACGTCTGTTATGAAAGAACAAACGTGATAAACTGGGGAGCGGGGGGTTTATCACATCGGTTATTATAGAACCACCCTGATAAACTGGGGGGGGGGGGTGTGATCACGTCAGTTATTAAACAACCGACATGATAAACCAGGGGGCGTAGGGTTTATCACGTCGGTTTTCTAATAACCGACGTGATAAACCGGGGTAGGGGGGTTTATCACGTCAGTTATTCTATAACTGATGTGATAAACCGGGGTGAGGGGGGTTTATCATGTCGGTTATTATATAACTGCCGTGATAAATCGGGGGAGGGGGGTTTATCACATCGGTTATTAAATAACCGACATGGTAAACCATTTCCCAGGCCTTTTACCACGTCGGTTATTAAATAACCAAAGTGATATACCCAATTTTTTTATAAAATTGAATGCAGTCATCTGCTCTCCACCAGAACCAACCAGAAAACAAATCAAGAAATCGTACCACAAAAACAGAATTTGGTCAAAATTAATCATGTACATTGATAACATATAAAACGTACCCCCTAGACATCCCCCACCCTCATATATACCCAATGGACAGCCCTCCCCCACCCTGTTGGAGCCCTCACCCTCATGTATACCCCCTGGACAGCCCTCCCCCACCCCATTGGAGCTCCCACCCTCTTGTATACCCCATGGACAGCCCTCCCCCACCCCATTGGATCCCCCACCACACTCTTGGACTGCTCCCCGACCCCCGAACAGCCCCAAACACCCCTCGACAACCCCCACCCTCCTGAACAGTACCCCCTATCCCCCTCACCCCACTTGACATCCCCCACCACACCCTTGGACAACCCCCACCCTCATGTATACCCCCAACCCCTGGAGAGCACTCCCACACCCCTGGACCGCCTTCCCACACCCTTGATAGCCATGCCACCCCCTGGAATATCCCCCACCCCACCGGACAACCCTCCCAGACCGTTGGACAACCCCCAACCCCACTGAACACACCCCCACACCCTTGGAACCCCTACCCCACAAACCCAAATCCATACCAGAAAAACCATTATAAGTAAACCAAAACAAGAAGCAGAGTAAAATTAAACATTCAATTATATAACATTCAATACATACACTGTCAACATAAAAAAAACTAAATCCAACCTAAACAACTACCAAATACACAGTTACAACTACAATATTCAAAATTACATTTTACATTACAAACAACTAAAATTAAATCAAACCTGTAAAATAATATGACCACTCCACTTGTAAGTGTTTGATGTCTTCAGCAGTATAGGGTTTAGGGGAATCAAAAAGCTACAAATGAAAAAGAAAGTAGTTAACGTGTATAATGAATAAATCAAATTGAGATATATGGCAATGTTTTAGAGGAAATTGTACCAGGTCAAAATACACAACTGTCCCAGTTGTTATTATTTCATACATAAATCTTAACATTTAATATCCGCATTAGATGAGGCCTTGTTGTTCATGAAGATTCTTTTTGAATCATTGTAAATTCAATATATTATTTTTTTGTAATAAATCAGAAAGTAAAAATTATAAATGTATATCTACCTTCGAATTTACATATATGATCTTTGCACCTCTTTTCATTGTGTTTTTTTGAATGTAGGCCCATGCAGTGTTAGAAAATATTACGAATGGGGTAAATTTAAAATTCATTATAATATATAAAACCATTGAGAAATTGAAACTTAATTTTCCAATATATTCTTAAAACTATCATGCACATCACCATGGACATATCTTATCCAATAAATGGCTTTCTCCCTTGGGCAGAAAACACCTAACATCAAATGATCACAAATAAAAGGAAGTATGATGTTAGTGGTTTTTTATGTTAAAAGATAATTTAGACTTTGAGAGAACTTTCTTTCATACCTCTCACAAAAAGGCATCATCCAATATTGTGTGATTATATTATTTTCAAATCTTTCAGCAATATAAACCATTCTCTGTTCCTCATTCAATGCACATGCTTTAGGGGAAATCAATTGAGGGTCCATGAATCCATATACTTATGTCAGATCATTCCTATCACAAATTTTATAAAGATACCTTATACAAAACATACATACGTATACATTTTTAATAAATATAATGTAGGTAAAAGGTGTTAAGACTTACATGGAAAAAATTTGCAACATGTTGATGCCCTACTTATCTCCAGTAACAAGCTCCATGACATCAGTTTTTATAATCCCAACTCTTATTTCACGTCCACAAACATGAGCTTCAATTGGAAAATCATAATAACCCGAGAAAAAATGTGAATATCTTGACAATCTGTCAAGACCATTTGAATCTGTATCTGATGTCATAGACATCTGTCTTTGTTGTTTTCTATAAATTATTTCTTTACCTTTGATGTATTCATGTAAAAAAAATGAAAAATATATTAGTTTTCAAATGATAAAACAACTTTAATAAAAAAATAAAATAAACGATATAACATTCAAACCTCTATGGTAATGAGTCCAAGAAGTCTGGATGGCCAAATTAAAAAATGGCCAATACTCTATCCAACTGTCACCACCTCATTTGTAGGTATTGGTACCCTAGAAGATCTATCTATAATATCTTGTACAATGACCCTCTGATTCTCTACCTCTAATTGTTGATGATGAACTGTATCTCTTATACAATATACCAACACATATGCTAGTATATGATGTTTAGAATCGTCAACATATAACTCGCAATAAGTATGAAGCTACGACGGAGGCGTAGGATAAAAAATGGGGTCTTCAGGCTGAGGTGAGGGAGTGGGATCTACTGGCGGAGGTGCAGGATAAATAATGGGGTCTGTAAGGGGAGGTGGAGGAGTGGGAGCTGCAGCCTGAAATTGTCTTTGCGTTTCTACAAACACACACTACACCGACTCACTAATCTTGTCCTCCATCGTCGCATTAATATTATTATCTTCAGCCTCCAAGGATTCTATTTTTCTTATAAACCCCCTCAATGTTATAAGTTGAAGAACGTGGAAACACTTTTCTTACTGATACACCTGCCGGATATCCACTTACACGGCCATGATGTTCGGGACTTCCCAATACTGCAAATAAAATATCTTCCCTCCCAGTAGCTATAAATGTTCCCTCTGAACTCTTCTCCTCAAGAGAGTCCTGTATTAATTAATTGAACATTTCTGTAATGATTGAAATTATATGAAGAAAATAGTTAACATAAATAAATAAAATAGATATCTTACAATCCTCTCATTTACGATTCTTGATTCTTCCAAAAGATATTGCCCTTTTTTTCCTTCCGAGATCTCTTCCATTTTTCATGTCTATATGGAGGGGATGGAGGGGCCACCTCTCCAGAGCTTGAAGACTCAGCTCTTAGTTGTCAAAATTTTTCCGCCATCATTTGTTCTTCCAATAATGCATACCCTCCCCGAGATAAACAATGAGGGTATACATTTTTAGATTGGATCTCCTGATGAACTTTCCTTATTGGCTGTAATTTAAGAATAAGAAATCATTAACAAAACATTAATAAAATCATTTATATAAGAATGTTTATAAAATTTTACATTGTCCTTACCAGAAATGACTCATTTCTTCTACTTTAAAAAAACTGTCTCCATGTGTCTTCATCTATAAAATGATATATACGACATGGATTATCATGACTACTATGACCAAAAATGAAATCAGATGAGAGGGTTGATTTGAAATCCCACCATTTCCTAGCAGCCAACGATAATCATTTCTTCCTGACTCCTCTAGTGTCAGGAATATCAAATGTCATCTGATAAATAAGAGGTTAAACATATTATATATACTAGTAACATTAAAAGAATAGTCAAACAATGACAAAAGATCTTACCAAAATCGTCTCCCACAATTGAGAGATAATCGCTTTATCCACACTTCTCCAATAATCATACCAAATGCTTACTTTGCTCATAGCCTGAGTTACTACAAAACTCTTAATATCATTTGCATTCGGACCTCTAGTAATATCATCATCATCAAACTCAACGACTATCCTCTGATCCTGCGCACGGGCAAGTGATAATTTTGGTAAACGTGTGCACCCATGTTTACCAACCTTTGAACTCTTTGTCGTAATAGGAGCGTGTGAATGTTCATCCCCAGAGGTATGACCAGCAATATGCTCCTCTCCAGAATCATGTGGTTGATCATCTGAATGATCTGTCATTATTCTTTACATCAAAAAAACAAACGTCAGTTCACAAATATACAAATTCAAATATTTTAATACTACTATAATCATAAAACAGAAAAGTATACTAAGTTACATAATATTAAACATTGGTAATATGTTAAGCATGTTAAACAATGGTAATGATAGTAAAGATGGTAAAGATGGTCATGATTGTCAAGATGGTAAACATGGTAAAAATGGTAAACCTGGTAAACATGGTAAACATGGTGAAGTAATTGTCAGTGAACCAAAATAATAGATATATAATTCATGTAATGGATATAAACATGACAAAGTAAACTAAACAAACATAAAACAAACAAAAACATATACTTATTTTGTTTTAAAACATGTTTTAATAAATAAAAAACATACAATATCTAACATTTATAGAAAAAATAAATGTAAACAGAAAATAAACATATGTTACCTGTAATTTTAGGAATGTTCAAATGGATTGTTTTCCCAAATTCCTTCGTCCTGATCGTTACTTATGGCACAAACTATGTCTCCAACATGATCAACATTATGTTCTGTTAATCATTCCATGGAAGTAGGGATCTCACATAAATCATCATATTCATCAACTTCATCCTCACCAACATATTGTTTTTTCCCTTGTAAAACAACAGCCCACTGCATATCTGATTGATCTACTACATAGAAAATTTTCTTTGCATGTGTTTCCATTATAAAAGAATCAGCTCTTTCTTCCAATCTATTCAGATTAACAAGTGTCGTTCCAAATTCATCGTGTCTAACACTATTGTTACCGTTAAACCATTTACAGTTAAAAACAGGAACTTTAATTTTAATGTAATCAACCTCCCATATGTCTTCAATCACTCCATAATATGCACTTGATGCAGAAATTGGGTTTTTGTCCTTAGCACTTGAAAAATGCATTGCTTCTGCAAACACCGACACACCACTATTCTGAACTGCACTTCTGTTGTCCTGAGATTTCGTATGAAATGTATAACCATTAATGTCATAACCGGACCATGTTATCACATTTAAACATGGACCACCCACTATCAATTTTAATGTCTTTATACATCTGATCTACCAAGAAAAGTTTTTTAAATCCATGACAAAAATGTTCTGTTGTGCTCATTCAAAATCCACATTTCTTTCTTCTTTGGCTGACATTGTTTCAACTCATTAATATGCAATGTGATATATGGTTGAGCATCAGCTATGTTATTGAAGATGTATGATTCTAACTTCTTCATTTGTTCTGCTGACAATGATTTGACGTTCAAGCCGTGAATCCCCTTTCCCTCATTATTAACTCGTTCATGGCGAGATGGAGGCAAACCTATGTGTTGCGCCATAGCCATGTAGCTCGTAAAAAACTCTACTACCTCCTCAGAAATATACTTTTCAATAATGGAGGCTTCAGGTCGATATAGATTTTTAACATACCCTTTTAATATTATCATATACCTTTCAAAAGGATACATCCAACAAAGATATACAGGTCCATAAAGCATTATTTCTCGAACCAGATGAATCATTAAATTCACCATTGTATCAAAAAAAGTTGGAGGAAAATACATTTTTAATTGACAAAGTATAAAAATTGAATTCTTTTCGAAAATGTTCAAAGCATTCAAATCAATCGCGTTGTTACAAATTTAATTGAAAAAATAACACAACTTCATTATAGTCTTTTTGACACGAATGGGCAATATTCCAGACAATGCAACTGGTATAATTTGTTGCATCATGACGTGACAATCATGTGATTTCATACCTATCAACTTAAAGTCTTTCAATGAGAAAAAAAATTTTATATTAGAGGAATAACCGTGAGGCACTTTGGTATCATGAAGTCACTGACAGAAGCTAATTTTCTCCCTCTTCGATAATGTATGACAAGCCGGGGGAAGAAATGTTCGTCTTCCTTTAGGAGTTGGAGCTTACTCCAAATGTATTCCCATTGATAGTAAGTCTAGTATTGCATTCAAACCATCATTAGTATTTCCTTTAATATCTAACATTGTTCCAATCAAATAATCACATATATTCTTCTCCATGTGCATGACATCAATATTATGTTTAACTTCATGATACCTCTAATACGGTAGCTCAAAAAAATCGACCATTTCTTCCAAATATGTCTATCATTACCAGAATTCTATGTCTTTCCCAATGTCACATCAAGGGTTTTCACCCTCTCAAAATACAGATCAGGGGATAAAGGTTTTGGAGTAGTATCAAATTCTTGTTAGCCATTGAATGCCTTTTTAGTCTTCTATAAGGGTGTTCTATAGGGAAAAACTTTCGATGACCCATGTACATTGTTTTCCTCCCATGATGCAACTGACAATATGACGTCTGTTGTTCACAAATTGGACATGATTTATGTTGTTTAACAGTGTATCCAGAAAAATTTCCATACACTGGAATGTCATTTATAGTGAACAGAAGCACTGCATGCAGTTGAAAATATTCCATTTTATAAGAATCATACACCCTAATAAAATCATCCCATAACAGTTTCAAATGATCAATCAATGGTGACAAGTAAACATCAATATCATTACCGGGTTGCTTTGGACCAGAGATCATTATACTCAACATGACATATTTGTGCTTCATACAAACTTCAGGATAGAGGTTGTAAATTACCAATAAAACATGTCATGAATTATGTGTGCTACTGAGGGTTCGGTATGGATTCATTCCATCTGTGCACAACACTAGTCTGAGATTTCTAATTTCATTTCCAAATGTAGAATATTGCGCATCAATTTTCTTCCATTGTGGACAATCAGCTAGATGACATATTTTTCCATCACATACCCGCTCTTCAGTATGCCATATTACCTTTTTTGCATCATGCGAATTAGAAAATAAATGTATGAAACGATTAATTATAGGAAGATACCAAAATACCTTTGAAGGGAGCATTGTAATCTCTACACCAGCCTGTGATTTTTCTTTCACCTTATACCGAGATGTCCCACATTTAGAACACTCTGACAGAAATTCATATTCCTTCCTATATATAATGCATTCATTCTGACAGACATGTATTTTCTTATATCCCAATCCCATCGGGCATAATATTTTCTTGGCTTTGTAATTTGAATCTGGAAGATCGTTATCTTTTGGAAGAAATTTTTTCATCAATTGTAGCAGCTCTGTAAAACTTTTGTCACTCCATCCATGTTTCACCTTTAGGTTAATCAATCTTAACACTGCCGACAAAACTGTAAATTCTGTACAACCAGGATATAATGGTTTTTCAGCATCACCATATAGACGCGCAACTGTCGGTTCTATCTCAATTTGTTCTGCTACAATATCATGAATAATTTCTTCGATTCCATCGGAGTTACTATCTTGTGAATCGTCATCATCAGTGAAATTTCGTCCAGTTTGACCATGCCAAATCCAAGGGCTATAACTCGGATTAAAACCATGACAAATTAGATGTTCTTTTATCTCTCTACTTTTCAACTTCTTCATATTCAAACATTTCAGGCATGGACAGAAAAAAATTTCACTGCTTGGAAAATTTCATTTTGAAAATTCCAAAAAGGTATCAACACCTTCCTCAAATTCATTGCTCATTCGATGTGTCGTAATCCATCTTCGACTCATTATTACCTATAACAAATATCAACAAAAAATATATATTATTAAGATAAGTCAAATATATTTTTATATGAAAAAACACATAATTTGAATGTAAAATAATTTAAAATATATAACAAATCTATGTGTATTTAAGAAAATATGATTGAATATTATTTTTAAAACAATATATGGTTAGATATAATAGTTTTAAATTTCATTGAATCAAAGAAAACCATGCGGCCTATATAGTTGATAGAAAATTGGAGAATATGGAGTAAACCTGAGAGTCCCCCCCCCACCCCCGGACAACCCCCAAAACCCTATGGACAGGCCCCCTCCCCCTTGGACAGCCCCCACTCCCACCCACCCCCTTGGACCACCACTGGACACCCCCAACCCTCCAGACATCTCCCACCCCTCTAGACAGCACCCTAACCCCTCCTGGACACCACCCCCACCCCTACCCCTTCAACACCCCCCTGGACACCCCCCAACCCTCTGGACAACCCCCCCCCCCCCGGATAACCCCCAAAATCCTCTGGACAGGCCCCCACCCCCGTGGACAGCCACTCACACCCACCCACCCCCTTGGATACCCCCTGGACACCACCTGTTTCCACATCTTTGATATAACATATTTTTTTTAAAAAAATGTGACATTATCAAAAACGTTTCGTGAAATATGATGAAGAGTCCAACCGTATTTCTTATGAAATTTTTCTTACTAGAAAGGGTCTTAGTATTGGATAGATTAATAAATAAAATGGCATAAAACAACAATATAATCCTAAAAAATTCATATAATCCAGCTTAAATATTTGAATAAATACGTTTGTAATCAAACATCAAATCCAAAAGGTGTATGAGAGAACAATTAGAGAAAAACTGGCAATGAGAGATTATAGTCATTGAGGGGGGATGGTGTCAAAGGAAACACAAAATCAAATCAACCAAGTCCACTTTATGAGGTAATCCATGAAAAAGAAAAACCTACATCAAATAAAATTGTGAAGCATCAAAAAACAAACAAATAACCATTTGAAATAGAATCTAGTATCTTGATTCAGAACCTCTAATAAATAAATAAATCACAATCTCATTGATTGAATCCTAAATTTCTAAAATAGAACAATACACTGGTTTCACAATGGTTGGTGGTGCAATTATTTGTTGTATTCGATCATCAATTAGTTTTGTGACATAAAATCAAAAAATATTGTGAAATACATATTAGTAACATTCATTATTCAAGTTCACATTATTTTTGTAAAATTACCCAAGTCTATATTATCATTAATAAAAAACATTATCATTATTCTCAACTAAATTCATGAGAATTGTGATATTCCCATTTTTATAAACATATATTAATGATTTTATAATATAGTTTATCATAACTAATAATATAAAAAATGGTATACTTATCTATAGTAGAGTCCTATAAGACAAAATGGATGCACCATATTTATGTGAAATATAGATTTTTTAAAGGGATATAATGATGTTTAATACTTCCCAGAAGGGTGAAATTATAAGGGAGTTTAGTGTCTATTAAAAATACAAAGTGGGTAAAAGTGAATTTGTTTCCATTAAAGAAAACAAATGGTTTATCAAAGATTTATTAAACTCTATGAGGGTGAATGATAAATATTTATTTTATTATGTTCCATTATAACTCATGTGTAAATATTTATTTTAGTTCAATTAATGAATGATAAATGTTTTACATTAATGGTTTTTGTTTTCTAAAAAAATGACATCTTCAATACGGATGATTGATTCTTATTCTATGATAAGACACTCAACAAGGATGATTCACTATATAAGATGATAATTTCATTTAATTCTCTAATCACATAAACATTATTGGTTGTCAAACTACAAAATTGTTAGATGAACCTGAGCGTTAAATGAAATATAGGATAAAAGGAATGGATGAATCAATCATACCTCAAATTTCTTTTTTATAATGAAATTCAAACTGGTCAAAATAAGAAATATTCCAAATCTTTCCTTAATTGCGCCATAGTCCTTCAATAAATAAACCCAAATATTTTTGTAACATAGGAGGATTTTGAGTCATTAAATGCAAGGTAATATATCAAAATTTGTTTATAAAGAAATACAAAAACAAGACAGTCAAGATAAAAATGAATGTCCAGTTCCAATGATATTCAAAAAGATTTAATAGGGTTCAAAATGGAAGAATCAAACCTAGTTTAAATAAAAAAAAATCGAAATACATAAATATAGACTATCCGAAAAAAAACAAACAAAATAAATTCGTGGAATGCTTACATGAGTGTTGTGAGTTGATATGATAGATCTGAGGAGACTAAACATGATAAATGATGAAGCCAAAATGAGTTTAATACAGGTCGATCGACGATCTGATTAGGGTTTACCGCGCGAGAGAGACGGCCCGGTGGACTGTTAATCGAAAAAACTTAAATGACAGTCCATAGGGCTTAAAATTTTTAAATTTTTTATAACGTCCGTTATTATATAACCGATGTTATAAACTATTTTTTAAATTTATAACGTCGGTTATTTGATAACCGACGTAAAAAACCCCCCGCTGTTTGGTTTTTTTACGTCGGTTATAAAATAACCGACCTAAAAAACTCGTAGATATCACGTTTTTTACGTTGGTTATAAAATAACCGACGTAAAAAACTCATAGATAACTCGTTTTTTATGTCGGTTATCAAATAACCAACGTAAAAACCCCCGCTCTTTGGTTTTTAACATCGGTTATAAAATAACCGACGTAAAAACTGAAAATGCGTGATTTTTAGCATCGGTTATTAAAATAACCGACGTTAAAATATAATCAATGAATTTGTTATGCCTGTTATTAAATAACCGACGTAAAAAACCACGTTTCACATATTATCATGTTGGTTATATATAACTGACGTCAAAAATGGTGACATAAATATCGTTTTCTGCACTAGTGAGTAATCCTCGAATTCCATCTTAGTGTAATGTGCTCTAATTAGAGTTTATCTAAATCTAGTTTCCAAGGTTATTGGTAAACTTTCTCTGATACCAACTTTAATTCACCATCCTCAGTTACCCAGAGTTGGTTCATTATTAGATAACATTGGCATGATCACAAAAGATCATGTCTCGAAAGACTGATTAGTTTAGCAGTCATGGAAAATAGATTACATACAAGGATGTTACATTACACTTTTGAAAATAAAACACAACATAAATGATCCTTTGAGAACTCCATGAATCCCAGAGCTTAACCTTTCTTAGCAATAACAATACACTTCTTGAAATCCTGAATAATTAAAATATAGAAAGGGGTGAGCTCAGATTCTCTTTAAAGATAACAATATAGCAGAAACTTTCATTAATGAGCATAAACATTTAAGGAAATGTATAATACTAAAACAAAATCCTTTTTAAAAGTAAAATTACGCATACTATAGAAAAGATACAATAAAATAATCTCAATTAATTATTCACATTGATATTTTACTAGTCAAATAATTACATATAATATCAATAGCCACTTTCATAATGATGGAATGCATAATGTCATACTATCATAACCACCTAGACAATGACTTGTTCCATGTCTACAAATATGATTTTGTCAAGGCCTTGTGCCCAAACACTAGTTTTTCTCATGAGACCTACCGATGCATCGAGGTTCTATAGCGAGCTCCTCCAATCACTTACTATGACCAATGCATTCCTCATATGAATAGGTTTAAACATAACATAATCATTCTTTTTAAAACTACCATATGAAATGTCAATAATTTCTCCATAAACCATGAATGGTATAAAAATAACACATCCAAATTCAAACATATCACAAAACCTTCAATATAATATGGAAGTTTTGAATGAAAATAAATAAACTTCAAATAAGGTTAAAATACATCAATGGATGTTGACATAGATGAAATCAAAACTATTTGAGAGAAATATATCTTTTTTTGAAATAATTTATAGGTCAAATAATTCTAAAATAAAACATTTACATTGAAAAAAAAATTATAATATTTTATAGGAATATTCGGTGATTTTATAATGGTGGAAAATAGTTACACCCATCTTTTATGTTAAAAAGACATTCTTACCTTAATTTTGTGGAAAATTTTAAAAATGACCTTGTATGGAAAATGACAGAAAGATTCCATTATAAACATATTATAAAAAGTCAAACAAGGGTATAAATGACTTTAATCCATAGTCTGTAAAATAGTATGAATAATTTGAAATACATTTTTTAGAAAAATGGATGTGGATGATAAAGAGGTCCTAGTAGATAATTACATTTAAACAACCTCGGATAATGACGATATTCTGAAATAAACCCTTACCAGTTTGTTAACTTATGAAACATACACCCTATGAAGGAATTATCATACAATAAATATGTAAATACAAATAACTTTAAGTTTATTACACAAATAATAAAATTATGGGCATTACATACCCCACAGAAAAGGTAATAGTGGCAATATGGCATGAATCTCACTAGAATAAAGAGTGAGATGAAAACCCATTACCTTGCACATTACTGTAGTCTAGGGTACGTTTATCCTCCTGTGTGGAGATCGTAGTATGTTATTAAATTATACCAGAACCATATTAGTGTTTATGATTTCATACATGATTAATTAATGACTTTATAATACCTATTAAATAATAATTTCAAAGGTAAATTAACATTGTAGTTAATAATCGGTTTCTTTATCGTACGTGTTTTAACTTGTTACTCTTGATTGTACCACATAGACAATGATTTAAATATATCTATAACATTAAACATGATTTATATATCATATATATTTACAATATAAATATTTATAATAGACATATTTATGAAATGAAAAACACCATTTATGGAGACGGTTGTTCGTACGTACGCATAAAGGATGTTTTTGTTTTCATATCGTATTGAAAATAAATATGTGAATAAGATATATGTAAGTAAATATAAATATAAATGGATATATCTC
Organism: Viscum album; assembly: GCA_963277665.1. Classification (NCBI taxonomy): domain Eukaryota; kingdom Viridiplantae; phylum Streptophyta; class Magnoliopsida; order Santalales; family Viscaceae; genus Viscum; species Viscum album. The sequence continues at coordinate 1,654,601,652 of OY728126.1, read as the reverse complement.
CAGTAGCATTATTATTTCATATATTACATACTTATTAGTAATATATATTTTTAAAATAATCGATGAATGGTGATCGTGGAAATGAATCTCATCACGTCATGGAGATGGTAAACTGTACGTACGCATGAGGGACAACATAATTTCCTTAAAGGGGTGGAATTTGATGGTATATTAATTTTTGAGAGACATTAGCATGTTATTTTCATTATTTATATACATATTACTCCGCATTATTGTCGCAAACCAGCCGGGGTACCCTGGTAACCCGATAACCGAGTCGGCCCTAACATAACCTGAAGGGTGTTCCTAATCCCCAAGGGTCGGCGACTAGCACCTGGCATCTTACATCATACAAGTGGGAACGATTTTGCTACAAGAATATGGAATAATGAGTAAAACAAAATAGTATGCATAACATAAGAATCTCCACAAGGAGTAATGTACCAGAATAAAAATTGGCACAAATAGTCAAAGTACTACAACCCAAGTAAAAAAAGGGAAAACAGTCCAAAGGTCCCAAAGGACACAACTAACCACGTCTAGCGATCAACAACTGGATCCACCTCCAAGAGGACCCTTCCTTTTTCTCAATCCTCGAAGAATAAAGTCTACAAACACTGGAAGGAAAAAGTAGAGTGTGAGCCTAATCCTAGTAGGATACCACCAATGATTCAATAATAGATTCCAAAAATAGATTATCCAAACAAGAGCATTCCATTTTCAAATAAACTGGTTTGGAAACTCAAAAGAATATTTTATCAAAACATGATATACATTTTCAAATGATGGAAATAAATATTTTTATGCAATGGCTTTTCAAATGATGGAATATTTCTAAAATAATGTCTTAAGAAAAAAATTTATATTATACAGTTTATATAAATTCCCCTGGCATGTAGAGCAGTTCAAAAGCATTGTCATATATTTATATACCAAATATAAATAAACAAGAGAGAAACATGTTCATCTACCAAACAATACGACAGTATTAACTAGTTATAGGATTTTTCACTCTCTATGTGAACTCAGAATGATTTGTATACACACGTCCCTATGGAAACAGCCAAAGGAGACTCTTCACTAACCCGTCGAGGATGCGACATGCTGCAAGTATTTTTTTGAACGTTGTTGTAGCGTAGAGTGTATCCAAATAACTCACCAACTTCCTAAGGATTGCATGCACTCTTGCATGATGGGTAAACAATATTAAGATTTCTTGAAATACGATCAATACCATTATTCCATTTCAAATGTTCCAATTTCATTGCATTTAAAACCCAAACAGGTTTTATTCAAAACATGCCACTTTCACGAGATAAAACTAATGGGTTTCTATCAAATCATTTCAAGACATCTTCATAAGTTTCAAATCCATTCAAAACCAATTCCATCATTATACATTTCGTTTCCACAATTAAATTCAACAATCTAATTGAAAACATTTCCATCAAATCCACAAATAAAATTAAACAATTTTAATCGACAAATTTTCCATAAACATACCCAATTCAATGGAATTGGGGGTTTCCAAATTTCCATGCCAAAACCACTTCAAATATCTAGATTCAATGCAACAGAGTTTCTATCAATTAAATTGAAAGAAACATGAGAAATGGTATTTAATTCAATAATTGAAATAAATCAATCAAATACAATGATAATCACTTTGTCATGGCCGGACAGAACCACCCACCTTGAATGCTTTGACCAAGACCACAACAGTCGAGAATGCTCTACAATACCGAGTTTCTTCTTCAAGATCCCAACCTATATCTCTTCTACTAGAAAGAAAAAGACAAAATTTCATCAAAATTGGTAACACACACATATATCTACCCATAACGGGTGTAGATCTACGAAACCGAGAGATGATGAGAAGTAGATCTAAGTAGATCTAAGAAACCAATCAAGAACGATGAAGAATGATCACATACCTCAAGAATCCATCTTCGATTCACCAATAGGAGCCTTTAGATCACCTCCAGAACAATGGGAGAACCCTCTCTAACCTAGGATAAGAAAATTCCTGAGTTAGGGCCGCATAAGAGAAAAAAAGAGGCACTAAGAGGAAAAACCGAGTGAGATCCACATTTTAAGGATCTCATTTAAGTGATTGCACAGTTTGACCGCACGGTATTACAATCTGTGAGCTAGCCGTGTGTGAGCTAAATTCCTCGGCCACACTTCATGGACATCTTCGCCACACCGTTAGACAAACTGTACACCGCCTATGCAGAAGCTTCTATCCAGGTTTCATGGATGGCATGGTCTGGTTGCACTGTTTGTCAAACCGTGCGCAAACAGTGAACAACACAATGTCCTCATGTTTTTCATTAAAATTTCACCCAAATGCAACCCATTTCATTAATCCAAAACAAGGGTACATAGAAATATCAAAAAGTACATGAAAACATAACGTGATGTTACAACCTCCCCACCATACGATCTTTTTGTCCCCACAAAGTCTATGAAGAAATATCCATGTCAAAAAGATAAGAACACTAATCTTTCATTACTTCCTCCATTTCCCACGACTAATGAGAATCAGAACCATGATTCCAGAGTACACAGACCAGAGGTATCATTCTCCCATGATGTACCTTGGTACCAGAATCAACAACCCTGACTAGTCGTTCAGTAATAGATAATTCAAGTTCAATATCAAGATCACTACACCTCACAACATGAGATGGATCAGAGAGATACTTTCACAGCTCTGATACATGGAACACATTATGTATCAATGCCATATCTGGTGGTAGAGCTAAATGGTAAGAAAATATCCCTAAAATACCAATAACCTCAAAAGGTCCCACAAAATGAGGAGCAAGCTTCCCTTGCATCCCAAGCCATCAATGACCTAAATGGGATCAAACATTCAAGAACACCTGGTCACCAACTAAGAACTCCAAAGTTTTACGGTGATGATCAGCATAAGACTTGTACCGACTCTGTGATGTCAACATTCTTTGATTAATCAACTGGATCTTAGCTGACGTCTATTGGACCAAACTCGGTCCTACCAAAGAACATTAACCAATATTCGACCATCCTAAAGGAGATTTACAAGGACGACCATACAATGCCTCAAAAAAGAGCCATTTTGATCAGATATTGATAACTTTTGTTATAAGAGAACTCAAATAGCCCCATATGGTCATCCCAAGACCCACCAAAATCGAGAACACAGGCACGAATCATATTATCAAGGATCTGAATAGCTCTCTCTGTTTGGCCAGCAGACTATGGATGGTAGGCCGTGGTCAAACTGAATTGAGATCCCAGTGCCTTTTTAAGGCCTCTCCAAAAGTGATAAGTTAACCAAGGATCCCTATCATGGAATATAGAAAATGGAAATCTGTGCAAATGAAAAAATTCTTTCACATAAACATTTCCCAACTCCATAACTTTTGCAGTATCTCTAATTGGTATAATGTGATCTGACATGGTCAGTCTGCCGATCACAACCCATATCGCATTCTTCTTCCTATGGGTTTGAGGTAACCCATCCACAAAGTCCCTCAAGATATCATCCCACTTCCATGTAGGGACTAGAAGTGGTTGAAGTAAACCTGAAAGTTTTTGGTGCTCGGATTTCACCTGTTGGCTGCATAACAATGAGATACAAACTCAGCAATGTCTCATCTCATAAATGGCCACCAGAACTGTCGCCACATGTCATAGAACATCTTCGTGGTTCCTGGGTGTACCACCCATGAACAATTATGGAAATCCCCCATCACATGTTTCCTTGCCGAGAACGACACAACATAACAGTTTCAAAAACACATAACACCCTCTTTGGAGAAGAACCACTGGGTGTCGGTCTCTCCACCATAAAGAGAGTTACTAATGCTATGGAACTCAAAATACATTTATTTTTCCTGAAGAAAAAACTCTAGAAGAGCATATTTCAACTTAACACAGTCTAAAGAAGCCTCATTTCCCTTCCATAGAACTCCGATATGCAACTGAGCGAAAAGAGCCATCAAACATCACTCTTCTGATCATTCTTTCACAAAATAAGATGGAAGTTTCCTTCTTAATTCATCTACAACTACATTCCCTTTCCCTGGGGTATAGGGAATTCCAAAGATGAAAGATTTCAGGTACTCCACCTAATTCCTTTAGCAGATATTCAAATCTTTTTGAGAAAAGATATAACTCCAGATCTTGTGGTCGTAATACACGGTAACCCATTCTCCATAAAGGTAATGTCTCCTACCCATAAATGAATGAATTACATCTGCATGTTCAAGGTCATTGGTAGGATAGTTCTTCTCATGAGTCTTAAGCTAACGAGATCCATTGGCAATAACATGTTCTCCTTGCATAAGGACACATCCCAAACATGAAGCCGATGAATCAAAGAAAACCATGTAACCTATCCAAGCCTCAGGATGAGTTAACACCGAAGCAGTAGTCAAAATACACTTTATATAAACAAAAGATCTCTAACACGTATCATTCTAGGAAAACATCACTCCCTTTCATGTTAGAGAAGTCATTGGAGAAGCTAACTTTGAAATGTTTTTAACAAAACGACGATAATATCCTGCTAAGCCCAAGATGCTCCGAATCTCAAAAACATTTCATGGTTGTTCCCAAGTCATAATAGCCTTAACCATCTCAGGATCAACTGACATTCCTTGTTCTGACACGACATGTCCCAAGAATGTCACTTCACAATTCCCTAAATCACACATTGGACACTTTCCATAAAGTCGGTGATTACTTAGAAGACCCAGAACTGTTCTCAGATGATGCACATGATCCTCCTCAGACTTGGAGTAGACAAGAATGTCATCCACAAAGACCACCACAAAAGTATATAGATACACACGGATAACCATGTTCATCAAAGACATGAAAATTTATAGAGAATTTGATAGGCCGAAGGGCATAACAAGGTACTCATAATGGCCATACCTACTCCAAAAGGCTATCTTAGGAATGTCAGATTCCTTTATCCTCAACTTATGGTAACTAGATCGAAGATAAATTTTTTAAAACCACTTTTCCCATTTCAATTTATCAAACAAATCATCAATTCATGGTAATAGATATTTGTTCTTTATTGCAACTTGAGTGAGCTTTCTATAATCAACAAATAATTGAAGTGAACCATCAGCCTTATTGGCGAAGAGAACATGTGCTGCCCAAGGTGACACTATCACAATCCATCCATGGGGCCCGTGCTGTGACTACCCCAAGCCTGCCTTCCATAGGTCAGGGGCTGGCGACTAGCACCAAGGCGTAAATCCCGGTAAAAAGGGAAGGCATTTACTTTGTAATTTAAACAAACACCACAGAGAAAGCAAGCAGTAGAAGTAAACACTATGTTAAATCTTTACAAGGTAAGTGCGGAAAAGTAAGTGGGCCACAATACAAACCCAAACATAAAGTAATGTACAACTAGAAAGGAAAAAACAACAAAAAGTAAAGCCGCAATGTCGAGACGTCCAATGGAAGCCCCACCTGAAGGGTGAGTATAGATAGACTCCACATCTCCATAGGTCCAGTCATCCGCTTCGAGTATGTCTGCCTAGTGGTCCACATCCAGGTACCGTCCTGCTCTACAAGCCTCAACCACGATCAGCGTTGTCCATCGTCTGCAACCAACACAACTATGTGCAGGCATAGCCCATGTAGAGGTGAGTATAATCTACTCAGTAGAGTCCTTGAGACCCCTGAAGGTCTCCCAGAATCCACAAAAGATAATCCACAAAGTAAAGATGCAATCACAAAGTAACATCCGACACTGCTGAGGTATATGCCCATACATATACCTAAGCCATCAATTCCAGTACGCTCCAACCTCCGAGCCCAAGTACAACACAGTCCAAACAGGAACACAAACCAATCCACACAGGAAAGAAAAATGTAATCCACACAGGATTGCACAACACAATCCACAAAGGAATGAAAACCCGGATTCAGCTCACACAGGTAAACTTCTTCGTATGACGATAGAGATGATCAGATGTAGCCACTGATTCATCTAATTCATCAGACCCACAAAGGATCGATAGGTAATAACCCCCACAATGACCCACAAAGGATCGATAGGTAACTAACCCTCGTAAAGACCCACATAGGATCAGACCCACACAGGATCTGTAGGCGTTGGCTCACACAGAACTGCTGAGCGTTGACCCACACAGGATCGAACCCACACAGGATCGGTAGCACTAATCCACATAGGATCACTAAGTGATGTAGTCATCATCGTCGAATCCACTGAGGATCTTTGTACATCATCGTCACCGTCATAGTCACAAATGCAACTAGCTCTAGGGTTCCCGCACATAGCAAGCTCGTTCGGGAGGGTCCGCTCCACGAGCCGAGAGGCTGATACATCAACTAACACAATGTCCGGAGTTGATGTATCCAAAATATCTGTAACGTCAACAGGAACTCAGCGTCATAGATGGCGCGTCAATCGGACACCCGGTCTGGAAGTTATTGGATTTTTCATCCCAGGAGCCCAGTTGGTTTTTAAGTCAAAACCAACCCGACCATACGCCACCTGCGTCTAAACCTTGGGAGGAGTAAGCCAAAAATGCATCTCATAAAGAGGAATCCATCAAATTAGACGACACGTAAATCAGACGTCTGAAGCTCATGTTATGAGTGTTTCCACTCCAAGGGCCCGGTTGGTTTCGTGTACGAACAATGTAATCACGAAATAAAAACGCATAAAACCCCTACCTCATCGAACATGTTGGGTGAGGATTCATCGCAGAGATAACCATCACGGGGGAGACATCGTGGAAGGAGACGTCGCGGAAGGAGACGTTGACCTCCGAGGAATCTGGTGTTCTTCGCGTTCTTCATGTTCGTAGACGAAGATGATGATGATCTTCAAGCCTCCCTTAGCTTTACTCCCAAATATCTCAAGAAACAAGACACCAACCCAAAATAAAATAAGTTCCTCACTTATTTTATTAACACACCATATGTTTGAAATTCAAAAATTTAATTTAATCCACACAATTAATTAACTCAAGTTGTCTAATTTAATTAAGGGATATGGAAGGTTAGGGTAGGTGAAGGGGTAGGATTCTTGTGGGCCCCACCACCCTCATAACCTCCAAATGGAAGTTGGGTGGTTTCCCCCAACTTCCACCGAATGCTTTAAATCACTTAGAGTAAAATAAAATTGATGCTTAATTTTATTTTACATTCCACAAAAATTTAACAACTTCTCTCATGTAAACGCAACTCTGGAAAAGGTGTTCCTAAGCAAATACCAGTGTTGTGATTCTATCGGTGATCTCGGAATTCGATTCCGAGCACCGGTTCAAGAGTTAGAAATTCCCGCTCGTTCGTTCACTGAACGTACCCGAGCTAATATTTGGATAGAAATTCCGGGCACACCGGGCCTCAGAATCAAGTGCCTTCAGAAACTGCGTTCTTGTAAAATCCCAAAGAAAATTAAGAAAATATTTCCCTTTAATTTTACGGGTCTTTACAGACACACTTGGGCATACAAAACAATTTTCAAGAAGATCCTAGGACTAATACTTCAGTTTCTTTAGTTTAGCAGAATCCATTCGGTATGATGGAATAGAAACCGGTTGAGTGCCAGGCATTATGTCAATAGATATATAAACATCCCTTAATGGGGAAAACATGAAATTTCATAAGGAAACACATCGATAAACTCAGTTATGACTGGAGGAAGATCATCACACATTGAATCTTTCTCCACATCAATGGAAAACACTGATATAACTTTCCCTAACTCTAAATAAGAGGGTCCAGCTCTTCTTGACCTTGTTTCCCATTCTACTTGAAAAACAAGAAGCACACCACTGGGTGTAGTAAGGTAGACCCGTTGATGATAACAATCAATCAGGGAGTTATTGGAAATGAGCCAATCCATCCCAAATATGACATCAAAAGATTTCTTGTTGAGAACAACGAAACACCAAACATGATCAACATATGATATTGAGAAGACCCAAGCCAGACTATGGATCTCTTCTCTCTCATTACACCAAGGGGTGTAGTAATATCAATTGCACAAGATAAAAGTTCCATAGGGTGATTAAGAAGATTAACCATATGGGTTGAAATAAAAGAGTGAGATGAACCAATATCAAAAGAGTTGTCACTAAAGACGAAGCTATAGTAATGGTACCTCTCACAGTTGCAGGACCTATATTAGCTACCTCTGGGGACTCTTCCACTGCGTAAAGAATCTTCATTCCGGATGCCTGTGGCTGGAACCCTTTTGTACATGAATCATTTGATTTCCCCATAGTATTTGGAGGTGCGGATGATCATGTTCCACTATGAAGAGTAGAGAAGTGATGTAAAAATCTCTGTAGGTGCCCTAAACGTCCGCAGGAGCTACAGTTCTTGGGTGCCTCAGTGAAAACCCTCTTATAATGTACTGGCTTCCCACACTGATAGCAAGCCAAGGAATCCCCTCCTGGTGCTACCGGAGGTCTGGAATGACTCTATTGTCAAGAACCACCATGAGAAATATCACACTTCTGTTTTTCATTAAAGTAACCAACACAGCCACTAGAAAGAAAAGGAACATCCTGCAACCATGAATTTCCTACCAAATCCATCTCAACCATCATTGCCATATCTAGAACATCGGCATAAGTGGGTAGCTTCATGTAAGAAAACCTGAGAATTAATATCTAATCGAAGACCCAACTCAAATCGTCGATCCTTCATCCTCTCATTTTATACAATTTCAGGGGAAAACTATACCAACTCAACAAAGCGATTTGAGTACTCAGTCATGGTTTTGTTGTCCTTCTCAAGGTTGAAATACTCCAAGCCTTGGCCAACACCATATATTATGGATAGAACTGATAAATGAAAAGAACCCAAATGCCTTTCCACTCCAAACCCACATGTTTCCTAGCCCTCACCATCGTGTCCCACCATCTCTTACTTGGTCCCTCCAACATGAAGGTGGCACACTTCACCTTGACCACATCCGGTGTCTCCAAAAGCCCAAATATACATTCAATCATACTCAAACATTCCTCAGCATGTTGAGGATTAGTGGAGCATTTGAAGGCTAGATACTTCTAGATTATGAACTCTTGGGAATGACTTCAGAGAATATCACAATGAGGATCTATAGCTACAGCCTGAACATGAACTATAGGTGGTGCCTATTCCAGAGCTAGGGTAGTGCGAACAATCACCTCTACCAGACATGGATCCACAATAGGACATTCTTGTAGAGATTCAGTAGCAGCCACATTTTGGATTTGATTTCCATGTCTTCTCAGAGGCCTGATGCTACACAACATCAGTAGACAACAATGAAGACACTAGATTAACACTGAACCTGAGTAATGAGGAAAACTAATCTTAATAGAAGGGATAACAAGATTTGGATTCCACTCTATCGAAATAAAAATAGTGTAAATACAAGATCTAATCCATAAGTCTCCATTCCCTAACCATCCCTAGAAACATAAGGTTCATTGCGGTGAGTGATGGAAAGGAACTCAATCACAACTACCTTCTAAGTCCTGACAAGAAAACTCAAATGAATACTGTCATCAAGGAAATATGCTCAACCTCCCTATGATACCAATTTCTCGGAAACCATCTTGGGTACACTTGTAATCCGATAACCAAGCCGACCCTAACAAAACCTGAAGGGCGTTCTCGATCCCCACGGGTCGGCGACTAGCAACTAGCATCGTATAACATACAAGTGGGAACAATTTTTCCAAAAGAATGCGTAAGAAAGAGTAAAAACAAGTATGCCTAACTAAAGAATATCCATTGGGAGCAACGAACCAAATTACAAATAGGCACAAAAAACCAATGTACTAAAACCCATGTACAAAAAGGTAAAACAGACCCATGGCCCCAAAGGACACAACTCAACAAGTCCAAAGATCGACAACTGGATCCACCTCCAAGAGGTTATTTCCCTTTGCTCGATCCTGGAAGAAAAATATCTACAAAAACACGAAGGAAAAAGTAGGGTGTGAGCCTAATCATAGTAGGATACCACCAAAGATTCCATAACAAGTGACAAAAATAGATTAACCAAAGAAGATCATTCCAATTTCAAAAAAAAGGTTTGGCATCTCCAAAGTATATTTTAACAAAACATGCTATACATTTTCAAATGATGGAAATAAGTATTTTTAAGAAAATGATTTTTAAATTATGGAATATTTCTAAAAAAGATGCTTAAGAAAAACATTTATATAAAACAATTTATATAAATTAAGCAGGCATATAAAGAAGTCCAAAAGAATTAGCATACATTTATTTCTCTAATATAAATAAACAAGCAAGCAACATGGTCATAAGCCAAAAGATACGATAGTATTAACCAGTTAGAGGATTTTACACTCTCTATGTGAACTCAGAAAGATGTGTATACACACCTCCCAATGACAATGGACAATGGAGACTCATCGCCAACACGTCGGGGATGTGACCTGTCACAAGTATGTTTTAGAACATTGTCATATCGTAGAGTGTATCCAAATAACTAACTAACTACCTAAGGCTTTCATGCACTCTTACATGATGGGAGAACTATTATAAGATTTCTTAAAATATGATCAATCCAATTATTCAATTTAAAAAGTTCCAATTTTATTCCATTTAAAACCCACACAGGTTTTATTCAAAACATGCCTCTTTAATAAGATAAAACCAATGGGTTTCTATCAAATCATTTCATGCCATTTTCATAAGATTGAAATCCATTAAAAAAATTCCATCATTACACATTTCATTTCCAAAATTAAATTCAAAAATCTAATTGAAAAATTTTCCATCAAATCCACAATTTAAATTAAACAATTTAAATCGACAAATTTTCCATAAACACACCCAATTCAATAGAATTTGGGTTTTCCAAATTTCCATGCCAAAAACATTTCAAATATCTCGATTCAATTGAATCTAGTTTTTATTAATTTAATTGAAAGAAACATGATAAACTGAATTAAAATCAATAATTGAAATAAATCCAGCAAATACAATGATAATCCATTTGGCAAGATTGGACGGAACCACTGACCATGAAGGTTTTGACCAAGACCACAACGGTCGAGAACGATCAAGAAAACATGGTTTCTTCATCAAGAACACACCTTAGATATCTTCTCCAAGAAATATCAAGACCAAATCTCATCATACATGGTACCACACACTTAGATCTACCCATAACGGGCGTAGATCATAGAATCTGAGAGAAGAGGAGAAGTAGATCTATGTAGATCTAAGAAACCAATCAAGAACGATGAAGAATGTTTTGGAGTTGGTAGTCTATAACCAACTAATTTGTACATTATTCATTAAATAAAAGCCTTATCACATCTTGATTGTTCTACTGCGCGACATGTCATGTGATAATGTTCTAAGGATAGCTATTGCATTAAAGGGTCATAGCAGATCCCTACTATGATGAAAACCCGGATGTTCCATAACATTGTTCTTAAAATTTTGTTCTATGGCCTGATGATATTATTTGAGGGACACAAATAATACATGTCGTTAGGGGTGAGGACTCATAAAACATTGAGGAACCTTCTCATGGTGTGCTTCCTTGGTAATATCTAGGAGGATATTATGAGAATGAGACCCACCAGTAGGAAATCCACATTTCATAGTGTCATTGGATATTCCTATCTGCGGACGTGTGTATTGGCCCTTAGACTTTATGATTATTATTAATGGGTAATACAACTCGTGCACTTAGATGTTATTGACGAAAACTGTGACGAAAAACTATTCGCAGCGAGGTAGGATATGTTGGGTGCATCATGAGTAATACCGCATTAATATATAATGAGAGAAAAGATTTTTCCCTTCTGTTCCATAACGGAAATATATATCTCCAGCCCTTTGATTGAATTGATATAGCCTAAATAAATCAATGGCCATGGTAAGGTATGGGAAAGTTCAATTCCGGGAAGAAAAAGAAAGAATAATCAAGCACATGGGTTGATGGAATTATCATGAAACCCGCTTGATTGGAGATATCGAGAAAAAGGGATTATATTACACGGTAAGCGTTCGTAGGAGGTGACATGTCATTGTGGCGTTAACTACTTTCTCTATGGGTGGCTTGGTGTGTTGTTAGATGCTAACCTTGGACTTTAGGCAGGCTCAGCCTAATGCCACTGAGAAAGAGGCCTAGAGGGTCACACACTAAGTGTGTCCATGTATCTCAGTTAAATATTAATCATAAAAGTTAAATAAATATTATTTCCGACTGTGGTTTAATAATTATTTAAGGATGTCTGGTCACATTTATTTCGACACTAGTTAATAGAGAGAATATATTGTGGACAAAATAATATATTTATTAGCGAGTAATGCAGTTCAATTTATATAATATATAAATAGTCATTACTCAAGGTCTAATAAACATGGTGGATAAAAATGGAAATTAAAAGTATATGATGTGTATATTAAATATACAGGCCGTGTAGTTTTATGGAAAACAAGAACACACCGTGTATTAATTATCACATGCCATGTAGTTTCTCCAATTGGGATTTTGAGGATTTAATATTGTATTATTATATGATATTTAATATAATCATTGTGGGCGCATGTCAAGGAATTAATAATTCGACATGGGGGTTTCAAATAAGATTTAATGAAATAAATAAAACGCGTAATGCATTTGTTTCTGACTCTTTCGTCGGGGCATGTGTATCCGTCCGCCGGGAGGATGCGCTACTTGTGGCCCCGCAGTCCCGCTTTCCAAAGGCAGGTGACATCCATTCCTTGTTTAGGGACGTCTGCTCCTTGATTGAACCCGGGATGATGGGATGTCGGTTCTTCCTTTAGCGGATTCCTCCTCAGAGCTCATTACCTAGTCAGGGTGTCCCTCATAGATTTAATACGGGTTCGTGAAGCTCATTCCTGGTGCCATATCTACATGGATGCCAGTTAATTACGATGCTTCCGTCAAGACGCTCCAAGGGGTCTTGTTGGGATAGCAACCTGCGGTGAGGAGAATGGTCACGTTGGGGCATCGTCGGCATGTCTGTCTTGGGTCCCTTATCACAGGGCTTCTCGAGGGAGTGGAAGCCCGAGGCATCCCACATCGAACGTGAGGAATGTGTACCATCTGAGGTTTTCCTCATCTTCCCATGTTTAACACGGGGTATGTCGCGAGTTTAACATCTTGCGGAGACGGATCGAGTTGAAGTATCCCTAGGGGGATCCCCGATGTTGGGGCCAGCACGTGGGCGGCTTCACATATATCATGGAGTGGGAATGGGTGGCATGATCTCACCGGGATGTGGCGGCCCGGGTAAGGATCAGGATGGATGGTGGAGTGAGACATGGGGATTACGTTTCGAGATGGCCCGAAAGAGGGATACAGTTTAACGTCATGCGGGACGTAATACGGTTTAACGTCATGCGGGACGCGATACAATTTAACGTCATGCGGGACGGAATACGGTTTAACGTCACGCGAGAAGGAATACAGTTTAACGTTAGGAGGGACGGAATACGGTTTAATGTCACGCGGGACGGAATACGATTTAACGTCACGTGGGATGGAATTCTGTTTAAAGTCACGCGGGACGGAATACCGTTTAACGTCCTGTGGGACGGAATACGGTTTAACGTCACGCGGGACGGAATACGGTTTAACGTCACGCAGGACGGAATACGGTTTAACGTCCTGCGGGGCAGAATACAGTTTAACGTCATACGGGATGGAATATTTGGGGCTTATGCTCTGAGGCAGCCCAAGGTGGTCGGGGAACCGACATGGAGAAGTCGGGATGACCGGGTGGTGGGCTTGAACCTCTTGGAGGCTTCCTACGTACCATGCGTTAGCACAGATCAAAGTCCACGTAGTTCGCTGGGATGGGGATTACGCTCTGAGGCAGCCCATAAGAGGATTTCATGGTCGGTGCGCACTCTAAGCCCATGTGATTCATGATCGGTGTGGGAAACAAGAGGCAGTAGGGACCAGACGATCACGTCGCAAAGGTTGCGTCCGTGAGAAGCAGAATGGGGCTTACGCGTTGAGCGCCCCAAAGAGGAAATAGGGGATTACACGTGGTTAGCGGCCCTTGGTGCTGAGGCTTACTCCAGGGTGGAGGCTCGTGGTGCCACAAAGCCTAGTAGGACAAGGACTCCGCTGGCCTTGGCAGGGGGAAGTACGGATATACACGGGTGAAATCATCCGCAAGAAGGGTTAGGGGCTTACGCTCTGAGGCAGACCTTCCCCCGCAGACAAACCCCTCTCCGACAAGGAGGATCTCCTTCCATGTGAGGAAGATTCCATTCGAGTGGGAATAAAAAATGTCCGAGATGGGGGGACCATGTGTGCGAAGCACGGGGTCGAACCACAGTTTAACGTCTTCTGTTAAGGAATAGGTGCATAGCAGTTTAACGTCCTGCAGCTTGGATGAGGTGGGTTTGCTCCACACCCCGAGAGCTTACATGCCCAGCGCCCTCTACACCTTGTGGAAGGGAAGGCATCAGCAAGGCCATGGTGAAGGGGGCTGTAGGGAAAACCACCAGGGGGTCCACGTTACCGTGGATATGCGAAGAAGCAATAGCCGTTAGCGTGCCTATGAAGAGAAGCATAAGGCAAAGCAACTCAACGGGAAACACTACCCAAGGGACCTTGAGGTTCCTTCGCATGAGCCTGGAAGGCCATGCGGGAAAACAACGCATGGAGCGCATGCCCAGCATGGGAGACATCAGGTGCCGGTGTAGGGGACATCCAAGGGGCGTCATGGTGAGGGGTCCTGGGCTTTGCGCGCAAAAGGGACGACTTGCGCACAAAACACCGTGACGACGCGCAATTGGAGTAATGGAATTGTGTGCGAAGAGGGAATTACACGCAAGGATTTGCGCGCCAGGTAGGGTATTGCGCACATGGACCACGTATTGCGCGCAAGTGGAGAAACCGGGGAAGGGGAAAATTCACTGAAGCCGGTGGAGTTTCGTGCAAAGGCGAACTCTGGGGCAAGGTTGCGCGGAATTCGGGATTACCTGGATGTCATCTTTCACGTGGGGGGAGTCGAATTGCGCGCACGAGAGCCACTTCGAATTCCTCAACCGCCAAACCGTTTGGGTCACCTTTTATTTATAGAAGACCTCCGGCGTGGAATCTAGGTGGTGCAAGAAAGTTTCCACACTGGGAACCGCTTGCGTGAAAAATCTCGCCGTGGAGAACCGGGGTGCGCAATTATTGCGCGCCTCACCGGTCCAATTCTGCGAATCCCAGGAGTACTTCGCACGCAAGAACATTTTTTCACGGGGATCCTCCTTTAATTTGCGCACCACTTCCCAGGGCTCCGGATCGGGCCTCTGACTCCGAATATGACTTCGCTTCGTCATTTCGAAACTTCCTTCGAGTGTTACGGGCTTTTTTCGGCGTCAACAAATGCCCCCCTTGGAATTGGATCAGCGAGAGGTCACAACGATCGGATTCCAAGGGAAACACTGAAATGCCAAAGTGCGGAGCCTCCTGGTAAACTTGCGCGCCTAATTTTGATGGGGCATTCCAAATGCCGGACTCGCACGGAATCCTCTTTCCGGCGGCGCCGAACCCTGGCCTCGACTATAAAAAGGGGAGCTGGGTCCCAGCATTGTACATCCGCTTTTTCCGCGCGATAATCTGTTCGCTCTCATGCGAAAAATCGCTCCGTGGATGTGCCTAATAACGCACTAGAAGCATGGAATTATTTCTGAAATTTGCCAGTGATTTCGCACCAAACCGGGATCTTCCGCTCTTCGCGTGCCGATTGCGCGCTCATCTCCAGGATTTCGCCCAACTCCATCAGATTTCGCGCCGAAGTCTCCAATTCTGCGCACTGCATCCTGATTTCGTCCAACTCCCGAAAAATTCAAAATGGCCGCAAACTGAGTTGATGAGGGGGAAGCCGCTGCCCGTAGGACAGAAATGGCGGCAAACAAGGAGTTTTTTGGCGCCAAGGTGATCGTCTTCAACAATCTTACCTTGTTCAATCTGCTGACACCGGCCAAGAAGATGTATCCCCTATCTGGAAACCTCTCGCTCTAGATCTTTGGCATCCTTGAGAAGGTGCTACTGCCGGGCTTCGAAGTGGACACGCCGCGGTCTTGGGTGACTCGGGAGGACGAACTTACTCGCTACAACATCACCAAAAATGGTCGTCCTGCCAGGGAAACTAGACACATGAATTTTTATGTCCTGAACCCGAGGACTAGGACCATTACCGGGGATGAGCCTGTGGCGGAGGATTCTCCGACCCTCTACGCGAGCACGTTCCATCAAAGAATCACGGATGACACGAAGGGATGGCTGAAGTATTGGGACCTGCGGTCTGGGGGAAACTTCACCAGCGAATGGGCCTGGGCGTTCTGGGTTCACCATACCTGTGACTAGTTCGGGGACGAACTGTGGTTTATCGTCCTGTTCGAGGCGGTATGGACATCGCAGTTCCATTTCCACCGTCAGCTTGAACTCAGACCGGAGCTATTCACCTAGTGGTCTCCTGACACCAACACGTTCCACCTTCATCATGGGGAAGTCGGCATCAGTCTCTGGGACGTTCACTGCATCGGCGGTATCCCACTAGAGGGTTACCAATATGATGAGTTCATTCCTCCAAAGAACACCTAGGGAGATAGGTCGCGGACACCTATGATAACGTGGCACCTGCTGCAGCTGGCCATGGAGCGGCTGGGGGTCAATGACTTCCTGAAGGACATCGCCTACAAGGGCTGGTTCAGCCAGTTCCTTGAGAGGGATCCCACCATCAAGATGTCGGGACGGGGAAAACGGTGCCCAACTGCGACTCAGAGGAGCAGGGAGGGGTCATACTGGAAGACACTGGAGGCAGGGCAATACTGATCATGGGGCTACCGCGTCATTGAGGCCCAAGACCCGAACGTCCGGTATGCCGGGTTCCTTGCCACCTTTCTGAGCGGGTGGCTCATGCCGGTGCGGGACGCAAGGATGGGCGTCTGTCCATCGACTTTTGTGATGGTGGGCTCCATGGCCACCAACAAACGGTTCAACTTGCGCGTCCCTGTGCTGGCCAAGCTGTATACCATCCTGGGGTGCATCTCACGAGGGGGGTCACCTCGGAGAGTCTGTGGTCCCCACCAGATCTTCCATGGCTGGGTGGCGGCTCATCTCGGTGGGTATACTTTCCCAAACGTCGTCCGTCCTCCGTGAAATGGCTTGCGACCGTCCTTGCTAAACATTGCAGGGGTGGTTCCATTGATGCTCAATGAGGAGGGAGTGAGGATCCACATTGGTAACTAGGCCAACTTCAACTTCAGCCCTTTCCCCACCCCGGTTGACTAGCTGGTGACCAACAGGGGAGGCTCTCTAGAACAGCAGGAATATTACCAGAGCATTTGGGGCGGGGTGCTCATGGCTCGGATCGACGGGAAGGTGATCTGCGAGCCATACGTGCCATCCCGATTCTCCAGGAAGTTCAGGTGCCTCCAACGTATGCCGAAGAAAGTATTCACGGCTTTCTGGAAGGAGAAGAATCCATGCGTCCTGTGACAGATGTGGTTGATGTTTACCACCTTCGGCTCTGGCGACGTCTTCACTCTTCCTCCCACCGGGGTCGATGCCGGCCTAGCAACCGAATATGACGAAAACTGGACCATTGCGTACCCTGAGGGGCTATTACGCTAGCACGTCCGGCAACTCGAGGTCACTCGCACAGAAACCGGGCGACGGGAATGAAGGCTCGGTGCCGCCAGAATGGGGGAACCAAGGGCGCGTCAGGCAGCGAGGCCTGTGCAGGCCGTGACTTCGGCAGCGGGAACATCAGATGGTCCTTCCACGTCCTCGTTACCCGCAGGGGGTTCACATGATGTGGCCAGGGAACTACCCAGGAAGCAGATAAGATAGCTGCTCGAACCTTCCCAAGACCCAATTTTCCAGGCATTGTGGTCGGCCTGGATAACCATGCGGCAATCGCTGAGCATCGAAGCCATCTGGCAGAAGATAATGCAGAACATGATCCAACTGCCAGAAGTCAGGCTCGTTCGGAATACCGACCGAGTGAACTTCCATCGACGACATGCTTATCTGATGGCCATGGACGCATACACACGCCAAAGTGGCGGCGTGCGGAGCCAACTTTCCTAGTGAAAGTGATTCTCGGCCAGGAGTAGGATCCAGAAGTGATGCCGCCGGGAGAAGGCGACAGTGATAAAGAGCCGGAGAGGGAGGAGGAAACCGAAGAGGACGAAGGAGAGGGAGAAGATGAATAAGAGGAGCCCGATGGTGAGGGGTCGCAAGGGGCGACCTACCAAGGGAGTCTCTGAGAGAGCGGCGAGATTTACGACTCTTATCTTGACATAACTGAGATTCTCGAGGTTTTTCTCTACCTTCATTCATTTCCCTCATTCATCCATTCTACTTTCCAACTTCTAACTCACTTCCCCATCCTACTCAAGAGAAACTGAGCGGTGGACAGGTGTCCCCACCAGAGGAGGGAGGAGAGGAACCAGTGGGACATGATGGGGATCCGACACCCATCATTGAATTAACCAGTGCAGAGGGGTCTCCCATCATGGAGGCTCCTGCAGCGGTCGGAGCACTGGGGACCGACGCTCTGGATTCCTGTAAGTCTCATGCTTCACTACTGGTGTTTGGTTTCAAAATATCCCGTCTGACTAGTGTATGCCCTGCACAGTGATCTCAACACTGGAGGCACGTCATGCTGTGGAGCCCGGGCCGTCCGTGAGTGGACCAGCTGCGGACATACCACCTCGTTTGGAACATGCTCTCTACACTGAGTTGGCCCCATAAATAGATGAACATAGGGTGACGAACATCAGCAGCAGAGTTCCTTAAACGCGGTCAGAATCTGGTGGAGGTATCATCGCTGCTGGGGCGAGAGAAGGTCTCCCGGACGGCGAGGATTTTATCCCTCATGAAGACATCCCTGGGGCAGATCCCGCTGCTGATCTACTGCGGCCTTCCCTATATACCGACCTGCTGACCCCGGGGACATAGATGACTCCGACTCAGAGGCGGCTGAGGAGAGCCGGATGACACGGTGCAAGGGGTGGAAGTGTATCCAGCGCTTTCTCAGGCATCCCCAGTCCGATTGGCTGAGGCAGATGGGATCACTTCAGACCTGGCTTCGCTTCCTGTGCGCCGGAGGGGCGGACGCTCAATGTCTTCATCTGAAGGTCCGTTATTACATGGCCGAGAAGATACACGAGAGCAGCCGGCACACCGACATTTCCCAGTGCCAGGAAGGATCGGCGAGCGCTCAAGCGCTGCTGAGGGTGGATCAGGATGTCCAGCACCTCGAAGGGCAGGCGGCAGATAAAGAGGCCTTCATCGCAACATGCTCTGAGCTTGTGAAGAAACAGACGGCCCTGCTGGATGATGCACATGAACAACTCGTGGAGGCGAGTCACCAGATGACCGTGCTTCGAAGCGAGTGGGCGCATGCACAAGCTAGGGCTGATGAGCTGCGCTCTATGGTGGCCAATGAGGAGAGAGTCTTCGAAGAGTGAAAATCAGTCCTGGAGGCTACTAGCAAGAGGGTAGCAGTGCTGGAAAGATCACTTCAGCATACTAAACCCTGAGGGCTTTGTTTTTTCCATCTCATGAACGTTTTGCTTTTACTTGTCATCGTCTGAATCCAATATATGGCTAAATTCACTCATTTGTACCCTTGGATTAATGCGCTCACCCATAGTTTCGAAACGAATAACAACTCACCACTAGGCTCCTGCAGGACGTGCCCAACGCAAGAAGCAAGAGATGCTTGTACCATCATTCCGTTCAACTGTGGGGCATTGACCAAGCTTCAGGTGTCCAAAATTGGGCCTGGACTTTTGAAGATACCTCGAGCTGATTGATGCGTCAACTTATCAATGTGCCTTAACATAGGAGCGGGGAAATTCCTGGGGCATTGAAATCCATATGAACATAGGGGGATGGAGAGAAAGGGTGCATCACGCTGCCCATGTTCGGAACCCAGTGGGGCGCAACCATGGAGGACAACTGTCAACCGTGGCGGAAAAAAACATCCATATCACGTTGGCCTGGAATGGGAGGACAATAAATGAGGGTTGACCGCTGACCATGTTCACAAAACGGGGCCTAACTCAAATATCGTTGGTCAGTTTTTTGGAACGTTGGCCCAGGACAATAGGCGGACCATAGTTCGAGCATCCACACTGTTAGGGGGTCCCATCAAACATGAAAGGAAATGAGGGTACAAACAAGGGGGAATGCAAAGCGCGGGAGGTGGAGTGGTGGCTTGTTCGAACATAGTCCAACACTCTCGATATTGTGCCACCATGGAAAAGTCGCATTAGGCGGACGTACCAACCTAATCACGGGTCATCCCAATTTCTAGGTAGGACCTCTTTAATGAGAGAACTGCCGCTTCCCATTATTGCAATGGGGAATCCCAAACATGCTCGGGGTAGATATCCCGATTACACCACTTCTCATGTATTCAGGCCGAGGGGCTGACAGTGAGGAGGGACGGGGTGTATCTATCCATGGGGCTGTACCCAAGACAAAATGTCTGGGCGGTCCTACGTATCTCATTAGGATGAGAATCAAGCCAAACGTAGTTCTGAAAATACAGTTTAACGTCATGTTGGACGAAATACAGTTTAACATCATGCGGGACGAAATACAGTTTAACGTCATGCGGGATGGAATACAGTTTAACGTCATGTTGGATGACATACAGTTTAACGTCATGAGGGACGAAATATGGATCATAGTTTTAGGTCTTAGAGCTCGGACCATGAGGATCTTAGTTTTAGGTCTTAGAGCTCGGACCATGAGGATCTTAGTTTTAGGTCTTAGAGCTTAGACCATGAGGATCTTAGTTTTAGGTCTTAGAGCTCAGACCGTAGGGTTCTTAGTTTTAGGTCTTAGAGCTCGGACCGTAGGGATCTTAGTTTTAGGTCTTAGAGCTCGGACCCTAAGGAAAGGGGAGAAACGGAAACATGGCCAGGCGGTTACAAAACCCGACGTGAAGGAGGACCTAATCCATACTTACCATGTGCTCTCCGGGGAAATGCTCGACTCGGGGGACCGAACATGGAGGTAGGCTGGACCCTCGGGGAAGTTCCCCAGGCATTCCTACGTATCTCATAAGGATGAGAATCAAGCCATACGTAGTTCTGAAAGTGACATGGTAAGAAACTAGTGCCAAGGGAAAAGGGGAGTGCGGGCGTGGCCCTTGCACTAAAAGAAGCGGAATTTGATAAATCTTGTTTGTCCATTAAGGTGAGTGGTTTTTTTTGTGAAGCGACAGGACCAGAGTAGCATGCCATGGTGTCGCCACAAGCATCAAGCTGTGATAGGCGTTGACAAATGGCATGGCATAAAACCAATACCCAACGTGATGTCCTCTACAATGAGGTCACCACAATGCAGTTCCGTTTTTCATCGTGCGGCCGGGACGATAATGTCACAGTTTAGGGTCATGTGATAGGAACAAAAACACAGTTTAAGATCATATGGGTTGGACCAACAACACAGTTTAAGGTCATATGGTTTGGACCAACAACACAGTTTAAGGTCATATGGTTTGGACCAACACCATAGTTTAGGGTCATATGGTTTGGACCAACAACATAGTTTAAGGTCATATGGTTTGGACCAACACCATAGTTTAAGGTCATATGGTTTGGACCAACCGAGAGAGGAGACTCGAGAAAAGGGGCCTACGAGGGTTCAACAATCAGGGAGGGGCAGCAGATGCTAGCTCCCAGCTATGCTGGGCCCGAAACGCAATGTATGGGTGACTCCTCACTCCCCAAGGGGATGAAGGTCAAGCTGCACGCAACCCGTAATGAAGAGACCCAAGCACATACTGTAGTGCTCAGATCGCGGGAGCCTCGAGAGACACCGTTACATAGCTCAGTATGTCTGATGTGCGGGGGTGTACTGAGGGTTAGTACAAGGAGTGTTGAGATTCCACCTTGACACGGCGGGGCGGAACATGACATGAACCATGCCACCAACATTCAGGGCCTGGGGAACTGGCGTGACGACTGAGGATTACTGTTGACCATGTTCGCAACACAGCATCCTGTCGTGTTAGCCATGGGGACAAACAAATGAGCATCAACCGCTGACCATGTTCGCAACGCGGGATTTGTATCAATTTGTTGTCTGAAGCCCTAGGGGGCGTTAGCCCATGACGGTAGGAGAGCCCTTGGGAATTGTATCCAGGCCGCTCTTGGGGGTCCCTCCGGGTATTAAGGATGACGGGGGCCCGAATGAAGGGGAACACGATGCTTGGAAAGTGGATGGAACTTGCCTAAGTCGAATCTGGCACTCCATGTTCTAGACCAGAGTGCCTCAATCACATCAGCAGACCACTGGAAAGGGTCAGAGGGCTCAGTCCGAGAGAAGCCAAGAGATGGAGGATCACTAGGCAAAAGAGGGGGCGTAATACCAAACACCCTGGGCACCGGGAGATCGTGGGATCTCCTAAGAGATGGGGCTGGACCTGACATCCAGGTGTTCAGGCGGTCCTAAGTTTCCCATAAGGATGGGAATCAATCCACACCTAGTTCTTGATATGTGTCTTTAAATGCCATTGGACAGATGAGGACTCAACTTTTAGGATAGGGTGCGTGGGGTGCAGCTATCGCAAACCCGACATGAATGGGAACATAATCTCACACAACGCCATGCGACCCTGTGGTCGAAGTCCCAAAGGCGAAACAGACGTCACAGCGGACCTCAAGCTGGACCCAAAGACGAAAGGTCTGGGAATTCCTACGTATCCCATTAGGATGGGAATCAAGCCAGAAGTAGTTCTGGAAATATAGTTTAACGTCATGTTGGACGAAATATAGGTCTTAGTTTTAGGTCTTAGAGCTCAGACCGTGAAAATAACGGGCGGAGTTGGGTCACTCCTCGGCTGGACCTGAGACGAAATGTCCAGGCGGTCCTACGTATCTCATTAGGATGAGAATCAATCCATACGTAGTTCTTGAAATACAGTTTAACGTCATGTTGGGCGAAATATAGATCTTAGTTTAAGGTCTTAGAGCTCAGACCGTGAACAGGGCATAACCAAAAGAGGATCTTAGTTTTAGGTCTTAGAGCTCGGACCATGAGGATCTTAGTTTTAGGTCTTAGAGATCGGACCGTAGGGATCTTAGTTTTAGGTCTTAGAGATTGGACCGTAGGGATCATAGTTTTAGGTCTTAGATCTCGGACCCTGAGGAAAGGGGAGTAACAGACACATGGCCAGGCGGTTACAAAACCCGACGTGAAGGAGGTCCTAATCCCTACTTAACATGTGCTCTCCGGGGAAATGCTCGAGACGAGGGACCGAACATGGAGGTAGGATGGACCCGCGGGGAAGTTCCCCAGGTGTTCCTATGTATCTCATAAGGATTAGAATCAAGCCATACGTAGTTCTGAAATTGACATGGTAAGATACCAGTGCCAAGGGAAAAGGGGAGTGCGGGCATGGCCCTTTCACTAAAAGAAGCGTAATTTGATAAATATTGTTTTTCCTTTAAGGTGAGTGGTTTTTTTTGTGATGTGATAGGCCTAGATTAGCAGGACATGGTGTCTCCACAAGCATCAAGTCGTGATAGGCGTTTACAAATGGCATGGCATAAAACCAATACCCAACGTGATGTCCTCTACAACGAGGTCACCACAATGCAGTTCCGTTTTTTGTCGTGAGGCCGGGACGATAATTTCACAGTTTAGGGTCATGTGATATGAACAACAACACAGTTTAAGGTCATATAGGTTGGACCAACAGCACAGTTTACGGTCATATGGTTTGGACCAACAACACAGTTTAAGGTCATATGGTTTGGACCAACACCACAGATTAAGGTCATATGGTTTGGACCAACAGCATAGTTTAAGGTCATATGGTTTGGACCAAAAGCATAGTTTAAGGTCATATGGTTTGGACCAACCGAGAGAGGAGCCTCGGGAAAAGGGGCCTACGAGGGTTCAACAATCATGGAGGGGCAGCAGATTCTAGCTCCCAGCTATGCTGGGCCCAAAATGCAACGTCTGGGCGACTCCTCACTCCCCAAGGGGATGAAGGCCAAGCTGTACGGAACCTGTAATGAGGAGACCCAAGCACATATTGTAGTGCTCAGATCGCGGGAGCCTCGAGAGACACCGTTACATAGCTCAGTCTGTCTGATGTGCGGGGGTGTACTGAGGGTTAGTACAAGGAGTGTCGAGATTCCACCTTGACACGGTGGGGCGGAACATGACATGAACCATGCCACCAACATTCAGGGCCTGGGGAACCGGCGTGACGACTGAGGATTACTGTTGACCATGTTCGCAACACAGCATCCTGTCGTGTTAGCCATGGGGACAAACAAATGAGAATCAACCGCTGACCATGTTCGCAATGCGGGATTTGTATCAATTTTTTGTCTGAAGCCCTCGGGGGCGTTAGCCCATGACAGTAGGAGAGCCCATGGTCATTGTATCCAGGCTGCTCTTGGGGGTCCCTCAGGGTATTAAGGATGATGGGGGCCCGAATGAAGTGGAACACGAAGCTTGGCAAGTAGATGGAACTTGCCTAAGTCGAATCTGGGACTCCAAGTTCTAGACCAGAGTGCCTCGAGCACATCAACAGACCACTGGAAAGGGTCAGAGGGCTTAGTCCGAGAGCATCCAAGAGATGGCGGATCCCTGGGCAAAAGAGGGGGCGTAATACCAAACACCCTGGGCACCGGGAGATCATGGGATCTCCTAAGAGATGGGGCTGGACATGACATCCAGGTGTTCAGGCGGTCCTACGTATCCCATAACGATGGGAATCAAGCCACACGTAGTTCTTGATATGCATCTTTAAATTCCATTGGACAGAGGAGGACTCAACTTTTAGGACAAGGTGCGCGGGGTGCAGCTATCGCAAACCCGACGTGAATGGGGAAATAATCTCACACCACGCCATGCGACCCTGTGGTCGAAGTCCCAAAGGCAAAACAGACGTCACAGCGGACCTCAAGCTGGACCCAAAGACAAAAGGTCTGGGCGTTCCTACGTATCCCATTAGGATGGGAATCAAGTGAGACGTAGTTCTGGAAATACAGTTTAACGTCATGTTGGACAAAATATAGGTCTTAGTTTTAGGTCTTAGAGCTCAGACCGTGAAAATAACGGGCGGAGTTTGGTCACTCTTGGGCTAGACCCGAGACGAAATGTCCGGGCGGTCCTACGTATCTCATTAGGATGAGAATCAAGCCATACGTAGTTCTTGAAATACAGTTTAACGTCATGTTGGGCGAAATATAGATCTTAGTTTTAGGTCTTATAGATCGGACCGTGAACATGGATGAACCAAAAGAGGATCTTAGTTTTAGGTCTTAGACCTCGGACCATGGTGCCCAAATGTAGGGCAGAGTGTATTTTAAAGGTTGTGATGGACCATACAGTTGAAGGTCATGCTGGACTGTAGAGCCCAAATGTAAGGCAAAATGAAGTTTAAGGTCATGTTGGACCGTACAGTTTAAGGTCATGCTGGACCGTACAGTTTAAGTTCATGCTGGACCATAGAGCCCTAATGTAGGGAAAAATGCAGTTTAAGGTCATGCTGGACCATAGGGCCCTAATGTAGGGAAAAATGCTTTTTATGTTCATGTTAGACCATACCTGTTTAAGAAAAGTACTTCTTGAGGAACCTGGAGTTGGTGGGTGGAGTGATTCGCTCACCATCCATAGTCACCAGGGAATACACACCATTGGGATAGACCTTATGGACAATAAAAGGCCCCTCCCACATGGGTTCCAACTTGGGTGGTTTCCTGCCAGGAATCATTGGTGCTCTGAGAGACAACACTAGGTCACCTTGCAGGAAGTAGTGGAGGCGAACCTTCTTATCGAAAGCTAGAGCCATTCTGCTCTGATGCCTTTAAAGGTTATGTAAAGCGCGAAGCCTACTTTCATCCAGCGCTTCCAATTCGGCTAGAAGGATCTCGGCAACTTTGTCCGGCGCTTGCTGGTCATAGACCGCCGTGCGCAATGAGGGAAGTTGGACCTCGATAGGGCGGACGGCCTCAGCTCCGTATACCTGGGAATATGGGGTCACCTGGGTGGAATTGCGAGTCAACATCCTATAATCCCAGAGGGCATTGGGGAGCTTGTCTGGCCAACTTTTATTGTTCTAACCCACCATTTTTTGCAGAATGATAGAGAGGGTTTTGTTAAACGCCTCAATCTGTCCATTCTCCTGCGCATGATAGCGGGAGGTGTGGTTAGAGCGATTGTTTTACTTGGCATACAATCTCTTCAGCTCGGCCGCTCGGAAGTTGGCTCCATTATCCGTGAGGATAGCGTGAGGTATTCCAAACCGGTGAATGATATTGGAACTCACGAAGTCGGTGATAGAACCAGCCTTGACATCCCTAAGTGGGGCTTCCTCTTCCCACTTTGAGAAGAAATCTGTGGCGGTTAAGATGAACCAGCAATGGCGGGCCGTCGCCGGCGGGTAGGGCCCTATGACATCCAACCCCCAGACTACAAAGGGCCATGAATACTTAGTAGTGTGGATAGGCTCCGGTGGCCGATGCTCAAAGTTAGCATGAACTTGGCACACATGAAACCTCTTGGCGTACTCGATGCAGTCGTGGATCATGGAGGGCCAGAAGTATCCCAGTCTCCAAATCTGGTGGGACAACTTCGACCCGGCCTGGTGGGCGCCACAGGAACCAGCGTGCACTTCCTGCATGACCTGTGGGATCTCAACGCCTTGAAGACAACAGAGGAGAACACCATCAAACCCACGCCTGTAAAGGAGCTGCTCACGATTGGGACCGCTTTGAAGGGTGAAATGCGGCGCGCGGCGCCAGATTCATTCCCGCTCTGCTCGGTCCATCGAAAGATTGTCATGCCAGAGATATTCAACCAAGGGTGTCCTCTAGACAGGAACTGTCTCGGTCACCACACCAGAAACCCCAGGGGGTCCCAACGCGGGGGCACCAGTGGTGAGATGGTTCACTCACGGGCCACGACCACCCTTTGGGATAACATGAGCAATAACTCTTCGGTGCACCATGTGGATGATTAGGTCATCCTGTTCGGGCTACGCAAGTGATGCGGCCAGGCTGGCCAAAGCATCTGCTTGACTGTTCTGCGACCGGGGAATGTGAACGACATCTGGTCGGGATGGGAACATAGCCATTAGATAAGGGGTGCACTCCAGCAACGGCATGAGTTATGGATTCCTGACAGCGTAGTCACCATTAACCTGCATGAATACTAGCTCAGAGTCCCCTTTTACACACAGGTGGGGTACGTCAACCTCCAGAGCCAACTCGAGGCCGGTGATGAGGGCATGATATTCTGCCTCATTGTTGGTGCAATCTTCTGACAATAAAAAAGAATATGGCAGAAAGGCTTGCTCCGGGGTGATGAAGACGATACCCAGGCACACTCTGTTAAGCCTAGGATCGTTGATCCTTATACCGGTAGGGCTTCGGGAGGCGCCATCAAAGTGCATTTGCCAGCATGGGGTGGCGTGATCGACTGATAGGATTGCCTCATCAGGAAAGCCCAAATCCAACGGCTGGTCCATAGAGGTTGGATGAGCAGCTAAGAAGTCTACCAACGCTTGTCCTTTGATGACCTTATAAGGTACGAACCTAATGTCGAACTGATGGAGTATCACCGCCCAGTGTGCCAATCGGCCGGTCAACATAGGCCGACTCAAGATGTATTTCAACGGGTCTACCCGAGAGACCAGCTGTACCTCGTGGTGCTGCAAGTAGTGCCGAAATTTCTATACAGTGAATACAAGTGATAGGTAGCTCTTCTCGATGGTAGAGTATCTATCATCCGTGTCGAGGAGCATGCGGCTGAGGTAGTAGAGGCTATTCTCCGTTCCCTCATTGTTCTTCTGGGCGAGAAGGGCACTGAGGGATCGCTCCATGGCGGTCACGTAAAGGACCAGTGGATTTCCGGGAGCGGGTGGCATCAGGACCGGAGGTTTAAGCAGATACTGCTTGATTTCTTCAAAAGCGGTCTGGCACTCTTCATCCCACCCATAGGCGGTTCCTTTCTTCATGAGCCGAGAAAAGGGCATACACTTGCCGGCCAGATTCGCAATGAATCGGCGTATATAGGATAAGTGGCCTTGGAGGCCTCGATGCTCCCGAATATTACTCAGGGGAGGCATCTGACTGATGGCCTTGATCTTCTTGGGGTCGATCTCGATACCTCGATACCTCACGATGAAGCCAAGAAACTTTTCGAAGGTGTCCCCGAAGGCACACAACAAAGGGTTCATCGTCAAGTGACGAGAACGGAGAAAACCAAACACTTTCTCAAGATCATTGAGATGGTCCTGGTGCTGATAAGATTTAACCACCAGGTCATCTACATAGCACTCCACCATTGTCCCAAGGATCGGCTTTAATATGCGGTGCATAGCCCGTTGATAGGTGGCACCCGCGTTCTTCAGGCCGAAGGGCATAACCCGATAGCAGAAAGTGCCCTGGGGGGCCCTGAAGGTAGTGAAATCTTCATCCTCAGGGGCCATCCAGATCTGGTTATACCTGGAGTACCCATCCATGAAGGAGTGGTCTTGGAACCCGGCCGTTGCATCGATCAACAACTCTGTCACAGGAAGGGGAAAGTCATCCTTCAGATAGTGTCGATTAAGATCGTGGAAGTCAATGCAGACATTGATCTGCCCGTTCTTCTACCTGAAGGGCACAATGTTGGCTAGCCACCTGGGGTACTGGACTTCCCTGACGAAGCTGGCCTTATTGATCTTATCAACTTTGTCCTCAACCATGGCACCGTGAAAGGGGTGCATTTTTCTGAGAGGCTGCTTGAACCCGCGATGGATTGTTGGGAGGCCAAGGCGGTGGACGGCTACCTGGGGATCTAGTCCCTAAATCTCGTCATAACTCCAGGAAAACACATCACTATGCTGTCTGAGGAAGTCCATGTATTGTTTCCATTCCTCGGGAGGCATAGCGGCGCTAACCAATGTGGGCCTCAGGTCCGCCTCACTACCGAGGTTCACCTGTACGAGCTCGTCGACCGTGGCGGAGAAGCCCTCCTCAAAGGCAGGGGGAGCATCTTCCATGTATTCTTCTCCGCTTGGGGAAGGATCATCCACGGGGGGAGCCATTTTGGGGCTGCACGACCCTGATGGGGATCTTGCACCGGCTTGGGCGGCAGAGGTCATCACGACGGGAGACTCATGCACCGCGGAGACCGTAGCGACAAAGGTTGTTGATCCAATCCCATCCGGCCTGCAGCCCAAGGGGCCACGATTTACGATACCGAAGCAGTGGTGTCGCGTTGGCTTGAGCCGGACGATCCTGGCTTGGAGAAACAGGCACGTATGACGTACTACCTTTTCCATAAGCCCAACGTCCCGATGTCTTACGGGGTTAGGAGGCTCGGGGATCACCCAGGCCTGGTTGGTGTAAGAGTATGAGGTGATTTCCCGCCGTCGCTTAGACCCAGAAATATTCATTCCTCTAGTACCCAAGACAACAAATCACTCTCCCATATCAGGAGTGGTGGCCTACAACCTATGGATTGGGAAGACATATGCGTCATCCAAACCTGTCTAGGGATCACTCGCGACAGCGGCAGGGCTCAACCTCACCTACCAGGATCTTCTTGTCCTTGATCTTGTAATAATCAGCATCCAGGTAACGAGATTCACAAGAGGCAAACGGGGACGCATCTCCTTGGAGCACACCCACTCGACCCTTAAGGGAGTATTTGAGGAACTGATGGTATGATGAGGGAACCGCTGCGTGAAGATGGAGCCACGACCTACCCAATAATGCGTTATAGGTATTGTCCTGAGAGACAACCATGAATTCAGTATTGGCAATTAAGCCACCGAACTGGGTCATCAGACAAATCCTGCCGAGTGGAGTTTGCTCGGTCCTGTTATACCCCGGGATTTTGAGGTCAGAGGGAGTTAAATCATCCTCGGACAACCGAATTTTTCGCAGTGTCCGAGTTGGGATCAAGTTAATCCCAAAAAACGTGTCGACAAGATAGCGACGGACCTTCACGCCATTGAACTGGCTAGTGATGTACAATGGGCGGATGTGCCCCTGTGTGGGAGGGTCTTCATCTTCACCGGTGAATGAGATAACCGCCTGACATTCGGCGTTCTCAACCACCTCGGTGTTGAAGGCTTCTGCGGCCGCTACCTCCGTTTCATACTGGAGGGGGATCCTTAGAGCCTCGGAGAGCACCTCACGCATTTCAGACGACAGGCGGAGGGCCACAAGGATGGAAAGCCTTGCCGGAATACCGACTAGATGCTTTAGGACATCATACATTCGTGCCAAACGCGAGCTTCTGCTTACAGGAGGTCTCTCTGCGATTGGGGGCATGACGGGCCCTACTGGCTGGACCGTTGACTGACTGGTACTAGGCACGTCCCACTGTTCACCAGATGAAGCCTAGGAGGTAGCTTCCATGCTAGGACCGGAAGGCCGTAGTCGGCCAGTGGTAGGGATGGGCTGTTTACGACGTGGGCAAGGCGATTCCGCCCTATCCAGCAACACAAACGGTGGTGGAAGGGAACCTGTTGTCACCGGATGAGGGATCCGTGAGTACTGCTCTCTATACCGGGCCTGCTGCCTGGTCTCGGTAGCATGTACGGCCTAACGGGAGGTGACGACTATCGTGCCACGACAATTCACGTAGCCACGGCTCCATCGACGTTTGCGACGGCTGGGGACATTGGGGAGGTTCACCTGGTGCTCCTCATCGACAGGAGCCACAAAGGGATTTACCAACTCTACGGTGTTAACCGAAGTGTACCCAGGGCTCTCGGGGAGATTCACCCAGCGCTCCTCACTATTGGGAGCCATGAAGTGATTTACCAACTCTATGGTGTTAACCGAAGCATACCCCGGGCTCTCAGGGAGATTCACCCGGCGCTCCACACCGTTGGGAGCCACGAATGGATTTACCAACTCTAGGGTGTTAACCGAAGCGTACCCCGGGCTCTCGGGGAGATTCACTCGGCGCTCCTCACCGTTGGGAGCCACGAAGTAACTTACCAACTCTACGGTGTTAACTGAAGCGTACCCTGGGATCTCGGGGAGGTTCACCCGGCGCTCCTCATCGCCGGGAACCACAAAGGGATTTACCAACTATATGGTGAAAACTGAAGTGTACCACGGGCTCTCGGGGAGATTCACCCGGCGCTCCTCACCGTCTGGAGCCACGAAGGGATTTACCAACTCTACGGTGTTAACCGAAGCGTACCCCGGGCTCTCGGGGAGGTTCACCCGGCGCTCCTCATTGTCAGGATCCACAAAGGGATTTACCAACACTACGGTGTTAACCGAAGCGTACCCCGGGATCTCACTCGAGGAATCATCCACTACCGGGCAGGATCTTGGAGGGGTCCCCATTTCAGGGGGCATGAAATCGCCAAGCGTGCGAGAAGACGACGACAATGGCAGGGTGCGTTCTTTCATCTTGCACCGTCGCCTGCTCTTCATGGAAGAAGTAGGCTGGGACGATGATGCCGAAGCGGCGCTCGGAGATTCTGAGGGCTTTGGCTGGTCCAGGAGGGCATGGATGATGCCATGGGCACGGGAAACCGTCCTATGGGCCATCCAGTTGTTATACATCCGGGACCCACGGTCGAAAACCTATTCCCACCCATCCCCGTCGTCACTACTGCCATCTGATCCCACGAAGACATCTGCAACCTGTGCCGGGGCTGGTCCCAACCTGACTATGTTGTTTCCAATCTGGTCTTGGAGCCAGTCCTTGAACACATAGCATTGCTGGATGGTTTGTCCCAGGAACCGATGATAAGGGCAGTAGTTAGGGCGATCCGTGAGACTCGCCTCTTCTGGCTTCCGACACTCAGGCAGTAGCACGATCCACTGCTCCAAGGCACTACGGAAATAACCGGGGACCTGGGCCTCGCCAAATGAGTAAGCCCGATTCCTTCTGCCTGGAAAGGGGACTCTTGGGGGCTGACCATGGCCAGGGGCCGGAGGAGCAGGCCGAGGAGGCGGAGCCGGATTACCTAGCCCAGGTGGTGGCGGTGTGTTACGCAGAGGCGCCTGCCGATTTTGAGGCGGTCGCTGCTGGGCTGGAGGCTATGGGGGTGGACCCCTATGATCCTGCTGAGCTGGCCTCATTGGCAGCAACTCTAGCTGTCCAGGGGCCTCAATCTGCGCCACAGTAGTGGGCTCGGCTCTAGCAGCTCTCCTTGATGAGATCATAGGAGGCAGCGGGCGTGCCTGACTAGCCTGTTGCGGGGCTTCTTCCAGGCGTTGATCCTTTTCCGAGAAGTCCCGGAACCCTCCAGGGTAATTCTACGTGATCAGGGAAGGAACCAACTCCACCTTGAAGTTCCCCACACACATCTTCAGTAATTTCTCCTGAGTCAGTGGCATGTTAAGGGAGTACGTGATCCCCTTCCACCAGGTGATGTAGTCTGCGACTCGCTCGTCGGGCCTTTGCTTGCACCTGAAGAGGTCTGCAATGTTCGTCTTCCGGGTTGTGGAACTGAACTGGTAGATGAATTGTCGGTGAAGGTCCTCCCAGGTAGTCACTGATCCCACAGGGAGCTGGCTGTACCAAACGAACGTTGGTCCTTCTAGTGTCTGAACGAAGAACCGGAGCTTGGCAGCCTCCTGCTGCCCCAGATTCCCCAACATAGGCCCGCACCTCGAGTTGAAGTGGGCCAAGTTTTGTGGCGGGTCTCCAGTCCTGTTAAAGGGGGGAAAAGTGGGGTTCCCAAATCCCAGCAGGGCCGGCATATCATCCACCCATGTGGGGTACGGCATGCCATCCGGTGGGATCGCCACCTACCGAGTTTCCATGGCCTCCATGCGAGGGATGAGTACTTCCATCAGATCATCCGGATGCGGATTCATGTCCTGACATGGATCTCTAACCACAAGTGCATTTCCAGGATCTTAGATACGATAGTCGCGCTCAGCGGCTCGGGGGGCAGCTGGCGGAGTGACTCTCAGAGCGGCGGGAGGAAACCGAGAAGGGTCTCCCAGGTTGCCTCACTGCTCGGGAGGGTTCGACGAAATATATCACGCCCTCTTACCATGGGCTCCAGTTTCTCCCCTGTGGGCGAACACGACACGGTCACGGTTTCCCTGGGGGATGTCAGCAAGGGGTAGATGCTCTTGCCCCTGCTGTCCTGGTCTAGGGTTGTCGTAGACAGGCCGCCGCTCTGCAATACGTTCGGCCAGGTGCTCATCAACCAGCCTCTTTTGATCAGCTAGCTGTTGGCGCAGCGTGGCCTTCTCTGGATATTCCTCTGCCTTCTGCACTGAGGCAGATGGGTCGGCGAGTTTGATAAACCCGACGGGCTCTTTACCCTTGCCGAAGTTTCGTCCTTGGGCCAGTGCCTCTATGGGTACAGGATGGCCAAGGAGGATCCTCTGTTGGAGAGTAATCCTCCCAAATGGGTACAGTGGTTGCCTGTCCTCAGGGGGTGAGTCCCCGTCGAGGGGCTCCACAATGTTTCCCTCATTTGAAGGTTCAGCCATGTTGACTGTGACTTCCCTTGGCGACATTCCATTAGGGCCACCCAGTCCATCGGGCTGCCGGCGGATCGCACAGAAGAGGAGAGCAGTGTACTGCCCCCACCCGCGGACGTGCACAAGGGGGGTAGCCTCCTCAATAACTCTGCGGAGTACTTGAAAACACTGGACACATTGTTGTTGAAGGGCCTCATGGAGGCCCAGTGACTCGGGGTGCCGGACCGTGGGGAGTGCTGCTAGGTCAACCCGGCGGCACTGCTCACCAATCTATTCGAGATGCGCTTGGCTCCCGGGATAAGGCACTAGCTGATGACGGAGGCGGGAGTGAGTCACTCGAAGAATCTGGCGGAAGCATTCAAACTCTCCCGGGGTGAGTGGCTCTGGCACGTCAAAACCCGATTCTGCGACCGACCAAAACTTCTCAGGGAAGTGGCCCACTGCAAGAACAGTGCAGAAGCTCCACGGCTCCGGCTCGGGGTCTGGAACATGCCGCCCCTTCTCGTCCACCGAGGAAAGTCAGGGAATTGGCCATGGTGCCGAGGCAGGCCGTCGGGGCGGTGGGCTGGATGGCGTGGAATACGACAAACAGGCCTATTGGCCGCCGATCCCTGGGTCATCCTACCGGGGTTGCAGTGCCCTGGCCGCCATGTCGCGATAGGATGGGCCGATGGATGGGACTCCTTTCACAACGTCGGTGCTCGCCGAGGGTGTGTCGCCTCGCGATCCTTCCATCGGTCCCCAGGTAAGCTCCTCACCCTCCCCAACAGGGGCAGGAGGTGCTTCCGAGGAGATCAGCAGCAACTGCGGGCTTGATCCCTGGCAGTACGCCAAATCCTCGTCCTCCTGGATATACCTTCAAAGGGAGGATGGAATCATACGGATCCCGCATTCGGGGAGTACGATACTGACACACCGCATCCCCATCCCTGCCCTCAACTCGAATGGTTGGGGGGGAGGTTCTATCGTCGAGTCGTACTCTACCTCAGAATCAGTGAAACGGACCGGTCTGATTGCCGTCCGGACTCCCCTGACATTCCTCCTACTGCGACGACGCCCGACTTTCCTGCCCCTGGGTAGCTCTTTAGGATAAGGATGACTTCCTTCATGGGGTCCCCCAACCACAATAGAGCTGGGGCAGAGGGGACCGAAGGCCGGGATGCGAGCAGCACCAGGACAGATGTCGAAAGGGACATGGGGAGGACCTCCATGTGAGTGAGCGGATGGATACACAGCGGCTCCGTGCTTGTGACCGGTGGTAGGGGGAGTGACCTCATACCCCATGCAGTGGGTGCTAGAAGGAGTCGTACCCAGAGCATAGTCGTCGTGAAGAAGCTTTCAGCTTCCCAGATCGGTGGCACAAAATGATCCTTCATGGTGAGTGGCACTACCACGGATTGGTCCGTAGTGGCCATTGCCAGTGTCCGCGACCGGGATATTCGACCCAACCTGCCTGCAGGGCGGTCGATGTTTCTATCCCAGTCGGGCATGCGGATGCCCTTGCTTAACATGCATAGGGATCTATGAACAGGATTCAGCAATGGATGGGGCCACAATGGCTGCTGATGCTGGTGCCCCAGGACGGGAATTCTCCCCCACTCGCGCCCAACGTTGGCATCAAGTCAGATGGGCCGGAACCGGTGGTGCGGGCATGAAGATTGCCTGCTCCTCAGCTCGGGGAGTCGGGCGGCGGCATCGACGCAGCCTGGAAGAGGTTCTTGCCTGTAACCCCTATGATGGATCGCCGATCAGGTGGACCCGGACATCCCCCACCTCATTGGCGTAGGGGAGGGATGTGTCAAAGCGTCCCGAAGATAGGCTCCTGAAGCGGTTGAACGTCGGCGTGGGGAGAGGCGGCTCCCTACGCGGCCCTTGAGGGCGGCGATGGTGGTGAGGCGCCATCGCCTCTAGATCGAAGCGGGTCATGCCCCTAGTGGGGATGACCCCTTCCTCGTCACACCTACGGACCAAGTTATCTATCACCCTCCGTTGGATGATTTCTGATGGGGAGAGGGGACGAAAGCGCATGGCTGCTATAGCGGTCGAAGTCGGAGCGACCGTGAGATGAGTGGGACCGCGCGGGGTAGCCGCGTCGGTACTGCCCCGGCCCCTACGCCGGTGGGCAGGTGGCGACCGAGCTCCGAATCCAGTGATCTGATTCCTGGAAATAGGGAGATGAACCCCTTAGTATCAACAGGAAAGGAGATCAACAACCAAGACCTAGTGGCATTCCGTCTTCCATGGTCGGCGAGAGGGATCCACGCTGACGACGTCACCGGACGGACTGGCGGGTTCACGTCCTGGTGAGGGTTACCCGGACCTGGTGACATGCTATTATTCCGATTCTCAAACCGCTACCATTCCCCGTGTTGAGGAGAAGAGATTCAAGTCGGGTTCACCATTTTTTGTTTCTGACGCTTTCACCGGGGCGTGCGCGTCCGTCCACCGGGAGGATGTGCTGCTTGTGGCCCCACATTTCCGCTTTCCAAAGGCGGGCGGCATCCGTTCCTTTTTCAGGGACATTTGCTGCTTGATCAAAACTGGGATGATGGGATGTTGGTTCTTCCTTCCGCAGATTCCTCCTCGGATCTCATTACCTAGTCCGGGTCTCGCTCATAGATTTAAGACGGGTTCTTGAAGCTCATTCCCGGTTCCATATCTACATGGACGCTAGTTAATTACGCTGCTTCCGTCAAGATGCTCCAAGGGGTCTTGTCAGGATAGCAACCTGCGGTGAGGAGAATGGTCAAGTTGGGGCATCGTCGGCATGTCTGTCTTGGGTCCCTTATCACAGGGCTTCTCGAGGGCGCGGAAGCCCGAGGAATCCCAAATCGAACGCGGGGAATGTTTACCTTCAGAGGTTTTCCTCAGCTTCCCATGTTTAACATGGGGTATGTCATGAGTTTAACGTCTTGCAGAGATGGATCAGGTTGAAGGATCCCTAGGGGGAACACCGATGTTGGGGACAGCATGTGGGCGGCTTCACATATATCATGTAGTGGGAAAGGGTGGAATGATCTCACCAGGATGTGGCGGCCCAGGTAAGGATTAGGATGGATGGTGGAGTGAGACATGGGGATTACGTTTCGAGACTGCCCAAAAGGGGGGATACAATTTAACGTCGTGCGGGACGGAATACGGTTTATCGTCATGCGGGACGCGATACAGTTTAACGAAATGCGGGACAGAATACGGTTTAATGTCACGCGGGACAGAATATAGTTTAATGTCAGGTGGGACAAAATACAGTTTAACGTCACACGGGATGGAATACGATTTAACGTCACACGGGATGGAATACGTTTTAACGTCACGCGGGACGGAATACAGTTTAATGTCATGCAGGACGAAATACGGTTTAACGTCACGTAGGATGGAATATGGTTTAACGTCACACGGGACGGAATACAGTTTAACGTCACGCGGGACGGAATACAGTTTAACGTAATGCGGGACGGAATATTTGGGGCTTACGCTCTGAGGCAGCCCAAGGTGGTCGGGGAACCGACATGGAGAGGTCAGGATGACCGAGTGGTGGGCTTGAACCTGGTGGAGGCTTCCTACGTCCCATGCGTTAGCACGGATCAAAGTCCACATAGTTCGCTGGGATGGGACTTACGCTCTGAGGCGGCCCATAAGAGGATGTCATGGTCGGTGTGCACTCTAAGCCCACGTGAGTCATGCTTGGTGTGGGAAACAAGAGGCAGCAGGGACCAGACAATCATGTCACGAAGGGTGCGTCCGTGAGAAGCGGAATGTGACATACGTGTTGAGCGGCCCAAAGAGGAAATAGGGGCTTACGCGTGGTTAGCGACCCCTGGTGTCGGGGTTTACTCCAGGGTGGAGGCCCGTGGTGCGACAAAGCGCAGTAGGAGAAGGACTCCACTGGCCCTGGAAAGGGGGAAGTACGGAGATGCACGGGTGCAATCATCCACAAGAAGGGTTGGGGGATTACACTCTGAGAAAGCCCTTCCCCGCGGACAAACGCTGCTCCGACAAGGTGGATCTCATTCCATGTGAGGATGGGTCCATTCCCGTGGAGACGAGTGGGCGTAAATAATGTCTAAGCTGGGGGGACCATGCGTGCGAATCACGGGGTCGAACCACATTTTAACGTCTTGTGTGAAGGACGAGGTACTTAGCAGTTTAACGTCCTGTAGCTTGGACGAGGTGGGTTTGATCCACACCCCTATGGCTTACATGCCCATCTCCCTCTACCCATTGTGGAAGGGAAGGCATCGGCAAGCCCATTGTGAAGGGGGGCCACAGGGCAAACCACCGGGGGGTCCACGTTAGCGTGACTATGTGAAAAAGCAATAGCCATTAGCGTGCCTATGCAGAGAAGCATAAATAAAAGCAACGCAACGGGAAACACGGCCCAAGGGACCTTGAGGTTACTTCACACGAGCCTGGAAGGCCATGCGGGAAAAAAAACGCATGGCGCGCATGCCCGGTAGGGGCGACATCAGGTACCGGTGCAGGGGGCAGCCAAGGGGTGTCAAGGTGAGGGATCCTGGGATTTGCACGCAAAAGGTACGACTCGCGCGCAAAACACTGGGACGGCGCACAATTTGAGTAATGGAATTGCGCGCGAAGAGGGAATTACGCGCAAGGGTTTGCGCGCCAGGCAGGGTATTGCGCGCACGGACCGCGGATTGCGCACAAGTTGGGAAACCGGGGGAAGGGGAAAATTCACTAAAGCCAGTGGAGTTTCGTGCAAAGGCGAACTCCGAGGCATGGTTGCGTGGAATTCAGGATTACATGGATGTCATCTTTCGTGCATGGGGGGAGACGAATTGCGTGCACGAGAGCCGCATCAGATTCCTCAACCCTCAAACCGTTCGGGGTCACCTTATATTTATAGGCGACCTCCGGCACGGAATCCAGGTGGCGCACGAAAGTTTCCATGACGGGAACCTCTTGCGCACAAAATCTCGCCGCGGAGAACCGGGGCACACAATTATTGTGCGCCTCACCGGTCCAATTCCGCGAATCCCAGGAGTACTTCACGCACAGAACATTTTTTCGCGCGGATCCTCCTCTATTTTGTGCACCACTTCCCGGGCCTCCGAATCGGGCCTCTGACTCCGAATATGACTTCACTTCGTCATTTCGAAACTTCCTCAGAGAGTTACGGGCTTTTTTCGGCGTCAACAGCGTTTATTTATTGTCATAACTCTATTAAACTCAAACCCAATTATAAATATCCTCGCAACCCCAAAATTTTGAAGTGCCATTTTTGTGCATAACGGATTTGGAGATACTCCAAGCCAAGAGAGAATTCCCTTTCTACCAAGAACGCGCTCATGTTACGAGAGCAAGATCCTCCACCGGGTCAAGGAGGTCGAATGTGGACATCGCAAGCAAAAGTTCATCCACGCTAGGACCCAGAGATCACTTCAGTGACGTCCGGAGATATGTGAAACACATGTGGATCACCGCAAGTGAAATCCTAAACTTGGATTCTATGATGCAACAGCGGATCACCGAATCGTGACTGGAATCATCAATGATGAGAAAATTCCAACGAGGTAATTCTTATGCATTAAATAAATTAATTATAATCAACATATAATGATCCTACTCAAGGGTTCTGGGACTCTTTTTTTCTTTTCATTCTTCTTTCTATTCCGATGACTCGACATTTTATATCGTGACGGATCACAGATTGAACGTTGTTTAACGTTAAAATTAATGTTGGGCAAACACACCAATGCGCTTCCCCTGCGCCCGGAACCTACAAGTGGTATCAGGGCGGGTCATATCATTGATTATAATTATTTAGTTTTTCATCGGTAATTTTCACATTAAATAATTTAGTTATTTCAATTCAAGTTTAATCGTTTTGGAAATCTGAATATCGAGATTTATTCCTCCTCCGTTGTTTCTCGTTCACCTCATAGAAATGATTTTTTTCTTTTAATTTTGTTTAAAATAAAATTTAGAAACTCATCCAGAGGATCGAAATGTTTCTCGCCGTATAACACCAGAATACACGGCGTGTATTCGGAAGTACACGCTTTGTAGTCT
Organism: Viscum album; assembly: GCA_963277665.1. Lineage (NCBI taxonomy): Eukaryota > Viridiplantae > Streptophyta > Magnoliopsida > Santalales > Viscaceae > Viscum > Viscum album. The sequence continues at coordinate 1,654,562,172 of OY728126.1, read as the reverse complement.
TGGTTCAATGCATTGACTGATCCAACAGATCAGGTCGTGTATTGGATTCTTTCTAAGAATTTAAGACACCGTGTGTTGACCAGAAACAGGTGGCACATTGTTTCCGGAATACACGATGTGTGGTACAATGAACACGGCGTGTAGTCCCTTCAGGATAGGGTTGGTCCGTGTACTCCGTACACGGCCTGCCCGGCTGGAAACTGTGTACCGCAGAAACTACATGGCATGTGTCCCACTGTACACACCATGTACTTCGAAAATTACTGAAGTACATTAACACGCCCTGTCCCCGAGCGTGTACTTCAGATAGACGGTGATGAAAAGTACATGTCGTGTAGTCGTAACTACACACCTTGTACTCACCCAAATTACACAGATTTATTATAATTTATTATTATATTATACAATCCATTGATACGTGTACCATGGTGCAAACATAAAGCTGAGGCACAACACGTGATAGGTGTTTTATATATGTGTGTTTAATTTAACATCTGCGTAATAAATGGGAATTCACCGGGTTTCCTCCAAGGTATAAGTTACGTACAAGGATAATTTTAAATGAATTTATTTGTTTAAAATTGTGGTGGATGAGATTCCCAAGGAAATTCAAAAAAAGGATTTAAGATAAAAGATTGATTAATTAATGATAATTAATTGATTTGAGCGTGATTTATCTTAAATAAGAATGATTAATGAATTGAATGCTAGTTTTATTTATTCGTAAATATCGTTGCATGTATGGATGATCATGATCTAGACTGAGACCTTTGTATGTGAATGCTTTCTTTTAATTTATTTATTTAAATTAAATTTGTTGGACTGTGAGCCATCTCCTCATTAATATGTTGGTCCTGTGTGCCCAATGACATTTTTTTATGAAAAACCCCTTTTACCCCTCACCTACATGTGAGATAAATGCATATGTAATGGATGGAGCTCCCAAGCTAGTGCAGGCAGCTCAAGTCAGGATCCAAAGTGAAACCAATCCAAGGAGATACAAAGGTGGACAGGTGGAAAGCTGTAAACACAAACCCGAAATGTTCATGGTGTTTCTCCCCTAGGTCTTAGGTTAGTTTATCAACCGATAGATAAACTAACCAATATAAATTCTCGTGATCATACCATTTATCTTATTTCTGTCATTTTCCTGGTTTATTTATTGTGGTTGTGTTGTCACGATCACACAATTAATGAAATAAATGTGCATGCAATATGAAACTAAAGTAAAACAAGCTTATACATAAATATTATCTTATATATGGTTATTTACTTATGTATATCCCACTTAATATTAAAAAGAATGTAATCAAAGATAATAAAATGGAAATTTACGTATAAGGATAAAATCCCTCAAAATAAATATTAAGTCGGAATAGCCTTCCACAATCTTTGTTTGAATCGAACCATAGTTCTAAGTGCATGCCCAACCCATGTTGCGGTGCTTTCAATTATTGGGGAATTCTAATTCATGGTTTTGGGTTGAATATACTTGGTTTGCATCAAGGGTTGGCTGCCACAACAGGACTTTGTGTGACCAAGAGGCAAAGGTTGAGGAAATCCAAAAAGGATTTCAGGATTGGGGAGTCCACTCAGCGGATCAAGGAGCTAAGAGTTAATGCAGTTGGCATTTGGAATGCCTACCTAAATCCCTTAAAGTTACTTGACCAACCCTAGTTGGGGTAATGGGAAGGGAAATATGGGTCCTTTCCACTATAATATTCACGCAACAGAATATTCCAATGTCAATGGTGAGGGCTATTGGATTTCGATAAAATAGTGGGAGACTAATTTGTATTAATTTATTTATTTGTCTCAATTTTTGTAACAAAGTACTAAACCTTTTCTCATCTTAATTTGTAGAAATGGAAAGAAAATGAATTCAAGCATATCATTGCGCAACATACATGAAAAAGAAAACCTTCTCATCGGCACCAATTTCTAATAGTGGAAGAGGCGTTTACGCGTCGTCCATCGCCACGAAAGGAAATTATATGTACTGGAAGAGCATATTCCAGTTGCACCTGGGAAAGAGGATAGTGTTGAGGAATTATCTCTCTATATGAATAACATGGATGATGCCACATATGTCTAGTGTTTCATGGTATCGGCCATGTCTAATGAGCTCTTGAAGCAACATGAAAACATGGACGTGTATAGCATAATGTCTCACCTTAAAAATATCTTCCAAGAGAAGGAGAGACCGAAGAGGTATGAGATCTCCAATGCTTTGTTTACCACGAAGATTGGAGAGTATTCTCCAGCTAGGCCTCATGTAGTAAAGCTTATTGGCTACATTGAACGCCTGGACATCTTAGGGATTAAATTCCCGGATGAGTTGTGTACAAATCTCATCCTATCATCACTGCCCAAGACCTTCTCTGGCTTCATTGTCAACTATAACATGAGCGGCAATTAGAAGAGTCTATCGGAGGTTCTGACCTTGATTCTCCAGTTAGATAAGGACATGAGTTGTGACAAACGCGCGGTCCTTATGGTGAACATGAAAAAGATGGACAAGGAAAAGGGGCCAAAGACTTATAAATGGTTTGAAGCCCCCGAGCACCGTCCCTCCACGTAGGGGAATATCCAGAGGTAGGGCAAGGAAAGGGGGGTGGTGTGTTTTTCATGTGTCAAGCAGGGCCACCTGAAGAGGAACTTCCCCCAGAAGCGTGGGGATGCTAAAGGTTCATTTGTTATCGAGTGAAATCTTTCTATTTCTACACATTTGTTATTAGATACACCTTTTGGGGCTCACATCTGTATTCAAATGTAGGAACCATGTAGATTTAGAACGATTTCCAGAGGAGAGGTGGATCTTCGAGCTGCCAATGGTGCACGAATGGCTGCGTTAGCTATTGGCGACTACCACCTCTCATTGCCAACTGGGATGATTTTGGTTTTACATAACAATTACTATGTTCCTAGTGTTACCAAGAACATAATTTATGTATCTTGTTTGGATATGGATGGATTTGGTTTCAAATATGGAAATAAGGGTTGTCTGTTTTATAAGAACAATGTATGTTATTTCATTGAACATTTAAATAATGGTTTGTATGTATTGAATTAAGAAAAACAAGTGTTGGAAATCGATAACGAAAGAAACTCACATGACTCATACATCACCCAGTTATGGAATCACCACCTTGGTAATCTGAATGAGAAGAGTTTGACAAAGCTCTGCTATGATGGCTATTTAGACTCTACTGAGCTAAAACCACATGATAGATCTCACTCTTGTTTACAAAGAAAAATGACCAAGCTGCCTTTTGGTGGACAAGGTGAAAGGGCCACATAGCTTCTATTATTGGTACACACAGATGTATGTGGACCATTTCCATTAGAATCTAGAGGTGGATATTATTACTCCATTACTTTTACTGATGATTTGAGTAGATTTGGCTATGTCTACATAATTAGGTATAGGCCAGAGTCCATAGAGAAATTTAAGGAATTCATGAATGAAGTAGAGAATCAGCTTGGTAAGAAGATAAAGAAGCTTCGATCGGATCGAGGTGGGGTATATCTGATCCAAGAGTTCATCAATCTTCTACAGGTGTCTCGGATTCTATCTCAGCTCACTCCTCCATATACACCACATTGGAATAGTGTTAGTGAATGGAGGAACCGCACCTTGTTGGACATGGTGAGGTCGATGATGAGTCATGTGGGTCTTCCATTATCCTTTTGGGGATATGAAATACAAACTGCAGCATACACATTAAACCAAGTATGAACTATGGTGGGAAATGAATTCCATCTGAGTTATGGAATGGAAGGAAACACACTTTGTCTCACACGCATGTATGGGGATGCGAGGCATTTGTTAAGGCCTTCTTAGGCAACAAACTAGCACCCCAGGGCACAAAGTGTATCTTTATAGGATATCCCAAGGAAACGAAGGGATATTACCTATATAACCCTCAAGACAAGATATTGGTGGTCACTAGACAAGAAATATTTATTGAGAGGGAGCATATCCTCATTAAGAATAGTGGGAGAAAGATTTAATTAGAAGAAGTTGATGCTCAAGATACACATGAGTTGGTACAGGAAGAAGTTTCACAGGACCCCATGGAAGAGGATCCAAAAACACAAGTACTGCGTAGGAGCTTAAGAGATGTAAGGGAACCAGAGAGATTTCGTTTCATAGTCACCGAGGATGGTGAATAATTATTGTTGGACAATGATGTACCTCTCTCCTACAAGGAAGCAGTAGAAAGATCAGAAGCTCCAATAAGTCTGAAATCTATGAATTCTGAGATGGATTCCTCGTATCAGAACCAAGTTTGGGTTCTGGTCGATGATCCAGTTGATGTAAAGACTATTGGATGAAAATGGTTATTCAAAAGAATGTTGGGCATGGAAGGTCGAGTTAGCACCTATAAAGTAAGGCTAGTGGCTAAAAGATTCAGAAAACGTCAAGGAATTGACTATGATGAAACATTCTCTCCATTTTCCATGTTTAAATCCATAAGAATCATACTTTCCATAGAAGATTAACATGACAACGAGATTTGGAAGATGGATGTCAAATCAACATTACTTAATGGGAACCTTCAGGAAGATGTCTATATGACAAAACCAGAAGCTTTTGTGATAGCAGGTGAAGCCAAACGGGTTTGCAAGTTGCATAAATCCATTTACGGATTGAAGCAAGAATCCAGGTCTTGGAACATTCGATTTGATGAAGCCATAAAGGAATTTGGTTTCATTAAGGATGAATGTGAGCCATGTGTTTATAAGTGGTTTAATGGGAATACGGTCGTCATCCTAGTGGTAAATGTTGATGATATTTTGCTTTTTGGAAATGACTTACAATCCTTACAGTCAGTTAAGGACTGGTTGAAAAAGTTTTTCTCCATAAAGGACATAGGAGAAACAGCCTACATTCTAGGGATCAAGATCATTCGTGAAGGATCCAAGAGGATGCTTGGACTAAGTCGGGGTACATACATTGATCAAATACTAAAGAGATTTAGTATGAAAAAATACAATATGGGATTGGTTCCAGTGTCACATGGATTACATCATTATAAGAAAATGCGTCCCCATACAAAATAGGAGAAAGATAGGATGAGAATGTTCCCATATGCTTCGGCTATAGGATACATCGTGTATGCCATGTTATGTACCTGGCTTGATGTTGCCTATGCACTGTTCATGGTAGGGAGATATCAAGAAGATCTAGGAGAACATCATTGGACTTCTGTTAAGACTATCCTTAAGTATCTGAGAAGAACTAAGGATATGTTCCTAGTGTATGGAGGAGACGAAGAGCTTGTCATCAGAGGGTATGATGATGCTAGTTCTCAAACAGATTAGAATGATCTGAAGTCGCAATATGGATATGTTTTCTGTCTCAATGGAGGAGCTGTGAGCTGGAAGAGTTCAATGCACCAAGTTGTCGCCGATTCTACAATAGAGTCCGAGTATATAGCAGCTTCTGATGCATCCAAGGAAGCCTTCTGGATTTGGAACTTTTTCCAGGAGCTTGATGTGGTTCCTATCAGTAATGATCCCATTACATTGTATTGTGATAATACTGCAGTGGTGGCTCTTGCAAAAGAACCAAGGTCACATCAACGGATAAATAACATACAATGGAAGTATCACCCCTTGAGGGATTTCTATCAAAGGGGTGATGTTGAAGTGAGCAGAGTGTCCACAGAAGAGAACGTGGCAGTCCCCATGACTAATGGCATATCTCAGCAAAAGCATGAATATGATGTGAGAGCTAGCGTGTTAAAGGATGTTAGCAGTTGGCTCTAGTCCAATTGGGAGTCTGTTGGAGTTGGTGGTCTCGAACCAACTAATTTGTACTTTATTCATTAAATAAAAGCCTTATCAGATCTTGATTGTTCTTCTGTGTGACATGTCATGTGAAAATGTCCTAAGGACAGCTATTGCATTAAAGGGTCGTAGCGGATCCCTGTTATGATGAGAACCCGGAAGTTCCATAACACTGTTCTTGAATGTATGTTCTATGGCCGGATGATATTATTTTAGGGGCACAAATAATACAGGCCATTAGGGGTGAGGACTCATAAAACATTGAGGCACCTTCTCATGGTATATGCCCTTGGTAATATCGAGGAGGATATTATGAGAACGAGACCCGCCAGTAGGAAATCCACATTTCACAGTGTCATTGGATGTTCTTATTTACGGACGTGTGTATTAGTCCTTAGACATTAAGATTATTATTATTGGTTATTACAAATCACGCACTTAGATGTATTGATTATAACTGTGATGAAACACTATTCACAACAAGGTAGGATACGTTGGGTGTGTCACGAGTAATACCGCATTAATAGATAATGCGAGAAAGGATTTGTCCCTTCTGTTCCATAACAGAAGTAGATATCTCATGCCCTTTGATGGAATTGATATAGCCTAAATAAATCCATGGCCATGGTAAGTTATGGGCAAGTTCAATTTTGGGAAGTCAAAGAAAGAATAATCAAGCACATGGGTTCATGGCACTAGCATGCAATCCACTTGATTGGATATATCGAGACAATGGGATTATATTACACTATAAGCATTCGTAGGAGTTGACACGTCATTGCAGCGTTAACATATTTCTCTCTGGGTGCCTTGGCGTGTTGCTAGACGCTAACCTTGGACTTTAGGCAGGATCAGCCTAATGCCACTGAGAAAGAGGCCTAGAGGGTCACACACTAAGTGTGTCCATGTATCTCAGTTAAATATTAAATAAAAAAGTTAAATAAATATTATTCCCCACTGTGGTTTAATAATTATTTAAGGATGTTTGATCTAATTTATTTTGACAGTAGTTATTGGAGAGAATATATTGTGGACAAAATAATATATTTATTAGCGAGTAATGTAGTTACATTTATTTATGAAATATATAGTCATTACCCAAGTTCTAATAAATGTTGTGGAGAAAAATGGAAAATAAAATTACACACCGTGTATATTAAATATACACACCGTGTAGTTTTATGGACAACAAGTACACGGCGTGTATTAATTATTACATGCCATGTAGATTTTCTAGTTGGGATTTTGAGGATTTAATATTGTTTTATTAAATGATATTTATTATAATCATCATGGTCGCATGTCAAGGAATTAATTATTTCACATGGGGGTTTTCAATAAGAGTTAATTAAATAAATAAAACGCGTAACACGTTTATTTATTGTCATAACTCTATTAACCTCAAACCTGATTTTAAATATCCTTGTAACCCCAAAATTTTGAAAAGCCATTGTTGTGCACAATGGATTTGGAAATACTCTCAAGCCAAGAGAGAATTCCCTTTCCAACAAGAACGCCCTCAAGTTACGAGAGCAAGATCCTCCACTGGATCAAGGCGTTCGAAGGCGGACATCGCAAGCGAAGGTTCTTCCGCGCTATCACCCAGAGATCCCTTCGGCAACGTCCGAAGATACATGAAACACGTGTGGATCACTACTAGAGGAATCTTACACATAGATTCTATGACACAATGACAGATCACCGAATCGTGACCAGACACATAAATGTAGAAAGAATTCCCACGAGGTAATTCTTATGCATTAATTAAATTAATTATAATCAACATATGATGATCCTCCTCAAGGGTTCTGGGACACTTCTTTTCTTTTCATTCATCGTTATATTCTGAAGTCTTGGCGTTTTATATCATGACGGATCTTGGATTGAATGTTGTTTAACGTTAAAATTAAAGTTGGGCAAACCCACCAATGCGCTTCTGCTGCGCCCGGAACCTATAGAACGATAACATACCCCAAGAATCCGGCTATTATTAACCACGTGGAGCCTTTGGATCACCTCCAGAATTATGGCAAAACCCTCTCTGGACATAGTAGAAGAGAAATCCCGAGGTAGGGCCTCTTAGGAGGAAAAAAGAGGCAGTTAGAGACAAAACTGAACGAGATCCACAATTTAGGGATATCATTTATGTGACCGCACGGTTTGGCTGCACGGTTTGAAAAACTGTGCGCTAACTGTGCTCGAGCTACTGCCTTGGCCACCCTTTAAAAAACTTCTTGGCTACATGGTTAGACAAACCGTGTGATGCCCGTGCAGAAGCTTTTGTACAGGTTTGAAGGGTGGCACGGTTTGGTCGCACGGTTTGTCAAACCGTGGGAAAACCGTGCACAACACACGGTCCCCATGTTTATCTTTAAAATTTCACCCAAATGTAACACAAGACTTTACTCCAAAACAAGGGTACTTAGAAACATAAAAAATTACCTGAAAACATTATGTGATTTTACAATTATATCCTTCCAAATTACATAGTGTTGAATAACAAATTACACTATGGCGTGGAGATAGTATGTCATACATACGCACGCATGGTGATAATATCATTCACAAAATGAGTATAATAATGAATATATTTGTGCCATATTAATAATAACATCACATTATATATAAGATACTAGAGTTATTTATTTAGAATGGAAATAAAAATTATTGAGTAAGTGGAAGAATAAGAGAACATGAAAGAGGGTGGTGAAATCATTACCTCTTTTTCGGGTTCTTCGTTTTGATGTGATCAAAAGGGATCCTTATGTTGTCTTTATGACCAAAGGAAGGCCTCTAAGATGAAGGAAGGGTAGTTGGGAGGATATTTGGGAAGAGTATTCCCGAGTTAAATGGCATTAGAATTGTGGTTTTGAGAAAAGGGGAAGTTTCCTTTTATAAGTGGTGTGAGGGTAACTTTAGGAAGAGATTAAAGTATTAATTTATTATAAAATCATATTCAGTTTATAATGGTTCCAAATGAATTTATTTCGAGGCTTAGGTGGTTATGGGGCGAAAGCTTCACAACAAATAGGTTTTTGACTTGTTTAGGTTACCATTTTAACCTTATCTTTTAGATTTAAATCATAGTTAAATAGTTTAACTTTTACCATTTCTTCATGTATTCTTACACTATATGGTTATAAAACATACTATATACTGCCAATATAACCCCAATTGGTTATTTAATGTCATATATATTATTATAAAAGTCTTTTGGCCGAAACTTATATTTTTAGGACCCTTATATCAATTAGTAATATAATATTTGTTTTAAATACTATTTTATGTCAATTTTCACACTATTTGGTATTTGTTTTGTGTTAAAATAATAACACCATTATTACTTCAAAAAAATTGAATCAATCCAAAAATTTCATATTCCCCTAGAAAATTCTTGTATTTCATAAAAACAATGAAATTATATTTATTTTAATATTTTTAATACCATTTATTGGATTCTATCATTAATAAGGTAATTATAGAATCATCATTGTGTCATTAATAAATTTAAATATGTAAAATCTAAAAATTATAAATAAAATCCATTATGTACGAAATCGTTTTAGCTTTCTAAAAAATATTTATAGTCGAATTTATCTTATGTATCACCATATATTAAAAATGGTTTAGTTATTAGATTTGATTTTAATTATTTTAACTCTTATTTAAATAAAATAATAATAACTAACTTAATATAATCCAAGTGGACCTAAAGGGTCATATTTTATTCCTAAAGTTTGTTTTGGTCGAATTTTACATATCCAACAGAATTAGGACATGTGTTGGGGTAATAATAATATCATTTTTAACCTTAATTACCCTATTTACTTTTAACTGTGGTAAATAAAAGTAAAAAGCTACTATTAACCCAAAATTATTTATATCTTATTGAACTAAATTTTACTTATTGATATCAACCATGTCTCTCGGATTTTTGAAATTCCAATCACAGAAGAGGTAAAATTATGTTTTTTGTGATTTCGCAAATTCTCCTATGAGGTGGGTAAAAGGCATTGAAAAGTTCTATAAAAATTATTATATACATATAATTATTATAAATTGACTCCAATGAATTACATTGATCTTATATAGATATTTTGTATCTATTTTTACCTAAAATAAATTTTAAAAAAATAAATAGTTATTTAAATAAAAATTCGGTTTTAAAAGATAACTTAGTGTTTTTTCACTATTCATAAAAATTTTAATATTTTTAGAAAAATACTGAAAATTTAACCTATAATAATTTCAATATTATGAATCCAAAAATGAAGACTGTTTGAGCAAATCCAAAACATATACATTTCATTTATTAATTTAAAATTGATTCTCGTTGTCAAAACAAATAGCGTATTTTTAAAAAGACAATAACTATCAAAATATTGACACTCATTTATGTATAATGACAATGTGAAATTAATTCAAATGACCAAAATTGGATTAGAGGGTAAAAATATAATCTAATATTACTTACAAAACATTAAAATGTATAATTCAACACTATAATTTTTTTTGATTAAAAATGTTGATTTCAGTTAAAATATTGTATTTTTCACTATTCACCCAAATATGAAAGTTATCAGAAAAACAACAAAAATTTATTGATCTAAATTATTAAGTCCCGATTCTATAGAAAAAGTGTATTTTTTCACAATGAAAATATAAAAGTTTCACAAATTGTATTTAAAAAACATCGCCATTAAATGGCGGTAAATTTTCATTTTTTGAAAAATAATTATTTTGTCTGAAAAAAATGATTTTGTTCTGAAATTATGTCTAATAAACTCATCATTTGGATTCTAAAATTAGAAGGATTATATAATGGTAAAAATTCAGCTAATAATATTCATAACTTTTTTTGAACTTCTAGTTGGGTAAGTTGTGATGCGCTTCAACTCAGTGTTCCGTGTAGTGAAAATTATTGCATTACTTTGAAGAAATAACATACTATGAAATCTTGGGGTGTTAAATTAAATGTAAAGTTGATCACCCTATTTATATTTATCTTTTATATTATCCCATATCCTTTTCTCCATATATTATATCTACCATTTCTTTTGAAAAAAATAATGATACATTTAAAATAGAATATTTACTATGTTTCTATATTCCATAGTGGATTACTATAAGTTGTGTTGATCCTCACCATATAAAAGATGGATTTTCCAATCTACCTCTACATTAATTATTATAAACTCAAACAAATAATTAAAATTAACTAGTATCATTTTCCATAGATTTATGATTTTCTAGATCAACTAAAAGGATCCCCTTACATATCTACGAAGGACCATCAATTAGGATATCACCAATTAAATTTTTTTGAATGATGATATTACAATGAATTATTTTCTAATATGGCATGTTTGTTGTTCACTGTGATTCTTTTTAAACTCAAAAATACTCCAATAATCATTCAATAGTTCATGAATAGTGTAATTAGAGATTACCAAAATAATTTTATGGATGTGTTTATTGACTAAATTATAATATACTTTATTAGAATGGTGGATTATTAGTATATTGTTAATGTTGTTCTAAATAATTTGTAAATGTAGATTTTATATGCAATGTATAGTGAATATGTGTTCTTAATAAAGGAATTATAATTCACATAACATGTTATAGTGATCAAAGGGATGTATGTTTACCATTATATGAAATTTTTTAGAAATGAATTTCTTGGACACATATCTATATTGGATATCCCTAGTTTAATTATACTTTTTAGGTATTAGGTAAAATATTTTTGAATATTTTGAAAATTTTCATTCCCACTATCTAGGAAGGCTCAAAATCTTGAAATGTTTTCCTAGAAAAATCAATTCACCCATAAAGGCAGAAAATTGAAAAATATCCAAATCACTACGCCATTACTTTCATTGGACCCATGCATGGAAATTTTCATCATTTATATAAATACATTAAATAAGAATCTAGGCTATTTATCCATGAAAAATTACTTTGTGATAACATGCACCTAAGTTTGGTTTATTTTTCTTTATTATAATTACCTATCACATGATCTAGTGTTAGTTTTACTGGTCTTCAAATTGATTATTATCGGATTTTCTTTATATGAGAAGAATGGTAAAATATATGTGGATCATAATTAACTTACATATATATTCACATATAAGAAGATTAATATGAACATATATTGGTACATATTATCATGGATTTTTAATTTTTTACCCATTACGATAATGGGATGGTGTATAAGGATATATTTATTAAATGTTTCACATAGATCAACCTTCTCTATCAACTCATGGAGAACGATGATATATCGATATATCCTAGAGATGTATTAATTGTTAAATTTGAATTCAATGATCATAGTATATAAATAAAGGTTCATGGTATATCAGTAGGTGAATGATGAAATGGATATATCAAAGGAGATGATGCAACCATTACCCATATACACATGGAAATCAGAAACAATCATTGTAAATATTTTAATGGTTATTCAAAAGACATCCAGAGGTATTGATGTTATATTGTTTATGGTGGATAATGTTATAAAGACATTTCATGTCATTTAAATGGTATATTATATCTATGTAGGCCAATTTAACTTGATATAATTTAAATATGTGTTGATGATTCATGTTATAACACTATCAATTTTACCTAAACATGTTTCCAGATTTACCCCAATGTTTTGGATGAGAATCCAATATGACCATAATATAGATTTTGAAGGTTAGATTGATTTATTTTAAAAAAATATTTCCAATAAGAGAATCATAAACTTACAATTAATGAATGTAGGTAGAATTACATATGGACATCAAAATATTATGGGATAAGATATTATTATTGTGGAGTTATTGTGAAGTAATATCATTCACTCTAGCATCTCAATGGATCCATGTGAAGCAATTTTTGTTAATATATACTCAAGAATTTTGTTGATTGATAATATTGGTGAAAATAATATTCCAAGACAAAAAAATATCACTGTAATGGTTGAGAGGGTTTGAAAAATTCAGCAATACATTATGATAGACTATTGTAGAAAAAAAGATCTATGTTAATAACAATTGGAGAGACATAGTTTTTAAGTTTTCAAATAATGTGTCTTTTTGAAAATATAATTAGAAGGGAATCTTGATATTTTCATGAAGATAAATTAAATTCCCTGGTACATTGACCCATTTGAGATTCCTGATCACCTCACTTGTGTAGTATATCGACTAATAGTACCACCAAACTTGCCTCAAGTACATGTCATGTTCTTTGTAACACTATCGATGCATTGTGTACAAAATCATCAAATTTATGAAATTTAGAGATGTTATAATTGTAAAATTATCCCTCTTAAGGTTCAGAAGTTGTGATGATCATAGACCATTGAGATAATGTTCTATGAAAAAAGACAACTCATCTACTCACGCTACCATGTTAAAACAACAAGTAAGATATATATGCATAAAAAAGGCAATGAAGAAGCATTGCCCTAATTTATATCCACCTTAGTGGGTAAATATAAATTTGATGAAATAATTTCGTTATAGGGAAGAGATGAATAACCATAATTTTTATCAATATAATTTCTATTTGGATTATATAATTTTCCCATATTTTCATATATATTATTGGATGGTTCACATAAAATACCTGATAGAACATTGATATTTAAAAATATTATTTAAAATATTAGTTTTAGAAATTATATAAATTTTTAAGAATATAAAATATTATTATGGGATAAATAATTTTCAATATATGATATAAAATATGAATATTTGAATCAGATCTATCCCATAGAATAATATCAATCACAAAACAAACTGTAAATATTGATAATTTTATTATAAATAAAATATTGAAATTGAAAATGAGAATACATATAACCATTAAAAAAATAAATTTGAATGAATAATGAATGAAATGTAATGAATTTATATAATGTAGGTAACCCATATAACTGTTAAAAATCTTACATTATAATAATAATCTAATTGATTGAATAATAATTTGACCATAAAGAATATTAAACGTACCATGAGAATACTATCACAATATTTGGAACTGTAAAATAATATTTAGTTATAATATAAAATTAATACAAGGCTTTTTTATTTCCACATACAGGTAAACAAATAAATAAAAATGATAAAATAAGTGTTTTATTTGTAAATCATAATCATTTTTGGACATTAATTCCACTCTTGAAAAACTACAACACCACCAAGATACAATCCCTCTATATAATATGTACATATATTCCACATTGAAACTATCTCTTAACCCAAGGTTCTATAACATCACATGCACCACCCCATAAACACATATCAACTCCCATATATAGCACAACATGACCAACATAGACACACAACCAATCAGAACCACACACAGCTCATAGACAAAAAAAACATGTATAGTGTATTTAGATTTACCAGAACTCATTCTTTAATCCTAGTATCATTATTCATGGAGATCACAGAGTATGATAAATATTGGGTTATCCATTTATATAACCAATTAAATTCGATTAATTAGATTTCAATGTTATAGCCATTAAATAATGAATCAAAGATAAACAGTCACAATTCATATATGTTCTCAAACAAAGGACCCCAATGCCCATGATTTTAAATGGTAAACAATTTATTTCATTGACAAATGATAGTAGATAAACAACACATTCACCATCATCATTGTTGGCCAGAGTAGATTACTCAAGAGGGGGGGGGGGTTAAATTGATTAACTATAAAAAATTATGGTTAAAAAGTTTTCATAAATAGTGTTACTAATAAGGTTAAATATAGCCCAGTTTATCAAATTATTATGGTTATGATGGTTTGAATGTTGAAATAACTTCTAAAGCAATTTATAAATTCTTATTAGTCTTAATATAGATAATTATGTTTACTTTGGAAGATATTCTACTAAGGAAAGTCAATTATAACTTCTTTCCAAGATTAACATTCAATGTGAATATAGTGATTTCTGTATTATACAGTAATGAAGTAAAATAAATAAGTCTAAATTAAGTACCACAACGGATATTAAACAAGTGGTTTAGTCTCAAGATGAGTTGTAATCCACTCCACTTGGTGATCTCTAACGACCGAGTAGTTTATATTAACAAACATGATCCACACCCTAGATCAGGGTTAAACAACAATTCACATGACTGTCTCGGTCGCACATGGATCACTACCACAATTCTTCGTGGGTCAAACAACCAGCAGACACAGGGACCTCTTCCACACTTATTTGTGTGTATACACAACTGTTAGGAGATGTTTTAGTAAGGATATATTATGTCCTTCAGATTAATGTAGGATACCGAGTGTGTTGTTATAAAAATTCACACACTACTCAAAAGATAGTAAAATGATACAGAACATAACAGAAATTTTGAGAGAGGTTTATAAATTCTATGAATGATAGTCTTTGATCTCTGTACTTCTGAGATGAAGAAAATACAGAAATCTTGTCCTCGTATGGAAAAACCTTGTGTCGGATGTCAGAAAGTTCTGACTTGTGTTCTTCATGATGTTTGACAGTGGAAATATGTTCTTCTATTTTGGGATTCCAATGAGATTCCTATGTTCTGCAGTAGCGTTGAGTAGCATGAGACAAATATTTCATAAAAAATTATCAAAGTTTATTTTTCTTTTTCGTGATCACACCTACCCGATTGTTTCAATTTTTCAGTATATCATTATTTCTGGGCCGCATTACTCTTTTATCATAGATTGCGTGGGTTTGAGGTGACAGGTTGCATGTATTCTGCACCTCAAACCTCGTACTGTCAGATGTCATGTCTACAAAAAAATGAATTATTTTAGTGCATTTAAAATCATTAAGTATGACCATTAGTGATTAAATTGAATGACGAAAAAACATATTAAGAAATGATTCCCTAGTATGTCATGGAAATGGTGTCTCGTTCACGATTTCAGGTTCACAGTTACTGGCTCATAGTTTCTGGTTCATGTTGTCTCTTTCACGGTGTCTGGTTCATGGTGTCTAGTTTATGGTGTCTGGATCCCATTGTCTTGTTCACTGTGTCTGGTTTTCATGGTGTTTGCTTCATAGTGTCACATGGTCATGGTTTCTACTTGTTCATGGTGTCCCTATGTGATGGTGTCTGGTTGTTCATGGTGTCTCATTGTCATTGTGTCTGCTAGTTCATGGTGTCTCATTGTCACGATGTCCGCTTGTTCCCGGTGTCTCGACTGAGGAAAATATCTATATTCAGACTTTAGTTCTGATATTTATGGAATGGATTAAACTCAATAATTTTTTAGAGAAGTCCTTATAATGTAGATCAACAGAAATTATATTGTAATCATACTGAGTGTGTAGAACATAAGATCTTTGGATAACATTTACTAAACAATTGTTAATTTGATGTGAGATAGATTACATATAGTTTATAAGTTTTATTTACTAAATAGGATTTGTGATCATTAAAACATGATTAATACATGGAGAATCCAAAAATCTCCCCCTTTTTGATGATCACAAATCATGTATATTAAGAGATTATATTTTTTTTCTAAAAACATAGTTCAAATGTTCATATAACATCAATAGATTGAGTGTTCTCTTATAGATATTTCCCTATAGAGAGTGTTCTCCCCCTTTTGGGATTATAAAAAGTTTTAATTGAATGAACGATAAAAGAGACATGAAAAATACATAATGTACTAGATAAAAAAGAGGAGAATTACAGAAATTAAAACAAATTTAACAATATTTCTATCAAAAGAGAGTAAACATTTTCCATTTTCATTGGCTGGTCTTATCTTTTCCCTTAGTAGCAGCAACAAAAGAGGAATCAATCAGAGCAGAGGTTAAGGTAGAAGAACGAAGTGAGATTGTTGAGAGAGAAGGTAAATGAAGACCTACAATGATATAGGGAGTCAGAGTAGGTGTAGTAGAATACTGAGGGGGTTGTTGATCAAGGGTCGCAGGCCTGATCTTAATCAGTTCCTAACTAACAGACATAGAATTGGAGGCTGGGTAAAGGTGATAGTCAGTGAACCAAATCACAGAGGTGCAGCCAAAAGAGCTACAATATTTGTACTATGTACATGAGGATAGGGTCTTAGAAGCATGAAAAAACTTAAAATTATCTCTCCAACGTACTACATAGATTTCTAAAACTCATCCTTATTTTCCATAATCTTATCGAACAATCAAGATCACTCTATGTGCTTTTGTACTTGAGTCTTGAATGCTTTAGTAATAGGAGTAATACTAATGTTTTCTTTAATATATTTGAAATGATTGGTCATGTCAGTCTATGAGATGATTCAGTTGAAGTACAAATCCACTTTATTGGAAATTTCATGCTAAGCATTATCATCCATTTTTGAATGGATTTAGACTGGATCAAGAACTTTTTCAATGTTCATGATAACTTTAGATAGATAATCATGATTGAAACAACTAAGCATAGTCTCATGTTATTCATTGACAACTATTCTGAGTAGGTCACTATCTAAGGAAGGTTAGGCTGATTTTCCAAATTCCTTAGAATTAGTAACAGTTGAGATGAGAGATTTGGGTTGATTTAAAACTTATTTAAGTCACCTCATATACTCATCAGTGATCTTATTAGGACTAACAAAAAGCTCTCTCATCACTTTTCAAATGTATTTGTTTCTTTCTACAACCTTTTATACTAAGGAATCTAAATGAGGTTGAATCTGAGATGAAATATTCTATGGGGTTTGAGTAACAACATGCTACACATGATGAGGAGAAATCTCTACTCTTGAATTCATCACATTATGAATGACTTCAATCATAACTCTTAGTGTCTTCACTTCATCACTAAGAAGTCTATTTTCAACTCAGACTTCTTGAATCTCATGAGGCATTTTGGGTTAAATATTCCAAATAACATTTTCCAACAATAATTAGGCATATCTCTCACTTTGATTTGTAAAAGGAGTTGTTTCTATATTCATAATTTTTTAACTCCAAACCTAGGTGTAGCTCCATATTATTTTAGATCATCTTTACTATCCAAGGATGGTTGTTCTAGTGAAGGTTTAAGAAATAGGGACTAAGGAATGGTCAGGTTTTTTTTACAAAAAAGAGTAGAGGAAAATTTCAATTGGAGCATTGTGGAAAGGTCAAGGCCTTTCACTGAGACTTCATGTGATGCATTCACATCATAAAAACTAGGGAACTTATAGAGAGTGTCTATAGGGCATAGATCAATAAGGTTTGGTACTTCAAAAGATTCCTGATTTTGAGGTTTCTCCCCCTCAGTAGTTTCATCTCTATTAGGACTTAGAGTCTTAGGGAAAAGATCTATTTCCACGAATTCATCTCTCTGCTCATCGCCCATTTCATGTCTGGCCACCTTAAAATCTAGCTTCAGCCTTTCCTTAGATGAATGAATGACTTCAAGAACATATTGTTCCACTGGGAGTTCCTCAAGGTTACCTTCATGAATAACTTTTAATTCAGCTTCTATAAGATCTTTCATAACATTTATTTTGGTTTCCTTAGTAAAAGGTTCTGTTTGAACTTTGGGTTGATCTCCTATATTAACAATATCTTTAAAAGGAGGGACTTATCTTTCACTTAATACATGAGAGAACATGAGTATTGTCTTCCTTATTAGAAATAATTTCCATGGGAGGTACCATAGCCTCTTCTTCTTCATTTTTAGAATACTCAACAACTTCATATGGTTCCAAACCAGGACAAGAAATATCTATTGGTCTTGAGGGATTTTCAACTAGAATGAATATTTCATAAAACCTATCATTGTCTTCCACCCATGCCAATTTCCAAGGATTCCAATTTATTTTCATCCTATTGATAATGAATTATTAATATCCAGAACTCACAATACATAATAGTTTCTTCATTATGTACAAAAATACCTTTGGCATGAAGCATGGATAAGATAAGCCGAGAATAAAACATGGAGTTTGACATGGAATTGGTTCAGATCAAATAACACATATGGTGTATGAAATACTTATAAATGTTGATCTTATGCCCATTTTTCATAATATGAATCAGAAACACATCAGGATATTTTAGTATAGAAAAATCACCTTTTCTAGGACTAATAAAATAGTATATAAACTAAAATAGAAGTGTAGATTCTCCATCCAGTTCAACAGCAATGGTTCTCCTCATGGTTCCATTTCTGGTTAAGCTTTTCAAAGAGTATTCCAAAACAATGAATACACTAGAAGGTGGAGGTCCCCTCTGATAGTACTCACAAATACCTTCAAGAGGTATTCTATGGTATTTCACCTATAACATCGAAGAGAATGTGAATTTCTGGCCATTTATCCAGGTTCTGACAGTATAACCACCTTTCGGATAAATGGAGAACCGAACATACTGAAAATATTTAGAAACTAGCTTAGGATAAATAGGTCTATATTTCTTTGAAAACCATTCAAACTAGCCTTTTTTATTAAAACAATTAAAACCATAGTATTAATCGACATAGGCCACATTGGGAATATCACATTCTCAGGTACCACTACTCGGTTTCCCCAAAGATAGATTTAGACGACCTTCGGGTTCCATCTTTGGTGTGATATTTGGTTTCATTGAGCTACGTTTCTCCAGAGTCGATGACGATGGGAATTACATGATTGGAATTCACCGAATGTTCAAGAGGTAGAAGGGTTGAAGGGTGGAATAATGGTTACAAATTAGGTGAATAGAAGAAATCTCGAGTGATGTAAAAGTGACACTACTTTTATTTTATCATTTATGAATACCAAATATCAAAAAAGATAATGTGCAAGAAAATAAAAAATTTGAAATGAATAATTTCCATGATACGGTATTTAATTTGTAAATAAAAATCATAATGTATCTTTATGGTGAGACCATATTAGGTCATTATGGTGAGATAGTAAAAGAATTATATGGTGAGATAGTGATTGATCCTTATGGTGAGATAATGATTGATCCTTATGGTGAGACAATTAATGATCCTTACTGTGAAGTAATGATTTATTCTCATAGTTAGACAATGATTGATCCTTACAGGGAGATGGAGATTGATCATTATAGTGAGACAATTATTGAACCTAACAGTTAGATAAAGATTGATCCTTATAATGAGATAGTGACTATGAGAATGTAATCCTAAAAAACTAACTATGATACCTTAAACATAAAATGGTAAGACATAAAACATTATGACATTTACTTAAGATTTATCATGCATATTTCATGTTTGATGTTGTATATTCTTTCAAAATTTAATTGTTTGGTATATATATCAGCAAGATGATATTCAGTAGCAATGAATTCCAAAATGATATAACATTTTTTATAATGATATAAAAATAATTTATGTCTTACCTCAATATGCTTCTTCTAGAATGTGAAATAAGATTTTTTGAGAAGTTAATAGCCTTGTGTTGTAACAATTTATTTGTACATGCTTGAATTCATATCCATAATCTAGTAATGTGGGTTTCATCCACAATATTTGTGCACAACAACTGGCAGCAGCTATGTATTCATCTTCTACAGTAGATAATACAATGTTATGTTGTTTCTTACAGCACTATGATTCTAGTGACTTGCCTAAAAAGTGGCATGTATCAGAGGTTCTTTTCCTATCAAACATGCATCCACTAAAGTCCATATCAAAATATCTAACTAATTCAAATGATTGTCATATATGATAGATCAGTCCTAGATTATGTGTTTGCTTGAGTAATTTGAAAATTATCTTTACAGTATTTAAATGATATTCCTTAGGATTTACTTGAAAATGATCCCACATAAACATAGTAAACCAAATGTCAGGTCGGCTAGTAGTTAATTAGATTAAACTCCCAATCATTCCTCTATATGTGGTTCGATCAAAAGATTTTCCATCTTTATCAAGATCCAATATACAAGTGGTACTCATGGGCGTGTCATTAATATTAGTTCAATCCAATTAAAAACATTTTAGAAGGTCTCTAGTATATTTACATTGAGTTAAAATAATACCATCATTTTTTGAAACATTTGAAATAAAAGAATCAATATTAGTTCACCCATTAAACTCATTTCAAATTCATTTTGCATTATTCTAGAAAATTCAACACATGATGAATTTCATGAATAACCAAAGATAATTTCATCTACATAGATTTGAATAACTAAAACATCATTAGAAATTATATTTATAAAAACGGTAGGATCAACTATTCCTTTTGTAAAAAATATGGAAATAAGAAAAGTACTCAACCTATCATACCAGGATCTTGGAGATTATATTAAACCATATAAATAATTTTATAATTTAAAATATGATTTTAAAAATGGGGGTTTGTAAAAATAGGGGGTTGTTCAACAATGACATCCTCATCTATATACACATTTAAAAATGCACTCATAACTTCCATTTGATATAGTCTGAAATTCAAATGTGTGGCATAAGCAAGCAGGATTTTGTTGGCATCAAGTCTTTCTAATGGTTAAATGGTCTTTTCATAGTCGATTCATTATTCTTGACTATAACCTTGTGAAACCAATCTAGCCTTGGTTCTAACTATGTTACCAGCTTCATATACCTTATTTCTAAACACCTATTTAGTGCCAATAGTGAATGTGTCCTTTGGTCTTTCAACAAGTTTCCAAACCTTTTTCGTTATAAACTTATTATGTTATTCCTTAATATCCATCACCCAAAATTCATCATTGAGAGCATCATTGATGTTATTAGGTTCATGTTGTGACAGAAAGACATTATGTTCAACCTGATCTCTAAGAGAATCTATAGTTTGAGTTCCTTTGTCTAGGTCTCTAACAAAAAAATCTATGTGATGGTTTTTGTGAGTTATAACTGTTCTAAAAAAGTAGGAATAGTGATTTTAGGTTCATTGTAACTTGAGTCAAAAAAATTTCAAGAACTAGAGGTTCTCACAGATTCTTTCATAGAACGGTTTGTGGATATTGGATTAATGTTCATATTTGATACATCATCCTCTAGTGTCTCTAGAATAGATTTAGGCTCATGTGAATCTATTTTATAAAATTTGACATAGACAGATTTTTACAAAAATTTAGTTCTTTTATTGAACACTCTAATGGATTTAATAGACATGGAATATCATAAAAAGATACCTACATCACTCTTGGATTAAAATTTATCATTATTTTCCTTAGTATTAAGGATATATACTTTGTAACCAAAAAAAATGAAGTAGTTAGAATTGGGTTTTTGATTGTTATATAACTCATAAGGATTACTTTTAGGAATATGTCTGATCAACACTCTATTGATTATATATCTTGTTATGTTGACATCACCAGCCACAAAATAAATATGTTTTTCATATTCATTATGCATTGTTCTAGAAATATCTTACATGATTCTATTACTAATTTCTACATATCTGTCTTATTGAGGAGTTCAGGGGATATAAAAATTGTGACTATAACCATTTTGTGAAAAAATATATTCAAACACATTATTTTCAAACTCACAACCATGATCACTTCTTAAGGATTCAATTTTATGTCCACTAAAATTTTCCAAAAACATGGTATATTTATTAAAATAAGATCAGTGTTCTATTTTGTGAGGCAGAAAGAAGATCCAATTGTATCTGGAAAAATGAAACATCAAGAACATAAACATAGTGATTCGTATTTAAACTAGAAACTCTTGATGGTCCAAACAACTCTTTGTGAACTAGATCGAGATGTTGAGATATTGACACTTATTTTTTCAGTTTGAATTATTTTTTTTATTTTCCCTTTTTTAGGGATTACACACTTTGTCATTTGGAAACTCAAGTTTGGGTAAGTCTTTAACTATGATTTTTCTATTTAGATTTCTAAGAGAGTGAATATTACGGTGTCCTAGTCTCCTATTCCATAGAAAAGACTCATTATGAAATACACATAAGTAGGAATCATTTTGAGAAACCTAGTAATCTATGTTATTAGAGTACACATTTTCATTTCATAATGTAGAAAAAATAATTCTTCTTTAGAATTAAAAGCAATAAAAGCATTATTTTAAAATCTACCATGAAATCTATCATCACATAAGTGTGAGATACTAAGAATATTATATGTTAATCCATCGACAAATAGTTCCTTATAAATTAAAACTCAGTTAGAGTTACTGATTTGACTGAGGCCTATAATACATACTTTTCCATTGTGACCAAATGTGACATGTCCTCCATCTATTTTTATTAGGTTCATGAAGCATGAGTTGTCTCCTATCACGTGTCTTGAAAATCCACTCTCAATGTACCATAAAATCTTATAGGAACCCAATATGTAGATTTCGAACTATATGATTAAGAAAAAATAGATTTTCATAGATATAGTTGTTTGGGTCTAGAAATATTAGTAAACTGTGCTTTTGGAACCCATATCTGCCCCACATGCTTCTTATAAGAATTATGTAATGTATTTGAGAAATAAATTCTATTTGGTCTAGAAATACTTGAAACAGTAGAAACTGTATCATAAATTTAACTACTTGAACAGAGAGTAAAACAATATGTCCTAGGTTTAGAATTTTTTTTTCTACAATGGTTTATTTTTCCATGATGATAATTAATGACATTTTTTTATTTAGAGGCAATTTGTTTACTAGGAATTTGATCAGTTTAGCTATTTTCTCTTTTTCAGTTGGGAGTTCTGATTTAATAGTCATAGTAATAACATATTTTTTCTTCAATGATTTATATTTGCCTTCCAGTTCATTTCAAGTTTCTTCAAGAATGTTACAATATTCAAACATTTATTTATTAGTCATATTTTCAGAGTCACTCTAATCTACAGAATATAATGATTTATGTTCATGAAAGTCCAGTCTTAACATTGATGTGTTGGTCATAACACACATAATTGCATTGTTAGTTATTCATTATGTTATGTTTCTAAGTCTCTTGAACTATCCTTATAAGCACTCTAGGATTTATTCATCCCCCTCTTATACATATTGTCTGTGTCCTCATATCTCTTTTTATACTTGTGATTTGGACAGTCATCCCTAATATGTCATTTGCGCTTACATTCATAGTTGAAAATCTCATCAGTCTTCTCCCTTCTTTTCCAATACTTTATCTAACTTCTTTTTTGGTCATATTATTCCTTGAATTTAGGATTTAGGAAAAAGTTCTTCTTCTTGTAAAATATCTTTAATCGTCTAGCTAATTGTGCCATCTCTTCATCACTATCATGTGAAGATTGTTTTCTATCAGAACATTCTAAAGAATCATCCAATTTTTCATTTTCTTGGTGTTTATTGGGGGTGGTCTTGAATGTAACAGATTTATTTTTTTTGTTTATCCTTCTCTTCCTTGATGAATTTCAACACTTCTTCATACATTATCAGTTTCCCAAAGATTCCTTTTACAAGTAGCGTACTGATGTAGCATGATTCTCTAATAGAGACAGAGGCCCCTCTCTATATGTCGAGACGACATATTTGAATTCTCATGATATTCTCCATGGAAGAAACTTCTCTTTCGAGAGAAATCATCATGTTTAAAATCTCATTGAACATAAGATACATGTCAGAGATAGGCTAATCAGATTTCATTTTAAAGTTATCATATTAGATAGTATAAGTATTATGTATGTTGTATTACACTCTAGATGTTCCTTCATTTGAGTTAGATAGGGTATCCCAAATTTCATGGGATGTTTTACAAGAAGAAATTCTATTAAATTCTTCATCTACTAAGGATAAGTATAATGAATTCATAGCTTTTCAATTTTTATTGTAGGCAGTTTTGACAAGTTCATCACATGTGATTCTATTAGTAGTAGGAATATTTTACTCATCTATAATTGAAGACCAATTTTCAAAACCCATACATTCAAAATGAATTTTCATTTTAATTTTCCATTGATCATAGTTGGTTCCATTAATGAATGGAGTTTTTTCGTTGAAAGACCTACTAATCTGTTATCCATAATACAAAAATACTTTGAAGGATCTAAAAATTTAGATTTAACAGAAATATATAGATCGTCAATGTAAAACTACAATAAAAATGAATGATGCTAAACGAAGACTTAATAAACAATCTTTGATACCGAATGTTTGTCAGAGTACATTACTCAAGAGGGGGTGAATGGAGTATCTATAACAATTTCAAGTTAAAAAGAATTCTTAAACAACATTCTTAATAATGTTAAATATAGCCCAATTAATCAAAGTAATACGGTTATGAAGGATTGAATATTTAAATAAATCCATAGAAGATTGATTAATTCTCATTAATCTTAGTGTCAGTTATTAATAATAAATATTAATCGATTCAACTATGAAAAGACAATTATAACTACTTTCCATGATTTACTATCAAATTGAATTTTTTGATTTCTGAATTATATAGTAATGAATTAAAATAGATAAGACTAAATTAAGAAACACAACATATATGAAACAAGTTGTTCAGTCTCAAGCCGAGAACTAATCCAATACACTTAGATATCACATTCCCCCAAGAAGTTTATATAATTAAACATGATCCACACCCTGGATTGGGGATAAACAGTAGTACACAACACTATCCAAGTTGTACAAGGACGTCTTCTATAGTTCTTCACAGGTACAAACAACCATGACACACATGGACCTCTTCCACACTTATATGTGGGTATACAAAACTATAAAGTGATTTTTGAGAAAGGATATATTGTATCCTTCAGTTTAATGTAAGAGACAGAGTGTGTTGTTATAAAAATACACACACTGCTCAAAATCTACTAAAATGATACACAACAGAGTAGAAATATTGATATATGTATAGAAACGGTCTGAAAGTTAGTCTTTGTCACTCTGGACTTCTAAGATGAAGTAGATGTAGAAATCATGTCTTCGTATAGAAAAACTATGTGTCACAAGGTAGATAGATCTTACTTCTGTTCATTGTGATATTTGACCAGGCGAAGATGTTCTTGATCCTTGTATTCAAGTGAGCTTCATGTGTTCTCTAGCTGCGTTGAGTTGCATGATAGAATTTATTCATCAAATGTTTTCTACGTGTATTCTTCTTTGTCGTGATCATGCCCACCCTCTTGTTTCTCTTTTTAGTATATATTTGTTTCTGGGATTCACTACACTTTTATCATGAATTTCATGTGTTTGAGCTAACAGGATGCATGTATTCTTCACCTTGTACCTCGTACTGTCAGATGACATGCCTACAAAGAAATTATAATTATGTCGGTGCATTTAAAATCTTCAAATAGAACCATTATAGATTAAATTGAAAGGTGAAAAAACATATTAAGAAATTATTTCATTGTATTTCATGGAAATGGTGTATTTTTAATTGTTTCTAGTTCACCGTGTCTGGTTCACGGTGTCTAGTTTAGGCTGTCCGATTCAAGGTGTCTTTTTCATGATGTCTGGTTCACGGTGACTATTTGTCACGTTGTCTTCTTCATAGTGTCGCATGGTCATGGATTCTGGTTGTTCATGGTGTCTTGATGTAAGGGTGTCTGGTTGTTCACAGTGTCTCGATGTTACAGTGTATGCTTGTTCATGATGTCTCAATGTCACGGTGTCTACTTGTTCATGGTGTCTCCACTTTGAAAAATAGATGTATTCAGAAATAACAATGATATTTATGGAATGGATTAAACTAAACTATTTTTCATATAAGTCATTATAAAGTAGATCAACTAAAAATATATAGTAATCAAACTGAGTTTATAGCACTTAAGAGCTATGGATAACTTTTACTAAAAAATTGTTCCTTTGATGTGGGAAAGATTACATAGAGTTAACAAGGATTATTGAAAGAATAGGATTTTTGATCATTAAAACATGATTAATACATGAGGATTCCAACAATCATCTTCACGTCCCTCATTTATTACTTATATAACACAACCCTTTATCGTAATAATTATGATTATATTTATAAAAGGATATATTATATTTTGAACACTACAATTTTACCATAAACACAAATATTCATTATCTTAACCACAACACATGATTCAGAAATAATGAATAACTAAGAGTCCCGTACATGAAATAATATATTATCATTAAATACACATTATTCCAAAAAATAATTACTGGATTTATTGTTTGAAATACTCCATGTAAAGATGGATCTTGGGATACAACATAGATGTGACTCCTCGGGGAAGAAAGGTTCTGTTTGGATGAAGAAGAAGTGTAATGTTTAAGAAAGAGAGGATATCATCATTATTAAATGGGATAAATCCAATATCAATAGAAAATAAAAGGATTCAATGTACTTATATTATAGATCCTAGTTTGACCATGCATCCTAGACTTTTCAATGTACAAGGATTGTTAGGATATTATGGTTATACCAATAATCTCTTAAGACAGTGGAAATGGCAAAGAAAATGAATAAACATAATATGTAACTCATTTAACATCAAATAAATAAAAATAGGGGTGATACTAGAAAAAATAGGAAAAATTAGAAATGAGTCACTGATGGGAGAGTCACCAATTGGGAGCCACCAATGCCAAAATCACCAAAATGAGTCACCAGTATGATTCACTATCATGATTCACTGATGTGACCCACCTATATTGAGTCACTAAAGTGACCCACTAATGCGAGTCACCAATGCAACCCACTAACAATGAGTCACTAAGATAACCCACCATCTGTGACTCACTGATGTGAGTCCCTGATGCAACCCACCGTTAGAGAATCACTATCGCGACACACCGACACCAAAAGCTACTAACACCCTGACCTATCAATTCTCAAACAAACAAATGTATATCTATATTTTTTTCAATGAATTGAAAAGAGTAACTATGAATCCCTAGAACACCACTAACATGAGATTTACACAATATAATGGACCAATGGGGTCTAGTCCATTACATTAGATACCTCTCAAACTATTTTCGTCCATGAGAAATCAAGATCCAAACACAGAAGAATGTGGGGTCCGAAAAACCACCCCATGAGATACCTCTCAATAAAAAACAACCCATTGTTATTATAAAGATGATGTGAAAGCTCAGCATCTATGAACACATCCACTGACACCAACTACCCCACATGACCACAATACACACTATGTAGTGCCAAAATACGGACTACTTGAACACATAAATCAGTGAAATTCTTTCATCCTGATCAAGATACAATCCTATTTTGGTATCATTGTCTCACCCACATAGGTTTAACAGAATCTACATTGATGCATGTTGATTAGGGATCACATCCTACATTATCCCTGTGATAGGATTGTATCACACATCATATATCATGGAATAAAACTCATCTCATATGTAAAAAGGTACATACATTACATTAAAAATAATGATATTAATAGGAAAACACAAAAAAAAATATGGGTACTGGGTACACATTTGTGCTCCTCAATTCCTTGTACTCTCTTTGAGGCCACCATGCCTCCACAACATATGAACCAATGTAATGGTATTTCCACATAGTACCTTCTCTCAACAAGCATGTATCTCTACTGGATAATCCATGAACATTGTTTAATTCTCGATATCTGTAAGAATCCAGATCTTCTTTTCAAGTATGTTTTTCATTTTTCTGTAGTTTTTGTGAAAAATGAATTTTCTAAAAATTTCAGAAGTACACGCCGTGTACTTTCTGA
Organism: Viscum album; assembly: GCA_963277665.1. Taxonomy (NCBI): domain Eukaryota; kingdom Viridiplantae; phylum Streptophyta; class Magnoliopsida; order Santalales; family Viscaceae; genus Viscum; species Viscum album. The sequence goes on along the minus strand of OY728126.1, from coordinate 1,654,533,800 downwards.
GAACACACTGTGTACTCTTCCCAGGCCCGAAGCCGTTTGCTAGCCATGTCTGGACCACACACATGGTGAGTATGACTGAGGTGGAGGACAGATATTTCAGAGTACAAAAAATTGAAGTAGACATCGTGTACTCAAGAAGTACACACCGTGTACTTTCATTTTTTTCATTAAATGGACCGGGGTCGCATCTATCCCCCAAAATCATCTTCTTCTCCAGATATCGTCCGCCTAGAAGAGACCGTATGGCTGAATCTTCTCCGAGCTACTGCCCTGTAGTCTATTCTCCGATTCGAGCACAGTCAGTTGTGTTGGAATGGCAGCGATGGGTTCTTCCTTCTGTTTTAGTCTCGTTTCTTGATTCCTCCTTGTTTCCATGATATCGTGGGATGAATTTTTTTTTACGTTTTCTCAGATCCACGTTATTATAATAGGAATCTGTCGTCGAGGTTTGGGTATATCGATCTCCTCATATCGAGGTAGGTGGTTTGTGCCTTTCTGTATAAATTTAATGAATATTATGTGCAAATTCCACCAATACCCTTGAACGGGGTATTGCATGTTTCCTATTTTTCCCTTATTTTTTTCCTTCTTTGCTTGATTGCTTTAGTAGAGGTTATTGGTTGTGAGTAGTATAATTTATTTTGTTCTTAGGTTGCTTTTCCATGTTTCTTTTTCCTGTTGTGCATTTTTCCAGTTTCCATACCTTATTGTAGGATAGTGGAACTGTCTCTTTTGTTATGCTGTTGAGCCTTAGTGGTTAGCCAAGTAGTTCATGAGATTTACATGGACCATGCACGCGTGCTAAGCATGTTTATATATAATCAGGACTGTGAGAACCTAGAGTAGTAGACCAAAGGGAGAATTGACGGAAAGGATTCTCCAGAGTGTCTTTTAATTACGATGTGAGACTATAGGGGGAATTGACGTTGAGTGCTTCCCCAGAGAGTCTATAGATCCACGACACGGGCCATAGGAGGAATTTATGTTGTGTTCTTCCCAATAGAGCCTTTATCATGATACGAGACTATAGGGGGAATTTATGGTGAGTGTTTCCCCAGAGAGTCGGCTTAATTACGTAGCTGAACCAGAGGGGTGAGACTGTGTGTGCCTCCCAGAGGGTTGCTAGTACTATTGTTTGAACCATTGGGGTTAGACTGTGAGAGCTACCCAGAGGGTTACCTATTTTATTCTTGTTGCTGACTGCTTACTTGTGTACATTACTTGTTAGAACTGTGGATTGTAGCTACTTGTGATTTTTTGTTTACTGCTTCTTATTTATTTACTGCCATGCATTCATTGATTGTTAAGCACAAATATTTGGGTGATTACCTTATGGGATTGTATCTCACACCCTGTTTGGGCCATGCTTTTGGGCCCAAGCAGAATATGTTGTGGCAGGTATAGATAAGGGCATGCGCCCTTCTACTACAGGTTATTGATTACACTGGATATGGGGAGCATGGGACCTAGCCGTGGCTCGTGATGATGAGGAGTTTTCTTTATTTTTCTTTTGCACTTGGTTTCAGTTGTATTCCAGCACGTTGTTGTGTTTGCTACTTTCCAAAGACACTTGTACCTGCTGCATTATTGTTATCAATGTTATATATATGCATTTCTTCTGCTGTTTGGTTTCTATTGTTATTCATGTTGTTACTGCTTCCGCTGTTTATTTTCGTTTTCTTATCTTGTATACCTTACTGAATTAGGGAATAGTTTCCCCACTGACTCACCAAGGCCCTCGCTGCTAGTCAGTAGCCTCTATCATTTGGGGAAACATGCTTGATGTCATGTGGCGCACTGGGTATGGGGCACCAGTGGAGGGGCTTCGGATTCGGGATGTTACAAAGTGGTATCAAAGGGTTTCTTTTCTCTTTCCTTAATGTTTGGATACATTAGCCTGTGATAGGACGGATTCAGTATTTGATATTAAGATATGCCCGAGAGTAGCTAAACCGTGTACAGGGAAAATCCATACTACCTCGTTTATTGCAGTTTTCTGGTTTTGAGATTTTATAATTGATCTGATTTCACCTAGAGTGATTCACATTAAATGTGCGGTTATTGTTTTGATATTTCGGTTATATTTCTGTCACAACCCGATGAGATGAGGGTATTCAATCCCATGCATCATATATGAACTTGTAGAAATCACATGTCATGAATTCTTTCCATGCCAACTAGGGTGCATTAGTGATTCCATGTTGTTGTGATAGGCTCTGTGTAGATTATGCATGCTATTGTGATAGATTCTTGATAGATTCTCTGCTGTTATGTTAGAAAACTATTTGTTTTATTCCTTGCTTAAAAATCAACGCTGAATTTTAGTTCTTGAGGTGTTATGGGCCCTCACTGATCATAAATTGGAAACTATTCCCTTGTTTTGGTGTTTCTGGTATTCTGTGTTGTTTCTGAGCTACGGCCCAGAAAAACCCAGAATACATGGAGTGTACTTTTTGGATAAATGCCATGTACTTTTCAGGTCATGTCGCTGACTGTGTGAGAAGAACACGGTGTCATGGGGGTAACTTTGGGAACACGCCATGTACCATTGGTACACGTCGTGTGAGTTCCGAGCCATGTACCTGACCGTGTCACTAACAACATGGGCCGAGGAAGCTCGGGGAGAACACGCTGTGTCCATAGGGAACACACCTTGTAGTCTTGTCCAGGTACCCAGCCGTGTCACAAACAACACGGGCCGACATTACCTTCCTTTTCAAAGGATGTGTTTATTCAGAACACGCCGTGTAGTCCTGTCCAGGTACCCGGCCCTATCACGAACAACACGGGCCGACGTTACCTTCCTTTCCACACGCCGTGTTTGTTTGGAAGACGCCGTGTAGTCTTGCCCAGGTACCCGGTCATGTCACAAACAACACAGGATGGTGTCGCCTTATCCTATGCATGATGTGCTAGTTCGGAGCATGCCGTGTAAGGTCCATCCATGTAGACGTCCGTGTACTCAACAATACGGACCACCGAATCCTTGTCTAGTGCACACCATGTTTGTTTCGAACACCCTGTGTAGTCTCGGGTTGAGTCGGACCGTGTCGGTTAGTCGTGTAAGGAGACTCAGGCAGGGGAATAGTTTTCAATTACACGACATGTGTGGGTGCCAACAAGACATGTATTTTGAAGTTACATGACTTTTAGTGCAGTATTACACGACCATATCAGTGGTTTAACAAGACACGTCATGTAGTTTTAAACACGCCATGTAGTCGTGTTTTGCAATCTTGTGTGTTTTTCTTCCCCTATTCCCATTTTGTACTCATGTGTTCTTTGTCCTTGTTTTCCTGATCTAACATGTTCTTTTGATCTTTCAGATCTGTGCGTCCAAGACATCCTCTGGTCGTACGTCTGTCCTCAGGTAGTGATGAGATGCCAGACATGGCTGATCAAGGACTTCCTGTGAATCCCCCAGCCGATCCATCCTTGGCACCGGTTGTTGTACCAGATACGGGCACCGATGCGCAGTTCATGGAAGGTTTCATGAGGATGATGCAGGCCTTCCAGGGAGCACCACCTCCTCCCTCGTCTATGGAATACTTGATGAAGGTCTTTCACCAGCAGAATCCTACCACGTTCTCGGGGGAGGGAGGACCTCAGGCTACAGAGTCATGGATGGAATCCATGATGACTATCTTCGAGCATCTAGAGATGCCTCTAGAGAGGTGGGTCAAGATCGCCACCTACGTGCTTCGAGACTCCGCCAAAAGGTGGTGGTACATGGTCTCACGGGCGGGTAAAAAGCAGGATATGGCTTGGGAGGATTTCCATCGCGTGTTCTACGACTACTTCTACCCGGAGACCTTGAGGGCCGATCGAGCCTGGGAGTTCATGAGCTTAAAGAAGGGTATTGTATCTGTCATGGATTATTCCTCTCGTTTCACTGAACTGCATCATTTTACACCCCTTTGGGATGGGAGTGGGGTGTTCATGGTGTGGAAGTTTGAGGATGGGCTCAGGCGGGAGATCCGCTCGCATGTGAACATCTTCCAGCTGACTTCTATTACTTCCATCGTCAACCAGACACTGATTGCGGAGTGCAGTCTGAGTGACTCTGGTGCTTCGAGCCAGGGTGGGTCTGCTTCTAGAGTTATCCTCCCCCCAGATGACAACAAGAAGAGCCGTAGGGAGCCTACACGTGATGATTCGAGGAAGCGAGACACATCATCAGGTAGCGAAGTAACATGTTTCCAGTGTGGTCGGACAGGCCACAAGAGGCCGTAGTGCCAGAGAGACCACGTGGAGTGCCGATCATGCGGCAAGATGGGTCACCTTCAGCGTTTCTTCCAGGTTTTCTTACCAGCAGCAGGTGACTGGGGTTCTTCCATGACTCCTCGTTCAGGAGAAGCCCCACTAGTCTCTCACCAGTCCGGGAACTGAAGTTCTTCCGGCCGTTCGGGCCAAGGTGGAGGTCAAGGCCATGGCTGTCAACCACCTGTCCCTCAGCACCAGCAGGGAGGTTTAGCTCAGAGTGGTCATCTAGGGGCGCAGGGCTGTGGAACGGTCCAGTATTTCGCCATGGATCAGACATATCATGAGTAGGATCCCGACCCTTCTAGTATTCGAGGTATGATTTTTGTAGCTTCAGTTTTATCTTAAACCCTTTTCGATACTGGTGCTACACATAGAATTATCTCCATTGCAATTGTGGATAGCCTTGAACTCTTCATCTTTTCTTCTGACGACTCGTTGACAGTAGACACAACATTGGAAATGAGGACATCTAGTGTATTCCAGTGTATAGAGTGCCCTCTTGATGTTGTATGGTATCACTTCTTATGGGATCTCTATGTCCTAGATATGACAGGCTATGATGTCATTCTCGGCATGGACAGGTTGATTCCCATCCTGGAAGTCGTTGAATTTTATCGCTGGAGAGTCATTTTCATTTCACCAGAGGGTGAATCTTTTCTTCATAGAGGCGAATGGGATATTCGGGCGAGTCGGGCAGGACTCGAGCATCTTGGGCTAGGAGGGGTGACAGCCCAGATTGCTGGCCTTTACCTGGATGATCAGGGGACTCCACAGTTGGACTTTCCTCCAGTGATGGATCGCTTCAGGGATGTCTTTCCAGAGGACTTTTTGGGTTATCCTCCAGAGCGTGAGGTAGACTTCTCTATTGAGCTTGTTCCAGGAGCGGAATCGTTGTCCATTCGTCCATATAAGATGGACACACCTGATTTGAAAGAGGTGAAGAATTATTTGTAGGAGCTATAGGCTAAGGGTTTCATCTGACCCAGTACTTCTCCTTGGGGTTCACCTATTCTGTATGCGATGAAGGCAGGCGGTGCCCTTCAGATTAGTGTGGAATATCAGAAGCTGAACCTGTTGACAATCAATAAACGATATCCCTTTCTAAGGATTGATGACCTTTTCGATCATCTTTGAGGGGCCCGTGTGTTCTCGAAGATCGACATGAGGTCCAGTTATCATCAGTTGCATGTTAGACCATCAGATATACCTCTAACATCCTTCATGAGTAGGTACGGTCTTCACAAGTATACAGTCATGCTGTTCGGACTCACGTACGCACTTCCAGATTTCATGGAACTGATGAACCGAGTGTTCCATCATTACATGGACTCCTTCTTCGTGGTCTTCGTGGACGATATCTTTGTGTACTATCACACTCTACACGACCATGAAACACATCTTGAGATCATTTTGGGTACACTAAGAGAGCATAAGCTTTATGTTGAACTCTCGAAGTGCCACTTCTGGATGGATCAGATTCACTTCTTGGGTCACGAAATCTCAGAGGTAGGAGTATCTATGGGCCCTGAGAATGTGAGAGTTGTAGTTTCCTAAGAGAATACGAAGAACATTTTTGAGGTACGAAGCTTCCTATGGCTGGCTGGATACTATAGACGCTTAATTCGGGACTTTTCTCATCTAGCAGCACCTTTGAAAGGTCTGACCAAGAAGGGGGAGAAGTTCTTATGGTCAGATTCATGTGAGTAATCCTTTCAAGAGCTGAAAGGGAGGTTGATATCAGCATCGATACTGGTCTTTCTAGATCCAGGAAAGAGCTACATTGTTTACTGTGATGATTTGGGTATCGGGCTGGAAGCTGTGCTTATGCAGGGAGATGGAGTCATTGCGTATGGGTCTCGGCAGCTGAGACCACACGAGAGGAACTACCCTACGGACGATTTGGAGTTGGTATCTGTTGACCATGCCTTGCACTATTGGAGACACAATCATCTGGGAGATCACTTTGTGGTCTTCACTGACCAGAAGAGTCTCAAATATATCTTCACTCAGCGTGATCTAAATCTGAGGCAGTGTTGGTGGGTCTAGTATCTTCAATCATTTTTTTTCGAGATTGCTATATGTCGGGAAAGGGAAACACCGTGGCAGACACGTTCAGTAGGAGAACTCAGATTCAGGTAGTACATGAGGCCAGTAGTGAGTGGCAGCTGATGGATCTATTTTCTGAGATGCATCTAGAGGTGCATGATAGACGGGGACATACCTTTCAATATTCTGTAGTTGTTACCTCCATGATACATCATCAGGTATATATGAGGTAGCTATCATACTCAGAAGGCTTAGTCCTGTGGGAGAGTGTGTCAGGAGGGGACCGTCTTCCTGGATGGACAGTGGGAGAGGATTAGATCTTGCATTTCCAAAGACACGTATGGGTGCCAGCAGACATACGCAAGGAGCTGATGTGGGATTTCCATTCCTCAGTTTGGGAAGTTCATCGTTGAGTCACCAAGATGTATCGGGGTCTTCATCCCTAGTACAGGTGGCTAGGTATGAAAAAGGATGTTGCTGGTTTTGTCATGAGTTGTTCTACATGTCAGTAGGTGAAAGCAGAGCATCAGCGATCAGCATGCCTTTTATAGCACTTACCCATTCTGGAGTGGAAGTGGAACGTGCGATGGACTTCATGATCGGGATGTTGAGATCACCCCGAGGGAACGATGCTATTTGGGTTGTCCTCGATAGACTTACGAAGGATGGCCACTTATTGCCGATCAAGGAGACCTTCAGTGTCGATGATCTGGGATGACTTCACATCAGAGAGATTGTTCGTCTGCATGAAGTTCCACGCTCTATTGTTTCAGACAGAGATGTGTGCTTTAACTCTCGGTTTTGGTAGGGACTTCAGAAGGCCTTGAGTACACAGGTACTTTTGAGTACAGCATAACATCCCCAGACTGATGGCCAGTCTGAGCGCACTATCCAGGTGCATGAGGATATGCTCCGAGCTTACATCCTTGACTTTGGCAGTTCTTAGGAGAAGCATTTTCCTCCGGTATAGTTCACCTACAACAACAGTTTAAAGGTGACCATTCATATTGTGCCATACGGGGCTTTGTAAGGTAGGCCATACCGATCACCCTTATGCTGGCTGGAGGCTGGAGAGGCAGCTTTGCTAGGACCTCGTCTTGTTCAAGAGACTTTAGGGCATATAGAGATTATTCAGAAGAGGATGGCTACAATGAAGTCTCAACAGAAGTCTTTTACTGATCAGAGGAGATGACCTCTGGAGTTTGCGGTCGGTGATATGGTTTTCCTACGTGTCACACTGAGGTTGGGACATAGAAGGATTCAGAGACAGGGGTAAGCATTCACTGCGGAATGTCGGGCCGTTTGATGTCTTGGAGAGAATGGGGCCGGTCACCTATCGGTTACAGCTACCTCAGAGGTATCGGGCCATGCATGAAGTCTTCCACGTCTATCAACTCCGAAAAAAACTTTCCGGACCCTTCTCACGTCTTTCAACCCGAGTAAGTCGAGCTTGAAGCGGATGAATCATTCGAGGAGTATCCTATTCAGAATGTTGATCGTAGTACGAATGTTCTCTGCAGGCGGTCTGTTCCTCTGGTACGAGTGCTATGACAACACGGGCAAGTACAGGATGAGACCTGGGAGAGGGAGGCCAATGAATGACCACAATGGTCGGAGCTGTTCGAGGTTTCTTCTTCTCTGACTCGTTAGGGAAATTCGGGGACAAATTTCATTAATGGGGGAAGTTTGTAAGAACTCTGATCTTCTTTTCAGGTATGTTTTTCCTTTTTCTGGAGTTTTTGAGAAAAATGATTTTGTTTGGAAATTTCAGAAGTACACACCGTGTACTTTCTGAGTACACGCCGTGTACTCTTCCCTGGCTCAAAGTCGTGTGCTGGCAGTGTCTGGGCCACACACACGGTGTGTAAGGCTGAGGTGGAGGCATGATATTTCAGATTATGGAAAATTGATGTACATGTCGTGTACTCAAAAAGTGCATGCCATGTAATTTTTTTTTTTGAAATGGGATGGGGTCGCATCTAACCCCCAAAATCATCTTCTACTACAGATTTCATCCGCCTAGAAGTGACCATACGACTGAATCTTCACTGAGCTCCCGCCTCGCCATCTGTTCTCCTATTCGAGTACGGTCAGTTGCGTTGGAATCACAGCGGTGAGTTCTTCCTTCTTCTTTATCATCGTTTCTTGATTCATCCTTGTTTCCATGTTACCATGGGATGGGCTTTTTCTGCATTTTCTCAGATCCACGTTGTTCAAAGAGGAATCTGTCATCGAGGCTCGCGTATATCGATCTCCTCAGATTGAGGTAGGTGGTTTGTGCCTTTCCGTAGAAAGTTGATAAATATTATGTGAAAATTCCACCAATTCCCTTGAATGGGGTATTGTGTGTTTCATGTTTATTCATTGTTGTTTTCTTTCATTTCTTGATTTCTTTAGTATAGGTTATTTATTGTGAGTAGTGTAATTTATTTTGAGATCAGGTTGCTTTTCCATGCTTTTTTTTTCTTGTTGGGTGTTTTTCCAGTTGCCATACCATGCTGTAGGATAATGGAACTGTCTCTACTGATATGATGTTGATCCTTAGTGGTTAGCCATGTATTTCTTGAGGTTTACATGGATGATGCATGCATGCCGAGAATGTTTAGATATACTCATGACAGTGAGAACCTAGACTAGTAGACCAAAGGGAGAATTGACAGAAGGGATTCTCTAGAGTGTCTATTAATTACAATGTGAGACTATAGGGGGAATTGACGTTGAGTACTTCCCCAGAGAGTCTGTAGATCCACGATGCGGGCCACAGGGGGAATTGACGTTGTGTGCTTCCCCAGAGATCCTTTAGCACGTTATGAGACTATATGAGGAATTGATGGTGAGTGCTTCCCCAGAGAGTCTTCTTAATTACATAGCTGAACCAGAGGGGTGAGACTATGTGTGCCTCCCAGAGGGTTGCTAGTACTATAGGTTGAACCATAGGGGTTAGACTGTGAGAGCTACCCAGAGGGTTACCTGTTTTCTTCATGTTGCTGACTGCTTACTTGTGTAAATTACTTGCTAGGAGTGTGGATTCTAGCTGCTTGTGCTTTCCTGTATACTTCTTCCTGTTTATTTACTTCCATGTATTCATTGAATGTTAGGCACAAATATTTGGGTGATTGCCTACTGGGATTGTATCTCACACACTGTTTGGGCTATGATTTTGGGCCCAAGAAGACTATGTTGCTGCATGGATATATAATGGTAAACACCCTTCTACTTCACGTTCTTAATTGCACTGGAGCTGGGGAGCATGGAACCGAGTCATGGCTCACGATGCTGAGGATTTTTCTTTGTTTTTCTTTTTTAGTTGGTTTTAGTTGTATTCCATCACGTTGTTGTGTTTACTGCTTTCCATAGACACTTTTACCTGCTATATTATTGTCATCATTATTATATATATGCATTGATTCCACTGTTTGGTTTCTGTTGTTATTCATGTTGTTACTGCTTCCGTTGTTTATTGTCGTCTTCTTATCTTGTATACCTTACCGAATGAGGGCATAGTTTCCCCACTGACTCACCAAGGCCCTTGCTGCTATTCGGTATCCTCTGGTGTTTGAGGAAACGTGCTTGAGGTCATGTGGCACACTGGGTACGGGGCACCAGTGGAGGGGCTCCTGATTCGGGACATTACAATATCCAAATCTCCCAAGTCAATGACATGGGATTCCTAAACAAGATACCGATAAAGCTAATAGATGTGAATGATATCATGGATCCTCTCTAACTGTGGAGGAAATTCAACATGATATGACACTTATCTAACTCACTCAACACCTCGAATGGTACAATGAACCTATTAGAATTCTCACTCACCATACTGATCCTATACTTACAACATCAAGGGAATACCTTTAAGAACACATTATCTCCATCCTCGATCTCCAAGGGCCACCTCCTAGTACTAGAAAATGGATTCTATATATTATCTGCAGCATTCATCCTCTCGCATACGAGGTGAACATTCTAGTTTTGCAATGAACTACATCTACTCCAATAAAATCTATATACCTAAACTATTTCTAGAAAAAAAAATTAATGAAATAGTATTATGTAAAAATATTTTAATAACAATATTGGAAGAGTGATAGATATGATGGTATATAAACTCTACCGTGTGATGTTTTCATACCCATGATCCACCAAAATCCAATATGCATGCCTGCAACATGTCCACCAATGTCTGGATGGTCTACTCAGTCAACACATCAATCTGAAGGTGGAAATTATTTCAAAGGAGAAATTATGTTTCAAAATCATGTAAAAATACCATCCATAATATTGAGGCAAACCATTCATCATGATATGAGATGATGTACCTCAAACTCAAATTCACCTGAACCTCCTCTTTCATATTCATTATTTCATATTCATCCAATTCACTAGACCGCTTAATCTCTATGAAGTGGACTGATTTTTCCAGTCAATACACTACAATCTAGATAGAATTATAGCTTTCTTGAGCCATGTGTTGTCCTGTGATGGAATCTATCAAGATGTCATCCCACTTCCACTCAGGGATATCTATTTGACAAAATAAAGTGTCTATCATACGGTACTCATCCTTCACCTATAGGCACACTTAGTAATTCAAAACAAACTCTACCACAACCTTCATCATCATAGGAAACTAAAATTGTTTCCGTAGTCCATTTTACATATTATAAACTCATGGATGTACAGAAGAAGGCAATACACAAAACTCACAGATTACTCCTTCATGCATTTCTACAAAAACGAACAACTACCCATGGAAAAAATCAGATTATTTCCATCCTCCAACCAACCCTCTTGTATATCACCCAGGTCAAGAAGATCTAACATCACCTCTACCTCTTAGTCCCCACCACTAAGACTCCTCAAATTTTGATATCAAAGACAATTAAACATCATCTGTAACAAGAAACCTCTTCACCATCCACTTCTACATCTAGGTGAATGGAATCCAACTCTTTCATCACCTTCCAAGCATCTTTAGATTCTTGAACATCCTCTCTCTTAGAAATAATGCACCTGGAATTTGCTAAGATATTCCCCATTCCAATGTTGTTATAGATCATCAATTTATAATTTTGGAGATACTCCATCCACCTTTACATTTTCAAATTCAAATATCACTAGGAAAATTTATACCTCATGAGCTTCTGGTTCATGAATACCAAAAAGATCTCACCAATGAGGTAATGTATCCACAACATTACCACAAACACAACAACTATTATATCCATTTCATTGGAGGAATAGGTATTTACATGTGGAGGTAACAGAATAAACCCATAAGAGATAAATCCCCATTACTGCATCATCACACAACACAATCCCAAATACTAATCATCAAAAAACACCTATAATGTCACTCCTTCATCTGGACACAAGAGCACTGAATCGGTGATCAAATTCCCCTTTGGATAGTTGAATTCTATCTGACACTAGTTGTTCCACACTAAATCATGGTCCTTCCAGATCAAATCCAACTAAAAGGTTGCAACTGACGATAAATAGAGTACATATATCTTGTTATATTCTTCCAGATATAGAAAATTGCTAACCTATACAACATTTTTCGGTGTTTCCCATGATATAACTACATCAAACATTAATGGTTCCACCACTATACCCTACCAAAAAACCATATTCCAATGTATGTGAAACTCTCTTGTCAGTAACATGAACTAAAACATATTCCCCTTGACATGGTGGAATCAATGATCCTCCAAGGCAGTCCTAAGATGATTAATGTGATCTTCCTATAACTTCAAGGAAATCAGTATGCCATCGTTGAATATGATAATGAACTAAACTAGGTACTCAGGAAAAATAGATTTCATCAGTCCCATGAACATATTTTGTGTGTTCATAACATAGAAATCCATGACCACGAACACAAATTTCTCATACATTCACATGAAAAAAGTCTTCTAGATTTCCCACATCTTCACCTTCAACTAGTGATATCTAGACCACATATCAATTGTAGAGAACAATATTTCTCACCTCAGTCGTTTTAAAATATTTTTAATCATAATAATGGAGTAAATATTATTGACTACTATTTGATTCATTCTCTGGTATACTATGCTCAACAATAGTCCTCTATATACATTAATGGAACGAAATACTGGAGAACCCCACTCTGACACGCATGGATAGATAAAGCCCTTCATTATCTTATCGTCAATCGGAATTCAATGCTTCAATAACTCTAGAGGATCTATTTGATTGGGGTAAAATGATACTAGACTGGAACTGGTATGTAATTCTACTAAGAACTCAATTTCACGATGAAGGATTAGAGTAAAAACCTCCTTGGGAATCACATTCATGAACTCTCTAACAACCCTAGTAATCTCAACCATCTCAGCATTAACATATCCAATTGACTGCTTGACCAAATAAGAATGAAAATTCTCCACACCCTAGTTGCCCACATAAAAACTCCACCCACCAATGATAGCTGGATTCTCTCCATCTATATACAAAAGAAAAACTCTCATCCAAAATATGTTGATATCTTCAATCATGGAAAACAACCATTCTATGGAAATAATTACATAATATGGCTAAATTTATACCTAAAAAAGTTCCTCAATAGAATTATGTGGCCCCAACATCTGTCAACATCCCCATATTACAAGAAATAATCTATTCTGCCCTCCAACTGGAGTTATAAATACATGTGGCATGAAAACACTCACTGTATCTAGTCCCCAAGAATGGGCTAGACCATGTGAAATAATAGAGTGGGAATCCTCAAAATCAATCAAGGAACAACCATGAGTACTGAATAAGCTAATTGTACATCAAATGATTAATAGACCTAATATAAATTCTTCCATTGTACTGTAAAAATGACCACGTTGAGCTCCTCATCCCCTATGCTGATGACAACCTCCCCAACCACACCAATGTTGTTGTCCTAGAGAAACAACCAGAGGATGGCCTCCACTTGATCAATCTCCCATCAATGGAGAAGGTTCCTGGTATCCCTAATTATGTAATGGCCCATCTCTAAAAAGATACTACCTATAGGGATGTACCGTGTCACCTCCACTATACTAAGCTTGAACTGATAACGGTCTCTAAATATTTTTGTGGCTTCTACTAAAGAATCATCTCAATCATATGTTCACAGAAAAAGGGTGAGGACCAGATGGTCGAAACTGAAATTGCTGAGGAAGTCTCCCAAAATTCCAAAACCTAGGAGGCCCTATTTCCCGTGACCTACTACTGTTCGCCTTTCCCTTTTAAGAGATAAGCTGATTCCACTCTCATGGTAAATCTCCTCATGAGTGAATCATCATAAATAAACCTATCTTTTTATGAACATTTAGTTCTTTCAGCATGGTGACGGGCATAAATGTGTACTGAAGAGATGGAAGAAGTGACACCTCTAAGTGACATGCATAAGACTCATCATTTGGAAAGAGATCTAGAAAAAAAGAAGGTGGTCCTTTAACATTATCCCAATTTTTTGTTCTAACATAATACCTTAATGGAGGGATATTAGATCATTCCTCTTCTCAGCCATCATCTTGGAATAAAGTAATTTATTATGGGACTAGTTCTCAATGTTATCCAATAAAACAGTGGAATCATTCCTCTCCCCAATGTAAAAAACCCACCATTAACACGCTACTCCACATATATAGCTCACCGTTAGAGGAACCTAATAATTTGTTGGTTCGTGGATCAAGCAAAATGTGATCACCTACAGATCTAGCGAACTCCCCATCTATATATATGAAAAACTACTATCGTGCGTCCCCATAGTATTCTGCTGGAATGAATGAAGTGTATTATTCCACTAATTCTCCTCCTCTACCTATTCAACCATCCATTTACAAAACGGATTAGCATGATGATCCTCTACTGAACGTACCACATGTGGATGATGACTAGGGGCCATAGACAAAAATTCTGAAAATAAAACATATGCCTAAGTAATATATAATCTCATATAATACTTATTTAAAAATTTATTATTTAAATTACATATAAATTAAAAAAATAAATCAGGAACTGAATTCATTATGATGATGGTTCCTTTCCAAGGGACTCTACCATACAGACGGTGTAGCCTCACATGGTCATTCTGTAGGATTAGTGTCGTTGCAGCAAATCACGGGGACCCTAAAATCATGTTCCCTAGCATATCTTCCCTGCCTTTTGTCACACTACCAGATCACGTAACACTATTTCCTTACCACCTAATTCAATCCTCAATGTGTGTAGCACCAAAAACTACAATATATCACAACAGTCACCTATGTTAATATTTTTCTATAACCCTCCCTCCAAAGATACCCCAAATTGGTTATTAATAAATTAATGGGGATCATTACACCCCCAAGTCCAATCAACATTATGACCCAAGGTGGTTACCATCACATACTGTATATAATCAAAAATAATGGAAGGCAATACCATTTTTATAAAAACATAATTGGGGGATACGAAGGTAAATATAAAAGAAGTCAATCACTATATATATATAATAGATAAATCCAAAACATCCCAAATGCTTTTTTAAATATAAAACTACTACAAAAACAAGAGTCTACAATTTAAATAATAAAATAAAAGTAATTTAGTGACACATTAACTTTCCCCAATTCCTGAGGAAGTACTTCCCAAAACTGTTCACATAATCCCCCTAGGGAAATGTGAATGAGGTTATAAAATTGTAGAATAAACATAAAATTATTCTCAGTAAGGACACACCAAAGTCTCTCATGCACAATTGGAGAAGAACACCAATTCCACGTTGAATAAATGAAGATACCAATATCACCTAACACGGTATATTAACCAACCTAACCTCACCAATGGTATGATCACAAAAAAATACAAGTCAGGTAGATTAATGTAATTTGAAAATAGATATTTTGGTACCCCATTCCACTTCGTAATGGTTAACTACTCATCCATAATATAAAACGTCTATATTCTACCATGATGTTCAAAAATACATAATTCAAAAACCCACCTACACACACATGGGCAACTAATCACAAAAAAATTCACCAACAGACACCTGGGCGAAAAACAAAATCACATATTGCCCTTAGACAACTATGAATCACTCAGAATAAACCAAGGAAAGCACCAAATATAAGATCTAGAAGACACATGGGAAAATATACATCGCCCAAAAACACATGGGCTTCAAACAAGAGTACAACATGTATAAAGATTCTTGGAATACAAATTCATAGATGTGGGAGTACAGATGATCCAATAACCAGCCATCCATCCTCCAATAAAGATAACGGGAAAAATAACATACCCAATGCAATCGGGTAGTATGGTACATAGTCCTAAAAAAGGGTGGGGTGCGTATAAAAGTTATAAGGATATATATATATATATGTGAATGTATGTATAAATAGGAACCAAACACTACTCTAAAAAATTGAGTTTTCATAACAACTATCCATCCCATTTAAAACCTGGTTTTCTGCTACTTCTAAATTCCAAACCACACCAAAAGACATAATTGAACCATTCTCCTAGACAAAATAATTTTACCTGATATCATTCTACTTAATGAATTCCTTTAATGCATTCCAGAGCTATAGGAGATACTACAAACCACAACACACCATAACTACATCACAACCAAGCCTACAAAAGGGGAGATTACTATGATAAAACATCCCTTATATTACAAAATCCACCAACATTAATTATAATTCGGCCATGTCCTGCCTCCTTGAGCTTACTTTCAATTAGGACACCCAAGAAATATATCCAATTCCCAAATCATAACTCATCTCAGCCATAAAAATGCCTATCCTCCCATAAAAAACACCATCATGCCTACAACATGGACACACCACACAAATCAAAACAACATGGTCCATCCCAATTGAAGTCCCACTAGACATGTATACCATAACCAATTACCATAACACATCCTTGGTAAAGTCCATATATATAAAACGTTCGTCCTTTCCATAGTAATAAAATATATAATCTGAAGGTTCTACAACACCACCTATACCACCACATAAACAAAACCAAACTCCCAACCGGAACACCACAAAACTATAATAGATAGAGGGACTACCTTGATCAAAACATGACCTACATCCACACTGAACATGCGAGGTGTATAAAAATTTAGTAGAATTTGTTCTATAATTCCACTTTCATTATTTCGGGTGATCATAAGGCATGTTAAATATTAGGGAATTCATTTATTTAAAAAGGAATACATGATAAGGTAGATTTTATAATTTTAGTTATTCAATAAAAAAAATTCATTCAAAAGTCACACAAGTGCATAAATAAAGGGCACCAATAGCCATGAGTTTTAGATGGATTAAATTTACAAAATGGAGGAAAGATAATAGATAAAACAATAGAAGAATTATTTTCATATTCGTAGACCCTAATTCATTACTAATGTTTCAAAATCTGTTACCATAACAAGTCATACTATCATTTTAATAGGACAGATTATCATGGTATATTTTGATTAAATCTTAAAAACAATGAGACATTATCTTAGCCACCCCACATGATTCCAAAAATAATGAAATTCTAAGGAATACATACATGGAACAATAAATGATAAAAAATACTTCATTTTGTAAAAAATATGTTTTTATTAAGAAGTTGAAAATATTCAAATGAATTTTAGATCGATGGCTAGGGTACAAATGCGACTCCTTGAGGAAGAAACGATCTGGTCGCACCAAGAAGAAGGGGAATGGCTAAAAAATTCATGCTATAATATATTAGAAAAAGGCCAGATCCTATATCAATTTAAGACAAATGGTTTCATTGTACATAAAATATATATACTGGTTTCACCATAGGGTTCTTCCATTTCAAATGTGAGTTGGTTGTTAGGATATTAAGGATATTATAGTTATCCTCATAGAATGTGCAGACTTCTGTAGAAACTCATAAACATGATAGGTAAATAATTGAAAATCATTTAAAATGCATGAAGGGTTAAATATAAAAAACTGGGAGAAACTAAAAAGGAGTCACAGACTATGAGACACTAATGCCAAACTGGCTGACCCAAGTCACTGACACGTGTCACTGACATGGCCCACCGACATGAGTCACCAAAGTCACCCACAAAAGGCGAGTCTCTAAAGTGACAGACCGACACGAGTCAATGATTTCTCCCAGAGGCGGTGAGTTAATAATGTAACCCCTCGACAGTGTGTCACCAACACAACCCACATTTGTGAGTCATCGATGTAACCAACCGAAATCGAGTCACTAATGTGATACATTAATGTCGTCACCTAATGATGCCCTGACCTACTGATTCAATGACATACCGACGCCATAACCTACCATGGGAAAACTAGATTTTTTGAAAATCATGAAATGTCTCACTGAGACTCCCCATAACACCCCATAAATATTATTTTCACAATGGAATTGACCATAGGCATTTAATCCATTACAACTAGATTCAATATTATATATAGATATAATGTAAAATAATAAAAAAAATTATTTTAATATTCAAAAACACATCTCTCATACCGAAATAAATTATGCATATCCCCTCACCCTAACCTCACACATTTTATTCCATAGAACATATAAAAAATATAAAAAACACTCCCATCATATCTCCACCATGCCCCTTGAATTAGTGGTATTATCAAATTTCCACATCACAGTGCCTTATGTGGGGGATGATGAGTTAACAGACAATAAATAAGGTTGAGTTATAACCTCAATCGAGTATTTTATTTTTTGTTTTTTCAAATACTCTAAAAAATCCTTAATTATTGAATAATAACACAAATATATTATATATACTATATGTTTATATTATTTTTCAATCAAATATGTATCAATTATTCATTTCCCTTTACCTCTTGTTCTAAAATGTTAAAACATCATCCGCATTATGTTGGTTCATCATAGTAGATTAAAATGAGTTTTCATTTTCCATTATCTTCTTCATAGTGATATTAAGTGTATAAATAATTATATAATATGAAAAAATATGTTTATTAAATATTTTTATACATTATTTAATGAATATAAAGTCGTAATATTAAAGAAAATTAATCAACATACTAATTTTCATAAAATCTACCTATATGATCTATTAGTATAGAATTGAATTTCATCGTAAATTAATCACCACTATGTAAAAACAAAGAGAAATATTTTAGTAATTTAAATATCTTAAAGTACATGAATACCATTTCAGGTAACTATTAGAGCTATTGAATAATTTGTAAATAACACTAATATGTATCCACAAGATATCATACTTTTTAATAATGAATCCAAAACTCTATGTGAAACAATATAAATCATATTATCTCATAGAAATGATTTGAAATGAACATGATAAATTTTTTTAAAAAAATTAAATTTGGAAAATTTTTCAAATAATGTACTTTGTGAAAATAATTTTATTATTCATAAACCAACCCTACTGTCTGGGTAATGACTATTATCTATATAAATAAAATTATTAGTATATTTTATTTTGCTAAATGTTCCAAATGTTTTTATGTATATCTCTTGCTTATATACCAATCCTTTTACCACTTCTATTTATAGGAATGAACATTCCTTGTGTTCAATTCTAAAATCTAATCATTGTATTAACAACATTAAGAGGGTCTTTTCTATCTCATAATCATTATAGACATCACAATTTAAAACTCATTAATCATATTCATGATTTCACTTATTTAAGAAGTATTTAAATTATGAAAAATCATTTCTACCTCATGTCTTTAATAAAATATATGTTTTTATTTTTTCTTCAGAAGACACAATCTGATTCCTTAAAACAATTATTTTAATGTTTATTCATATAGTGATTTATCATAAATTTCATAAAATATTGAATATGAATGAACTGAAAATGTGCAACCTCATATTAATTATATCTATATAGAAAAAAATATTTAACTGTATTTTATCATAGGATTCATTATGATATATTTATACATTGTGATATGAGGAAGTATTATGCATCTCATTTCATTAGTTAGGCAATTCACTATATTATTCATTACATATGATTACCATTTTGGATCACTTGTAGATGGACATATTATGGACGGTGAAGCTAGATAGCTGTATAATTTATTGGGTATCATTCATTCCTTATATGACATATTTATAGGATTTATGAGTCAACCTAGTCTGTGGGGGGGTTATCTATCCACCTTTTATTGTATTCATCATTGTTAACCAAGGCCTATACATATATCCTCTTTATTTTTCTTTCTGTATTATTATGTTTCCATGATATTATAATTCAATGTTCATTATTTTATGTCCACTTTCATTATTCAACACAGTTTTATATTATTATATCATGTTAGGACTTTTCACTCATATGTTACACTTAGAAATCCTGATTATTCCCTTATTATAATTTTTACTCACCATTTTGATTATGTATAACAAAAATTTTATTTTTAGTTTTCGGATGTTAATTGGATTTAGGATCTAAAGATGGAGATATAAATAAATCCATTTCATTTAATTTTCACATTTATATATTACTATCCATATTTTAAAAATAAAATTCCCCGCTTGGTCTTTGGTGTTCATATTTGATAATAATTTTAAAAAGTATGTAATATTAGGTGTATGATATATATATCATTATAGATACAGTGTAGATACTACTACGAATAACTAAATTAAAATATTAGGTATTGAATTTACATCAAAATACAATATACAAAATGAAAAAATTTAGTAGAATTTAAAACCTCTTTTTAAACCTTGTATGATTCTTCTGATAATAAATGACTTTATGATAAAAAACTGAATGAGAAGCTTCTCTTCAAATAAATAGTCCTATATAATTATTATTGATCAAGATCATGTCACTATATTATCTTTAATAAAATCTTACATTGAATTATTTTTCAGTTATAGAAAATTTAATACTGTAATTTTACATACATGATGAAAAATAATATCTACATGTCCACCATAGAGAACATTTATGTTGCGATTATAAAATCCAAAAAATATTTTGAACAAATAGTTTATATAATTATAAATGCGAAATTAAAAATTGAATTTATAGAAATTAATGATAAATTAATGAAACTTATATCTTGAAAAATTTATTTAAACACTATATTTCAAAAACCTTGAAACAAAATCCATCAATGTTCATTTTTCAAGATTAAGAATTTTTTATTTTATGACCATAAAAATTCCAATTTTTTATAATTATTTTCAAAATGAATATATTATTTTCAAAAGAAAATATTTTTAATATATGAAAAAAATTATATTACTTCCAAAATAATAGTTGTGTCATTAAATACCATCAAATCCTACGAAATACACTTTAAATAAGAACTCATGATTTTCTATGAAAATTAATTCTATAAAGACTCATTTCACTTGTTAAGATTTTTTTTCACAGAATACAAAAATATAGTATCATATTCAAATATTAATTAATTATATAATTATATAATTTAATTTAAAATTACCAATAAATAATAATTACATTATATAATATTGATACATGTATAATGGCGAAATGATCCCAAGGGATAAAATAATACGAATTTGAGTAAAATAATGATTTTTAAGATATGTTATTATGTATATAGAAAATAATAATTTTAGGAAGATAGAGACACATTCCATGTTTATGTAATAATAATATAGGTGGTATATTTGTTTCAGTAAATGAAAAAGATAACTGACTATGATCATAAAAAAATATATGTTAACAAAATAATTTTATTCTATATACTATATTGGTATCATTTATGGATTTTTTGGAATTTAAAATGATTTATATGTCATCTAAAAATATTTAAATATAATGGGGAATTAATTTATAATATAGATAAATGTATAGAGAACATCATGTGGTTTATGTATAGGGTTTTCATTCAATATATTCTCACCATATCTGTGAACAAATAATTTTTTTTAAATACATATATACTTCAAATATTGGATTGTATTTGACAAAAATAAAAAATTGTTATAAATGATTCTGTAATATAGTTAATGATGAACAAAGAAATGACCTAACAAATGGTGATAATTATTAACTATATCATTTCAATAATTTTATGTTGCAGTTATCGTTGAAGAGTTAAATGAATCACATATAAAATAAAATTTAAAAGGATAGCATATAAGTAGAAATAGATCAAAATGACATAATATACTCATTGATGATGTTAAAATATGTGGAGTACCTTATTCATTATGAATATAGGGATATGAAAAAATTCTATGATATATTGTGTGAAAATGATTTCTAAAACATATTCATGTTTTGTAATTTAGTGAATATAATATTATTATATATACAGAAGTTTAATGTGAGAAATATAAAAGATTATATTGATTCAATGATTTTTAAATGATTGGATAAATATATATATTATATAATATTAAGGTTGAACAATGGGATATTGATGATATCTAATAGATGGTGGAGGTATCAATATATTTTAAAAAACAACATTTTATCACTAACAATGACAAATTTTAATGATTTTGTACCTATCGATGTATATTATCACTGTCATTGATCATTAATAATTTTTTATAATATGCTTATAGACAATCTATATCTATTTATATATGAAGCATCTTGACGTATTGGGATCATAATTAATGATAGAAATAATATAATAAGAAAAAAAATACTTTTCCAAATATGAAAAATTGCTATTAGAATGAAATTTTGAATTTAATTATTTAAAAATTAATATAGGATATTAAAAATGTAACATATGTCTTCATGAAAATTGGATAACATTACAATTTATTGTTCTAGGGAACATACAATGATTTCTAATGGATACAATACAACATATTTTGTGATCGACCAACATGAATAACAATTCACATCCACACCATTAATGAAAAATTATTTCTTGAATAGACTAACAAGATATATACTAAAAAATCATTGAAATAGTATTCAAAAATAATATATAATTTATCTTATTGGGATATAAGTTTCTCTTAATAATTTAGTAGGATTCTTCACAAAAATATTCTAAATCTTCTAACAATTTTATGAAATATCACACATTTTTATTTCATATTCAATAGGAAAATTCTAAATCAATAATATTTTCTTAGATCTAGCTCTAAAAAAATAAAAGTATTTTGGGATGGTAATATTCAACTAATCGAGTTATAATTATCAAATTCCACATAAGTATTCAAATAGTCCAATATGAATCTCCATATAGTAAGAAATGTGTAACTCGAATATATCATGAATAAGAGAGAGAACAACATATTTTATTGGTAAAAATTCATAATGAAATTTTAGACACTAACTTATCCATTTGACTATATATAAAATAATTATAAATTTAATATTTCTTCAATACTAACACTCATAAGAGACTTAGTTACTTTATTAAATGGGTCTCATTAGTATTTATTACTATGAGTGGAATATTTTAGGTTTAATATCTAACATATTGATTGGTTGATTTTTTAAATATATTTATAATTTTAATTAACATTTTTTATTTATATATGTCTCAAATAGATTTAGTAATTAGTTTTTAAGGATTAATATGGTCCAATTAAAGTGTATGACCCATTTAGAAAGAGTTTGGGCATTGTGACTCAAATGTGGTGATAGAATTTGATGCAAAAAGTATGTTTTTTAAATCATTAGTATTTATCATTAATTATTTATTAATAATGATTTCAATATCTTTAATAAAAACATGATTAACAATAACGGAACATTTACAAGATAGTTTTTCAAAATAAAATTCATAATTTTTATTTAATAAGATATAGTCTCATTTATCACATTCATAAAGTGTATAATAATTAGAATCAATATATTATATAAATAATTATTCAAGTTATATCATTTTTCTTAACACTAATGATTATGATATTCATTTATATTATTGGAAAAAATAGGATGATTATTTAAATTTAAATAAATATTCATAACCAGAAAATTTGATATCAATATGATGATGTTATGGGTGAATATTCATCTTTTATATATATGAGATGTATAATGATTATAAGATTGGATGTCCAAAAATAATGTTTAGTATTACAAAGGAATAAATTTCATCTCATTAATAATTATATTGACATTATGATATCAACTATGATGATAGAGATAACATCCTATAAATGATAAAAAAATTCATGAAAAATATTGAACTATATTCAATTCATTGTTCTAAAGATAATGTAAAATATAGAAATCTATTTCTTAATGGATTTTTGTCAAAATTGGAATATGTAATCTAAATTTTAGAATATTTAAGATAATTTCTTGTGGTGTAGTTTATATTATGATATTTGGTATCGTTATATTCATTAGATTATCATATATAAACTATTAAATATATACATTTTTAACCTAATTATAAAATTAATAAATATTAAATATTATTTCAAATAGAGATAATTATATTGAAGAAATTTTACATTCATTGAAACACTACAAAATCTATAATTTTGATATTATAATGATTTTAAAACCAAATATTAAAGATGATATTTTATTTAAATGATAAATTAATATAATGAGTTATTTAATCATGAATCATGATAGATTGAGGATGAATTTGAAGGGAATTTTTTGAATTAGATCTAGTTTCATGTTTATGATGGTAATATCCATACAGACATAGGGAGGTTTAAAAAAATTTTAATTAACATTAACAGAAGAGGAATGTATAAACTATTTTGGATGAAAACTAATAAATTTAAATGAATTATGTAATGCATATATGTTTTGATATTACTAATAGGTTTTAAAGATAACATGAGAGGTGAATTGTTTATGACCTTGATAATAATACAAATATAAACCCAAGGTGTATGAATTATCCAAAATAATGGTATTGATGAAATAAAGATTCACTCTTTATAGTGATCATATGTTAGGGGAGTCAAATTGAATGTTCTTTTTCATCATTATTTCTGAAAAAAATTATAATGGTACAATTTTTGTGGATCCGAGTCTTCAGGTTGGGTACACATAAAATAGTATAGATTTATTTTTATATGATCACGCAGTATTAAATAAATTAAAAAATTAATAATATTAAAAGAATTTCGTAATTTATGATTCATTTATAGTATTAATATATATATATTCATTCTGTTGAATTACTGATATGTTTTAGACACATTATCAAAATGATATTTGGAAAATATTCTAAAGAATCTATGTGTTTTAACACTACAAAAAACAATGAATACTCAACTTTTGTTGATGAAAATGTGTTGTTGGAGACCCAGTGTAATCCAATTTAGCAATATATTATAATAATATGAGAATAAGTGTTAATAAAAATTTGAGGTTATTTTTTCCAATTTATCAAATGTTGAAATATAATCATGAAACTATGAATAATGATTTAGAACTGGTAGGATCAACAAACTAATTTAAATATCGAGATATATTTGTTATCATTTTGAATAAAATATTTCATTTCATAGAATTACATATTTTTCTTAATATTTTTAATTTAATAGAATAATAATAAAACATAAAAACATTTAAAGTCCGTTTAAAGGGATCAATTGGTGGAATAATAATTCATTAATAACCAAAGTATTATCATTTTATATGTGGGGACAAAACTATGTGTGATATGCACCATGTAAGAAATGGTGGAAATGAAATAATGTGTATATTTGAAAAAAATTATAAAATTTTATCTCAATAGAGGATTCTAGTGGTTTGTGTGAATGTGGAGAATTCCATATCACATGGAATATTGGAAATCTCACACAGAGAGGTTCTCTATAGAAATCATTATTTCTATTATGTCTATGCATCTATCAGTTAACTGGAGTTGTCTCATTATAATAAAAAATAATTCTAAAATATTATGAGATATATATTTACTAAGACATCTAAAAATTTAATAAAATATATTTATAAAATATATTTATTGAGACAAAAAGTCAAAAAAACTGATTTTAGGCCATATAAATAATGATTGAATCTCTTACCAAAACATGAGAAAAAGGGTCATGAGGGAATGGATATACATTTAACATTCAGGGTGGATTCTAGTAATATTAGTATAAATTTATCCATAGTTATTCAGGAGTTAATGTATTGGTCATTACCCCAAATAGGTGTGGTTTCTTAGTATGGGCATATGTGAAATGTGTGTTTTATTATAGACTAGTTGTTCTATAAATTATTGAGGATCATTATTTGTAGGGATTATAATTAATATTATCAATGAGTTTTACATGATTTGTTTGATTGGTTGTGGGTGATAATTTACGAGTTTTTTAATATTTGTTACACTCTATTAGCTTTCATGGTGTGGATCAATGAGTAGATAAGGGAATTAGATGGGTTATGTCTTCCACGTATACTTTATTATCCTAATAGATATTATTTAATTATTTCCAGGGTATTGATTAGAATCTAATGCATTGTGGTAAAGAGTTACACCACCCACGTGGTCATTATTCCAATTTAATCGATATATCATCAATATATGAGATATCCAACATAATTATTATAATTGGTTCTACAGATTAATTTAAATTACTAAATGTTAATAATTAAGGACATCTACAGTTATCATGGAATTTATAAAACTAATCTATAATTTTAATTTGGAATCATTAGATGATGCTACACAGACAATGTGTTTGTTAGTATTATGTTTAATGAGGATCGTATGATTGTGATGTCATCCGCATGTTATGGTTTTCATCACTTGGGAATTATGTTTCTATTCAATTGTTACGATCCCTTTATAATATTCTATAATATATATTTTTGTTAGGATGAGGTTTGTATGTGACTTGTGAATTACATTATAGAGACTTCACCACCACTGTTTTTATCATTCACATGTTCTTATATGATCTTGATTGTGTGAATGAACCCTTTGATATATGTTATTACTGGTTCACTAAATATACATCATTTTAATATTTCATTTGATTTTGGTTCAAAAAAAGAAAATTGTTTATTTGTTTTCCCAAAATAACGTGGTGTATGGTCCAATGCTTTCCAATATGGCATAACATTAAATTATTCAATTACTAGTGTGTTTTTTAGTAAAACCCTAAACAAAAAATAACGGTATATCAGGGGATGGAATGTCATGGTTCTATACATCGATTTATTTTTCAAACTATTCACGATTTCCTTACCAAATGTGTAAATATTATATAGGACATTCCATTTATATGTTTTATTGGATATATTTTTATAGTTGTGGGATGTATAATGATACTAGGATTCAAGGAGGGGCTTCAATTTAATTTATTTTTAATTTGGGTGTTATAACATTTTTTCATTTTTAAATGATTAGTACATTATTATATATTTAAAGTTATGATTGTTTTATAAGTAGCATGTGTCTGGTAATTTCATATAATGTTGATATTATATGTTCATGACCGTTTTTCATAGGTGTACATCCATGTGATATCTCTACTTGTCATTTTTGTTTATATATTTATGTTTAATGTCTCATGAAGTATATATTGAATCCCCATAATGTTTTTTTTGTTATGACGATGGTGACCCACGAATCCCACCAACACTATGCGATTCATTTTCTACTATAATTGACGGTATTGGTCTACAGATATAAGGTAATTACCATAATTATCCATTGAAGCTAAAAAACCCCACAAATAAAAACAACATGATGTAAAAGAAAAAAAATTCAAAAAATTATGATGTATCTATGTATTACAAATGATTAAAATATCTATAAGACCAACAACATATTTGAATGATGTGAAAACATAATCTTCTATGCTCCATTATGGTCAGCCTTAGCCTATATGGCTTAGCCTATCACCAAAGCCAACATATATAAAATTAAAATACATTCGTATAAATTTGTGTGCATATAATTATATATAGTTTGATCATTTCCGAAACCTCTCATGAAAATTTGGAGAAAAATTCTAATGACATTAGTAATAATAAATGGATCTAAATCATATCATGTTAATTAAAAATTACCACCCATCCTTATAAAGGAGGTAAAAATAAATAAAAATACAAAATGATATTACATAATATAGATATCATATATCATAATGGTATCCCATAACCACTTGTCCATTGATCATGCTTCCATCACACAAGAACGACATACATTCATTTCATGAAAACCATCCATATCCAATTAACCATGTCACATATATAACGAAATATTCACAACTATATTCTAAAAAATAAAGATAAAACATCACATATATATAATAGTGGGAGAAATTAATATAATTAAATTATCTTCTTACCCTCATCCTTCCATAAACATCCCGCATCTTCAATAGAATCAAAAATCAGTTCACATAAGCATAGGAGAGCTCCACAATTGTATCATAAAATCATTCCATTATAGATTATACTACATATTAATGATATATTAGGTAATATTGAGTGATTTCCAAAATTATACACCTATAGTGTATATATTGGAGAAATTCACCCAAACACTAAATAATATGAGTTCCCATAAGGTTTCCATACACAAGTGGGGGTGTGGTCGAAATATCAGGAAAAATATAATACATATAATACACCACACAATTTAACATAATTTTTGATTCACTAAAATATTTTATTCCTTGAATATGACGGGTATGAAAATCATTATCTCATAACCCACCACAATAACAAGCACTCACATAACAAACCACATCAAAAACTGACCACACCCATTCCATAAAATAGGCTCACTATAACATCAACATCCAATTTGATAAAATCATTATGAATTTTTAGAATTTAATTTACCAGTGATATAATGATTAAATATATATAATCATTATATCCCATATTAATTTTTATCATCCATCCATATTAAAATTTAAATTACCATATTTAACAATGATTTTATTTTTCAAAAACCGACTCACATTATCTTCTTCCATAAATTCAATATGAAAATTATTTTTCTAATATTAAAATATTTTTTGATTATGTGATATAAAATAAAATAAACATACCCAATAATACATAATATGATATAAAATCCTACTGAGGAGACACCACTACATTTCCACTATAACCGCAATGTCATTTCTTTTTCCCATAAACTAGTCATAGAAGACACCATGATACCACATCAACGCCTATAACATTAATTTCGTATGAATCATAATGGGAGAAGCTATATTATATATATATATATATTAACTCATTAAAAGTACATATCATAAAAATATAATATAATTAATATAAATATAGTGGAAGAACCAAAATATTTTAAAAAATCAATTCAAATTTTTTCCCACATTCATATTCATTTAATTATTTAAGTATTTACAAGTACAAATATAAACATAAGTTTTATATTAAAATTTATCTAATAAATTATAATATAAATTAAATAAAACAACTATATACGTTTTATATAATAAAAATAATACAAATCATTCAATAATTTTTATAAATAATCATTTCATATATCATAAAAATCATCCCTGATAAAATATGAAAAATATCTCAATTGAATTTGAATAATATCACTTATTAATTTTGTTTAAAATATCATTAAATAATTTAGAATAATCATATCTATTTATTAATTTTATATAGAAAAAATAGATATTATATATTCACATATAAATAATGGGGAGAAGTTTTGATACCCTGCTAAAAATTAATGCATCAAATTATATGAGTGCATAAATGATGGAGAGATTGTAATTAAAAATTAATATACTAACAATGACTGACAACTAGACATATATACATCAATACACAATCAAAAACTCAACACATGTATAAATTTAACATCGGAACTCTGGTTTCATAACCTTTGATAAATATAAGAATAAATAAGAATGATGAGAAATGGATAATGAAATCCCATTGATCAGAATATATAAACCTTGAAATGATAAGGATCAAATTTACTATCCATGAGAAAAAGTGTTATCATGTAATAGAAAAGAGTACAAAGGGAATTATGTATTACAATGAAAATTGAATTAAATTTAATGTTATTGTGGTTTTTTAAATATATAAAATTGAAGATATTTTCATGATTACCTTTTCCATAATTAACTTGTTTCCAAATATGTAAATTACATTTTTATCTCCAATGAATATTAGGGTTAATTTTTTTAATTATATCTAACAAAATTTCCTTATTTTTCATCAATCTAGAAAACATATCATTCACTTTGGTGAAAAAACAAAACCATGTTGTAATAAGGAAAATAACAGAGTACTATTCAAATCACTAGGCATGTATCTGAAGATATATACAATCATGAAATTGTATAATAAATGTGAAGTGAAATTAACCCCAAATAATAAATTCCAAAGAAACTCAAAATGTATCATGTTACATAGCACTAATCATCAGAAAAGATTCCAAAAATCATATAAGAAGCTTCAAATCTTGAAATATATATTCACAGTACAGAAATTTGGATTATGGAATAGTACCCTAGAGTAATGATAATTATATATTATATATTTCAAATTAACAAAAAATCATTCAATTAAAAATATATATTTGATAAAAACTAAACAATCTGTGAAAACTATAATCAATCGTCAACATTAACCCAAACATCATTATCAAAATTATTAAAAATTAAAATTACAATGTAATTTTTATTAATTAATAAGATAAATTATATTATAAACCACTCAAAATATTCCATCCTTGTTAATCAATGAAAAAATAAGGACTATGAAACTCCAATATCATTTAACATTATGATGGATTCCCCTAAAAAATATAAATATTTTTTGTAAGCCACAATCTATCACCTAGAATAATGATCAATAAATAAATGCAATAGGTCAATGAAATAATTATCAATTATCATGAAACCGTTATATAATAATATAATAACAACATTAATAAGAATGTTTCACCTCTTAACTGACAAATCTAATAAAAACAAAACAAACACACTTCAAATTTAAACTATATGGAAACAATATCAACTCTCTTGCAAGAGATATCATATTTTCTTCTACCATACAAGATACCTATATAAATGTATTCTAATTACCAAATAGATTCAAAAAAATATGGAAAAAATGTAACATTAATAACAAATACCCATAACTAAAACAATTTTCATTACAAATATTACTTTTCATAATTCGAAAACATGTTCATGTATGTTTTCCAATATTCAATTTTAATCATCTAAAATCAAAACTATTCAATTCAAGTGAATTGATTAATTTTTATATGCATTAAATATTTTTGGGAAACATGAAATATAATTTTTACACTAATTATTACTTATAGAATAAATTGTGTTTCCAATAAAATTTTTATTAACCACACTATATCATAAATTCATTAATAAAATGGGGAAATTATCAAAAATACAAAAAATAAAAATAAAAATTTCATTTAAAAGTGTTTTTGATTAATGGAATAATGTAAATGAAGGAAAAAAATACAAACTAGTAAATATAACCCCATAACCCAAAAAATTCACATTTCACATAAACCATGTAACACTATAGATTATCAGTTGAAATTAATATTAATTTTATATTTCATTATAACAAAAATAGATCAACTATTTGACCATAAAAATATCAGGAATCTGAAACAAAATGATCAATGTTATGGGGGAACTCTATAATAATTTCTCACATTCCACCAATGCCTACAAAAATAATCATAGTGTGTGGTTTTTTATTTATCATTACCCACACCTTGAAGAGATGAGTCATCTTCTTGAATTATTTGATCCCTTATTTCTATCAAATCCACAAATAAAAAATACTAATACCACAAAAAATTATTTTCCCACAATGTAGAATGAATATTTCTAAAATTAAATCCTTGGATTAGAAAAAATAAAATAACATAATATGATTGTGAATTAGCATACAATTATGTTTTTTTGGGTGGAGGAAGAAAATTATGTAAAATTATTTATATATCATTTATGATTAAAAGAAAAAGAAAAAAAATTTAGTTAATGGAGTATTGATTAAATATTTCATTAACCACATGTGTTTTCAATTTACTGGTTCTAATTAC
The DNA here is from genome assembly GCA_963277665.1 of Viscum album. Taxonomy (NCBI): domain Eukaryota; kingdom Viridiplantae; phylum Streptophyta; class Magnoliopsida; order Santalales; family Viscaceae; genus Viscum; species Viscum album. The sequence continues at coordinate 1,654,502,514 of OY728126.1, read as the reverse complement.
TGTTATAGAATTGTGTTAAAAACTATTTGATCTTTTGGAAGATGAATTTTTTAATTTAAATTATATTATATCTAAATATCGTGTTTACAAAAATAAATATTTATAATTTCATGTACAAGAAATCTTAAAAACTCATCGATCAGAATAATTATATTAAGATTATATCCTTGAGATTTCAATGTCCTAAACTGTGCAACACCATTTTATTATTAGTTCTTATTATTTTTGTCTTATTTCAATTATATTATACATATATCCATTGATTTTGAGCATCACAGTAAATATTCTCTCAATTTTTGTTTTTAGTAATTATGTTTATGTATATGGTGTATTGGTAGTTATAGGGTTTAGAAGTAGTTTTTTGTTGAATAGATATGATATATGGATTTCAATATGGTCTGAAGAGTTGTTCTTATCATTTTATATGTAGGGATTCTACCTATAAAAGAAGTTGATACGTTTTGGCTGCTCTATAGCCATGTTCTTCTATATAGAGGAATCAAAAAATACATTAAATGTAATTTATAGATGACATAACTCAATGTTATACGTATGGTACAATATATTAGGTTTAACATCAATCCATTCATATTGTATTAAACATGTTTTTTGAGATTATAAAATTTTTTATTACGTGGATTATAATAACACATTTGTATTTAATTTAATAATATTTATTTATAATTTAATTCAATAATTTTATAATATTTTAAATACATTTTTGAAAGTATTTTATACATAATATATCATAAATTTTATATTTTGAACTCTCATAAGTGTTTTGAAAAGAAATTATTTATTTTGATCGAATTATTATTTTTGTATAAATTTAATTACATGTGTCGTTTAAATTTCATTCCTCTTCACCCACATGTGGTATTTCTGTCATATTTAACTTGGAAAATATTTTTATAAAATAATTTCCTATATTTGATAATGAGTATTATGTTATTCTTCGTTGTTTTTTTATTGTTTTAGAATGTACTCAATTTCCATATGCTGACTTTGTAGTGGAGAAATGGTGTTTATGTTAAATGAAATATTTCAGTAATAGTGAATGTTTTAATAATATAATTCCCATTATAAATATAAATAATGAATTAAATCTTAATGAATATTATCATAAATAAATGGAAAAATCATAATGATTAATGATATTGAAATATTTCAATAATAAAAAAAACGATACATGAATCCAATGAGGTTACTTATTTTACTTTAGAATAATGAAGTGATACTAATTATAATTTAAATAATAAAAATACCTTTTTATTTTAAATTCACTGGAATATATATAACAATATTCATCTTTTTGTATTTTTTGTGGTATATAGAAAAAATGGCATGCCACACACTACAAAAGATCATTTTTTTAGTATATGTTTCTTATATAAGGACATGGTTTTCAAAATATTTTATTATAGGCCAGTGAAATATTTTTTTCTCCTATTTATAAATGGATTATGATAACAATATATTTATTTTTATAACATGCTGAAAATTAATTTTTCGGTGAATAAAATCATGACAAAGTAATTAATATTTGACCAAAAGAGTGCGAGTCAACTAGAAATGATATGAATGACACTAATGATATTATTATGTTGAATAGTGATGATCCTGGAGTAAATTTATTATATGGAAAAATTATTTTTTAATGATATGGGAAAATATTATTATGAATTATGTAGCAATTGAATCAAATTCATGATCATTTAATTTTAGTGAAATCACATCCACAATCTATGCCAAATGTTTGTCTCGTGATTATTTTAAATAAATGATAAAATATATGGTTATTTTATAGAGAATAATTTCAATATAAAATTCAATTTCATGATATTTTGTATGAATGATATAAGGTTAAAGAAATAAAATAAAGTAAAATCAAAAAATAGTATATAATGAATATTGAATGATTGGACATAAATATTTCACTATCTAGAGTTGAAGAATAATGATAAATTTTTTTATTAATTATTCTATAACGAAGAATAAGAATAAATTAATGTATTTAGACTCTTGGAGTGTAAGTGGTGGTGATACTACAATTTTATTTCATCAAATTAATATAATTTATGTAAGAATATTTTTGGATTTTTTGAACCAATTATTATTTTGGATGTTATAATTTGATTGTGGGAATAATAAAAATTATCAATATCTATCACATTTTTAATGGAATAGTTTCTTAGTGAAAAAATATATCTGGGGAAAAGTGTTGAATAGAATTAAACATAATCTTATATTTTTGATAATTTTAAATTTTTAAAGGATGCAGTTGATTATATTACATAAGATGAGGACTGTTAAAAATAGATATTGATAATAAATATATCACTCAAGGTTGATCTGGAAGAGATTATTATTGATTCATGTAATTATATGAATAATAAATCAAAATTAACTTCCATGATGATATTAAATAATGATAAAAATTTAATATATAATTTTTATTCATATAAACCCACTTCATAGTTTAATAGGAAAAATATTCAATTACATCATTAGTTAATGGTTTAAGAAATATCATGAGTGATAATATATGTTTTAAAATTTTATATTTCTATTGTAAATATTTATCGGTTTACCTTTTAAATAAATATAAACTGTAATGGAAACAAACTAGAAGAAAATCATGTCCCAATTGATCAAAAAATTCATATTATTTAAATAATAAAATAATGGTGTTTATTGCTTAAATATAAGAACATATTTCATTTTAAAGGATGATTATTATATTAAAAAACAAGAAAAAATAATATGTTATACTATAAGAATTAATTTTTCTAGAATATTTATTATTATTTAAGAACAAAGAGGAATATTAATTTTAGACTTAGTATTATTACCATAATAATTACAACACTTTAGAATACCAATTTTTTTTCTATGTACCACATCTTATTTAATGTTCTGTCAAGAGGAATGAATCTAGATATGGTATTTATCCTTTAATAAAATCCATAATTTTTTTCATAAACATGATCATTTATTTTTATGGAGCTTACTAATTTTGGTTATGAGAGGTGTAATTTCTTTCTACTAACATCAATATTCCAACATTTATCAAGAAACAATATTGATTATGTTTTGAAATATTTACTCATTGATTTCATGTGCCAATATAGTATAAAAATTTGAATTCTCTAACATGTGCATAATATCTACTCAAATTATAATTAATTAGAATAACTTATTCTATAATTTTTTTTTGTTTCGATCCTGTTAGGAATTATAAAATATCATTTGAAAGTTTTTCTAGTATTTATTTTATACTATAGTATGATATTATCTTTTAGATAAAATTATAAACAAATATCATCTAAATTAAATTATAGTTTACAAACATTTATGAAAAAAAATTTCAAAATAAATTCAATGGAAGAGGATATCATATATTTTATTAGTATATAACTTCTATACAATAATATATATTTGTTTTAAATATATTAATTTTAATATTATTAAATTAAATTATGTGATATTTTATATCAAAGTGTTTTTTTGTATTTTCATTCATTTATACAGTAGTTGAAAATTTAAAATTATCATATCATGAGTTTTGGATCTTGTAAATTTAATTCCATAAATAAATTTATTATATCACATACTATGATGGGAATTTTAATGGACCAATCAATGAATGGTAGATAATATGTTAACTCCTCTCCATTAGAACATATTTAAACATGTTCTGTTTCATGATATTATAAAATGATTTTTTATTCAAGGACAATTTTTGAATTTTTTAATTTCATGTTTTCTATTTATTTACATACTATATAATGGAATCATACATGGAGAGTTGTACAAGATGGATTATATATTATAGGTTACATGTTTGTGGTTTTTTTAATATTTATATTTTTTTAAAGATGTCAATACTATTTCTTGATTGGGATCAGTAAATTTTTTGCATTAATAATATTTCATTATAAATTATATTATATTTATATGTTTTATATATCTACTAGATATTTTGACGTAGGATGTGAGAAAATACTTTCTTAAAAAACTTTTTCATAATTATAAAAGTTTTTCTCATAAATGAATTTATAAGTTCAAGGAATTACAACTATAAATGGAATCCCTTTTTTGGTATCAATTTTTATTATTTGTTAACATAATTTTTAACATGAGTAAATTATATGAATATATAATTAATGTGAAGGAAAAATAAACGAACTCCAAATCACATATCCACACAATGAGGAATATATTTCTTGGAAATTCATTCAATTCTTCTACCATGTAAATTATACAGACATGTAAAAAAAACCATGATATGTTTATAATTTAGATCAATGTAAAAAATAAAGGAATAATACATTAATGTTTATGTTGACCAATATCTATATTTTATATATCTAGATATTGATATTGGATAATTTTGTATACTCCAAGATATTGAATAGGGAGACATAATATAGTTTTTATTTTTATTGAAGAACGAATGATCAATATACTAAAATATCAATGTAAAATATGATTAATATATGGTAGACTTGTAGAATTTTATTGTACTACAACTATAATGGGGGAAATTTTCATAAAATCCATCAACTTTTTTTCATATTGAAGACAAAAATCAATGAAGAACAATATTTTTAAAGAGATTAATAAATCATATTTTTTCCCAGTTTCTATGTACACATTATAGTAAAAAAATAAAGAATTTATTTTTCCATATATTAAAGATAAAGTGATATGTGTGGCTTGAAATGAAAATTTTTTGTACTTTTTTACAGCTGTAATGAATCTTGATTTCAATTAACCAATGAAAAATACCTGAATTTTAAATTACATTACATATAAAATCATAGTTGTGGGTTAGACATCAGTGAACCAAAATTATTATATATATACCATCATTTTAATACTAAATAATTAAAATAAATATAATTTAAATTCAATGAATATGAATAATTATTATGTTTTAAATATGATCTTACTTCTTTTTTTAATAAATATATGATCCATGAAGAGTTCAATGTTATGAATAAAATTTATCTTCTCTTATGAAAGGATATTGAAAGGGATAAAGGATCGTAAATGATATTTTTAATTATACTCTTCTCATCATGATGTTTTTAAATATTCAATAGAGAAAATTGATTTCATTTCAACAGATGTTATTCATTTATATGTTCATCTACTGGAGTATGTAAATAATGATATTCATTTGAGAAAATATTGTAATATTTGATTATAGATGTTATTACATAATAAAAAGTGATTTTACTGATAAAATATATGAAATATATATTTGAAAATATAATTCTATATAGAAGTAAGTAGTTTATAATTTTTCTTCTGTTTCTTTATATGACTTCATGAGTTATTTGAAGAAATTAATTTCATCTGAAAAAAATTAATCATGTTCATCATCATCCATACCAATTTGAAAAAAAGATTCAATGTTTTTTATATTATGGATTTAATCCTAATAAACAATATATTTATAAATATGATGAAGATATTATTATTACTAATGATACTATATAAAATGATAAAATTATTAAATCTCTAATAGTAGAACCTATGGTTATGATAAAAAACATATAAAAGTATATCGGAATCAATGAATATGAACTAAATCATACATAATAGGTATATGGATACATAATCAAAAAAATCTTCTCAAGATATTTTATAGTCTATTTTACAATTATCATGAATTATGATGTAGATTTAATATTATCAATATCGTATGACTAATATGCTTACATAAAAAGAGAAGACATATTTCTTAATTTTTTTATGATTTTAATGGAATATTGAGAAAAATAAATAAGGAATGAAATTTAAATTCATGGAAGATGAAATCAATTATGAAATAATTGAAATATAAATATAATAATATCATGTTTAATTATGTGAAGTGTATTTTGGAATAATTTTTTTTAAATTATTGTTGAAGAGGTTAGAAGAGATTGGAGATGATTTTACAGAAAACAAGTTGATGGTTGATGATGAATGAAAATCCATTACAAAGATAAATGATGAGGATGTCGTTAAAAATGATTGAATGTAAGGGAAAAATAAGAACATAGAATAATAAGTGGAGGAAATTTGTAAAAAAAATCAATAAGTAGATACATATTATCAAAAAAAATCAGGAAAATTAAATTTATTTTGGATAGATGTAATTATTTAAAACAAGATAATTCTAATATAAACAGACATGTAGTTTTATTGTTAATGTAATGAATTTGATTAAATATTAATGGATTTATATTTTCAAATTATTTTATTATTAATGTATTATTAATATTTTCATGAATATGAATTATGAATGATATCTTATATCATAATGAAAAAATATTTTTTTTTCTTATATTTGGTTTTTTTACAATTCATTATTGAAAATAACAAGAATAATAATTAATTCCAAATAAAAATATTGTTATTTTCAATATAATTTAATCATCATACCCTAGTAATATATTCATTTTTCCCTTTCTCGTAATAAAAAAATGGAATAATTTAGAGAAAAATTGAAAATGTATTCAACTATTTCACCATGGGTGGGTGAAAATTTTATATGACATTATTTATTTAAAAATTGAAAAGTTATTTTTGGGTATGAAATGTTTTTTTTAAATATTCACTAAGAAGGGTGTAATTACTCAAATATGATCTTAAATAATTCAATTTAATATTTAAATTATAATATATGTTAAATATCTAAATTTATCTATTTTTCTTTTGTTTTTTAATTAGTTTGGAATTTGAGTAAATACATCATTTTCATCATTTATTTAGAAATAAGATTTTAATTACTTGGAATAAAATTGAACATGATGTTCGGTTTTTGTTTCTGAGGTATATGTTGAAAATATGATATATTTTATTCTAAATATTTTGTTTTTATTATAAAATGTTTGAATTTCTTGGGAATTGTAAACTGAAAACATATAACATTCATTTGATGTTGAATCTCTTTTATAGTTTTAGTTTCATTCATTAAATGATTGACTATATACATATTTTATTATCAAAACAATTCCAATTGTATTAGGATTTTGACCATTATAATTCCATATAAAAATATATTCACTACATGGTAGATCATGAGGTTGATTTTTTAGGATCACTAATATGGTATAAAACAATTGATGCCTAAAACAAAATATTTTTCTATTTTGTTAATAATTATTTTTCTTTGTTCTTTCTGTTTCTAATTAAATTATTTATTAGTAGAGATAAAATTGTTTATAATCATAGTATTAGTTTTATAATTTTTTCTATAATAGTATTGTCGATGAAGATATGGATTTTGGATAATGTTTGTTGTCAATAGGTTGAGTGTGAGGATTCTAGAATAGATTATATAATTTTGAACATCATTGATGATATGATCTTATATATATGTAATATAGATACATATTCATTCATGTCTACATATTAGTGTTTATTGTAATTTGACTAAAGAGATAACATCCTTTTGGTTTTTTGTTGAAGGATTTTTGGGTTGGATTTAGGATACATTGGGCTTTTTTTAATAATCTTATATACTGCATAAAATAATTTTCTATGGCAATAATATTCCATATTTAGATTAATTATTTTTATAATTACTCCATATAATTTTTTAATCATTGTTATGATTTATTTTAATTCCATTAAGATATACCTTTTGTATGATGTTGTTGATATTTTTTCAGTCCATCATATAATTGTTTTTACTATGATACAATAGTTGCTACAAAATTCATAATTTTCATCTCGTCACTCTTATAATGAATTACCTTACAACTCATTATTATTCTTATAAATCAAAACAACCTAATGATTCATTAAAAAAAATCATGATTAAGTTTTAAAATAATTGAATATTGTTTATATAATTTCTTGACATTCCAATAAATGATAATCAAATCAGATATCTTGTATTATACTCTAAATTATTCTCTCATATCACCAAAAAGATCCATCCTTCCTAAATAAATCCCACAACCCTATCATATTATTTTCAATCCCTCATATAACAATAAAATAAAGTTATTATTCCTCTAATATAAACTATTTAACCATACTTTAATCAAAATAGACCCACTCCACTAATTTTTAATTGCATCATGAACTGAAAAATGTAAAAATTCATAAAATCCTAAATAACCTCAAAAATATATTTTGAATTAAATAAATACTCACATTGTATTAATATCGTTACATAGTAATACTATTTTAGAATACATCATTAATAAAAAATTAACCTGAGATATAATAACATTATATAAAAAAAAACACATAAAATATTCCATTTCAAAATGAAAACACGGTCTTCCTTACAAAAATTTATTCCAGTAATACATCTATAAGAATGAAATCATATTTCCTTGAATAAAAAATTTATCAAAAAAATCATTGTAAAAAAATATAAAGAAACATTAAAAAACCATATAATGGAATTTTAACATAAATTATTTGAAAAATCATCATACAAATGATAATTTAATGAAATCTATTACAATAAAAATATGTAATCATTTAAATAGGAAATGCAACCATTGTCATAAATTATCTATTATATTATATTCCATTATGAGAGGAGATTGAGTAATAGAAATATTCAAATAAGAAACAATTTTATGAAAATAATTTTCATTATGAATTTTGTAGAATCTGTTAGTAAATAAATTAGAAACAAAATTTAAATTTAATTACATAATATTAACATTCCAAAGACAACTAAATTAAAATATATCATATTCCTAATTTTAGTATTTTTTTAAATAAATTAACAATATAAAGAAATTTTAATCATAAAATTAATTATTATAACTTATGAAATTACACAATCTTAAAGTTTAACCCACAATTCTTGAATTATAAAGAATTATATATATATTAAATAATTTCATTCAACTCACACAATCACAATTATACTCTTCTCAAAGCAAATTTCAAATTTCATTTAATTCAACTTTTGAAATTAATATTTTTGTATAATATGATATATAACATAATAAATCATTAATATAAATCATTACCTATTTAAAACTATAATAGAATTTTTGGATTCTAATTTCATATTTTTTTTCCAAACACACCATTGTAAAAAAGTAATTATATACCCCAATGAAAAATATAAGAATGCATGATGTCAGGATCACCATTTCCAAGGTACATAGTTTCTAATAACCATCTACCTTATAAGATAGTCATTATTATATATGGCTATTTTTTTAGTAGATATATTCCCCATTAAATAATTATGTTTAAGAACCAATGTTTTATATAAGAAATGTATCGGAGATAAAAAATTATATAATATGTTATTAGATATACATTTTAGTTGTATGAAATAAATTAATATGTTGATAAATTGATTCTTAAAAGTTTTATTTGTTAAAATATAATATAATTTCCCCAGTGATGAAAAAAAACATTTCACTTATTACAGATATATATATTTTTAAGGTAGATTTCAATATATTCCCTAATTATTTTTTTAATATCACCATGAATTCATGTTGTTTTTAATGATTTACTAGAGATGGACATGTAATAATTGATTTTATTTTCATTATGAGAAATACATTCATTTTATAATCTAAAAGAAAATTTTATGAGAAATATATCAGACATCACTATGTTACTATAAACCCATTTCCATGATGAAATTTCTAAATCACATATATATTTTGTTGAAGACATAGGAATATTATAGGGGTTTAATTAATGTTTAACGTAATATATGACCTCTGATAAGATAGATATACACGCCGAGATATTAAAATTGTGGATAATATGGCTTGAAAAATTGTTAATTACATTTAGAGTATATTGTAGGATACTCTATCATTTGTAATGATTATTTTTCTATTTAGTTATCAGTCAAAAATCTATTTGGTACAATTTAATATATTAAATAAACGACCATTTTCTCATTATGGATACAACCTGAGGTCAATGAATACCTCCTTATATAAACCAGCTCAGATGAAAATGTTACAAACTAATTGAAAATGATTTTAAATTTAATGGGTTTATGTTATATTCCAGAAAATATATATTTTAGTAATTAATGAAGTCCCTGGTGATTTCATCAGGGGGACTCTGAATTCTAGAATATATTTTTTAAATAATAGAATTGTTTTTTGGGAAAACGAGGGAGAAAAATCTAGTGGTACATTTTTTTACAGATGTCGTAATGTTAGTAAAAAAATAAATTACACAATTGGGATTCTGCAACACATAGTCATAATTTTTACAATCTTAGATGATTCTCATTTTACAATGATTGAGATGGTTAAAACTAATTTCATGATTATTGGAATCAATTGAGTTCAAGAATAATAAGTTTTATAAATATATTCAATATATACTATGGATTATAGATAGGATTTAATTTTAGGTATTTGTAATACCGTTGTGCATGTCATATTAAATCAAAAAATGATCCATAAAAGAAATATGGGAATAGGAAGTAGATATGGCGTAGAAATAGAATGAGATATTTATTGATTAATTTATTATTTCTTTTTAGTTATAAAAATTCGATAACCTAATATAATTTTAAATACATTTTTACTCATTATGTTACATTATAATTATTCAATAAATGTGTAAACTATTTTTTAAAAGTCTCTTAAAATTATATTTTAAAAATGATATCTACTGTATACTAGATTTTTTAACAAATATTTCATGTTTCATGAGAATAAATATTTTATTATCAAATTTGGGAGAGGGTTTTTTCAAAATTCTATTATTTGATGAAATATTAAAAAAATATGTAAGATAGACAATAAGTTTGGACTTGGTGATATTTAATAATGAAACGAAATATTCAAAAGTATGGTAGGTTATGTATAATAAAATTGTATTCTAGGTTTTAAGGTTTATTGGACTTCTGGAAAGATGAAAAAATAAAAGGACTGTAAAATGTGATATGGCTTGGGAAGTGATGCAACATAAATTCACATTGAATTATTAAGAAATAAAATAATTTGAATAATTAATATCGCATCATACCATTTACATATATATTTTCATCATAAAATAATTTTTATGGTCTCTCTTAATTACATTGATTTATCTTTGGTTAAGATTATTGTTTGCAATCTGATCACATATATGATATAGATCCACATTATATATATATTATATTGTCCAAAAATCAACCATATATCTATGAATTAATAGGGTGGGGATATATATCTTGAGGATTAAATAATTAATTATCATTTATCTATTTATTGTAATAATTATTTATCCATTTTGTGTGATATTATTCTAATATATATTTTTTGATTTTCTTGCATAATATATATACTTAGGGGGATTCAATATAATATATGAGATTTGATAATTATTTTTATGTAATACTAATTTATAACGATTAAATAATGATTATATTTAAAAAATAATCACGAATATAATTTTTTTTACAATTATGAAATTGACACTAAAAAAAATCTATAATTTAGGGGATATCAAAATAATAAATTGTTTAAAAAGGAAATATTTTTTATTAATTCGATTGATTATCTTTTAAAATATTTATTTAATATGTTTTAATTGCAAAAAATGATTTTTATGAAAATGGATGTTTGATAAAAAAATAAACCATAACAATGGTTCAAATTTAGAAAATCATTTTGATGTGACTTATTTTATGAAATTAGCAGTGTATCATTATCATTTTGGGTGATTATGAATTTCTTGTAGAAAAGTAATATGGAAAATAATTCTTATTATATTGAAATATAGATACATGGTGTGTTTATATTTGGGTAATTAAAATTTATAATTACTCGAGTCATATAGTTACCCTCACTCCTTGGAAAATAAATGAAAATTACACTGGTTTTTATATTCTAATGAGTAAAAAATGTTTGAGATACAACGAATAGGAAAAAAATTATTTTATAAATTAAAAATGAATAATAAATAATTCTAGGAGTTATTTTTATTAATTTTATTGTTTGAATTATAATCTATTTATGTATAGTGTTTGTAGTTTTAGAGGATATATAGATCAAAGATTTACTTTTTTAAAATTATTAGTTTTTATAGAAATTTAGAGAAACTAAAGATTTCTAGTGAAATATTTTGATAACTATGACTTTTTTTATAATTATATTATGGGGTATAGAATGTGATTAATAATTGTCTTTAAAAATATATGTCTATTATTAATATTTTCACATAAATATAGTTTATTATAAATTTTTTAGGATTTGATATCATGGATTGAAATATTCTTGATTTTTTTTATTTTCGATAAATTTATTTTTGAAGAATAATTATTTATTGTAACATAAATATAATAGCATATCATACGTTGAAAAAATGGTGATATCATGGAAAATCTACTAAGATTATACTCACTCCCTAATGTGTATAAATATAAAATATATAAATAGAATAGTAGTTATTCTTGATATATTTGAGTCCCATAATTTATTTTGTTTACCATCATATAGACATGAACATTTAATTATTTTTTATACATCCCCATTTTTATACTTAAACAATATAAAAATATTTTAAATCATTAAATAATTTATATTTTTAATTTATGCTTATATATACCATTAAAATATTATTAAAACATTATTTAATTAAAAAAACAATATGTTTTGAAATGAATTATTACAAAATATATGATAGGATCAAAAGAAAAATTCTCATTAAAAATAATTTTATAAAAATGCACTAGATGATGTATATCAATAATTATTCATGATTTTTGAAAAAAATTTCTTATATATATATATTTAAAAATATATTCATTAAATAATTTTTTTGAAAAAGTCACAATGTAATTTTTAGGAAAATAACTAGAAGATTCATTTATAAAAAATTTTATAAAACACATAAATTGGTAAAAATTATTGTTACTAGTAATATGTTAATAATGAAAAACATATTTATAGTAGTCTTATAAAACATGGATAAGAATGAAAAGTATTGTTCAACTATTGATATAATTTTTTTTGAATTTTCCTAAAAAACATATTTCATGGATCGTGAGTTCATAAGATTATTAAATTTAATGGAAATTATTAATTTTCAAGAAATAAAATATTAAAATAAAATTCCAGAGTATCATGATATATTGACCATTATATTAGATCATGGGAACCTAATCATAAACAATTCTGATTAATAATGACATTGTAACATTAAAACCCCTCACATAATGTGTCTCCTTTCTTTATTCACAACCACGAATCCTTTATAACTTATTTGGATTTATTATATCTATTCTATATAAATATTCATATTTATAATATAATTAATTATTTATTATTGATATCTTATCATCTGGTTAATTTTTATTTGTTATTAAAATATCTTTTTTTGGGAGTGAACTAATTATTTTCCATGCATGATTATGTTTGGTGGTCTCAGCCACCATACATTGATCTTGAATATATAATTTATAGTATTTTAATACTTATAAAAACCTTATAAATGTAAATGATATATAAATATATATTTATAATCATTAATAAAATTCATATGTAAAAAAATTATTTACACCATTCATGACGATGTTAGGTTTTACATACAAATGAACACAATTTCAATTTTTTAAAGGATAAAATGAATGAAAGGTAAATATTAGTTAAAAATTATAGTATATTAATTATATCATATAAATCAGATATAATAATTAAATTTATCCTCATTATAATTCATGTAAAATATTAATGAAACAATAATCGCATCACACTGTAGAGGTGCTAGTTCAAAACTACTCATGAACAATGTTATCCCTTACAATAAGGTTGGAGGGAAAGTATGTAAAAGTTTTATTATAAATTTAAAACAGTTATTATTCCAAAAATATAATACATGTACATTAAACCCTTCAAAATACCCACTCATAAATTTATTGGTAAAAATTGAATTGTATATCCATGTGGATATGATATGTCGATCATATTCATGAGTTATAATGTCATTTATTGTCTAAGGTGAAATATTGTCAATAATTTTCTATATAAGACATTATAAAATTTATGAATATCTAGATAATTAAAATTTAATTTTATTAAAAATATAAATGTTTTATAGTTTTTAAATATGATTTGAAATTAATTTGGATATGTCATGGGATTACATCTTCATTGAAACCAATATATTATATATCCTCTATAGGGATCTAGAGTAGTTATTTTAGGAATAAAAAAACATTTTTGTTGTGGATATTGATGTTTATATGATTAATTGGTATATGTTTTTAGACATAGATGATTAATTAGATGTAAATAAGTGAGGTATGTGGTACCTTTTAATAATTAAGGTGATGGGTACTTTGAAAAATTATCAAAATATGAAATTATAAAAATTCTTAATCAAGAAAAAATTCCTGCAATTTTATATTTATTCCAAGATAAGGTATTATGGGTTTTCTATATTTTCATCTAATAAAATTTAGATATTTTTTGTTTAATTTTAAACCATATCATATTCATTTATGTTTTTTTAACAAATTTATATTTTAATTATTATTAAAAAAAGTTTACGTCAAATGAATATATTATATACTTATTAGGTGAGTTTTTCCCCGAAATGGTACATTTATGAAAATAAATTGAATATAATATCCTCCAAATCCTATTTCATGAATTTTAGTCTATTTATATAATATTATAAGATATATTCTAGAATAAAATGTTATCATTTAAATTTTTAAATAATTCATTTAATATGACATGAAATACATCAATCCAAATGGGCATATCCCATATAATCCTCCAACTGTAACTTAAAAGGAATTATAGATATATAAATGTTTTTCATAACTTAATTATTTCAAATTTTATGTTTTTTTCATATTTAATGTAATTTAATATATTTTTCAAATAAATAAATAATTGTTGTGCCATCATTTTGCATGTATTTATATAATTTATTAATAAAATAATAAATTAAATTAACACCATGAATATAAATTTATTATTCAAAATATAAACATTTATATTTGTTATTTGTTTACTTTATCTCATAATTTTGTCATCAAGACTAATTTAATTTGATATTTTGAGTATTCGAGACATGTGTAATCATTGCATTGGTATTTGGACAAGATACATTATATATAACTCCAGATTTCTTATCTAACCATAAAAATAAACATTAATACATATATATACTAATAAGGTCAATCTTGTAATTACAAAATTTGAAATATAATCTTTACAACATCATATCCGACTCTTCTAATGCTATGAATACTCTATGTCGATATTTAAAATAAATTACAAACATATCATGGATTAACATCTTCTTGAAATGTGACCACTGGGTCCCGGTGATAGCATAGACACCCCACCTTCACATGGTCGTTAGGTCTTGGCTCGTTAGGTAGCCCAATTGCTCCATAGACACATTGTCCCCACTATAGAGCCCACCCATGTGCCTGAACGGGTCATCTGACTAATGACATTTCCCACAGGTTAAATCAAGTCCTTTCCAGTGTGCTTTTTCTTCACTCATACACACCCTGGGAAACTTTCCAGAAGGTCACCCTTCCCGATCAATACTCCAGGCTAAGCATGCTTAATTGTGGAGTTTTAATCAGACATGCTCCCGAAAAAGATGTCACACCTTGTTGACATGGTCATATCATTTATTAATTTAACCGTTTATCATTACGGGGTGTTATAATCACCCCCCTTTAGAGCACAACGTCTTCGTTGTGGGCGCTACATCTCAACCCATGCAGTGAAACACACTTAGGGCTGGGATCATCCTTTGATACCAAATGTAACAACTGGGTCCTGGTGACAGAAAAACCACCCCTCCTTAACATGGTCGTTGGGTCCTGGCCTGCCAGGTACCAATCGTTTCCCCACAGACATTCGGGTCCCACCCTATGGTCCACCCAAATTCCCGAATGGGTAATCTGACTAATGACTGTCCACACAGGCCAACACATATCCATTCCAGTGTGGTTTGTCCTCACTCACACACATGCTAGGAAACATCTCAAATGGTCACCTATCTTGATCAGTACTCCAGGCCAAGCATGCTAAACTGTGGAGTTTTAATTAGAAATGCTCCAAAAAATGAAGGTGCACCTTGTTGACATGATCCATATCATTTAGTCATTTAAACTTTTATCATTTGGGGATGTTATAATCAACCCGCCCCCTTAGAGAAAAACACCCTCATTATGGTCCATATATCTCAACTGAGGTAGTGAACCACACTTATGGCTGGGTACCACCATTGATACTAAATGTGACAACTGGGTCCCGGTGATATCACAGACACCCCACCTTCACATGGTCGTTGGGTCATGGCCTTCCAGGTTCCCTAGTTGCTCCGTAGATACACGATCCCCACCATGGAGACCACCCACATGCCTGAACAGGTCGTCTGACTAATAACTGTTTCCTGTGGTTAACATAAGTTCTTTTGGGTGTGATTTGTCCTAACTTACACACACCCTGGAAAACTTCCCAGAAGGCCGCCCATACAGATCACTACTCCAGGCCATGCACGCTTAACTGTGGAGTTCTAATCAGTCATGCTCATGAAAAGTAAGGTGCACCATGTTGACATTAGTAATATCATTTAGACACTTAAACCTTTATCATTCAGGGGTGTTACAATCACTCCCCTTTAGAGCACAACTTCCTCATTGTGGGCCCTACATCTCAACCCAGGCAGTGCACCACACTTAAGGTCGGGTTCCACTTTTGATACAAAATGTTACAACTGGGTCCTGGTGACAGCACAAACACCCCACCTCAACATGGTAATCGGGTCCTGGCCTACCAGGTACCACCAGTTTCCCCGCAGACACATGCCCCCCCAGGGTCCACCCACATGCCCGAACGGGTAATCTGACTAATGATTGTCCCCATCAGCCAACACATGTCCATTATAGTGTGCTTTGTCCTCACACACACACACACACCCTTGGAAACTATCTAGAAGGTCACCCATCCGGATCACTACTCTAGGCCAAGCACACTTAACTGTGGAGTTCTAATCAAACAGGCCCCCGAAAAGGAAGGTGCACCTTGTTGACATGAGTAATATCACTTAGTCATTAAACACATTATCATTTAGGGATGTTACTAGAAATACATATTTTACGAATTAATTTTGTATTATATTTTATCAATTTTATAAAAACTGATACCTTCTATATTTTTAATAAATTTTATTTTATGATTTCATAAGGGCATCATAAAAGATAAGGTATTTCAAAAAAGTATATTTTTTACTATTCACAAAATTTTGAACTTCTTGATAATGATTTCAAAAAAATATTTAGTGTTGAAATTTGACATTATAAAGAAAAAAAATTAAATTTCATAATATTAAATTATTTCATGTGAGAGGAATTATCTATAATTTAAATTTGTAATACATAATGAAAATCAGATTTTAGAAGAATTCTTTTTTAACTCCGAAAATTTTATTTACTAAATTTAATAGAAAATTTATTTAATGAAAATAATTTGATTAGTAATAGTAAAATAATACATATTTTAATTTGAAAAAATTAAATAAACATTGTTACTTTATATATTTTTGAAATCGTAACAAAATTTTCCATAAATATAAAAAATATTTGACCATTCACATAAAAATAAATCTTTCCAGAAAAATCCCAAAAAAAAAGATAATTATGGAATTATTATTTATAAAATATTTATTTATTTATGAAATAAAATTTATTACATTTGTATTATTTTTTATAATATCTTATCATAAAAAACAATAAAGACATTTTTGAACACAAAGATTACCTCAAGTACAAAATAAAATTAATAAAAATTATGGGATTATATAATAATATTTATTGAAATAATTTATATTGCGTATGAAATTGAAATTTATATAATAATATACTTAATTATATTAATACGCACAAATTTAAAGAATATGTTATAACTCACATTAAATGATAATATTTTTATGGTGTATCATGGTTTGTATAATCTCTTCATCAAGTTTAATAAAACATTTCAAGGAAATTAAGCATAATAAAAGAGAAATATTTTCTAAATTAATTTTTTTTTATATTCCACCACCATAAATAATTTTCAACCTTCTAATTATAATTTTTTTTCATTAATTGATTTTTTGATATTTGAAATATCTTTTTCAAAAACTAACATCATAAAAAGGGTAAATAAAGAATCTTTTTAAATGAGTCAAATGAATGTATAGTGGATATAGTGAATCTAGGGTGATAAATAATGAAAAATTATTGTTATGTGAAACTATGAAGTTAAATGATAAACGTAATGCCCATGGATAATTCTGAGTGATATAAATAATTTTCTTGAAAATGTTTAACACCACTGAACGATGAAATAGTGTGGGGATAAATGAAAAACAATTAATAATAATTAATGGTTGTTGGATTTTTACCCCCAATGTATTTTTCTATGTTTGTAGGAAAAATTTTACCTTCTATTCTAAGAACATACATAAATGTTCTTACTTAACAAGTAAAATTTCACCAATTAATCAACTTACAACACATTATATTCTATTTTTGCAAATTAATATTATTCATGATTAATATTTTTCGACCAAATGAACTAATATAATCATATAATAGACTAATATATATGTTTAAATATTCCTACTATCATTGTTCTTTATTGAAAACCAAAAAATAGAGAATTGTAAATATCAACATTGAATAATTATTAAAATAATAAATTTAATTATATATATTTCCAAAATAAAAAAATGCTCCACTATGTTCCTTACCATAAATAAATGTACATATCATATTAAAATAAAAAACAGAAAATTAATGATTGTCTTAATGTCCATGGATATATCTTAACATTCATATTAAATCTGAAAAAATAAATTCTTCCCAAAAAATCATTCATGATAAATCAATTACTAATACAAATTGATTTATATAACACAACCTACATAAAAAACAGGCAAATATCATTAATCTCCATGATAAAACACTATATAAATTAATAAACATCACCATAATATCATGATAAAAATTTGGACACTAAACTATATTTAAATAATTAACAAAACCATAAATATATTTTAAAATAATAAACAATCAATGAATCAATTTTAAACCATCACGGGTATCTATATTTCCATATAAATTAATCCGTAATTAACAAAATAATTTATCATATACCAACTAAAATGGTTTTTTAAAAATAAATTGACTGTCAAAATCCCATTATTTAAAACATTAAATACGGGGTGTTAATTCCATCAATCATATAAGCAATTTTAAGGTTACAGTAACTTGATGGATTCCATTATATTTAATATATATCCACATTAAACAATTAATGTTTCAAAAAACATAAAAATCCTTATTCATTAAATATTTTCACAAAAAGTTGTAGTATTTTACATAAATTTAAAAATACAATAAACATCATTACAGAAATCCTAAATTAAATTTAAACAAAATCACAATGAAATTTAATTCTTATCAATTCAATCAATTTCTAACATATCAATAAAAATATTAATTATTAGTTTAACATAACACACATATTGAGGTTTACTTTTTAAATTATATTGTGTTCTTAAAATACGCCACATTTATACAAAAAACATTTCATGGGTATTTAATCTATTTAATATATGTATTAAATTACATAAGAAAACAATTTTTCATAAAAATAATTTAAAGTTTCATGATTGTTTTTTCTAGAATATCATTAGTACAACACTTTTACAACATAATTATTGAATCCATAATAAAAAAAACTTATTTTCCCCACATTCTTATTAAATCACTAACATGGATTCATGATCTTATTCCCTAATACTTAAATCCTATAATATTAAATATCAATCAAGGCATGTGATTCATCAATGTCTATTTAAAAAATATTCATACATTTATCATAAGAACTATTCTTCACTCAATAAATATAGATAATATTCGATTAATATATTATTCATCATGAATGGTAAAACAATTATTAAATCACTCATACTGATTCTCTTCTAGATTTTCCCCTTAAATGTCAATTTAATAAATTCCAATTCATTACACATTTAAATTATTCAACTATCCCTGATTCCATAGTGATATATTTATTCAAATCTATTAAGTAAACCACATATTTATGTTTCCCTTGAACATATATTACATCACTCCCCTCCTTTGTATACTCACAACATCTTATAATTTTCCTAATACAACAATTCTAGTTTATCATACAACATAGTATACATTTTATAAGCTGAATCATATTTCTTCTATGGTCTTCAGGAATCCCCATATTTCTCTTGTTACACCATGCACAAAAGTCACAAATGATGGGACTATTAATCATATAATGATATAAATGGTTATGAAAAATAATAATGATTCAAATTCTACCTCTAGTTTTAATCGGTTTTCATGCGGAAAATCAGTCTTTTGAAAATCACAATATAAGATTCCTTTGGATTATATTCCATGACTAAAAACAAATTGGATAATGGCAGACACTCTAATCATATTATAAAACATTATAATCTAGAAAATCTATTTAACTGAGTTCTAAATAATGAAACATAATATTAACAAACCATTTGTGTTTCCTTGGATATTCATTACCACTTCCTAAAAATTTCAATTCCATCACAAACAAGGACATATTCATTCGGTTATATCTAATGTATTCTAATCTATGTTTCTAAATATTAATTAAACAATTATTTGATAAATACTATAATGACCCATATTATTAATACATAGATACTAAATCGTAATAAATGAGAAGGTATTGCCTATTACTTTTATATGGTTAATAGTCATTTAGGTCCATTATCTTAGGAAATGTGGAAACATAAAAAATAGGACAAAAATTATCAATTAGTCTCATACTTATTTTGTTATATTGTTAACTCACTAGAATATTCCATGTTTAATACAAATAATTTTAACTATGAGAAATGTGATAGAGAAAATATTTTCAATTAATTAATATTGAATATCATTGTTTTAAACTCACAAAAATGTTCATCTAAGATGAATTGTTTCATTTTTATGATTTTGGTGTTATTTTGAGATGAATAGTAAAAATTGGCCATTTTGGATTTTTAACAGTTTTAAATTATTTCTGTATATTGGCCATAACATTATCTAAACAAATCCAAATTGAGAAATTATTTCTTTTCCAGATTCTACACATCCAGGGATTCATTTACTATTTTTGGACAAAAAGTTGAATCGGCCATATGGAAGCTCAAAAAAAGCTCACAAGCGGGAGAAAGAAAACTATTTTAAGTTCTGCCATGTTTTGGTGTGGGATCCATAACTCATTCATGGTTGGTCCAAATGTTTTTCTATTCGGTTGGTATACACGCAAAGAGTTTTAGAACATCTTTTTTGAAGGAAAATCCACGGGATTCGGCCGTTTGAGTGTTTATTAAAGCTTCCTAATCCAAGGGTTGGCGTTTTGGAGAGTCTGACAGGACAGAATAAATGATCAAAGTAAAAGGGCCATAACTCTCAGAATACCTATCCAAATCCGACTCTATTTTAAGGGGACACGTACAAGAGAATTATAAACTATATTGAATAAGGGATCAATGCGTGAAGAGGTCATTTATTGGGTAAAAACACGACAACATTTGGAGGACGGAAATCTGGCTATAAAAGGAGGAGAGCTCCTCCTCCTAAAAGCATTTCATTCTTCATCCCATTCCTTCTAGGACACCAAGGAGAAGAACTTATCATCATTCCCTTTTATTTATTTTATTTTACATTAATTTAAAATATCTCTCATCTCCCGCATTATCTCGCTTTCCCCATCCATGGAGGGGTAGTATCATTTGAGTGATCAGAAAGAGGGGAGGCTGGACCTATGTGTTGTGTTTGAGTTGTTGTGCTTGAAATGAATAAAATTTGTTCTTCCTTTTTCTTCTGGTTCCAATTCGTAATTTAGTATTAAATTCCGAATGCGGTTGTGTTAAGGTTTTGATTCTGAAATTATAAATTTCTTTGGTCGATGATCACATCTCCCTCCACCCAATTCTAATCTGTATACGGTGGAACATGATTAGGGTTGGGTGGGGATTGCACGATGGTTGTCAAGCACGTGGTTAGGATTATATGTCGAAATCTGGATTTATTAGAGAACAACAATTCCAGGTCTAGGATTGATCTAATTAATCAAGAGACCTTCTACACCCCAAAACATATTGGAAGGAGGATAGACCAATCTAAGTTTCTAGAAAGGAAAATTTTCATCACATCTCTCTCACCATTTTAAGGAAGAAGAAGAGATAAAATTTGGAAACCATGATTGCACAACACTAAGTCTAGCCGAACACAATCCGATCACCGTCTTTATCATTTGTTAAAATCAATCAATTTTTGTTGTTTGTTTCTCTCATAGTCATTAAAATTAATTAAAACCAATCATTTTATGAAAACCAACAAAAAGTGACAACCCTGTTTTGTGTGCACTCCTCTTCGGGAGACTACCTAGGATCAACTGCTATACTATACTTTGGTAAATAAAATATTGTTTTGCCACGCCCCATGACAAGTGTGCGTCAAAATGATATATAATTAAATGTTAATATTATATGATCACTAATGGTTCAAATAGGTTTTATAAATCAATGATAAAATGAAATCATAAGATAATAATAAAATAATGAGAACATGTTCATAGTAATAAAAGTTCATACCCATTTGGAAAATGATCAGAAACATGAGTGATGGAATAAAACATTTAAATTTCAAATGACATGAAACGAAAATGAGAAATCATCAAAAATAAATCATGATACTTATTTTCATTTTATAAAAAAATTTCACCAACGTAGGTATAAAATAATATCATAATGTTATGGTAACCAAGTAATGACCCATTATATAACATTATCTTAAGAGTACAATGAGTCGTTACATGGCCTTAAGCAACATTCCCAAGACACCAAAGGCTAGAAATAAATGATGAATGGTTTCAACTAAAAGTGGGGGGAGATTTACTCTTTCATTAATTAACCAATAAACCAAAAACCATATCCAAACCATTCAGGAATTGATTCATCAAAAAAGGACACTAAATAACTCTTAGAATCTCAAACCCACAACAAAGTGTGTAATAGTAGAATACTAAACCCGTATCTAAGTAAAAAGAGGATAAACTACCTATGAATCTCAAGAGACCACATGACTCCACGTTCCATGATTTTCCAGCACCACAATAATATAGAAGACCAATTATCATGAGGTGGTACTAAAAACATGGAAAAAGATACCTTTTACCTTATCCTGGAAGATCGCATATGCAAAAGCACCAATGTGCCAATGCATAGGTGAGTATAAAACTGAGTAGGTTTACCCAAATGAATTCTGTAATCATGAAATTATGATATAAATGATTGAAAAATTTATATAATATAAATTATGTGAAACAAGATACCAAAATAGTTTATATCCAAATATACACAAGTTCAAAAAACCATTTACAACCAAATGAAAACAAACTAATATTAAACCAATTTCTAGAAAGATATTTTTTCTAAAATAAAACTAATTAATGCATAAAACCAAGTCATATTTTCATATAGCATCCCCATTCCATAGGTCACCACATACCCACACATGCATGCTTTTTTTGACAGGTCTATACTCATGAGTGGTATCATGTCAAATTACCTTGTGTTCTAATGACACACTCCATTGATCTAGGGTCACGTACTTTGTACCCCAATGTTACATTTCTCTTATAAAGGTCATGGTAAGAATTAACACAAACCAACTCCATTAATTTCAAATATTTCCATCACCAAAATCAACCACTTCAAAAAAACTAAAATTTTATTGAATACCAAGTAACAAATAATTTAAAAAAACCATTAATCTCTAAAAATAATTCCCTTATATTGAAAACATATTATCTGATTCAAGTTCCAACTTCCCAAAGAATCCCTTTATTAAAACCCATGTTTTAAAAACAAGAACCAAAGCACTCTTCTAAAATCCCCAATTTTCCAGATTTTAATATAATCACTCAAGTTGGTTTCCAACTAGTGTTTAACCACAAAAACACAATCAATTAAGAATATTAAATTCAATTTGAATGAATTTCAAGCATATAGACTTACAACAGTTGAGATTGAAGCCTTATACATTGAAGGTTTCACAAAAACCACAACAGACGAAGAATATAGGGGAAAACCGGCTAGATTCTCCATGAATCCATCTTATATTTATTCTACTACTATGAATAATTACAAATATCCCCAAATTATGAATTCAACAACATAAATTTAACCCTTATGAATCTGCCACTGAATTTTACTTACATGTTTTATACATTAAGCCAAAATCAATCATCAAGAGATACTCCTTTCATCTCCTTTTCCACATGTTCAAATCAATTTGTGAGAAACTATTATTTAAAAACTTATGATTGGTAAACAAAATGAATTTGTAACATAAGAGATCATGATTAAACATTTTCAAAGCATGAACCTCTTCCAAAACTCTAAATCTTGTGTTCGGAATTTATTCTCATGTACCCTCAAAGTCCATGCGCTATATGAGACCATGTCATCCCCATGCAAGAGAACACATCCCAATCCCCATCATGATGTGTCACAATACACTATGTACCCATTACCTAGTTTTGCATAAACCATGATTGGTGTTTATGTAAGGCGACCCAAATGATCTTAATGATTTTTATAATAGTAAATATTCCATTTAAATTGATCACTATTCCTTGTAAATGCCGTCATTGGGGAGGTAAAAAATGAGAAATCATGAAGTAAATTAAAAAATGATACCCAGTTAGACCAAAAAATCAATATATCTGAAAATCATTATTCGGATGATGCCACAAATTTGGAGCCTCATTTTTTTCTCGATCAAGTAGTACAAACTTAATAGAAATAACTAGTCTTTGAAAATCATCCTGTTGTATAAAAAAATTACACATTGAATTTTTTTTATAAAACTAATGATCTATCAAGATCCCCGAAAATTTTGCCAATTTTTTCTCATTCTCCAACCATGTCTTGGAATACAAAAATATATCATCAATGAATAACATCACACAAATTATCTAGATATCTATGAAATATTTGATTCATTAATTTTCTAAAAACCAATCATGAATTTTTATGACCATTGAGAGTACCCACATATTCATCATGGGAAAATATACTCTCGAAGTCATTTTTTGAAATATCATCCTTCCACACATGCAATTAGTGATATCCTGGCCACTTGTAAATCATTGAGAACCACTAAGCACTCCTAAAAATATTGGAATAATAATCAATGTGTGGAACGAGATCTCGATTATTGATAATAAAATGATTAATATTATGATAATCAACGCATAGACGATTAGTTTCATCCAAATTATTATAAAAAAGACAGGTGTTTCCCAAGGAGACATGATTTCCAGATGATCCCATTGATTTAA
Source organism: Viscum album (assembly GCA_963277665.1). NCBI lineage: Eukaryota > Viridiplantae > Streptophyta > Magnoliopsida > Santalales > Viscaceae > Viscum > Viscum album. The sequence goes on along the minus strand of OY728126.1, from coordinate 1,654,477,132 downwards.
AACTCCTTCAACTGCACTTTCAATTTTCACAATTATATTGGTTCCATATGGTAAGATAGGAGTGAGATAGGACTGGTCCCCATAATAAGATCAATCCTAAACTATACTTCTCTCATAGTTTGAAACCCTGGGAATTATTCAAGAAGGAAAACCAAAATATGATCAATACCTGATAGCAAATCACATTTTTAAACTCCTTCATTGATTCCAAAGACAATGATTATAACTCAAATGAGATCATGAGAATATCTAGTGCCAACAATCTTGTTTCACTAAATAATTAATTATCCTCCCCTGAAATTATATTTTAAACACCATCCTCCATCATGAAACAATATTTCTGTGCGTAAAAAACAATGTGGGTCTTAAGGATTTTCAATAAATCAATTCCATGGATTACATAATAAGAATTCACCGCAAGCACTAAGAAAGCCCACATCAAATCTACCCCATACACAACTATACTCCATGATCATCATTGGAATGGTCCACAATCTCATTGAAATAGAGGATTATTAGGTTTTAAAAACGATTGATTAAAAACTACAGATAATCCAGTGAATCATAAATATTGGAGGAAATAAAATAATTTTATCAAAATGTATGACACTATGCTTGAAATATGGTAGAGTTTATAATAATCATACCTCAAACCAAGGATGGTATTGGCTAATCATCCATCATAACCTACTATGCTACAAACTATTTTTTTGGTTCCACACTCTACTCTTTTCTTCCCTTCCAAGGAGTTTTGGTGTTCCTGGAATCCCCAAGTGTTATACATACACTACTAATGAGTGGTATGTTGATGCCCATATACTATTTATGCATATGATGCATGTGACCCCCGAGGATTCTCACTAACATTTAACTTGGAGAATTATGAGAATACCTCTAATTATTCCCTATCCTATTATAATTATGACTTTCTCGAGGTTGTGCCATAAAATCCCGCTTAATATTTCCTGAAGAACCCCACTGGAAACATCACATATTTCAATAAGGATTCAGAGGAATATTTTCTGATCATTCGATCATATTCTGATCCATACTTCCAGCCTAGTAATAGATTTCCCACTTCTTCTTGAATATGGCATTAGAGTTCTCAGTATTTCAGGTGGGTACCAATGGGATTCCCCATCCTTTATACATCAAAATATCTCATTCTTCTATTTTTTTCTGTAGTAACTATTTCTGTGTTATCACTTATATATAGCACATCTATTTTAGAATGAATTTTTTTTAACTCTAACCATCGTTAATTATATGTTCCTTCAATGATGTACTACCCACCTAATTTGGTTCAAACCACACTATGTTCATAAATATAGAAATATATTTTCCAGTTACGAGGTTCTCTTGATTCAACCTAATGAATTATTTTGTGTTTTGAATGATGCACTTATGAGGGTATAATTTTTATAAAACAATTTCTCAAACGCCTCCCATGGAATACATTGGTCCATTCCATCTTAGAACACCAAATCCACCCAAAAATGGGAATTTTATTCAAGTATATATTTGTCTAACACCACTGTTAGTTCTATCAGTGTCCATAGGAATTAAAATATCATATTAATTCCATTCATCCATGATTATTCACTTTTCGGCACCAAATCAACAATGAAGGTGGGTGGAATTTTCGTTGAAAACTGAACCACCTAATCAACATGTGATAATCCAAACCATTTCCATGTTTAATGATAATATTTCATGGTTTTACTTCATACTTTATTAAATGGTACATGAAAAATAAACACAAGAAATTTTTTTCCATAAAACACTGAAAATGATTAAATTACAATAAATCCAAAATATTACTACTAACAAAGAAGACACACTAAAATATCTATAAAAAACATAGGGAGACAACCAAATATAACATAAATCCCAAAACAATTGTGTGGGTCCATCAGATCTATCATTAAGAACATCCTTATATCCAGAACCATAAAAAATGTGCTATGAATCATAGGAATGGTGAACATCATCTTCATTGTCTCATTTATTGATTTTGGAACACCCTAACATTTTTTCATAAGACTTTAATGTAAATTCTATTATTTCCTCCTTTAGGTGACCATTGAATCAATAATGACTATAAGACCTTATAGTTGTTGGGTATTCTGGTTATTTTATTTTATGTATTTAAGTATATTGAGATTTCCAAATGTTTTATGAATGAATCAAGGTTATATCTTTAATAATGTTTGTAATTAAATATTTTTTATGTTTTAAAAGTATAAGGTTTTAATGATTAAAATGGTTTTGAAATAATTATCCTTTAGTATTAAAGAATGTACCATGTCAAGTACACAACAATTACTCATTGTTTATTAGAAACATGAAACATGTTTTTGAGTTGAGATTATTGTAACGCCCCTCTTCCGGGTGCCACTCATTGGGTGCCCCGAACCCGGTTCACCACGTGACCTCAAACACATTTCCTCAAACGCCAGAGGCTGTGGACTAGCAGCGAGGTCCCAGGTATGATAGTGGGGATACTAGGACCTCATTTTTTAATGTGTAGTGCAGTGGAATACATAATAAAACATACATAAAAAATAAAAAGAACAGCAGAAGAAGTAAATCATACACAACTGAAATAAACAACAAAAGTGGATATAACCAACAAAAGATAATTAATGATACTATATGTCCCATGTTCAATGAAAACAACCAGAACATGTTACACAATCAATACAATACAACTGAAGTACATGTACAGTAAAAAAAAGAAAAACAGCTTGTAGTGGCCTCACGAGCCTAGGATAAGTCCCATGCCCTCCTACTCCTCAGCATCAATCATGTACCTACATAGGGACTATTTCCCCTATCCACACCTACAGAAACGTAATCTCTTTGGGCAGAAAAGCTTGACCCAAACAGGGTGTGAGAAATATATCTCAGTAGGAACCCTCCAAGGCCCGTGCCCAACTGTGTGTAAGCATGAAACAACAGTGCGCAAAAGTAAAATGCAATAAATTAAGAAGTACTAAAAAGTAACTAACTTGACAATTAAATTGAAATTTTGTTATTCATTTAAACCATTAAATATTAGAAATCACCACAGTGCATTTCTACGTAAACAATCCACGTACACAGACAAGCAAATCCTTACCCTCAGGTAAGAAGAATCCAACCTGCAGGTATAGCCCTCATGCATAACAGAATTTTCCCTTAGGCGTAGGATGTGTCACCCTCAGGAATAGAATCATTTGCCCACAGGCACGGAAGAAGTTTCCCTCATGCCAAAATAACTTCTTCCCTCGAGCTAAACAGTGCAGTGCCCACGGGCTAATCACAACAACGCCCTCAGGCTAAACAGGTATCTGAGCCATGCCCAACATGGAAACAAGCAGTAAACAAGCAATTACTCTCAAGGAAGTTCTTCAATTACTACTTTAAAGGCATACCCTCGGGTATCCTAGCCAAACAGCTAAATAGTGGAACACACCCCCGGGGTGGTTCCTGATCCAAGCAACGATCCCAAACAGCAGTTTTACAAATTATTCAGTTACCTTTATAGTTCTAGGTAGTTAATATAGCCATGACCACAGCCACACGACACCCCACTATGGGTTTGTGACACAAAAACGCACAAAACACACGATAATTGGAAACATTAACACAAAGCCACCTACCTTATACGCAAATGAGCGGTATACCCAAAAGTCGACTCTAAAAACTCCTACAAATGGTTTAGATATGAAAAATAACAAAACTCGCAAAATATCAAATAACTCTCATATGGAGAAGAATTGGTAAGCAACACGCTAGGAGAAGAGAGGGATTACCCGCGCGGTTCCAACGAGATCGCCCGAGACGGAATTAGGTTCCAGATGCCCAATCAGTGGATCTCCAAAGGTTCGACCATCCACTCCCGTTACTTCCTCTAATTCTAAGCCTTCCCTGTGAATAGGGGTGGCTACTGCCCGATTTAAGAAAAAAAAACAAAGTACACAACGTGTAGTTTCAAGCACACAGCGTGTACTCCCTTCATTTAACTGTTCCTCTGTCATCACAACCATACTGTTCAACCGTCGATATGAGTACAAAACATGTACTCCTGAGTACAAGGAGTGTACTATTGCCCAGCTGGGGGATACTCCACCACCTTACTGTTTTCACCTTCCGACTGACTACACAGCGTGCACAAGACCACTACACAGTGTGTAGTCGATTCCTACACCATTTTTCACCGATATTGCTACACGCCCCATGTACTCATCCCAACATGGCCAGAAGTACATGACGTGTGGAAAACGCACACGACATGTACTTCAAAAATTTAACAATTTTACCAATTTTCCATATTTTATTAAATACACTTATGTAAAATAGAAAAGAAGAAGCATTAACCTCACAAATAAGAACTGGGTACTTACAAACATCCCCTCTTACAGCAATTCATCCCAGAATTTCCCTTACAAGGGTGGTGAAGATATAGCCATGACCAACTCCAGCCACTGAGCATGTACGTCGGTCTCCAGCTCCCAGGTTTCATCCTGCACTAGGACATGCTCCCATAGCACCCATACTAGAGGAACTAACCTGCCTCGGAGAACCTTCGTGCTCCTGTCAACGATATGAATCAGATGCTCTTCAAAGGACGCATCTGCATCCAGCTCAACCTCCTCGGGCTGAAAGAGGTGATACGGGTCTGAATGATAGTGACACAACGAAGATATGTGGAAGAAGTCATGCATGGCTCGGTACCTCTTCGGTAACCACAACAGATAATCAACCAGCCCAACTCTCTCCAAGAATCTCAAATGTCCCTACATATCGTGGTGAAAGTTTACCCTGTCTCCTGATCCGCTTCTATCCCAACCCCAAAGAAACACGTAGAAAAACATGATCCCTGACAACGAACTCCAAAGGTCGTCTGCGGCGATTAGAAAAAGTCTTCTGACAAGACTGTGCAGTAGCCATCCGATTCTGAATCAACTGGACCTGCGCAAAAGTCTCCTGCACGAGCTGTGACCCCAGTAAAGCTTCCTCACCTTCCTCTATCCAGCACATGGGTGAACGGTATGGCCTACCGTATAAAGCCTTGTGGTTCCATCTCAATAGTTTCATAGAAGCTATTTTTATAGGAAAACTCGACTAAGGGTATATGCTTCTCCCAAGAGCCCCCAATGTCTAGGACGCATGCATGCAGCATGTCCTCTAGCACCTGTATCATATGCTCTGATTGACCATCGGTCTGAAGGTGGTAGAATGTTCTCAGAAGCACCTGTGAACCCAGTGCCCTATAAAAACTCTGCCAGAAATGATACGTGAAGTGAGCATCCCTATCAGAAATGATATAACAAGGGACCTCATGAGGAAGTACGATCTCTCGGATATACAGCCTTCTGAGATCATCAACACCGAAGGTCTCCTTGATCGGCAAGAAGGGTGCTACCTTTGTGAGTCTATCCACAAAAACCCAAACGACATCATTTCCACGAGGTGACCTTGCCAAACCAGTCACGAAAACCATCGCGACATCATCCCATTTCCACTTTGGAATGGATAACTGCTATACCAGTCAAGATGGTCTCTGATGCTCTGCCTTTACCTGCTGACAGGTGGAACATCTCGTAACAAAACCAGCTACATCTCTCTTCATTCCCAGCACCAGTACTGACATCTGATGTCGCGGTACATCATGGTAACCCCAGGATGAACTACCCAAGCTGAAGCATGAAACTCCCGCATCAGCTCCTCGGGTATATCCACTGGATCCTATACTCATCCATGGAAATGTAGAACCTCATCATCGTCTATCGTCCAACCACGAGGTGGGTCCTCACTTGCCACTAACTCCTGCATGACTAGGCCTTCTGAATTAGATAGTTGTCTCAACCTCACTCTATCTAGGAGGGTAGATGTCACAGCAAAAGAGGAAAGATAAGTCTTCCCCTGACTGTCGTGCACCTCCAGATGCATCTCAGATAACAATTCCATGAGCTGCCCCTCACCACTGGCCTCCTGCACTGCCTACATATGAGTCTTCCTGCTCAATGCATCATATACTGCATTACCTATACCAGGTGTATAAGCAAACACAAAATCAAAGGACAAAAGGTATTCGACTTACCTTTTTTGCCTTAGATTCCAATAACGCTAAGAAAAAATATTCTTGAGACATTGGTGGTCGGTGAAAACCACAAAATGTTATCACAATAGATAATGTCTCCAACAGCACAACGCATGCACAACTACAGCCAACTCGAGATCATGTGTCATGTAATTCCTCTCATGCAGCCTCAACTACCGAGACCCATACACAACAACTCGATCGCCCTGCATCAACACTGATCCCAGCCCAATACTAGATGCATCATAGTGAACAGTATATATCTTCCCCTGCTCTAAGAGTATCAGGATCGGTGCTGATGTCAACCTTCCTTTCAGTTCCTGAAAGGATGCCTCACAATCTTCCAAACAAATGAACTTCACACCCTTTATAGTCAATCCCATCAATGACACTCCTATGAGGGAGAAGTCCTGTATAAAATGCATGTAGTACCTTGATATCCCTAAGAAACTCAGTATCTCAAACATGTTCCTAGGATGCTCCCAAGAAACTACAGCTCTCACCTACTCCGGGTCTACTGAAACTTTTGCCTCTAAGAAGATATGACCCAGGAAGTGAATCTAGTCTGTCCAAAAGTGGCACTTTGAGAGCATAGAATATAGATGATGCTCTATCAGTGTACTCAATACGATCTCAAGATGGGTGGCATGGTCGTGTCAACTGTGAGAGTACACCAAGATGTCGCCCACGAATACTACCACAAAAGAATGCAGATACAGATGGAACACACTATTCATCAGATCCATGAAAACTATTGGCGTGTTCGTGAGTCTGAACGGCATAACCGTATACTCATATAGACCATAGCTACTCCTGAAATCCGCGAGATTTATATTAGATGGTATCATCTACAGCTGATGATATCCTGATATCAGGTCAATCTTCGAGAACACTCGTGCACCATGAAGCTGATCAAAAATATCATCAATCCTCGGTAAGGGATATCTGTTCGTAATCATCAACTGGTACAACATCCGATAATCCACACAAAGCCTAAGGGTATCGTCTGTGTTCTTCGTAAAAAGGACCGGTGAACCCCAAGGAGAAGTACTATGTCGGATAATGCCCTTTGCTTGCAACTCCTCCAACTCATCTTGAGCTCTTCCAACTCTGGTGTAGCCATCCTACATGGTGTAATGGACACCAGTGCTTCTCCTGGAACAAGATAATTGGAGAAATCCACTACTCGCTCTTGAGGTAGACTTGAAAAGTCATCCTGGAAGACATCCCTAAAATTATCATCAATTGGAGGGAAATCCATCCGATAATTCCCCTAATCATCCAGATATAATCTCGCAATCTGGGTTGTGACTCCACATCTCCCACGATGCTCTGGTCTAGATCGACTCGCCTAAACATCCCATTCTCCCTTGTATAGAAACTCTCCGCCCTTGGTGACATGAATCTCACCCTACGACAATAGAAGTCTACAAAGGCTCGGAAGGGAACCAACATGCCCATTCTTAGAATGAAGTCATAGCTTGTCATCTTGAAGACATAGAGGTTCCAAAGAAAGTGACACCCACCAACCTCAAGGGGGCACTCCTTGAACTGATGCACACCAGCCGTTCTAGTTCCCAACGGAGTGTCTAGCGTCGTAGTATCAGAGGAAGTAGAAACATAGAGCCCAAGGAACTCCACAACGGGTACAGATATAAAACTATGTGTATCACCCATATCCAAAAGTACTAATGATAAAATAGAAGATATTAAAATAGTACCTATGAATGTAGAAGGTATGGGATCCTGCTCATGCTGGGTCTGTTGCAACACATATGCTTTCCCAGTGCCACAGCCCTACGACACAACCTGGCTACCCTGAGTTGTCCCTCCCCACGACCTCTGAGATCCTGGCGTCTGAATACCACGGCAATGACCACTATCTCTTCCTCCACGCCTTGACGTATTCAAATCTCTAGACTGTTAATAAGCTGCTGGTCCCGTTCCCACTTGCAGAGTCTGCACAGAACCCCTCTCACTAGCCATCGATGGAAATGCCCTGCAAAAGCGATGCAGATGACCCATCTTGCCTCAAGCTTGTTACTCCACTGGATCACATGGACACTGTGGCCTCTTTTTTCCCTCTCTACCACACTAGTATCAAATGACATGACCACTTGAAACTTTCCTCTGGCTAGTACTGCTGCCCTAAGAGAAGTCTGCCTGTCTCTTCCTCTTGCCAACAGAAAAAGTACCAGTAACTAGTGCTGATCCACCCTTTCCCACACCACTAGATTCATTAAGGTTTCTATCTATAATAAGCTTCTGGTTCACAATAGTGTTTAAAATAGGCTACCTGAAGACATTCACCATCGCTCGAATGTCATACCGAAGACCATATTCAAAATGTCTGGCTCTCAACGTCTCATCACCCACCAGCATGGGTGCAAAGTGTTGAAGTTCAGGGAAACGAGCATAATAGTCCATCACTGACATAGCGCCCTGCTGCAGATTCATGAACTCTCAAGCTCTATCTTCTCTAAGCTTCTCAGGAAAGACGATTTGATAGAAGGCTGCCTGAAAATCCTCCCACACCGTGTCCCTGTGATTCTATGACTGGGTGGTAACATCCCACCACCTCTTGGCAGAATCACACAGCATGTATGCTGCGAGCATGACCATCCACCCTGGAGGATTCTCAAGATGCTCGAAAATAGTCTTCATCGATCCCTGCAAAGTCTATGTAGCTTGTGGTCCTCCATCCCCTAAGAATGTAGGCGGATGCTGCTACTGGAAGATACGTGTCAGCTCGGCCATAGATGTGGAAGCCTGCTGTGGTCCCTGAAAGGTCTGCATGAACCACATAAATCCTTCACGGAACTGCGCTTCCGCGCCTGTGTCCAGTATAGCAGGCGTCGCCGCATCTGGATCTCCTGGACGATCAACTAGTATCCCATGGCCCACGATCATTGGAGTATAGTCGTCGGTGCTCTCCTAGTGTACAATGCGCGGTCATCTAGGCGGAATGACACTACAAGGTCAAAAGAACGTCTTAGATTCAAGATTATTAAGGCTAAAACGAAGAAACCACAAAGAGAACAAGAAGAGTAAGGTATTTCAAAATTTACAAAACAAGACTACACAGTGTGTATACTGACTATATGGTGTGTACTTGACTTCCCTTCCCCTTCCCAGGTCCTTCGACAAGGCTAAGCAACACGGCTCGCATTTGAACAAAACTACACGGCGTGTATAATATCTACATGGCGTGTATTGTGTTATTTCCAATAGCTCGTGTCGTTTGTGACAAGGCCGACTACTCGGCTTGACACTACACTGCGTGTTACACCCGCACAAGGGGTGTACACCACACCATTTCCCATCCACACGGCTAACTCTACACGGTCTTTCCTCAGTCAAGACTACACAACATGTCCCCAAAGGTACACGGTGTGTTCATGGAATGGTGAAATCAACCCGTTTTGTTAGTCACACGGCTAAGTCCCCATGTCACACTACACGATGTATTCATAATTGACACGTCATGTTCTGTAAAGGAGTTCACCGAACTGTGTTGTTAGTTACACGGCCGTACTTCGGGTCAACACTACACAGCGTGTTGATCTGGTACACGGAGTGTTTTTCCAAAGCACTTCCCTACCCCATGTCTCTGCACACACGGTTTGTGACACGGGAAGAGACTACACAATGTGTACTCAGAGTACATGGCGTGTACTTAAAATGTTCCTTTTTATTCCCGAACAGAAGGCCATACATGGCATGTGTAAAGATACTACACGTCGTTTATACTAGGTTTCTGGACAATATGCCTCAGAAACTTCCCCGGAACCTAGAAAATACTGAAAAACAACACATAAGTGTCACATTCCGACCTGTGAGGGCCCATACTCCCCACAAATCAATGTTTGATAGCATATTTGTGTTATAACAAAATAAACACTCAATGATCCCCCAAATTCCGGTAAATAGGGGCCCATAATCCCCAAAAACCAAAGTTTCGCATCCATTCTTTTATAAACATGCTCACACAAAAATACCATATCAAACAGCATGTATTAATCAAGCAGCTATCACAACATCATGCTTTTCTAGCACAACAACTATCACAAAACATGAAATTTTCTAATGCACCTATATGGAATGTAAAATATGCATGGAATGTGATTCTAGAATGTGCCTAAATTATGCATGAGATGGAATACCCTCATCTCACCATGTTGCAACTAAATACGACCCACATATAAAATATAAACAGCACAATACAAGTGTGTCACCCAATAGTGAAATCAAATCAACTGTAACATTTGAAAACTCAGAAGAATTGAAAAATACGAGGTACACTGGCTTTTCCCTGTACACGGGTTAGCTATGCCTAGGAAGATCTTATTAACAACTACTGTTTGGCCTATCCCTGACTAAGACATAAAATAGTACGTCAAAGAAAATAATTCCCTTTGATACAACTCTGTAACTTCCCAGTTCAAGGTACCACTCAATGGGTGCCCCAAACCCGGTTCACCACGTGACCTCAATTGCATTTCCCCAAATGCCAGAGGCGGCCAACTAGCTGCGAGGGCCCATGTATGATAGGGGGGAAACTATGACCACATTTTTCAAAGTGTAGCACATCGGAATACAGAATAAAACATACATCATACATTCAATGAACAGCAGAAGCAGTAAATCATATAGAACTGAAATAAACAAAAGTAGTGGAAATAACCAAAAATAGATAAATAATGATGCTACATGTCACATGTTCTACAAAAACATACATAACATGTTACACAATCAATACATTAAAACAGATATACAGGTACAACAAAACAAAGAAAAATAGCTGGCAGCGGCATCGCGAGCCTAGGCTCGGTCCCATGCCCTCCTACTCCCCAGCAGAAATCATATACCTGTATAGGGACACTTTCCCATATCCACACATGCAGAAACGTAATCTGTTTGAGCTGAAAAGCGTGAACCAAAAATGGTGTGAGAAACATATCACAGTATGCTACCACCAAAGGCCCATGCCCAACTGCGTGTAAGCATGCAACAACAGTGTGCAATAGTAAAATGTAATAATGTAAGTATTACAAAAAGTAAGTAAATTAAAAATTAAATTTCTATTTTATTATTCATTTAATCGATTAAATATTAGAAATAACAATATTGAATTTCTATGTAAACAATCCATGCCCACAGACAAGAAAAACCTTGCCCTCATGTAAGCAGAATCCAACCCATAGGTATAGCCCTCAGGTGTAACAAAATTTTCCCTCGGGCGTAGGAAGTGTTGCCCACAATCATAGAATTAGCATCCCACAGGCACGGAAGAAGTTTCCCTATGGCCGAAATAACTACTACCCTCGGGCTAAATAGTGTAGTGGCCACAGGATAATCACAACAACACCCTCAGGATAAACAGGTAATCGGGCCATGCCCAACATGGAAAAAAGCAGTAAACAAGAAATTCCTCTCAAGGTAATTTTAAAAATAATACTTTAAAGTCATACCCTCAGGTATCCTGGCCAAATGGATAAATAGTGGAAAACACCCTTGGGGTGGTTCTGGATCCAAGAAACGATCCCAAACAGCAATTTTACAAATTATTCAATTACCTTTACTGTTCTAGGTAGTTAATATTGGCACAACCATAGCTACACGACACCCCAATATGGTTTTGTGGGACAAAAACGCTGAAAACACATGACAATTGGAAAAATTAACACAAAGACACCTACCTTATATTCCAATGAGCGGTATACCCAAACTTCCACTCCAGAAACCCCTACGAACATCGTAGATCTGACGAAGAACAAAACTCGCTTAATCCTAAATAACACCCGTTGGGAGAAGAATTGGTAAGCAACACGATAAGAGAAGAGAGGGTTTACCCGCACGGTTCCAACGAGATCGCCCGAGGAGGAATCGGGTTCCAGATGCTCGATCGGTGGATCTATAAAGGTTCAGTCGTCCACTCCCACTCCTTCCTCCGGTTCAAAGCATTCCCTGTGAATAGGGGAGGATATTGCCCGATTTAATAAAAAAAACAATGTACACGATAGGTACGTCCAAGTACACGTCGTGTACTCCCTTCAATTAATTGTTCCTCTGGTGGGACTTCCATACTATTCACCCATCGACATGAGTGCACGACATGTACTCCTGAGTACACGGTGTGTACTATTTCCCATCTGGCGGCTACTCCACCGCCTTACTGTTTTGGCCTTCCGACTAACTACACGGCGTGCACTAGACCACTACACACAGTGTAGTCAGTTCCTACACAATTTTTCATCGACATGGATACACACCCCATGTACTCATCCCTACACGGCCAGATGTACATGACGTGTGGAAAAAGTACGCGACATGTACCTCCAAAATTTATGATTTTCCCAATTTTCCATATTTTATTAAAAACACTTAAGGAAAAGAGAAAAGTAGAATCCCATACCTCAGAAATAATAACTGGGTTCTTACAATTATATTTTATAAAAATTAAGTTAATGACTATGTTTTTATTCGGTATTTTACCTATAAATAGTGAATTAGGTATTTATTTCGTTCAAACATTTAAAAAAGATACCATTTGATGTTTTCATCCATTGATTAATAAAAAATGTTTTAATTAAAAATATTTTTTGTGTTTAAAAAATGTTAAATGACTAAGGTATTTCCATTATGAAATATTGAAATTAATATTAGATTTTGAACATTTATGTTTTGAAAATCAAATTACTATAAAGTAATGAAAATGTTGGTTTTAGGATTTTATTTAAACAATATTAGATATTTTATGTTCGCTAATCATAAGGAACCGTTATAAATTAAAACGTATTTCAATGTGTTACAAAAAAATGAATTTTATCTTTGCAAAAATTAGGTTTGTCCCCAACCTAACCAAGTGTGACCTAGAATGCCAAGCCACTAAAGGCATGGTTGTCATCTGACTCAAATCCAATAGGTTCATGACCTAGGGTTGTGCACAAATGTTGTAGTTAGAGTCACGCGTGCATGCATGCATTGTAAGGCCTGAAGCATGCTCGGTCATGTGCCTTGGGTGACAGAGCGTTCCACTGTTTGGGGTCGCACATCAGCAGGGGTGGGTGAAGTAGCGTTCCTACAGAGACCCAGTATGGGGTTGTTCTTGGGAGGAAGTAGGGGGACTTCTGAGCACTATCCGGGAGCTTCAGGGTTATAATGGAGCTGTGAAACCTATCCCATTTTGATTTCACACAACGGTTTTTAATCTAAACATGATCCAGGTCATCCGATCAAGCCGGATAAAATCTCATTCATTTGTTCCCCCCCCCATGAACTTCGAATCTCGACCGCTATGGTTTCATATGCATTTTCAAAGGCTGTCTAATCCTTACCATGATCTAATATCGGACATTCTAGCCATTTTAGAATCATGCGTCACTCATAGCCATTCGATCAAAGTGAGGATTAATCTCAATTGTTCATCTATTTTAAAAACTTATGGTCTCTCTAAAGTTATTGGATTAATGCATGGTTGAATCCGAACCATATATTTCTTATTTGCATCTCCTCTACGTCACCTTCGTTTTCCTTCTTCCTCGTTCTGTTCTAGTCGTGATCAACTACCACCCATCGGATTTCTCTACTAACGTGAAAACACATTTCACCATGGTGGCCCCTTATCTATTTTATTTTCCTAAATACCAACGCACTCATTCTTATTTTAAACCGAGGTTCCTCATTTCTCATTGCATGTTTCCTTAAATATATATAGTATATAGTTAATATATATGATTTCTTTTCACTCAAACCCTATAGATTTTTTCACCATCCAACACCTCCATCAGCCAATGATCTTCTCATTCTACTTCATCAAATCAGGTAAGGCTCCTAGTTTTTTTCTTTTTTATGTTTATTTTATATATATATATATATATATATAAACATCTATATTTATATATATACATACAGATGTTGGTCAATCCTATTTAATTTTTTTTTAAATTATAAAAAAATTATTGTTTTTAAACATGTTCTTGCCTTGCAAATCATAATAGGGTTTTATGTTTGTACCTAAAATTGGTTTCACTACATGAATACACATATGTATATATGTGTTGTTAATAAAAACATATAGGTTTATTTATTCAAATGATGAAATTCTTATACTCTAATGGAATTCATAATTAATGAGATCCATGCCTTTATTAGTGGTGTTTTATGATGATGAAATTATAAATATGTATGTATTTATATATAGTTATTTTTTGAAAAAACAAACCCTTAATATTACATTATGATTTTTAAATATTGAACATTGGTTTAAATTATGTTTTTATTATACAAAAATTTGGTATTTTATTCATAAATTTTGATGAAAGAACACTTAAGTACATACAATTATATATATATATATATGCTTTAATCATGATATTACTATGGGATCACAATATACGCTCACAATGGGATGATAAAAAGTTATTACAAGTGCATTGAAATGTGAAATGTTTTCATGAATTAATTTTGAATTATATTAGTAATATAAAACATTATAATAACTTTATTCGTATATGGATATCAAACTAATTTTCAAATGTTTAACTGGTATTGGTAATGTAAGTAAATTGTGTGGTTGATTATAATGATTTTCAATTTTTAACATTGTTTTAAAATAAATGGAAGTACCCTTGTGTTATGTTATCCATACAGGTAATGGATGTTTAGTAAATTTGGCATTCAATATTTCAATTAAAGTAATTTTTTTACATTCCAACTTATTATGTTTTCACCCCAAGAGGAATTTTTCACAATGTTTGATTTAGTTAATTTATGTTTACGATTTAACTCTTTTTTCTCTCCCATTTATAAACATATGTTTTAAATACGAATGAAATCTACCATAAATTCAATTTATGATTTTTAGAATATAATATTTTTAAATTTATAATAAGAATTTTAGAATATAAGTGTTATAAACTTTTGTGAGAAAAACTATATTTTAAGTGCATTTTTTATCATCACAGGTGATAAAATATGCCTACCATACTTTTCATTTATTAAACATTCATATCCCTAAAATTGTTAGTTTTGTTGGCAGATAATTCATGATTCACTAGGTATATACATATATGTAAATTCTAATGAATGTAGTTAAACTCTAATGACCTTTTAAGGATTAAGAACTAAATTATTCTTAGGGGTATGGTATTGTTCGAATAATATGAATGAGAAAATAAATATTCAATGAGGTATGGGACACTTAGAATATAAGATCATAGTAGACAAAATAGTAATGTATTCGCCTCATTATATAATTGGTTTGGGACCGGTTAATGAATGCCTTATATCGTAGAGGTTGGTTAACAAAAGCCTTTCCGGTTGGGCTCCAGTTAATTAATGCACTATGATGAATATGTAGTTCTCGTAAGACAAATAGGGTCATGGAACAAGGCCTTCACATTGTCCCTCATTATACATTACCTTATAATTTTTTTGGTATTTAACTTACAAAGTGTGTATTCACCTACATAATATGCTTCGTTAAGATCTTATACTTATGAGTATCATAAAAATTATGTGCAAATTGAATATTGATTATTTAGTAAACAAATTTATTTGAAAATTTATGATTTATAGTTTGTAAGTAAATATATTAATGTAATGATTTTATGCACATCTCTGATTATGTATTACTTTTATTTTTAATTCTATACTTTCACATTTGCATGTCATACTTAGTATAGTTTTAATAAATATTGATTTATATGCTGCACATCATATATTTTTTACAAGAATTATTATAATTGGAACTCTTTTTATTGTAGTACTATTAATATTTCATAAAATTAACACAGGTAGTACATAGAAAAACAGTTATGTTATGCTTCATGTATTTCATCTTTCATTAGATTCTTTTTTATGAATACTTTCTACGGGATAATTTTAATGGTTTTAGTTGAAATTTTATTTTATTTTTATAACCCACTTATTGAAAAATCATATTATCACACATAATTTTAATTTAAATCATTATATGATTAGTAGAATTGATTTAGATTAATTGGTGGAGGAATTTTGGATCCTTTTCTGTATATCCTTTGAATGATTGTGATATCTTCTTATTTTTTTACAGATCGTAAACCATAAAGAACTTCTGCAGTGAAACATGATGTTTAATTCATATGCCTTTCATTTCTTAATAAAATTACTCGGCATGTTTTATTGAAAATGATCTGGCTATGGGGTAGTCTTGGTTTGGTGTGTGATAGTTGGTATCAAAGGATCAGTTTAGAAAACCCTAGAATGTAATAACAACATTAAAAACATGATTAGGTATTACTAAGTATAATTATTCTTAGAATTTTAAAATGGAATAAAAAACATGGATTTTGCCTATTCCAACAAAAATAATTGAGTCTATAGTGGAAAAATATTTTTTATAAGGATAAAAGAATTTTGAAAACAAACAGTTTTCATGTAAACCCCTATACCGTGTATCTAATTTTCCTGGTGTACTTCACCTCCACCAAGGATTAGGCTTGTAATTTATCCTTATGATTCATGAATGACTTTATTTCTGTACATGTAATGGAATGTATTTTGATGCCCTGTTCTCATTATTTACTATTGCTGAAAATTTGTTTCCCTAGAGGACTTCAATCCGGATTTACAAGAGGGTGACCTTCAAGCAGCTTACCTCTGTCCAATATTGACCTATGGAATTTCTTGAAAATCTATGAATATTGATGTACTTGAGGATGTGTCTACCAATTTACATTATCTATATCATGTTCAAAAATATGTCTCCCAACTTCATACACATCTTTCTTTTCTCATGTGGAACTTTAGATGTCCATATGCAGTTGATCCATGTTTCTACTGCTGCATTGGGGCCAAATAGATCGAAGTGTTTGGAACCCCTTTAGGGATATGTTTGACTAGTAACTAGGGAAATCACCAACACTCGTGGTACCTGTAAAAAGATATCTCAGAGGATATCAAGAAATCCATACTATTGATTTCTGAGAGGGACTGAATAGTTAGGTAACAACTTGGGTTTTATGAACCTTGTATAAATTGATAATGTTATATTTTATGTTTTGGTATTTTATTATGATTTTACCAAATAACATCTATGTTTTAATATTTTTATGCCTTAAAATGTAAACAATGTCCCTTAAAATTTTAGATGGAATATGTGGATTTACCAAAGAACCACATATAACTTCCTACCAAATTACTATAGACAATAATCATCATGTCTAGTTCAGAATACTAAGACCCTTTTGAAAACATACGTATGTCTTGAAAATTACTCTATAATGTTTCTCTTATATAAAATATCCTCTGATCCTAAAAGGGGGAGAGCTACTTCTATATCTATATCAAAAATTCACAATTTGAATAATATAGGCTGAGGGGGAAGTACCACACAATTCTCTTATGATGTTTCACCTTATACGAGAACTACATGGCTTTGGGAATTTTTTGAGAAGCTGCTTAAGAGGTTGATAATTGAGTGGTCTATCTATTCCATGTCCAATGTTATACCTTTTATGTGATCCTCTAAGAAATTGAATTTTTCAAGAACCACATATTTTGAGGGACTTAGAGGGAAATAGTCCACTCTAAAATCATTTATCTCCACACCACACAAGACATCTTATGGAAATCTGGATGTTTAATGCAAAGGGATAATCCAAAATATTCTCGGTGTATATAGTCTAAAGAAGACTAAGAACAAAAAAATAATCTAGGGATCCACCATAGGATGATCATTAGGACTCTCACATTGGATGAATATGTGAAGTGATTTTGGGAGTGATGTGTGTCTGGTTTTGCAAGAGGACGTGTACGAGTGTTTAAGAAATGGGAGGACACAATTATTTTAAGGGAGTGATGATGTGACACCTAGAACATTTTTCAAGTGTACTGATAATATTTATTTGTTTTACTTCGTACATTTCCAAATGATACATTCAATATAAACATAAGACATTTTTATTCTGTGAAACACTGAAAACGATTACATTACAGCAATGCTGAAATTGTACTACTACGCAATGATACCTAATTAAAGACCTGTCAAAAACATTGAGATACCACTAAATTAAAAAAAGCCCATTAAAATAGTGGGGGTCCTTCGGATCCATCATGATGAACATTAGTATAGCAAGAACCATAACAACCATGCTAAACATTATATGAATGATGAGAACCATCTTCCATGTCTATTTTTTTTATATTGAAACAGCATAATCTTGTTTTTATATTTCCATAATGTAAATTCGGCCATTTCCTCCATTAGGTAACCATTGAATCTATAATAGCTATACGAACATACAGCTGATTCATATTATATTTATTTTATTTTATGTATTTAATTATATTGAGATTTCCAAATGTTTCAAGTAAATATCAAGGTTATATCATTATATATTTTTGTAACTAACTCTTTAATATATTTTAAAAGAATAATTTTTTAAAATATTATAATGGATTTCAAATCATAATCGGTGTGTATTAATGTGTGTAATAATATATGTACATAATTTTTACTCAATTCATTTAGTAAAATGTAATTATTTTTTGAGTTGAGATTATAATTTGGGAAACTAAAGTTAATGACTAAGGTTTTATTTAGTATTTTACCTACTCGTAGTGTATTATGTATTAATGCATTTCAAATTTTTAAAAAACAACCTTTAGATTTTTTGATCATTTATATGAATAAAATCAATGTTTTAATTAAAAATATGTATTGGATTTTAAATATAAAACTAGCAAGGTATTATCATTATGATACATTAAACAATAATTTTAGGTTTTGATCATTGATGTTTTGAAACATAAATGTCTATAATCTAATGAAAATATTTGATTTAGGATTTTGTTTCAATCCATAGCAGGGAATTTGAATTCCATATTTCAAAGACACCATTATATATAAAATCCTATTCATATGTGTAACAGAAAAACGAATTTTTATTTATCAAAAATTAGGGGAGTCCCCTACCTAACTGAGGGTGACATAGATGGACAAGCCACTCCTGTACTTGGTGGGAATCTCACTCAGATCCACTCCGACGATTACCCAAGGATGGGCACGAATTGTGTGTGCTACTTCGCGCATACATGAGTTCATAGTAAGTCCCTAAGCATGCACACACATGGGAATAGGGTACCAGAGAGCACCACTATGAGTGACGGCATGGCTACAGGGGTGGTCACAGAAGCGCACCCATAGATACTCTCTAGGTGGTGGGACCTAAGAGGGGGGATGGAGATTTCATAGCAATAGTGGGGTTATCCATGATTATAAAAAACACAAGAAACCCATCTCATTTTGATGTAGGGTGAGGATTTTTTGGAGAAATGTGATCCATGTCGTCGGATCATGCCTGATGAAATCTCAGTCATTTATTCCTCCTAGGCTTCGAATCTCCACCTCTGTAGTTTCATCCACAATTTTATTGGGCTGTTTGATCCTATCCAAAATATAATCACTATTATTCAAGATGTTTTAAAATCATGTGTTGCTCGTAGCTATCCAAATTATTCAAGGATTTATCCCGATCATTTTTCTCATTTAAAAACCCACAGTCTCTCTACAGTTATTCGATAAAGACACAGTAAAATGCCGAAAATCTATTTCTTCATCTAATCTCATACATATAACATTCTTCTTCCATCTTCCAAGAACCATTCCAGTCGCGATCAGAACCCACCCATTGGTTTTTTCGATACATGTGACACCACATTTTCTTCATGGTTTCCCCTTCTCTATTTCGTTTTCCACAAGACCGATGCACTCATTCTTATTTTAAACTCATGTGCCTTAGTTTTCCTTGCATGTTTCCTAAAATATATATTATACATGGTTTTTATATTCATCTCAACTTTTACCCAAACCCTATGTGGTTTTTATCCATTTAGCCCCTCCATCAACCTCTGATCTTCTCCTTCTACTTCTTCATACCAGGTAAGGGTCCTTGGTTTTTCCATTTTTTTGTTTACAGTTTGTATATATATATATATACATCGATTATATATATATATACATATGTATGTTTTTAAATTTTAATTATTTTTCATCAATGATCTTCTAAATACAAATTCTTATTTTTAAAAATGTTCTTGCCATGAAAATCATGAATGGGATTCTTTTTTGTACCTAAAATTGGATTACCCAAATATATTCACATATATATATATATGTGTGTGTGTTCTTAAAAAAACAACACCAGTTTATTTATTTTATAGAAGTAAAAAATCTAATCTAATAAAATTCACAATGAATGATATCTATGCTAGGTTTAGTGGTGTTTTAGGTGGATGAAAATATAAATATGCACATATTATTAGTTATGTGTGTGTATGTGTCTGTATTTATATATAGGTACTTGTTTGTAATAAAATCCATCAGTTCGATATTATTATTTTCAAATATTGATCTTCGGTTTAAATTTAATATTTATTATACCTAAATTATTTTTTGGATTCATAAATTTTGATGAAAGAACACTTAAGTACAAACAGTTTTATATTTATATATGTCTGTGTGTGTCCATATGTTCTTTCATCATGGTAATATTATGTGTTCACAATATGGGTTTACAAAGGGTTGATAAAAAGATATAACAAGTTCATTGAAATGTGAAACGTTTTCATGGATAAATTTGTAATTTATTTTATTAATACAAACATGTATACTCACTTTATGTATATACAGATTTCACAATTATTTTCATTAGTTTAAATGTTATTGTTTATGTAAGTAAATTGTGTGGTTGAATTTCCTATTTTTCAATATGTAACTTTGTGTTCAAATAAATGGAATTACCCTTGTGTTATGTTATCCATGCATGTAATGGGTGTTTATTAAATTATGAGTTCAGTATGCCACATGATGTAATTTGATTTCATTCATGCGGATTATGCTTCGACCCATGGTGAATTTTTCACTATGTATCCTTCTGTTTATTAAAGCTTATGATTTAGCCTATTTTTAATTCCTATTTATCGGCATATATTTTTAATACAAATGAAAACTATATTAAATTAAAATTTAGAATTTTAGAATAAAATATGATTATTTTCATAATAAGAATTTTTTAAATTTATGGGTAATTATTTTTTGTGAAAAACCCATATTTTATGTGAATTAGTTATCATCACAATTTCTAAAATATTCCTACCATATATTTCAATTATTAAATTTTCAAAGGAATGTAGTTGTTAGGTTTGGTGACATGAAAAACATGATTCCCTATTTATATATAAATGTGAAAATGATAATAAATGTAATTAAACTATTATGATATTTCATAGATTAAGATCTAAATTATTCAATGTGTAATGGGACATATTGAATAATATGAATAAGAAATTAAATATTCAATGTGGTATGTGACACATTGAATATATAAACTTACTTGACATAAGAGGAATGTATTGGACTCAGGATATAATGGGTTGGGGACCAGTTAATGAAATCCCTATGGGTTCTGGATTGGTTAAATAAAGACCTACGAGTTGGAGACCTATTAATGAAAGCCCCATGATGCATCAATAGTACTCATGTGACAAATTAGGTCATGGCCCAAGGCCTCGAAAAATTCCCATATTATAGATTCTCTCATTATGTTTATGGTATTTAATTGACCAAGTGTATATTCAACTAAATAATATGCTTTCTTAAGATACTGTAATTTTGACTATTAGATGAATTGATGGCATAATATTTATTTAGCACCCAAATTAATCATCCCATTTATGACTTACAATTATTAAAGAGAGAAAATAATTTTAATATTTTAAGCGCAACTCAAATTTTCAATTACTATCATTTTTAATTCTATAGAAAAACATTCAAATCAAACATTTAGTATAGTTTTAATAACTCATGATTTATATTTTGGACACTATATATTTTGTATAATCATGCTCAAAATTGGAACATGTTTTTTTGTATCCCTGTTAATGTTAATTAAAATGTACACTGGTGTTCATGGAAAAATCGTTATGTAATGATTCAGGCATTGCAGCTTCGTTTAAGAAAGTTTTTTATAAATATTATTTAAGGTAATTTTTTATATGTTTTAATTTAAATAATTTTTTATTCCTAAAACCCCCTTACTGGGCATTCCTATCCTCACCCTACATTTTAATTTAGTTATTCATAGGTTTAGTATATTTGGGTTACACTGTTGGGTGGAAGAATTGTGTTGTATTTTATGTATAAATTCTGAATAATTATAATATATGTATTTTGTTTTATGTAACCTAAACTGCAATGATCTTCTATAGTGAAACATTATGTGTAATTCATTAGCTTTTTTTTTAAAAAAAATTCACATCATGTTTTATTGAAACTGCACCGGCTCTGGGGTAGTATAGAGATGGGGTGTGACCCCACATGCATTGGTTGATATACATTATCCTCACTATCCATGGTTTTGAAATCATACACTATAAATTTCACTAGATATTGGTTCACCTAGGGCTTAGTTTCAACCACATATTCATAAGCCTCATTCGGTTTGTCTCTACTACGCCTACCTGAATCCATTTATATCAATAGAAAAACTACCATTAGTCTCACAACATTAGCATGAATATTCATAAAAATTTAAATTCAATTATATTGAAACATTCACAATCCTGAATTCCCGATGTTCACATTTCCCATTTTGCACCATTTGTGAAAAATCCAACAGGTTTCTGAAAATTGTCCCATTTTCAATACACAAAAACAATCAACATTTTAAATCCACACATTTTAAAAAGATTTCTAACTTTTTAACAAATGGAAATTTTAATTACACAACATATGTCATACAACTTAATACCATATCAACTTAATGAATAGACCAATATAAAATTTAATCATTGAGACTAAAAACTAACGTGAAGACCAACAAAAGTGAATGTAATGGAACAAAAAACTGATACAACTTCTAATGTCACACCCCTTACATATGGGCATTAGAATACGGTGAGATGCAACATAGCCTTAGTCAATATTCCCAAGGAACCAAATGCTGGTAATTAATATCGAGGAATCAAGAATAGTTGGGGAATGATATTCCATTATAATGAAGGGATCCAACCAAATGAGTCCTAACCAACCAAACTTTATGATGCATGTCAACAATGTTTACAACTCAACAAACCAAAAGACCTATACAACTTGGCCCCAAGAATCCTTAATCAGTGTACCAAGTAGAAGACTTAGTAAAATAACCCAAATGAAACTGTGACATTCTTCATAGATTCACACCAATCTCAATGATCTAAGAACCATAATACCTCCCAAGTAAGACAATGAACCACAATGAAATGAGAAGAATCACTTTTTCCTATGTCATGGAATTTGATGTTAGAAAAAGTACAAAAGATCCAAAGAATGAGGTGAGTATAAATACTCAGTAGGTTTCCCTAAAAAAATTACTTACACATTACACTATGATAGATCAATTAGAACAATTATATAAATCATTTTAAATATAAAATCAAATAGTGAAAGAAATTCTAACAAACCATACATGCCCATATCAATATAATTTCCACCAAAATCCACACAATATATGGGAGACACAAAAAGATATAAATAGTTTATTTTATCATCACACATTAGCACAATAAATAAATTATTTCTATACACAATCATGATAAAAAAATAGCTATATTGTTTCACCCAAACAACTTGGTTTAATAATCATTGTGGAACTTCCCATCCAATACAGTTTAGTACTTTCATAATTTAGTGGTACTTCCAAACCACATAACCTTTACGGTGACCCTTCCATTCAATGTCCATGGAATATTTATTTTGTAACTACCCTTCAACTACAAAATATAATCAAAACAAGAAATAATACATAAACATCTTACAAGAATATATCACACCAAGGCACGAACATTATGAAAACAACTATTTCTGACACATTCCAAATCACTTTAGAGAATAGACCATATATTGAAAACACCATTTAAATATTTTACATGCCAATGAAAATTTATATAAAATAAAATTTTTATTGAGACCATACTCCCTAAACTAAGTCCCATTAATCAACCAAGCCGTACATTTTAAAATCGAACAAAATAAACCCTTTCGTGATAATAAAAAATCAGTAAAACACCTCCCAAATAATCAAAAAATGGGTTTCCACAATGAATCACATATCATAATCAATACCAATTTCATGAAAAAAATAGTAAATTTGAAATATAATCCTCATAGTTTAATTAATATGTAGTCGATAGAAAATCCACCTACCTTAGGGTTCTAGGGAAATCGACCAAACACACTACCGCACACCGAATCTGGATGAAAAATACATAAACCCAACATAGATCCACTTCTATATCATAAAAAATATCAAATAATACAACTTCAAGAAATGAAAACCCCATATCTACATGAAAATGGATTAGATCTAGAAAACATGGTGAGAGGGAATGCTAGATATAAGGATTATGAAGAGAGAACCAACTGTTGAGACTTACCAAATGAGAATCACCTTCACCACACCTTGAAAACCCATGGAATAACTTTCAAATGGATGGAAGATTTTCTATGAACCTTGAAAACCAAAAATACTATGCGAGGATAATATGGGACGAAGAATGAAGGGATTAGGGTAAATCTCGACAAAGATTAGATTAAAACCCAATTTTTTTACTGACGTGCAAAGTTAGCTCGAAAATGATAGACAACCCATGTGATAACTATACAGATGAAACTATCTCAATATGAGCCCTGCATGGCCTACACTCATGTTTAGATGAAGCACATGTTAACTGTGGGAAGGCACCGGTCTCATGTTTCACAGTTACATAGAGATTATTCAAGGTGTACCCTAACCATTATCAAACCGTGCACCCTTCAAAATTCTTCCAATCATTCCAAAACCTTAAAAACCCTTCCCTAATAGTACATGAAAACATTGAAAACATGTAAATCAATAAAATGGTTTAAAAAATTAAATCTATGGGTTCACCAATAATGATGTTTGTTATAGATCTCTAAGTGGCGATGAGTAACATAAAACTACACTGTGGAAGATCACTCTGGTAATGTACAATATCCTTACCTGTAATAAGAATCATAATCTACAACATAAGGGAAAAAATTTTAGGCCAATTAATGTAATAAAAACATTAATAATTTAATGGGACTACATACTCATATGGTGTGGTGTTGTGGATAAGTTCATTAGAAAAGTTATTTCTCACTTTTGGTGGCAATAAAATGGAGAATGTTTTCATGGAAGTGTATTAACTATTGAGAAATTATGATCAATGGTGGGGGTTGATAAAAAAAAAGTAGGGTGAATAGATTGAAAATATGTAATTTAAGAATTTTAAGGAAATTTTTCAATATGAAATTCATCTACGGAAATACCAAGTTGATATGAAAAAGAAATTCTTGGAACTAAGGCAGAAGGAGGATGAGAATGGTTCAAAGTATGAATCCAACATCACAAGGGAAGAATTTCATATTGCAGACTACATATGTATTCCATGGAGAAATATTCATCTATTTTTTATTGTTCTAAACCATTTATCTGAAGTTCACTAATCTCTCAGAATTTCACAACATTTTAAGATATTGTCTATTGTGATATCAAGGCAAAAAATTAATTCTCTATGTAATATGAAATAAAATTAAAGAAATAGAAGATGAGGGATTACGAAAAAATATATAAATGGAAATAAGGTAATAGTTAATAAGGTAAGTGTTAACATTCAACCGTATACTATTTTTGGAAAGAAATGACCTAGCACATACCTAAAGGGAATGGGTGTTTGTTACATGTGTGGAGGAAAAAGCCTATATTCATGTGATTTCATAGGAAATAAATAATATAAAAATTATCAATGATATAATTATGAATATATGGGACATTATAAACATTAATTTTATAATCATCTTCGATTCCTCGACAACATAAGGACAATGGAGATAATCCAAGCTTATGTTGTCACAAATGGTGAGGATTATGTTCCTAATGATGTGTGGAAGTTACTTTAGTCGTTTCCCCAAGCTTATAAAATTCAATATTTGATTCTGTATCATCACATTCTTTTATATCATCCCAACTTTCCTTTATAATTAGATATTTCAAATTTTATTTATTAGTGGATTTTTTATACAGTACTCTTAGGGAAGTATCATTGCCAAAAATTCGTGTCGATCAATACCACTTATGACACATAAATGTGATTTATATTGGTTATCATATCATATAATTCCTGATTGATGTTGATAGAGTTCTCTATATGAATATTCTTTTGAATTAAGAATTAATGATCTATTAAAGGAAGAAGTAAGTTAAAATTTTTGAAGTTGGTTTATGTTACCATGTCATTAGAGTAGAAACCTCTCCATATGATTCTTTTCATTATCCAAAACCATTATGTATACTGAATTAAATTCATATAGAGGAAGATATAATAATAACTATGGGAAAGGAATGAAATGTTCAAATCAAGGATGTAACTATTATAAAATAATATATTTATTTTTTTGAGGATTTACGTTGTCATATTCTCGAGAACAAATATGACTTGTATACTGATATATTTCCTAGTTCAAGACCAATTAAAAAGTCTCTATATAGGGTGGATCCAGTGGAAATCATACAGATAATGAACAAAATATACGAATTGAGTGATAAAGGACTTATTCGCCCTGGTGTTTCTTCATGGGGATTCCCTATTCTATTTTTAAACAAGAATGATTGATATACAAGGTTGTGCATTAACACTAGCAACATGGAATATATTACGATAAAGAACAAGTATCATCATCTTCATATTGATGATTTATTTTATCTAAATCATAGAGACCACTAATTTTCAAATATTTTCCAACATTATTTATATCATCTGTTTCATCTGAGGAAGGATGGAATTGCAAAGACATAATTTTAAACCATGTATGGGAATTACAATTTTACATTAATTATTTTTGGAATGACTAATAAACACTATGACTTCATGGATCTAATTAATCATATATTAAAGGAATATCTTGATGAATTCTTTGTGGTGTTTACTGATGATATCTTGGTTTAATCCAAAAGATATGATGATCATGATAATCACATGTGCATTATACTATATACTCTTAGAAGAAATGAGTTATACAGAATGTTTATAAAATATGAATTATAGGGTCAAATAGTTTCTTTTCGTAACCATATTGTATCTATATATGGAATCTTAGTTGTTCATATAAATAAAACGGAAGTTCAAGAATGGATTACACCAAAAAAATAACCGAGGTACATTATTTTATTTTTTTAATATGTTATTATCATAATTTTGTTCAAAACCTCACCTTATTAGACAACCTTTTGAACAATATTAATTGTAACTGAGATATGTGAGTACATGAAAGAAAAATTTAATTATGATTTGAAGAATTAAAGGGGATATTAGTAAATTCAATTATCATAACTCTACTATTGAGTGCTAATGGATTTGAGATATTGAGTGATAAATCAATTAAAATTCATAGTTGTTTCATTATCAAGAATGATAGAGTTTCTTCAAATGAATCTAGGCTGTTCAAAATCTATTAACAGAACTATATAACTCATGGCCTTGAGTTGGCAGTTGTAATCATTTCGCTGATAAATTGGATACATTATCTCTATGGTGAAATATGTGAGATATACAATTTTTGATATGAGTTGGATATATATGTTCTCACAGAATGAACTCAACATGGGTTACTCAAGATGGATAATGTTTTCTAATGATTATATCTTTTCCATACACTACTACCCACAGATAGAAAATAATGTCTAATATTCATTGATAAAGAGTGATCAGATTCTTCTAAATAAAAATTCACTTGAAAGGGTTCATGTGATCAAGGATATAATAAATATGGACAAAAAATTTATCAACAAATGTGAATCATAAATAATTTTTCAATTTTTCCCCAACTATATTTAATAGAAGAGATTGAATGTTATATGCCTAATGACATGAATATTAAAAAGAAAATTAATGTTGTGAATGATGGAAAGATACAAGAAATCATGTATGAAGATGGAATTCTAAAATGTGGGAAGAGGAATTGTTTTCCCTCTTTAACCGAGCAAAAAAAGGTATTATTTGATGCTAATAATAGATCAAATTTCCCATTACATCATGGTAAGACTATGATGTATATATGATTTAATGAATATTTCTCGTGGAATAACATGAAGTGGGAATTACTGATTAGGTAGCAATATGTTTAGGATATCAACATGTTAAGGTAAAAACGACAACATCCTTGGGGTGTCATGAAAAATCTACCTATTCTTACATAAAAATGGGATGACATCACCATGGATTTCTTCACTAGATTAGCCATAACATCCTGAAAAATGAAAAAAAAATGGTCAATTGTTTATCAACTTATGAAATTATCACATTTCCTTGAATTAAGGGAAACTTTTTCACTTCAGTGCATTAAAAAATCTATATCAAGGAATTTGTATGTCCTCATGGAGAAACCCATTTAATAGTAACTAATCTTGATCCACGATTTACATTGAATTTCTAGAATGTTCATCAGAATGATTTGGATTCCGAGCTTTGATTTATTGCTAGTTGTCACCCTCAAATGATAGTAATTCAAAAAGGGTGATCCAAACAATAGATGACATATTGAGATCATGTCCTATTTAAATTCAAGGTATGTTCGATCGGTATTAACCGTTGATGGATTATCCCACAACAGATGTTTTGATTCAATTATACAAATGGAACCATTTGAATCATCACATAAAAACAGATGTCATACACCAACTAATTGGAATGAAGTTGGAGAAAAGAAGCTTGTTTTCCCAAATTCTCATTGAGGAAATAATAGAAAAGGAAAATAATATTCAAAACCATATCAAAGCATGTAATATACTAAAAAATAAATATTCCAATAATCAAATAATGGATTTGGATTATAATGTGAGATATCATGTTACCTTGAATGTACCTCCATCAAATAGTGTTATAAGATTTGGGATAAATTTAAAACTAAGACCTAGTTAGATAGGTACTTCTGAAATTTTGATGAGAGTTACAGTTTTCGATTATCATTGGGTGATGCCTCCTAGCCTTTCTAAATCAAAATATGTGAACCACGTCTTATTATTAAGAATGTATATGCCAGACCCAACACATGTACTCACAACTGAACGAATATATTTGGATCTTCTCATATCTTCCTATGAAGAACCTTTAATTATTCTTAACCCTACATAACATGTTTGGGGGAATCAAATGTATCATATTGTAAATTTTCTTTGAAAAAATCATAAAATTGATGAAGTGAAATGGGATCATGAGGAACATATGATGATGAGCTAGCCAAATCCATTTAGGAGGTAAAATTCATCAATTTTGATGAAAACATTTTTATAGTGGGTGGGGGAGAGTGTAACAACCCAAATATTTTCAAATAAAATTTTATAAGATAATTTTTCTTCTTCAATAATTTTAATTTTGATAATCTATTATACACAGTTGTGTTGAGTAAGATATTTTCAGTCTGATAGGATCAACATACTTTTTTTGGTGAATTACAACATGATCCTTATAGATAGAAATGTTACCCTTATGAATTGTAATAAGACACTTATGAATAATAACCTGAATAATTATAGTACAAATAAAATATAGAAACCATAGACATAAATGTATTATATAATGGTATAATTAAGTGAATATATCAAAAATAATTAACTGTTGGTATTTTAGTGATCAATAAATTTTTAATTACATCATTATATTTAATTAATTTGTTTAAAAAACGTTTTATTTTAATGTAGGCATAATTAAATATTTTCCCTCTAGTTTTAGGAAAATTTAATAAGACTGTAGTTAAATTTTCAAGGTGTTATAAAATAAATTATAGTTTCAAAAACTAAAATTTTCATGTAAATTTATTTGAATTAATAAATAAATTTATATTATTTAGAAATTTATTTTGATAACATTGAGATAATTTTTAGATTCTACATTTAGAATATTGGCTAGGGTGAATTTCTGGGAATATTCTGAATTATATGAATTTTGTGTATGTAGTAAAATACAATAATTTACACTATTAATACATTACTAGATAAGCATAATATTCCATAAATCATGGATAATGTTGGAAACCATTAGTTTAAATTCACATATACTTTTTTCTTATTATTGGTCATAATAATCAAAAACTATTTACTGTTTTGGGAAAAATAAAAAAATAATGAATATAATATTCAAATATAATCACCCTCCTCAAATATAAAAACCACCCCTCACTAAATCTTCTCACCATATTTATAATCCTTGAATATTGTCAATGTTCCACCCAAATAATTTTACATATCCTCTACCCGTGTTAATAAGAAATTTTCATTCTAAAATACCAAAATCAATCACCTTAAAGAGAATCTCATGGAGTATCCAATAGGTAAAATACTATTCATTTTCCTTTTATTTTTTTCTTTTCATGTACCATACTAATTTATTACTATCTCCACAAATCCACTATCAATATGATCATGGTAAGTCTAGTATGATATATTTACATGAATTTTATCATTGTAGTGGAAGATACATCAATAATCATCTTACTCTGCATCTTTAATTTTTAAAAACGAAATAAACACCTAGGATTAGCAAATTTACAACCATCATATAAAAAAATCATTATTCTATTTCTCCATCATGGTTGGTCATGAATCCATTTTTATGGTTTATCCAGATTCTAAAATTTTTATTAGATATTATTTAATGATTCTTGAACCACCATTTGTATATTATACTATATAATTAAACAAAACAAGTTTTTCATGAACGAAAAAATGCCAAAAAATTTAAATGATTATCACTAAATGATATATCTAATGATTCATTTTCATACCATGTAATAGAAAAATATTACAAATTAATATTATGGATGTCTATTAATAATATATGAACTCAATACTAGGGAATTATATACATTCTACATGAACTTTTATTCTTGTATTCTTTCTACCTGATCCATAATATCAAGAAGCGAACACTCATGAATGAAAAAATTCAATATTATATCTTATAATAAGGCCCTGAATGAAACATAGAAAATTATATTAAATTATTTACTTTTCTAATAGGTTATAAATTTAAATTTATAATGGTTCTAATTTAAAATTCTATGAACTAAAATTCATCTGCAGACCTCATACAGACATAGTGTTAGGGTTTTCAATACAAACCTACATTTCCAATCGCATAAATATTATTCTATACATACCATAATGAAATTATTTTTTATTATTGATCACTAGATAAAAATAATGTGTTAACATTTTATATATTTATTCCAATCAAAATAATTTATAATTTAACGAGGAGTATCGTTTTTTAAAGGTATCATTCAAAAAATATTCTCGGTAAACTTTCTTGTTTAATATGATCTTCTTGAATTATTACATATTTTCAAATTCATACAATAATTTATTTGAAGACACCATTATTTTTATAAAACCAAATATTTTATTATGATAAAAACTACATTAAATAACTACAATTTTTTTATAAATATTTTTCCAAAATTATATTTCATTTCAAACTATTATAGTATTTCTATCAAAAATTACTTTATGTCTTTATCAGTGTATTTTCATCTATTTCAACTCTATTGTGGAATCATGTGTGTAATTTGGTTAAATATTTTATGATATAATCTACTATTTCTTATTAAATTGTTTTTGATTAGTTTTTCGATGGATGTACTCTCTTGAAACCATTCCCCATACACTGCCGAATAGTTAGTGTTATTATTAGTGATTGGGGGATGTGATTTACATTTAATATGATAGTATCAATATTAATTTATATGTGGTTTATTATTAACCAATTTCATATTTGGAATTCATTAGACTTAATATGTGTTGGTTGCGGGCCTGTTGTATCCCCTCATTACATGGGTAGGTCTCATGAAATGAAATAGATTGGGGTTTTACCTATTTATGTATAGTATTAGTACGAAGCCATGAGAAAATGCTTATGATGTCCATCATTATTCATTCCCTCATTAAGAAACAACAATGTGATAGTCAATTTAATTATTTTAATAGTATAATAAACAAGTTAATGTTTTTTTATAAAATTATTCCTTCATCATTTATTCATTCCATATTATAGTCAAGTATATGTTTAGAGACATTGGTTTTTAGTCTCTCACCATGCTTATTGTTTATGATTATTATTAATTTATCTATATTAGGTAACATTAATGATAATCATAGCTCAACCCTTTTGAATGTAATCTTTTTCTTTATAATTTGATGTAGTATATTATGCATTACATGTTGGAATAATCTAAGAGATTTTGATGTTTCCAATAGAATTAATATGTTGTATTTCATTTCGAGTAATAATGTTGAACTTATGTATGTATTTTGTAATTCAAAACTACTAATCTATTTTTTCCTTCAATAATAATCTTTCATTTTAATGTTACTATGTAATAAAATAAGAATCCATCTCTGGTCAACTACTATTAGGTCCTTTCAATACATATTTTCAATCATTAAAAAAAATTATAGAAATTTTTTTAACCCTATATAGAGATAGTTTGTTGTACATAAGCATGATGGTTATTTCAATTTCTAGATAGTTCAAAGAACATTAGGAAAATAATAAGAGACATTTATCGGATAAATATTATATAATATATGTCATATATATTCATAAAAATTAATCCTCATTAACTTTTTAATAAAATATAAATGTTTAATGAATCACATCACATTGTCAAGTTGGTAGTCCACCCTTATGCATGAATAACATTTTTATTTCCTGGAAAATTAGTTGGTTTGTACATATATATGATATAATATTTTCATATGTATAATTTTTTCATAAATATAATATTTAAACATAAAACATATCATAATTCCATGCCATAAAATATTGTTATAAAAATTAAATTCTATAGTTACCCGACAATGGTAGGTAATACGTATGAATGAGTGACACTCCCACTTATCATTTCATATGAATGATAGTGTGTAATGTTTTTTAATATTCCTAAAATAATTTAATAATATTTAGAAAAATTAATTTTGAAACATCTTGACCCTTCCTCATTATCTTGAAATGGTGGTGATATTATACTTGTGCTTAGGAAAAATTCCAATGGTGCTGATAGTTGGAAATTAATCCCGACCAATTCAAGAACATGTGGGAAAGAATTTAACAATAGAATAAAATAATCTAACCAAATGATTCATTACAAACCAAACTAGATGATGCATGTCAACAAATTTACACCTCAAGAAACAAAAATACTAATACAACCAAGACATAACAATCCATAATCATAGAATAAAGAGGCTTACTAAAAAAACAATACTGATGAATCTATGAAATAATTACACAACTACAAGGTAATATCCAGGCACAAATCACCAAAAAACCATCTAATAATTATGACGAACCACTAGAAAAATTAGATGATTTACCCATACCGATGTCCAAGAAAATGACATCAACAAAAGATCCACTGTTCCAAATTAAGGTTGACGAATAATACACTTTAGGATTTCACCAAATTAAATCCCTAAACACACCACTTGGATAGGTCCAATAGCTCATTTATCTAAAACAGTTTATACTAAACATCAAATACTGTATCAAATTTCAAAAAACCAAACACAACATTACCAATACAATTTCTACCTGCACCAACACAATATGAGGGAAATACAAAAAGAAATATATAATCCATTTTACCAACACACATTATGATAATAATTTTATATTTCATAACCATAAGTTGATCAAAACACACCTATAATGTTTCACACACACAACCTGATGTAACAATCATGGTGGTACTTCCCGTCCAATATAGTTTACTACATTCCAAATTTAGTGGTACTTCCAGACCACTAACACTTTATGATGGACATTCCAACCAGTATCCATCCCCTTTTTATAGTGGTACTCCTCTACCACTTCTGTGCACACTCAACTCATAAAATAATACTTTACCAACCAACAATGTTTTATCATACGAAGCTAACAACATTTTTTCAAAAAAACATTTCTACCACATGCCAAATATCATTAAAAAAATTTGTATTAATTGATAACAATATCCTAATTAAACCATTTTCAATTAATCAACGTACAAATAAATAATTAAATTTAAAATTTAAAATAAAACAAATAAAAACCTCTTTTGGAAAAATCAACCATTTCCCCAAACCCCCCAAATCATCAAAAAATGGGTTTCAACCTAAAAAACATATCATAATAAAAATAAATTTCAAGAAGAAATCAAATAATTCGATGTTTAAGACTTTGGTTCCTTTAAAAATGATATCAAGTGTGAAGTCCCAACCCATAGGGTTTTAGTTAAATCGACACACCACCCAACTGCACAATGAGTCTTGGTCAAAACTCCACAAAACTACATTAAATTTTCTTCCATAACATCAAATGAAAAATTATAATGCTTTAAAAAAATAAACCATATATCTACATGAAATTTTTGTAGATCTAGAAATCCATGAGTGGGGGAGTAAATGATATTTTTAAAACCAAGAGAGAACAAAGAGTAGAGACTTAGTGGAAGAGATCGCACAAGAAAAAACAATTCGAAATGAATAATAAATTAATAAAAGAGAACATAAAACCATTGATAACCAGAAATAATGAGTGTGGAATGGGTGGGAGAAATAATTGAGTGTGTAGGTAAAATCCTAACAAATTTTAGATTACCAAACACTATTTTAATTATTGCGCACCATTATAAAACACGGCTAGGAAAATATTTTCCTACCTATGCACTTGATACTACCTCTAATAGAACATTGCACGACCTCCTCACAAAGATAGTCAAATGGTGTGTAAACCAGGTGAAGGCCCACTATCTCATTCTACATGGTTTCCTGGGGATTCTATGTGGTTTCCCATAGCATTTAATAAACTGTACACCCTTTAAAAATACTAAACCATTCTCTGAAATAATCACAACCACTCCCAAAAATTACCCGAAAACATTAAAAACATAAAAGGCCATAAAAAGTGATAAATATCTATAACTAGTGGTGCTAAATTCTCCCCAAAATTTTACTTTCCATCATATAAATGTTGGAACCATTTCATTGTGAAAATATCTTAGGCCATTGCTCGACCATCTCTTTTTCAATCACCCATGTCTCCTCCTAAATCTGATTGTGATTCCACAAAACTCAAATTAGATTGATTCTTTTACAACATAATAAATTCTCTTTCCTATCCACATTATGAAATGGAACATGATCCGTGGAGGAATCCATCTCATTTTCAATAATATCCCAACGAATCACATGGGTATGATGTGGATGATACTTCATCAACTCGGAATCATAGAACACATTGTGCAATAAACTAAAATATGGTGCAAATTACAACTAATATGACAACTATCGAACTATCTTAGGTATCTAATAATGACCAATAAACAGTGGATATAACTTCTATACATCTCAAAAAAAGGATGTAAAATCCTATGGGAGTTTTTAAAAACAGATGATCATCCACATCGAATAACAATAATCGTAGATTATAGTCTACAAACAATTTTGGATAACATTGCATCATCTCCATTATTTTCTAAATCCATGTAATTTTCAACATAATATCATGGATAACGATCGACCCAAAAAATGGAATCTCTTCAGTTTCCATCCACCAATTTCAAGAATGACATAGATTCCAATATAATTATTCAAAATGATCCATATGTATTGATGCTTGATAACTGTTATTATATGAGAAATCCACAAATAAAATGTTCTCCTACCATTACCAATCAAAATTAAACACATAATATTGTAACATATCTTATAACATTTGTATCATTATCTCTGATTTCTCATGCTTCTGAGGAATGTACGTCATACTGACCAACAACTATGTCCCTAGGACTTGCTGCAATAATTTCTAAAAATGATTGGTGAACCTTGAATATCTATATGAGATAATTGAAACTAGACACCATTCCTCTTTTCCAATTCACAAATATATATTTTGGAAAAATCATTCACCTTATGATATTCATGAATAGGGATGAAATGGGCTGACTTTTAGAGCTAACCCACTTTCACCCTTTTGAAATATTATTTCTTAACCACTCTTGGGAGAACTATAACAAAATAAAAGGTTATCTATTCCCAATTCCATATAGGGATAGGTAATTATTTCAACATAATGACTAGCTGCTGATGTGATTCCTTGATTTTCTGATAATTCAAGCTTTTTGAATCAAACTCTGATACATTCATTTTCATATTAGCACACCATAATTTTCCATCCGACACCATATTCTTTTTCAGATTTCCATGATGGGTATCCCATCAAGAATGATGATAATATTTGATAATTTTCCCATAACAAGCCTATTGTTTTACCGTATGATTATGAAAACACAAAACTAAATATCCATTTAGTCCAAATACCTTAACGGTCTCTCAAAAATTGAGTTTCAACCTCATATCTTTAGACTCGAAATCAGATGAAATCACCTCATTAACCAACCAAACATAATTAGGAAGCAATGAGACTAGAATGAAATCAACTCTAGACCCTGAATACTGACATTCCTACTACATGTTTTCTAGGACTGAAATCAACATCCACTAATCAGATTCATTTTTCACAAAATCAAAATATGAATTCTTTGTTAATGCATCTACCATATAATGTCATTTACTTGGTACATACATCATGTCGAAATCAAACATTTCAAGATACTCTATCAATCTATTTTTCCTCTAGTCCTAATATATTTATGATAAAATATTCATCAATCACTTATGATCACTTAATATCCAAAATTTCCCACTGAATATATAATGACAAAATATTTTCAATGAATGAACCACTACTTCCAACTCTAAATCATGTGTTGGTTTGTTTTTCATATGAACCCCAAACTACGATTAGACATATGGTCAATGCGAAACCCTTCCATGAGAACACTTCTCCAGCCCTAATCCTGATTCATCACAATAACCCACACACCCATTCATGTTTCTATAAAAATAAATATTGGGGTTTATGTATGATTACCCTTAATAACTTAAAATTATTTCTGATAAGAATCATTCCATTGAAAATGAATAGTCTTCCCTATCAATTCAGTAGTTGTTGAGTCCAATTGTGAGAAATTCCAAACAAAATACAAATAATACCAAGTTACACCAAGGTATCATCCAATCATGAAACCATTATTTGGATGTTTCCACATAATAATATACTATATATTTTATAGATAAACTTATCCACCCTTCTTATAAATATCATGGAAAATAAAACAATCCTCTTTTATTGTAAAATTGAACATTTTAATATTTAGAAAAAAACTGATGGACACTATAGATCCCCAACACTATCGCTAATTGTTTATCATTCCCCTAAAATTCCATGGAATACATAAATATATTATCAATTAATACCCCCAAAAAAGAATACAGAGATCTCTGAGTTGTCCAATGAATTAATTCTATGAAAACCACTACTGCATTGATTAGTCCAAAGGGTGTAACCACATATTCATAGTGTTTATATCTACTACTTATGGATATTTTAGAAATATAATACTTTTACACTCATAATTGTTTATATCTTGACCACATTTAAATCACGGAGAACCACTGAGATCCCCTAATCTGATCAAAAAAACCATCAATGAGTAGAAGTAGTTGTCATTTCATGATTGTAACTTGATTTAACATATGATAATGAAAACATAGCCAATGATTTCTATCTGCCTTCTTAAAAAACAAGATTAGAACTACCCAGGAAGGGGTTCTAGGCCGGATGACCACTTTTTTCTGAATCTTCAACATGCACATTCAATTACGTAAATTCTATTTGTTACATAATATAATACCAAGGTGAGATAAGAATTGTCACTAGAAGGGATCAATCATAAACCCCACATCTCTCATAGTTCAAATCCCTAGTATTCTTTGGGAAGGTATTCCTGAAAAAAATAACAATGATTGAATAATTTCATGATGAAATCCATTCATTGATGCCAAAGATACTACAGCTAACTTATACAAGGTCATTCCAATAGTTTTTGAAAATAAGCCTATTTCACCCAAGTTTTCATTCTCCTCTCCTTTAATGATTTTTTCGAAACCAACATCAATCATGAAACTAAAAATTGGTGCATAAAAATCAATGTGGGGCATAAACATCATCAACTAATTATTTCCTAAAATTAGATAATATTAACCCATCTAAAGAATAGAGAAATCCTACATCAACTCAACCACATTGAGAACTATACTACATGCTCTACTCAGGGAGGGTCAACACTGCCATTGACAAAGATTCGTTTGATGTATTAAAAAGAAGTCATCATTTCTATATGTAATCCTAGAAAATCATCTACACGATAAGAAATGAATGAATGGGATTCACCCATATCAAAAAACACATGTATCAAGGTACAATTTAATAGAACAAAAAATCTCACCACAGATGGTCCAAACTAATCATCCAACACAACCATCTCACCTATGATCAACATCAATCTTTCCACACTCTTATCTTTATTCTCCTATTTTGGATTCGTGGTATTCATAGAATCACCCTAACTAAAATTACTATGATGATAAGGGGTATACTATTACCCCCATAATATCATGGAAAAAGACTCATGTGATCCTTGAGGAGCGTCATGTACAACTGACCTCTAAGCATAATGAGAATACTGATTATGATTCCCTCTATTCTTAAAGTTATGCATGTATTGAGGTTGTGTTATACAATCATGCATGATGTCGCCTGTAATACCACATTGAAAACATCTCATCTTATTATTAGGCTTTAGAGGAAGATTCAATGATCATTCCTTCATATTCTGAGCCATACTCATACCCAAGAAATATGTCTCCCACTTCCTCTTGAATATAGTGTTAAATTGCCTATTATTTTTCTTTGGGTACCAACATGCACCCCCCTCCTATAGACCCTAAAATATTCTTTATTCCTATGTTTCTATATTCACCATATCCATGTAATAACATATACATAACAACACTATTTTAGAATGAATTTTCCGGATCAAAACAGCTTCAAATATACATTAAAACAATGATGTACTAGCTGCACCATGAGAAAAAACCTCACTATGTTAAAAAAACATATCTATATATTCTGTTACTGATAGGTTCCCATGCTTCAACATAATGGAATATATTGTGAAATGAATTTTTAATGTATGTGGGTTGAAATGATAATTAAAAAATCCTTCAAACCCATTCCCGGTAATAACATGGTCGGTTTAATCATTGACCTCAAACAACGACCACTAAAGGGAATGATCTTAAAACATATATGTGGAAAACATAACATTTATCTCTAATGATGTTCCTTTGAATTAAAATATCCAATTACTTCTATTAAACTACGATTCAACCATTTCTGTATTTGAATAACCCTACGGGTGGGTGGATTTTACTTTTGAAATTGAACTGCATGGTCCACATGCTTTGGTTGAATTATTTTAATTTCAATTTTCTCACCTTGGAAATCATGCATGATACTCTACACTAGAAGATAGTTCTCATGGGGATTAGGTGAATACACTCTTTCAGTAGCCACCTCTGGTTGGTTCTAAAAGTCCAAACCAGATCTATTTCTATCAAAATGAAAACTCATGTAAGTCTAACCCCCTTCGCACAAAAATTATTAAAATTTTACAATCAATAACAATATACCTTTAATAATCAGGCAATCTACAATATCACATTTCCCATGTTTCACCATCTTTGACTATTTCAAAATGTTCTTGAAAATAAAACCATTCTCAAAATACCAAAAATGCCCCCATTTCAAAAACATACATATGAAAATAATTTAATAATTATTCACAAATCAACATATTAATAAATACACATGAATAATTATAGAAAATGAAATATGCATCCTAGAGGGATGTAATTTATACCATGCATGTCATGCACATCTAATTGGTTACACCCACTAAATGAAATTTCCAATACCTATAGGTGTCTCCAAAACCATTATGTACCAAAATCCATAGAACCATGATTTTTTTAAAAAAAAGTGTTAGTTACATCCTTTTCTGCAATACATTTCATGTTCCGAGAATCCTACGGATTAATACCACCACGGAAGAGGAATAGATAATGATAAAATGCCATCACCGAGAGCGATATCGGATTTTATGTCAAAAAATGGAAGGAATGGGATATAAAAACCGATACAACTTATAACATCCATACCCTTCCCCATTGGATTGAGAAGGCAGTGAGATGCTACTTGGCCTTTGGCAACATTCCCATGGCACCAATGGTTGGAAATTAATTATGAGGGATTCACAAACTATTGGGGAACAATTTAACTTAAAATGAAAGAAACCAAACAAATGAGTCATAAGTAGCCAAATTACATAATCCATGTCAACAATGACTATGACTCAATAAACTATAGAACCAATACAACCAAGCCCCAAGAATTCACAATCAGAGTACCATGTAGAATACTAAAAAACCATAACCCATTAAGCTATTACACAACTCAACAAATTCAAGCCAATATCCATGCACCATTCAACAAAAATCTATCAAAGAATCACGATGAACCACTAGAAAAATTAGATGCCTTACCCTTATAGACGTCTCTGAATACTCAATTTAAAAAATCAAAAAAGTGACAATGTAGGGGTTAGTAATAATACTAAGAAGGACTTACCCAAATGGAATCCCTATAGATTCCACTAGGATAGGTTTGTTAGCATATTTATATAAAATATTTCATATAAAACATATATATTGCCACAACTTCTAACAAACCAAACACACCCTTATCAAGAGACTTTTCATCCATATCCAAAAAATTCATGGGAAATCCAAAAATAAATTCATAATGCATTTTACCATCACAAATTAGAAAAACCATTTAGTGTTTAATAGTCACATACTGATCAAAACATAACTATAATGATTCACACACACAGCTCGATGTAACAATCCTGGTGGAACTTCCTATTCAAGACCGTTTACTGCATTCCAAATTTAGTGGTACTACCTGACCAATTACCCTTGATAATGTACCTATTATACAAAAAACAGATCCTTTTTTTTGTGGTACTCTAGAACCATTTCTTAAAACAACCAACTCAAGGAGTAATACACAACCAACCAACGTCCATTTAGCACACAAGGGCCACAACGTTATTGTAATAATCATTTAAAACACATTCGAAATAGCATTAATAAATATCCCATTTATTGATTAATCCATCCTCCCTAAACCATTTTCGATTAATCAAATAATCTATAAATTTTAAAACAGAGATTTTAAAATTAACAAAAAAATCCCCTTTTCATCAAAAACCCATTATCCCAAAAACCCTCCAATCATTACAGAATGTGTTTCCACTGAGCATCACATGACTTAATCAAACCAAATTTCTTGAAGAACCAATTAATTTGAAATCTAAGACTCCAAATTCTATAAAAATGTTCTCCAAATACGGAATCCTCCTACCATAGGTTTCTAGTGAAATTGACCCACCAAACAACCGCACACCGAATTTGGGTAAAAACTCCATGATTCAACCTTATATCCAATTAATTGTATGAAAGAATCTAAAATCATAAAAATTTATGAAACAATAACCACTATTCTACCAGAAAATGTGTATATATTGAAAATCGGGATAGAGGGAGATCAAGATGTAAGGAAAATTAAGAGAGAACTAATAATATAGACTTACCAGAAAAAAAATCACCATCAATGCTACTTGACAACCATTAAAATCACTTCTGTAATGACATGAATATCTCCTCTAACCATAGAGAATAAAAAATACTAACTGTGGGTTGAGTGGGATGATGAATGGAGGATTTAGGAAAAATACTAACCTATAACATATTTTAAATACATATTGTTATTTCAACCACTATGGGAAAATCCGTTATTTGCGATGATTTATTGGTGACAGTAATAAATCTAGTTGCAAATAGTCCGTCGAAGAGATTATTTGCAACATGATGGTCTACTTGTCATAAATAGTCAATTATTTGTGAAGTGAATAGGCACCCCATCCAAAATATTGACATGCGGTTTGGCATGTTTTTCTCACCATACCACGCGAATGTGTTTTTTTGATGGGTTGGCACCACTCATCGCAAAAACTAGGAGGCGGTAAGACCTATTTGCGATGGGGGGATCCCCCTTCGAAACTAGGTTAACCACCATAGGTTAATTGCGATGGGTCCCATCGAAAATAAACAGCAGGGGTAAAAACATAGTTGCGATGGGGTGTTGTCTCGTCATAAAAAATGTGTTGTCAGGTTACATTTTTCAATGGGGCCCATCCCAAATAACCTTTTAACTGTGGACATTAATTAATGCAGTTGAAGGTATTTGCTAGGAGGGCCTTTAAAAAAGTACCCATCGCAATTAATCCAACTTATATATATCCCCTCTATTTTTTCTTCTTTTTGTCTGAATTTCTTGTTCCTCTACTTCTATAAACTCTATATTTAGAGTGAAAATTATTAAGAGTTAGCCTTATTTTTATGAAGGCATTTTGAATCCCCCTACAATTATATGAAATCTAGTTTAAAGGTATTTATGATTAATTAAATTTAGTATTTATTTTCATTATTTATATTAATTTTAATTATTTTTGATTAGTAGTTATTTTGTATGAATTAAATTCTTTTTTCATTAATATTTATTTGTAATAATAAAATTAAATTGTTAGTATAAATTATTATTAATTAGTTATAATTAATAACTATTAACATTAATTATTAATATTTATAAATAATTAGATGTATTTAGTTATTATTATCTGTATTTTGGAGTAATTAATAGTAATTAACACTGATTAGTAAAAATTATTAAAAAGAGTAATAAATATTAACAATTACTAATTAATAGTAATAATTAGTGATAATTAGTAAGAAATCCCAATAAATAGAAATAAATATTAATAAATAGGAATAAACTGTAATAAATACTAAGAATTAGTAATAAATTCTAATAATTAGTAATAAAAATACTAATTAATACTAATAAATATTAATAAATTGTATTAAATAGTAATAAATACAAATAAATAGTAATAATTATTAACAAATAGTAAAAATTTCTAATAATTACAAATAAATATTAATAAATACCAATAAATAGTAATGAATACTAATAAATACTAATAAGTTCTTATAAATATAACAAAATAATATTAAATTGTATTAAAAATAAATAAATTGTAATAAACAGTAAAAAATATATATAAATAAATAGTAATAAATACTCATAAGTACTAATAAATAGTAATAATTACTAATAAATACTGAAAAATACTAATAAAAAGTAATAAATACTAATAAATACGAATAGATAATAAGAAATACTATTAAATACTAGTAACTAGTATTAAATAGTAATAATGAGTAATAATTAGAAATAACTAGGAATAAATAGTTTTATATAGAAATAAATAGTAAAAAATAGTAATGAATACTTTTAAATATTTATAAATACTAATAAATAGTAATAAATTGGAATAAATACTAATAAATTAATAAATAGTAATAAATAGAAATAAATACTAATAAATAGTAATTAATACTATTAAATAGTAGTAAATAGTAATAAATTGTAAGAAATAGTAATAAATACTAAAAAATAGTAATAAATAGTAATCAATACTAATAAATACTAATTAATTGTAATAAATTTTTATAAATAGTAATGAATTGTTATAAATACTTATAAATAGTAAAAAATAGTAAAAAATAGTAATAAATTTTAATAAATACTAAAAATTAGTAATAATTAGTAATAATTAGTAATAATAGTATAAATTGTAATAAATAATAATAAATAATAATAGTTATTAATAATTAGTATTAATTAGTATTAAATACTTATAATTAGTAATAATTAGTAGTAATTATTAGTAATTAGTAATAATTACTCATTATTAGTAATAATTACTAATAATTAGTAATAATTACTAATAATTAGAAGTAATTAGTAATAATTATTAATTATTAATAATAATTGATAATTATTTATAATAAAAAGTTATAAAAAGTAATAAATTGTAATAAATATTAATAAATACTAATAATTTTTAATAATTTTTAATAATTATTAATAAATACTAATAATTATTAATTATTAGTAATAATTAGTAATAATTAGTAATAATTAGTAATAATAAGTA
This sequence comes from Viscum album, assembly GCA_963277665.1. Taxonomy (NCBI): domain Eukaryota; kingdom Viridiplantae; phylum Streptophyta; class Magnoliopsida; order Santalales; family Viscaceae; genus Viscum; species Viscum album. Next base: position 1,654,432,838 of record OY728126.1, on the reverse strand, counting down.
ATAATTAGTAATAAATAGTTTTCAATAGTAATTAATAGTAATATTTAGTAATATTTAGTAATAATTAGTAATAAACAGTAATAAATAGTAATAATTAGGAATAAATAGTTATAAATAGTAATATATTATTATACATAGTAATAAAAAGTAATAATTAGTAATAAATAATAAAAATAGAAATAAATAGGTATAAATAGAAATAAATAGAAATAAATAATAATAAATAGAGCATCTGATATTACATTTCCCACATGATGCTAAATATGGATGTCCTGTAAAGTTTTAATTGATGTACCCATTCTAGATATGCATGCAGAAATTGAATGAAAATGTTTATTACAATGCAATAGTTGAAGGCTTAATTGCTGAAGCTTATTTTCATGAGACAAATTGCATGTTACTGCCCTCATAATTTTGAATCTAAATATCCCTCAAAAAAATCATGGGGTAAAACGAGGGAATGTTGATGATGAAATGAACAATCAATAATCGGTTTTCAATCAGCCAGAGCTTGAATTCAGTTGAGTATATAAACGATGGGTTTCAGATGATGAACATCACAGAGCTCATACATATGATCTTCTCAACTATGATAAAATGACATCATTTGTACTGTGAGTGCTTCTATCACTTATTCTATAATTTATGTTATAGTAAGTAAACATATTGTATTTATAGGTTATATGATATTCATACCATGAAACCACTTCAACAAATTACAATAGCTTCTCTTGAAGAACGCTAATAGAAAAAAATTTCTCATTGGTTTCAAAAACTAGTAACATAAAATTTTTACCATTTAACATTTCAATTCGGTTTATTATTATTTATATTGATTATTATTTTAAAAAATTTTAGGTGTCTCAACATGCTGATGAAATTGATGAGCGATTTTTTATATTGAGTAAGCCACCATCCAAAATGGTTAAATCTTATAATGTATATGTGGTGAATGGTTTTTGATTTCATAAACATGAAAATGGGGAATCCAAAAAAATAAACAGGGCAGTTTTCTTGAGAGGATCATATCATTGAGAAACTATTGTTGACTTCTACAGCATGCTCGGTGAAATTATTGGAATGTGTAATGTAGGACTAAATTACATTACAATGTATAAATGTATGTGGTTAGATACTGAGATGGTTTTTCATGTTCATTTGATTCATGGAATCATAGATATAAACTGAAAAAGTATTCTTGTAGTAAATAATCCACCTTTAATGGACCTAAACGCACATCAAATATATTACACAATGTATTGTGCTACTACAAGAGACTTGATTGATTTGTGGAACATAATAAAAATAAAATATCAGGAAAATCAGTTTACTCAAACTGAATGTGGTTCTGATGAAGTAAAATGAATAGAACTTTTTCAAGAGGCTACTAAAAATCCACCCTTTCCACAATGTGCCTTAAATTTCGATGATGACACCCCAATAATTAATGGCCGATGGTGATGATGATGTTACAAATAAATTTGAAATTTCATGAGATGATGAAATTGAAACTAATATGGATATTTATGACGCTGATGATGAATATGATGACATTGACATAATCATATATGTAGATTATGATTATGGTGAATATTGACATAATTAAATGTTGGATTTAATTATAACTAATATATATCTATATGTAATAGTTATTTTAAACTATCTACTTACAACAAAAATTTTGGGCTAAAATGGACCTCGATTTATTTAGAGAGTTGGAGGAGGTTGAGATACCTTTAGATGAGGAGTATTTGGGATCATATGACCCTCAGGCTACTGGTCATTCAAGGGGTACATGGAGGGGTTGTGGTCTTCCAAGACATATGATTCTTGACCATATCCCTGAGCAACTTCCACATCACGGTTTCATCCACGCACGCTACGATATAATAACCTGTGTATTTTAGTTATCATTAATTAAATTATATATATACTAATAGTTTAATTATTTGTTTCTTTTTCATAGAATTACACATATAGCTGTTGACAGGGGAGTGCTATCTTGCACAATTATTTTTTTCTCATCCCTGGATCACGTGGGAACAAATTCCAATTGATGTGTGACTTGGAATGTTCACTCGTAGACTAGTATGTAAATAAATAATATTAATTTAGAAATTAATTTCATTAATAAAATTATATAATAAATTATTTGTAGGATTAATGGAATCTCATCGATGATATCATGCATGGTGTTATCCAAGAGGCATTGGAGCCGTCTATGTGTGAGTGTTTCTGTCGATTTTTGAACAATTTAAGAATGCTATCTATTAATAAAGTAGAACCGAAAATATTTGAATATTCATGTAGATACCTTCAACCAGATTACATTTCATCACACATGTGGGATGGATTATGTTAACACTGGTTGAGTAGTGGATTTCAGAGAAGATATTATTGGGACTGCAGAACAGGGAGATACAAGAGTGACCCAACGAGCTAGTAGTCATACATTCAGTAAACATAGAGAGCATCAGTTATGAATATTTTTAAAATATTTTATATACCATTACATATAAATTGTTTATTTTTTTTCATATTTGCAGTCGAGCATCCTGATATAACAGAGTATGATGTTTATCATAGGATGTATAGTGATCCATCCACTGGGGAGATTATGGGGGATCACTAGTGACAGATTGCGGTCATTATAATTTTTTTTAGTCTGAAAATTAACTACATATAATATTTTCACTATAGTTATTTTAAATTGAAACTGAAGTAGTCTTATGAGTCCCTGAACCCTCAGACTCGGGCTTGGTGTCAGGCAGAGACGGCTGATCAGATTAGTGCGCACCATTTTGATGAGGTGGAATTGATGCAGGCGACCCAGTATGCCTTCGAGAGGGGCCGATCAGTTGGTATCAACTCTCATTTGACTTATAGGACTTATTATGATAAAGATGTGATATTGTAATCTATACCAAGAGGAGCTCGTGAAGATACATCATCCTTTGTCTCATAGTATCATGAGAAGTTGCGAGCTCAAACTGAGCTAATAGAGAGTTTGCAGAAGCAGTAGGAATCGATGTGTTAGCAGCACGAGGAGGACATGCGTCGATTACAGTTGCAGTAGCACGATCAAATGGAGTACATGTGTATTTTGTCTTTTATTTTAGGGGTGAAGTTTACTCCAACATCTCTAGCTCCGCAAAAAAATACCCCCAATAATTTTTTTTGTTCTATTAAAAACATTTGAATTGAACATTTGTTGTAATATGAACTATTTATAGTTAATGACTTATATTGGTGTTAATATTACATATTTTTTTAGTATTTTTAATATTTTAATATTTTAATATTTATTATTAGTATAATATTTTTTAAATATTTGTTTATTTTAATAATAATAATAATAATAATAATATTTTATGATTAATATATATTTTTTTTTAATATTGATAATTTTAATATTTTTTTATTTTTTATTAATTTATTATTCATAATATTTTTTTTCATGTTATTAAGTATTTGTGATGGGGAATTGTGGGATGGGGGGGAATCACAAATAGATTATATATATTTTTCAAAATTGTTTTGCGACAGCTTTCTTTTCCATCACAATAAATTTTTTGTTATGGGCCCTTCGAAAAATGTTTATACCAGAATTCTTTGTCAGAGGGTGGCCTCTGACCATTTATTAAAATAAATGAAATGTAAATAATAAAAAGATCTAGAGTAGATGCATACCATGCATCCACATCCAGATATCAGTACCAACCAGAAAAGATCAGATACATATCATAGTAGTCATAATCCTCGCCACATCCTCCGCAGTAGCCGACTCCCATTTAGAGTTCTTATCACCGGACATCACTTTTGGAAGAGGCCGCTTTCCGTCGCAAGTAATATTTTTTTTGACAGGCCCATTCCAAAAATTATTTGTAGCGACAAATTTTTCTGCAACGAGCTATTTGTGTTGGGTCCCCGTTACAAAAGGGTTTTTTCAACGATATTTCATAACAAACGGCATGTTGAAAATAGTTAAATTTTTAGTAGTGAACGAATGTGTAGATTGTATGGTTATGAAGACCATGTGCCAACTATATGCATGCTACTACCTCAAAGGGAACATCGCACGACCTTCTCACATGATTAGTCATATTATTCACAAACAATGAAATTTACCACTATCTCATGATTCATGGTTACCTAGAGATTCTTCATGGATTCCCATAGCTATTATCAAACTATGAACCATTTAAAAATCATCCAAACACTTTGAAAACCTTCCCAAACACTCAAAAACAATACCAAATAACATTAAACAAAATAATTCATAAATAATGAGAACATTCCTCAAAACATTCGTGCTAAAAATTTATTATATCATTATATTGGATTATATTCATATGCGATAACGAATTTTATAAAAAAGTGATTTGTAAAGGTGGTTACATATTCTTGTAAACAACACTCTAATATCTCATATAAATGGTATATTGTTGTAATTTCATGAAAACCTAATTTCTATGTGTTTGTGTAATTTTATTAGATTAATTTACCTTTATTTTTTATTCTATAAGGTATAAATTTTTTAAAATAACCGAGGGAGGTGATTCGCTTTAAAAATTTAGTTAATTTCCACTTTTTGAATTTCAAATCGTATTAAATTATAATAATTTATAAAAAATAAAAATACCTCCAAATATATAAGGATTTTACAATAACGTAAACTTAAAAAATATAATTTTCATAGGTTTTTATGTAATTTGAAACCTTATAATTTATTGATTAACCCCAATTTAATTATAATTTATTTCAACCATGACTAAAAAAATTAAATGCTAACGGGGTTTAATATTTTCATATATTGGTAAAAATAACTTATAATTAGAAATACTTTTACATTTATGAAAATATAACATCTATTTCACTAACATGAATGTTTCATATAAATTTTAAATTATTTAAAAAATATTATTAAAGAAAATTTGAATAATGTTACTATGGATGCAATTCATTTAATATTTCATTAATGATTTGAATAAAAATGAATATTTAAAATATAATACAATAAAACTACCCAAAAACATAATATTAAACAATAAAAATCATGTATTACAAAAATTGTTTCAGATAATTTTTATTTTAATATTTTTAAAACAATACATTTGATTTTTCAATAAATTAAATACTTGTTGTCGGCATTGTGCAACTATTTCAGGTTTATATTTTATACCAAATAAATATCATTAAATTCTATTCCTAGATATAAGTTTATTATATCAATATATATATTTATATTCTATAAAAATGTATTTTAAAACATATATGTGTGATGATAATAAAAATGATATGTTATTTTTAATTATTTGGTCATCCACAAGAATTACCCAAGCATTTGCATATTACAGTTTTCATATAACATCAATAATCGATTAAAAACCATTATAAAAATAGATAATACTTAATATTCAATATTTAATTCTATAAATCAATTTTTCTATCCCAAATATTATCTATAGGTTACAAAATTTGACTTTTCCAATATTATGAATATTCTATGTCCGCATTAAATATGTTTTTCATACTAGTCAATGAACAAAATATAATTTAAATATTTTATATCATCTATTTATTTTATAATTTTAAATTTTATTATACACTATTAATTAAAATTATTGTTATATTTTTATATTATTTTTAATTTTGGGTGCTATTATAAAAGGTATTATATTTAAAAAAGACTGTTTTTACATGTCACAAAAATTGAACTTATTCATAAATGTATCCCAAAAATAATTCTTGGATGAATTTTAATTTTTGATCATAATAATATATTAAATTTCATAAAATTAAATTTTTATAAATTAAATATAATAATTTAAATATAAAAACATTTAATGTAATAATAATTTGGTTTTATTAAAAATAATTTTTTTTATAAAAATTCTATTTAGCAAATTATTATATAATATATATTATAATTAACATAATTATATTATTAATTATATAATATAAATAATCAATAAATTTATAAATTATAAAATATGTGGTATATTGAAAATGATTAAAACAAAAATACAAATTTGAATAAAATTTTGAATTTTTCACTGTTCACTGAAAAAAATAAATCATTTCAAAAAAATTAGATATTTTAGTTAAAGATAATATTGATATTATTATTTCAAAAAGTTTATTATTTTTATTAACATTTATTTATAAAAATATCATAAATAATTTATAATTTTTCTCAGAAATGGGAAAGAAATAAAATTTTAAGGAGATGTATTTCTAATTCATAAAATAAAATTACAAAAAATGTAGTTATAATTGAATAAAAAATCTCAACCAAATTATATTGTTTATTAATATTATATACACATAATTCATACATTTTTAATATTCCTTATAAACATATTTTTAATGTCTATGTCATAACTATCACATTAAATAATTACAGTTTAATGGTGCATTGTGGTTCATTTAAATGGGGTGTTGTGTTTAATGTAATCTGAAAATAATTAAAATTTCATTAAAGGGTCATATTTTATAAATTAGTATTGTGTTATAATTCTGCAACATTAATAAAACATGTTCCTTCAAGGAGAAAAAAATCCTCACATACACAATACTGAGGTTTTTTATTTTCAATCCGTTGTTAGAATTGATAGATAATGGGTACCCCAAAATTTTCCTATATTTTAGTATATATTTAAATATGATGTTTTAATTTTATAATGGGTAATATATATTTAATTATTTAATATAAACAATTAAAAATAATTTCATGTGAAATGTACTTTGATTCCATCTATATTTTCATGTGGTAATTCATAAAAATGGTGACCTTTAGAAAATATATTATGAAAACAACATTAATGGAGTGAATATTGATTCAATTTCTAAGAATGAGTGAATAACATAAATATAAACCCTAATTTTAGGAATTGAAATGAAGGATTTTGTAGAGTCCCTTTTAAAATATGTTATAATGGGATTTTGTTAAATATTTCAACATAATGTAATGATGTCAAATGTTTCACATGAAATGTCAAACAATTTTTTTCACAATTTGATATATTAAGGATTGATGGATCTAATTATCTTGAACAATCAATTAGAATCATGATTCATTCACTTTACCGTTAGATTTGTTAAAACATTATTTTATGTTTTACTAGAGTATTTTTTTTTCTATATAGTTTTATACTTTCATCCTATATATAATGTGTTCATTATAATTGAATGTTTCAATTAATATTTATTATATTTATGTTTTAAATGTTATAAAAATTTAAATTAAAAAAACTAATCTATAGAATATTAACTGGTTTTAAAAATCCAATGTAAATTTTGAAATTTCAAATAAAAGTGTTCAAAAAGAGGAAAATATTTTTAAATATATCTACTCATCAATAAAATATATAATATATACATAAGGGTTTAATATATCTCCAATTAATAATTAGAAACCAATAATTTCATAAAACTCTTTATATTTTAAATAATAATTTTTAAAGAATTCACAAAAAATGAAATGACTATGAGAAATCAAAAAATATCATCTTATTATAATGATAAAAATTATATGTTAAAAAAGGAAATTACCTTTTCCTAATTAATATTATAAAAAAATTATATTTTTATTTTTAGAAAGTATACAAATTATATTGATAATCATCTTTTATTGGAAGATGTCTTTGAAAACATTATGTGTTCATAAAATTTTTTAGTTTAAATTTTAATTTTTCATTAAAATAATATAATTATATTTTATCATCATTCATATTTTCTATTAAGATAGATTAGATAATACTTATTAATATTTTATTTAAAATTTTTTTACACTGATTACAAATAAACATTAATAAATAAAAATATAATTAAATATTTATTTTGTAAAATTATGTTTTTCCCAAGTTACTGAAAATGTTATTCGATATATATAATAATATATGTATAACTATATTATTATTAATTATATATAATTAAATATATATATATATATATATTATTTTTTATTTCACTTATAGACGTATTATTTTAATTTTTTTATTAAACTACAAAAAACACTAGCTTAACAATAAGATGTGTATCCAAAAAACATTTTTTGAATGAAATTCTTTGATGAAAATAATATTTATAATACACATAATGTATTCATATATATATATATATATATTTATTAACGAAAACATTACTTCAGTTCACTATCAATCAAAATGGATAGTTATTTTTTATAATATAGAATATGAGTAATTCTTTAACTTTTCATTGTTTGCCTATTATTGTATTTTTTTTATGTTTCTTATCATAAAGGGTGAAATATGATATAGGGGAAGTTTTAGTCGTGTTGATTTTATTCTTATCTATATTATATCCACTATTTATTTATACACTTTTAATTTATGTATACATCTATGATAGGTAATAATATATATTTCTAAATACGTGGTTTTATGTGATTTTTTGTAATGTTAATCATATTATTTAAAAATGGTATTTATTTTAATTTTTATTAAATATGACTTGTTACATTACAAGATTCATATAATTTTTACTAAAAAATCATATTTAATATAAAAATAATGGTTATAAAATAGAATATTCTTCATCAATGCCTGGTGAATTAAATTCTCCCCCATGATGTAAATTTCATCATCAAAATTATAGTTATTCATTTATAATGTTTGTAGGTGATGTTATTACTAACATATTCATAATTTCACATACAATTTATAATACCATATCATCATGACATTAATTCGCTATATTATGTAACTTATCTTTCCTCATACAACATTTATATTTATTTCAATCGTATTCCCAGGAATTTTTATACATCAATCTTATATTTTACATGTAATTCCTTTAAAAATAACTCATTAAAAACAAATTAAATTAATACACAATTATATTATATATTTATCCAAATATTATATATATCTTTTATCCTAAAATATATTAATCACTAGTTTCTAATGTCACAAACTAAACAAAAAATATTGATATTTGATAAACTAGATATAATTCAAAAAATATATCATGGATCACATAGTAATTATATGAACAATTATTTCCAAAGCTACAAATACAATCTAACTAAATTTTCAAATACTAAATTAAAAAATTATTACATCAATGTAATGAACATATCAATCTTACGAAATTTCCATAACATAATCATGTGTTTTCAAACAATTATCTACAAAATATAAAATTTTTAAAAAATCAATTATCATGGTTATTTATAAAATTTAATAATTGTTAACAAATCATGAATTAATGATTATGGATATAAATAAATTGATTTTTCGTTTTAATACCCATAAAATTTAATATATCTCATAATATCATCTATAAAAATCACTATGTAATAAAAATATTTGAGGTTATATTTAAATAATTATTATTGTGATATAAAACTAAATACCATGGGTTAGTATATGAGATTCACATATTCATTCATAAAAACCATATACAGAAAATTTTCAACCATTTGCATGTTACACATAATTTAAATATGTGACATTACTGTTTCAAGATTCATACCATTATCACCTTCATTTCTATGGTCAAATATGACAAAAATACATAACATGATGTTTTTTCAAGGAAGATGTAGTAGATTTTCATATTAACATAAAAATTAAATCCTATTATGTCTTAACTAATTAACCATTCATTTTATCATATTTATGATCCCATACTATTGGGTTATAAGTCATTTTTTAAATTATTCTTTAAATAATTTAAATCTAGTATATTGATTGTTTACTGAGTGTGTCAGGAGGTTTGAGAGTGTTTGGGAGGTCATTGACATGATATATTGTGAAATATGGCCATATAGTTTATGTTTCATAGATGGTGCATGGTTTGTGTAATCCTTGCACCAAACGTATACTATCTAGGACAATGTGTGAATAGTAAAATAAATCGTTCATTGTTGAGAGAAAAATTTTACTCTCTTGGATAGTGGAATTCGACAACGTTGGTGCATGGTTTTTCAAACTATTCAAACCTTACTAGGTTATCGTGAGAACAAAACACCTCTTGGAAAGTGGATGGTGAATGGGTTCGTCATTGTGTAGAAAACAATGTCTTAAAATCATGTACCCCATTAAAAAGAGATACATTACCAAACATCCGCATGGAATTTTAAGACTCTAATTGGGTTTTCTTCCCCACTCTTACCCGAACAACCCTAGTGATTACACTAATCCCCAAAATATTCTCAAGGGTCATTCTCATTCTATTCAATTCTATTGGGTGTGACATTGGGTATAGATCAAAGCTCCATGTAAATATAATCCTATGATTTCATATCTATTCTTTAATATGTATTATACCCTCATAAATCATCTTATGAAGCCCAAAAACAACAATTTCAGACAGAATATTGGTTGATGATTTAGATGGTGTATGAATCTGGATAAAAGGATAAATTTAAGAGTTTGTACATATTTGGATTCAAGGTAGGAATTTTATATGTTATATCACATTGTTTTTATATGGAAATGTGTGTATTAATTGTGTTCATGGTTCCATCTTATTGTGGATTTGTTTCTATTAGATATATTTTGTAAAATCAATGTCTAAATAATTAATGGAACACCTTAGGATCACCATGGGAGTCATGGATGATAATTCATACATTTTAGGGCCACCCAGGGTGTACACCGACATTCTGGCACCTATAAATTTGGTAGTTTATGTGTATATTTGACTTATGATGACATTAATCCATTGTTATGCATGAAAATATATAATTTTGAGTTAAAAATGTAATATCAAATTTTATTACTAGGTTTTTTATAATATAATAAGTTTTTTTCGATATTACAAGAGAATGTTTTAAATTTGTAAACTGAGGATTTGTCAAATGGTTTTGAAAAATGTTTTACTTCATGAGTCTTAATCTGAATGAAATGAATAACATGTTAAATTTGTAATCTCCTGTGAATTTAAAAATATGTAACATGAGTTTTTATAAGGGAAATGTTGAATATATTAAATGGTATAATATAATGGAATTATTGAATATCTATAGTGGGTCGGGGAATGAGAATGCGAATTGGGATAAATGTAAAATGTAATGTAAATTGAAAATGTTTTAATGGGTTATGTCATAATATTATTTCTCATGATGATTTTCAGGGATTTATACAATGATGATTATATTTCTAAATATTTTTTATATGCTATGTTTGGTTAATGAAAATTTAATTATCTCGACATCGCTTGTTAAAGTGGGGTATTAACCATAGGTTCAACACACATGGGACATGTTAGACCATGTTTCTAAATAAAACCACATAATGCATGGATTATATAAGGGGTTGGTTGACCGATTTCCCAAAATGTTTTTTTTAAGTAGACACGTACTAAGTCTTCATGGTGACTATGCCATATTTGATATAGTGGGATTACCCCTAGTATGATTGGTGTTTGACATATTCCATTATCATTAGATCTTGTTTTGTTTAATCTATTTTGTAATTGATCTAGATACCTCACCCATGGAAAATAAGATATAAATTTATTCTCTTTTATAGAAGATATAAATGATAAAAATAGTAGTTATGATAGAAATGGTTATGGAACATATTTTTTAATAATGGAAACTATGGTTTCATTTTTCCAAAATTCTATTCATTTAGTACAAGCATGCATTATCTATTTACACTGGATATTTTGTTAACAAAATTAGTGGGGGCATAATGAGTTGTACTTTCACCCTTTGTGTATGTTTTTCTTCACATGATCATGTTTCGTGATTTTGAGCTAGGAAAAATGTAGTGAACCTTTTCTAGGTAGTTGATTTGGTTTTGGAGTATCCATAGTTGATATTCTGGACTTGTTTTCATGCCCGTTATGGGAATCAAGATAACTTTTATTATTTTGGGGTTTTTTGGAACTCTTTTCACTTTTATTATGAAATTTTTTTATTTTTTTAAACTCTATGGTTGGTATCCTATTTTGGGAGATGTGTTATAATTCATGTTCACTCAATATTGAATAATGATTCTACTATTTAATTTTTTTATTTGTAGTATCTGTCTTTGTTAAACCATGTATAGTCTCTCAACATGACTTATTAAACCCTCAATAATATTCAATAATCTTTGGATTATTTGGATGTGTGCTTGAGGTTGTGTGGTGACTAATTTTGGGGCACCCGTTTAGTGGCCCTTAATTAAGGGACATTACACAGTGGAATCAGAGTTGGTTTATTTCTAAGGAATTATTTTTCGGGATGGATGATGATGGATGATGATGTTTGGGTCCATGTAAATGGGGTCGTTATTGGGAGTTTCTAACCAATGTATGAGTGAAACATTTGTCACCCAATGTAGGATTGGTGTTTTTGGTTTTTGTGGATATGGATCATTGATATTTCACCATTTGGTAATGCACTTTCTATTTGACATTACTATTTTATGATATTTTTCTCATGGATGAAATGACATGAGGTTGTACATCCATACATAATTAATGGATCCTCTGGCTATAGGTGTCATGCATAATGATAGGAACACAAGGGATGGGTGTGTAGGACTTGATGGGTATTATATATTTAACCTTATTAAAATCATAGTAATGATGATGCAAATTATTAACCATAAAAATGGGTAAATTGGAAAAATATAAATAAATTGTAAGATAATAGTCTGCTTAATAGAATGATTTAAATGAGAAAAAATTAATTTTTATATTGAATTATAAAGTTAGAATGGTGATTTAATGACATATTTTTAAATTATGATTGTAAAATCGTTAATGAATTGTGCTTATTATAGTTTGTGAATGAGTTATAATAATGTTTATAAAAAGTTAAAAAATTGGAAGGGTTCCAAAAGGGGGAAATATTTTCATTGTGAACATACAAATGTGTTAACAAGTGGATTTCTAATGAAATAATATTGTCTACATTGGTTGGAATACCCAATGATGACCATGACCTAATATATAAATGATTAAAAGCGGTATTAGATATTAGAGAAAGACTATTGGTATGGTGTATGTAGTGTCAGTTTATTATAGAAGGTATTGTTCCTTCCATTATGGTCTATATCTATTGGACTTTCCTCAATAATACTTTAATGATAATGTTTTGAAATATGAATTCGAATAAGTATTTTTATTAATTTTTTCCTTAAATTAAATTATTAAAATTATGTACCATGTGGTTTAAAAATTGTGATGTTAATTATAATAGAATGTTTAATGATATAATCCTTGTTTAAATTAGTATGGAGTCCACCTCGTGTTGTTTATCTGGACCTATTTATGGGCAGGTTGGCTAGGGAGAGTACCCATGAAGGAGACCTCGATTATATATTGGAATAATTTGATGACTCTCATTGTGTGGATAAATGGGTATTTATTATTATTATTTTGTAAGGTAATTGAACTTGACGTTTTGCCATATTTTTTAATAATGTGATAGTGACAGCCCATGTTGAAATTAATTGCATGGGTTGAACATTGGAGTTATGAATTAAATTTTGGGTTTTGGAATCATTATCGATGGGTCCTATTTTTTGTTGTGGTTACCCAATTGGTTGAAAAAGATTGCTGGTTATGTTTTGGTCTCTAGAGTGATGATTTTAGATCGTGGTGATGATGTATGTGTATGGATGTTCTTGGTGATAAACCTAAAGTAAATAGTTTCTTGGTATTCTAGGAGTACTGTGTATAGAATCCTGAGTAAGAGCACTCCCCATAACTTATGGTTTGTTGTAAATTAATGTGTATGTATTAAAATATGGAAAGTGTATTTTTTATTTTGTGAAATTATTTTTGGTATATTATATCATTATAGCTTCTAGGTGTCAACTAAAATATATTGGATAAGGTTTCTACTGATATTGTGGTGTGTATCGCATTACCAAATGTTTTAAAATTTTCCATTGGAATACATAGACTATGTCTTAAAGAGGGTTTGGCCAAGTAGGATATGTTGAATGATTGATGGTTATGGAGATGTGGCTCATGTTTTGGATAAGCATTGGTATATTGAGAAAATAGAGGCTATCCTTAAACGAAATTATCCAGTTGTTTAAGGTTCTTTCATAATTGAATAATAGGATGAGCCTTCATAGGTGGAATCGAATCACTTTGGTAGTCACTATTCTTTTGGGAAAAAATGCATGGCTTTTTATTTCCTTTGTTCATAATGAATAATAGTAGTACTGGTTGAGGTCGTATGGATTATTTCAAAGGGATTGATTGTTTGAGGAGTCTAACCCTTTTATTTGGAAGATAATTACTGGAGACCTCAATGTATATATACAGTATAAAATTATAGGGGTGACAGAAACATCAATGAATTTTTTGACATGAAGATCACACATGAGGTGAGGATGTTCATGTGGTTGATCATGTTTTTACAATTGTTTTCATTATTAGGTGGGCGATTTAGAATAACATGTTAATGATTGGGCTGATGGACCAAGTGGCATGGTCAGCTGGGTGAGAAGGTGATGGGATTGTATCTGGATATGATAGTATTTTTTTTAACAAAATCACATTTATTTTTGTGGTCACAAGAAAATTCATGACCCTAATCGATCTAATGTGTTCTATATGTGGGAACACACTGGTAAAGAGAAATTATAGTTCGGATGCGAAAACAGGTTACTCAGGAAAATAATCCTTTTTTCTCTGAGAAACAAATTCATGAAGCATGGATATGTGGGAGATTGTTTTTTTGTTAGGGTGGTGGAATTGTGTGTCTTTATTTCAACATATCAGGAATACTCCAAAGAAATATAGTGGTGTGTTGTTATTATTAACAAAGGAAATATTAGTTCGTGGCTATTTGGAGGATGGTATTGGAGTGGTGTTGTGTCATGGTTAACATTCACACTTGAGATGTTGTGCTTATGTTGTAATGAAATGTGTGGGGGGAAGGAATCCTGGATGTTCAGGTAGGATATTGTGTCTCGTATTTGGAGGTTGAATCCTCGAAATATATGTTTTGATGGTGTTCTATGATAAATTTTTTACATTTAACTGGTGACAATCATTCCTATCATCTTGAAATCAACTAATTCATACCACAAAATATCTCACATTACACCAACAGACATAAATATGTTTTTTGGATGTTAGAAATCATTGATTTTATTCTGATGTCGATGTATATATGGCGATAGAAGGTGGAATGTGAACAATTGATAGTTTACATGTGAGATCCATAGGATGGAATGAGTGTCTATAAACTCTATAACATCCATTATCTGATATTAGGTATAAGTATCAATTGGTGTTTGTTTTTTTATGTAAAAACATAAATGAAAATGTACATTATATGGGGTTTAACTTATGATTTATGATTGAACCATGTAGTTTTTAACAATACTCTTATGATAGGGAAAACATATATGACTATGATTGTAACTATAGTCTTACGATGTGTAATAATTAGTAAGTCTTGGATTTGTGAACTTGATGAAGGAGTTAATGGAGTGAAAACACGTTGCTAATGATAATATATGAGGTTCAAGATGGGTCAATCAAATAGGCCTTGTGGTCCGTGATTGAGTTCTGTTATTAATTCATAAATTGGATATTGTATTTTTTTCATTTCAAATAAAATTTATAAATCAAACACACATATCCTCAAATTCACTATGATACATGAAAAAGGTTTGTGGAAAGGGTGGTTGGGCTCTAGAACTCGATTATGATTGGGTGTGGTCATTGGTAGATTTCCATGGTTATTGTTGGATTGTCATGATGTGTGAAGTCACCTTGGATATTTGATATAGTATCATGGAAGTAGTGGAGATAATAAATTCCATGATGAGTCATCCATGGATAGCTCGAGTCATCTAGGGGAAAGGGACAAATGTGTGTAGTTTTAAACCACTTTTGGTTGATGTTTTATTATTAAGAGTATGTTTGAAATTTAATTATGTATATTTGTAATAACCTAACCATATTTATTTAATTTATGGAAGATGGAAGTGTTTATTCTATGAATTTTAATGATTTTGGTGGAGCGTGATGATTTTTTAGAGGTTAGTGGGTGTAGTGATGGTGGGATACAACCATATGTTATGAAAACACTCCTGCAGGTTTGATGGAAAAATATTTATAGTTCAATTATTATTAAGATAATTTGCGGGGTAAAATATAGTAGAGTTCTCGCACTGAATGACTGATGTATACGATAATATAATCATAGAGAGTTTAACCCAATCTCTAAATAGGAATTGATGTGGAATGTTGTGAATGACATCTGGTATGTTTTTTTAGATGAAGGTGAATCTTTTAAATGAATGAAAACATTAGTGAAGTTTGTTTATTAGACCCTGAATAGATGACTAAGGATTTCACTATCAGTTCATTACGATGGAAATTATAGAGTCCATTATGGGGTTAATTCCTTATTAATTTTGGGCGCAGTGAATTTGGAATGTGTCATGTATGTTGTGGAAGTTGAGATGATTTTATGGATGCCTTTTTATATATTTTAGGATCCATGAACTTTATGGATATGGGGTAAGATAAATTTTATGGTGCGGGTCACCACATTGGGAAGGTGGCCTGTTGAGGATGTGACTGGTGTTTTGGGTTTAAGGGATTCAAGTAAGAACCATTTCGGTAAATTGACCTAGATAATGATTGTTGACATCTGCTTGAATTATAGGGTTCCCTGAGTGTTTTTGTTACATATTGAATGATTTATGGTATTACTTTATTGTATATTTGAGATTTTCAGAATGATGTATGTCAGAAATAATGATATTAATGGAATAGTTTTTGCATCAGTTTTTTCATGTTTTGGTCACTGTTAGCGTGTTGAAAACATGGTAAAATATCCCCAAGTGATTGGAGCGATGAGTATTAAATAGTGTCATAAAGATGAGGTTCTGATTGGATCTCCCACTTTGGTATTATGCATTATGAAGAGTTTTCATGTGTTTAAATTTAGGTACTGTTTCCTAGGATTCCCAACATATTTATAGAGATGGTTGTGCATTTAGTTTTAATTCGTTCAATGAGTAACAACTTGTCCACTTTTTGGATCACAGATAGAAATGCATGAGGAGAAAAATTGTGCCTTTTGTTTGAGTTTTTTGGTATCATGGAAATGATCACGAAGTGACTTCAAGGAGAGAGATAGATTAACGGCCCCGATGTACCAATCATTTTGCATCAAAATAATTGTGATTTTTAATGTGTGTCTCGATGATGATCTATTATATAGTGCGAAGGATTTATGATCCAGATCATCATAGTGGTAGGTTTTTCTTTAAATTTTGTTTTTAATATTATTAATCTAGTTAATGGAAATTATATCAGGGTTAAGAGAATGATCAATGGTGTTATTGTGGATTTGGACATGAAGTAAAGAGTAAAATGGCCATCTAATGCATCTTTCATTGTTGGGGCATGGTTACTGTAAACAGTGCACCCACACCATGCTTTCTAGGATGTGGTGTGCATGGCTAGGTAATCCCAGATAGTTGTAGAACCCAACCACGAGGTCTTGGATAGAAGAATTCTATAGATTTGGAACACATATTTTCAAACCATGTAGAGAAACCAGTTAACTATGGGACCTTAAACACTATTTTATAGTTTCTTCAGCATGGTTTACCCAAAATTTATCAAACAATACCACATAATCATGATCCCCATTAGAATGTGATAAATTAAAAATCAAACAATCTATATTTTAAGAAACATTCGTCTAATATTTCTCCAATATTCCCCTTGCAACCCTAGTGATGATCTAAATCACCATATATTCCAAATGTTGGTTCTCATTTGATTCTTGGCCATTGAGACTGCCATTACGTGCAAATAGAATCTTCGGGATAGACTAATCTTCCACATACATTACTTTTCCATATCAGGGTTTATATCCTTGTGTATATTCATCCAAATCCCTAATACCCTCTTTTTATGGTGTAATTTTTCATTCTGATTCCAATGGTGTCTCAATACATCTCTAATGATGTGATTCAGAGTACACCCATCTTCAAAATCAATGTATGTGGCCGATATGTTATATCGCATTGTATTGAGGTGGATTTGTGCATGTGTTTTTTGTTCTCCGTTCATACCTAGTGTGAATTCAGTTTCATTAGTGATATTTGTAACATGGGAATCTAAATGAAAAACGTAAAAAATCATGATCCCCATGGGATGCATGTAGGATAATTAAAATGATATAGGCCACCCGTGGTGCCTTTCGAAATTCCTGCAACTAGAAATTGGTAAAGTGAAATGTAGAGTGGACGTGTGAAAACATAGAGCTCTTTTTGATAATTTAAATATGATTATATGAGTTTAAAATGTAATATTAATAATTTTTTATAGGTTTTCATAATGATATAAGGGGTTGTTCAGCATGGAATGAAAATTGGTGAATTGGGTTAATGTGATGATGTGTCAACTGGATTATGAAATATGGTAATTTCCTAAGAGGATTAGTTCATATTAAGTGATGAACATGTTAACTTGGAAATTAATTTTTAATTGAATATTTTTATAAAGTTATTTTCATAAGGGTATTGATGAATAATTTAATATAAATTAATTATTGAACATACCTAATGGGTTGGGGAATTAGACCGGTAATTGGGAATAATGTTCTATGTAAGGTAAATTGAAAATCTGTTAATGGTTTATTGAACAATAAGAATTCACCTTTTGATTATAATGTATGATTATTGTAATTTTTTTTATTGTATATGTTATTTTATAGGTTATATTTGGTGAATTGATATATATATAAGTATGTCCACAAGGCTTGGTAGTGTGGGCTATTGACCTGAGGTTCTATACCCACAGGTAAATTAAGAATTAGGGTCTAAACTCCACCCAAAAATGCACATATTAGGGAAGAGTAATGAGGAACTATTCTTCTAATGATTTCATATTAGGACAACTCTTAGAAAAAGGAATCATGGTCAGTGTGATGTATTTCTTATGATGTGTTTCCCCCAGTTTGATTGGGACTTGATTATTCTTTTATGTATTGTAATTGTTTGGTTGAAACTATTGTTCAAATTATGTACATTCCTAACCCATGGAACATGTCGTATAAATAGATTATGTACTAAAGATGATATAAATGATGAAAGTGTAAATAATGATAAAAATTCTTTAGGTACATAATGTTCTCTAATGGAACCCATCTTGTTTTTGATTACTCATCATATTTTTAGTACTTGAATGATCTATATATTCAATGTGGATATTTTTGTTGACATTGTTAGTGTTGTCCAACATAGATTTAGTCACACACTACTCAGTTAATGTTTAGTACCCAAACATATTTCATAGTTTCGTGACAAGATATTGGAAAATGTTATATGCCAACGAGTTTACTTGGGATAGGGATGTACATGGGTGAGGTTCCAGACATGGAGTCATGACTGTTTTTACAATCACATTTTATTTTCCTTTATATTGGCTATTCGTACATTTCTAGATCTATATAAATAAAAAATAATATTTATTGTTGGTTTGTGGGTTGTAACCAGTTTTTTGAGATGTTAGACTATACATGCTTACTAGTTATTAACTTGTGTTTCAAAGGATTATTTTTTTATCTTTTGTGGATCACTCTGGTAAAGAGGGTATAGTTTCACCACATGACATAATAGAACCATTGTTTCTTGACAACAACGTATGGAAAACGGGAATGAGTTCTTCATAATATGTGGTGAATCGTCATAGGGAACTGGTTTAGTGGACATCAGGTTAGAGAAATTATATATTAGGATATATTTAGATGTATTTACAATAATTTAATTTTGGTTCACCAGGGATTCTTCCAATAATACCATAATATAACAATTAAATGAATTTTTCTAAATGGATCATAAGGATAATTTTAGTGACCAAATAATGTCCCCCTGGAGTGGCATTCTAGGTGTTATGTTACGACTCTATGTTCTCATAAATTTATATTATATATTTATTGTTCAATTTTAATTACATTACAAAAAATTATGCCAAATGATAGTAATATTATATTTCCATTATAAATATAGAAAAAAATGTAAAATAATATTTATATATTATCCCCATCATAGTTCCTCATAACTACAAACATTCTCAGACATATCACATATAACACCTATCATCATAACCTTAAAAAATGGAACATTATAAAGGGTGATATTTTATTCACATTAAGTGTAAAAAATGAAAGAAAATAAATAAAATGTAAGAATAATGTTATGAGAATGAGTAAAAAAGATGAAAACCATGACCTTCATATAAAATATAAAAATACAGAGTAATGGAATAAATATCTTCAGTTTATAAGACATAAATTATATGTAAATCAAAGAACATTATAAATGATTGTATGAAATTGATATTAGACTTGGAATTTTGGAATACAGAGAAGAATAGAAAATAAATTAATTATTAGTCATGGAACATTGAATAAACATTCATAGATAAATGGTTTCAACGTCCGAACCATTAATGTAGTCATGGTTAACTCTCAATACTATCATAGTGGTTAAAATATTATACTGAATAGGGTTCACTACCTATATGATTCCTATGAATCCCATGAAATGTCAATCCTTACCGAATAAATTTGTGAGAAATATAGGATCCCCCAAAATCATGTTATAACTTAACCAACATCCTTGGCTGAAACATTACAATAGACAATGGAAATAAAATATAAATAAGAACATAATGAAACTAATTAATTTGTGTTCCAAAAGATCATAAAATTATAATCATATTAGATCACATGATAAGAATTATGATTCATAAACATCTTATTATAACATAACATGTTGAAATGAAACATTATTCAAAAACATTTCATCATTTCATCAAATCATAACACTTCAAGAAATAAGATGTTTTCATTAGTAATTAACTATGTTATAAACCATGGAATAGAATCATATTTTCATTATAAATATAAAATATTCAAAAAATGAATATGAATAGAATATTTGGATTATATCCATTGAAATTAATATATATCATCAATGGGTTTATTCTTACATTGAATCTAATTTTGAATGATTACATGGAACATTTATTGCTTAAAATAGTAATTCATTGAAAATAAATTTTACAAATTAAACATTAATAATGTAACATACCCTAATAATGATGTCTCTCAAATTTTGGGAATGGGATGGTAATGAATGATGAAGAACAACTCGGTATATGACATATCCTACCAACTTGAAGTGGTGGGGTGATGAATATAACCGAGAGGCTATACCCACAATATAGAGCAGATATGAGAAAAAATAATCAATATATACAACATTATAATTGTTATAGAAAATTGAAAACCATATAATAAAATTAAGAAATAAATGACAATATAATGTTCCAAATATAATGAATTATGTTATTATAGTATTAAATGTAATTAAATGTAATGTTATAAGTAAAACATATAAACGACCAGTATACTCAATTTAAACACACTTGACTATAATTTTAAATCCCTTGTTGTTCACATATCTAAACTCCATCCCATAATGAAATGGATAAATTAACAGATAATATCTTTCCATTGTCTGACCCAACATCTATGTAACCTACTTGGTAACCAAACAATGACTCGTATACGGTGTGTGTATTATTTCGTAGTTCGACATCGCTGGGTCTAAATTTAATTTTTCTAAAATTTAGGGTATCCAATACAGAGATGATTGGGATTAATAATTAAATAATTTATACAACATATATGATAACATTATTCTGAATCCTATTAGAAGTTATATTTTAACATAACCTAATCATGTACCCCAACATCCAGAAGACCAATTTAATATATAACCTTCTATAATTCAATACAAGATTTTCTCTGAGCATATCTCAAACCCCTGTAAACCAAAACCATGCATCTATGATATAGATATATGAAACGGGGCCAAAACCAACTATATATGTATTTCATAATAGGATTAGGAAGATCCCTCTACATATAACCATTTCAGCATATGACTAGTTGGATCTCCCTAAATATAAGCATTACAAAATAAGAATCAGCATAACCCATTCAATATAGGCATTATAGAATGAGACTAAGTATATCCCTCTCAATATAAGAAATAAAACATGATAATAAAGCATGTCACAACAACATGATTGTCACAATATCAGATTATACATATCAGTTGCTATTTATGGAAATTACCATTATCCTGTAAATGTAAACTCATTTATATCCATATTGATAAAAAATTATATTAATATGAAATACTCCACTACCAACAGATTCTATATCTAGTAGTCACATAAGGTATCATTTCATGATAAACAAACATTATGAAATTATCCAATTAATTTTAATAATGTGTTTTCAACCAAATAGGTATCCAAAATCTTGGTTTAATCAATCATGTAAAAAAATAAATTGATCTATATTCAAATTCATCAATTAATAAATTTAAATTATTGTTAGGATTCCTAAATATCCATATTTGACATAGTCTGAAACAAAACATGCCATTGGATTAATATCTATACCCATTAAATTTCACTAACAATAATGAAACACTTTATGCAGGATAACAAAATTAGTACTACAGTGGAGATGATCACAAGAAGGAACCTAGAACCAAATTGATTAGTATCAAACCCAGAAAAGACCATGATCAAGTGATTACACCTATATTACCAAATAAAAATTAGAAATAATGGACTCCTAATGAAAAACCACTTACGGTGGATCAGAAGAAGGATTGGGTTGTCTATAATAAAGGGAGGAAGACCAAACTCACTTGAAAACTACCCAAAGGTTGATAGTGGAAATCCGAATCAAAGTAATGATGAAAAATAAAATTCAAAACACGCATAAAACTACTTCCCCCAATAAATATGTGGTGTGTAATCTATTTGCCCAGAATTTTTTTAAATTTATACACCTAAAAGCATGTTACCTCCAAATAATTGTAACCCTGATTGACATTTA
The DNA here is from genome assembly GCA_963277665.1 of Viscum album. Classification (NCBI taxonomy): domain Eukaryota; kingdom Viridiplantae; phylum Streptophyta; class Magnoliopsida; order Santalales; family Viscaceae; genus Viscum; species Viscum album. Next base: position 1,654,409,956 of record OY728126.1, on the reverse strand, counting down.
CATGATGTGAAATGTTTACTAGATGTGTAACTATTTCACCCTAATAACCAGTTAATGAACAGTTTTAGTAGAATATACATGTCTTTTAAGGGCTTTATAGTACATGTAAATCCCAGTAAAACATATATAATAATCATTTCTGCTTAAAGATCTGAAAAACCATAACATCCATCCAAATAATAAAAAGCCCCCATAAAACCATTTATCATGTCAATATTGTTAATCTATGAATCCATAAAGTAAAACATACATCCATAGTAATTAATAATTTTTCCCCAACATTCAATTTATATATCTAGAACAAAATCCTCCTCCATGGGTTATGGAAAATATCAATTTCGGATGTACTGAGAAAAATTTGAGATCCTAAAAGCACCACCACAATATAATAGCATGTCCCTAAGAAGCTCCCAGAATAACAAAGGGTTTGTTAGTGAACATGTTTGGAAACTATTCCCACAGATCAGACACCCTCCCCTTGGTATCCTCATGATCCCTCCCATTATTATACTTCTCTCAAACTGATGGAATGATCATACATCAATGATAGTAATCACCATGGTAGACAATCAATATTAAATTCCCCTTAAAGGATACATCAAAACTACGATAGACATCTTCAATGTCCACCATATGAGATGAATTAGGATAATAAATTTTTAGAAAGGAATTTTGAAACTCATCACACATTAAACTATTTCATTGTAGAAGTGATAATCAATATTCCACTAGAAAAAATCATCCACTATATCAAAAAACATTCCAATAATGGGTTCCAAATTTCACGGTTTATAGATATTTCATTTTCCAATCCACGGAAAAACATGAAAGAAACACAATGACCTACCAAAAAATCAACATTTCATCTTTTATGGTCATCATAGGATTTACACATGCAATATATGGTCATTAAATGCCTCCTAATCTTGTAAACCTACTCAAGTTTCACAAACAATAGACAATTCCCAAAATCCACTGACACACCTTCCAGCAACCACTGACAGGTAAACAGAATTGAATAATATAAATGAGAAAAATATATATTCTTTTCAATTGAAACACATGAAAATATTATTTTATGAAAACTCCACAAGTTTTATTTTTTGATCCCATAACCAATCAAAATTGACCACATAGGCTCACAACATATCTTCCAGGACATGAATAGTCAAAATAGATAGACAAACGGTTTGAGGATGATAGATCATAATAAAAAATAACCAATTATCCCAAATATTTCTAAAGACCCTACCATAAATGTGATGTGATATAAGGTACTATTTCGAAAAAAATTATCCTTAAAACACCATGCAGTCCAACTACCTTTCACATATTTATACTATTCATATCATTAGTTGTGAAGGACCCCATAATGGTAATGAAGTTTCGAAATTCTTCAATAAGTCCATGATCTCCCATTATAGATCAATCCTCACGTTTTCCATGGGAAATCTTGTCACATAATATAATGTTACATCATTCAGTTTCCACTCAGTATTTATCAAAGGCTATAAATGCCTAGAATCTTTTGATGCTCAACATTCGCCGAGTGACATGTAGATAATATTTGAAAATGAATTTTAACCCCTTAAACATTCCTTAACACAATAGATCCCTATATATTTCATGATAAATTATTTTTAATCCATGATCTACCAACCATATAGAATCACAAAATTCTATCATCAACTCCTTTCCCAAGATCAGAGGAACCTATACTCTTTCAAATAAAATAATATAATTTTCACATCCAAGACAATAACGTTATGGGGTCTCTTTAACATATATATTGTATCTCAAAACTAATACCTTTATATTATAAAACATATATATATTAATCTTGTCCAAAATATTTCATACAAAATATGAAGAATTCAGATCTACATGTCCTTGACACTGATAAAACTCTAGATTCATGTCAATAATGAAACTAATGATCTACCACACAATGCTTGTCAACAACACTAGATCGATATGAATTATTCAGAATAATTCATTGGTAATGATTTTATGCTATACAATTTTTAAGAAAACTCTATGTCAATTTGTTGTTGATACTCAACCCACCTCCTCTACTGAACATTCTGAACCTATTGAGAAAATATGTAACTGAGTATCCTGTGTTATGTGTATAACAAAAAAACTCACCCATGATATAATTCCTCCATCATATCAGTTCATGTACCACTATAGATAATACTAGATCACGAGTAGGGTGAATACTCACTTTTGAATTCAAAAATTTATATCTGTAATTAACCAATCGATCCACCTACATGAAAACAATTCTGAGTTCATATCTAAATTAATCACAATAATAGGTAAAAGATTTACATGAAAAAGGTAACATGATTATACATTCCGAATTCATCCTACCATTAATCTTAATAAATACACTTTTATATGTGATAGACGAAAAAAACCCACTACATTATTCGATAGTACATACAGTGGTTTTTCGAGGTGGAGAAAGTCATGAAAAATGCACTGATAATAACCTACTTAAATAAGAAATGTATGATTCTCAATGTCAATCATGGGTTGATCCAATGATTCCATGACTATAGATATCTCTTTATCCACAAATTCTCATGTATCTATGATAACTTGGATCATAATGTTCATTTTATTTATCCAAGATCTACATTGGGATTGATTAGTGTAAATATAATGATTTCAAAATGTAATCAAGATTATGATAATATGTTTTTCATGGTCATAATTTTATTGGGATAAAATTTTGATAACATCTAAAAAACAAAAAACCCAGGTCTAGAAAAATAAAAAAATATCAGATATGAATGGATATGAATAACTCCTGTAAAATAATCAAAACAAATAGAATAACTATGAATTCATACAAGCCATGCATTCTCCTAAAATCAGAATGAGGTCTGTTTGATAGCCTCACCCTCAACTGGTGGTATCTTATTCTCAAATAAATCATGGAGAATATTTTTGAAACTATCAACTGATTAATCAGATGATCAATACATGACTAGGGATACCAATTTTTGACATCCATATGGTTTAATCTTCTATAATAAAAACAGAAGTGCCTAGAAAAAAATTCCTTCATTGTGAAATAACATTAAAATCACATGGAGACATAGAAGGACATATAAAATATGTAGATGTTATGGTTATTTGTTCATCGACAAAATCCAATATTCACTAAATGGGTCAAGCATGGCTTTACTGAAGAACCCACCAACTGTGGGGACAAGAGCATCCTATTTCTAGAGATACAATGTTAGCTCCCCTCATCCAAAATTCCAAGTGGAGTTTCTATGGTTAATGAATCATCCAAGAAATCAAAATACAAAAATAAACAACTATTAAAAATATCTTACAAAAAGGAATGTGATGATCTTATATAAACAAAACATGATTGTTTAAATTATATTAGAATTAATCCTTTGATCATAGATGGTCATATATCCACAATACATGAATTTTTCACCATAACCTGAATGTGACTAGACCATATACCTTGGGATCTAGTCTAAAAACCCTAAACCAACCACTCTTAATGGTAATACCACTCCTCTAATAGGGTAAAATGTCCCCTACCTCAACCATAACGTCATGTTGAACTCATGATACTTGACTTTTGAGAAGTAGATTAATTATTCCATGACTCTATTGTATCTCAATATCCCCTACCACTTCTATGATGCAACATTACCCAACAAAACCAATATTGGTGGCCCTTCACATTCATTTTTTATTCTCCAATATAGGATACAAAAATTAATATCATATTTGGACCAAAATTACACACTAAAAATAATGTAATATATCATGGTCCGGAGATATTTGATCATTTCATAGACTTCATTAACCACTTTTACCTTAGAGAAAATTGTAATGATAGATATTTTTTCTCCCACAAGATGGGAACCTCTTTCACCTTAACAAAAAGACCTTACTACTACTCGAGGCCTCTCTCAGCTTCCCTTCTATGATATGTTCATGATTTATTACATCCATAAAACTACTCAGCCGGGACACATTCATATGAGACCCAATAATATAGAGAGGAATATCATGATAACATCATTCTATGTAGTTCTCATCCATATAATTTGATTTCACAAATTTCCTCATGTTAGAGAAAAATTCGATGTAGTCTAGAAATAAAATTATCTCCAATGTCGTGTTCAATAAATAAAAAGACATCTCATCCCATAATGTCATGAGATAAAAATAACATTTAATTTTCATCATGATGTCAGTCAAGGATAAATCCTCTAAATTCACTAATTTCTCTATAATATAAAATGTCTCATGGGTAGTCCATTGAGAATATATATTAAGAATCAACCTCCAATCTAAGGGGGTCTTTTGATGGATAAATATCTTCTTGATTAAATCAATGAAGAACTCAACTACATAGGGGTTCCACTCTCGATTAATTAGAGATAAATCCTATAGTTGCAACAATCTTGGTAGTTCGTATATTGAAAGATTCATAAAAAAAGTATCACTTTCAATTGATACCATTATTCTCTAAAATATTTCATGAATATTATCATTCATATAATCCAATAGTGAAACAAGAATCATTGATGCAATTTCATTTAGAGATTTTTGATATAAATTTTATTGAAAAATATTTTGATGATGATGTTGATGAATTATCAATACCTTACAATTACACTACTTAGTACACTAGTAATACCATCAAGGTCAACCTCAATATTAAACAATAATATAGAACCACTTATCCAGGTATCTCTAAACATGGTTTATAAGAGTTCTAGCATGATATATACGTTCATTTAACTAATTTAACATATATATTAGGTATCTTGAAGAAAATTTCATAATGGCATGTATATATATCATGTAATTAATATGTTCCTATCAATAAAAATATATTTAAATATATATCCCTATATACCAATCATTATGCACGCAAAATGTGCTCGAATCATATCGGGACATGACTGTAAATATCAAGAATCAATAAAATCACAAATACTAACCATAAAAAACATGTGAATCACTCAGGGTGAACAAACATGAACTATAACAGGAAAACCACACAAATATAAATCCCAACCATGGGCACAAAAATAATCTCCCATATATAGGTTAACTACTTAGATTTACATGATCATTACCTTGTCTCAAACACATTTTATCAACATTATAAAAATATAAACTAGTAATGAAATAAAAAAGAATGTTTTTTTCTGATAATGACACTTTGTTAAGTCCCCTGATAAGTTATTATCTCACATGTCCTTAAAGGGATGGTTAAAAGAATGAAAAACATTCCTCCCCAAACACCATAGGGTTTCGATTAGATGTAAGAGTTTGGTTAGTACAATGGGGATACAATACCTTATAGTGTGGATTATATAGATGAGGAAGTGGACATTTTAAAAGGAATAATCATAGTAATAAAAAAATGTATTCCATATTATACAACAGATATTAAAATATAAACCAATAAATGAAAATTAATAGAATATGTAATTAAAATAGTAAATGTAAATAAATTTCATTCTAGGAATAACACAAATAAATGGATAACAAAATCAATGTAATCCCAATATACTATGTTTTAAACACTATATCTATCCCTTTTAAATAATCTAGACCATCCATCAAGAAAAAATCAATTTTATGTTACCTTAACTTTTTCCAATCCTACATCCAAATAATTTTCTCAGGTACTAATCTTCATCACAAATGAAATGTTAGTAAAAATTAGAAGGCTAAAAACAAAATGTCCACATATAAAAAGAATTGTAATATGTATAAGAAATAATTAAATAAACAAGTGAATTAATTATTCAATCAAAATAATATATAACAAAACATTTTTTAGGAACATACCGAAAAATATATATTATGTTGTACAATCATGCCAATACAAAAACAATATTATCGTGGTTAAACATAACATGGTTTAGTAATATTTCAAACCTACTCTAATCACGTCTCATAACAATTCTGGCTAAAACCTAGAATGAATTGTATATATACACACAAAGAGTTCAATCACCAATATATATGTATTTTATCATAGGATTAGGTTTATCCCTCTCAATATAAGGTTTAACTCAATTGAATATGTAAGTCTATATAAGCATTATTTCATGGTATAGGGAATAGAACCCTCAATATATATGCATTACAACATGGGACATGGCTAATTGCGCTCAATATAACTATTAAAACATGGTAATGGTAATAGACCATAAAATATAATTATTAAAACCCAATACTATGAATAGTCATAACTTCATGGATATCATAATATCTCATCATAAATCTCGATGAGTAATTATGAAAATTACAATTTCTCATTAAATTTAACTTTAGTTATAAAAATGAGATCAATAACCATATAAATATGTAATAATCCTTTATCTAGTAATGCTATATAATCAAATATCATATAGAATCATGTAATGAAAAACAAACAATATGCCTTTAGCCAATTAATATTAATTTTGGGTTTTCACACCAATTATGTAGCTAAAATCTAGACCATAGAAATTAGGTCCCTAGGGCATTAAAAGAATAATGAAATTATTAATTTAATAATTTTTATTTTATTTAATTTTGTTTACATATAAATATTTCACATACATAGAAATTAAACAGACTATATTATTATGATTTTGACGCCTTAGATTAAACAAAAAACAAATTACACTTCTAATAGTATTTTCAAATGACAATGATGGTAATGATGATCATGTGAACAATCATAAACACGATACATCAATATAAAAATAAAGATCAACCAATTAAAATATATTATGCTAAAATTAACATAGAACAAATGGAGAGAAATAAAACATAAATACAAACTAATCACCAGGGATCAAATTCATGATTGGGACATCTGCAATGAAGGGACGCTCTGTAAAATCAACTAGAACTAACCCTATATCTTATATTCTGAATATTCATAGAAAGAATGATGAAAAATTAAATACATGAAAAATATAAATCCATATATTATTGTAAATAAATAGTGCGTAATGAATTTTCGTCTCATGTTTTTTTAATGTGAAATAATGATAAACCCATCAAATATATTTACTTTTAACTATTCATGACTTATAAACAATGTGAATTGATAACATAAGCTGTAACCACTTGATTTCAGGCACTAGTTCACAACATGTATCTAGTAAAATTTATTCATTGGGTGAATTCCTTAGATAGTAGGAAAATCTTTTGCTGACGGAGATCATCTCCTTCATGCATAAGGATTCTCACAACCTACAAATCCATTTAAATCATAGATATCCCCTATAAACACATCTTACACATTTATATTTGGACACAATAAATTCAATTAAACATACATCATCTATATTTAAGTAATAATCCTCAAAAAATACATTATTTCTATGAACAATACATAGAAACCCAGTCTTAATAAAAATACTAATAGAGTTATGTACCTAGAAAATTTCAAGACAATACACAATACATATTTAAGAAATATATATCTTTGGATTTAATGTTGATACCATATAAACGAATCATTAAAATCATTAATCATTTTTAATTTGGAAAATACCATTTCCTTTTTGAAAAAAAATCATTACATAAATACTTTAAATAGACATATCATTGAATATAATTTTGAAAATATTTAAATATATTATAATATAAAATTATATTCCTCACCATGTTAAATAAATATGACATTCAAGAAACATTTTTTTGAAATGATGTGTATAAAATGAGATAAAAACAATTATAAAATTTATATTCTAATGATATAAGTATAGGAGTATAAAAATAATGATTTTTTATGAGATATATCATATGATATAAAATTTCGTTGTATTATCAATAACAATCATGTTAAAAAATACGATTTTAGCATGAATATACTACCGCATTAGATACATTTTATCATAATCCACATGATATAATAATATTAAATATAATAGTTAATATAATTAAACTAATTATATTCATGATATGACTATTCATATGGGAAGTCTATAAACCACATAGAATAAGATTGTTTCATAACATAATTTCAAAACCCAATAAGGCAATTTTAGAAATAAAATCTTATCCCAATTTCATAACTATTGAATTTCAAACCCCCTTAAATAGAGATAACAAATTGGTTATATAAATATAAATATTTTTTACTATAATCACCATAAAATTAATTAATGGTTTTTATATACAATACATAATGTAAACCCTTGTTCGAAATGAATTTTTCTTCAAATAATATAAAAGTGAGACAAAAACCCACAACCTAATGTATGGACTTCATTTTTACACAATAAAAAATCCTTTATAAAAAAATATAAAATTTTAATAAAAATATTTAATTAAATTATTTTTATTTATAATCCCATATATTAATTACTTATGATATTTTAATACCCTTTTCTCAATGATTTCATGTGGAAATCATTTTTCAGTCAATAATTTCTCTACTATTTGATAATGTTTTGATTTTTTTCATCTTATATTGATCATGCTTCCATAATACCTAGAATATAATTCATGGTACAACTATTATATATATATATATTCTATATTTATTTAGTGTAATCCATAAAATATAGACATATAAAAATGAAATTAATTATTCATGTAGAACGTTGCACATATATATGCATGAAAATTTTATCCATTTTATCAATTTATGAAATAAAAAATGGAAAAAATATATTAACCATCTAGAATTATTTATATTTCATATTTATAATTTTTTAATGTATAATATGATCATTACCTTCCATGTAAATCATATTCCAATAATGTGTCACATCACTTTGTGAGGAGGTACTCCACCTTATAAACGAGTCATGGTGTAACATTCTTATGGAACATAATGTATATAAACATATGTGATAACATTATCCCAAAAAAATATAAATACAATAAAAATATAATATATAATAATTTAATTTAATCTTTTACCATATGAGTAAAATATAAATGAAAAACACATTATATCGGTTATCTCATTGGTAGTCTACAATACACACAATAATCAATAATTTCTAATGGGTTGCGTGGTAAGATTGTAAATGGGTTTCTAATTAAATAGTTATAATAATATAATTAATATCACATATAAAAATAAATAAATCAATATCATTATTCTTGATTTTCGATGATAGAAAAAGAATACCCTCAGTTCTTGTGATAGTAGTCAGCCGTACACATGAATGGAAATTTTATGTACCATTTGACAGAAGTGGATATAGTTTTTTTAATTAAAAAAAATAAAATATATCTCATTATATTGAATGTATTTAGATTATCATTTCATCATGGTTCAATAATAATTGAATAATGTGTCTTCAAAAAATAAAATAAAATAATCGGTTAGGGAAGTTATATATTCATCAGAGAACATCCTTTACTAGCAATAAAAGGATTCATAAGATAGATTTTGAAAAAAATATAGGTATTATAGGATGATAAGATGGTATTAATAAATTAATTTTTGAAGAAATTGTATGAAATTTTTTTTGAAGTGTTATGTGTACAGTAGGATTGGTGGTTCCCTTCTATACCTGAGGTGAGTGGCACAAATGAAAGTTTTAAAAGGAAAAAATGGTACCCATGTAATTTATAATCAACAAGGTAAAATATGAACCTTATAAAAAATAGACATGAAAATATATAATTATTTCCATAAATATGGTGAATGAAATATATCTTTTTAATCTTGTCCCAACTACCTTTAGTTTACCTCCCTAATAAACTCATTTTCCCCTCTACAATAGTAATTAATTAATTATATATCTATAAATAATAATTTTAATAAAAATTGAGTTGATATTATTATAAAATATAATTTATTATAATTAAAAATTTGTAATTTATTTTTCCATATTATATTATCATATTTCATAAAAATATAATATTAAATTATACCCACAAATCTGATGACATATTGGTTTTCCAAAGAGAAAATAATCAAACAATTAAATTTCATGTTTAATATATATAAAATATAAAATAATTTCAAAAACAATTATTTGAAATAATATATATATAAATAAGAAATTTTATCATATAATACAATTTTATTATAAATTTTATGTTTTAAAAATGACCAATGATATGAAAATTCATAATAAAAACTTGCATTTTTACTATTCACTGAATAATTTATATTTTTAAAAAAAATATCAAATAAAAAGTCTACTATTATATAGAAATTGTAAATTTTAAAAATAATTAAATTTATTATAATATTATTTCAAAAAATATGAATAATTAATTTCAGATTATGTTCCCAAAATATGAAAAAATGCTTTTTACAAATATGTTTTTTATGTAGAAAATTGAATTCATACAAATATCTCATCTAAAAAAATTACATGAAAGTTTAAATTTTTATGTAATATATTATATATTCCTTTCATTAAAATAACTCAACAAATGAAATTTATTTAATTCATTTAGGTCAAATTTGTTCGTGTACAAAACAATAGATTTCTATGTGCTGATTTTCTTAATTTTTTGAATTTGTTAATTTTCTTTTAAAATTTATATGACTCTAATTATTTATTTTATATAAATTTGTAGGTAATATTTATTCATATTTTTTTATACATATTCAGACCCACCATTCTAATGGTTTGGTGATAACTATCGTATTAAATAATTGTATTTTAACAATGTGTCTATAATATCCTAGGTAAATAAAGAATATAACATTTTCATATATATTAATATATATGAATTAAATATTAATTTTACTTTAAAGGTGATTCTATGTTCGATGGTGTACTCAACATGTAACAACGAGTTTTTTTGTAATATTATGTTGCACACAATGTTGAGTGAGACTGAAAAATAATAATAATCATTTATTTAAAATTGTAGTTATCACCTAGTCGTTCTATTGTATGGAAATGATAAAACTAAATAAAAAATTAATATACATGTTTGTCAAATGTTTTTTCATTTATCGAATAAATTTAAGAGGCTTTAAATAATAAATAATTGGTTCTTAAGCATAAATACTTTAATATTCATTAAAAGGCCAAGTTACCGCCTTTTGATAGAGAACCCTATTCAAATGTAGTGTTGGTAAAATTTATATGTTCTATTTGATGAAATGAAATTCTTATTTTTAATATGGACCTCAAAATTTAATTTGGTTATATTTTTTTGTATTTTATGGATAAAATATATTTATTATTGAATAATGAAAAATATTTTTTTCCAAATCAAATCTGCCGTTTAATGTAATTAATTTAAATGGATAAATTATCTTTTTAATTGGTTTCAACATATAATTAGATTATATATTTATAATTTAATCCAATATTTGTCATTGTATGTAATTTCACATAGAAATTGGACATAAATAATGCCAATCTTTTGATAGTTATTATTTCGTAAAAACATGTTTTTTTACAGTAGAAATTAATTTTAATTTAATTTCTAAAAATTTTGTGTTTTGAATCTGGAAAAATGGATTCCATATATGAAATAAGGTGGTCCAAATTATGTAAATATGCATCTTTTATTTTTTTGACATTATGAATATTTACATTAGTAAATATTTTATTTACCATGGTTAAAGGGTAAATCTGGTAAATAACGATGAATATATAATATTATAATAACATAAAATTACCCTAAAATATGTTTTAATTATTTTTTTTGATATATTTTCTACCATGTTCATCTTTGGGTCGATTTTGGGACCCCATGGAGAACAATGTGAATGATAGTGACACATTATATTAATTAATTTAATGTAATGACAAAAATAACTGAAACCTATATCTTTTAATAAAATATTTTTAAATGGGGTAATATAAGTTATAACTTCTACTATAAATATTTATTTGAAATATAAAAATATTTCCTATATAATGACATTGTTTTTTAATTTTTAAAAATAAAATTAATTAAATTATATTTGACACAATAATGATGCATTGTTTACCTCATCAATAAATGATTTAAACAAATAAGATAATAATGATTTAAAAAATATACAAAACCTATAAAATTTTTATTGGATAATTTTATTTAGAACATATATCATCTAAACATAGTCTTTAATAATTTTTTGACTTTTAGAAACCAAAAATAATTATATAATAAAATAATATTTTTAAACATTCCTAATGAGGCCCTCATCCCCAAATAAAAATACCTTACTATTAACACATTCCTCACATATATCAAGCCCCTTGTATCATCTATAATATATCCAATTAATCTCCCTAAAACAATATCCTCTTCATAGAAGCTTTACCCTAGTATGAATGATATTCAATTAAACCTTATGGTTCAATCCAAAGGGGGATACCCGATTTAAAGGTAAAGTCTTCTCTTAAGTTCATTTGTATTATTTTACTTCTCCAACCTAATAAACTCTGTATATTCAATTATTTTATAAGATCAAAACTATCATAAAAATATGAAGTTGTTGTTATGATATGGATTTGAACTACACTTACTCACACCTCCATATAATGGGTAAATAAGACATTGTTTATGTGGACGACAAACTACTCCCTAATGAAAACGATGATTGTTCAATTTTCTCCTACCAACTCTTATGAAGTACATTAAGAAGGAACAGTATTTATATGTCATATATAAAATATTTATATTGGTTATATGATACATTATTTCTCATTTGTTAAACACATTTAGGTGTTTCAATAATTGGTAAATACGATAATTTCATTTCAGGAAATACAGACTACCGCATCCTCAATAGTGATATGACGCGTTGATACCATATGTGGGATGTATAAAATATTGAATTAATTAAATTATATATTAAATTATAATGGAATTATAATATACCTATTTATCATTATTTTTTAATTACATTAAAATACTAAACAGAAATGAAAGTAGCGTTCAAGTGTATGTACGACTAACCATCTCTATTAACAGTTCATTTCATTTATTACCTCAAATATTTATGTAATATTATAAATAAATATATATCTATGTGTGTGGGAAATATATGATATATATGATATCAAAATCATGAATATAAATCTGGAGATAATGGAATTCTGACCACATGGACAATTTATAAATATAACAAGTCATTTTTTAACTCATGTTCAGAACATAAACAAAATGTCTGATATGATCTCAAATAAATAACTAATTTCTTTATCAAGTTAATAATTTATATAAAAGGGATAATAAACATGAATATGTTTTTTAAGCAGGTACAACCCAAATTAATTTTATTATTCATGAGATTACAGAATGATCGATTCGAGTCTGACACAAGGTAAGAGATTTTGTCTCAATCTCCATTCATTGAGGAATATTTTGTTTTATAAATTAAATTAATTTATATGTTGTATAAAAACATTTTTCTTCTTAGTTTATTACCTATGTAATATTTTTGTATAGGGCATTTTACTAAACGACAAAAAGGAATGTTTCTTTTTAATGTATGTGGTGACAATGACCTTTCCACCGCCAAAAGTATTATATGATCTTTAGATTCCATAAAAGTTGTAATGTTTTTAAAAGGAATGTAAATACCTTATAATATTTTATGTATATCGATATTTAAAATGGTTTGGATAATTGATCATTTATTTCAGTATTGTGTGCTTGAAATTTGGAAATATTATATTTCCTTTAGGTTTGTTTTATGTGTTATGAATGTTTTATGGTTCTTGGTCATTGTTTTTGTATTTGGGTGGTTCCATGATAAACCTATGGCAGGTGAGCTTGAGATAGCTCTTTAATGCATTGTGTAATGTGAAAGAGGTAAATTTCATGTTTCACCTAAGTTATTTTGGGAATATATTGTGTTTGGTATTCCAAATTTAACTCCCTACAAAGCTGTGAAAGCAACAACGTATGTATGTAATGTAAACCACATGTTAACATTATGATTTATGATTTCTATGTGTTATTCATAAATCTTAGGATTTCATGAGTTATGAGCTTATTCAATATATTTACTAAGGGAAAAATGTTATCTTTATTTATCTTATAACCCTTACTAAGATATTTATTCTCAAACTATATTTTTAAATGTTTTTATAGGACTTACAGATGATTAGGGTCAAGGATGGGATCATGGGAAAGTACTGATGTCTAAATCATGGAACTAGGCATGACTTATTTTATCATGAGTTTTCTTTTATTAAAAAATTGGAAACTGAATAGAATTATCTTATTTGTAATTATAGAGATGTAATGTATAGTTATGGTCTTATTATAAAAATATATAATCCGGATAAGATCCTAAATCTGAATTATTCATTTAATTCAAGATTATGTATGGTTTTAATCTTGGTCCCTTATTGTTTGAATCATAGGTCAGTTTAGAAAAATTTAGGAGATTGAATATTGTACGATTAATATCCATAAATTATTTTTAGTATATTTTATGATAGAAATTATATAGCATTTACAAATTACCATGTTTCTTCGCATAATATATTTCTTTGATCAGAATGGTTTTTCGTAGGGGAACTGGGCTACAATTATGGGATGACATCCGGAGGAAGGAAAACATTCAAATAATCAACCGGAGATGGTTAGAATCGAAACTGAACTATAATTTATAGTGATAGAATAGTAGACTCAAGCTATAAATGGTAGTGGTATCCATGCACAAGATCATCCAGACCAACCACAAAAGAGTAAGATAGTAGTGGTGCATTTCATGAGGCTGTATCCCACATCATTTAGTGGATCATCAAGACTTTTTCATGCTGAGGGATGGATAAAATCCCTGTAGAATTGTTTTTATGTATTATAGTGTTCAGAAAATCAAAAGTATTGTCTCTTTGTTTACCTTTTTAAGGTAAAGCTGATCAGTGGTGGTCGATGGTGAAAATTATCCCAGATAGCAAGAAGATTGATGCTCTTGATTATGATGAATTTAAAGGAATGTTTCTTGAGAAATATATTCCTAAGCTGGTACATCTTATGATGGAAAAAAATTCATAGAATTGATGTAGGAGGATAACTCAGTGGATGCTTATAAATGAATATTCACTCGAATAGCAAGGACTGTTCCAAATTTCATACAATATTTTGATAGTATAATCAATTGTTTTTACTCAGGATTAAATCCAAAGGGTGGAAGGGATTTATTTTATTGAGAGATAAAAAGTTATGAAAAAATTTTAAATGTTTAGAGAAGGAGGAAATGTAGTTTTTCTATGATCAGGTGTTCTTTGACATACAACATAATAACTGGTCGAGGTGGTAGATAAAAGGGAAGAACTCTTCAAAAATGTCTGATGGTAAGAATCTTATTTTTATAGTTTATGAATGTTGTGTTAAAAATAATTTTTTGGAATGTATTTTGAATTATTTTATATGATAATGATGTGGTAAAATGGGAAATAGGGCACATAATTTCACTGAAAATGATCAGGGTAATGGTAAGAAAAAATATGATTTATACTCAGTAAAATGTTTTATGTTTAATGAAATGGGTCATTTTGAAAATGAGTTTCTAACAAAGATCTCAAATGATAGAAAGAATATATACTGCAAGAATAAAGGGGTGGTGAAGTCCTTTGCAACTATGTCAGTAGATGTTGTGACACCAAATGTAGTATTACCTGGTACACAGTTAATTTGTTCAGATTATGCCAATGTGTGGTTTTATTCAGGTTCTACACACTCATTCATTTCTAAGAATATTTCTAGTAAGATGGTAGTTCCATATGAAGATATGAATCATTAAATTATTATAAAAAAATCAAGAAGAAATGTAGAGACAAATAGAAAACATAAGAACCATCATGTCGTAGTGTGCAGAAAGAATCTACATTCAAACCGTATTTTTTTTCTTCTAGTAGGGCTTGATGTTATTTTGGGTATGTATTGTCTTTCCTTTTATCATACTAATATTGAATGCAGACCTAAAGGGTTTTTTTTAAAATATTTCAATTTCTTGTACATGAATGAACACTTACATTTGATAACATATCAGGAAGCTGTTAAACTAGTAAAATATGGAAGTGAATGATACCTTTCACATATTGTTGAAAACAAATGGAACTATTTCATTTAATGATGTTCAGTGGTAAGTGAGTACCTTGATGTTATTCTGGATGATTTTCATGGTATTATACCTGACCAAGAAGTTGAATTTACCATTGACATAGTTCCTGATGCTAATCTAATTTCAAAACACCCATATAAAATGGATGAAATTGAACAATTAGAGTTAAAGAAGCAATTACAAGAGTTATTAGATTAATGTTTCATTTCACCTAAAAACATCACTAAGGGGTTCCCATATCTTGTTTGTTAAAAAGAAATATAGTTCTACGAGACTTTGCATTGATTATAGAGCATTAAATAACATCACTATTAAGAACATGTATCCTTTTCCTCATATCAATTAATTTTGTGATTAGTTATAGCTAGAATTTTATTTTTTGAAGATTTATTGGAGGTCAGGGTACGACCAGTTGAAAGTAAAGGAAGATGATATTCTGAAGTCCTCATTTCTTACTAGATATAGCCATTATGAATTGGTAGTTATGACTATTGGGTTAACGAATTCTCCTATTGTATTAATGGATCTTATGAATAGAGTTTTTCTTGTGTTCTTGGATATGTTTGTGGTTGTGTCCATTGTTGATATTTTGGTTTATTTATAAAGTAATGAGGAGTAGGAAAGTCATTTAACGGTTGTCAAGTAATCAATAAAATAAATTAAAATGAATGGGAAATTCAACAAGTGTGAGTTTTGTTTATATAAAATTTTCTTTCCATGGTCACATTATTTAAGAAAATAGAATAATTGTTGAACATGCTAAAACAAATGTTGTTGGAAAATGACCAAGACCCACAAATATAACTGATATCTGTTTTTTCTTGGATTTGCAGGTTATTACCCAAGTTTTGTTGAAACATTTTCACGATTATCTATACCAATGACTAAGTTAACTCGAAAAGGTGTTATGTTAATTTAGATAGAAGAATGTGATGATTAGTTATTGGAATTAAAAAGATCATTGGTTAATGCTCCAGTTTTGGCACTGCCATCTAGAAATTGTGAGTTTATTATCTACAGTGATGATTTGTTAAAAGGACGTGGTTGTGTCCTAATGTATAATGATTAGGTAATTCCTTATGCATCACATCATTTGAAATATCAATAAGTAAATTACCTTACAAATCATTTGGAATTTGATACCGAAGTTTTTTACTTTAAAAATTTGAAGGCATCATTTGTATGGAGTAAAATTTGATATATATACTGACAACAAAAGTTTGAAATATATATTCACTCAGAATTAATTGAACATGAGACAAAGGATATGGATGGATGTAATAATGAATTATGATTTCACAACTCATTTCCATACATGAAATGAAAATAAAGCGGATGATTCTTTGATTCAAAGAAGTAATTCTTCATTAATCATACTACATTTGGAATAAGATCCTTTGGTTTTTTATTTGATTAAATTTGGAATAGAAGTTGTTGGTTTAGAAAATTCCTCAATTTTGTTTTAGATTTCAGCTAAATCATCTCTATTAGATAGAATTAAGATAGCTCAAGAGGAAGATAGTGAGTTGGAGAGAAGGTATTTTATCTTCAAAAGGGTAATTTTCAGGATTTTAACATTGATAATGGCCGTTTTTTGATGTTTGAGAAGATATTTTAGGTGCATTGTGATTCAATTTTAATGAATGAGTTTTTATGTGAAGCACATGGTTCTTCGATTCTAGTTCATCATAGCAGTACTAAGATGTGCAGAGATTGTACAGAGAATTACTTGTGGTATGGAATGAAAATAGATATTGTTTATTTTACTGTGAAGTGCTTGACTTGTCAACATGTTAATGTAGGGCAAAAATTATCGAAAAGGATGCTTCAAACATTATCAGTGCCAGAGTGGAAATGTTAAAATATATCAATGTACATTGTTGTGGGATTACCATAGACATCTCAAGGTAATAATCCAATATGCGTTATTGTGGATTGATTGAAAAAATCTGCAAATTTCATTATTATTCAAGATATTATTTCTGCAGATCAAATATCTCGGTTTTTTGTTAAAGAGATAGTCAGGTTGCATGTTGTTCCCCTCTACATTGCATCTGATCGTGATCCCCAGGTTTATTTATATCTTTTGGAAAAGCCTTCAGATGTCATTGGGTACTGAATTAAATTTTTGTGAATCTTAGCATCCGTAATAAGATGGGATGTCAGAATGAACAATTCATACCTTGAAAGATATTTTACTTACTTGCTCGATAGATTACTATGGAAGTTGGGACCAACATCTTTCTTTGGTGGAATTTTCTTATAATTACAATTTTCATTCTTGTATATAGATGTCTCCATTTGAGGAATTAAATTGGAATCAGTGTCAAACTCTAGATTTTGGGATGATATTGGTGAAGGAAAGTTGATGGGACCAGAATTGGTAGAAGAGATGGTAGACAATGTTCAGTTGCTTTAGAAGGACCTGAGAATAGCTCAGAGAGGGCAGAAAATTAATGATCATAATTGGATAAAGGATCATTCTTTTTATGTAGGTGATCATGTCTTTCTCAATTTTTCTCCCTGGAAAAGTGTGATTCATTTTATTAAGAAGAGAATGGTGAGTACGAGGCTCACATGTCATTATCAAATCATGGAAAAATGTGGATCAGTTTAATACAGAGTGTATTTACCTCCATGTTTATATAGATACATACTTTTTTTTCATGTTTCAATGTTTAGAATGTATATTCCAGATCCATCTCAGGTTTTCAATCCATAGGTAGTTCAACTGTAACAGAAAATCTCTTATGAGGAACAACCAGTACAAATTCATGACAGAAGAGAGAAATTGTTGTAGAATAAGGTAATACATCAGGTAAGGGTTTTGTTGAAAAACTATATTATTCAAGAGGAAATGTAGGAATCTGAAAATGTTGTGAGGGAAAAATACCTCCATTTATTTTATAATTTAATAAAATTATGAGGATGGAATTCCTAAAAAGGTGGATGGATTTAACATCCTAATTAAATAAAGAATATGACATTTTCTTATTTTTTAAATTTATTTGAATTAAATATAAATTTTACATTAAAAGGGATTTTATGTTTGATGGTTTACTTGATACATAACAATGGGTCTCTTTGAAATCCTACATTGTATGCAACATTGGGTCATATTAAAAATTATTAATATTATTTTATTTTAAATGGTAATTAACACATAATCATTGTATTTGCGAGAATGGATAGAACTAACAAAAATATAAATATATGTCTTGGTGAAATGTTTTTTCATTTATCGAATAAATTTTAGAAGCATAAAAAAAGAATGAATCTGATTTTAAGAATAAATAATCTAATATTAATTAAAATGTTGATTTATCGCCATTTTAATGGATAACCCTCATAAAATCTAGTTTCTTTCACTTTTATATGTTCTATTTGACAAAATAAAATTTATCATTAGTATAGGGACCTCAAAATTTAATTTTGGTATATTTTTGGTATTTTTACGATAAAATTTTTATCTTAAAAAATAGATAAAATTATTGTATTTTAATTCAAAACTACGTTTTTATCTAATTTATTTTGATGGAAATGTTATCTTATTAATTTATTTAAAAGTATAATCAGATATTATTTTTACCATTTAATCTAATGTTGGTTATTTTAAGTAATTACACACTGAAATTGGACATTAATGAGTGTCCATCTTTTGATAGATATTATTTCTTAAAAACATGCTTATTATTTTGAGAGAGGGAATTAATTATAAATTAATTTCTACCACTTTTGTGTTTTGAATATGGAAAAATGGATTCCATATTTATAATCAGGAGGTCTAAATTGTGTAAATTGATGTCTTTTATATTAAGATATTATGAATATTTACATTAGTAAATATTTAATTTACCATGGTTAAAAGGTAAATCTGAACAATAAGGGTAAAAAAATAAAATTATAATAATATAAAATTATGGTAACATATTCCCTAATCCTTTTCTATGATACATTTCCAACCATGTGGATCCATGAGTCCATGTTGTCACCCCATAGAGCCAATTTGGAGTGATAATGACATTTTATACTAATTAATTTAAGGTCAAGAAAAAAATGACTTAAAAATATATCGTTCAGTAAATAAATTCTTACATAGGATTATATAAGTTTTCTCTTCACCAGTAAATATTTATTTCAAGGCTAAAACGATTTCCTACATCATGATATTTTTTATAATTTGTAGATATCAAAAATGTAAAATTATTTAGGACATAATAATGATGCAGTGTTTACCTCAATAATGAATTATTTAAATAAATTAGATTATAATGATTAAAACAATATAAAAAAAGTATACAATTCTAATTGGATGATTTTATATTGAACAATATTAATCTTATATTCTAGTTTAAAATGATTTGTACATTTAGAAACTGAAAATCAGTATATAATAAAAAACAATTTTAAACATTCCTAAAGAGCCCATCATCCCCATTATAGAAATCCATCTATTCTAAACCAATCCTCAAACTTCTCAAGTCTCATGGATCATAAAACCTATGGACAATTAATTTCCCTACATCCCACTCCACCTCTTATAATCCTTTCCCTTGTTAGATGGAAATTCAATTAAACCTTTTGGTTCAAATAAAATGGAGATACAATATTTAATTGTGACGTCTTCACATAAGTTCTTTGGTTTTATTTTACTTCTCAAACCACATAAACTATTTTTATTCCATTATTTTATAACATAACATGTAAATTAAATATAATAGATTTTTGTTTGGAGATGGATTCCAACAACACATACACACATGTGCACTAGATGGGAAAAGAATATATTCTCTCTCAAAGGCGATTTACTGCGTCACAAAACAATTATGGTTCAATCTTCTCATACCACTTCTTATGGAAGCCATTAAGATGAATATTTAATTATATGTAATTTATATTATAATTAAACTATTTATATTCATATGTATTTTTCATTTATTTAATTTTTTTTTGTTTACCATAGTGGCTAAATATGATATATTTATTTGAGGAAGTGGAGACAACCACCCCCTCTAAGTGATATAATTAGTTAATACCATATGTGGTATATATAAAGGATAGATTTATTTAAATTGTATATGATATTGTACTTGAATTATAATATACCTTTTTATAATTATGTTTTCATTCCATTAAAATATGAAATCAAATGAATGTAGTGTTCATGCGTACGTACGACTTACCGTCTCCATGAACGGTTCATTTCATTTCTTAACTCCAAATGTTATGTAATATTATAAATATAAATATATATATATATATATGATATATAAGATATATAAGATATCTAAATCATTAATATAATTCTCTAAATAGTCTAATTTAAACCACATGGACAATTTATAATTATAATAATTTCATTTAATACTCAAGTTCTGAACATCGACAAAATTCCCAATATTAACTCAAGTAATTAACTAATAGTTATAGAAATGTAATAATTGATATTAAAGAAATAATAAACCTGAAAAACTTTCTTATGTTATTATAAATTAACTTTGGTTTATTATTTAGGAGATCAAATAACTATTGAGAAAGGTCAGACACAAGTTAAGTGACTTCATCTCAATCTCCATTCATTAAAGAGTATTTTGTTTTATACATGACTATAATTTATACGGTGTATAAATACATTTGACTTCTCAATTAATTTTAAAAGGAAAACTTTTTGATAAGGTTTTTTACTAAAATTAAAAATGGAATATTCTTTTTAATGTACGTGGTTACATCGACCATTCCGCCACCACGATTATGATTTAATCTTTGGCTTCCTTAAAAAGTTGAAATTTTATTAAAAGGAAAATAAATACAATATAGTATTTTACATATTTTTGAATAAAAAATGTTTTTGATATTGGATTTTTTGTGTTAATTTATCAAGATTGAAATGTTGAAATTTTATATTTCCATTATGTTTTTTATGTGTTATGAATGAGTTATTAGTCTACGGAATTTCTTTCGTATATGTTTGGTCTTGTGATAAACATATGGACGGTGAGCCCGAGATAGATCTCCGATTCATTGGGTAACATGATGAAGGTAAAAGTGAATATTTCTCCTACGTGATTTATAGAATATATTGTAATGGGTACTCCGAATGTACCTCCCTACACAGCTGTGAAGGCTATAACGTAAGTATGTTATGTATGCTAGAAGATACCATTATTATTTATGATTTATAGGTGTTATTCGTAAGTCTTATTATTTCATGAGGTATGAGCTTATTCTTGATATGTAATTATGTACAAATTGTATCTTTCATCATTTTATAACCCTTATTTAAATTTTTATTCTCATCCCATGTTTTGAAATGTTTTTCACATGAATTAATGATGAATAGGGTCATAGATGGGATCATGGGAAAGTCATGCTGTAAAAAACATGGAACTAGACATGACCCTTTTTCATGATTTTTTATTTTATGAAATAAATGGAAACTAAGTAGATTTTTTACTTGGTAATTTTTGAGATGTGCTTTAATAGTTATGGAATAATTTCTTAATACACTAAACCAAAAAATATATCCATTGTGAAATATTCATTTAATTTAATATTATTTAATGTTTTAAGGACGGGTCCATATAGTGTCACATTTAATTTAAAATGTATGTTTAAATTAAAACATGATAAAATATTAAATACATGTTAAATTTGATAAACATGATGATATGTTTAATAAAAAAAATGAATATATTGAATTTTATTGATAAATGTTTTTCAAATAAAATCAAGATTTTACATTCTACATAATTAAAATATTGATCTCCCACAAAATTCATCACATTGTTACCGAGAAATTACATTATATTCTACCTTATTAAATCATATTAGTAACACACAACATCCTCATGAGGATTTTAGATGAATATATATGTATGATTCATAATATCCCATAGATGTTCCAAATTAATAATATCATGATCCAAAGGTACATCCTATGTGATCAATACATGTTATAGATCAGTTATGCACTTCCTTGGTTTAAATAAACAGATCACATTGTGAAAATCCGAAGGGTTTAATGGATGCTCCATGTAATTGGATAATGCCATGATATGATTAGGAATTTAATGGGTACCAATATACCAAATTAATATCACTTGTTAATATCATATATAGAGTTTCATAATTTTCTTTTAAATTCATCAATATAAATTTCATCTTTTACTGTAAAAAAACAATTTGGATTTACATCTATTAGATATTATGAATATAATGTTCCATAGTTAAATTATATTTTATATAATGTCCTTGTTCTGTAAGACACTAAGAGCTTCCCTGTACCCGGTTGGTCACATGGCCTCAATCATATTTCCCCAAATGTCAAAGGCTACTGACTATCAGCGAGGTCCTTGGGTGTGATAGTGGGGAAACTATGCTTTCATTGGCAGAGTAACACAGAACACGGGAAACATATACACAATATCGAAAGAAGTTAATATACCAACAATAGTAATAGTGGAATACGGGAATAACAAACAACTGAGGCACAAATATAAATGATGCATGGTACATGATTCTAGGAAAGGAACCAAACAAATCACAATGCGGGAATAGAAACAGTACTAAACCAAAGTACAAAAGAATCAAATAAATATCTCCTTATCATCTCAAGCATATGATTGGTCCCATGCTCTCATTCTCTACATGAAGTCATGTACCTAATGTAGAAGGTCCTTTTCCCTTGCCTATACCTGCAGAAATATAATCTGTTTGGTCCCAAATGCATGGAACAAATATGGTTTGAGACTAAATCCCAGCAAGCAACCAACCAAATATCTATGCCTAAAAGTCTGTGAATATATTGGAGGTAAAAGTACAGAAGTAGAAAACAAGAAAGTATTCTAATGAAAACAATTCCACATATCAAAATCAACTAATCAAGCATGGTAACCCTTTAAGAAGTGCACACAACCTATCCCATCGGGTTCAGTTATATACATATATAAAGACTCTATAAGGAAGCACTTATAGTCAATTACCCTTATAGTAAAAAGTAATTAAATAATCTTTGAGAATGTTCACACGGTTAATTACCATTATAGTCTAAATTAATTCAAGAATCTCTGAGGTAGCTCATATGGTCAATTCCCCTCATAGCCCCATGATCAAGGACTTTATAAGGAAGCTCACCCGGTCAATTCCCATTATAGACCCAAGGTCATGGACTCACTGAGGATGATCACATGGTCAAACACCATTATAGCCCAAGTGGTTCAATGACTATCTGAGAAAGATCACTTGGCCATTTACCCTTATTGTCTTAAGTGATCAAAGACTCTCTGAGGAATCTCACTCTGTCAATTCCCCTTATAGTTTCCAACAACAGGTTCTCACGACCCAATGCTGGTCGACGAGCATATAAAGGTAAAAACAAGCAAGGTAATCCTCAAAAATTACTTGGATAAATTAGTCTACAACATATCAATCATGTCAATATACAAACACTCCACCAAAGAACACTAGGCATGGAAAACATGCAAGGCGGGAAAACATGCTAAGAAGAACAACGATCATAAATAGAACATTCATGGGTAACACATCCAAACCATAGAAATCAACCCTATTCATATCCTATTAACATATACACAAGAATAAAATCATGGAAGGAAATAAACAGTGTTAAAATGGTAAACAAACAATGCCTCGTTCAGGGGTATTGGTCAAAATTGCACAGAATACTCAATGACATTCAACAGAAAGGCACAAACCACCAACCTCAGCGTTGGATGATATCTATGTGTGAACCTCAAAGATTTAATCACCATGGAATTCTGAAGATCTACAAAAGAGTCTAAACGTGTAACCCACAATATCTCACGAGAGAGAAGAAATTAGAAGATAGGGCTTTAGGGAAAAAAGAGAACTCACCGATGAGATTCCAATGCAACTGATGGTGTTCATATTGGAGGATGACTGCTTTCTTGGGGTATAGTCGTAGATCTATTTCCATACAGAGCTCTTAGTCAAATGAGACCTAGAAGGAGAGTGTTCTAGTAATTAGACATGACCTTAATGCATTTTATGAAAAAAAAGTACACGGAATGTAATTTTTAAATACACGACATGTACTTTTGAAGTAAATGATGTGTACTTTCCGTTTCCATACTCTACTTTAGGCGGCCTCCAGGTCACTCCACACATCCGTGTGCATGGATTCTACATGGCTAGCACCCAGATACATATGGTAACTGAGTTCACAATGTGAAATCATAAAGTACAATTCATGTAATACAAAAATTTCTTTAATTTTCACTTTTTCTAAAAAATTACTAGAAAAGGAAAAACATACCTGAAAGGAAGATCCAGATTCATAAAAAATTCACACCTTAGCAAACTTATTCCTTGAATTTCCCTAGTGTGATGTATTAGAAGAAATCTCGAACAGTTCTGGCCATTGTGCTCGTACATCATCCTCCCGCTCCCAAGTGTCATCCTGTACCTACCCATGCTACCATAGCACTCATACCAGAGGAATATATTGGCCACAAAGAACCATTGTACTATAATCAACAATCCTGATAGGATGCTCCTTGAACGACACATCCACTTAGAGCTCAACCTCTTCATGTTGAATGACATGAGATGTGTCTGAAAAGTAATTTCGGAGCTGAGAAACATGAAAAACGTTGGGCATCGCCCGGTACCTTTGAGGCAACTGCAAATGATAGGAAACCGACCCAACTCTCTTCACAGCCTCAAATTCCCCGACATACCATGGTAAAAGCTTACCCTATCTCCTAATTCATCTATTTCAAAACCTCAGTGTGACACGCAAGAAAACCTAATCCCCAACCATGAACTCCAGAGGTCGTCTCTACTGATCAACATAAGATTCTATTATGTCTATGTAGCATCCATCCTCTTCCGAGTCAAATCTATTTGATCTGAGGTCTTCTTAACCATAAGAGGTCATAGAAAAGGTGCCTCTCCTACCTCTAGTCATCATAAGGGTGATCGACATGACCTACCCTAAAAATCATCATAAGGTCCCATCTAAATAGTTTCTTGAAAACTATTATTATAGGCAAACTCCAAAAGAGGTATATGCTTCTCCCAAGAGCCTCAAAAATCTAGGATGTATGCTCCGAGCATGTCCACAAGAACTTGAATCATATTCTTGGACTGTCCATCGGTCTAGGGGTGATAAGCTATTGACAAAAGTACATATGTTCAAAAAAGCCTTCTAAATCCCATACCAGACTTGAGAAGTAAAACAGACATCCCTATCTGAAACAATGGAGTGTGGAACTCCATGTAGACATACAATATCCCGGATGTACAACTGTCCCAGCTCATCAACAATAATGGTCTCCTTAATCGGAAAGATGTGAGAAACCTTCATAAACCTGTCAATGACAACTCATATTTCATAATTCCCTCAAGAAATCCTCAGAAAACCTATTATGAAATCCATCGCAACATCATTCGACTTCCAATCGCGAATGGGTAATTGCTGTAAAAGCCATGTTGGCTGCTGATGCTTTGCCTTCACCTACTAATAGGTGGAACACCTCATGAGGAAACCCGCAACATAACTCTTTATTCATGGCCGCCAATGCTGACTGTGTAGATCACGATACATCTTGGTGAAACCATGATGAAATTCTCAAACTGAACAATGAAAATCCCACATCAGTTCCTCACGTATATATGCTAGCACCCATACACGCCCCTAGAAATGCAAGTTCCCATCCCCTCCTATTGTTCATCAAAGAATAGGCTCCACTTCTAACACACTCTCCCATAAGGATATGCCTTTTGAATCTGATATTTGTCTCATTTGCAATCGGTCTAGAAGAGTAGAGGTAATAGCTATAGAAGAAAGAAAAGTATGCCCCTAATTGCCATGCACCTCCAAATTCATCTCAGAGAATATAGCCATATGCTACCAATATCTGTTGGCCTCATGAACTGCATGTATCTAAGTCCTCCTGCTCAAAGCATTAGCCACTGTGTTGCCTTTCCCAGGTGTGTAGTCTAGATCAAAGGCAATGCACTAAAGTACTCATCCCACCTTCAATTTCTCAAATTCAGATCATGATGAGTAAAAATGTACATTATAATTTCATATTCAGTAAAAACTACAAAATTCACTCCAAATAGACAGTCTCTCCAATAGCGTAAATCATGAACAACTACTGTTGACTCGAGATCATACGTTGGGTAATTCCTCTTGTGTGGCCTCAACTGCTGAGACCCATATGCAATGAATCAATCTCCCTGCATAATCACAGCTCCCAGCCCAATACCTGATGCATCATAGTAAACAATGTATCTATTTCCAGGTTCTGGAAAGAATAGAATCAATTTGATGTCTACCTCCCTGTTAACTTGTGAAATGATCACTTACAAGAATATGAACACATGAATTTTGCACACATCTTAGTAAAACTCATCAGTGGTGCCTCTATGCACAAAAAGGCCTATATAAAATATCTTTATTATCCAACCAGCCCTAAAAAACACCGCACCTCAAAGAATTCATTGGCTTCTCTCAGGAAACTACTGCTCCCACATTCTCTGGGTCTACTGATACTTATGTATCTAAGATAAAATGACCCATGAAGTGAATCCAATCCTTCCAAAAGTGGATTTTTGAGAGCATAGCATATAAATGATGCTCTATCAGTGTACTCAAAATGATATCAATAAGGGTAGCATGGTCATGTCGAGTGTGAGAGTAAACCAAGATATTTTCCACGAAGACCACTATGAATGAATCCATGTATGGAAGGAACACTCGATTAATTATGTCCATGAAAACTACAGGTGAGTTCGTGAGACTGAACGAAATAACCATATACTCCTATAGACCATACCTACTCCGGAAGGTTGTACGAGGTATATTTGATGGTTTAATGGCCAACTTATGGTGACATTACATGAAATAAATATTCGAGAACTCTCGGGATCCTTGAAGCTGATCAAAGAGATCATCAAATCCTAGAAAAGGGATATCAGTTCTTTACCCTCAACTAGTTCAGCTTCTGATAGTCCACACAAAGCCTGAATGTACTATATTCAATCATTGTAAATAGGATAGGTGAACCCCTAGGAGAATTACTGGTTCAGATGAAACCCCTTACATGTCATTCCTCAAATTGCTTCTTGGGCTTCTGAAACCCAGGTGTAACCATTATATAAGGAGGAATGGACAGTGGTGCCGCCAATGGCACAAGCTCAATTAAAAAGTCTATATAAAACTCTAGAGAAACCCCTGAAAATTCCCCTAGAATGACATCTCTAGAATGATACACCACTGGAAGAAGTCTAAATGTTAATTCCCCTGGTAATCCATGTATAAACTAGAACTCTAGGCTATAACTCCTTCAAACCGTTGATTCTCGAGTCCCACTATAATCGCATGGATATCCCATTCACCCTTATGAAGAAAATATTCCCCTTCTGGTGACGTGAAACTCACCCTGTGGTGATAATAGTCAATGAATTCCTAGAATGGAAATAACCAGCCCATCCCAATAATGTTATCATAGCATGTCATCTCTATGACATGAAGGTCTCATAATAAGTGACACCAACCAACCTACAGAGTGCACTCCATTCAATAATGTACACTAGCTGTTCTAGTCCCCAACAGAGTTTCTTGAATCATGATATCCTCAAGGGAAAAGTTGTAGAGACCAAGGCTCTAAACAATAGCAACTGAAATAAAGCTATGAGAAGCCCCTATATTTAAAAGAGAAGAAGCTAAAACAAGGGCAACTAATATCATACATCTAACTGTAGATGGTCTGATATCCTGCTCTTACTGGGTCACCTCCACTGCAAATGTTTGACCTATGCCGAGGCCATGTGACCCTTCCAGACCACTCTGAGTTGATTCACCCTGATTTTTATGAAATCCTGGTGACTGACCACCATGGCCATGACCTCCACCATGATAGAAGTGTATGGAAGAACTCCAGTTCCCTGACTGGTGAGAAACTAGTGGTGCAACTCTTGAACGTAGAGTAATAGAAGAACCCTTTTCACCAGTTACTGGTGACAAGATCTAACAAAAGCGCTAAAGGTTACCCATCTTGCTACACCATTGGCACTCCATAGGGAATTTCAGATAATGTGGCCTTGTATGGATGCTCTCCTCGCACTGGTAGCACACCACCAGGCTACCAGAACATACATCTCTCTTACATTTATCTCTACATGTAGTCTCCTGGTAGCACTTCCTGCTATCAGTAGGAGGAATACTATCTCTGGATGCCAAACTGCCCAGGCACACAGCCCCAGAATCCCTGACATTACACTCTGTGATCAGTGCCTGGTTGATGATAAAGGATATTGAACTCAACCTGAAGATGTTCAGCTTAGATCGAATGGCATGACTCAAACCATCCTCAATATTATGTGCAAGGAATAACTCATCACCTCTTGAAATAGGCATGAAACGCTGCAGCTCTATGAAGTGAGAAAAAATACTCCATAACATTATGAGTACCCTACTCCAGGCTCATGAAATACGAGCATCGATCGAACCTAAAGGTCTCTTGATAAATGTATAATAGAAAATTCACTGAAACTCATCCCAAGACATATTATACTGGAGTACCACATGTAACTCTTGGTGGATTCTCGAACCATGTAGGTAGCAAGATTCACCCTCTTATCTGAAAAAATTTCTAGATTCTTTAAAATCATCTTCGTGGCTTCTAGCCATGATTCTGCAGCCTAGGGTCTTCTATCCCTTGAGAATGTGGGAGGATGCTGCTGCTGAAAGACCCACGTCAATTCTTCCATTGACGGGGCAGGAGGCAGAACCCACTGAAAGGTCTACATCATCTTCAAAAAGAACTCACTAAACTGTACATCAGCAGGTATGTCGGGTATAACGGTTGGTACCATGATTGGAATGACAGGAGGATCTACAGGTTGTCCCTAATCAGTTGTTTTTAGTGTCTCATCAATACCTATAAAATGGCGTACAACCGGAGGATGTCTTGGTGGCATGACTCTAGAAGTTCAAGTGCACACCCTAAAATAAGATTATTAGGGACTAAAAACCTGAAGTGTAAGAAGGGATAATGAGAATGAAAGAACCCTTGTTTTACAAAACATGACTACTTGTCGTGTTCTATTCCAACATGGCACGTTACCTTAAACAATTATCATGGGTGTGTACTTATACCAAAACAGGTCATGCACCACCCCAAACAGATGACGTGTTGTCCCAAAATAGGGTGTGTACTTGAATCCTTTTTCTCTTCCTGAGTACTTCTACATGGATAACCCACACTGTTCTCCTAAGAAAAGAATAGACGACATGTTCTCGGTAAACATGGCGTGTACTAGAAAGGAATCCTCCGGTTTGTGTTCTTAGTGACACAGCCTGACATAGGGTCCACACTACACCACATGTTCAACTAGTACACAACCTATTCCCACCAGACATTCACCATCCTTTGTCTCAGCCAACATGGCCTATTACACGGTTAGAGACTAAACAGACTGTACATAAATTACATGGTATATATTTAAGAAAGACTATTTCTTCCTGAATAGGAGAACACATGGCATGTAATTAATATTACACGGCTTGTATTCTAGGTTTTTTCAGACAGTAAGCCTTAGAATCTACTCTGGATCACAGAAAAACATTGAAAGGAAAATTGAAAGTTCCAAATTTTGATCCATGAGGGCCTATACTCTCCCCAAATCAATGTTTGTCATCTTATACAAGCTTTTACATGGTAGATAAGGAAATGATCCACAAAATTCTGGACTATGAGGGCCCATAACATCTCAAGCACCAATGTTTGGAATTCATTCCTAAAAAAACATACACAAACAATACCCTATCAAACATCTTCTATATTTATCAAGGCTTCTATAATAACATAATGCATATTCTACAAAACATCTATCATAACAACATTCAATCGCTAATGCATCATAGATTACATGGAAAGGATTCACGTCATGTGATTTCTAGAATGTGCTTATATGATCCATGAGATGGCATACCCTCATCTCATCGGGTTGCAATAGAAATAGAACCTCAATAACAACAACGATAACATCAACAATAACATCAAAAAACATGTGAATAATCCAACGGTGAAATAAAATCAATTCTAAATTGAAAACCAGAAAAAATTTTCATATAACGAGGTAATTTGGCTTTTCCCTATACACGGGATAGCTACTCTAGGGTAGAGGTTATTACCAAGTACCTATTTCAACATATACCTTGATATTGGCTCCAAACATTAAGTCAAGAAGAAATGTATCCATCTGCTTCCACTTTGTAACATCTCAGTTTTGGATGCCACCCAGAGGCGCCCCGTACCTAGTTGGTCACATGGCCTCAAGCACATTTCCCCCAATGCTAGAAGCTTCCGACTAGCAACGATGGCCTTGGGTTTGATTATGGGAAAACTGTGAGCACATTGGCAGAGTAACCCAACAGATGGTAAGAGAATACACAATAGCAGATGTAGTAAATATACCATCTATAGTAATAGTGGAAGACATGAATTACAAACAATTGAAGTGCATATATAAATGATGCATGGTACATGAGTCTTGTAATGCAGCCATACAAATCATAATGCTAGAATACAAATAGTACTAAACCAATTTACCAAAGATACAAAGAAAAATCTCCTCAGTATCTCAGGCCTAATCTTGTCCCCACGCTCTCCAGATCTAAGACATGTTATGTAACTATTGTATAAGGGAGCCTTCCCATGTCTATACCATTAGCAATATAATCTGTTTGGGCCAAAAATCATATCCCAAAGAGATTATGAGACTCAATCCTAGTAGGAAACCACCCAAAGATTTGTTCCTAACAGGTAATGAATATATTGAAGGTAAAAGTACAATAGAAGTGAACACGAAATTAATCCCAAAAAACAATTCCACATATCAAAATAAAATAATCATGAATGGTAAACCATTAGTAATTGCACACAACCTATTCCCTCTTGTTCAGTTATAATAATATATATATATACTCTCTGAGGAAGCACTCATATTCAATTCCCCTTATAGACATAAGTAATTCTACAATCGGTGAGAAATCTCACATGGTCAATTCCCCTTAATTGTTTATGTTAACTCATGACTCTCTAAGGAGGCCCACACGATCAATTCCCCTTATAGCCCCATGGTTAAGGACTCTTTGAGGAAGCTCATTCAGTCAATTCCATTTATAGCCCTAAGGTCAAGTACATTCTGAGGAAGCTCACTCGGTCAATTACCCTTATAGACCCATGTGTTTCAAAGACTCTCTGAGGAAGTGCACTCGGTCAATTCCCCTTATAGATTATAGTGCTCAATGACTCTATGATAAAGCTTAGTTTGTCAATTTTTCTTATATTCTTCTACACCAGGTTCTCATGGCCCTGTGTAGGTCAACGAGCATAGAAACACAAAAAAGGCCAAGGTAAACCTGAAGAACTACATGGATAAATCAGTTTACAGTATATCAAGTATGCCAAAACACAAACACTTCACCCTACAACACTAGGTATGGAAAACAGGGAAAGTGGCCAAACATGAAATGCATACCAATAGTCATAATCAGAACGTGCATGGGAAACACATAAAAAACATTAAAATCAACCACATTAATATCCAATTAACCTCTACACAAGCATTCCAACATGGAAGGCAATCACCATGTTTAAAATGGTAAACATGCAATGCCATATTCAAGGGTATTGATCAAAATTGCACATAATACTCAAATACATTCAATGGAAAGGAAAAAACCACCAACATCATCATGGAAAGATCGCAATATGTGGACCTAGATGTTGGAATCACATTGTAAAGCAGAATATCTACAAAAAAGTTTATGATGGTAAACCCAAGACATATCACAAGAGAGAGGAAATCAGAAGATGGGGCTCTATGAGAAAAGTGAAGTCTCCAATGAGATTCCAATGCAACTCATGATGTTCAATTCGGAGGAAGGACACTCGATCAAGGGTTTATCCAAGATCCACGGCCATACAGCGCTCTCGGTCGAACAAGACCTAAAATGAGAGTGTTCTGGAAATTAGATGTAACCCCGGTGCATTTAATGAAAAAAAAAGAAAGTACACGGCCTATACTTTTGAAGTACACAATGTGCACTCACCATTTCTATACTCTACTTTAGGCATCCTCCAGGTCACCCAACATTGTCATGTGCATGGCCGCTACATGACCAGCACCTATCTACCTCATTAACTAAGTACATAGTGTGTACTCATAAAGTACACAAAATGTACTTTGAAAATTATATAATTTCCTATTTTCACAAAAACAATCATAAAGGAAAAAACTTACATGAAATTAAGACTCACGTTCTTGCGTTTCATTTCTTCTATAATAAATTATCCTAATTACAATATTTTATCCATTGGTTATGAGATATGGATAAATATTTACATGGTGATTTAATACATTAATATCTATTACTGTTACTAATGTTATTCATAAACCATTTTTAAATTTTTATCGTCATAAACCATAAAATATATTGAATTAAAAAATAGTAGAATAATGGTCTACAAATTTTCCAAATGAAATTATCATTAGTCTCCCAAAAAATGTAGTATCTCTTAATTATCATATACCCAAAATTTGATTACATTCATTATTTATTTTCTTGCAATAAAGTTATATAATCTATTACTAAAAAAACTATTTATGAAAAAATTCATTCATCATTATTCCATAAATAAAATAGATTCCATTAGATATATTCTACAAATTAAAAAATTATGTATTACTCATCAATTATTTCATTAACCACATTATTAAATAATCATTAATTAGTTACAATGTAATTAGTACATTCAAATATCCAATATCCTTATGAATAATTAATTTTTTCCATCATCATTATATTAAAAACATGAGCATATTAACTGTTATCTTATTTTAATCATGTATTCTACATAAAAAATCTTCTTTCTAGTAAATAACCATTTCAGATCATGAGAATCATCCATGTTACTCTATAAAATCATTAATGAAAAAATTATACTGAACTTCCCTTATATATTGCATTATATTTTAATTCCAATTCATATACACTTGAATAATTTGACATCATTCTTAATTCATTATCAAGGATTAGTGATCTAATTCCGAAATAACTATTTCCTACAACATTAAAAAGGAATAATTTATTCATATTTTTCTACCTCAATTTAATCTTGGGTTTTAAATTAAATATAAACAAAACTATTATATTATATTATATCATTTTTATTCTCTTCATCAGTATTACTATACTCATTACTGGTACTGTGTAGCTATTTCTCTTTCTGAAATTTCAACCTCGGGCATTAGATTTCAAAATATACAAAATTTACATATTTATAAAATTAAACCATTGATGATAAAATTTGAAGACCATTATCCACATCCATTTCATTAACCAGATATTTTAGTTTTCCTAAAAAATTACTAACATTGCGTTCATTTCCACACACATTTTCTTGATCTATTAACTCAATTAAAACACTAGTTATTCCCAAATTCATGACATAAAAGAAATTGAATATTCATTCCTACATAGAGGAAACCACTTAAGCACTCAATAAAATATTTCCTCCTCTTTATTGGTGAGTCATATATTTAGTTATAGGGAATGCTATAATCTTATGTCATGTTAATTGATTATGAATTATCACAATATCCTTCACACTATTAATATTCACATCTAGTTTCTCATTTAAAAAAGTTTTATTTCATTCAATGGAAATCTAGTTCTATGTTGTATCCCCATTGTATAAAACCAATAATCATTTTTTTGAGTAAAAATAATCCATGTGCAAAAAAACCTAATCCTGAAAATTTTCATATAATATGTCCAAATAATAAAAAATTGTTTTTAATATATGACACCGTAAGATTTTTCATGGGTTCATATTCAAATACACTAATATTTCCTGAATTTTTTTAAAAATATTATCCCCTAAGGGTTTTAAACCATGTGTGAGATAATTAATCTAATTATGCACGAGGTGATAATTGATTCAACCTCAATTACCATTTTTCAAAGTTATTACAGCTTGTTATCTATATGAAACATCCATTCCCACTTATAGTATCAAATACTGGATTCAATTTCATGAAGACAAATCACTCTATCCATTACAAAAATTTTATGAAATATTGCCATATATTGACACATCCTTCTAATTATCTAATGACATATCTTTGGATATATCCTTACAGTTCCCACTAATGTTTTAATATCCCCTTTGAAATGGTTATTTAAAACATTCCTTTGATACCAACTATAATGAACAAAAATAACATATTTTTAAATTTATTAACATTAGATTACAAAAAAATATCAGATAATTGTAATTAATATTTCGATTATAATCTTCAAAATATAAACAACTACTATAAAAAGGATTCAAATCATCTTCAACATTGACCCTCTTAACTATCATCATTAAGGACATATAATACATTATAGTAATCATAGTAACATGAGGAATGGAATCATAAAATTTAATTCTATTAGATGCTCAATAATGGTAAATATGAAAAATACATAAATATAATGTGATAACAAGGGTATGGGAACATGATAATAACATATAAAAAACCATTTTTTTAAAAGAAAAAAATAATAATTCATGGAGTAAATATTGGACATTTGTAAGATATAAATCATATATAAATAAACGAACCTGATCCTTAAAAGAAAAATATTGACATAATACATGGAATTATAGTATATAAATAATAATAGAAAATAATTTCTTAAATATAAAACGATCAATCAAAAAACTCCATAGAGGAATGGGTTTACTTCCTAAACAATCGTCATAATCAAGGTTCACTCCGAGTCCAATCATAGTGACATAGTCTCTAATTGAAATGGGATCACTACACATACATTCACAATTTATTTCCAGATATATCATTCATTTCCAAATTCATTTGAGGGTGATATAGGTCCCAACCATATTTGGTTATTACAAAACAACTATGTTTTTTTATAAAGTAATGACTATATTTAGAAAACAAATTTCAAACATAACACAATAAATACCATATATAAGTGTTCTCAATGATATGAAAACATTATTCATATTATAAATCATTTAAAGAAATGGGTTTCATAAATATATTAACATAATATAAGTTTAAGAAAAGAAATAGGTTTCATAATAATCATATCATTAATTAAATTACAACCCATGGATGAATAAAACTATTACGTAAAAAATTTATCAGGGTATAACCTGTGGTAGAGGAATGAATTTTTTAAAACTCATACCATCATAAAAATAAATAATCTAATTGAAAAAAAGAATGGTATCTATGATTCATATCTCTAGTAAAGAACATGTTTCATCAAAATATTCCATATTAGATCCAAAAATATTTTCAAATTTCATGTGGAACCTTTTTTGATGAAAAACTATTCATTGAAAATCAATTAGTATAAGTAAAATATCATAAATTATTTTTCAAATCTCATTCAATGAAAATATAATTGATTCCATATAATTGAATCATTATGAAATTTTAAAACATATATTTACGAAAAAATTTATTCTTCATATAAAGAATTTGAAATTGTGAAACACTATAAAAATAATTTTCAATGAAATAAAAAATAAAAAATAAAACAATCCTAAATTAATATAATTTTCATTAATAGATGAAATTGTACTAACACCTTACATATTAAATAAAATAATAATTTACCACTTTCATTATAATTAAAATGTCTATTGTATTAAAATGGATGTCGATATTACTTTCAAAAAATGTATGTAAAATTGTATCATGTATATAAATGTATTCAAAAAAATAAATTTTAATTTTTTATAAATAAATTTTTTATTATATTTTTAAAAAATATGGGTTTTGAAGAAAATGGTTTTTGATCGAGGAAATAAATTAATATTATTTTTCTTAAAAAAATATTTTCAACTATTGTGTAAAAATACATTATAAAATTATGAAAATTAATTTATTCACATGAAAAAAATCATATGAAAATATAAATAATAAATTTCAAGGGAAATTAATCAATAGATTTCAATTTTGGGAATAAAATCATATATAATCTAGATAAATGATATGATTATGAGATACAGATCCGAAATCATTGGTGACAGTGAATAATAATACACACGATGTGATAACATGAAATAAAAAAAATATTTTCATTAAAATAAATATTATCATGATACTAAATGTCTGTGGGTAAGTATATAAACCTCAAAGAATAAAATAGGTGTCTGACATAACGTACGTCCCTAAGAGGGAAATTGTAGTCAAACATAACTTACTTGTTTTGGTTAATTTTGAACAATAAACCATTTTGTAATGATAAAATAATATATATATATATATATATATATTTTATTTTAAAATAATCATCACAAAATAATTTCACGGTTATTAAATAAACTACATAAAATAATCACATGGTGAATATGACTTGTGTTATAATGAAAATAAATGTTAGATAGAAATCACATACCTTATTCCAAAACATCAGTGATTTATATTAGAACCTAATATATAATAAATATATTTAAATTATGAATCTATATTATTACCATAAATAATTTTATCATACAATATATTATTTACATATACACTTCTATTACCCATTTATCAATAATTCCATGTTAAAATCATGTTTCTTGTAATAGTTGTCTTTTTCGTGTAATCATTTATTTATTATTTTAATCCTAATACATTGATTATGGATGTGTAATATATAAATATTATCCCCAATATTAATATCATATATATTCACTAAATTTTTATTTATAGTAATGCAAAAAAATTATACTTAGAATATGAAATAGATCAGTCATAGAGACAACATGCATTATGTACACAATAAGGATGTTTTCAGTTTATCGATAGATGAAATAAAATATTTGTAAATAAAATACTACATTTACATAAAAAAATTATTTCATATATATATCAAATTGTTTATTAAGTATTTACTTAATTACATTCAATATAAATAATATGTGAATACAAAATAATATCTCTTCACTAGGTGGTATTCGGTTGTACTCCTAAAAGAGATTATCACACTCCCAAAGAATTAATAGTAAAGAGGTATATGTCATTTCATAATTCATGGGGAATAAATATTCTATGAGGTTTATATACATTTATTTAATCTATACGTACTATCATCCATATAAAATTTAACTTAAAAATACATCAATTTAGTTTATGTAGTGGTAGTCCTCTGTACATATGTGTGACATTGTTGTTCCCCAACATGTTGGGAGTTAAGAAGGTAAACATTTAATAATAATTTTAAAAGGTGTAATAATAAAAAAATATAAGATATTCACAATAAATGAATCATTATATCTATTAGTGAGAGGTGATGATGAAAAATGAATAACATCAGTTTGTGAGGATGTAGACATCCATATAAAAGAATGATGATTTCATGACCCATTTAATGAAAGTAGATATAGTTTCAGGACATGACAATCAAATAATAACAAATCTAAACCGATTTTTCACAAGTGATTATATCATAATAATTTAATAAAAATAGGAGGAGGTGGAATAAAAAATAATTATATATATATTGATTATTCAACGATTGTTATATCTTAAAATTTTAATAATAATACATTGAGGGGGGGATGAATAAAAATAAAATTGGTGGTTAGTGATGATACCTCTTCTCGAGACAACCATTGTGGTTTATACAAAAAGGGTACATGGGCTCGATTTATGACAAATATAAGGAATCTAGGATGAGATGTTGGAATTACAGAATTGGTATTCAAAAGGATTGGTTGATCCAAATGGTTTTTAATGTGTGGATAGAGGAGGATTGGGTGTGGCCTTTTATAAGTGTATTGTGGGGAACAGTTGACTTTTTTGAAAATAAAAAGGTATGGCCACTTTTTTTTCAATCCAAGAGTTTATAAATTGTTTAATATGAGAAAAAAAGATATTATAAGGTTAAAATACATATAGAAAATTTTTATTATTAATTTCATTAGGTCATTCTACCCCATTCCAAATTAGATTAACTACTGATAAACTTGTTTTTACAAAAATCATGGATGTCAATTAAAACACAATTTCTTATTCATAATGTTAAAAAAGTAATAATAACATATTATAAAATAATGAATTTTATGATTCAAAATATTGAATCAATATTTCAAAATATTATAGGCATAAGTGGAGAATTATGTTAAAAAAATAAACATACATGCATGAAGATCAAATATTTATCTAATGAGAATGCACGAAAAAGGTTAAAAGGATCTAATACCAAATGACAATATTAACATGATTCTAAAGACCTGAATTGAATTAATATGTATATTATTATATTAAATTTAATTTTAAAATAATTTTCATATAATTATAATGTTTTTAAATAAATTAAATTAAATAAAAATTCCAATTTAATACTATATTTTCTCACATATTTATCAAAAAAAAAATTATTTTCCAAAAAATAAAAAAACAACACTCTAATATAATTATGAAATAATTATTCCAATAATAAAGATTATTTTTTATAAATATTTTTCATTTATTTCAATAAAATAAATTTTCAAATAAGTGTTCCAATTTCAACAAAACTGATTTTTGGATAAATACATATTTTGCATAAAATATTATTTATTCATTTTCAATTTATTGAATGTAAATAAAATGAATGGAAATCATTTTATTTAATATTTAATATATAAATTTTAGTAAATCACTGACCAAAAGTGACTTTTTAATTTGTATTTTTAAATCATTTTTGGTGCGTAAAACTTGATAATAATAAAATGATTTAATTTATAATCAAAGAGTTATTATTTTCATTTACAAATAGTTTTTAAACAATGAATTAAATTTCTATAAATTTGATTGCCATATTGTTTCCTAATATAGTTAATCTTATTCATTCCCGCAATTCTAATTGGTATATGCTCTCTATATTATTAAATAATAAACTTAAAAGTATGTTAGATATCTTTTATGATCAGTGATTCTTGTAATGTGTGATAAATATAGTGTCCCATGTATCACAAATATAAAATTGTGATTTATATAATGAAAAATACAACAGAATATTATTTTTTAAAAAATATATCATAAAATATCAAGGTGTTACATTCTACCCACTTGAAATGAGTTACTCCTGGGAAATTTATCACATTGGTTCTAAAAACTAAAGATACATTTGGCCTCATTACATCCTCAGGACCCCATATATCATTATCAGGATGGTGGTTTCACCATAAATCATTATCATGGTTAGTGATATTTGTTCATATGAAATTCTATATATGGTCATGTATCCACACAAATTGTTACTCAAAATAATTATCATTCTTTTTTTGTACAACCTTTGATTTTAATAAATTTGATGGTGATGAATGGACATACCAAAGATATGTACATGGAACACATTATAAATATAAGAGTATTACGTAAAAAGACCCATGTTTGATGCTATTTTCTTAATATAATACATTATTTTAGGTGGAATGATATACCTTTTTCTTATAATTAATGAGTAAGAGAATCACAGTTCCATTCTTTGGTTCTTGTTTAGTTAATATCCTTTTCATCTATTACTTGATAAATTAAAGGTGTATTATTTTTATGCCCTATGAACTAAAATATAACAACATCAATAATAGAATTATATATCAATCAATATCACTTGATTAATAATCATGATTTTTTTTGAAATTGTTATCAAATTTTGAATAATCATTAGATTGAGAAGTAATAAATTAATATATAAAGTCATTTCCACTAATGAGTATAATATATTTCAAAAAGGGTTATAAATAAAACCCATAATATAATTTTAAATGAAAAATAGTAAAAAAATTAACAAAATTACAAAAATGAATTTATCATTAATCCCCCAAACAACATGGTGTACGCATCCATTTCTATATGTGAAACATGTGGATGCCATCAGCATGTATTCTTTTGTAATCTGGTCACAACATGGGTCATCATTAAATAATATTAGAAATATATACAAATCCTTATTACTCATGTAAAAATTATATTATGGTATATATTTACTAAATCAAAAAATAATGTAAACTCCATCAATTATAGCATAAACCATATTTTAATAAATTTTTTAATAAGTATCCATGTAATAAGAACTAATAAATTTATTTAATCACGATTAATCATCTATTTCGCATAGTCATAATCTAAATATATGGAACATATTTTGGGTTATCCTTTTTTAATCATGTGTTTTCCATAAAATTTCAACATTATAATAAATTTCATTTCATGTTCATCCTCACCATTAATCATATACTTGTAAATCCTTAAGAAATAACATATACTAAACACTTATTATATATTTCATAATTTTTATATTTTCATTCATAAACCCTTTATTCATTCTACATCATTATTAACCCATTAACTTGGCGTAATAATATTATCCCTAATATATATTTACTATAGTATAAAATATCAATCATGTCATAAAATTTGGGACCAGAAATTTAATCACCGATTTTATATTCTGCATACACAATAATGTCAAAAGACTTCATTCCATTTATATATCAATTGATGTATTTTCAGCAAAAAGGAATTAACAATTACTAATAAAACCTTTCTAATTATTCTCATGATTTTTTACCTAAGATATCATTGAGATTAATGCCAAATCATTTACAATCCAAACATCAAACTTCAATTTCATCTTTGGGGTACCATTATATCATCCATTTTATAAACAAATTATATCAATTTTTCCAAAGAAATTTATTTCATTGTGATCTTTTTATCGACACAAAAAAAACATCTTCTATTTAATTTATTACAATACCTTTACTGCTTATCCCATATTCATGAAATTTATGAAACCAAATCATCATTGCCCAATGTTTCCCGCCACTCGAACTCGTGATTGACATTAACCTTTTATTCATTTTTTATTCTGTTACATTGTTATGTTGCATGTTTGAATTAATTAATCATGACCAATTATTGGGAATAACAATTATATCATCCACTCTAGTAAACACCCCATTTGTTTTCACATCATTACATTTTCAATCACATTGAATATTAATCATGTACCATCTAGTTCCTTCCATTGTCTAAATCGAAAAATCATAGTGTGATAAATAATATTTATATTGGTGAACCACATAATAATGAAATCATCTTATATGATGTCTAATTAATAAGTCATTATTTTCAATATATGCGAGTATATGATTAATTTATATTTACAACCCAGCCAAATTCCCTCTCAAATTGGCACCCAACCCAAAGTTCCATATACTATACGGGAGTTCTTAATCTGCATGGATATGTGACAAGAACCCAATAAAAAATAGTTAATAATTTTACCCAAAACAATTATGAAAACATGATATATATATACACACACACACACATAGGCAACAAGTTTTGGATATGAATTACAATAAAGGTGGGTGAAAAAATATTGTAGAATTTATAATATAATTTAACTTTATAAGCCTTTACCTCTTTTACCTCTTTGGATCATGATTCTCTTAATATATTCTCACTATCAAATTGATGAATATTTAGGGGTAATGAAATGGAAATGAAATTTTAATATGGTTCACTGCTCAATAAGAGTAGCTCATCCTAGGAATAGTCATAAATAATCATTTCCGCATTATCCACTAGAAAACCATTCTTTTGTGTCGATTTAAATGAGTGTGATATTACC
This sequence comes from Viscum album, assembly GCA_963277665.1. NCBI lineage: Eukaryota > Viridiplantae > Streptophyta > Magnoliopsida > Santalales > Viscaceae > Viscum > Viscum album. The sequence continues at coordinate 1,654,367,261 of OY728126.1, read as the reverse complement.
TTACACTCGTGTATCAATATAGAAAATCCAATATTACATTTTTTTATAGTACTTTTATAGATATTTATACTACCTCACAATATAGTCCTTCTTGACAAGGGTTTCTAAATCCTTGAAATTACTCCACCAGATGAGTTCTTTCTAATGTCATTGATCTGAATTCTTCATCCACTATAAAATTCTTACTTTCTTAGTATCATGCATGTAGGACTTCTTACCTCTTCCTAGTAGCAATCTAAAACCTGCACAGTCCTATTATTCTATAATTCAGGATAATATGAATGTTTTTTGGGATAATGAAGGTTGATTTTTTTACCCAAATTATAATCAATTGATATCAATTTTGTCACAAATGATTCTTATCATCTTTTCTATATTTTAATTAGTTAAAAAAATAACACTATTATCTATTCATCATTCTCTTGGTGTATTCAAATTTTTTTTGACATTGTTAAATCAATGAATATCATATCACCCAAGCATCATCAATTTGATATGGGATAAATAAATAAGTATAGGTCACATAATTTCTTCTTATTATATAACACATAATAAAAGTCTTACTCGGAAACACAACCCGTACTAATTCATATTCATTTACTTTTATTAGGAATTCCATATATCATGAAATATAACATTTTATTGATAACCTTTATTAGACATAGATTTAAAATGTAATGTTTCATAAGTTCCATATCATCCGGCTATATGAATTTGTAAAATCAAACATGAATATGATAATATGTAACTTCTATTCCACATTCATTGATGAATATAATGATTTGTTAGAACACCATTATATTTTAACAATCATCCTCTTTCACATCATTCTAAATAAAATTCTAGTGTTCTTTATGCACTTCCATGGTTCTCAAAAAAATGAGAAATATTAAATGAACCACAATTCTTAATTTTCATCTAATGATACTGGAAGATGAAATCCAAATAACTCTTCGTCATGACATTAACCTTTAAATCTACTATAAAAATATGTATCACATCATGATATTCAGAATCATTAACATATGATTCAGGAATTATTATGAATTGAGGACATTATCAAAGTTATATTAACATTAAGACTATTTTATCATTTTGATCATAATTATTTCTTCATATCTCATTTAAAATCAACTATGATCAATGAAAATTAGTTGAAAAATATACACTCTACATAGAAAGTGGGATCTTCATATATGATAGATTGAAATAGACAACGAAAATATACTCTATGTGACATTGTGGGAATTTCCCAATTTTTAAACACTGGCTTCTTAGAAACAACTAACAAAAAACTCACCACCTAACTATGAAACCCTTTCATTACCTAAATCAAATTACATACAATGGTATATGCACCATTGAATGGGTACTTGATATCTGAGGTAAACATGATATGTATGATCCATTCTAGTTGTTAATTAAAAGTCCTTATATAACAACTTAATCATTATAAACATTACAAAAAATGCATGATAAACATGTTAGTTGGTTTTGTATCCTTAGAATGTAGTAACAATTAAATTCCAATTTATATATATTTCCAAAACAACCTAGATAAAAAATTTCAATCCCTACAAATATATTTAATAATTAAAATCAAAGTATATCATGTATCATAAATTGTATCCAATAAATATAAATAAAAGATAAATCAACACAATCCAAAATAATATGTAGCATCACACTAGGGATCACTATTTTTTAGGCTAGTAAGGACACAAGGATCGATGACACAGATAATAAAACAGTTACCGACCCTAGATATATACAACGAATCTAGTGTGCAATGTATCACCCTAGAATTCGATCCCCAACTAGTCTATTAGGTTCCTTGAACAACAGTCTTTGGGATTAAATGAACACCAATGAGTGACCCCCCACCCCCATAACCATTATAATTGATAAGAGAAAATACTATACCATAAACCGAAATACTTATGTATTTCCATGTGATCTATGTTTCAAACTAAATTTTATAAACCTATTACAGTAAAATTAGTTTAGAAATTCATTTTCTGAAGATTATAAAAAATATTTTTCCCACTAAAAAGGGGAAAATCATCTTTTCCCTAAAACCATTTCATACATATAAAAATAAATAAATCCATATTTCCATTCAATTTACAAAATAAAATATAAATATAATGAAATATAGTTCAACAAACATTGGATTGATATGAATTCTCTTAATTCAAATTCGTGTTTCACAAAATTGAAATAGGTTACACCGACTATAAGGGAACATCAGGTTAGAAATTAAGACCCAATGATCAACTCACATGTCATAAAATCATATCCCACAAATATTGAAGATATATGAATTGCTATATTACGAAAATATGTCAATGAAAAACTTAATTCTATGCCACAATCAACAAAATGACTATTCTCTATAAGAAGATATCATAACATATTTAGAAGAAAAACACCACAAGATCATCATATCTGTATCAAAATGTGATATAACAACAAGGACCAAGGTAAATAAACTCATCGGAATATCACATTCTGAGATAGGTGTAGTGAAAAAACAGTAAAAATTTATAACTAAATAATGTGATCGAAAAAGATCAGTGGTCTAAAAAATATCCCTACATATCTCCTTGGTCAAAAGCGATGATAATACATGTTTAATGATATAAAAAATTAATTTTGAAGCTTCTTAAAAATATACTATTATAATTTTAGGGAATGAATACATTGAAAATATTTTTATTCATGTTAAATAATTCCTACTATGAAGTTCACCATATTAGATTAAAAACATCATATTTTTTCATTTCATGACATTAACCATATTAATGCCGTTAAAAATAATTTCATGAAAAAATTCATGAAATTGTACATTACATTATTTGAACCAATTACTGATTGTACACCATTCAAAAAATTTAAATGTTCTTGAAATAATTCATATAACTAATAAAATGCATTAAAACTCTACCTAGTGTATAAACCATTCATGAATTGTAAACTTATCTTCAGGCAAATTCACCTTGAAGGCTTCAAATTGAATAGATTGTACTCCAAATCATTATACCAGGGACAATATTTTAATATCATTGGGAGAAACCTATAAATCTTTTATCAAATTTACACACATACTCTATTTATTCAATGAAGTATACGGACCTATTCTTTTTCTAATTTCCCTCAGTATACTCATTCCATCAGTTGAAGGCCACATATGAACCAAAACAATGATTATAGATAAACTATAGATATTAAATACCTAAAATTAGCAAATTTGATATTAAAATCTCCTAACCAATTAACATTACATCATAGTGAATCCATGTGTAGTAATTATTATTGAAAAGAGTTGAGGACATTAAACCACCATCAACGAATGACACTCAAATGTGTGATGAGAATCTATTCGATGTCTCTGTAACTCTCAAATTAATGTAATTGACTTCCCATAAAATTCCATTGGGATTCAATGATCTCCAATGTTTTCTCCACAATTAAAACATATAACTTCATATCAATCAATTTCAAACTCAATTCATGAAAGGTATTCGTTTAGTATTTCCTAAGATGTTACATGTTGATGAAATCATAAATGATCATCGAATGGTGGTGAAATTCATATTAATATATAACCTATATAAGCAGCTTAGTGACCTCAAATGGTCTAATATATCATGGATCAATTTTCCCAATTTTCCAATGAAGGATAATATTTTATGAAATCCCATTGGCCAATGAGAAACTGCAATGATTAACATCCCAACCAACGATTTATTAAAACAATTCACCAATCAGGTGTGTCGTAAGGCTTTAGGGTCACTTCCCTATATTCCTGAGGCATTCAACAAGTAGCAAGGGATTATGGTGGTACATTGGGCTGAATAAACCCACATATCAGGGAGGAACAATGATAATAATGAACAGAAATATAATAAAAGTAACATAATAAATGTGAATGAACAATAGAGTAAATACAATAATAAACTACGGATGAATAAAAAATCAATAAACTATAATAGAAACAAAATCCAAAATAATGATTCATATAAATAATGATTTAATTGAATGATAATTGTAAAAATGGAGTATAGAGTTAATATATTGTAGGAAAATACATCATTCTTTACAAAAAGATCAAAAAATGGCTACCCTATCATCATCAAAATAGAATTGAACATTTAATATTATGATCATCCTATAATAAAAAATGTCAACAATCCATAAATGGGTGTTTTACATTATACATACAAATAGACAAGAAGTATACTTAGGTACCAATGGTGGATAGAGTTTGGTGTGTTGTAAACAAAGTAGACCACCTCTAATAGTTTATACAAAAGATTTAATATATGTATATAGAAAAGCAGTCTGCCGTTATAAATGAAAAATAATCAATGATGAATAATCATTTCCAGTCATCTGAGGGACCTACAGGACACTATTCAAACTCTACCTCATTTTTCATCGGTCAAAATGATGTTGATCAGAAATAATGAATATATATAGTAATTATATATATTATATGTATACATGTATTTTCAAACTATAATATAGCGCATTTCAGTTATTATTTTTTTCCTTCACCGCTTTATAGGTGGAATATTGAGTGCAAAATCATAATATATCACATTTTATTCAATTGAACAAATTCTGGATAAATATGACATGATACATCTTGGTCACATTAGGATCTACCACATTGACTAAGACATGAATTTTCGTCTTCATCCCCTACCAGATTTATTCTATGACCTAGAAAATCCATTTAATGCATAAGGTATATTCCACATATATCTCCCAACTAGAATATTAATCATGTTCTTTCAGACATCCCCATTAGACTAAACATTCAGGATCAAATAGTTTTCTCATTCTCAAAATTAACATAGGGTTTGAGGTCATTATTAAAGATGGTATTTTTCCCATGGACCACTTCAACCACAATGTTCATTTCTAGAAATGATTCCACATGGTAACAATTATCATTGTCCTCCTAGATATCAGGTTTCTACATGTTCTATGTTAAAGTATCAACTTCTTCATTATCATCTATAGGCATGTAGAAAATATATAAATTAGATGAATGATAGTAATAAAAAAACCTATTATACCTGATATTTACATTACATTGTGAAGATTTGTACTAGAGGATTATGCTATCAATGAATGCCAAAAAATCATACAAAAATAAAAAATTCATTCATTAAAGTAAATCACGAACTACTGCAACCATAATGATTTCATGTGTTGGGTAATTGTGCTCATGATGCCTCACAAGATGTGACACAATGCTCTGACTCACTCATCCTATAAAAAAATTAACCTACTTTATTGATGATTTATAATAAATAATTAATTTAAATTCCTCTATGTTCATGTAGTATTAAAAACTACATTGAAGAAAAATTTCCTTCCAAATCCTAGAAGGGAACTTCTCAATAATTTGACCATATGAATTTTTCACCATTCATAGTCAAGATAGTATGAGGAACCACAAGGCATGGGAAATTATGGATGGCGAATTTGTAATAATCAAATATCCCCCAAGAACTCAATATATTAGTGATGTTATTGAAATGTTCCTATGAATGAACAACTCTCACCTTCATTTGGTATACTCATAATCTTGTTTCTAAGAATACATGACTCATATAGTGGAATTTTTCAATCCAAAAGAACATTTTTCATTTCATTATATAAAACAACCACTTCCTTTTTTATCAATCATGATCTATATATGATGATAATGGTTTTTGGAAATTTATAATATAGTAATATATCATCAATAAAGTCTGTTACCAATTAATTCATATATCATTTGGAAACCCAATTCATAAAAAATTTTAAAATAAAAAGTGTATTCATGATACCAAAAAACATCAATAGTTAACAATAAATAACATTCTTATCATGTACTAATGTTAGAGGTATTTATTATTTAAAAAATGCACCTAACATTGGACCAACCACAAATCTATCAGTAAAAAAACATTTATTCTCAGAGAGGAACAAAAATTTCCACTATTTGATGAAAAATATAACATTTAAATACCTTATTATTGTTTAATCATTAGTAATTTATCTAAATCATAAGGTTCTATCGACATTCATTGAAAAATTTAATAGTAAGCTCATTTGAGGAGTATGGGTATGGTTAAAAGCTATAGGCTAATGTTCTTCTAAATACTTATTTAGCTCAAGAAGATCTAAAGGTTCCATCCAATAATGAGGAATGAATAATGGGTTTTCTCCTAAAATATGGTAAATGTTGAATTTTACCTCTCACCGAAGGTATACCCATAAATTCATAATGGGAGAAATCCCTGAAATTATCCCCAACATGAGGGAAAATAGTAGTTCGTATTCCATAATTATATATGATAATAATAGAACTTTTTTTTACCGTGCATAGCCCATGATGATCAGGTCTAGATCTAGATGATTTAACACCCCATTATATATTTTTTCCTTTTTTACATCCCTATTGTGATGTATACTTCAACCTATACTGATAAATATATATATTTTATCTACATCTATCTATATAGTTTATTATGATAATTATATTGAACGTAGTCATCAATCAAATGATAATATTCTACACGGAGTGATACCAACCTATCTCAAGAGAGAAATCATTACCAAAGTGAGTTCACTTTGGTTGGATACCGAAAAAATTTAAAATGTCTTAATTCCCCATTAATAAAATATAATGAGTCCCAATATCTCTATAATTGTCTCATATTCGAATGTGTGATACATGTATGTATAAAATAATGTGGATACTATGGTATATGTTTTTAGAATAGTACAAAAACCTTTATAGGTTTTTATATATTCTAAAATGGTATAGTTTTCACTAAATGTAACTTGAAAATACACAAAAACTCTCCCAAAACACTACTTTATAATGTAGGAGCACTATACTGGTGCTACAATTCATGGGACTAATTATCAATTCATCGAGCACAACCATGTCTATAAAATCTAGTGGTATTATATTAGATATCGTAGGGGGGAACTATAGGTCCCCCTCTTGAAAAATGTGTAGGTGTCGATCCACACTCATTATCCCTTGATGTAAAATCACTATAGAAATGATGGATATGTTTTTGGTATAACAACTTCTTCAATCAACTATATATTGAATACACTAGGGGTTTTCATGTCTCTATTTCCCACACCAGTGACTCAATATAATGTTGTTTCTATAATCTATCTCAGTAGTCACTACCCCACAAGAAACCATGAAACAATTCTTTTTTTTTCTGAAAGATAAAAAACTTCTTGGTCTGGGTGCTTCCCCACCCTAGGTCCCACCATCAGATTCCCTATGGCTTCACATAGTATTAAGGGCCTAGTTGATTATTTTATAAATAAGTTACAACCTGAAAATGTTGTCATGTGATCAAAAGGTGTATGTTAGTTCTTCCTTTAATCCATGGAAATCATGGGATCATCACTAGAATATATTGGTGTCAAATGTTTCATATCAGTAAAACGAAATGTATATCCCATGAATGGAACATATCCCTATAACAGGTTCATAAATTCTCAAGTCTGGTCACCACTGAGTATCTATCAAAATATTTAATCCTAATATATCATCTTTGTTACCATATAGAACATATCACAATTTTGATCATCTAGTAAAATTAGAATCCATTATCTCTTCATTGAATCAATCACCATGTAGGCATAAATCCTGACTATATTTTCTAAAAGAGTCTCTAAATGCTTGAAAAGGAAAAGTTTTGACTATAGATATGACTCTACATCATGATTCCTCTATCCCATGAAATGGTGGAAGATAGATATATTCAAAACTACCATGTCAACTCTACCATAGATAAGGTAGCATAAGAAAATACTTTCAAGAAATAAGTGAGATGGAAAATCCTTATCAATGATGGTGTAAGTTATTATATCAGGAATTTTAAGTGCTTCAATGGGTGGCACTACAAGAAGTATAATTAGTGGATCAAGGACAACATCCATTGGTTTATAATCTTCACTGTCATATCAGTGTATGACATAAGTCTATAAGGTTTGAGTGATTTTATATTTTAAATTCATGCCTCATAAGATAATTTATCATTCAAAAATATTGCAGATAGATAACATGATATGTACACTTGATTCCAATAGAAATGTCACAACTCTCTGACTTCTCCAAATCCATGTAGTTGTAGTTATTAAAAACCATCATAGTCCATAAAACATAAGGCAAACTATGAATTAACAATTATTATGTCTGTTTTTGGTTATAGGTCTTATATTAGGAAATATGGTTTTACTTATAAGGGTTTTTTTATTTAATGGTATAGAAGAAGGTCTTTAGCATGAAATTTTATCCATTTTATTGGTAATGGTTTCATTTTAAATGATTTAATTTAATCTGAGTGTCTATTTTATTATATAATGTTTAATTACATGATCCATTGAAATGCATCAGTATTTATAATTTATAAAATTTATATACCATATAAATATAAATTAACACATCGTTTGACATTTTCCATACCATTATATCTGAAATCATGATGTATGTGGTCATAATAAATGTTTTTTTTATTTGAATCACAATTTTGGTTTCATATAGGTACACCATCATTAAATTTCCATTGGTATTCAAGTATCCCAATAAACTGATTTTGACTCGGTCCATGGAACATGCTGATTTGGAACATGCAACATTGTATAATTAGCCAATTAATGATTGAAATTATGTTGATGTAGTGCCATTAAATAATCAATTTATATTATCCATGAAATATGTATTAGAACATTTCAATATATAATAAAAAATAAAATAACTATCTACAGTAGTCAAATGAAATCATAATGTAGATTTGGAATATAGAAATGTGTAGTATATTAGTCATAATGGGTCTATATTGATTCATGATAGGCTAAATTATTTTTTACTAGGCATAAGGATTAATTTAATTTCATTAACCTCATCAATAATAAAAACACAAATCATGTGTGTGTCCCAAAGAGGAAATCATTTCAATTACAGTAGGTTTAATCGAATAAAAACAAAAATAAATCCATCATAATTTGGGTTTCCCATATATAAGGGATTGCTAATCTCATGCATAATCACATTACCAAATTTCATTACATCTTATACACCTATATAACAAGGTAAATATAAGTAAAAAAATTAATATTTAGTTGATACCAATTCATAACATTACAACTTGGGTTCCACTAAAATTGTTCCCTATGCCAATGGATCACAAGGCTTCTTTCATGACTCCTTGTCTGCTGGAGGTGGCCAACTAACAGCAAGGGTCAACAGTTTTGTTGTAGGGAAACTATACCATCATATTACAGTTTAATAGTGGATTTAATAATTATTAATACTATAGATTATACATAATAAAAAATAATCCATAGTAAAAATGATACATAACTAAATTGTCAAATAATAATATAATGTGAAGGTATAAATGAATAATAAATAATATTGAAGAATATATTCCAGTGGGATTAAGTTAATATAGAGAACTGGATGGATCAATTTTCTTCCACATATTCCAGAATGTGTCTGATAAATAACCGGATTTGTATATTACTATATATTTATATATTCACACAGGTATATTAACATTGAACGTGAATACATTTTCATCCATATACATGTATAATAAGTTCTATATACACCTATGGAGTATCATTGATGGCCAAAATTGGTAAAATGATCTGATGGATCTTACAATGGTAACATACATTAATCACTTGTGAATGTAAGGAATCTTTAGTTTCACCAAATATGTTGATGTGAATCAACATTCCCAATACCCAGAGAAGGGTAACATATAGTACCATTCTCATTATATTGATAAAATTATAATTTTGTGAGACATCATTCCCAACACCAAATATCAGGGAACATGAAATGACAATCTCAAAAAACGTGTAATCGTTTTCACCAATCAATTGTGAAGGCATAATATTTATAATAATAGTAGTCATTTTTTACAACTAAATAGTAATTATTAGTAGTTCCCATTTATTTGTGGGAGTAAAAATTTATTAAACCATGTTAACAAAAATATTCAACAATTGGGGTGGACTTTACACCAATATAAATTTACTTACATTAGGAAATATTATTAAAAATTAAATTGTATTGTATTATATACTGAATAGAAACATGAATAATGTTCTTTGGTTAGCTAAACAATTATTTGAAAACTGGAAATTCAATTTCCATGATCTGTCAAACACATAGGCAATGTTTCTTCTTTTAAACATTTAGATACATGGACACAATTTCATTTTACACACCTAATGGGGTGGACAAAATTCAGGGGGATACCACTACAATATTTATATTTTTTCATGGGATTATTACATCATGGAATAATTTATTTATTATGGATGGACTCTGCTTAATGAATGGCATGAAATGGCGTAGCATGCAGACCATCAGAAAAATATACGAAAATGCTTAATCTTATGAAAAATACTATCAAACCACCTACCATTGTTCAGTGGGTTACCACTCATCTAGTATTGATCATTAATAAAAAAATAATGATAGAAAATTGAAGAACGTTCCAATGATATGAAAATTGGGAAAAATTATTTCACCTAAATATCATAATCAATAGAATATATAATGGTGAAACGAGCCTATAAGTTTAATAACATACCAAGAGGAATCTTCTATGAAATATTAATGTTTCAACATTGGACATATTGATGATTTTTCTCAATCCACATGAATGGATGTGGAATAGATTTTAGGATAGAAAAAATAGGTATCTCTCCACTAGTAATGATGTGAAATGAAGAGCGAAGTGTTTAAAAAATTTAATAGTGAATAAAAAAATCCCCACTAAATATGGGAATCCAGGTATGGCCCCATGGTTGGACAAACCATGTACAAAAAACAACACTTGATACCCATTCCCAAAGGGCTAGGTGCAGAGTATGCCTAACCATTCACAAGTAACGAAAAACAACCTTTTAATTTGTTTGAGACAACTCACTTAGTTTTCCTGCCTGGATCACATAGATTTATAAAAACATTTCAATATAACCTTCACAACACATTCTATATATCATTACGTTTTAATCTTAAAATGTATAAAAAATGATTGAAACCAAAAAAAATATCATTCGTACTTTATAAATAAACTGAGTACTTACATTAAGGATAAATCCAAGGATATAGTTTTGATTTCTATTGAATATTATACTTGGCCAAATTACGATTCACATATTGAATCCTCTAAATCATCTATTAATAAAGGATCGATTAGAATAATGTGGATTTTCCCACCATAGTCAATCAAATACTTCATTTAAACATGAAATATTACCAATCATTCAATGGATTCATTTACATTGATTACTCATAACATTATTTATATGAATTAGAAAAAAACTTATATATGGTTATCCCATTATCCATCGAATTCTATGAGGAAAGCTTTAAAATTATCTTCTAGGAGCAGTATGGATTGCACTTTATAAATATTTATAAATGGATAATATGTTATAATCAACCTAATTTTAGTATCCTTTTATTATATGAAACTATAAAAGAACCTTTTAATAAAACAGTCATCCCAATCCATAAAATAGATGATGAAATGTTTTGTAATATCTAAATCACCAAAACATGTAGCTTAAAAATATCCACTTCATTTTTTGTGTTCCTAATCAGAATGATGTGAGATGAATTTTTCCACAGATCAATCACATCCCAGATTTTGTTTGGCTACCATGGATTCCATGTTATTTAAATAAAAACATATACATAAACATTTCATCCTTCTTCAAAATAATCACAATAGGAGGATAACTAAAATTAAACGGCTTTATATGCTCTTTTTCTTCCTATTGGTATAACACACTCTTATAGTCATAAAACACCATGAACCTATCACCAAAATGATATAAAAAGATACATAAAATTCAATCATAAGTATATAAGGATCTAATTCATGAGTGGGGTAATTTTTTTAAGCATTTTTAGAAAATTTGGGACACATATAACACCAAATGAGCATCCTAAATAATTACACAACACAAACATTCATCACAAGCATCACAGAAAACCACATAACAATTATGAGGCATATGTATGATTATAATTATATACAATGTCAACAATTTACCTCAAATCAATGAAATATGTCCCACACATTACATCAAAGATCAATTTTACCTCTTCAATGGTAATAGTAGTCAAATGTGAGAAAATAATTTTGAAATAAAAGGTGGAAAATTGATAATATATAGCATGATCATGGAGGATCCAAATCAAAAAAATATTATTATGGCTCTTCCCAAGGAAAAACAACCTTCACATTCTCAGGATGAATTAATTAGCAAGGATCCAAAATCATGTTACCCATGAAAATCACATCATAGGTAATGAAATTTCATTTAGAGGTCATTCTATAAAAATATTTAATCCCAAATATTTCATGAAATAATCTAAAATGGTTTTCATGCTCATGTTCTATTCTTAAATAAACCAAAATATCATCAATGAAAAAATCAAAAAGTTTGTCGACATACTAATAAAATATATAAAATCTATTGGAGGATTATAAATAAAAATTGATAACATAATATATTTTTCTATATCCAATACTTCTCATTAAATACATCATTCGTATAATAGACTCTGGACTCTGAAATGATGATAACCCTACAAAAGATAATTTATCGACATTTCCTATTTAACATGTCAAATAAATCATCCACAAAAGTAATAGTATACAGGTTATTAGCAAATACACTATTTAATATCAAATAGTGTAAAAAAATTTGGATATAACTGTATTCTTTCTTAGAAAACATAATAATGTCGCCCTAAATAAACCTCTATGGGGAACAAAACCAAACTCTATTTGACAGTGTAACTGATTCATGAGAATTTTCATCTCTATATGTTATATATGGTTAGTAGGTATTGAAATAACTTGGATAATGTTATCTAGTTTAATGATAACCTATAAAACCTTCATTAGATGAATACTATAGAAATAATTTGGGAATATTTTATGAAACATAGGAATAATAGTGGGAAGATAAACAATAAAAAAATTTATTAGGATCAACTACTAAAATATACAAAAAACTGATGATCTCTTGGTGGGATGGTCTTGAACTACTTGAAAAACTATTCCAATCACCCATAAACATATACTATATCTCATCAATAACCCAAAATGATACATTTCAATTGTAACAATCAAACTCAACATGATGATTGATATGAAAATATACTGAAATGATGAAATCATATAGATGCATGTAAATAATAAGTAAATACTGAACATTCTCTACATAAGCTATTGATATCAAAAAAATTATGAAACCCAAAACCACTTCCATCTCTTATTATATATATCTTTTTACAGATCTATAATAAAATAATTGTTCCCCCTCAAATATTTATTTAATTAAAAAACTTATTGTAATGAAATGAGTTGGAGAATCATTTTTCAAATGATCTAATCAATACCAAATATTCAACATGGATGATACCTCTCATAGTAATATCTCACTCATATAAATATTATGTAAAGAAAACTATTGCATGAAGTTGAAACACTTATGTGGAATGTGGGTAAATCCATTTAGTCATTGAAGTGATTAATTATGTTTTACTAGTCATTAGACATGATGATCCCAAGATACAGTGATTCGTTTTCATTGGAAAAACTAAAATGTTACAAAAAAAATAACCCACATCCATTAATCATATTCATTGGTGAAATTAATTTCATTTTTTTATAAACCATTGTAGATAGATTGAAATTCAGAAGAAGTCTAATAGTTATAACAGAAGGTGCAATGGAGTCCCAGCTTTAATAACCAACTACACCACTCCTACAATGATATTGACGCTTAACATTTTTCCTTTGACCACCAAATAATAATCCAGTAGGTCAAATAATCTGAGTGTACTAAAAAACACTAACAATCTTATTCATCTCATACAAAATATCCCTATCTACCTTATATGTGTAGTTTGAATGCATCAATATTTGTACCTATTATATAATATAAATTCCAAAACTATATATGTTCATAAAATAATTTACGTAGAAATTCATTATTTCATCGTTAAAAATATCATACTAGAAAACTGACTTGTCCACACCCACATTGAATGCTATGTTTAGTGTATGTATAGGAACATATGATACATTACCATCATCTGTGAATCAAAATGAAATTGTCGAAAATAAACTGTTCATTCAACTCTTCAAGTACCAAACCATATCCTATATACCTATATCATGGAATGTCAAAATTTATTGGTGGGACTCTTATGCTGGAATTTTTTAGTCCTTACCCTTTATATTATTTGGTGTATCTAATAATTTTATGATCTAGATGATCTTTTCTAGCCAGTCCTGCACCACTTGAGGTTCATAATTTCCCTTAATGGATGGTGGTTTTTATGAAATTCCTTGAAAAATACCTTTCTCCTCGATCTCTTAAATGTACGTCAACTATTTCATTCATGATATACTATAAATTTTTGAGGACTACATAGACATCTCAAATTATTTCCTTGATAATATTGAGGTTCATTAAAGAATTACATTGTGGTGAATCCTCTAAATCTCATGATGAAGTTTTGGATGACATATCAAAGGCATAACACTGCACATATAATTAGATCTAAGTGATATATAATAAAATTTTCTCCTAAAAAAATATGAAAATAACTAATTTTATGATCAATAACTCAAAACTAGAGGTACACATCCTAGTATCCCATTAAAACATGAGAAATTTCATGGATACAGATAACTAGGATCTCAACACATCCAAACTACAATGCCCCCAAAAAAACTATATAGTCAACAAAAAATACAATGAAAATAAATCTCTATTTAAACCACAATTAAAACTAAATTGTAGTGAACGATCACTTATAGTCTCTGAAACTGGTACATGATCCAAATTTCTAAATACCCAAATGGTATTTGTAGTCCCCATGTTATATTGACTATCATATAGGCATCAACAAAACATATTGGGAATAATTTCATCAAACTTGAAGCAGATAACATTATATATATATATATATATATATATATTCCGGAATAAGTGGAATAATGATATAATAAAAAATAATATTATTCATTGAAAAAGGAAACAAATGATGCAATACAAGTGAATTTTTTAAAATAGCCTCCATGGGGAAAGTATAATGACAAAGGATAAGAAAACCATAACATATACTCCATAGGATATCATGGGGAAAGTTCCACCATCCCTCCACCAACAAAACAAATTCAATTGACATGGACATCATTTCCTCACTAGAGTACACTTCCTTTCCATGCATCAAAACAAATTCCATGCTCTACACACTACTGAAGTGGTATATTTGTGTTGTGATTGTAATGATTAGTACGATATCAAGATGGTTTGTCAACTATATTCTATGTAAAAAAATATAAACATTATCAGATTTAAAATAATAAAAATGGAGAATATTTTAAAAATATAATATTAAAAAAATTTGGAACATCAATTAATTTATCATTTGTCCACATTACCATAATAATATATGAAAAAATGATTCAATTAATTTCATATATATCAATGAATTTAAATTAAATAAAATTATGTTTCAAATATCATATTAGTAACATGGAATTACATTATAAAATAATTCAAAAGAAAATAAGTGGTTAAATAAGGTCATAAATCGCAACAATTTAGACCATCAAGAGAACTAGTATCTATGAAATAAATAATCACATGAATCGTCTCTCTAGATATATGAATCAAACATATAAGGAATAGGAAAAACCAATCAAATTAACCACAAATATTTTTTATCAATTACATATAACAAGTGGACCCTAGAGAACAAGAACACCCCATGAGTGAACCCCGACCATAAAATAGTTGATGAGGCCTATTATTACACAAACCACCTAAGTATCTAGGGATTCCCATGTTTTATCATTTACAAACAATTTCATGTTAACCATTAGTTGAATTTAATTTCTAAAATACATTTTACATTAATTTTTTATGAAAACAAATCATTTTTAAAAAATTGGTTGAAAACCATACGTTCCTAAAAATAGTTTGACACAGACACAAAAACAATCAAAAAATAATTCCATTTAATTTATAATTTTTCTAAAAACTCTCAAAAAAAATTTCATCTAACAAAGGATAGATAAAAAACCACATACCCAATTTTTGGGATGGACATACCCACCATGGGATCCACAATCCCAAAAGGAATGCATGATCCCAAATTATGAACTATATATTGATTACCATGTCATAAAATCATATCCCAAAAACAATGAATATAGTTGAAAAGGTAAATTATGATGAAAACATGAAGAAATCAGTCCTTATTTTAAACAATTGATAAAGGATTTAACCCCTAAAGAAGACCACTCCTAATATCATGAATTAACAAAACCATAAAATCAATTGATCTTAGGTCATATCACATTTCAAATGTTACAATAAATATAAATGAAGAAATAGGTAGATTATTTACAATTATTGAACAATAGTAACCTCCCTAGTGATTGATAAACAATTTTAATGATAACATTGAGTGTATTACATAGAAATTTTATGGGTGACCCCTAAGTCATTAGAGAATACCATAAGTTAATATTAAATAACAAACCACAAATGAAATTCCATAAATAAAATAGTAAATGATCATTACATCGTATTAATAAAATCCACATAATATAAATCATCATGAAAAATTTTCATTTGATATATGGTCACCACATATTAATAAATCTAGATATTAAGCTTTAGTACCGTGAAATATATTCATGATGTGTAAACCATTCATTCAATTCACCCATTCAAGAAATTATTCATAACACAAGGTGATCCCAATTGAATAAATGTAAACCATTCATTCCTTAAACATGATTATGAATTATGTTTCATGTTTAATAAAAGTTATGATAACCTTACGTGGAATGAAAAAATTTCATGATGTGCAAAATTATCACTATGTGAAATCAACTATAAGATTGGAAACATAGATGATTATACTCCAAAGGCCCAACCAAACCCATGATGTTTACAAACATAGGGTGAAAATTGAAATGCCTTTATCATATTTATACCAATAATCCATTATTTGAAATAAAAAAAATCAATAAACATCAGAACATTTTCTGCTAAAATTTATCCCATCCATACGAGTCCCAAAACACACCCAAACAAAGAGGATAATTAAAATAGAAATGAAAAAATACATGAATGAGGTTAATGGGATGTTACAACATATGTTTTTATTCAAATCTATTAGCATAGTTTTTATGTATTTTGGAATCTTCATAACATATCTCCTAGGATTATCTAACATGTTGTGTGGTAAGGTGCATTTGTCATGCAGCAAGAGATGATTGAGTTAAGACAAATGTTCCCTTTTCAATGTTATTAGCCATGGGTACCTTTATACTAGATCTACATCTAGTATTAGTATCCTCAATGAGATTTAATATCATAGAATCATCTTTCATTGTCATTTACCAAAATTAGACCACATTATCGTATAGACTGACTCATCCTTTGATATTCCATATACATCTAAGTAGATGTATCATTATTGATATAATTTAATATTTTATATCATCGTTTTATAATATCAACTAATAATTTGTTTATTATAGTATATAATTATGAAAATATCTCAAACATATATATTATAAATTTTTTAATGAATATTTAATATCATTATCTAACATGTACCTGAGTATTGTAATGATATTAATCATTTGAAAAAATGAAATCATGAACAAATAATTTTTCTGATTTGTCCATTTTTTCCACATTGTTCATCATAACTAGAATACATTATGTATATAAAAAACAATATATATAATAATATCATTTGTAAATGAATCACAATAATGGGTGAGCTTATATTCATAATATTATTAAAAAACTGAACCCAATAAACATAACATGAAAATATGTGTATATTAACAAGAGCATAAAACATTAAAACCATACCCTACATATGAAAGATTGAAATTGTGTGTCATGAAATTATTATTGGTAGTATATAATCGATGAATTATAAGGAAAATTGTTATCATGGACTATAATGGAATAACATTTATATAAGATAAGAAATTTTAGAATACACATAACAATAGAAAATCATTAAAATTAATAGTTATATATTATAGAAAAAAATATCATAGTGGAATGGATTCACTCCCCAATCCATCATTGTATCCAATATTTACTCAAAATACTATTGTAGTAGACAATGTCCTTTAATTAAATTTTTTGTCTATGTATTATAGTAAAATTTATCACATGATATATAAATATTTCCTAATTAATTTGATATATATATATATAGGTCCAACCATTCATTGGTTATAACATATAAACAACCAAAAAATTCATTAACGAAAATTCTTCATGGTCTATATAAATGGCTTCATTTGGTTATGTAAAATGTATGAACTTATTGGGTTTTCTGTCTTGTATATTATATTACCAATACGAATTTCGATCGTTGCTAATATAGACATTGAACAATGATCACATGGATAGTATAAATATAGGCCATTCACAGATCCAATTTACTCAGACAAATGACATGATGTCCTCATTTAGTAGACTTCCCCCATGCAATGCCCATTTTTCAGAGCTTGTAAAGAAGCTGGCATCATTGGGTATCGCTCTTGAAAAATTTCAAGCTGAGATTGAATATTTTATGCTTGATCGGAACCACCTACGAGAGATGTGGAAGTTGATAGAGATTACAACTCGACCAATGTTATCTGAGAGACCCCTAGTGTCAGCCACCATCACGCACCTTACCCTATGTTTTTATGAAGGTGATTTAAGGGTTCATGTAAAAAAACCATATAATTATGATATTGTTCATTATTTGTTTGTATAAAATAAAGAATATACTTTCACTTTATTATTGTTACTTTGTAAATAGTTTTTTAAAGAAAAATTGTAATTTTTTTTGTTAATTTTCAAACTAGGACTATAAATTGATAAAATAATAGATTATTGAATTAAATAATATTTTAATAAATTATTATTATCTTTAAATTACTATTTATTAAATATAAACTATCAAAAATATTTATTAATATAATTTTTGTTTTTATTAATGTTTGAAATCTATTGTTTTTTCAAAACCCAAGAATTATTAATAAATATCGAATTATGTTTAAAAAGTAATTGTTACCAAATTTAGAATATTATTTGGATAAAAATAATTTTATTTTTTGTATTAGTACGTTGAAATTATCCAATAGTCATTTTTTCATAATTTACCAAGATAGTCATATTTTTGGATTAAAATTAAATACTATTTAAATATATTACACGTTTTGTGACATCATAATTATCCAATAGTGATGAAATAATATACAATAATAATTAATCTCAGCCAACATATGTTTTCCCATTAAAATAATATGATATTTGGTTTATTTATTTATTTTACAAAGCATTAGTTTACCATTCAAGGCTTATAAAACATTTTAGTTTTTTAAAATTGATTTCGTTAAGAGTGTGAATCCCCTCCACATAAGAAGCCCTATTATTTTAATATGTTCAGCCATTTTCCTTATAAAATATTGTTTTCCAGTTCCATTTGTCAAAAAATGGGCCAAAACCATGGTCTTGATTTTGGTTTTAATTTATTTAATGTGTGGTGTACCAAACCTAATTAATAATTCATTCGCTCTAAATTTCTATATTAACGCACCCAAGTTCCCACTTCCACATCATTCGAAAACTTTGCAGTTCAGACACCCTCTGCCCTCCTCTCTATATAATCCTACGTCATTTCCCTAAGCTACAAAAAAGTCTCTCTCAAACCCCTCCCAAACAATTGGGAACACACTTCCATTTAAGGGATTCTCACATTGCTTATTTATGTCCAAGATTCTATGTATTTTTATTCCCTTTAATTTACAATTAAAATCATTGGGGTATGATTTATCACCTTCCGCATAATTCCCTATTAATGTTTTAATACTGAGGGATCCTCTTTTACTCAGATTAATTCCCCCCATGCACACTTGTTACTATGCAGAAATTTGGTAAGGAATCTCTCTCCCCTCATTTATATTCAAGAAAATTTTTTGTATTATGTATCTAAATTCCATTATTTTATTGGGAATTGTATCTATATGACCCAAAGTACTGTCTATTTCATGTACATATAATGATACACCCATTTCTCTCTCATAATCCATTTCTATGAAATCTTCTGTCATGCAGTTATCCTGCCGAAATTACACCGCATTTTTCAAAGCCACAATCATTATGTAGTGAATACCATACCTATGTATCCATAAAAGGTATTTCCCTTTATGGAAATATAAATATTTAATGGTAAATTCATGTATTTATTAAACACTCCTTAATCATGAATAACATAATTAGTTGATTGATTCCATGTTATATTATCCATGTGGCACAGTTATGTATTAAATGATATTTTTAAGAAGGGTGCACCCTAATAGCGCTCCAATGAATTTGGAAAAGTATAATATCATGATAATTATTGTGAAATGAGTGATTTTTCATGCTAATTCATGTGCAGTGAGGTTCAAATCGTGCATCAAATGCAATGAGGTTTTACTCATGCTCTGTGTGCAATGAGACTAGGATCATTCTAATATCAAGTTAACTATTGTTGACACATCTCTATGTTATTTTTTTCATCTTTTATCATTCCTTTGTATTTATATTTTATTTGTGATACATTTATATGCCTATTTACTAACATGTTTTTTAATCTTCATGTTATTCTTTCATTACTACCATACTGTGATTTTTATCTCATCCTTTTCATAAGCATGTTCTCAGGTTATCCAATGAAATTATAAGTACAAGGGAATGTAGTTTTCATGTAGAGAAATTTTTCAATATGATATTTTTTATGTTCTGATATGTAATTTAATGTTCCTAATACACAATGACACTAGACCTTTAGATCTTCTATATTGTATCAAATGATGGGTTTACAAAATAAATTATGTTATGTGTGTAATAAAGGGAAGGGTTGTTATATTGTGTATAAGTGGATAGGTCTAGTAAATTTTGAGATTAGGATTAGAAAACACTAGTGAAGCCCATGAAACTATAATAAGTATAATAAAATAATATCAATATATTTTGGTGATTATTGAGTAAGTGATTTATTAGGAAAATACATCATTGTCTAGATAAGAGGGGGTAGAGGTGGCTCTGGCACAGATGTACCCTGGAGTGAAAACTCCAAAAAATGTTTTGGGGTTAACAGAGGTTATCCTAGTACATTACAATAGTCCTTGAGGCATTAATTTTTACAACACTCTCGAGGGACATGATTTGGTAAATTCACAAGCTTAGTATGAACCATTATTTAGGAAAGCCCCCCCCCCTATGAATATATATTATAGAGTTGATAATGGATAACATAAATTGAAGCCAATACATTCATAAATTCTGAAGGTAAAAGTAAATTATAAGTCATATGTTTTTTCCTTGGATTACCATTTATGGGTTACCCCTAACTTTACTTTTATTCCATCCAATTGTTGGTAATAGGAGAACTCTAGCTAACAACACAAGTGAAGATAAATGTGATAACTGTTCTAATGATATATCTCATCTGATGATACTGGGAATCACAGACCTTGTCATTATACTCTCTAATTTAACTCAAGAATTGAATAGAAACATGGGTCCAGTGGAACTTTCAACACCCCCACCCCACAAGGAAAGAATAAGTCAATATAGTGAGATTAATGAGACAATGGCCTCCTAATTTTAATGGATCATTTGATCCCTAAATCACTTAACAATAGTTCAACTACATTGAAAATATATTCAATATACATCAATGTTCTGGATCAGACAAGGTTCTCCTGGCTGCTTGTTGTATGGAGGGTGAAGCTGATCCGTGGTAGACATTGATAAAAAAATACGAAGCTTGAGGATGAGATCTAGGCATTGTATTGGAAGAATTTCTGTATGATGTTTTCATAAAAATATTTTTTTCACACCCCCCCTACAAAAAGAGGAATGTGACTTCTTTGAACTGAAGAATAAAGACAAAGAATTCATCAGAGAATATGAGGAATACATTAGCAGGCCTGCACGATAAACCTCTAGATTTTTTTACCCTCGAATGCAATGTTGACCGCTTCTTTGGTGGGATGAAACATTTCCTATCTAATGCCCTAGCAATCCGTGACTTTTATAGTAATGAGGAAATTGTCTGATGTGCCTTCAACGTCAAAATAGAGATCTTAGAATCTGATGAGTATCATTGGGATATGGTGCCTAAGGTGGAATTTCATTCTTACAGTTAAATGGATAAATCCAATGGTGCTATGAGGATCTTGCACCCACTTGCCCAGGGTATGGAAAGAAGAACCACATAATTTTTTTCAAGAGGATGAGGGAATGAATTAGGTGTGGAAGATTAGGGCATCTAGCCATTAAATGTCTACATGAAAAACCAGCGGCTCTGATAGAGGAGTGGAACATTCACTTCAAACCTGAATTCATTGATCAATACATAAAATCAAAAGAACCTGGTCACATTTCAAATTAGTTATGCAGGAAAAGGGTTTTGGAGGCATCTAGTAACCTCCACGGTAGCAAGGGTGAGCTTATTCCCTCACTACTTCTATGTTGATCCCAGCCAATGAAGTAGTGACAGGTACGCCAATTATTCATTCAAGAAAAAGAATGTACTTTTTGATTCAAGTTATATGAATTCATTTATATCCCAAAATATTAGTAGACCAATCCCAACAATACCAAAAATCATGGATGTAAAGATTTGGGTGAGTACAACAAATGGGTCAATCATTGCATGCCATTAATATAACTCCTACCCTATCGTAATTTGTGGATTGAACTTCCCAGTGAGCCTCGTCATAATCCCTCTTGTGGAATTTGATGAAATTATTGGCATAGATTGAATTTTATTATATATATCAAACATAAATTTCCATGAGAGGGAAATCACTCTCCATGGAGTGAATCGACCCCTGATTTTGCACAAGTGAATAGATGAAGATGAATCTTAATTAGTTCCATCATCCCAATCATTGTTATTATTACTCTCTGAGTATGCGCATCTATCTCAGATGATTGAATCCATGGATGTAACCATTGTTGAAGACATATCTATTGTGACGGAATTTTTTAAAATGTTTCATAATGAATTTCCTAGTCTTCCTCCTAGAACATATGTTGAATTCTAAATTGACCATATACCTCGGGGGTTTCCAATATCTAAGACTATTTATACAATGGATGTTGTAGAGAATGAGGAGATGAAGAAAAAAC
Organism: Viscum album; assembly: GCA_963277665.1. Lineage (NCBI taxonomy): Eukaryota > Viridiplantae > Streptophyta > Magnoliopsida > Santalales > Viscaceae > Viscum > Viscum album. The sequence continues at coordinate 1,654,343,954 of OY728126.1, read as the reverse complement.
TACATAATAATCTATATAAATGATTTATAAACCCATGTTTATCACCATGAGGTGCACCAGTCCTCTTCGTTAAAAAGAAGGATGGGCCAATGTGCCTTTGTACTGATTATCGGGAGATCAAAAAAATAACGATGAAGAACAAGTATCCTCTTCCACAATTTGATGAATTTATTGATTAGATCCATGGAAAAAAAAATTCTCTAATGTATACCAGTGATCAAGATATTATCAAGTAAGGGTGAAGAAGGAAGATATCCCCTTGACTGCATTTCGTAAAATATATGGGCACTAAAAATTCATAGTAATGCATTTCGGACTCAGTAATACTCCAATAAAATTTATGGAATTTATTAATAAATATATTTAGATATTATCTCCCAAAATTTGTTGTTTTATTTAAACATGATATTCTAATATACTCCAAAACCAAGTCGGATGATGGGGAGAATATATGAACAGTACTAGAGACCTTGCCGAAGGAGAAACACTATTAAAATAAAAAAACTGTGAGTTTTGGTAGATGGTGGTCTTATTCATGGGACATATCATCACAATCAATTTGATATTAGTGGATCCCTCTGAGATAGCTATAACTAAGGGATGGATGAGGACAACATTGGAAACAGATATCTATAGCATCTTGGGGTTAGCTGGATATTATCGCTGATTTGTAAGAAATCTCTCAGGATTGCCCAACTCTATTACCAAGATAACTTGGATAAGAGTAATTTTTGTTAGTATTGATGAATTCGAAGAAAGATTTGAGGTGTTTAATAAGAGGTTTATCATTGTGCACATTCACAAATTACCCACGAGTGGAGAACTTTTTGTGGTATTTAGTGAAGCTTCGAAGAAGTTCATGGGTTGTGTGTTGAAAAATAATGATAATGTTATATCCTACACCTCAATCTAGTTGAAAATACACAAGAACTACTACCCCACACATGATCTGGAGTTTGTGGTTGTGATCATTGTATTGAATATCTGCCAACATTACCTATATGGGGAGAAGTTTGAGATATATTCTAATCACAAGAGCATCAAATATATATTCACACAAAAATATCTTAATATGTGCTAATGAAGATGGATAGAACACATCAAGAAATATGAATGCTCAATCTATTACCTCCCTTGGAAGGAGAACAAGGTACCATATGCTAAAAGTAGAAATGATCTAGTGATTCTTCCAATGATGAGAATTGAAAAGGATACAATCTACAATGTTTTTAGGTGTTGGAGATGGGACTCATTAAGGGATGAAAATCATAAATCCTTTCTCAAATGATTTATTAACCCTTAAACATGGAGGAAATAATGGATGCTCAGTGAATATAGGTGGAAATTCTAAAAAGGGTGGAAGCTATCAAAAATTTGAAATCCTTAGAGTTCATGCTTGAAAAGGATGGAATTGTAAGATTTGGGTCACAATTTTTTTTACAAACTGATCCATAGATAAAGAATAAGCTTCTAAAAAACACTCAAAGGTCTACCATTTTATTCACCTAGGGTGCACAAAAATGTATCCAGATCTCCAGGAATTTTGTTTTGGGAAAATATCAAAAGGGAGATTGCTGAATATACATCATAGTGCCTGTAATGTCAGCAATTGAAGGATGAGAGAAAAAAGACTATGGGGATGATTCAACCACTACCCATACCAAAATATAATTTGGAGGAAATTACCATTGACTTTTTCAGTGGACATCTAAGGAAATCCAGAGGAAACAATTCTATATGGGTCATTGTGGATCGTCTAATGAATACATATCACTTTATTTGGATTCGAGGGGAATTATTATTGGGTCAACTTTCATGGTTTAAATCACAGAAGTGGTAAGGCTTCATTTTTTACTACTATCATTTATATATGATCGTGATATGATATTCACCTCGATGTTCTGGAAAAGTCTCCAACATGCTCTAAGCACTGAAATGAACATTAGTACTGCCTATCATCTTCAAAATGATGGCCAATATAAGCGATCTATTCAGACGCAATAGTATATGTTAATATCATGTTCTTTTTACTTCAATGGAGTGTGGGACCAACATATTCCATTGGTTAAATTATCCTTCAATAATAGTTTCCCCTCGAGCATCTGAATTGAACCATATGAATCCATTTATGGGAAAAGGTACAGATCATTGTTGTGTTGGGATAAACTTGGTGAGCGTAAGCTACTAAGACCAGAAATGGTAAATGTAATGGTGGATAGTGTAAAAACCATTCAGCAACATATAAAGGCCTCCCAAAGTAGAAAAAAGGGTTATGTGGATAACCATCAACGAGACCTTGATTTCAATGTTGGAGAAATGGTGTTTCTACTGATATCTATGTAGAAGATTTTCATGAGGTTTGGAATTAATGAGATGGTAATTCCTAGGTTCATCGGCCCCTTCGAGATTCTTGATCTGGTCGGGGTTGGGGACTATTAACTAGCACTTCTACCTACAATGGACAAAATACATGATGTATTTCTCAAATCTATCCTAATGAAGTACATACCAGACCAATCACATGTACTCGTGTATGATGTAGTGTAGGTAGAAAATGATATTTATTATGGGGACCTACCAGTGATGATCAAAGATTATATAGAAAAAGTTATACGACATAAGATAATTCCCCTTATCATGGTGTTGTGGAAAACCCCCGAGAATTAATATGTGACACTAGAATCGAATGGAGCGATGAAGTGGAGATACCCACATATGTTTTTGTGTGGGAAAATGAAATTTCGAGGGCCAAATTTCATGGGGGGATTGTAATGACCCAAAAATTCATTAATGAAAATTCCTTGTTCTCTATTTAAATTTCTTATTATGGTTATGTAAAACATTTTCACTTATTTGGTTTTATGTTTCAGATTTTAAAATGTCGTTAATAATTGTGACCATTGCTATTATATACATTTAACGATGATCACGTGATTAGTATAAATATAGATCTTTAAAAAAGGCAATTTACTAAAACAATGGAATCAATGGCCTCAGTCAGTAGACTTACCTGTATGAAGACCATTTTTTGGAGCTCAGAAAGGAGGTGGCGTCACTAGGATTCACTTTTGACCAATGCCCATTTCGAGCATGAATTTGTTAAGATTGAGTGGAACTACATATGGGTGAAGTGAATGTTGATAGAGATTACCACTCGAGAGATGTTATTCGAGCCACCCCAAGAGTCTGTCACCATAGTCCACCTTACCCTATGGTCTTATGTAGGTGTGTTATAGGGTTATGTAACAAGACAATAGAATTATGAATATGTACATTATTTATTTTTATATAATAAACAATATATTTTCATGTTATCATTGCTATTTTGTAAATAGTTATTAAAGAACAAATAATATTTTATAGTTTGTTTTCATCTAAGGAATCTATTTTGATAAATTAATGGATTTTTTCATTAAATAATATTTTAATAATATATTATTATTAGTAAATTATTTTTTATTACGTATAAATGATAAAAAAAATTATGAATGTAATTGTTATTGTAATTAATGTTTCAAAGCTCTTTTTTATCAAACCCCATGAATTTTTTATAAATGATTGTATTTTTTAAAGTGTAAAATGAAATATATAGAAAATTATTTGGATGAAATTAATGATATTTTTTGAATAAGGATGTAAAAATTATCTAATATTTAATTTTTCATAATTTCATGAGACGATCAAATTTTTTTGGTAATAATTAAATATTGTTTAAATATATAATATGTTATATGAAATCATAATGATCTAAAAGTGATGTAATAAAATACTATAAACATTATTCCCAGAAAATATATGTTTTATCATTAAAATAGTTTGATTTTATGTTTGTATGATTTATTTTACAATGCCTTCGTGGACCCTTCAAGATTTATAAAATAGTTTAGTTTTTTTAAATTGATCTCCTTGAGAATGTGACTCACTTCCACATAAGAAAACCAATTATTTCAATACATTCATCCATTTTCCATATAAAATATTGTCTTCCATTCCTATTTGGAAAAAACCATAGTCAAAAACCATGGTATGGTTTGTTCTTTTGATTATTTTAATGTCTGGTGTCCCAATACTAAAAAATAAATAATTCCATCTCCTTTATTATATAAACCCACACATGATCTCACTTCATATTTACTCAAATCCTTTTGATTTTGTCCATGCTCATCCATCCTCTATCTATACTCCTCTTAAGGTGTCCCAATATCCCAATTAGTCTCACTCAAGTCCCTCCTAGGCCTTTGGGTCACACATCCAAGAATGGGATTGTCACTTTTCTTTATTTATGTCGATGTTCCCTTATTTTTTATGAAATTTTATTTTCAATTATAAATGCTGGGGTATGATTTAGCACCACCCCCATACTTACATATTCATGTTTCAAAATGTGATATCTCTTTTCTCCCTCATTTATTTCTCCCACATACACCTATTACCATACCAAAATTCTGTATGAGATTTCTCTCTCCTCATTTACATTCAAGCAATTCTTTTGTATTATGTATCAAAATTCCATTACATTTTTTGGGACCTATATCTATATAACCCCTTTACTATAAATTTCATTTACATATGATGATACGACCATTTCTCTCTCATCAACCAATTTAATAAATTCTTATGTCACGCTGTTATGCTACAGAAATTGCACCATCTTTTTCCAAGCCATGATTATTGTGTAGTGAATACCATACCCATGTATCTACCAAGGGTATTATTGTTTATGATCATATAAATATTTAATGGTTATTTCATGTATTTATTCCTCATTCCTTAATCATGTAATGACTTGATATGTTGATTTATTCCATGTTATATGATCGATTTGGAACACTTATGCATGAAATTGAATGTTTAAGAAAGGTTCACCCTAATAGAACTCCAATGAATTAGGTAATGTATAGTGCCATGATAATTCATGATCAATAAGTGTTTATGAATGCTAATTAATATTCAATGAGGTTCTAATCGTGCTTCATTTTCAATGAGGGTTTACACAGGCTCCATGTTGAATGAGTCTTGGTTTATGCTAATATCATGTTAAATGTTGTTTCCATATATCCCTTAATATTTATCATGTTTTATCATGACTTGATGTTTATGTTTCACTTACACTCTGTTGATATGAATATTGACTAACATGTATTGTAGACTTCATGTTATGCTTTTTTTGCTACCTTACTAGGCATTATAGCTCACCCTTTTCTTATGCATGTCCTCATGTTATCCAATGAAGTGGTAAGTATGAGAGAATGTAGTTCTCATGTAACATAATTTTTCAATAATATGTTTCATTTTTTTTAAGTCGTTATGTAATCTTTCTATGCCAAGAAGACACTATAAATATTGATCATATATGTTATATCAAGTAAATGATTTTCATAATAAATTAAGTGTATAATAATGAGCAGGGTTGTTATAACGCGATTACCATCATTAAATTTAATATATAAAATATCATTGGTTATAAAACAACCATAATCACATATTTAATATCTTATATTTTGGTCAAAAAATATCATAAAATATTCTTCATATCTTAATTGATGAAAATGGGTTTTAAAAACATTTCATCATATGATAACATAACGAAATAAATAATAATATCATCATTTCCTCAAAGCATAACCCCTTAAAAACTAAGATTTCAGAAGAAGTTTTAAATGTTTATAACTTCCTGATGGGAAATATGTATAAAAAACGACATATCATGTTAAACAGAACTATCCATAGAATAATATTAATACAATCCTTAGATTATATCCCATGTTCATAAGAATTTGTATCAATAGATTTCATCATATATCGAAAATTATTTTGATGTATCATTTGAATGATTTCTAAGGAAAATAACTTTTTGATCAAAATATATTTTTAAACGTAAAAATCCAAAAAAAATTAATGAATTTTCATTTAAATTATCTTTCAAATTCCATATATAAATCATTAAAAATCATTCAAAACATGTAATTATGAAAATTTATATTCCCCTTTAGAAAAAACATTTTAAACAATAAAGATATATCAACAACTTATTCATTTAAAATAACATTATAAAATATAAAATAATATTATTAAAAAATAATGGTTATGATATTTGTAAATTATTTTTATACATGAAATTTTAAAATAACTAATCCTTTCAAAAATTTATCAAGAACATAATGAGCACATTATAGAAAATGATATGAATGTTCATATTAAAAATTAATTGTAAAAATTAAATCATGGTTAAAAATATATTTTATAAATAATTTTATGAATGTTAAAAATAATTAGGATAATTTTTTTAAATAAAACATGGTTTTGGAAGAAAATGTGTTTTTACTCAAGAGAGAACTAACTACGATTTTTCTGCAAATAACTATTTTGAAAACATGAGTACACACATAGGGGATAATTAAGGGAATGTATGTATTTTAATGACATAGAAATTAGAGAAGAAAATTTAGGATTTTCTTGATATATCAATCATAATAATTCGAAATTGGAAGCATATTCATAAACAATAATTATAATCAATTATATTATAATAGAAAACTACAATAGCTTTGGTAATATGGAGTCGTAATAATAATGAGTGTGTAAAGTTAAATAAATCATATAATTAATTTAAAATTTGGATTTTATTTATCTATAATGTCATTATATATGAAATGACCCCACATTGATAAATATAGCTTCATAATAAAATAGTCACCCCCACGAAGTCAACTTCTGACAAAATTCTCTTACCGCTTTTGGTTGCATTTCTTCCCTTAGATACTTGAAAAAGATATAGTAAAATATAAAATTAAATCCCCATAATATTAAATATAATATACATATAATACATTAATTGTATTTATATAAAAACTCACAATATTACATTTGTTGAATTTGATTTATGTTTCATAGTAAATATAAGTAAGATTAAATTACATTAAATTTAGTATTTCCATTATTTATAGTAATATGAACCTCTTATATATTAAAATAATTATTATTATAACCCTATGATAATCCCATATATATACATATATGTTACTATATATAATTTAATTATGATGATTTATTATCTATTTATCAATAATTTCATGCGAAAATCATGTTTTGGGTATTTTTTTTTTTGTTATTCATGTTAATCATGATATGTTATTTCGAATCCTATTAATTTATTCATGGTTAAATTAGAAACATATTTATATAAATGATATAAATATAATTTATAAGTATTATATAGGTATTTATATTAATAAATAAATGATTGAGATAGAAAATGAAATACACAGTTTATGTTTACAGAATGAAAAATATATGAATTAATATTGTTCCCATGTTATAGAATTATTGAATGAATGAACTAAAAATAATATTTTAAAATTATAGAATAATTTCTATTTCATATATATCAAATTTTCATATTTCTAAATTTTTTTATTATCTTCCATGTAAAAAATATTTTAGGAACCAATCTCATAGAATCAAAAGGTTGACATTGTCATGCAAAAGGGTGACGTTATCACATTCCCACGAAATAAAGTCCTCCGTAACTGATATGTGCCAATTGAAAATTAATAACATCGATTTTTGAGGATGAATTCCTACATGCACACTAGTAATAATTTCATATCTTATTCATTAGAAGTGATTATTTTTGTATTTAGTTACCATAAAATTTTAGAAAAATAAAATTTTATATATTATTAAAAGGATATTATATCATTATGTATTATGAAATTAAATTTTTGAAGGAAGAAATACGAAAAAAACTCTAAATTAGGGATGGTACCACTTCATTTGAAAACATCATTTGGATTACATAAATAGATTTCATATTTTGTCATTCTGATAAAATAATATTCGATTATGATGGTAGGAAATTATTTCTTTCCTTTGGGGTATAATAATATCATTAAAGGGGTGTAGATCATCAAAAAGTGTACAAACGATTAGTGTCCTTTTATAAGTGATGTGAGAGGCATACATGTAATTTATGAAACAAAAATGGTTTTCCAAAAATTTACACATTCCAAAATACTCTAAAATTGATGATTATAAAACATATTGGTTTTTAGGTCGATAAAAATCTATACAATGGAATTTTTGTAGGATTCTTGTTTATTTTTCACTATATACGTATTAATAATCACTCAGTGGTTAACCCATTTAGACCTTAAATTTGGTAGTTTTATTATTATGATTTATCTATTAATAATATTAAATAATTAATTTGATATATTAGAATATATAAATTATTCTTATTCCAAATGTTGAATCAGTTTTTCAAAATTATATTCATAGAATTGTAAAATGTTAACAAAATATGAAATTTGTTGATGTGAGGTGAAATCAGTTTTCTTATATAAAAATGTTTAAATGTATAAAAAAAATTATATAAAAAATTAAAAATAAATTTGCTAAAATAAATTTTTTTTATTAATATATATATATATATATAATTGAAATAATATTAATTTCAAAAACATATTAAAATAAGTTTTATATTTTTAATATTATTTAAATAATGTTAAAATTCATAATTAAGACAATTATTCTAGAATTCTCATTGAAAATTTATTTATTTTATAAAATAATAAAAAATTTAATTAATATTAATTTATAATATTTTATTAAAAATAAAATTCATTTTTAATTAATATTTTATTAATGTTTGATATATTAATGTTAATATAATTGAAAAATGTAACAAAACTAATTTCTCAGAAAATACAACTCTATATGTAATATGGGATTGCATTTTTTATCTTATCTTTAAAATAAAATGAATTATTATAATTTTAATGGATATATATTATATAAATTTAATTAAACTAATTCAGTGAAAGTTGTTTTTTATTTTATTAAGGTTAAATTTGATTGGTTTCAAAAAATATGATTTCTTGAAATGGATTTCCAGTATTATTAAAGTGTTTTTATTTTAATTTCCCAAATAATTGGCCACCAAAAATTTTATATTATAAAAATTTGTATATGAAATATGATTACAGTATAGTTGAAAATATTTATAATTTCTAATAAAATTAATAAGTGAAAAAAATCATACTAATAAATTATATTTTCACATAATATCACATTTCATTTAAACATGGTGTTTCATTTAACACCATAAAAAATTATTTTATTGTATAAGGAAATATATAAATATGATTACATTTTATATTGGAATTATATTTCCTAAAATCTCTAGAGAATACAAGTTATTTTTTAATTCCACTCATCATCCACCTTTGTAACGATCATCTCAAACATCAACTAGTAATTTTGGGGTGTTAGACTAATGTGTATCTTTTATAATTCCATGTATACCAGGTAGTATACTAATTGGAATTAAATTCATTAGAGTGTTAATATTTATTTTCCAAAAAAGCACAATTTTGTCAAATACTTGTAAATATGATTTATAATTATCCCAAGAATTTTTAGTAAGATCTTATTATCCTAATACCCAAACAAAATAATGTATATCATATTTCCATTATAATGGTTTATCAATACCTTTAAAATTATTATCAATCCTGACCTATCGCTATTTTTGGGAATTTCACTATTTTAATATTTCATGAACTAACAATTTCTTATTAATAAATGTTGGCTAAACCTTCCTCTAATATAATCTATTAATCCTGAATGACCCAAATAACATTATATGTTTCTAAAAGAAAAATAATTACATCATATATTATACATAAATACAAAACGAAAATATGGTTCTCATATTATTAAACAATTATATTCTGATAACCATTTTAGTTGTAGTGTTTCTGGGAGATTGTGATAATATATTCCTAATAGAACCGATATTCTTTGATTTAAAAAGATATTTTGTCTAATTATATATAAAATAATATAATCCATAATTTATCTTAAACATATCTATTAAATAATCAAATCAAAATAATATTATAGATACATCATATATAATTTTTCATTTCATAATCTTTTGAAATGAGAATTTAAAATGGAGTGACATAAAATTATTAGTATGGTGAAAACATATTAGAAAAAAACAATTCATCATAAGTGTGAATAATGTAAAAATTTTATTATAATCATGATTTAAATGAAAATTGTACCCAATAAAAAGTGTTTCATAAAACATTGAATAATTCAGAGATAACATAATGATTAAATAAAAATTGTGTGAAAACATGATTCAATAAACAAGATTCATACAATAATACCATAGTTATTGTAATAAATATTATATTATGACATATTTCTATATATAAAAACAATTATAAGATGTAAACATTAAAAAATTGTTAATTTAAATTAGTCAATAAGTTCTTATATTAAAATTTAATGGTTTATTCAATAATTTCATTATTTAACTATGTATGGAATCTTGGTGCATAGCCTTAAATCTAATAAAATAAAAATATTGTATTAACTCATCAATGGAATTGGAAGAATATTTTGTATATTCACGGTGGATTGAAAAGAAAAAATGCAGGGATATATATTTTTCCACAAATATGGATAAATTATAAAACATGAAAAAAATATTTGTTTGAAATATAGATGTATACGATCATGATCAAAAAGAAAAATTGAGACACAATGAGGTACCATTTGTGTTATGGAAACTATTACTGATTGATTAGTATTAAAATAAAAACCCATAATGTGGTATCTTATGAAATTTAGCATTAAAATATCATGAATAAATGATATTTGATGACATAATATATAAAGTACTAATTTTACACATCAATCATATGATATATGTTTCATAATTTAATGCATGCTATTATGAATGGAATCTGAATTGAAAACCCCTTTTGTTAATAGTAATGTTAAAATGAAAATAATATACGAGAGTTTCATGAAATAGACATTAAAATATCATGATATTAATTACAATAATTATTATTTATTTTAATAAGGTAGTGAATAGACTATAAAAATGTTTATTATGACCAATATCCTACATGTATCTTGAGATTAAAATTATAGAAAAATGTCCCAAACATTTTAATTACATTAAAATCAAATGGACCATGAATAAATAGTATGATATATCTTTTAAAACAAATTTAATTACCTGAATATGGTAAAATAAATTCATTATAAATAATAACACAAAATAATGGTTATATTGTCACAAAATTGAAATATTTATCATGAAAATAAATTAAATTGGAATAACCCCTATCAACCATATAAACGTTCAATTAATTTCCAAATTTATGATATGATTTCAAATAATTCCATTAATATCATTAAAAAATAATTATCATTATAAAAAAACATTATAGTGGAATCTAATATTCCATTATGATGAAAACATGGCATATAATATGGAATATGTCTCAACTTATGAAATTTTGAGAATTGAAAACCATAGCTTATATTCCCTATTTGACAAATACTAAATAACCTCTCTTATAAATAAATAATTTTTTAAATAACTTATTTTTAAACCTTATTCTTAACTATAATGTTTTCATTAAAAATATAAAATTATATTATAATTTTATATTTTATAATTAATATTAATTTTCAATAATGGTTATGAGAAATCATGATCATTATGAAATATATTCATAATAGAGATAGTTATCACAGATCATTTCAAAAAGTTCATTTTTTAATAGAATATAAAATTAACATAATGTGATCAATTATAATGATTTATAATGTTAAAAAATATTTAAATACTTATTTCATATATTACTATAACCATTATAAAACTATTCATTCATGATATAAATTCATAGAAATTTTCAATTAATTGGTTAAACCAAAACCAAAAAGAATATATAAAAACTAGTGGATGATTTGGAAGTGGTTTTATTGTAATATGACAACACATGAATTATAATGATCCAATTACATTTTTATTAGCTTCATATATCATTTTATGAATGAATTATAAGAATAATATAATCTATAAAAAGCTAAAACATAATATTATGAAATCATTATTTTCATTTTAGTTTGTTTTTTGAACATTTGATCATAAAATGGTTATTAGTAGATCATTTATTTAAAAGGATGTCTAATTTGAAATAAGAATAATATAAAAATATTATTAAAAAAATATCCATACCTAAATCCCAATTTTATAACCAGCCATTTATATTGTTAAGTAAAAACACAATACACTGTTCAATGGAAGTAATAGTCTTTATGAACACATGGATGTTGATTTATTTCTTCCATTTGTGAGAGAAATAATAAATATGTTTAATATTTAAGATCAAAAAACTTGGTTTTAAATATAATATACACACACGCACATAAATATATATATATATATATTAAATTCCATAGTTGGTCCATCCATGTATTATAGTGAAATAAAATATCATATGTTGCGTCATGGAAGAGGTAGTCTGTGTATATGAATAGTAAAGATTATTGCATTTCTCCAGTGAATAAGAAAAATGATGATAATATATAATAGAGAAAATTTTAAAAAAAGTATATATTTATTAATTATTTAATAATTTCATATATGGTAATATAAATTAAACAGAAATGTATAGTGAATTACACATTTTAGGGCATAAGAAGTAGCCTCCTTGAGATATTTAAGTATCTCTCGAATTACTTTATGGAAATAAATGACATAAGAAAATATCTTGAAACCATAGGATTAATAGAGTAATAAATTACTCTTGGGATAAGTTATATTTAATATTTTCAAGTATTAAAAAAAATTATGAGTCATATTACTTGGGTGGTGAGAGGCCCCATTTATATTTGGTGAGAATGTGAAATTTTTTGTTATATTAGTTTTATATAATTATAGAAATTTTTACACAAATAATGTTGATTCAAAATGGAATACAGTGGATTTTATAATGACATAATATGTAAAATATAAACAAAAACATAGTTTTTATAACGGTTTTAATGTATTTTATATCCTTTACCTAGTTATTTATTAGATTTATTATTTTACGTTTTACCATAGAAACATGATATTACATAATTAGTTATTGATTTATGACTAAAAATAGTGTTTTATTTATTATATAATATGGAAATTTTAAAACATTATTGAATATATTTTATTACAATCCCTACTTGAATGTGAATATATTTACTATTTATTTTATGTATATAAAATAAATAAAAATATTTCTAAGGGAATGTGTAAAATAAATTCAATAATTAAAATAAAAATTTTAAAATAAAAAAAAATTATTAAATTTTTTAATTTCATTGTAAAATATATATGTGGTTGAAAAATGGATTCAAAAATATCCATTTCAATATTGCATATTCATATATTTTTTAGTCTTTATATATGTAAAATATATATTTCACCACTCATATAAAGATAGAAAAGTACAATAAAATACTAAATATTTTTCCTAAGATAAATGGAAATATAACGTTATAATTTTTTTCATTATATATATTTAAATTATAAAGATTTATATTTATAATTAAATGAAAAATAAAAAAATATAAAGATTAACTGATTTTATTGGGATATTTTTATTTGTAATCATTATCTCCCATATTATTTTTTTTTATAATTTTCTATTTTGAATAATGGCACTATATGTATTTTTTGAGTTTATAAGTTTAGTATAAGAGTATAAAATATACAATCCATAATATACACTTATTTAAAAAATTTCCCATCATAAAAAATACACTTTAACTAATAGCATTAAAATTTTCTATTTTTATTGTAATATTTAATTTTTCTTTTCTGAAGAAATTTAAATCATTATTTAATTATTTATAAAAAAATATCTTGTTTTTATAATAATAATAATAGATAAAATTATTTTTTAAATATATATAAATAGATATTTTTTTTTATAGTATTATTTATTTTTGAGTTTTTTTATAATAAAATTACTTCTTAGAATTAATTGAATATAAATATCTTATTTAATGTCTATCAAATGACCATGTTCTTGATAAAAACATTTCTAATTAAAAAATTCATAATGGAGATATTTTCTTCATATATATATATATATGCAAACTTACCAAATCACTCATTCATTTTACTCACATTTCACAAGCAATAGATTATAAAAAATAATTTATATTTTCCAAAACCCTTTCACATGTCATTTTTTTCTACGATATTATATGTTTTTTGAATATTAAGAATTCTCAAGGATAATGATGATCTTGGGGATTTCCCAGTCATGAATAATTCTCACTATTTATATATTATTCTCTTTTAATTTAGAATGTTTTAATAGATATATTCATCAATGGGGAATATTAATCCATGATATACACTAATTAGGTTTAAATTTTTCAATGTACTTTCACTCTTATTAATATGTAATTTTATTATAGTTTGATTTATATCATATGTGGATTTTATTCTAATTAATTTCATTTAATTTTATCTAATTTTTTTAAAATTATTTATCTATAGATTATAAAAATAAGAAGCCTTCTATAAAAATAGTGTTTTACATTCTCTACAGATTAAATAAATTTTATCTTTACATTTTAATTTATTCCAAAATAAAAAATATCGATTCAATATCTCTAAATATATTATTCATCCATGATATGACATATAATATAACATCAATATTTTTTTTCTTAAACTATATTGAGTTAATATTATTTTGTAAAACACTGGTAATCGTTCATCCAATAATATAATCATGTATACATATACACTATAAATATATTATCAATAAAATAACCTTCCCAAAACAATTTAAATATTCATTATATTAAATTTTATTTCAGTTATATATTCCCCCAAAAAATAACTTATTCGATATCCCTTAAATGTATTAAAAACCAAAAAAATCACTGAATACCATTATTATCTCTACATCATTCATATATTAATCCAAATATCATTCAATACATCAATAAAATTCTCTCCAATAGTTATCCACAAATATAACCATGACATAAAACCGCATTTATCTACTATTAATACTAATTAACATATATTTCATATCCATTAATAATATTATTTAAGTACCACCCTTTTATGATTAATATAATTATCACATCTTTGGGATTAATAAAATTCCATTAATAAATATCAATTATTATATATAATTAATATGAGTACCAAGAATTAATTCATATCACGATATCAACATCACTATTATATGTGATACTAGGAAACTCGCATTTTTAGTCACATATCTTTTACATAAAGATTACCAACCACATATTTGTGCTTCATTGTTTTTTTATATGGAATAATTATTTCAGGATAAAGACATATAATAAATTAATTTATGTCATCCTATTTCAAAAAATATTCAAACCCAAAGGGTTGATCAATAATAGTATGGTAAATGTCCAATTTAATATTAAAACTGAATCTAAATATGTCTTCTTTATTGACCCCATCATATCATAATTGATACTTATAATAAAATTTAATTTAATTTTATACAAGTTCCCTTTTATATTTAATACTAGCCCAATTATGTATGTATTATGTAAAATATTTATAAATATTCAGAAATAAAATCTTATTGAAAAATGGAAATCCCATTGGTGAATCTAGCTTGGTTTCTAGTAAAAATTCTCATGATTTTTTTTAGGTGAATATCAGTAGGTCTATTTATGATACACCACTATCAACATATCAATATATAAGAAGAGATATTATTTCTTGTAAGACCACACAATCTTCACAATACTATGAATTTTGCATATTTCCTTGTACATAGACATATACCGTAACCGTATCCCAATTGTATTCAATAAATTAATCTCAATATAATCTCAAAAAAAACATACAATATTTAATATATCTAACCTAAACATATATCTTTAACATTTATTATATTGTACATCCAAACTAGTATATTCATAATGACTATCATATATGTTAATTTATCATCAGTTGATAATCTCATAGTCATTAAAATTATATAAACTATCCTCTAATAGAAAATAAAAATCCAATAGGACCTAATATCATGGACATGATAAAAAAAATATTACCTAATGTATATGATACAAATCCTTAATTACAAGAACATTATTACATTACATAATAGTATGATTTAAATAATAATTTTCTTTTTTGAGTTTTAATGAATTGAAAACAATATTTAAGAAGTAGAAGTAACTTTTTTATCAAAATATTATTTTCCAAATTTTATTTGAAACTCGTTAATCCAAATTTATTCTTCATCATCTCAAAAAAAGTCTCCAAACTATATAATAGTTTAAATAAATTATAAAAATTACATCCTTTAATAATACTGGGTTATTTTAAATTTAATAATAGGTTGCATAAAATTTTCAATATGGGTAATACCTAACTGATAATAATCAATGATCATATTTGAGAATAAGAATATAATATGGTTATTGTTATGATATATTATAAAACTATTCCCAAAAAACGTAGATCTGGTAATATTGTAAAGGGAATAAATTAAATTATGAAATGAATCCAAATAAGATAGAATACTATGTCAATGAACTCAATCCATAACATCATAATTTATATTTGATATTATAAATAAAAATATTACATACTAATATTATTGAATGTATATTACCATAAGGAAACATTACATTCTTCATCTACAAAATTATCTCCCACAATTATGGGATACTAATATGTACTCACAAATAATTTTCACTTGATATTTAAATCCTAATCCAATGCATATGTGGGTGATATCTGACCCAAACATAAATTAATACATTAATACATTATTATTTGTTGCATAATAAATTAAAAAATTCATCATATAACAAAGAACTCATTAATATAAAATGGTTTTATTTAATAAATATATATTTATTCCATAGAAAGAAAATAACTCTCATTAATGACTTCTAATGAACCCATGACATGTAAATTGGTTATAGATCATTTTAATTTGGATTCACATAAACAATTATTCATAATTACAACAATATACAAAACTGTTTAAAAATTGAAAATAAATTGGAATTAAATGATATTTTTTAAAATTAGAGGTAAATCACATCGAATTAGTGTGATTTTGTGTTGGGTTTATACAACATATATTTAAATGGTATAAATGTTATTTAATATTATCTTCATTCAATAATTATTTGTTATCTTGGTTACCACTCTTCAAAAAAAAGAATCAGAAATCATGGAATTAACAAAGGAATCGAATTTGAAGAATTTGATAGTAATTAAAACTTATTGAATAATAAATAAAAATGTATATATATATATCAGTAACAAAAGTGGTATGAATGATTCCAAATATAAAATTCTATATTATATAAATATATACATAGTGTTCCATAAACATGATTGAAGAACATGATTCAATGAGAAATAATTTGTTTCGTGGAAACCATTACAACTTGAAGATATTTAAATGAAACACCATTATATGGATGATCATTAAGTCTAAAAACATAATAGAATGAATATAAGATATTTAATTATATAACATATCAAATATGTATATTAAATGAAATTCCAATGATATTATCTGAATAAAATAAAAATTTTCTCCATTATTTTATTTCAAAGTCCCTCCCTCTATTGGTAAACAAAATTAGATGATAAATAGATAGTTTACCACAAATAAATATTCAAATATTATGAAATTTCTCATATTAGGTATAAATTAAATAAATAATGTAATTTTTATATCATAAAAAATAATTTTTAGAGTATAATATCAATCATGTCACAATGACTACGTAAAGAGACATGTAACTGGTAAAATTATATTACTTTCAAATGAAAATAAATTCAATGAATTAATATAATATAGAAATATAATAATCTGGTATTTCATAAATTTAATTATATGCATACATTATTTTATTCCATTATATGTCAATGATATAATGATGCACAAAATGAAATATGTCTCCTGAAATTTAATTTCCGAAAAATAACCCGTTATAGCCATTAAAACATTTGAGACTAAAACAATGAATTATATGATTTGGAATGGATCATTAATTTAAACTAATAATATTAGTATAATGATTCAAAATAATAAATTATATGTAACAGTGAAATTTAAAATAATAAATTATTTATAATAAGTTATATTTATCAAGGTGTAAAAATTTGAGAACTAAAACCTTTACCCTGTATTCAGGAATAGTAGAATGAACTCTAACGTCCTATATGACAAAACAAAAACTATCTTAATCACTTATTTTATAACATTATTCATATATATAAAAATTATAAATCATCAATAAAAATTATTCAAAATATTTATATTAATTAATTATTAGTTTTTTAATATTATTTGTGAGGAATCATGATCACTTTAAATGAAATATGTTAAAACATAAGTATTCATCATTTTCTAAAACAATTAATCAATAAAATAGTATGTGATTTAATAGAATTGGTAATTTATAATCATTTATATTGTTATATTTTAATACTATGGTATTTTTTGTGTCAATCACTAAATATTACGGCACTAAGGAGTGTGTTTCATTATTTTTTAAATAATGGAAATTGGAATAATAGATTATGATATTAATATTAACATTATTAAAAAAGAAAATAAGACCATTAATTATTTATTTATTGATATAATGTATAAACATATATTTTATTCCCATATTCATCTAGGATACATATTCATAACAATTTTCAATTTTTTACATACCCAATAAAGAACATACAATAAAATATTGATTATTATGAACATGTTCAATTTTAGTATCATTATAAAATAATTGAAATAAACATTTTTTTATTAGTTTGAAATTTTAAAATATTAAATATTTATATGATAAAGATCCGAAATTAATTATTTTTAGATAATACAGATTAATAAATGTTTACATCCAAGTATTATCTTTCTTGATGATTTATTTGACACATGTTATTTAATTCCCTTATGGTTTATATGTTTTCAATTTTACAAAAAATATATTAATTGTGGATGTCATATATTATTTAACCCATAAATATCATTGAACCATCCCTAAATATAAGTAATTAATAATGGAATACATTTTTTCATGTAGTTAGTAGTCTTCACGTTTGTAGGGAAGATGATTTCATTTTCCCCGGAGAGGTAGATATGCAACATATGATTTAATTTATCATAAACTAAAACATGTAATAAATTTGAAAAATATATTTTAGATTTATCAATTTTCATTACATTTTATGTCAAGAAAATAATATAAAGAAACATGTTGTATTGTGGAAGAAATTGTGAGAACAAATGAATGAATGAGTTTTTTTTCTTTTCATAAGCGACGATGGAAGGATTATACCACATAAAAATATTGATAGTTGAATATATATATATATAGTAAAAATTTTATAATTTCATAATCGATAATATATTATTTAATAGGAAATTATAGTCATAGAATGAATATTAGAGATTGATAGGTGTGTACACTAAGAGTTTTGAATATTATTTTGACATGGATCATAGAAATGTGGGGCTTTGGATATGTAGAGATATTAGATAAATAGGTATTTAATTTTATATGTTATTAGATACGTATATAATAGCATAATTATTTTTTACTCTTTGAGTGAAAAATCCTATTTAGAATTCACTTTATATGGTAATGTGATGAAGGCTAGTTCCTTAATATTCATTGATATAGATTATATGTATTTATAGATTTTTTCTTTACGTGGTGTATTCCACTGAAATCAGGAAATACAAATTAGTATAAGTAGATCTTCAATGGTTTCCAAATACAAAATCTATCATTATAAAATCTTCTAATAAAATCATAGAATAATCATTACAATAATTTTATATTTCACTTCAACTTTTCATCAAATTATCATAATAAAACTTTATGTTATCTTATTATAGATTAATATTTTATATCATCCTATCGATAATGTTTCTCAAAAAATATGATTTATTGTGGGTCCATATTTAATTGTTTCTGTATGATGGGATGATACTACATTATAATCAGAGGTACAATATGACATTAAATGTTATAGAGGTGTCAGTTCCATCATTTAGAGGATGGATATGAATACCCAAGAAGGTAAAATGGTCGAGAATCGTTTTATTAGATGAAATTCATTGTGATATTTTTTTTAATGTGGGAGTACATGGTCCTGTATTTTGTGTCTAACAATGAAAATTCATTTTCTCATTGGTCGATTTATATGTTCTTTCATGAAGAGATTACATTAATATGATATTGGGGTTCAATAACAACAACACCTACACACATGTACCTATAGTCCAAGCAACACACAAGTGCAGTCCACGTGCAATATATTCTTGACGTGTGTGTACCATGTGGGTGTTATTTCCCTATAATTCCACTCAGCCTCTATCCAAGTGCTCACCTTATGTATCTATGGTGTTACCATGTATACCATTATACCACTTCATTTAACCCTTTCCCCACACTTTTTTATGGATCACTCATAGTTGGAATTTGTTTTAATATTAATAAAAATAATTAAAAAATATATAAAATAACTAAACATATATGAACATTCGTAAAATATAATTTGTAGTTTGACATAATATTTTTAAATGAAAATCTCAACTAAATAAACATTATTAACATCATTAAATTTATTAGTAATAATTGGTTTCATATTATAAAAATTATAATTAAAAACATTTAAATAATTAAATAAAAATTTCTACAAAAAATATTTTTAAATACATATTTTAAAAATTATCTTAAAATCCATGAAATTAATATCATAAAACTATATTTTATTAAAAAGACCAAAAAAATCTCCCATTTACCATCACAATAATGTACATAAAGAGTAACTAAATTTAGTAATATATAGTGATTTTTGTAGGTTTTATCATTAATAATTTTTATTTGAAGGAAAGAAATATTTTAAATTTATATTATATTGAAATAGATTTTATATTTTAAAATGAAAATAGTAATACTGAAAATGAAGTCCACATGAATTATTTTATTAAAATTTTAATATTAATACGTGAAAAATAATTTATTGATTACAAAAAAAATTATTTAATTTATGAAATAGTTCATTATGTTAAAACATATCATTGATTTTTTAAATATGACATAGTCTGTTTAATATAAATTTATATATAACAAGGATATTAATCTATTCTAATGATAATATACTCAACCACCTTAAAGGAATTAATTCCATTGAATTTATTTAATATACTTAATGAAGTCCCCTATCGAAATCCATATATTTTATGAAAATTTTGATTGATTAATTTGTATATTATTTATAATCTCATAGAATTTATATACTAAGAAACTCAAAAGAAATCCAAATATCTTAAAATATCCTCAATTGAAATATCATAACATCCAAATTTTTATAATTTACTTATTTTGATAGAAAATTAAACAACCCAATACCCACAATCATGTATATGATGCTAAAAACATGATGTATATATTTTAAAAAAATTAATCAAAAAATATATAGTCCCATACAAACTAAAGGGACATTTTACATAGTTTTTAAAAATTAGAATAAAATCATAAAACATATCAATATTTCGTAAAATATATATATATAACAACTATATTTCTTCTCTATTCGAATCTGAATAAATGAAAATAAGCACCAGCAAAATACTGAATAATCCAATGCAAAATAAAATAAAATGTATTGTTAAAAAAATTTTCAAGTATGGATTTTTAAATAAATTATTATAACCATTATCATTTAATTCATTAAATTTTTTTTTGAATACATTTAATACTATATCAAATAAAAAACATTTTATATAAATTTTTTTATAGATTATAAATATATGGTTTCATGATAAATATATATGTTATATTATTAAAAATACTTAAAAGTAAATATCACTTTACTATATAATATTATTTTATAAATATTATCCTTTGAAATATATGTTTATTTATCATTGAAAATTTTAAAATATTAAATTTGAAATAATATAATTTAATGGTGTAAAATGATTAATATAAAAATTAATAAAATTATAATGCCCATAGCAGAATTTGAAAAAGTCATTGTACAAAAGTTCCATTTTATATCTTGTGTTCACACGACATTAAATATAATTATAATTAGTACTGATATCTAATTTTTTAATAAATCATTTATTTTGATCATCTACATTGTGTATATTCCATTAAAATTTATACTGTAAAAAATATATTAATTATTTTCAAAGGGTAAAATTTTATCATATCTCATAAACATTTTCAAGATCTATCAGAAATAAAATAAAAATTTTAAAAATAATTATGATGAATATTTATTTTATAACTAGTACATTAATCATGTAATATATAAATTTAACATATAAAAATAATAATAATAAAAGTGTTTAATTCAGTTGATAAGTAGGGTTAATTTCTATACCAATAATCTTGAATAAAATCCATAATCTATAAATAGAAATTTCTTTTAAAAAATAAAAAAACTAAACCTTAAAAAATTATATAAAATTATTGAAGTAAATAATTGTGGAAAATTAAATTTAAAATCAAATTATACATTTGACACTTAATTAAGGTTCAAAGAAAGTAAAAACATATGTTTAATGTATAATTTCATAAAAAATAAATTTTTAAATACATGAAATATTACATTTCACAAAAATATCATTTTATAATATATTAATGAAAATATTTCCCCTATAACATGGATTTTGAAAATTCAAAATTATAACATTGAAATAAATTACCTTTAATAATGGTTTTAATTAACATTTAATTTTTTTATAAAAATATAATTTCCCTTACATTCTTCCTTGGAAAATACTTTCTTTTCAATGGGTGAAAAATTTTAACAGACCCTTTATCTTTCATCCTCACTTTCTTTCTCAGGGCTCAAAAGGATTTTTATAACTGGGGATTCTATATGAGTAACATCCAATATGAAACTCTTTCTATATACACATTCCAAATGTTAATTCAAATATAAATAAATAACATTATAAAACTCCCAAACCCATCAATAAAAAAGGATATTTGAGTATATATTCTTCAATTTTTTTCATAAAATTGATTTAGATTCTATTCGTTTTGATAGAGTATATCTTTATAAATTAGAAGCATCAATCTAGTCATTACTTATTAGAATGTAGAGAAATGTGATATTGTTCAAAAAAATTATTCTAATATCGATTATTAGAGTTACATTGATAATATTGAAATCATTCGTACTATTCAAATGAAAAATATCATAGTTGATTCTATCGAGATGATCAGATACTAAAGGTTGGTTAATTCATATTCATTGAATGAGAATTGATATTTTATTTATTTCATCATAAAACTGGTGAAATAGGATGATCTCAAAAAATCTCACATACTCGAGGTAGAACATCTATCGTATTCATAATATATAATATAAAATTTTAAATTGTTATTATGATGACCAGAGAAACTCACGAAGTAAAATTTTCCATCATTTTCATCTTTTCATGGATGAATCAAGACACTATTTAAATATGATAATTATATTTTAATATTTTATATCATCTTCATGAATACATCCACTAATTTTTTTTAAAAAAACTTGGGCAATCCATGGTCATCCTTGCTGGTTGGGATGCAATGTGGATCTCATTTGAGGTAGAAGATAATGTGTAAAGAGATGGATGTGTTATGTCTTGTGATAAGTGTATTTAAAGAAAATATTATATGGGGTTTTAGTATATATATTTATGAATTTAATTGAATAATTTTTCATTTATTGGTAATTTAGTATTATTTATGTTATGGAATGGAGAAATATAAAATTGTAAAATTAATAAATATAGCAAAATATTCCAACTAACAGACACTTCTCATAGATTTAATTTGCTTTTGGTGAAACATTAGATTTTTTAGGATGCAGAAAAGTTGTTGAAATGGTCTATGGTATTTAAACATCCATATAAATCATTAAATGATTTTATTTCATTGACAAAATCCACTGCAACAAGTTTCAAGTCATGAAGTATTAAAAAATGTGATAATCCATTAAACATCTTGTACATTTTACATTTAGTGAATGTAAGGGACATATAAGAATACGAAAAATCCCCTTCTTATGTACATTACACATCATGTACAATTTAAAATTTGTATATGTTTTAAGAATCTAAATAATATTGATATGCATTTACAAGGGTTTGATTTTAGGGGTTATAAAAATATACCCTTTGTAGATGATTAGTTGTTTCTAGAGCCAATGGGAGCCGATAACTGACTTCATAATAATTCATGCACCATCAAATCAAGGTCTCTTCATTGTTTTCTGGTTTCACTCATCCTAATGTACCAATCCTACACATTATCATCATTCCAACCATTATTGAGTATATTTCTATGTTTTGGGTAATGTAATTATAGGAGATGTGTTACAAAGGTATTATTTCTATTTGTTGTTCTTACTTCGTATTAATGGAAGACTGTTCATTAATTTTATTATATTATTTTTTAATTTTTCAAACCTCTTCATTTTTTGAGGGGGTTTATTTAATAACCAAAATTAATTGTCCTATTTTGTGTAAACGAATTATTAAAAAAATTGGTTACATTTAAATAGGGTATTGGTTCACCTATTTTTTCAATTAGACCAAGTATGTTACTATTCCTAGGGTTAAATCATCGGATTGGCATAGTATACCAAAAACATGAATCCCTTCTGACCTATTTCTAACACCAATCATGTATAAACCCATAATCAATTGAATGCCTAGTGCACCAACCTGAAAATAGGTAAACCTGACATGTCTTACCTCATGTTATCAAACATAGTCTATAGTGTTGTATCTATCTATATCTCCCAGTCACAAGAATTAAATAATTTCTATTTCATGATAATCAATTAATTTAAAACATTTTGATCTTCCATGTGGGTTCATCTGTCAGACTTGAAATATAAAATATTTATAGTTAGAATATCTATGTATTATAAATTGTTAAATTTTTATTTTCCTTTGGGGAATTAATTAAGTCATATAGGCATTCATAAAACATATAGATAAAAAGGATGAATGGTTGGGATTGTCGAATAAATGATATTCAAATTTTCATAAATTCTTTAATATAAAAAAATTATATTATAGTCATGTGAATAGTGTATCAAAAATCACATTCAACAATAATCTAATGTTTTTCCTTGGGTTTGATCATTAGAATTTTATTCTCCATTGGCTCATGTAAATAGTTGGGCATGTCACCTGAATCACTCAAACAGATTCCCCTGCGATTAAATCCACACTATTTCATAGTCCTCAATACCCTTATGTGGAAATCGTGCACTCCCAATGGGAATAATTGGTTAACCATGAAACAAATATACAGGAAATATATCCTTATATGACCATTGTCCATCCAATTAGTCCATCCTTCCATGTGGTTGACCCCTCGTCCCATATGTAGCTAATATAGTGTGATAGTCTAGTTCATCACCCAATTATGATATTCCCTACTTTGGGCCTAGCTCGAAAGGGTTATCTTTTCATTGAATCTCTACATCAGGAATCACCCACGAAAATTCCTATTTATCGGAGACATATCTACACAACCTTATAAAGGGATGGTTCATGCTCATCCTCCATCAATATGGATTATCCATAATCCTCCACATATAAGGTCCAAGATACCTCACTAGAACAACATATGGACACTAGCTTCGATGCAATTATTGTTGAACTAGTTCATCCCACGATCTAGATATTCTTCACTTTGCATATAGTTTTAATGGTTTTACATTCCCTAGGATATGTCCCTCAGGAACACCCCCCGAAAAGCCTCATGATGGTAGAGTTATCCACACCACCAAATAAAAGGGATGGTGTGTTATCCTTATCTAGCCCACGATAATCATATTGTACTATTTGTACCTATATCTATAGATTTTTCATTCCCCGTGCTTCAGCACTCTTGGCTCCTTGAGTGTAAGGCCACATGATGGGACATCTATCCACACATCATTATAATGGTGTTCTTCATGCTCCTCCACCTTCGATGTGGGATTTCTATAAACATCCCTAATAAGGGCCATGGGTTTCGACTAGCACATCAAATAGACGCATGCACTGATATTATTTTTTTAATGTAAAAAATCAATAAACGTTAATAATGTAATTTGTTCTAGGAACACCCCATATCTCTTCCATAGTTTGAACCTATATTATTGAATTCAAATTAAAAAACATATTTTTAAATATTTTCAAACATAAATTAATATATATTAAATTAATATCATATATTTATATATATCTAATTTTTTTCACCTAGTCACACACTCAAAGAAATTTAAATATTCCTCATATATACAGAAACCATTATTATTTTCAAATATTAATAATAATTAAAATAATAACAATATTTAATTTTCATTAATAATAAATATATGTCATAATTATAACCATGAATATTTCAATCATAATAATCATGAAATAATGTAGTTAATATATTAGCAACACAATAGAATTTATGTGGTACATTTAATAATTTTTTATCTATCCCAACAATACATCTCCACCAAAATATATACAAGTAATAAATATATATAAACATATGTATATTGATATATATACACCCACATAAATATATATATACATATATATTTAACCCTTATATATATATTATATATACAATACTGTTTTTATCTTAATATAATAAAAATAAATATAATAATAATTAATAACATTATTATATAATATGGCCCATAAATGACACCATTATCATTTTAAAAACAACAACTATTCAAAATGGATAATGGTTAATAAATTAATATTAATGAATCATTATTCCATTAATTAACATCCTTAATAATATATAATTTATTACATGGGTCACCAATAATATATTGTCCCAAATAAAATCCCAAAATTTTAATTCACATATAATGTCTTATTTTTTATACACCCAAATATTAACTATTTTACTAATATGTTCCCAAAAAAGTTATATACTTAATATATTATCTTTGTGTGCGATCTGACCAAACATCAGACGCTCACAAATGTTATAAAACAACAATGGGAAAACATGTATCCCTATATTAATGGTCTCATACTGTTTCTAAAAGGATACAGAATTAGTTAGAAATTAATTGTTTATTATCAAAATATATGAATAATAATTTAATTAAATAAAAAATAGTATTATCATTTTCATGGTCTTCAGACACCAGGAACATAGTAAATATATACCCTGCTTAGGGTAAACCAAGAATTCCAGACCTAACTGTTGTATTAGATATCGCATACGAAGAACCGTTTGTGATAAAATATAGGTTTATTATTAAAAATTTTAATAATAAATTAATTAAATAAATAAAGAATATTATCACATGTGATGCTTCCATATTCCTGAAACACATTAATTGTATACCATTCTTAACTGAATCTCGATGTTCCAATCCTAAAAGTGGTCCTAGATTTATCATGAGATGCACTGTTTCATATTTATTTAATTTTTTTTGTAAACAAGAGACACATATATTAATAAAATATATTTAATATTATTATTATATCAGTGTGAATGGTCTACGATCCTCCTATCCCAACACTTATATAGTTTCTAACACATAAAATATTTCATAGTATATTTTGAGATGTTAAATAAGGATTTTACTTTTTGTTAAGGCCATAATAAACACAAGTATTGAAAATTTCAAATTCCCCACCAAAACACTTCTCATTTATTAAGAAAATTGTCATTTTCTTATCATTTAAAAAAAGTATTTTGACAATGCCCCACCTAGAAACTTATAATCCCCAAGAAGCCTTTAGGAATAATGTGTATATCACCTGACCTATAATAATCATGATATCTCATTCAAATTTTATCTTTTCATTTCCCAATTCCCAACAAAACATTCACACTTCTTAACCATAGTACACTTATGTTTTCCAAACCCATGTTTTTCATGTTTTCCAACTAAAATAGTAATATTACACATAACCAAGAGAAGTTTTCGAGAGACATGATCATGTCATCATATATTTATACAAAAAACCAAAGGTGGTATCTAACTTATGTTTTAAATTTAAAAATAGGAAAAACATATTATCCTCAACAGATTCCACCCTATAAAAATCCTAGAGGACACGCCATTAAGGATTAATTTGATAGTTATCACATGTTTTCCAAAATGGTTAAAATGGAAAATTCCACCATATACCTAAATTCCTGATTTGATCCATGTTTTAATTAAAATCTATAGCCTACCAAAGAATCCCCCATTTCACCTGAAAACATTCCACAAATGGTCATTTACAAAAAAATCTTTGAAAATGAAATCCAACTAGTAGATCCACTCTAGCTGGACATTAAAGAATATTCTAGGTATAAAAAATTCGTGAAAAATAAAAAAACTCACCCAACAAGCACATCATCATTTAAAACTTTACTGCAAACAAAGACCATTGCCCTCATAGTATATTAGGGATGAAGTCACGAATTTGGAATGTCTCACCTCTCACAGTAGAGTAACTTAATTTTATTAAAATGGTCACCTGAAAGAAAATGGAATATCTACTACTAGTCTATACCTTAGAAGAAACATAACTTCACTTATAAATGAACCATCGTTAATAGATTATCGAGCCTCAACCACCTAATGCATCCCTTTGATCATGAATGTTTATCCATTATTTTATACCCATGAACAATTGTGTTTTTGAAAAGGTTCATACCCATCCAACCACGCCAATTTAATGTTTTTGGTCAAGAAAAAAAATGATATAGTGTTTAGAAGACTCATATTTACATTCCATACTATTTTCCTATAGTCATATTGGGTTGAGATCATATTACTTTTTTGGACCTATTTACTAGAATCATCACATTGCTCACTGCTTTTGCACTTTCCTTGTCATCCAACAGTATGATATACTACCTGGTCATAAACATGCAAGGTTAGAACAACCATAAATGCAAGTGTTTAAACAGTTCTCATGAAAATGAAAACCAATTCGATTATCATGAAAAACACCAGATTCTAGGAAAGTCATACTGATCATTTGGAAAAACATGAGTTATTTACACCAATATCACTCAAACATGGAGATGAGCTGACAAAGTACCCAACATTTCATGGATGATCATGTCTATTAAATCAATCAGTTTATTATTTCATTAAACATTACATGGATGTCATCCATAGTTTATGAAAACAAATTATCATGATTAATACAATGTGGCCAAACATTCTCGAGTTATGACTAACCAGATGAATATGAGCATTACCTGATGCTCCCCCTATTGAAAAATTATAGGATATGATAATAACCCATCAAAACAAGGGTTTCATTGAAAAATTAATTCTTAAAAGAAACAATGACTCCCATACAACACCAACTGTCTTAAAACAAATGGAATTGGAAAGGCATTTAGGTTCAATGGGTGCTTCCTTCCACGAGCCATCCCCTTAAGAGAGAGCAAGACTCAACCCAAGAACCATTTCATGCTATATAAAATGTCACCAGACAGAGATTCGATCTATCTAGTCCAATTATATAAATATATAATCCTTCTAGAAATAATATGTGATACAAATTTATAACATTCCAATCAATCTCACCACCAATACGGTGGTTAGACTGGTCACCAAATGACCTCCTGGATTCCTCCACATATGACAAAGGTTGCTGACTAGCCTCATGGGACTATTGGTGGTATGGTGGGTAGACCATTACCTCAAGATGACATTATGTCAATGGTAAATCAAATAATAAATAAAAAATAAAATTTATAGTTATAGTAAATGATATACAAGTAGTGGATGAATGCTATAATATCTAGAAAAATAGACAATTCCAATTTACAAAAATGCATGTTTGATATAAGATGATATAAGAACAAGAAGGTCTTGTTTACCGAACAATAGAATAACAAAATAGCCAAATCATTGAGGACATTGATGAACAGTCCAGTCATGTTCTCCATTGTTGACATGTACATAGAAAAACACAGAAAATGAATCCAGAGACTTATATTAAATAATATCTACTCACGTTCATAATGGAGCACGATTAGGTTGTGAGAAATAAATCTCAATAGGCCGACAACCACAGTGTCTCGCCCAATCCACTATATGAAATTAATAATAATTTTCAGTGGGACATATATTATAAATGATAAGTGAAAAGAAATAAAATAAAATAATCTTGGTCTTAGATACTGAATAGAAAATTATCTGATACCTCCTGCTTCAGACTAATTAGGACATCATTTTTTTTAGAAATACAATCCTCTTTCAGGATAAATAACTCATAATATAGCATAATATTAGACCTATACATCAGGTTAAAAAATACATTAACCTCAAGAATAACTAGAATTTTTCCCACATGCATCGTGTGACAATGCATATACCCTTTAGGTATCCGACATAATCATAACCCGCCAACATGCATTCATTACTAAATCACCTTTCCCAAAGGTAGTATGAAACCGAAACTATTCTATTAGGTGTCAATATCAATCATGGTTCCCCATATATCCCATATGATCATATAATCTGCCCTCATGCATCTAGTAACTATGTGCCTTGTCCTCCGGATGTACGAATGAAAATGCACCAACCCCCCAGGTGTCCATATTAAAAATGAGTTGTATCTGGAAAAAATAACGATTCTAATAAGTAACATTACCTCATGTATCAACAAAATCAATATCACATAAGCACAAATGGTGAGAAAAATGACAACTTTTGTATAAAAAATTCCATATTTATCTTAAAAAGTCACAAAAATTTATTTATATAAAACTATCACATGTTAAACTAATTGAATTAATTAAACCTTGTTCATAATTTTCAACATAATTATATCAAAACATTTTAATAAATAAATTGACCCTATGGTTGTTAGTATTTTAATTCTCCAGTTTAGTAAATTTAATTCAATCATAAGAAATCACATAATTCATTATTTTGGAGACTCAATGTGTCATTTAATAATAATAAAATATCCACAATTTTCATATGGCATTAAATCCAAATAGACCAATTGTTAGTAATGTCCAAGGCTAAAACACCAATCGGGTGGCTGAAGGTCTGAGTCGTTACACATATAGAATAAAGGGGATCTATTGGTCAGTTAAAAAAACAATTATAATTTAATATAATTATACAACATAGTAGAATGTGTTAGTGAGAAAGGTAGTTTAATCCCACATATTACAATTACTATAAATAATGTTATCAGATTAAAAGGTATTTTTTAAACCACCCAAAACAATACTATTCACTTCATGAAGCTACCGTAATAAATTTTATTGAATATATTAAAATAATTTCATCGAGAAATTTTACATATACAGTGATTCATTAATTATATCAACCAGAGTGTTCATACATCCCTAATAGTTAAATTATAATTTTTTTCATATAAAACATTTAGGAAAAGAAGCCATTATGAACATTTGAAAAATGATAGGGCACACAATTTAAATCTTTATGAAGGAAAATCATCATGTTTAAGGCATTTCATTTAATCTCAGCCCTTTATTTTCATTATGAAATGGAAAAATCAATGAGATTATCCAAAGGATTATTGGAATTAGTAATTAATAGATTTTTGATAATATGACAATGCACATATTCTGGGGGGTTTTATTATAAATTAATTACATTTTTTTATTAAATAATTCAATTTACATATTAAAAATTACACTTAATAATTAATAATTAGATTTATGAAAGATACACATAATATATTCTAAATTTAATTTTATTTTGGAATAAAGAAAATTATTAATACACTCAAATACAAAAAAATAATGCCCATAACACATATATTACTTGTGAAAAATGTTAAAGACATCAAACCATAGGTGAAACAATTACTGATGATGTGGGATGATGTCGAAGTTTAACAGAACCATCGAATCCATATTAATTTCCAAAACAAAAATATAATTAATATTATTCTTATTGAGATTAATCCAACAACATTTATGATGCTTACATCTGATCAATATTTAATGAGATATCAACGATTAATGATTGGAAGAAATTATTTAAATAAAATATCAAAAAAAGGAGAGAGCCAATGTTAAAGGGGAGTCATGTGAAATGTGTTGGAAAAAGGTATATGAATGAGAAATATTTCAATTTATCCTAATTTCCACCATTTTTTAAATATAGATTTTAACCCATAATTTATATAAACAACTCTCTCTCTATTAAGGGGTTACACCAATTCCCATTAAATTCCACATTTATACTCCTTTTAGAACATCTTATCGAACACCATTATTATTTTTTTATTATTTTTAAATTATATTATCTCCTCTTACTACTATTTAAATACTCATTAAATATATATATTTTAATTTACCCCTATATATACACATGAATAAACACTGAAATATATATATATATAACCTAAAAATATATACACATATTTTATATATATGAACATTATATATATACTTTTACACCCATATATGTATATACGTCCTTATATTAATTTGAAATATAATGTTTTCTAAAATTTACAGCAATAATAACAAAAATGTTTTCTTATTATTATTATTATTATTTATCTCACATTAATTTTATCATTGAAAATTTAATAACAATAACCATTTGATATCAATAATAGCTAATAAATTAATATTAATTGTACATTTTCATTTAATTTGAATAATTTATAATAACATAATTTTTATATTTCCCACTCATTATTTACACCCCAACATAATTTATTAATTGTGGAACAATATTTTCATTTGTGTTTTCCATTAATCAATGTGTCAAAATTGAAAAAATATTGTGAATTATTTATCCTAGTAAGAAAAAACTACATAGGTTATGCTAGGAACTCTATGTACTGACCAAGTTTCTAAATTTCATATTCAAAGCATCAGTCACATCATCGTGTACATCACATAAAGAATATCACAATGTCTATCATTTAGGAAGTGCATCGTATATAATATGTTATAATTCAGGACATGTGAATACTATAATTAACCTAAAATGATGCATGAGATCATTATTCTTGTCTCATTATAAATTTCAAAAAATATTTTTTCAATCATATCAATGATAACTTCACAACTAAAGTGAATCACCCAACAGTGGAATCAAAAAAAATCAAATAGGAATAACCTTGAAAAGAAAAATTTCCATTCATATTTTTATTTTCCACTCTCTTTACATGGTTTTGACACTCCTAGAAAAAATCTCACTAACAAATCCAAATAGCATTTTAATTCGTTGTTTATTGTCTCAAATGATAAGATAGAAAAGGAAAACTTATATGATACCACATTTTAAAATACTAACCATTATTATAGTAAATGGTTCCATGTGATATTGGGTCACAAAACCTATTTCGCACCTCCTCGTAGACTATATGAATTAAAATAGTGGAGATTCCCAATCTAGTGTCTTTGAGGGAGATAATGACATCATGTATAACTGTTGAAAACCAGTAGTAATCATATTAAACAATAGTAGAGGAATTAAGTCGTCCAAATTGAAGAAAAAATCCATGAAAGAAATTGTCACATCATAGGTAAATAATGAAATAATACATTCTCTTTTTTATTAATATTTTGACAATTAAATATTAATTTTATATTTAAGGGGATGCTATGTTTGATGGCTTACCTGATACGAAACAACGAGTTTCTTTCAAATTTTAGGTTGCAGACTAATAATATAATAATATTTTTTTAAATGGTAGTTATCTCCTTGCCATTGTATTGGTGGGAATGAACAAAATTAACTTTAATATTATTATACATGTTTGTTTAATAAAATTTAGAGTCTTAAAATGTGAATGAATCTAATATTAAGCATAGTTTACATTAAAATGTCGATTTATCACCTTTCAATGGGGAAATATCATTAAATATAGTTATGGTAACCTTTATATATTATATTTTACAAAATTAAATTCTTCCTTTGATTCGGGACCTCAAAATTTTATTATGGTATTTTTTTGGTATTTTTCTGGTATACATAATTTTTTATGTATAGTGAAAAATATTGTATCTTAATTCAAAAGTGAATTTTAATATAATATTTTATATGGTTATATTATCTATTTAATTGGGTTTAAATAATACTTAGATTAAATTATTACCAATTAATTCAATGTTGGTCATTGGAATTAATTTCCCTCTGAAATTGGACATAAACAAGTAGTGTTCTTTTGATAGTTTTTGTTTTTAAATACACGATATTTGTTTTGATAATGAGAATAAATTTTAATTTAACAAATTATACTTCAATGTTTTTAATTTGGTAAAATACCCATAATTTTTGAATTTGGAATATCAAATATAGATTAGGCTGAATTTTTGGATGTTTTCTGAAAAACATCAAATTTTGATGAATAGTGAAACCTCTAAGTAGTAGTTAAAAACTGACATTTTCATTTAAATAAAATTTTACCACTTTTTTGGATTAAATATATAAAATTTTACATATATGGTTTATATTAGTATGTATAATATGGTTCAATAAGATAAAAATATTTTTTGGTGATTAGTTAATTTTGGCATTTATTTACAGCTGTTAAAGGTAAATAGGATAATTTTAGTTAAAAAAAATATTACAATAATACAAAATTACATTAAAACGTTTCTTCAGAATATTTGTTGAGTTATTTGCAACCATAGTCATCTTTTGGTCGATTTTGGGACCCTAGGGTGCCACTGGAGTGTGATAATGACACTTTAGATTAATTAACTTAAAGTAATGATAAAAATGACACAAACAAATATATTTTAGTAAATATATTTTTATAATGGGTTATATGAGATATATTTCAGAATATAAATATTCATTATAAATTTAAAACGATTTCATACATCATTGTTTTTTTATAATTTTTAGACATCAGGTAAATGAAATTATATTATGGGACAATAATGATGCGGTATTTACCTCATTAATAAATGATTTAAATAAATAAGATTATAAATATTAAAACAATATCCAAAACTTATATAATTATTATTGGATTATTTTTGTTTTGTCGTGAGTCATATTATATTCATTATTAATTAGTTTTGGATCTTTAGAAACAGAATAGAGGTTTATAATAAAATAATTTTTTTACACAATCTTAAAAAGCCCCTCTCCCCCTTATAAAAATCCCTCATATCTTACACGTTCCTCACACCTCTCAAGCCCCTTGGCTCGTCCATAATATGACCAAATAATATCTAAATAACCCTCTACACCTCCTTGAATCCTTAACATAGGCATAAGTAATTTCAATATGTCCTTTAGGTTCATACAAAAGGGAGTTACCCAAATTAAAGGTAGTGATTCCTCTTACCTTAATTTCTTTGATTTTACTTCTCCAACCCCAAAACTCTTTTTATTCCATTATTTAATAACTACACCAGTATCCTCAATATACTATTATGTTTTTATGTGATTGATTTAAACTATATTTACACACACCCTCATCTAATGGGTGATGAACATATTGTTTATGTGAACGGAAAACTAACGCCTCACGAAATGATGATTGTTTGATTATCTCCTACCGCCTCTCTTGGTGTCCATTAAGATGAACCTATATTTATATATGATATATATTTTGATTATTTTTTTCTTTATGATTCTGTATTGTTCTATTATATATTAACTTTATGGTTTCCATTATAGGTAAACACGATAATTTCATTAGAGAAAGTGTGGACTACCGGCCCCTCAATGTGATATGATTCGTTAATTTCATATGTGGGAATTATAAAGGATAGTGATAATAATATTATATATGATATTATACTGTAATTATAATATACATATGTATTGTTATGTTTTGATTCCATTAATGTACGAAATAGAAATTAAAGTAGTGTTCCTGTGTACGTACGGCTTACCGTCTCCAGGAACTGTGCATTTCATTTATTCTATCTAAAATGTTATGTACTATTATAAATACATATATATACTTGAAATATTTTATTTATATGATATCTAAATTATGGATATAATTTTGGATGAAATATACTATTGATCAAACGGACAATATCTAATTATATGGTGTTTATTTGTGACTCATGTACCAAATATCGACAAAACAACTATTATTAACCTAAATGATTACATAATGTTTAACATGGTAATGATTCATATTAATGGAATAATAAAAATTAAAATGGTTCTTATGAAATTATAAATCATCATTATTTTATTATTAAGTGGATTAAAAAATGAGCTGGTCATGTCAGCCACGAGGTAAGGGACATTGTCTCATTCTCCTTTCATTACGGCATATTTCGATAATATATACCTTATTATTTTAAACGGTGTATAATAAAAATCTATTACTTATACTTTCATTCAAAGGGTATATTTTTTCTACGAAACGTTTTACTAAAGGACACATGTAATGTATTTATCTTATGTGGTGACAATGACCTCTTCTCCACCGTAATCATTATTTGGCTTCTCCTATAGGCCCTAATGTATTCTAAAATGAACAGATAATCCCTTATTATATTTTTTGGTTATTTGGTATTTAACATGGTTTTTGAAATGGATTGATTATTTCAACATCTTGAAATTATTTCTTGGGATTTAATTTTAAATTTTATTAGTAAAATGTTTATATTTTCTATATTTTATTTGTTATGATTTTATAATGGTAAAATGGACATTTTATGGGTGGTTATATGATAAAACAAATAATGGGTGGCATCGTGATAAACCAGGACGAGTGGTTACATTATAACCTCCAATGCATTGGGTATGGAAGTTACCCGTATGGCTATTCCATTTAGTGATTTGTGTGGAAGTTGACCGTATGGTTATTCCATATAAGAATGTTTATATCCCAAGTTACTTTTATATGTTATGTTTTCATTATATGGGTTTTATGTTATATTTTGCTTTCAAAAGGGTAATAAATGGTCGTTTATTCAGTGAAGAGTATTTACTACTTCATAAAGGTGAAATGTATTACTTATGATAAATTATTCATGGTTTATGTTTTGTTTTAAAAAACTAACAGTTTTCCTTCATAGAGTATCCCTTAATGAGTATTTTATGATCATCCCATGTTTTTGAAATCTTTTTCACTGGACATAAAGTATAATAGGGTCATGGATGGGATCATGGAATTGTCATGATGTCTAAAACATGGAACTAGACATGAACCTTTTTTCAAGTGTTTTTATTTTGTGAAAAAATGGAAACGGGTCAGATGTGTCTACATGTATTATTCAAGACTACATTTATATGTAATGATATAATTCCTTAAAAATCTAAACCTGAATATATCTTCAATGTGAATTATTCATTTAAATTCAAGATTTTGTAAATATTTAAGGACGAGTCCTTATAGTAATATATAAACAACATGAGAAGTAATATCATATACAAAATCATGATTCATATCATGTATCTAAAATTATGGAAAATCGGTACACATATAATCAATATAAGACAATTATCAAAAATATCAAAAATCCTAAAATTGAAATATCCCAACGAGAAGTAGGTTCCTTGAATGGTTATTTTCTCCCCATATCCTAACAGTAACAATCCCATAATTATAATGTGGATGATTTCTAGGTCTATACATATATCCATATAGCCAATCTCGGTATCCCACAACCTAGAATATGGTGTGAGATAATAATCATTATTCTAAAACCATTGGTGTGTATTACATATCATGTATTTCAAATAAAATCTACATAAGTGTACAAAATATAAAAAATATGTCAGTTATGAGTGTACGATGTGCATGTATAGAATTAATATCAATGCTATGTAGGATACCTACAGTAATAATCATTTTTCTATAACAAGGAAACTATAAATAGAAATAAATGATTCTTCATATTCTGTCTAGCCACTATAACCCTATAACTATTCCAGATCTAATGGAAAACAAACCAAAATATCCACGATGACCCCTAAATATAACCAATAAATCATTTACAATGGGCATTCCTTAAAATCATGACATCCTAAATGAAATTTCCTTGTAATAAAACATGATATACTTTGAAGGGTAAAATTTAATTTATAGAATACCAAGGATATTTCATTGTGTTAGATGAGAATCTCAGTGAAAACTCGATAAAGTCATAGGTTGATTTTGAGGACCATGTCAATATCACGTGTCCTATATGAGTCCATACATTCTAGATCCAATGGCTAGAGAATACCATGTAATACTATGTAATTAATATCCACGGAGAAAAAATATCAAAGAAATCCACATTCTAAAACACTATGATTGGGAGAAAAATCAATTTAATGTTATGGAATTGGGATCCATGGTATATTAAATAAGGTACCAACTAACATTTTAAACTCGTATTTCATATCATTAAACAATTAACATTCAATTATATACCATTATTTTACCCACTCATTTAGACAATTTCACAAAAAAACCATTTATGAAATTAAATCAACAAAACTCATGTAATCACATGGAAAATGAGGAAAACTATATTTGAATCATTCAATTAAATTAAAAGTCAAACCATATTCCTCTAACTATGAAAATATCACACACTCTGATGGTAGGAACGAAGAGTGTAAAAACAATGGAACATGAAATGGCAGGCCTAGGATGGGGAATAAACTTCTAAAATACTCAAAAAAAACTAGTGGAAATCCCAAAAAGGTTCCAAATCATCCCACTCAAATATTAAATTAATTAATGGGGAGCCATCAGAAAGTACGATATATGGAAATATGGAATCAACTACAACAATTAATCAATAAGGAATGGAATTTATAGGCCGCATAATGTAGATCCATTTTATATCACTCAATTAATATAGATATATGATTTTTCTAGATCGAGATAACAGTGAAGCACATATGAAAACTCTATTGATTGGGCATACTTTCTCACACCAAAATATTATATCTGATACTAAGACAAATGAATTATGACACAATAAAAATATAGAACACATTTATTTATATCTATGACTATGAAAAATATTTTAATGAGTATACATGATGAATTATGAGTAAATCATAGCTTTAAGCTTCTTGTGGGTTTCCTAACAAAATATGATCTTGCATACTATCTCTTAACCATATTATGAATCCTATATAAAACCAGTATGGATAATCTCTTACCAAAACACATCGAGGGAGAAAAAATTCCTAATATGGTGTCATCCATACATACTAAATTGTCCCTCTCCTCACAACCATTGCATACATCTGCAGAGATCCATCTCTTTATGAGGACCTTATCACTCCCACTACTCGATGACTTGTAGTACCTTACAATATATAGAATAACTGCAACCTATATATATATATATGAGATTTCAATCTCTAATAGTATTATCACAATGGGGAACCATCATCCTAACACAATAATGGGGCACCAACCATAGAATAGAGGAAATTCACCTTGGTACACTTTTTCAATAACAACTATTACAAAATATCATGTATAGATTTCCCACACCTTCATGAAATCAGGTAGTACCAACTAAATAGATAGAGGATGCAACACATGGAACCACAAATATGTACTGACTCAATCTATAAAATAAGTGTAGATGGCCTTCTCCCTAATAAAATTTGAGATCATTGAATCTGTCTAAAAGAATGATAAGGGGGACCCACACACAAAATTGAAAGTGGTGTGTGTACCCTTTCTGAACTAATCCATGTGTAGAGAACTCATGATCATTGTGGGGGAGTCCCATATCCATATGTCCATGTTTCAGGGTAAACACACACCCTATAATAATATAAGAGTACCATTCAATCATCTATCTTTCAGATACACCAAATTGACCTCATATATCGGTCATTTGTATCCAATAGAAGTATTCTGCTGATCATTAATCTCATCCCAACACTTCCATTAATTTGGTTCCATTACCCAGTTTGAATGGGAACACCACATTATATTTCTAAAGAGACTGGGGGACCTATATATTCAGGTTACATAAAAGGGAAATGACCCCAAAATCTCTCAATGGATCTACCTAAATCACTACACATGGTCATGAATAGTTAGTGTAGACTCATTCCCAAATGATGCCTCACATCGTATGTCAAAATACACACTGATGTATACGCTCATGTCCGAAATAGATAAGTGCTCAGGATATGATACTTTCATATCTAAATCCCAAACATAGTAAAATATATAATCACGGTGAATGACTTCATGAAATGTACATGTGGTGTTTGTGGATATATAAGACATTTGACCCTGTATAGAAACATTTTATTTTCCTCCATTGCACTTCTTGTTACGTTGATATGTCATGGTGTGTACATCTACTGCACAACATGTCACACCTCACCTAGGGCCAGGGTATCTCCTTTCTCCTATATCTCAGCAAGACCTATCTCTAATTGTGTGTGTACCCCTGGTACATGGTCTTTCCAGAATAACAATCCACATGGACTTGTACCCATCACACAACTGTTCCTAACTATTTCTTTCATTGTCCAGTAATCGTAAACATCCTCATGGAAATTTCCATTATCACAACATTTGCAGCTATGTCCTTCATCAAAACCTCTTAGACTGACTAAAAATGTTGTACTTCTTGTACATAGTGTGTTGGCCCTAAAATGGATCCTCCCAAAATAGGATGAAACCAATGTGTGTGTTCCCATACTAAACTCAATGTGGGGTGGAATTCCAAATAGGAATTCCCTATGAGCCATAAAAAACAAACCAGTTTCATCTTCAACACATATACTTACCCACAAAGATCTCATAAATGTTATATATGGTCTCTAATAACCCAAAAAATGCTTAAAAAGGGTGACCAAGACATAAATAAAAAATAGTTCAACAATGTGGTGATCTTATGAAGCATAGGAGGAAAAAACGTGGTCCAAGTCCACTACCACACTATCCAAGAGAAATATCACTCATTATCATTGATTTTATGGGCCTCCTTTCTTGTGATACTCCTCAGTTCATCCATTATATATGTCATCCCCACTCATGTCGTGTAGGAGACCCAAAATGGGTGGGGGAAGGGATACTAATAAAATTTTATTAAATTAAATAATCCATTTAACACCCCACCAATGTTTCCCTAGTTGATCAGTTGATGCCAAAATAACACTATGTTAATCCTATGGTAAAATCCATTTTGTATACTCTTCCATGGTATCATATTTTCAAATTGGAACAATGAACATGATTTAATACATTTTTTCAAGGAAAAAACAAATTCCATGTAAAATATAATTAATATTCATCATATCAACACACAATGGAACCTCCAGCCCGATAATCTCATGAAAACTCATTTCTTGACATATGATATATTCCAATTAACATTCAAAACTCAATTAGAAAAAAACCTATGTCTCTAAATTTGTTTAACCATAATATTTTCATCTATTAAAATGTATGTCCTATCAATATAGGTGAAAATGATCTCTAAAAATGGACTCTCACTCTAGTGAGATCACTATAGTGTTCATAATCTATTTATATACACACATTGGGGGGAATCGAAACAGAAAAATAAACACAAAATCAAGCTGAAACTAGGATGAAATTGATCAAAAAGGGGTAAAATGCATCCTATATAGTGTTATGAAGAAAAAAATTCTCCTTGTCTATATGTGGTTATGGTGTCATGTGGTAAACAAAATCACCGACATGATTCATATACTGAAATTTCCTGATAGTACATATCCACAACTAGATGAACTACACTATTCTAATATCAGGTCTCTCACGTAAAATCTGGATGTTGTGAACACAAGGGTTCCACCAAAAATTACAGCGATTCAATAGTGTAAAAAATAGAAATTATTTTGGCCTCTATAAGAAAACAAGAAACTAAACCACTGCTTAAAAAGGCACACTAATTTCAAACAATATGATGATGAAAATATTAGGGATGTCATTGTGTTCCAGTCTTAGATGATGTGTGACATTATGTGGGGGATGTTAACCCAACATGTACTTGGTTAGATTACCTAATCTACACCACATATATGGAATATGAATGTTCATATATCAACTAATCTAAATAGGAATATTAACAACTAGATAATATGACTTATCTTCCCATGCATGGGCATCTCTTGGTCGACCTAGAGATATTTCCACAAACACTGTAGAGAAGAATATTATAATGTATGATAGGAAAACAACCCATAATGTTGAATCCTTCATCATTCATTCTATACCATAATAGAATGATTCAATGAGAGGACATTTCGTCACCTAATCCACCAATAAAAGTTTCCTATCTAATTAAATCTACCTTTATCACTGAGTTTAGCGCTGACACTCCATCACACAACTACCCCCCTAAACACACGAGTAATGTGAACACAAATCACCTCAAATTAACACTATCTGATTTGGGAGGCCATGCCCCAGCCAAATGGTTTTATATCATATCATAAAGAAGAATCATAGTGGGATAAATATTGCACGTCCTTGTGGGTCTATGGAAAAATCAAAAACACTATCTCATGTTATAGATAACACCGGTGACACCCAAGAGAAGACTCTAGAATACTTATTCAAGAATATATTTCCTCAAATCAGTGTCTGACAATAGTATTGAAAAAGTATAATTTGTATATAGGATACCTATAATCATAATCCAATACTCTAGTTTATATTCCTCTATGACATTATTTTTTCCTCCCTCCCATTATATATCTCCTATATCTTGGAATGGACCACCTGATGTTGGTGGTGGCAACATATCAAACTATACACCACCTCATACATATCTCTCTACTCTATTCAGACATCCAAACCATGTATAATTATATTCCATAGACATAAACTATTATAGGGATATCCTATTGTGGTCTCCCTCTTAGCTGCTCAGTAGGTCTGATAATCACATAAAACATGTCCATGTCCACTACAAGTGTTACAGTTATTCTCATGTGGATATCTATATCCCCTAACCAACTTTTATACCATGGTAAAACATGTCCATGTATTTTAATGATTGTTCCTCATTCATCAATTTCTTGGTGACTAATGTCTACCCTCTTCTTTATACAACTCTACCCCATGATCACCACTATTAGCTCCATCCACCTAACCCTATTACATGATTACCTCTCTCACAAGATCTTGCTGGTGTACCCCCCACATAATAGGTAAGTAACACTGAGACAACAACATATCATATTTCTCTGTGACAGACCTTATTAAAAGTTAATTATTT
This sequence comes from Viscum album, assembly GCA_963277665.1. NCBI lineage: Eukaryota > Viridiplantae > Streptophyta > Magnoliopsida > Santalales > Viscaceae > Viscum > Viscum album. The sequence continues at coordinate 1,654,300,979 of OY728126.1, read as the reverse complement.
TAAAATACATGTCAATCCATATTCAGATAGTATCCTGGAAGGCCTATGATAATTGATGAGTACACTTCTGGGGATATACTACCCTGTCGATGTAAAATAAGTTCCTGAATATGCACTGAAATCAACATTTATGTATAAAAATATTCCATAGAGAACCTCTCAAACACTATTGAGGTTTTCCTTATATCATCAGGTTTATACGTCACCAAAATAAACCAATGATCAACTTTTTACTACAAAAGGATCACCTGTAGGACAAAAATTTGATTTGGATGTGTCCTCATATGGTGAAAAAATGATTGTGACTACCTCATGATTGAAATGAGCTTCTTAAGGGTTTTACTCACCAAGATACAATAATGGTCATTGACTCAAAAATTCATGTATCTCTCTAATCATGTGCAAATATTTATTTGGAAATTTCAGCACAACATTATACTTAATGGGTGGTTTCCCAAGAGGGTAAGCACCCAGAGGTACTACCACCTAACCAATGACCATCAACAAAGCCTCGAAATTAGGAATAATTTCTTTATAATACCATAGTGGATCCCTATATTGTTGTTTTCGAATTTATATCCTGAAATATAATCATGACATTCCCTGGAAAAGGAGTATATCCTGTGACCATGCACAATGATGACATGTAACCCACAACCCGGTCTTATTTGATGCACATCCTGATGATTTCTTACAAAAATTTAATAAAATTTCATAGTAGAAATATAGGTCATTAGTGTAGTGGTGAATGGATGAATAATCTATTTTACTAAAATTAGATTCTCAATCCTAAAATCCAAACATTGAAAACAATAACAATGACACCATAAAACCCAAACCAAGCTCACCCTCTCATGTCTTACGGTGGAAAATAATCCACTAAATACAATTTATCAAGAATTAAAACACCAATTACTATTCCATTATTCCCGAAATCATTTCCTCAACAGGAAATGGGTTGGAACATAACACCAAGTAGGCATATCACATATTTGAGAGGCCTTAACCTACAGTACAAACATTCACACACCCATATAAATCACTATGGAACTATATATAGTTAATAAAATAGCGACTAAAAATTTATACAAACATCTATCCATAAATCAAATTACTAAAAAGGTATAAAATTGTAATATAAAATACTACAAGCCCACCTAAAATTGAAAAATTGTAAACTTCATTGATGGAATGGGCTACTAAATCAATAAACCATTTTAAAATACCATGGTCTTGCACAACTACACAAATATTTCTATCTTTATGATAATTATCTTACATCCCTAGGTCCTCCTAGGATTACATTAAAAGGAATAACTTCTACATAAAACCTATGATGTGTACAAAAAACCCATGAAGGTGTGAGTATAAATATAAAAATTATGCCCCCTAAAAATGAAAAATAAAAGGGTGTGTTTGAATAGAAATAGTATACTATTCCCCACACATAGGGAGCCTGACTGAGAGATAACATGAAACACCATCATGGACACCCCTTAGTTGTACATGACTTGTCATCTCATATTCACATGGTGTGTCAATCAAGTTATGTGATTCAACAAAAATAAATACTACAATCATAGACATATATAATCATCTCATTCTCATACGCTCATTATCTATTGAATTCACAACTAGAGATGTGATTCTACTCATATATCATTGGTAATTACCTTTTAATAGAATAACACTCCAAGATCCACTAAATAAAAATAGAACTCATTTTAGAGAAATTCTCCATTTGGAACATCTATTGAGTTTAATCTCTATTTCTCATCACCATAGGTCATGTCACTTCTATCTTATACCTTGTAAAATATTTTATAAACACATTGGGAGAGGATAACCCCTAACTACTACACATAGTAGAGGGAGAACTTCTATGGGAATTGAACCACATGAATCCTCTCCAAATATAGATAATGGTGTTATTGAAACCTTATTTCTTCCTCGTAGCTGAGGTAGAAATATCATCTAACCATCCCAAAATCCAATTCTGAAATCAAATAGATATACCCCCACATTACTATGTCATGAAATCAATAGGTAAAAATTATGTGTTGTGAAAAAAAAGTGTTGGTTTTTACACCTGAAAATCACACAGCACAACTAAGGGAGTTCCAACTCTAATAGACCACCCAATAATCACCAATAAATGAATAAATGTGAGTACTACTCAAATGATATGGGAATATCACAATTTAAACATCAAATATCTATATAAACATGTATGATAGAAATATATATGATGCCCCATTTTATGAATGGTTTATAACAACCATGAAATAGAGATCCTTCACCCCGACATGATAGGTGAGTACCAAATCTACCAGAGCATCGCTTTTGGAAGACCTATTTCTTGGGAAAATAGGGGAGTATAAATTCTTCGATAGAGTACACACACGATTGTATCATAGTAGATTAACGACACTATCTACAGAATTATTATACAGGGACCCCACCCTGATACAATTTGGGATCTCTGACTTCATCTGCAAAAATAATATGTGGGACTCAAACCCTAATCCGATTGGATGTAATGTGACTATGAGAATTAACCTATTTAGAGGACCAACATATGCTATAGGGGAGTTCCATATCAACACGTCTATATAGAAATATAAATTTTCACCCTATTATGATTGATGAGTACCAGTTATAGTGTGTCTCTCACTAAAAATAAAAACTAAAATCCTAAATCAATTATATTTAAAAGACTGGATGTTTACATCCATCATTAAACTAGTATTAATTAATACCATGTGTAGGGAACTCAGACCATAATATAATGGTTTTTCTGATCTACCTACCTAATATTCTATGGGACCTATATCCTTATGCGAAATGTAAGGGTACCAATCCTAAAGTATTTCGAGTTGTACATCATGATCATTACCCACAGTCAACCACTACAAGTGTGACCAAAATCCCGAATCATGCCTCATGCCATATCTCACATGCCAATACGATGGATGGTGCCTTAGTCTATATTGATTTCTGGAACGATTGGCAACACTCAATATAGAATCTGGGTCCCGATGAAACAAATACACAAAGTATAAGATTTCAATAAATGTACATAATATATACTAGGGTCCACATGGAATTTATACTCACATAGACACATTTTTGTTTCCTCATCAATATGGATTCACTATAAATTATAGCTTTCTCAGTCTTTATGTGTTGTATAATGCATATAGTGCCTCACTCGGTCCCATGATGTGTCATTCCACACACACCTCATCAATCTGTTTCCCCAATAGTGAATGTAATACATTGTACAAGGAATGTCCCAAATAATTGTGGAACATGGAATGTCCTCGGGTTGTGTATGTGTACAAAACAACATGAATGATTCCAATGATCTTGTACATAGACACTTTCAAATCCTGTGACAAGTTTTTCTCCTGCATCATCCTCATTCAAAGGACAAATACAAAATACATGGATTGTAATATTGATAGATGGGTTGTTGTCCACAAAATTAATCTTCCCCAAAATAGGATGAACACACTACATATTCTACTAGATGACATTCCATGGGATCATCAATTCCAAATAGGAATTTTCTAGGAGAAACCTGAATCTTCAATGATTCAACTAATAACCATTTATTGTCCACCATAGGGTACATAGCAGTCTTATAAGGTATATAAAGACAAAAAATGGTGATAGGGACTGAAAAACATAATTCCACCTTTCTACTAGAAAAAACTCCATTGCTTCTAGAAATGATCAAATCTGAAAAACATATATATCCTGAAATGGGATAAATAATTATCTTGATTAATGATCAGAAATGCATAATCTCCTTGACTATAAATTGGATAAAACATCCCTCAAGGGATCCTCTATAATTACTGCAGGGAGTAACAAAGGGGTGGGAGAAAATGGTTATTAATTTTTTTATATTTAAATTGTAACTCAATTTTACTCCCCACAACACACCATCAAGTGAGAAACTGAAAATGTAATAATATATGTATCTCCAAGGATAAAAACTATATTATAGACTCATAAACTATATATAATTTCCTTTCTGAGTCTCATCTAAGGTGTTCATCTAGGATTTCAGGGAACCTGTGTGGGAGTGAAAAAAATATAGCTAATATTTTCTCTATAACCGAAACCAGGTTCTTCGGGCCCTAAAATCCCATGATGAATTATCACCATAAATCAACAATATTCCAATTAATAATCCATGTTTATCATTGAAAATCATAATACTGTACATGAAAAATAAAATTAATTTAATATTGATTCAACATTTTGTGAAATTCAAAGTGTAATGATCCCCTTAAATATAAAAGGGAAACCTGCATTGTCTTATTTGTAGAACATTGAACCTTTTATTTTGATAACATTTTCCTATTTCCCATATACACATAAATAAAAAAAATGGGGGGGTTTTATCCATCCACAAAACCTGACATATATCCTTATTAATGATATATGAATTTTTTTAAAGAAGCTATAATTTTGTAAATGATACCTTTAATTAAAAAAATTCTTTTACCTCTTCAATGTCTATTATATAATATTAAAAATTTAAAAATTACATATATTTAAAATAAATAAGTTATATAATTATCAGGAAAACACCATTACATACCATCCTTACCATCATAAGATAAGTTCATGTATCTATAAATGATACATAGAAATTATTATATCCATCATGAGATAAAATTCATGTTTCATCTATGATCTATAATTATGCATTTTATGATGGGTTAAATATTTATATTTTAAATTAATGATAAAATTAAACTTATACTATTATAATAAAATTTTTATCTTCTTACCATCCAATCCTCTATAAAATGATATAGTCTTTTTAGTTTATGTGTTGGCAACCACCTCAACAGCGCGATGCGATTAGATTTTCACAAATATTGAACAAGGATGACAGTGAAGATGAATTTAATAATTATATATATATATGATATATATCTTATTATAATGATCCCATAAATGTCAATTCGTATTTATCTTTCTTTTATTACATCACTTGGAAAACAAAAACAATGTTCAATCATACATATGGCTTACTGACAACATGAACAACATAATTCATTTTTCTATAACAATGTTATATATATATATATAATTAATATATATGAAATTTTTACTTTGATTAAAACTCTGTAGATGATTCAATGTTGATCATTGTTAATGTATTGAATCAACCATACTAAAACATGCTTGAATATAAAGTCAATTTTCCACCAGAAGAAAGATTATATTAAAAAATTGATGATAAATGGGTAGTAAGAGGACACAATTATTTTATATATGGTTTATATCTATATGTATATAGAAAAATATATAGAATAAATTAATTTTTTATATATTATGTTTGAATATTTGTGAAGGAATTCATACTTGTGGTGAGTTGTTTTCAGTTAAAAATCCATTATTTATTGAGGTTATTTATGATTAACTTCTAATAATGAAATTTTATGATCCTGATCTAAATATAAATATGAATTGAAATAAACATTAGTTATTTCTTGAAAATACATGACATCCTATAATTTTTTACCTAATGTTTTCAGGATACATGAAATATTCTTTTAATGATAATATATTTTCATAATCTCTTTGGTCAAAAAAGTATTTTTCATCTATATAAATTTTTTTTAAATAATAATTCAAGAAGTAAATTACTATTATCCAATGATTATTTAATGCAATTTTGACAAAAATTTTACATTATATAATTTTTTTTTTAGGAATTCTCAATCAATTTTCTGAATGTGGTACTTTTTATTTTTTATAATAAATATGAAATGAATGTTTTATTTTACCTTATATATCATGAATGGAATTTACCACCATAAACTACTAACCCAAGTAAAATAAAAAATCAATCCACGGCCTTCCAATATGTGGTGATATATATATAATAACCACAATAATCTTATAAAATAGAATAATTATGGAATTATATTGCAGATGAAAGGTATACATTTCGATTACTCATATAAAATCCTTCCATAGATACCAAAAAAGAAAGATAATTAATGTGATATTAAAAAATTATCCATGTGACCATATTTCACAAAAAAATACATATAAAAACTATATTTATTAAAGAGATGATACATATGATTTCATTTAAATGACCCATGAAATGCTAAAATAAATCTTATTCAAATTTAAAAATATGAAATAGATAATTCTATTTATTATCAAAATACTACATTTTTAAAATTTTGGTGGTGATTAGTATTTATTAATCAAATATAATACCACCGTATATAATTTTATTAGGATAAATTTACATATCCTATAGGCCCAAGGCCTTTTCTCTCCTTAACTTGGCCGAAACTTCTAGTTTTTTTCATCCCTCCAACTGCATATTGCAAAAACTTGCTTGCATCATTCTTGTTACACCTCCTACCTATATGATTATAAAGTTGCCAAATAAATCAAAAATACCCAAGAGGATTTCATGGATTTTATTCTAGTATTTTGTATAATGTATTATGTGTTTTACCACTAAAAAACCACCCAACAGGAATTCTAAAAATATTATGTTATTTTTAGATAGAAATGATTTTTTTGTCAACTATACTCTTTTCATATATGTGTTTTAGTGAATGGTAAAATATATTCATTCCTATAGAAATGAATTTTTCTATTAATTAATTTTTTTAAAGGAATTATTTTAAATATTATTTCCAGTAATATATTTTTTTTTAGATATATATAATAATTATATTTACTGTGAATCAAATTTATATATTTTTCATATATGTTTTATTTTTTTTTGAAAACTTGTTTTTATAAAAAGTATGTTAAAATGAATATGTTTTAATATTTTAATTAATTAAAATAATCACAATTTTTGAATGTTTTAGATCAAATATAATGGTTATATATCTTTAAATATTAATTTAATTTGATTAATTTATTAATATTTAACATAAAATTAATATAAAATCATATTTCTTCCAAAAATAATCAGCTAGAAAAACTGTATTTTTCATCGAGTGTGTCGATTTGGTTTTAAATTGAATATTGTAAAATCATTGAATTTAATTTTGTGGATTTTAATATGTATTATTAATCATAATAATTTATATTTATTAATATTGTATTATTAATTTTTGACTAAAATTAATACTGAAAACAATAAAAAATATTTACCATAGATAGGTTAACATTTGATTTTTAAAGGGTTAAAATAAAATGATAATGGTTGACTATCATAAAAAATTTTATAAATATATTTTATAGAAATATTTAGACAGTATACCTTCATGTTATTATAATTTTTCATTATTTGAGACTTTTTAAATGAAGAAAACATTGGTGGAATTCATTCTTTTCAAAAATTACATGTTTTCGACTAACCTAACTTATAATAGGCCACCACCTCGCCTCATATAACATCTAAAGAAAATTAATTCATTAATGTGATACAAAAATATATTTTAAAAATACATAATGGTTTCTTATAAGTCTTATTTTGTTTACGAAATCCAACAAATCATTTCATTCGATCCATAAAAAAGGATGTTACTAAAATAGTATGTATATTCTTCAAAATGTATTAATTTCCATTATTTCTCAAATTTCATAAAATATTTATAAAATATAATAAATATCTTACATAAAAATAGATGATACTATATAAAATTAATAACATACTCCTTTATACTCTTCAATCATATTGGTTATAAAATCCACATTCTTGTGTTTGGTGGACTACAGCCTCACAAACTGATGTCATTCGTAGTTCCATTACCACTTATCATAGATAGATATGATAAAGGATATTAATTATATACATATTTTTATAAAAAATCATAACTCTATAGTCAATATATCATATATTTTTTAAATTTCCTCCTTTTAGTGGGTTTGATAGAATCACTCAAGTGTATGGTAGACAACTTTTTCACAAAATTATGTGATTCATTATTCACTATTTTTTTACATAGATAAGTTTGAATATTGTTAATATATGTAATATAATTGGGTTCATTATGATACACATGACATATGTATCATTCTTATAAGATAATATATCATTTTTATTGATATATTTTAAATCCCCGAAAAATGACAGTGTCGTACATTATTGTGTGAACTATCGCAGACATGGAGAAGTTTTATATCATATCCCATAGAAACCCACATAAATGATATATATATTTTTTAAAAATATAGTTTATATTATATAATTATCATTTTTGAAATAAAAATATGACTTATTTATTTTTTATAATGGTTATTCATAATTGGAAATGTTATACATTATTACGTACGACCTACCACCTTTATGATTTTAAAAAACATAATTTATAAAAACCATATGTCATAGTCAGTATTAAAATTATTATTTATGAATAAATATTATAATCCTTATGTTTTTATTTTTATAAATTTATTTAACTAACGTCCTCTTTTACGATTTACAATATACCAATTTCAATTTTTTCACATACGTTTCATATAGTAAAATCATCCAATGGAAACATAATTGATAAGGTAATCATATATAACTAGGTAAAAAGTGAAATAAATATAATCGTAAAAATTAAAATGATTCATACACTAGTAAATAATTTACATAACATTATTATTCATAAATATAAAAACCCATGCAAAATATGATACTCATGGTATGGGATGTCATCTAAATTTTGTTTCATTGAGACTTGTATTAATTTTATGAACATTTATTTATTTATAACATGTAGATATATAGACCATTTTATAGGTTAAATAATGAATTTAACCATTGTAATGTTATTTATTGTTTTATTAATTCTATTCATCCATGGGTCTTATGATTCATGTATTTTAAAAAGGATAAGTGAATAATCTTGTAATCAAATAAAATTTTTATGTTTCTCCATAAATAATTCCTATTCCATTAATTTGTTTTGTGAATGATTTAATGATTCTTTATATTGACATAATATAGATATATATTACATTTTTCTTCCCTTTTTATTTATTTCAATTTTATAAAAACATAAATTTTTACATATCTTATATGTAGTGACCTTAATAATGAAAAATAGAGTGTTATAATTTAACATTAAAGGCATAATGACTTTATATACGTCATTGACCATGACCATACATATCACTTTATTTGATTTCACTGATGTATTCTTACAACAACAAAAATTCACATATTTTTCTATATATAGTTTTTATGGTGTTTTAATCAAAAATGATATTTGGATATCCAAAATTTATTTTCATACGAATTTAAAATAGAAAATAAATTTTGTTATGATTATGAAGTGAAATAAGAAAAATGTATAATTCGTGATATTCTACATGAATGTTATACATGAGAAATTGATGAATATATTTTTTTTATCATTGTAAAGACCCAAAAATTCCATGGAATTTTTTTTCTTAAATACAAGAGAATTTTACGCGTCTGCAGTTTCTGATGGTGCATGATTCTAATGCTCGGTGTAACTGGAATCAATTTCTAATGTTTTGTTTGGGTATGTTCAGTAAACGTATGAGATAGATTTTACATCTTTTGAACCAGTGTTTGGAATTGAAATCTGAGGGTACCGTTGAACTCACAGCGTCAATAATTGCTTATTGAGACCTTCACTATAGTTTTGTTCGAAAGAGAATGGAAGTTAGTTTTTGGGGTTATTAGTTAAATATAATAAAAATACGTGTTAATTTTATTTTTAGTTTATGGCGCTGAAAACCACCAAGAGGAGGTTAGTTGAGGGGGCTACCACACCATAACCTATCATAAGAGGTTATGGTGGTGGGTCCCACCCCCACATTACCTCCCATGGTAGGATATTATATAATATGGTCCCACATGAGCTTATTAACCCCATTTAGCACCCTATTTAAGTGTGGAGACCCTTGGACTCCCCATTTATAGAGCCACCACCCATGAAAAATTTGAAAACCCTTAATAAAAATATGCTTACACAAATGAATTAATTAAATGTGGTCCACCTTAATTATTTCACCATTTGAATTCCATATGCCAACGAATTAATAAGATGTCTTATTTAATTATTTTGGGGTTGGAATAATCTTTTGGTGGAGATTAGGTAGTAGAAAAATAGCTCTACTATGAAGAACGCAAAGAAAACCATCTTCGACTTTGTAACCTCTGAACACATTCCAACACACGAGCTTGAGAATAGGGAGTGTGTGACGAACGCGGTGAACAATGAATCAACACCAAACATTTTCCCATGATTTCGTCTATGGTTTCCAAACAAGGTAGGGGTTTTATTATGTATGAATTTTACCATCCGTTCTTCGTCATTTGTTGAGCACATTGTTGTCGATTGATGTCACCACATTGAAGATGGCACATACCATACGAACACAGCCGACTGTCCCCCATTTTTGTTATATTTTTTTTGGACGGAGGCAGTGCAACGGCAACTGACGTCAGGCCAACTGCAAAGAAATATTACCATGAAGGAACCAGTGGAACAAGGCCACCATGTCACCTGGAGGGTGCGGCACCGTCATGCCGCGCGGATGGAGATACGTGGCCACGACGCGCTGCAGTGATGGCGTATGGAAACATCGTGCTGTGTGGAGGCTAGAAGTGGGATATGGCTAGGGAAGGCCGTGGCAGAGGGGTGTGGCGCCGTTGTGTCATGTCGGCAGATCTGGGAAGCCACATCCATGGCAGGCCACGGTGTTGTCGCGCTGCCCCTTGCTGTGGAGCGGTTGGCTTCTCGGGCCAGCTGGGAGGTGTGGGACCACATCGGGTCCTACGTGTGCTGGACCGGTGACACCTATTACCGGTTTCATCTCACACAAAAATGGCGGAGCCGTTCGCATGCCATGGTGCACGCTCCTCCCCTGGGTGTGGTTAGGGAATGTCGTCGGGCCGCCTTCGGCTGTGCCGCCCTCGGCCATGCCACATTCGGCCGGGTGGCCATCAACAGGGCCACCCTCGGGACGGGCCTCCCCCTCCGGACTGGCTGCTTTCTCGGACCAGATCAGACTCGTGGACTGGGTCAGACTTCAGTCCGGACCGGGTTAGGCCGGGTCAGTCCGACTAGGTTAGACCGGGCCCGAACCCGTTTGGCAAGTTGACACCTTTTGCCCCAATATTGGGCTACAGGTGTCCGACTGAGGAACCTCCTATGGCGATGGAATGATTGGAGAGATCTGGTTCATTTGGCTTACCCCACATGAGGTTTGGACATAGTTGGAGTATGTTTAGGTTTTTTTGAACCTGAAAACCAACCGGGCCCCTGGAATAGAAAAGCCAATAACTCACAGACCGGGCATCCGATTGAAGCACTGTCTGTCGCATTGGAAATATAATGACACGTCGCTCCATTGGGTTACTCCTTTTTGGAGTTTAGTGGCGGTCGAGGTATGAATGATATCTCATGGTTAGATTCTATGGAACTTGAGCGTACCAGGTGCGAAGTATCCAGTGGCTGATAGTGAGGCATAGGATGGAGATAGATCATACGGAGGTCAGCGCTCAGCAATCCTGTGTGGGTCAGCGCATACCGATCCTGTTTGGGACAAATCATGTGTTGGTTAGCATTCAGCGATCCAGTGTGGGTCAACGCTTACTGATCTTGTGTGGGTCAGATCCTGTGTGGGTCATTGTGGGGGTTAGTTTCTATTGATCATGTGTGGGTCAGACTCTGTATGGTCAGAAGCAATTCCTCTTGACAGAATAAGATGATCTAGCTTCGTGACGAATCATCAGTACTTCTATACTTCACTAAAATCCCTGTTTTAGCAGAGTCAATGACTTTCTTGTATTCCTCATGATTGAGAGGGGTTACTAAATAACATAGGTATATATATGGACATATACCTATGTAAGGGTTATCCATTGACTTCGTACTTTTTGGTTATCCTTGTTAGATTTTGTGAGACCTTGAGGGTCTCAGGGTCCCAACTGAGTGTCATTATAATCACCCCTGCACGGGCTATGCCAGCACATCGTGGTGTGGGATTCAGATGACGAACAACTTTGATCTGGTCATATAGTAGCTGAACTGGATGATACCCATAGGTGGACCACTCAGAAAGACGTACATGCAGCGAACAGACTGGCATGGGGTGCTGAGGAGGACATATGTACCGACCCTTCAGGTGGGAATGCTGGAGGACGACCCAGTAGCTTCTTACTTCCTTTTTATAGTTGTACTATTATTTCAGTTATATTGTACGTTACTACTGGATTTGTATATCTAGCCCCCTTTACTTTTAGTGCACTTTTTTTTATACTATTTTACATAGAATTTTTATTCCAGTTGCGTACTCTGTTGCATTTTTTACTATTATAAAGGCAATGGCATCCCAATTTAGGGATTTTCGCATTTTGGTGCTAGTCGACATCCCCTAGACAACGGAAGGAGGGCATGGGGTAGTCACAATATGGGCACTGGGGAATGGGCTATGAAAATTTGGTATCATATGAGTTGGTTCTACTGCATAACATAGGACTCTGATATTTTTTTTCTGTTAAGAAATAGTGTTAATGGTACTAAGTGTTGTTTTCAGTTCAGGGAGTCCAGTTTTGGTGCGGCGACCGACGTATCCATACACCAGGACCCTGAATACTGATTTACGACATAGTGCATGAAAAAACTAATTGCGCGTGGGTTTTTAAATGTTTTCTTAAGCCAGTTAAACTAGGTCAGCTCACCATGAATAAATCTTTTAACATTGTTATATCTGTTTCTTTCAGGATGCCTCCCCGCAGACGACCAGTTAGAGCCCTGAGAGTCATATGCTCTGACAGCCCACCGAGCGATGTGGCCTCGATGTAGGGCCCTCTTCCAGTTGATGCACCAGCAGGGGCACCAGCGGTACCACTTCTTGTTTGGCCCCTGATGCCACCAGCCCCAGCAGCAGACTATGCACTCCACTAAAGAGTGTTTCATGAGCTGTAGCGCTAGAGCCAACCCAGTTTTAGGGGAGAGATGGACTCATAGGTGGCTGAAAATTAGCTGGATGCTGCGGTGAGAGTTTTCAGGCTGGTAGGGACACCGGCAGAACTCATGGTGATTCTTTCTACGAGTCTCCTTCATGCAGTAGTAGGCTGATGGTGGAGCCTGATGACACATGTTCACGATGAGGTGACACTACTATGGATAGACATCAAGAGCCTATTTCAGGCAGATTTTCTTCCAACCAACCTTCTAGATGTGCAGATTCATGAGCTATATCATTTGCAGTATGGCAGAATGACAGTAGCGCATTACTCAAAGAGGTTCACCGACCTCTGTCACTAATCTACAGATATAGTGATGGACCAATTTATCTGGGCCCCGACCTTCGACCAGGGGATCGTGAAAGAGTTTATAGCCTCGTTAATCTCCCCCAATATACCAACACATGCGGGGTTGTTAGAGAGATCCCTTCTAGTGGATATTTTCCTTGTTGATCGGTCACTAGCAGCGAGACCCACTACTAGTCAACATGAAGCAGAGTCTTCTGCAGTTGGTAGTAGACATATTATTCATAGTTCCAAGAGAACTAGACCCCCATGTGGTTGAATGAAAGACTCAGGATCGGTTGTGTGGGGCACACAGAGCATAGATATATATTCCAGGAGTATACAGTGATACTCATGCGGCGGGCAGGGTCACGTGGCACGTGACTGTCCGACCGGCTGTACAGATGATCAACAGTTAGTTGAGGGACATCCCAAGTAAAGGTAGAGATTCCCTCGAGGTATTCCGCATGACATAAGAAAAAGTGGAAGAAGATCTAGTCGTGCATCTGGAGGTGGGATACGTTTCGAGGTGTTCCCACCACCACCACTAGGAGGACCACCCTGACTGTAGGGGGCTGGAGGACAAGGGAGAGCTCAGCTTCACGTAGTTGACGCTTACGACCACGGTGATGTAGATATGATTTGAGGTATTTTTTGTGTCTAATCCACATTATCTACAGTTATTATAGACATAGTTTAAGTCACACTTTTGTAGCCACTGCCCTCATTTGGAGCTCAAATATTCCAACAGAGCCATTATCTTGATCCTTACGGCTAGAGACTGTTACTGATGTAGACTCGACAATTACACATTGGTGCAAGAAGTTTCAGATTACTCTAGTAGGCGAGAGCATTGGCTAAGATCTCCTCGTAGTGGTGTTGAGGCCTTACGACGTCATCTTAGGTATGGATTGGTTATCTACAGTCCATTCTTAGATTTCCTGTATTTGGTGGAAACTGTGGTGTGTTCACATGGATGGTAGCATGTTTACCTTCACCGGTGAGAAGGGAACCTTCACAGCATAGGACAGACTTACTAGGAGGAGGGTGCAGCTAATCACTCACTAGTTGTCTAGCCTTACACTCGGTGTAGTAGTTGTTGAGAGTCTGACTTATCCAGCAGAAGTGGACAAGTACATGGATGTATTCCATTACGATGTTCCAGGACTACCTCCTCGCCGAGAGGTGGACTTCTATATATACTTGTACGTTTGGATGGCACCGATATCTACTCCAGCATATCATATGGCTCAAGCTGAGCATTGTGAGCTATGGGTACAAGTAGAGGACTTGTATGAGAAGGGATTCCTCAGACCCAGTGTTTCTCCCTGGTCATGCCCAATTATGTTCGCCAAGAAGTTAGACAGGAGCTTGAGGCTCTATGTCAACTATCGTTGCCAGAACCAGGAGACAGTGAAGAACACGTACCCACTTGCGATGATGGACGACCTCTTTGATCAGCTCAAGGGAGAACAATGGTTCTCGAAGATGGACCTCTAATCATGCTATCACTAGCTCCGAGTTCAAGACGAGGATTGCAGAAGATGCACATCAGGTGTCGGTAAGACCAATATGAGTTCTTGGATATGCCCTTGGGTGTAACCAACACTCCAACAGTGTTCAGGTGTCTCAGTAATAAGATCTTCTAGCCATACCTCGATAACTTTGAAGTAGTATTCCTCGAATTTTTTTGATCTACTTGAATTATGAGAAGGAGCATGCCTACCATTTGCAGATGGTACTGTACACACTCCGAGAGCACCAGCTTTATGTTATGCACTCAAAGTTAATGATTTGGATTTAAGAGGTTCACTTATTGGGACATGTCATCTCAGAAGCTGGTGTTGCAGTAGATCTAGCAAAGATTGATGCAGTACTTTCTTGGGAGACTCCCAAGAGTGTGACAGAGGTATGAAGTTTCTTGGGTTTGGCTGGATACTATCGGAGATTCATTCCAGACTTCTCCATATTTGCAGCACCACTATTAGCCTTGACGAAGAAGGGGAAACCCATCGAGTGGTCAGATAGATGCCGGCAGTGCTTTCAGGATCTGTGGAAGAGGCTGACTAGGCCCCCCACATTGAGTCTTCTAGAGGAGGGCATAAGGTACATTGTTTACTGTAATGCATCAGGGACTAGACATGGGTGTGTCCTGATGTAGGAGCGAGTAGTGATTGCATATGTTTCTCGGCAGTTGAGACAAAATGATCGGAACTACGAAACCCATGACTTAGAGTTAGCACCAATGGTCTTTTCCTTGACGATGTGGTGGCACTATCTGATGGGAGAACGTTTTACTATGTACTCTGATCACAAGAGTCTCAGGTATATATTCTCGCAAAAGGACCTAAACCTGAGACAACAGCCTTGGGTTGAGTTTCTCAATGAATATGACTTTGATATAGTTTATACTCCTTGTAAGGGTAATGTTGTTGTGGGTGCTCTTAGCTGGGGATTTGGAATACATATACTAGGAGAGGAAACAGAGAAGCTGGTTGCCTTGTAGATGTCCATTGTAGAAAGGGATGGGGCAGCCTTTCTACAGCCTCCTACAGTCACTCCTCCACTTCTTCAGCGAGTTAGGGAGGCACATCGTGGAGACGCAGACTGTGAGACGTGATGTGCTCAGAAATCTACAGGGCAGGCACCTGAACGATTTTTTGATGGTGGGGAGCACGTCATCCTTTTCAAAGGACGTACCATGGAACCAGTTGCACATTAGAATGATGTGTTGAGGGAGTTCCACACATCCTCTCTAGCGGAACATCAATGAGTGGTGATGATGTATCAGGACCACAAACGATAGCACTTGGGGCCAAGTATGAAGAAGGAAGTAGTAGAGTTTGTCTCATGATGCCTCACTTTCCATAATGTGAAGGCAGAGCACCAGGTACCAGCAGGCTTGGTTCATCCCTTAGAGGTACCATAGTGGATGTGGCATGGGATAACCATGGACTTCATGACGGTACTTCCACATACATCCAAGAGTCCTGATTCGATATGGGTGATCATTGACTGACTCACCATGTCGGCCCACATCCTACAGATCTGAGAGAATGGATCAGTAGAGTGTTTGGGACGCCCTTATGTGCAAGAGATTGTGCGTTTTCATAGAATACCTTGTTCTATTGTCTCCAACAATGAGGAACGATTTAATTCTCGGCTACGGATGGGGTTTCATGAGTCTTTTGGGATACAACTTTTCATGAGCACCTCCTTCCATCCTCAGACAGATGGCCAGACTGAGCGAACCATTAAAACCCTAGAGGACATGGTCCATGCATGTGTCCTTGACTTCAGTTTCAGCTAGGATGATCACTTACCTTAGGTGACATTTTCCTACAACAACATCTATCACTTCACCATCGGTATGGAACCTTTTTGAAGCCTTGTTTGGTCGACCATGCAGATCGCCACTATACTAGACAGACCCAAGGGAGTTATCACTAGTGGGACCAGAGATGGTATAGGCTAGCATAGAGAAGGTTCAGATCATCCAAGAGTGGATGAAGACTACAAAGAGCAGGCAGATTTCATATGATGACAAAATATGGAGGACTCTAGAATTCGAGGATGGCGACCACTTCTTCCTATGGGTCTCACCTCAACAAGGATTAAAATTATTTTGCCGACGCAGCAAGTTATCTCCATGATTCGTCAGACCTTTCCAGGTCTTCAGCAGAGTAGGCAAGGTGGCTTACTGACTGTCTCTTCCACCTCAGTTGCACCGGGTGCACGACGTATATCATGTATCTATGGTGAGGAGATACGTGCATGGCCCTTTTCACATCATCGACCATGGGGAGGTGGACATCGATTGCTAGACGACATTCATAGAGGTTCTAGTGGAGATTGAGGATCGACAGGAGAGGGTCCATCATGGACGGTCGATACCTCTGGTTCACATTCGTTGGCAGCATTGGAACCTCTAAGAGAGCACATGGGAGTTGGAGGGTCAGATGTGTGTTCAATACCCCCAATTTGTTTCCTTAGATTGAGTTATAGCTTACATGGATGTAATGACCTAAGAAGGAGAGAATTTAAAGACCCTAAAATTCCATGGAATTTTTTCGTTATTAAATACCCCAGAATTTTACGAGTCTGCAGTTTCTGACGGTGCTTTATTCAGAGGTATGGTGTGCTTGGAATCAATTTATAAAGTTTTGTTCAGGCATGTTCAGTAAATGTACGAGTGGTATTTTATATCTTTTGAACCGGTGCTCGGAATTGAAATCTTAGGGTACCGATGAACTCAGAACATTGGTAATTGCGTAGTGAGACATTAACCACAGTTGTGTTCTGATGAGAATGGAAGTTAGTTTTTGGGGTTATTATTTAAATTGAATAAAAATAAGTGTTACCTTTATTTTTATTTTATGTCCATTAAAACCACCAATAAGAGGATAGTGGAGGGGGCCACCACACCATAACCTACGATGAGAGGTTATTATTGTTGGTCCCACCCACAAATAACCTCCCTTGGGAGGATATTATTTTAGTGGAGCCCAGCCAAGATTCTTAACCCCTTTCAACACCTCAATTAAGTGTAGAGACCCTTGGAATACCCATTTATGGAGCCAACGCCCATGAAACATTTTAAATCCTTTAATTAAATTTCTCCTACACACAAGAATTAATTTACTGAAGCCCCCATTAATTTTTTCTCCCTTTTAATTCCTTATTACAATGAATTAATAAGATGTCTTACTTTATTATTTAGGGGTTGGTATAATCTTTTGGTGGAGGTTGGGGAGAAGAAGGATAACACTCCAATGAAGAATGTGAAGAACGCCAACTTTGACTTAATCAAATCCGAACACTTTCTGACGCACGATCTTGAGAATTGGGAGTGCGTGAAGAACGCGGAGAACGATGAATCAACACCCACCTTTTTCCATGGACTTCATCTACGATCGAAAAATGAGGGTTGGGTTGTATTATATATAAATTATACCCTCAGTTATTCATTGTTTGTTGAGGAGATTGTTGTCAATTTATATCAACACAACAAGGATGGCTCGGACTGCATGGACAGAGTTGATCCTCCACCGTTTTTGTTTTCATTGTTTGAAGACGAAGGCGTTCAACAATGATCAGCATCGTGTCGACTGCAAAGAAATCATACCAGAAAGAACAAGCAGGGCATGGCCGCTGGGTCACCAAGAGAGCGTGGAACCGTCATGCCGAGAAAAAGGAGAGTCGCGACCTGAACAAGCTATGGTGGAGGCATGTGACACCGTCATGCCGCACCATGGTGTGGAGTGGCTAGATGCTCGAGCCAACCTAGAGGTGCGGGACCCCTTCATGTCCCATGTGTGTTAGACCGGTTCCACCGAGCACATGTTTCGTCTCACACCCGAATGACAGAGCTGTTTGGGTTCTATGGGGGTGCACGCCTCCCCCTTGGTGTGGTTAGTGCAGGTCGTTAGGCCGCCTTCTGCCGGGCCGCCCTTGGCCGAGCCTCCACTCGGGCCTGAGTGCTTCCTCAGACCAAATTGATCCCACGGACTACGTCATACCCTGGTCCGGACTAGGTCAGTCCGACTGCGTCGGACAGGACGTGGACCTGTTTGACCAATTTACACCATTTCGCCCCTATCTTGTGCTACTGGTGTCCGATTGGTGAACCGCCTACGATGATGGATGGATTGGAGTGAGAAGGTTTTTTTTGGAATACCCCAATTGAGGTTTGGACAGATTTGAAGTACAGTCGGGTTGGTTTGAACATAAAATCCAACCGGGACCTTGGAATGGAAATGCCAATAACTCACAGACTGGGCGTCTGATTGATGCACAATTTGTCGTGTTGGAACCCTTACGACATGCTGGTCCGTTGGATTACTCATTTTTGGAGTTTAGTGGCGGTCGAGGTATGAACAATATCTCGAGGACAAATTCTACAAAACTCTATTGCACTGGGTGTGAGGAATCCAGTTGCTGATAGCGAGGCGGAGGATTGAGAAAGATCATACAGAGCTCAACGCTCACCGATTCTGTGCGGGTCAGCACATACCGATCTTGTGTGGGTCAGTGCTCAGCGATCCTATGTGGGTCAGCGCATACTGATACTATGTGGGTTAGATCCTATGTCGGACAGCGCTCAGCGATCCTATGTGGGTCATCACATATCGATCCTGTGTGGTTCAGATCCTATGTGGGTCATTGCAGGGGTTAGTTCTTATCGATCCTATGTGGGTCAGACTATGTATGGTCAAAAGAAGTTCCTATTGATAGAATAAGATGATATAGCTTCATGAAAAATCATTAGTACTTCTATACCTCACTAAAATACTAGTTTCAGCTGGGTCAATAACATTCATGTTTTCCTAATGATTGAGATGGGTTACTAAATAACTTAGGTATATTAATGGGCATATACCTATGTAAGGGTTATCTGTTGATTCCATAATTTGTGGTTATCCTTGTTGGATTTTGTGAGACCTTGAGGGTCTTGGGGACCTTACTAATTATTTTTATACTCACACCTACACGGGCTATGCCTGCACCTCTTTTTTTTGCTTGAAGGCAACGAACATCGATGATCAGGGTAGAGAGTAGGTGAATTGGACGGTACCCTGAGGTAGACCATTCTTCGAGACATACATGAAGCAGATATATGGACTTGGGATGCTAAGAAGGCCATTTTTACCCAACCTTCAGGTGGGAATTCCGAAATACGACCCATTAGCTTATTACTTCCTTTCTTCAGTTGTACTAGGATTTCAGTTGTATTGTACTTTGAGGCTAGGCTTGTATTTTAGGCCCCCTTTACATTCTGCACACTTTTTTATATAATGTTTTACATAGAATTTTTCATCCACTTGCATACTCTTTTGTGTTTGTTTACTGTTATAAATGCAATACCTTCCCATTTGAGGGATTTTTTCCTTTGGTTCTAGTCGCCAGCCTCTGGCCTATGGAAGGAAGGCTTGGAGTTGTCACGATACGGGCCCCGAGGAATGGGTTGTGACAATCATGTTATATCTTATAAAAATCGTGCTCATTGATAGCACCTAGTGAACCCATTTTTCATTATATTATTAATGTTCCCAGATTCCAATCCAATGAATTTGGTAATGCATAATGTATTAAAAGGTTATAAACAGGTATAACTAAAGGTCATCTCCTATTAATTTAACTAGCATTTGGTTGCATCTGACTTGAGATTATAATGTTTTATGAACTTAATGTATTACTTCAAAAAAATGTGGTTTTTAAGGATTACTATTATGTTATTATGGATTCGTTTGAGAAAACAGTGTTCTCTACCTAAATGTATTTTATTTCATATTCTCAAAGATAACTGATGATCAAGGTAAATATTACATGTGTTTTCATCTTTTCACTGAACTACATTGTTTCTATTAAATTTAAATGTTTTCATTATAAGTTTTAAAAATGTATATTAATATTCTCTTGTAATAGATTAAAGTAATTTTTCCCATGAACCAATTCTAAGTAAATAGTTTATGTGAAATGGTGATTTCATTATTCGAACTTGCTAAATTCCGTGTTTACAAAAAGAATATAGAAGGCATAGTTTTTTCTACTTTTACAACATTAGTGTCTTTCCCCACCTTCTTAAAGACTAAAGGAATTTAATCATTATTACATTTTTACAAGAATTTTTTGGATGAAAATATTTCATTTTTAGGTGAATTTTTTTATAAAGAAGTTATATAAATAATAAAAAATTAGTTGCTTCAATATAATGTCCAAATTTTATACATTGATAATATTTTTATAAAATCAACATTATTTCATGATTTATGTGATGATGAATATTAATATTATTTTTTCACAAATATGTATGATTTTATTTAGGTGATGGATGGGATATATATCTATATCCATTGAATAAGTAATTTATTAATATATCATTACATTATAATGGGAAATTAGTAGATGGTTTTGGTCTATGATGAGAAATATGTGTTTTATATTCTACTATGGGAAAATGGTTTGTCATAATCTATTATGGGAATCATTTGTAAACATATATACTATGTGTAAAAGGATAATTGTATTGATGTATAGTAAAGAGGGGCATGATGAAAAAAATGTCAAATATGTTATAATTCCTAATATACTATAATGATGGTCTTGTTATATAACCTTTAAATATGAATTTTTTTTCTATATTTATAATGTTGAAAAATATTTGCGACTAATTTTAAGCTTTATCATAGAAATTATAATGATTTATCACTTTTATGTCCCATGTTTTATGAATTTTTTTTATTCCATGACTCATGTTTTTGATCTAGGAAATGTTGCGTATGTACATTGAAAGTTATGTACATGTGAACATACAAAAAATGTAATGATGTGATTGAATATTATCATATATTGATATCACATATTCTTACCCCTAATAAGATTGTATGTTAATTATTTTTTTTGTTTCTTACCCAATGTTTTGTGGAAATTTTTATGATGTGTATACCTAAGAAGGGTTCTAGAAGTGGAAAAAAATTGGGATACGGTATAAATTTTTTTATCCAATTATTTATTTATCAAATATATGAAATATTTTTTCTCACAACATAAAAATATATTATAAAATGTTCTTGCAGTATGAATGTAATCCAATATTTACATTTTTTTACTTTTTGGATATTTTAAATTGGGTTACATTTATCTATATCAATGATATAAATGTAATGTTTATGTTTTTAACAATGAATTCATGATTTTGGTTCATATTTTATTACAAATAACCTATTGTATAATGGTATTAATATTTTTATTAATTTATTAGGGAAACATATAAATATTTGTTATATCATATATTAACCTATTATAATATCATATATGATCCTATTAAAACATCATATCACCCATTCATTACAAATAGTCATTATTACCCTGGAGAAAGGTGTTAACTATTTTGTTTTATCATGAATGTATTGTCCCAGAGAATCTAGTTATTTTTAAGAGTATATATATACATAATATAAATATTTATACTAATGTTATTACATCGTATATTTTCATTATATACATTTTTATAATTATTCATGAATTTTTAAAATGGTTAATTAATCGCCTAACTCCATGGATATGTTTGGTTGTACATATGCTTGAGAGATTATATCATTACCTTAATAGGTGGGAGGATAAACAAGTTAATGATATATTAATTTTATAAAATTAATATCATGTCATATATATCATAATATTCCATTATTTCTATCAATATTACTATACATGTGGGTTAGTGGTGCTAAACAAATTACATTGGATTATATGGTTAGAGACTTCCATACACCCAAGGGGTGGATTTATTTCACATTTGTGGGGCAATCAGGTGTATGTTTTTTAAAACAATTAAAATTACATATTAATATAAGGTATATATTTTTCCCATTTATTAAAATTGATGACATATATTAAATGACTGTAATTAAAAATGTTAAAACAAAATATCTCCGTGTTGATAACTTATTTTTCGTAGAAAAAATTAATTTTAAATCATATTATTGAATATAAGGTGGTTATTTTGGGATCTCCATCACCTATTGAATATGTATAATTATTTTGGGGATGTAATTTTACTACCTAGGCATCAAAATATTCCCCTCCAGTGATAGAAATGGATAAATAAAGATAATGACCCATCATTCCCACCTCCAGTTGGATTTGGGGTGGTGACAATCACCAAGGGAATACGAATATCAGAAAAATGAGAGGAATTACCCATTTTATTGTAACAAATCTCAGAAGATAAGATGTACAAAATTAAAAAAAACACCATGACATTTGTATATATATGAACAAAATCAAAAACTAACCCACATTGTTTTTTGTGATGTAACTAAAAATATGGAATTCTATCCATTGTAAATACCAAAGGAAAAGATATTGAGGGAAATAGTAACTATATCCAATTTCCTAGCTACTAATGCCCAACATGGTCCATGTAGTCCCCTTGGAAACCATAGAGAAGCATTATATAGGTATGGTGAGCATACATGTATACCCAGAAAGAAAAAAACCAATGTATCTTGTGCACTCATGGGAAGAATACTAATTCCCCCATGAGAAAACAAGCTAAACTAAAACAACCTAAAATGAAATACTATACAACACCACCACACCAATGATATGCTAACCAAATAAAAAAATCCATGAAATTTAATATTGATTACACTGATTATATGGTACCCCATTCGATTTTTCCAATGATTAGCCAAACTCACATCCTAACAAAAGACATCCATAAGATCACACATCTTCAGAACAAACCACTTGGCAACTATCCCAAAAACACATGGGACACATACCTCATCACTTACCACCAAGAAAAACTTTTCCCACAAACCAGAACACATACCACCATCAATGAATTGGGCCACCAACCTTGTTTTATCATTCATGGAATAACCAATGCCTCAAACCACACCGCATCTGGAAGACAACTGGGAACCAGAAAACATACCATGACAAAGACACATGGGAATTACAACATTCTTTCACACACATAGACCCACTAACCACAAACTACATAAATAATCATATGAAATAATAAATTGGATGAGGAATTAGGGATGAGTGGGTCACCATCCATCAATCCTCCCATTGGGATATTTGGGAATGACAACATCCCCCATGAAAATTTGGGTATTCGACACATATCTCTCATGAAGGAGGCTGTTCATTTAGAAATCCTAAGGAAATACATGTGTATATATGTCCCTAACACTCATCCCAAACTATGGGTTCCCAAAACCAACAACATTCAAATAAAAATCCTTTTTTGGTACCACTAAATGCATGTATCAGAATTAACATTGGTCACTTCTGAATTTGACACTATTAATTTGTTTCAGACACAATCATTTTGATGTTATTAATAATTTAGCAGTTATTGTATTACTACCTTTGAAACGAAAAACCACCACAAAAAACCATCCCCCAAATAAATAAAAATATATTTTGAAAATGTTGATAAAACACCCCACTTCACACTACCTCCCCACATAGCTCCCAAGCCAACCACTTCCATTATCATTTGTCAATGTCATGCATCTTTGTCATTTATACCACCATGAAAATCCACAAAATTAAGCCAAAAATAGAAACTCACCACATCACAACCAACAATAAAACAATTCTATATAACAACACCACACCAATCACACACAGTAAATTAAACATAACAAAATACGAACATGAAATAATGATTCTCAAGCTCTTCCATTCCATTCCAAAATTAGTCAATATCTCAACCTAATATTTCATTACAAAATCTATACCACCCCATACCCATGACCATGCTATTAGACACCTCACCACAGAACAAGCAAGAGACATAAAATATAGAAGATCCAAAGACACCCCAAAACCACACAAATAGAGCCTGGGATGTTTAGTATTAACCAACAACCATTATTTAATTCCACATTGATAATTCTTGGGTTATCATAGAATATGTTCAATAATTGGTAATGCCTTTATCAAAATGTATTACCAAGGTAAATAAATTTCAAAATTATGGTATTTAAACAGGGTATCAACTACAAGTGTAATTCATTACTGATGTGAATGAAAATACCACCAATGACCATGATTTTCATATGGAATATAGCCAGAAAGAAAAAAACATATATATGAGATAATATATATAACAAAATGATCATCGCAATCATTTTTCACACCACACATTTATTATTTAATTTAAAATGTATCAAACCATATTCAGAAGAAGGAATTAGGATATCCACCCCACAAGATAAAAAATAAATAGAGAGATGAAATATTCCCAACCTCAATAAATAAATGATAAAAAACCAATCCTCGTGTAATACAAGGGGTTATCAAATAGTAAGATGAAACTCCAAGGAGATTTGATCCACGAGGGCTCACCCAAAACACATGATCACTCGAGGAAGGATGATTTTGGGCACGATAGTATCTATATAATAGAAAACTCAAAATAATGTAAGGGAATCAACATTATAAATAAAAAATCCTAAATATACTGGGGAAACAGTTTCAAATTCCATTAATGCCAGATCATGATCAAAGCTACATGGTTTCAGTTTCAAATAATGAATAAAGATTTTAGGACATATATACCATTTGAAACTGCCAAAAAAGTCAATAAATATTTCATTTAACTCATTAAAAATAAATGAAAATGTTAAAGGGGTGAAACATGAAAACTAGTGAAAATTGAATTTTGTAAAAAAATTTAAAAGGACATGATATTTACTGAGTCACCAATAGTGAGTCATCGACATGACTCACTGATGAGATTCATCAATTTGATTCAAAGATGGAGAGTCACTAACATCATAAACTGATAGTAATTCACCAATGTAGAGTCACATATGCAACTAGACGACACGAGTCAATGACGCGACCCACCGAAACGAGTCACATACACCACCTACTGATTCCGGACTCACTAACGCCACAATAATTTACCACCTACAGATACCTTACTCACAAAAACATGCCATTTATCTGACCTAATGATATTGATTCACTGACTTGACCCATTGAATGGGATTCACAAATGTGACCAACCGATATACGTCTCACTAATACCAAAAACTGATAGCACCTATCGATGTCAGACACACTGACATGACTCACTGTTGGAAGATCTGTTAATCTTGGAAGCTATTTAAATGACTAATCGTCACCTACCAAAACACCTCAATATT
Source organism: Viscum album (assembly GCA_963277665.1). Classification (NCBI taxonomy): domain Eukaryota; kingdom Viridiplantae; phylum Streptophyta; class Magnoliopsida; order Santalales; family Viscaceae; genus Viscum; species Viscum album. The sequence continues at coordinate 1,654,275,077 of OY728126.1, read as the reverse complement.
TGGATTTCACAATGGAATGTACTAAATAGGTCTGGTTGATTACAACAGATACATGACAAACTATTCTATCCATTGAGATTTTAAAAACAATTCTAGATGAAAGAGGGTTATAATAAACAACCCTTTGAGATTCCTGTAAAGGATAAACCAAACTTTTATACTTGTATGATAATGAGAATCCATAAAATCCAAGAACACATCCACTTAAATCTACTACCCCAACCTACACAAGTCACACACACACAATCCAAGCACTTATATCCACATTGATTAGACTCATGAATCATAGAATTATATCCTCCATGTCAAGATATGATACTCTATAGTCGATATTGACTTTCCCACACATGTTTAATCACATACTCATTAACACTTTTTGAATAGGAATCTGGTCCTTACCTTTTCATACATCAGGATTTTACAAAACATTACATAACAAAGATCAACTCATATCACAGAAGACAACTAATGGAATGTGCCTCACCCAAGACACCCTCCAGGAAACAATTCCTCCACACAAAAAACCAATGGAATGGTTCATTGATATTGAATCTTCTATGGATGATCTTGGATCTCCACATGTCGCTCCATGAATTTCGTGTCTTCCTTGATATCCAACTCTCTCCATTTAATGACATGTGAGACATTGTGATGATACCAATGAGGATAGGAGATGTGAAATATGTTATAGATCCTCTCTATTTATGGTGGTTGTGATAACAGGTATGTCCCCTCGCCAACATGCCCCAACACATTGAAGGGTTCAATGATCCTGGGAGAAATCTTTCTTCCTCTACCAATCCTCGGCTTCCCACACTTAGGGGAGAGCTTCTAGAAGACATTCTCCCCAACCTTGAACATCAAGGGAATCCACCTTCCATCTAAATATAACTTATAATAGTCTTTTACTTTCTTCATACTCTTATAAATATGTTGAACATTCATTTTCATGATCATCACTACCTCCAGACCGAGAATAGTGGTCTCCCCAACCATTTTCCATCACAATGGTGAATGAAAATACCTTCGTTAAAAGGATTCAAATGGATCCATGAAAATGGAATAATGCATGATATTATTGTTATCTGACACAATAATGGGAATGTGTCTCACCCAAGATCCACGAAAATCCAAGATGCAATATTGTATAATGTCCTCCAACATCAAGACAGACCTCTCTTCCTGCACATTTGAAGTGTGCTTATTTCATTAGTTGATCCACTAATACCGATATATCTTCAAAATCAATCTAATACCTAGGGATCCCAATGATGAAATTGATTGAGATATCATATATATTCCACAAGGTTTTTCTTAATGTCTTCAAAAATTCACATGGAATAGAGTACCCATCCTTCCCATGTTGTTACACTATGCACTTCAAGACAAACTCAGCCACAACTCGCTTCAACCCAGGCCACCAAAATAGCTTCCTCAAGACATAATTTAATATAGAAACCCATAAATTCATGGGAAAATTGTATTTATGAGACTCACAAATATCTCCCTCTCGTATTTCCACTATAATGAACTGCCTCCCACAAAAAAACATCTCATTTTGTCCATCCTCCAATCATCCTTCCAGAGTGTCACCCAAGTCTATGTAATCACACATCATCTGCACCTATGAGTTTCCCCACAGATAATCCTCCTCCACCTACATCTGACATGAACAGACTATCATATGAATCAAACTACAACTTCAACCATCCATTATTTCATTTAAATTGAAGGAGAACAACTCCCCCCCTTGTATTCCAATAGTCTACAGATAGTTGAACTACCACTTTAGGTGTATTTATGCTCAAGCCAGTAACTACAACATTCCCATTTCTGGTAGTGTAAGAGATATCTAAATCACTATCTGAAAGAATCTCTATCCATATCTACTTTCTCATGTTCATATCGCAATTAGAAAATATATTCCTAAAAATCTTGCGATCATTGAAGACCAAAAACTGCTCCCTAATGAGGTAATGTCACCACCACAATTGTGAAAACAAAACTGATGTTATATCCAACTCATGAGTAGAATATTTACATTCAGGGGTATGTTACTACCTCCACCCATAAGAGATGTCCCCCCATTTTGGTATCTGTACACCTCCCAATCCCTACTGGAACAATCACAAAACACCTCATACATTCCCCTTCCTCTGGAAACAAGATCACTGGAGAACAGACCAATTTCCCCTTCAGGTAGATGAAAGTATCTGTACACTTCTCAATCTACACAAAGGCCCAGTCCATTTATATCATAATACCATGAGAAAAATAAGGAAATAGACACAAATTGAGGGAAATAGGGTACAAATATATTGTAATACCATGCTAGGACAGGGGTAATGAAAAACTACACAATGTTCTTAGGTTCTAACCCAGAAACAATTGCCTCAAACATTTATGGGTCCATTTATATTCCCTATTAAGACACTGCATATCAATGGAATTGGACCTCCCATTTCTAAAACATGCACTTGAAAAAATTATCATTGATTTGGAGTCATCCAAGAACCTCCAAGACAGTCCTGAGATTCATTGTATGCTCATCTAATGAAATCGAATTGATATGAATGATATTGATGAATGTGATGATGAAGCAGTACATAAACTCACAAAAAAAAAGATTTCATGTGCCCCATTAATAAATTTATGGATTTATTTACTATAAATGACATAACCACAAACCCAATGTGACCATAAATACAATTGAACATAGTATTTGGGACATCACCTTCCTTCACACTCAGCTGGTGATCCAAAAACTGTATATCGATCATAGAAAAGTACGTTTCTCTTATCGGATGGTCAAAGAAATCATTTAACCATAGGATAGTTTAACATTGGTTGAACATCTCACGATTCAACCTAAAATAGAATAGGAATAGCCTCAGAACACTATTCACGTTTTTTAAAAACAATATTGGGGCACCCCATGGTGAAACAGTAGTCCAAATAAAGACAATCTTCATTAGATCATCCACTTGAATCCAAAACTCCCACAACTTATATGGTTTCATCCAATAAGGGTCATCGAAATTAGAGATTACCCGAGAAGTAGGACTTTAATGATCTCAACATCTCATCAAGGGGTAATTTCATTACCTCATCATGGAAAACATCAACGAACTCCCCCAAAACTATAGGATACTCCACCATCTCATCATCCACTAATTCCTCTGAACAATTAGACCTTAGGAAAGAAGATGTTCCATATTCCAAATTTGCGCCTGATAGCCTCACTATCTGATGAAATCCTCACGTTGACAATGTACATTGGAAAAAACCACTCTCTTTCAAAAGCAGTCGATTACAACATGCATGGAGAATAACAATTCAAATTTAAAGGATGGAATCATATGGGTAAATATGTATAAATAATTTATCCCCTTGGGTTTAATGCGGACACAAAATCAGTTTATATCATTAGAAAACATCAAAAAATATATTCTTGTCTTTGACTGGTCTACTAAACATCAGGTGAATGAAAACAAATTATATATCTATTCCCAAATCATTATCCCAAATGAATGAAAAGAAGGAGTTTCATGTACTAGAATCAAAAAAATCACAAAAAATTTGTATAGAATAATCTAATCGTACAACGTATGATCTCTATTAATGAAAGAACATCTGCCTCTATGGTTCATAAATGACCACACCCAACTCTTTTTTCACTCTAATCATGACAAAATCCTTGATTGTGCCTAGGTTTCAGTCCTTGAGGAGCACCCTAATATAGGCCTCTACATTCTCTATCTCCCCTCGGTTTTTGTAGCATCCTTGTGTCCCTACTGCTGAAAGGGTATGACTTGTAACTACTACTGATGTGGGTGCATGATGTACCCACCTCCACTATATGGATATCGAACAACCATTGGAAAAATACTCTAATGTTACCACCAAACAACACCGATAAATCATGTTATGCCTTTTCCATCAGGATAGGCATGAGGACCAGATGGCCGAAATATAAAATAATAACGTTTACCCACTGATGGTGAAAACCTCAAAGTCCCTAGTTACTTAGACCTGCTTCTAGTGTCCTTCCACATTGAATATCCCTTCTGGGTACCCTCTAATGATATATCTACTAGTGTGTTAATTCTCTCAACTACCTCTATCTTCTTAAGGTCCTCTAGGAATGTCTGCAACAAGAATGGAGTAACATTGTTTTTTTGAGAAGTAAGACGTTCCTCCTATATGCGTCTTTTGCTGGGACTCGACATCTGGAAATATATCACCAGTGTTACATAGGATATCCTTGAAAAATCCCCAACTCTCATATCAACATTCTCTCATGTTTGTGGGAGAGTAGCTATTGTCGCTTCATAGCCTTCATGGTCAAAAAATGAAATATATCTTGAAATCCTTCTCCAATTCTAACCATATAATATCAGCCTCCTTTCTCTTCCATAGGTATTGTGTCCTCCTGTGACACACATCTGGCCTCATATTTCTAACCTCTATTGGAAACTAGTACTTCATAAGAGCCGTGTTCAAGGTGACAGTGATCACAATCTCTTCTATCCAGACCCATATATTTTCATGAGACACTACCCTTGTATATTCTCAAAGTATTCTTCTATAAATCACATAACATTCTCTACCACCGGTTGTCCCCTTGGACTAGATCAAGTGTTAAACGATCGACCAGATCGGCCAGATAAGCCAGCACTTCCGGATCCACTCGTGGATGATGACTGGGTTTCATTGCTGAAAATTAAACAAGGATGACCTAATCCCAATTATTATAAAATTTTATTTAAGATTCCTTTAATATTTTATTATTTCTATTGCGTGATTCACCCAGTTCAAACAATAAAACAAGTCATCATGATATATGTACCTTTCCTATGGTATCAACATTATATATAGTGTTTCCTCGCTTGGTCGTTCGGTAAGCATAGTGTACATACATCGAATCAGGGGGGGCTTAAATCCCATTATTTAGTCATCCTTATCTATCTTATTACATTATTTATGATAAACCACCATTACTTCCCTACAATCACATTCAGCCATCACAATGCCTATCTAAAATATCCATCATTTCATTCAACCGTATCCTATGATACAATTCTATCATGACCCCGTCCTCCATAGATGCTCCTCCTAGGCTAGAAATGGAGAAAAATAGACAATGAACACTAAGTCCCGCCTCTAGTAGGACCACGGGTGGTGACCAAAAACAACGGTATACAAATCTCACAATGAGGGTTTCATTATCCTTTTTATTGTAACCACGTTTTTGATTTAATATCTATCAACCCCAAAATAATCCATGACATATACATATATATGAATGAAAAATAAGCAATCCCACATGGATGTTTCAAAATTAACTAATTGAATTGAAAGTGTCTCTAAAGTAAATACAAAAATAAATGATAAGCAGCGACACAAAAATAGTCACCAATGACTGAGCTAGTACTGGGCAACAAGATCCACATAGTCCCCTGGAAACCTAAATGTAGTTTTATATACATAGGGTGAGAATACAAGTATCCATTTTTTGAGAAACCAAAGTCTCTCAAGAACATGTGGAGATGCATACTAATCCCCCATGAGAAAACAATAGAAACTAAAATCACAAAACAAGGTATACTAACCACCCCAACCACACCAAAGATACCCTCAACCAATAACACAAGTTAAGTAATTTAATATAGTGAACCTCGATGATAGGGTACCCCAAACCACTATACCAATGATTATCCATTATCACAACCTAGCGACAGACATCTTGGTGCGCTCACCTCTTCCAAACACACCACACCACGTTCACCCTGCATGCTCCTAGTCCACTAACGACATCATATCCCTCATGCAAACTCCTGGGCCACAAACAACACCAAATCCATCCTAAAAACAACATTTCCTCATTTAATGTCAAATCCTACCACCAATAACCTTGTAAAAAAACCTCACCACATACCTAAGACACCATGTAACCACACCACACATCATCCCAAAGACAGATAGGGAATCAAAAATCCACCAAACACAACTAGTGATCTTGAACCACAACTTTCCTAAAGAATCATGGGCTTTCACTGCTAAGAAGAGGGAGAAATGAAGAGAATATGGTTAAATGTCCATACTCCACCACATATATTATTTAAACATCCTCCCCCATGAAAATTGTCATGTTAATTTCACAGTGATCAACTAGTGTGGCGTTAAAATAGAAATCTCAAAGAAATACATTGTAATATTTATATACCAAACACACAACCAATCCTATGGATTTTCAAAACAGACAACCAAGCCACAATACCTACTTTGATGCTATATGAAAATGAAAAAATTAGGATGAATCATGGGAACATCAAAATTTGAAAAAATAATGCCACATAACTTTGGTTATTTATGAATTTATTAAGAATTTACAAATTATTACATTCGTACTCAAGAACGTTTCTACCACCACAAAAAACCAGCCTCACAACCAAGTCATGAAGAGGAAGAAAATTGTGATAAAACACCCCACTTCACTCTTCTTCCCCCCATAACACCCACGCCAACCACTCCCATTATCATTATTCAATGACATTCCACCATTTCTTTTTTCTCATCATGAAAAACCGAACATATTGTAAAAAAATACAACATAACTCATCAAAACCAACAAAATATCCCCTGTATAAAATCACCACATACATCACACCTAGTAACATAAATGTAGAACAACTCAAACATGCCGCCCCAATACTCAAACTCAAGACATCCATTCAACAATCAGTCAATCTCTTGTCCTAAGATTTCATTAAATCAACTATACGACCCCATACACATTTCTGGACTCCCAACCACATAAACATAATATCTAAATGCGATAAAAAATAATATATCGAAACGCATAATATAGACACATCATCAAATAATGTAGTAAACATATTTTAACAACAATTGTTCATCAATTCCATGCTTATTATTTGGGGTTGCAGACATAATAAATTCAACTATGTGGAATCCATTTATGTAACTATATTTACATGGTTAATCATTTTATAAATTACAATAGTAAATCATGGGATCAACAAAAATTATAATTAACCAACTATGTGCAAGAAGATACAACCAACAACCATGATTTGTAGATGGCATATAGCCAAAAAAAACCAAACATGAATCAAAGATAAATGAAAAAACAATCACAATCACTATCTTCTATGACACTCATTTGTTAATTAATTTATAATAGATCCAAATTTATTAAAAATATAAAATCAGTATAAAATCCCCACATGATTCAAAATTATAAAAGATATGATGAACACCTACCTCGAGAAACAGTTGATTAACACTGTCTAATAGAAAAAAGTGGTGCAGAAATAGTTTGATGAACTTCCAGGGATACGTGATCCAAAGGGGATCACAAAAAATGAATGATCACCCGAGGAAGGAGGGTTATAGGCTCCTCTGTATCAAAATAATGGGAATACCACATGAAATAAAGGGTCTCAAATTTATATTCTCCAAATCCTAAATCTAAAGGGGTAGAAGTTTGAAATACATTAAAGGGGAATCATGACCAGAAACATGTGACTTATGAGTCAAAAACATATTCATGTTTTTAAAAGATAGATACCATTTGAAAGGTCCAAAAAACTCATGTAATATTGTATTTAACTCCTTTTATGTTAAAATAAAAGTCAAAGGGGATAAGCTGAAAAATGGTGGAAAACTATAATTATAGAAATCCCAACAAAATGAATCATCATTGGGTGAGTCCGTGATGGCGAGTCATCAGCATGACTCGCTGAGGCATTTCACTAACGCAAGTCACCGATAGTGAGTGAATGATGTGATCCACGAACAATTATTCCCATATGACAAGTAACTAACATGACTAACCAATTTAATTCACCAGCAAGACACACCAACATGAGTCACTAAAAACCACATACTAATTCCTAAATCAATAACTCCACTCACTTATTCCACCTAATGATGCTTGACTCGGGGATGAAACCTACAGAAGTGAGCCACTAATGTGACATAGTGACAAAAAATCACTAATGTAACCCCCAGAAGTCGAGTCGCTGACTTAAACCGCAGACACCTGACACACCGAAAAATATAACTAATGCCTACTATCAACGCCTTACTCACTAGTACAACTCACCATTGGAAAAATTGGAAAACCATAAAACTCATGAAACAATTCACCTTGACCTCCAATAAAATCTCAAACATTGGATTTACATAATGGAATAAACTAGAGGGGCTAGGTGAATTATAATAATTTTGGTAGTATTTGGTAATGATAAATAGTGTAAGATGTGGAAATATGTGAGGGGAATGTGTTCCCTTTTAAAAGTGGGGGAGGTGACCTTCTGGGAAATGAATCATTATTTTCAATAAAAAATAATCATAATATTTTTATTCCAATCGAAAACAAATTGAAATGACCATATATTATAATTTTTTATATTATAATGTCAAAATAATTCCATATAATATGATGTTGACATTTTAAATTGGCAAAAATACCCATATATTTTGGTCTAACTACCTGTGTAATCCTTTTGTAACCATATACAAGAAAATAAATTATTTGCTATCTCCATTATTCATTATGAGCATAATTTTTTACTATATTAAATAATATTAAATATTTTTATTCCAAATATTTAATTTATTTTAGAAATTCAACGCATTAAATTATAATAACTAAATTTAAAACAAAAACCTCAATCAATTAAAAAAATGGTTCCACGGGGGAAACATTTTATAACGTATTTATATATTTTATATAAAATATCAACAAAAAATTTATTAAAATGATTTAAATTTGAATAATAAAAATATAATTGAACAAATAATACTTTTTAGAAAAATTTGAACAGAATAAAAAAATTACTTAATTTAAAAAAATGAGAGCTTTAATGAAGTTCAGTATTTTATTACAATTATTCAACAAATAAATGTTCATAGAAAATCATATAAATTAACAATTAGATACTTTCAAAATAAATATTTTAAAAATTATATTTTATTTTTTTAAATTTCCTTTATAATTTAAATCAAAATTTATTTATAAAATAAATATAAAAATCCAGATGATATTTCTTTTAAAAAATGTATCTAAGCATAAAACAGAACTTATTCCTACATAATGATTATAAAAAAGTTAGTTTAAGTGTAAAAAAATTATTTAATATATTATAAATAAATTTCATTGAAATCATTTAAAAATGATATTTAATTTAAATAATTATGATAAAAACAATACCACACATAAAAATATTCTTTAGGATAGAAATTTATATTAATGTCAAATATTTTTATTTTCATTAATAATAAATTGATAAAGTCATTTTATTTTATATATCGATAAATCATGTAAATTTAATAATTTCTTTATTTCTAGTCAATCTTTTCGATTTAACATATTGAAAATTATGTTATACTATATCATGATTCTTTTAGAATCTAGGTTCCATGTGTCACACACTATCAAAGATATATAATTAATTTTATAATATATTTATCATGAGGTACTAATGTATTATAATATAAAATAAAAATTAATGTCAATGAATTTATTTATATAAATTTATAACATATTACATAAATTATATGGATTTCCAAAAACACTTTTCATTTACAAGACCAATTCCATCACATGTAACCCTCAATCATTGACTATAACATATTCATGTTTCTATAAATTTTATTGAGTTCTAAAGCAATATCATTGAAATCTCAAGTAAAATTTATTTCTTCCTTTTTTATATTTTTACGTATATGTACTATCTATTCATGACAACAATAGAGTTGTCACATTTTAGATTATATATTCTCAATATTCTATACTATTTTTTAATATATTCTTAAATTATTTTGTTTATATGTAAGATTTCTCTAAAATAAAACACAATTATATCCAAAATAATAATAATAATTAAAGAACCAATTGTATCATCATGTAAAAATTATACTTAGTGATATTTAATATCATTTTCAAACCCAATAAGATTGAGTATAAGAGACCAAAATTAAATTGTGAATTTTTCATCCATTTCCTTTAAAATCATAAGTGTTTCATTTTACAAAAATTATAAGAATATATATTCACAAGTTTAACTACATCCACATTTTTTCATATGGTAAATTGTTTTTATAAAACAATAAGTATATATTTATATAAAAAACATCACATGTTACTAATATTTGTTTTTTATACATTAATATTATCCTCGTTAAGTATTAATCATAATATTTATTTTTAATTATTGTATTACAATTAAATAAAATAGAATATTTTATTACATGGGTGTTTATTTTTATAATAATTTAGTAAAAAATTCTAATAACTATACTCCCACTAAAATTATGACCCCTTTCGAATTCATTATATTGACCAGTAATACAATATCCTTATTCCTCAAAAAAAATGTCTTATAATAAATTTATCTAACTAAACTTCTTTTTTATTAATCCATGATCACATTAATATCATATATAACATTTACATAGTCAAGTAACACCATGACATATATAATGTGGTCAGAGCTAGACCACCTCCCCATATGAAAGAGGCTAGTAACTAGTAGAGAAATGCTTAGAGGTATCAGGGGGAGATTGTTCCCTCAATAATAATAAACCCATAAAAAAAATAATAATTAAAAATATCATAACAATTATGATATAGAAATTAATAATCCTTCAATAATAGAATAAGAATAGTATTATGAACCCATTTTATTAATATAAAAAATTTCCCTCATACAATATGATAAATTTATAATATTCCCACATACATTATATACATGTAATAAAATTGGTTTATAAACTATGTTACTTGCTGTATAACCTTTAATATATAATGTTTTACTTTATATATATATATAAAAATTCTTCATACTAGTGATCACCATCCAATTAGAGGTCCTTTATATATAGTTGGATCAATTTCATGAAATAAATGTTGACAACGATAATCCCAGGTTAGGTATCTGTATAACAACTGATTTGAACAAGTACAATATTGGTTAACATAAGAGCACAATATAAAAAATATTATTACTTTAAAATAATTTAAGCACAAGTAAACACAATATAGAAATATGTGTACAACCAAATTCAAAGTTCACAGAAAGCAGATTTATTATCATTGTCTCTATGTTGGATGAGACACACACCATTTGAATGTATATTCACACTCTCCATTATACTAAATTTTCCCATCTAACTAGCTAATATATATGGGTTAATATATACATTATATATTAAACAATTTTCTTATATAGTGACTATTAAATCATTCCACTTGATAACCAAATGTGATAACTTTGGGGAACAAAATTACTTCATTCAAATTGCACACATACATGTGTAAGTAACCAAATAAATGTCAAGAGGGTCAAGCCCTTGAAATTAAATATAATTTAACACCCAATGCTAAAATATGGAAATTCATAACCACATCATGTGAAGAAATATTTCTACTAAAAAGAGACAAATACATGATAATAACATAATTCATATGTCTCAAAAACTACAAATTCATTGCAAAAAATAATGACCAAATATATTTTTTATCATAATGATAAGATTGGGAATTGCTACCTAAATGGAAATAATTTTATGATGTCTATAATCACCTCTAGAGTTTGAACACAAATCCATAATACATAGATCAATACACATTTCATCGTGTGGTTCTTCTTGGGATATAATCTAAGAAGGAATCCATAACAAAATTATAGGTGTTATCCTTGAATCTGTTTGATCACTAGAAGGGGTTAAAAATTAAGCGATGCCATTTATTTTATGAATTATTTTTTACCCTATAATCATAATCCAACTAATATAAATTATCCAACAAATTATTTCTCATAGAATCATGATTGTGTGATATAATTGAGAAAGATATTTTCATATTGTATTTAAATTTTTTTAAGGATTACTTTTTTCAATGTTGGTTATTCACCCATCAATTATTCTCTAATATAATATTATTATAAATTAAAAATGTCAATAAATTATAAAAAAGTATGATTATTTATACCCCAATACATATTACATTCCTCAAATTGTTATTATCTTAGGTCCTTAATTTCATCAGTGTCTAGTTATACCCCATGGTTATGATCTCCATTACATTATATGTTGATATTGTAGTAGATACTCAAACTTTTTATCCAAATTGATTTTTAATGATAATATATGATTAATATACTTCTAGAAATCACATTGGATAATCCATCGTAGTATTATACATAAGAATCCATCCGGGAAAAGATTAATTTTGATTGTCCTCATCCTATAGGAATACTCAAGCCTACCTCTTCAAGGAATCATATGATCTGATAAACTTAATCCTTACAATATTAAAAATATATAATACTCTAACAAATATTGTCAACTATGTATGAGAGTGATCAATTTATTTTATATAATCTTCCTTATAAATTTAAATTAAGATAAGAATTATTATTCGTAATATTTCTCTTTCCACGTATAAATTCACATTATGAAAAATATCTCACATTGGTTGTATGTATAATATTTTTCTATTTAAATAAATCAAAAAAGTTAACAAATTTAATCAGTAGTTAACTTCTCATTTAGGTGTTCATTATATATTATTGAGTCCTCTAAATATAAATTCTATAAATGTTATTAATCATCATAATATCGGTGACTAAATGAAATATCACTTCATCAATATCATAATACATATCCATGTATTTGTCAACATAAATATATACCAGGTGGAATATTCATTTTTCAGAATAATGGATTTTAAAAACACAACCATGTAAGTAATGACATAATTCTTTATATAATTCAAATACTGCAATTTGAATCACATACATTGGTTGAATTTTTCTTCATGATTTACTTTGGATACTCATAATTTGTTATCTATAAAGAGTAAATTTACTACACTACTATATTTATTATACAACATCCATGTTATCTTTGTAGCTATATTCGTTTATCTATATTTTCATATTTCACTATATTTTCTTATATATCATCATTCACTTATGTGGATTTTCTTTTCTCTAGAATCTATAATGTTATAGTGTCCCTAAGGTGAATCTGAAAAATATATTGAATTCACTCAATGTGCATGAACTCCACATCAACAGAATTCCACTGCATTAAAATGACTTAAATACTCATTTATGATAAAGTACACAAGTCCCTTTCATCAATAATCACTTGTAATCGATTATTTTAAATATTAGAGGACATCAAATTAAATAATTTTCAATTTTTTTTAGAATTATACACTAATGTTCTTCTAGATGTTTTCATATAAATTTGTTAACATATAGAAATTATGAAACTCAATCAACATATAGACCTTCATGGATTATTTATAAATAATTAAATCAAATTACATGACATGTATTCATAAAAATAATCCACGAATAATAATTCTTGTACTAAAAACATATTGAACCTATTAAAAAAAATACATTCCTGACATGAGAACAATAATTTTCCCCACCGAATTTGTTTGTATAAAATAATTTTCCAATGTAAATATGTTTTTTAAAATGAATTATTTTTTATCATTAATCCTTAAAATAAAATTCAATGATAAGTGTATTATTCCTATATCCTTTTTTTATTCCGATAGATGAACTCTATTTCTCTTGTTTTTCTAATATATATTATGGAATCATGATAACTCATAGTTTTTAAATCAAATAGCCTTTGATTATTATTCCCACAGTTAATGTGGGATAGAAAAATATATAAAATAATATAGAAACAATAATTGTTTTTTATGATATGAAATTAATATAATGCATGTGATATCATGATAAAATTCACATTATTTTTCAAATAAAATATGTATAAATAATATAATTTTGAAAAAATATATTTCTACACACATCTCCATAAACCATCAAAAATATTTTATTCCCATGTCATGTAACTCGGCATTTATTATTTTTTTAATAATAAAACAATACCTTTAACAACTGAATCATAACAATGGGCTACAAAAATGATATTTATACCTAAAATTTTAGGTTTACAAAGATTTCCAATGAAAAATTATTTCAGAAAGATATCAGACATTAGACTACTACTTCGTTTTTTATCATCCTAATGGATGAACCCATTTCATTTATCACAGAGTATTATTTTTTAATTTTACTTCATGGAAGTATCCTCATTCTTTTTATTATTGTGTGTAAAAATCACATTATTCTCCTTTTATTTCCTTATATATAATATATACACACATAAAATAATATGGAATAAAGAGATATATCTTTTTTTTTCATTCAAAAAACAATTATCCTTGATGATTCATTCCAAACTATGATATTCATTTCGTCAATATATGCTTAGAACGATTTATTTGGAAAATGATTTATATTTTCAATCTCACTATTTTTCACGACATTTATTGAACCCACATTAATTAGATTAGGCTTATTAAATTATATATAAACAACTAATTTAATATCAAATTTCAATTAATTTTTCTAAAAAATTAGGCAATCATTCTTATAATATTCCATTATATTTGAATCATAACTCTACTTAAAAATGTTTTTATTTTTAAATCATATTATTTTCAATGAATCAGTAAACTTTATACTCACCTTGTGAAGAAAACCCCATCCTTTTGAATATCTGAAATACATCACCCTCAAACAACATTTTGAATATATATTTTTTGTATGGAGAATCGTAGTGGATATCTAGTCACATTTTGTCTCCAAGGATATTTTTTCCTCAATTTAAAACTGAATATTCCACTTAATTAATACATATTTAATTATAAATATATAATTAATGAAAAATATTGTCTTTACTTCCATGTTAATCATTGAACATTTTAAAACCATAAATTTTTTCTCTAGATTGGTTCCAGATCTGTCAGGATTATTTTTTCAATTTCCCATTAGAAAATTTAGCCTTAAATTTCTATGGGGATTACATAATCTGTTGTACATCCTCCACTATATAAATTTATATGATATAATATAAAATATAATTACTTAATTATTCTAATATCTATATTTCACATATTTAAATTTTAATATTACATATATGTTTAGAAACTGATTAAGTGTTGATTTATAATGATTAAAAAGAATTTTAAGTAATTAATAAGAGAATGATATCTTATTTTATCAACATACATGTTGATATTTTCTCTACCTCTTCATGATAATGTTTTACTATGAGACATATATACTTTCCCTTATTAGTTAACATTTTTTACGACCACTTCCTCTTTTAGATCACTGATAATCATTTCATGTTCTGCTTCATTGTAATTTCTAATCATTATCCAATGAATTCATTATAAATATTATTTAACATGATATATTATTTTTATAATAGACAGAAATTTTTCATATTATTTTTTTATATTTTTTTGTTGAGGAATTATATATTTCAAATGAATAACTTTTATACATCCATCGGCTTCCACTAAAAATATAACCATTCTTCTCCATCAATATAAATATTTGAATAATTATTTCCACTCTAGAAATGATAATATGAAGTGACATCATTATTTTATTCTCATGATGATTAATATTTTTCATTTTTTCATCTCAAACCATCGTATAGAACAATTGAACAACTTATTGATAATTTTTTGTGTCTTCTCACCATATAAATAAGATTCTAGTTAATTAACCAAATTATTTGTTTAATTTCTGTATCATATGACTTATATTATTATAAATTATATATCTAGTTATATTCTTAAATTTTCCATTCATTATGTACTTCATGAATATCGTTGATATTAGAGAGAAAATATAGTATAGGTATTGTTCATTTGTACCATATGATCTATTAGATTCATCAACCTCATATTCTCTAACATTTCCTTTTCCAATAGAATTCAAATCCAATAAATTTTTTCATTCATTTTGAATTAATATTCAAGTCTCAGTTTCTAATATATGTCTATCTTGTTTAGATCATCAATTTTCATGTATATATTTAATTCAGTGATGTTACATTTGAGTCAATATGAAATAAAAAATTCCACATAATATTTTTTATAATGATGAAATCATTAATCTCGTTATTAAATCATTTGATGTTCCACATAATCTCAATTTCATGTGTAAAATAGCTATTTATATATTCATTATCAGTCATTTTAATTTCATCAAGTTAGTCTGACAGACATGTTGTATGTATTTTATGACATTACATTCAGAGATTATAGGTAATTTTCCATATATTTATATTTTCATATGAACACCCATGATTTAATAACATGACACTTTTAAATAGAACAACTATTGTTAATAACCAAAAAGATATGCAATATAAAACATAAATGCATAATGAATTATTATTAAATAAATTTTAATAGAATAACATAGTGATTAGATATAAAGGAATGAGTAGTATTAATTTCATGGTGAAATTAATTATATCGTAACTTATTTCGAATTTAATAATTATGATTTTTAAATAATCACTTATTTTTTTATTTTCTTATTATTGTTCAATAATAAGTTTCCAAAAAAGTTGTTCTATTTATTTTTATGACTGGATATTATAATAAATTATTAGAAATTTTTTAATGTAATTCAAATAATAATAATTAAATTTTTGAATTAATAATTTATAAATTATATTATTATTAAATTATAATGTTCACAAAATATTGATTTTTCAATGAATAGAGAAAATTGAAAAAGAAATTAATAATTTTTTTTAATTATTCCCAATGTCACATTATATTTTATATTATAATGAATATTTAATTAGATACTTTAGATTTAAAAAAACCTAATAATATTTTAAAATGGAATTTTCCAAACAATTTATTGTTAAATAATTTATATTTTGAAATGATATTTTTCTGAAAATATATTTCTCAACACGTTTTACACTATTGATTTTATATTTAATTTTAAAACATTGATACTTTTAATTTTTAAAAATAAATTACAAATTTTTAAAAAAAGGGCTGAATTTTTTAAATATATCCATTTTAGATTTATTCAAAATGAAGAGTAATCTTATTTATTTTAGTTACCATATTAAAGTGTAAATCAGGTAAGAATTGTTAAAAATTTAATTAAAAAACAATAAAATTACCCCCAAGAACTTCTTAAATTTTATTATTTGAGTCCATTTCATCAATAATAGTATTTGATTAGTTTCTATAAAATTTTCATTCCTTTTATGTTTGATTACGAACCTTATAATATTTTTGGTAAAAATTATGAAAATGTGTCACCATGGATTTAAATAACCTTCATATTTTTTTCATCTAGATAACCCGATCGTATAATTTATTATAAAGTATATTTTCAAGTATAAATTATACAAATTATGAATTTTATTTATTAATGATATAATTTCTATAAATTAATACACAACACTAAATTAATAATTATTCAAGTAATAGAGACCTAAAAAAAATGTGATAAATATTAAGAATATTACAATTTGAGAAAAATATGGAGAAATATTATTTATGGAAACTACATGATATGTATGTAATATAGTATTTTATTGTAATTTTACATGTCATATTGATGTTATTAATGTGAAATTAATTAATAGTTCACGTAATTGAAATTTTTTACATTATATAATAAATATAATATAATTAAATGATATCAAATTAAAAATATTAATATTTGAGAAAAAAATTTATGATATATCTGATAATATTAACTCTAATGTACATATGTGTAATTTTTAAAATATTAATTATTGTGACCCTCCAATAGTGATAATACTGGTTTTATGAATATGTGTGATTGGGGTCAGCCAAGGGATGACACTAAATAATAATTTTAAAAAAATTAAAATATTTTTATTGGATGAGATAATATCAACACATACACAAATTATTATATACATATATATATTTCAGTTTGTATCTGATTCCAATTAATATTTAAAATATAGTAATTTAATATTTTTTGTAATTCCAAGAGTACCCCTCCCCTCTATTATATATCAACATCTCCCCTTCTGTTTACTTCACACTTCGTAGAAAATTTGGTTGATTCAATACCAATCCAAATAAAATCTTATAGAATCTACCCCTATTTTATTCTTCTTGTTATAGGCCTACTTCCAACCATAAATAGCTTAAGGTGTTTATTCTATGAGACTTTTCAATGAAGAGGTGTCGTGTTATAGCATGTTTTAGTTTAATTTATTCTAACCCTCCTATGAATATTCAAAATATATTATAATATAATAAAACAAGTATAATCCATATATATATATATATATATGTTATGATTATATTAGAATAACCTATATCCACCTCTAAACACCATCAAATGGGAGAGGAATGTTTTTTGTGTGTTCAATGTACTACTGCTTCACAAATTGATCTAATTTAATTTGGATCACCATATTTATAATATAGATATAGTGCTAAAATTAATAATATATATGATATTATTTATATATATATTATTATAAAAATGTTAAATATCTTTTAAACTCTTACATTTCCGTTGACCTAAAAATTATAATGTCATTCATTTGTACTTTTGAACTACCACATCCCTGAAATAATGTGATTTGTTCTCCATCACCACATCACTTGAATGATATATACGTATATAAATTAATAATATAATATTTATGATATTATTTAAATTATATATTGTCAAAATAATAATTATTTTCTTCTGATCAAGCTCCTTTAAAAATTGAAATGTTACTCATGTGTACGTATGCCATGTTGTCTTCATGATTGTAATTAATACAATTCTTAATAATAGTATTTAGTGGATTGATTTAATTATAAAATTTATTTGTTAACATGGTAATTATAACATTATTATTATTGTATTTATGGTTTAGTAATGACCACAATAATCATTGTAATCATACATAATTAATTTTGGACTTATTAAATAAATATCATCATAACATATGATGTCAATTTAATTAACTAAATAATTATGGAATACTAATTGCTAAAATAAATGGAAACATTAACTATAAAGTTTTATTAACATATTAAATAATTATCTTATTTTAATTATTCTTGATAAATAATTCACATGATAACTTAACTTCAAAGAAAGTAAATTTCTTTTAAAATTTTCTTTTATTATGTACCATAAAACACCATAAATTTTTTTTATTCGGTGTATTTATATTTATATAAGAGAGTTATAATGTACCATATATGATTCATTTTCCTTTGAATAAAATTGATTAAAAAAATAATAATTTACGGAATGTGGTGACATTCTTTTGAAAATAAAAAAAATGAATGCCCTATTTTTACATATATAGAAAAAATGATTATTCTCATTGTCATAATATTTATTTGATATTAATATCACATTATAATAATAAATTTTTTATTCAAATAGATATACACTTTTATTTTTTTTGAGAAATTTTAGTTTTTAAGAATTATTTTGAAGATGAATGGATATATCAATATATTAATATTAATTTTTCTTGGTAAAATTAATGTCTTTTTTGGTCATGATTAATTTATGGTTATTCAGAATTGTTTATAAGGATGGGTGGATCCACTATAATCTATTATTATTTGATCCATATATAAATCTCTAATTCATTTGTTAAATGTACAATAATATATAATATGGTTTCTACAAGGATATTGTGATTATATAATTTTATTGTTATTCAAAGTATATCCTAGATGGTTATTTCTAGTGTAAATATGAATGTAACTCTACATATTCCTGTGATAGTTATTCTAGGATCATATATGAATAATATAAAAATTATTCCTTATGTTACGTACATAATTTACATATTCTTTTTTTGAATTTACGAAAATATTATTATTTCAAAAGGGAAAGGAATGTATATATTACTTGGTAATGTTAATGTTGTTACATTGTGGAAAAATATATTATGGAGTTTATTTTATGATTTCAATGAATCCTTATGATTTTTTGGACAATATAATTTATTGGGATAATATTTATAAAAATTAATTTGAATATAATATGATTTCACGATTATGGGAAAAAATTGTGTTAAAAATTGTTTTTTTAAAAGGAATCATTTTATAAGTATATAGGGAAAAACTATTTCATTAATTAATTTTTTCTACCTTACTAAGATTTTTTTTCATCCAACCATAACAAAAAATACATGTCTTATGGATGGATTATTTAAATGAAAAATGTTATGAATAACGTGATGATTTTTTATTAACATAAAATATTATTTACATTAAATAGTTTGTCTTGTGAAAAATTGATATTGAGTAGATTATTTGTATTTATAATATATTTTATTATTATGTACACATTGTTATCCAACTCTCAAAAATTATAAACCTAAAGGATCATTGGGTATTATAGAATACCATATCAAAGCTTTTGAAAGAAAATTAATTAATTATTTAGGACGAATCATTATATTTGGTATTAGGGAATGTTTTAGATAAGATTGGATGATAGTATATTAATATAGAAAAAGTTAACAATCCTTTATAAACCCAATGGATATAATCTTAGGGAGGGTAATGATTATTTTAGAAAACAAAAATAAATCATTTGAGATAACATTAATATTCATATCTTAGTTTTTATCCTCCTTATAGTATACCATATCATGATTTTATTAATACAATCACCCAAACCTATTTTGTTTCAGTAAGTCATTATATCGAATAACAAATAAAATAACAATGAATTTGATTGAAAAATGTGGTGGATTTCATTACAAGAAATAAAATATAAAATAAGATTTAGTGAGAACTATTGTGGTTATTATTAAACATAAATAATGAAAATTTATTTATAATTTTATTCTATCAGAGTTTCATAATGTATAAAAAATGAGAGAAGTGAAGCCTCGTTGAATATTATGTGATAAGTATTATAACAATAAATACATTCAATGTCATATGTTTCAATAAAGTTGAAATAAAGAAATATGAATATGGCATTAAATAATGGTATAGTGTCTAATATGTGGAAAATGATTTCAAAAATCAATAAACATCCAAAAGGAAAAAAGGAGGTGTTCAGTGTACTCTATGATTAGAGATTAATTTCTTATGAAGGTGTAAATTGAAAATTTTAAATGTTTTGAGACTAGTAATTATGAAAATAGATTTTATAGGGTAAGGATCATGAATAAAATAAGAAGGTACATATAAATATATGTTTAGAAATAATAAGTTACAATATAATTAAAGATGAGGAAGCTACAAATGTTACATGAACATTTGTGATTATTTCATGGGTGTTGTTTTGACATTGATGAATCATAAGACATTATTCAAATTTTTTATATAAGAATAATTATTATTGAATCATAGTTAAAAACATGTTTAACATTCCCATCAACATGTATTTTTCATTCTAATATCATTTTAAATTAAAATAGTCTCACAATTCCTAAGAAAATAATTTTTTATACACCTAATTACATTCTTCTCTAAAATTGGTTGTACTAAAAGGTCCCACGTCTCTTAAAAAAATGGTTATAGACCCCATTTATTTGCTCAATTAATTTAAATATTGTAATCGTAGTAGAAATTGCACTATTCGATTTAGATTTAGATTTATATATAATAGTATAAGGTAATAAATTCAAATATAGTCAATCAATAACATCATTGGGAATACTAGTAATAAAACACATATTTGATCTAGTTAGATCTAAAATCATCCCCCCTCATATTCATTTACATAGTTCTATGTCCTTCAGCGTTTCATGGATTCTACTTAACAAAATATCTAAATGATATTATATATTACAAATATCCATATATCTCTTCTCACAATGTATTAATGTAGTCTACCATTTATCTCTCATATACCTTATTCATTGGTAACCATATTATGTTAATAATTAGAAATATTTATCACCCTAGTTCACTTCATATTCATAATCAAATGATCTCTGAAATTAAGGTTAAATATTCATCCATTTTAATTGGTCAATATATTTCTATATTTATTCCTCATTTGAAATATCATTTGATTAGTATTTTACATCTCTTAGTTCCTCATTATTTAAATAAATTCAATGATATTAAATATCATTATTTTAGAAACACATCATATTTACCTTACATAAATACATCTAACAAATTCATTCTCATTGTCTCATCCATCTCTACCCATGGTCCTTCCATTTTTCATAATTTCATATTCTAAAATATCACCCATCATATATAGACACAAAAAATTACTTTATTGTAAATTGCCAATATGAACACCATGTCTATCATGAATTATATTATCTATTTCAGTTCATCTATTAAGTAATAAATTGAAATTCTATTTACTTCAAATATGATTATATATTCAAATGCATTGTTCATAAAGGCTATAAATCTGCATTCACGTCGTAGATTCCCATATATTATTAAATTTTTATACGTAATAGAATTTACATACCCATATTTTCCTATGTAATGGATTAGATTTAAATCATAATTTTTTATATGAATATTTATAATACTATGTGACAATCTACCCAACATCAGCCCCCCTATTCGACTCCTAGACCATCTCAATTAATATAATAATCTAAAAAACATGTACACACTAATCCATCTATCGACATGTATATTTTATTTATTTATAAATTTTAAACCCACTCATCATAATTAATATTCCATAATTAATATAACATTCTTAAAAAATAATTTCATTGTATATCCTTATGATTTAATTTCTATATGTTGATAAATCACCTCAATAAACTTTTTAAATTTAATTTTTTTAACAAGAACGAAATTTTATTTCATAACATGAATTCACATATGTCCCCCAAGAACAATAATGACCACATTAAAAAAGTACAGAACATATTTATAATAAAATTTCTAATAAAATTTTAAAAAAATTCATATATATTGATCATGATTGAGAAAATCCACTAGTTTTAATGTTACAGTTCTAATAATGATGTGAATGTAAATTTCATATACATGGATTAATTTTATATCAATGATAGTAAATTAACTTGTATGATTATTCCAAAACTCTTATACATGGTAATAGAATCATGTCAAATATGTCATGTTTTGAATAAGATGATGATATTGTTAGATAAAGAAGAAAATAGAATAATAATAACATACCCCAAAACCATATATACTTGATCCTCATTTTTTTATATAATTTGTGTTTAAAAAGATGATAATATAAAAAAACTTCATATTTTTCATAATATATAAGATATATATTAATTATAAGATATGTTAAGATTTAAATTCTTGTTTTTGATTAGAACACAAATTTTTGATTAATAAAGACATTCAACCTAGTTTTCTAATCTATGTGGAAATAGTGTGTGAATTAATACTTCTTGTGAGAACACAATTTATTTTTCCACATGTTTTTCAAAATAGTGGGGTAAGAATTTATTTTTATTATGTTCTAAGACACTTGTTTTTCTCCCAGTGTTTCATGGTAATATCAATCCTAAATCTAACTATGCACCAAAAAAATAATGCTCAAATAAGAAAAACAATATCCTTTGAGGGGTTACATTGTTTTCAAAAATAATACTCAAATAGGTCACCCCATAACAGGCCTCCAAACCCATATAGACAAAAATGAATACATTAATAATGAAATAAATAAATCCAAAATACTAAAAAATAGTTGAAATTAAGGCATCAGGATTGTGAATAGTTTACCCCTCCCCCCTCTAAAGTGATAATCTTTTAGAAGATTCCATACATTTCAAGATAAAATCATGGTTTATTGATATTGTAAATCCTATTACATCTAAATATTTTTATTCTTCTGATATATATATATAGAACTATGAAAAAATTTACAATCCCCCTCATCATTACTATCTCATCCCAGTCCTTAATTTATATCAATATCACAGAATAATACACATCTACTTCCACTTAGAATCATTTTTGTCAGAGTAAGAAAGGATAGTAATATCTGTAATCCTAATTGTATCTTGATTCAAGATATTTTATTAACAATGACTAGACACTTGGATACACATTTTATAAGATTGATTTTGTTTATAACCATTGACGAGTACTCGTTAATTCTTCAATGATAATGGATATAGTGATAGACTCACATCATTCAATGTGGGTAGATCACCCTAGATCAACCAAGATGTATCACAATATTAGATAATTATTATGTTAGATCATTAAGAAGAGGGATATAACTATATTTTTCTCCATTATATGGTCTTATAAAAGGATCATTGTAGAACATTAATGAAATGTATAGTTACATAATCCACATTATATGTATATGTGGATGTTTGATGATGTGATAATGAGATTTATCACTATATTTTATAGTTCTACTAGAGTAATAAATTTATTATGGATTATTTTTTACCATTAGACTGTTGTATATTATTTATTTAAATTTTAAGAGACAAATTCAGTGAATGTTCTACGAATGTTATATGTATGAGTTAATATACAGTATTATAGAGTGTCCATTATAATATTTTGTTATAATGCTTGATGTTCTTCTTGAATATCATGAATAATTGAGAAACAATATCAAAAATAAATAAATATCACATCCCTAAGCCTCTAGTTGTGTAAAAGTTGGTTATTGATTAGAGAAAAATTACAAAACATCACCACCAGAGCCCATGTGTTTTAGAAACCTTTAAATATGAGAGAAATTAGGATATTTACGGTATTTTCATGTTAAGAATTTGAATTCAAAATTCTTTAAAACTATGTATATCTTTTTCAGATAGTTTACTTGCCCATGAACTAACCCTATGATGATTATAACACATTTGGGGTTCTTTAATGGAATTGCTACACTTTTTTCTCAATCATCAAGTAACCATTCTTTTCCCCTCTAACATAAGTAAAATGATTTTCTAGGAATTTTGAATTGTTTACCCTAATTTTTTCCCAACTGTTGACCACCCACTATTAAAATATCAAATGATCCATGGATCCTTTGGAAGGAATCCATGGTTTCATATATTCATGATCACACCATACAACACATTAAATGACTACCCATCCCATTAAAACAATCTATATGAAACTAAATACATCACCTAGTAAATGAAAATCAAAAATTACTTGAATTGTCATATGGTACAAAAAAATTATTTCATAATACATGTTGTGCCAATAAATCCCTATCTAATTGACCAAATTGAAAAAAAAGTATTCCCCTGATATCCAAAAATTTATAGTTTAATATAAGTTTGTAGTAAAATGAAATTATGTGGTTTTCCATAACTGTTAGTGTAAAGAATTTTATGCTTGTACTGCCAAAAATTATTCCATAGGCTATGAGCTATGGTTGAACCAAACTAATTAAATGATAAAGGTTTTTATGACCGTGGATTTGGAAGGATTGTAACATAAGAGTTGTAATATCACCATATTAATTATGTTATACCCTTTATGGTATTAATTATTATGAATTTTAAGGTTTTGAATCCCATACACGACATTAGTAAATTTGTTCAAAGCATGTTGATGTGATACTCTTAAAAACTGATTATTTGTGTTACTCATCAAAAAATTTAATCTAAATATATTTACACATATACAGTAAAATTAGTTAACTGTTATAAAATTTTTTTTATCTAATCATATTTATGAATATGGTATTTTAAATCTATATATAAAAAAGACCATAGAAATTTTAGTAAAACACCCACCTATGTAGAACATGGTATATGCCTCAAAAATAATTTCATGTCTTCACCAATGTAAGTCTACATGGGGATAAATTAATCAAGGGGTAAAACAATTTATCATAACTCCGAACTATAATATATAAAAACATTAGTCAAAAATATTTAAACTACAAACATATACAATAAACTATGGCCACGATAAATGAAATAAATATCATATATTATCATGTATAGATTGTAGTGCATGGATTGGAAATGTAAAATAAGTAGTTAGAACATAAATATAAAAGATAAACATACTCATAGCTTATAAAAAAATTATAATGAAAAGTAATTTTGGGATAAATCATTAAAATAAATGATCATTTGAAAACCTTATAATTTAGATAATAAATTATGAACAATCCATATAAAATTTCTTCTTCCATGAAACATGAAAATTTTATCAAATTCGAAATTCAAAGTACACATTTCATGAATATAATAACATCATAAATTTAATATTTCTTATTATAAATTCCAGTCATATTAGAATCATAACATGACTTATCAATGTCTTTATTTATAAATCACCTTCAAGGAAATGAATTAGTAAACTCTCCACTCATACTGATATTAATACCACATTCTTGTGACCTTAGTAAATACATCCACCACAAAAAACATTTAGAATATTTTTTATGTATAATACTAGTGAAAATATAGTAAAATTTTATCCTCATTGATAATTTTTCTTCGTATCCTCGCTCTAGATGACACAATTATATTTATTATTTCCTAATAATTATATACTAAATTAAAAATAATATAATTTCCTACCATTATAAACATAAATCATTTTAAAACCATGAAACATTTTATTCGTGATTAGTTCCAGATATGACATGTTTTTTTATAAGGCACCATTTTGATAATCGAGCCTAAAATTTCATAGGTGATAAAAAAATATAGGGATTATCCTCCCATCTATAGTTGTAGATGAGAGAATCTAAATATTTTCATTTTTAGTTGTCACATTTTAAATATTAGATATTACATGTAATTTTAGAAACTAATTATGTGTTTATTTACCATGATGAAGAAAACATTTCTAGTGATTATTATAATAATATTATCTATTCAGGTTAACCATCATAGTGACTTCTTCTTTATAGTTTTCAGATATTTTTTTATTATGTTACATAGGTACTATGTAATAGTAGTTCGTCATTATTTACCAAAATTATCAATTTCCTATCAATAATAATCATTTAATTTTTGTATTAAATTATATTTTTATACATTATCCTTTAAATGCATTATACAGATTATTTTACAAGATATTCCATATAATATATAAACTTTTTTCTTTTGATGGAATCATCTTTTATATCATGAGTAATAAAATATTTCTCATGTTAATTTTTATTCATTTATCATCTTAATGAAAATATATAACCTTTGTTCATCATCATTATCACTTTTTGTGAATTATATCATTTCTAAAAATGATTATTGGGAGCAACTTCATTATTTGAGTCTCATGATTATTCATCTTTTTTTGTAAAGATTATTCTACATTCATTGAGCCCTTACATTGTCTTTTTTCAATCTTCTCACCATCATCAAAATATTCCAATTCATTAACCTAATTTTTTTTAATATTTTTAATATGGATAATATTATTACAAGTACTATATTTAGTTTGATTCATAAATATTAATTTCATTTTACACTTCATGAATCTCAATGAATAAAGAGAGAAAAAATGGAAGAAGTATTGTTATTCTAGAGAATTTGTTTCTTCAGATTCATCAAACTCATATTGTGAAACATTTATTTTGCCCATATATTCTAAATCCAATTCATTATTTCCTTATTTTTTAATGATTATTATTGTTTCAGTTCTTAATTTATGGGTGACTTCGGTAGCTCATCGATTATCTTGTATTATCATTCATCCATCGATGATACTTTTGATTTAATATATTATAGAAAATTCCACATCATGGTTTTTAAAATAATGCAATATATTTACACCCTACCAAATCCATTGATGTTCCTTATAATATCATTTTAATAGGTGAAATAACTATCTACTTATTCATTATTAGTCTTTTTAATTTCATCAAATTGGATCCATCAAACAAGTTTTATATCACCAATGACATTAATTTCATATATTCATGTGAATTTGTCATAGATTTATGTAGTCCTTTGGAAAACCATGATTTGATATAATGTTACATTTAAATAGTACCACTAGTATCAATAACAAACAATATATAAAACACAAAGATTAAATTATTAATGAATTATTGTTATTTAAATTTTATTAGAATAACCCAATGATTAAATTTGGAGGAATGAATAACATTAATTTCACTGTTAAATTAATTGTAACCCAAATCATTTTGAATTTATTAATAATGATATTTAAATTGGATACCATTTTTTAGTATAGTCATTGTGTTATCCAGAAATTAGTTTTCATCAAAATGGGTTTTTTATCTTTTTAGAGAATTTTGTAAATAATTATTTTATTTTTTATGTATTTGAATTTTTTCTAAATAATCAATATTTTATTATATTATTATTTTTATTATAAATTTCATAATTTTTTTTAATGAATAAAGAAAAATACAAAAAAAATATTAATTTGTAAAATTATTTACTATTTCAAATTATATTTTTGTTTACAATTATAATTTAATTAGTCCCATTTAATTTAAAATAATATAATAATATTTTAAAAATGTAATTTATCATTTAATATAGTAGAAAATATTTTATATTTTAAAAGGATATATTTCTTAAAATCTATTTTAGTCATGTTTTTCCTGTTGAATATTAAATTAAATATTGAAAATTCACTATTTTTTTAAAAAAATGTAATACATATTATAAAAAGGCACTAATTTGGTAAATATATCATTTTTTATTTTTATTCAAAATTAATAGTAATCATATAAATTTCTGTTACTTTTATAAATTTTAAATAATGTAATATAGGGTTAAAAATTAAATGACAAATACTCTAAAATGACCAGAAGACTTTTCTAAATTCTATTATAAGAATCCATTTTATATATAATCATACATGATTCGTTTATATGACTTTCATTCCATTTTTTATGAATAATATAATAATTTATTGAAAAATTAAAAAAATCATTCACCCTTGATTTTAATAAAAAAATTCAATAGAGATAACAATATTATATGTTTGATTATAAATAACTATTTTATGTATAAATAATATAAATTCAACATTTTATTTTCTATATTTTAATTTATTAAATAATAATGATAAATTCATGGACAATGCTGAAAATTTAATAATTCAATTTATGGAAATGTCAAATAAAATATAAGAAAAACATTAAATATATTATAATTTGAAGAAAGTAATGAGAATTATTTTGATTAAAAAGTCCTGATATTGATTTAATATAGTATTTTATCCTAACATTACTCATCCTATTGATGTTATAAATATAAAATCAATGAATTGTTCTTACTATTCATATTTTTTATATTCTATAATAAATATTATTTTGTTAAAGAATTTATCTTTTTTTAAAAATATATTATTAAAATTATTTAAGATATGATTTAGAATATTATATTTGATATAATAATGAGAAATTAATAAAATATTTACTATCATGACCCTCCAATAGTGAAAATATTAGTTTTGACCATAAGTGTTATTGTGGTTAGCCAAGGGTTAACACTAAATGGTAAATATAAAAACAAAATAATTTTTTGTAAGATGAGAAAAATACAACCATTCCACATATTATATATATATATATATCAACTTGTATCCATTTCCAATTAAAAATTAAAATATTATAATTTAATATTTTTAGAATTTCTAGGTGTACCCCTCCACTCTCCTATAAAAGAACATCACCAATTATCTTAACATCACAAAACATGGACCATTTTTTTATATATTCCCAACACAAATAAAATCATATATTATCCGAAACAATTTTATTTGTATTTTTATAGGAATATTACCAACCAAAAAATGGCCTATGGTGCTAATTCTAGGAGGCTTTTCAACGAATAAGTATAACATTTAGGAATGTTTTAGTTTCATTTCATATTATCCTTATTTAATAATTCAAAAAACATTCTAAAATAATAAAAATGGTATCATCCATTTATAGATATGTTATTATTTTAAGGTAATGATATATATCCATCTCCATCCTCATTCGAATGGGAGAATAATTTATTATTTTTGTGTATGATGTACTACTCCCTCACAAACTAATCCAATTCAATTTTGAGAACCATCCCTCAAGGATTGATATAGTTATAAAATTAAATTTTATATATAATATTAATTAAATATTTTTCATTATAAAAATATT
Source organism: Viscum album (assembly GCA_963277665.1). Taxonomy (NCBI): domain Eukaryota; kingdom Viridiplantae; phylum Streptophyta; class Magnoliopsida; order Santalales; family Viscaceae; genus Viscum; species Viscum album. The sequence goes on along the minus strand of OY728126.1, from coordinate 1,654,245,141 downwards.
TTATATGATTTAAATTCAGACATTTCCTTTCACATAATAATGATAATGTTGTTCGTGTATATTTTTGAACTACGACCTAGACAAAGTAATGTGACTAATTTTTCATTATCACATCACATTAATGGTATATACAAAAAGAAATAATATAATATTTTTTCAATTATTCACATTAAATAATTACAAAATAAAAATTATATTGTTTTCATCATGATCATTGAAAAATGGAGACGTTACTCCTCTATACGTAGGATCAAATATCTCCATGATTATAACATAAAAGAGATTCAATAATTATATTTATTTTATAGGACTAATAATATTATTTTATTATTTATTTGATAATTATGTAATTATTATTATTCAATAGTTGGTTTATAAATTACCCCATTTATCATTATAATCACACATTAGTAAATTTGGACTTATTAAATGAATTTCATCAAAAAGTTTGATGTGAATTTAATCAATTAATTAAATAGATACCAAATAATATGTGATAAAATTAATAGAAAAAATAAAACTTATATATTTATTATTATTTTAAATAATTATCCTCTTTTAATTCATCATGATAAATTATACACATGATTACATAACAACAAGGTTAGGGTATTTCCTCTAAAATTATTCTTTTAATGTTTCCCATAATACGCCTATTTAAAATTATTTAATTGGATTATATATATAGAAATAAGTGATTTGTAATGGGAAATTTATGATTATTTTTTATTTTTTAAAAAAAATTTAAAATTTTTTATTATGGAATTTTTTCAGAAACATTAGATAAATTTTTTTTAAACTATTTTTATATACACATTAAAAATGAAACATCCCATCATCATAAAATTTATTTTATTTTTTGGATTCCATAATATATTTACATGTATTATTAAATTAAAAATATAGATTTTAATTAATAGAGGAATTTATGTTTTCCATATTTTTTAATGGGGAATAGATATATCAATATTGTAACATTGATTTTTATGGCTTGAAATAATGTTTTTATGTGTTATTATTATTTTATGTTTATTAAAAATTGCATATAATGATTTATGGTTCTATTATAATCCATGGATGGCTGATCATGCTATATCATTATAATTCAATATGTAAAGGTAAAAAGTCAAAAAAAATTGATTCACATAAGTGATTGTGAAAATATAATATGTGTGTGTTTCAAAGTATATCCCCAATGGTTATTTCATGTGTAACTACTATTGTAACTCTATGTATAACAGTGGTGGTTATTATATGTGTACTTATGAATAATATGAAAATTATTCCTTATGATGCCTACATAATTTTTTTATTCATTATATATAATATATGAAAATCTAATTATTTCACAAGGGATAAGAATTTTTATAATTATTTTTAATGTTGAAGTTGTAAATTTGTGAAAAATATTTTATTAAGTGTTTTTCCTTATTTCAATTAATCCTCGTTATTTTTTCCTTCATGATATATTATGATATATTTTTATAAAATTTATTATGTATATAATTTGTTTTGATGGGTATGAAAATAATCATTTGACCTAAAATATATTTTTTGTAAAAGGAAGAATTTTATATGTATTCAATGAACAACTTTTTATTTGCATTTTTTTACCATACTAATATTTATTTCATCCCACATTTTAAAAAAAATAACAAGTCATAACGATGGGTTAGGTAAAAGAAAAAAATCATGTTTAATGTCATGAATATTTTTTAGTAAAATAAATCATGACTTACATTAAATGTTTTATGTTGTGAAAAATGGGCATCGAGTATATGATTACTCATTATAATATATTGTATTACTATATACGGAATATGACATTAATATCTAAAAATATAATCCTAAATTGATCATTGGGATTTAAAAATAATGATTTCTTGGAAAATGATTGTAGCGCCCCGACCCTAGTTACCCAGATTCGGTGTATTACTTCGTATCATTGGCATGATCACAAAAGATCAAGTCTCGAAAGACCAATAAGTTTAGTAGCCTTGGAAACACTAGATACATTAATAATTCTTACATTACATTATAATGTAAAACAAAAAAACAACATCTTCCATTCATATCCCCTTATATTATCCCTGCAGGTCATTCATAATATACTTCTTCACATCCTGGAAAAATTAAAACATTGAAAGGGGTGAGCTCAGATGCTCAGTAAGGATAACAACATAGCGGAAGCTTTAATAAATAAACATTAACATTTAAGGAAATGTATAACTAAAACAAAAGCCTTTTAAACTTGAAATTTATCATAATATGGAAAAAGTAAAATGAAATAATGCCATTTACTTATTCACATGGATATTCTACTAGTCGAATAATCACATGCAATATCAATAACCACTTTCATAATGATGGAATGCATAATGCCAGACTATCATAACCACGTATCCAAGGCCTCGTGCCAAGACCACAAATAAGATTTTGTCAAGGACTCGTGCCAAGACACTAGTTTGTCTCATGAGACCTGCCGATGCATCGAGGAGCTATAGCGGGCTCCACCCGTCAATTATTAATTCCAATGCATTCCTCATATGAATAGGTTTAGACATATCATAAACCATAACATAATCGTATCACATAAAACATGCATAAAGGAAACATAACATTTCCACATTTCAATCACAAGATATAAATACAACACATTGATATAATAAAAACGCTTTCAAAACCATTCTCAATACCAAAATAAAATAAAGTTAAAACTTTGTATTTATTTTTCATTAAAAAAAATTGATGGCTTGTAGAGGAAGCCGAAACTCAAATAATGGTCACGGTAGTGGAGAATTCGTTGTCGCTGCATATGCACGGAAAGAAAAACATTCCCTTTTTGTCGTTTAGTAAAACGCTTTGTATAAAAAATATTCCTTTTGAATAAACGTAAAAGTCAAAGGGGTTTATAGACCATATAAAAGAAAGTTGTGTATAAAACCAAATATGCCTCAATGAAAGGAGATTGAGACGAAGTCCTTAAAAAGATCATTTTTACAATAAAATAGATCTATTATGTGTATTCACTATAGGTACACATAAATAATACAAAATAAGACATAATAATATCATGACATAATTTTAATGTAGGAGATTAACCCAAAGAATGGAAGTTGGGTTAAGAAATTCCCTTACCTCGTGTCCGAATTCACTCGACCGTTCTTTGATCTCATGAATAATAAAATAGAGATAATATCTACCTTCTTAAGAACCTTTTTAAAGTTCATTCTTCCTTTTATATCACTTATTACCATGTTATGAACATTATGTAATTATTTAAGTTAATAACGGTCGTTTTGTCGATCTTTGGTACTTGAGTCAACAATAAACTTCTTATAATTACAAGTTGATTATGTGGTGAAATATCCATTATATCCAGAATTATATTCATGATGTAGATATCATATATATCATATATATCTAGTATATACATCCATTAATAATATTACGTAACATTTAGAGGTAAGAAATGAAATGAACAGTTCATGGAGACGGCAAGCTGTACGTACGCATGAACGCTACGTTCATTTCTATTTCATATTTAATGTAATGAAATAATAATGATATAAATTTATAATATAATTCCAGTATAATATAGCATATAATACCATTTACTCCATCCTTTATACATCTCACATATGGTATTAACGATTAAAATCACTTTGAGGGGGCGGTAGTCCGCACTTCCTAAAATGAAAATATCATGTTTACCCATAATGGAAACCATAAACGTATGCCATAAATTCGCCATCCACAGAAACAATATGTTCTTTAACCATTAGATGTAGGTGTGTGTAAGTGAATCTCGAATCCTTCTTATAAAAACATCCTAGTATATTGAGGATACTGGTGTAGTTAAAAAAGAAATGAATAAAAAGTGTTTAGGGGGTTGGAGAAGAAAAATAAAACAAAACAACATTAGAGAAGACATTACCTTAAAATCAGGTAACTCTTTTTGATTTGAGCCAAATGCTTCCATGGAAAGAATTATTCCCAAAGGGAGGCTTCTAGGAGTAATAGAGGGTAGATGGTAGAGTATTTGGGTAGAGGCTGGACGAGCCAAATGGCTTTGAATGTGTGAGTAAGGTGGTAGTGGTGGGGGCCTTTTATAAGTGGAGAGGAGGGGCACTCTTGGAATGTAATAAAATGTTACTTTATTATACAATGATTTTCGGATTATAAAGGTCCCACACATATATAATTCTAGGCTATGGTGATAAGGGTTCTAAATATACTCATCCAATAGGTTTTTGACAAGTTTAAGCCTTGGATTTTAGATTATCTTTTCATTTTATTTAAATCGTTAATTAATGAGGTAATCGCCGCATCATCATGGTGTCATAAATAATTTAATTTATTTTTTTCTAAAAATTATTAAAATAATATCATGATGTATGTAATCTTTTTATATTTCTAATTAATATTTATAGTAAAAAATATGACTTGTATTACCCCATTTAAAAATTGTTTTAGTAAAACAACTTATGTTGGTGACATTTTTATTTTAACTTTAAATAAAAGTTATTTATGACATTTTCCTACCAAAGTGGATCCATGGGGTCCCCCAGTTGACCCATGGATTGTCTTGGTCGTCCATGACACATAAAATATGGGTAGGAAAAGTGTAATGGTATTTACATATTTTTATAATATCATTTTTACCTTAAATATCTCTAATTACCTTTAATCGCGATTAATTAAACTTAAAAGTTATTATTCACCAAAAAAATATTTTAATCCCATTGAACCAAATTTTACTTCCTAATGACAACAATTTATGTAGGATTATTGAAAATCAAATCACAGAAGTGGTAATGTTTCATTTAAACGAAAAATCAGTCTTTTAACTACCACTTAGTGGTTTCACTATTCATCAAAAATTGAAGTTTTTCAGAACATTGCCAAAAATTCACCCAAAGATATAATTGATATTCTGAATTTAAAAATGATGTCTATTTTATGAAATTCCAAAAATATAAGTTTCATTAATTAATTTCATAATTAATTCCCTCTGTCACAACAAATAGCGTGTTTTTAAGAAACAATATATATGAAAAGATTGACAATTGTTTATGTCCAATTTCAAAGTGAAATTAATTCTGATGACCACCATTGGATAAAGTAGTAAAAATATATTCTAATTATACATTAAAACCACTCAATATTATAATTTTTCACTATAAAATATTTTTATTAAAAAAGTTGTTTTTAAGTATTTTTCACTATTTATAAAAAATTGGAAGCTCTCAGAAAATTACAAAAAATTCAACTTTGGATAATTTTGATATTCCGAATACAAAAATGAAGATCATTTTGAAATATAAATTTTATATAATTTAAAAAAGTGGGTATTACTATTTATAACTACTACTTTGATTGGTCGTGGTGTGTTAGAATCTCGAGCTTGCGTACAATGCAATTTATTGCGTTATTGAAAGAGAAGCGTATCATGGAAGCTTGGGGTGTTACATTCTCCCCTCCTTCAATAAATTGTATCCTCGCAATTTGAAATTTTTCTTTGAAAATAAAAGGTTGAAAATAGAAAATACCTTTGTGGAAAACCCACATCGGAAATAAGGTTAATAAAAATATAACTTTAAAAGATAGAAAGATAAGTACAAAGGTCACCCGAGATAGCCCATTCTGGGATTCTATGAAAATATGGATATGGAAGAAAAACAAACCATCAAGTTCTGATGGAGAGTCATAGAAAACTGGATTAGAAGAAAGCTAACCATAAGAAAATCACAAACATTTTATTGGTTAAACGGTCATTGAATCCCCAGTTGGAAAAGTTAACCGACAATGTTTTTGTTTTAAGTTACCTTTTATAATGTTGAGGAATTTATTTAAGAGATTTTCTAAGAACGTAAGGTAATATACTTACTTGTCTTGTAGACTTTCATTCCATAATAAATTTTTACCACAAACCCATCTTTCACTCCAAATGGTAACAGAACTCAAAAATATTCTATTTATCCTAATCGTACAAGGTTATATATATCACCACATACCATTTAGATTAGGAAAAATATTTTTTAATAACCAAGGACTTCCTGTAGGATAGTGGTAGGTAATAAAGGCATGTCGCACTATGGTTGTGGGTTCGATTCCTGCAGCTTTGTCCGATGCGACAGGTTATGCCCCACCCTGAAGGTTGTCCTTTTCCTAAAACTATAATATTATAATATCTCAAAAATAATCTTCATAAATGTTTTAACCTTAAACAATATTATCCAAAGTTCAACTTAATCCATTCCAACCTTTATAGTTATCCAAAATACCTATGTCCAGACTTTCTCTAAAAGGTTTCTAAATTACAAAATCAATTCTATCGTCAGATTCCTCAAACAAGGTAAAGTTTCTCTTATTGTCACATACAAAGATATGATTACCTTCATCATATTAAAACCTTAATGAAATAAACAAGTACTGCAGTACAATACTTATATATATATATCACGTTATTTTAATAACCAGAATATAATCCATGAGTCCAAAAGCACCAATACATTAATTATTCTGCTTCAACTGTAGTAACAGCATAAGATTGTCCTTGATCCCTTGGCCTTTTCTGAGGTAAGTTTTCCTGATGCTTAGGAAGTTCATTTTCATAATGCCCCATTTCCCTACAATTGTAGCTTTCAACATTGATAGCCTCTTTCTTTCCCTTACAATCAAGAGCCTGGTGTCCTTTTTCTCCACATTTGTAACAAACTCCCATTCCTTTTAGGCAAGTACCGGGGTGATTCTTCACACAATTATCGCATAATGTAAAATCCTTCTTTCCCTTTTTCCCTTTATCTGTCTCTTGTTCCACCATTCTCTTCTTCTCTTTCTTTACTTTGTTGTCAAAAGTCTTAGAGAATTTCTTTTCTGTCTTGATAAAACATGAGACTATATCTTCGTACGTTGAGAAAGATTGTGATACTAATGCTCGATGGAGAGACGGTTTTAACCCATCATAGAGACGATCAATCATACTTCTTGGGTTATGTATATAATCTGCTGCATACCTCACTAACCTTGTAAAGTTATCCTCATACTTTGCGACAATCACATCCTCCTTTTATCTCAGACTCAAAAATTGTCTTTCCATATCTTCTCGATGGTCATGTGGAATGTATTTTTCTAAGAAAATATCTTTGAACTCTCTCCATTCCATATTTGATACTTCGTCATCTTCCTTTGTGTTTTGAATCAGCGACCACCATTGATCGACATCTCTAGTGAGGCGGTAGACTTCCATGACAACCTTCTCCCTTTCCCTACTCCCCAAGGCATGTAATATTTTTTCTAAGGAGTTTATCCATTGCCCAGCTACTAATGGATTTTTACCCCCATTAAATGTTGGCGGTTGTTGCCTCATGAAGCGGTCTAACATTGATCCTCCACGTTGTGGATCAAGGTGATCCATATGAGTAAGGTTATTATTCATAACCTGAGTGAGTTGTCCCAGTATGGTAATAAGTTGATCAGCACCAGTTGTATCTCCAGCTCCACTATAATTATCCTGAGCAGGAGGGAAATCCATACATGGAGTACGTGCATTGATACAGTTTCCATTCCTTCCACTAGGCGCCATTTCTAAAAAATGGCATAAACTAGATTAGTTTATGAATCAAAATACATAATTCCATACTTGTAAAACACTTAACAATAATTGAACTATTTATGGATATAATCCATAATCATAAAAAAAGTTTTATTTGAGGAAGTATATACTCATAACCCTTCATAGTGGTTTTTAAAGAAAATGAGAATTATCCTAAGAATATCCCCCGGGAGTGTCGTAACCAAGAGTGCAGCAAAGCCCGTTGTCGTGCACCAGTTCCAGTTCGAGTCCAGCTCAAAGCGGTGTTTTTGGGTTTTACCCCTAGGTACATCTGTGCCAGAGAAACCTCTACCTGCTCGTACCCAAAGGGAGGCTTCTAGGAGTAAGAGAGGGATTTTGGGAGAGTATTTGGGCAGAAGTTGGACTAGCCAAATGGCTTTGAATGTTTGAGTAAGGTGGTAGTGGTGGGGGCCTTTTATAAGTGGAGAGGAGGGGAACTCTTGGAAAGTAATAAAATGTTACTTTATTATACAATTATTTTCGGTTTCTAAAGGTCCCACACTTATATAATTCGAGGCCAAGGTGATAAGGGTTTTAAATATACTCATACAATAGGTTTTTTACAAGCTTATGCCTTGTATTTTACATTATCTTTTCATTTTATTTAAATCGTTAATTAATGAGGTAATCGCTGCATCATCATGGTGTCATAAATAATTTAATTTAATTATTGTCTAAAAATTATAAAAAAAAAATCATGATGTAGGTAATCGTTTTAGCTTTCTAATGAATATTTATAGTAAAACATATGACTTGTATAACCCAATTTAACAATTGTTTTAGTAAAACAACCTATGTTTGTGACATTTTTATTTTAACATTAAATAAAAGTTATTTATGTCATTTTCCTACCAAAGTGGCTCCATGGGGTCCCCAAGTTGACCCATGGGTTGTATTGGTCGGCCATGAAACATAAAATAGGGATAGGACAAGTGTAAAGGTATTTACATATTTTTATAATATCATTTTTACCTTAAATTTCACTAATTACCTTTAATCGCGATTAATTAAACTTAAAAGTTACTATTCACCAAAAAATTATTTTAATCCCATTGAACAACATTTTACTTCCTAATGACAAACATATATGTAGGATTTTTGAAAATAAAATCACAGAAGTGGTAATGTTTCATTTAATCGAAAAATCAGTCTTTTAACTACCACTTAGTGGTTTCACTATTCATCAAAAATTTAAGTTTTTCAGAACAATGCCAAAATTTCACCCTAAACTATAATTGATATTCCGAATTCAAAAATTATGTCTATTTTAGGAAATTACAAACATATAAGTTGAATTAATTAATTTCATAATTAATTCCCGCTGGCACAATAAATAGCGTGTTATTTAGAAACAATATATATCAAAAGATAGACAATTGTTTATGTCCAATTTCAAAGTGAAATTAATTCTAATGACCACCATTGGATAAAATAGTAAAAATATATTCTAATTATACTTTAAAACCACTCAATAGTATATTTTTTCACTATAAAATATTTGATTAAAAAAGTTGTTTTTAAGTATTTTTCACTATTCATAAAAAATTGGAAGCTCTCAGAAAATTACAAAAAATTCAAATTTGGATAATTTTGATATTCCGAATACAAAAAGGAAGTACATTTTGAAATATAAAATTTATATAATTTCAAAAATTTGGTATTAATATTTATAACTACTATTTCTATTGGTCGTGGTGTGTTAGAATCTCGAACATGCGTACAATGCAAGCTATTGCATTATTGAAAGAGAAGCATATCGTGGAAGCTCGGGGTGTTACAATGATAATAAATAAATTAATGATTAAGGATAATTTCTTAAATTATGTATTATAAAATGGTTTATATATGTTTGGATGATAGTATGTTTCTATAGATATAGTTAACAATCATTTATAAACATAATGGATAACATGTGAGGGAGAATAATAATTATTATGAAATAATTTAAAGGGTTTGAGTTATAATTAATATTGATATCATAGTTCTTATGAAACTCATATGCTAATATATTTTTATTTTATTGATACGATCACTAAACCATTTTTTTCGTAAATTATTGAATCTAATAAGAACTAATGTAAAAAATAGATGTGAGTGAAAAATGTAGTGGATTTCCTAATTAGAAAAAAACTCAAAAAGGATATGTAGTGGGAACTCATGTTATTATTAATAATCATCTATAATGTGAATTTATTAAAAATTTATTCTAGAATAGTTTCATAATATTTACAAAAAGAGTGAAATGATGCCTCTTTTATGATCATATAATAATGATAATATTGATAAATATATTCAATGGCCTATGTGTCAAGAGTGTTGAAAGAAAAAAATAGGAAAATGTCATATAATAATGGGATAATGTCTAATATGTGTTAAATGACTTTGTAAATCAATAAACATCTAAATGGAAAAGGAGGTGTCCAGTTTACCCCATGATGCGAGAAGAAGTTCTTCCCGAGGCATGGATTGAACATTTTAGTGGTTTAGTTAATATTAATTACAAAAATATACTTCCTAGGTGAAGGATAATGAATAATATAAACAAGGAAATACATATATCTATTTTTAAATACCTAGTTACGTTACAATTATAAATGAGGAAACTGCAAATGAAAAATAACTGTTATGGATTATTTCATGGGTTTTTATTAACATTTTCGAATCATAGGGCATGATTCATATTTATTATTTAAGAATAAAAATTAGGAAATATTTTTTAAAATAATATTTAATTGATTATTTATATTTTTTAATGATAAATATTTCAACATATAATGGATTCACAATGTCAAACCCCAATCTTCCATGGTACGTTTCTCTTTGAATAATACAGTAGTGTGTGTTGTATGCAACTTCGAGTTCTAACACACACCACAAGTCATCGAACTAGCTGTTATGAATATTAATAGCCACTTCTTTGAAATTTTATAAATATTATTTTTCAAAATGGACATCATTTTTTGGATTCAGAATATCGAAATTATCCTAGTGTGAATTTTTGGTGTTTTTCTGAAAGCAGTCAATTTTTTATGAATAGTGAAAAACACTGAGTTATTAGTTAAACCCAATTTTTTTTAAATAATTATTTATTTTATATAAATTTATTTTAGGTCATAATAGATACATAATACCTATATAATTTCAATGTAATTCATTGGAGTCAATTTATATTTTTTTTAGATATATAAATATTTTATTGAACATTTCACCGACATTTACCACCTCCTAAGAGATTTTAAAAATTCAGATAAAACATAATTTTACTGCTTCTATGAGTGGTATTTCAGAATTCTGAGAGACACAGTTGATATCAAGGAGTAAAATGTAGTTAAATATGACAAAAATAATTTTTTTGTGAATAATAACTTTTTACTTTTATTTGCCACAGTTAAAAGTAAATAGGGTAATTAAGTGTAAAAATGATATTATTACTACCCTAACACATGTCCTAATTATATTGGATAAATATAATTCGAAAAAAACCAACCTTAATAATAATATATGAACCTCTTTGGTCCTCTTGGATTAGATTAGGACATTTGTTATTATTTAATTCAAAGAAGAGTTTAAAGAGATAAAATCAAAGTTAAATAACTAAAACATTTTCAATATATGGTTATAAATAAGATAAATATGATTATAAATTTTTATTAGAAAGATAAAAAGATTTCATATATAATGGTATTTTTTTTATAATTTTTAGACATTATATAATTTAATTTATTTATGAAACAATGATGATGCAGTAATTACCTTATTACTGAAATATTAAAATGATTGATAGTATAAATACCAAATAAATATAATTTGAAACTTTTAATTAATTCCAAAAATTATATAGGTTAATATAAAATGTTAGGGATGAATAAGTGAATTAGGATTTAAGTAATAAAGCTGTTATGAATTTAGAAAAAACAGATTACCAAATAGTGTCAAAACTGACATAAAAGAGTTTTTTTAAAAAATATTATATAATTAATTGATATTCAGTTCCTAAAAATATATGTTTCTTACAGGAGACTTATATAATGATAGATGTATCGTTAATTATGTACTTTGGGATTTTTTGGATGTTTATATTATGTTTATTAACCATATAATGTAAAAATACAACGAGACATGGTAAATGTGAAACTAATTAACTAAGAGTTAAAACTAAAAGGTAAGGTTTATATAGTGACCCAAACCTATCTAAAACCTATTTGTTGGGTGGTCTTCGAACCATCCTTACCTTATCCTCTAAATAAGTCACTTTGATCCATTAGAAACCAAATATAAAATTATTATAAAAAAATATTTCTATCTTTTCCAAAGGTGCCGCTCACCCCTCTTATAAAAGGGCACTCCCCCTTCTCTCAAATTCATACATTCAAAGCCTTTTTGTTCGGCCAACCCCAGCCCAAATATCCCACTCAACTTCCCTAAATTCATCCTAGAGTCCTATGATTGATCAGAAATCCAACATAAGAAGCCCTTTTTATCAAATCAAAAGGAAGAACCCGAAAAAGAGGTAATGATTTCACCACCCTCTTTCAAGTTCCATTCTTCTTAAAATTATTCTTTCTTGTTATTTCCTTTCGAAAATAATAAATCCAGTATATTCTATATATTGTGATGTTATTATAAATATGGTATAACCATATTCAGTATTCTATCCATCCCTTATATGACATGTCCCCATACGTGCATACATACGACTAACCGTCTCCACATCGTGGTGTAATTATTATTCAATACATTATTATTTGGATGGGTATAATAATGATGTATAATTCAGGTAAATAATAAATAAAACAAGATAATTATTCAGTATATATGATACACCATCCAATTATATATTATTTTAATATCAATAGAATGATATTTTCGCTCGTGCATATGTACAGACTATCGTCTCCATGAACGCGATGAGATGCATTCCCCATCATATTCATTCAAGTCTAATTATCAATTGATGGGTAAAAATAATGTTTAAATACTTTATATCATTCTGTATATTAATAAGATACATCACATCCATTACAATTATGAATCACATAACAAAGTATACAAAAGAAAAACGAATCTGTTAACTCCCGGAACGATGATAATACTACGATATTATTATCAAAGCAATGTTAAAAGATCATATATGATATCATATTAATATATATGATTATTTTATAATTTAATAACCATTATTTCACCAGTATATAGTAGTTTAACCTACCCTCAACCCATGAAAATTACAAGGTAAGGGTTTATTTCACAATATCTTCATTATCCGAGGATATTTATACGTAATTATCTACTGGGACATCTTTATCATCCACATCCATGTTTCTTAAAAATGTATTTCAAATCATTATTAATATTTTACATACTATGGGTAAATGTCATTTATACCTTTGTTTGAAGTTTTATAAGATGCTTATAAATGGATCATTCTGTCATTTTCCAAACAAGGTCATTTTTATCCTTTTCAACAAAATTTAGGTAATAATGTTTTTTAACCTAAACGACTGGTGCAACTATTTAATTCCATTATAAAATCACCTAATATTCCCTTACAATCTTATAAGAATATTTTAAAAGTAAATGTTTTATTTTATAATAATGATACATTTAAATTATTTAAAAAAAGTGATATTTCTCAAAAATAGTTTTGATTTCATCTATGTCAACATCCTTTGATGGATTTTAACCTTATTTGAAGTTGATTTATAATGATAAAAAACATCCAAATTTTATTGAAGGTTTTGTGATATGTTTGAATGTGGATGTGTTATTTTTATACCATTCATGGTTTATAAATATATTATTGACATTTCATATTCTAGTTTTAATATGAATGTTTATGTTATGTTTAAACCTATTCATATGAGGAATGCATTGGACTTAGTAAGTGATGGGTGGAGCCCACTATAGCTCCTCGATGAATCAGTTGGTCTCATGAGACAAACTAGTGTCTTGGAACAAGGCGTTGACAAAATCTTATTTTTAGTCTTAGCATAATTCCTTGACTATGTGGTTATGATAGTCTGAAATTATGCATTCCATTATTATGAATGTGGTTTTTGATATTTCATGTGATTATTTGACTAATAGAATATCCATTAGAATAAGTAAATTTCATTATTTCATTTTATCTCTTCCATATTATGCTAAAGTTCAAGTTTAAAAGGCTTTTGTTTTAGTTATGCATTGCCTTAAATGTTTATGTTTTTTAGGAACGTTTCCTCTATATTATTATCCCTACTGAGCCTTTGAGATCACCCCTTTAAATGTTTTATTTTTCCCAGGATGTGAAGAAGTATTTTATGAATGACCTAAATAGATAGTATCAGGGGATATTACTGTGTTCTATGGGGAAAATATGTGGTTGTAATTTTTCCACTTTATGATGTAATGTAACATTTATGAATGTATATAGTGTATCCAAAGATACTAAATTGATCGGTCATTCGAGACATGATCTTTTGTGATCATGCCAATGTTATGTAATAATGAACTGACTCTGGGTAATAGGGTTCGGGGCATTAAAATTGTTATCAGAGGATGTTTAGTACAAACCATAGAAGCTAGATTTGGATAAACTCTGATTAGAGCACATATCCTGAAGATAGAATTTTAGGATTAGTATAGAATAACATCATATAATTTTTCTATTATAGATATTTTGGGAGTTTTCTGAGCAATACATCGGTATCTTGATACAACCAGGTAGAGGCGGCTCTGGAGTTGATGTACCTAGGGGTAAAACCTAAAAACATCAATTTGAGCTAGACCCGAACGTCAACTGATGCACGACAACGGGCCTTGCTACACTCTTAGTTACAAAACATCAGGTGGATATGCATCGGATAATTCTCAATTTCATTACAAACCATTATGATGGGTTTATGAGTATATACTTCCTCAAAGAAGACATTTTTATGATTATGGATTATATTCATAAACAATTCAATTCATGATAAGTGTTTTAAAAGTTTGGATTTGTGTATTTCAATTCATGAACTAAACTAGTATATGACACAGTTTAGAAATTTCACCTAGTGGAAGAAATGGAAACTATATCAATGCACACACTTCATGTAGGGATTTCCCTCCTACATAATATAATTATAGTGGAGCTGGCGATGCAACTGGTTCTGATTTTCTAATCACCATACTGGGACAACTCACACAGGTTATGAATAATAACCTTACCCGTATGGAGCACCTAGATCCACTACATGGTGTATCAATGTTAGATCTCTTCATGAGAAAACAACCAACAACCTTCAATGGGAGTACAAATCCAATAGTAGCCGAGTAATGGATAAATTCCCTAGAGAAAATATTTCAGGCTTTGAGATGTAGTGAAAGGGAAAAAGATGTCATGACAGTTTACCGTCTCACTGGTGATTCTTATCAACGGTGGTCATTGATAAAAAATAAAAAGGAAGATGAATAAGTATAAACTATGGAATGGGGGGAGTTTAATGATATATTCTTAGAAAAATACTTTCCTCATGACCATCGAGCGGATATAGAAAGAAAATTTCTATGTCTGACGCAAAAGGATGATGAGAATGTCTCAAAGTATGAGGCTAATGATAAAAACATAGTGAGTCATGAAGCATATTATATACGTAATCCATGGAGTATGATTGATCATTACTTTGATGGGTTAAAACCATTTCTCAGTTGAGCATTAGTCCCACAATCCTTCTCATCGTATGAAGATATTGTCTCATGTGCTATCAAGATAGAAAAGGAATTCTCTACGCCTTTAAACTTTAAATAAAAGAAATAGAAAAAGAGATCTTCCAATCACTCTGGGAATGGAAATAAGGGGAAGAAAGGAAACGTTAAATATCCATCCTGTAGTAAATTTGGGAAGAAACACCCTGGTACTTGCTTGAAAGGAATGGGAGTCTATTACAAGTGTGGTGAAAAATTCCACCATACTCATGACTAAAAGGGGATGAAAGAAGATACCGATGTTCAATTCTACAATTACAGGGAGATGGGACATTATGCAAATGAATGTCCTAAGCATCAGGGGAGAATACCTCAGAAAATTTTTAGGAATCAAGGCCAAGATTATTCTATCACTACTACTGAGGTAGAAGCTCCGAAATACATTGTGGAAGGTAATTTAATGATTTCCTCAAGTTTAGAAAATTCTTTATTTGATTCTGGATCATCGCTTTGTTTCATATTTTCATAGTTTTTTAAGAAAATTAGACATTTCCAATTTTATTTAACAAGGTATTTGTCAGTAAAAACTCTTAAGGGAAGTATCATTGCAACAAATTTTTGTTAATCATCCCCTAATAGGGCATATAAATGTTCTTTATCTGCTAATACCATCGTCATACCTATGATTTAGTTTGATATAATTCTCGGTATGGATTGGCTTTCAGACCATGATTCATGGATTTATTATAAGAAGAAGGAGGTTACAATTTTTGATGATGATGATACGAAACATCTTATCTTTAGAGAAGAATTGTCACCACCTAATTCTCCTCTAGATCTTCCCCAATAGCTCAACTAAATTCAATTATTAGTGACGAATATAATGAAATTACTGTGGGTGAGGAATGGAATGTTCAAATATAGGATTTAACTATTGTGAAATAAAATGTAGGTGTGATTCCAGAAGATTTACCTAGATATCCTAGAGAACCAGAAGATGAGTTTTTCATTGATATAATTCTTGGTTCAAGGCCTATATCGAATACCCCTTAAAGAATTTCCACTGTGGCATTAGTTGAACTAAATAAAAAACTAGAGTAATTGAGTAATAAGGGATTTATTCTCCCTAGTATTTATATATGGGGATCCCATATCCTTTTTGTTAAGAAGAAATATGGATATATGAGGATATGTATCGAGTACAGGGAAATCAATGCTATAAAAATAAAGAACAAGTATCCCCTACCTCGCATTGATGATTTATTTGACCAACTGCATTGAGCTCAATAATTTTCATAAATTGACCTTCGATCTGGATACCTTCAGTTTTGTGTGAAGAAGGATGGCATTCTGAAGACCTCATTTCAAACCAGGTACGGGAATTACGAGTTTATAGTAATGCCTTTTGGGCTGACAAATGCACCCTATGTATTCATGGATCTAATAAACAGAGTTTTCATGGAATTTATCGATGATTTTCTAGTGGTATTTATTGATGATATCTTGGTATACTCTAAAATATATGAAGATCATAAAAATCACTTGCGAATTATCCTGAAGACTCTTAGAAGACACAAATTATATCGGAAGTTTATCAAGTGTGAATTCTGGATTTAGGATATTTCTTTTCTTAACCATATTGTCTCTAAGGATGGAATTTTCGTTGATCTTTATAAGATAAGAGCAATCCAATAATGACCAGCACCAATGAGTTTAACCGAGGTATGCAGTTTTATTGGTTTAGTAGGTTATTATCAGTGTTTCATCCAGAAATTTGCCCGATTGTCTAACCCATTAACGAAGCTCACACAGAAAGGGGTTAAATTTGTTTGGCCAAAAGTGTGTGATGATTGTTTTGAAGAACAAAAGTGATGATTAGTCAATGCTTTTATATTGACTCTACCATTGGGGAATGATGGGTTCGTTATTTATAGTGATGCATCAAAAAAGGAATTGGTTGTGTCCTTCTGCATAATGATAGGGTTATTGCCTATGCATCACGACAACTAAAAATTCATGAGCAAAACTATCATACTCATGATCTTTATATGGATGTTTTAATAATTTCTTTGATAATTTGGAGACACTATATATATGTTGAAAAATGTGAGATATATATCGATCACTAGAGTTTGAAGTATATTATCACACAAAAATAACTCAACATGAGGCAACAGAGATGGCTTGTATTACTCGAGGATTATGATTGCATGATACACTACCACCCGGGGAAGGAAAATAAAGTGGAAGATGATTTTAGTAGAAAGGATCATGGAGTTTCGAACAAAATGAGAGTTTAAATGCATCATATATAGATGGATCCAGTGAAGATGGATATAAGAATCAACATGGAAGGCGAAATATCAATACTTTTTCAAATATTTTTCAAACCATCTTTACTAGAAAGGATTAAGAGTTCTCAGACCGATGATGAAGAATTTGATAAGTTGATTAATGCTGTGAATGATGGTAGATTGAGAGACTTTGTGTATGAAGAAGGAATTTGGAAATTTGGGAAGAGACTTTGTGTTCCGGATATACCTGATCTAAAAAGGGAATTTTTAGATGATTCTCATAGTTCCAATTTCTCTATACACCTTGGGAGCACCAAAATGTATAGATATTTGAGGGAATAATTTTGGTGGGGAAACATGAAGAGGGAGATTTCTTATTTTTGTGTAACGATGTATGGTTTGTAAACAAATTAAAGCTAGAAGGCAACAACCTGGAAGAGTCATGCAACCTCTTCCCATAACTGAGTGGAATTGGGATAATATCACGATGGACATTTTCATGGGACTACTAAAGACTCGTAGAAGAAATGATGCAATATGGGTAATTTTTGATCGTCATACAAAGTCATCACATTTTTTTGCTATAAGATAAGATCAACCACTTGAACTTCTAGAAATACTATATATTAATGAAGTTGTGTGACTTCATGGAGTACCCCAATCGATTTTTTCTCATCATGATCCCCATTTTAATTCAAGATTCTGGATGAGTCTTCCGATGGACTTGGATATTGAACTTTTTTGGAGAACTACCTACAACCCTAAAAAATATGGACAATCAGAACGGACTATTTAAACAATTGAACACAAGTTGAGATCCTTCTCATTTGACATTCAAGGTATGTGGTATCAATATTTACCTCAAGTAGAATTTTCTTATAACAATAGCTTTCACTCAAGTATTCAGATGGCACGATATTATGTGTTATAAAAAAATAGATGTTTCACACCATCCTGTTGGGAAGACGTTGGTGAATGAAAACTTGTAGTCCAAGAACTAGTGGAGGAAACATTGTAAAATGTGAAGGTAATCCAAAACCACATCAATGAATCTCAAAGTAGGCAGAAGAACAATGCTGACAACAGAAGGAAGAATTTGCATTTTTAGGTTGGAGATCATGTTTTCTTAAATTTATCTCCATGGAAGGGACTTATACGTTTTAGTAATAAAGGTAAATTGAGTCCCAGGTACATCGGACCTTTCGAAATTCTAGAACGAATTGGGGTTGTATCTTATCATTTGCCAATTCCACAAATTTCTCCAAAGTTCACGATGTGTTCCATGTATCACTGTTGAGAATATATATACCTGACCCAGTGCAAGTAATCACTTATAATAAAGTAGAACTGGAACCCGGTCTGTCTTATTGCAAAGAGCCCGTTAGGATTCTTGACAAGAGAGAACAAGTATTGAGAAACCAAACTACTCGTCTAGAAAAAGTTATATGGAGAAACCATAAGATGGAAGAGGAAACGTGGGAACCCGAGGAATTTATGATGATGAACCACCCAAGTCTTTTCATGTGGTAGTATTCTAGAAATTTCGAGGACGATATTATTTGATGTAGGGGATAATGTAAAACCCCCATGATTCCACGGTATGCTTCTCTTTGAATAATACAGTAGCTTGTGTTGTACGCAACTTCGAATTCTAACACACACCACAACCAATCAAAATAGATGTTATGAATAGTAATAAGCATTTTTTTAGATTTTATAAATATTATTTTTCAAAATGGACTTCATTTTTTGATTAGGAATATCGAAATTAGCCTAGGGTGAATTTTTTGTGTGTTTCAGAAAACATTAAATTTTTTATGAATAGTGAAAACACTGAGTTATTAGTTAAAACATAATTTTACCACTTCTGTGGGTGGAATTTTAAAAATCCAAGAGAGATGGATTATATAAAGGAGTAAAATGTGGGTTAATAAGATAAAAATAATTTTTGGTGAATAGTAACTTTTTACATTTATTTACCACGGTTAAAAGAAAATAGGGTAATTAAGGGTAAAAATGATATTATTATTACTCTAACACATGTCCTAATTCTATTTGATAATTATAATTCGACCAAAATCAGCCTTGAAAATTAAATATTAACCTTTTTGGTCCACCTTTATTAGATTAGAATATTTATTATTATTTAATTCAAAGAAGAGTTAAAAGAGATAAAATCAATGTTATAAAACAAAAAAAATTAATATAGGGTTATACATAAGATAAATTTGGTTATAAATATTCATTATAAATATAAAAGTTTTCCTACATAATGGTATTTTGTATATAATTTTTAGACATTAAATAATTTAATCTATTTGTGACACAATGGTGAAGTAGTAATTATCTTATTAGTAAAATATTAAAATAATAGATATTATAAATACCATAATAAATATAATTTCTGACTTTTAATTAATTAAAAGACTTTTATAGGTTACTATGACATGTTAGGGTTGATTAACTGAATTAGGATTGAAGTAATAATGCTGTTATAAATTTAGAAAAAACAAAATACCAAATAGTTTCAAAATTTACAAAAAAGAGTTTTTAAAACAAACATTATATTATTAATTGATATTCAGTTCCAAAAAATATATGTTTCATCCAAGAGACTTATATAATGATTGGTGTATCATTAATTAACCACTGGGGGTTCACTTGAATGTTTATAGTATGTTTATTAAAAAAATAATACAAAAATACAAAGAGACATGGTAAATGTGAAACTAATTAACTAAGAGTTAAAACTAAAATATAATGTTAATATAGTGAGCCAAACCTATCTAAATTCTATTAGGTTGGTTTTATTCAACCCATACCGACCTTATCATCTAAATATGTAATTTTGGAGAAATTATAAACTGAATATGTATTTATTATAAAATAATATTTCTAGCTTTTCCTAAAGTTCCCATCACCCCTCTTATAAAAGGGCACTCCCCCTTCTCTCAAATTCATACCTTCAATGACTTTTGGTTCGGCCAAACCTGGCCCATATATCCTCTAAAAATGCTTCAATTAAACATAGAGGCCTTATTTTTATCATAAATATATCCAATGGAGCCCTTTTGATCAAATCAAAAGGAAGAACCTGAAGGAGAGGTAATGATTTCGGCACCTGCATTCAAGTTCCATTCTTCTTCCACTTCTTCTTTCTTTGTTATTTACAGTCTAAAATAATAACCCTAGTATATTCTATATATTGTGACATTATTATAAATATGGTACAACCATATTCTGTATTCTATACATACATTGGATGACATGTCACCATACATGCGTACGTATGTCTTACCATCTCCACATCGTGGTGTAATTGTTATTCAATAAATTATTATTTTGATGTGTAAAATAATGTTTTATAATTCATGTAAATTATAAATATAACATGATAATGATTCTTTATATAAGATAAAAAATCCAATTATATGTTATTTTAATATCAAAAGAATGATATTGTCGCTCGTGCCTACGTACGGACTACCGTCTCCACGAACGTGATGAGATTAATTCCCCATCGTATTCATTCAAGTCTAATTCTCATTTGATTATTAAAAATAATGATTAATGAATTTATATAATTATAGAAATGAATAATATACATCCTATACATAAAATATATGACTCACATAACAACACATAAAAAATAAAACGAATCTATTATCACCCAAAACAACGATAATAATAAGATGTTATTAACAATGAAATGTTAAAATATCTTATATGATATAATATTAATATATATTTTCTTGTATAAATAAATATAAATTATTTCACCATTATACATGAGGTTAAACTATCCTCAACCAAGTAAATGTACAAGGTGATAGTTTATTTCACAATCTCTTCATTATCCGAGCTTGTTTATACTTAATTATCTACTGGGACCTCTTTATCATCCACATCCAAGTTTCCTAAAAATTTATTTCAAATCATTCTTACTATTTTACAGACTATGAGTTATAGTCATTTATACAATTATTTTAATTTTTTTAAGAACTCTATAAAGGAATATTTATGTTGTTTTCCAAACAAGGTCCTATTTTACCTTTTCGACAAAATTCAGGTAACAATGTCCTTTTAACTTAAACGATGGGTGCAGTTATTTTCTGCCATTATAAAATCACTGAAGTTTCCCTTACATGCTTATAAGAATATTTTAAATGTAAATGTTTTATTTTATAATTATGTGGGTTTTAAATGATATAAAAAAAAGATATATTTCAATCAAATAGTTTTGATTTCATCTATGTCAACATCCTTGGATATATTATAACCTTATTTGAAGTTGATTAATTATAATTGAAAACATCCATATTGTATTGATGGTTTTGTGATATGTTTGACTTTGGATGTGTTATTTTTATACCATTCATGTTTTATGGAGAAATTAATGACATTTCTTAAGATAGTTTTAATACTGATGTTTATGTTATGTTTAAACCTATTCATATGAGGAATGAATTGGACTTTGTAAGTGATGGGTGGAGCCCGCTATAGCTCCTTGATGCATCGGTAGGTCTCATGAGACAAACTAGTGTCTTGGAATAATGAGTTGACAAAATAATATTTGTAGTCTTGGCACAAGGCCTTGACTATGTGGTTATGATAGTCAGGAATTATGCATTCCATTATTAAGAAAGTGTTTATTGAAATTGCATGTGATCATTATACAAGTAGAGTATCCATGTGAATAAGTAAATGTCATTATTTTGTTTATCTTTTCCAGATTATTATGAAGTTCATGTTTAAAAGGCTTTAGTTTTAATTATACATTACCTTAAATGTTTATATTTATTTATGAAAGTTTTTGCTATATTGTTATCCTTACTGAGCATCTGAGCTCACCCCTATCAATGTTATTTTTTTCCCAGGATGTGAAGAAGTATTTTATGAATGACCTGCAGGGATATAGTGAGGGGATATGAGCGTGTTCTATGGAGACAAGATGTTTTTGTAGTTTTTTTCACTTTATGATGTAATGTAACATTTATGAATGTATATATTATCTCCAAGGCTACTAAACTAATCGGTATTTCGAGACTTGATCTTTTGTGATCTTTCCAATGTTATGTAATAATTCACCAACTCTGGGTAACTGGGGCAGGGCGTTACAAACAAGTTATGGTAGATTTAATGAGAATAGTACGTTTAAAATAATTAATTATCTTTTGATGAAGGGATTACTTTACGATAATATATTATGTTTTGTTTGTTGTATAAGGTATATGAAAAATTAATGTTTATCTTGTAAAATCATTATTTTGTGAATAATATTATTTTACTTTTGTAGATTTAATATTTATGGTATAGAAACCCATTAGGGTATATAAGATCTTTTAATTTTTAGTAATTATGGGTTACTAAAAATTTGGTGATACAAAATGAAATATATTAGATATATTTTGATTTTAAAAAATTTAATTATTTTTAAATATATGAAGATCATTTTTTGTGATGAATATCAAAATTTTGTTATGTTTATTTGGATTATATTAAAATAGTTTTGATAATGAGAAACCATAAGATTGTGGAAAATTCATCCAATTTGATAAGGCATGATGTCTTGAACACACAACCCAAATGAAATAAGGATAAATCCACTACAACTATACTAGGTGAAGCTATGTATAATATTCCATTTTGATCATTATTTAAATAATCAAGGAGATAAAAATAACTTATCATTTGGAATATATGTTTTAATGTATAGATAACCATGTGAATGAATGTAATTTGGTGATTATTTTATTATTATTATTTCATAAACAATTATCAACATTCGTATTCTTAAATTATTATGGTAATTAGAATATTATATAATTTTTTTGATAATTAATTGATGAATTATATTTTCAAATAAAACAAGATATTAATGTGCCTTTATATTAGTTATGGTAAATATATATATATATCATTATCATATAAAAGATATTGTATGATTATTAATTTTGTAGAACATATTTTTGGTTGATATTATTTGGAGATTATTTTTAAATAATACAAGAATATTTATATGAAAAAACAATTAATTGTTTTGGATTAAATTTTTTAAGGATTATTTTATGGAATATAGGGGATAATTTTTTATTTGATCATCGGGTTTTACTAGTGAAATTTGCAAATTAAAGTATATTTTCATCTTAAGAAGGATTATTCATTTGGGGAATTATTATATCCTTTATAAAAACCAATCTTTTGTTAATGACTTAAAGAAATATGAATGGATAATTTATATTTTATCTAGTTTTTCTATTTCCATACAAGTTGATTCTATTGAGGGAATGAAATTTAATCTTGAATAATCACCATTGATAGAAAACGGTATACTGAACAAAATTTATTAAAAGTTTAAATAGTTAGTGAAATTTAAGTATATATACAGTTCTAAATATTATATTAAATAAAATTTCTCTAAGACATTAGGTAAATTATTTTAATATATAAATTTTATCCTTTTACATTTCATATTGAGGAATCTATAGTTTTTAAAATCATTACATTTATTAATTTTGAAGGTTAGCATTCTCTTAACTATGATCTCAATAACTCTATAAAATATTGGGATTATGGAAATTATTTCATACACTTGTTTCAACTCTCATTAATGTTATCATACATGGAAACCTTATATGTGTTATTTCAGAATGCCCTCAACCCTCACATTATTTCTTTTCAAGAGGTTGTTGGATTATTACTTTTTATGATGAATTTTTCTTAAAAAAATATTTTGGATTGTAAAACCAAGATTATCGAGATCAACATCATATTTTGAGTATATAATTTGTAATATAGAAAAGAATGTATAATCAATATATTTTTTCTAAATAAAGACAATGAAAGATACATTAGAATTTACTCAAAACTAAGTAGAAATGAATAACAAATTATTATTATTAAAATGTGACAATAATAACCTAAGGAATAAATTAGTGGGAATGAAAGGGAATAAATACTTAATGAAATTGGTAATGGTATTACAAATTTACAACTTTTTAATTAATTATTTTATAATAATCAATATTTTTTTAGTAGTGTAATTTTTTTTCTTGAAGAATATTTTTTCTTTAAAAAACAATCTTTCATTGTTTTGTTGACTGGATAATATAAATGAAATTGTTTTAATTTTTTTATACTATTTTTCAAAAATTAGTTTATTTTTTAATTTCATTATTAAAAAGTTATTCTATATTTTTTTAATTTACTAAAAATATTTTTTTATTGAAGAGTTTAATTTTAAGATAATTTTCTACAAAAATGTATTTTATTTTTATGTTCATAATATATTTTAATAATTACATTTATTTAATTATTAAATTAATAAATTTTAATGAAATTATAAAATTATGGAGTTTGAAATGTATTTTATACATCAATTTCGTAACACGAAAATTTATATTTTAATAGGTTGTTTGTTTTTAAAACCATTTTCAATCTATTTTTCTCATTTATCTTTTAATTTAAATACTATAAATTATTTTATTTTAATTAAGAAAAATGGTATCTATATTTGGAATCATGATCCATAAATTTGGTAAACAATGAAATTATATTTTTATTTGTAATTAATATTATTGTTAGTAATTTTTATTACCTCATTTCACATTAAATTGTGTAATTAAGGGTTAAAATGGTAATGATTATAAAATAACCCTAAAACCCATATAAATGTACCATTGTGAGTCGATATAATCCATATTAATGTAATATTATGCTAAATACCATTTTCTAATTAGGCTATGCTTATGACCCTTATAATTGTTTTGCTAAAGTAAAGTAAAAATGTCACACTGTTATAATATTAGATGATTAATTTCAACCAATAATTTTACAACATAACATGAAATAATAAGGATGTATTATTTTCTGTTATTTTATAATATTACTTTCTTTCTTAATGTTATATATGTTAACATAATGAATAGTTTAGGAATTTAAAATATTTGTAATTAGAAAAAGAATTATTAAATGGTGTAAAATTTCTAAAATCATATCATTAGATCATTTCATTATTATATGATTGATAATATCCACAGTTATCTATTTATGGATGTTTTACCTATAATAGTATCTATACAGAACAATCTATGTTGTAGTGGTAACTATGAAATTGGATAACAAATAGTATAATGTGAATGAAAATTGTATAAATTCATAAAAAATTGTCTAAATTTTGTTGTATTAAAATAATTTTACCCAAAATCATAATATTTTCAAAATTAATCTCTGATGATAAATTTTACATTTAAATATAATTGGTAATAATTTACTATTTTTAGAAATTCAATGATTTCCCCTCCACTCTCTTAAAAATGTTATATCACAATATATTTATATCCAAATACATAAATTCATTGGTTAATCCTTTTAAATTCATGAAATTCATAGACACTCCCCTATAGTTCCATAGGATGTTTTCTTTATATATTACCACACAAAGAGGCCATAAGGTATTAATCAAGAAATACATTTCCAAGAATAAATGCAGTTTTAAACCATAGTTTTTAATTTCTTTTTTATGATACCAACAATAAATCATATAAATATATGAAAATATAATAACACTAATATAATACATAGAATGAGGTGTTATTTTTCTTATTTATTAATCTATAATGATATCCATCCACCGTCAAATGGGAGATGAGTTCATCCTTATTGTGTACGATGGGTTATCAACTATAAAATAGATATAACTCATTTCCCATTACCATCAATAATGATGGTACTTAATGGTGGAATTAAATTTATCTATTATATTAATCCCATATCTATCATTATTAAATTTTAATTTGTCAGTTACCATCTAAATTTTTCATTCACGTAAAATTTTTATCTTTTCATGAGTATACTTGTCGACTACCACCTCCATGAAGTTATGTGAGTCGGTTTTCATCACCACATAACATGAATGGTATATGTATAACAATATTTCAATATATAAAATTATGTTTATAATATATTTATAATACAATGATGAAAATGTAGTACATACCTTATTTATATAATGATCATTTATAACTCAAAATGCTACTAATGCATACAAATGACCTACCACCTATATAATTATATCAATATTTATTTTTCAATATCATGTTTAATTGTAATATTTAAAATCAATAATGATGTATATAATTTATAAAAATATCATTATTATTATACTAGATATGGTGGAACAATGAACACTTAATCAATATTTATCACACCTAATTCATTTTGGACTTATGAAACAAACATAATCAAAAAATATGATGTGAATGTAAATAATTAAATAATAAAAAATAGTATAGTATTATTTTAAATGAATGGAATAATATATATAATGTTTTTCATAATCATTTAAATAAATAAACCAATTTTATTATTTATATAGTTAGTGAATGTATGCAATGAGTCAACTAAATTTAAGAGAACTTATTTTCAAAAAACCTTTTATTGTTTCTAACAAAAAAATCATAAAATTTGATTTTTAATTTATTTATATGTATATAATTTGTTTATAAATGATATATCATGTTTACTTTTATTATTAATTAATTTTTAAAATTAATTTTTATAGAATTTTTTAATTTTTTTTTACAAAAAGAAAATGCAATGTTTTATTTTAACATATATAGTGATAACAACAGTTTCCAATACCAAAAATGTTATTTTATTTCTATTTTACTTTATAATAATCAATGATTTATTAGAAGAAAACAACACATTCCCTTTAATCTTGGATTTTTTTAAAGAATTAGGTTTTAATGAAAATTAATATAACAGTATATGGAAATTATTTCTCATTAGTGATAAAATGTTTTCTCTATTCTGATTATGTTATGGTAATAGAATTTTTTAATTAAGACTTATGATTCTATTATAAACCAAGGATGTGTGATACCATTGTAACTATATAATTAAATATTAACGTTATGTAGTAAACTGATTAGGTTTATTCTATGAGATTAATAGAATATATAGTGATGGTTAGTCTAAGAATAACTATAATTGTTATTTAAAGTGTAACTATGTTGGTTACTCCATGTATAATTATAAAGGGTGTAAAATGTGTAATTAATAATGACATAAATTTTATTCCTCTATATTATAACGAACATTACTTCTGATTTATATGGTTTTTATGGAAATGTTGTGGCTTAACATTTTAATGTATATTATATCTTAATTTATATGTTTGAAAGTGTAACTTATTGAAAAAATGATGTTATGAGTTTACCATTATATAAAATAAAAAATATAATTTTTACATATCATTTAATGTTTATTATAAAATTTTATATCCATAATATTTTGTTGAGAATGTTATTTCATTTGTAATATAATGTAATTTATGATTCATTTTTTGATTTTGAAAAATAATTTTTTTATTGTTATTCCGTGTCTAATGGTTTCATTCAACTTATTATGTCCCTTACGTATCTTTTTTGTGCTCATGCAGTATTTAATATAATTTTAATAGGGATTAATAATGGATAAGGGAATGTATAAAGTCATGATGATTTTTCCTAAATGGATATCATGCATGACTTTAAATAGAATATGTGTTGAAAAAAATGGAGTGTTATTATATGTGTCCTCTTCATGACATATTAGATTATTATATAGTATTTTTGACCATACAAATAACAAATCTGAACCTAAATTATCTTTTTGAGTGAAACACTATGAAATGTTATCTAAATACACTGAATTATGTATGTTTTCATGTTATTTTATACATACTAATGTGTATACTATTAATGAAATTGAAATTTGGTTGAAATGTTCAGTCATCCCATCTAACTCCACGCTGAACTTGTTATCTTTGGTTTAAGAAACAACATCATCAAAGAGTTCAATCCAAAATATTTTAGTATATATCACTTATAAGACATGAATTGGGAGGTACAGTGGAATATTATCCCCTAAAATATGAATATTCATCAAATAATATATAATAACACATTGTCTATTTATTGATAAAATAATACCCAAATATCATAATTTTCCAATGTTTTATCATATGGAACCTACCCTTTCATTTTAATTATTAATCCCTAATAAAATAGATATTTAAGTAGAAGATGGGGTTATATAGTTAACCCTTTTGTTTTTAGATTTATTTTCTTATAATCTAAGCTATCCAAAATGTTATTATTATCAATCCACTATTTTATTTGTCACAACCTCACCAATATTTTTTTAATAATGAATGAGTGTACCACATGGAATTCATAAGGTTTGATTATGTGGAATACTTCTTTCCATGGTTTAAATTCCCAACATCATGGATTTTCCTCTATAATCCTATTATGAATTACAAAGGTCTGAAAATTCCATAGAATATGAGTTTTTGTACCCCCCATAACCTACACATACATTATTGGTTGTATGAACATGTCACATAACACATTATAAAATTTTGATACATCCCAATTACGAGCTCCATTAATTTTTATATTTATCTAGTAGTAGAACGTTCTCCATTAATTGTATATTGATTATTAAATATAACCCTATAAGGTCATACACTCTCATATTTTCATTCAAAAACATGATTAGAAGTACTAGTAATAAATCATATTTTCAATCTACTTCGATCTATGATCTCCTCTCTATATTCATTTACAGAATTATAGGTCCTTTAATGAACCATGGATTATAATTAACATTTTCTCAAAATGATACAAGATGTTCCAAATATTCATATATCTCTTATCACAATGTATGAATTTTATCTACTATTTCTACCATCTCTGGTATATTAAATAGAAGACATAATATGTAAATAATAAAAAATATTACTCATACCTATTTCCTTTTGTATTTAAAATCGACATGATCTTCCGTGTCAGATGTTATTTTCATCCATATTATTGGGTCAACATATTTATAGATTTATTCCAACTATTAAATTCCATTTTATTCTAATTTTAATCCACCTCGTTCATCTTTCTTGAATAAAATCATTGATATTAAATATCATTATCTTACAAATACATCATATATCCCATATTTATATGGTTTTAATAAATAATTATGCATTGTCTCATAAATCTATACACCATGTGTAACACCCCAGGTAAATAAAGAATATGACATCATTATATTTATCCATATTTGTGAATAAAATATTAATAATACTTTAAAGTGGATGCTATGCTCGATGGCGTACCCAATACGCAACAACGAGTATCTTAGGAATCTTACGTTGCACTCTAATAATAAAATAATATTATTTTAAATGGTAGTTAACGCCTAGCCGTTGTAATGGCGGGAATGAACAGAACTAACTAAAAAATGATTATATATGTTTGTAAAATATTTTTACTCTTTACAATAAATGTCAGAGGATAAAAAATGCAAATTAATCCAGTTTTTTAGCGTAAACATTCTAATATTCATTAAAAGGTCGATTAACCACCTTTTGATGGAGAACCCCTTTTAAATACACGTTTTTACAATTTTATAAGCTCTATTTTTCAAATAAACATATTATTTATGATTGGGACATTTAAATTTACATTGGGTTAATTTTTGGAATTTTTTTGTCAATGTTCATTTTTCAATGAATAGTGAAAAATACTGCATTTTACATCAAAACCGCTTTTTTATATAATTTAATTATATGGTTATATTATCTTTTTAATTTGTTTTAAAAGTTAATTAGAATATATTTTTACCATGTAATTCAATTGTGGTCATTTGGATTAATTTCACTTTGTAATTAGGCATAAACAAGTGCCAAACTTTTCATAAATATTGTTTCTTAAAAACCCGCTATTTGTTTTGACAATGGGAAGTTTTATTAAAATTAATTATTGCAATTTATGTGTTTGGAATTTGGGAAAATGAATTAAATATTTGGAATCAGAAGGTCCAAATTATGTAATTAAGACTCTTTTGTTTTTGGACATTCTGTATAGTAACGACGGTAATTATCTTTAATTATCTTGATTAATGAGTAATCAGGTAGTTAAAGATAATAAGATAATATCATAATAATAAAAAATGACCACAAAATGTGTCCTATGGCTACTGGTTGTCTCATGTCCGACCATGGGATTCCTTGTACCAAACCTGGGGTCCCCGTGGAATCACTTTTGTGATAAAGTGACTTTTTATCTTTTTATTTTTAAAGAATGTTAAATGTAACAATGAATGTATCACCTAAGTAAAATATTTTTAATTTTGTCTACATAAATTTTCTTTTGGACTAAAAATATTAATTGGAAAGCATAAAATATTCCCTACATCATAGTATTTTTTATAATTTTATACATTTAATAAATTAAATTATTTATGACATCATGATGATGCCGCGATGACCTCATTATTTAACGATTTAAATAAAATGGAAATATAATGTAAAATCTAAGACCTACACATGTCCAAAACCTATTTTGTGGGTGTATTTCGAACCCTTATAACCTTATCCTATAAATACATCAATGTGAGACCATTAAAATCCGAAACTCATTTGAAAATAAAGTTACATTTTATACCTTTCCAAGAGTTCCCCTCCTCTTCTCTAATAAAAGGCCCCCACCTCTACCTCCTTAACCACACTTACAAAGCCTTTGGCTCGGCCAACCCCTGCCCATTTTGTCTCTACACATCCCTATATAACTCCTTGAAGCCTCACATTGGGAAGAATCCTATCCATGGAAGCCTTTGAGCTCAAATCAAAGGAAGTTACCCGATTTTAAGGTAATGTCTTCGCTTGAGTCCATTTGTTTTATTTTTCATCTCCAACCCCCAAAAATCATTTTATTCATTTATTTTGTGACAAATCCAGTATCTTCAATATAATAGGATGTTTTTATAAGAATTATTCGAGCTAAACATACACACACCTACATCTAATGGTTAAATAACAACTGTTTCTTGTGGATGGTGAATTTCTAACACCCGAAACGATGATTGTTCAACATTATTCAAACACATTCAAAGGTGGACATTAAGATGACACTATATTTATATATTATATCTAATATGTTTATGTTATACTTAATCTTCTGTATTTTTCATTTATGACATACCTTTATGGTTTCCATTAGGGGTAAACGTGATATCTTCATTTAAGGAAGTGCGGACTACCGCCCCCTCAAAATGATTTGATTCGTTAATACAATACGTGGTATGTATAAAGGATATATCTAATTATATTATATATGATACCATACTGGAATTAAAATACTATTATGTATCATTATGTTTTAATTCCATTAATTATGAAATAGAAATGGAAGTAGCGTTCATGCGCACGTACGGCTTACCATCTCCATGAACGGTGCATTTCATTTCTTAACTCTAAATGTTATGTATTATTATAAATGCATTAATATACTGGGTATATATGATATATATGATATCTACATCAAGAATAAAATTCTGCATATAATGAACCTTTGACCACATGAACAACATGTAATTATATGAAGTCCACTTTCGACTAAAGAACCAAATATCGACAAAACAAACATTATTAACATAAATGATTACATAATGTTTATGACATGGTAAAAAGTGATATAAAAGGTATAATGAACTTGTAAGAGGTTCTTAAGGAAGTAGAAATTATCTCAAGTTTATTATTCAGGAGATTAAAGAACGATCGAGTCAAGTCGGACCCGAGGTAAGGGATCCTACACCTCTCTTTCTTTTTAAGTACACTCTTTTATGTCATTACTTTTAAATATCATATTTCTTGTTATTGGGATATTATTTTATATTACTCTTACTGTAATTTTTATGTTCATATAATGAGAGAACCTATTCTCTCTCATAAATCCATTTTGGAAGTTTTGAGTGGCGCTGTTAGGCTGCCGAATTTTTCATAAGAGATCCAACCTCTCTCTTTCTTTTTTAGTACTCTCCTTTATGTCACTTATTTTAAGCTCCTATTTGTTATGTTGGGGGGATGTTATTTTATATTCCTCTTTCTGTAAAAATTATTTTAATATGATGAGAGACCCTATTTGATCTCATCAATCCATTATTGTATGTTTTATATGGCGCCGTTAGGCTGCCGAGTTTTCGTAAGGGATTTTTCATCTCACTTTTATTCCCGTGATATTTATGCTACATTTGCCGCAATTTCCTTTTGAGTGGTGTATGTACTGAAAAATATTTTTCACATTGTGTAATATACTTTAATTTATTAGTATTTACATCAATGTTGTATTGTCCTTCTTTCATGTGGTGCATGTCTCGAAAGATACCCATGTCGGTAAGGGAACCTTTCACCCTCCTCATTTTGTAAAAGACTTATTTTGTTATGTCTCTTAATTCACATAATATTATGTTGGGATATGTTCTTCAATATCTTTATTGACTTAAATTTTATGTCCATGTGATCATATACCCTTTTTATCTCTCATCAACTAATTTTCTGAATTTTTTAGTGATGCCGTTAGGCCGTCATGTTTTTGCAAAGGAACTTCTTAACCCAATTTTGATTCTTTAGGATAAGCTTGTACACCTTAAATATCTCGTTCTATGAATATTTTTGAATAACATCTAATTGTTTTACACTTAATATCCACTTATATTTGGTGTATTCTTTTGTCACACATAATTATGTAATTTATTTATCCTTAATCCAAGGATATCGTCTTTGTAAGGGAATTCGTCTCAATCTCCTTTCATTGAGGCATATTTTGTTTTATACAAAAATTTATTTTATAAGGTGTATAAACTCCTTTTACTTTTACTTTTATACAAAAGGAATATTTTTCTATGAAGCGTTTTACTAAACGTAAAAAAGGAATGTTTCTTTTAACGTACGCGGTGACAACGACCTTTTCCGCCGCTGCAAGTATTGTTTGATCTTTGGCTTCCTCAACAAGTCGTATTGTTTTTAAAATAAAATAAATTCCATGTAATCTTTTATGTATTTTGGTATTGAAAATTGTTTTGATAAAGGATTCTATTATTTCAATATATTTATATTATATATTGTGATTGAAATGTGGAAATGTTATCATTCCTTTATATTGGTTTTATGTGTTATAATTTTATAATGGTACTTGGACATTTGACGGGTGGTTATGTGATAAACCATATGAAGGGTGTTTCCGTGAATACCAGGATGGGTGGTTACGTTATAACCTTCAATTCATTGTGTATGGAAGTCGGTCGTATGGCTATTCCATTAAGTATGTATGGATGTTTTCCGTATGGCTATTCCATTTAGTGATTTGTGTGGAAGTCGACCGTATGGTTATTCCACTTAAGTATGTTTATGTACCAAGATACCTTTATATGTTATGTGTTCTCTATATGGGTTTTAAGGTAATCCTTTGGTTACCAAAGGGAATGTAATGATATTTTATTCAGAGAATAGTTTTTACTACTTCATGATGGTGAAGGTATTACTTTGATAAAGTATACATGGTTTACTTGTTGTTTTGAATAACTAACAGTTTTCATTCTTTGTGTATCCCTTACTGAGCTTTTTATGCTCACCACAAGTTTTTTTTGAAATGTTTTTCACTGGAATTAACGTGGAATAGGGTCAAGGATGGGATCAAGGGAAAGTCATGCTATCTAAAACATGGAACTAGACATGTTTCTTATTAAGAGTTTTTATTTTATGGAAACATAGTGGAAGTGTCTACTTTCTAATATTTTGAGATGTAATAGTTATGTCCTAATTCTCTAAAACTCTAAACCTTAAAAGATCCTCAATGTTTAATCTTTTAATAACTCAATATTAAGTAAGGTTTAAGGCTGGGGCCTTATAGTTGGTATTAGAGGTTGGTTTTGATAACTATAGAGGTTAGGGTATTCTTTAAGCATAAGTGACATTACCATAATGGTTATGATTTCAGAAAGAGTCCTAGTTTTAGATAAAGTGAATGAGAAAGTATATCTTAGTGTCTATCTTCTTCATTAGTACATGATGGTTTTGTTTATATACTCACACTGACCTTTTTGGTTTTAGTAAATGGCTAGATCTAGGAGGCACCAAAGTAACAGTGGATGTGAAGGAAACTGTGACGATTTTTTGAGCAAGCAACTAAATGATATGGGAGCTTCAATGAGAACTCTTGTGATTATCCTCAACCAACTATCTGGAGTCATGATTGACCACCTAAACCTTGGTGATTTCTCTAAGGCATCATATATGCGAGAAACAAATCCCTACGGAACTAAAGATAATAATCATAAAGGTAAGTGTGTTCAAAAAACTATGTGTCAAAAATGTGGAATGAAACACCTAGGAAAATGTTTCAAAGGGACAGAAATATGCTATAGATGTGGAAATGAAGGTCATAAATCAAGAACCTTCCATGGAAAAAGGAAGCATACAGTTGCCTCGAGGAAAGGGAAAGAAGTTCATTCTGATGGATCAATTGAATGTTTTAAATGTGGTGTGCATGGTCATTATGAAAACACATGTCCTATGAAGAAGTTTCGTGAATCGGATCACCAAAATTGTACAAATGTTTGTTTACCAATACCTAATGCCATTCCGATTGAGGATGAAGAAACTGAAAATGACCAATCATATGTATGGATTATTTCATAACTATTTTTTTCCCATTTTGGAATCATAGGATATGATTCATGATTTTTTTGTAGGAAAGAAGTATTTCAGAATAAGTTGGAAAGGAATGGTTAATGGATCATGAATAATGATGAATGAGTAAGATGTCAACATATAAGGGCTTCAAGAGTTATGGTGAAATTCTTAAGATTATTAAGTCTCTTTTGATGATTTGGTTACATTAGAAGACTTTTTATAGTATGTGTAACCTGATGTTTAATATATGAAAATTTTATTCAAGGAATAGTTATCTGTTCTTTTTTGGACATAGTTATAAAGAACCATTTGGGTTTATATGATCCTTACTTTTGAGGTAATTATGGGTTACTATATGATGGATGTGAATGGCATGAGATAAAATTGAGGTTAAATTATGTTATAGTTATTTTTGATTATTTTAACTATTTTTTGGGAATTATTTGAGAATTATATAGTTTTGGAAAAAGGACAACACGCAGACCGTGTGAAAACCAGTCGCGTCGGACAAAGCTTCGGGAATCGAACCCACAACCAAAGTGCAATTGGTATTTATCGCCTACCACTGGACTACGTGACGTCCATGGTTATTTTGACTGATTATTTTTAGTTAGATGATTTTATTAATTAAGAGTAAGTTGATTTTGGGTTATCTATGGAAATTTATTAACCTATCATGGAGGATATGTGATTAGGTTAATTACTTTTCAATACATGACTTTAAGAGCAACTGATGTTGTTTGGAGATAAATGTTACGATTTAAATTGGAAGACTATGTGACTAAATCATTCAAATATTTGGGTTTCAATCTTAGTTTGGTTTACTTTGAAGAATTTTATGTACAAATTGATTATAGAATGCTCCTCGTTGAACATTGGGTTTTGTTGGAAAAATTTTGGAGATTCAAAATAGATTTTATTTTTATAAAGGGTTATCCTTTTCTGGATTATCTAATCTTGTACAAACCTTTTTGGTTTTGGTTTTGGATAACTTCTAACGATCTGGGAATTATATATTTCTCTTTTGTGGATTAGGTGATTCTCTAGAAGTTGATTATAATACTCTTAATGTGAACAAGTCTTCCTAAATACTTGTCTTTTGATGAAAATATGAGTTTATGTAAGGAATCTAATAAGTGTTGAATGTCAACATGATAAGTGATTATGTTTCCTTAGGAATAAATTCCTCAATAAAAAGTAACTTAAAACAAAAATGTTTTCTATTAACTTTTCCTACTGGGGAATCGAATACCGTTTAACCCATCACAAGTTTGTGATTTTCTTGTGGTTCACTTTCTCCTAAACATGTTTTCCATCACTCTCCATCAGAACATGACCCTTTGTTTTTTTCCTCCATGTCCATATTATCATACTTGGAATCCTAGTATGGGTTAACTCGGGTGACCTTTGTACTTATCTTTCTTTATTTTAAAGTGATTTTTTTACCGACTCTTGTTCCAATGTGGGACTTTCAAGGATGTTTCAAAGCCCAATTTTAAAATTGCGAGGACGCAATTCCCAAAAGGGGGGATGGATGTAACACCCCAGGTAAATAAAGAATATGACATATATATATTTATCCATATTTGTGAATAAAATATTAATATTACTTTAAAGGGGATTCTATGCTCGATGGTGTACCCAATACGCAACAACGAGTTTCTTGGGAATCTAACGTTGCACTCTCATAATAAAATAATATTATTTTAAATGGTAGTTAACGCTTAGCCGTTGTAATGGAGGGAATGAACAGAACTAACTAAAAAATGACTATATATGTTTGTTAAATATTTTTACTTTTTACAATAAATGTTAGAGGATTAAAAATTCAAATGAATCCAGTTTTTAAGAGTAAACATTCTAATATTCTTTAAAAGGTCGATTAACCACCTTTTGATGGTGAACCCCTTTTAAATACACTTATTGACAATTTTATAAGCTCTATTTTTTAAAATAAAAATATTATTTATGATTGGTACATTGAAATTTACCTTGGGATAATTTTTGGAATTTTTCTGACAATGTACATTTTTCAATGAATAGTGAAAAATACTGCATTTTACATCAAAACTGATTTTTCATATAATTTAATTATATGGTTATATTATTTTTTTAATTTTTTTTAAAGTGTAATTATAATATATTTTTACCATGTAATTCAATTATGGTCATTGGGAGTAATTTAACTTTTGAATTAGGCATAAAAAAGTTCCAAACTTTTCATAAATATTGTTTCTTAAAAACCAGCTTTTTGTTTTGACAACGAGAAGTTTTTTTAAATTAATTATTAAAATTTATGTGTTTGAAATTTGGTAAAATTAATTACATATTTGGAATCAGACTATCCAAATTATGTAATTAAAACTCTTTTGTTTTTGGACATTATGAATAGTAACGACGACAATTATCTTTAATTATCTTGATTAATGAGTAATCGGGTAGTTAATGATAATAAGATAATATCATAATAATAAAAAATGACAACAAAATGTGTCCTAAGGCTACTAGTTGTCCAATGGCCGACCATGGGATGCCTTGTGCCAAACTTGGGGGCCCCATGGAATCAATTGTTTGAGAATGTGACTGTTTATCTTTTTATTTTTAAAGAATGTTAAATGTAACAAAGAATGTATCACCTAAGTAATATATTTTTAATTTTGTCTACATAAAAGATCATTTGGCCTATAAATATTCATTGGAAAGCTAAAACGGTTTCCTACATCATAGTATTTTGTTTATAATTTTTAGATATTAAATTAATTAAATTATTTATGACATCATGATGATGCAGCGATGACCTCATTATTTAATGATTTAAATAAAATGGAATGATATTGTAAAATATATGACCTAAACATGTCCAAAACCTATTGGATGGGTGGATTTCGAACCCTTGTCACCTTATCCTCGAAACACATCAATGTGGGACCACTAAAATCCGAAACTCATTTCAAAATAAAGTTACATATTATACCTTTCCAAGAGTGGCCCTCCTCTCCTCTTATAAAAGGCCCCCCAACTCTACCTCCTTACCCACACATCCAAAGCCTTTTGCTCGGCCATACCTTTCCCATTTGTCTCTCCACATCCCTCTATAACTCCTTTAAGCCTCACATTGGTCAGAATCCTTTCCAAGGAATCCTTTGGGCTCAAATCAATGGAAGTTACCTGATTTTAAGGTAATGTCTTCGCTTGAGTCATTTTGGTTTATTTTTCTTCTCCAACCCCCTAAAATCTTTTTATTAATTTATTTTGTAAAAAATCCAGTATCTTCAATATACTAGGATGTTTTTATAAGATGTATTCGAGCTACACTTACACAAACCTACTTCTAATGGTTAAAGAACATATTGTTTCTGTGGATGGCGAATTTCTGCCTCCCGAAACGATGATTCTTCAACATTATTCTAACACCTTCAATGGTGGCCATTAAGATGACACTATATTTATATAAGATATTTAATATGTTTATGTTTTACTTAAGCTTCTGTATTTTTCATTTATGACATTCCTTTATGGTTTCCATTATGGGTAAACGCGATATCTTCATTTAAGGAAGTGCGGACTACCGCCGCCTCAAAGTGATTTGATTCGTTAATACCATATGTGGTACGTATAAAGGATATATCTAATTATATTATATATGATACCATACAAGAATTATAATACTATTATTTATCATTATTTTTTAAATCCATTAAATATGAAATAGAAATGGAAGTAGTGTTCATGCGTACGTACGTCTTACCGTCTCCATGAACAGTGCATTTCATTTCGTAACTCTAAATGTTATGTAATATTATAAATGCATGATTATACTGGATATATATGATATATATTATATCTACATCATGAATACAATTCTGGATATAATGAACCTTTTACCACATGAACAACATGTAATTGTAAGAAGTCCACTTTCGACTTAAGAACCAAATATCGACAAACCAAACATTATTAACTTAAATGATTACATAATGTTTATGACATGGTAAAAAGTGATATAAAAGAAATAATGAAATTGAAAAAGGTTCTTAAGGAAAGATAAATTAACTCAATTTTATTATTCAGGAGATTAAAGAATGATCGAGTCAATCGGACCTGAGGTAAGGGATCCTAAACCTCTCTTTCTTTTTAAGTACACTCTTTTATGTCATTCCTTTTAAAGGTCATCTTTCTTATGATTGGGATATTATTTCATATTACCATTACTGTAATTTTTATGTTCATATGATGAGATACCCTATTCTCTCTCATCAATCCATTTTGGATGTTTTGAGTGGCGCCGTTAGTCTGCCGAAGTTTTCGTAAGAGATCCAACCTCTCTCTTTCTTTATAAGTACTCTCCTTTATGTCACTTATTTTAAGCTCCTTTTTTTATGTTGGGGGGATGTTATTTTATATTCCTATTTCTGTAAACATTATTTTAATATGATGAGAGACCCTATTTGATCTCATCAATCCATTTTTTTATGTTTTTTGTGGCACTGTTAGGCTGCCGAGTTTTCGTAAGGGATTTTTCATCTCACTTTTATTCCCATGAGATTTATCATACATTTTCCACAATTTCCTTTGAGTGGTGTATTTATTGTTAATTATTTTTCTCATTGTGTAATATACTTTCATTTATGAGTATTTACATCAATGTTGTATTGTCCATCTTTCACGGGGTACATGTCTCGAAAGATACCCATATCAGTAAGGGGACCTTTCACCCTCCTCTTTTTGTAAAAGACATATTTTGTTATGTCTTTTAATTCACATAATATTATGTTGGGATATGTTCTTTTATATCCTTATTGAATTAAATTATATGTACATGTGATGAGATACCCTTTTTATCTCTCATCAACTCATTTTTTGAATTTTGTAGTGATGTCGTTAGGCTGTCAAATTTTGCAAGGGAACTTCATAACCTAATTTTGATTCATTGGAATAAGCTTTTACTCCATGAATATGTCGTTATATGAATATGTGTGAATAAAATCTGATTGTTTTACACTAATATCCACTTATATTTGGTGTATTAGTTTGTCAAACAAAATTATGTAATTGATTTATCTTTAATCCAAGGATACCATCTCTGTAAGGGAATAAT
This sequence comes from Viscum album, assembly GCA_963277665.1. NCBI lineage: Eukaryota > Viridiplantae > Streptophyta > Magnoliopsida > Santalales > Viscaceae > Viscum > Viscum album. Next base: position 1,654,204,951 of record OY728126.1, on the reverse strand, counting down.
TCTCAATCTCCTTTCATTGAGGCATATTTCATTTTATACACAACATTCTTTTATACCGTGTATAAACCCCATTGACTTTAACTTTTATACAAAAGGAATCTTTTTCTATGAAGTGTTTTACTAAACGACAAAAAGGAATGTTTCTTTTAACATACGCGGTGACAACGACCTTTCCCGCCACCGCGAGTATTGTTTGATCTTTGGATTCCTCAACAAGCCGTAATGTTTTTAAAATAAAATAAATTCCATGTACTCTTTTATGTATTTTGGTATTGAAAATTATTTTGATAAAGAATTCTATTATGTCAATATATTTAAATGATATATTGTTATTGAAATTTGGAAATTATATAATTCCTTTATATTGGTTTTATGTGTTATAATTTAATAATGGTACTTGGACATTTGATGGGTGGTTACGTGATAAACCATATGACAGGTGGTGCCATGAATACCAGGACGGGTGGTTACGTTATAACCTCTAATGCATTGGGTATGGATGTCGGCCGTATGGCTATTCGATTATGTATGTATGGAAGTTGGCCGTATGGCTATTCCATTAAGTGATATATGTGGAAGTCGACCGTATGGTTATTCCACATATGTATGTTTATGTCCCAAGTTACCTTTATATGTTATGTGTTCTCTATATGGGTTTTATGGTAATCCTTTGGTTACAAAAGGGTAATTAATGATATTTTATTCAGTGATGATTTCTTACTACTTCATGAAGGTGAAGGTATTACTTTGATAAAGTACACATAGTTTACTTTTTGTTTTGAATAACTAACAGTTTTCATTCTTTGTGCATACCTTACTGAGATTTTTATGCTCACCCCATGTTTTTTTTTGAAATGTTTTTCACTGGAATTAATGAGGAATAGTGTCAAGGATGGGATCAAGGGAAATTCATGCTATCTAAAACATGGAACTAGATATGTTTCTTATTAAGAGTTTTAATTTTATTCAAAATTAGTGGAAGTGTCTACTTTCTAATCTTTTCAGATGTAATAGTTATGTCTTAATTCTCTAAAAATATAAACCTGAAAAGATCCTCAATGTGTAATCTTGTAATAACTCAAGATTAAGAAAGGTTTAAGGCTGGGGCCTTATACTATGGACCATCAATTTTTTATAATATCATATTCTATAATATCACCCTTCATATATAGGGAAAATAATATTCTATATTGTAAAATGCCTACATGAATACCATGTGTAACATGAATTGTACTACGTTTTTCAATTCATATTTTAGGAAATATTTCGCTAGTCTATTTCGTTTAGATGTGTTTATGTGTTGAAATACATTGTTCACATAGGATATGAAGTTGCATTAACTTCATAGGTTCCTTTGTATTATTGAATTTTCCTTTACAATAGAATTAACATACCCATATTTCTCTATGTAATGGATTAGATTTATAACATAATCCTTTACATGAATATGTAGAAATCCAAACATTAGTTAAACAAAATTTGGTCCTCCTTAATCGACTTCTAGTCCTTCTTAACCATTATAATACACTTAATGTTTTTTAGTCTGTACTTCTTCTATCAACAATTGTATTTTTATATTTTAAATATTATAACCCCACTCATCATAATTAATTTTCCACTTTGTCTAGTATTGTCATATTAATGATTTTATTTATTTTTCATAAATAATTTATTTCCATATATCACAAAAACACCTCAATCATCTCATGAACATACTCATATTTTATTCATTAATGAAATATAATGACATAAAACAAATTCATTTCAGACGTCCAAGAACTATAATGACCAGACTAAAAATTATTGAACATATTGATAATTAATTTTCTACTCTAATATGAATATAAATAGGTAGAAATTCAACATGAATGAGAGAAAAAATTATCTATTAATGACATGGATATAATCAAGAAGTGAATGTAAATTTCCCAAAATCAGATTCAATTTATATCAGTGTTAGTCAATTATCATGTTAGATTATTCCAAAACTCTTGTACCCAATAATATAACCATGACCATTAATTCCGGAAAACTATAAGATGATGATATTGTGAGATCAAAAAAAATATATAAAAATAATAAATTATCATTTAAACATAAATCCAGAATCCTCAAAATTATCTATAATTCATGATTAAAAAGATGAGAATTTAAAAAACTATCATTTCTGTCACTAGATTTATAATACATCATAATAATAGGAATGATTATAATACTCATAGTGGGTTGTGATTTGAACTCAAATTTTGTAATAATAAGAACATCAGGTCAATTCTGATAAACAATGGCCAATAGTGTGTGAATTTCTACATCTTTTGGAAAGTCACATTAGTTGGCCATATGATTTTATAAATGATGTGATAGGAATTTCTATATATAATATTCTATGAGATATGGTTTTCTAGGAGAGTTTCATAGTAACCTCTAACTATGAGATAACATTTCACCAACAATTACAATACGCAAATAAGAAAAACAATTAACTAGGAAGGAATACATAGTACTCCAAAATAAGACTCAAATACATCATCTCATAAATGTCCTCCAAAACAATATAAAACATAACTGATACATTATAAATGAAATAAATAATTGAAAAATTATAAATAAAGGGTTCAAATTAAGGCATTAATTATATTAATAGTACAACCCCTCTAAACATATAATCATTGTGAAAATTAAATAACTTTACTACTAAAAACATTGTGTATTGATAACGTAAATTATATTCCATCTCAAATTTCATTGGAAATATATATCTTTAAAAAGAAATTGAACATTTTATACCATATCCCTCCTAAAAAGAATCTCATCCTAGTACATAATAAATATAAATATCTACAAAAAAGACACAAATACTTCCATTCAATATCTATTTTGGTAGAGTGAGTAAAGGCCAGTAATATCTGTAATCCTTGTTTTCTCTTGATTTAGGAAATTATATTTGAATATTACTACATTATAGAATAAACCAAAGAAATTTTATATTTATTTTATATCCATGGAAGTGTCTTCATTCATTATTAAATGATAGAAGATATAATTATGGACTCTCACCATTCAATGTGGGTAGAGAACCAATGATCGGCCAGGATGTATAACAATATCATAAGATGATTTTGATAGATCATCTAGAACTTGAAAATATCGAGATTATTTAACATTATTTGGACTAAACATAGGATTGTGGAAGAACATCAATGAGCTGGTAATTTACCTAATGCACTTCACATGCATTTTTTTTATTTTTAAGGATTTTATAATGGGATTTATCACAATATTTTTTAGGAATCTAACATTAATAGTTTTCATTTGTTTTATAATTTATCTTTTAACCAAGGTTTCCTATTTATTTCTATTTGAGAGAAAAATAAAATGAATGTTCTTGGAATAGTATATTTGCAATAGAATGTATAGTATCATAAAGTCCCATTGATCATATTGTCTAATAATTATTCTTATTATTCTTATCAACATGAGAAAATGATAAACAATATCATATAACATGAAATCACACATCCCCAAGCCTATAGTATTATAGAGATTAATAATTCATTAGAGTAGAGTAAAAAATCACTACCAGTGTCCCTTTTTTGAGAGTTCTGTGAATGGGTTTAAAAATGGTTATTTTGGGATTTCTCATGTTTGAAATATAAATTATAAATTATTTATGACATCATACTATTTTTGACACATGGTTTACTAAACCATGAACCAACCAAATGAGTATTATTCCCTCTTCTGAGATCCTAATTCAAATGGCTCCAGCCTAAAAATTATTTTCACAACTACCCTATGTAAAATGATTTCATAGGAAAGGATGATTATTAACTCCAAATGTGTGCCAACTGTGGACCAACTACTTTTCATATCCAACATGTTCCATGGTTTCCTAGGATGGAAATCACGGTTTCATATAATCATTATATGAACCTGGATCTTCATTTTATATATGGATTTTGATTTCGGGTGTTATTGAGGAAAAAGAATGAATTTGGGAATTTTTAACGCACACACTATGTATTCTTAATCACATGTCGTATACTAGGTTTCAACATATAGCCATGTATTTTCCAGGTAACGATCGAGTACATGGTTGTGTGAACCATCTTAAGGGGGGCCTATTTAGGCTATTACATAGTGTGTTATTAAATAACCACGCCAAGTCCTTTTCATTTTATTTAATTAATCAATTTGGGGTCACATCTAATCTCTATAACAGGTTTCTTCATACCGTGTATCGTATAGGATAGCGATGTATGATTGATAATCATCGAGTGCCTCTAGTTCATCCATCTGAGCTCCTATTGTGGAGCCGCTAGGTTTGTTGGATTTCCACTGATGTGTTTTTTATTTCCCTAGAGAATCTCTACATGATTTCTCCTCTCTCATGAATTATTCAAGGTTAAAATATTTTGACATTTTTGTAGATCTACGATGTTCTAGGATGATTCAAGGCCCATTGGTCAAAGGGTTTCCACCATTCAACATTGAGGTATGTGGCTTATTACCATTGAGAGTTTTTATTTATGTTTTATATGACTTATTCCTAATTACACGTGATTCATGTATTTAGTGTAAAGAAGATGAAACCTCATATCACATACCTTAATTTTACAGATATATTACAGGTTTTCATAATAATATTATACTTAATTTCATGTTTAGGGCACACCCTAGGGATTTGTTTCCTTGTTTCATTAATTATGACCACTTGTTCCAGGATTCCTATGACATAGACCTTGTTTGATTGACTGGATTGTTAGTTTGGAATTTATTTATTAATTATTGAATGGTAAATGTGTGTTCTTTGCATTGTATCTACTTATACTTTTAGTTTTTGAGATTAATTTTGGTTGTTGGATATCGTTTGTGTAGGATTGTACTATATATGGCTATGAGAACCTGGTGTAGTTAGCCCATAGTGGGAATTAACATTGATGGAGTATGTAATGTTCCTGTTAAATTTTCATTGTGATACCATGGGGGTATTTGTGGAGAGTGCATCCACAGAGTGTCTATAGTATACCGTTATGATACCATTGGGGGAATGGACCTTGAGTGCTTCCTCAAAGACTTTTTAGTTTATTGTTAAAAGACCACATGTGGAATTGGCATTGTGTGCTTCCTTAGAGTGTCTAGTGATTATTGTTAAAATACCATAGGGGGAATTTATGGGGATTTGTTTGTCAAAATGTCTTTGTTTTTTATACTCATGATCATAGGCATTAGACTATGAGAGCCTCCCAGATTGACAATGTGATATTTTGACTGTTGGTGATGTGTCTGCCATGCCAAACCACAATCTTTGATTTGGTCTAGTGTATATAGTCTTCTAATATACATGTTTTTCAAACTATCATGATCAAATGGCGAACATTAAATTATAAATGATGGTAATTAGGCATTGTACAATTATTTACTTTTTTGTACTCCTAGTTTCGTGCTTTTTTTCATTATTGCTTCTATATATATATTTACTAATATTTAGGAACATATATTTTTGTATATTACTTATGGGATTAGTCTCACACCGTATTTGGTTCATTCATTGACCCAAAAACATTTTATAGATGCAGGTATTGATAAGTCAAAGTGCCCTTCATCATCAGGTTCATGATGGTCGTGGAGCTGGAGACCATCAGACCAAGCTGAAGGTTCTGATTTTGTTGTAGTATACATACATTTCCAGAAATTGGTTTTAGTATTACATTTACAATACTGTTAATTATTTTGATTCTATCCAAGATACATGTGGCATGAAACATTTATTTATATATTCTTTCCAGTTTTTTATACTAGCAGTCTTTTGTTGTTTACTTTTATTTTATGGTATTACTGCTTCCGCAACAGTTTATTCTCTGTTTCTGTTGTATTACTTTTCTAAAGAGGGAATCGTTTTCCCACTATCACACCAATGTCCCTAACTTCTATTCATTAGCCTCTATCATTCTGGGAAATGCGCTTGAGGCCTTGTGACCCTCTGGGTAAGGGGCACTTTTGGGTGGCAACCAGATCAGGGACATTACAAAGTGGTATCATAGAAGTTCCTTTTTCTACTTTGCCTTACTATTTAGAGCGTACAGACAGTGATAAGAATGAATAGGTAGTTTGAAAGATGTTTTCCCTTGTATTATATAACCCTTGTATAAGTAAAACCTATGTAACCCAGAATATTTCATTTTTTTGGTATTGCAAGTGATACAGTTTATTGGATTTCATCCTTGGTTGATTCAATTGTATTGTGTTTTAATCATGTAAATTATTGAGTTTCTATTTCTACTGCAACTCAATTAGATAAGTGTATTCCTTCTCACGAATCATATAGGAACCTGATAGGTATCACATGTCATGCATTCATGTCTTGATATTTAGGTTGCACTACTGATTGCATGTTATTGTGATAGAATTTGTGCTTGATATTCATTTTGTTTAGGTATATGCCTTGATAGAATACCACCTATATTAATTTTGTGTCACGATTTTTATAGTTTAATTTGGTTAGATTCCAATCATTGTAACGTGAGGTGTTATGGTCCCTCATAGATTAGAATTTGTTAAATCATGTATGAACATTAGTTGAATTTTTTCAAGTTATAATGTGGAATAGGATGCCAAACTTTTATTTGGGGGAGTATAGTGTCACACAGGTCAAAATTTGTCACTCCTTGGACAAAAATATATTTTTAATGGTTATGGAGAATATTAAAAGTATTACTTTTTAGAAACCAAATAAAAAAGTGTGTGGGGTTATGAACCCATGTAGGGAGTTCATCTATTCTGGAAGAAACAACTTTTATTAAGTACATGATGTGTTTTTTGTGTACACGTTGTGTAGAGATTAACCGTGTGACTGACTATGTGAGCATAGACACGAGCTGATATATTTTTCGTTGAACACAAAGTGTACTGGGAGTGCACGCCATGCTAAAGAGGCAATGATTTTGGTCTTGTGACTAATGACATATATGTATGAAACATAGGTTGTAAATGTAGTTTCCTATTTTTTCACACTGTGTAGAGTCGATTGTGACTCCAACCATCTGACTAATGACACAGGTGGTTAGGACAGTAGTGGTACACATTGTATGTATGGTGAACATGCCATGTAGTGTTTCCCAGGGGGAACAATGTGGTTTATCTGTGAAGATGAACTTTGGAGGAAGAAAAAATTCATGTGCACACTGTGTCATTGATGGAACATGCCATGTGTTGGGTTGTTGCACGACATTATGTGCTGAGGTACATGACCATGTTAATACCCAAAGGGATCATGACGTTTATGGGTTATACATTCAATTTACCCTTGGTTTGTAAAACCTGTTTGTTTTTATTGTCATGTTGCTTTAATTCACATCTATGTTTTAGTGCTTGGTAATCATGAACTGAGGTATGTACTTGACCGTGCAGAGTCATGCAATGGAGACGTACTTCGGTAATACAACAAATATGACGAAATGATCAGACACTGAAAATTCAAGATTAGGGGCTTCTAGAAGATTATGTTATCATGACTATCTTGGAACAGACTATTATACCGGAACCAGGTGCTGATACATAGTTCTGGAAATGCTTTATATGGTTTAGGTAGACCACCCCTAGAGCACCACATCCTGTCCTATCTATGGAAGAGTAGATGTGGGGTTTTCAGCAGCAGCTTCATCCCACTTTCTCAGGGGAGTGAGGGATTCAGGATGCAGATTCATGGTTAAAATACTTACTCTCTATCATTAATCATTTTTATACACCTCTTGAGAGGAGGGTGAATCATACAACTTACGTGCTTTGAGATTCTTTCAAGATATTTTTGAGCATGATATCACAGGTGGGACGCCAAAAAGTTATGTCATGGGATTATTTCTAGCACACATTCTATGACTATTTATACCCAGATTCCTTGAGGTTCTACCGACCCCAATATTTATAGGGTATGTAACATGGTACTCTTATAGTCATGGATTATTCTTATTGCTTCAAAGAGTTGTAGTGATTTACACCCATTCTCGGGGTTGATAAGTTATTTCTAGCAATGATGATGGAGGATGGTCTCATACCTAATATCCAATCCTAGTAGAACATCTTAAGGTTAAAAACAACATATTCTATAGTCATCCAAGTGCTGATCACTGAGCATAATCTGACGAAGTATGGAGCTGTGACCCGAGGTGGTTCAACATCCATAGTTTTTACTCCACTAACAGATATTATGATGCACCACAGGGTGTATAAATATAGAGATCAAAGTAGGTAAACTACAACTCAAACTAAGGGAACAAGTGGTGGGTAATATGCACACATCTGATCCTCCCGCTCACATTTGATCTCATGGAGGTTCTAGTGCTACAAGCGAACACGCACCAGAGGTATCGACCATCCACATAGGACCCACTTTTGTCCATACTCAATCTCCTATGTAACCTCCATAAAAGTCACCCCATCTTCGGCGTCATGAACTCCATGGTCAATGATTTGAGATGGGTCGTGCACGTATCTCCTCAACATAGACACATGGAAGACGTCGTGCACCCGGTGCAATTGAGCTGGAAGAGCTAGGAGGTAAGCCACCTCAACTACTCTGTTGAGGACCTGGAAAGGACCGATGAACCTCTAAGATAAATAGACTCCTTGACCAAATCTCTATAGACCTCATCGAGGTCAGACCCGTAGAAAGATGTGGTTTCCTTCCTCGAACTAGAGGTCTCGGTCTCGTGTCAGTATACGACTTCTTTCTGCTCTGTGAAGTCTTCATCTGCTCCTGGATGATTTATAACTTCTCTGTGGTAGCTCCTAACAACTCTGGTCCCACTAGTGCTGACTCCCCATGGTCAGTACAACATAAGGGTGATCTACAAGGTCTCTTGTACAACACCTATAAAGTCGACATCTATAAGGTGTAGTGATAGATATTGTCATATGAAAACTCCACCAAAGGTAAGTGATCTTTCTATCTACGACCGATGTTGAGGACACAAGAATGCAGCATGTTCTCGAGCGTCTTAATGGTCCGCTTATTCTGACCATCCGTCTGAGGATGGGAGGTAGTGCTTAGATGAAGCTATATCCTGAAATCCACATGAAACTCCTTTCATAGAAGGGATGTAAAATGTGTTTCATGATCGGAGACAATAGAACAAGGTACACCATGTATCCGCACAATCTGTTTCATGTAGTGGTGTCCCAAGACATATACTAAACCCTGCTCTCTGATCAGTATGAAGTGGGATGACTTGGTTAGTCGGTCAATGATAACCCAAATCCTGTCATGACCCATTAATGTATGTGGATGTTTTGTCACGAAGTACATGGATATCCCATCCCACTTCCATTCTAGTACCTATAAATGATGAACCATGCCTACTGGTACCTGCTGCATGACATCACTTGCTGACAAGTGAGGCATCAATAGATAAACACATATATTTCTTTCTTCATTCTCGGACACCAGTGCTATAATAGGAGTTCCTGATACATCTTCACCTCTCCTAGATGTACCTCTATAGGGGATGTGTGTAACTCCCTAAACACTTCCTCATGATGTTACACTGGTATCATTGTATGTCCCCTGAAGAAAATTATTTGCACCCAACCTTCAGAAAATACATCAGGTGCCTGTCGTGTTGATATCTGAGCATTTTGTGCCTCAGTTTCAGTGTCTCAGTGCAGCGCCTCCATGAATTGCTGAAGGAGTGGGGGAGTGACTGTAAGATACTAAATAAAAGATTCTCTATCTCGATCCACAAAGGATATTTGGAAATCTTCTAGCTACTCTATCGCCTCACGCTATAGATGCATGCCATACCTCCTATTAAGAGTGTCTTCTACCATGTTCCCCTTCCTAGAAGTAGACTATCTCATATTCAACTTCTACATCGACGAGGGTGAGTTTGGCCAACTCAAGAGTGGTTGGATTCTCCCACCTATGCATGAGTTTATCCTGTTCTTCTTGTGTTTCCTTTTCCTCTGACCAAGGAAAACCTCATCCCATCATTGTAGATAAACCACAACCTCTTTGCGTAATATAATCAACCTATGTGTGAACTATGGATGTAAAGTCCAAACCCAAACTAACATCGTAATGCCTCAATGCTTCCACTTATAGGTTCCATCAAAAACTCTCACACCAAGGGTCAGATCACACCATCATCATAAGTGTGATTATTGAGTCTTCTCCCCAAGGTGTCTCTAGACATGGGGGTCAAGTAAAATATTTAACAAGAAACTCTAGGTCCTGGACAAGATTCATGTATGGAAGGAATTATTTTAACCAATTTATACTGATAAAACATCTAGTACTAGAAATATAAAATAATGCAATCATTCCTAGAGCCCTTGGGTCACATTCCTTAACTGCATGCAAGAACTCTCTTCCCATGTCCTCCAACTCCCTGAGCTAGGGGGTCCAACAAAAGTGGTGGTTGTATCATGTCGAAAAGTACACCATCACATGTTTCTCTCCTAACTCTACTTCCACGTCTACTGCACTGTAGATTTATTTGTCTCTAATACTTAATTACACACCCATGTCTCTTATACAGGTGCTAGTTTCTAGCTTTCCCATTGCTATCATTCACTGGATTTATCAGCTCAGCTAAAGAACATTAAAACACAATGGTTATTTCTAGCACCCTAGAATAATTAATAATTCATAGAGTAATAGCGTTGGCTCAGATTTCCTTTAAACAAACCTTGCAAGGAATTTCTAGCATTGAATCATGGTTCGTTTCGTATTCATCGAGTACTAGGAATGATCGGTACACCTCGATGAATACCCGGTTACTGACATGTCATCCTGCCAAAGCTGTAGATGTTCTAGAGAACTCTTAGCCACCTCCTTGTGTCTGTAATCAGCCTCCTGTGAGTTGGGCATGCCTCAAAACCTGAGGGGTATCTGATACTGAAACATATGTAAGTCACCAAGCATACATGTGTCATCTACCGGTACTATCGGTTGTAATTGCTGACCAACGGGTAGTGATATAGCTGGCACACTACCCAAAGATACTATCTCAGAAATGGTCCAAATACTGAAACCTCATCACTAAGTGTATCATCCTCATGGAAACTCACTGAAAAAGACTAATAGCTAAGATCACCATCTGCTTTAATGGTGTCTCAACAAGACGGGAAAATCTAGCAATCGCCTCCAGCCGGCCCTTAGCTGTGTGGGAATCTATATCACTTTGAAACCTCAAAGGCCTCTCATGATGGAACTTGTGAAACACACTCATTAATAATGAATCATCCTCCACTGTTTCTTGTGGTATCTTCTACCAAATGGGTGGTGGTGCAGCTAATACACCTCCCGATGGTGCCATCATAGTAAGAGGGCCCTGCACTGGAGCCTCATCGCTCAGTGGGATGTCAATGCTTACAACTCTAAGAAAACTAGTTGTCTATCTATGTGGAATCATCCAAAAAGAAATAGATGAGCCAAATTTAATAATTTTTTACCTAGTGAGTGGAAAAAAAGAGGTCACAAATAAGTCTATTGAAAACAAACACGCAGTCAGTGTTTTCCTGCATAGAGTTGGAAATCAGAAGTCAGGGTCCTGGTATATGGATATGTCGGCTGCCACACCAACTCTGGACTCTACAAAATGAAAACCAAACTCCCTAAAAATCACACTATTGCTCTTAAAAAGAATGATTAGAGTCATAGTTATTCGATATAATCGACTCCTATGATACTAATTTGTCACGACCCATCCCTCGGGGCCCGTGCTGTGACTTCCATGTGCCTACCTTCCATTGGCCAGGGGTTGGATACTAGCACTAAAGGCGTAATTCCCTAAAATCGGGATGTCATTGCCTCTATAATGTGTAAATACACACAACAGTGCATATAGCTGGATATGAAACACTAATCAAACTATATAACCAAAACAGAGTGCTGAATGTAAAGGTTTTGGAATACAAGCCCAATAGGAAAGTAGAAGTACAACTGAAAAACGAGTACAACAGAAAAAATGTAAAATAACTATTGGGTCATCCACCAGGATTCCCACATGAATGGTAGTTATAGATAGCCTCCTTTTTACACCATGTACATTAGTCTCCTATGTACACCGGCTCGTCATATGGTCCACCTCTGGGTACCATCCAATCCTGGTAGTCTAAGCCTCTTTCAGCGTTGTCCATCATCTTTATCCAACACAACGAGGTACGAGAATAGACCGTGCATGGGTGAGTATAATGATAATCAATAGGGACCCCGGGACCCTCAATCCTCATAAAATCCAACCAGGATAAACCAAAAAGTATTAAATCAACATATAAACCCACTTAGTTATATGTCCATACATATACCTAAGTTATTAATTAATCCCTCTCCATCAGGAGGTAAACACAAAATTTACTGACTCAGCTCAAAACAAGATTTTATTCTAGGGGCAGTATCAAATAATATCCCCAGTCACATTGTCGAAACCACGGCTGCTGAAGAACTCTTACGTTATCGAATATAGTGGTCATACTGCGACACCAAGGTGCTTCCCACTAACCTTGGACTATTGAGGTACTCCTCTAATCGAGTACTGTGGGTCTGCTGCAACACCAAGGAACTCCCCATTGTGGGTATTCCGCGACACCTAGGTGCTCCCAACTATGATACATGAATCACTACTAGTCGAATCAGTCAGCATTCGTTAGGTCTCAGGAAACTACTAGGTCTACACACGTCAAAGTTTTCTAATCACTAAATCGTACATCCAAGGGTCCATATCCTATAATCACAGAAAAAGCCACTGACTAGCCTCATTGAAAGGGCTGAGTCTGAAAGAAGTCATCGGGTAACCCACTACCCAACCCAGTTGGAGGGTAAACCCTAAGAGGCTGTCAAGTAACCCACTAACCAGCCCAGTTGGAGGATAAGACCATAAGGTCTATGGGTAACCAACTTCCCATCCCACCTGGATGGTAAACCCTAAGAGGTTATCGAGTAATGCACATCCCTTCCCTGCTGGATGGTAAACCCTAAAGTTCCACGAGTAACCCACTGTCTAGCCCAGTAGGAGGGTAAAACCTAAGTGGTTTTTGGGTAACCCACTGCCCATCCCAGCTGGAGGGTAAACCCTAAAGGTCAACGGGTAACCCACTACCTAGATCACCAGGAGGGTAAAACCTAAGAGGTCATCAGGTAACCCACTACCCAGCCCAGCTAGAGGGTAAACCCTAAGGTCAAAGGGTAACCCACTCCCAGCCTAGCTAGAGGGTAATCTCTAAGATCAATAGGTAACCCACTACCCAACCCCGCTGGAGGGTAAACCCGGATCTGGTCTGATAACTCAGTATTAAGCTCGCTCGTTTCTGGGATAATTCCACTCCATGTGCTACATGTTGATATGCCAACTATCACTAAGTCTCATGTAGAAGTATCTCAAAATTCCTCCACGTCATTGGGGACTCAACTCAACAGACGGTGTGTCAATCAGATGCTCGATTTGTGATTTATTAACCTTTTTTTCCCAGGGGCCCAGTTGGATTCGTGCACGATCCTACCTGACCGAATATAAAATTTTCACCAAACTCTAGTGGGGTATACTCAAGGTAACCGTCACAATAGATGAAATCCAACACCATTGATGGTTCGTCAATCAGTCTTCTGGAGCAAAAGATATAAACAAATAAAGTAAAGGGCCGGTAGTTAGGACCGAGACCTATCCGACCGAGTCTGGGTAGACCTTGTCATACCTCTGGGCTCTGCCCCAGCCCATTGGATGTGATAGCTCATTAGGTTCGGCCTGCCCCATGGGGTCCCATCCAGTAGGCCGAGTGGGTGTTTTGGCCCGAGCTCGAGTCTGGTTCGGCCCGGAGCGTCGCCACGACGTGGCCCGACACGGATTGACCTCAAGAGCTTGGTCAGACCAATTTGTCCAAGGCATCGTGAGGGGGCTGCATGCCAGTTCGGGTGACTGTGTGGACATGGCGTCAGTTCAGTCGTGTGGTGACTGGGAAAGCCGGTAGGTGGCCGAGAGGCAGTTGGGCATGCCTGCAGGCTGCCAGGCAGGCCGACAGTGGGGCCAGCTGTTGGCCAGGCCGGACAACAGGCAGCCGGGAAGGGCACCAGGTGGGCCGGTAGATGGGAGAGCTGGGAAGCGGGGTGCGGCTCGGGCCATCGGGTTTCGTCCGGGCGAACGAGAGGACGTCAGGGTTTTTTCGGGGGAATGTGATGACAACGGGGTTCAGCCAACGTGCACGGGAGGTCGGTGATGTCCGTGAGTCGGGTAGAGCGGGCCGGTTGATGTGAGGCCGGGGTGGTTCGGCTGGAGGGTCGCGGTTCGGCCCGGAGCACAGGAGATCCACGAGGGCATCATATTTTGTAGAGGCCACGGGTAGCTCAACTATAGTCATCACTGCCTTCGTCATTATGTCATCTCTTCACCATGTCGAAGATCATTACAAACAAGAACAACAGATGGGTCGGGCCATGTTGGTTTGGCCCCCACCCTCCGCGTTTAGGGTGGTATCAAATGGATCATCACGAATTAAGAAGATGAACATCAACTCACCCGCAAACAATTCCTTTACAACCGTTGAAGATGATTAAAGGAATGAATCCACATGTAAAAACCCCCTATCTTTATTCGTCGTTCGTCATTCATTGATGGAGTCACGAAAAGTAGACGAAGAAGATCGTCATTTGTTGCATCTTTTGCACGCTTCCAATCACGAGTTGTGTCATATCGTTGACGATGATGTAGAGGGTTGGTCAGTTGACGATGTCCCTCATCGGTAGAAGCTCCGAGGAAGAAGTCGAATAAGGTTGGTGTTCTTCGTTTTTTGTTGGGAGAGTACTTCTGTCATCTCATAAGCTTCCACCATGATGGAAAAGAATATAATAATAGATATGTTTATATATTATTTCTTTGGCACAAAATTCAAAATGGTTAAATAATTTAATTGGATCCACCTAATTAATGTGGAGGATTTACACATGTTAATTAGCGGAGTAGAAACAATTTAATTAAAGAGATGGTGGCACCATAATGGAGGGAGCGTGTGGAGAAACTATCTCTCATGAATGATGGAAGTTGAGAGGATTTACACTCCCTCCATTAATAGGGGAGTATAGCCCTGGGTGGTCCCCATGCCATAACCTCTAGCGGGAGGTTAGGTTTGAGTGGGCCCCACCACCATAACCTCTCATGGGTGGTTACAGTGTAGTGGTCCCACCTCCAACTTCCCTGAAAGGATTTTAACTATCAAATAAATCTAAAGCCACACACATTATTTTTATTTAATTCAAAAAACATAGAAAATTATCTTTTATTCTCGACCCACTGTCATCGAAGTGATAGTCTTCTTAATTGAATACAGGCCCTACGAGTTCAATGGTGTCCTCAGATTTCAATTCCGAGCAATAGTTCAAAATTTATAAAAACTTGCTCATACCTTTACTAAATATACCCGTAAATAACATCAGAAATTGATTCCGAGCACACTTGGCCTCGAAATCATGCTCCGCCGATTTTTGTGGACTCGTACAATTCCCATGTATTTACAAAAAAAATCCATGGAAATTTCGGGTCTTTACAGCGGCCAAAAACTAACTTCCACTGTTGGCCTGCACTGACCGATGTTACGATTTACGTAATGAAAACATACCCTCAGTAGTTCAGTGGTGGTCTCAAATTTTTTATCTGAGTCTCCATTCGTGATTTATAATTATTTAAAAAATTAAATTAATTTTATTTAATTGTTTTAATTACGATTTTTCCAATTTCTGGTTTTCTCACTTGAGGTAAGCGCCGACTAAACATAAGTGGTGCCTAGTGTTAACTGCCTATGTGATATGAATTATCTACAAATTCATTATAATTATTTTATAAATATTTCATAAAATTCAAATATAACAAATTATTTATTTTATATAATTTATTTTTATGGATATATATCACATAGTTTTTAAAATCTTTATAATTTTTAGGAAACAAATAAGGGAAATTTCATGAGGTTTTAATAGCTAAATGTTATTTTGTGTGCTTGATTTCACTATAATTTCAATAGTTTAATTTTTTAAAATTTTACAAATTTTGTGATGGAATTGAGTAAAAGGTCTATAATGTTCTTTTTAATACATAGAATTATTTCATTGAATAAATATATAGATAATATGCTAATAATTATCATTTTTTAAGCAAATTATTTTTTGAAATAAAAAAAATGCACCATCTACTATATTATATTGAACATTTAATTTTAAATAAGTGGATCCCAAAAATCATATAAATTATTTTTAAAACATTATGTTGATATTTCAAGTAGTGATGGTTAAAAGATTTTTTCAATATAGATTATCTTATTATTGTTTTTATAATTATTGTAATCTTGTGGGAACTACTATAAAAACTATATAAAGAAAAATACTATTAGTATAATGTTTTATAGGGATATATGATGGTACCATCCCATATAATGTAATAACATTTTTGTTATAAAATTTACTTCTCAAAAGAGTACAAAAAATAGAAATCACATAGCCATACACTATAAGGTATGCCCTTTAAAAAATCAATGTCCTTTAATTTTAATCATTATGTTTAGATGGGTGGATGAAATTCAATTTTTTTATATAGTAATCTTATCTACACATAGATACTAGTAATTTATGAATGATAAATTGAAAATGGTTGTGACCATGATTCCCTTACATTACTCTCTTTAACAAGAATCATTATTTGGGAATATCAATATGGTGTCTCCACTAGAGAATAAGATATTGATGACATATTATATTATCAATATGGATAATGGAGGATAGAATATATTATTTTTTAAAAAAAGAAAAAGGATAAACATGAAAATGAATAAAAACATGAAGGAATCAATGGGGGTACTTAACTTTGAAATATTTCATGGTAAAGTAAAACATAGTTCTGTAAATGGAGTAAAATTATTATCAATGATTGTAAAAATAATATACTCATATGTAAACACAACCATGTTAAATATACTTTTTCATGTTCAATGATGAATAATATGGTGTTTATTGTCATATTAATGTGTCAATCATGTAACTATAGTTATCATTATCCTTACACCAAGAAGAATTTCTAGTAATCTCAATAGAATATGATGGTGTATTATGTTTGTATATCCATGGAATATTATATTATAGTGGAAGATAAAAACCCCCATAGATGAGAATTTTTTTTGTTATTTAATGAACTTATGATGACTTGAGATACACCAAGACTTAATAGAAATAAAACAAGTCCATTCAAACAAGAAGTAAAAAAAAACAACATTCTCACCTTGATCCGTAGGAAAATTTCCAGGATTGAATATAGTTGATAGTGATTTGTACCACTATGGAAATTTCATGATAATGATGTCATAGTTCTTATTGATGGTAATATATATGGAATATAATTGGAAAATTAAAATGAGGATTGAAGGAGGTCATTTGATAAAATTTTAGATTTATCATCGATATGATACACTATGTAGTGATGAGCTCCAAAATACGCCATAGTTTCAAAAATACCAAAATATCAACAATTTCTAAACATTTTTTATTTAGTTATGAATTCATGATATAAATTGAGATATCTAATCATTATTTCATACGATTTGGATTTAAAATTATGTAAACAAGAAATATTGATTATGAAGAAGAAACCCAATGATCATTCATTCACTACAGGAACAACCGTTATTTACGATGGGTTTTTTTTGACAGAAATAAATCTCGTCACAAATAGTTTGTTGAAGAGGTTATTTGTGAAGAGAATATGCACCCCTTCCCAAAAACATATGCGCATATTAGCGCAGTTTGCATGCCAAACCATGAAAAAGGTCCATTGAGACGGGATGACACCGCACATCGCAAATGCCGGAGGCAGCCAGACCTTGTTGTAACGGGGGGATCCCACATCACCAATAACTAGCGGTGGTAAAAAACTATTTGTGATAGTATGTTATCCCATTGCAAATAGTGTGTTGCGAAGGGATGTTTTCTCATAATAAATAGTATGTGGGCATGTCACTTTTTTGCGATGGGGTCGTCACAATTATCCTTTTAATAGCCGGCCATAAATAATATGGCCGAAGGTATTTGCGACGGGATTCCCATCGCTAATGGTCTAGTCGCAACTAATCTATCCTATATATACCCACTCGTTTTTTTCTTCTCTCCGCCAGAATTTCTGCTTCCACTCCTTAGTAAAACTCTTATTTAAAGTGAAATTTTTTAAGAGTTATCTTTTTTTGACGTAGATGTTGTGATGTTGCCTACAATTATAAGAGATCATGTTTAAAGGTTTTAATGTTTTATTTAATTTATTATTTATTTCAATTATATATATTCATTTTAATTATTGTTGATTAGTTAAAAATAAGTTAGATATAAATTTTTTTTCGTCAGTATTTATTTGTATTAATAAAATTAAATTATGAGTACCTATTATCAGTAATTAGAAATAATTAATAATTATTAACAATAATTAGTAATGTATAAAAATAATTAGCAGTAATTAGTAATTAGTCACTGTATTTTTCAGTAATTAATTGTAGTAAACAATAATTAGTAATTATTAGAAATAAATAGTAATTATTCGAAAAAATATAATAAATATTAACAATTGGTAATAATTAATATTAATTAGTAATAATTAATAATAAATATAAATAAATAACAATACATAGTAATAAATACTAATAAATACAAATAAATATTATTAAATACTAATAAATAGTAATAATTTTTAATAATTACTAATAAATAAAAATGTATACTAATAAATATTAATAAATACTAATAAATAGAAATAAACAGTAACAAATAGTAATAAATAGAAATAAATAGTAATAAATAGTAATAAATAATAATCAATATTAATAAATAGAAATAATAATAAAAAATATAAATAAATACTATAAAATAGAAATAAATACAAATAAATAGTAATAAATAGTAATAAAAACTAATATATACTAATAAATACTAATAAATAGAAATAATTTGTATTAAATAGTAATAAATAGAAATAAATACTAATAAATAGAAATAAATAACAACATATAGTTAGGAATAGTTAAAAATATTAATAAATTGTTACAACTAATAATAAATACTATTAAATACTAATGAATAGTAAAAAATACAAATATAAACTAATAAATGGTAATAAATAGTAATAATTTTTAATAATTAGTAATAAATAGTAATAAAGAATAATGAATAAAAATAAATAGTAAAAAAAGTAATATTTAGTAATAAATAGAAATAATTAGTAATAATTAGTAATATTTTGTAATAATTAATAATAATTACTATTATTTTTTAATAATTAGAAATAATTAGTAATAATTAGTAATAATTATTAACAAATTTTAATAAATAGTAATAAATTGTAAGAAATGTTAATAAATAAATAGTAATTAATAAATATTAATTATTAGAAATAATTTCTAATAAATACTAATAACCACTAATAAATATAAATAAATATTAATAAATACTAATAAATACTTAGAATTACTAACAAATAGGAATAAATAGTAATAAATACTAATAAATACAAATAAATACTAATAAATTGTAATATATAAAAATAAATAATAATAAATAGAAATAAATACTAATCAAAAGAAATAAATAGTAATAAATATTTCTAAATGGTAATAAATACTAATAAAAAGTAATAAATACTAATAAATATTAATAAATACTATTAAATACTAATAAATTGTAATATATACTTAAAAATACTAATATAAAATAATAAATAATAATAATTAGTAAAAATTTGTAAAAATTAGTAATAATTAGTAATAATAAGTAATAATTAGTAGCAATGTTTAATAATTAATAATAAATACTATTAAATACTAATAAACAGTAAAAATATTAATAAATCAGAATAAAGAGTTATGAATAGTTATAATTTGTAATATTTAGTAAAATTTAGTAATAATTTGTAATAATTATTATTAATTAGTAATAATTAGTAATAATTAGTAATTATTAGTAATAATTAGTACTAACAAGTAATAATTATTAATAATTAGTAATATTTAGTAATAATTTTTAATAATTAATAAAAAATAGTAAAAAATATTAAAAAAATATTAATAAATTGTAATAAATTGTAATAAATTGTAATAAATTGTAATAAATACTAATAAATTTTAACAAATAATAATAAATCGTAATAAATTTTAATTAATTGTAATAAATTGTAACAAATTTAATAAATTTTAATATATAGAAATATTTATCATTAAATAGAAATAATTAGTAATAAATATAAATAATTAGTAATAAATTAGAAACAAATTGAAATAAATTTTAATAAATAGAAATAATTATCAATAATTTGGAATAACATGCAATAATTAGCCATAATTTAAAATAAATGGCAAAAAATAGAATTAAATAGTAATAAATAAAAATAATTATAAATAAATAGCAATAATTAGAAATAAATAAAAAGAAATTGAAATAATTTATAATAATTAGAAATAAAAATAAATAAATAACAAAAAATAGAAATTAATATAAAAATAGCATTAAATGACAATAAATAGCAGTAAATATCAATAAATAGAAATAAATGCCAATTATTAGCAATAAATATAAATAATTAGCAATTACATCAATTGTAGTAAATTGAAATAACTTATAATAACTTTTAAAAAATTCAATGGATGGACATCGCTCATTTTCCTCGATGAAACTTCTCCTTACAACTATCACCGACTCATAACTTCATGAAAATTATTCTTCTTTGTATGCATATCTAATCTCTTATACATGAGTTTGAATATGCATTTGTATGATAACAATTTTTATAATGTTTCTAGGCTATGGAAGTTACAAGAAAAAGATTATTCGACAAAAAGGGGGATTTATTGTCTTATTTCTCATTTAATTTCATATTTTTCACACCGAAATCAAAAATAAGAATATTCTCATAGGTAGAATTATTAATTATCATACACAGAAGAATGAATAAGCTTACCTCTGAGCAGATTATATTTGTCATTTTGATATGAGAATGTTGTAAGTAAATTAGCCGTCCAAAAAAAGTGTAATGTGAGTCAACATGAAATTGTGTTTCCTGTAATTAATGATAATTATTAAGATGTAGTTGAAATTATTTATATTCTTTTTTCGGTAGTGTTTTTCTATATTCAAATAATTTAAAAAAGGTAATGATTTTAGATATTATAGAAAAATATAAAACATGGAAGTTGAAAATAGTCATTATTATATGATCATGCTTGGATAAATCAGTGATGAAATCCAAATGGTTCTGGTTTAAATCCTATATATATTGAGGGTGATGAAGCTTTATTATCATTTGTATCATCAAAAGAACAATTTTTTTCAGATCGCTCAATTATGTTTCCTTGAAAAAAATGTTCTCTAAGAACATTTGACTCATTTGACAAGGTTGGGGGACATTTCATGCAGTTTGGTTTTCAAAAAGATTATGTTTTTTGGTATTAACACGATGAATACAGTTTCATAGAAGATACTAATAACTTGATTTTGGTTCTATCATGGTTTCTAAATTTAGTACATCATGATGCATGTCCATATCTTCATCAAACTAAAACATAGGATGGTATTGATATAACTATTGAGTTGGATCCTTATAAATTTTATGAGTAGTTGATGTATAATGAGGATGAAATATATCATGGTCACAAGATAAGATAATTAGAAGCGGTTGAAAAATTTATGTCTATTAAATCAGATAATGCAATATCAAACCACTATTTTGATCATGTATTTTTTTAACAATATTACCTGAATGAAATGTTTTTACTACAAATTAATATGAGAGAAAGTGGCTAGTTTTTAATCTAGACCTTAGTTATCAGAATATTCATGTATGTGAAAATGATTACATCTTATATTCTTCTGAAAATAAGTCCTTTGATAGTTATATCACATATGGAAGATTGAGGTATAATGAAGCTCAACCAGTGAAGTGACTATTTATACTGATTAACCAACCATCCAAAATTGTTAAATAATTTAATGTATATGTGGTGAATGGTTTTCAATTTCATACACATGAATATAGGGAATAAAAAAATACAATGAACAGTGGAGATTTCTTGAGAGGATGGAATCATATAGAAAGTAATGATGACTTTTACGGGATGATAGATTAAATTATTGAACTGCGTTATTTAGGGTAAAATTAAATAATAATGTTTACATATTTGTGGTTAGATTGTAATAGAGGATTTGATGTTCATCCAATTCATGGAATAATCTATATTAAATATATTACGCAAAATGATATGCTACTTCAAGAGGCTCGGGAGACTGGTGGAGCATAATAAAAATGAAATCATGGGAAAATCAGTTTATTCAAACTGGATGTAGTTCTGATGAAGTATAAAGAATTAAAAAAATTCAAGAGACAAATCAAAATTTTAGTTTTTCAAAATGAGACATGAATATTAATGATGACACCCCACAATTACCGGTCGATGGTGAAGATGATATTAATTATGTTATAAATGAATTTGAAATAGCTAGAGAAAATGAAACCAAAACTCATCTGAATATTTATGATGCTGATGATGAACATGAAAACATTGACATAATCAGATATGAAGATTATGAGGAAGGTAAACATTGAAACAATTAATTTCTGGTTAAAATTATAACTAATATATATCTATATGTTATATTTATCTTCATCAATCTATTAAAAACTCTCCTTTTGTGTTTCAAATGGACACTGATCTACATCGCGAGTGGGAGGAGGCTAAGCTACCTTTGGATAGAGAGGATTTGGGATCATTTGACCCTTATGATACTGGTAGTTCAGGGGGTACGTGGAGTGTGCATGCTCATGCAGGACTTATGATTCCTAACCCTATCCTCGAGTGACGTCCACATATTTGTTTTGATCCACGAATGTGGGGGTATGATAAACTATGTATATTAGATATATTTCATTAATTTACTTAAATACTAATTGTTTGATTATTGGTTCTTTTTTCATAGTTTTATGCATGGAGCTGTTGGATAGGGGAGCTTTATCCTGCGCAATTATTTTTCTCAGCCATGCATCACATTGGAATAGATTCCACTTGATGTGATCTTAAGAATTAATAATAATTGGCTAGTATGTAAATAAATAATATTTAATTATATATTGATTTCATTAATAACTAGATATTATAAACTACCTGTAGGTTTTATGGTGTCCCATCGATGATAGCATGCGTGGTGCTATCTACGGGGCATGGGAGGTGTCTATGCCAGAGCGTTTCCTTCATTTTTTTCACAATTTGATAAGGACCACAATTAAGAATGTCGGAGCACCATTATTTGATGAGTAATGTAAACCCAACCCACCAGAGTAAATTTTATCTCAGGTTTTGGATAGATAATGTTCACACTAGTTGAGTGGCGGATTTCAGAGGAGATCTTCTTTGGGCTCACAGAACCAGGGGAGACAGGAGGTGACCAATCAAGCTGGTAGTTGTACATTCAGTACGCATAAATTGCATCTATTAATTATACTTTTTGAATAGTTTATTTAACATTATATATAAACAGTTCATTTTATATTTATATAGGTATTCAAACATCCCGATATTACGGAGTACGATGTTTATCAAATGATGTATAGTGATACAACCACTAGAGTGATTAGGGTTATTTCTACTATCAGATTGTGGTCAGTTTGATTTTCTTTTCAATTTGAAATTTCACTTCATATAATATTTTCAATATTTTAATTTCAAATAGAAACTGAAAGAGTCATAATAGGCTATGACCTCTCTAAAATAGGCTGAATGTCGGGCCGAGACAGCTGAACAGACTAGTGCCCACCATTTCGATGAGGCCACATGAATGCAGTCGTGCCAGTATGCCCTCGAGAAGGCCTAGATAGTTGGTATCAACTCTCATTTGACTCTTGGGGCTTATTATGGTAATGTTGCGATGTCGACATCAAACTCTATTAGAGGTTGTGGAGAGCCATCATCATCAGGATCGTAGTATCTAAAGTAATTGCGAGCTCAAACTAAACTTATAAAGAATTTTCAGAAGTCGTATGATGAGTTGTGTCAGCAGCGGCAGTAGTAGTTGCAGCATGAGGAGGACATGCATCCATGGAAGCAACACGAGGAGTGGTAGGAGGATGATTACTTGCGTCTATGATATTAGTATAAATAACAACAATATGAAGTGGAAATGTGTTGATGGCATCATCATATTTACGATCAGATGGAGTACATGTGTTGTATAACATGTAGTTTAGAGATAGAGTTTTCAACATCATCTCCTCAATCTCCTCCATCTCGTCCAAAAGGCTACCCCCATGTATTTTTTTTTTGTTCTGTTAAAATCATTTGAATTGACAAATTGTTTTAATAAAAACTATTTAATGATTTTTATTTTATAATGGTGCGAATAATATATAATTTATTAATGTTTAAATTGTATTTATTTATTATTTGTATTAATTTTTTTAATGTTTTTTATATTAATAATAATAATAATAATAATAATAATAATATTGTATGATTTTTTTCGATTTTTTCTATATATTGACAATTTTAATAATTTTTTTTAATTTAATAATATTAATATTATTTTTTCCTTAATCCTAATCTTATTATTTTATAATATATTATGTATTTATAAAAATATTTAAAATTGTAAAGTTTTTTATTTTATTTTTTTTAATTTTTTATTATTTTAATAAAATATTGATTTCTTTTATTTTATTAAGTATTTGCAACGGGACCTTTTGCGATAGGGCCCGGTCGTAAATAGAATATATATATATATATATAATGTTTTTCTGACGGGTGGATTTTTCGTCAAAATAAGTTGTTGGGATGGGCCCATCACAAGAAGTTTATAACATATAAGCTATTTGTGATGGGACCTTCATGAAAGTTAGTTGTACATAAAATTTATTTAATAAAACATTTATTTGGGATGGGCCCATCGCAAAAAATACTAGTTGCGATGCCATTTTCTACAACGGGCTATTTGTGACGGGGACCCATCACAAAATGCCGAAATTCTAATAGTGATGGGTCATGATTTTTTATGGACAATAGACAAATATAAATAATATCTAAGAATAGAAAATTCATGTGGTGATATGTGTATTATTATTTAGATTGAATTTTCATTAGATAAAATGTAAATAAATTGTTAACACAACAGAGTTGTTATTCATAAAAAGATATTAAAAAAATATGATGACCTAGAGGCCCCACAAGAAGATATAGTATGCATTACACATGTAATGGAACATATTTTAGATAAAATATTTCTAAAATATATTCATCGAATGCCTTATAGATTTTCCAGAAGATATTACTAGTCTATCAATTATTTTATTAATTGTGGCTTATAAAATAATGATGTTGATAATGAGATAATAATTTTTCGAAAAAATAGAAATAACCACACAATATCATTTCTCTATAATGCAAATAATCATTTTTTAATTTTATTAAAACACATTCTAAATCTATAAAATTTTTATTATCATCTTCATCCTCATTCCAGTATAAAATAATAAAATTTCTATATACATTATTTGGATAATGGTGTCTATAATAAGGGAAAAAGATACCACTATGTGAATGAAATAAACCATCCATTTACTACAACACTTTTTGGCGGTGGTATATTTTTTCCATTGGTATAAATACTTTAAAGATATGTGTTTACTCATGATGATCTGACAAAGTTTTCATAAATTCTATGAAACCAACATTAAATTTTATTTTCTGGTTCACCCATAGTGATCGAATGGATATCATGAAATTGGGGATGACTATTTGGTTTTCAAAGAATAACAGACTAAAATATTCTATTTATTATATTCATAGTATTTATGAAAATGTAATATTAATTCTTACCTATAAATATAACATTAAACAATTCAATGTTTTATTGATATATTTTTTACCCAGTGATTGGGAAAAATAGTTTCGTTTCAACTATATAATGCAGATGATAAATGATTTCACCTATTTTTTACTGTTGTTATAAAATATTGAAATAATAATTTTCAATTTTAATTAATTTTTCAATTATACATGTAGAATATAGGTAAGGGTAATAATGATATTTTCAATAGTTTTAGGGATATTTTGTAATAATAAAATGATACAATGAATATCCGGGAACTATACTATCAATGGAAAAATGATGTATTTAAATTAAATAAATTATCAATAATTTATAATAATTCTCACGTGGATATTCTGAAAAATTATGTCTAAAATTAGAATGTATATGATATGTTTCAAATATATATTTCATTCTCAACTGAATTTATTATTATTTTCAAGGGGTTGTCTAATTCTGTAATAAATTTACAATATAAGAAACGGAATAATTATATTCCGATATATATTGTATAATAATTCAATAATACATCATCTATTTATTATGAAATTAATGTTAATGTACAATGAATAGTTAATTTAAAAAATATACTATAAATTTATATCTGTTAATTACATGGTTATTAGTGGTTTGAATTTTCAATATTTATATTTAATGCCTCATGTATTTATTAATTTTATTATAATGTCGTAACATGTGTAAAATTCAATATAAGATAATTATAATTTTTAAATATATGATAAATAAATATCCTCTAAAAGAAATAATAAAATTAATTTTTATTGTGAAATTATCAGTTATCCTTGAACTATCAATGTTTGTTCAAATTTTAATCAAATAAATGGGTTTTTGTTACAATATATAAACCCAAATGAAGAATAGAACCATGGATGAAATGGTTGGAATGAAGTAAATATAATATTTTAGATTTCTTCACCATTTATATTATTTGGAATAAAATAAAATTAAGAATGGAGGGAAAAACATCCCAAAAAGGTGAATGGGAATGTGTCTAGGGGGAAATCACCCATTATAAGGACAAGAAATTTAATGTGTTAAAGAAAATGAAGTACATTTATAGTAGTGAAAAATATGATATATGTTAGAAACAGTTTTATTTTATTTGGAAGTAATGTTTCAAAGAGGAATAAATGACATGTGGGTTTATATCCTAATGTAGTCTATTTAATAAAAATTGAGTTATTTTTTCTGTTAAATTCATGTGATAAAATCAGTATAGGATGAAGAAGAATTGTATTTCAAGGTGGTTGAGTATGTGACTAAAAAATAGGTTCCTCTTATGGAGAATCATGGATGATATAATCCATTAATTATCCCTATAATAAATTATATAAAATATTTATGAGTGGAATTGAAGAAAAATTTTAATTCCAATTATTTTTTGACGAGATTTTATAATGATATTATTGAAGTTTTAGATGAGTAAAATCAAGAAGACATCACTAAACATTCACTTGATCATGAGGACAAGAATAATTTTCAAGGCCACGAAGTTAATGAAATGTATATTTTGATTTAGCAAGATCTATATAAACCAAATAAGTAATAAATGGTAATTTTTATGTGATTATAGTCATGTGAATCTTATAAATGGTGTATTACACATTATATATAAATGAAAACATTGAATAATATTATTATTTGTAATTTATTAAAGAATAATTGTTCGTAAGAAGTATATATAAATGGGGTGACCAACATGCTATTGACATTTCCAATAAATATAATATAGTAATTGAGCTTAATGATGGAAAATAAGCATTTAATAGTGTTAACTAAAAATTATAAAATATCTAAATATCAATATTGTAAATATTGGGACAACCTAATAATAACATTAATTAATTTAGGACATTTAAAATCCTACTATAATATTTTGGCTGCAATTAATTAGTGATATTTTTTTATTATGGATATTTTCCTTTTAATTAAGGAACCTTATTTTAAAATTTTAATTTTCTCTATTATAACATGTAATCTAAAATACTTTATTGATTGAATATTTTTTATCACTATATTATTATCTCTAATTTATTATATGTGTAACTAGTTGATATTTATTTTTTAAAATAATAATTATTTTAATTCTTTCCACTAAATGGCCAGAAGGCCTTCTTTGTTTAATTAATTTTTGATACCCCCCCCCCTTCATGTGATGATGTGGAACCATTACATGGCCCATAGGAAAAATTATTACATTTCATTTAGGCTTGGAGAAATTACGAGACCCTTATGTCTTAAGGGAATCATACAGACTGTGACTACATGAAACCTCACATCCCCAGCATCAACATCGTGATCAGTTCTCCACCTTTGCATGGATGTTTGGATAGAGGTCATGTGAAAAGATGCACAATCCCAGTACCAATGGAAAGTCCATACCCTATCAATCATATGAATTTGTTATCAATGCTCTGGTGAATGCACCCTCCTCTTGAATCCACCTCCAGAGTTGGTTCCTTGTAAAATATGTTTGTGCATCTTCATATTAGGTGGTTGTGAAGGCCATGAGGTGTCACGAAGGCCTAGAGGTGGCATGAAACCATTAATCACCCCAAGGCCTGGGTATCCCAAAGGCTTTAAGGTCTCTAAGACCAAACTGGGGACCCCAAGTGAATAGTTTCACCTACTAGAATACCAAATATCACCTGCTATAGAAACAACTAAAATTCCAACTACAGTACTTTCCCAGTACTGCAATAGTGCCTTCATAGGTAATGCTACAGTTCCAGCTATAGTAACCCAGAACAATGACACTTCGTAGTTTTGAACCTAGGTCTAATGGATTACTAATAAAATAATAATAAAACTCCCTTATTTATTTGTTACCTAAACTAATTACACATTAATTGGTTCAATATGGAAAAAAACATTGTTCTTTCACTATAAGGAAGTGATTATAACTACATGGAGATAATGATAGTTGACTAATATGATTAAAAAGGGTAATACGCCATTCAATATGGTATAAAATTAAAAAATCATTCTATGATGGGTAACCGAACAATAATTTAAATAATTCACATTCTATATTTGTCATTAGATTATAATTTCTGTTGTAGTGACAATGTGGATAAATCTATCGAGGTAATTCAGATTTCAAAATGGTTCCTTATTGAAAATGGGGATCAATTAAATTATATTACTCTCATATTTCAATATATATGAAATTTACTTATGTCTTTTAGTTTATTTCACATTCCCCTAGTAAAATCACTTCCCCATAGGGATAAAAAATATTTATATCTAAAATTCATTGAATATTGTTACTCATAACAAGGTATAAAAAATAAGAATTGCATAGGGATACCTTCCAATGAACATTAATATAACAATGAAATAATCGCACAATTTCATAAAAAACTAAAGGTAAAAGAATTGTACACATTTTAAAACCCAATAATTGGAAATTTCAATCCTCTAGGGATATTATTTTATGAGTACCTCAATTTTGTATATTGTTTTTATCTTGTCTAGATAATCTATTCTAAGCAAGTTGTGGTTTCAGAAAAACCATATCTCAATATGATATATTTTATATTTATTTATGATGTTTCTTATATATTCATGAAAAACTATATATCTCATTTATAGAATATACTTTTATCCACTAGTTATGAATTCATTCCTAATACCGCTTCATCCATCAATTTAAGGTTGTGAAATAGTGTAATCAATGTAGATATTAGTTAACTTTCTCCGTATTCACTTCTAAATTATTCACTTTGTCTCTAAAAACATCTTGATTACCCATTATAACACAAATGATTCCCAAATCCTAAATCAATTTGTAATGATCAGAAAAAATATCATGTTAATGTGCTTCATGATCAGTATTATAGTTTATAGGCCCCTATATATATACATTATTATCCTATATCATTCCAATTTTGACCTCATGGGTCGGTATTTATTTTACAACTGATTTTTTATTAACAACATTCTTCTAGGAGTTATTACATTCTCAATGGATTCTTACTCTTTCCATTCAAATTTAGTTTCAATATATATTCATATATTTTAGTCATCCATTAGTGTTTTAGCTTTCACATCATTATTTACCTAGTAATTATTGGAATCAATGATTTCTTACTTCACATTTATTTCACATATATTTATAAACAACATTTCATATCTAATAAATTTAAAAAAGAGTATCCCAATGGATGTTTTTTTATATTGAATGTCATTGTAATATTTTTCAAACCCCATATATGAAATATATCTTCTATAACAACATATAGGATACATAAATATGATAAATTTGATTTCAATTATTATTAATATTATGTACAACTCTTACAATCATATTTACCCTTAAATATATCACATATAGTAATAAAAATTTTATATTTTATTAATCTGGTACAATTATCATATTCAATAGTAAAAAAACTTAATTACAGAGAGTTCCATAAAACTTGAATCCCATTTTCATTTATTAGTAACCTATATCAGTGAATCCTATATTACTAGAACTATAAAAATCCTATCATATTAAATTTAGAGAAGAAAGTTAAAAATATAAATAGATGAAAAACAATTAAAATACTTATAATTATTAATTATTGATTAATTTTTTCAAAATAATGACAAAATTCAATTTAATAAAATAAAAAAAATTTCAATTGACATAGGAATTGAAATTATATTTAATATGAATAGAGAGATGGTAGAATTTAAAAATTATGACATTTAAGAAAACAATTATTTTATTATTAAGATATATGGAATTAATTTATTTTCTATGTGAATATATAGTGGTAACTAATATAAAATATTACTATATTGACTGATTGTTAAAAATTTTCTTCAATTCCTTATGGATGCCTTAATCTAATTAAAGAACATTGAATTATAGACTAATATCAGTACAAAATAAATAATAAAGTCTACTCACATAGTCATATCTTTCCCAGTATTAATGAGGGATGTCAAATTATTTTTGCATATTTATAAAAACCAAAGGAATGAAATTAAAATTAAAATTAATATCATACAAATAAATTATACTGATTACAAATGAAAAATAAATCAATTTGATCTAGTCATTATAGTATTTATCTTGATTCACCAGCTCTTAAGATATTAATAACTCTTTGTATGATGGAAATCCATAAGAAACAAAGATCCAATCCTATCACTGGGAAAATTTCATATAATTTATATAAAAATCCATGAAATCATTGATGATATAATATTAAATTGAACTAGAAATTAAAACCAAAATTCTATATTCCACATAAAAACTCCACATTAAGGAACTCCCTAGAATAATATAAATTGTAAATTTTCAATCACTATTTATTTAGCTTTGGGAAATAAATTTTTTTAAACACTTTAATCTTGTCATGATGAAAAAAAGTTGGTTATTTCATGATCAATATAACACAAACTAAAATACTTGAATTTCATAGATATTATGGTTAGATACAATTTTTTTCATAGTTTTATATTCCTCATTTCTCTACCAATACACATCATAGTGTTAGGGAATATCAATAATGATGGGATATGTATGTTCGTTAGGATAAATTTCCTTTATTTTATTATGGAGTGTGTGATGTATCATGAAAAAAAAATATGGATAAATTAATATAGTATTCAAATTTAAATCATCGTAGAATATTAAATGGAATCACGATTCATCGGATTTAAATATCCTATAATTTATTCTATAAAAGGGTTGTTGTGGAATCATTATCCAAGACACGATGAATGGCATGTGTCAAACCGTCATGAGATAACAATAAATAGAAAATTGTTGGGGCCTTAAAATTTATAGATGACATTACATTTCCCCAGTAGATAAAAAATATAGGTAACTGAAAAATTAAATCTTGGAAATATTTCACACTAATAATTTAAATAAACAAGATACAACATATTTTTGAGAATCATAAATAGTATGTAAATTAGTTTTACTTCCACAAATAAATAAATAACTTGTATAAAATATTAACCTAATTGAAACAATTCATAACTAATATAAATAATTAAAACCTTATTTAATAATATAATTTAAAAATGAATCATAATTTGTTAATGATAAATATTTACCGAATAGAAAGAGAAGTGAATATCTGGTGGAATCGTAAACATTACTAGATAATCCACTATACATAAAACACCACTCGTACATCACCATGTTACATGATGTCAACTATATATTTGAAAACATCCATGGGAATCCACCATGTGATCAATATGTGACAAAACTTATGGAAGCATAAGTTATATATATATATATATGCAGTAAAAATTATATATGGAGTGTTATATACACATGAAAAATATTGTTTCGCCCAAAAGACAATTAAATAATTTTATAAGAAATTCAAAAACTGTTAGTTTGAATAAAAATTATTATATTTCATATTTTTTAAAAACAACAACTTCTAGACAACTCAAAAACACTATTATAATCCCATTATAACACATTATGAGTTTTATCAACCATTATTAAAAGGGTTAAAAAACTTATTCCATTACTGAATAACATTTATGTTGCCTGAAGCTGATTTTTTCTCAATGTTTTTGTTTCCTAAATAACTATATATATTATTTGTTAAATTGATGGAAAAATATTGAATAAACTAATTTAAGAATATAGTCATATTGATAAAATAAAATAACATTATAATATATGAAAATAAAAATCAAATAGATAAAATATATTGTTAGAATGAATATAAATAATAAACATACTATATATAATCCAATAGTAAAAAAACAAAAAAACATAGCATGGTAAAATAAACTGATTTAATGATCAAAATTTCTAATTTTGATAATAATTATAATGAAATTGTTCAAAGTCGATGTTTGAATGAAGAAGTATTTTAATGAAAATCATATTTAATTAATACATTTTAATTATAATAATTTCAAAGATAAAAAACTCATATAAGAA
Organism: Viscum album; assembly: GCA_963277665.1. Lineage (NCBI taxonomy): Eukaryota > Viridiplantae > Streptophyta > Magnoliopsida > Santalales > Viscaceae > Viscum > Viscum album. The sequence continues at coordinate 1,654,172,162 of OY728126.1, read as the reverse complement.
AATTTATAAAACATGGATCATGCGATATATCCTAATGTATTTACGGTGGATGCATCTTTAGTTCCTCAAACTATATTTATGATCAATAAATTACTATCAAAATATGTTCATTCTAATAAATAGAGCATCTACAATTCAAATTTTATTTTGGAAACTGTAAAATATGTCATTAAATAATGATTTTATCTTTGTAAAGAAATTTTTTACATATTCCAAGGAACTATGGAGTTTGTAATTAAATGTGTTACTTATCATAGTATTTTCAGATAATAACCTACTTTAAATATGATTAAATCTAATGTAATATAGGTATCATTTTTCCAATCATCAATCAATTTTGAATTTTATATTTTAATGAAATTTTTAACAACTTCAATAAAAAATATCCCTTCATTACACCCTCAAATAAAAATCCCCTAATAAGTTTTACAAAACAGTAATATATAATAAATTATTTCCTCATTTGAAATAAAACTCATATGTGTAATAATATAAATTTTTATTAAACAAATATTCATTCTATTTTACTGAAATTTTGAGTTTAATGTTCTAAGATGACTGTTTGTTTTATTCTAACTATAGAAAGGTTGTATACTATCTCGAAAACCGTATTTACAAAACAACATTGAAATAGTTTTTTTATTATTATAATATTCTATTTATATAATGTGGAGTATAATAATTGAATTAAAATGGACGTGGTTTCATAATAGGGATAAAACCGCGATTAAAAAAATATAATAATAATATTAATATGATTAAACAAGAATATATAAATGGAATGGAATAATCATAACAAAAATTACCCTTGCATATAAAAATATCTTATATATAAAAAATATTGTGTTTTATATAAATAATAAAAAATTATATTTCCAAAATATGACATTATTTTACAATTATCTATAACCATACCTCTTATACATACTTAAAAAACATCAATTGAATTTAAATTCATTCTAGGTGTATCTATTTTGAAAACAATGAAAATGAACTATTTAAAATATTTAAAAAATCAAAATACAAATACAAATATATATTACTAATACAATAATTTTATGATGATTTTAAAATAAAAAGGACATATATATATATAAATAAATAATTTAAAAGGCCAGAAGAGTGATTGAAAAAATCCTACATAAATCAAAGGGTAACAAGTTTCTATAGAACAAATTGGTACATATTGTCTCATTAGAAACATATCATGAACTAGAAATTATAATTCCCCAGTTTTTAACATCATGAAACATTATGATTTTCCACCAAGGGAATTATGATAAGATAATGATAAAAAAACTGATTTAATGGAAGTTGAGAGAAGAATAAATAAGAAGAAGAAAAAACGTTTTTACTTTTAATATTCATTTTGAAATCACTTTTGGAAACATGGTAGAAGGATGTATAACCTCCTTAATGTAACTATAAACCCTCAACCCATTAGAATGATAATGAAAAATGGTGGATAAAATCTATTTAAATTCATTTAAATAAATAAAATATCATATTCAGATATGGATTATTTTTTTAATAACATATTTCACAAAAAAAATCATTACCAAATAGATAGGACTCAATCCTTCTCAAAACATCATTTAATAAAAATACCAAAACATGTCATAATAAAGGGAATATATTATAAAATATGTTTTAAAAAAATATGACAACGACATGTGAAATATGAAAATTAATAAATTTTACATTATTAAAATATATTGATATATTATGATATGAAGTTGATCACCTTTTATGGTTTTCATCCTGATTCATCATATATTGCCACAGTCAATCTAAATTTGGATTTAATATTAGTTTTTGTAGTGTATTTTATTCCAAAAATCAATGAATTTATCAGAAACACCACTACTGTGATTTATTATTTATATTATATCAAATTTCCTTGAAAATCCAAGTTATTAGGTTGTAAGTATTTAATAAAGGTGTTAAAAATATAAAAAAAAGTTTGTATATTTTTGAGTTAATGAATTTTCACACGGATAAAAATTTTCTTCCCCCAATTAATAGTCAAACTATTTATAAAAAAAATCATTAAACCAATAATGAATATATTCATACGTATATTGCAATAAATATATGCTTAAAATTGATGTATTATAAATTTGACAAGTCATCAAATCAACATTTACATTGTCATCCTTTTGTTATAATTCAAATTCAATACTTATATTTACTAAAAATATAATTATTAATTGTTTCATTGTAACCATTGACACATATGGGTGCATTATCAGAAATCTATTTCAATCATCATTCAAGATCATTTATTTTGATTTGTACTAAATCTCATGTATATAAATAAAATCCATATGACAAAAATTTAATTAAAACCAATAATAATAATAAAACCACAATAATAAATATGATGTTGAAATGTAGTATATAATGATTATGGTGACTATTTTATAATGTTAAATAAAAATAATGGTTGATTATGGGGTCTAAATTCTTAAATAACTATCGAGGATAATTTTTTATATAATTATTAAATTGTTACCCCCATATCAACTATTTTAATCATCAATATCCACATTCCTTTATCCTCTTCCACATGTCATCACAATATCTTATAATAAATATTTGATGAAAATATTTATTTCCCTTTCCAAATTTTAAATCTATATATATTATGGAATATTTGTCCAATTCCATTGAAAACTAAAATAAACTAGAACATTATTCCACTATGTTAACATAAACATATTTTTTATATATAAGGAACAAGAAGGGAGAAGTTGGATAGGTAAATTTTGATACAAAATATTACATTAATCATATTTTTAGACAATGAATGATATATGTTATAATAAACACAAAATAACATGTGGAATTTGTTCCTAATAGAAACAACACAATTGAAAACATTATTCGTTTCATAATTTTTAGTAGAAACATGAAATCTTCCACACCGCCTCTTTATTATCAATTAAAATCAAAATATTATAATAATGAATTATGGTATAATGTATAAATGATATTATAATTTTTATTCATATTTTTCAATTCATGGATTCCAAGTGACTATAAATTTCGTCTACATGAGGTTGATCTAAAGAATAACTTAGATAAAATGAATTAAATGTTATACATAACTATTTTATTGCAGTTCAAAATTATCATGGTTTTATAATATTAATTTCATACTTCCACTATTTATCCATCTCTAAATAATATATTAAAAATTATTTAATAATAAATCTTTTTCCCAAAATTTTCATAGTACATTTCATGAATGTAAATAGGAAATATTTTTTCAATCATAACTTACGATGTCCAATATTTAACCATTATTAATAATTTATATTTACATAAATTTTATTCAAACCCTAATATTTTATTAATAATCATGTTAAAATTATGCATAACTAGAAATTTCTTAAAACAACAACCAATTTTGACTGATGGATTCATTAATTACGTTTTTTAATAATTAAATTTGTTAAAAAGGTATGTTATTTCATTTAATTGTTTATTTAACATATATTAGAATAAGTAAAATTATTCAAATTGATTCAAGGGTCCCTTAATAAAATTGTTTTTAATAATTTATCTCAATGTTTTGTGATTGGATTATATTTCATGTAAAAATAATGTAACAAAGAAATAAAATTGGAAGAGAAAAATTTATATAATCTAAAATATACTCTTGAAATTTTGATCTATTTTCATTCATTCATGTATTTAATTCATTTCAAATAGATACTTTCACTATTGTAGTAATTTATAAGACTTTGAATGAATCAAAATTATTGATGATTACAACTACATTGCTAAAAAGTATACATTATTGAATCAAATGAATGAACTATTTTACAAATGACTAATTCTTATTTATATCATCAAGGTAAGAACAATGTGGCTTGAAATATACAATAAGAGATTATATATATAGTAAATAATAATGAGAATATATATATAAAATAAATGATAAATCACAATAAAAATGAGGTTGGGTTTTAAAGAATCCTCGGTGTCCCTTTTCGTCTAACTATTTTGTTCCTCAATGTTTTCCACTTCTATTAGAGGCATAATGTTTTATATAAAACCCTCAATAAATTATTAAAAAATATTAAATAATATATAGGGAACAAAAATATTTTTAATGGAAGTTGATGTTGCAATATGATTTATTTTTCACCTAATAGTCATTAAGATTATTGTGACACTATCAAAAGTTTCATTGAAATATTGTGTTTTTTATTCTGTAACTCAAAAATTATCTTCTGTGAAAATTCAAGTCAATTAAAATCATGTATCATTGAGTGTTTTTAGAATAAATTGGGAATTTTTCATAATGTAATTATCTTTATGATTTTATTATGATGATGTTTTTTAAAATAAAATATCCTTGTATATTTAGTCACCGATATAATTAATCTTTCTATCTATGAGTTAAAAACTAAAATAAAAATTTATCAAGGTTATATCCCATAATGTGATTTATATAAATTCAAAATCATTAACAATGTAAATTATTTTCAAAAAATCATTAATAAAATGGATACAACTCACTTTAAAATGTTCAATATTTTGATTTAATCACATTACATTATTATTGAATATTGTATATTAATTTAAATCATTGTAACACTATACATATATTTTAATATAAATAATTTCTCATACCATATCAAAAAAATTATTTTATAATAAAGGGGAAAATGATCTAATATAAAATTTACAATTCCATTAATTAATGTTTCTTCCATTATATTTTCCACTACGACAAAACATTCAAATATTATCTTTACTATAATAATCACTTTGGATCTCTTATTTCTTTTCATGCTCAGATTGGCATTCCTATCTAACTAAATCGTATTTTTTATTAATATATTTGAATACATAATATTATATTATTGAAATTCCCACCATTAGGTGGAATTTTTTCCCTTATAAAATTATATTAGTGATATACAGGAGGACATATTGGTAGTTATATAATAGGAAAAAATAAAATTTGCATGTCCCTTAGCCAATCCACCATAAAAATATTAATACTCTATGTTGTTGGAATATTTTAATTCATTTTTAGTAAATTTATTTTAATATATGGTGGTTTTTTCTGATATAATTTTCTATTTTTGTAATTTTTAAGTTTATTGTTAACTTTTTGATGTGTTGTAATTTTTTGTACTATCTTGTTAAAATATTCATTTTTAAAATTTATTGATGAAATTTCTAATTATTAGGATATTTCAATAAATATATAATTTTCAACATAATTTAATCTATACTATAATTAACATATGTGTTCTAAAATTTTCATGTAACTTTATGAAAACTATTAAATGAAATATTAAAATTACAAGTGAATCAGGACTGAATTTCCAGATGTATATCTTAAATAATTTTTCTATACCCCAATAATAATTATTGTCTCTATGATGTATGTGGGTATTAATTTATTAATATTATTAGGATAATAAAATTCAATAATTTCATCATAAAATTCATTTTGTCTAGATTATAGAATGGTTAGACTAATCCTTTATATATGATAATGTCATTTCTCTCATTGGAGATTTTGTAATGGTCTTCCCCATTGAAAAAAATCAATGAATATAAATATGTAAAAGTATATTATAGATATGTAAAACTAAATAATATATACATTAGAGTTGTAGATTTTTTCATATTCATAGATTAATGAAATGTAATAGTAATTTCATTATATATATGAGTGAATATTATTATAAAATCATTTATAGTTTCAAAATTTAAGAATCCAATTGTTTTTGAATGTTTTAGTTAGAAAATAAAATATTTTTTGTGAGGTTTACTCACTTATTGAAATTAATTTAATGGGTTGATCAAATGAATCATTTTTTAGTAGAGAGAGAGTAATAGTTATATCGATGAATTTCCACTAAATATTAAATCTTGTTATGAATGAATCATGGTTCATATTTCATAGTCATGAATCCAAATTCAATTGGGGGTGTCTAGTATTTGTGTATTCAACTCATGTAATAATAAATAAGGTAATGAGGGGAGATAATTTACACATGGATACTTCCTAGAATAATCAATATTTGATGACATGAATAAAGGTAATGCATACCTATATAATGGGTGGACTAGATAAATTATCGAGGACCATGACATTTATTGTGGTATACATGGTTAAATGGGAGGTTTAGGTTGTGATTTTCTTCTTTATATGGAGGTAATACGTTTTCATAGGAGTTATCTCAATAGAGAATAACATTCTACTTATTTTTCCAATTCCATTATTTCTAATTTTTTTCATCAAATGTTTTATTATATTCTACAAATTGATCATGATTAATTTTTTAACACCAATAGGGTAAAAATATTCACTAAAAATATTATTTATACTATATTATTCTGATTAACATTTTGTTTTTATAACCACAATTTCTCATTAACTACATTCAAAAAACCACATTTCCATAATCAAGAATCAATTATTATAAATGTTGATTCATTTCAACTCTATTTATTGAATACTCTTATTAGAAAATCTGTCCATATAATTTAATATTTATTAATGTAGAGAATAATTGCATGATTAGTTGATTAATAAATTTTAAAATATTACACATTATTATCTTTCACTACATATTTACCCAATGAATTGATTTTTTTTTGAAATATGAAAATATCTACTTTAAATATTCATATAGGTGTTTGCTCTATTTATTTTATTTCTCAACCAATTTAGCCCTAATTTGTCAATATTAATATAATATATATTAAAAAATATATGTATAATGATATTTCCCTAATTAATCTATAGATATATGATTTTACTTAATTCATATAACCCTTTACGCTGAAATCTAGATTCAATTGTTATAATTTTCCCAACCACTTTATGTCCTATTATATATCAACAATTAATTCCAATAATTTTAAATTTGTTTATAGGTTATCAATTTATTTTGGAGTTTTTTTAAATTATATAACTAAAAACTAGTAAATACTCTATATAGATAATTCACAAACATTATACTATGAACAATTAGATAGAAATTATATTATTAAATTAGTAAAATTAATAAATACGACATCATTATTAAATAGTGAGATATGTTTCCTAAAAATTTTAAATAAATCAAAATAATTACAAAAAATCGAAGTTTTTTAACCAAATAACCATTTATATAAACATTATATTAGTGTTAGTATATTTGGATTTCCTAATTAATAATATTATAAAAATATTTATTTTCCTATTAAATTGGTATAAAAATGTAAAACTTTTATCCATAGTGGGATATAGACAACAATGAAAACATTATTTTACAAAAACCTAGAAATATATTGGTTCATGTGTTTATTCAAACATAGTTTCATCATCCCAATATTTTATGTAATATATTCCCAATTAGGATGTCTAATAGAATAACAAACTCTTATATAATGAAATCATATCTCTTAATTACTCGATCATATAATTTTTTAACAAATGTTGATTCTATATTCTTCATTACAAAATTTTATAATGTTGTTAACTAGATACCATTTCATTAATTTAATGTATAATATCAAAGGATGTTGTTTTTTCATTTTTTTATCCAATGCGAGATGATATGAGATTGTTTCACTATCTAGATGTAGAAATATTCTCCATGTATATAATGTTTTAGATTCTATGTCATAATATTTTATCCTAGAAGAACGAGCAATTAAATGTGATGTAAAATTTCATATTTTGTCCAATATAGGGGGATTAAGAAATAAGGGATAATATGATGAAACTCCTTTAAAATTCCATATTTATCAGTTATTACTTCAATCCATTCATCACATATTCAAAAATAAACTAACTCTATATAGTTGAACTATAGTTAATCAATCATCTAGAGGAGGTTTCTATGATATGATAGGTGAGGATTGGAGACATACCGTTAAAAACATTCAAGAAACTAAAAAAAATAGTTATTTATGATAATAATATCCCATCAAAGTTAGTAAACTCTATTTATTCTTTATAAGAATGTTATTCATCTACAATAATTTTCTATTATAATAATTAATGTTAACATATAGTGTAATGTTAATAGTTCTTGATGTTTCTATTCTATATAACATAATGTATATAATATTATTTTTTCATTATATAATTATAGGATTAATGATAGTAATGATTTATTATAAAATAAATTAAATCCAACCTATATTAATTTCATAAACCAGTCTTGTAATGATAATTTTGTTCTGCTTTATGTTACCCATGTATTCCAAAATCATCCGAGACCACATTATGAATATAAAAATAGGGATTATATTTTATATTTTTAAGATAATATAATATACTGGATTGAATTATTTTATCAAATTATACTCTTATAAATCTATTCAAGTGATTGTGCTGTATTCTCAGTAATAATTTTATGAACATGTAATTTAAAATATTTGAATTTACTGATGGTAGATATAGATATTAAATAAAAATTTTGAAAAGGTAAAATTAAATGTAATATAGATATGAAAACACTAGGAAAAATATTGATTATTACTACTATGTGTTGGTTTAAACCACCTGAAATTACATCGAAGCCCCTAGAAAGGTTCATATATAATAATGGGTAAAATGAAGAAGTAAAAAACAAGAATGATATCAATCTAGAAATGATTTATTATTATTCAAAATAATATTAATTCTACTATCCCATTATAAAAATGTGCAAAATATTTGAAATTTGAAAATAATAAATGGATGGAGAAAGTTCAAGAATATTTTGTGGGATTACCCACCACATTTGGATATTATTTACATTAATTAAATTTATTCTTTAATAATTAATATATGCCTAAACATATATAACAAATGTTAATTAATCTATTTTTAAAAATTCATGTCATTATCCCATTCATTCATGGATTAGTTAAAATATAATAATATTGGATATAATAAATATTATTTCTATAAAAATGTCGAATATTATAACATATAGCCTAACTGAGGTGTATAATGTTGTCCTTATACACTAGAAAATAGTGGAGAAAATAATATTTTTTCTGAACTATATATAATAATAATTAAATTTTTCCATTAAAAACAAACCAGAAATGGGATTATAATAATTATAGACATGATCTATTTCATTATAGTTTTATAATAACTCTTTTACTCGCCTCATTTGAAATAATGGATGATGTAACAACCCCAACCAAGAAGCCTAGATTGGTTGTAATTCCTTAACCCTATTTACCAAGAGTCGGTGCATTATTACATAACATTGGAATTATCACAAGTGATCAAATCCCAAAAGACTGATCAGTTTAGTATCCTTGGAAGTACTAGATACAAAAAAAAGTTTTACATTAAATTTCGAAATAAAAAAACAACATTGAGTCTCCATTGAACCCATTCATCACACATAGACTATCCCTACAGGTCAGTCAAAATATACTTCTCCACATCCTGGAAAAAATAATGCATAGAAAGGGGTGATCTATGGCACACCATAAGGATACAAATATAGCAAAACATTCATAAATAAGCCAAAAAATTTATCCCAATGTATAATACTAAAACAAAATTATTTTAAACATAATTTTCAGAATAATATTGAAATGATAAATTAAATAATTACATTTACACATTCACATGGATTTTCTATTAGTCAAATAATAACATATAATATCAATATCCAATTTCATAATGATGGAATTAATAATGCCAGACATCATAACCACATAGTCTAGAACTCATTCCAAGACTAAAATTAAAATATTTTAAGGAATTGTGCCAAGACAGTAGTGTTTCTGATGAGACATACTGATGCATCGAGGAGCGATAGTGGACTCCACCTATCACTTACTAAGTCCATTGCATTCCTCATATGAAAAGGATGACACATAACATAATAATTCATGTTAAAACTATAATACGAAATGTTAATACTTTAACCATAAACCATGAATGGTATAAAAATAACACATCCAGAGTCCAACATATCCCAAAAACCATCAATACAACATGAAATATTGTATGATAATAAATCAACATCAAACAAGTGTGAAATAATTCATAGGATGTTGACATAGATTAAATAATAGTTATTTGAGATAAGTATCTATTTATATTTTGAAAGCATTTAAAATTCAAATAATTAAAAAAGAAAAAATTTATTTTAAATGTATTCTTATAAATTTCTAAGGGATTCTTAGATGGTGTTATAATGGAGGAAATTTGATGCACTATCTGTATATGTTAAAAAACATTCGTTCCTTAATTTTTTCGAAATGGTCATAAATGACCTTGTTTGAAAATAATTGAATGATTCCTTTATAAAAATTTCATTAAAAGTTATACAAGGGTATAAATGACTTTATCAAATATACTAGTAAATAGTAAAAACACTTTGAAATATATTTTTAACAAACACAAATTTGGATGATTAAGATGTCTTAGTAAATAATCCGGTATAAACCACCTTAGATAATGAAGAGATTGTTGAATTTAACCTTACATTGTACTTTTACTTGGACATGGGTACACTAAACACTTTTATAATTGTGAAATAATTGCTGTTAAATTCTACCAGAACCACCTACATAAATATGATATCTAAAATGATATTCTAATATTGTTTTGTTAATAATATTTCAGTAGTATCATTGATTTAGGTGTTAACTAGTTCGTTTCACTTTATATGTTTTTTTTGCATAAGTCATGTGTGATATGGGTAGGATTTACTTGATTTATATTAAAATTATATTATGTTCGAAATCATTATTTGTAATCATAAAATAAAAATTATTCTTGAATGGTCATGATTGTAAATTAATCTCATCACGTTCGTCGAGACTGTTATTTGTACATATGCATGAACGAAAATACCATTCAATTTATGGTGAAATCGTATGTCATTGGATGGAATATTATATATACATAATCATATACATGTTATATTTATCAATAAATATATTAAAATTATTATTATATACATCCATATAATTAAGTGTTAAAAAACAACTATACCATGACGTGGAGATGGAAAGTCGTAAGTACATATGTATGGTGACTTATCATTTATATGATGGATAGAATAATGAATAAAGTTGTGACATATTTATATTAACATCACATTAATTATATGGTAATTGAGTTACTATTTTCGTATGGAAACAACAATGAAAGAGAAAGTGGAGGGTGAAACAAACTTCGATGCTAAGGTGGAGATGGGTAAAAAACCTCTAAACCAATAGGTTTTTGATCCAAGAAATACCAATAGGTTTATGTGATTGTTGTTGGGAAAAAATTTGAGAAGGGTTTTTCTGATCCAAATAGCTTTCGAGATGTGATTTTGAGAGAAGCCGATGTACCCTTTTTTAATACAGCTAATGGTGAAATTAGGAAATGATAGAAATATGATTTTATTATACAATCAGATGTGGTTTTTAATGTCTCAAAAATGATTTATTTTGAAATTACGGTGGGGATGGGTATAAAACCTCTCAACCAATAGGTTTTAGATAGGATTTTTTCACCTTGTTAACCTTATTTTTAAATTTAACTCTTAAGTAAATAGTTTATCCTTTACCATATATACTTGTATTATTTTAATAAATGGTTAATAAACATTCTATAAAAACCTAATAGAACCCAAAGTGGTTTTTTATTGATATATGTAACCTTATTTGAGTCATTGGGATTAACTGTAGATTTTTAGGAATATTATATCAATTAATAATATAGTATTTGTTTTAAAAACAAATTTTGGTCAATTTTGACACAATTTAGTATCTGGTATTTGTGAATGTAAGAAAAACATTATCAAATAGAAAACATTTTATTTAATATGCCCTAAAATTTTATATTATCATATAAAATTACTAAAAAATATCAAAAGTCTAAATTTACAACTATATTATTATTTATAATATGAATTATTTTAATCATTCAAAAATAATGTAATTCCAACGTCATCAATTTTCCATAAATAAATTTAATTATTTAATATCTAAAAAATAAATATAAAATATCATTATGTATGAAATATTTTAATGTTTTTAATTAATATTAATAGTGAAATTTAACTTTTTTATAACCTTATATTTAAAATTGATTAGTTATTAAACATTGAATTTAACACTTTTAATACTTTTTTAAATAAAATAATTATGAATGTCCTAAAATAATCCATGAGAACCAAAAGAATCATATTTTTTATAAAGGTTTATTTTGGTTGAAATACACTTATCCAATAGAATTATGATATGTTTTAGGGTAATTATAATATCATTTATATATTTAATTTCCCTATTAATTTTTAACTGTGGTAAATAAAATTCAAAAGATACTTTTCACCAAAAATTATTGTCATCTTATTGAACAACATTTTACATACTGATGTATACCATGACTCTATATTTTTTTAAATTAAATTCACAGAAGTGGTAAAATTAAATTTTTTTCATATTTGCAATGGTGCCTAGAAGGTGGGAAAAAGACGTTAAAATGTTCAATAATATTTTATACGTCTAATATTATTATAAAATGACTCCAATGAATTAAATTTAACATATATAGGTATTATATATCTATATTGAGATTTTATAAGTTTAAATAATATAAATAATTATTTAAATAAAATGTTGGTTTTATATAATAATGTAGTGGTTTTCAGTATTCATCAAAATTTGAATGCATTTAGAAAAATACAAAAAATTCCCCCTAAGCTAAATTTGATATTCTAAATAAAAAAAATATGTCCATTTTGGAAAATAAAATTTCTTAAATTTCAAAAGGTGGATATTATTATTCATAATGGCTATTTTGATTGGTTGTGGTGTGCTAGAACTCGAAGCTGCATACAATGCATGATATTGAATTATTCAAAGAGAAATGTATCGTGGAAGCTTCGGGTGTTACATTCTTCCCACCAAATAATTTCTTCATTGTGATTTCAAGAATACTAATTCATAAAAATTATCAAGTGGTTCTTCATCATAAAATCATCGGGTTCCCACATTGCCTCTTCCATCTTATCATTTCTTCATATTACATTTACCTGATGAGTCGTCTGGTTTCTCAACACTTTTTCTTTGTTAGCAAGAATCATGGAATACTCTTCACAAGAAGATAGATTGAGTTCTAGTTCTATGTCTCCATAGGTTAGTACATTCATTGTTTCAGGCATGTATTTTTTCAATAGTGGTATGTGTTACACATCATAAATATTGGAGAGACTTGGAGGAATTTACAAACATTAAGATACAAATCCAATTTGTTCTATAATTTTGAAAGCTCTGATCAACCTCGAAATTATTTTACCCTTCTCACTATATAAAATAACACCCTTCTAGGAAAATACCTTCAAGAAAATATGATCTCCTACATGAAATTCCAAATTATTCTTTCAATTATTGACATATCTCTTTTGCCTACATTGTGATGCTTTGATGTGGGTTTGGATAATCTTTACCATTTCCATTATTTTCCCAACATGTTTTTATCCTAAGAGATTTCTGTCACCAACATCATCCCAAAATGAGGGTGTGTGACCTCTCTTTCAATATAATGCTTCATAGGGTGCCATTTGAATACTTGAATAGAAGCTATTGTTATAAAAAAAATTATACCAGAGGTAAATATTGATCGTCCATACATTGAGTGTCATGTGAGAAAGATCTCAACATGTCTTCTAGGGTTTGAATTGTATTTTCTAATCATCCATAATTTTGAAGGTGGTAGGTAGTGCTCAAATGATGTTCAGTATCTAGGGCCTTATGAATAGTTTTCTTGAGTCTTGATGTAATATGGGGATCATGATCAGAAACAATTGATATGGTTACACCAAGAAGTCATAAATTTCATTAATATATAGTCTTTCTAAACGTTCATGTGGTAAATCTTCTATTATAGCCTGAAAATGCGTTGACATGGGAAGATTACCAATAATGACCCATATTGCATCATTCCTTCAAAGAGTCTATGGTAGCCGAATGAAACATTACATCATAATATCATCCCATTTCCACTCTTACATTGGATGAGGTTGCATAAATCCACCAAGATCATGTATTCCTACCTTAACTTATTGAAAAACTAGATAGCTATACACATAATCAGTAATGTCCCTCTTCATGGTGTCCCACCAAAAATGATCAATCAAATATATAAACCTCATAACATGTCCATGGTGTATAGAATAAATAGAGCTATGATCATCATCAAAAAATTACCTTCTCAGATTGGGTGGGTCAAGAACCCAAAATCTCTACCCAAATTTCAAAATTCCATCTTCATATACAATGTTAATCAATCTTCCATCACTGGTAGCATTAATATTATTTTCAAAAAATTCACCAACATTATAAGAACTTTTTATGCTTTATATTGAAGGTGAGTAGGAATCCTTTTGAAAAAATATTGATGTTTCACCTTCAATGATTATTAGAATATAATTTTTTAGTAGATCCATTAACATAGTATCCCTTTAAAATATCATCTCGTTCAAAACTCTATGATCATTTCTTCTGAAAGAATCTTCCACCTTAATAAATTTCCCCCGGTGGTTGTGTATACTGCAGTATTAATCATTGAGTAGTTCAATCCATCTTCTTTTCCTCATGTGGAATTCAATCTGTGACAAAATATTCTTTAAGCTCTGGTGATTTTTATATATCTCACATTTTCACCATTGATGTCGTGTCTCCTTATCATCAAAGAAAAGCACACAACAGGTAACTCCAGATCATGAGTGAGATCATTTTGTACATGTATTTTTAGTTGTCGTGATGCTTCGATAATAACTCTATAATTCTACATAAGGACACAACCAAGTACTTTATTTAAATCATTTCTATAAATCAGAAAACCCACATTCCCCGATGGAAGAGTCAATATAAAATAATTGGATAATATTTTATTACGTTCTTTAAAACATTATTCAATCTCCTTTGTATAGAAATATTGAACCCCTTTACGTGTGAGCTTGGTTAATGGGTTGGCCAATCTTGAAAAATTCTAGACGAATCGTCAATAATAACCTGCTGAAGTAATAAAACTGTGTACCTCAGTTATACTTGGTGGTGCTGGCCATTCAATGATTTCCTTGGTATTTGATGTATTGACAGAGATTCCATCCTCAGAGGAAATATATAATATAAAATATATTTCTTTAAACTAGAATTCAAACTTGATAAACATCCCATATAATTCATTTATTCTGAGGGTTTTCAGAACAGTGCACAAGTTATTCTCATGATATTCATAGATTTTTATGTATTCCAAGATATCATCAAAAAATACCACTATAATTTTATCATGATATTCCTTGAAAAAACTATTCATTAGATCCATTAAAACTGATGGCGCTTCAGTTAGTCCAAAAGGAAATATAGTAAACTTGTAATTCCCGTACTACCTTTGAAATCTTGTTTTAGGAATTTCTTCATTCTTCCCAGACAATGGATGATATCCAGATCCAAGGTAAATCTTTGAAAAATGTTGATCTCTATAAATTTGATTGAAAAAATCATCAATGTGTGGTAGGGGATACTTGTTCTCTATTGTTATAGCATTGATCTCCCTGTAGTCAATGTACTACCTCACAGATCCATCTTTCATCTTAAAAAAATGAACATGGGATCACCATTGAGAACCAATAGGGAAAATAAATCCCTTATCAATCAATTACTATAGTTGTTTCCTTAATTCCAATATTTTCATAGAGTCCAATATAAAATGGGTCATTGATATGGTCCTTGAACAAGAATTATGTCAATTGAAAACTAAATTTTTCATTCTAGATGATGTCTGGGTAAATCCTCTTGAAACACATCAACATATTTTTTCACAATAGGTACATCCTATTTTTGAACATTATTTTCCTCACCCATAGTTATTTCACTCCCTTCATCCCCAATAAGACAATTTAGTACAGATACAATGGGTGGATCAAGATAACAATCATATGGTGAAATTTATACTCTAAATATATGGTACTCATTCGGACATGACCCAAGACACCTTCAGAAAACCGGGTGAGGGGATTGACATCCACCCTAGAGCAACACGAGGAATTGTGCAATGTGGTTCTCTTTTGTAATGGAAGACTGCATAATTGGGCGTCTCGTCCAAAGAGGCAGGAAAAAAGGGTGTCGAAGGTCACATGTCACTATAAAGGGAGTAGACTAGATAGTGGAATTAAGGCAGAGGCACGGTGGGGGTTCACCGGCCGCGATGGGGATGGATGGCGGCGACATGACTGGAGGTTGAGAAGCCATGGTGGGTGTGTGCAAACAGTGGAAGGGAGGGGCAAGCCACTATCGGATGACGAATCGAAGGCGGAGGCCACATCATCTGCGGTAGAACGACACAATTAAGGTGAAGGCCACAATAGGTGTGACCAGATGTCATAAGGGAGGCAGAGGCTACGGTAGGTGTGTCCTACTTCACACCTCGCACTAGAACCTGATGAAGGGGGGCGCCCCTCCACTAGGAATTTCAATTTTTTAAATAATTATAATAATAATAACAAAAATGATTAAAAATTAATAAAAACATTAATTGAAATTCTATATTATCCATTTTATTTTCAATGAAAAATATTCTTAGTACAATTTAATAATAATAGTATTATCATCTCCACAAAATAAATGTCATTATGGTCTAAGAATTCACTTATTATTATATTTATGTAAATTTATTTATCATTATTTTTTAATTAACATATTCTATTTATTTAATTTATTTTCTAATATTTTGGACTCTTGGGTGACATCTCATTCACCAAGACTGAATGCATTGTTACCGCTAATGGTGTGGTGAGTGTTCACTCTCCTGAGACCCACCAAAAATATCAAAGGATCAAAATTTTGAAACTGGGGTCAAATTAAACCTTTTCCAATGCCGCAAGACTAAAAAGAGTATAAAACAAAGTTGGTGTCTAAGGTCGAGGTGTGACATTTCGATTACCAAAGAAGGATCAGTCATGGTGTGATAACTAATCCCAATTGGAAGCCAAATAATATCAATATCCAGGCATTCATTGAATATTTAATAGTTATATTGTTCATTCTAATATTTAATATTTTATGGAAGTACTAAATGTAAAAATCTTATAAATTTGAAGTTGTCAATTAAAAACATGTTCATTTAATAAATCAAAAAACGTTTAATTATGTCTTGAGACCTATAATAATGATGAGAATCCCCCATAATAACATTATCACAAGATTCCTAGAAATTCACGTTATAATGTTTAAGAATAAGAATGAATCCATTCTTGCACTTTGTCATTGAATATGATTCATAATTATTATTTAATTTTTTATTCAATTATATTCATTTTCTTATCCATGGAATTCCTAATTTTGAATCATTGTATATATCCATGTGTAATATAAAAAACCATACAATGACCGTCCATGATGGTCCTCAAAAGAATACATGCATCACTCTAAGTGTTGTGCAACAATGAGGTCAATTGATTATTCCCTTGGTGGACCACTAAGGGAACCAAAGTATTAACCATGGATATATGGTTAAATTCCCTTTGATTCCATCTTTTAAATCCTTAAAGAATCCAAATATCACTCAGTATATAATAGTCATCCCCTTTATGTCCATCTATTGAAGTCCCTATAAGGTGTCAATGTGTCGCTCTGGCATAAGCATAGTAAAATCATACTGAGTCCATCAATGGATTTATTACATGATTTAGTGTATCATCCAAGGTGCATAATATGTTATTCGATTAAATAAAATTTAATAGATTACATTTAAAATTTCATGACATTCACAATGATCAATTCAATTCCATCAAACCTAAAAGGTGAAACAAATTAATGGGAATGAATATAAGGCATGCCACTTAGCTATTGACATGTCCATTAAATTAAAATAACTATAGCATGCATAAACTATCCATTATAGGGAATGGCCCATAGTTCATGGCCATTTCACCCTTTTCAATTAATCAATTAAACTAATATTTATATCACAATCCCACTTCCATGATAACTCAAAATACAATTCATAATTCACATCCCATTGAAATAGAGTAAATGTAAGACCATATTTTATAAAATATGATATACCATATTAATGGTCGAGTAAATTTTACAAAAAATTAAAAGGGGTGGTTCCAATTCCAATGACCTGAACCGATAATCATTCATCATGGATAATTTTTAATTACAAACTCTATGCTAAACAATTCAATTCCAAAATTTATTTTATTTCAAGGCTTCTCTTTTAATGTTTATGATATTTTCATATAATTTTCTATATATTATAAGGATTGTTTCAAAACCAAACTCTATAAAGGCACATGATTATGAGGCATGGGGTTTTTAGAATAATGGTGTGATGTTTTTTTAAATATCACATTGGTGATATTTTGGTAACATCTAAACTTGTAAAAAAAGTAAAATAAACATGATGGCATTGTTGCATTATGAATGAGTAATTTTCCTTAGGGAGGACCTAACTTCGACTGATACCAGTCAATGGTAAAATTTAGAATTTTATCATTTTAAATAAAAAATAAAATTATCATAAGAATGATTATTTTACACATAATGTTTCATTTTAGTTCAATGATGTGTCAACTATATCATTTTAAATATAAAATAGCGTAATGAAAAAGCCACTCAATGTAATAGAAACTCTGAAACATATTTCCATAATTTAATGGATTAATAGCGATATGTGATCATGAGGGGATCCTTGATTTTGATATAATTATTTGAAGTAATTTCATGGTATAATTAAAGATCACAACCGATAATGAACACCCCCTTCTCTTCGAAGGATTTCGCCAACAACAATGGATCGAGGATCATGGTTTGATGAACGACCATTTTTCAGCTCTATTATTCACCAATGAATAATAAAATAACACATAAGTATTTATTTATAATTGATTTATTTCATTCCAAATTCTTTGGTTTGAGTGATGAATGTGGATAAAATGATGAACATGTCGGCATATTGAACGATCGCATATGTAACATCCCCGGTAAATAAATAAAATTACTTTTTCATATTTATTAATATTTTTGAATAAAAAATTAATTTTACTTCGAAGGGAACCGTATGCTTGATGGCGTAACCAATACGGAACAACGAGTTTCTTTGAAATCTTACGTTGCACTCTAATAATAAAATAATATTATTTTAAATTTTAGATAATGTCTATCTGTTGTATTGGAGGGAATGAATAGAAATAACTAAAATATGATTATATATGTTTGTTAAATGTTTTTACATTGATCCAATAAAAGATAAAGGCTTAAAATAAGAAAATAATTCAATTTTAAGCATAAATACTCTAAAATTCACTAAAAGGTCAATTTATCGCCTTTTAAAGGTGAACCCTCTTTAATCTCTTTTTGGTCACTCTTGTACATTATATTGGACCAAATAAAATTCTTTTTTATAATAGGGACATCAAAATTTACATTGTGTAAATTTTTGTTATTTTTTCTGATAAAGTTCATTTTTTAATGAATAGTAAAAAATGTTGTATTTTAATACATAACCTCTTTTTAATCTAATTTATTTATATGATTAGATTATCTATTGAATTGGCTTTAAATTACAATTATAATATATTTTTACCATTTAATCCAATATTGATCGTTGGAAATTAACTTTACATTGAAATTGGACTTAAACTAGTGTCAATCTTTTGATATATATTGTTTCATAAAAACACGATACTTGTTCTGACTACGAGAATTAACTATTAAATTAATTAATTCAATTTAAATGTTTGCAATTTTTTAAAATAGACAGAATTTTTGAATTTGGAATATCGAATATAGATTAGGGTTATTTTTTGGTATTTTTGTGAAAAAACGTCAATTTTTTGATGAATAGTGAAACCACTAAGTGGTAGTTAAAATACTGATTTTTTTCATTTAAATGAAACATTACCACTTCTGTTATTTGAATTTCCAAAATCCAACATACATGGTTGTCATTAAGATGTAAAATATGGTTCAATGGGATTAAAATAATTTTTTTGTGAATAGTATCTTTTAAGTTTTATTAATCGCGATTAAAGGTAATTAGTGTAATTTAAGGTAATGATAATGTAATAATAATATGAAATGACCATGACACATATCCTACCATTATTTTATGAGTCATTTCCGACCAATACAATGCATGGGTCAACTTGGGGACCCTATTGAGTCACTTTGGTAGGAAAATGACATTAATAACTTTTTATTTAAACTTAAAATTAAAATGTCACTAACATGTATTATTTTACTAAAAAAAATTTACATGGGGTTATACAAGTCATATTTTTTACTATAAATATTAATTATAAATCTAAAAATATTTCCTACATCATGATATTTTTTTATAATATTTAGATATTAAATAAATTAATTTATTTATGACACCGTGATGATGCATTGATTACCTCATAAATTAACGATTTATATAAAATGAGAAGATAGGGTAAAATCAAAGTCTTACACGTGTCAAAAACCTATTGGATGGATTGATTTCAAAACCTTATCACCTTATCCTCGAAATATATCCTTTTGGGACCTTTAAAATCTGAATATCATTTTATAATAATGTAATATTTTATAACATTCCAAGAGTACCCCTCCTCTTCTCTTATAAAAGGCCCCCACCTCTACCACCTTACCCACAACTCTCAAGACATTGGCTCAACCAACCCCTGACCATTTAATCTCTCCACAACCCTATATTAATTATGTAAGCATCACCTTAGTCATAATTCTCTTCAAGAAACCCTTTTGGTTCAAAGCAAGGGGAGTTACCCGATTTAAAGGTAAAGTCTTCCCTAATGTTCTTTTGGTTTTTTTTGATTCTCCAACCCCCTATACTATTTTTATTCGTTTCCTTTGAAACAAATCCAGTATAATCAATATACATGGATGTTTTTATGAAAATTATTTGAGATACACTTACACACACCTTCGACTAATGGTTAAAGAACATACTATTTCTATGGATGGCGAATTACTGCCTCATGAAACGATGATTGTTCAATATTCTCTTAACACCTTTCATGGTCACCATTATGATGTCACTGTATTTAATATATGACATATATGGTATTTATGTTTTCCTTAAGCTTCTGTATTTTATATTTAAATCAAACCTTTATGCTTTGCATGTTGTGAAAATGCGATAATTTCATACGAGGAAGTGTGGACTACCGCCCCCTCAAGTGATGTGACTCGTTCATGCAATATATGGAATGTATAAATAATGAAATAGATTAACTTATGTAACCTATATAAAATATATATTATACTAGATTTATAATATATATATCTCTCTCATCTAGTTTTAATTCTGTTAATGTGTCAATGAAATGAAAGTAGCGCTCATGCGTACGTACGACCTACTATCTCCATGAACGATGAATTTCATTTTTTATCTCCAAATGTAATCGATTAGCATAAAATGAATATATACTGTATATATATGATATTTAAATCATTAAAAAATTCTGGATATTATGTACATTTAACTACATGGAAAATTATTTTCCAACAAGTTCGATTTTTACTCATGTACCAAACATTGACAAAAACATCTAATATGAACTGACATTATTAACCAATTATTATAACATTATAATATTTGATATAATTGAATAATAAACATTAATGGATGTCCTTAAGAAATTATTAATTGACCAATGTTTATTATTCATGAATATAAAGAAATGAAGAAGACAAGTCGGACTTATAGTAAGGGATCCTACCTCTCTCTTCCTTTTAAGTACTCTCTTTTATGTCATTTAATTTATGCTCATCCTTCTTATGAGGATGTTATTTTATATTCCTAATTCTGTACTTTTTATGTTCATATTATGAGAGACCCTATTTGATCTCATAAATCCATTTTTATAAGTTTTATGTGGCATCGTTAGGTTGTCGAGATTTCGTAATGGATTTTTCATCTTACATTTATTCCTGTGAGATTTATACTAAATTTTACACTATTTCCATTGAGTGGTGTATGTAATGCTAATTATTCTACTCTTTGTGTAATATATTTTCATTTATCAGTATTAACATCAATGTTTTATAGTCCTTCTTTCCTGGGGAGTACATTTTGAAAGATACCCAAATCGGTAAGGGAACCTTTCACCCTCCTCTTTTAAAAAGACATCAGTTGTTATGTCTTTTAATTTATATATTCTTATGTTGGGATATGTTATCATATATCCTTAGTGCTGTAACTTTAATTTACATGTGTTTAGATACCATTTTTATCTCTCATCAAATCATTTTCTGTATTTTGAAGTGACGGTGTTAGGCTGTCGAATTTTTGCAAGGGAACTTCTTAACCCAAACTCAATCCTTTGGGTTAAACTTGTACTCCATTAATATGTCATGCTATGAATATGTGTGACTGAATCTGATTCTTTTACAAAAAATATCTAGTTAAATTGGGTGTATTTATATTTTTCACACATAAATTATGGAATTGATTTATCATTAATCTAAGGATACGGTCTTTGAACATGACTTCTTCTCAATATCCTTTCATTGGGGTATATTTTGATTTATACAAAAATTTCTTTTATAAGGTGTACATACCCCTTTGGATTTTACTTTTACTCAAAAGGAATCTTTTTTGTACGAAGCATTTTACTAAACGACAAAAAATATGTTTCTTTTTAACGTACGTGGTGACAACCACCTTTCCACCGCCGCGGGTATTATTTTATCCTTGGCTTCCTCAACAAGTCGTAATGTTTTTAAAAGTAAACAAATACCATATACTATTATTATTATTTTTGTATTGAAAATGAATTTGATAATGGATTTTTTATTTCAATGTATTGAAGTGATATATAGTGATGTGGAAATGTTTTCATTCCTTTATAATTGTTTTATGTGTTATGATTTTTTAATGGTACATGGAAATTTGACGGGTTGTTACGTGATAAACCATATGAAGGGTGGTGCCGTGAATACTAGGAAGGGTGGTTACGTTATAACCTCCAATTGATTGGGTATGTAAGTTGGTCGTATGGATTTTCTATTTAGTGGTATGTGTGGAAGTCAACCATATGGTTATTCAATTTAAGTATTTTTATGTCCCAAGTTACCATTATAAGTTATGTGTTCTTTATATGGGTTTTATGGTAATATTTTGGTTACAAAAGCGTATTTAATGATATTTTATTCAGTGAAGAGCATTTACTACTTCTTAATGGTAAAAATTGATACTTTGATAAAGTATTCAGGGCGTACATGATGTTTTGAAAAAATAACAGTTTTCATTCTTTTTGTATCCCTTACTGAGATTTTTATGCTCACCCCATGTTTTTTTGAAATGTTTTTAAGAGGATGTAATGTTGAATAAGATCATGGATGGGATCAAGGAAAATTCATGTTGTCTTAAACATGGAACAAGACATGACTCTTTTTTTAAGAGTTCATGTTTTGTCAAAAAAAGGGAAACATTGTAGCAGTGTCTAATGTGTAATCTTTTGAGAAGTAATAGTTATGATCTAATTATCTAAAACACTAAAACTGAAAAGATTTGAAATTTCAATTATTCATTTAATTCAATATTAAGTAATGTTTAATGTCGGGGCCTTATAGTTGGTATCAGAGGTCGGTTTAGATAACATTAGAGGTTAGAGTGTTGTTTAAGCATAAGTGACAAGTTGTGTATAACCACAATGGCTATTATATTAGATAGAGTAATTGTTATTAATGAATGTTGGAATGAGTTTGAGATAACTTGGATAATTATATCTTAGTTTTTATCTTCCTCTTTAGTACATGATGATTTTGTTGATATACTCACACTTACCTTTTTGGTTCTAGTAAATGGATGGATCTAGCAGCCAAAAAAGTGACAATGGGATTCAAGGAAACTATGGTGGCTCTCTGATTAAGAGACTGGATGAAATGGGGGATTCAATTAGAAATCTCGTGGTTATTCTAATCCAACTATTAGGAGTAATGATAAACCACTTGAACCTTGTTCAGTTCTCAAATGCATCATGTATGAGAGAACCAACTTGATGTGGATGTTCGGGTAATAATTATAAAGGAAACCATTAGTGTTTATATGATCCTTACTTTTCAGTTATTTATGGGTTACTATATGTTATGATGGAATATGAACGACAAGAGATAAACATGAGGTTAAATTATGTTATGGTTATTTTTGAATATTTTATCACTTTTTGGGGAATGTTTTAAGAATTATATAATTTTGAAAAAGGGACAACACGCATACCATGTGACAACCCGTCGTGTCAGACCAAGCCGCGGGATTCAAACCCACAATCAAAGTGTGACTGGTATTTATCACCTACCACTGGACTTCGTGAAGTCCCTGGTTAGTATGAAAAATTCTATTTTAGTTGGATAATCTTATAAATCAAGAATAAGTTGAGTTTGGGTTATCTATGGAAATGATTAACCTATCATGGAGAATATGGGATTAGGTTGATTACTTTTCAATACGAGACATTAAGAGAAACTGATGTTAATTTTACCTTGGAAGACTATGTGATTAAATCCATCAAATATTTGGGTTTGAATTTTAGTTTGATTTACTTTGATGAATTTTATGGACCAATTTTTTATCGAACGGCCTTCGTTGATCATTGGGTTTTTTTGGAAAAATATTGGTGATTATGAATAGATTTTTATTTTATAAAGTATTATACTATTTGGGTATTATCTAATCTCATATTACTAATTTCGGTTTTGGTTTTTGTCTAAAGACATGGGAAATATATTGTTCTCTTTTGTGGATTAAGTGATTCTATAAATGTTGATTATAGCTCTCTAAATGTGAAGAAGTCATCCTAAATACTCATCATTTGGAGAAAGTATGAGTTTGTGTTAGAAATCTAGTAAAAGATGAAAGTATACACAACAAGTAAGTATGTTCCCTTATGATTTATTTAAGCTCATAAATAAATTCATCAACGAAAACTAACTGAAAAGAAAAATTTTGTCTGTTATCTTTTCCTTTTGGGGAATGAAATATTGTTTATCCCATCACAAGTTTGAGATTTTCTTGTGGTTAACATTCTCCTAATCATGTTTTCTATCACTCTCCATCAGAACATGACCCTTTTTTTTCTCTTCTATGTCCATGTTTTCCTAAATGGAATCCTAGTATGGGTTAACTAGGGTGACCTTTGTACTTCCCTTTATTTCTTTTAATGTGACAGTTTAATTTACTCATTTTCCGATGTGGGGCTTTCAATGATGTTCGAAGCCCAATTTTAAAATGGAAAAGATGCAATTATTACAAGGGAGGAAGGATGTAACATCCCCTATAAATAAAGAATATTACTTTTTCATATTTATTAATATTTTTGAATAAAATATTAATATTACTTTTAAGGGAACTCAATGCTCGATGGCATACCCAATACACAACAACGAGTTTATTTTAAATCTTACACTGCACTCTAATAATAAAATAATATTATTTTAAATGGTAGGTAATGGATAGCCGTTTTATTGGAGGGAATGAATAGAAATAACTAAAATATGGTTATATATGTTTGTTAAATGTTTTTACATTTATCCAATAAAAGGTAAATGCTTAAAATAATAAAATAATTCAATTTTAAGCATAAATACACTGAAATTCACTAAAAGGTCGATTTAGCGCCTTTTGATGGTGAACCATTTTCAATATAGTTTTGGTCACTCTTGTACATTATATTGGACCGAATAAAATTTTTCTTTAGAATCAGGACATCAAAATTTACTTTTTGTATATTTTTGGTATTTTTTCCGAAAAAGATCATTTTTTAATGAATAGTGAAAAATTTTGTATTTTAATTCAAAACCACTTTTTAATAGAATTTATTTATATGATAAGTTTATCTATTGAATTGGTTTTAATGTACAAATATAATATATTTTTACCATTTAATATAATAGTGGTCATTGGAATTGATTTCGCTTTGGAATTGTACTTAAACTAGTGTCAATATTTTGATATATATTGTTTCATAAAAACATGCTATTTGTTCTGACAACAGGAATTTATTATTATATTAATTAATGCATCTTATATGTTTTGAATTTTTTAAATTAGACATAATTTTTGAATTCCGAATATCAAATATAGCTTAGGGTGAATTTTTGGTATTTTTCTAAAAAATATCAATTAATTTTGATGAATATCGAAACCACTAAGAGGTAGTTAAAAACTGATTTTTTCATTTAAATGAAACATTACCACATCTGTGATTTGAATTTCAAAACTAAAACATACATGGTTATCATTAGGATGTAAAATCTGGTTCAATGGGATTAAAATATTTTTTTGGTGAATAGTAAATTTTATGTTTTATTAATCGCGATTAAAGGAAATTAGTGTAATTTAAGGTAAAGATAATGTTATAATAATATGAAATGGCCTTGACACATGTCCTACCATTATTGGATGAGTCATGGACGACCAATACAATCCATGGGTCAACATGGGGACCTAATGGAGTCACTTTGGTAGGAAAATGATATTAACAACTTTTTATTTAAAGATAAAATTAAAATATCACAAACATGTATTGTTTTACTAAAACACATGGGGTGATACACGTTATATATTGGACTATAAATATTAATTATAAAGATATATATATTCCCTACATCATGATATTTTTTTTATAATTTTTAGACATTTTATATATTAATTTATTTATCACACCGTGATGATGCATTGATTACCTCATATTTGAACGATTTAAATAAAATGAGAAGATAGGGAAAATATAAGTCTTACACGTGTCAAAAACCTATTGGATTTGTGTATTTATAATCCTTATCACCTTATCCTAGAAATATATCCTTTTGGAACCATTAAAATCCGAAAATCATTTTATAATAAAGTAATATTTTATAACATTCCAAGAGTGTCCCTCCTCTTCGCTTATAAAAGGTCCCCACCACTACCACCATACCCACACCTCTCAAGACTTTGTATTGGAGAAAACCTGCCCATTTCATCTCTCCACATCACTCTCTATATCATTGAAGCCTCACCTTAGGAAGAAAACTCCTCCATAAACCCTTTTGGTTAAAACCAAGGGGAGTTACCCAATTTAAAGGTGATGTCTTTCCTAATGTTCTTTTGGGTTATATTGCTTCTCCAACCCCCTAAACTCTTTTTATTCCTTAATTTTGTAACAATAACGGTATCGTCAATATACTAGGATGTTTTTATGAGAATTATTCTAGGTACACTTACACACACCTTCATTTAATGGTTAAAGAACATGCTGTTTCTGTGGATGAGGAATTACTACCTCACGAAACGATGATTGTTCAGTCTTCTCTTAACACCTTAAATGGTGGCCATTATGATATCACTATATTATATATATGATATATATGGTATTTCTGTTTTCTATATGCTTCTGTATTTTACATTTAAAACATACCTTTATGCTTCACATGTTGTGCAAATGTGATGATTTCATACGAGGAAGTGTGGATTACCGCCCCCTCAAAGGATGTGACTCAATCATGAAATACATAAAATGTATAAAGAATGAAATTAATTAAATTATGTGACCTATATAACATATATATTATACAGTAATTATAATATATATATATATCTCTCATCTAGTTTTAATTCCATTAATGTGCCAACGAAATAAAAGTAGCGTTCTTGCGTACGTACGACCTACCGTCTCCATGAACGGTGAATTTCATTATTTTATCTCCAAATGTTATGGAATATAATAACATGAATAAATACTGGATATATATTATATTTAAATAATTATTACTATTCTGGAGATTATTTACTTATAACTTCATGGAAAATTATTTTCCAACATGTTCGATTTTTACTCATGTACCGAACATTGACAAAAACATCTCATATGAACTCACATTATTAACCAATTATTATAAAATTATAATTTGTGATATTAATTGAATAATAAACATTAAAGTGTGTCCTTAAACAATTATTAATTGAACAAAGTTTATTATTCAGGAATATAAAGAAACGCACAAGACAAGTCATACTTAAGGTAAGAGATCCTACATCTCTTTTTTAAGTACTCTCTTTAATGTCATTCCTTTTAAGCTAATATTTTTTATATGGGAATTTTATTTTATATTCCTAATTATTTACCTTTTATGTTCATTTTAGTAGAGTCCCTATTTTATCTCATAAATCCATTTTTTGATGTTTTATGTGGCACCATTAGGCTGTTGAGATTTCATATGGGATTTTTCATCTTACTTTTATTCCCGGGAGATTTATGCTACATTTTCAACCATTTACATTGAGTGGTGTATGTACATCCCATTATTCTACTCCTTTTTAATATAATTTCGTTAATTATTATTAACATCAATGTTTTATAGTCCTTATTTCATGGGGAGTACGTTTTGAACGTTACCCAAATCAGTAAGAGAACCTTTCACCCTCCTCTTTTCAAAAGACTTCTGGTGTTATGTCTTTTAATTCACATATTCTTATGTTGGGATATGTTATCATATATATTTATTTCTATAAATTTAATTTACAAGTGATGAGATAACATTTTTATCTCTCATCAACTCATTTTTTGATTTTTGAAGTGATGTTGTTAGGCGGTCGAATTTTTTCAAGGGAACTTCTTAAATCAATTTCAATCCAGTGGGTTAAACATGTAATCCTAGAATATGTCATTCTATGAATATGTGTGAATGAAGCAGATTGTTTTACACTTAATATCCACTTATATTGGGTTTATTTATATTTTTCACACATAAATTATGTAATTGATTTATCTTTAATCTAAGGATATTGTCTTTGAACGGGACTTCGTCTCAATCTCCATTCATTGGGGTATATTTTGTTTTATACAGAAATTCCTTTTATATGGTGTATAATGTCCTTTGACTTTTACTTTTACTCAAAATGGTTTTTTTCTATACGATGCTTTTTACTAAATGACAAAAAGTATGTTTATTTTTAACGTACCCGGTGACAACGACCGTTCCACTACTGCGAGTATTATTTGATCCTTGGATTCATCAACAATTCGTAATGTTTTTAAAATTAAGTAAATACCATATACTTTTTTTTGTTTTTTTGTATTGAAAATGTTTTTGATAATGGAATTTTTATGTCAATTTATTTATGTGTTATATTGTGATGTGGAATTGTTTTCTTTCCTTTATAATTGTTTTATGTGTTATGATTTTTTAATGGTACATGGACATTTGAGAGGTGGTTACGTGATAAACCATATGATGGGTGGTGCCATGAATACCAAGATGGGTGGTTATGTTATAACCTCCAATGAATTTGGTATGGAAGTCGTCCGTATGGCTATTCCATTTAGTGATATGTGTGGAAGTCGACCGTATGGTTATTCAATTTAAGTATGTTTATGTCCCAAGTTACCTTTATAAGTTATGTGTTCTTTATATGGGTTTTATGGTAATAGTTTGGTTAAAAATGGTAATTAATGATATTTTTTTAGTGAAGATTATTTACTACTTTTTAATGGTGAAAAGTGTTACTTTGATAAAGTATTCAATGTTACATGATGTTTTGAAAAACTAACAGTTTTCTTTCTTTTTGTATCCCTTGCTGATATTTTTATGCTCACCCCATGTTTTTTTGAAATGTTTTTCACAGAACATAATGTGGAATAGGGTCAAATATGGGATCAGGGAAAATTAATCATGTCTTAAACATGGAACTAGACAAGACTCTCTTTTTTATGAGTTCATGTTTTGTAAAAAAATGGAAACATTGTTGAAGTGCCTAATGTGTAATCTTTTGAGATGTAATAGTTATGATATAATTCTCTAAAACTATAAACCTGAAAATATCCTCAATGTGAATTGTTTATTTAATTCAATAATAATTAATGTTTATGGTCGGGGCCTTATAGAATATGCCAAAGGGATTTGATTGTAGGATTCTGAAATAGTTTTATCCTTGTTTTGATGTGACCATTGCTTAGAAATGTAGTCTCCTACCAATTGATTTTAATTATAACGCCTATGGACTACGGAAGACATGGAAAATGCCCATATCCATAGGTTTTTTGAATTCTTGTGTAGTTTCAATTATCTAGGGAACAAAGATTCAGGCTTCCAACTTGACATTCGGTGGTGATGACAATCTGTGGTCCAGGAAGGACCGTAGAAGAGAATCAGCCTACAGAAGGTAGCTACTAGAGATGGTGGAGCAAGGAAGGTATGACTACTACTAGGTAGGCCATGTAGCTTTAGTGGATGCCGGCTCGATGGTCGGTGTTGAAAGAGTCGGAGGTAACCACCATGGGTGGAGGGCAGATGTCGCGATCTTGACAGATGGGGGTGGAAGAACCTGTGGCAACTGCTCCAAGCAGTATGTATGGGAAACCTAAATCCACCTATCACACTACAATCTAGAAGAACCACAACATAGGATGAAAGAAATCATCCATGGGTGGGGCATGCAGGTGTCGTCCACCTTCTTCAAGAAGGGACGTAGCACTCGACAAGTCCTAGGTGGGGTAACTGGTTTGCATTAGTGGGTCGGGATGGGTAGGCGGGTCAACACCAAGATGACCTGGAACCATGATGGTCCAAGACCAATGGACCGGGATGACCAATAGGGTATGTTCAGACCCACTGGGTTAGTCTAGATGGCCCCAAGCCAGGTTGGTTTGGGTAGGTCTAACCCAGTATGGCCAGGTTGGTCCGATCGATTCAGAACGGACGTTGACCACACCCGCACCTTGTACGTAATTACCTATAACATTCAAACAGTATGTCTTCTTGAAGATCCATTTATGGAATTTGGGCCATCTTTCTAAGGAGGTCCTTTTGAGATTCTATAATGGGGTATTGTGTAAGGTGAAATACAATATTTGGCTTGATGAGTAGGTTCTTCCAGAACAAGTACTATACAAGCGAGAATCATAGGGCTAACTATGACGAGAAGATTATGACTAAGGGTCCAACTGACTCAGCATGTCAATTTTACATATGGTTTAATTGTGATTCATTTGATCGAAGTGACTCAGAGGATCTAAGTGACTCATAATCTATGTCATGAACTAAATCTGGTCTCCATTAAAATCGGAACTCGATCCAGTTCATGGAATGTCTTGAAGAGTGTTCCATATCCCCATGGGCATGAACAGGTTCGTAGGTATCATAAATATTTTTTTAGTAATGAATTACCTGAGTATGGATTCATAAAACAAAAGAAGACATACTATAAAATGAATCTAAAATTTCTTGAGAAATAATCCTTAAATATAATTCAAACATAATACATTGGTGTAACCATGACACAATATGTACAAATATGCATAAATGTAACAGAAAAATTGACTGAGTAACACCACGAAACATGGGATCATCACCCATGAGCAGACTCCATGACATCGCACCCTAAATGAAACTAATAATAACAACCTACATCACCCAATGCCTTACCTTTACCTGTGTCAAACAAGATAATTTCTCTATATTCCCCATGGTATAAGTAGCATGTGAGACTAATACCAATATAATACTACCCAAAAGTCTCTATATGGTAAGAATTACATGATAAAAATAATGAATGGTCTAATAATAAAAAATGGTGGGAATAATTTCAAAAGAATGAAGAATTTATATGTAAATAGTTTTTGAAATATTTATTTCAATGGATTGTAAAATTTAAATAAAACCTGTTAGATACTAAATATTCTTTCCAAAAACACCATAAACAAATGATAAATAGGAATAGTAAATGATCACTAATCACTTGAACATCTCTAGGAACTAGTTAGTTTCAGGCCCCATTAACCTCTTATCTTGGTGTAATGTAACCTTTATAATTTATTGTATAATGAATGAGCCACTATATAAGAACAAATACATAACCTAGAGGTCCCTAGTCATCATCATTATAGTTTTGTTAGTGTTTTCAATTTCCAACATGCTATGTGAAACAGGGAGAAAAAAACATGGGATCACTAGCGTACTATTTTATGTCCACCCACCTAGATACCCAAATTTTCCCCTTTTTTCTCAAACAATTCCAAATTGTTACCAAATTCTGTTATCATATAAAACGACATTTATGTTCATAGGAACTCAAAAAATTATCTATGAATTATTTTTCAATGTATATAACTCAATAAACCATTTATAATTTTTATAAAATATTTTCAAGTAATATAAAAAAAATTAATCATAAAATCCATCTAAAACCCTAAATTGAAAAAAATCAAACAAATATTTATCCAAAAAAGAATTTTCATCTTTAAATGTTTTTAATAAAACCCTTCATTGAATTTTAAAATAGTCTGTAACTGTAAGACCTGGAATGCACATGTGAAACACCCATTTTCATAGAAAAATGGCACTTAAAAAATCAACTTCATATCAAATTCTAACATAAATAATTTTTTCTGCAAGAACAATGATGGAGTAGTATTATAAATATAGAAATCAAGCAAAGATACCAAATATAGTTGTTCTTAAACATTGACACACATACCAAGTGTGTCAATAACAGAAAATAATTTTATGAACGTTCAACACCACCACCACCACACCAAAAGGTTGTTAAATCATACATAAAACCACATGATTGAACCAAAAACCAAGATAAAAACCTATGTTTTAAGACCAACATTTTGTACATTATCAATGTCATGAATAATGGATGAAACCATATGAAAATGCGACGATGAAGGAAGGAAACTCACTTACTTGAGATATCATGAAAAAATAACCCCAAATACACAAATAGGTGAATATCCAAGCATCCAAAACTGATTGTGTGGTTGTAATAAGTATGATGAGGTCATGTGGGACTAAAATGGGGGAAAAGATTTAATAATGACTGATTTATTAATGAAAAAAATTACCTTTTCAAATATAAACTATTTGAGAAACCCTGTGAAATTTTACTCTAATCTTCGATTAATATGAACAGAAAAGATTCAATATGAAACAGGGGAGTGACCCATGGGTCCATGGGCTTAAGTTAGAGGTTAAATCACATAATTTCATTAATTAGAGTACTATATGAATGTAATATATAAAAAACATTAATCATGACCTCAGAATGGACCAATTATTAAAACAATTACACATATCCATCATGATAATGAGTTCTTAATGAGTAAAAAATTATTTGGTGGTTTGAATAGGATAGATATTAGAATTTAGGAATAGGAATGTATAAAAAAATTAACAAAATTGAGGAGTTATTAAAGAATTTTTTTATATCTAAAAATGGACTTACAATTTGTCCCCAATCATGATGTAACCCACCTTTCTCCAAAAATGCTCTGGAAACCCCCAAAAACAGAGTAAAAATATAAATTAATGAAAAATACCTTTAATTTAATTCATTGATGTGACTATTATCCCAACCATATAAAACATTCTTCCCTCAGAAATCCAACCTGATTTATGATAAGATAAGATAAATGGAAAATGACCTTCCACCGAAGACATCTGCTCCCATTACTCATGCTCATCAGTTCAAAGTGTCCATAGGACTCAAAGGAAAATAAAAGTTTTATATTGAAAAAAATTTCTCTTGATATTCCACAATATGCAATGGTCACATAACCATAGACAGATTCCTCTCGATATCTCACTCCTCCCAATACAACAAATGGAATAGATCCGGGTTGTACATATTCGGTTCAGAGACATTGACGGTGTAATGGATATATGTCAACTAATAAAGAAAAGATAACTTGTATTTCACATTTCCAATATTTTTAGTAATCTCAAAACATATATAATACCTTGGTGTTGGATTTCCCTACATTCTCAAATTGTAAAGACCTAGACAAAGGGCCACATTTAATAACACTCGATCACCCACTGAAAACTCTATAGCTATTTTCCTTGGTTTGTCATATGATTTCTGTCAACTCCAAGCTATCAATAATGGATTTCTAATCAATATGACCGTATCAGATGTCTCTTGAACAAGACTCGGCTCCAGTAGTGATGTCTCAGCTACCTAATCCAATCACAGGGGGACATAGGAGTCCATCCATAGAGTGACTCAATGGGAATTATTCATATTGAGGATTGGTAAATATTATTATAAGAGAACTCCAAAAATACCAAATGGCTATCCCATGAACCATTAATGAAAAAAATTCAAACACAAATCATGTCCTCCACAATATGATTCACTAGTTGTGTTGGACTATCCATTTGAGGATGGTATACTGTGCTCATCTTAATCTGCAACCCCAAATATTTCTTAAGGACATCCCAAAACAAAGAGGAGAAACATGGGTCACTTTCTAAGACAACTTATAATGGGACACCATGAATCCACACAGCCTATTGATGATATAAATGGAACAACTCAGTAACTTTAGTTGTATCTTTAATTGGAATTATCTTTATGGATACGATCAGATGATTGATCACCACCCAAATGTAATACTTACACTGATGCTTATGATTAAATATAACAATTATTTATATATCAACTGTTTCCCACTTCTATGTTTGAATGGGTAGAGGTTGAGGAAAAGAAGAGTGTCTTTGATTCTATTGTTTCTCTTGAAGAAATGAATATAATCTCAACAGGATGTCTTCTATGTCTGGTCTCATACCTAGCAACTAGAAATGATAAAGCACATCATAATACATCTTGGTAGAAGTAGGATGGATAGCCCACTGATATTAGTGGATAACCTGAATCACCGCCTTCCACACATATGATGGAACAAATGATCTTCCCTTGATGGAAAATATTCCCTTAGGAGACAACGACTAATCAAAAGATGCCTCCCCATCATGAAGGAACAACCTTGACCACGAACAAAAATCATTATTATACCATTTCTCTAAATAATCTCTAAGAGTGATGGAATCAACAAAATGATCTCAAAAAACACATCTACACTATGCTCTTTTTTCTCCATAATGCATCTGAGCAAAGAGACCCATCAGAGCGCTATCAAAACTAGAGTTCCTCTTAGATTGCATTGTCCCTTTTCTATTCAAATCACCGACCATCACATTTATCGTTCCAGGGGTATGTATAATGTCAATTTCATACCATTGAAAGTACTCGATTTGGAAACATTGCTTCCAATTGAGATCCATTTTCTAGAAGATGTAGGCTATGATTTTGGGATCCAAGTAGACCAAAAACATCTCCCAAAATAAATAGTGATGAAATTTATTCAATGAATGAATCAAAAAAAGTAACTATATGTTGTGGGTTGGATAATTATTTTTGGTTGGTTGGAGTTGGAGAGAACCATATGCCACCACATGATCACAATCCATAAGCACACACAAAATACACATACATGAAGTGTCACAGTACACAACATATCCCATTCAAGACATTGTAAATACTATCATGGTGGAGATAGTGAACCAATTCTTCTATTCCTCAAAGGACTCCTAATAGTCTAGTACCGATTCAAACATCACCCATTCTTGGTGAGGGCAGTCATTGGTGATGAATGTCGAGAGTTATTCTGAAAAAACCAATTTTAGTAACTAGAAAGGCATAGGAAACTCATGATCTCAAACATGTCCTGCAGATTATCCCATTAAATAACCACATTGACCAGCTTGGGGCCCAATGAAACCCACTACTTCGAGATCCCATGCACTAGAAACAACATATCCATGATCCATAAATTGAAATTAGCAAACATTGCATAAAGATGATGATCTCACAAGGTGCCCAACCCGATACACAAATGATATTTCTATTCCTCCTCAAATGTACAGTAGTATTGGATGTCATTCCAAAATAAAATGATGAAATAATCAAGATAGTGGTGGAAGACACTCTCCATGAGTTCTGGAAGGACCATTGAAACATTGGTCAATCTGAAGTGCATGAAAATCTTCTAAAATTGGTAGTATCATCTTGGGAAGGATTTATTTTGGATATCAGCCTCTTTCAACCATAGTTGATAGTAACTCCAACACAATTCTATTTTATAAAACCTTTCCCCCCTTAATTTGATCGTACAAGTAATTTATTTATGAAAAATTATAATTTTTCCTTGATGTTTACCTTGTCCAGCTTCTGGTAATCAATACACAATCGATGGGATATATTGACCTTCTTCGTAAAAAGAACTGGGAAGACACAATGAGAGATGATTTGGCGAATGAATCATTTGGATTGTAAATCTTCTAGTTTTATCATTAAATACCTCATATTGGGGGGGG
This sequence comes from Viscum album, assembly GCA_963277665.1. Lineage (NCBI taxonomy): Eukaryota > Viridiplantae > Streptophyta > Magnoliopsida > Santalales > Viscaceae > Viscum > Viscum album. Next base: position 1,654,136,030 of record OY728126.1, on the reverse strand, counting down.
GGGTATACGATACAAGGGAAGATATATTGGTCATGATCCTAGCCCCAAATCAATCATGATCCCCACATCTTGCTCTAGAGGAAAGCCTAAAATATCATCTAGGAATACCTCCAGAAACTTATGCACTACATGAGGGAGTCCACCATCATGACACTGACCATCATACTCTAGTACCATTGACGATAACTGGAAGAAAATATTCCCCAACTATAGGATTGGAGGTCCATCATGACCGGATCGAGGATCCCAATCCCCATGGAAAACCAGACGACTCTCACCAAGTGCCTTGAAATAGAACCATCGCTAATTGTAATAGATGTGTTCTTGGAAAAAAAATCAATCAATCCATGCAAATTATCACATCATAAATATTCATATCTAACACCAAGAGGTCCTACTCCTTTTAAACCCTTAACATTGGAAGCACACACAACAGACACTTAGGAACCTACTGCATCGTCTTTCCCATCAGCATCACCGAATCCATCCCAAAAGATAAAAACTAAGTTTGAAAATTCATCTTACTAACAATAAAAATAGAGATGAATGAAATATAAGAACAAGTATCATATATGTAATCATCCATTATTTATTAAATCAAAGCAGTACCAAACATGTTTGATGGTCCTGTGTCTTATCCTGCTGGTGCAGGGTAACAGCCCGAGATTTTATGAAAAATATTCTTTTTAATTTCTTGTGTTGTACGCTACACCAAAAGGAGTTTGCACAACACACATCCTTGACTTGCCTTGCATTACACACAATCATGACCTTCCTCGATAGCGTGTGTAGTACGCAATACCGAGTTTCACTAAACAACGATATGCTATTAAAATATTATTATAACTGGCCGTTATGAATAGTAATAACCACCTTTTAAAATTATAGAAATTATAGCTCTCAAAATGGACTTCATTTTTGGATTCGGAGTATCGAATTTAGCCTAAGGTGAAATTTTGGTACTTTTCGGATAACTTTCATATTCTGATGAATAGTGAAAATTACTAAATTATAATTAAAAACAACTTTTTTAATAGAAATAATTAATAGTGATAAATTATTAATTTGAGTGGTTTTAAAGTATATTTAGAATATATTTTTACAATTTAATACAATGTTGGTCATTGAATGTAATTTCACATTTAAACCAGACATAATCAAGTGTCAATCTTTTGATAGATATTGTTTCTTAAAAACACGCTATTTTTTTTAACAGCGGGATTTAATTATAAAATTAATTAATGCAACTTCTATGTTATGAATTTGGTAAAATAGACTTCATTTTTGAATTCTGAATATGAAATATATCTTAGGATGAAATTTTGGCATTGTTATGAAAAACATCAATTTTTGATGAATAGTGAAACTACTAAGTGGTAGTTAAAAAACAGAATTTTTTATAAAACATAATTTTACCACTTCTGTGAATGGAATTTCAAAAATCCGAGAGACATGGTTGATGTCAGTATGTAAAATGTGGTTCAATGAGATGAAAATAATTTTTGGCGTATAGTAACTTTTTACTTTTATTTACCACGGTTAAAAGTAAATAGGGTAATTAAGGGTAAAAATGATATTAATATTACCCCAACACATGTCCTAATCCTATTGGACAAGTGTATCTCGACCAAAAAAAAACCTTAAGTGTAAAATATTATAATTTAGGCCCACTTGGATTAGATTAGGACATTTATTATTATTTAATTCAAAGAAGAGTTAAAAGAGTTAAAATCAAAGTATATTTACTAAAACATTTTTAATATACGGTTTTACATAAGATAAATTAGATTGTAAATATTAATTTGAAAGCTAAAAAGAGTTCCTACATAATGGTATTTTATTTGTAATTTTTAGACATCAAATAAGTTAATTTATTTATGACACAAAGATGATGCAGTAATTATCTTATTAATAAAATATTGACACAATTGATATTATAAATACCAAAATAAATGTAATTTAAGACTTTTTATGAATTCCACTAATTTTATAGGTTACTAATATTTATTAGTGTTGATTTAATCAACTTTTTTCGATCGTATAATTCTGTTATCACTTTCACAAAAATCATATATCAAATAGTGTCAAAATTGACACAAAATAGTTTTTAAATCAAATATTATATTATTAATTGTTATTATATTCCTAAAAATCAAAGGTTCGGCCAAATGACTTAGATAAAGATATATGTATTAATAATATACAATTTGGGGTTCGTTTGGCATGTTATAGTATGTTTATTAACCATATAGTGAAAGAAAATAAAAAGACACAGTAAAAGTTAAATTATTTAACTTAGAGTTAAATCTAATTGACAAGGTTAAAATAATAACCTAAACTTTTCTAAATCCTATTGGATGATAGGATTGCGGCCCATCCCCACTTTATCTTCGAAATAATACCCTTTGGAACCATTATAAACCGATTTTGACTTTAATATAAAAAAATATTTTGAGATATTCCTAAGGTGCCCCTCTCCTCCCTTATAAAAGGGCACCTCCTCCCCCTCCTCCCCACACCAATTTGAGCACTCAAGCTCGGCCAACCCCTTCCATTTTCTCCTCTACACTTCTCTAGAATAATCCTAGAGGTCCTGGTCTTCTTCAAAGACCAATCTTAGTTCCCTAAGTGGAGGATTCAAAGAGGTGTTCCAACGAAGAGGTAATATCCATTACCGATCTTTTCAATTTCTTTCTTCTTCAACTTCTTCTTCTTTAGTTGTTTCATTATAAAGTAATAACATCAGTATTACTTACATACTGATATGTTATTATAAATTTGAAACATCCCTAATTTACCTTCTATCCATCCTACGGAAAAATGAAATCACCGCGCGTGCGTACGTACGGAATACCGTCTCCACGCCGTGGTGTAATCTATTTTCCACCATCACCTTACAAGGATGGGTATAATGGTGTAATGAGTAACTATTTATGATTATTATAATGTAATATTGATACTGAAATAATATATATACTCAAATACAATTCCATGATCATAGGAACGATATCATCACTCGTGCGTACGTACGGAATACCGTCTCCACGTTGTGATACGACTCGTTCTACATGATCATCATTACATAGTAATTATATAATTTAATTGAATTAATAAATATGATATATGTTACACTAATACCATTATGGATATAAGGTATCTATAACCTTAAAAGAAGAATAAGAATTTATTCGGCAAAACACGCATAAGAACAAAAGGCAATAAGGACCCGAGTAACAAGTAACAATGAAATATTACTAAGAAGAAGCTAAGAATATATCCATATATGATATCATATCAATATGTATGATTCTGGAATAATTCAATAACATTATTTAAACCATTATAAAGGAGATTCGGACACGTACAAAGAAAATCGGACCTAAGGTAAGGGAAATATCACAATCTCATTTTTATCCGAGATTGTTTTTACTTTGGTATTTTCTGGGGTGTATTTTATCATCCACATCCATGTTCCCTAAATATGTAATATTATTTCCATCCTTCTAAAATAGTTTATATCCAATTTTACCCTTCGATGAGTTTTTTTGTAAAAGATATGAAAGGAATCTTTTGTCGTTTTTCGTACGAGGTACTTTTTGACTTTTCCGACAAAAGTATGAAGAATGTTTTTTTAACTTATAAGGCCTGAATGGATTTTTAAAACATTATTTCAAAGAAGATTCCTTTAAAAGTTTTCAAGTTTATTTTTAATCAACTTCTGTTAGTTTAAAATTGTATGACATGTTAGGAAAAGAAAAGTGTTTTGAAGTAAAAGGATATTTTCCTCAAGAATGAAGTTCAAGTGTTTTATCAAAATTATTTTCCATCTAAGATAATAAAGGTTTCTGTGTTTAAACCTATAATTACATGGATTTGATTATGTTGTGATGGAAATATTTTTATGAAATCCTTTATCTAATATGAATTGTTTTATGATGTCATGTTGTTTAATATTCCCATTTGTATTACATGGATTATGCAATAATGTATGATTTATGATTTTGTGGCACACATAATAATGGTATCATTATGAGATGGGTGAGACCTATATCTCCCTCCAATGCATTGGTTAAAGATTTTATATCTCATGAGATAGACATGGCTGGAACGGTAGGTTATACTGGTTTAGTGAAACAGGACTGAAACGAGGGTGACTCAGTTCAGAATGGGACTTTGTCCACTACGCTAGTCTTGGAAATGAGTCTTGACTAACAAGAAATGATTCTCTATGATTATGTGTATATGCCACAAAGTTTCATGTTTTATGTTATGCTTATTGGGATTTCATTTCACTACTATGATTTATCCCATGTTATGAAATTATGCTCTCTTTTGCAGGTTAAGATTTCCAAAAGTTATGTTCTTATGAATATGATGTGATTGAGTTTTCTTTTGTTTACCCTTACTGAGAATTTTAGCTCACCCTTTTATGTTTTCTTTTCCCCAGGATATAAAGAAAGGTTTTAGGTAAAATAAAGGGATGATCTTTATGGGTGATATTGATGATATTTCACCACGATTAGAAGATTACGTTCCGATTTTCCAAAGACACTAAACTATTACGATCCTTGTGTGTGTTTTTTTGTTATGTACTAAGTATTCCGCCAAAGTAATGTAATGTCCATGTACGATAAGCTTCGGGTCTCTACAGTTGGTATCAGAGGAAAGGTTTAGTCATCCTTTGGAAACTAGGATGTGAAAACGTTAGTGAGATCCCTAGAGATATTTCTAAGGTATGTCTAGGGATGTCTCTAATGTTAAGTATATGTATAGGTTATAGTCCTATAATTGCGCTAACGATCTTAGAATTTAACCTAAGATGTTAGATATTGAGGGTACTCCCACTTTATTATGTTGTTTTCCCTAGCATGATTTTTGCCTCTTACACTATTCTTTTTGGGTTTTAGACGATGGCTGGAACCCGAAGGAACCGTGTTGATCAATGCAATGGACAATGCAATGATTTTCCTCCTAACCAAACAAATGTTATGGGAGATGGAGTGCAAAATCTTATTGTTATACTTACACAAGCTATCAATCATTCTGGACTTCCAAATGAGCAGATATGGGAACAATATTCTATTGAGTCCTTCATGAGGCAACATCCACCTTCTTTCAGTGGGTCTTCTGATCCACTTGTTGTTGAACAATGGATCAGTACCACTAAAAAGATATTTTCAGTTCTTTAATGTTCTGAGCATGATAAAGTCATCTTAGCAGTATATCGTTTGGAAGGTGAATCTGATCAATGGTGGAATGTTATCAAGAATACGAGTCAAAGAGATGAAATTGAGTCCATGGAATGGGACGAGTTCAAGAACATGTTTTTCAGTAAGTACTTCCCTCGTATTCTTTGAACAAAGATGGAAAAGGAGTTTCTTGAGCTGAAGCAGAAGGATGATGAATCTGTTGGTTTATACGAATCAAATTATACAAGACTTGCAAGGTATGCATCTGGCATTATCATCCAACCTGAAAGTAAAGTTGATTGATTTTTCAGTGGCTTAAAACCAAGTCTTCGAAGGGAATTAGCTATAAGAGACTTTAGTATCTATGAAGAAATTGTGCGTTGTGCTATCAAGGTAGAAATGGAAGTTGGTGTTACATATCCATCTCATGGTTTTGAAAAGAAACGAAAGATGGAGTTCAAGGAGAAATCTCAGAATAATGGTGAAAAGAAGATGAATGTTTCCTTATGCACAAAGTGTGGAAAGAAGCATGGTGGAGATTGTCTTAAAGGCACTAGAAAATGTTTTAAGTGTGGAAAAGAAGGTCATAGAGCAGCTGAGTGTCAAAGTAATGGAAAAAAGGGATTCTAATGATGTGAATAAAGAAAACACTACAGAGAACGCACCACCAACACTTTAATGCTTCAAGTGCAAGGAAATGGGGCATTATGCTAATAAATTCCCTAATCCAATGGTTAGTGATGATCAACATGAGCAACCAATGAAGGCAATGGACAAAGGGAAGTCACATGTGATCACTATTGGCGATGTTGAATATGACAACGATGTGGTGGAATGATTAAGTGTTTATGTAATGGGATTCCAAAATAATATTGTATCATGGAGTATTGGAATGTTTATGTATTGGTCTAATGTGGTATTCAAAGTAATTGAGATATTTTTGGAAATAAGGTGATATGTGCATAATGAAGGGAAAACGAGAAAATGAAATGATATAAGGACTAAGTGATATCATGGTTTGAGTATATATAATTTTGAGGATTTTGGTATGTGGAAAGTGTTAACTTTTAACAGCACTAATGTTTTCAATAAGGTTCAATGGGAATTCAATAGAGTACAAGATTAAGGCCTTTGAATGTTTGGAATGTGACCAACAAGATATATCTTATGATATATGGGGATCAATGATGGTATTAAATCTCTGAGAGTGGACTGCAGTATTATGGATAAGCCTAAAGATTGGAATGGGTTATGTTGGACATACATTAGTATTGTTTGTTTTTCGATATTATTGATGGGATGTTATAGTAATATAGTTTTAGAAAAAGGACAACCTGCAGGACGGGAGACATCCCATCGCGTCGGACAAGGCCGTGGGAATCGAACCCACAAACGAAGTGCGACTGACCTTTATCGCCTACCACTGGCCTACAGGAAGTCCCTGTTTAGTATAAACTAGTTTTATTATATTAAGTAGTATGATATATGAAGTATAAGTCCATTTTAAGAACCATATATGGTTAATCTCATTATAGATTGACTTATGTATATTTAATAACGTTTGATAACATTTTGTTTAAGACATATGGAATGACCTGTCATTCAATCACATGATCTGCTAACACTTCAAAAATAACAAATTCAACTTGATTTATTTAAGAGATGCAGTGGAAATTTTTCAAGGCAAGAACAACAGTGAGATTGTACCAAAATAAAGTAAGTATTTATTCTAATTCAAATTCTTTAACTTTAGGGAAACGATCTTGAAAACCAAAAATGTTTTCCTAGTACCTTAGATCGTCACAAATTTATGGCTTTGTGATTGCTGGCTTTTCCATAGCCATGTTCTCTACCACTCGCCACCAGAACATGATGGTTAGATTTCTCTTCAATATCCATATTTTCACCTATGTGGAAACCCAGTGATTAGTTTATTTGGGTAACTGTTATGTTTCATAATTTTGTTTTTAATGATTGGTTTTGATAATACTTTTTACGATGTGGGTTTCTATTAAAGAAACTTTCAAATAGTAAACCATTTATAACCCCGACGAATTTCGAGGTCGAAATTCATTTTAAGAGGGGTAGAATGTAACCGCCCGAGATTTTATGAAAAATATTCTTTTTAATTTATTGTGTTCTACGCTACACCAAAAGGAGCTTGCACAAAACACATCCATGACCTGCCTTGCATTACACGCAATCGTGACCTTCCTTGATAGCGTGTGTAGTACGCAATACCGAGTATCACTAAACAACGATATGCTATTAAAATATTATTATAACTAGCCGTTATGAATAGTAATAACCACCTTTTAAAATTTTAGAAATTTTAGCTCTCAAAATGGACTTCATTGTTGGATTCGGAGTATCGAATTTAACCTAAGGTGAAATTTTGGTACTTTTCGGATAACTTTCATATTCTGATGAATAGTGAAAATTACTAAATTATAATTAAAAACAACTTTTTTAATCGAAATAATTAATAGTGATAAATTATTAATTTGAGTGGTTTTAAAGTATATTTAGAATATATTTTTACAATTTAATACAATGTTTGTCATTGAATGTAATTTTACATTTAAACCAGACATAATCAAGTGTCAATCTTTTGATAGATATTGTTTCTTAAAAACACGCTATTTGTTTTAACAGCGGGATTTAATTATAAAATTAATTAATGAAACTTCTATGTTATGAATTTGGTAAAATAGACTTCATTTTTGAATTCTGTATATGAAAAATAGCTTAGGATGAAATTTTGACATTGTTCTGAAAAACATCAATTTTTGATGAATAGTGAAACTACTAAGTGGTAGTTAAAAAACTGAATTTTTTATAAAACATAATTTTACCGCTTCTGTGAATGGAATTTCAAAAATCCGAGAGACATGGTTGATGTCAGTAAGTAAAATGTGGTTCAATGAGATGAAAATAATTTTTGGTGAATAGTAACTTTTTACTTTTATTTACCACGGTTAAAAGTAAATAGGGTATTTATGGGTAAAAATGATATTAATATTACCCTAACACATGTACTAATCCTATTGGACAAGTGTATCTCGACCGAAAACAACCTTAAGTGTAAAATATTATCATTTAGGCCCACTTGGATTAGATTAGGACATTTATTATTATTTAATTCAAAGAAGAGTTAAAAGAGTTAAAATCAAAGTATATTTACTAAAACATTATTAATATAGGGTTGTACATAAGATAAATTCGATTGTAAATATTCATTAGAATTATAAAAATCGTTCCTACATAATGGTATTTTATTTGTAATTTTTAGACATCATATATGTTAATGTATTTATGACACAACGATGATGCAATAATTATCTTATTAATGAAATATTGACAAAATTGATATTATAAATACCAAAATAAATGTTATTTAAGACTTTTTATGAATTAAACTAATTTTATAGGTTACTATGATATATTAGTGTTGATTTAATCAACTTGGTTCGAACATATAATTCTGTTATGACTTTCACAAAAATCATATATCAAATAGTGTCAAAATCGACACAAAATAGTTTTTAAATCAAATAGTATATTATTAATTGTTATTTTATTCCTAAGAATCTAAGGTTCGGCCCATTGACTTCTATAAGGATATATGTATTAATAATATATAATTTGGGGTTCGTTTGGCATGTTATACTATGTTTATTAACCATATAGTGAAAGAAAACAAAATGACACGGTAAAAGTAAAATTATTTAACTTAGAGTTAAATCTAATTAATAAGGTTAAAATAATACCCCAAACATTTCTAAATCCTATTTGATGATAGTATTTCGACCCATCCCCACTTTATCTTAGAAATAATACCCTTTGGAACCATTATTAACCGATTTTGACTTTAATATAAAATAATATTTTGAGATATTCCTAAGGTGCCAATCTCCCCCCTTATAAAAGGGAACCTCATCCCCCTCCTCCTCACACCAATTTGAGCCCTCAAGCTCGGACAACCCGTGCCATTTTCTCCTCTCCATTTTCCTAGAATAATCCTAGAGTTCCTGGTCTTTCTTCAAAGACCAATCATAGTTGCCTAAGTGGAGGATTCAAAGAGGCGTTCCAAAGAAGAGGTAATATCCATTACTGATCTTTTCAATTTCTTTCTTCTTCAACTTCTTCTTCTTTAGTTGTTTCATTATAAAGTAATAACATCAGTATTACATACATACTGATATGTTATTATAAATATTAAACAACCCTAATTCAACTTCTATCCATCCTACGGAAAAATGAAATCACCGCGCGTGCGTACGTACGGAGTACCGTCTCCACGCCGTGGTGTATTCTATTTTCCACCATCACCTCACAAGGATGGGTATAATGGTGTAATTAGTAACTATTTATGACTATTATAATGTAATATTGATACTGAAATAATATATATATATACTCAAATACAATTCCACGATCATAGGAACGATATCATCACTCGTGCGTACGTACGGAATACCGTCTCCACGATGTGATTGACTCGTTCTACATGATCATCATTACATATTAATTATATAAATGAATTGAATGAATAAATATGATATATGTTACACTAATACCATTCTGGATATAATGTATCTATAACCTTAAAAGAAGAATAAGAATTTATTCGGCAAAACACGCATAAGAACAAAAGGCAATAAGGACCCGAGTAACAAGTAACAATGAAATATTACTAACAAGAAGCTAAGAATATAACCATATATGATATCATATCAATATGTATGATTCTGGAATAAGTAAATAACATTATTTAAACCATTATACAGGAGCTTCGGACATGTACAAAGCAAATCGGACCTAAGGTAAGTGAAATATCACAATCTCATTTTTATCCGTGATTTTTTTACTTTGGTATTTACTGGTGTGTATTTTATCATCCACATCCATGTTCCCTCAATATGTAATATTATTTCCATCCTTCTAAAATATTTTATATCCAATTTTACCCTTCGATGTGTTTTTTTGTAAAAGATATGAAAGGAATCTTTTGTCGTTTTTCGTACGAGGTACTTTTTGACTTTTCCGAAAAAAGTACGAAGAATGTTTTTTTTAACTTATACGGCCTGAATGGATTTTTAAAACATTATTTCAAAGAAGCTTCCTTTACAAGTTTTCATGTTTATTTTTAATCAACTTCTGTTAGTTTAAAATTGTATGACATGTTATGAAAATAAAAGTGTTTTGAAGAAAAGGATATTTTCCTCAAGAATGATGTTCAAGTGTTTTATCAAAATTATTTTCCATCTAAGATAATAAAGGGTTCTGTGTTTATCCCTATAATTACATGGATTTGATTATGTTGTGATGGAAATATTTTTATGAAATCCTTTATCTTATATGAATTGTTTTATGATGTCATGATGTTTAAGATTCCCATTTGTATTACATGGATTATGCAATGATGTATGATTTATGATTTTGTGGCACACATAAGAATGGTATCATTATGAGATGGGTGGGACCTATATCTCCCTCCAATGAATTGGGTAAAGATTTTATATCTCATGAGATAGACATGGCTGGAACAGTAGGTTATACCGGTTTAGTGAAATAGGACTGAAATGAGGGTGACTTGGTTCAGAAAGGGACTTTGTCCACTACGATAGTCTTGGAAATGAGTCTTGACTAACAAGAAATGATTCTCTATGATTATGTGTGTATGACACAAATTTCCATGTTTTATGTTATGCTTATTGAGATCTCATTTCACTACTATGATTTATCCCATGTTATGAAATTATGCTCTCTTTTGCAGGTTAAGATTTCCAAAAGTTATGTTCTTATGAATATGATGTGATTGATTTTTTTTACCCTTACTGAGAATTTGAGCTCAACCTTTTATGTTTTCTTTTCCCGAGGATATAAAGAAAGGTTTTAGGTAAAATAAAAGGGAAGATCATTATGGGAGATATTGAAGATCTTTCACCACGATTAGAAGATTACGTTCCGAGTTTCCAAAGACACTAAACTATTACGATCCTTGTGTGTGTGTTTTTGTTATGTACTAAGTATTCCGCAAAAGTAATGTAATGTCCATGTACGATAAGCTTCGGGTCTCTACATGCATGATCCACTGCATAAATGTCTATAGTATTTTCTTGAGTATAACCATTTTCCTAGGGCTCTTCATGGAACTAGCTCTACCTAGAGGATGATATGGCCCTACCACCATGACCACCAAACTAAGACCCCCCATCATAGATTTCTCCTACTGGCCTAACACTCGCTTGGAAGCCATTGATCCTACATGGCTCTGGAGTGGACATTCCATACATAAAAATTATTACAAGTGTGCCTTACCTCCACACTAACAATATGGATTCATTGGATATTTTCATGCTGGAAGAATGTTCCATTTCCTACCACACTAGTGGCACCCAATAGGCATCACATCATAAGACACTGAATAAAAATTCTTGGATGGATGGCATGATGAGAAACCTCCATTATTTCCCTACTCCTTACGCATAATTTTTCATCTTATAAGAGATTCCACTACCCATTCTTGACACTATCCCAATGAAATAAACAATCCCCTTAGGGTTGGTATCCACCATACAGGCTTGATCAACCACCTCTACTTAGGTTTTCATCATGAACAATATGACTTGGGAATAGATCACTGGCTTCAAACACATGTCAAACTTATAGGAATTAATCTACCCATTAGAGAATACATTCAAGGCCTGTCAAACCAACTCATAACAACTATTGTCATACTACATAATTGAAATGTCCACATTAACCATCTTCACAAACTCCTATAATCTAGAATAAGCCAAGACTTCTGGGAAGTACTGGATGTTGAAGGTAATATTGAAGACCTTCTAGTTCATCTGTTCATACATACCAGATTAAAGAAAAAATTCCCACCACCAATGGATTGGACCCAAAAATAGGTAATAGAAATAGATATCCCTAAACTCCCCGGGTGGTTCCAAGATCTCAAACATGCAGTTGATTCTTTCAAGCCACTCCTCCACATCATATTGTTCACGGATTCCTCATAAAGTAGGAGGCTTGTGTTTTTGATACACCTAGGAATTTTCATTATTCGGACCAGTCCCATATCCTATAACAAGAGACGAAACATGATACTATTCTTTTCCAATATCTTTTACATCCTAAACCGCAACCTCTACTAGCCCTTAATCAAGAATTGAGGGATAAAACTCTTTCACTTCCTCTCAAGGGTGAATTAGAGCATTACATTGAGGCATGCCATTACAAATGGAAATTTTTAAAAGTGGAAACATCAATAAAACAGTTCCAAAAAATATCATCAGTATCATTAAATAAAAATAATTAAAAGACAATACAAAAATAAAATAAGAAACTACATCACCCCTACCTGATGTCCACGTGCAGTCTACAACCCACACCTCTCACCTCTATGTGGAGTAAAAAAAACAATTCCAATTCCCCCTGGTGAATTGTTGTATGTGATGATAGGTGAGTTATTGACACCCTACTCAATTAAAAAATTCTGATCCTCAATATTCCTTGCTTCTGTGTCTCCTAACTCATACGAAAAAAATAATATATCCCAAAAACACCAACCTCCTCTGATTCCATTTTTTCAAAAACTAAATTAGGTCTCCCATAATACCGAAACCCAACACAATTCATGGAAAGTCTATATGGGTGTTCCATATATCCATGTGGTTTCCCATGTTCCTTGATATCATAAATATTGTGCTGGGAATTAATTACCCAAGTATGGTTACAAAAAACAACCAAAATCTATCAATTTATTGAATCATTAAATTCATGCCAAATGAAAAATAAATAAAATTCAGAATGATGTAAATGGGTCTAAACATGACACAAGATATCCTAAGATACATTAAAGTAGTATGAAAACATCTTATGGAACACCACATGATGTGGCTCCTCACCCACAAGCCGACTCGACAACACCACACCAAGAAAGAAACTAACTACCCAAACTGCAATCACCCATGGACATGACATTACCTATGTCAATCATGATCAAATATACTTACACCCAAGAGTTTAAGTAGGTTTTGAGCCTAATCCAGATACATTAGAACCCAAAATACTGCATATGTTATGAATTACAAGAAAAAATGCATTCAAATTTTAATAAACAAAAAATGGTTTCCATAATTTATAATGAACGAAACTTCTAAAATTAATTTTTTAAAGGATAATTTAAATGGATGAACACATTTAAATAAAACATGTAAAGTAAAGAATTTTCCAACCAAACACACCATAATAAAATGATAAATATTGAGAGTAATTTAGAACTAATATAGGGAACATCCATAGGAACTAGTTATTTGGGGCCCCATGTACCTCTGATCTTAAGTTAATGTAACCATAAAAATATCCATTGTCAAAAAAGATCCACTAGTATGAAACAAAAACATAACCTATTAGTCCCAAATCACTATTTTTATCGTTTTTTAGTGCTTTCAATGTCCAACATGATATGTAAATTAGGGACAGAACCACTCCAGATCACTAACATACTTGTACACATTAACCCACCTAAATACAAAGGTTACCCTCCATGTCATAAAATAATTTATAGATGATAAAATAATATATTTTCATATAGAAACACAATTTCTGGTTATAGACACTAAAAATAGTAAATACACATTCTTTGCACCATTTTAATTACTCAATAAACCATTTTGAATTTTAGTAAAACGTTTTCATTAAATATAACCAAACTTTGAACATAAAATACATCTAAAATTCTTCTTGGAAAACCAAATTCATATCCATATTACCCAAAACCATAATTGAATGAATAAAAACATATTAACAAAACCCTTAAATAAATTATAGAACATCCCCAAATGGTACAACATGGAATGAACATATAAAACACCCATTTTCACTGAAAATTGGAACTCAACAATCAACTTCTAATAAAATGCCACCCAGAATACATTATGAATAAATAAAAATGATGGACTAGTATACTAAAAATATAAATCATGCAAGGATAACTCTTATAACAATACATACATATGGAATCAGCTACTAAGTGTATCAAAAACACCAAATCCTTTTTTGAATGTTCAACCACACCACTACCACATCACACATGTGTTAAATCAAAACTAAAACCACATTATTAAACCAAGAAACCCAAGATCAAAATCTAGGTAAGATTATATACTTTATGGACTTTAGGAATTTCAATAAAAATGGAAGAGACCCTATAAATATGGGAGGAGGAAATAAGGAAACTAACATACTTTAGAGATCTTGAGAAAATTGACCCAAATACACCAATAGGTGAATATCCCAGTTTTAAAAACTAATAAGGATCATAAAATAATTCTGAGTAGTTCAAGTAGGGATTTAAATTTTTAAAAAGACTAAAAAATGAATGATTTATGAATGAAATAATTTACCTTCTCAAATCTAGATGATTTAATAAACCTTGACAAATTTCCACCTAATCAATAATGAATATGAGCTCTATAGAGTCAAAATGAAACCACGAGGTGATCCAGGTGTTCTTGGACTTATGTGAATGGTATTATTACTGAAAAATTCTAAATCAAGAATTAGATATGAACAAATTTTTTTATATAATGTGAAATGGGCCAATGCGTTGGCCTAATGCCAAAATATATCACCCAAATCTATCATGATTATGAGGTCAAAATGGGTCCAAAATGATATGGTGGTTTAAATAGGTCATATAAAGAGAATTGGGAACTATAATGGATGTAAAAATTTAAAAAATAAAGGATTTATAAAAGAAATATATTTTATTTTTAAATCAAGAAATGGGCTCATGGTTGGGCCCAATTCATGATATAACCCACACATTCTACAAAAATTCCTGGAAAACCCCACAAACAAACAATAATAGAAAGAACTAAAATAATACCTTTAAATTAAATCATTGATGTCACATGTTCTATGTGATTCAGAAGGTCTACATGACTCAGTGGGTCTAAGTGACTCAGTGGGTCTAAGTAACTCATCAGGTCTTTGTGACTCAACATGTCCAAGTAATTCAACTGTACTGGGTGTTCTATGATTAATTCTAATATTATTTAATTTCATACATTTTTTTTATACTTGTATGAGTTGGAAATAATTTTTTTTTCACTTTCCCTTGTGGTACTTTCATTATGGTCTTTGCTTTGTGGGTTTTCCATTGTATTTTTAGGGTTCCTACAGAGTATTGTTTTACTCACACTTGCACAGGATTTTCCCATATGTGTCATGTATTTTGGGTACAAACAACGATTTTATAGAGAACTAGGTGGTCTGGGACTAATTTTTTTCCATTGAGTCCAGACATTCAAGGCATACACCTATGGTTTCCATCAACCTCTAATAACCTAGGATTCAAGTAATTTTTTTAATATTGGTTACAATGACTCGGTTAATCACTTGTTTACAACATTTATTCTATTGTGATTGTATACATTCCCCTTTATATTAATTTTTTCACAATTACACTTTGTGTTTGTCTTAGTGTACTACGTGATTTACAAAGTGATTACTTTTCAGCATTTGTATGCTTGAAGCTCTGTGTGTACCAATTAGGTTAAAGGAAATTCCTCCCATTTGTGAGATATGCCTACTCAGCACTAGTCACTAGCCGCTAGCCTAATGGTTTTTTTCTTGTTATAGTCACGGTGTGAGGCCCAATGTGATGGGATGTGATAGAGTGGTATTAGTGAGGTTCAATTCTACATTTGGATTAGGAGTATGTGACATTAGTTTGGGGAAATAGTGTTATGTATTTCGAGTTTGGATTTCATGGTAGGGACTCCAGTATTGGTGTGTCGGCTGACCTATCCATACACCAAGACTATAAACAAAACATTACCAACATTGTATTACAATACATTAGTTGTTCGCAAATAAATGGTATATGCATCATATATGATATTGAGTGTGATCTATTGTCTTTAATGAGTCGGCTGACCATGTATATTCTACGGACTGTAGTTCATCGTGTTCTGTTTTTGGATGCCTTCATCCAGATAGCTATCTAGGATTCCATTGTTTTCCACTGAGGATTTTATTCCAAGATATGATGTGTCAGAATAGGGACCAGTACTTGAAGTGTCCCCACTAGGGGGTGAATAAGTGTTTCCACTACCCGTCGATCAGTTGTTTCTACCAGCACTACAGAAAGGGGATCACATAAGATCATTGTGTGCTCCTAAGTAGAGCCCTCCTAGGTCTAGGGGTGAGACTAATCCCAAGGTGGATGATTATTTAATCAAGGTGGTCATGTGAGACTTTTGTCTACTGAGGACCCCACTCAACACGATTTTGTTCATAGACGTGAGCCTTATTCAGGGCTCGGTGGGGGAGATGGTGGAGCATAACGATCTAGATGCATGACAAGGGGACGCGCACATAGATAGAAATTGAGCGCCTCATTATGTAGGTGTTATTTGGGGAAACATTATGATATGTGTATATACTAGATCTACTAAACCTATAGTATAGTAGCGGAGTACTCTGTGAGATTCACTGAGCATCCTCGCTACACAAGATACATGGTTTGAGAAACATTATTAAATGATATTGATTTTAACATGGACTGTCCCAATATATCAGGTCATCCCTGGTGTCTCTTAGCATCCTCAAAGAAACTAAGGTGATGGATTGATCTACACTAGTCCAGAGCTTCCTAGAAGGGAAGGGACCTTTAATAGAAGCAATGTGTAGACACCAGGTGGAACAGTCATTGGTAGAGGGTAGAAGTTATCAGATTCAATGAGAAAAGTTGGTGAATACTTTCAGGGGACAACCCCTGGAAATAGTGACAGAGGGATGAAGCTCCTAGGGTAGGGGGAGTTATCAGAAGAGAAGGGTGTGCTACACATGCAGCAGTTTGGGTAATAAGGCTCCTGATTTCCTCACTCATTTCACAGACGACTGGATGATGATTGAGGGATCGCCGAGGAAGATTCAAGGGGTCAAGCATGGTAGTCTATAGGTTTGGTGACATCAAAGGGAAATATAAATAGTGGATGGTAGTGTGTGGAGGTTTGAGGTACAACCACCACCACCCAAAGGATGTCTATCACGGGCTTCAAGAGCCTGTGGGTATGGGTGGGACTAGCTTCTGGAGATATATTCATATGATCCCCACACACCAATGATTATTAGATGTATAATCTATATCTTCTCCACCATACCTATAGTTCTTAATGTTAAGGGTTCAAGTTATTTATTCCTTTCCATAGATGATGTTCACAACATGAAGAATCTGGTGGAGCTGTTGGATCGTTCATAATGTTTAGAGACTATTATGCGATGGGATTTGACTATCACACACTGGATCCTACATTGTTAGATTAAACTTGATAGCCAAAGATTTTGTTGGAATATCCTAGTAGTAGTATTGAGGCCTTACGACTTCATTCTGGCTATGGACTAGTTATCCATAGTCTGTGATCAAAATGACTATTTTAAGAACAACGTATGTTGTGTCCACATAGAAGGGACCATGTTTTCCAGAACAATTGGAAAATATATGCTTTAACTGAATGATTAATATTCTCATAGGAGGTTGTAACCTATTTTTCACCAATTGTATATCTATACCCTCAGAGTAGTGGATGAAATGAGTCCAAATTTTCATGTTGTGGTGGACTAGTATAATGAGATTTTCCCTGAGGATGATCCGAGATTACCTCCCCATTAGGAGGTTGACTTATAAATTGACTTCTACCATGGGATGAAATTCATATCCACACTATCATATCAGATGGCTCCCACATATATTATTCAGTTTAAGTTACAACTAGGGGACATGTTGAGGAAGGTCATTGTGATGAACATTATTTCTCCTAGGGTGGCCCTACAATTGTATTACAAAAAAAATATGGGTGTTTGAGGATATGTTCATTCTATCATCCCCTGATCCTGCTGACCAATAAGAAGAAATATACACTATCAAGAATTGATAACCTATTTGTTCCGCTAAAGGTAGCATGGTAGTTCTTGAAAATAGTCCTCATGTATGGTTATCATCAGTTGGTGTAATGGGTGAGGATGTACAGAATATATCCATTAGATGTCGGTTTGGACACAATGAGATCCTTGAAATTCCATTCAGTGTCACCAATGATCTATCATTTTTCATGGATCCCATGAAAAAAATCTTCCATAGATTCCCCAATATATGCTTCATGATCATCATTGATGATATCCTAGTGTAGTCAATGTTCGAGGAAAATCACATGACAAACATGAAGATGGAGCTAGATACACTCTGATAGAACTACCTCTATGGGAAGCTCTTGATGTGTCAGTTTAGGATTATGAATTTACACTTTAAGGGACACGTCATTTTAGATGCTGAAGTTACATTGGATCCAGCAAATATTGATGTGGGTCATTCATTAGAGACACATAGGAGTATGACCAAGATGAATAGTTTCATGGGTTTGAATGGATACTATTGGTAGTTCGTGCCTGAATTTTCCTAGATGACATCACCCGTATCATCATTGTGAATGAAAGGAAATACCATATAGTGGATGGAGATGTGACAACATTATTTCTAGGAGTTGAGGTGGAGACATAAAAGTTCCCCCATCTTAAGACATCTAGAGAAAGGAATTGGGTATATAGTGTTCTACAATGTATTAGGGAACTTACAAAGTTGTGTCCTAATATTGGGGGAAGCTGTGATTTCCTACAGTTTGTAGTTTTGTAGGTATTAATAATATAAAAATGAGTCACATGATCTTGAGCGAGCAGTAATGGTCATTTCATTGAATATGTTGGGGAAATACTTCTTGGGTGATTAGTTTACCATCTACTCCAAAAACCAAAATATCTTGTTTATCTTCTCCCATGAGGATTGACATTTTAGGTTTCATTTGTGGCTAGAAATTCTCCCAGATAATTTCATTGAGATAGTATATACTTTTGAGAAGGTTGGCATGGTGGTAGACACTCTATGTAGGAGATTCAGGTTGTAGTTTATAAGTGAGCCGTTAGGGAAATTGTTTGCGAGGTAGATTTCCATCATGAATAGTGATATTGAAACAAACCTTTCAGTCGATTGTAGTCACTCCCCCAATCATACAAATAGTTTGGGAGAAAATTATAAGTTATGTCTACTGTGTCTCTCAATGTTCTCATTTCTCTATAGGAAAACCCCCGGATGGATATCTGACAGTTGGGGAGAATATATTCCTTTTTAGAGGGTTTACCATTGTACATGTGGCATTGTGAGAGGAGGTTATGAGGAAGTTCCACACAATCCTATTATTAGAAAAATCATAGAGTGGTATAGATGTAACAGGATCTCCAAAGTTAGTTCTGGTGGATGGAGATTATGTAGTCTATAGAAGAATTTGTTTATCAATGACTCATGTTTCATCATGTGATGGTAGAGAATCGGGTTCCATCAATCTTATCTCAGGAACATGAGGTGCTAAAGTTGATGTAGGATGTTATATAGATGGAATTCTTGATGTGTTTGACACGTACGTACAAGGTACATGATATCATATGGGTGAGAAAAGAACAACTCATGATGTCATACCACTTCATACCAATCGAGAAGGAGACTTTAACATAGATATTGGTATGCCTCGACGATAAGTAGATAGTACATCTTCACAGGGTGACTTCAAGGACTGTTTCAATCCATGATGCCCACATCACATCCCCGCTATGGAGGGGATTTATTGAAGCCTTCAGGATTATTTTTTTCTTGAGAATATTTTTTCATCCCCTGATTGATGGACATATGAAGATGACTATCCAGGATATAGTGGAAATGCTTAGAGCTAGCATCTGAAACATTGGTGCCAGTATGGAGAACCACCTAACACTAGCTGAGATTGTGGACAATAATAGGTACCACTACACCAATGTTATGGAACCATTTTAGGCACTATATGGGTGACCATACATGTTACCACACAAAAGGAAAGACTCAGGGGAGTCAGTACTCATGTGCCCAGATTTTGTATGGGCTACCACTGAGAATATGCAGATCCACCAGGAGAAAATGTGGACATCACAAGGCAGGCATCAATCTTATGCTGGTTCGAGATATAGGTATTTTGAGTTTGATAAGGGAGACTACGTGTTCATTCTAGTGTCCCCTTCATGGGGATTACAGGTATTTGGCCGTGAAGGAATGTTTTCTCTGATGTTCAACTCCACTTTTAAGATTCTGATAAGAGTTAAAGAGGTGTAATACCACTTAACTCTTCTCCAAATGATGGATAATGTTCATGATTATATCGAATGTCATATTTTATGATGAAATTTCATGATCCAATCCACATCCTTGACTGGGTTGAGCTGGAAACTGATGATTTGGTGAGCTTTGAAGAGTTCTAGGTGGAGATAGAGTATCGACATGAGTGGGTTCTCATGGATAGTCAATTCTATTTGTGTGTGTTTGGTGGTAGCACTTGAATTTCTCAGAGACCACTTTGAAGGTCAAGGCTTAGATTTGTGCTCAGTATATGATTTTTTTTGTTTGGATCTAGTTCTGGAATTTCCTGATGTAAATCCCAATGGTGGGGAGAATGAAATCTCCCATTAATTTTGATATATATATTCTTTAAATTATTTTGATTATTTAAATACCAGATAATGAGATGGAACTTTATTCTAAGGCACGGGGTTCCCAGAATAATTTTTTGAATTTTTTTTTGTAAATAACATGCAATAATAGTTATGGTAACATCAAAATAATTGACCAGATTAAAAATACTAGGGCACTGTTGCATTAAGAACAATGATTTCCCTTATGGAGGACCTAACCTTGACCAATGTGGGGTGAGGGTAAAAGATTATTTTTTTGTCATTTTAAAGAATAAATAAAAAAAAATTAAAAATTGTTTTATTCAACATGAATTATTGATGTGTAATGGTGAATCAATGTAACTCCCCAAGATTTCATAGTATGTTATCTCATTAATGTAATTCAACAACTTGCACTACATGAAACACCGAGTTCGAGCACACCACAACTTACCAAACTATCCATTCAAAAATAGCTTATAAATAGTATTAACTGCATTTTTAATCTTATATATACTATATAATTATAACATCCATATCATGTGTTTCATAGACATATTATAAGAACAAATTCATTTTTTTAGATAAAAGAACTATTTTTCTAAAAATGTAATTTTACCACATTTTAATAGAAACACCTATTTAAAAAAATATTTTAAAATTATATATATTAAATTTAATGAAATTAAATACTTATTTTGAAGTGGGACATAATAATTTAGTTTTGATAAATCTTTGGTACTTTTCTAAATACTTTCATATTTTGACAAATTGTAAAAAACTCTATTTTTTAATTGAAAAAAAATTAATTTAAATAATTTATAGTGTTATGTGATTAATTTGAATTGTTTTGAAGTATAATGTTATTATATTCTTATCATTTAATAAAAATTATTTCAATATAACTAATTACACATTTAAATTTGACATAAACACATATCAATCTTTTGAATGTTTTTACATTTTAAAAACCTGATTTTAGTTTTGACCACATGAATTAAATTTAAATTAGTAAAATCAACTTATATATTTAGAAATTGGTAAAACAGACATTATTTTTGAATACAGAATATAAAAATCATCATTGGGTGAATTTTTGGTATTTTTTGAAAACATTCATTTTTGATGAATTGTGACAAACAACCCATTATTATTAAGAACATATTTTTTTAAATAAATATATATTTTATATAAATTTATTTTAATTAAAAATAGACATATAATACCTATATATGTTAAATTTAATTCATTGAAGTCATTTTATAATAAAATTTGATGTATAAAGTTTTATTGAACTTTTTTACATCTTTTACCCACCATCTAGGAGAATTTGCAAATTTGTATAATACATAATTTTACCCATTCTGTGAGTTGAATTTCAATAATCAGAGATAAACGGTTGACATAAATAAGTAAAATGATGTTCATGATGATGAACGTAATATTTTTTAAATTGTAACTTTTGAATTTTATTTACCATGGTTAAAATTAAATAGGGTAATTAAAAGTAAAAATGATATTATAATTACATTAAAAGATTTCATAAATCTATTGGATAAGTTTATTTTGACCAAAAACATCCTTATGAAAAAAATAGTATCCTTTAGTTCCAATAGGATGATATTACAACATTTCTAATTATTTTATTTACAAAAGAGTTAAAAGTGATAAATTCATTGTTTAATAATAAACCATTTTTAATATTGGGTTAAACACAATATAAATTCGACTATAAATACTCACTAGAAAGATAAAAATATTTCATACATTATATTATTTTATTTATAATTTTTAAATATAAAATAATTTAATTTATTTATGAAACAATGATGATGAAATTATTTCCGTATTAATCAAAGAATTAAATTAATGGTATTATAAATATTAAAATAAAAATAATTTCATTTTTTTTATGACATAAAATTTTTTTATAGGGAAATATGAAATGGTAGGGGTGATTAAATGTTTCTTGTTTGAAGTTATCATGTTTTAATTACTTTAACAAAATTAAAATACCAAATAATGTCAAAATTTACATAAATTAATTTTTAAAACAAATACTCTATTATTAGTTGATATAATATTTATAATAATCTAAGGTTCATCCAAAGGGCTTTAATAATATTATATATGACATTAATTAACCTCTTTAGGTTCTTTTGGAAGTTTTGATTATGTTTATTTACCATATAGTGTAATAATACAGTAAGACACAGTAAATGTTAAAATATTTAACTATTAGTTAAATCTAAAAGATAAGGTTAATATGTAGACCTAAACCTAACTAAAACCTATTGTTTGAAAAAATTTAGACCCTTACCCACCTTATAATAGAAATAAATCATTTTTATCCATTATAAAACGAAAATGAGTTTGTTATAAAATAATATTTCATGCTTTTCCTAATGGGACCCTCACCTCTTTTATAAAAAGATTCATTCCCTTTGCCCTAAATAAAACCTCTAAATCCATTTGTCTTGGAAAAACCCTAACCAAATATCCTCCCACCTTCCTTATTATAAACCTAGAGTCTTTACTTTGATATGAATTACAACCTATGGACCTCATTTGATCAACTCGAAAGGAAACACTTGAAGAATAGGTAATAATTTTAACACCCTCATTCAATATATTTTCTTCTTCCACATCCTCTATATTTTTTGTTTTCATACCAAAATAATAACTCTTGTACCTCCAACATACTGTGATGTTATTATATATATGGTATAAACATATCCATTATTCAAACAATCCTATAAATGACAAAGTCACCATACGTGCGTACATATGGATTACCGTCTCCACGTCGGGGAGTTGTATGTTTTTCAAACACATTATTATTTGGATGGGTATAATGTTGATTATAACTGATGTAAATAATAAATATAACATTTTAATGATTCTATATATAAAACATACCATCCAATTACATACTATTTCACCATCAGTATAATTATATTTCCTTTCGTGTGTATGTAAGAATTACTATCTCCACGACACGATGAGATTCATTCCTACATTCACCATTCAACGATGATTATAAAAATATAAATATAGGTAATATGTATGTAATATTTGAAATATTAATGATACTGGAGATGTGTAAATTTATATATGTACTTATGTACATACATATATCTTATCCACTTACTTCTATTCAATACGATATGAAAACAGAAACAACATTTATGCTACGTAAGGCCTACCGTCTCCATAAACGGAGACTCCCATTTCATGTATCTATATATTATATATATTTATATCCTAAATATATATTTTTGAAGTATTTAAGTCATGATATAGAATATATGTTCAAGAATAAAAAATTAAAACCCATAAGATAATGAAATTGATTATTAACCAATGTTAATTATACATGTAAATCATTATTAAATAGATATTATAATGTCATTAATTAATCATGTATGATATAATAAATATGAATATGGTTCTGGTATAATTTAACAACATTATATGGTCATTATATAGTAGGTTTAACGTACCCTCGACCAAAGGAAAGTGCACGGTAAGGGTTAATTTCACAATCTCATTATTATCCGAGGATGTCTTCACGTAAGTATCTATTGGGACATATTTATTACCCATATCAATGTATCATAAATTTTTTTTCAAAGGAATTCTTTTTATGTGATGTTTTATAAAAACATCATTTTAAATTTGATAAAGATTCATTTTTCTAATCCATTGTCATTAATTCCCAAGTTTAAAAAAAATTAAGGATTTATTTATATGGACATGAATGTTTTAAAATGTTAATTCTTTTAAAAAGATTCAATGTGGTATGGGAAACTTTGATTCAAAAATATCATTTAAAATAATTTCTCTGTATGACTTTTAAATGATTTTTGGAAAAGGGATATTTCTCTCAATGATTTTTACTGATCATTTTCAACTATGTAAACATCCTTTACATGATATTTTTCATGATACATTTTGATTTATTATGAATCAAATCGTCAATATTTTAGTGATAGTTTTGTGACATGTTTTACTTTGGATGTTTTATTTTTATACCATTCATGGTATATGGATAATTTATTGACATTACATATGATAGTTTTATTAAAAAATGTTTATGGTAAGTTAAATCCTTTTCATATGTGGAATTCATTGGATATAATAAGTGACGGGTGGAGTCCGCTATAGCTCCTTGATGCATCGGAAGGTCTCATAAGACAAAATAGTGTCTTTTCATAAGGACTTGAAAAAATCTTTTATTTAGTCTTGGAATGAGGCATTGACTATGTGCTTATGAAGTCTGGCATTATGAATTACATCATTATGAAATTTTATATGGATATTACATCTGATTATTTGACTAGTATAATAACCACCTGAATAATTAAATGGAATTATTTGACTTTATCTTTCCTATATTAGGTAGATTATTATGTTTAAAAGTATTTGTTTTAGCCTTATATCATGTATGAAATGTTTATGCCTATTTATGAATGTTTTTTCTATATTTTAATCCTTACTAAGCATATGAGATCACCCCATTCTGTGTTTTATTTTTCCTTGGATGAGAAGAAGTTTATTATGACTGACCTACAGGGATAGTCAATGGGATATGAATGTGGTCAATGGAGACAATGTTATTGTTGTTTTTATATCAACTTACAATTTAATGCAACATTTATGTATGTAATCAATTTTCTTATACTAAAAAACTAACCAGTCTTTCAAGACATGATTCCTTGTTATCATACCAATGTATAAAAAAATGCACCCACTATAGGTAATTTTTGTTTGGGATTTACAATCAACTATTTCATTTCATAAATGAAATAGTATAACATCATAACATAATTTCTAAAATTAATTTCATTAATTTAAATGATTAACATGGATACGAGATCAAAAGGGGATCTCTGAGTTTTCACTAATGCTTTGATGGAATTTCAATGGTGAATGGAAAATGTCCAATAATAAATAACACCCCCTTATCTTCTAAGGATTTCATAGATGACGATGTATTAATGATCATGGATCTTTGAATGATAGTGGTGCAACTCTGTTCTTCACCGACGATCGATCTAATAACAGGTAGTGGTTTATTTCTATGTTATTTTATTTATTTTATCATTCCTTGTTTTTTGAGACCAATGCAGATCAACTAATGAATAGGGTGACCTATAGATCAATCACATATATCGGAGGGTTTTAATCATGGTATTTTGAATCATGGTCATCCATGTTATGATGTGTTCCATTCTTAGAGTAGTAATCTCCTATGTCCCATATTTATAATTTGAAATAGTTGGATTAGGGACGAAATGAAGAAGGCCCAAATCAATTCAATTTAGGCATTATATTATTTTTCTCGTTATTCTTGGTGTAATGATCCAAGCGTTCATCATGACAGACTACCGCGATGGAAATCTGCGGTCTAGAAAGGACTGTGGGGGTGTATCATCCTCTGGAAGGAGGCCATGGGAGATGGTGTACCATGCGGGGATCACCTTGTACAAGAGGTATATTGTGATAGATTAAGATGATATATAGGTGAGTAAAGAATTATGTGCTAGGTGGACCACAACACATAGTTTGGGAATTGTGGTCAATTGAGTCCATGATGGAGGACCCAATCTACAATCGTGGTTGCGACACTCGACAGTTGGACACGTTGCTCGAGTTCGCCAGCCACATTAATTTTCTGTGGAGGTGGAACCTGTCGTGTCTCAGGTGGAGAAAATGTCCCACTTTAGTAGGCCAGTCTTTGTAGGTGGGCAGCAGAGGGCTAGGCCATGTTGGACAGGAGCTAGCCCGATCATATTCCATTGTAATTAATTTCACATTACATTCATATCGTACATTTGATTGCTGAGATATTTTCGGTGTTTTGAAACTTTTGA
This sequence comes from Viscum album, assembly GCA_963277665.1. Taxonomy (NCBI): domain Eukaryota; kingdom Viridiplantae; phylum Streptophyta; class Magnoliopsida; order Santalales; family Viscaceae; genus Viscum; species Viscum album. The sequence goes on along the minus strand of OY728126.1, from coordinate 1,654,109,416 downwards.
CGAGTGCCATACTTTTGTGATAATATATGTGGGATTTGGTGGAAGTTGACTTTAATAATTTTTCTTTATATGTAGGATCTATCAAAACAACCATTCTATTAAAAGGAATCCAGTGCCTGGATGTGATGATAAGACTATGAAAATAGGTCTAAGTGACTCAGCGAGTCTATGTGACTTAGTCGGTCTATGTGACTTAGTGGGTATAAGTGACTCAGTGGGTATATGTGACTTATCAGGTCTATGTTACTCAACTATATTGGATTTTCAATGAATATATCTAAAAGATATTATTTTCATACATTAGATTTAAACCTTAGTGAGTTGACAATACACCATGTGTACATTACATTATGGTTATTCCTATATTATTTGTAATTTTTCCCTTTCCATTTATATTTTAGGTAGCCCAACCATGTTTTATTTTACTCACCCTTGCTCATGTTTTTCCCACATGTGTCATGTCTTGTGAAGAAAACCGATGCATTGAGAGAGACCTATATGGTTTAGGAATACGTGGTTCCCAATAAAATCAGAAAGGTGAGGTGTAGTCTTATAGATTCAATAATCTTCCCATGACCAACCCATCAAGTAGTGTTTTAAACATATGGGTTTTTTTACTAATGTACTCTCTTTTTTACATCTTTTCTTATATTGTTGTTTAATGTTGTCGCATTTACATTCATATTTTTTCTGTTAATCTCATTAGTTGTCTTATTAGAATGTATGGTTAACTTAGTGTTTACTTCTCATAATTTTTGGGATTAAAATAGTGTTTGTGTGAGTGTGAATAATTTTAATGGACATTCCCCCCATTTGTGTGATAAGAATAATTTTGGATAGTCTCCATCCATTGGCCTATTTTATGTGAGCATGGGGTAGTCACAATGTTTTCCACACTAGGATGACTTATGTTAGAGTGGAATTAGAGGAGTTCAGTTTTAAATTTGGAGTAAGATTATATGAGGTTCGTTTTGGGGAAATGTGTAAATTTATTTGAGTTATGCTTTTAGGCCATGGATTCTAGTGTTTGTGTGGTGGCCATCATATATACACACAATTACTCTGGACACATAAAATCTGACTATGTATATAAAAAAACAAGTTTCATGTAATAAATGGTATATGCATCATATACAAATTTGAGGGTTTCCCCTTTCCCTTCATGAGTCAGCTCGTAAGGTATATTCTATTGATGATGGTTTATTTTGATCTATTTATGAATACCTTCACATAAAAAAAAGAAAAAGTATTTTGTTGTGTGACCACAAGGATATTACGCCTTGAGATGAGGATTTAGTATAGTGACTAGTATTAGATTAATCCTCAGCATGTGGTGAACCAGTGTTACAACTACCGATCAATCATTAGTTTCTTCCAGCACTACTGATACAGGATGCACACAGGATCAATGAATTACATGAGTTCTAGAGGTAGAGACCCCCTTGGCTCTAAGGTGAGACTAACCCCCCCAATTGGGTGAGGATTTTCTTGAGGCCGTTACATGGGTCTTATTCCTAGCGAGGAAGCCTCTCGACAAGATGGAGGTAATTTCCATGAGCCTTTTTTAGGATCGATTGGTTGAAAATGGAGATTAATGATCCAAATGCATGGTGAGGTGACCCTAACCTAGATAGAATTTAACTGCCTTTTGTGGGGATGTTCATTCTGACAATGTTACACTCTCTGTTTATATTGGAGCTACTGCAACACCTATAGGGTATTAGGAATGTAGCACAATAACTTGTGAGATTCAAAATGAATTCTCACTACTCAACAAATGTTGTGCAATAATCATTCTTCATAGCTAGAGAATTTGTGATGGGACAATGCTATGTGATCAGGGTGTCCTTGGTGTCTCTTAGAATCCCTACTCATGCTTGGTTTTTTGAGAGAGATCTAAATTTTATTTATTCTTGGAATAACAAGTGCATATAGCAGATGATACCTGACGACACCAGGTGGTGGAGTCTTCAGTAGTGGATAGTAGGCAATAGACACATAGATCCATGAAGGTCAATCCATCAAGGGGATGTCCCTATGAAAATGGGACTATGCTATGAGGCTCCCAGGATATAGAGAGTCAAAAGAATTAAAGGTGGAAATACTCTTGAATCATTCAACGACACATGGATCATGATTCCCAATGTGTCACAAAGACAACCTGAAGACGGTCAAAGGGCCACTAAGGCAGATACATCTGTTCAAGGAGGGTTTTCTATAGGGTCATGGACATTGAAAGTGAGTATTAAGAGAGGCAGGCGATGGGAGGAGGATCAAGGTACCACAACCACCAACCCCAGGTAGTCCGTCATGGGCTTCGGGGTCTACTGGCCACTGGTAGGCCCAACTTCATTTAATAGAGGCCTAAAATTTCTACGCTCCACATATGGTTAGATATATGATCTATTTTATCTCCACCATTGGTATAGTTTTTATAGACACATGTTTCAATCACATAGTCCTTCTTATTGACCATGTTCAATGCTCTAAGATTCTAGTGTAACCATTGGCTTCATCCTTATGCTTATGGACACATATGAGAGGGGATCTGATGATCATAGGAAGTGTGATCATATTCTTGGAGGTGATATATTGTGTTGTGTTCTCCATGTATTATGATTGGGGCCTTAAGAAATCACTCATGTTATGGATTGTTTGTCCACATTACATGCTCATATTGAATGTATTAGACCGAGAGTGAAATGTGTACATAGAGATGGGACCATGTTTTCCATTATTTGAGAAAATGGTATTCTTATATTATAGAACATACATTATCAATGGAGTCTATAGATGATCCCTCGCCAGTTGGATTTCTTTACATTCAGTGCACTGGATGAGAAGAGTCCTCAATTTCCTACAATAGTGGAAGTGTATGAAGAAATATTACCAAAGGATGTTCGAGTATTACCTCCTTATTAGATTATTTACTTATTCGTTTACATGTATAATGGGTCCATACTAATATCAACACCAACTTATCAAATAGTTCCTTCAGTGCTCAATGAGATCAGGGTACTACAAGTGGACCTATAGAGTAAGGGCTTCATAAGGCATAGTTTTTCACCTTGGGCTTCCCCAATATTGATTTCCAAGAAGGAAGGAATGGGTTTGAGGTTGTGTGTAGAGTATAAACACCTGTAATAGGTGACTACGAAGAACAAATATCCACTACTGATAATTGATTATCTCTTCATTCTTAAGAATAGAGTGAGGTGTTTATCGAAAATAGACCTTAGGTATAGATATCATCTGCTACGTGTATGAGTTATGAATGCGCTAAAGATATCCTTTAAATGTAGGTATGACCAATATGAGTATGTGGTGATTCCATTCGGTGTGACTAATGATCCATTAGTGTTCATTGAAGTCATGAACAATATCATCTAGCCAGACCTTGATTGGTTCGACATGTTCTTTATTGATTATATCATTATGTACTCAGTGTCCAAGGAAGAGCATGTGAAACAAATAAGGATGGTCTTGAATATACTCCAAGGGAACAAGATCTATGTGAATCTATAAAATTTTTAATTCTTCATTGAATAAGTACACATTCTGGGACATGTCATTTCAGAAGTTGTAGTTCTAGAGAATATAGAGAATAAAGACGTGGTACATGAATGGGATCTGCCCAGAGGGAGAATAAGGTGTGGTGTTTCTTTTGTTATGAATGATACTATATGAGATTCATTCTTGAATTTTCTAGTGTTGCAGAAACATTAACAACATTGACATGGAATGGACACCCCTTCATGTTGACATAGATGTTTTAGTAGAGTATCAAAGAGTTGATGCATATACTAATGAGTGACCCCATTTTAGGACTTCCATGGGTGGATGTTGGGTATATATTGTTTTGTGATGAATCATGGACAAGAATGGGTTGTGTCCATATGCAAGGGAAAGCGGTGACTGCATATGCTTCGAGGCAGTTGATGAAGCATGAGAAGAACTATACTCCCCCACGACCATGATCTAGCTGCTTGTGTCTTTTCATTGATGATGTGGAATCAATACATTGTGGGTGAGCGATTCACCATCTACTCTAAAAAAATATCAATGCTATAAATTCTCCCAGAAGGACCTGAACAGGATAAAAAAATTGTGACTATATATTGTACAAGGTAATGAATTTGGGATAGTCTATATTTCTATTAATGGTAATGTGGTGGACGATGCTCTCAACTAGTGATTTGTGATGCTGTTTCTATGCGAGGAATCGGGAAAATTATCCACAAAATAGATATCCTTCATGGATGCTGATGGAGAATCATAACATTAGTTGATGGGTTTTAACACCTCCACTCATACAGCGAGTTATGGAGGCACACCTATGGGATGTAGACTATGATACCAAAGGTTATTCATTATCCATTGGTGAATACCTTGATGGCTATTTTATAGGTTGTGAGCACATCTTCTATTTTAGAGGTTTGACCATTGTACCGGTGGCATTTTGAGAGGAGGTTGTGAGTGAGTTCTACACCTCCCTAAAGAGGTGGCATATGATAGAGGAAAATATATACCAGGAACATTGATGTTAGTTCATGTGCTCACGGATGAAGAAATTAGTTGAAGAGATTGTTTCATGGTTCCCCACTTGTCATCATGTGAATGCATAACATTAGGTTTCAATATTCTTACCTTAGACACATGATGTGCCGGAGTGGAAGTGGGATGGTATAATGATTGAATTCATGAAAATTTTACAACATACATCGACGGGGAATGATATAGTATGGTATATTGCAGACCATCTCACAATGTGGGACCTCTTCTTACCCATCTAGGAACATTGTTCGTTGATTGATTGGGATGCCTCTGTGGTTAGGAGATGCTTTATCATCACTGGATGTCTTTGACACTCATTTTAGACCATGATGATCAATACACATCCCAGCTATGGAGGGAATTTTGAGAATCGTTCCGGACTCTTTTTCACTTTCTAATGAAATTTTATCCTCCTACAGATGCCCATAAAGAGAAGAATATATAGGTTTTAGGTGACATGCTTCATTCATGCATCATTGTCTTTGGTCGCAGTTTGGAGGAACACTTACCACTTGTGGAATTTTCATACAACAATATCTAGAACTCCACCATTGGTATTTCACCGTTTGAGGAATTTTATTTTTGACCATGAAGGTCACCACAATTCTAGATAGACCAAGGGAAGTATGCACTCATGGGCCTAGAGTTGTTAAATGATTCCATCAAAAAAGATAAAATCATTAAATAGTGGATGGGGACTACACAAAGTAGGATAATGTCTTATGTTGATAGAAGATAGTGTCCTTTTGTGTTTTTGTAGGGACACTAAGTCTTCCTTCACATCTCCCCTCAGTGAGGATTGTAGATATTTTTCCTTTGTGGAATGTGGTCTAATATGTTCATCCACCCTTTTCATATTTGGAGTAGCATTGTTTTGGTGGAATACCCCATAGCACTTCCCCCACATATGCATATAGTTCATGATTCCTTTTATATGTCATATCAAAGGTGATACGCACATGATACATCACACATCATTGACTGGGGTGAGCTAGAAATTGATGATGGGGAGACATTTGTGGAATTCCTAATGGAGATTGAGGATCAACTAGAGCATGTCCATGGATGACTTTTGATTCACCTGGTGTGCATTTAGTGGCTACAAGGGATCTCCAAGGGATCACTATGGATCTTGAGGATCGTATTCATTCTCAGTATATCATTTTTATCTTGTTTTGAATATCGAGGATGTAAAAACCTAATGTTGAGATAATATAATGTCTCCAAAAGATCAATGGAAATATTTTGTTTAAATTGAATGGAATATGTCAAAACCATGCACTGAGGAGACATGTGATTCCAATGTTTGGGGTGCCCATAAGAGTTGTATGAACTTTTTTAAATATCTCATTTGTGCGACATTGGTAACGTCTATACTGGTCACCTAATTAAAAATATGAGGTCACCATTGATTCTAGATCATTTATATTATCTTAAGAAGTATCTAACCTCGACCTACTTGGGACGATGGTAAATGTTAATTTTTTGGTGTTTTAATGAAAAAGTAAAATAATAATTAGAAATTTTATTTAATTCCAAATTACTTATATCAACGCAATGACACCTTAACACTTTAATTTTTTAAATGAAAGAGTATAAAAATGTTGCAACCCAATGTAATAGATATTTGTAAATGTGTTTCCTTAATTAAATATTTTAATAGTGCAACAATATTATAAGGGGTTCCTAGAGATTTAATTTAACTCTTGAATGCATTTCACTACTGAAGTAATGATCACCAATGATAATTAATATCCACTCCTCTTCGAAGTATTTCCCCAAAAATGATGGATAACAGATATTGGATCGACTAAAAATGGTGGTGCATCTTTGTTAATCTACAAAGATTGATCCAATCTCAGGTTCGTGTTTATTTATATGCAATTTAAATCATTCTACATTCCTCGGATTGAGCAATAAATATGGATCATCACATGAATAGTTTGACTCATAGATCTATCGCATATATGGGAGGGATTTGATAATGGGACTTAGAATCAGGGTAATCCATGTTTCGAAGTAATACATGCATATAGTTTTAATTTCCTCCCCTAAATATCATGTTTAACTCAGGTGGATTAGGGATGACACAAAATAAGACCATATCAATCCGTTTTTTGTTGTCTATTTTGTATTATTTTTCATCCTGGAACAACGATCTCGGCCAATAGCTTGATGGTTGGTGGTAACAAAAATCTATTGTCCATGCTGGATTGTGATGAAATTTAAACCCATGGTGGAAGGCCATGGGAGATGGTAGTGCATGGTGAGGAAGAGATTGTCTGTAAGGGTCATGGTGATGGCCCAATGTTGAATCCAGGTTTGTCGTGATAGCAGCATATTGAACAAACTTGATGGTTGATATTGGAGGATTATGTTACAACCGTCGTGGTCGGTGAACAGGGGTTCTCAGTAGGCGCCTGATGGCAGGTCATTGCTGAGGTGACAGGAAGGCCACATGATTTTGTTGGGGAACAATATTCTATATATAATTTAGAGGGGGTCCATGGAATCTGCCTTGGGAGGGGAACATGTTGGCTGGTCGCATTCGTCAGGTGGGGATGTGAAGCCCGCCAAATCCCTGTGGGGGAGTGTGAGCATGTAACCCACTTTTACAGGCCAGGATGGGCATAGGGTGGTAATTGGCCGGTCTAGTAGGCCCATGGTGAGTTTGGTTGGCCCAGTCTAATTGGGTTGAACCAGACTTAGACCCAACAAACCACTTTTTAAATAATTTCCCATAACCATGATACTATACATCTAATTGACGATTAATTTGTGGCATTTGGACCCTTATAATGGAGAGTTTTTTAGATACACTATGATGGGTTTAATTGAATTTGACATACAACCATTAGTTTTTGGAGTAGGTTCTCTCAGAATAAGAGTGCTATGAGCAGAAATATTATGATTGACTGCGATGTGAGGACTAGGACTAGGAGTATAAGTGAATCAGCGAGTCTAAGTGACTCAACAGGTCATTGTGACATAGGGGGTCTATGTGACATAGCTTATCTAAGAGACGTAGTGGGTCTATGTGACTCAAAAAGATTAGTTGAATCATCAGTTCTAAGTGAAACAATACTATTTTGTGTTATGTGAATACATATGATAGTCTTTATTTTCATTTATTATATTTATACCTATGTGAGCTTAAAATAATTCATGTGTACATTTCCATGTGGTTATTCATTTTTTGATTTTTCATTATGGTATTTTTTTGTTTTTGGGAATCCCAACTAATTATATATTTACTCACCCCGACATGGGTTTTTACAAAACATGCACAATATTTTGATGAAAACCGACGCTTTGACATAGACATAGATTGTCTAGGACTAGGTGGTTCCTATTATGATCCGGGAGGCTAGGAATATTAATATGACATCTGACTACTACCGTTTAACAACACTTCTGATTGGTTTCTTTACAGATGGATTTCTAGTGACATGTGTACACTCTTTTTTACATCTTATCTTTTGTTGAGATTATATAATGTCCCCTTTACTTTCTTTTTTTTTATGGTTACACTCAATGGTTGTCTTAGTGGCATGCATGGTTTACTCAGTGGTTACTTTTCATCATTTGTGGGTTTACAGCTACGTACATGCATATAGATCAAAAGAAAATTCCTCCCATTTCTAATATAGGACTAATAGGCATTGTTATCCATCCCCTAACATATATGAGGCGGGCTTGGGGTAGTCCCAACGTGAGCCCCACTGGGATGGGTCCTGACATTTCCCAACAATTGGTAGTGTCATACAACTGATTTATATAAATAAATGAAAGATAAATGAAAGGTATGAGAGCACATATCATAGGACCTTAGTGGATAACATATACAGTAGGAGAACATGATTCAACATTGATTACAAGAAAAAAAGATGATACAAACCACCGAAAAATATTTACAATTATCTTGCACCAAAAAATCACATATGATACTGAACTAAAAGAGGATTGGCATAATGTGAATCAAGACCTCCCTGATGTAGATCTAATGAGATTACATATGATTAAAATTGAGATCATATTGAGAATCATGGAAAATCATACTTTATAGAATCAATGGAGATTTTAAATGTTAGATATTTTGCTTATTTAATGCACACATAAATAGGTTTTGATATATTATTACATAGATTTATATTTGGAAATTAACCCAAAACACAGGGTTGTATGGTATAGTAGATTAGTTGTATAAATAATGCATAGAACATATTCACTCTACTATAGGTAAGGCCACTATAACTGATTTCAACTATCATTTTTTCTAACCATGTTCAAATAGTGGAAATATCCAAAATAAAAATGGTTGACCTAACCTCAAGGATTCTCACCCAATTCTTCATGTATTTTCTAATATTAAGGAATATTTTGTCATGTTGTGGAGCCTTAAAAGGTCATAAGTAACCATGAATCCTACCCTACATGTTTTATTCCAATCATGTTTTATGGCTATTTCTCTAAAAGATGGATTTGTTCTTCCAAACTGTCCCCAGAGAGCCGCAACCCCTCAATGACATCAAAAACATCATATTATGATATATATTGACAGTTAAATAAAACATTAATGGATTTACATGGATTTTTTACGTCAATGAATAAATAATTTTTTATAAAAATCCCCCCGTAAATCAATTTACCCTTTAATTACCTTCCCAATGGTGGTCAAGGATGTGTAAAAAAACACTAACCACTATAATAATAGATATACCTCCCTCTCCAATGTCACACACTATACTCTACTACACTTCAATATCACACATACTATAGGATATAATTTTTCTTAGAGAAATATTATGATCCTATAAGCAATATGTATTAGATCCTCCTCAAAGGATGTTTCTACCTATAACTCAACCAAATTTGGTTGAAAGGAAAACAAAATTTATAAGTAAAAATGGTGTAATAGATATATGAAGAAGACTTCATGAATGGAATGAAACTTCTAAGGTATCTAATAAAAATTACCTACAAGAACAACTCCATCCAAAAACTCAAATAACCCAACATACTACATGGATTGTTTACAACATATCACTATCCACTTATGTCCCAACCTAAATGAAACATGTATGATAACTCTACCTCAAACCTCATTCACTAGAGGTCATCTATGAAGATCAGTGTATAATTATAAATGATACTTATTATTATACATCTTCATCAAAATAAATTGAACCAACATTGTTGTATCTTATACAAGATTATGTCCAAGCCTATATTCATATCATTTTTGTAACCAACATATGGGTGATAAGAATGGATTGTCTTTTAAATTATTAAAAGGTTATATCTTACTATTATAATGATAGCTATTGTTGTACGAAAACAGAACAAGGATTATATATATCTCATAAGATCCGTAAAAAATCAAAGACTCAATCTCACAATTTTTCATCGAACACCTGAATCGCGCACTCCGATTGGCCATCTGAATGTGGGTGGTATGATGTGCTCAGAATCACTTACATTCCAATTTCATTATTCAGGATCTTCCGTAAGTGAGACATAAACTGGCTATCCAACTATGAAATGAAAATGTGCAGGACCTTGTGATGTCATTCTATCTAATAGATATAAAACTTCCCGTCTTCAAGTACAAAAGAGGTCTCCTTGGTTGAAAGAAAATGTTTGACCATCATGAACCATCTAGAACCAAATCATATAGTATAATTAACTAAAGGATACCTTGATAAAACTATCATAAAATACATCATGACATCTTTCCATCTTCACAGGGGAATCAGATGTATCTATGAATGTCTGGATGGTCATTAGAGTATGGAATTCGTCTGGGTACAAGTGGATCACGACATGAAAAAAATAGCTACATCTCTTTTCAATCTCGGCCACAAGTATAGAATTTTTTAATTTGGATAAATAAATTTTACCCCAGGATGCACTAACCATGATAAACAATGAATATAAAATCCACATGAATGTATATTAATAACTATACAAGTCCATGTATATGGAGTATTTCATTATCTATTCTAGTCTAACGAGGAGAAGGGTCCTCAGATAACACTATATCCCATAGGAATCGTATTTTTAAATCTAATAGTTGTCTCATACATACGCTATCTATAATGATAGGTGTAAAATCATACACTGGGAGATGAGTATTCCTTTACTATCTTTCTCTTCCATGTGCATCCTAGACAAAAGGTCATGATCTTCCACTCACTACAGGCTGGTTGAACATACTATACCTGAGCCATACTACTTAGTGAATCATCCACTACATTAAAAATAACAAGAATTTAGGAATCCTCTAAAATAGAATATGATATATACTCAACCATCCTTAATTATATATGTTTTAGATCACACTTTTTAAATTTTTAAATGAGTAATTTTTTTTTTCTGTGAACACTTGAAAACACTATCCTGGTAATTAATGTATCCAATTGTGAAATGATTGAACAACTAATTAAAACTCTAGATAATGAATCAGGTAATTTATATTAATTTTCATTAATAATAGATATGTGTACACCATGAATATATCACCCTACATATGTTAAACTGTAGGATATACACACAATGTCTATCCATAAAAACTATAACTCCTTTATTGATATAGTAGTATTAACATCGACTATGATGTCAATCTCATTTTTTTCTCCTGAAATTTATATAACTGGAATCATAAAATACAAATTTCACATTATTTATTATCAATCATGTGAGAAAAACTACTAGGAATGATAAATTATTTATGAAATACATTTATTAAAAATATATCCCCAAGAAACTACATTCCTATATGGATGTCTTGGTAACCCCTAGAAATATATATCTCATACCTTCTATATGTCAATTAATAATAATGTTTCTAGAATAATGTGAGAAAGGAAGTAAATATTATCCATCTAGATGTCTTACATTGTGATATTAACATATAACAAATGCTAAATTATATAATGGTGTTCCATAAGTGAATATGAGCCATCAAGATGTGGAATGTTATGAGATTAGACTAGAAATTATTCTTTCTTAGTGTATGTAAAATGGCCTCGAGAAGTTTTTCATGGTCATGGATATTATGAGAATAAAACATGGTATCATCAATGAATATCACAATAAAATACTCTACAGAAGGATGGAAGACTCAGCTCATCAGTTTTATGATGACCGCATGATGTTTTTGATATTGGACAACATGACCAATGACTCATATAGATCATGCCTTCCAATTAAAGTTATGCATGGTATGCATCACAACCTATCAAGAAACAAATGATAACATGAACACAAATAAATCATTTAGAAAGAAGCTATATCATCATTAATGTTTAAAGGGATTATATATATTTGGAATAGGATAATAGTTATTAACTTTCAGTTGGTTTTCTTTTTGATAATCCGCACAGAACCTTAGTGTTTCATCCAATTTATTTACAAGAAGGACTTGTGAACCCCACAAATAACTACTGGTTTAGTTAAACCACATAGAATCTAAATCCTATAGCTGCCTCAAGAGAACCTTTTTATTAGTAGTGTCCATCCTTAAAGAAGGAATGGATACTAGTGAATCTCCTCGAACTAGTTCTTTTTAGAACCCTACCTATATTTCTAAAGGTAATCTAGATTATTCATCAAATAAAACATCTCAAAAATTAACAACCACATTAGATAGATCATCCTAAAATATTCTTAGATCATGAAAATATATATTCATTTTCAGGTCCTTCATCCATCCCAGTACATGATTCTCGGGTATATCTTGACATTCCATACATGGAAACAAATTCAAACATTAAATATTATTGATTGAATTCATGAAATTTACATTTATTCATATTGATGATATATTATGTTTGAGAAATTTAGATAATTATTCCATTTCTTATACATATTAAAACAACCAAATACAAATTAGAATATTCAAAATACTATCCATTTTAATGAATTTGAATCATTCAAATTATATCATGAAATATTTTATACAACTTTTCATTACTATCAACAAAAATTATTCAAATCCCATAATATCCATATGTCATGTCAAAAAACATATAAAAACTTGGAATGATAATAAATATCTATGTAAGGTTTATTAATATAAGTAATATGTTATTCAATTGATAAGAATTCAATACAATCGAAAACCATTCCACAAAACATAACATTTTAAAAAATGAAAATATCATTGATAAATACATTTCATTTAGTTTAACTATTTAAAATATATGATTTCTAGGAAATTTCAATATAAAACATAGAAAATTCTTGCAAATACCTTGTGAAATCATCATATTGAAACCTTATTCAAACATTAAGGAACCCATATCATTTTGGAATAACAATACGATCAACATAAATATTAATTTTCCATATAATAAAATCGTCACCTAATCCATTGAAGTGATATATGTGCACACACAACGTTCAAGATATAATGAGAACACCCAATTCATTCTAGTAAAGTGAATAATTTATAATTTCAAAAAACAATAATGAGATATGAAATATTATATCATTTGAAAAACACTTCTAAACACATATGAAAAAATATCAGATATAAAAATTCAAATTTCTTTCAGAATCTAATTTTCAATATAAAATACACATTTATTTTGAAAAAATCGTCTAAATAACAAATTAAAATAAAATTAGATTATTATTTTTATTTAATAAAAGTTTAAATATTTTAATGGATTAAAACTATAAAATAATATCCACATTGGTGGAAAAATCCTTATAACTGTGTATGTTAAAATAGATCAATACTTGTGTTTTTTTTAATAAGATTAATTTAATAAAAGTTAAAAGGATTAATTTATTAAAAAAATTAATGGAAATAAAAATATAAATAAATTTTAATTTATAAAAAATTTATATCCATATAAATTAATAAGAAAAAAATATCAATAATATTAAAGGAAATTATTATGTCTTTAAATATTAAATGTGTCACATAACACATTAAACATTTAAGCCATAGGAACCATGAAATAATAACATTTAGAAAAGTAATAAATTAAAAAATAATAAATAAAATACTGATATATATTGTAATTGGGTATGTATATACACCGTATAAAATATTAATGGATCATATCCTTAAAAAATGTCCCAATGAAGTATCATTTAGATGAAATCCCTTACATTGAGACTGACATCTCACATGGTTCATTATCTTCCTAAATATTTAACATATATTAATTATCTACATTATAGAGAACCTTTGTTAAGAGTCTCCATACTTTTATTTCACTAATAATTTTTTTTGTAAAATATCTTTTTTACATTAGTTATTTTTAACCTATTTAGTTTGTGTGTCAAAAAAGACATTACAGCTTCATCAAAGGTCAAAGGGGTCATTATATATAAATCTCAATACTAATAAAAATGGTTTTATAATAATATTTATACATCAATACTATTTTTAAACACAATAATTAATGATTGTTATGAAAAATATCCAACATTACAATAATGGAGAGGATATGTCGTATGTACTCAAGAGTGACATTACTATTTTTCAATGATGGATATAGACACAAGGTATGTAACAAATTATTTTAAAAAATTACCATTATATCATTAATTACATATTATTTAATAATATATAAAAATATAGAAATATTTTTATGTAAAATAAGTCAAATCATGTTTTGGAGGAATTAGTATACCTGTCCATTGACGATGTTACTGCTTTTTCATCACATGATAATATGTTAAGAAAATTATATATTTTATTATAAAAAATTAATTCTATCATCAATATCATATGGATTCTATTTATGTCACTATTATTCATTAAAATAATCCTTATTAAATTCCATATAGTGTGTAAACATATCACATCGCTTTGAGGAGGAGATAGTACAGACATCCAAAAATGAGGTCATCATTTTTACAAAAAAATGATAACATAAAGGTATTTTGATATTAAAATTATTTAAGAATAAATAAATCAAACATATTATATATATAATATTTGATAATATTTTTTACATAATAATTCACAAGCATGATATTAGCCAATGGTATAATGGACCACCTAGTTTCGTGAGGCGGTAGTTTTCTATACATAAGAATGGAAAGTCTGTTACTCATTAAATGGAATAGTGTTTAAGTCTAAGATTCAAACATAGATTAAAAAATAAAATTATATTTAATATAGTGATTTTATTATATGATCGTGGAATAATATTAGAAGAGGTGTTGTCAAATGAAAATAAAAAAACGAGCTTGAGGAAAGATGTTACCACTTCATTTGGTAACATTGTTTGGTTTGCACCAAAGAGATTCATTGGATGGTTATCTACCTCAATTTATGAATTTTTGATTAATGTATTGATATTTTATGATTATTAGAGCAATATTTGTGTGAGAAAAAAAATTGATTCGTTTGTTTAAAAATGATGTAGGAGTACATTTTTTGTAGTTCTGGGTGAGTGGAATCCATGTAATTTTTTCAAAAGGGAATTCATACCACTTTATTCAAATTAATAGAATATTTAATATCGATATAATTTATATTGATGTGTGGAAAAGGGAAAAATTCTGAACATCAATTTAATTTGATAAATTTTTTATAGACATTTCGACTCTTAATATTATTGTTTATTCCCTTGATAATATGATTTTTCTTTTAATCACTGTAAATAATTTTAATTAATTTCATTAACATTTTATTGTAATTTTTTTTTCCACATTTGAAATGATAATTTATAATCATTCCTAATTATTAATAAATTATTTCAAAATAACAATCCTAAAAAGTGGTAGAAATAAATTTATATTCAATCTCACATTTGGGATGACAAATCGGGTTATTAAAGGCAAAATGTTCTAAAAATGAAAATTTTTTTACGTCAAAATTAAATGTAAATTTTTCTAATGACCTAAATTATATTAAATGATCTAAAAATTTTCTATTTTCAAATTGAAAAAATAAAAAAATTTATAAATATTAATAAATTTAATGAAAAATAATTTTTGACCTAAAATTTAGTATTATTCTCTATTCATCAAAATTTAAATGTTATTGGAAAAATACGAAAACTAAAACCGATTTATATTTCGATGTCTCTCATTAAAATATGATTTTCATCTTTTCATATCAAAATAATAAAAAATTTAATGTAAAATTTCAAATGGGTTCTCCATTAAAAGGTGGTGAAACTACCTTTAAATAATATAGTTATTTTTATAGTCAAAATTTGGTATATTATTATTTTAAAAATATAAAACAATTTGTTTTTTATAAAAACAATTAATAAACGAATATATACATAATATAATTAGCCTTATTACTTCCCACCAACACAATTTATAATTAATTAACTAACACATAATATATAAATATTGAAAATATTTAATTTTTTCGGATAACTCAGTTATGGGTGCAACATATGATTTTAGAGAAAATAATTGTCACGTGACAAGTATGTTATCCAAAATATCATCCCCATTAAGGTAATATTATTATTTAATTCATAAATATTAATTAATAACAATATTACTTATTCTATCATTACATTTTATTTTACAAACCTCCCCTATTTTGGAAATTGAGTCCTCACAATTTTATAATCATATAAAATGAATGAGGATATTTTTTCCAACATGAATATTTAGATTCCCATATTTCCACTTCCCTATATGGTTTTCCCACAATCCATAACCTGCTGAAACACCTTATTTTAATACACTTTCACTATCTAGTCATGAATTTGAAAGGGTTATTACTCATAAGAGTGATTCAATTCTAGTTGAATTATTTCTTGACTCAAAACAAGGGATGAATCTGGTGTATACATACATATCATTGAATCATGAAATATCTTGTGGGACTCAGTCTAACATTGTGGTAAATCCAAATTGTAGGAAACATATCAAAATTTCTCTAAGATTTAATATGTTTTAATGAACCATGGAAATAAAAACAAATTTTTTTCATAATTAATCACACATTTTTGTGTAGGAATTTTGAAAAGACATGATTACCAAAAAAAATTAAATATCATTCCTCTAATTATATGCATAAATATCCTACCTACTATTACTTTACATCATTTTTCCTTAAATAAAATAAAATATTTCTATCATTTCCACCACTAACACTATCCCCAACAACATCCTCCCTCCTACATCATCACAAAAACACATTGTTTGACCCTATATTAGAACTAATAAATAAAATAGTTCCATATATATAATATAATTATAAATTTTAATATAAGAAGAATCATCCAATGAAATATATAGATTAAATCTTCCTTAATAATCAATTTATATATGTAGGAGAATACCCTCAATGGTCCAAATCGTCCACTCAGACTATAGGTCATACAAAGGACGAAAATCCATACTAAAATTCAAATAAGTAAAAAAATGAATTTTGATGTTCATTCTAAAATTAGGATATGAACATAGGATTATGGTATCATAATATAGAGATAGGAACACCATAAATTCAAATAATATATTTTAGAAACAATGTGGAAATCTATAATGAAAAAATAACATCATGATTGGGAATAAAATGAGTATATTTAGTTAATCAATCAATGATAACCCAAATCACATTATTACATTGAGAAGTTCTTAGAAATCCTTGTAACAATCCATTTTTATTTTCTACCATTTGAAAACAAATACGATACATACTTGATGTATCTCCTTGGGTTACTATCTCTATTCATTTACCCCATGCCACATCATAATCATTTTAGTTAAGATAGAAATATTCCATTATATCCCATCCAATTAGAAATACTTGTAAATTACTCTATTAATTATAGTGTTCTTTAAATGAACAGAATATATATAACTATGAGATTATGTAAGAAAATTATTTCCTCATCTTTGAATCATAATACACACATAATCCTTTCAAAATAATAAATAAACATCTTAATAAATATTGAAACTATAAAACTACATTTTTCAATATGTTCAGTGTTTTCGTTCAATGAATGCTCTACCAAATAACCCACCACAATACATTCTAGAAAATTAGACTTCATTTAAACATGAAATGAAAGAGATTATGTCCATGAATCCAAATCATATTGGCAAAAATTACCAAATCATTTACCAAATGGCCACATTCAACGCATAACATAGTTAATGTAGCATTTAATTTCGTATCAAAGAATCACCTATTGTTGTTTCTTTTCCTAGATGATAAATAATCAAGAAATTATAAAACATGAGTAGTTCCATTCATATTGTAAATATAACTTTGAATAAATTTTTAAAGAATATAAACTTCATTCATATAATATCACTATATATTTCACACATTACTCTAAGAAAATGTTGCCTCAAAATATTAAATAAAAAAATGACATTATATAATTCCAAATATTGTGTATAGTCATTTTACACATGAGGGTTCAACTAATTTGAAGCATAAAAAAATTACTTAATCATTCAACATTAATACTCAACCATGTTATTTCTATAAATCATAAATGTAGATGAAAAATTAACCATTTGTTGATGAAAACACTAGAACAGGATAATTCACCAATGTCATTTTTTATTCCTAATAAAAATCATCACATTATTTTTTATGACTGAATCGACTATTTTTTGAGCTAACATACTCACTATGTAAGGGAAATGAGAAAATAGTTCAAAAAATTGATTTTTATAACCCAATAATAAAATAAAATTATAAATCACGAAGCTATTTTTGGGTCATAGAAATTATTATAAAACAACCATTTTCACATAATCAATAGTTATTAAATTTTTAGAAACAATGTGACTGTGAAATTAATTTTCTTTTCAATGAGAATTAACTCGATAAATTTCCCATTATGATTTATTTATTTTAAGGTTTTAAAAACAATCCTAAAATTCTTTTATTGTTCCCACTGGGTATTATAAATTACTAAAATATCAACAAAAAACACAACCACAAAAATATCATGAATCTAATGAGATATTGTATTCACAATATCCCTGAATTCAATAAGTGAATAAGATAAAAACTCTTGTAAAAATTCAAAATCACAATGTTCGCTTCGAGTTTGAAAGTCAATCTTTTAAATGTAATCCTCTTTCACATTGAATTGATTATACATTGACCATAGTTAAACCTTCCAAAAATAAAGTGATTTTTTGAGATGATCAAATAAATGATCCATATGAAGTAAATGATACATGTTCATAATTTTGATGTTATTGAAGGATAATTAATAAATTAAATGTATTATTTATTCATATCCATATTTAAAAATAAGGACACGGGAACACCTAACTAATGTGAGAAGATAAATGGAATCTTTATATAATAACTCAAATAATTATTTTGTTAACTCTAAATGTTCAAATTTTTCCATTTTGTATGGGTGTTTTTAAATATGATTATAATATGGTAATATGTAAATAGTGAAATTAACCTATTTATTAGGAATAAATCCATGAAAATTATTCATAAAATCATCCATGTATTCATTTGCTAATTTTATATCACTAATTTGATCAATTGCATTATTTTCAATAATACGAACCAGGAAACATTCATTTTCATCTCTAATGAATTTATCATCTTTAGGGTACGTTAACAATCGGATCAATTCATTGATAAATAAATTATTTGACCAACAATAAATCCTAGCATGATATGTTGAATACAATCAATACCATGAATTATATCAAACTCTACCATGTAAAAAACAAGATTTTAATGAATGACAATCACACAGATAACAATCAGATTATTACTATAAATTATTTTTACTTTTACACATCAACAAGAAGAATTTACCAAAATTGATAGCATCCATTCATTAGGTGATATTGATGTTTTTCACTAAAATTTCTCATAAATAAAAAATACAATGATCTAAAGTCAAATTGTGTGTGGGAATAATTCAAAAAAATTTGACACACCTTCCGCCACTTATTTAAATATCCCAACATAAACTATTTTTATTTAAAATAACCTCACTAAACGTTTATATTTTGGATAATTTATATTTCCATAAATTTTAACTAACTTCAGACAAAAAATTTCCTAATGTCACATCTCATTACTAGAAAATAATCATACCAACAGATGTATTTCAGTTTCCACATTCATTGATTCTTTAGGATTGTTTTTTGTGCATTTATATGCCATGTATCCAAACATTTGACATTGGTAACAATTATTTTTCGTTATAATACATTATCATTGGTATTTTTTAAAACACAGACTACAAGTTTAATGATTCTTTTTCATACCTCAATATTTCATTTTCACAATAGTCAATAGCACTAGTCATCCTGACCACTTATTACTATCATCTCTTTGTGGTACCTAAGTGTCAAAAAACTCCATCTCAACCATTTCCGCATGTTGAATAACATTATAATATATTTATAGAAATCAGTTGTTTAAATATTTTAATATAAAAGTTATTAGTTATAAATAAGACATTTAATTTTTCTATATGTGTTTTGAATTAATTCTTGAACATTCATAGCCAATCTTGTGATGATCACTTTATATTTATCTATATAATATTTATATTCCCCTTAATTCCTATAAATTCATTTTCATTCGAAGTCAAACAACTATAATGTAATATTTCTCATGGGAAATTTCCATGATTTTTTCATATTTTATGGAATCAAGATAATTTTTTTCTCTATTTTAATTAACCAATAACCACCATTTTCAAATTTTATCATCAAAATTATAAATGTAATGGGATACCTTTTTACATTATGAAAATCCAATGAAGGAAAATATATTTTCTAGAAAATCAATCCATTCTTATAATATCACTATGATAGATGATATAATAAATGAAAGGTGATGCAAACACATGAAATGATCCAAAAAATACATGTTTCTTTAGGGTAGATTATGTACTTATCTAGTGTGGAAACCACCAAAAACTGATTCAAATGATCTATCATATGATTTGTTTTCAAATAACACCATTCACAAGATGATAATGTGGAATAATATCTTATTATTGTTTCCATTCAACTACTTTTTCCTGGTTTCTTATATGGAAACCAATTTTAAACAAAACTATATTAGTATAATAAACATGGTAATCCCTAAATTCAATGAAATTTTAATATGAACATAAATTAACATATGTTAAAGGGAAATTTATTAACATTTACCTAAGAAATAGTGCTATATAAAGTGAACATTGATAATAACTATTACACCTCACTATTAAACATTACAATATCAAGAGTTAGATAAAACAATTTAAATTCTTTCTCATTGAGGATCTCTTCAGGTTTATGGTATTAGATAATTATGACAAAACATATATATATATATATATAAACCATAAAATTCTATGCGGGAACCTCCAAACTGTATCCTTTTTTCAATAGGATAAGAAATATAAATTAAATAATTACTTATTTAATGAAACTCCTAATGATAAGCTACATGCACCATTCCATTAAATTATTCATACATAAGTCTTGTGAAAAAGATTATAAAATGTGATATGAGCATAAAAATACAAGGGATATAAAAATTCTGAAGTCATTATCCTATTGATAAAAATTATAACTCACGTGAAAACATTCTTGAAAATATATAATTTTGCCAAAAAATAGAAATATTATTTTTTAATATGTATAATTTACATTATGTTTTTGAAAATATATTATTTCCATAATAATTAAATAGATATCATATAAAATTTATATATTTACCTTAGTATATCATCACATTGAACACTAATATAACCCTCATAGACGTGGAATGACCATACACCGAACATATAATATAATTCTACATTGAATATAATAATTACCCAATGTATTGGAGTGCTATCTAGGAACATCCATTGATTATGATGTAATTCTCTCAGTCAGATCTAATTATGTGAAACAAAAAAAACAATTTAGATGAAACACAACATGAAATAATAAATCATATCATTTGGTAAAATATTGTAAGATCATATAAGAAATACTTTTAGATTTTGTTTCTATATTTTCATTCAAATATAAGAATTTCTATACTAAATAGGCATTTTTATAAAAAATAATTTTAAATTTAAAAATTTCTTAAAAGAAAATATGTTTTTAAAATTTGAAAAGATGAATTAAAAAAAACAGTCCATAAAAATATAATCTTCAGATGGGGAAAAATTCATTGTTCCCATGTGTGTTATAAATAAAAGATTTATTTGGTAATTTCTCAATGAATTCTATATAAAAAATTTAAAAATATTACTTTATTAAAACATTCGAATGGAATGAAAAATATTTATAAAAGATTCTCTAAATACCCTTTATCACTATATAAATAACAAAAAAATATAATATCATTAATATTGAGATTGTTAAGTATTTAAACATTTAATGAGTCACATATTTCTATGATCATTTGAATCATAATAACCGTGAAAGAAGAAAATTTTACAAAACAAATAATAACACAATAATAGATAAAATATTGATACAGAATGTGAAAGGGTCTGTATATATATCTTATAAAAGAATAATGCTGCATATTGGAAAAAATTTATCTATGAAATGTGATTGAGAGGATATCCCTACAATTGAGTTTGACTTGTCATATAGGAATTTATCTTCATGAATGATAAAATTATGTTAATTATCTACATTATTTTGTAATTTTTTTAACAATATTTTTATTCCATATATTACAATTTTATAAAAAATATACTTAAACTGTTAATTTCATGTTCCATTTTTTACCATATATAGTTTATGTGTCAAAAATGACATTGGTAGATTAAATATTGTAAAAGGATTCCTTATCTAGAAAATAAAAAGATTAATAATCATTAAATAATTTTCATATTTATACATAAATAATATTTTTTCAAACATATCGTGAATAATGTTTTTGAAAATGAACCATCCTTACAATCATTGATACAGTATTTTGAGAGTACATATGATTAATGATATGATTTTTTAATGATTGTAATGGGAAAATGATAAGTAACACATTTCATTTCAGAATTAATATTAAATAAAAAATAAAAAAATTATTATTTATGTATAATATCATATAGATTCCTTTTATGTAAAAGTAATCACATCTCATCAGAGAGTTGGTAGTCCACACGTCCATAAAAGATGATATCACTTTTAGAGTATGTGGAACTATGATAAAGAAAATGATATGTTATATTGAAAAAAAAATGTAATTTATATCATATGTATTTTATTTGTTTCACAAAAATTTGATTACACACAATTTTAACATACCCCATATAGTGTATGCACATATCACATCTCTTTGAGGAGTCCATAGTACACACATCCAAAAAAGTCGTTAACATTTTTACACAAAATATAATGCATTTAAAATGTATATGTAATAGTTACATGTGTATAAGTAAATCATTAATATCATATATATCACATAGTAAATATTTATCACATCAATTACTGTTGGGGTAAATTTTTTAAAACGTTATGAGTTAACGAAATTTGTTGCCTAAAGTATCGATATTTTTCTCTAATTCCAGCATATAGTTAAGGAAAAAATAGCATTAATCTAACAATATAATCCTAATATAATGTATTCTTATAATTCATTCATTTTAGGGATTAATATGTCTTCATTTTTTTACAGATGTAAAATCCTTATATGTATTACAAGATGACTATCGATATATTATGGTCAAAACACCATTTAAATTCAAAAGTGACAGCTTAAAGTATATCTCCTAGGGTTTGAATAGTTCTATCAAACTGATCATTTTCATGAGGATGATATGAAGTCCTAAATATCTACATGTAATTAAAATATTATTGATTCCATACATTAATGTTTTTTATACCTCATATCTCGATTTGATAGGATTGACGGGTGTACTCCATGAAACCTTTCTTAAAACATATCATATAACTCATTGAAATTAGAAGACAAAAATATACACTATTAAAAATGAAATTTGATGAATTTTTACATCAATGCACTACAACAAAAAATTACATTATTTCATTTAGATTTATTGGGAGTCTCATCTTGATATCCATGGTGATATTTTTTCACTTCCGTTATATTATTGTAAGTCGTTATAAAATCAAATTATCCCTATATATATTATCATTATGATTTCTAATAACCAATATATGAAATTAATTTCTTCCATTATTATTATATCCTATATCACATAAACAACATAACAGTGATTGAATATATGATCCAACAGTTTAGTTTCTTGAATGAGTAAAGAAAACACACAACTAATAATTAATAAAAAACAAATATTATTCAATAACTTCTTATTTATATTTAATAATAATTCCATTTTATACACTAAAAATATAATAAAAAATGATTTACATTAAAAAAAGGGTTGAGGTAAAATCCCAATAAGGGTAGGAATATCAAGGGAGGAGAAAGGTACATCAATAAGTAATACATGGGAGATCATAATCAAATTCATTGTAAAATACGAATTATATGAATACCTTAATATTGTGGGATATATTTTGATAATGTCATTGAATTTTTCATATTCATAAAAATAAATAATCAAAATATAGTGGCCTAAATGAAACATAGTTCTGAATAAATATATCATTGTGTTCCACCTAACTTTTTATCAACAATAATTACTTTATTATTTTGAAATAATATTACATCCTGATCACACATTATACACATAATCTCATGAAACATATATCATTAACCAATTCATTTTAGGAAAATATATTTGTTGTCTCGCCCGTCATGTCATAAAATGCATATAATCAAACATGCACCATAGTAATTATTACAATCATAGTCATGAAATAAACAAATGGAATAAAATGAGTTTCAATTTTTTTAATATAATACACCATGAATTTCCCTTTGGTTTCTAAAAATTAATAATATGTGTTATACTTCGGCAATAAATATTGTAATTCTAGAGTATAGAAGAATCAACTAGAGGATAATCAATGTAATGTTATTTCAAGAATATATACATTTTTTGGAATATTTTAAATTGGAATATAAAGAATTTTGGAAGAGTATGATCATGTATATACAAGAATTTAAATCCAAAAAATAATTAAAAAACAATTTTATGGACATTATATCGATCGAAATACTAAAAATTATGCATATGTGGGATAAAAAAGATAAAGATTGGTTCAAGACTCTCCTCACATTAAATCCATTTTTATTTTTTTGTGTTTCAGTCTCTAGAATAATAAACATTTTATCACTAAAACATTAAATCAAATGTGAATTACGTACTTATATTTCCATCCTAATCAATTTTTATTATATTCTATTTATTATTTAACGTGGTTAATGGTGAAAACTATTTCAATAATATTTTACATAAAATAACACACCTTATAAAGAATTAATATTGAAATATTTCAAAATATAATTTTATTTATTTCGAGGGTTATAATAAATTTATTTAAATAATATCATATAAAAATTAATTTATTTTAATCAATCATAAATTTTTGATAATTATAGAGTTGACAATTTCTATGATGGAGGTTAACCGACCATTGATTGAACAATGTATAAATAGGTTGGAAAGAAATAATTAAATGAAAATACATAACAAATACATTGATTATTTTAGTTAAAAATAATTAATTCAATGACTAAATACTAATAAATTAATAGTTTCAGAGTTGGGTTTGGATGTTATATAGAATAGTGGAATAAAATATGAAATGGAGGGAAAGTGTTGTGGAAAACTGACCATATTCTCATTGTTTATTTTATTGTACAACATTATAATCCTTGAATGAATGGAGTTAGATACTCTCTATTGATCCCAAGTATGATAATGTTAATATGACAGGGTATATGGGATAGAATATATCTATAGTAAGTGTAAAATAAGTGGTTTTCCAAGGGAGGCATGAGAAGTGATTTATAATTTCGAAGAAAAGTATTTTAGGATAAATTATAGAATAAAACATAAATTAAAATTAAAACATTATAATAGTGGTATAATGAAATATTAATATCATACTTAACGCAATTAAAATTATTTCATTACTTTTTAGGCCTAAAAAAAGATTAAATAATATATTAAAAGTGTATATTGAAAAGTAAACGAATTATATTTTAATGGAGTGCTATAGAATAATGAAAAATGAAAATTAAATTATGGGATGGAAAAAATATTTCCCAATTATAAATAAATTTTTTTCAAAAATAAATATGTTTTATATCTATGATTTTAATAATTTATTTCTCATTTATTACATCTTGAATGAAGTAATTATAAATTCATAGCTTATGGAAAAACAATATTTGCAGTATTCATATAATAATTGATGTATTCCATATAATTACAAGAAAATAACCATTAGATATTTATGGAGGGATGATTAAAAAAATTACATTTAATTTACAAAATGGATTTTATAGAATAATTTTTTATAAATTATAATATAAAAAATTATATTTTGATGAAATATATTTAAATATATTTTATTAAAAATGTGAATATATGTTCATTCAGTTTTTAATCGTTATATTAATTTTATGGCATTATAATATTTATATTCTCATAAATTTATCATATTAAATAGAAAGTATATTACATTTAATTATTTTTACGTCAAATTACAATTCCAGCTGTTATATAATTATTCCCAACATTTTCGATACAATACCAAAGTATTGGATTATAATTCCTAACATTCATGTAAATATTCAAATTATCACTTTTCTATTCCAATTGTTTAGTTACTATTCACAATTGTAATATTAAATCTTATAAATATAAATAAATTTATTTATTCAATATTAAATATAATTTCTCACATGGTTGTTTATTTTCCTCCTGTGAAATACTAATTAGAATACACATATTATATTTCATTTATATATTTATGTTTTTTAGGGAGATTAATCTATAATATTGAAATGATATATGTTTCTTAAATCTACATTTTCATTTGATATTTTTTCTAATTGTAAAATTTTTCATTTTCATTTATTATCTAATGTGTATCATAACTTTCTTCCTTTATGAAATAAATAGATCTATATTTATTAATGTGTTATATTTGTATAAAATATTATTTTATAAAACAATTTTTTCCATGAAAAAAAATACCATTAATAAAATAGTTTTTTTCTACTTTCATCACCCAATTATAAATATTTTTCATTAAAAATAAATTCATATTCTTGGTTGATAGTATTTGAGTGTATTTAAATTTATATTTTTTTATAGAGAACATAATGCCATATCAATGTTATGTTTGTTACAAAGAAAATCTACAAGGTGGGTTATCCTTTTTCATAGACCATTGTTGTTATAGCCCAATATCTTCACCTAAGGCACCGCATATGAGATTGTATACCATAGTTATAACACATTCAGATTCAGTACATATGATATATCATGTATAAAAATCAGTAAGAGTGATACATAAAGCACATAATGAACATGACCCATCTTTTGTTGATATTCATGATGGTGGGAATCTTCTTCTAATTGTTTAAGGATCCCAATGGTTAAAATATTCTTATAGATAATATTTCCATTATTTTCAAACCACGTGACTCTTTTCCATGTATATATTATAAGTATTACACTTTCTCATAAATAAAACTACATTATGCTAAAATAATTGTTTTGTATAATATGTTTTACTAAATCTATGAAGATTTCATATACCATTGAATGCGTTTAACGATTACATTGATCCCATTTAAAGGATGGGTTCTATGTATCATTTACTCAATAATATCATCCATCCAATTTTATGTTCTCCATCGTATCCCAAATAGATATTCATATTGATCAATCTGAATACTAGAGTGGTAGATGTTGTTTTATGAGAACATAAATAATTGGATATTTTGATCACATATTCCATTAAATTAATAAATGAAGCTTCATATAATTTCATTGAGTGTCTATATGATTCATTCATATTGTACATTATTTTTGTTGTAATACATCATATTTTAATTGAATTTAGTATTTTCATAATGGTAAATAAATCTATAGAATTTAAAATTCAACAATGGATAATGATATAGATTCTCAAAATTAGTTCCCATGAATCATATCTTCTTTCGTTCTGTAAATCATATATTTTTTACCATACATAAATATTAATTAATATAAATGACGTGTATAGTATTAGTGAATTTATTTACCACCGTCCATTTTCTATTTCTTAATTTGGATGTATTCAGGAGAGTAGTGAATAAGTCCACAGTGATATTCTTACATTTACATTGGTCATGGTAAAGAGAATATTCACATTAATGGAATTATATCTCTCTATATTAGCAGTTTTACATACCATACATATTTGGATTTATAAGAAATTCTTATTCATCATTTTGTAATACATTATGTTTTTTCAATGACCACCATACATCTTGGTACATCTAGGGTGGATGGAGAATGATGGTAAAAGTGAAATATCATACATCCCATTCATTATATTCTATTATGATTGAACATATTTTCACATTTCCATATAAATTAATCTATGATGATCAATGTGGATTTCATTATCCTCTCCTATATTGACACTTTAACCTTAATTTTATGATTTAGATAATCCATTTTTTCCTTCTTAATCATCCATTAAATAGATGGTTATAAAATAATTTGGAAAAGGATGGATTTATTTAATATTATTTTGATAACTATAAATACCTTTTCCATTTCCATGAGGATATTTTTGTTCTTATCATCATCATGGATAAAGTAAAATCTTATTTTCCTCTATGGGAATCAAAAAACTTATTCATCATTTAAAGATGGTAGTAAGTTTATAAATCCAGTTACTCAATAAAGTATAACCATGTTTATTGATAAATTTTGATCATCTAATATGTGAATATATATACATTAGAATCTATTAAACTATATATTTCACAATTCATACCATGAGGTATAACCTCCATGAATATAATCCAATGATCACTGGTACTTATTACATATAATGAATCTTTTAGATCTTCCCATGTATGATGTGTTTTCATGATGTATATACTAGAACATTGCAATTTTCCATGAATAAAAATACCCTATATTTGTTACAGAATGATTATATATCCAAAACCCTACTCTATATAAGCGTATTATGAGTAGAGGTACAAATATTAGTATCATATTTCCATCTTCAAATCTGTCCTATCATTAATACATTGAAGCATACATTACCCTTTTTAGAGTTACCATATTTATTTTGTCATCCCAATCAAGGGAAACATCTATAAAATTTCAATATTACCCATATATGATACCAAAACAAAACATATATATAAAACGGGATGTTATGGGTCATTCCTCATTTGCCTTTTTAATTATTGATCCATGGATATTCTATCACATTTGATCTCATACCAAAATAACATCTCTTTCTATATCCAAAATTAATACTTTCAAAATATAGCATATATTTTATACTTTATTAATGTCACAATAACATTCCTTAGATGAATATAATATTCCTCCTTGATCATATAGTAATAGATAATATTTTCAATGAGTAGTAATAAATTTATTTGAAATAGTCTCTAGATAATCTATTCATAAAATTAATGATTATTTCATGGTAATTAATATATTTTATGGTCATCATTATAAACTCATAGAAGCCATAACATGTATAGAATTTTCTTTCTGAATATATTTTTTATATACTATAATTTTGTGAAATAAAAAAGAAATATCTTCCATTTAGATGTAATGATATTGTGGAAGTTGATAGATCAACTCATAAATCAATGGTAGGATATACTTGTTCATTATGGTTATCTTATTGAGCTCCTGGTAAAAAATACATATCCACATTTATCAATAAATTTTCATGAAAAAATATCTCTAGTTCACCCTTGGGTAATACACTAGGGGGTATGAATCCTTTTTCGAAATACACTAGCATCGACCAATTTAAAAACAATATTTGATTGGGCCATCTTATAGGGGAATTTGGAGAGTGTAGTGGCTTCTATCTTATAGTTACCATCTTATACAGACCACATTACTAAAAAAATTATTATATTCACATAAATTTTATTTTCCCTCGGGGAGATACTTTTCTTCAACTCATCCATTTTTAATATGAGTGCATTTATATAGGGTATCATTACCCACACAATTGAGGTATTTAACATACATAAATAAAAATTTTCCATTCATTTAGACTGGATAATGGGTTATTTTATAATATGTAAATATTTTATTATTTCCTGATAGTTTATATAAGATATATCTAAATAAAGAAAATTATTTCCTATTATAGAATCAAATTCCGCAATGGGATGGATTACATAATTTTTAAGAATGTTCATACCAGAAAATCTAGGAGATTTTTATTCAAACACATGGATTTTATTGATATCACCATTAGCTATTTTTATGGATATGTATACATCATTTTAGTGGGGTAGTCATTCAATAGTTCCAAATATGATGTAGTATATAATGGAATGAGTAAAATCGAAACAAAATATATATTTTTACATTCTACATTGAATATGATTTATTCCATTTATGATATACTTATAATTTCTAACCACACATTAGGGATTGAATAATATTACCATTTATTCGTTATATTTTGTGGTTACTAATTTTGAATACCTTTGATGACCCGTGGATTAGTTACCTATCTTTCACAATACCTTTTCTCCTTACAGTTGAATCATTGAAAAATGGGTACTACTTTTGGTGATTATTCCCATTTCACTATCATATTGGATAGATAATTTTTGTCTCTTCAGTATTAAATGGAATGGTATACTTCTCTACTAATATTGATGAATTTATACCTCCTTTTCATTAGTTTACCGTGATTCATTTCCCAAATATATAATTTTTTTGGTAATTGTATCCCCATTACACCTTTTTCATGTGACTCCCAAGATTCAAATCTTATTCATGAAATCTTATTACCATGTCCATGGGATTATTCAAAAAAATAAATCCATACATTTATATAACATAAAAATGCATCTTAGTAACTCCCAAAATTTTGTAATATCAATATTATTTCAGTGATGTGATTTTTCAAAAATAAAAAATCTTTTTATTTTTCAGTTATAGTCGATAAAAACCCCATTAAAGTCATGAAATAATTGTGACCATTTCCTCACACACCCTCATAAATTAAACCTCATTTTTCTAAACGCTCATTAAATTTTTGTTGCATATATGTTTGATGATTTTTATGCTAACACATATAATTAAATCCCATCTTATTTTATTCTAATTACATTTCACTGATTTAATATTTTGAATTCATACTCTTTATCAATTCCCACCAATTATTGGCCTCATTATGTAAATACCAAACACACAAATTAAAATTATTTTTCTTAGAATAGTGCATCATAAAAAATGTCTCATCCATTGTGATAACACATTATTACAAGGAAAGTTGTTAAAAACATCACCATAATGTCTATTTGTTTTGTCTCATAAAGTAATCAATTGTTAGGTACTAATTATTGTGGGTAGTTATACATTTCAACATTTTTCATAATATTTTGCATATTATATGATTGTTGGGTAAGCAGCACTATGATTTTTGGAACTCCACCTCCAATTTCAAATGGAACGTCATTTAGTAAAATGTTCAACTTCCCATTACATGAGTTAATGGTATTTTTTGGTCTTAGTTTCCAATATTTAATATAATATATTTCCTTAATAAATAATTATTATATATATTATGAATAAATAATTTTAGATTCATGTGAAATAATATTTCAATATTCTAATATTATCAAATCACTATTCTCATCGTATCATTATTATCAAATGATGCATCTGGGATCCTAACCTATACTATTTTATTAAATTAAATTAATTAATTATATTATATATAAACACTTAAAATGGATTTTATATTTTTACTAATTGAATCATATCTTTATGGTTTTGTCTATCTTGGCATGTAGAGTTAATCATTGTGATGCTCCATGTAATGACTGGTTTAAAACCCATTCCTCCCTTTTAATGTTATTTATCCAAAAGTTTTGTTTATAGATCATTATGAATTTTTATTATTTTGATGGGGATTTTATTTCCCAAAAAACTCCCTCCCAATTACATTACCAAAACAAAGGATAGTTAAATGTAATCAAATATTCAGATTGTTTTTCACAATAATTTTCTATTACTAATTCTAAAATTAACTATATGAGGATCTGATTCCAACTATAGTGGCCCACGTTATTTTCAATCATAATTACATAATTTTTATGGTAAATAAAATAATATTTATTCAATAAACGATCCATTGGTTTCGTTTCATGAAATATTAGGCTATTTCATAACTTATAAATAATAAACTGGGTGATCTAAAATCCATGTATAGGGTGGGATTTCTTTGGAGGAATGTGAAACATGAATCAATAATACATTACCTATCATCTTCAAAAACATAAAATAATAATAACTTGACTGTAAACATAATAACAAGGGATTCATTCAATAATATAATGGAATGTGGGATGAGAATTAAAATTAAATATGATAACATATATTTAAAATACCACAAATACTAGAGAACAATGCTTTCAAAATGTTCGTTCAAAACACATATTCATAAATATTTACATCATAATTTTAAACAAATATAAAATCATGTTGACACATCATAATATTAACACCTGAAGCTTCCATGGTACACTTCTCTTGGAATAATAGAATAACTTGCGATGTATGCAACTTTGAGTTCTAACAAACCGTGACAAATCAAACTCGGTGTTATGAATAGTAAAATTTTTTTTGAATTTTTATTAATTGAATTTTTTTAAATAGTATTTCATTTTTTTATTTGGAATATCATAATTAGTTTAGGGATAATGTTTGATATTTTTCAGAAAACATTCAATTTTGATGAATAGTTAAAAAATTGTGTTACTGTTTCAAACCCAAATTTTATTTAAATAATAAGTTATTTTAAATTAATTTATTTTTGGTCAAAATATATATAATAGATATATTTTTTCAATTTAATTCATTAATATCATTTTATAATAATAATTGATATATAATATTTAATTGAACTTTTTACCATCTTTTACCAACCTTTTAGGTGCATTTACAAATTTTCATAAAACGTAATTTTACCACTTTGGTGAATTGAATTTCAAAACTCCAAGAGACACGATTGACATTATAATGTAAAATGTTGTTCTATATGACTGAAATAATATTTGGGTAACATAACCCTTTGACTTTTATTTATTATAGTTTAATGTAAATAGGGTAATAAAAGGTAAAAAATTATATTATAATTACCCTAACACATGAACTAATTCTAAAATATATTTGTATATCATCCAAAATAAACACTAGGAATAATATATGATCATTTTGGTCAACTGGTGTTAGATTACGACATTTATTATTATTTTATTTAAAGAATAGTTAATAATGTTAAATTCAACGTTCCATAACTAAACCATTTTTAATACAGGGTTATACATAAGATAAATTTGGCTATAGATATACAATATAAAGATATAAATATTTCCGAAAAAAGAGTATTTGATTTATAATTTTAGACCTTAAATAATTAAATTTGTTATATGAGACAACAGTGATGAAGTAATTGCCTTATTAATGAAAGATTAAAATAAATGATATTAACAATATCCAAATAAATGTAATTTAAGTGTTCATATTAATTACACTAATTATCAAGATTATGATGATATTTTAAGGTTTATTAAATATGTTTTTTTAAAAGTAATAATGTTGGTATGACTTTCACAAAAACAACATACCAAATGGTGTCAAAATGTACATAAATGTGTTTTTAAAACAAATACTATATTATTAATTGATATAATATTCCTAAAAAACTAAGGATCTGAAAAATGACTTATATTGGATTATATACTTCAATAGTTAACCACTTTGGGTTCTCTTGTATTTTTATTGTATGTTTATTAACCATATATTATAATAATAGAAGAATACATGGTAAAAGTTATACTAGTTAACTAAGAGTTAAATATAAAATATATGGTTAATAAGGGGACCTAAATCTATAAAAACCTATTCTTTGAGAGTTTTTCAACCCATACCCACCATAGCCTTGATATAAATCATTTTTGAACCCTTATAAACCAAATATAATTGTATAACAAAATAATATTTCAAGTATTTTCTAAATTGACCATCACATCTATTATAAGAGTATACTTACCCTTCTCTCAAAATATCATCTCCAATGCCCTTTGACATAGCCAATCCATGATCAAATATTCTACCCTCTGCCCTCAATTTATCTTTAGTGGCCTTAATTTGATTCTAAATCCAACCTATGGAGCCCTTTTGATCAACTCAAAAGGAAACACCCGAAAAGGGGTAATAATTTCATCATGTCTTTCAATGTTCTTTTCTTATTCTACATCCTCATTATTTGTTGTTTCCATACCAAAATAATAACACCAATACCTTCTATATAATGTGATGTTATTATAAATATGGTACAACCATATTCATTATTCTATCTATCCTATGAATGAAAAATTCACCATAAGTGCATACGTACAACATACCATCTCCACGTCGTGGGATAGTTTTTTATTCAACACATCATTATTTGGATGTGTATAATATTGAGTATAATTTATGAAAATAAAAAATATCACATGTCAAATTTTTTTCCTATATGATATAAAATCCAATTACACATGATATCACCATCGATATAATGGTATTGTCGCTCGTGTGTACATACAGATTACCGTGTCCACAAACCCGTTGAAATTAATTCCCCATCATAACCATTCAAGAATAATATTCATTTTACAATTGAAAATAATTTTTAGAAACATAATATAATTCTGGAAATTAATCATATAAATAATATCCATAACAAAGATGGATTATGTAACCAAGAATATAAAGGTAAATGAATCAGTTAACAACCGAAATGATGATACTTCTAATGTATTATTAACAAATAAATATTAAAAGATCATATATGATATTATAGTTTTCTATGTGGTTTTGGAATAATTGAATTAAAATTATTTAACTATTATACATGAGTTTAATGTTCCCTCGATCATGGAAAATTACAAGGTAAGGGTTAATTCTACAATCACATCATTATCTGAGGTTGATTATATTTGAGTATCTACTTGGACCTCTTTATCATCTACATCTGTGTTTCTTAGAAAGGTATTTCTAGAACTCTTTAATATTTACTATACAATGGGTCAAAATCATTTATACCCATATTTCACATTTAATAAAAAATTTATAAAGTGATATTTCTATTGTTTTCAAAACAAGGTCCTTTAAAAACTTTTCGACAAAATTAAGGAAATAATTTTTTTTAACTTATACTGAAAGTACAACTATTTTATACCATTTTAACAACTTAAAAGAGTCCCATAAAATCTTATAAAAATATTTTTAAAATATATGGTTTATTTTATAATTATTTTCATTTAAACTAATTTTAAAAGAGAAAGCGATATTTCTCTAAAATAATTTCGATATCTTCTATGTCATTATCCTCTGATGGATTTTCCAATTGTTTGATGTTGATTTATTATGATACAAATCGTCTTTATTTTATTTAATGTTTTTTGATATGTTAGACTGTGGATGTGTAATTTTTACACCATTCATGGTTTATTGATAGAGTATTGACATTTCATATTCTAGTTTTAATATATATTTTTATGTTATAATTTCATCTTTTTCATATGAGTAATGCATTACACTAAGTAACAGATGGGTGGAGCCCATTATAGCTCCTTGATGCATTGGTAGATCTATTGAGATAAACTAGTGTCATGGCACAAGTCCTTTAAAAAATCTTATTTATAGTCTTGGCATGAGACCTTTACTATGTGGTTATGAAGTCTGGCATTATACATTCCATCAATATAAAATGGGATTTTGATATTTCATGTGATTGTTTGACTAGTATAATATATACGTGAATCAGAAAATGAAATTATTTGATTTATATTTTACATGTTATTTTGATGATTATATTCAAAAGTCTTTTGTTTTAGACTTATAAATAGCCTTAAATGTTTATTCTTATTTGTGAACATTTCCCAAATTTTTTTATCCTTACTCAGCACCTGAGAAGACCCCTTTCTATGTTTTTATTATTCCAAATGTGAATATGTATATTATGAAAAACATGCAGTGATATTCTATGGGAGATGAATGCATTAAAAGGAGATACAATGTTGTTTTTTCAATTCCATAATGTAATGTAAAAATTATGTATGTATATAGTACTTAAAAGTCAACTAAAACTGATCAGACATTCATGATTTTATCCCTTGGGACCATGCCAATGTTATGTAGTATTGCAACAATTGTAGGTCACTAGGATCATGGTATTCCAGTTAGTATTAGAGGAAGTTTAGTTTAATACCTGTAAAATAGATTTAGAAAAACTCCATTTTGAGAAAATTCTCCTATGATATACTTTGGGGAATAATATAGAATAACTTCCTATAATTTTGGTAATATATAGATTTTGTGAGTTTTCCAAACAATAAATCCTTTTTTGGATATAAGCAGGTAGAGGAGGATCTAGAACAGATGTGCCATTGAGTGAAAACTCTGACAAGGAGTTTCAGGCTTGTTCCAGGGTATCCTAGTACCTGACAACGAGACTTGTTTCACTCATATTTATGACACTCCTAGGTGATATATATAATATAATTAATATTTTCATTACTAACCATTATGAACGATTTATGAGTATATACCTCCTCAATTAATTTTTTTTATGATTACAGATTATAACTATAAACTCCTTATTTTATGTGAAGTGTTTTATATGTTTGGAATTGTGTACTGTGATTCATAAACTAATCTAGTGTATGACATTGTTTAGAAACAGATCCTAATAGAAGTAATGGACATAATATAAACACACGTAATCTATGTAAGGATTTTCATCCTAACCAAGATAATTATAGTTGAGATGGAAATGCAACCAGTGCCAATATTCTTACCACCATACTGGATTAACTCACACATATTAAGAATAATATCATTAACCGTATAGAGCACCCGGATCCACAACGCAAAGGATAAATGTTAGACAACTTCATGTGGAAGCAACCACCAATATTCCATGAGAATAAAAATAATTTCGTATCTGAGGAGTGGATAAGTTCCTAAGAGAAAATATTTCATTCTTTACGGAGTAGTGCAATGTGAAATGATTTCATGGATGTTTATCACCACATATGAGATGTAGATAAATGGTTGTTATATATTGAAAACAAAATAGTGGATGAAAATGTAGAAAATTTGGAATTGAGGGAGTTTAATGCACTTTTCTTAGATAAATACTTTTTTCGTGACCATGAAGCAGATATGGAAAAACAATTTCTGAGTCTGAGGCAAAAGGAGGATGAGAATGTCACAATGTATGAGGATAACTTTACAAGGGTATCAAGGCATGTAGCAAATTATATAAGTAACCCATGGTGTGAGATCGATCAAATCGTTGAGGGGTTAAAACATTTCTTCCTTCGAGTACTACTCTCACAATCCTTCTCATCATAGGAATATATTGTCTAATGTGCTATTATAACCTAAAAGGAATTCTCTATGTCTTAAGACATTAACACAAAGAAAGATAAGAAGAGATCTAGTGAACACTTTGGAAATGGAAATACATGGATGAAGGGAAAAGTTGAATTTCCTTCTTGAAGTAAATGTTGGAATAATCCCCCCGGTACAAGCCTAAGGGAATGGGAATCTATTTCATGTATTTTGAAAAAGGCCACCAAGATCATCATTGAAAGGAAATGAAACATGTTGTTAATTATGAATGCTAAAATTGTAGATTAATTGGTCATTATTAAAATTAATGTCCTATGATGCAAGGAAAAATACCACAAAAAGGAAATAGGGAAAATTCCAAGCTTATGTGGTCACTACTAGTGAGGTTGAAGCTCCGAATGAAGTGGTGGAAGATAATTTTTTGGTTTCCTCAAATTTATCTAATGCATTATTTGATTCTAGATAATCTCATTTCTTTATATCATCCCGGTTTACTATGAATATTCGATACCTCCGATTTGATTTAACTAGGGAGTTGTCAGTAAAAAATCTTAAGGGAATTATCATTACAACAATCTATTGTGAATCAGTCCCCATTAGGGAATATAAATGTTTTTTATCTACTAATCTCTTCGCCATACCCAATATTGAATTTTACATAATCCTCGGTATGGATTGACTTTCTAACTATGATGAGAAAATTTGTTGTAAGAAGGAGGAGATTATAATTATCGATGATGATAAGGAACACCTTATATTTAGAGTAGAAATGTCACCTCCATATTCTTATCTATATCCACCAATAGAAGCTCTACTAAATTCAATTATTGGGGAGGAAGAGAATGAAATAACTATGCATTAGTGAAAAAAAAGTTTAAATAGAGTATGTAGCTATTGTTCAAGAATATGTTGATGTCTTTATAGATGATTTATATAGACATCCATCAGAGAGAGAAATTGAGTTTACCATTTATTTAATTCCTGATTTAAGGCCCATATCGAATACCCCTTATAGAATGGACATAGTGTAATTTGTGGATATAAATAAAAAATGATTAATTGAGTAATAAGGGATTTATTTTACCTAGTGTTTCTCTATGGGGAGACCTTTTTCTTTTCATTATGAATAATTATGGATCTATGAGGTTATGCATAGACTACTGGGAGATCAATGATATAACAATAATGAACAAGTATCCCTTACCTAAAATTGTTGGTTTATTCAACCAACATCATGGAGGACAATATTTTTCAACAATTAATCATCGATATGGATATCAATAGTTTTGTGTATAGAAAAAAGACATTCCAAATACAGCATTTTGTACCAGGTATGAGCATTACAATTTTTCAGTAATGCCTTTTGGACTGTTTAAGGTACCCTATTTTTTTATGGATATAATGAACAGTGATATCAAGGGATATCATGGATACTTTTTAGTATTATTTATTTATGATATCTTGGAATAATAAAAAATCTATATAGATCACAAATATCACTTGAGAACTATTATAAATAACCTCAGAAGAATTGAATTATATTAGAAGATTAGAAACTATGAATTCAATATTTGAGAAATTTCTTTTCATGGTCGTATTGTCTCTTAGTATAGAATAATTGTTGACCAAAAAAAGAAAATAGAAATACAAGAATGGAAAGCACTGACGAGTATAACTGAGTTATGCAGTTTTATTTGTTTATCATAATATTATCGGTTGTTCTACCATAATTTTTCCTGATTTGCAAACCCATTAACCATGCTCACACGTAAAGGGGATATATTTGTTTGGAAAAAGAGTTTGAATAATGGTTTAAAGAACTAAAGAGGATATTAATCAATGCTCCTATCGTGAATCTACCATTGGGGATTGATGTGTTTGTTATTTGTAGTGATTATTCAACAAAATGACATGGTTGTGTCCTAATGAAAAATGTTAGAGTTATTGAATATTAATCACTACATCTAAAAATTCATGAACAAAACTATCCAACTCATGATCTTTAGTTATAATTAGTAATATTTATATTGAAAATATGAAGACATTATCTCTATGATGAAAAATATGAGATATGTACCAGTCACAAGAGTTTGATTTATAGTTTCTCAATAAAAGAACTCAACAAGAGGAAAAGGGGATGGCTCTAACTACTCAAGGTTTATGATTTCACTATAAACAACCACCTGGAGAAGGAAAATGAGGT
Source organism: Viscum album (assembly GCA_963277665.1). NCBI lineage: Eukaryota > Viridiplantae > Streptophyta > Magnoliopsida > Santalales > Viscaceae > Viscum > Viscum album. The sequence continues at coordinate 1,654,070,206 of OY728126.1, read as the reverse complement.
GGCAGATGCTTTGATGAGAAAGGATAATGGTGTTTTGAACAATATAAGAGTTGAAAGGGATCATATGTTCATGGATCTTGTAAAAATGAATATGAGAATAATCAATGAAGGTGAAACATAAATACTTTTTTAAATGGTTTCCAAACCATCATTACTAAAAAGGATAAAAAGTTCTCAGACTGATGATGATGAGTCTTAAAAGAAAATTTAAGCTGTGAATGATGGGAGAATGATTGAATTCATATATGAAGATAGAGTTTTGATGTATTGGATGAGACATTGTGTTCGTGATATACCTAAACTAAAAAGGGAATTGTTGGATGATGCTCATAGATCCAATTTCTATATACCCCATGGTAACACTATACTGTATATAGATATGAAATAAAATTTTTAGTGGGACAATATGAAGAGGGATATTTCTTATTAAGTGTTAAGATGTATGGTTCGTCAACAGGTTAAGGTTGTAAGACAACATCCTGGAGAAGTCATTAATCCTCTTCCCATACAATAGTGGAAATAGGATGAAATTAGGATGGACATGTGTTCGGTCTACCAAAGACTCCTAGAAGGAATGATGTAATATGAGTCATTGGTAATCATCTTACCAAGTCATCACATTTTCATGCTATATGAGAAGATTTACCACTTGAATTGTTAGTAGGTCTATATATTAAACATTTTTTAAGACATTATGGAGTACACCTATTGATTGTTTCTGATCATGATCCCCATTTTTCATAATGATTATGGATATATGTTCAGAAGCCTTTGGATAATGAACATTTTGTGAGCACTTCCAACCACCCTCAAATGGATGGACAACAATAACGAACTATAAAAACCATAGACGACATGTTTAGATTTTTTTTCTCACTTCACTTTCAATGTATGTGGGATGAGTAATTACCACTAATAAAATTTTACGATGACAATAGCATCAATTTATGTATTCAAATGGAACTATATGAAGTGTATTATGGAATGTGATTTAATACACCAACTTGTTGGGATGATGTTGGTGAATGAAAACATGTAGGCCTAGAACATTTTGAGAAAAAATAGAAAATGATAGGATTATCCAAACCCACATTAAATCAACTAAAAGTAAGAACACGATCTATGCCGATAACCGATAGAAGGATTTTGATTTTCAAGTACGTGATCTTGTTTTCTTGAATGTATCTGTATGGAAGGGTGTTATATGATATTGAAAGTAGAGAAAATTATGTCCCAAGTACATCAGAGCTTTTGAAATTATAGAATGAATTTGAGTTATAATTTATCATTTGGGAATGCTGCAATGTATCTCCAAATATCATGATGTGTTCCACATATCAATATTGAGAAACTACCTGACATACCTAATACATGAACTCACATATGAGAAAACTGAACCGAATCTGGATTTGTCTTATTGTGAAGAGCCTTTCAAGACTAATGATAATAGAGAACACATTTTCAGAAACCAGATTACTCGTCTAGTAAATATTTTATTGAGAAATCATAAGATGGATAAGGCAATATGGGAACCCAGGGGACATATTATGAAGAACCACCTGAATCATTTTGTGTAGTAATATTCTAGAAATGTTGAGACAAACTTATTTGAAGGAGGGAAGAAAATAACACCCATTGATTTCATTGTATGCTCATCTTTTAATAATACAATAGCTTGTGATGTATGCAACTTCGAGTTCTAATAGACCATGACTAATGATACTAGCTGTTATGAATAATAATAACCAGTTATTTAGATTTTATAATTTTATTTCAAATTGGATTTCAATTTTTGATTCAGATTATCAAAATTAGCTTAGGGTGATTTTTTTGTATTTTTCTGATAAAATTCTATTTTTATTGAATTGTGAAAAACAAAATGTTGTTGTTTAAAACAAACATTTTATTTAAATTATTAGCTATTTTATATAAATTTATTTTAGTTAAAAATATATACATAATACCTATATCTGTTTAGTGTTATTCATTTGAGTAATTTTATAATAATATAAGATACATAAAATTTTATTGATATTTTTAAAGTCTTTTACCCACCTTCTAGGTGCATTTTCAAATTTTCATAAAACACAATTTTACAGCTTCTATGAATTGATTTTAAAAAATTTGAGAGGCATGGTTGACATCTGTATATAAAATGTGGTTTAATAAGATGAATTTTTTTTGTTGAATAGTAAAATTTCACTTTTATTTACCACAGTTAATAGTAAATTGAATATTTAAAGGTGATAAATGATATTATAATTACCCTAGAAGATTTACTAATTATATTGGATAAATTTATTTTAGACAAAAACCATCCATATGAAATATATATGATCCTTTTCATCCACATATATTAGATTACAAAATTTATTATTTTTTTAAAAGAAATGTTAAAAGTGTCAAATTCAAAGATTCATAACTAAACCATTTCTAATATAGGGTCATACATAAGATAAATTACACTAAAAATATGCATTAGATATATAAAAACATTTCCTACATAATCGTATTATTTTAATAATTTTTAAATATTAAATAATAAATTTTATTTATGAGACAATGATGATGCAATAATAACATTTTTAACAAAAGATGAAAATAATTCATATTATAAATATCCAAATAAATGTAAATTGAGACTTCTAAAGAAATACACTAATTTTGTAGATTAATATAACATTATAGGGTTTATAAAAAAATTTCAATGTGATAATGTTGTTATGACTTTCACAAAAACTACATACCAAATTGTGTCAAAATTGACATAAATGAGTTTTAAAAAATTACAATATTATTAATTGATATAATATTCTTAAGAATCAATGGTTCATCTAAAGGTCTTATATAAGATTATATATATAAATAATGAACCTCTTGGGGTTCTCATGGATATTTATAGTATTCTTATTAATATAATATTATAGTAATACAAGAATAAACTGTAAAAGATAAACTATTTAACAAAGAGTTAAATCTAAAAGATAAGGTTAATATGGTGACCAAAACCTATCTAAAACAAATTGGGTGAGACTTTATCGACCCATTCTCACCATAAATTAGATATAAATGATTTTTTAGGCATTATAAACCAAATATGGTTATATAATTAAATAATATTTTATGGATTTCCTAAAGTGATCTTCTCCTCCCTTATAAAAGGGTCCTTCCCCTTCTCCAAAACTCACACCTCCAAATCCATTTGGAACTACCAAACCCTACTCAAATATCCCCCAAAAACCCTCAAATCAGTCTAGATGAAATTATAAAATCATAAATCCAACCGATGGTTCCCTTATGATCAACTAAAATGGAAACCCTCGAAGAAGAGGTAATATTTTCATCACATTTTTCTAAGTTCTTATCTTCATTCACATCCCCATTCATTATTGATCCCATACCAAAAAAATTACTCTAGTAACTTATACATACATTGATTTAATTATTAATAAGTTATAACCATATTAATTATTATATCCATCCTATGAATTATAAATTCACCATCCGTGCGTACACATGACTTACTGTCTCCACGTTGTGGTGTAGTTTGTTATTCAACACCTCATTACATGGATGGGTAAAATAATGAGTATAAATGATTTAAATAAAAAAATATAACATGATAATGACTATTCATATAAAATATACCATCCAATTATAATTTATTTTACCATTAATAAAATGGTATTATTACTCGTGTGTATGTATGAATTATAGTCTCCACGAACGTGATGCAATTCATTAATAATCATAACCATTCAATAATAAATTGTATTATAAAAGTAAAAAAAATGTTTAAGAAGCTAATATAATTATGGATTAGAATAAAATAAGTCATATCCGTAACAAAAATGGCTTACTTATCCAATCCTATAATGGGAAACGAAACTATTAACACCCGAAACGATGATACTACTGAATTATTATTAATAAAGAAACATTAGAAGATCATATATGATATCGTATTATGTATTTGGTTATATTATAACTTAAAAATAGTGATTTAACTATTTTATAGAAGGATAAAATACTCTATATTATGGAAAGGTAAAACTTTTGGGTTAATTCTATAATCACTTCATTATCTGAGGTTGTTTATACGTGAGTATCTACTTAGACCTCTTTATCTTCATCATCTGTGATTCTTAAAAATTTATTTCGAATCATTTTTACCATTTTATAGACTATGGGATAATTTATTTTATACCCTTGTTTTATTTTTTATAAAATAATTAAAAAGGAACTCTTCCTTCGTATTCCAAACAAGGTCCTTTAAGACCATTTTGACAAAATTCAGGTGAGAACATTTTTTTATCTCATATGGTATGTGCTACAATTTTAATCCATTAAAAAATATTCTAAGAAACCCTTATATTCTTATAATAATATTTTCAAAATATATATTTTCTTTTATAATTATGTTACTTTAAATTATTTCCAAATAGAAAGTTATATTTCTGTAAAATAGTTCTGATTTCATCTATATCGACATTCGTTGAAGGATTTTACACTTTTTTCATGTAGATTTATTATGATAAAAATATTTTATATTGTATTGATGGTTTTGTGATATTTTTTACTATGGATGTGTTATTTTTAAACCATTCATGGTTTATAAATAAATAATTGACATTTCGTATGCATGTTTTAATATGAATGTATATGTTATGATTCAACCTTTTCATATGAAGAATGCATTGGACTTAGTAAGTGACATGTGGAGCCCTCTATAACTTCTCGTTGTATCAGAAGGTATATTAAGAAAATCTAGTGTCTTGGCACAAGGGCATGAAAAAATCATAATTGCAGTATTGGAATGATGTATTGACTATATGGTTATGATGTTGGGCTTTATGCATTCCATGAATTTGAAATTGGATATTGATATTTCATGTGATTATTCAACTAGAACAATATCTATGTGAATAAGTAAATTACAATATTTGATTTATATTTTCCTGGTTTTCCTGATGTTTATGTTTAAAAGGGTTATGTTTTAATCTTATACATTTAATTAATTTTTTTTCTTATTTATGAACATTTACACTATATTGTTATCCTTACTGAGCATGTGAGCTCACCCCTTTTTATGTTATTTCCCAAGATGTGAAGAATTATATTATGACATACCTGAAGGGATAGTCTAATGTAGATGAATTTGTTCAAAGGATACACAATGTGGTTATTTTTCATTTCATAATGTAATGTTAAAATTATGTATGTATCTAGTACTTTCAAGGCTAGTAATCTGATCTTTCATTCGTGATTCGAGCATATGTGATCATGCTATTGTTTTGTAATATTGCACCAACACTGGGTAAAAATGGTCTTGTAATTACAATAATACTAATATAATTAGATATATTACATTAAACAATGAAATTAATTGATATATAATTTTGGGCCCACACATCACATAATAAAATTTTCAAAATAATTTATTCCAAATAAAACAACTGAAAAGTATAATCATTAAATAAACCCACAGAAATAAATGGATTTAATTATAATTTTTTCCAATATATTGAAAGATAAAAAATATATTTGTATTACTTGAGGAATAAGGGGAATCATATATTGTCATAAAACATCATCATTTCTCAGTGGAGAATAAACAACTAAACAAGAATCACTATGTTTCTTTGGAAAATAAATTCATAATGAAGGACCTATAGAAAATTCATATAAATGAATTAAAAATGGTATGAAAATACATATATGAGGTAGATAAATAATATAATATTTAAATTTAATTTTGTAAATTTTAAAAAATATCAATATTGAAAATGATGTAAATTCGAGATAAACCAAAATGAAAGAGTTGGGTTCAAGAATCCCAATACATTACTTCCCAAATTATTTCATCACATGTTTCTCCTCCAGTATAGTAAGAATATTTTAAATAAAACACAAATCTAGAAGGGAATTATGTTAATTTATTATATAAATTATTAATATAAATTATTGGGTACTATCCAAAAATTATTTTTTAGTGTTCAAAAATATTGATATCGTATTTCCATTATAATATCTGGTATTATTTCAATTTAATGATATATATTTAATTGAAATTATTATTTAGTATGACTAATTTTAGAGTATTAGAAATATATTTATTTATAAATTTTTATGTGATAAATTATTTATTATGATCATACTTAATCATTTTTATTTTTTGAGTGTTGGAAATATCAACAATGGTGGTTAACCGACTGTTAATGATAAATTTTCAAAATTATAGAATGAGATGTATCATATATAAATATTTCATTCAAAAAATCATTATTATAGGATAAAAAAAATATAATATTTTAACATATTACTTAATTAATTACTGAATTTTTGGGTTTGATATGGATATACAAAATATGTAATATATGAATTTTATAGAAAGAGTTGATGAATACATACCCTCTTCTCTGTACTTTTTCATTCCTACAACACTAAATAACATGAAATAAAATAATCATCTTAATAAACAATGTCTCTGTTTTTTCAAAAGGGAAAAATAATGGGGATTTGGTTGTTTTATTTTCATTGGTATGTTTATGGTATGTGGCTTTCCAAATGAGTTGTGAGGTGTTTTTTATTCTTGTGTATATGGGTATTTTATAGTTAATATATTGTAGAAATTATAATATCCAAGGTACCCTTATGGTAAATATATTCTTCACATTTTGTGTAATGGTTGAATTAAATAATATTATTGTATGGATTTTTTTTTGAAAACTGATTTAATTATTTTAATAAAAATGAGATTAAAAAATGGGATATTTTTTAATTTTAATGGAAGACATTAAAAATTGGGCATTGAAAACTAATTTTTATCTTTATAACAAAATTTTAATGTTGTTTAATTGAGTAATGAAAAAGTTAATTATTATTTAGGTTGAACGAACATTGTTTAAGTTGACTAGGTCAACAATTCATCACGAGTGATATGGTTTAAAATAATTAGGTTAAGAAAAAACTGTACATTAACTATTCTATGAGAATTCATTATAATTCATAAAATTACAATAAAATAACTCATAGAAAATATAAAATGATGATATTATAGTTGAAATTAATTTTATAAAATTAATTATTTTATCATTTATAATTATAATCAGTAAAATATTTTGATTTCATTTTTATGAAATGCATTATAATACAATTGACTGAAAATGTTATAATTTTTTGAATTTTTGAACATGATATTTATTTTATGGGTGTATAATATTTAAATATATACATTCATGAAAAAATCATAATAAATATTATTAATATCATATTTAATTGTATATATTAAAATTATTATTCCAATGATTGAGTGATTGTTAAGAATTGTCAATTTACTATTACTTACAACTAGGACACTATTCCTAACAGTCTAGTTACAATTCCAATGATCAAATTAATATTAAAATAGTTATGATACTTTTATCAATGGCCATATTACATCATATAAGTAAATATCCATTATCTCTTTCAATATTCCCAAAAATTACTCACATAGTAATATAATATCATTTTCTATGACGTCAATTAATTTACAAATACTATATTTCATTTCTATAGAATTTTTCTTGGGGGAGAAAATTCATTGTGATTGGAATGATCCAAATGTTTCCAATATAATTTTTCAATTAAATATATTTTACTATCATAATTTCTTTAATTTTGTTGGATATAATTAATGACTACTGTAATGATTTCCCTTCATGGAATAATGTGTTTTTGAATTCACTTATCGTTTAATATTTATAATGATACATAAAATAATAATAATTATTTCTAGAAACTAATATCATTTTAAATTAATGGATCGTTTTAATATTAATTAACGACTTACACACACTATGACATCTCTCTTCATGTTATACCATTTGAATTTTTCCTTATGACCTATGAATGTCTTTAAACATCAATTATGAATATAAAATAATGAACTATCAAACTAGTTTATAAGAAATTATACTTTTGTATTTATTGGGAATATAAACTATTCATGATATTTATATTTACATATCTATCACAACTAAACTAATGGCCATTCAATTCATTTTTAGATGGAAATACTCTTAATATGGTTCTTCTATCATCACATTAATATAATTATAAACAATAATCTTGGAAGGATAAGATATTAATAAATTCAATATGATTTCTAGGTCTATCATCTACAAATAAATATATATGAGATTATTTCAAATACTCAACATGAATAATTTGAAATTATCATTCTATCTCATAGCATCAACAAAAATGACGACCTTCCAGGGGTATATGAATACCCATATTTTAATACAATTTAGTCAAAGAAATTTATAAAAAGGTATAAATACTTAAAATATTAAATTTTTTTGAAGCCTAGTGAGTTTCGAAAATTACACACTATTCATAAAGACACGATTTCTGAAAATAAATGCACACTCTAAAGTGACATAACATTCCCTTTGATTTTATGGATTCTTTTAATACTGCAAAAGGAAGCCTATGACTGTACCTTAGAAAAGGTAGATCTATAAACCCCACCACATGAATAAATGAAACCAAGAAAGTCGAAAAAATTTACATGTGACACAAGAGGTATATCAAGGTAACATAATAGGGGTAATAAAGAGTCATGATATAACATAATAATGAAAACTTAGTATAGAAAAGTGGAAACAACATAAAACATTACACAATAAGAATCCTTCAACTACAACAGTTAAAAAACCTATAATCCTATTTTATATAACAACACATTCATTATACAAGTAATTTCAGGAAAAAAATTATTCCAATCCATTAAAGGGAAATATTATTCTAGTCCCACATGTCACATTCATATCACACACATACATAAGAAGTCCACCTAGATGGAACAATATAAGGTTATATTTTATAAATTTTCAAAAAACAAAAAAATTGTACATGTTAAATAGATGTAAAAAGTGATGATATTTAGAACAAGGTAAATATCAATAATTGTAAATTTTTATGGGCATTAAATATAGAGAGGTTCAATAAGAAAAATCATATATTAAATTTAGACATTATAATGGTGGTATGTGTGGATTCATAAAATTATAAAATTAGATTTAATATGGAATCTTATATGTTTTTCACAAAATTTAAATAAATAGGTATTTGAAAAGGAATATCCCAACATGAGAAATTCAATATCAAAAAGCATAACGAAAACAATGTTCATCAATAATAAAAAGTAGGAGTGGATTCCTTACTAAGAGAAGGATATTACAAATGATGTGTATTAGCTTCATAAGAGATTTTGGTAACCTTGTGAGGACTCTAGAGATTGAAGCGATGGTTAATTTTGTGGTATAATGAGATTTAGTTAAGCATAATCATATTTTTTGGGCGTTTTTATAGAATAATGATGATAAATATAAATTAATTTTAAATATTTAGTTTTTATTTTTATATTTCTATTAAATCATTACAACATACATTTCCATGATTTTTTCCCTGAGCTTAAATAAAGAGAAGTTGTGATCAATATTCTACATTTTTACATAGGGATATTATTAAAATTATAAGGCTGCTAATGTATAAGTGACTAATGATAACATAATATTTAATGTAAAATCATATTATATAATATAAGGTTTGGAGGATTCTTTAACTTTTTTAAAATTTATGAAAATACCAAAAAAATTATAGTAAAGGTGTTTATAAATTTGGTAATTGATACTTTTTATGGAATATATTACATAAATGTTTTCTTATTAATATTTTATAATTCAAATATTATATCTATATTCAAGTTCATAAATACAAAAAAATTTAATATCACAAAAAAATTTTACAACCCACAATTGGATAGTAATGAAATAAGTATTTAAATATATATATATATATATATATATTCAAATAAATTCTCAATGTATACCAATTTTCACTTTTAAATATAAATATGTAATTATTTCAAAATATTTTTTTCCCAATAATATATTTCTAAACATTATAAAAATGAATTTTGACTTCCTATGTTATATTATAATATATATTTGATAATTTTTTTAATAACATTTTATTAAAATATAATTTATTATAATAATTATTTAATTCATTAAAATATTATACCTTGATTGAAAATATAATTATCTAAATATAAAATGATATTTCATCATATCGAAATATAATTTTTATCAAATATATTATAAAATATTTTAAATTGAATTTATAATAATATAATTAAATTATTTAATATAAAATAATAAAATAATATATTGTTAGGTTTTATAAACATATCAATTTATTACATTATAAAATTCCATAAAGGTAACATGAGTGATGGTGAGATTTTAATGGGGTATTTTGGGGAGCACGGATTGGGATATGATATTGACCAGTTTAAGCTTCTCCCATTAATGAATTCACTCATGATTTAGTTTCTGAATCATATCTTGGGCATGGTCAATGACAGTGCCAATATATTCTATCACACTTGGATGATCTAATTAATATGATACAAACGGTAATATCATACTAGTTAAGGACATCAATTCTTACTTCTTTTCCAATTATAAATTATTAAAACCCTTTTGTATATACTTGTAATATAATTATTTCTCAATTTATATATATTCAATGTATTTTATTATTAAATAACTTTTAAAAAATACAAGGTAAACAATTTCAAAAAAACCAATGTAGTGCATGTGTTTTTTATAATATCATTACCTAATATTGTTATATTTATTAAAAAAGAAGGAATTTCAATTATAAAATATCTTTTTATTACATAAATCCTCTTTTTTTAAAATCATCCCAGAAAAATTGATTTACTAAAATAAATAATATAATCATAGTTTTATATCACCACTTCTTTTTGTTCCCATTTCACTTCCTCAATCTTGTGGTTCCCACACACCACATTGACTTTGTGAGTTTTATTATTTTGTATAAATTATTCAATATGAACTATGATCATCAACAACTTCATATAATTTTAATGATCATTATCAAATTTTACCACCACTGGTTTCAGTACATGTGAGAGGTATCATATGTACTTCCTCAAGAGGGATTCATAGAAGACATCATTTACATGAATATGATGAGTGGGACCACTAATAGATGTGACATCAGTATAATTTGATTACAGATCTCAAAGTGGGAAATGTATCTATCCATTTGATTTCCCTTCTCCCAAAGCTCATAAGTTACTTCAACAATGATATATAAAGGAAAAAAATATCTCTATCCTCAATCTATTTATCTTGTCAATGATAGTCTGCATTCATATTTTTTAAACATTGAAATGATTTATTAGGACATAGACTGGTTTAACCTTTTTTCTATAATAAATGGGATGTTATATTTTTACTTTAATGTTAACTCTGAAAATTCATCCATATATGTAGGAGTTCAATAACATTTCCCATGCATGAGATAATAAGATTAAATTTGAATTATATAATTTAAAATATTTTTATATAATAACTCCACTAGGAGAATTTGTTGGTTTGCAACTCCTTGCTAATCCATTGAATAGGGCCGTGTTATATACTCGTGAAATTTGGTAGTCATTGAAGACAAACAACCCATTTGTGTGTTTTTAGAGGCATTTTTTATCTAATGTTGTCTAATGGATTCAAAAAAAATAGTGTTAATGTTCATATGTCCATTGGATTCAATTTTGATTTTATGTCAATCCATTAGCCACAAATACCATATGTATATGTTGGTGACTTTTCCTAGTGATAAATCATCCTTTATAGAAATTAAATGTGGTGATATTTTATGTAAATCGACTACCACTGAGATGGAAATATTGTTTTTGGTATTTTAGGGACCCCTATGAGGAAATCTATGGTAATATTTTCCATTTCAATACTTGTATAGAAAATGTATGCATCATAACCCTATATATTATTTATTACACCATAACTTGTGGGAATACTAACCATTTAGAAAAAACCTATGAAATCTACCACCTCATTTTATCCCAAAATAAATAGAAATTCCAATTTCTATACATATTAGTGCATCCAACATGAATAGTGAATGATGAGTTAGGAACATCATCCAGAAGTTCCCTCATACGTTCTAGTATTTATGGGACACATATCTTTTTTCCATATATTATAACTCAATATTACACATAGTTAAACAAGGTAATGTTTTCAATGTACGTCAATAGAAACTCACCATCTTTGTGGACCTCTATGATCATCTCCAAAATAAAAGGATGAGTAGTTATTTGATCAAGGTATGATGAAAAAAAATTTATTGTTCCCATTTCCATCATTTACATTTCCGTGAATATTGGATCCCTTATAACAGTCATTATGGATAGAGATTCCATATCCATACTACAAAGAGTATCATGCAATTTTTTTTCAATCCAAAAATGGTATTGTATATATGAATCATATTCATTACTCATCTATATAAACATTTTTAGTGAATATTAATCTAAATTTATGATATTATATAGTAAATTATTTTATGAAATATATTTATATATACATATTAATCACTTATTAATGTATATATAATGTTTCCAAAACTTAATTGTGAAGATCGTTGGTTATAATTCAAGATCATCTGTTGGCTTGGTCTATACTAGGATCATTAAATTTCATGAGGAATGGATACCAATTTTCTAATATTCATGCCTATAGAAACCATTCACTTCTTATATACATCACTATAACTAAAAAATACATCCACATTAGTGGGAAATGTAATAACATGTACTATTATTAGAAACATCTATATATCATAAAAAAATCACCAAATTTCTCCATCAATCACATTTGAATATCATTATGATTATGCATGGTTTGAGGAATACATAATCATTAAAATATTATCATTAAAATTATAGTACCAAGATAATATGATGGATCATCATATATTGGTAAAAAAAAATTCATTTTTAGTCCTTTAATTTCCTTATTTTCTAAGATCTAAATATATCTCATTTTTATAGATAATATGTCCCATGAAATTTTCATTCTCTATCAAAAAACACAATTTATTGTACACCAAAAAATAAATTTTTATTGAAATGTCTCTGGTACCAAATTAAAATTCACCTCACGATGTACCATTATTTTATAGTTGATATGAATCTTATATATAAACACTGCAAAACAATTTTCAAGGAAATCCCTACAGAAACTATTCACTATGTCCACCCAGATTGCAAAAAAAATTTAAGGCTATATGGAATGACAATGAAGTTGTAGTGTCTAATTTTTTTATGAAAAGATGACATGGGGATAACCTTTTTATTCATATCAACATGATAGTATACAAACTAAAAATTCATTGTAGAAGAAATAATGGTCACCACATTACTGATAGACCATGTAATCAATTTATATAAGATAATACTTGTTAACTATTGCGATCTTGTTGAACTCATGACAATTAATTCATAAGCACAATGATCTATCATACTTTTTGACATATAAGACTACTGAACCCAACGGTGATTATCTTAAATGTATAATCCATTTATTCAGATTCACCAATATTTTATTTCATCATCTCATTAAATGTTCTAATGTCAATTCAATATTTAACCATTGATATTGTAAATAATCCATTTATGAGACCAATTAAGATCTCAATGTCGTGGCTTAGAGTAAGACAAAATCATTTTTTGGGAAACACATTACCAAACAATGTTAATGTCATTAGGGATTACATTTTCTTTAGTATCAATTGTTTTTATTAATATATTCTTTCATTTGAGGATATAAAATTAATTGTATATATTTTAGTATTAAATAATATTCTCCACCTCTATTCCCATATATATAATCATTTGATGATTGATGATATATATGGAGATAACATTCAAATGGAAATTATTGTTGGATCTATATAAATAAATAAAATTCATAAAAATTGTAGCAAATTATGCAAAAAGATGATCAAAAGTTTTTTCTAGAAATTAATTCTCACATATTTGGATATTAGAGGACTTAAATACATGAAATTTAATAATTATCACAATTTACATCTACATGGATATCTCAAATTCCATTTATTGAGGAGGCTTTATAATTGTCATAAAATATACTATGATAAGAAATAATGAATATAACCATTGATTATAATCCTTTATTTCATTATTTGACTCTTTTTGTAATAATGTAAATAAAAAAATAAGTATATGTATTATTAATTTACCTTCCCCCTCAGATCTCGAATTTAGTTGGGGATAGATTGTTTTGGTTATATTACCTACTAAACGTACTTGTTTCTCTATCATTCTACTTTAGAACATTGACCCAATGATGAATATGTTCGTGTTATGATGATACCTTATTATTCTTGGGATGTAGGGTTCTTTATTTATATGGCCTACATGAAGATCATATAAATCGTAATTAATCAATCCTTTATCCATGTCTATCAATAACCAATGCTTTACAACAATTTAATAGGTTAATAATACTTTCATTTTTTCAGATATGGAGTCCTATATTATCACCCCTTCTTCAAATGATGTTTGAAAACAAACCTATACTAAATGGGAGAAATTTTACTCTTCTACCCAACCATTTTTATCTTCAGTGATGGAGGCCATTGCCTAGAGCATTTTTTTCCCACGATCTAATTCCAAATATAGAGTGACAAGGTCTAGGATTTGGGATAAATATTGAACTCCCCATATCAAAACATATATGTATACATGAGTGCTTCATTTCAATCCTAGTACACAAACTGAAAGATTCATGAATTTGAGATTTTTCAAGTAGGTATGGATTTCATCATTTCATGAAAAACTCATATAACCAATACATTATCATTATCTATATTCATTCCCTATTAGTCCATAGGGTTTTGGTATTGGTCCAACATATTTATATGAAATCTAGTTGTATATTATCCTCATATTCAATGACATTTTTTTATTCGAATTGTGATCTGAATGATAGAGAAAATCTCTGAAATGATCATTGTGACCACGATACAATCCATTAGGCTGGACTCTTGTGTGTGAATATTATTTCCATCCATTATTTTCTTAAAAAAATGTATATTTATGTACTTGTTAAGGTATAGAAAAATTTTGACTGTATTTTGAATCAATCATGATGTCTAATTCATGGGTTCTAAGAAGAAAACTTAACATGGTGTATTAACTTGAAGGGTAGCCATCAAATTTGGAGTCATCCTGACCATTGCATTGAAAATTTGAAGTTCATATCCTCCATACCTACTACTATGGCGTATCATTTTTTTGAGTGATTTTGTATCTCTCCACTATCATCCTTATATGTGTAGGTACAAATATTATCAATGGAAACGTTTTCTAATCCATATGTTGGGAGTTTGACACAAATTTTCTCAAAACCCTATACTCTTTGTGTGAATTCCTTGTGCGTGAGATCTATTTGGTGGGTAATTCAAAACCATATTCGATGGTCGAAATAGGATCATTGTATATGGTTGAACCCCAATACTTCTCAATTCCTAGACATGGATACCCTAAAATTCAATATTGATAATTTAGAGTAGGGAATAAATTTTAATGGGATAGTTATATTTTCATCAATATCATGTGTTTGAAATATTGTCTTACATACATGCTTCTTATTAATGAAAGGAGTGACACTGACAGATAACATGTGACATTGGTTAAAGAGGGTGATAAAAATTCATCTTTCATTCATGCATGCATTAAGGGGTGTATGATGTCCAAAACTCAAATCATCATCCCTGATAATCACTCTTTCACCAATGACACATAGGTTATGGTTGTTACGATTGAGTCTCATTTCCACTTCATATTTGGGATGATAACCCTCACAAGAATGATGGATACCCAATAGGGAAGTGAGAACACATTGAGTCAATCCCTCATGTTGATTCCAATTCAATTAATGATGCTTTTAAAGGGTTACAGATGATCAAAAGGTGAAGGGAGCTCTATGAAAACATAAATATAAAAGTTCCCCTAGGACCGATGACTTTCCATGATAATTTTATATCACCTATTAGGTCATCATTAAACAAATGCTGATGAAATCTATTTTGGACTATTTATGTGCGGTATGTTTATCATTTGCGACTTCTTAAAACCTGTTAATTCTCATTCCCAAAGTCAAGTACCACTCATTGTTAATTAAATTCATGCCGACCAACATGTCATATTATTTCTACAGTTTTATCTCCATCATTATCAATCAAAGACAGGAATTGTACCACATAAATTTATTTCAGATGAGAAGAAATGTTCCATTCATGCAAGGTCAACTCAATCATCTATTTATTTGGCTTCTGAAATTCTAGGTGACATCAATAAGAATGTCTTGAGAAAAAATATTTCCATTAAGTTCAATATAGAAAAAGAATATGAACTAGATGAGTAATGATTCATCATCAGAGTCATGTGGTGCATGGATTTCTCTAAGAGGGCGGTCGACCTCTTCTCAATATGGGTTGGGACTGTTTGGTTCTTAGTTAATATTATGTTGAAACACCATGTTTCTTAATATTGCTTCAGGGACTAATGCTAGGGGATCCCCTCTAATGTAGCATATTTATTATGGTATAAGATATATTTGGCAGAATACTTAATAAAATTATCTATGATGTGTTTTACTATACATTTTGGGGTAATCTAAACCACTCAGGCATCTCACACATATTATGTTTCGATGAACGTATTGTCATTCACAATGGTAGTAGAATGAGAATTCAAGATCTCAATCATATCCTTGATGTTTATTGTAAATGGAGCGGTCATGTATACCATATTGAGAATATTGATTATTATATAAAAAAAATTTCATTAGGAGCTTGGGGTTAGTGGATTAACAACATCTAAAGTAACTTAGGGACACATTCCCATTGATTATATAGGGGATCTAATTTCATAGGGTATGATTCACATAAAAAAATTTGATGGTATTTTGGATAAAATTACTACTCATATTACTATCTATAAATCATTTTTTCATTCCATTGGGAGGAGAATTACCATGGTCATTTGTGTGTTAACATACATCCCATTTCCTATAATATTGGAATATTTTTCTCCCATGAAGAGACGATATAAAATTGATATAATCTTGGTTATATTATTCTGGGATACACAAGGTGATGGGGAATACCATTGTGCCTCATTTAAAATGATGGTTCATAGTTTTTAGGAGGGTGGTTTTAATGCTATGATTGTTTTGGATTCAATGTTATATATGTAGGAAAATATAACATGGATTGTTATGGAGGGGGAATATTTATGGGAAAAATTATACATTAAAAAAATAATTGATCTAATTTTGGTGTATCAAGTTGGATATGATCAATTCATTGATATACGACTCTCCATCATATCCCTTGTATTCATCAACTTTCAAGGTGTGTTTTGGGAGAGGTTTCGATGAACATTTTGATTGAAAATTATTCTAAGGGTACCATCGACATTTTATGTTTCTTTATTCATGGCCTTTCATTATTTTAGGCCACATATTTCCTTTACTTCACTAATTTTGTCCTCACACACTATCACCAGGACATGTTCCACATTATTATTATCATGAATGAACACGGAAAAGGCAGTGATTAATGGATCTCAACCTATAATTTTCCTAGAAAAGGTTTACCATGTGATTTTTCATGATATAGATGGCCACGACTCATTAAGAAGGATTCCTTGGTTAAATTAAATTTCTACCTTGTTCAGATTCCTCATATGGGGGACTTCCAGTATTGAGCTTCCCATATAGTGGTATTTATATTAACTCTAAATTTTATTAATTTCATGGACCTAAATAGTATATTACCACACATTTATTCATTATGTGTGATTATGTGGGATGTATATTAAATATTTACCTTAACATTACCGGATGTGTATGGTCTGTTCAGGGAATATTTTCATTAGGCCTAGTTCTAATGCTTGGAGGACTGCATGAATAAACTGAGGCCATTTTCTATGGTCTTAATGGAAGGTTGGAATTTTTTTGTGGAGACATAATAGGGTGATCCAAGAAGGTAGATTCTACTCAAACACCACATTAACGACCATGTAGAAGAACCTTGCAATCGATTTTATAAATATCCCAAAGTAGGGTGGATGGGACCCAACCCTTCCGCGCTTCATGGATAGTAGCAGGATAGATTTTTCAACTCCATGGCTGTTTATTCCTGCTATTTGGGTATGTAGGAACCCTCCTAAAACATGCTTCATATTAAAAATTTGGTGGTTCATATTTGAAGAGTTTAATGAGGTGTAGGGGTGAGATTGATGGTAGGTAGGGATATGTTTCCTTTCCCATCAATTGCGGGTTTGGTTAGAGTGATTCTTCAATGGATGAGGATAATTATATTCTGAAGGGACTATAATTATGTCAGCCCCATGATATCCTTATTCATCATTTTGAAACAGACTCCATGACTCTCCAAATATAAATTCATGGTACTTATAGAATTCCATGCAATGTCACATTTTTACTGGACCACTATAAGAGGCTTCTTCAGGATGAAACAAGTATTAATCACATGAGTAGTGATGTAAATAGATTTATATAATTCCTTGAATTGTGGGATTCACCTAAAAAAACCTCATATTTTTACTAGTATTGTTTATATACCCCTATGTGTGTTATCATGGTGTTCACTGATGAATTAGGTTTGTATTACATTAATCCTCCTTGAGATGTTTTGGAAAATGACCCACTTTTTATCCTTTAATAAAAATGGTCAATTTTTTTAGAGAGAATTAATAGGATATCAGAAGAACATTAGTGATAAATTATTTTAACAATATTTTAGTATTTGTTAAAAACTATACCTTTTGTATCAGAATGTTTTGTTTTCTAGAAATCAAATCCAACTGCATTGTTTTTAGAAAATCATAAATAAATGAATCAGCAGATGAATTTATTTTTTTGTGGTATACTATCATTATTGTAATTGGATAAAGAAATAATATTCTAAAGGGTTTTGAAAGAATAGTGTGAAGTTAGGAGATTGAATGTTTTCCAAATTTCAAAACCAAAATAGGATGACGCTTTTCTGATCAAGAAGTTATCACAATTCATAAAAACATTCATGATAAATGAATTTGAATAAATGTTGAATATTAATGAAGACTTTTAGAGTTTTAAAAAATATATTCATAATCATATTTTTCTAATCATATTTTTGTAACTATATATAAAAAATATGATTTTATTTATCATGTTTTCATAACTAGAAATTCATTATCAGGTTTTTGTAATCAAGTTTTTGTAATCAAAGAAACGTAATCCGCATTTTGAGATTTATCATAATAAAAATTCTGGGAAAATATAAATCAGTATTGTGTATATAATCATAATCTGGATTCTTAAATAATCATAACATACAATGTGAGAGAATAATAACATGTATTCAACAGGTAATTGTATCCTTCATTCTGATATAATCATATCCAGTATTTAGAAAGAATCAAAACTGGTATTCTATAGAGAATCGTAACCTGTATTCTTAGAGAAACGTATCTATAATTATGAGAGAATCATAACCATTATTCTATAGGGAATCGTAACAAATGTTCTATGGAAATTGTAACTGGTATTCTGGGAAAATCTGGACTAGATGGAAACTGGAAGTGATACTGACAATTGTATCTAGTTTAATCAAAGTATTATAATGGGATGAGAAAAAGCTATGTGTAATAGGATAAAAAATAAATTTTTATGAGTCTATTAAAAATAAGAATAAATGAGGTCAAACATAGAATTATCATTTTCAAAAATCATGAAAAATATAAGGAGGTTTCACAAATTCAATGAGGACGTTTAAATGCGAGATATTTTAGAGTATTGTTATTTGTGAAATCAAGAATGATTGAATTTTTTCCACAATTATTTTCATTATTTCCTATAAATACATCTGTATATCATTAGTTCATTGTATAATTTCCCATACACATTTAAATGGAAGAGCTCTAGATAAATTGAATTGGAAGTTCACATATGATTGATGGAGAATTATTTTGGGCATTCAAGAAGAGCGCAAGTTTTTAGAAACTGAGTTTGATTTCAAAATATTGATAGAAATTAGATCCTGATTATTGAAGCATTGTTTTAAATGAAATCAGATTTATATTTGAGTAAGATTATATTGAATGTAATCAGATCTAGATTACAAGAAGAATTGTATTGAAATAAATTTGTTCCTGATTACATCATTATTGTATTTAATGAAATCAAATCCAATTAACAACATCATTGTATTGAAATAAATCGGATCTAGATCACAATATAATTATTTTAAAAGTAATAGGATCTATAATCTATAATAATTTTTAAAATAAAATCATGATCCATCATCATCGGATAGATATAATCTAATCCAGCAAAATTAGACAAATGATTAGGGATGAGTATTTGTG
The DNA here is from genome assembly GCA_963277665.1 of Viscum album. Classification (NCBI taxonomy): domain Eukaryota; kingdom Viridiplantae; phylum Streptophyta; class Magnoliopsida; order Santalales; family Viscaceae; genus Viscum; species Viscum album. The sequence continues at coordinate 1,654,049,862 of OY728126.1, read as the reverse complement.
GAGCATATTCAACAAATAAATTTTTTTTGGTGAAATTGTTTTATAATAAAAAATTATAATCTAATGAGATTCAACATAATCATTTTTATTGGTATTTAAAAAGTTTCTAATAGGAGTAGTCACATGTTGTACTCACTTATTTGTAATAAAATGTATTTCAGACTCATGGTAGTGGCTATGGAATGGACGTAGGTTCTCTTGTTGAGGTTTCCCCATGTAATTTTTTTTGCTTTTCTATCATACATTATATTTCATGCATTAATATTTAATAATTTTAGATAAGGACATAAATCATAACATGTTGCAGGCGTTAGGTTCCTATATTTTTTTGAAACATATTAAAATTAAATAACTAAATCAACCCCCCATTCTGAATTATAATTCGACTCTTAGGATATCAATTTGTATCATATCATTTGGTTCCCTTGTAAAATCATTATCATGGATAATAACAATTATGTCAATAGTAGTGGAAGTTTGACATTCGATGGAATGAATTATTTTTGATATAAAATTGGATTATTTTGTATCTCCTATATCATTGATCGGAAGTATTTTATGCTACTATTATTGGCTTTCCACATATTGAGTAACAAACTCCAATGACATTTGATGATAAGAAAAATATAGAGGTTGTTTGGAATGAAAGAAAATTAAATCTGTATTTCCCTATTATATTTAAGTTATTAGATGTTTATTGTCATAAGACTTCAAAATATTTGTGAGAGAATATGGAATGTCTGTTCAGATGGAATACAAATATCATTGAAGGAAAGATAAAAATAATTTATAGTAAGTATGAAGATATCAACATGAGATATGATGAACCAATTGATAAATAATTCAATAGATTAAATAAAATTTTATATAATGTTTTAGGATAAAAAGATGTCCATGATGATTCTATAATAGTGATGAAACTCATGAAAAATATTATAAAAAGGTTTGATTCTAAAATATCTCCTTCCAAAGATATAGATGATTTATCTCTTAATGAGTTGTTTAACGTTCATGTATTTTATGGAATGTGGAAAGCTCCAATAATTTAAAATAATATGAAATATCAAATCGATTTTAATGGTATGAGAAAAATGAAAATCCATGATGCTGCTGAAGCCAATCCTTGTGACTCTGATGATATGGAATATGGTGAGTTGAATTAAAAAAATCACTTCTCTCATATTCATGAACAATCGAAGAGGAAAAGGAATGTATAAGGGAAATCATCCACACAAATGTTTTTAGATTGGTGGAATGAGACACATTTCGATTATTTTTCCCTAAAAGAATGTTATAGAATATTGAATTGATTTTGATGAAAAACAATGTTGAAAAAGGGGGAAAATGATAATGAAGATAAGTCCTCAAACAAATTAAATAAAAAAATTACGAAAATGAAACATGAATGTTATATAAGATGGTTTTATCGTACTTAACTGAAAATGAATATTCTAATCCTGAATGTTATAAAATATTATGACCCCTAATTGTAAAAGTTTATATAACAAATGATTCATTTGGGAGTGAAGAATGTGTTAAAGAATGTAATAGGGAATTTGATTACAGAACCTAACTTGATAAATGTATCCTAATAAAAATCATAAGAAAGATATTAGAGTAATGAAGAATGATAATGAAGAAATATATAATGGGAAAAAAGATGTCATTAAGCGGGAGGAGGAATACCTTTAAGATATTTTTTGTTACATAATAAGAATTGATGAATTTGGAATTATGATTAAAGATCATGGAATGAAACTTGAAGCTTGGGAAGAAGAGGATAATAAGTTGTAATATAAACGTCTAGAGGCTGAATGCACATTGAGAAAGATGAATGAAAACTTAATCAACGCTATAAAAATATAATTTGAGACATCTAAATATGATGAGGAACCTCAATACGATAATCAGGTATAATCTTATATTACAAAAAATAATGTTTCATATCATTATACTAACATTTTAGGTTCTAGAAAAGATATTATAAAAGATTTCATGGATAAATGAAGTGAGAAATCTATCAATTGTTTGAATGTAGAAAACCCACTGAAAAAAATATGGTTCACATCATCATCTTGTTAGAGCTAAAATAAATTATTAACTTCAACATAGTTTCTATAGAGAAAGATATTTCGTAAATTGAAAATAAGGATTTGAAGCCTATTTCTAGTGTGGTATAATCTATGGTTGTAGGGATTATAATTTTTTTCATAACTGATATATATAAGGAAGTAGAATAGAGAAAAGTGGAATACATTTTTAAAGAAGAAGGAAAAACTCTCTTAACTCATAGGTAGTTGGAATGATGATTTATCATTATGTTAGGAACATTTCAATAATGAATCAATTTAAATGTATGGAATTAGTATGAGGAAGATATTATCAATCTATTCATCATGCTAAATTATGTATGACAATCATTAAAGAACATGTTCCATATGATAGATAAGATAAGAAATATTAAAAGAAAGAAGGTTGTGAAATGATCTTTTGTTGTTGAGACATCATAGAAGGCATATAATAGGAAAAAACAATTGATTATTAATACCAGTAATTCTTCACCAATGGAAGGTGATATAAAAATAGTCAAACATGTTGAATCTTATGATGAAAGATGTAATGAATCTACCCATGTTTCCTAGAGCCACAAAATTATTTAAAACATTTTCATGATAACAGTGAATAAAATATTGATGGACTGAGTAGTATAGAAGTTTTTCAAAACGAGAGATATATATATATATATATAGTTTTTACATTACTGCTTTAAATAAAATACAAAATATAATTTTTATTGGGAAATTCGACAAATCGATGATTATCCATATTGGTCATTCATAATAAACCTCCTAATGTTATTATGAAATGATTCATAATAAAATGGATGAACTCATACAATGATTAAGGTTAATAAATATTGGAGATGATATAATTAACATAATCATTTGGCATGATGAATAACTAATAACACATTCCTTAAAAAATAAGCTAGAACATAATATGGCCTGAATATGGGCTATGTAAATATGCCAAAATAAAGCACTATCATTGGTATTATACTAATCAGGTAACCATATGAACATTCTATTATTAGTTTCATAATGAGGGAATTTATAATTCGACACATCATAACCATACCATCAAGGACTCATGCCAAGACCATAAATAACCATTTTGTTAAGGCCTTGTGTTAAGACCGTAGTTTGTCTCATTAGACAGATCGATGCAAAAAGAGGCGATATAGGGATCCACCCGACACTGAATAAGTCATATTAATTTATCATATGAATGGCTATTGACATGAACAACAGATACATTCATATTGAATCTAATATATGAAATGTAAAAAACATTCCATGCATATCAGGTGTAAACACTAACCATTCAGAGTAAATTGGGGGATGGTTTTATGATAGCACATCCATTTTCAAAATAATCATAAAAAATTAAATTAAATATTTTATATTATAACATAAAATATTAATCACAACAATATATAAATATAAATATGAGTGTTGAAATAGATGAGGTTTCACTTTTAAAATCATCGAGTAATTCTTGAGAAAAATACACTTCCACAATGAAATGAATAGTTATTTTGATAAAATATATTTATAAAACCAAATGTGAATGAAGATAGTATTTACCGAATAAAATAACTGATTTTATAAACTTAATGGTATCCAAAAAACATATTATAGACTATCCGTGAAAATATTTAAGAATTTTATAAATTCCCTTGAATTGGGCTTGTATTTTGCGATGAATTTGTGAATGATTCTTTTAAAAAATATAACACCCCATAAATGAACAAAGGATTGGAGATGGTGAACATATATATAATATTACCACATAATATATTATGATTACATATTAATAAATAAATAATTTAGATGAGATATGTATAGAATTAGAGAAACCTGAATGAAAATAGAGGTTTAGGTAGAAAATACATACAACTTCATAATCAATTTAATTGTATGTCAAAAAATTATTAATAATAATATGATACATTTAATATAATGATAATAAATAGGTTCATGATATGAAGCTTCAATGGGCAGTATAAATACTCCATACCTAATTAATAGTACTGAATATGGAATATCTCACAAAAATAGAACTGAGATAAAGTAATCCAAACCTTAAATATATTGGTGTTCTTGAAAAGATCATAATATCCTGAAGAATCATATAAAGTTACATTTATTAATAATTACAGAACCTCCTATTCATTTAATTTTTTTATTATAGGAGTATTAATTCCATTCATGAACTTTTTATGGGTTAATAGATTCAATGTTTTGTTTGGGTGGTTTTGTTTCATTATCAGTATACATATATACATGAATGTAGAATCACGTAAAATTAGGGTGGTTGTGCAGAATTGAAGTTTCATGTTATTAGTGAAAAAATAAAAGGTTAAAATTTTGTAAATTTCCTTTTGTTACTTGGATAGAATATTATTCATTATATAAATTATGTAATGATATTTGTTTCAGTTAATTACTGTTTTTTAAACACAACGAGCTGATTTTTTATTATAAATCAAAACCATGTGTAAAATAATATTAAAGAGTCATTGATATGATATAATACATATATTATAACCTATTTAAACGATTAATATAGTTTGATGACCATATTTTAATACATTAATAAAAATTGAAAACCCATCATCCTTTAATGTGGTAAAATAACACATCTCAGAAAGTGTTTTTTACTGTTATAATTAAAGAAGGGTAAAGGAGACATGATAATAACTGATCCCATCATCATAACAAAATTATAGTAAATTTAAGGTAAAATATTTTTTATATATTTTTTATGAGGATATGTGATGATCTATAAAAATAAAAATTAACCATGAAAAGTATGTAAATGAATTTAAAAGTAGGATTTACCTCTTCAATTAATCATTATTGATAGCCTCTTTAGGAAGTTGGATTTGGTATTTTTATGAGACGAAGAACTACTTGACTTGGGGGGAAACATGGGAGGTGATTTTGGTAGAATTTATACATGTCAAAAGACTATTGGGGAGTGAATTAAAGAGGGAGTAAGGGGGGTGTTATATTTGAAGACATGAGTAAAATTTGAATATCTTAATCATTATTTAATTAATTTTATCAAGAACAAAAATTGTATATATTATTGGGACCATGAACATTAATTCATGCATGTTAGATTGAACCAAGTTGTCTTAAATCATCTTTAAATCACATATGACACAATAAATCAGGTTTTTTCTATTTATCGTAAATTATCATATTTTACTATTCACCTAAAATTGATGTATTTTATAAAAATCCTGAAATTTAACTATAACCATTTCTCAATTTGTAGAATCAAAAAATGAACTAAATTTTATATATATAATTTTCTAAAAATGTTAAATTTAGTTTATTAAATAACACAATTATTTACATTAAAAATTAAATATTAAAATAGATTTTATAATTCATTTAAAAATTGACTTTAGTCTCATAATATTTTCTTAAAATAATATAAAAGAAATACATTTTTTGTGAAACCATTTTATGAAAATTAATTAATTTTTAAATTTAAAATTGTAATTAAATATTTATCAATTAAAAAAATATAAATACTTAATTAATAATTTTTAAATTATTCTACTTCATTTATAAGGGGCCTAAATATTATTTATACTTCATTAGGTGAGGTTACAATTCAAAATGGTTATATTAAAATTAATAAGGGTATCATTGCTGTAACATCCCCAAATGATAAAGGGTTAAATGACCAAATGATATAACTCATGTCAACAAGGTGCACCTTTCTTTTCGGGAGCCTGTCTAATTAGAACTCAATAGTTAAGCATGCTTGGCCTGGAGTAGTGATCAGGATGGGTGACCTTCTGGGAAGTTACCCAGGGTGTGTGTGAGTGTAGACAAAGAACACTGGAAAGGACATGTGTTGGCCTGTGGGGACAATAATTAGTCAGATGACCCGTTCAGGCATGTGGGTGGACCCTGGGGTGGGCCCCACGTGTCTGCGGGGAAACTGGTGGTACCTGGGGGGCCAGGACTCGACGGCCATGTTAAGGCGAGGTGGTTGTGCTGTCACCGGGGCCCAGTTGTCACATTTTGTATCAGAGGAGGAAACCAGCCTTAAGTGCGGTGCACTGCCTGGGTTGAGATGTAGGCCCCACAACGAGGGCATTGTGCTCTAAAGGGAGGTGATTGTAACATCCCCAAATGGTAAATGGTTAAATGACTAAATGATATTACTCATGTCAATAAGGTGCACCTTCTTTTTCAGGATCATGTCTGATTAGAACTCCATAGTTAACTGTACTTGGCCTGGAGTAGTGATCAGGATGGGTGACCATTTTGAAAGTTACCCAGGGTGTGTGTGAGTGAGGACAAAGCACACTGGAAAGGACATGTGTTGGTTTGTGGGGACAATCATTAGTCAGATGTCCCGTTTAGTAATGTGGGTGGACACTAGGGTGGGCCCCACGTCTCTGCGGGGCAACTGGTGGTACCTGGTGGGCAAGGACCCGACGACCATGTTAAGGTGGGGTGGTTGTGCTGTCACCGGGTCCCGGTTGTCACATTTGGTATCAGAGGAGGAACCCAGCCTTAAGTGTGGTGCACTGCCTGGGTTGAGATGTAGGGCCCACTACAAGGGCGTTGTGCTCTAAAGGGGGTGGTCCCTGGGGTGGGCCCCATGTGTCTGTGGTGTAACTGGTGGTACCTGGTGGACCAGGACCCGACGACCATGTTAAGGTGGGGTGGTTGTGCTATCATCGGGGCCCGGTTGTCACATTTGGTATCAGAGGATAAACACAGCCTTAAGTGCGGTGCAGTGCGTGGGTTGAGATGTAGGGCCCACAACGAGGGAGTTGTACTATAAAGGGGGGGGGGGTTGATTTTAACATCCCCAAATGATAATGGGTTAAATGAATAAATTATATGACTCATGTCAACAAGGTGCACCTTCTTTTTCGGGAGCCTGTCTGATTAGAACTCCATAGTTAAGTGTTCTTGGCCTGGAGTAGTGATCAGGATGGGTGACCTTCTGGAATGTTACCCAGGGTGTGTGTGAGTGAGGACAAAGAACATTACAAAGGACATGTGTTGTCCTGTGGGGACAATCATTAGTCAGATAACCCGTTCAGGCATGTGGGTGGACCTTGGGGTGGGCCCCACATGTCTGTGGGGAAACAGGTGGTACCTGGTGGGCCAGGACCTGAAGACCATGTAAGGTGGGGTGCATGTGCTGTCACCGGGGCCCGGTTGTCACATTTGGTATCAGAGGAGGAATCCATCCTTAAGTGCAGTGCACTGCCTGGGTTGAGATATAGGGCCCACAACAAGGGTGTTGTTCTCTAAAGGGGGTGGACCCTGGGGTGGGCCCCACATGTCTACGGGGCTACTGGTGGGCCGGGACCCGATGACCATGTTAAGGCGGGGTGGTTGTGCTGTCACCGGGGCCGGGTTGTCAAATTTGGTATCAGAGGAGGAACCCCTCCTTATGTGTGATGCACTACTTGGGTTGAGATGTAGGGCCCACAACAAGGGCGTTGTTCTCTAAGGGGGGGGGGGTGTGATTGTAACATCCTCAAATGATAAAGGGTAAAATGACTAAATGATATGACTCATGTCAACATGGTGCACCATCCTTTTCGGGAGCATGTCTGATTAGAACTCCATAGTTAAGCGTGTTTGGCGTGGAATAGTGATCAGGATGGGTGACCTTCTGGAATGTTACCCAGCGTGTGTGTGAGTGAGGACAAGGCACACTAAAATGGACATGTGTTGTCCTGTGGGGACAATCATTAGTCAGATTACCCGTTCAGGCATGTGGGTGGACCTTGGGGTGGGCCCCACGTGTCTGCAGGGCAACTGGTGGTACCTGGTGGGCCAGGACCCGAAGACAATGTTATGGCGGGGTGGTTGTGCTGTCACTGGGGCCCGATTGTCACATTAATTGTCACACCTCGACCAGGTTTGATGTGTGACTTGCGCGCAACTTATAATTTTGTGCGTCAACACGTAGTTTGACTTTGTAGGTGTTTAGTACCGGGTGGCACGATTAGAGCGCAGCTCGCTCAACTACGCACTTGACGTCACGCGAGCTGTGTGGTTGCCCGACATTCGAAATAAGTAAATAAATTATTTAAAGGTCATGTGAAATGAAATGAAGTAAATAAATTTTTTTAATAGAATATATTTTGATAATACAATTCTTAAGCATAAAATAATAATAATTATATAGTTTTAATAATAATAATAACATTGCTTTGGTTGTATTATTTATATTATTATTATTATTATTAAGATTATTATTCTTATTATTATTATGATAATTACTAATATTTTTACTATTATTATTTTAATTTGGTTTTATTTTTATTATTATTAGTATAACATTAGTAAAAAAACAAAAAAAGGGTTTTGAAACCCTAGGGGGAAGGGGTCGCGCCCCCTGTTTTTTCTCCCTTCTCCCCTGTGCTGCAGCGCGCGCCAGCTCCCGCACACTAGGCCGCTCGGGCCAAGCCATCATCGGCACTCTTCCCAGCTCCCAGCCTCACACCCACGCTACATGCATGGCCCTCTCCGGTGGCCGAGTTGCAGGCGGCCTCTTCTCCCTCGCGGCGCGCGACGCCCCTCCCCTATCCGCCATCCAGTGGCGCAAGGTGCCATCCGCCTTTGCCTCCCCTCCGGTCTAGCGGCCTCCGCCTCTTCGGTGTGACCCCGCCCGACGACACCCCCTCCTTGCTCGCACGACCTCCTTTGTTGCACCCTCTCCCTTCGGCAACCACCCTCACGCGACAACCCCTTCTTCCGTCCAGCCGAACTCCATTGCCTCTTCCTTGACGGCTTGCACCAGCAACCGTCTATTAATTTGGGGATTTGATTTCTAATCTGGAATAGAAGTGTTTAAGTAGTTTATGCTCAACAAAGTGAAGGTGAGCTTCTCCTCCTTAATTTGGGTATATTTTATTTCATCTAATTTGGGATTTTTGTCATGGTTTGTTATTCGCATGTTTTTCTTGGTGGCTAGGGGATGTGTATGGTCTGAAAAGTCCATTTCCCTCTTCCGTTGAAGTGTTGTTGTATTCACGCCCCACCGATTTAGGAAAATTTGCCTATTTCATTCCGGAGCACTCCGCTAATGCTCGCACTCAATAATTTAGTTTTAAAACTTGTTTTGCAGCGTTATTATGCCTTTAATTGGGCAGCTATAGTGTTCTTGAATATGTTTGGTGCTGTTATAAATATTTTTGGAGTGAGTTCTTGGTTCGCGTCGGCTTGTGCCTGCGATGATTTTTCTGTTTAGGTTCCATATCTTATATTGATATTTTTTATTAAAATGTAAATATCACCCCTATGATTTTCTCATATATCGTTTTATGATGTTTTAGCATTGATTTAATTGGTTAAAAATTGGTCTTTGGTGTAATTTGTATGTTTCATGAGAAAGATTTATTGGTTTCTAAAATGGATCGGGGTGTGTTTTGAATATAAATATTTTTGAGATAATTTCATTGTCTGTTATGACATGTGCATTTGGTTTATGTGAGTCCCAGATACCATTTGGTAGTGTTTTGGTCCTTTCACATTAATTTGTTTTGGTTGTTGTAGGGCGTTGCTCTGACGTGGCCGCGAATCCCCTCGCTGGGTTTGCAAAGGGTGTCTTGGGTCACATCGGACCGCTCTGTGTTCACCGCCGCTGAAGGTGGTGCAATTTATATTGCATTGGATTGTTCTCCTTTATTTGCTGGGCACACCTTGTTTTACAGCATGTTTTGGGTTCATTACATTTCGTCCGCACTAGTTTCACGTTGAGTTTTACTCTATTTATTCATTTGGATTATTTTAAGGCATTGTTTATGTGTTTTTAGATACTTTGCATTGTTGTAGTGCTTTGACAAGGTAGACACGTGAATTGCACATTGACACATATGTACGGGTGATTTGAGTAAAAAGGGATGAAGGGTTATGCAGCAGTTCATAGGATGCCATGGGAGGGGTTTTGGAATTTAATGTTTGGCTTTTTTTTCTAAAGTAGACTTGAATGAGAAAAAATTGTTTCAGGACTTGGTTTTTCTTGAAACGTGGGTTTTGGTATTTTGAAAAGTGGTTTTTGCCTGTATTTATATATGTTTTATTTATGAGTCTGTTATCCTTGGCTTGTGGTGTTGCTTTGGTAGTTTTTAAGATTATTCGGGATTCCCGGCCGGTTGTCTTGGCTCGGGGTGTTTATTTTGATTGATATTTGGCTTGATGCCAGTTGCGATTTTGTTTTTCATGTTTTTCCAAATATGCCAGCAAGAAATGTCCTCAAAATTTGTTAATGATTCATGCCCAATTATAGTTTCTATCCAGTGTTGCTTGTCTTTCGTGGCATTCAGGGTTCGTTAGGGGCAGTGAAGCGGTTTTAGGGGAGTAGAACATATCGTTGGGTGGTTGGGGACTCCCGAGTTTGTTAGAGTTCATATTATCTGGGGTTTAATGGAGGGTCCAGCCTTGGACCAATGGAGGGGGACTTTACATCACAGTTGGAGTTGGGATGATGTGGGAGGTGTTATAGTCCCTCTCCATCCAACGGATCAAACCTGAGGAGTTGAAGGAGAAAATAGGCGAGAGCTCATCCGTAGTTGGCAAGGCCAATGGTTGGTGAAGGCCTGTGTCGACAACTTTAAGGAGTTGACATCTGGAGCGCAAGTGCTTGGCCAACCTGGCACCTTTCGTTATTCCTAAGGGTTCCCCATTTTGCGAGCAGGGTGTACCAGAGGAACCTCCCTCTAAAGAAATCACGTTTTCCAGTGTCAACATCTAGTTTCTCAGACTACTTTCTAATGTGTCATCGGTGTTGCTGGTTTGAAAATCCTATGCCATTTTCTCTCACCCCTCTGAAGTCATGCTATGGCATGACAGTTCGGGTCACTGGGAACGGTTTCAAAAGAGGTGTCATTCGAAGGAGTCCTGATCGGGGGATGCTCGTGTCTGACTGCGAGGCATAAGATGCTTCAACCATCAGATCCCCAGCCTCAGGTCTCGGGGTGAAGCTCGCGCACAGTCAGGGTGTTAGAGGCATTGTGGACCTTCACATGATTCTTTATCTTTTGTCTCGAAATAGAGACATTCAACACTTCCTTTTCCTTATTTCCTTGGTGTTATAATTTCATATTTTTCATAATAGTATGATGAACATATTCTTTTGTGATCATAGTAGTCACGTTCTTCTGAATAAGGCCTCTAGAATTGTTTTTTTATCTCAAAAGGGTATTTGGCCTTGTGTGGGTTGGTCCGGATTTTATTAATTGATCATTTGGAGATGTGAGTGTTGGGGGTTTTGTCTTGTGTCGAGAGTTCTGGGTTTTAGAGGAAGCGTTCTCGCTCGTACTATGGGAGTTGGATGTGTTGGGAGTTTTAATTCAGTTTGGATAATTCATAGTTCCAGCAGTGTTGTTATAGGGAGTTCATTGTTTTGGTGCCCCGATATGCCGGATGAAATTGTAGTGGTGTTCCATTTAGCTCTCAGTGGTCCCGCTCAACTTAGGTGGAGAAGCTGGTAGGTTAATGTTGGGGGTTCCCTGGTCCCTGGTTGTGGCGAGGGTGTTGTTTGGATAGTTTAGAGATGTTAAGATGGTTTTTGGGACCTGGGTTTGCCGAGTTTCTCTATAGTAGTTTTCTTGTTTTTGTCTTCGTAGAGTTATTTTGGTTTTAAATTTTCTATGTATGTTGAGTTCTTGTGGTGGGGAGAACCCTCTCGCATTCTCCCCTCGTTTTATGTCATGGTTTCTTCATGACTGGTTGGGTGTGACTTGTGGAGTGAATCGTCAACCCAATGTTCCTGACATTCCTTTTTGGCTCTATTCGTGCATAGACTCATGCTTTGGCTATCTTTTGGCTTGGTGACTTTCTAAGGGCAGAAAGTGTCTTTGGTGGGGAGAATTGTCACACCCCGACCAGGTTTGATGTGCGACTTTCACGCTACTTATAAATTTGTGCATCAACACACAGTTTGACTTTCTAAGTGGTTAGTGCCGGGTGGCACGATTAGAGCGCAACTCGCTCAACTGCGCACTTGACGTCATGCGAGCTGTGTGGTTGCCCGACATTCGAAATAAGTAAATAAATTATTTAAAGGTCAAGTGAAATGAAATGGAGTAAATAATTTTTTTAATTGAATTGATTTGGTTAAAAGAATTATTAAGCATAAAATATTAATAATAATATTGTTTTAATAATAATAATACCATTGTTTTGGTTGTTTTATTATTATTATTATTATTATTAATATTATTACTATTATTATTATTATTATTATTACTACTATTATTACTATTATGATTATTATTTGGTTTTATTTTTATTATTATTAGTACACCATTAGTAAAAAACAAAAAACAAAAAAACAAAAGGGTTTTGAAACCCTGGGGGAAGGGGTCGTGACCCCTATTTTTTCTCCATTCTCCCCTGCGCTGCGGCGCGCGCCAGCTCCAGCACACCAGGCCGCTCGGGCCAAGCCACCTCCGGCACTCTTCCCAGCTCCCAGCAGTACCCCCCACGCTGCATACACGACCCTCTCCGATAGCCGAGTTGTAGGCGGCCTCTTCTCCCCCACAGTGCGAGACGCCCCTCCTCTATCCTCCATTCAGATGCGCAATGTGCCATCCTCCTTTTCCTCCCCTTCGGTCTGGCGGCCTCCGCCTCTTTGGTGTGACCCAGTCCGACGAAACCCCATCCTTGCTCGCACGACCTCCTTTGGCTCACCCTCTCCCTTCGGCAACCACCCTCACGCGACGACCCATTCTTCCGTCCAGCCAAACTCCATTGCCTCTTCATCGACGGCTTGCACCAGCAACCCTCTCTTAATTTGGGGTTTTGATTTCTGCTATGAAATAGAAATGTTTAAGTTGTTCATGCTCAACAAAGCGAAGGTGAGCTTCTCCTTTTTAATTTGGGTATATTCGATTTCATCTAATTTGGTATTTTTTTCATGGTTTGTTATTCGCATGTTTTTCTTAGTGGCTAGGGGATGTGTTTTGTCTGAAAATTCCTTTTCCCTCTTCTGTTGAAGTGTTGGTGTATTCGCGCCCCACCGAGTTAGTAAAATTTGTGTATTACATTCTGGAGAACTCCACTAATGCTCTCACTCTATAATTTAGTTTTAAAACTTGTTTTGCAGCGTTATTATGCCTTTAATTAGCATGCTATAGTGTTCTTGAATATTTTTTGTGTTGTTAAAAATATGTTTGGAGTGAGTTCCTGGATCGTGTTGGCTTGTGCCTGCGATGATTTGTCTGTTTAGGATCCAAATCTTATTTTGATATTTTTTTAAAATGTAAATCACACCCCTATTATTTTCTCGTCTATCGTTTTATGATGTTTTAGCATTGATGTAGTTGGTTAAAAATTGGTCGTTGGTGTAATTTTTATGTTTCATGAGAATGATTTATTGGTTTCTAAAATGGATCGGGGTGTGTTTTGAACATAAATATTTTTGGTATAATTTCATTGTGTGTTATGACGTGTGGATTTGGTTTATGTGAGTCCCAGATACCTTTAGGTCGTGTTTTGGTCCATTCTCTTTAATTGTTTTTTTGTTGTTGTAGGGTGTTGCTCCGACGTGGTCGCGAATCCCCTCGCTGGGTTCGCAAAGGGTGTCTTGGGTCACGTAGGACCGCTCTTTGTCTGCCACCGCTGAAGGTGAAGAAATTTATATTGCTTTGGATTGTTCGCCTTAATTTTCCTGGCACACCTTGTTTTACCGCATGTTTTGGGGTCATTGCATTTCGTCCGCACTAGTTTCAAGGTGATTTTTACTCTATTTGTTCATTTGGATTATTTTAAGACAGTGTTTATGTGTTTTTAGATACTTTTCATTGTTTCAGTGCATTGACAAGGTTTTTTCTGTGTTATTATGGTCGTCAGCAAGTGGTGTGTGCTTGTGTGCAAGTTGTGACACACTGCATCTTAGTCGTTACTAAGTTGCGAGTCGAGGTAAGTCCCCCACTGCACTTACCTTTAGATTTAGAATTTATTAATTTCTTGTGGTTTTATTAATTTAAAATTAATTATAAATAATATAAGATAATAAATTTTTAAACGATTTATTGGTCTGAAAAGAGACGTTTATTTTATACTGAACACTTGAAACATTTTCATGACGATCGGACACCCAATATTTAAAGAATGTATGTTTGGCCTTTAAGCATAATTCATAGAATTTCAAATGTAATTTTAGTTTTAATGATAAATGATTTCATCTGAAAAAGTGTTTTGGGCTTTCTCGAAAAATGAGGTTTTGCTTTAAATGTTCTGAAGGCCCGTTTGGCACTTTAGTAAAATAAAATATTTTTGAAAACCCATTCAGGGGTGATCTTTGGTGTTCATTCATTGCGTGATCTGAATGTGATGTTTGTGCATCGTGACTGATTGATTTACATTGTGGACGCACCCATTTTTATTGCTTGTGTTGACATGGGAACCTAGCATAGTGAGTGAATCATCTGAGAATGATTGATGCACTAGTTTAGATTACGCACTTGCTAGTGGCCCCATAGCATGGGAATACTATGTTAGTGCTGTTATGGGGATTGAGCCCCTCGGTTAGGCCATGAAAGGCTATGATAGGCGTTAGGGCATTATGACGTCATCGAGTTTGGGCATGCCTTCAGGATGATTCACATGAATAGTACATTCTGTATTTTACACGGTCTCCTAGGTTCGACCCATGTTTCATATAGTGTTTATTTGTGTGAAGCGCACGATTGAGAAGTCTAATTCGATTGCTGGCTCATGTGTGACATTTTTTCCCATTGCCCTTGGAGTGTGTTGTGTGTTATGTGTAGTTTTTCATTTTAGCTAATAACTGAAGTTTGTTTTTCTAATTGTTCGCATAAATGTTCTAAAATGCAATTCACCTGTTCCTTTCAAACATTAAAAGTTTTTTTCAAATTACAAAGGGAAATGGAATGATACTTGTTTTAGAAATGAAAGTGTGTGTGTGAAAACCAATATTTTGTATACTTAGTTCAAACCTGGAATTAATAAATTTCTTTATTTAAAGGTAGTGCATTGGGAATAGTTTGTTGGGAACACCGACTGAGTTTTAGTACTCACGCCTATAGTTCTTTTTTATACTTTTAGTGTTTGTGCAGGCTATAGCTTCGGTGCGTTCTCCTTGGGAGACGTTTGGTCAGGAGTTGGAGAGTGACATGCGAGGTCACACGGAGATAGTAATTATCTCTTTCGGTTAGTTTTATTTTTCTTTTGTTTGTGTTTATTTTCTTCACTTGGTCAATTTTTGTTCTGCACTGCTCTGTTTTATTTATGCTGATTTATTTATTTATTGGTCAAAATCATTCTGACCACCTCTGTTGATGCCCTGGTGCTTGTCGCCAGCCCAAGAGGATCGGGAACGCCTCTCGGGTCATGTTGCGGACCGACTCGGGTGATCGATTTAGGGTCGAGCCAGGTCGGTTCGAGACAAAATATTATCAAAGGGAGGTTGACTCTTAGTGGATCTCGCTTTTCAGAGCACCCTTGTTATTTGGGATGTCCGGTAGATGGAGATTAAGTCTATCGGGCTCAGGAGGTAGGTTGTGGGTTGGTGCCTGATCACCACCGCTAGTGACAAGACCTTAGTTACCAGGGGTAGTCTGGGTTTTTAGTCTTTTGTCTTTGTTTTGGATTGAGGGATTACAATAGAGGGGACTCGGTGTCACGTTGTGACCCCACATGAAGTAGTGACCCATGTGGAACCCAAGTGCCCGATTCAAGGTCCTCCAGTGTTATGTCTTACATGGGGCGTGGCTCTATACCATGTTGCCAGGTTGGGTATAAGCACTAGTTCCTCATTCTGGTTTCCCATTTTTAGTTGTACTTTGTCTTGATTTTGGTTGGTTTTAGAGTGTTTTTTGAAACGAAGGTGGTTTTGAATTGAAAGGGTTCTTTATCTAATGGTTTTTAAAACTGGTAAAAAAGGGGTTTTATTTCATGTTGTTTTGAAATTGGTGATGTTGGTCTTTAAAGAGTAAGTGTTTTAATTTGGAAAATTTTGGCTTATGTTTGGATTTGGTAATAGAATAGAAAGTGCGGCACTTGGTATTCCTTAGGATCATCCGCATATGAGTGGGTAGACACATGAAGTGAACATTGACACATATTAATGTGTGATTTGAGTAAAAAGGGATGAAGGCTTATGTGGAAGTTCATAGGATGCCATGGTAGGGGTTTTGGAATTTATGGCTTGGCTTTATTTGTTTTCTAAAGTAGACTTGAATGAAAAAAATGGTTTCAGGACTTGGTTTTTCTTGAAACGTGGGTTTTGGTATTTTGAAAAGTGGTTTTTTCCTATGTTTATATATGTTTGATTTATGAGTTTGTTACCCTTGGCTTGTGGTGTTTCTTTGGTTTTGTTTAAGCTTGTTCGGGATTCCAGGCAGGTTGTCCTGGCTCGGGGTGTTTCTTTTGATTGATTTTTGGCTTGATTCCAGTTTTGATTTTGTTTTTCATGTTTTTCCAAATATGCCACCCAGAAATGTCCTCAAAAGTTGTTAATGAGTCGTGGACAATTCTAGTTTATATTGAATTTTTATTCTTTTTCATGTCATTCAGGGTTTGTTAGGGGAAGTGAAGCAGTTTTATGGGAGTAGAACATATCTTCGGGTGGTTGGGGACTCCCGAGTTTGTTATAGTTCATATTATCTATGGTTTAATGGAGGGTCCAGCCTTGGACCAATGGAGGGGGGAGTTTACATCACAGTTAGAGTTGGGATGATGTGGGAGGTGTTAAAGTCTATCTCCATCCAATGGATCATAGCTGAGGAGTTGAAGTATAGAAGAGGCTAGATCTCATCCGTAGTTGGCAAGGCCAATGGTTGGTGAAGGCCTGTGTCAGAAACTTTAAGGAGTCGACATCTAGAGTGCATGTGCTTGGCCAACCCGGCACCGTTAATCATTCGTATGGGTTCCACATTTTGCGAGCAGGGTGTACCAGAGGAAACAGCCTCTAAAGAAATCCCTTTTTTCAGTGTCAACTTCTGGTTTGTCAGACTACTTTCTAATGTGCCATCGGTGTTCCTGGTTCAATCATCCTAAGCCATCTTGTCTCACCCCTCCAAAGTCATGCTATGGCGTGACTCTTCGGGTCAATGGGAACGGTTTTAAAAGATGTTTCATTCAAAGGAGTCATGATCGGGGGATGCTCGTGTCTGATTGTGAGGCATAAGATGCTTCAACCATCAGAGCCCCAACCTCAGGTCTCGGGGTGAAGCTAGCGCACAGTCAGGGTGTTAGAGGCATGTGAGACCTTCACATGATTTTTTATCTTTCGTCTCGAAATAGAGACATTCAGAGCTTCCTTGTCCTTGTTTCCTTAGGGTTTTAATTTCATATTTTGCGTAATAGTACGATGAACATATTCTTTCATGATCATAGTAGTCACGTTCTTCTGAATAAGGCCTCTAGAATTGTTTGTTTTTCTCAAAAGGGTATTTGGACTTGTGTGTGTTGGTCCTGTTTTTATTAAGTGATCATTTGGAGATGTGAGTGTTGGGGGTTTTGTCTAGTGCCGAGAGTTCTTGGTTTTAGTGGATGAGTTCTCACTCGTACTAAGGGAGTTGGATGTGTTGGGAGTTTTAAATCAGTTTGGGGAATTCTTAGATCCATCAATGTTGTTATAGGGAGTTCATTTTTTTGGTGCCCCGATATGTTGGACGACCTTATAGTGGTGTTCCATTTAACTCTCAGTGGTCCCACTCAACATAGGTGGAGAAGTTGGTAGGTTCATGTTGGGGGTTCCCTGGTCCTTGGTTGTGGTGAGGGTGTTTTTTGGATAATGTAGTGATGTTAAGATGTTTTTTGGTACATGGGTTTGCCGGGTTGCACTGTAGTAGGTTTCTCGTTTAAGTCTTGGTGAAGTTATTTCGGTTTTAAATTTTCTATTTTAGTTGAGTTCTTGTGGGGGGTATAACCCTCACGTGTTCTCCCCTCATTTTATGTCATGATTTCTTCGTGACTGGTTGGGTGTGACTTCTAGAGTGAATCGTCAACCCAAGGTTCTTGCTATTCCTTTTTGGCTCTATTCAGGCACAGACTCAAGCTTTGGCTATCTTTTGGCTTGCTGACTATCTAGGGGAAGAAAGTGTCTATGGTGGGGATAATTATCACACCCCGACCAGGATTGATGTGCGACTTGAGCACAACAAATAAATTTGTGCCTCAACACGCAGTTTGACTTTGTAGGTGGTTAGTGTTGGGTGGCTGTAACACCCCGAGATTTTATGAAAAATATTCTTTTTAATTTCATTAATGTCTTGTGTTGTACGCTACACCAAAAGGATAATGCACAACACATATCCTTGACTTTCCTTTCATTACACGCAATCACGACCTTCCTTGATAGCGTGTGTAGTACGCAATACCGAGTTTCACTAAACAACGATATGCTATTAAAATATTATTAAAACTAGCCGTTATGAATAGTAATAACCACTTTTTGAAATTTTTTAAATTTTATTTTTCAAAATGGACTTCATTTTTGGATTTGGAATATCGAAATTAGCTTAGGGTGAAATTATGGTAATTTTCGGATAACTTTCATATTTTGATGAATAGTGGAAATTACTAAATTTTAATTAAAAACAACTTTTTCAATCGAAATAATTAATAGTGATAAATTATTAATTTTAGTGGTTTTAAAGTATATTTAGAATATATTTTTACAATTTAATACAATGTTGGTCATTGGATGTAATTTCACATTTAAACCTGTTATAAACAAGTGTCAATCTTTTGATAGTTATTATCTCTTAAAAACACGTCTTTTGTTTTGACGACGTGAATTATTTTTTAAATTAATTAATGCAACTGATATGTTTTGAATTTGGTAAAATAGAAATCATTTTTGAGTTCATAATATCAAATATAGCTTAGGCCTAATTTTTGGTATTTTTCTGAATTTTTCAAATTTTGATGAATAGTGAAACCACTAAGTGGTAGTTTAAAAAACTGAATTTTTCATAAAAGTTAAATTTACCGCTTCTATGAGTGAAATTTCAAAAATCCAAGAGACACGGTTGATGTTATTAAGTAAAATGTGGTTCAATGAGATAAAAATAATTTTTGGTGAATAGTAACTTTTTACTTTTATTTGCCACTGTTAAAAATAAATAGAGTAATTAAGGTTAATAATGATATTATTATTACCCTAACACATGTCCAAATTCTATTGGACAAGTTTAATTAGACCAAAAACAAACTTAGGAATAAAATATGACCATTTAGGCCCACTTGTATTAGATTAGGACATTTATTATTAATTTATTTAAAGAAGGGTTAAAAGAGTTAAAATCAAAGTTTATTTACTAAATCATTTTTAATATGGGGTTATACATAAGATAAATTAGACTATAAATATTCATTAGAAATATAAAAAGATTTCCTATATAATTATATTTTATTTATAATTTTTAGACATTAAATAAATTAATTTATTTATGACACAACGATGGTGCAGTAATTACCCTTTTAAGGAAATGTTAACATAATTGATGTTATAAATGCTCAAATAAATGTAATTTGAGACTTTTTATGAATTCCACTAATTTTCTAGGTTACTATGATATATTAGTGTTTATTTAATCAACTTTTTTCTAACATATAATTCTGTTATGACTTTCACAAATATCATATATCAAATAGTGTCAAAATTGACACAAAATAATTTTTAAATCAAATATTATATTATTAATTGTTATTTTATTCCTAAAAATCTAAGCTTCGGCAAAATGACATAGATAAGGATATATATATTAATAATAAACAACTTGGGGTTCGTTTGGCATGTTATAGTAACTGTATTAACCATATAGTGTAAGAAAACAAAAAGTCACGGTAAAAGTTAAATTATTTAACTTAGAGTTAAATCTAATTGATAAGGTTAAAATAATAACCTAAACTTATCTAAATCCTATTAGTTGATAGTATTTTGACCCATACCCACTTTACCTTCGAAATAAGACCCTTTGGAACCATTATAAACCGATTTTGACTTTAATATAAAATAATATTTTGAGATATTCCTAAGGTGCCCCTCTCCTCCCTTATAAAAGGGCACCTCCTCCCTCTCTTCCTCACACATCTTTGAGCCTTCAAGCTCGGAAAACCCCTGACAAAATCTCTTCTCCACTTCCCTAGTATCATCCTAGAGGTCCTGGTCTTCTTCAAAGACCATCCTTAGTTCTTTATGTGGAGGTTAAGAAAAGGCGCGTCAAAAAGAGGTAATATCCATTACCGATCTTTTTCAATTTCTTTCTTCTTAAAATTATTCTTCAAGTAATAACATCAGTATTACTTACATACTTATATGTTATTATAAATATGAAACAACCCTAATTCACCTTCTATCCATCCTAAGGAAAAATGAAATCACTGCGCGTGCGTACGTACGGAATACCGTCTCCAGGCCGTGGTGTAATCTATTTTCCACCATCACCATACAAGGATGGGTATAATGGTGTAATGAGTAACTATATATGATTATTATAGAGTGATATTGATACTGAAATATTATACATACACTTCAATGCAATTCCACAACCATGGGAACGATGTCATCGCTCGTGCGTACGTACGGACTACCGTCTCCATGACGCGATGAGATTCATTCTCAATGATTAACCATTAATGAATTATTATAAAGTATATATAATAAGTACTAATGAAATATATGACATAATAATGATACAGGATTTATTTATATTTATATGTATGTCATATACTTAATTCCATTCAATTCAATAAGGAAACGAAAACAGCGTTCATGCGTACGTAAGGATTACCGTCTCCATGAACGGTGTATTTCTTTCTATTTACTGATTTGTTATATATATGTATATCCTGAATATATATATATATAAATCATGTTTTATGTTATGGAATTATGTAATCATGATCTAAGTAATCATATGAATAATTACAAGTCAAAACAGGGACGACAAATGAAACAATTTTACCCAAAACGCTCTTTAACATGGAATTTACAAAAGAACGGGTAATATAAAGTCATTAGTGAACCATATATGATATAATAACAATGAATATAATTCTGTAATAATTCAATGACATTATTTAAATCATTATACAGGAGGTTCGGACACTTACGAAGCATATCAGACCTAAGGTAAGGGAAATATCACAATCTCATTTTTATCCGAGATTGTTTATACGTTGGTATTTACTGGGGTGTATTTTATCATCCACATATATGTTTCCTCAATATGTAATGTTATTTAAATCCACCTACAATTTTTTAAATCCAATTTTACCCTTTGGTGAGTTTTTAGTAAAAGATATGAAAGGAATCTTTTGTCGTTTTTCGTACGAGGTACTTTTTGACTTTTTCGACAAAAGTACGAAGAATGTTTTTTTTAAACTTATACGGCACGAACAGATTTTTACGGTTTTATAAAGACTTATTTTCATGAATATTCCTCCAAAATATTTCATGACTATTTTCAATAAAATCTTTTTCTTTTAAAATTGCATGACGTTTTGTGAAAAGAAATTGATTTTGAAGAAGAAACGATATTTTCCTCAAGAATTCATTTCAAGTGTTTTATCAAAATTAATTCCCATATAAGATAACATAGGGTTCTGTTTTTATCCCTATTATTACACTGATTTTATTATGTTGTGATGGAATTATTTTTATGAATTCCTTTACCTTATATGAATTGTTTTATGATGTCATGTTGTTTAAGAATCCAATTTTTATTACATGGGTTATGCTATGATGTATGGTTTATGATTTTGAGGCACACATAAGAATGGTATCATTATGAGATGGGTGGGACCTATATATCCCTCCAATGCATTGGGTACAGATTTTATATCTCATGAGATAGACATGGCTGAAATGGTAGGTTATACCGGTTCAGTGAAACAGGACTGAAACGAGGGTTACTCGATTCAGAAAGGGACTTTGTCCACTAAGATAGTCTTGAAAATGAGTCTTGACTAACAATAAATGATTCTCTATGATTATGTGTGTATGCCACAAAGTTTCATGTTTTAAGTTATGATTATTGGGATTTCGTTTCACTACTATGATTTATCCCATGTTATGAAATTATGCTCTCTTTTGCAGGTTAAGATTTCCAAAAGTTATGTTCTTATGAATATGATGTGATTGATTTTTATTTTTTTTACCCTTACTAAGCATTTGAGCTCACCCTTTTATGTTTTCTTTTCCCCAGGATATAAAGAAAGGTTTTAGGTAAAAAAGGGAAGATCTTTATGGGAGATATTGAAGATCTTTCACCACGATTAGAAGATTACGTTCCGAGTTTCCAAAGACAATAAACTATTACGATCCTTGTGTGTGTGTTTTTGTTATGTACTAAGTATTCCGAAAATGAAATGTAATGTCAATGTACGTTAAGCTTCGGGTCTCTACAGTGGCAAGATTAGAGCGCAGGTCACTCAACTGCACACTTGACTTCACGCGAGCTGTGTGGTTGCCCGACATTTGAAATAAGTAAATAAAATATTTTAAGGGAAAGTGAAAGGAAATGAAGTAAATAATTTTTTTTAATAGAATAGATTTTGATAAAAGAATTCTTATGCATAAAATAATACTAATAATATAGTTTTAATAATAATACCATTGTTTTTGTTGTTTTATTATTATTATTATTATTATTATTATTATGATTACTATTATTATTATTATTATTTTATGATAATTACTACTATTATTACTATTATGATTTTTATTTGGTTTTATTTTTATTATTATTAGTATAACATTAGTAAAAAAACACAAAACAAAAGGGTTTTGAAACCCATGGGGGAAGGGGCCGTGAACCCTGTTTTTTCACCCTTCTCCCCTGCGCTACGGCACACGCCCGCTCTCACACAACAAGCCACTCGGGCCAAGCAACCTCCGGCACTCTTCCCAGCTCCCAGCCTCACCCCCACGATGCTTTCACGACCCTCTACGGCCGCCAAGTTGCAGGCGACCTCTTCTCCCCCACAACGCGGTATGCCCCTCCCCTATCCGCAATCCAGCTGTGCAAGGTGCCATATGCCATTCCCTCCCCTCTGGTCTGGTGGCCTCCACCTCTTCGGTGTGACCCTATCCGATGAAACCCCCTCCTTGCTCGCACGACCTCCTTTGGTGCACCCTATCCCTTCGGAAACCACCCTCACGAGACGACCCCTTCTTCCGTCCAGCCGAACTTCATTACCTCTTCCTCGACGGCTTGCACCATCAACCCTCTCTTAATTTGGGGTTTTGATTTCTGATCTAAAATAGAAATGTATAAGTTGTTCATGCTAAACAAAGTGAAGTTGAGCTTCTCCTCTTTAATTTGGGTATATTTGATTTCATCTAATTTGTGATTTTTCTTCATGGTTTGTTATTCGCATGTTCTTATTGGTGGCTAGGGTATGTGTTTGGTCTGAAAAGTCTTTTTCCCTTTTCTGTTGATGTTTTGTTGTATTCATGCCCACCGAGTTAGGAATATTTTCGTATTTCATTCTGGAGCACTCCACTAATTCACTCACTCTATAATTTAGTTTTAAAACTTGTTTTGAAGAGTTATTATGACTTTAATTAGACTGCTATAGTGTTCTTGAATATTTTTTATGTTGTTAAAAATATGTTTGGAGTGAGTTCCGGGTTCACGTCGGCTTCTTCCTGTGATGATTTGTCTGTTTAGTTTCCAAATCTTATTTTGATATTTTTTTAAAATTTAAATCGCACCCCTATGATTTTCTCATCTATCGTTTTATGATGTTTTAGCATTGATGTAGTTGGTTTAAAATTGGTATTTGGTGTAATATTTTAGTTTCATGAGAACGATTTAATGGTTTCTAAAATGGATCGGGGTGTGTTTGGAATATAAATATTTTTGGTATCATTTCATTGTGTGTTATGACGTGTGCATTTGGTTTATGTGATTCCCAGATACCTTTAGGTCATGTTTTGGTCCTTTCGAATTAATTGTTTTTGGTTGTTGTAGGGTGTTGCTCCGACGTGGCCACAAATCCCCTCGCTCGGTTCACAAAGGGTGTCTCGGGTCACGTCGGACCGCGTTGTGTCTGCCGCCGCTGAAGGTGAAACAATTTAGATTGCTTTGGATTGTTCGCCTATATTTGTGAGGCACACCTTGTGTTACCACAAGTTATGGGTTCGTTTCATTTTGTCCGCACTGGTTTCAAGGTTAGTTTTACTCTATTTATGAATTTGGATTATTTTAAGTCAGTGTTTATGTGTTTTTAGATACTTTTAATTGTTGCAGTGCTTAGACAAGGTTTTTTCTGCGTTATTATGGTCGTCAACAAGTGGTGCGTGCTTGTGTGCAAGTTGTGACATACTGCATCTCTGTCGTTACCGAGTTGCGAGTTGAGGTATGTACCCCAGTGAACTTACCTTTAGATTTTGAATTTATTAATTTCTTGTTGTTTTATTAATTTTTAATGAATTATAAATAATATAAGATAATAAATTTTAAAATGATTATTTGGTGTGAAAAAAGCTGGTTATTTTATACTGAACACTTGAATCATTTACTTGATGAGCAGACACCTAGTATTGAACGAATTCTCGTTTGGAATTTAAATATAATTCACGAAATTTCAAATGTACTTTTAGTTTTAATGATAAATGATTTCATCTGAACAAGTGCTTTGGGCTTTCTCGAAAAATGAGGTTTTTCATTAAATGTTATGAAGGCCCATTTGGAACTTTAGTAAAATAAAATATTTTGGAAACCCCATTCAGGGGTGATCTTTGGACTGCGTTGATTGCGTGAGATATATGTAATGTTTTTTCATTGTGACTGATTAATTTACATTGTGGACGCACCCCTTTTTATTGCTTGTGCTGACATGGGAACCTGGAATAGTGAGTGAATCTTCTGAGAACAATTGCTGCAATAGTTTAGATTACGCACTGGCTAGAGGCCCTATAACAGGGGAATACTGAGTTAGTGCGGCTATGGGGATTGGGCCCCTCGGTTAGGCCATACAGGGCTATGCCGAGCGTTAGGGCATTATGACGTCATCGAGTTAGGGCATGCCTTCTAGATGAGTCACATGTATAGTAAATTATGGATTGTTTACGATCTCCTAGGTTCCACCCATCTTTCATTTTGTGTTTATTTGTTTGTAGCATATGATTGAGATTTCTAATTCGATTATTGGCTCATGCGTGACATTGTTTTCCCATTTCCCTTTGCGTGTGTTGGGTGTTATGTGTAGTTTTCCTTTTTAGCTAATAACTGACGTTTGGTTTTCTAATTGTTCGCATAAATGTTTTAAAATGAAATTCACCTGTTCTTTTCAAACATTAAAATATGTTTTAAAATTAAAAAGGGAAATGGACGGATACTTGTTTTATAAATGAATGTGTGTGTGTGTGTGAAAACCAATATTTTGTATACTTAGTTCAAACCTGGAATTAATAAATTTCTTTATTTAAAGGTAGTGCATTGGGAATAGTTTGTTGGGAACTACTAATGAGTTTTAGTACTCACGCCTATTGATCTTTTTTATACTTTTAGTGTTTGTGCAGGCTACAGCTTGGTTGTGTTTGCCTTGGGTGACGTTTGGTCGTGAGTTGGATAGTGACCTGCGAGGTCACACAGAGATAGTATGTATCTCTTTCGGTTAGTTTTATTTTTCTTTTTTTCTTGTTTATTTTCTTTACTTTGTCTATTTTTTTTCTGCGCTGCTCTGTTTTATTTATGCTGATTTATTTAATTATTGGGAAAAATCGTTCCCACCGCCCCTGTTGATTCCCTTGTGCTTGTCGCCAGCTCGGGAGGATCGGGAACGCCTCTCGGGCCATGTTGCGGACCGACTCGGGTGATCGGTTCAGGGTTGACCCGGGTTGGTTCGTGACAATTACTATAATTAAGATTATGTGACTATTAATATGGTATGATTACTATTCATAAGTGTAGGTTACTATTTAGTAAAAATAATTTTTATTCTATCAGACTCTAAAAATCACCCTGAATGCAAATATGTATATTATATTTTCGAAATTCAAATTTTAGAAGAAGAAAAAATATTTTTATGGGATCAGTTATAAAGAAGTGTTGTTTTGTAGAGACTCATTGTTTCATGAATTAAATATTAAATTAATTTTTATATCCTTGGTCTGTTACATTATCCCCTCGGTACAAAAATTAAATCCTCGAAATTTGGAAATTTAATTTTAAATGTTAATGGTTGATACTTAAAATTCCTCTTGTGGGAAAACCACATCAAAAAAATCGTTACAACATCCTCTTAACAATAGGTAAAGGTATATGAATAGGTTAATACATACCTGTGAATTGAAATTGGATAACATGGCCCTGGAAAAATAATCTATTTTTTTCTGAAGGAAATTATGAAGAACATGCTTAGATGATATATCATTACCACAAAACCACAAACTACAATTATGAACAAAAGATAATAGGAAACAAATATGACTATTTTCCTAGAGTTGACATATTATTACACTCTACAAGATTATAAATATATGTTTCCATTTAATAAACACAATCATATAATTTGTCTTTTTCTATGAAATATCTTTACCTCATCTGTTAGAACATGCTAAATCCTGTTGTGACATTAAGCGATAAAACCTCATAAAATTGTCAATCTATACCATTTCATAAAAGGATCAAAATTCCAAAATATAATTATCTAATATATTAGGGTCCTTACCATATCCATCCTTCCTAGATCCATGTAAACGGGGTCCTTATAAATCCTCATTTTTTAAAAAAATCCAAGATCTATCATGCTTAATTCATATCCTACCATACATACCTTTAATCAACATGAAGCATCCTTATATATTCACATCAATGAAATATGAATATATTCAACATGTGTCCTCTTGAAATATGGTAATAACTAAATTTACCATATAGAATTACTGGGATCATGAATTCATCCCAACACTTACTATTGGATATACTAATTACATCCAAAAATGTGGCAAACTCTATCAAGGATAGCATATCCCACTTTTCCAAAAGACAAAAATCAGTTTTGAGGGTGCCAGTACATATCCAAATGAATCATTTCTTCATCCTTATCATTATCATTATAAATATATTATGTGTCGTCCTTCACATAATCATGAGTTTTACACACTATTTAACTTTCCAATGAATGAATTTTCATGGTACCATTCTTATTTTGGTTTCAATTCGTTAATGAACAAGTATTTTCAGTACAATACTCATTTAATACAAATTTATTATAACCAATTAATTGATTTTTTTTCGTATTTCATGATTCTTGACTAGGAATATTAATAATTATAATTCTTCTACAACATCATCAGAACATGATCATTGACTGGTTTCATCATTTGGGGTATATTACATTGACACATGGGACATTGATTTACAAAGTGTCACATCTCATTACAGTCGAAGCACTATAAATTAAAAACCATATTTGTTCCCAATTAATCATGAAATTAGTGTCCTTTTTCTCCACACATATAACAAATTCACATTCCAATAAATCATTTACCAGGTTGATTCATTCAACAGTAATCACTAGAGGGAAAACCCTACTTACCCATTTTCCAATTATCTATATTTTCCTCTGCTACCTTCTTCTTCTTTTTCATCCCATTAAATCCTTAGGATACAGATAAGTATTTATATACCTTTTTATCACATGATATTATTTCCTCATATGATGAGGATTCTTGGGAGACAATATTGATTTGAAATTATGTATTAAGACTATTAGAGATATGATCCTTATTAATATTTTCATCACGTGCATTAGTGAAGCACTGATTCCTTATACTATGATCTATTTCTAATTAATTCCATATAATATATTTTCCCATAATGCTAAGAACTATCAATAACTTTAAAAATTATAAAGCACATATCATTTATTAATTCATCATAAATCCTAGAACCATTAACAGTGGTTAATTTGGAAAAATAAATACATCATAATGGAATCTAAAAAACTGTGAAATACTCTAAGAATATCCCCCAATAATGATGAACTAGGTTTTTAGTAAGGCATGTTTTCATATACTAGGTTACTACAAGTCATGGTCAAAACTCATTGTCAGAGTTGTTAATCATATGTACATTTATGCTTGACCCACGTCCACATGAAATATCTATAATGGGATGTATTTTCTAGAAAAAAACACACAATATATTCCTTATCAATATTATAGGATGTTTTTGTATGTTTATCCTTAAATTCTATCATAGGGTTTGCTTCCCTAATCAACATTTTCTAAATCCGGTTTCCATGTTTTGTAGTAAACTTTTTTTAATACAAACAATAACACCCCAAACCCAGTTGCGAAGAGTCAGTACATTATTTAATAAACAAGAATGACAATAAGTAATAAAATCTCAATAGACTAATTAGTTAATAGTTGTTTTTGAAAACAAGATACATTTATAGATTCCACATTACATATTTAAATGAAAAACAACATATATATTTTTTGGGGAACAACCATAACTCTATGTTTATCCCTGTAGGAAATTCTTAATAAACCACTTCATGTACTATGAAAATGATACATTATTAATGGGTGATCTTGAATGCCCAGTAAAGGTATGAATTATAGAGGATGAAATAATAAACATAATCATTAGGTATGGTGAATAACTAAAAACAAATTCTTTTAAAAAAAATCATGAATATAATCTGAAAGTTTTTTGAGCTTAGTAAATATAATAAAATAAATATATATCATGGTTATTATACTTGTCTAATAAAAACATGATCATTTATTTAAATTTTTCATTATAAATTAATGTATAATGTGGAACATCATAACCATAATGTCAAATACTATTTCTAAGACTATAAATAACCATTTTTTCAAGGCCTCGTGCCAAGACCATAGTTTGTCTCGTGAGACTTACTGATGCACTGTGGGGCTTTAGCAATCCCCACCTAAAAAATTCTATGTGGAACAAATTCCTCATATGAATGAAGATATACATAAAAAATATATACATTAATATAGAAACAAATATATTAAATGTAAATAACATTATCTGAACATTAATCACAAATACTAACCATTCAGAGTAAATTGGGGAATGGATTTAAGATAGAACAACCCAAGTTAAACTATTCATAAGCCATTAAATTAAAAATTTTATATGATATCATAAAATATTAATCCAAATATAAGCTAAAAATAAAAAAAGTGTTGAATTTGATGAATATACTCATATAAAATCATGGAGTAATTCTTCAGATAAATACCCTTATACTTTGAAAAGATGACTTATTTTGGATAAATATTGATATAAAACAAAAAGTGAAGTAAGATTTTATTTTCATAATAATATTAATGAATTTATATATGTAATGGTTTCCAATAACATTCGATAGTGTTCCCATGATAATAAATATGAATTTTTCAAATTCTATTGAATCGAGCTAGTATTTCGGAATGAATTTTTGAACGATCCTTCTAAAACATATAACTCCCCATAAATTAAGGTAGGATTATGGTTGTACAAATATATATATATATATATATATACAAATAAGTATCATAGATTATATGAGGAGTATATATGAATAAATAAAAATTTAATTGAGGTATGTAGAGAATAAGGGCAACCCGAATGAAAATGGATGTTCGGGTAGAAAACATTAACAACATTATAGTCAATTGAATTGTATGTACAATAATTAATAATAATAAAATAAAATATTTAATATCATGTAAATAAAGAGATTAATTATATAAAACAACAATGTGCATTATACCTAAAACATAAACAAGTAACAGTAGTGAGTAAAGAGTATATCACAAAAATGGACGTGAGATAAAGAAACCCATTACCTTAAATATGATGGTGTTCTTAACATGATCTGAATGACTAGAATAATCATATTTAGGTTCATTATATAATAATTACCGAACATAATCATAATGTAATTGATTTATTTTAACCATATTAGGTTCATTTATGGATTTTTGATGGGTTAATAGGTTCAATTTCATTGTTTGGTCTGTTTGTTTCATTATCGCTATAATTATATAAAAAGATGGAGAGTTGTGTAAAATTATGATGGGTTTCCATAATTGAATTTTTATGTTTTTAGTGAAAATAAATAATGTTACATGTTTGTAAATTTCATTTAGTTTTTTTTTGAATGAACATGAATCATTATATAAATTATTTAATCATAACTATTGGGTAAATTAGCTTTTTTTGAACTCATGTTTCATTATAAATGAAATCCATTAGTAAAAAAGATTACAGAACCATATATGAGACATAATATATATATATATTATAATCTTTCTCAACCATAGTTATGGTTTTATGAATATACATTTAGATGGTAATCAAAATTTCAAACCCATCATCCTTGAATGTGGAAAATTACCACATCTCAGATGATATTCTTTTACTATTAGCATAAAAGAATAGTAAAGGAGAGATGATAATAAAAAATTCTATCATAAAAACTTAATTAATGTAAATATAAGGTATTGGAGTTTTCATAATATTTTGATGATGGGATATGAGGTTAGAAATAAAAAAAGGAACATGAAAAGGATGTAAAATAATTGAAAAGTGGAATCTACATCTTGAATTAATCTTCTCTGAGATCCTCTTTAGGGGAGAGTATTTGGTATTTTCATGGGACCAAGGGTAGTTGGATGTGGGGGGGGGAGTATGGGAGTATTTTTGGGATGATTTTATATAAGGAGCAAGGCTTGAGAGGAGTGAAGAGAAGAGGGAGTGAGGGGGGATTTTATAGTAGAGGTGAGGAATAATTTCTGAAAATAATAATCATTACGTTTCTTTTTTTCAATACTAGAAATAGGATTGATTCTTGGTACCAAGAATAGTAATATGGGTATGTGAGTTCGAACCATATGGTCTTAAATCTTCCGTAAATCACTTATGACTCAATAAATAATGTATTTAGTATTTATAAAAATATATATTATTTTACTATTCACCTAAAATTGAGGTATTTTAGGAAAATCCCTAAAATTCAACATAACCATTTTTTGACATGTAAAATTAAAAAATGTTCTCTATTTTATCAGAAATTTTTTTATTAATATTTGAGTTTTTAATTTTAATGAAAATAATTATTTACCTGATGAAATACATATTGAATTTGATTTTTATTTTTTTTAAAATTAACTATGGCCTCATAATATTTTACAAAAATCATTGGAAAACAAAATATTTTTTATGAAACCATTTAATGAAAAGGAAATTATTTATTAATTTATAATTTTTATTAAATATTTACAAGTCACCAATATTTGATTACATAATTAATAAATTATAAAATATTAAACTACATTTATATGGTTCCGACATTTAATTTATAATTTAGTGGGTGAGGTTTCTATATATAAGGGTCATATTACTATACATAAGGGTAATCGTACTATTCATAATGTAGATTACTATTTAATAAAAAATTTATTTTTCTATAAAACACTAAAAATCACCATAAACACAATCATGTTTGTCAGATTTTCTAAATCCAAATACTATTTGTGTAAAAAAATTATTGTCTTGGTAATAACTAAGTGATGTTTAATAGCCACTCAATGTTACAGGAATTCAAAATTAAAATTGTTTGTAAATACATGGGGTGTTAAATTATCCACTACATACAAAAATTTCATCTTCGATATTTTGAAAATGATTATTCAAATGTTAATTTTGGATACATGAAATTGTCGTGTGGGGTAAACACATCATAAATTTGGATAAAATATCCTCATAATAATTTTGAAATGGAAATGAAACATTTACTAAAAAATATATGAATTCTAATTGGAACCAAAGCGCATTGAATAATATCATCTAGTAATGGGTTGATGTAATGCTATAGAGAACATGCTCAGATTAAAGATCATTTCCAAAAAAGGATAATCTACAGTTATGAAAAACAATGATAATAGGAAAAAAATGTTAAAAATCTTTTCCTAGAGTTGACTAATTTTTACACTCTATAGGAGTGTAAATATGAGTTTCTATTTCAAAAACCCAATCTTATACTTTATTCGTTCCTCGAAATTTCATTACATTATCTCTTTGTATAAGTTGTGTCATGTAGTGACATTAATCGCAAAATAATCATACAATGATCAAATCAATCCATTTCCAAAATGGGTTAACATTACAAAAAATCGTGATTCAATACATTATAATCATTTTCATATAAATAATGTCCAGATCCATGTGCACAATTTACTTATCAATCCACATTTTATTAATAGTGAAATATCTGTCCTTCTCCATGCATCTCCTACCTTATAAGCATGCAGTCAACATAAAGAAACCCTAAATTTTCCAATTCCTGACATGTGAATATCCAGATCATGTGACCTATTTAAATATTATAACACATAAAATTACCTTAAATCTTTATTGGAAACATAAATTCATTCTTACAACTACTATTAGATATATTCCTTATATCAGAAAATGTTTTAAAGTCCATAAATGATTCCATAGACCACTTGTTGAAAAGTGAAAATTAGTTTTGAAGTAGTCATTACTTATCCAAATGAATAATTTAATCATCAATATCTTCATTAGTAGAAATATATTAAGGTATTTCCTTATTTCAATCATGAGTTTTCTGAAAATATTATGCTCCCACTAAATATATTTTCTTGGATACATTCAACATATGGTCTCAAATCCTCATTTAAAATGTATTGTAGTACAATACTAATATATTCCACAATTATTATAATAAATTCATTGCAAATTATATTTAAATGAAATGATTCTTATATATGAATATTAATCATTCTACTTAATTTGTGCCAGTATGACAACAAAATCATTATCTAGTACTATCATTTGGGTTATATTCCATTGATGCGTTGAAAATTGATTCGCTAAGGTTCAAATCTCCTTGTAGTTGAAGCATTTTACATTGGGAAACATTTTAATGAACATGTAGTCACGAAATGGGTGTCATTTTTCTCCACACTTATAAAAAACTCCCATTACATTGATTAATTTACCAGGGGGATTCATTCAACTGTTATCACATGTTGGAAAACATGACTTTCCCTTATTCCCTTTATCCATATTTTCTCTACCATCCCCTAAACAATTTTATTACTTTCAAATACATTGGCCATAGATAAGTCTTTGCATACCGTGTTAACCCATTATAATATTCATCCTATGATGAGAATACATGGGATACTACCGTCCTTTGAAATATTGGCATAAAACAATGAGAGGTATATTCCTTCTTACTCTTTGCATCACGTGAATTGGTAGTGTTCTAATTCCTTATAAAAGGTTCCATTTCTAATCAATTCCATAATCTTTATTAGATCATTAAATAATTATCATCTTATAACTCTAAAAATGGTAAAGAATGTATGCAAAATTTAAGCATCAGAAATCCTAGAACCATGTACTTTGGATACATTAGAAGAATAAATCATTCATAATGTAATGTAATAAAAAACATATTTTATCCTAATAATATCCCACAAGGGATTGAAACAATTTGAATAGTGTAACCCATTTTCATGTACCAGAATACCATAGATAAAGCCCGAAACACTTTTGCATTTTTTTACCCATGGGTACATCGGTTCCAGAACCATGTCAACTTGTAGTATCCCAACATTGATGTATTTTCTAGTAAGATCCATATAATAAATTCCTTTCAATAATTCCCATAATTTTTTGTATGTTTATCCTCAATGTATACATTAGGTTTTAATTCCCTAATATGAATTTTCTAAATTCATTTTCCATGTTGTCTACAAAACATACATTGAAACCAACTGTAACACCCCGACCCTAGTTGCACAGAGCAAGTGAATAATTTAAAAAATTTGGATGATTATAAGGAATCATATCCCAAATATATTTGTTTGTAAGTAATTTTGTGAATCCAGAAACATAATAAAGTT
Organism: Viscum album; assembly: GCA_963277665.1. Taxonomy (NCBI): domain Eukaryota; kingdom Viridiplantae; phylum Streptophyta; class Magnoliopsida; order Santalales; family Viscaceae; genus Viscum; species Viscum album. The sequence goes on along the minus strand of OY728126.1, from coordinate 1,654,015,914 downwards.
CATAATAACATGTTTAAATGAAATTTAAAATATGGGTTTTATATGAAACTTCCATAACTCTAAGATTATCCATGCAAGTCATTCATTATAAACCTAATAATGTATTGAGAAAAAGAAACATTAGAAAGGGGTGAGCACATAATATTTGTAATGGTATGTAATATAATCGAATATATCATAAACATAAATAGTATGAACTGTTTATATCTAAAGATATATGACTATAAAAATAATCATCAACATAATATTAAAAGATTATGAGCTGAGTAAATATGCCCCAATAAAAAACTATCACGGTAAATATAATGTTTGAATAAACAAATTAACATTCAAATACATGTTTTATACTGAGGGAATGAATAATATGGGACATAATATCCTTAATTTCAAGGCCTTGTAAAATGTCCATAAATAACCATTTTCTTAATGTCTCATGCCAAGACCATACATTGTCGCATGACACCTACGGATGAACTAAGGGGATATAGCCTCTGACAACCAACACTTATTAAGTCAAATATATTCTTCGTATGAACAAGGATAAACAAATACAAAATATTAATTCATATTTAATCTAATATGTAAAATGTAAATAACATTCTTCAATCATCAAGAATAAAAATATATCATATATAGTAAATTGGTGAATGGTTTTATGATAGAACATCCATGAAAAAAATTATCATAAAACATTAAATTAAATACCATAGATTATATTATAAAATAATAATCCCATTATTAAGTTAAAAAGAATGTTCTTTGATATATATGAAGATACTCTTATAAAATCATCGAATAATTCTAAAGATAAATACTCTTCCACTTTGAACAGAAGAGTTCTTTTGGAAAAATCAATGTATGAAACTAGAAGTGAAGTAATATAGTATTGTCATTAAGAGAAAAGTTATTTTATGATTTCAATGATTTATGAAAACTAATTATATTGTTCCCTTGAATATAGGTTTGAATTTGATAAATTCCCTTGAATCGGACTAGTAATTTAGGATGAATTTCTAAAAGATCATTTTAAAACATATAAATCACAAAAATGAATGTACAATTATTTTTTATAAATATATATATATTTATATATAACATTTTAATATAATATATGAATATTAAATATTAATAAATAATCATTTAGTAGAGGTATGAAATGAATTAGAGTAACCTAAATGAAAATGGATGTTTGTGTAGATAATACTTACAAAATTGTAGTCAATTGAATCGTATGACCCAAAATTAATAATCATAAAGTGATAAATTTAATATCATGTAAATATTGATATTAATGCTATTAGATATAAATTGTATGTATACACACAACAAACACAAGTAATAGTTTTGAATACGAATTATCTCACAAAAATGGATGTGAGATGAATAAAACATTACCTTAAGTCTGATAGTGTTCTCCACATGATCTTAATGACCAGAATAAATGATCATTAATTAATTATTCCAGATACTCATATTCATGAAATTGATTTATTATAACCTTTTTTAGATCATTCATGGACCTTTTCTATTTTAATAGGTTCAATTTAATTGTTCAGGTTTGTTTGATTCAGATTGGTATACATATATACATGAATATATAATCGTGTAAAATTAGGATGGTTGTCTGGAAATTAAGTTATGTTATTCTAGTGATAATCCATAATGTTACATTATTGTAAATTTAATTTAGATATATGGATTAATGAATAATAATTATATAAATTATTTAATGATAAATGTTTGGGAAATTTAAGTGTTTTTTAACACAACAAACACAATTTTTCATTAACAATCAAAAACATTTGTACAAAAATATTCCAGAACCATATATGAATCATCATAAATATATTATATTATTTTTTGACCATAATATTGGTTTCAGGACAAGATTTTATGATGATAATTGATATTGAAAACCCATCTTCCTTGAATGTTGTAAATTAGCACATCTCAGTTGTTGGTTGTTAATATTGGCATAAAAGAATGGTAAAGGGGATATTATAATTACTTAGTGCCTAATCATAATAAATTATATTACATGAATGGTATTTTATTTTTCATATAATTTGGATGAGGTGTGGTTAGGATAGAAAATAAAGGAATTGTAACTTGAAAAGGACGTAAAATAATAGAAAAGTGTAATTTTCCCTTTTAATTGTTCTTCCTTGAGACCCAATTTACGGCATAGCATTTGGTATTTTTTGGAGTCTAAGAACTAATGTATGTTGGTTAGGTGCTTGGGAGTATAATTTTAATGAATATAAAAAATTCACAAGTCATTATATATGGACTATAAGAGAGAGTGGTGGGGGAGTTTTTATAGTAGAGGAGAGAAGTAATTGATGAATATCTTAATCATTATTTTATTAATATTCTCAAGAACTGAAATTTTATTGATTATTTTGACCAAGAATAGTAATATGTGAATGTGAGTTCAAAACAAGTGGTCTTACATCAACCATAAATCAATTATGACTCAATAATTCTCATATTTATTATTTATCTTAAATAATCAAATTTAAGTATTCACCAAAAATTGATATATTTTTGAAAAATCCCAAATATTCACAATATCTATTTATCGGAATTTTGAATAAAAAATTGAACACCAATTTTTCTGAAATAATTTTTTAAAATTCTAAAATTTAATTTTTAAATAACATAATTTTTTACATGAATAATTAAATATTATAATTGCTTTTAAAATTCATTCGAAAATTAACTATGGTCACATGATTTTTTTTAAAAATCATAAGAAACAAAATATTTATTTAGGATCCCATTAATGAAAATGAAATAACTAATTTATTTAAAATTTTATTTAAATAATAAAAAATAGAAAAAATATGATTACTTAATTAATAATTTATAAATTATTCAAATTCATTTGTAATGTGCATAAATTTTATTTATAATTTAATGGGTGAGGATAATATTCATAAGCTTCATATTAGTATTCTTATGGGTAGCATTTATATTCACAAGGTAATATAACTATAAATAAGGGTATGTTACTATTCAATAGGGTAGGTTACTATTAATTAAAAAATATGTTTGTTCTATTAAACCCTAGAAATCACCCTAAAAGCAACAATTTTTGTCAGATTTTAGAAATTCAAATCATACATGTGGAAAAATTATGTATATTAGAGGCATTGAATATCAAGAATTCAATATTTTATTTATTTGTAAATCATGTGGTGTTATATAGGAGCATTTACATATTGCCTGGTTAGTTTCTTAAAGATCATATGAATCTGTATGAAAAATATTGTAGTGAAGAAATTAAAAGTGAATGATTTTTTATATTTTTAAGGATTAAACATGACCAACTTATTATTAATTCATTATTGTGATGTTTTAAAAGAATTTTTCCTCAGAATTGATTTTCGTATCATCAATACCATGAATGATAGAAATGATACTACAAAAGGATAATGAAAAAGTGTGAATGTCTATTAAATAGTTGAATTTAATAAATTCTATTAATTTTGTTTTGAATTAGAAGAAAAATTATGGCACTGCGAACATGGGATCCTTGGGCATAAAAACATTAATAAACTATATAATCTTTTCGTTCTCTGGAATTTTACAGAATAAAAAATAAAATATGAAGATGTTTTTATTATTTTCCAGAATGTAAATGTGGCTAAAAAATCATAGGAGAATTGAGATTCAATCTACTATAAGACATGAGATTATTCATTTTGATCTATGTTGGTTGATGAGACAACAATACAGAAATGGGGATTTATACATTATCACCTTTATCTATTATTTCACTTGGATGAAAAAATCATTTTCATGATGCACAAGTTGGATGATATTGAAATAATAAAATTATTCAGAAAATATATTGTGAATGAATTTTGGGTTTTCATCAAGAATATATGATCATATAATGAATCTAAATTAAGAAATAATACATTTGAAAATTATCTTTGATGTTATGCTATCATGAGTTCGTATAGTTCTCCCTATACTCACCAACCAAATGGAATAGTAGAAAGAAATAATAGAATCTTTTTTGAATTAAGAAGAATTATGTTTGAAGAATACAATAAGTCAATGTTATATTGGAGGGATGTTCTTAGTAGAATTGTAAATGTTCAAAATAGAGGATTGTTGAGACAAAAAATCAACATTACTCCGTTTGAAATGTGCTATTATAAAATACCATCATTGAAATATTTAAATCTATCTAGAATTCAATGTATTTTCAAAATAAAAAATCCGGACACGGTAATTTTTGATGATAATTTTGATGAGGGTGATTTTAGGGATAATACAATAAATGATTGAACTTGGAAATGATGGAATTTTTTATTCAAATGTTTCATGACTCATATTATTTTATGTTATCTTAAAATCAATGTTCTTTAAAAAGTGTACCATATAATTCTAAGGAAGAAAAAATAGATATTTCTAACATTAGTGAAATGTATTCAATGAATTATTATCCAGATTCAGAAGAATCATGTGATGAGGAAATTTTTGCTAGGAAATACGCTCTCATAATTCATAACTCACCATAAGATATTAATTAGAAAATATTGTTGGGAATTAAAAGCATCAAGATATGACTAGAATAAGGTCGAGATTAGAAAATCAAACTTCCCATATCTAAAAAATGAACCAGAATCAGGGTCATTGGCTATTCAACATAACTAATGGGTGGATGGTATGAATGAAGTGTTGGATAATATTGAGATGAATGAAAGAGTGGAACATTTTTCCAATTCCTGTAATTAAAAATTTTATATTTACCAAGTGGGAATATTCAATCAAATTGAATGAGGATGGATACGTTTCAAAAAACATATCAATATTTGTTTGTAAGGGATATGGAAAAGAGAATGATGTGGGTTTTGATGAATATTTCTGCACATTGACAATATTAGATAATATTAGAATGGTTCTTTCGGTGGACACACACCAGAATTACAACATTTATCAGATGGATGAAAATCAATCATTCATAAATAGAGATATTGGGGAAGAAAATAACTTTAATAAACCTTGTGGTTTTTAACATTATTAGGATGAAACCCTTGTTTTGTAAATTGAATAATGATTTGTATCGGTGGATATAATCTCCATTCACATAGTATTTTAATTTTGATAATTTATTTATAATGATTAACTTTTATAAAAGTGAAGTTGATAGAAACGTTTATTTGAAATACATTAACCCTAGAACATTAATTTTAATTGTTTTTGTTGATGATATAATTATTTATAGAGATGAAGAAAACGTTTGTGAAGAGTTTTATGAATAAATAATGAAGAATTTGGAAATATAAATGTTGGTAGAATTATCCTTCCAACTTGTATTACATGATCAAAAATGACAAATATCTATTCTTAACAATTTAAAAATATTGCCACGAATTGTAAAAGAATTTTGGGATGCATGAATACAATTTATTTTCAACTCCTATTTCAGTGGAATAAAATTTTAGAATAGATGATTCCAGAATATGTGTGAATTAGAAAAACATTATAAAGCTACTATGAAGTCTTCTTTACCATATATCTTCAAGGCTTGATATATTTTATGTTGTGACTTTATGTTCCAGGTATCAGTGTAATCCAATGGATTCAAAAATGTTGGTAGAAAAAATAATTCATAGATATGTCCAAGAAACAACCTAACCTCAGCTATTATTCAAAATAAATAGTGAGATGATATTTCATGGTTACATTGATGTAAATTGTGATGGTGATTGTAATGATATGGAATCAACCTCGGGAGGATCATTTTTATAGGGGGAATTTTGTGTGAGTTGGTATGGTATGAAGTAATGTTTAGTAACATTGAGAACATCTGAATATAAATATATAATATCCAATCAAATATTGTTGATGATTTTTCTACTGTAATATTTTAATGTGAATGTTTCTAAAGAATTAATGATAATTTCGGATAATCAACGTGTAATTGATATTTATATGTCTCTTTTCCATCATTCAAGCTAAAAAAATTGATATAAATCAAAACATTATAAAATTGAAAATTTCTACAGGAGTTGTTTTTCTAGAATACATTTCATCAATGTATCATTTGAAAATATATTTTTAAAGTCCAGGCTGAAGGAATGGTTTGTGTGATTGAGGTAGTGACTAAATTTTTAGCCTCCTCCAATCTCTTCCTAAGTATCATAAGGAGAGACTCAACCCATGATTTTGTGTTTATTGAGAATCTTGGAGTGAATGTAAAGAACTTTTCATTCATTTATGAGTTTGACATTGTGGTTATCATATAATATGGGAGAGTAAATTAAAAGTTAAGAGAAAAAGAAATTTGAATGAAAAATAAAGTTAGAAAAGAAAGAATGGGGGATAGAAAAAGCATGTACGAAAATTAATGTGAGGAGAGTTTATCCTTAAATGGATACAAAATTTTCATGCCACCAAGGGAAATAATTCTTCAAAAATATTAACATTATCTAGTCGTGGTGTGTTTGGACACAACCTTTTGATAAAGGTTATGTTATTTAAAAAATCCTAAAAACTATGTGTTTTAAATAAAATTATGAGTGTTGGAAATGTTGTTGATGAGGTTTTTCATCAAATACAAAGGGGATATTAAAGTAACATTGTGATAAATTATTTTAAAAACGTTATTTATTTGATAATAACTAAACATTTGAATGAAAATGTTTTATTTTCCTATAATTGGATCCATATGAATTGTATTCAGACCATCTAATCCAAAATTATATGATGTATACATAATAGTTTTCTGTCAGTCAATTTTTGGTATAATCCGAGAATGAATGTAGAAGAAAATGGGTTTTTAAAGAAGAGTGTCGTGACATAAGATAGAATGTTTTCATAATTTATAAAAAAAATGATAAGATGCATTTCAGGTCATGACATTCTCATAAGTTAGGAATAGATTAATAATTATATAATTGGATGAAATGGAAAATAGGAATGAATAATTTTCAAATTTGAAAATGGATTTTTGTAATCATATTTTTGGTATTCCGATTTACATAATCATATTTTAGTAATTATATAATCATAATAAGTGATATGAGATGAATCATACCTAAAATTATGTGAGAATACTAACCAATATTATGCGTAGAATCGTAAACTGAATTCTAGGAGAAAAATTACCTACATTATAATAGAATCATAACATGAATTATACTACGAATTGTTACAAACATTCTTAGATAAAAGTTTCCATCATTCTGAGATAATCAAAAGCAATATTCTAGGAATAATTTTAGCCTACATTCTATGATAATCGTTACCAAAATTCTATGAGAATTATAATCAGAATTATATAGAGAATCATAACCAACATTGTTTGAAACAAAATTTCCAGTATTTTGTGAAAATTGAAAACAAATGTAAAGAAGAAGGATAAACATTAATTGTGTCCATTCTAATAAAAATATTATAATGGGATAATAAAGTACAAAATTTTTATAGGTTGAAAAATAATTTTTAAATATCTGATTATTAAGAATAATTAATATTTCCAAACATGATATTTTCTTTTGAAATAATCTCATAAAATTATGAGACGTTTTGAAGAAGTCATCGATGAAGTATAAATGCAAGAAATTTTCAGTGTTTTGAGACTTTAAGAAGTGGGAATGATTTCATGTTTCCCTCCTTTCTTTCCCATGTTTCATATAAGTTCTTCCTTATATCATTAGTTCATTTTTTAATCCTCTATACACACTTAAATGGAGGTGAATTGGAGAAATTGAAGTGGATGTTCACATCTGGTTGAATGAGAATTATCTTGATCATTCTTGAAGATCTGGCATTCTTACAGATTATGTTTGAGGTCATTGTATTGAAAATAATCGTACATAGATTATTATAGTATTATTTTAAAACAAGTCAGTACATATTATAGAAGCATTGTATTGAATGGAATTGGCACCAGATTATAGAAGCATTATATTGAATGAAATATTATTCAGATTACAACATCATTGTATTGAAAGAACATGGATCCAGATTACAACATCATTTTATTGAATTTAATCAGATATAGATTAAAAGACCACTATATTGAAAGATATAAACTCTAATATCCACAATCATTGTATTGATAAAATACGGATCAAACTTCATTATATTGGGAGAATCAAATATAGCCAAATTGGACTGAGGATTTGGACTGATAATTTGTCGAGTGGTTTAAAAAAATAAGGTATTATATTTATTATTTCATTGTTTTAAAAGAAATCATTTTAAAATAATAAGATTTAGTATAATCAATCCTTTCATTATAAATAATGTTTCCAATCGTACTCGACACATGTTGTATTCTCTTTTTCATATTACTGAGTTTCCATATAACAACATGAGTTGCTATGAAAAGGATGTAGGTTATCAAATTATGGTTAAACCATGTAAATATTGTGTGATTTTCATTCATATGTTATTTTTAAAGAAATAGTATAAAATAAATTTTAATAAGGTTATAAATCATAATAGGTTTTTTTGGTTATGTAATATTTTTATTGAAACTTATAAAAAGTGATAATTTGATTCGGCACCCCCCCCCCCTTATTCAGTAGTCATCATATCCTTGGATGTTTAGTATGTAATATATTTTACATCATAAGATTAGTAATGATTATTTTAAATAAATTTTCCCACTTGGAAAATTATAAATCAAATGTAATGACATAAATAATGGACATGATTTAATTTCAGAAGGAAATGATCCCATCTAGTGAGAGGATTCTTGATGAATCATATGAATGATTTATTGAGAACCTTGGTCATATATAGGAAAATTTGGATAGTAGTGGGATGATTAATGCCATCCTTCTATAGTATTTAATAAATAGGAATGGTATTTTGGGTGGGTTTATATGAAACAATATAGGATAAATCTTCAATAATTTGAAAACATTGATTTTGGATTATATAAGATAATGTAAGAAAGAAAATTTTCACCCTTTTTTGATAAGGGTTTCTACAAATGTGACGAAATTTGAATTATCTTAAAAGTTTAATTCCATTGATCTTTAAAATAATACCATAGGTAATTTTAAATGTGTCATGTATAGACAAAATTGATTATATAATCTTATAATATAAAATAGATTTTCAGGATTCTGAAAGGGTTTATAAAATTAAACAAATGTCCTAAAAAAACATTATACTAAAATATAAATATTTCTTCACTAGAACCAATTATGTATCACATTACATATGTTTTAGGTCATTATAATTTCTTAATGGCCCTTATATATTTACGATATATAATTTTGAGAGAAAAATGTGTCTTCCTCCATGAATTATGAATGAAATCGTTGTTATCTAATGTAGCGATTATGATTCCAAAAATATTAATTATTTTATAAAAAAAATTTCTATGTTTGAGAATTTAATATTTTAAATAAAAAATAGATATTGGTCTTTTTCATCATACATCCAAAACATTTTAACACTTATAATAATTATTTTTCACTTCGTAAAATAATATAATATTTGATAATTGTAAAAATTAATTTTATAATAATATTTTATTAAAATATTTTTCATTTAAAAACTCACAATTTTATTAATAGACATGGTATATTCACTAATGTATGATGTCCATCATGAATGGACTTATATTCATCTCACATCAGTTACAAATCATACTATTTCAGAAATGATTTCTAGATCTAGTAATTTCACCAAGAAATGATATCCCCAATGGATTGATTTTAATCATGTGACTAGACATCAAAAATATGTTTTCTCACATGTATATAAGGAATCCTATCATGTTTCAAATTCTTTTTCAACAAAATAATTCAATGAAATGAGATCTATGTGGTCCTTTAGAATACCTTATTATTGAACATCACTTGGGTATGTATATATATTGTTTGAGATTCTATCTTCACATTTTCAATGCCCTTTTAATATGTGACCATAATATTTTTTATTCTATGTGATAAATTATATTATTAGGAATGTATGGTTCCTTAACATTTTTAAGTAAACAGTGAATTAATTAATTTAAATAGGCAGAAAATCATTCATAAAGATCAGTTCATCAAAATGGTTAATGTATTGATATTTCATAATCATTAATGAGTTAGAATCATATTCTTTAGTTAATATTCAAGTCATTCAATTAGAATATACAAATCATTAATTTTTTACTGAATATATCTCACACATTTTAGAATGATGAAAACACCACTATATTATCATATAAAAAAATTACATCTTATAGTTTCAAATCATGGGGAATGTAATTATTCTCATGAAAATTCAATTGGATAGAGAGATAAGCTACAAAAAATTAACATTAATAAAAAATCATGTCCCCTTCTTGGATTAATCAATATAAATCAAAAACCCATCTATACTATAATGTATTGTTAGTATTATTTCACTGACTAATATTCACATCAATTCCCCAAAATTATTATAACATTAATATTTTCAAAGGAATGTTGATCCATTTTCCATCAACAGAGTTAATATATTTAGTAGTCAACCCAAATTTATCACAATGAATTTGTTTAAATCCAGAAACTATAAGTAACCTAAAGAATCTATTCACTATGTTTGGTCTAGTAAATTTTTTAATAACATCATTATTTGATTGATCCAGTGATATAAACTCATGGGTAATTAAAAAACACATGATTGATATATTTTATAATCATAATTCATATTTATTAATTTTTTTCATATGATTATTTTCAAGGTATTTAAAAAAATACTCATTGATCTTTATGATCCTTCATTCTCTTGAAATATATTAGAATATTATCTATAAACACTACAAAAAAACTTATCATGGAAGTCTATGAATTCTACATTCTGAATATCCATAATGATAATTAAATGATCACTATGTCCATGTAGAATTACTGTATATAGTTAGTGTCCATAACTCATAATGAATAATATATTGGATATTTCCTCCATTATGGCCTCCAATGTAGGATATCAAGATTATAGTTCAATCAATGAAAAAATCATATCACCTTAGAGTTGATAAAAATATTATACAATATAGGGAAATGTAACTTTTAATTTATTGTAATATTTTTATATTCTAAATATCAATGAAAATATTCCCAATCACATCATTCTTATTTACAAAAAACAACTAGAAACCATGATGATGAACTTGAAAAAATGAATATCTTAACACTATTTTATGGTAGATTGTTCTAAAATTCCATTAAATCAATCAAGTCCAATATGTAAACAGTACATGATATTGGATAAGCACAAAGTATATATACTTTTAAAAATAATAACACATGATTTAGGGGAGTACTATAATACTAATTAATAAATACATCAATATATTCTGACATAATAGTTATGTCATCAATTTTTAGTTACTCTTTAATCATTTTAGACAAATAACCCCTATGAATAGTAAGTACGATCCATACAAGGGATGTATTTCCCATTACCAGTTCCTATTATAAATTTAAATTATTGAGAATAATTTTTTTATATAGACCTTTTAATGAGAATACATTAACTAAAAATTTATTTTTATTTTATATATGTAAACACAATTTGTACAAAAAATCACATCAATATGAATTAGGGGAAGAATAACAAAATATAATGGAAGAAATTATCCCAAAACCTATAATTTAGATGATATATATATATATGATATGCGATCGTCATACCATTATAAAAGTTCAATTATAATTAAACATATATTAATTATGATGGTGATTTCATAGACATAATAAATTTGTTGGATCTTAATGACTTGGTAGAACCTTAATCATGTAATATGTTTGTTGTAACTATTTATATGATTATTGAAAATATTATCGATTAAATTGCATTTCCAATTTAGATATTTTTGATTTAATGATCATCCCCTTTATCTCTTGTATAAGAAGTTTTTATACTATTTGACACCATTTTCCCACAAATTCAGAGACATGTTGGAATTATATGCATAATACTTATAGTTGCAGCATTGGATTGTTGGATGTGGATTTAGAGGATTTTTTTAAAATTATATTAAATTTATTTCATCATTACATATATTCATAATTAATATGATTTATGTACTTATGTTTTTCAAACTAAAAATTACTAGAACATGGAAAAAATTTCCATATTCATATTTATATATTACTAGTAGAAAGGGAGAGCAATTTATTTTTCTAATAACATTATTTATTAAAATTTCATAGAAAAACATTCTTTATTGTTTTATTAAAACCACTAAAAATATGAGAATATTATCTCTCTCTCTATCTTTATTCTAGTAATTAACATTGAATGATTTTGTTATATAAATAATTTTCTTGAGAAGCTAGTTCAATTTGAATACATTTATACACCACTAAATAAATGATATATTTTATTTTTAAAGATGATTATAAAATTAAAAGTTTTCCTGAAAAATTGTGTTTACTCATTATTGTGAAAATATTATCATCCATCTTTTTATGAATAAGGAACACTAAATAAATTTTCATATAAATGGATTAGGGATTGTACATATTAAAAAAATTTCTCTTAAACTCATCCCATAAAATGTTGAAAATGTATTCATATTTCTTAATATTGTTAATAAGAAACCACGACAGATTAGTTATTTTATCAACTGGATTTAATGACCTAAAAATGCATTTTTCTTTAAAAAAAAGGGAATAATTAATGTCTTCTCAGTGCTACATATCCATTACTCGACCACTATATCATAATAGGACATGATGAATGATTGATTATTTTACTTATGAATTTCTATGAAATGAATTCCCCCATCTATTTCGCATTTATATACTTAGTTTGGTTCTTGTCATGAGAGTCATGATAATAATAATTAGATTCTAGATTATAACACAAATATCATCTATTTTTTTAGTGTAAAATCATTGAATAATCCCTAGGAATGATTCTAAATGTTTTTTTCAATTTAATAAAATACAAAAAATATTTTTATAAATTTATATATAATAATATATCAGATAAATCATATAACCCTAAAAATAATTTATATTATGTACTAAATTTGGATGCATTCATATCATCCTATGAAACTATTAGATCTACATTATATCATATTCATCTCATCAATGATTTTATTTTGTGATAATATAATATTATTCATAACATACATTACCAAAAAAATTAATCTGTCTATAATAAAAACTATTATGAAAAAAATATTACATATATAAAATTTTCCTCATTTTAGAAAATTTATCAATATATTTTACAATAATATAATCAATGGAACCAAAAAAATTAGTTAATCTAAATACTAGTTACATAATAACAATTATATGTGAAATAACATTAATATTTCCATAAATTTTCTCCTCACGAAGTACCCCTCTCTAATATTTCATACATATAACATTTCTCAACATCCTGGTAAAATTGAGTCATGTGACATGGTGAGATAAAAAGCCCAATATGGTTAGAAATGGGTGTTATCAATCAATGATAATATTAATAATTAATATTTGAATTATTTTATGAGATCATAATCATACCATATAATTTTTAGACCACTATTTTTCACATATCATATATCATGAGTCGTTTCATAATGTACTAGAATTTAAAAATATATGATTTATGAGAATGAATAATTCACATTAATCAATCATGATCCATGAAAGAATATAATAACCAAATAATGATTTTATAACAAATTTTGTATGATCATAATCATATATACTAATTTAATTAGTAAAGTATCACCATGAATACTATCATAACACAGTAGAAAAATTCATTGTATGGATTGGGTTCACTATATAACCTTATTACATTATTTTACATGGTTAACATATAATTATTTATTCATTATATGTTGTGATATATCAATCAATGCCAAATAAATCAGATAACTATAACATTTTAGTTCCACCATTATCATAATTATATCCATATATATATAATTCAAAAGGCCAAACAACACTCATCATTCCATCATAGAATAACCCATGGAAATAAAAATGGTTTCATAATGAATTTCTCACCACATAATCATCTTCTATAAAATGATATAACATTATTAGAATCATTAGATAATATCCTTAATGAGGTAAAACAAACAAAATATATTTAAATAGATGAAAATTATCAGTAATTATTTATTATAATATTTCTATAAAAACAAGATAAAATTTTCAATTTATTTGATAAAACATTATAAAAAAGTGTAAATACGTTTTATAGAAAAATAAATTCAAAAAATTAAATCCTATAAAGAAATATTAACTCAAAATAACGGTGATCATAACTAAATTATTCATTAATGAATTAAATGTAAAAATATTGAATCCATTAATACATTTATAAAAATATATAATTAACATGTTTATTAATAAATTCATAAAATAATTTTTAATAGTTTCAAAATATACACATATTTTTTGAAAACTTATTTAAGTAATCATTTGATATTAGGAAACAGTATTCCAAAAAAAATTTAATATAGATGGGAATATTATTTAACTATCATTGACCAATGAACAAATAAGAATAAAATTTAATAAAAAAATTATGAATCATTATAATTTCCCAATAAAGGATAATGATTGGAAAATTTGAAAAACAAAAAAATAGAAGAGAAAATATATTTTCTTGGAAAAATACGGATTAAATAATTTCTATATCCAAATTGAATATAGAAAATCTTGAAAATATTTGAAGTTGTAGCATAAATTATAATCTCATTTCTTGATATTCTTGAAACACATTTTTATTTCCAAATATAAAAAATTTATATTCATTATAAATATATATTGGAATATTATTATTTCATATCATATAATGTAACATTACCATGTAATTTAAAATTCCTTATTTATTAAAAAAATTCATTTATGAAATCCATTTTTGGATTTTAAAAATTCATATTCCCAAGGATTTTTTTGTAAAAATGTTCATTTCCATTAATCAATATCATAAAATCGTTATCTTAGAAATATTATTCATTTTATAATTATATTATTATTAATTAAATACTGTTTTGTAAACCATTATAATTTTTTGGAAAAAAATATATCATATCACTTTGAAATGATGGTTGTCAATATGTATGACTAAATAATTGATTAAATATTATAAAATTGAATGAATGAAATGTTAAAAATAATATATCAATAAATAAATATAATTAAAATATTGATAGTTCCATTTATATACCCATTTATTCATTCCATATGAACATCAATATATGTTTTTGATGAAAAAAAACATCTTCATGGATGTGGTAGTCAACATGTACATACAAACAAAATAATATTTTATATTGAATTGTAAGAAGATATATAATTTTTGTATCAATAACATAAAAAAATAATTCAGAGTATGTGTGCTTCTTTCATTACATTGATATGACAATATAAGATTTAAATGATGTAAAGGAATAAAATAATGTGTAAAGTACCTGTATAAACAATTTCCTTTTATTTGGGAAACCACAATTTAAATTTTGTAAAATTTTTGCAACCACCTATTCATTATAAATACAATAATATCTACATTAAATAACCATAAATTATTATTACATAATATTCATTTATATTTAATAAATTTATCTTCATACATTTCAGGATCTTTATGATTTATAAAATCTTTGTATAATTATTCTATCGCACTTAAATAAATATTACATCACCACAAATTTGAAACATTTCCATTGTATAATTTTTCCCAAAAAATTAAAATGATATCACATATTTTATTTTAATGACACCTAATATACCTACCCCCCTCATTATCATGAGTCGAGGTTGAATTTACACATGGCATTAAGCGACATCCCCAAGGTCCCAAATGTTAGAAATAAATTTTAAGGAATTCATTGTATAATGTGAACAATTTCACTTTTGAAAGTAAAAAACCCCACCAAACATTCCATAATAACACATTACTATGTGACACATGATTATAAAGTAATATTAATCAAAATAATATTAATCATATCAAAAATAAAACTACAACAGTGTATTATTGAAGAAGGCATAACCAACAAAACCAAAAGACACCAAAATCGAAATCTTACTCCAACTATGCTCTATTATCCACATGAAAATACAACCAATATATCACTATACACAACAAGAAAATTTTAATACATTACTTTTTCATGAGTCTTGATGAATGATATATGCAAATGTACCAATGTGCCAAAGTATTTGTATGTAATGAAACTATGTAGGTATTACCTAGATATAATCTCTATTGACACCACTAGGTTAGAAAAATTAATAAAATTTATAAAAACATATAATGTTAGATAATTTTAAAATATTATGAAATTTATAACAAATCAAAAATATTCAATAAAGATACTTTTTAAATAATCCAAATTCCATGGAACCACACAATCTTAGTATTACAATTTAGTGTGGAACATCATTTAAATATCCTCTTCCCTTGATAGTGGTACTTCATTACCCTTATCCATCCCATTATATCCATACATGACAATTTAATTTAAAACATCACACTATAAATTTTTCAATACAACATCATAAATTTCAATAAAACAACTCATTTATTGAAAAAAATAATATGAAACCATTTCAATAATACCATACCTTATATTGAAAACCCATTTTCAATTGAAAAATATAATAAAACAATCCTTTAATTGAGAATATTTCATCCATGCCAAAAAATGAAATAATCAAATTATAATCGTCATTTTAAAATCTTGTAAACAACATTACCATTATGAAAAACAAAAAAAATCAATATACCATAAATATAAAAAATATATGGTTTCCAAAAATAATTGAAAAAAAATTACATTCAATTTAATAAAAAAAAATTAAATCACTCATTCATGGTCAAAATAGTGGCTTCTAAAGTGAATCCAAGCTACCGGAATAATTATTGAAAAAATGAAGAATGACACAAAAATGTCCAAAAAACCCGGTTGAATATCCAAAATACCATATTAAATCAAATCCCCTGGCATTAATAAATCTAAATATAATGATGATTTTCATAAACCATGTCATGTGTACTTCTAGTTGACTTGATCTATGTGGTCGAACGAGAGGGAGAGGTAATTAGATATAAGAAAAATTTCCAAAATTACAATAAAAATTAAATTCCAAGGGACACATATTTAAGGAACCAAAAAAATATATTGGATTCATTTTAATTTGTGGAAGAACACTTTCATATCCTTTGGGATGGAGAAATCATGATTTAGGGAAGAATTTTTGGAGAATAAATTGTATAATATCTATTCTCCACCATGATCCAATTTTTTGGATTGTGTATTTAAGGTATGAAAAAATAATTTCGTGGTTAGAAAAATCATGCTCTAACCATACACATCCTCTATTTCATGGAGGATCTGAGACCGTTGACTGACACAGTTAGACAAACCATATACCAACAATGAAAATTACCAATTTCTCTTCTTTCGCCATTTATCCTTAGTGGTATCATGTTTTGTTAAAAGTATGCACCAAATCATGAATATTTATATTGGCTAATGTATCACTATTCATTGACTGTAATAGGAGTTTCAAAGTTTCTAATAACCAACCCCAAACCATTAACCCATAGAAAATCCCAAAAATCATTCCAAATGATTTCCAAAACCACCCAAACATCTCCCACACCCTTTATAAAAATTATTGTAATAAATTACGTATTGCATACTTTTGACAAGGAGTGATAAATTCTCTCCATGTTGGCCATTCTATCCCTAGAAAGTATAAAACAGTCATTTCTCTGAAATAGTTATGTGTTCATTTCTCCTTAATTTACTTCTCCCATTCCTAAGTCTCTTCCTGAATTAGAACATTAATCACATGAAATGGAAATATACTCACATATTTCCATCATAATACATTCTTATTCTTGTCCACAATCCACATAATAATATAAAATAATGTGGACTCTAGTTCTATTTAAATATTTTCCCATCAAATCACATGATCAGTATCCAGATGATACATTTTTCACTATGACAAATAATGCACATTGTGTATAACATTTATTTGTAGTGTAAAGTCCAACCAACTATCCAATTCTCCAACCCATTCATGTATCTCAAAGTTTATATGTATCAAAGTGATAAATTTAACTGACTCCCAAAATCAGGCTTCATATATCTTAGGGAGATCCTCAAGAAAACATATTCTCTCACCTCTTTTGACAATTGTTCTTGAAGATAAAACACATATGGGTTTCTATTACACTAAGTCATCTCAATACATTTCCTGGTTTACAGAATATTATCCATTATTCTTTTAAAAAGGACGTCCAAATAGTGAAGTTTCACTTATTTAAAATAATTTAGAGAAATAACATGAGCCATATTTATCAAGGCCTAGAAGCTTTTCTTATATGAGAAGTTCACTAATGCTATGGTTTCCTTTGATGAGACACAAAAAATTAATTAATGAATCCCTAAAAATTTCATTCAACATATTTATGATACTTTTGGATTTCTCATGTATCTATGTTTCATATTCCTTCATAATTGTCAACTGAGTACCAAGGGTTATCTGCAATGACATCCAAAAACAATACATATAACTATGATTTTATATCTGACATTTTTAAAATTGGTATTCCATGCTTCATTATAACTTCACAAATATATATTTTTATAAATTACTCCATCATTTGATACTCATGAATCAGGTTAAAATGGTTTTGTATTTTTTATATAGTAGAGTATCACCCATATGGCATATTGTTTCAGAACCATTCATACGAGACATGATACAAAAAACCATTTCTATCATCACAAAATGTAATTATTTAATAATTTTTATTGTTCATTTGTGTTATAATTTGACCATCTGAAATGTTAAGTATCTCTAAAAAACTAATTCACCTTCATTTTCATACCGACTCACCGAAATAATGATTTCAATTACTTATACATCTTCTGTATTCTAGGACAAATAACCCATCTTGAACTGTGCTATGGATGAATACTTTTTTATTAAGAAGCAATAAGTAGGACCATATGATCAATTAATCACAACACTGAAATCTCACCCAACATACAACCCTCAATGGTATCCCCACTATTGATTTTTGACCTCATAGACATGAATTATACATGTCTATATTCCTCTTTAACCATATTTTCTGAATCAGGAACGAATGATAATGGAACGAAAAAAACTTCACATTTATCTTCAAATTCCATGTTCTTGTAATCTAGGATAGAAATCAAATACCACTCATCTCAATGTTTTTTTTTCAATTGAATATAATTCATCCAAATTAATGCAACAACCACTGAATTTCCACTACCAAGTGTTTAAATAAAGTTTATATAAAAAAATCAGAAAAACTCCATCCATATTCCCAATGTCAAATTCATATCCATTTGTGAGAAAATATTCTTCTAGATATTTTGATTAATTATAACTATGAATTTCTCTCTAAAATGGGAATAATGGAAAATATACCGTGAATTTACTATGGAATCTAACATAAAATAATGTGTTGGGTAATTCCTTCAATGAAATTATAAACTCAATGATCACTAAGAGATAATCTGATATCCCTAAATGACAATTAATACCATCCCGGATCATAAATCATCTTAATACATTGTATACAATATTCCTAATTTTTAAAATATTAATATGTGTAATCATTTTTATTGAAATTTGATTTATATAAATTAAATATAAAATTCATCATTCCTTTATAATATAACATTATTCATTTTAAAATCCATCACAGGTAAAGATATTCAATAAAAACCATAAGAAAAACGTCTCTAATAACCATCTAGAAAAAAGAAAATGTGAATTGTAATGATATTATTTGGAATTTTCCAAGAGATAACAACCATGATATTTTATGGATCCCTATAAAACCACCTTTTGAGATTACAGGGAAAACTAAATGTACCTATAGTATCAAAAAATCACTCATTGATAATTTAGCATTCAACCAATGAACCCTCAGTAATGCTGACACCTTCTCCAAGTTTTTCTCAGGATCATCAATTATCCTTGAATACATCAATATATGATCCAAAAATTCTAGAAAAAAAGAATTCATATACATAAGAAGTATTCAGTTAATCAATACAATACCGTATTTTAGTGGATTTGTGAGACTAAAAAGAATTACCATTGATTTATAATGGCTATATCTACTCCTGAATGGTTTCTTTTCTGTATCCTCCATTGGAACCTACAATTTGTGATATCCTTATCACAGTAATTTATTAATTAATAACTAACCCCCACTAAATGGATCAATAATAACATCAATACATAAAATTAGATTCCTTTATTGATTCATAACTTTTTTAAGATTATGAAAATATATACAGAACTGATTACTTCCATCTACCTTTTTGACAATCAAGAATAGTTCTTCCCACATAGATGTGTTCGACCGCATAAACCCTTTTATTTGAAGCTCTTACAACATAAAATTAAACTTCCATAATTATATTGGTACCTTATGATAATATAGAATGGAAATATGAATAATCCATAGAATTAAATCAATAATATATTGCACTTCTCTTGTGGATGGAAACCATGGTAAATTTTCTAGAAAACCATCTTGAAACTAATCATCTACTTTTTGTTAGATTCTATCCATCATCTCCTCATTAAATTCCAATCTCAATGCCAAAAGATAGTATGAAATTATTCCAACTACAACTACAAATCAAGATTCATTTACCTATACATTTTATTCACATCTAAATAGATACTCAACACCATCTTTAGTTGTGAAACTAACTATTTTAAATTAAAAGATGATGTGGACCTTGAAAACTTTCATCCAATCGATACATAGTATTATATCATATACATCTATATAATGACCAAATAAGTCAGATATCAGATCATATCCATCAACATTTATTGAACCATATTTACACACAAAGGCTCAACATTCTATTTAACTATGATATGTTTGATGTCTTAACACTAATAACATAATATCATCTCTCAAAAATAGAAATTTAATTATATGTAATGATATAATGTAATGAGATAAAATCTTATCAATGAAACCATTAATATTGGTAGATTTCAAAATAATCATGCATATCACTGTTGAAGGTCCATATTGATCATCCAAAATTCAATTCTCATCTTCAAATAAATTCATAATAATGTAACATGGTTTATTATTCCACTATTGGGATAACCCATATGAGGATTCATGCTATACTAAAACTAACGGTGTATAGATATGTTTTTCGAGTGATACTTATTTTATTTCCCTCATCTCGTTGAAACATACAATGATTTTGACACCTGATAAGTATCCTGAACACCCAACATTGGAGCACTATGAAATTAATGATGACGTTTCACCATATATAGGATGTTGTTCCATTAACTAGGTGTTTTTTACACTCTCTCCTTATTTGAAAAACCAGAACCAAATTGATGAAATCCTCACATTCCCTTAAGTCCTGGGGTAAAAATCATTAATTTATATTTCTAAATATGAGTCATTCTATCACCATGGAAATAGGTGTCCTTAAATTTCTTATTCCTATAAATAGATTTGACACTCTATTACATAGTTATAAACATAAATCCTCTAACCATATCACTTAATATTTCCTTTTATTCCATAGTATCTATATTAACATTATCTATATAATATATTATAAATAAGATGAAAAGATTTGAGTGAACTTCCTATATCATTCATGATTCAATGTATAATTCATTAAAAAACATAGAAGAAGTAATGTTTGGTGAAAATATAGTTAAATTCAACAATTTAGCCACATACTCTATCACTATGAGGATATCTTTCTTCAAGAGAAAAATATATATCATTCATGCAGTCTTAAATGCAATAGGATATAATTTTTGTTTAAATATTATAGAAAATCCTTCCATGCAAGTCCATGGACCAATTTAGTGAGAACCACTAAATAAAAAAATTATCATGAATGATCCTCTAGAAAATTGATTTCCCAAAGCTCCTTTAACTTCTTTTGATGTGCTAATGAAATTGAGGATTTAATTCATCATGTTTATCCAAACATACTCTTTCACTAGTACTGAATAACCACTAATGATGGGTGGATTCATTAATTGGAAATGGGTAAAATGAACATCATTCTTTGTTTCATCCCTCTAATTCCCAATATACAATTATTGAAAAGGTTTTATTGTACTCTAAAAAATATTATTTCAATTAAGTCTCAGGTGAAACCACATTCTTCTAATATTATTCTAGTTATTTTCTATGAATTCTACTAGGATCCATTATATAGGATCACGAAAAATGACATAGGTCCCAACCAGCAACAAATTAATGCTTAAAAATTTATAATTCATAATCATAAAAATTATAAATACAATTTCTTCCAAAATCAAAAGTTTCATGTAAATCAATTTTTGAAGAAAAATTCTTCTTTTTTAAATAAAACCATTTTAAATATATTAAAAATATTCTATATTTAAATATAATTCATTTGGAATCAATTTAAATATTTTTCAAAAATAAACACATCACACCAATGTATTACTCATGGTGAATTACACACTCCTAGAGGGACTTCATTTATTTAATTCATGTCATTCGCATCTAATTGGATGAAACCATCACAATGAGACTGTAAATCCTATTTGTAAATCCATTACACTTATGTACCCAATACCATGTTTACATGATGTTCAATATAAAAATATTAGGTACATATTTTTGTGATCTTTATTAAATTTCCTAAAAATCAAACTACTATTCCCTAAATTGAAAATAGTCATATACTAGAATCAATACAAACACCAATAATGGGATGATTGAATACTATTTATTAGTCATGGACCGAACAATCTATACCATATATACGAAAAAGATACTCAACAAGACCAAAACTAATAAAACTTTAAACATCCCACTCCTACTCGTTGTCTTGAGATGAGGAATAATGTATACATAGTCTATAGAAACATCCTAAATCCTAAAAATACTATCCAAAAATGGTAATAAATTCATTAAAATAGGGGGAATATTTTCTAATTAAAAGTGAAACAAACCCACATGAAATTACATAACACAATACCACTAAATTATTCATAATAAAAATGTAAAACTACGTAATATAATACCATTGATATAAATAATAAAACTATAATAAATGAACATAGTGATAAAAAATAAAATCAATGTAATTAGTTGAATACATAACCAACATAACCTGATGACTACAAAAAAACTATAAGCTCCATCCATGCTCTATGATCCACTCCACAATACATTCCATGTATAAAAATATAGCACTAGAAAAGTGTGAAATATTTATATTTCCAATGTCCTGATAAATGATATCTAAAAAAGCACCCAAGTTCCAAAATAGATCTGAGTGATGGGAATCATTAAAATTTTCCCAAATACATTACCAACTCATAACACTATGATATGTCAGGTTTTCACATTTATAAAATGTAAATTTATATAGACCGTGTGATATTGTATGAAATTTATAATGATGCCAAACAATTCCAAACAAAAAACATTTTTTCCAAATAGGCCAATTTTCAAGGAAAGAATCTAGACACGTCATTCTAACCATTTCATTAATATAATTGGCATTACCCAGTGCATGTTATATAGTCACACAAAAACATACATTCAACGACACAAGAATAATGTCACTATATATGGTGTACGTTCACATCAATAATCCATTCAATCAATGGTGGTTCTTTCAGACTATTATCAATCCCAATATGCCAATTATTAACAATTTATGCCAAACAGATGCCAATAGATCATTTCCCAAACAAATTAATCCATTTGAAATAAACCACACTTTTGTTGAAAATTATAACCACATACCACTTCAATAAAACCATGTTGTTTAATGAAAACCATTTTCTAATAAACCATTTCCATTAAAACCTACATTTAATTTACAACATGTTTTTTCCATGCATCCGAATCATAAATCACATGGAAATTAATTTTTTATAATCATGTTACCAAAGTCACCTTTTTCTAAAATATCCATTTCTACACTATACCATTAAGGATGAAAAAAAGGATTCGGTTAAACATTTCACAACAAATTTACAATCTATTTAACAAAAATAGTATTTTCAAATAAATCCTTAATTTTCCAAAAATTAGGGTTTATTATGAAGCCACATACTTTGGGAAAAATGGCAGGAAATAGCGACCTGAAATCTCTATCAATGTTGGGTTGAATATCCAAAAAAAGGAATTATATATCTTACCCTAGAATATGAAAATCTATATATAACCATGATTTGTAGACAATACTATATATATATCTAATGTGAGCTACATATGTGAAACCGAGACAGAGGTGGGGATGTGGATCTATAAAAACCACTAGAAACTACTGAAAATAATGAATTATCTAGGGAGATGAACATCAACAAACCAATAAACACCTCAAGATCATTTATAATTCAATATATAATAACATATTAGCCTTTTCGAGGGAGAAATATATAGATAATACCAAAATTTAGTCAACAATAGGGGTTAATGGAAATATCAACCTAGATCCTCTTATTCTGGTTATCCATTTTAAATCATTCACAGTTAGTCACACTTTTAAGAAAACAGTGAGATTACCATGAGATATTCTCTTCATCAAGGTGGGTGTTTTATCGATAACTCAATAATTTAGACAAAAAAATGACACATCCATTAAAACTCCCATTATCCCATTTTTATGGTTTTTCTTTGGTGGAAACAAGGTTTGGACCAAATATTTACCTACCTGTTTGCCTTTGCATTATCCAATGCCTCATTGTGCATTGTTTTTTGTAGGAATTTCATAGTTTCCAGAGAGTGTGGTCAACCCATTCACCTATATAGAAACCCCAACTGAATTCAAAAATGTTTTAGATCCATCATAACCATCACTAAAACATTTTATATTCTTAAAATGATTAAATTTCGGTTTATTTATGTTAAACATCATATTTTACATGATATATCTTAGAATAACGGTTTTTCCAATTAAATATCCACATGATATTTATCTCACTATTAATAAGATTTTAAATCATGATTTGAAAAAAAAAATCTTAGAAGGGAATATTTAAAAATAAATAAAGAAAAAATTTCGTTCATGAGTTCATATAGAAGAATAACTAATTTAAAAATGAATATTTGGAAAAAAAAATTATTTTATTTTTATAGAAATTATCATTTAGTCGTATATAATTGAATATAACATTTCATTTAAAAACATAAAAGAAAAAATAAAACTATTAATGGGGCTTTTGGAATATTGAAAAACGAATCAAATCATGAACCACATGTTATTCTTTTCACCCTAAATATTTAGGAAATACATTCCCTTAAACATATTCTCATGAATAATCACTTGAGAGCATTACATAAAACACGTCATATCATAAGATTAGGGAATCACATTAAATTTGGAAGAATCATATGACATGAAAACAAACAAAAGTCAATTGTAATTAAAAAGAAAACATCACATAGAGGATAGATCCCTATAATGGATTACGTTTTCTATGTATTCCAACATATAATGTGTCACCATAAAAAAGAATTACCAGATGTATTGGAGTGTTATCTTGGCGAACCCATAATTTGATATTCATGATTAATAATGGAAAAAATTAAAATACCGCATAAGTCATAACAATAGTATTCCCCTTTATGGAAATGAGGTATACATTCATACATCATATCATAGATAAATATAATTATTAGAGAATTAATTTTTTTAAAAAGAACATAGGGGATATACTTCCATGGAAATGGAAGGTTAAATGAAATGTGTGTATATATATAAGGTATTGTATTGGCCCAAAAAACCATGATCCATTAGTTTTCAAAATACAATGTTTGGGTTGTTCTAGGAGGCAAAAATAGCTCATTTCAAGAGATTTATAAAATTATAGTTTTTTCATCAATGATATAGGTGTCAAAGAGTATTTTTGTTAGGTTGGAATTGGTATGTCAATGTTTATTGTTTGGATTTAGTATCTCGTTTTGGTGGTTCAACATCGATTGTTCATCTGTCGGTGGTTCACTCATGTTGGTGAGTTGGGTCGATGACTCAACCATCGATGAGTCGCTTTCTTTTTGTCCCAGTTTTTACAATTTCACAACTTTGTTGATTCCTTGGATGTTAAATGAGTTATATTGAGATTATCGTTAGTATTTTGGTCATTTTAAATGGAATTTATCTCCTAAAAACTGGATGAATACTTTGACTTCTAAACCATGTGGCCTTGATTGTGATCTGGCTTTAATGGCCTTTGAAATTGTTCCCCTCATAGATTATGGAAATGGTCGTTTGAGTTTCGATATCCTATAATCTATTAATCCCTTCTATTTTATCATTGTATTTATAGAACCATTCATCTTTGGGGTGTCTTTCACCTATGCTATAGAAGTCTATTTGTTTTTACCATGGATTATTACTTGCGGCTCGCAAAACCCCATATTTTGGTGCAAGAGTAATTTTAGATCATTTGTTATTCCTTGTATGGATAACATCATCCCTTTTTTATTTTTGTATCAAGCAGGATTAGTTTACATATATCCCACTATGAATGTCATTCAATAGAATTTAACTATGATGGTAGGAAGAAATAAATGTAGGGCTAAGAAGATGATGATTATGATTGATTTAATTTACATGTTGTCCTTGATTCGTTTTCTAAACTATATGGGTTTCATTATTATGAAAATAAAGGTTGAAGGTGATCTCTATTTTTTACCTATAATATTTGTGAATTACTGCTTTACAAATTGGAAACTAGTTAACCACATATATATAGATAAATAAATGGATTACCCAGGATAAAAATGATCATTAAAATCCAATGTTTTATAATGTGGTATAAAATAACAAGTTATTGTGGTGTTTAATAAACATTGTTTTGTTGGTGTGGATGTGTTTTGTGTGGGGTTTTGTATAGCCTTATGTCAATTTTGATTACAAGGTGTTTTGGTTGGGAGTGTCTTTGTGAGTATAGGGAGTACATGCAGTGAAATGGAATCACATGTTGAGAGATTAGTTGATGGTGGAATGGATTAACCCGTAATGCAGTGGGATTGCATCTAGGAAATGGTTGTGGTTGGGAGGTGGGGCTACAGATTCAGGTTGTGTTATGTTTATGTTACTAGGTGTGATATTGTTATGCAGTTGGGCTACCGATGATGGTTTAAGAGGTATGATTTTTAAGGATATATTTACAGTGTGTGGTCCATTCATCTAAAATTTCAGTAGTCTATTGTTTTATAAATGTGGATTACCAATGGATTATTTTATCATTGTCATTATTTATTTATTTTTATTTAGTAGTGATTGGTATGGTAGATTCACCTTAGAATGTTGGCAGTGTGTTTTAGTTTCCTTGGTAATGATTGGATAAATAAATGAAAAAATTGATAACTAAAAATGAAAATTCATTAAATAAATTGGCAAGAGGTATGTTTTGAGGTGTTTCTTATTATGAAGTGTCATTGATTTATTTAATTTGGATGTGACGACCATTCATTTTGAAATCTGCATTAAGAGGTAGAAGCATGGGCAATTTTGTGCGGTCTGGTTATTGTTCTAAAAACCCATATGTTTGGATGAGTGTTTGTTACCTATATACATACATTTCTATCTTTGTAATTTCTTTATGCACCCCACCCATGTTGGAACTACGTGCCAACACCCCCATTATTATGGGGAATGGATTCTATTACCCAAATCCTTATTTTAAAATGGATGGCTTGTTATTGTCACTTCTATGCTACCCCATTTATGAAATTATCACCATTGAATATTAGGGTAGGTTGTAATAAATTTAGGTGTTTTACAGGATTTATGGCACTGGATATGTGAAAGGGGGTTTAAATCCCATGAGTCTCCAAGATGTGTCCATGGTATTTTTGGGTTATACATGTGGTGGAAGTGGAATAATTTTCTGGGAATAGGTTGGGATGAGGTTTGTGGCCCAGGTGTGTATAAGAAATATGTGATAGTGGGGCTTGGGGAAGCGTTGTGGTATCAGGAAGTTTTCCATTAGGGATGAGTAGTTAACCAATGGGTAGTGGGGTGGGAAACAAAAATTTGCATGTGCATACTACTTTACATTTTATGGATTGCGTTATTTGGTGGGCATTCGTAGTTGAGGATGTTTTGGATCATTTAACTTGTTAGGTGCTTTTTGGTTTCTTCTATTTAATCACATGGGAATTAGTATGATTCTTCTACTTATGCATGGGTGAAATTTCTTTTTCCCTGCTAAGTACACATTTTTTCTCACCCTATGTTTATAAATGTATTTTTTGGTTTCTAGGGAGATTATGTGAACCATGTTGGACCCTACTAGCTCAGATTTTGGGGAAGTTTTATGTGTCATTTCTTAGTTTTATTTTGGAACTTACTTTGGAGATTTCCATGCATTCCATGTAGTTTTAAATTTAAAGGGTAATTATGGTTACTATAAAAGGGTAATTCCTTTGTTTTTTTTCTGATATTTTTATACCCTTGGGGATGGTCTCTACCCCACGGCCTATGGGATATGGGACTCAGGGCTCATTATCTCTCCTTCATCTTGAAGAAGGTTGGTTTCAGAATCTTCTTATCCATTCCCTCATCATGAAGAAGTCGGGACATGACAGAATGCTATCATAAGTGATGGTTGAGAGATATGATGGATTTTGGATTTCGACATCATTATTATTTCATGGGATGGTAGGGAAACATTGTTATGTTATCTTGTTGTGTGACATAGGTGAGGGAAGATATCCTAACACACTTGATTTTGGGCTACCCACAATCTAATTCAAGGACTCTCATCTTACCGAATGATGAAGTGATGACACAATAATAGTGGGTAAGAGACCCAATGAATGTTACATGAATCATGAAGACGTTTTTCATGTTTGTTTGTTTTTTGTTTTTGAGAAATTAAAATGAACATTGAGTTAGAAAAATCATAATTAAAAGTTGATACTACTTGGTCTTAATAGTTCTATATTTACCATTCATCTAAGGAACTCAGTCATTATCAATGAGTGCCTCGGGTTGTGGAGGCTCATTAGATACATCTAGATGATCGATGAATGGTTGATGAATAAGAGGAAGATAATCAGTGGTAAAAGATTCTTCCTGATTTTCAGCTATAGCTTATGAGAAATTTCATATTTAGTTTATCATATACAGAGACAGATTGTTGGATCGAGGATATAGTAATCACTTTCAGCTTGATGTAGGATCTAACAGAGTACAGGGATGCCCTGACAGTGAGACAAATAAGGGGATAAATGAATCACTGGAGGATGTGTTATATAGGCTAGTGGGATGAGACTGATATTCTATGGGGAACCATTGAGAAGGATTTCCTAGATAAATTTTGTTAATTGACCACAAAGAATGAGAAGTGATAAGAGCTACCCTCCATCCAACCAGGTAGTATGCCTATACGAGTGATGGGGAACATGTAAAAGGATCAATTTTACTATTCACAATACCAATTTACAGATGAAAAGACTCAAGTGATACATTAGGAGGAAGCGCTTTGTCCTTCCCTCTAGTATGAAATTACTCGCTTCACCCTACCGTGATACTTAAATATCCTGAGGACGGGTGAGGAATCCGAAATGATTTACTCGTAAGAATTACTACTATGATATGTGAGTTATACAAGTTCATTAAGGAGGAATTCCATTATAAGTAGGTCTCTAGTGCTAGAACCATCCTTGTTTTGGCAAGCGAGGATACGACCTGAGTAGTTTCAGTTATGAACTTTTGGTACCCATTCATTTTTCTTAGGCTTGAGACTAAGGTTGTTCTATTTTGGGGTCTTTGGAAACCTTCAGAGTAAGTTCCTACTTCGACACCAGTACAATTGATGTCGGAAGGTTCAATGCCCACCTTAGTAGAAGTTTTTGGACACATTATGTCTTCTTTAAGGACAATATGCTCCTACTCTAATGATGGGGAGAGATAATGAAGAGGCTGAACATAGTGTGATACAAAGGGACCTCAACCCAACAATGGACGAGGAGGGCGCTGGGAGTTGTGCAGTAGAGGAGCTTGGTGTGGTCAGCTGCACAACACAACAGAAACAGTCCAAACAAGGTCATAGATTATTCGAGGTAAAATCAGTTTGTTCAGTACTATTTTTTGCATCTTATTAAATTAAAAAACATCTCACATTATTATTTACCCACTATATCTGATTCTATGTGAATATAAATGTAGTGAATATTTCCCCTAGTGATGAGTAAACAAGCTAGAGGTCATAATAGCATCTTTTATGTTCATTGGGGCTGTAAATAGGTGTTGGGGATGCATCATTATTGTAGGGATCTATTTATGATACATCTTCATCCACACGATGTTGTCCATTACATAAATTAGTTATATTACCTTCATGATTTTGTGGACTTATTCTAGGGAAAAATCCGGTTTTCATATGTTGGTGTAAAATGTGTTTCCTTCTTTGGAGAGTGGAGTTTTCTGATGGGAAGACGACATCAGGATCCTATTCTTTCCTGTTTGGTCGAACTGTCAGTGGATTCGTTGGATGAAAAAAATGGTGGTGGTTCCCATAAATATAGGGGAGTTTTGAGATGTGTTCCATAATGAGGTTGTGACTCTAACCCCTCAACATGACATTGAATTTTAGATTGACTTATAACTCTATTCTAGTTCAATTTTAAGGGATCCTTATCATTTGGACCCTTCTATGCTCTGGTTGTTGCTGATTCATATTGAGAATCTAATGATGAATGTATTTATCTGGCCAAGTGTGTCACTGTAGGGTTCTCTGATCTTGTTTGGAAGAAGTAAAATGGTGGTATGATGTTATGCATGGACTACCGAAGGATGAATCATATAATGGTCAAGAGCTATTACCCGCTCCTGTAGATAGATGATATTTTTACAAGATAAGTGGAGAAAAATTGATTTCTACGATTGATCATAAGTATAGTTATTAAATGTCTATATTAAAGGTGAGTGACATCCAAATGTCTACATTCAGGTGCATGTGTGGGAACATCAATATCGTGGTTATTGTGTTAGGTGTTACGAATGAACTAGACATGTTTTTGGGGTTTATGAACTCCATCATTCTTTGGTTCTGGGAATGTTCTATATTCGTATTTATCGATTACATCCCAATATACACGATATCAGAGTAAGAGTATAGTGATCATCTCAAGAATTTACGAGAGGTCCATAGGCAACACCAAATCTATATAAAACTATCTAAGTGAATATTTTGGATAGAAGAGATCATGTTCTTTTTAAAAGATGTGTCTAAACTAGGTGTAGTAGTTGAACCTTCTCGGGCAGAGGTTGTTTTCTATTTAGTAGCACAAAAAAATATGGAAGAGGTTTTCAGTTTTAATGGTATTTAAGGATATTAGTAGATACTTGAACATGATTTCCCTTGAGTAGAAACCTCGTGTATTGATCTATCAAAAAAGGACCAAGATTTTTTTATTGAGCGAGAAATGATAGGAAGTTTTAAAATATTTTAAGGGGATGTTGTTTAGGCCATGAGTGATGGGGTTTCTAGAAGAAGGGCTGTTGTTTGACATGTTTTGTGTTGTTTCTCATTTGGGATTGCGGTGAAGGCTAATATAGAAATATAGAGTCATCTCATATGTGTCAAGGATGTTAGATCCCCATAAATGTAAATATTCCACCGATGATATGGATCTATAACTAGTATTGTTGCACTATATTCATGATGACATCACATCATTGGGGAACACATTGTGGTCTTCACAGATCATAAAAGCATGGGGTTCATTCTTTCATAATAGGATCTGAATGTGTGGCTACAATGATGGATTGAGTTTATCTTATATAAAATTTTTGAGATCTCTAACACCTCATGAACATAGAATGTTGTGGTTGATGTTTTGAGAATGATAATTCAGAATGACGTGGATCGAGAATCTGCAGATGCTTAGAGAGAAATGGAGGAGTAGTTTGACTTGCACATCGATATAGGAATGGATGGTGGTGAAAGCTCTATGTACCAAATAACAGTGTAGTTATCTCTTAGGAATCATTTGGAGGAGTAACAATGGGGAGACTTTGAGGGATAGGTAATGCATGATTGCTTTGACCCACGTGATGATCCATAGTGATGGATGACGGATGGTTAGAATCAGATGATGTTCTAGTAGATGTTTGTTGTTCGCAAGGTTATGGGTGAGTGAGTTCCCTGTGAGTCTCATAGATCACCACTAGTGGTGAAACTGATAATTTCCAATATGTATCGTGGCATGAGGAAACAATTTTTCTAAATAGGGATGAATCAAGTATTGTAGGAGATTATTGAAATGTTCTTAGTGATCAAGGATGAGAAGGATGAGAACTGTGTTTCTGGTGGTTTGTTGGATCCCTTAGATAACCCCAAGTTGAATTTTGTTGATATATCAATTTATTTCATCCCAATAATACATAGGGATCAGGGTGGATTCAACGCAATCTGTGAAGTAATGTATCAATTGAGTAAATATACATATTTCTTAGTGATCATGGAGTCAAGCACAGTAGATTACATAGCTTATAGATCTACAGATGAGGTAGTATAGCTGCATTGAGTTCCATTATCCATCATCTTAGATCTGGAAACACTTTTTTTTCATGAGTTTAAATGGGATTGTAGCATTCCTTTGGCCCAATGTTACACCACATCACTACTTCATACCCTAAAATCGATTATATAATAGGGAGGATCATCCATACATTGGATTTAATGTTTCAGATATGTGTTATATAATTTAGTTAGTCTTCGGTGCATCATTTTCCCTTGATACTATTTCAAACAATAATATTTATCACTCATATATTGATAGGTATCTGTTTGAATCCATGTATTGGATACTGTGTTGTTCAACATTGTGTTGGATATAGGATGAGTTGGCCCTTATTCTTGGCCCAGACAAGGTCTAGTGTATGATTGAGAAGGTGATGTTTTCCATGAGATGATAGAGGCAGAACATGACCCCCAGAATTCATATTCTTATCCCAGGAAGAGAAACTTTGAGTTCAAAGTTGGAGACCTTGTGTTCTTGATGGTTTCCACTCAACTTTGTATTTAGTGGATCAACTGAGGGAGTTTCCTTCACCCATGTTTATCAAACCCTTTGCGATTTTGGGAAGTGTTTGTGAGGTGGAATACCTATTTTAATTTACAACTCAATTGATTACGATCCACAACAAAATTCGTGTCTCCCATCTTGATTTGTATCGTCATGATGACTCACTATTCATTGACTGGTGTGTGCTGGATATTGAGGAAGATGCATTGTTTCTGAAGTGACCAGTGGAGATCCGGGATTTTCATGAGAAGGTGTTTTGTTGATATACCATTCCATTGGTTCATGTTTGTGGAGGCATGGTATCTTTAATGATATTACATGGGAATGTGAGATGAAAATGTGTGCCGATTACCTAGAGTTGTTCTTAGTTGATTTTTGTAGTTTTTCTTTTTTTATATAATGCATGAACCTTTTATTATTTATGATGTTTTTACTTATAATGTGATGTGTGATAAATTATTGTCCATGAGAACATTAGATTTTGATAGATAACCCAGATGCATTATTGAGGATTTGAATTCGAAAATTTGGTGAGTGAGTCCCTCCCAAAATGGATACTATATTGAAAATGATGATGAAATTCAGGGATTCATGTGTTCAGGAAGTGTGGATTTTGGTTCTTATGTGGTGTTTATTAGGATCGTTTCTAGTAGAATATGTAATATGAGGTGTTCATGGATGTGGATTTCTCACTCTATCTTTCAAAAAATATATGGTGTTTTATATTTGATAGGAATCATATGGTTTGGTTCTTCATACCCCTATTTCTTCTAGGTTAGGAATTGAATTCATGATGTCAAAAATAGACTTAGAGGTATCTTATATAATATCCTAGACCTCTATGCTGCATTAATTTGTCAAAATACTATTTCTATAGTGTTCTAGGAGGTAATAGTATCTCATTTGATGTTTTTTCCAAAATTTGAGTCTTTCCATCAGAGAGTCAGGAATCGACGAGTAACATCTATGGCTGAGTATAGGTAGGTCATTGTCAGTATCTCAGTATCAGTATTATGGAAATGGTAAATCATGTTGATAATTCATTTCAATGTCTTATCATCGATGGATCATCCATCAATGGCTCACTCATGTTGATGAGCCATGTCGGTGAATCGCCCATCAGTGAGTCATTTTTATATATTCCCAATTTTTCCAGTTTCTCCCCTTTGATGTTTCCATCAAAGTTAAATGAATAAAATGTTGAATTTAATGTGTTTTTTGTCCATTTCTCGTGTTTTTTATCTTCTAAACACATGAATCTTCAAATTACCCCTAAACAACATGGTATTGATTGTGATCTATCTTTAATTCCATTTGAAACAATTTCCCCCATCTATTTTTGATCTGGACTTTCTAAAGACAAAATATTCACTACCATTAAGCCCTTCCACTGTCCCTTATTGAGATCATGACCATTATTCCACGAGGAGTTGTACACTATTGTTGTATTAGTCTTTTAGACATTCTCCAAGAGTCTTTCAAGATACTCATGTGACACCCTATTTTGGTGTAAAAATGAAATATTGATCCCATATTCTCTTATATTTTTCTATCATGATGGGTGTGTATAGATTTTTCCCCTTTTAAAAACATTTGAAACCTATTTGAAGAAGATTATAAGAAGTTGAAATTGATGGGCTGTGAAGTTGATGATGATTATCCCTTTGTTTTATAAGTAATCTTTTATCCATGTAGTAAATTGTATGAGTTATCTTATTCTAAAATTTATAGTCATTAGTTTTCCTTGTTTGTTCATCGGTATGGTTTTTGATTCAATATTCTAAGAATTGAAATTTGGTTAGTCGTGTATATTTAAGTAAATAAATAGATAACCAATGATAAAACTTATTATGTGATAACACTTATTTTATTAAATGGAATAAAAAATCTTGTGATACTAAATATTAATAAACATTATCTTGTGGATTTGGTTGTGTACTATGTGTGGTCCAGTTCAGCCTCGGTTTTGAGTTTTTCAAATGAAATTGTTAATGGTTGTGTTGTTGTGGGTATGGGTTGTTACAGTTGGTGAAATGGAATATCAGGCTGTAACACCCCAAGCTTCTGTTGTGTGATTCTCTTTGAATAATGCAATAGCGTGTGTTGTACGGAACATCGAGTTCTAACACACCACAACCAATCAAACTAGCCGTTATGAATAGTAATACCTTCTTTTTGAAATTTAATAATTTTTTTTAAATGGACTTCATTTTTGGATTAGGAATATCGAAATTAGCCTAGGGTGAATTTCTGGTATTTTTCTGAAAAACATCATTTTTTGATGAATAGTGAAACTACTAAGTGGTAGTTAAAAACTGAATTTTTCATAAAAATTAATTTCACCGCTTCTGTGATTGGAATTTTGAAATTCCGAGAGACACAGTTAATATCAAGGAGTAAAATGTGGTTCATTGAGATGGAAATAATTTTTGGTGAATAGTAACTTTTTACTTTTATTTACCATAGTTAAAAGTAAATAGGGTAATTAAGGGTAAAAATGATATTAATATTACCCTAACACATTTCCTAATTCTATTGGACAAGTTTATCTCGACCAAAAACAACCTTAAGAATAAAATATTATCATTTAGGTCCACTTGGATTGGATTAGGACATTTATTATTATTTAATTCAAAGAAGTGTTAAAAGAATTAAAATCAATGTTTATTTACTAAAACATTTGTAATATAAGGTTATACATAAGATAAATTCCATTTTAAATATAAATTATAAATTTAAGACAATTTCCTACATAATGATATTTTATTTATAATTTTTCAACATTAAATAATTTAATTTATCTATGACACAATGATGATGTAGTAATTACCTTAATAGTAAAAAATTATAATAATTGATATTATAAATACCCAAATAAATATAATTTGGGACTATTTATGAATTCAACTAACCTTATAGGTTAATCTGACATGTTAGGATTGACTTAATTAAAAAATTTTAAGTAATAATTCTTTTTTGATTTTCACAAAAATAAAATATTGAATAGTGTCAAAATTGACAAAAAAGAGTTTTTAAAACAAATATTATATTGTTAATCGATATTAAATTCCTAAAAATCTACGGATCAGCCAAGAGACTTATATCATGATAGTTTTAACATTAATCGAGCACTTGGGGGTCTCTTGGATGTATATAGTATGTTTATTAACTATATAATATAAAAATACAAAGTGACATGTTAAGTGTCAAACTAATTAACTAAGAGTTAAAACTAAAAGATAAGGTTAATATAATGACCTAAACCAGTCGAAATACTATTCGTTTAGTGGTTTTAGATCGATACCCGTATTAACCCTTAAATAATACACTTTGAAGCCATTTGAAACCGAAAATAAATTTATAATAAAATAATATTTCTAGCTTTTCCAATGGTGCCCCTCACCCCTCTTATAAAAGAGCACTCCCCCTTCTTAGTAATTCATACCTTCAAATCCTTTTTGTTCGGACAAACCCTGCCCAAATACTCTCTCAACTTCTCTCAATACAACTTAGAGTCCATAGTTTGTTCAGAAATCCAACCTATGGAGCCCTTTTGATCAAATCAAAAGGAAGAACCTGAAGAAGAGGTAATGATTTCACCACCCTTTTTCAAATTCGTTTCTTCTTCAACATTTTATTTCATTGTTTTCCCATTATGAAATAATGAATCCACTATCTCCTATATACTGTAATATTATTATAAATATGGTACAACCATATTCAGTATTCTATCCATCCATTGATTGACATGTCACTATACGTGCCTACATACGACTTACCGTCTCCGCATCGTGGTGTAATTGTTGTTCAATATATTATTATTTTGATGGGTATAATAATGATTTATAATTCATGTAAATAATAAAAATAACATGATAATTATTCTTTATATATGATATACCATCCAATTATATATTATTTTAATATCAAATGAATGATATTGTTGCTCATGCGTATGTACGGACTAACATCTCCACGGACGCAATTAGATTCATTCTCCATCGTATCCTTTCAAGTATAATTATCATTTTATGATTAATAATAGTATTTGAGGACTTGATATCATTCTGGATTTGAATAATATACAACCTATCCATGACAAACATGGCTTATGTAACAAAACATATAAAAAAAATGAGTATGTTAACACCTGAAACAATGATAATACTAAGATATTATTAACAAATCAATATTAAAAGATCATATATGATATCATATTAATTTATATGATTCTTTTATAATTTAATAACAATTATTTCACCATTATACAGGAGTTTAACCTACCCCCAACCAAGGAAAAGTACAAGGTAAGGGTTTATTTCGCAACCTCTTCATTATCCGAGGTTGTTTATACGTAATAATCTACTAGGACTTCTTTATCATCCACATCCATGTTTCTTAAAAATGTATTTCAAAACATTTTTACTATTTACTAAAATATTGGGTAAAGTCATTTATACCCTTTTTTGACTTTTTATAATAGGTTTATAAAAGAATCTTTTCGTCGTTTTCCAAACAATGTGCTTTTTAACCTTTTCGACAGAATTACCGTAAGAATGTTTTTTTAACTTATACGGCAGCTGCGGCTATTTTCCGCCATTATAAAATTGTCGAAGCATCCCTTAGAATCTTTTAAGAATATTTTCAATGGAATTTTTTTATTTTGTAGGACTCTTAAATGATTTCAAAATAAAAAGAGATATTTATCTAAAAAGAGTTTTGATTTCATCTATGTCAACATCATTTGATAGATTTTAAGCTTATTTGAAGATGATTTATTAGGATACAAAACTTCTATATTGTATTGAAGGTTTTGTGATATGTTTGACTATGGATGTGATATTTTTATACCATTAATGGTTAATGGATGATGTATCTACATTTCGTATGCTAGTTTTAATATGAATTTTTATGTTATGTTTAAACCTTTTCATATGGGAATGAATTGGACTTAATATGTGCAGGTGGAGCCCACTATAGCTCCCCGATGCATCAGTAGATCTCATGAGACAAACTAGTGTCTTGGATGAAGGCCTTGGAAAAATATTATTTGTAGTCTTGGCATGAGGCCTTGGCTATGTGGTTATGATAGTATGTCATTATGCATTCCATCATTATAAAAGTGGTTATTGATATTGCATGTGATTATTCAATTAGTAGAATATCCACGTGAATAAGTGAATGGCATTATTTCATTTTATTTTTTCAATACTATGTTGAAGTTCAAGTTTAAAAGGCTTTTGTTTAAGTTATACATTGCATTAAATGTTTATTCTTATTTATGAATGTTTCCGCTCTATTGTTATCCTTACTGGGTATTTGAGCTCACCCCTTTTCTATGTTTTATTTTTCCCACGATGTGAAAAAGTAATTTATGAATGAACTACAGGGATAATATGAGGGGATAAGAGTGTCGAATATGGAGACTATATTGTTTTAGTTTTCATTTTATGATGTAATGTAATCTTTATTAATATATCTAGTGTTATCAAGTCTACTAAACGAATCGGTCTTTTGAGATTTGATCTTTCATGTGATCATGCCAATGTTATGTAATAATGAACCAACTCTGGGTAACTGGGGACGGGGAATTACAGTTGGTATCATAGGATGTTTAGTATAAACCTTGGAAGCTAGATTTAGATAAACTCTTATTAGATCACATAGGCATAAGATGGACTTTGAGGATTAGTATAGAAGAACTTCCTATAATTTTGGTATTGTATAGATTTTGTGAGTTTTCCGAGAAATACATCCCTGTCTGGATATGAGCAGGTAGAGGCGGCTGTGGCACAGATGTTCGTAGGGGTAAAACCCGAAAACACCGCTTTGAGATGGACTGGAACGGGGACTGGTGCATGACAACGGGCCATGCTGCACTCTTGGTTACGACACTCTCGGGGGATATGCTTATGATAACTCTCATTTTCATTACAAATCATTATGAAGGGTTTATGAGTATATACATCCTCAAAGAAAACATCCTTATGATTATGGATTATATCCATAAATAGTTCAATTTATGTTAAGTGTTTTATAAGTATGTAATTATGTATTTTGATTCGTAAACTGATCTAGTTTATGCCATTGTTTAGAAATGGTGACTAGTGGAAGAAATGGAAACTGTATCAATGCACACACTCCCTATAGGGATTTCCCTCCTACTAAAGATAATTATAGTGGAGGTTGTGATGCAAATGGTGCTGATCAGCTAATCACCAAAATGGGACAGCTCACTCAGGTTATGAATAATAACCTTACCCGTATTGAGCACCCTGATCTGCAGCATGGAGGATCAATGTTAGATCACTTAATGAGGCCGAAACCACCAACATTCAATTGGAGTACAAATACCGTAGTAGCTGAGCAATGGATAAATTCCCTAGAGAAATTATATCAGGCTTTGGGGAGTAGTGAAAGGGAAAAAGTTATCATGGTAGTTTACCACCTCACTGGAGATGCTAATAATTGGTGGTCATTGATTCAAAACACGAAGGATGATTATGAAGTATCAAATATGGAATGGAGGGAGTTCTATGATCTATTTTTAGAAAAATACTTTCCTCACCACCATCGAGCAGATATGGAAAGGCAATTTCTGCGTCTTAGACAAAAGGAGGATGAGAATGTCACAATGTATGAGGGTAACTTTACAAGGTTAGCAAGGTATGTTAAAGATTATATACGTAACCCAAGAAGTAATATTGATCATTTCATTGATGTGTTAAAACCATTTCTCCGTTGAGCATTAGTCTCATAATCCTTCTCATCATATAAAGACATTGTCTCATGTGCTATCAAGACCGAAAAGGAATTATCTAATTCTTATGACTTTAAAGCAAAGAAAGAGAAGAAGATATCTACTGATCAATCTGGGAATAGAAATAAGGGAATGAAGGGAAAGGTTGAATATCCATGTTGTGGTAAATGTGGGATGAAACACCCAGGTACTTGCTTGAAGGGAATGGGCGTCTGTATCAAGTGTGGTGAAAAAGGCCACCCAGCTCGTGATTGAAAAGGGAATAAGGAAGCTACCAATGTTCAGTGCTAAAACTGCATGGAGATGGG
This sequence comes from Viscum album, assembly GCA_963277665.1. NCBI lineage: Eukaryota > Viridiplantae > Streptophyta > Magnoliopsida > Santalales > Viscaceae > Viscum > Viscum album. The sequence goes on along the minus strand of OY728126.1, from coordinate 1,653,975,828 downwards.
ACATTATTAAAATAAATTTCCTAAGTGTCAGGGTAACATACCTCAGAAAATGCGAAGGGATCAAGGCCAAGATTATGCTATCACTACTGCTGAGGTAGAAGTTTTGAAAGACGTGGTGGCATGTAATTTAATGGTTACCTCAAGTTTAGAAAATGCATTATTTGATTCTGGATAATCGCCTTGCTTCATATCTTCCATGTTTTCTAAGAAAATTAGATATTTCCAATTGGATTTAACAAAGGAGTTGTTAGTTAAAACTCCTAAGGTAAGTATCATTGCAATAATGTTTTTTGAATCAGTCCCTAATAGAGCACATAAATGTTCTTTATCCACTGATCTCATCATCATACCTATGATTGAGCTTGATATAATCCTCGATATGGATTGGATTTTGTACCATGATGTGAAGATTTATTGTAAGAAGAAGGTGGTTAAATTTTTTAATGATGATGATAAGGAACACCTTATCTATAGAGTAGAATCGTCACCACCAAATTCTTATCTAGATCCACCCCCAGTAGCTCAAATAAATTCAATTATTGGGGAGGAAGTGAATAAAATGACTATGGGTGAGGAAAGGAATGTTCAAATAGAGTATGAACCTGTTGTGAAAGAATATATGTAGATGTGTTTCCAGACGATTTACCTTGACATCCTCCAGAACGAGAAGTTGCGTTTTCCATTGATTTAATTCCTAGATCAAGGCCTATATCGAAGACCCCTTATAGAATGGACACTATAGAATTAGTTTAAATAAAGAATCAACTAGAGTAATTGAGTAGTAAGGGATTTATTCTCCCTAGTGTTTCTCCATGGGGAGCCCCTATTCTTTTAGTTAAAAAGAAAGATAGATCTATGAGGATATGTATCGACTACAAGGAGATCAATGCTATAAAAATAAAGAAAAAGTATCCCCTACCTCGCATTGATGATTTATTTGACCAAATGCATGGAGCTCAATACTTTTTAAAGGTTGACCTTTGATCTGGATACAATCAGTTGTGTGTAAAGAAGTAAGACATTCTGAAGACAACATTTCAAACCAGGTACGTGCATTACGAGTTTATAGTATGCCTTTTGGATTGACTAATGCACCCTCTGTATTCATGGATCTGATGAATAGAGTATTCAAGGAATATCTAGATGAATTTGTGGTGGTATTTATTGATGATATCTTGGTATAATCCAAAATCTACGAAGATCAGTAAAATCACTTGCGCATTATCCTGAAGACTCTGAGAAGCCATGAATTATATGAGAATTTTATCAAGTGTGAATTCTGGCTTCAGGAGGTTTCTTTTATTGGCCATATTGTCTCTAAAGATGGAATCTATGTTGATCATTCTAATACCATGGAAATCCATGAATGGCTAGCACCGACGAGTATAACTTAGGTACATAGTTTTATTGGTTTAGAATTTTATTATCGAAGTTTCGTCCAGAATTTTGCCCGCTTGGCTAACCCATAAACAAATCTCACACGTAAAGGGGTTAAATTTATTTGGACAGAAGAGTGTGAAGAATGTCTCGAAGAACTGATGAGAAGATTAGTCAATGCTTCTATATTGACTCTACTATCGGGGAATAATGGTTTCATTATTTATAGTGATGCATCGAAGAAAGGACATGGTTGTGTCCTTATGCAGAATGATAGGCTAATTGACTATGCATCACGACAATTGAAAATTCATGAACAAAACTATCATATTCATGATCTCGAGTTAGCAGCTGTGATCTTTTCTTTGAAGATATGGAAGCACTACCTCTATGGTGAAAAATGTGACATTTATACTGATCAAAAGAGTTTGAAGTATATTTTCTCACAAAAAGAACACAACATGAGGCAAAGGAGATGGCTTGAATTACTCAAGGATTATGATTGTATGATACACTACCACCTTGGGAAAGCGAACAAGGTGGAAGATTCTTTTAGTAGAAAATACCATAGAGTTTTGAATAATATGAGAATTGAAAGAGATCCAATTTCCCTGGATCTAGTGAAGATGGACATGGGAGTAACCATGGAAGGTGAAACATCAATTATTTTTCAAATGATTGCCAAACCATCATTACTAGAAAGGATTAAGAGTTCTCAGACCGATGATGATGAATTTCAAAAGATGATTAAAGCTGTGAATGATGGGAGATTGAGAGACTTTGTGTATGAAGATGGAATTTTGAAATTTGGGAAGAGACTTTTTGTCCCCGATATACCTGATCTAAAATGGGAATTGCTGGATGATGCTCATAGTTCCAATTTCTCTATAAAACCTAGGAGCACCATAATGTATAGATATTTGAAGGAACATTTTTGGTGGGACAACATAAAGAGGGAGATTGCTGATTTTGTATCAAGATGTATGGTTTTTCAACAAGTGAAAGCTGAAAGGCAAAAACCTGGAGCAGTCATTCAACCTCTTCCTATACCGTAGTGTAAATGGGACAATATCACACTGGACTTTGTCATGGGGATACCAAAGACTCCTAGAAGAAATGATGCAATATGGGTTATTGTTGATCGTCTTAACATGTTAGCACATTTCCTTATAATAAGAGAACATCTACCACTGGAACGTCTTCCAAGACTATATATTAATTAAGTTTTGAGACTTCATGGAGTACCCCTATCAATTGTTTCGGATCATGATCCCCATTTTACTTCATGATTCTGGAAATGTATTTAGAATGCCTTGGATACTGAACTTCATTTTAGCACTGCCTACCACCCTCAAACAGATGGAAAATCAGAACGAACTATTCAATCCTTAGAAGACATGTAGAGATCCTGCTCACTTGACTTTCAGGGAATGTGGGATCAATATTTACCTCTTGTAGAATTCTACTATAATAATAGCATCCATTCGAGTATTCAGATTTCACCATATGAAGCGTTATATGGAAATAGATGTCGCACACCAACCTGTTGGGATGATGTTGGTGAAAGAAAACTTGTAGGCCCCGAACTGGCCAAGGAAACGATGGAAAAGGTGAAGGTAATCCAAAACCATATCAAAGCAGCTCAAAGTAGGCAGAATAGCTATGTCGATAATCAAAAAAAGGATTTAGAATATCACATCATTGATCATGTTTTCCTGAAGGTATCTCTATAGAAGGGAGTCATACCTTTTGGTAAGAAATGTAAATTGAGTCCCAGGTACATCAGACCATTAAAAATTCTAGAACGAATTGGGGATGTATCGTACTGATCGGCAATGCCTCCAAGTCTCTCCAAAGTTCACGATATGTTCCACATATCCTTTTTGAGGAAATACATGCCTGACCCAACGCATGTACTCACCTATGAGAAATTTGAACTGGAATCCGAACAGTCTTATTACGAAATGCCCGTCCAGATTCTTGATACGAGAGATCATGTACTGAGAAATCGGACGACTCGTCTAGTAAAAGTCTTGTGGAGAAACCATATGATGGATGATGCAACGTGAGAACCCGAGGAACTTATGAGGAAGAACCTTCCGAGTCTTATCATGTGGTATTATTCAAGAAATTTTGAGGACGAAATTATTTGAAGGAGGTTAGAATGTAACACCCCAAGCTTCTACGGTATGCTTCTTTTCGAATAATGCAATAGCGTGTGTTGTACGGAACACCAAGTTCTAACACCCCAAAACCAATCAAACTAGCCATTATGAATAGTAATACCTAATTTTTGAAATTTTATAAATTTTATTTTTCAAATTTGACTTTATTTTTGGATTTGGAATATCGAAATTAGCCTACGGTGAATTTTTGGTATTTTTCTGAAAAACGTCATTTTTGATGAATAGTGAAACAACTAAGTGGTAGTTAAAAAACTGAATTTTTAATAAAACATAATTTTACAGCATTTGTTATTGGAATTTCAATAATCCAAGAGATGCAGTTAATATCAAGGTGTAAAATGTGGTTCATTGAGATGAAAATAATTTTTGGTGAATAGTAACTTTTTACTTTTATTTACCACGGTTAAAAGTAAATAGGGTAATTGAGGGTAAACATGATATTAATATTACACTAACACATGTCCTAATTCTATTTTACAAGTGTATCTAGACAAAAAACAACCTTAGGAATAAAATATTATCATTTAGGTCCACTTGGATTAGATTAGGACATTTATTATTATTTAATTCAAAGAAGAGTTAAACGAGATAAAATCATAGTTTATTTACTAAAACATATTTAATATAGGGTTATAAATAAGATAAATTAGATTTTAAATATTCATTAGAAAGCTCAAAATATTTCTTACATGATGATATTTTATGTATAATTTTTTGACAATAAATAATTTAATTTATTTTTGACACAATGATGATGCAGTAATTACCATAATAGTGAAAAATTAAACTAATTGATACTATAAATAGACAAATAAATATAATTTGAGACTTTATATGAATTAAACTAAATTTTTAGGTTAATATGACATGCTATTATTGACTTAAATAAATTTGTCTCAAGTAATCATTCTGTTATGATTTTCATAATAATCAATTATTGAATAGTGTCAAAATTGACATAAAAGAGTTTTTAAAACAAATATTATAATATTAATTGATATTAAATTCCTAAAAATCTAAGGCTTGGCCAAGATACTTATATCATGATAGGTGTATCATTAATGGAACTCTTGGGGGACTCTTGGATGTATATAGTAATTATATTAACTATATAATATAAAAATACAAAGTGACATGGTAAGTGTCAAACTAATTAACTAAGAGTTAAATATAAAAGATAAGGTTAATATAATGACCCAAACCTCTCTAAATTCTATTGGTTTAGTGTTTTTAGATCCATCCCCACATTAGACATTAAATAATACACTTTTTAGCCATTTGAATCTGAATATGAATTTATTATAAAATAATATTTCTAGCTTTTCCAAAGGTGCCCTCACCCCTCTTATAAAAGGGCACTCCACCTTCTCATTAAGTCACACCTTCAAAGACTTTTGGTTCGGCCAACCCCATCCAAAATACTCTCTCAACATATCTCAATACAACCTATAGGCCTTAGTTTGATCATAAATCCAACCTAAGGATCCCTTTTGATCAAATCAAAAAAAAAGAACCCGAAGAACAGGTAATGTTTTCACCACCCTTTTTCAAATTCGTTTCGTCTTCAACATATTCATTATTTGTTTTTCACATTATAAAATAATGAATCCCATATCTCCTATATACTGTAATATTATTATAAATATGGTACAACCATATTCAGTATTCTATCCATCCTTTGAATGTCATGTCACCATACGTGCGTACATACGGCTTACCATCTCCACGTCGTGGTGTAATTGTTGTTCAATATATTATTATTTGGATGGGTATAATAATGATTCATAATGGATGTAAATAATAAATATAACATTATAATGATTCTGTATGTATGATATACCATCCAATTATATATTATTTTAATATCAAATGAATGATATTGTCGCTCGTGCGTACGTACAGACTACCGTCTCCACGAACGCGATGAGATTCATTCTCCATCGTATCCATTCAAGTATAATTATAATTTTATGATTAATAATAGTATTTAAGGACATGATATCATTCTGGATATGACTAATATACAACCTATCCATGGCAATCATGGCTTACGTAACAAAACATATAAAAGAAAACGAGTAAGATAACACCAGAAACAACAATAATACTAAGATATTATTAACAAATCAATGTTAAAAGATCATATATGATATCATATTAAAGTATATGATTCTTGTATAATTTAATAACAATTATTTTACCATTATACAGGAGGTTAACCTACCCCCATCCAAGGAAAAGTACAAGGTAAGTGTTTATTTCGCAATCTCTTCATTATCCGAGGATGTTTATACGTAATAATCTACTGCGACTTCTTTATCATCCACATACATGTTTCGTAAAATGTATTTCAAAACAATTTTACCGTTTACTAGAATATGTGTTAATGTAATTTATACCCTTTTTTGACTTTTTATAAGAGGTTAATAAAAGAATCATTCCGTCATTTTCCAAACAAGGTGCTTTTTAACCTTTTCGACAGAATTAAGGTAAGAATGTTTTTTTTAACTTATACGGTGGGTGCGGCTATTTTACGCCATTATAAAATCGTCGAAGCTTCCCTTACAAGCTTTTAAGAACATTTTCAATGAAAATGTTTTATTTTATATCACTCTTAAATGATTTCAAAATAAAAAGATATATATCTCTAAAAAGTGTTTAGATTTCATCTATGTCAACATCCTTTGATGGATTTTAAGCTTATTTGAAGCTGATTTATTATGATACAAAACTTCAATATTGTATTGAAGGTTTTGTAATATGTTTGACTATGGGTGTGTTATTTTTATACCATTAATGGTTTATGGATGAAGTATTTACATTTAGTATGCTACTTTTAATACGAATGTTTATGTTATGTTTAAACCTTTTCATATGGGAAAGAATTGGACTTAATATGTGATGGGTGGAGCCCGCTATAGCTTCTCGATGCATCGGTAGGTTTCATTAGACAAACTAGTGTCTTGGAACAAGGCCTTGGTAAAATCTTTTTTGTAGTCTTGGCACAAGGCCATGGCTATGGGGTTATGATAGTCTGACATTATGCATTCCATCATTATGAAAGTGGTTATTGATATTTCATGTGATCATTCGATTAGTAGAATATCCATGTGAATAAGTAAATGGCATTATTTAATTTTATTTTATCCATAATATGTTGAATTTCATGTTTAAAAGGATTTTGTTTTAGTTATACATTGTCTTAAATGTTTATTCTTATTTATGAATGTTTCCACTATATTGTTATCCATACTGGGCATTTGTGCGCACCCCTTTTCAATGTTTTATATATCCCAGGATGTGAAGAATTAATTTATGAATGACCTACAGGGATAATATGAGGGGATATGATTGTGGAATATGGAGAATATATTGATGTAGTTTTCATTTTATGATGTAATGTAATCATTATTAATATATCTAGTGTTATCAGAGGTACTAAATGAATCAGTCATTCGATATTTGATCTTTCTTTTGATCATGCCAATGTTATATAATAATGCACCGACTCTGGGTAACTGGGGCCGGGGCATTACAGTTGGTATCATAGGAAGTTTAGTACAAACCTTGGATGCTAGATTTAGATAAACTCTTATTAGAACACATAGACCTAAGATGGAATTTGAGGATTAGTATAGAATAACTTCCTAGATTTTTGGTATTGTAGAGATTTTGTGAGTTTTCTGAGCAATACATCCCTGTCTAGATATGAGCAAGTAGAGGCGGCTCTGGAACAGATGTACCTTGGGTAAAACCCGAAAACACTGCTTTCAGCTGGACTAGAACGAGAACTGTTGTACGACAATGGGCCTTGCTGCATGCTTGGTTACGACACTCCTGGGGGATATTCATAGGATAACTCTCATTTTCATTACAAATCATTATTAATGGTTTATGAGTATATACATCCATAAAGAGAACATCCTTATGATTATGGATTATATCCACAGATAATTCAATTTATGTTAAGTGTTTTATAAGTATGGAATTATGTATTTTGATTCATAAACTGATCTAGTTTATGCCATTGTTTAGAAATTGTCCCTAGTGAAAGAAATGGAAACCGTATCAATGTACACACTCCATGTAGAGATTACCCTCGTGCTCAAGATAATTATAGTGGAGGTGGTGATGCAACTGGTGTCGGTCAGCTAATCACCATAATGGGACAACTCACTCAGGTTATGTATAGTAACCTTACCCATATGGAGCACCCTGATCCACAGCGTGGAGGATCAATGTTAGATCGCTTCATGAGGCAACAAACACCAACGTTCAATGGTAGTAGAAATCCCTTAGTAGTTGAGAAATGGACAAATTCCCTAGAAAAATACTTTCCTTGCCACCATCGAGCAGATATGGAAAGGCAATTTCTGAGTCTGAGACAGAAGGAGGATGAGAATGTCACAAAGTATGAGGCTCAGTTTACATGGTTAGCAAGGTATGCTGGAGATTATAAACATAACCAAATAAGTAAGATTGATCGTTTCATTGATGGGTTTGAACCATTTCTCCGTCGAGCATTAGTCTAACAATCCTTCTCATCATATGAAGACATTGTCTCATGTGCTATCCAGACCGAAGTGGAATTCTCTAAGACTTATGACATTAAAGAAATGAAAGAGAAGAAGAGATCAGCTGATCAATCTAGGAATAGAAATAAGGGGAATAAGGGAAAGGTTGAAAATCCATCTTGTGGTAAATATGGGAAGAAACACCCTAGTACTTGCTTGAATGGAATGGGCATCTGTTACAAGTGTGGTGAAAAACACCACCATGCTCATGATTGCAAAGGGAAGAAGGAAGCAACCAATGTTCAGTGCTACAATTTTAGGGATATGGGAAATTATGCAAATGAATTTCCTAAGCGTCAGGGGAACATACCTCAGAAAAGTCCAATGGATCAAGCCCATGCTTATGCTATCACTACTGTTGAGGTATAAGCTCCGAAAGACGCGGTGGCATGTAATTTAATGGTTTCCTCAAGTTTTGCAAATGCATTATTTGATTCTGTATCATCACATTGTTTCATATATTCCCAATTTTCTATGAAAATTAGATATTTCCAATTTGATTTAACAAAGGAGTTTTCAGTTAAAACTCCTAAGGTATGTATCATTGCAACAAAGTTTTGTGAATCAGTCCCCATTAGAGCACATAAATGTTCTTTATCCGCTGATCTCATCGTCGTACCTATGATTGAGTTTCATATAATCCTCGGTATGGATTGGATTTCAGACCATGATGCGAAGATTTATTGTAAGAAGGAGGAGGTTACAATTTTTTATGATGATGATAAGGAACACCTTATCTATAGATAAGAATCGTCACCACCTAATTCTTAACTAGATCCACCCTCAGTAGCTCAAATAAAATCAATTATTGGGGAGGAAGAGAATGAAATGACTATGGGTGAGGAAAGGAATGTTCAAATAGATGATGTACCTGTTGTGAAAGAATATGTAGATGTTTTTTCGGACGATTTAACTTGACATCATCCAGAACGAGAAGTTGAGTTTTCCATTGATTAATTCTTGGATCAAGGCCTATATCGAAGACCACTTATAGAATGGACACTATAGAATTAGTTGAACTAAAGAAACAACTATATTAATTGAGTAATAAGTGATTTATTCACCCTAGTGTTTCTCCATGGGGAGCCACTGATCTTTTTGTTAAAAAGAAAGATAGATCTATGAGGTGATGTATCGACTACAGGGAGATCAATGCTATAACAATAAAGAACAAGTACCCCCTACCTTGAATTGATGATTTATTTGACCAACTACATGGAGATAAATACTTTTCAAAGATTTATCTTCGATCTGGATACCATCAGTTGTGTGTAAAGAAGGAATACATTCCGAAGACATCATTTTGAACCAGGTATGGGCATTAGGAGTTTACAGTAATGCCTATTAGATTGACTAATGCACCCTCTGTATTCATGGATTTGATGAATATAGTTTTCAAGGAATATCTAGATGAATTTTTGGTGGTATTTATTGATGATATCTTGGAATACTCTAGAAGCTACGATGATCATGAAAATCACTTGCGCATTATCCTGAAGACTCTGAGAAGACATGAATTATATGGGAAGTTTAGCAAGTGTGAATTCTGGATTCAGGAGATTTCTTTTCTTTGCCATATTGTCTCTAAATATGGAATCTCTGTTGATCATTCGATGACCAAGGAAATCCAAGAATGTCCATCACTGACGAGCATAACTTAGGTACATAGTATAATTGGTTTATAAGGTTATTATCGATGTTTCGTCCAGAATTTTTCCCAGTTGGCTAACCCATTAACAATGATCACACATAAAAGGGTTAAATTTGCTTGGACAAAAGAGTGTGAATAATGTTTCTAAGAACTAAAGAGAACATTAGTTAAATCTCATATATTGACTCTACCATCGGGGAATGATGGGTTCGTTATTTATAGTGATGCATCGAAGAAAGGACTTGGTTGTGATCTTATGCAGAATGATAGGGTTATTGACTATCCATCACGACAGTTGAAAATTAATGAACAAAACTATCCTACTCATGATATTGAGTAAGCAGCTATGATATTTTCTTTGAAGATATGGAGGCACTACCTCTATTGTGAAAAATGTGAGATTTATACTGATCACAAGAGTTTGAAGTATATTTTCTAACAAAAAGATCTCAAAATGATGCAAAGGAGATGGCATGAATTACTCAAGGATTATGATTGTACGATACACTACCACCTGAGGAATGAAAACAAGGTGGCATATGCTTTTAGTAGAAAATACCATAGTGTTTTGAATAATATGAGAATTAAAAGGGATCCAATTTTCATGGATCTAGTGAATATGGACATGGGAATAACCATGGAAGGAAAAACATCAATTCTTTTTCAAATGATTGACAAACCATCATTACTAGAAAAGATTAAGAGTTCTCAGACCGATGATGAAGAATTTAAAAAGATGATTACTGCTGTGAATGATGGGAGATTGAGAGACTTTTTGTATGAAGATGGAATTTTGAAATTCGGGAAGAGACATTTCGTTCCCGATATACCTGATCTAAAAAGTGATTTCCTGGATGATTCTCATAGTTCCATTTTCTCTATACACCCCAGGAGCACCAAAATGTATAGATATTTGAAGGAACATTTTTGTTGGGACAACATGTAGAGGGAGATTGCTGATTTTGTGTCAAGATGTATGGTTTTTCAACAAGTTAAAGCTGGAAGGAAACAACCTGGAGGAGTCATGCAACCTCTTCCCATGCCGGAGTGGAAATGGGACAATATCACAATAGACTTTGTCATGGGGCTACCAAATACTCCTAGAAGGAATGATGCAATTTAGGTTATTGTTGATCGTCTTACCAAGTCAGCACATTTTCTTACAATAAGAGAAGATCTACCACTGGAACGTCTTGCAAGGATATAAATTAATGAAGCTGTGAGACTTCATGGAGTACCCCTATTGATTGTTTCGGATCATGATCCCCATTTTACTTCAAGATTATGGAAATGTCTTCAGAAAGCCTTTGATACTGAACTTCATTTGACCACTGCCTACCACCCTCAAACATATGGACAATCAGAACGAACTATTAAAACCTTAGAAGACATGTTGAGATCATGCTCACCTGACTTCCAGGGTATGTGGGATCAATATTTACCTCTGGTAGAATTATCCTATAACAATAGTTTCCATTCGAGTATTTATATGGCACCATATGAAGCGTTATACGGAAGGAGATGTCGCACACCAACCTATTGGGATGATGCTGGTGAAAGATAACTTGTATGCCCAGAACTGGTGGAGGAAACGATGGAAAAGGTGAAGGTAATCCCAAACCATATCAAGGCCGCTCAAAGTTGGCAGAAGAGCTATGCCGATAATCGAAGGAAGGATTTAGAATTTCACATCGGTGATCATGTTTTCCTGAAGGTATCTCCATGGAAGGGATTTATACATTTTGGTAAGAAAGGTAAATTGAGTCCCAAGTACATTAGACCTTTCGAAATTCTCGAACGAATTGGGGTTGTAGCTTACCGATTGGAAATGCCGCCAAGTCTCCAAAAAGTTCAAAATGTGTTCCCCTTATCCTTGTTGAGGAAATACACGCCTGACCCAACACATGTACTCACATATGAGAAATTATAACTGGAACCTGATCTGTCTTATTGAGAAGATACCGTCATGATTCTTGATACGAGAGAACAAGTACTGAGAAATCGGATGACTCATCTGGTAAAAGTCGTGTGGAGAAACCATAAGATGGAAGAGGAAACGTGGGAACCCGAGGAACTTATGATGAAGAACCTCCCGAGTCATTTGATGAAGTATTATTCTAGAAATTTTGAGGGAGAAATTATTTGAAGGAGGGGAGAATGTAACACCCTAAGCTTCTACGGTATGCTTCTCTTCGAATAATGCAATAGCGTGTGTTGTATGGAACACTGATTTCTAATACACCATAACCAATAAAACTATACATTATGAATAGTAATACCTAATTTTTGAAATTTTATAAATTTTAATTTTCAAAATGGGCTTCATTTTTGGATTCGGAATATCGAAATTAGCCTAGGGTGATTTTTTGTATTTTTCAAAAAAACATCATTTTTTGATGAATACTGAAACTACTAAGGGGTGGTTAAAAAACTTAATTTTTCCTAAAACATAATTTTACCACTTCTGTGATTGGAATTTCGAAAATCCGAGAGACACGGTTAGTATCAAGGAATAAAATGTGGTCTATTGAGATAAAACAATTTTCGGTGAATAGTAACTTTTTACTTTTATTTACCACGGTTAAATGTAAATAGGGTAATTAAGGGTAAAAATGATATTTATTTTACCCTAACGCATGTCCTAATTCTATTAGACAAGTTTATCTCGACCAAAAACAACCTTAGGAATAAAATATTATCATTTAGGTCCACTTGGATTAGATTAGGACATTTATTATTATCTAATTCAAAGAAGAGTTAAAAGAGTTAAAATCATAGTTTATTTATTAAAACATTTTTAATATATGGATATACATAAGATAAATTAGATTGTAAATATTCCTTAGAAATATAAAGATATTACTTATATGTTTCTATTTTATTTATAATTTTAGACATTAAATAAGTTAATTTATTTTTGACACAATGATGATGGAGTAATTACCATAATAGTGATAAATTAAACTAATTGATATTATAAATACCCAAATAAATATAATTTGAGACTTTTAATGAATTACACTAATTTTAAAGGTTAATATGAAATTTTAGGATGGACTAAATAAAATTTGTTTGAAGTAATCATTCTGTTATGATTTTCATAAAAATCAATTATTGAATAGTGTCAAAATTGACATAAAAGAGTTTTTAAAACAAATATTATAATATTAATTGATATTATATTTGTAAAAATCTAAGGCTCGTCCAAGAGACTTATATCATGATAGGTGTATCATTAATGGACCACTTGGGGGTCTCTTGGATGTATATAGTATGTTTATTAACTATATAATATAAAAATACAATGTGACATGGTAAATGTCAAACTAATTAAATAAGAGTTAAAAATAAAAGATAAGGTTAATATATTGACCCAAACCTGTATAAATTCTATTGGTTGAGTGGTTTTCGATTCATCCCCACATTAAACTTTAAATAATACACTTTGAATCCATTTTAATCCAAATATGAATTTATTTTAAATAATATTTCTAGCTTTTCCAAAGGTGCCCCTCACCCCTCTTATAAAGGGGCACTCCCCCTTCTCATTAATTCACACTTTAAAAACATTTTGGTTCGGCCAAAACCTGCCCAAATAATCTCTCAAATTCTCTCACTACAACCTAGAGGACTTATTTTGATCAGAAAGCCAACATAAAGAGCCCTTTTGATCAAATCAAAAGGAAGAACCCGACGAAGAGGTATTGTTTTCGCCACCCTTTTTCAAATTCATATCTTCTTCAACATCTTCTTTCATTGTTTTTCCTATTCTAAAATAATGAAAGAAATATCTCCTATATACTGTAATATTATTAATAATATGGTACAACCATATTCAGTATTCTATACATCCTTTGAATGAAATGTCACCATACGTGCGTACGTACGGCTTACCATATCCTCATCGTGGTGTAATTGTTGTTCAATATATTATAATTTGGATGGGTATAATAATGATTAATAATGCATGTAAATAATATATATAACATTATAATGATTCTTTATATATGATATACCTTCTAATTATATATTATTTTAATATCAAATGAATGATATTGTCTCTCGTGCGTACATATGGACTACCGTCTCCAAGAACACGATAAGATTCATTCTCCATAATATCCATTCAAGTATAATTATCATTTGATGATTAATAATAGTATTAAAGGACTTGAATCATTCTGGATATGAATAAGATACATCCTATCCATGAAAATCATGGCTTACGTAACAAAACATATAAAAGAAAACATGTAAGTTAACACCTGAAGCAACGATAATACTAAGATATTATTAACAAACAAATGTTAAAAGATCATATTTGATATCATATTAATGTATATGATTCTTGAATAATTTAATAACAATTATTTAACCATTATACAGGAGGATAACCTACCCCCATCCATGGAAATGTACAAGCTAAGGGTTTATTTCGCAATTTCTTCATTATCCGAGGTTGTTTATACATAATAATCTACTGGGACATCTTTATCATCGACATCCATGTTTCATAAAAATTTATTTCAAAACATTTTTACTATTTACTAGAATATGGGTTAAAGTCATTTATACCCTTTTGTGAGTTTTTATAAAATGTTTATAAAAGAATCCTTCCGTCATTTTCCGAACAAGGTGTTTTTTAACCTTTTCGACAGAATTAATGTAAGAATGTTTTTTTAACTTATACGGTGGGTGCGGCTATTTTCTGCCGTTAAAAAATCGTCAAAGCTACCCTTACAATCTTATAAGAATATTTTCAATGAAAATTTTTTATTTTATAAGACTCTTAAATTATTTCAAAATAAAAAGCGATAGTTCTCTAAAAAGAGTTTTGATTTCATCTATGTCAACATCCTTTGATGGATTATAAGATTATTTGAAGCTGATTTATTATGATACAAAAATTCTATATTGTATTAAAGGTTTTGTGATATGTTTGACTGCGGGTGTGTTATTTTTATTCCATTCATAGTTTATGGATGAAGTATTTACATATAGTATGATAGTTTTAATACGAATGTTTATGTTATGATTAAACCTTTTCATATGGGAATGCATTGGAGTTAATGTGTGATGGGTGGATCCCGCTATAGCTCCTCAATGAATCGGTAGGTATCATGAGACAAACTAGTGTCTTGGAACAAGGCCTTGGAAAAATCATATTTGTAGTCTTGCCACGAGGCCTTGGCTATGTGGTTCTGATAGTCTGGCATTATGCATTCCATCATTATGAAAGTGGTTATTGATATTTCATGTGATTATTCGATTATTAAAATATCCATGTGAATTATTAAATGGAATTATTTCATTTTATTTTTTTCCATACTATGTTGAAGTTCAAGTTTAAAAGGCTTTTGTTTGAGTTATAAATTGCCTTAAATGTTTATTCTTATTTATGAATGTTTCGGCTATATTGTTATCCTTACTGGGAATTTGAGCTCACCCCTATTCTAGGATTTATTTTTCCCAGGATGTGAAGAAATAATTTATGAGTGACCTGCAGGGATAATATGCGGGGATAAGAGTATGGAATATGGAGACGATATTGTTTTAGTTTTCATTTTATGATTTAATGTAAACTTTATTAATATATCTAATGTTACCAAGTCTACTAAACGAATCGGTCTTTCTAGATTTGATCTTTATTTTGATCATGCCAATGTTATGTAATAATGCACTGACTCTGGGTAACTGGGGTCTGGGTGTTACACAGGCTATGAAGTTGATCGATTTTTGAATGAATGAACTTTTTATTCCATGAGACTAGATCAAGGTAGTAGTTTTTATTTGGAACTGGGGATCTATATTGAGGTTTTGTCACATTTATGTTATAGTGTGTTGTTTTGATATGATTTTGGGTTGTTGATCAATGTTTAGGAGGATTGATTTTGAAGAAATATGGTGTTACCATGAGTGGCCCTTTTTTCCTAGAGTGTCAACATGCCTTTTTTATGAATGGGTTTTGAATGGATTCTTCTAACTTTTCCCTTATTTACTTGTTTTTATTTGGTAGTGGTTGGTATGGTTGATTATCCTTATAATGTATTCATAGTTAGTTAGTTTATAGTGAAGGGATGGGATAAATAAATGAATTAATTGATCATGCCGAATTATAATTGGCTAAATGAATTGGATGGGGTAATGTTTCGAGTTGTATCTTGTAGAGATGTGACATTCATTTAGAGAATTTAGAATTGATCATAATTCATTTTGATACATGAATTTAGAGGTGGAAGAAGCGGATAAATTGTGTGGGTAGGTTGTTGTTATGAAAACACATTGGTTGACATCAGTGTTTGTTACCTGTTTATATGTGCAGTTACTAATGATTCTATATACAACCATCCCTTGATGATCAACATATTACAACTACCCAAATTTTTATGGGGGAGAGTTTCTATTCTATTAATACTTATGGGATTATGGATGGATAGTTATTTGATATTCTCCAATATCTCTTCTAATTTTTTTTACCATGACTCTTTGTGAATGGTGTATTGTCTTGATGTGTATTATAAGTTTTATTATAATGGTTTTGTCAGTGGTGATTTACTTCCCATGTTTCTTTAGGAAGAGGCTCATGTGTTTTCAGGAGACATGTGTGTTGGTTGTGTCCCATGTATCTATGGGAATGATGATATGTGTTTTTTGGCCTAGATGTATGTGGGAATGATGTGATAGTTGGTTTTGTGGAACCTTGGTAGGTTTAGGATGTTCATCATAAATGATTAGTAGTGAACTAGTGGGATGTGGTGTAGGGTACCCAAATATTGATGTGCTTAATACATTACATTACATAACTTTGGTTTGTTGGTAAGAATTACTTGGCGTGGTTGGGTTTATAATCTACCTAGTTAAGTTCTTTTGAGTATCTATTGTTTTATCACATTGGAATTACTCTGCTTCTCCCCCTTATGAACTAGGGGCTTTGGTTTTTCACTACTGAGTATACTTTTATGCTCACCCAATGTATATAAAACTATTTTTTTGGTTTGTAGTGAGTTTATAGAGACCGTGATATACTATACTAACTCAAAATTTTGGGATAGATTTTGTATCGCTTCTATGTTTTATTTTAGTACTCACATTGGAGTTTTCTATTTATATCTTCTAGTTTTACATTAAACAAGCATGTAGGATGGATTTTGGTATCAATATATATATATATATATATATATATATATATCTTGGATTATTATTTAGGTTGATACATCTTATATCCCCATCTTTTTTAATAAATAATTGTAATGCCTATAATTTTTTTGTTATATTTAAATACCCTTGGTTCTAGTAGCAACCCCAGGGCCAATAGGAGGTGGGGATTAGGGAGTCATTATTTCTCCTCCATCATGAGGAATTAATGTCTCAGCATATTGATATCCCTTCCCTAGTTTTATTGTAGGACGGTCATGACAGTTCCATTTATACAACATTTAATAAATGTATAAATAATAAGTGGAGATAAATTTACCAAAAGTTAATGTTCATAACCTAACAAAAAGTGTTGTATAGAGAGATCAATTTCTCCCATTTGTGAAATCATTCAATATATCAAAATATAAATTAACTTAAACCAATATTTGGAAAATAAATGTAGAAAAGGGATTTATGTTTTATTATTTACATAAAAGAATTTTATTTATAAATAATTACAAAAAAAATTAGACAATGGGAAGAACAATTGTTACTATATACGATAACATATTATATTCCTTTTTTTATTATAAAGAGTGAAAAAATGTTCTAAATAAAATACGATCCAATATTATTTTTGGAAATCATCAAGGGAAAATAAAAATGGGAATAAAAATAAAAAAATAGATTACATGTTTCTATATAATTCAATAAACAATTTAATTTCATGATTATGGATATGGGAGATAATTATTTAGAACATAAATCTTAAAAAAATTTAAATAATGGATTTTCTAATATATTGGATCTTATGTATAACTTTAGGAGTGTTTATATTTTTATTTTTATTAAAAATAATGTTAAATATTATAAAACATAACATTTAATGTCAATGTATTTATAAATATTATATTTACAGTTTAATTAAGGAAAACATGATAGAAATTAGTTTAAAGGGAATCATTAAAATATTTTTTTATAAAAAATATATCCCATACCTCA
Organism: Viscum album; assembly: GCA_963277665.1. Classification (NCBI taxonomy): domain Eukaryota; kingdom Viridiplantae; phylum Streptophyta; class Magnoliopsida; order Santalales; family Viscaceae; genus Viscum; species Viscum album. The sequence goes on along the minus strand of OY728126.1, from coordinate 1,653,957,901 downwards.
AGTCAAAACTAGTATCATTATTACCATAAAATTTTAAAAACAATTCATTTAATTATTTACATTCATATGAATATTTATCTGGTTTATTTTTATTATTTTTCAGTTATAACAAGCTTATATACAATTATATAATCTATTTTCTTCTAATATTATGTTTTGATGACAATTTGATTATATATATAACATGACATAGGCATGTTGAATGTGTTCAAAGAGTTAATTATTTCATCATTGATATAATAATAATTATAATATTATTATTCATTCAAAAAAAATTAAAACCATATATGAATATTTTTTATGGAAAATGAACTATGTTATAGTCATGGAGACGGTAGTTCATACTAACGCATGCATAACATTTCAATTCATCAATGATGATAATTCATTGAAATTAAGTGTAATTTTATTTTCCCATAGATATTATTATATAATATATATCAATTAAATTATTTAAATATACTAATATAAATCATAAAATCTATGTGGAAATGAATAAAGGGTCACAAAAGTTTGTGGATGTGGTAATTCAAAGGTACACAGGAACGATGTTATAAATTTTCAAAATAAAATGTTCTATGAAAGTAGATAAAACATTATATTTATTTAATAATTATTTATTTATTAATATAATATATTAATATATTTTATTCATCAATAAAATAGTATACAATAGGTGATGTTGGAAAACTTATTATATTAGTTCATGATGTTGTAATCCACTATATATACGAATGGTAGTCTCGTTTCTAATAGGTTGAAATTAGATATGGATATAAGTAATTCAATTAAAATAACAAAATATAATTATAGTTATGATATTTTTTAATTATTTTTTATACTTCTGAAGACAATTTGGTGGGCTGGAATATAAAAAAATTAAAACATTTTGTTAAAACCTATACATCATCTTCTGACAACCTCAGTTTCATTACTTGTAAATCCATATAATGATGTAATAATGACCAAAATAAGATCTAATCAGTATGGGGAGAAATTTTATTATGGTCTATGTTCAGTTATTTTATGAATCAAATGATCTTAATGAAAAATTTGGAAAGAATAGTTTCACTTTTATTAGTGAGGAGAAGGGTGTTTTTTAATTTTGTAAATTATTAAATTAATATAAAACCATTTTCACGTAAAAATGGATCCAAATTGATATATTTATAATATCATGTGTGTATGGGTCCAAATAAACTCATATAATAATATTATTAAATGATTATATGATTTATTCACCATTATCAATAAGTTTGACCCATGATAAACTTGTCTTAAACTGCGTCAAACAAACTAACTTTTCAATTTAAAAGGGTTATAACATTGTATATAAGATAATTATTGGATGATAAATGGAAAATATAGTAAATTTTAGACCATTTATCTTAATAATTTTCCTCATTCTAGATTTTTAATATTTTTAAATAATTTAATACACTATTACTTATCATAAAACACAACAATGGTTAATTTGGGTAATGTTCATTTAAATTCACATTAATGATATTTAAAATAAATAAATATCAATTATAATAAATTTGAAAATATAAAATACATCAGTATTAACTATTAAATTAGTTAGGAATATTAAATACACCCATATAAATTATTTTTAGTATTTTTAATATCATTTTCCTTGAGTTTTTTGTTGTTTTAAATAATGTTTTGGCATCATTATATAATAATTTATGATAACTATATTATTTGGGAAAATTAAAAATAAGTATTAATAATTTAAAATGGTTCATTATAGAATAAATAAATTTAAATATCAATTCATCAAAAATATTTATGACATTGCAGACATATAAGATATTTATAAATGAAAAGGAGTCAAATTTTGGTTTTTCAATTACAAAAAATATTATATTAAAATTTGTTCATAGATAATAATCCAATAATGAAATTAATATATAGATTATTATTATATGTATGTGAATAAATTCATCTATTAATGGTATTGTTTACAAATGGTTGCATTATAACCATGTTTTAACCAAGGTTAAACAGATTGACCCTTTAACCATTTTGATAAATTTTTATTATTTTCACTTTCCATTCTGATAATAAAGTATGTTGACCAATTTAAATAATATTCATTTTTCTGTTGAAAAATATTTCTTCCATTATTTCAAATAAAATTAACATATTTGGTATAATTTATTGTAAAAATGAACCCACAAAATGTGTTTTACAATAGTTTTTCATGAAGTTAAATTTTTATATATAATATGATCCCACGTTGACTATGTGACTAGTAACCATATGTATAATAATAATTATTATTATTCAAAGATATAGAAAATATAAATTTAATATCAATAATACAACATTTGGGTTTATTTTATTTCATTAATAAGTATAATAATTATATACTAGAAAACATTTTTCCAAAATATTTGTTTGATTAATAAAAATGAACATATAAAAATATACAATATAAAAGTAATACAAATGTAAGTAATTAAATTAATTTCATAAAGTAATATGTATTTTAATTTTAACAAATAAAACATAATGGGTTTTTGATATTAATTAATTTATTATAAATAAATGAAACCTGACAAAATTAGTGGTATTTTTCAATATTCAAAGAAAAATTAATTTTTTTAGAAAAATAATACTTTTTTTGATAAATTCACAAATTAAAAAACCATATAATTTTTACATAATTATTTCAAAAAATATATAATTTTAATAAAATAACATTTCCAAAACATGGGAAAAATTAATTTAACAATAATCTAAAAAAATAATAGAAATCATTGTACTGTGATAAGTATTATTAAATCATAAAATGTATTTACCTTATACTTAGTTGTCAAAATCATAGAATATATGAAAAATACTAAAATTGAGTATGAATATAATATATATTGTCACGACCCATCCTCAGGGCATGTGTCGTGACTACCCCAAGCCCGCCTTCCATAGGCCAGGGGCTGGTGATTAGCACCAAAAGAGTAAATCCCAAAAACTGGAAAGGCATTGCCTTTATAAACCCTAAACACATCTAACCAGAGTACAAGCGGATGTAAACACTAAGTAACACTGAAAACAAAACTAGTTCTAAAAGTAAAGGGGCCAGAAATACAATCCCAACTATAATTTACAAGGTAAAAGACAAAACAACTGGATGGTGAAATGCGGATCCTGGATCATCCACCATGGATCCTACTTGATGGATAGGTGCAGATAGCACAACTCCTAGATCATTCACCACAGACCCTACATGTAGGGTAGGTACAGATAGCCTCATCATCACCATTTTCCGTCAATCTCCTCCGGGTACTAACTCGTCGTAAGGTCCACCTCCGGGTACTGACTCATTGTGATGTCTACATCCAGGTGTCGTCTAGTCCTCGTACACTCGGTCTCCATCCACGAGGTGCGGTCATAACCCGTGTAGGGGTGAGTATAACAATACTCAGTAGGGACCCCGATACCCTTAAGGTCTCACTAAATCCAACAAGGATAACAACAAAGAAGGATCTCAACAGATAACCATTATATTGGTTTAAGCCCATAATTGTACCAAAGTTATCAAATAACTCATATCAATCATGAGGAAAAACAAATGTTAAGAAATTAAAGGATAACCACTACTTAGGTATTTGACCACACATATCCCTAAGTTATCAAGTGACCCATCTCAATCATGAGGTAAACACAAAAGTCATTGACTCAGCTCAAACCATGTTTTTCATTAATGATACCGAAACCACAACTTCTGGAGAACTCCTCCTCTGTCAAGTAAATTAGCACTATCACGACTCTGAGGCGCTATCCAATAACCTTAGACTATTGAGGTACTCCTCATGTTGAGTATCGCGGGTCCGCACCCAAACACAGTAGTGATCCCCTCCAGGGGTCTGTTGCCCAAACACAGTATCAGTTCCCCTAATAGCCTACAGAGGTACTTCTCTTGTTGAGTGCCGTGGGTCTGCTGCCAACTACCTGGAACTCCGTCATCCATGTTTCTACCGCCAAATAACGGGCGCTCCATCCACTGGACTAGTCGACTCACTCCAAGTCGAATCCGTCAAGCAGCCGTCAAGTCCACAGTTACTAGGTATTTTCACTCCATATGCTCGTCTCCGAAAGGATCTGATCCATGAGCTACTAGTCGATACTCCATGTATTAAAAAGTCCCACAATTAAGAATCACAAGGGATCGCCTCGTCACAGGGGTATAAACACAACAGACAGCGCGTCAATCAGATGCCCGGTCTGTGAGTTATTAGCCTTTTCGTCCCGGGGGCCCGGATGGATTTGTGTACGAACCAACCCGACATTATCTCAATTCTACCCCTAACTCTCGTTGGATATACTCAAAGGGACCGTTTTTCGACGAGATTACCAATGCTGCAGACGGTTCGTCAAACGGACGTCTAGTCAGAAAGTTATCGGCATTTTGGTTCTAGGGGCCTGGTTGGTTTCTAAGATAAACACAACCTGAATGTACTCCCACTCTGTCCAAACCTTAGCATATGTATGAAAAAGATATGTCTCATCAAAATAAATCCAGAAAAGCCGACGACACATCAATTGGACGTCTGGAGCTCAAGTTATAAGTGTTTCCATTCAGAGGGCCCGGTTGGTTTTGAGTTTGAACCAACCCGGTTGTAACCAAACTTTACTGAAACCTTTAGTGTAATATACCAAAATGATTTTCTCACTCATAGGAATCATACACTACTAACAGTGCATCGATCGGAGGTCCACAACTCGTTATATGTCTGTTTAACCGAAAATGGTCGGAAATTGGGGGTTTGGGACCGGTCTGACCCGACCGAACACCCCCTGGGTCGGCCCGAACGGGGGCGACCCGACCCAGTTATGTGTCTGGACCGGTTGGGTGTGGCCTGGTCAGGCTAATGCGGCCTGGCTCAGCTGGAGCGGTTGGCCCGGCCCGTGCGGCCTGGGGCAGGCCCGACCCGTGTGGCCTGCGGCTGGCCCGGCTCAGAAGCCAGCAGCAGCTCGACCGCTGGCCGAGCGGGACGCAAAGGGGGCGTGGCCCCCTATTTTTGGAAATGACGGACCTAGTGGGGTCCTCCCTAGTAGTAGGTTCGGGGTGGGGGGGGGGGGCAGGGGGCGTTACACCCCCCGGTTTCCGGGTAAAGACTGACGATTAAGGTCGGCCGGTTTGTGAGCTAATGCGGGACCCAGAAGGGGTCTCGCCTCTTTGAGACACTGGTAGTCAGCTCTACCGACCGCCCCCTAATTTTCCGTCGCGGCCTTAGGCCATGGCTCGTCTCACCAGAGTGGAACGATGGCACCACATCCGACCACCATGGCCCGCAATGGCCGTATCGTTCTTCGGCCTCTCCGACACGGTGCGGCATCACCACACATCGTTGTCACGGCCCGCTGTAGTCATGGAATTCATCGGCCTCTCCTGCAAGGCGTGATGGGGATGCACACCCCCCGCCGCGGCCCGCACTGGTCGCAGCCTTCCTCGGCCTCTCCGAAGCGGCGCAACTGTGTCGCGCACCCCTGTCGCGGCTTTCTCTGGTCGCGGCTCGCTCTGGCTGCTGGCTTCTACGTTCCTGTGTGGTTTAACGACACCGTGCCGCATCCTTCCATGGCTGTGGTTCCCTGTCGATCACCACAAGGTGCAACAACACCATGCACCTCCGTCTCAAACATCTTAAAAAATTAACAAAGAAGAGGGGAGGAGAATCAGTTGTGTTTGTGCAGTCTGATCTCCTCCCGTTATGACAATATCAAGCCGCCAAAACATAAACAACGAAGAACGATGATAAATACTTGAACAAAAATAATTAACCCCTACCACGTGTTGTTCGTCGTTCGTCAGATCTGACGCAAGGAAGACGTCGGTGTCAACGTAGTGTGTTGCACTCTAACCATTCTACCAATCCCTACTCATTCGTCTGTATCTCATCAGAGAAGATGGAACCACGGTATTCATCGACGAAGAGGCGCCATTCTTCGTAGGATTAAGATGTTCTTCAATGATGGATAAAGATATCTTCTAGTCTAGAGGCTCCACGATACGATTTTCCCAACCCATATTAAGATGAGACATCCCCATCTATAATAGACATGCCATGTATTCAAAATAATTCAAACTCTTTAATCTATTAATTAAAGACTTTGTTTCATTTATTATGATTGGTTGGAAAATAAAAAGGAGTGATAGGGGAGGAAGTGGAATGGTTACATAAATGAAGAAGAGTTACAAATTAATACAAGGGAGTGTTAAAGAGGGTTATGAAGTTTAGGGAGTTGAGGGGGAGGTGAGGAGTAAGGTTCTCATGTGGGACCCACCACACTAAACCCTCTCATGGGAGGTTAGGTGGGAGTGCCCCCCCCCCCACTAACTCCCCCTTTGTAGGATATTAACCACCTTCAACAAATAAAATTTTCACAGAACAAATTTTATTTCTTTTATTCTAAATCCCAAATTTTTAATCCTCAACCAGCTCAAAATGCAACTACGGTAAAGGAACACTTAGGAAATTACTAGTGCTATGAGTTCATCGGTGCCCTCAGATTTCAATTCCGAGAACCGGTTCAAAAGATAGAAAAACATGCTCGTTCATTCACTGAAAGTAGTAGAGCTAAACATCAAAAATTGATTCCGGGAAAACCGGGCCTCGGAATCAAACATCGTCAGAAGCCACAGTCTCGTAAAATTCAATAGAAATTTAGAAAAAAAATGTCCTTGAAATTTCCAGTTCTTTACATTACTCCCACCTTAGGGATTTATGTCCCTGTAAAGCTACAACAAAAACTAGGGAAACTAAAGGAGGTACCGAGAACGCATCTGAGCCTCCCGCTCCCATGTTTTCTCTTGGAGGTTCCTGTGCTGCCAGCGAAGCTGAACAAGTGGAATAGACCATCCACATAGGACCCACCCCTTTTGATTCTCAACCTCTATTAGATGTTCGTGAAAGTCTTCCTATCATCTATGTACAGATCTCTGTAGTCAATGATGAAAGATAGGTCGTGCACACATATCCGTAGTTGATATACGTGGATGACGTCGTGCACCCAGTCATTTGCGGTGGAAGGGATAGGCAGTAAGCCACCTTGCCTACTCTGCTGGGAACCTGAAAAGGTATGAATATTCATGGAGATAACATGTCGTCTCGGTCACATCTCCATAGACCTCGTCAAGGTGAGACCCGTATGAAGACGTGGTCGCCATCCATGAACTCCAGTGGTCTCCGTCTAATATTATCATAAGACTTCTGTCTCCTCTGTGCAGTCATCATCCGCTCCTGGATGATTTGAATCTTCTCCATCGTAGCCTGAACCATCTCTGGTTCTACATGTTTTGATTCCATCACTAACCACAAAAGATATCTGAAATGCGGTTAGCTGCTGTCTCATCACTCCTAACATTTGGATGCCCGATCACCTACTAAGAACATCTTCTACAACATTCCCCTCCCCATGAATATAAACAATATCCAAGTCATAGTCCTAGAGGAATTCAAGCCATTGCTGATATCTCCGGTTCAGTTCCTTCTGAGAGAAGATACTTATGAGACTTAGGAGTTGGAGAGAACCGTAAACCGTTTTCTCATCGAAAAATTGGTGTGACTAGCCAATTGTAAGAAGTCACATCCATCATTATTCGTCTACGTTCTACCGATGATCTGATGAGATTTCTCCTCTGCCGAAAAGGGAAATCTGGTCTCATCCCCTGGATGAACCACGTTCTTTTCCTAATACAGTCAATCCTAACATGAATGGTGAAATTCATATATTGAATGATGTCGTAAGGCCTCGACGCTAATACTAAGAGATCCAACTATTAATCTCACCTCCAAGGGTTGAGTCACACTGTCAGAATTAGTGCAAGGCTACTCGGTCTCCTCCAGTAGGAATCTCACATGTGAGGGTTAATTAAACAGTTTTAAACATAACCTCTTAGTATCAACCATAAAGAAAGAACATTAAAGTAATTGTCACAATGATAAGTGTCTTTTATTACTGCAGCTCGATGTACAGAGACACAAAGAAAACACAACAACAACAATACTGAAACTAGAAGCACCAAGAACAAAGGCCTCCAAGCCTGGAACAAGTCTCGCTCCCGTCCACGTGATCACGGAGCTCCACTGCCATGTCCACCGCTCGGATGATGATAAAGCTCCCGCCACTTCTTCTATCTCAGTGGCTCCTCCAACGCCTGCTGATCAACTGTGCAGGAAGTCAGACCGTCATGTGCCAAGTGACCCCGATTTCCGCATGCATAGAACATCCTGCTCCTCATATTGCTGACTCGGTTTCATGTGCCTCGAACAACCGAACCTGTACCCCGAGGTCACCCACCTATTGTCCGAGTCTACTTGTAACTCTTCTTCATCCGTATACTTTTTACAGATTAACCTTCTTATGACAGAAGACCCTACAGAAAATACAACATCTCTTGACAACGTTACGAGTGTAGAGTCACTAGTATAAACTCCACCCTAAAAAATGACTCCAAGTCATTCTAGTTTAAGGTCATTTCATCACAAAACTGGAACATGTGGCTCCACCACCTTTCAACTGTATAGTGAAAGAGACTAATAGGTAGGCACACCATCAAGCCAGTGGGAGTCCCAGCTATGTGGAAAGCTCGCGCTATAAACTCCAACTAGTACCCAGCCGTCTGAAAATGTGACTAACCTCGATAACTCAGAGGCCCATGTCGCTGCAACACATGCAATGCGATCAAGCGAAATGCACTCTCTACTAGTGTCTCAACTGGTGAACAGCCTTGTACTAATGCCTCGATGCTCGGTGGGCTATCATCACACTCCACACTCGGTACCCACGATGGCTGACTGGGTGATGACATCCTGAAAGAAACAGATGTGACACGGCCAAACGATTAATACCTGGTGAGCTGACCTGGGTTGAGATAACAAAAAGAAAACTTTTGGAAACACACATGTAAGTAGTGTTTTCATTCACTAAGTCAGAAATCAAATGTCATGGTCCTGTTGTATGGATACATCGGCCGCCGCACCAACACTGGACTCCATGAACTAAAGACCACACTCGGTACCCTTAATATTATTTCTTCAATGAAAAGAAAATATCATAGTCATATGTTCAGCGGTAGAATCGATGTCCTCTGATACCAATTTTCCATGACCCATCCTTGGGGCCTGTGTCGTGACTACCCCAAGCCCGCATTCCACATGCCAGGGGCTAGCGACTAGCACCAAAGGTGTAAATCCCTAAAATTGGGAAGGCATTGCCTTTATAAAACATAAACACATCTAACCAGAGTTCAAGAGGAAGAAAACACTAACTAAAACTGAAAAAAAAACGTAGTGCTGAATGTAATGTGATCGGAAATACAATGCCAACTGTAAAGTATAAGGTAAAAGAAAAAACAGCTAGAAGGTGACATGAAGATCCTCGATCATCCACCGCGGATCTTACCTGAAGGGTAGGTGCAGATAGTGAAACTCCTAGATCATCCTCCATGGATCCTACCTGAAGGGTAGGTACATATAGCATCCTCAACACCCTCGTCCGTCAACCTCTTCCAGGTACCTACTCTTCGTAAATTTCTCCTCCGGGTGCTGACTCGTCGTGAGGTCCACCTCCAGGTATCGTCCAGTCATCGCACACTTGGTCTCCATCGATGTTGTCCATCATCTGCATCCAACACAACGAGATGCGGGCATAGCCCATGCAGGGTTGAGTATAACGATAATCAGTAGGGACCCCGAGACCCTGATGGTCTCACTAAATCCATCAAGGATTTCCACAAAGAAGGATCTAAACAGATAACCCTTACTTATGTATAATCCCATACTTATACTTATGTTATCAAGTAACCCATCTCAATCATGAGGAAACAAAATGGTTATCAAATCAACGTATAAGCAGTACTTAGTTATATACCCATAAATATACCCAAGTTATCAAGTGACCCATATCAATAATTTGATAAACACAAAGGTCATTGACTCAGCTCAAACAAGGATTTTCATTAATGATACCGAAACCACAACTACTGGAGAACTCCTCCTCTGTCAAGTATAGTAGCCATATCATGACTCTGAGGTGCTACTCACTAACCTTAAACTACTGAGATACTATTCCTGTCGAGTACCACGGTTCTTCACCCAAACACAGTAGTGCTCCCCACCGGGGGTCTACCGCCCAAACACAGTTGTGGTCACCCTAATAGCCTACATAGGTACTTTTATCGAGTACCGTGGGTCTGCTGCCAACTACCAGGCGCTCTGTCCAGCGTGGGTCTACTACCAATTACAAGGCGCTCCATCCACTAGGATAGTTGACTCACTCCATGTCGAATCGGTCAAACAGTTGTCAAGTCCACAACTACTAGGTCTCCACACTCCATACGCTCATCTCCGGGAGGATCTGCTCCACGAGCTACAGGTCGATACTAAAAGTATCACAAAGTACCACAAATATGTATCACAAAAGACCGCCTCGTCATAGGAGTCTCAACACAATAGATGGCGCATTAATCGGACGCTCGGTCTGTGAGTTATTATCATTTTCGTAATGGGGGCCCGACTGGTTTCATGTACGAACCAACCCGACCGTATCTCAATTGTACCCTGAAATATCATAGGGTATACTCAATGGGACCGTTTCTCAATGAGATTACCAACGCCGCTGACGGTTCATCAAACAGACGTCCGGTCTGAATGTTATCGTCTTTTCTCTTCCAGGGGCCCGGTTGGATTCTAAGCTAAAACTAACCCGACCGTACTCCAACAGCGTCCAAACCTTAGGTGAAGTATGCCAAAAAAATCCGTCTCATCAAAAGTAATCCAAAAAAGATGACGCCACATCAATCAGACGTCCGGAGCTCAAGTTATAAGTTTTTCTGCTCTGAGGGCCCAGTTGGTTTCGGGGTCGAACCAACCCTGCTGTACACAAACTTCGCCGAATCCTTAAGTGTAATATACCGAAACAACCGTCTCAAACAGAGGAATCCTACAGAATTGATGGTGCATCTATCGGAGGTCCAAAAATCATTATATGTCTGTTTAACCGAATACGGTCCGAAAATAAGGGGTCTGGGACCTGTCCGACCCGACCCAACACCCCCTGGGTCGGCCCGAGCCATGGAAACCCGACTCGGGTTCGGGTCTATCCCAGTTGGGTGCGGCCCAGCCCATCCTGGCTGAGTATGGACAGCCCAGCCCGTGCGGTCCATAGCCTGGCTTGGAAGCCGGTCACGGCTCACCCACTAGCTGAGCGGGATGCAAAGGGGGGGGGGGGGGGGTTACACCCCCCGGTTTCCAGGAAATGGCCGACCATTAAGGCCAGCCGGTTTGTGAGTCGTCGAGGGACCCAGAAGCAGTCCCTCCTCCTGGAGACTCCGGTGGCAGGCTCAGTCGGATGCCCCCTTCTAGTCCGTTGTGGCCTTAGGCCAAGCTTATCTCCTCGGCACGGCGCGACGACGCCATGTCCCACCACCGAAGCCCGCTCTAGCCGCGGCATTTTTTGCCTCTCAGGCGCGGCGGGAGGGCCCCACGCACATCTGTTGTGGCCTTCTCTTTCTGCGACCTTCCTCGAACTCTTCGGGACGGCGCGATGGCGCCGTGCACCAATGCCGTGACCCGCTCCGACCGCAGCCTTCCTCTGCCTCTCCAGCGCGGCGCGACGGTGTCTCCCACCCCGTCATGTCCCGCTCTGTCCGCAGCCTTCCTCGGCCTCTCCGGTGCGGCGCGAAAGCACTGCCCACCACAGTCACGGCTCGCTCCATCCACAGACTTCTACATCTCTGCAAAGTGCAACGACATTGTGTTGCCTTCGCCGCGACCTTGCCTTGCCGCAATTCCCTATCGATCACTACACGGTGCAAAGGCGTCGTGCGCCTCCTCCTCTAACATCATCGAAAATTAACAATTATGAGGGAAGGAGAATCATCCAATTTTGTGCAATCTGATCTCCTGCCGTTATGATGATATCAATCGGACAACCCTTAAACAACAAAGAACAATGATAAAGACTTAAACAAAAATAAATAACCCCTACCACGTGTCTTTTTTCGTTCATTGGATCTGATGCAAGAAAGATGTCGGAGTCAACCTACTTCGTTGCACTCACACCACGCTACCGATCTCTACTCATTCGTCAGTGTCTCGTCAGAGAAGATGGAAACTCGGTATTCTTCAATGAAGAGGTGTTGTTCTTCACAGGAGTAAGATGTTCTTCAATGCGGGATAAATCTCTCTTCTAGTCTAGAGGTTCCACGATCAGATTTTCCCAACCCATATTAATATTAGACTTCCCGAACTTTAATAGACATGCCAAGTATTCAAAATAAATCAAACTCATTAATATATTAATTAAAGAGTTTGTATCATTAATTTTGATAGGTTGGAAAATCAAATGGAGTGAGAGGGGAGGGAGTGGAAATGTTACTTAAATGAATAAGAGTTACAAATTATTTCAAGGGAGTTTTAAAGAGTGTTAAAGAGTTTAGGGAGTTGTGGGGGAGGTGAGGAGGTAGGGTCTCATGTGGGACACACCACACTAAACCCTCCCATTAGAGGTTAGGTGGGTGTGGTCCCCCACAACTAACTCCCCCATTGTAGGATATTAACCAACTTCAACAACTAAAATTTGTAAAAAAACAAATTTTATTTCTTTTATTCTAAATCCCCAATTATTAATCCTCAACCTTCTCAAAGCACAAATACGATAAAGGTCCTCTTAGGAAATTACCAGTGCTACGAGTTCATCGGTGCCCTCATATTTCAATTCCAAGCACCGGTTCAATTGACAAAAAAACATTTTCGTTCGTTCACGGAGCGTATATGAGATAAACTTCAAAAATTGATTTTGGGCACACCGGGCCTTAGAATCAAGCACCATCAGAAGCCACAGACTCATACAATTTCAAATAAATTATGAAAAAAAATTCCTTGAAATATAGAGTTATTTACATATATTTTACAAATAATTTAATAAAATATATACACATTAATATAAAGATTGTAGTATAAAATTCGTATTTTAATATTAATTTTTTTTTGTTCATTTATGTTTGTTGTTGTGTGTCATATACCTATCAAAAATATTATTTTAATTTTAAAATATACAATTGATACATATCCCTTAATAAATAAATTTCACCTAATAAATTTAATCATGATCTTGGTAATAAATATTTTTATATTTGAAATTAGTATGTTTATAATCTCAAATTTTAAATGGGGATAGAAAAATTCATATTGAAAATGGATAATGACTATCATCTAGAATAAATCAAACTATGTTCCCCAATATAAAATGATTAGTGGGAAATAGATATATAAAAATTAAATTAAACTTAATTTCCAAAATAATTATTCAAATTTTATAAATATCATTGATCACAAGAATGTAAATGATAAAAATAAAGTCAATGGATGTAAATCAACGTGTTATGAAAAAATATAAAAATTCTTCGTAAATAAAAGTAAATTGTAAACATTAAGTTTTGAAGATCATTTTCCTAGATCGGAGGAAATAATTAATGATATATATTATGAACATAAGGGAAATAAATTTACATTATAGTTATAACTTCAACTTTTAACGAGTTCCCACCAAAATCTAATAATTTTAATTAAAATGATTATTCATGATATATTTAGGTTCACTAAAGCCCTAAAAAAACTCCCAATAATTTAAAAAATTCTAAAAAATGATAGAGTGATATTCCCTTTATTTTTATATATTTATAGAAAAAAATAGTTATAATTAATAAAGAAAAATCAAAAAATAGTAATCCAACTAATGGATAAATAATCGAATTAATAAAAAAAATCTACAATTACACAAAATTTTTGACATTGTTTATTTGATAATTAGAAATCCTAAAATTATTACAATAAGTTACTAAGAAATATTAGAACCTATAAATTTGACATATTTTATCATATATTCTTCTAATATTCATTTAACATTTATTATTGATCAACAATATTCACGCATATAGACTTATCTCAATAAATGCATCTACCATATTAATATAATCCCCAAAACATGATAATAATTTAAATATATATAAAATATAATCATAAAGTCGAATTATAATCATACATTATTCATAACGATAATTCATCCATTATTCATTAAATAAAATCCCATCAATTTTTAACCTTTTCATATAACGCTACAATAAATTTCATGAATAGATATAAAATATAATTACATAAAACAACATGGGGGTATACGATGTTGATATTTTAATCAAACATAAAATTTTAAAACCATTATGTTACTCTTTCCATTTATAATAAATTAATATAAATGAAACATAATCAATAATTTTTTCAAAACACTTCGACTAATAAAAAAATTAATGAACCAACCTTAATCATTACATGATATTTTATTCAATGTATATTTTTCATGTAAATGATTTTTATATATTTATTATTGATTTTTTTTTGTAAATTTGGCCTTTAACCATACATGAATTTCATATCACCCCATGTTATAAATTCAATTTGATATACATTTAATCCAGAGAACAAAAAATTTATGATATAATATGTTTCGTATTCTTGAAATATCTCCATAATATTTGTATAGACCTCAACCTTATCCCAAACAATCCTTAGATCCTAGGGAAAAATATTTTAAACATGTTCTGATAACAAAAATAACTATAAGTAACATATTAACATAATTAATGAATCACTTTTGTACATATTCACATATACAAGATATCTAATCTTTTATATCAAACATTGGAACCAAAATAAAAAATTTATTTCATCAAAAATTAACTTTTTTGAGAAAATATTTTTGCAAAATGTTTCATAATAAATCATAAATGGAAGATAATGTGATTAATCGCACTTATGAATGATTTAAATTTTTATAAAAACATTTAACCAACATCACATCTTTTACCCTTCACAAGTTCAAAATACATTATCTAAATCCTTAATTGGTCAACAATATTAAATTAAAATATCATTAACAATATGGTATCATAATTTGAAAAAATAATATAGGACAAGTGGAATTAAAATTATAATTACATTTAAAATATTAATTGATAAATAGAAACAATAATTTACATGATTGATAAATTCTCATAATTGATTTTATTGGTATATAATCAAATAAGAACATCCCATGAGAAAAAACTTTTATCTTAGGAATTTGTGTAAGATGTGAGCACACCTATCCCAAAAAATTTTAGGATTATTTGTTCCACAAAATGAAAATTAATGATAATTAAGAACTAAACTGACTTACTATAGATATAAATGGGTTGTAAAAACTTAGTTTAAAATATGTTCTAAAGAGATTTAACAAATAAGGCATTTGGGAAATGAACATAACGCATGTATTACCCATCAACAATAGATTAGATGAGCTTGATATATATATGATAAATATATATATATATATAATTTAAAAACAAAAAATAAAAAAATATATGGAAATATATGAATTATAGATATAGTTTTCGTATCATAGAGAAAATTGTTGTTTAGGGAGATCCCTTACACACATAAAACCCCATTCCATATATGAAAATGTCATTTCTTTTTAAATTATTCTTTATAAATTAATAAATTAAATGGAAATTGTGTATTTTTATAGATTATCATAAAGAAAATTATAAATAATGGATAATAAGTAATAAATTATTCATGTATGATCATAAATTATTATTATATACATTATAAAAATCATATCATTCACTTTTAAATAGAAAATAAAAAATTATTTGAATAAAATAAAAAAAGGATTATGCTTGCATAACATTGAATGTTAAAAAAAGAATAATAAAATTAAATTAATAATCAATTTATTTGAATATATATACATCAAAATACAAATTTTATAATGTGTAATTGCAGTATAATTTTTTTGAATGAATATATTTATAGAAATTAATAAGTGGTTTTTATGTAATGTGTACCATATGTAATTCAATAAAATAATAATTTTAAATGAATATTTTAGTTTAAATAAAATAATCTCATTATTGATTGTTAATATCCCTTGATGAATAACAAATAATATTCTAGAATGAATTATAATTACATGGTAGGAAAGAGTGGAAATTGAAACATTACATGATGATTCTTTTAGAAAGGACCTTACACTGAACCCAAGTCATCATGTCTATTCCATGTCATATTATATAATATAAACATGAAAAATATTAAATTTTATATGAATATTGTTTAATTTCTATTAGAATAATTATATTTAGTATAATGTTATATGAAATTTCATTATCAATTATTTTTGGGTGAACTGATTTAATGAAATTCCTCTCGTATGTACAAAATTTATTTGATGGGCTGAAAATGGTCAAATTTGTCATTATTTAATAACCAAAATAAATGTAATCTTGAAATATTAAATAAAATTTTTCACTAGTTCTTCTAAAACATAACATGAAATATGGTTATGAAAAATTTACTATGTTACAATCATGGGGACAGTTGGTCGTACATACTCTCGAGTAACATTTATTGTTTTGAAAAATCATAATGTATTAAATGGAAGTTAAATTTTTGTATTTCATGAATGAAATCGTATAACAAATATCTTAGGACATCATTAAATACACTCATATTTAGAATCATTGTGATATGGATTTGAAAAATGAATCACATATCATTGTGGATGAGTAAATCCACACGTAAGCAGAAACATTGTTATCATTTATCTATGAATTGAAGGATAAGAGAATAGATAATATATAAAAATTCAGGAATTTTTATTTATTCCTGAATAATATATATAAATATATATATATATATATAAATTACACATCATTACAACCATCCCTCAGAGACAGTGACATAATTTGTATTACAATGTAATGTGAGGAGGTTGTCTTTGATACACATGAACATTGGTTTCATTTAGTAGTTAAAAGTAGAAGACATGAATATATGTATTTATATTAAATTTAAAATATTTCATAATATTTATTATACTAATTCTATTATTTCAACGTATTTTTATTTAATTTCATGGTGGTGGAAGATGATATTTAAATAAATATTAAGCAAAATTAATATATACTCTTCAAGAAACCTACTATTATTTATATCTTATGCCCAATAAATATGGTATTCCTTCTAAAATAATACATCTTGAGAATTTAATGATATGTATTCTAGGGATTTCATTCGTAATGAAAAATCCAATTTTTATGATGTTTTATGAAAAAAAAATATGAGGTTCCCTTTTATTAGTTAGAGGAGATGAACTATTCAAACATATTAAATATTAAATAAATTTAAATAATTTTCCTTTTTAAAAGAAACCAAAATAAGATAATTCTAATATAAGATGAGTATTTTATAATATCCTCTCATCCAAATTGTTTTTACTTGTTTGGGTGAGGTGTGCTCCTGTACCATTTTGTTAAACACCAGAAAACATGTTTTAACCTTAAATAAGGTATCAGGTTTATCAATACGAAAGGGTTCAAATTTTACTATTGAGAAAAAATAGTTTCATTAATGATAAAATTATTATATTCTATTCCAATTACAAAAATAATTTTATATATTAATTATTTTCATGATTTTGATAAAATTATTAAAAAATTATTATATAAAATATTGTTAATGAATTTTTAAAACTATTCCTTTAATTTGATTATAATGACAATAATATTATAATTAATTTAAAATATATTCCACATATAGAATAAATGTTACATAATTATTAATAATTAAATTCTTTTATAACCACAAATAATCTCTAAAACATTTCTTTCACTGATATTGAAATTATATACCTTGAGTTTTGCACTTTTGTTGAAAACTATTTATATGAATTATAAATGAATTTAAAGTAATAATTTAATTATAAAAAAATATAAATATATTTTCATATTCAAAATTATTTAAACAATCTCAAATTACTATTTAATATTAATTTAGAGCCTATTTTTTCCCTATGTGAACATATAAAATGTTTTCAAATTAAAATGAGTGATATTTTTTCATGTTCATTTGATAAAATATTATATAGATCATTTTCATGGATATTTTCCCCATAAATACATATATATCCTATGTTATATATGGATAAAATATTTCCATCCAATAATATTTTATATGATAAATTGTGGCCTTATAAGTCATTTTTATTCTATGTTAACAAGATTAACCCTTTTTGAATGGTGAAATTGTTTTACTACATTCATTATTCATTATAGAAAAATTATGTTAAATTTATTTCCTAATAATAATAATTATAAATTGAAATATGTATTCAAATTAATAAAATTAAATTCCTATATTTGGAAGATTTAAATTTAAAAATGGTTACAAAAAAATGTCCAAAATAGTTTTTAGAACATGTATTTTTGAAGTATATAATGATCAAACATTGACTCTATGACTACAAATCAGCATCCAAAAAAATATAAATTAATATATAATGATATATAATCAATAATTATTATTTAATATATACATAACTATGTGTTATTTTTAAAATTAAATTTGTTGAAACATAATGCACTTGAAATTCAGTTTAATAAAATATTATTTTAAGAATAAAATATATTTACACGAAAATATTATATAAACAAGATTCAGATGTAATTATTTAGAATAAATATTAAACAATGAAATTTTAATTAATTTTAATTCAAATTAATAACATATTTGGGATTATAAATTACGTTATATATTTAAATGATGTAAATGTTGAAGAAAAATATGCTTTTTAACAATTCAATGATTCATCAAACATTTTAGAAAAGATCCATAACATAACCAGATTATATATTTGGAGTTATAATAAAAAAATTATAATTATAATAAAATATTACATCCCAAATTTTTACTGACCCTATTATATTATCATTCTCTTAAGAAATCCTTTTTTTCTAAAGGTTTCATATATTGATTAAATTAACATATCAATTTGTTTTATTTTTTTAAAAGAATTTATCATTACATATTTATTAATTAGAGAAATAGCATATATATCATTAATATATTTTTTAATATTTATAAATGTAAATATAATTTCTACGTTATAATGTAAAAATTTAAATAAAAATATTTTGTGGTTTGGTTATGTTTGGCGTTAGGTGTCATATATTCTTGGAATGAAAATTTTGTTGTTTTGAAATCATGTTCTGTTTTCAATATTACATGGATATGGAATCTAAGAAGAATAATGGGTAGTAATTTACAATGATAGATTGATCAAAATGAATGAATATATTATATGATATTTTTGTATGTGAGGTGGGTCGAATACTCGTAATCTCTTTAAACATTGAAACATAATAAATTCATATTCACGTGAAATGGGAAAGAAATCCAAAATATTTCAATGTTAATATTATTTATTGTAAAAAAATTAATCAAAAATAAAATAAAAAATGATTCCAATATAGATTAAATATTAACATTTTGTTAATCCCCTCAAAAACACTTTTTATCCTTAAACAATGTGTAAAAAATATAATACATTCACAATTCATTATATCCCAAAATGAGTGTGGTATAATTAAAAGTAACAAAATAATAATTCCAAATATATATATTAAATTAATAAATTTAATTTCAATGATTTCCATAAATTAATTATAAAATTATTCTGCATAAAAAAATTCACAAAAACAATTTTTTATCTTAAAACTAATTTTATTATTATTATATTCCTAGAAAAATAAGTTAAATGAATTAAAAAAATCCATTGAATATATTAACTAGTTATATATTTTAATAAATATATAAATAATAATTAATTTCATTCATTAAGATAAAAAAAATTACATGCATAAACTAAATTTTCCAATTAACCAATTAGTTTTACCATAAATTGAAATAATTTCATTGTTACCCAATTAACAATTTATGTCAATTATTAAAAATAAATATTTATTAAGTCAATAACTCGGAATTATTTTCCAATTAAATCATTTATAATAAAAATGTCATAAAAAATTATGAAATTCATCTTTTTGATAGATAATATTTCCAAACTGAGTAAGAATTTTTTTTCGAGAATAATTCATATAAATTCCATTTAATGGGAATAATTTTAAACTTTTTAGGAATTACATATAATAAGTATATAGTTATGTTCTTCAAAATCATTTCAACTAATTTAGTTACTAAGGGGAATTTTTTTAAACATAACGGTCTGTTACATTAATATATGTCCATGAGGATATTCTCTCAACATGAGAATTGGATTTTAGTAGAGTATAAGATGGCCAATTCTTATTATTTTAGTTTCAAAATAGAACTATAATTAAATATTTATTTATATAGATATCAATTATTATTTTCATTATTGACCATTCCACTCACGCATGTGAATTTTCGATGAAAGCAGGTCAATGGTCGCCAAACTGAGCTTGATTCATGTGAAAACAATGTGGGTAACAATGTTCATGATTTTGATGGTTACTCTACAGAGTAAGGAGTTCTCGTATACCAACTCGATGTAAGTGCCCATATAGTATGTGATAATTAATAATGAACTATTTCATGTATGGTTTTTAATGTCGGTCAACTATTACAGAGGAATGGTAATCTCAGGTATTGGTTCATCTAGACACTCGATATCCTAGAAAATGTTGATGATAATTATTACAAGTTAACATCTCCTCTAACTAATCTAGTAATGAATGATGTGTTTCACTTGTTACAACTTCATATGTAAAATCCAAACCTTGTATCCATGAATGAAAATTATCATGTCATGTTGGTGGTTACTATATATTTTTATTAAAGACCAATTACATTCATGCGTTTGAAAAAGAATGTATTATTAATAAAATAAAGACCTATCATGTGTGTCAATGAAAATATATTATTTTCCCTTTATAATCCTTGTAGTGGGATTCGTAGATATTATTCTAGTGTCTTAATTAATTTTCATAGGATCCCTTGAAGTATTTCTTACAGAATAGAATCCATTAGGGTATGTTTCAAAAGACCCTTAAATTATATGGGATTAATTTGAGTTTTCTAATACACATAATTTATAAAATATTAAATAATTTGACTTTGGATTGAGTATGAGTATTATGATTTGAGGACCTGTCCATTGAGCAAGGATAAAATATTTTATTAAAAATTAATCATGTTATAGATTAATGTTTAGAGGCTTTGTGAGGTCCTATATAGGATATATGTTATGTATGTAGGTGGGAATATTACATGACAATTTTAGTTATTTTATGAGACTAATCATTTTCTATTCAGGTTTGAGGTAACAACATAATAATTCTTCCCAAGATATCTAAACCTAGTAGTGGATATTTTCATGTAACTATGAAGACAAATATCAAGACATAATGGGTTACCTAGGTACATTCGTGTTGTTATATATTTTATTGATATGTTTTAAAAAATACATATAAGGGTTTGTGGGACCATTGGATATGAGCATTTCACTAAGGCTAAAGAATTTAATTCCACAACATCCTACGAAACCATGTTTTTAGACATTCTCTATAGTTAATATGAATTAGAAAAAAATTAATTGTTCATCACTTCCCCTTGACACATCCATTAGTTGGAAGCCAGAAGAGTGATCCTGATTTATTATATAATTTCTACTATATTTTAGATCTCTCATATGTAACATTTTTTGATGTTATCTCCAATTTTTATGTCTAATACATTTGGTTGACTATACATAATCTTTTCTCACAATTTTATATTACTTCAGGAAAATTAAATAATTTTTATGTATTTTTATTACTATTTTATTATGGTTTCTTTTGGGATTTATTTGTATAATGTATCCTAGAATATAATGTCATTATAAATTGTAATATTAATAACACAACATATTACGGAAATAATATTTTTGTTTTAAAATATCATGCATGATGTTTTATATTTATTACTGAAATTCATTTTCAAAATTAAATTATGTGGATGATTGGGTATGTATTGATAGAATTAACCATTAAATAGGTAATGATTATTTATCTTATTTTTTATATGGAACCTTTTTTTGTATAATAAGATTGTAAATGTGTATACTTCTTAGTTGGTAATGAAATAAATCTGTTTTTAGGATCATCATTGTGTCCTAGGTGTCCATAAATTATGTCTTATGTGGATGGGTGTTACCCCGTAATATGATAAGGGGTTGAATTGTGAAAAAATATTGTATGATATGATTCACATGGGTTGAGTTAAGGGATTTATAAACATACACCCTTATAATGTTAATTATATGGTTTGGATGTTTATAACATGTTTATTTAATACTAGAGAACCTAGTGAAGGTGTTAAAAAGAATATCCTGAACTATCACCAGATACACACTTTAATGATAGTGTATTGGTAACCATATTTTGAAGATTAATTTTAGAATATGAAATTGGCCATAATAATTTTTTTTTGGAATTCATCCTTTTTTACAATAGGTATTTATGATTGATTTTAATTTTTTGAAAATGGTTAGGATTTAGTGAAGTATTATAGTTAATCGAAACATATAATTATATGATTTTTTTATATAATATTGAAATAATATATTATGAAACCACATATGTAAAATAAATGAATTTATTTACCATAATATACTTTTTAAAATAACATTTAACATAAAAACTCTATTTCAATCATTTATATGAGTAATTATGATTTTAATTTGATTTATAAACAGATTTTATAATTTCATTGAATCAAAATGATCTTGGGAGATTAATTTTTTCCTTTTAATCAAATTCCCATTACATTTAGTTATTTTATAGTAAATCTGTTTCTATGAGTGAAATTATTATAAAATTTTATTTTATATTATATAAAAATATAATTCATAAAATCATTATTTAACTAAAGACATTTCTTACAGGATTATGTATACATATATTGATATAATCGTTTTAGACCATTATGAATTTTATTTACTAAAATGATATTTAAATTTAAAATTATCATTATTAAAATATTTAAAAATTTATATCATAATGTCAATAATTAAAATTAATCAATATTTTTATATATTAAAAACAATGTTACAATAAATTGGGGTAAAATATTAAATATTTTATAAACATAATACATTCAATGAATACATTAATTGTAGTTTTTATCATGAGTATAAATGAAAAATAATTTTCATCTCTTATTTTAAATATTATCTATCCTTTTTCACTTGACTTTAAACTTTAAATTATTGAAAATGTAATGGATAATATCAAAAAAACCCTCCCTTCCCATATAAAATTGTAAAAACATCACCACCACAAGAATAACATATAATAAGGAAATTTTCATGAAACTATTCATTTATTAAAATTATATAACCTTATCCAATTTTAAAAATAGTTTTTTCCATTGGTTAGAATAAGGCCTTAATTTTAAAAGAGACTTTGAAGGAAAATTAATGTAACTGATGTGATCATTATCAATTATATTGTTTTTATTTCTAGTTATTTTCCAATAAATTATTTCTAATAGGAAAAGGAAACAAGTAATTAAAATATTATAAAGAAAATATATGGGGTAACAAAACTATTTATGAACATGTTCCATGATATCTGGTTCCACCCAAATTTACCCTAATGGTAAAAAGTGGTCGATGTAGTACATGTAGGGGTCGAGTCCACATGGACCGAAGAAGTAACCTTGAGACACTATGATTTGGTGAAAGATGGGCTATGAAGTAGCCAACTTTGGTTTTAATTTTGGATGGTTTTAAAGAACACTAAGAAACCTATGTGAATTCAATTCAAAGAAAATGGGTTGATCTTAGGATTATGCTCGGGGTGGATTGAATGAATTTTACTTCTTTAGACAATTTTGGTTTTATTAATTCTTAATGAATCTATTATTAAAAAGTAACACTACCTTCATAATTTTCTGGTTTGGAGATTACTAAACACAATTAATAATAACCTATACACTTAGAGAACCAAATTCATGATCTCTACAAGGAATATGGTCATTTAGTAATTGAATTTAGGTTTCTCAAACACAGTAAAGATGAAGAGTAGAAATAACTAAAAAATGGATATCTTAAATTAATTATCCAATTAACAACATTTAGTTCATAAACTAACATTCAATCCAACCTTTTAATCCTCATAAGAATGACCCATAAAAGGGTTATCCTTCTATTTATGGTATACTCACAATGGTGGGTGGAAGATGGATTACAAGAATAGGATTGAAGAAATTAAAACTGCGAAAATAACGAGCACTCCTCCGTGTGTGTGAATGAACTTCACACCTAGGTGTGATCTAATTCACTACAAAGCAGAGGTATCACTGTTCATTCTCAAAAATTTAGTTTTAATAAATTAGTGGAAAATATATAAGAGAAATATGTTGATTAAGGAAAAAAAAACTTACATAGAAATTGAAAACATTACAAAGGAACTTTTGCAGCATAATCTTACAATGAAACAAGCAACGAAAGATGATAAGAAAAATATCCGACATCCTATAACCTTCACCACCAGCTCCTTATTTATGAATATTAGAATCCTTATGTCCACCTTCAACAAATTAATTCACCCCCAACAATTAATAGTGTCAAAATAAGGGAGAATAATCAAAAGGAAATTGACGTTACAAAGTTGACCATAAACCCAGCCAGATTCATCCACCGTTTTGAAGTGTGAATTCGTAATTGAAGAAAGCCAAATACGAAGGGGTAGTAGAAGAGAAATATGTTCTTCCATCTTTCCTCTATGAGATTTAAGAATTTCAGGAAATTTGGCTTAGCCGTTTGGATTTTATGGTCGAAATGGTGGGACAGTTTTATGTAAATTAATGTCAGGTCACCCATTTAAGTCTCAAATTTGGATCCCTTTATCATCATGGAATCTTCAGTATTAGCTCTGGCTACAGATGAATAAAATGATTATAATATTTTTTTATTTCTACTGTATAAATTTAAGCTTCATTGGGCTTGGTTTGTGGGCCCCACATTTGTTTGATGGGCCATAGGCCCATTATGCTTTTTCCAGTAAATTTCTGCATTCTTGAGAAAAAATATCCATATTCCCATGGGATTCATCCATCGAACCTAAAAAATAAAATGTTCCAAATAATGTGATAAATCATATCCCAAAATATGAAAATAATAAAATGAATATAATTCTTTCCACAAACAAATGAATGATTGGGATCAAATTTTCATTTTAAACATGAGTTGCATTTAAGATGATAAATGAATTTCAACTTATGTAATGTAATAAAACAATGTTTATGGACTTTGGAACAATGAATATAAAGATACCAACAATGCAAATTATCCAATTTTAGTGACTAAGCACACCCCCAACTTGTATTTTGACAGTCCCGAGAAAAATATATTACAAATATGAATTTCAAATCCCCTTTTCCAAAAACATTTTAATACACATTACTCACCCAAATATCTCATACCAAAAAAATTATAAAACCGATAAAAATCATTTAAAACAAGTTAGGTCCATAAGCATATCCCAAGTCCATGACCATTCCTTTGTTCAAATTCATGGACATATATCATCTAATTCCAATTAAGCATGATAAAGTGTTGTGCATCACAAAAGATATGGGTCCCATTTTATTTTTCAAGGGGAAAAAAGAGAAGCTCTATGAGGGAATCACATTAAACCTTAAGATGAGTATCCAATTTTTTTTTTTGTTTTTTAATTTTTTTTTTAATTTTTTAACCACAATATATATGAAAAGTCTAACTATGGGAAAGGAAACCATGGAGTCACGATCCCCAAGTGCCATATGCCACACATATTGTCAATTTCATGCTCTACAAATAAGGATATAAAGCCTAACTATAGGAAAGACAACTATGGATTCACGATCCACAAGTGCCATATGCCATTCATTTGGACAAAACATTGATCTATGTGGTCATTACTCTTTTCAATTTTTTTTAATACTCAAATTAAACTAAAAGTGACACCGGAACCGTATGATATTATGAAAGGAACCCAAGAACTCAAATTTACACCCACGATCCAGTAGATGTGCATTGTGGAATTTTTTTTAAGAGGATGAAAAATGTAAACATTGAAAAATAAAATCGAACAACCGCACTTTCCAAAAATTGTGCTCATGAACATAAACTTGCATTAAAATCAGAATCATGGCATGCAAAATTATTTAATATCAAATTTCAGAGATTGCAATGTGTGTTATCATGTTCAAGGTTAATGGAATTTTTCTTTCCATGCATTTTCTTAAAAAAACATTTTTTTATTTCATCTCCCCCATCATAGAATAACATTATCCCTAGTGTTTAAAGAAAAGAAAAGTTAGAAGGGGGTAGGAGAGGATTTCAATGAGTAAATTTAAAATGATAATCATGGAATGAAGTCACCTGGTGGTTGATGATGAAAGTGCGTGCCACTGTCTCCCATCAATCCTGTATTTGAGTATCAGCAGCTTGGATAGTAGTGAATGAATTTTCCTTATGACTTATGACATGTCCTTTTATTTTTTTAACCTATAAAAACATAAAACAAAACAAAACAAAATAAACTGATGATACATTGAATTTTTTATAGATTTATGGGTAAGGTATTACTTAGAGATCATGCCATGTGACACATATGAATATGGCGCTCCCCTTTCATACCCATCCTTACTCATAAAAGAAGAACATGTCAATAGTCTATGGTAATTTATTATATGAAAAAGAAAATGATTCAAAATAATTATAAACAAGAAAACCATGGGTTTCCTCCCATGCAACGCTTTTGTTTAACGTCGTTAGCTCGACATGAACCCCCCAACTTATCCAATTCCAACATTCAACATTTTTAGGACCCCATTTTTCTCCACTTCAACAATATTTTTTTTCATTATTTTTTTTAGAATTTGATTCATGTGTAATCCTTGTTCTACAATGAGTGGAAAAATAAATGTAATATTAGAAATGATGGATTAAATTTCATTTTTAGTCTTTTCAAAGACATTAAGAATCATTCTTTCTTTATTGGTTTCAAGATAAGAAATTGTGAAAATTGGATGTTTTTGGTTATCCCCAATGATTGAAAACATAAGGGTGGATGGAAAGTCCTTTTCTTCAAGTTCAGGTAGGCTAACACTTTTAGACATAGGATGGGACATTGAATCAAACTCAATTTCATTTTCAAAATTTCTCAACAGAATTGATTCCTTTTGAATATAAGATTCAACAAAAAATTGGAAAGATCAATTTTAGGAATGGTTATGGACTCAATGTTTGTGATTTCTCTCAATGGTTCAATGGATAGTGTTTTTGAAAATTCATCAATGGTTTTATTCTTATAAGACTCAATCCATGATGACAAATTTTCCTCTTTTGAATCCAAAAAGTAAATTTCCTTCTGATTTAAAGACCCTTCAAAAACACATCGATCCTCTCCAACTATCCCAAATCCTAAGGTTCGTTCTTCAATAAAGGCATGAGGGGTTTTTGTGTTACAATATTATTCTATGAATATTGAGTAAGGGATGGTTTGAGTGGGAATGGGGTCCACAAAAGTTTTAAGGATATGTAGTTCTAGTCTAAAACATGATACCTATGAATTCATTTTCTCCATTTGTTCACACAATTTTTGAACAATTGTTTCAAGATTATGATTGATAGTTATTTGGAAATCATTTACTTCATCATTATTCATCTTGTCAATAATTCTTGATAGGTATGGAAATTGATCTTTTGAACATTCATCATTACAAATTTCATTCATGTTATCGACTGTGGGGTATTCAATCAAAGGTTAATTAAAAAAGGTTGGTTATTCCCAATGTGGATTTTTAAACTGATTCCATCTGGAGTTTGTGAAGGGATATTGTTGATACTACTCCATTGTATTCATTTGGAAATTTTGAATCATAATTTTCGGGAGTCGAAAAAATAGAAAGGGGAAAAGATAAGAGAAACAGAGATGAGAATAGAGAAATTAGGGTGAGAAACGAATTCAACTATCTAAGATTACATACTTGGGTCCTCGGAAATAACTCAAAAATTTGTTTGCGCCCAAATATACCCTACTGGTAAAAATTGATCGATGTAATACATGTAGGGGTCGATTCCACAGTGACTGAAGAAGTAACCATGACACGCTATGATTTGGTAAAGGAAGGGCTAATAAGTAGCCAACTTTGGTTTTGATTTTGGATGGTTTTGAAGAACACTAAGAAACATATGTGAATTCAATTCAAAGTCAATGGGTTGATCTTTGTATTATTCTCAGGGTGGATTGAATGAATTTTACTTCTTTAGACAATTTTGGTTTTATTAATTCTTGATGAATCCATTATTCAAAAATAACACTACCTTCATCATTTTTTGGTTTGGTGCTTAATAAACACAATTAATAATCTTCTATACACTAAAAGAATAAAAATCACGATCATTCCAAGATAAATGGTCATTTAGTAATGGAATTTAATTTTCTCAAACACAGTAAAGATGAAGAGTAGAAATAACTGAAAATGGATGTCTTAAATTAATTACCCAATTAACAACAATTCGTTCATAAAATAAAATTCAATCCTACCTTTGAATCATCCTATGATCAAGACATTAAAGAGTTATCCCTCCACTGATGGTATACTCTAAATGGTAGGTGGAAGATGGCTTAAAACAATTGGATTGAAGAAATTAAAACTGCGGAAATAACAAGCACTCCTCCGTGTGTGTGAATGAAATTCAAACCTAGGTGTGAACTAATTCACCACAACGTAGAGATATCACTATGATTTGTGAAAATTAAGATTTAATAAATGAATGTAAAATATTTAAGAGAAAGATTTTGATTAAGAACAAAAAAGCTTACATGCAAATTGAAAACATTACAAAGGAACTTTTGCAGTATAACCTTACAAAGAAACAAGCAACAACAGATGATAAAAAAATATCTGAGATCCTATTCCCTTCACCACCAGCTCCTCATATAGGAATATTAGGAGCCTTAGTTCCACCCCAAAACAATTAATTCACCCCCAACTATTAATTGAGTCAAAATAAGGGTGAATAATCAAAAGGAAATTGACTTTACAAAGTTGACCATAAACCCAACCAGATTCATCCACTATTTTGACATGTGAATTCGTAATTGAAAATAGACGAATCCTTAGGGGTATTAAAAGAGAATTATATTATTCCATATTTCCTATATGTGATGTTAAAAGTTCAGGAAATTTGGCTCAACTATTTGGATGTTATGGTCGAAATGGTGGGACAACTTTATGTACATTAATGTCGGGTCCATCATTTAAATCTCAAATTCAGATCCCATTGTCATCATGAAAACATCAGAATTAGCTCCGAACACAGTTGAATAAAATGATCCTCATATTTTTATCTATGTACAATATAAATATGTGCTTCATTGGGCTTGTTTTGTGGGCCCCACATTTGTTTTATGGGCCTTAGGCTGATTATGGTATTTCCAATACATTTCTGCATTTAGGATAAAAAATATCCATCTTCCCTTGGGATTCATCCATCAGACCTAAAAAAAATGATCCAAATAAATTGATAAATCATAACCCAAAATATCAAATTTAGAAAATGAATATAATGCTTTCCACAAACAAATGAATTATTGGGCCTTAATTTGCATTTTAAACATGAATTGCATTTAAGATGAGAAATGAAGATCTATTTATGTAATGCACTAAAAACAATGTTTACAGACATTGAACAATGAATATAAAGATATTAACAAAAAAAAATATCCAATTTTAGTGACTAATCAATATCCATAAAAAATAGTTGTTTCTTTGTTGTGTGGTCTAACGCCTTTAGAAAACGACATGTTTCTTCAAATCATAACCATAAAATGATATATGTAATGATGGTATAAAAGCATATATATGAATTTCATCATATAAATATGATTTTCTTTTAAATTTTTTTTAACCTATTAATGATATGAAAAATAAAAAATCAATATTAATTAAATAGTTTAATGTAAGAGTAATTAAAAGATAATATTTTATATAAATTCTGTAATGATTACATATGATATATTTATTAAATTAAATAAACTAAATTATTATATTTCATTTTAATAACCATAAAATAATATTATTTTGATGTACTATATTGATATTTCCATAAAAATACTTCTTATTCATTTATTAAATCATTCTATGTTCATGTTTGAGTCAGGTTAACCAATAACATGATTAATAAAATGAATTTATATCATATAGGACCATAAATAATTTTTTAATATGATATGAGATTATAAATAATTATGTTTTTGGAATCCAAAATTTTATAACAATATATACATCATTTTTTAATGGAACACCCTTAGTTCAAAAAAAATCTCTATATATTGTGTATTTTCAACATCAACTTCAATGATATAGTATCAAAAACTCATGAATGGAATTTGAAAAATCATAACTTTTTATAAAACATTCCATTAATTTTCATTAATGATATGATATTTATTATATTAGAATGAATAATGATTACAAAAACTACTACTAAGAAACTAGTGCAAATTGAAAAAACTATAAACACTAAGGTGTTAAATTTGATGAAATTGTGTAGATAATGATTTTTTTTTAAACATTACATACTAATATGTATTTGATAAGGGTTATAAAAAATTTATTATAATATATATGTTTTTTATATTATAATTTAGTGTATATTTTTGGAATCCAATATAATAGTCGATAGATTTCTATCTCAAATTACTCTATCTTAAAATAGTATTTTATTATGTTCATAATTTCATTAACATGGGATATAAATTATCTATCAATAATTTGTTTTCATGATATGTAATTATTAATTGTATTTTATTTTTGAACTCTATATTTCAAGAGGTTATTATTGAATTTATTTCATGTCCTCAAGAGGGGTTTTTCATTCATAATTATTATTATATAAGACTCATGTTATAATAAAAAAACTGTATAATATTTTATGGTAAAGAAACTACCATTGAATAATTTTTCTAATTATAATAAAGAAAAATATGGGATTTAATTTTAAATATATTTTTATCTCACTATATTATTATTTTTAATTTCAAAATTTATTAAAAGAATTTATAAAAAACATTTTGTTTCATTTTTAAAAAACTATCTAATGATTTGGTAAAGTGAAAGTGTTGGTAATTTCCATGAAAATAACACCCCATATAGATACAATAATGTGAATGTAGGTTTTCCATATATTATCCATGGGGTAGTCACCATAATAATGGATGGTTAATAATTGGATCAATCATCACACTAATGCACGATGTGTAGGCATGAGATAACACCCACAATGAGACTCTCCCAGATAATATTTTTTCGAATGTCTTAATTCTCATTATAAACTATTATGTTGTAATTTTCATTCCATTTCATTCATCTCATACACATCCAACATATTGATTCCAATTATATCCTTCAATTGATATCCTACCACATTTATGAACCCTTGACAATATATTTATTTGAAAAGTGATCATTATGATACATTGATGATACCACATAACTTTAAAGTTGATTAAGGAATGTATTCCTTGATTGAGAAATCATTATATTTATTAGGAATTTATTTTATTCCTAAATAAATCAATACATACATAGAAATGTTTTATTCAATATGAATATCCATCAGGAATGTTTGGAGAGGTCTTGATAACTCCTTTGGGAGTTTTTTATAATTAATTATATAATGATTTGGGAATAGAATTACTTATCCTATCAATGAAGTAACCAATATCATGAAACTATAGAGGTTGGATTTATTTTCATGTGTAAAACCTAATCTTCTCATTGATTTACATGTTTAATTTTATTATTTGTCACATAATTTTATCTGCTCTTTAATATTTGACTCGTGAAATGTGAGTTGAGCCCGATATGAGTTTTCTACTATTGTGTTGATAAATAATCATCGACGTGACCATGAAAGACGTGTGGGTAGGGAATGGACGAAGCCGTGTAGTTTTTCTAGTTTTGAAGGCATCGTTCCTGGTCTAGAGGTGATTAACTAACAAAATGAAAAATAAACTTATAATTATTATAATTAATATTATCATTTTCATATTTGGTATTTATATTAGGTCATTTATATTAAAATTATTGAAATTAAATAAATTAATTGAGTTTAATTATTAATATTAATTGATAATTATAATAAAAATCATATTGATTATTATCATTATTATTATATTCAGTTTAGTTGTTTAATTTAATTGTTTATTTATGTTATATAATTTTACTTTTTTTCTCTTCATTTTTAACTCTATTTTTTTATCCTATTAATTTTTTTTTCTTCTCTAGTGCTTCTTCCTTTTGGCCTGGTCTGTTTCATTATGTTCCCTCAAACCATAGCAGCTGCCTTTTTTTATTCCCCCTCTGCCTGAGTGACTATCTCCTCCTTATGCCTCACAAACAACTATGCCGCCCCCTCTCCTTTCTAGCTGTCGTGACGTGTTGCGATGATATTCCCTTCTACCTCATGCTAGGCTATGTCGCCCCTCTATACTACCTTATGTTGTGTCTTGATGCCCATCTCTACTACATTGTGCCGAGCCAGGACACCATTGCCAAACTGCCTTGCACTGAGTTGCACGCCACCCTATACTTGAGCGACATCCGAACCAGCATGCCCCTCCCTTCCGGATGTGTTTCTGATGAGTTGAAGTCCCCGACAGCCTCCCACATTGTTTTTTCAGCTTTATGCAAGCCCTAACAGCCATCATCGACCTCCAGAAAGCATCTCGAACACCTCGACATTGGTGGAGAGGACCCTAGTTGATCATCCATTTATTTTGGTGGATTTGTGGTTAGAGTTTAGATTTTTTTTCATTCAATTATGTAGTTATTTGTTTTAGGAGTCTTATTAGTCTTCATGAAGTGCAAGAATCATGCATTGGGAGTTTTTTTCCGTCTTTCATAGTTCTTCCAACATCGAGGTAGGAGGTTATGCAACTAAACGTTATTTGATTATTTAAGTTTCTTGTTTAATGTATTTATTATTATTTTAATTAGTTTTAATATGCGTAGTTGTTTTTCTTATTTGGAATTTTATGTGTGTTAGTTATACTGGTTTTGTGTTTATATTTTTTTCTTGTTTGATAAATTATGTTGTTAGGTTGTAGAATGTGAAAGAGCTACAATTTGTATTTTGATGGGGCATAATTATGTGTTTTGTTATAAAAAAGGTTTTATGTGGGGTTTGACATCTTGATTAATGTGTCAATCTTTTGAAAAAATTTGAATGAATTTTTTTATAGTATTTGATTAATTGTATATATAAGGCCTTTAAAACCGTGATGCTGGTTTATGACTATATAAGAAAATCAGACTGATTTTTGAAAGAATATTCATGTGAGAACTATATAGAAATGATTTTTTATTGGTAAAGGTACAGTATTGGGTGTTGATCACAACCTTTTTGTTTTAATTTTTGAACATGACGTGCAATGCGAACTCAGAACATTTGAGAATAAATGGAATGAATGTGTACAAGGTGGGCGGACTCGATCTAGTGTTCTAGTGATACGGGAGCGGATTCGGCCCAGTTTCACTTAGCTCGATTAAAAATTACAACACTAATATAAATTTTGGATTATTATTGGTGACCACATGGTTATGGATCTATTTCCATATAAGTTTATCATGCATGAGAGTGCTCGTTTTTTTAGTTAATATTCCATTGTTCAATGAGACATGATGTTCTATGGTCCCACTGATTTCCATTACCTACAGTGCCTCTCCCAATTTTGGTTCTCCTATATTTCAATACACTAACCATGCACATGGTGTGACTTTTTTGGTGACATAAAATAAAAAAATGTTTTTATTTGTAAATAACATTTTTCTTTTTATGTTACGCTTCTTAAAACTGTTTTTGATAAAATTGATAAAGGATTTATTATCGTTCCTTGGTTAAACCTGCAACTGTATTATTATTTTGTGTTTATATATATAATATTTTTTTGGTGGAATCCTTGTTGGGGATTTATGACATCCAACGTACACCCTGGGTTATATGTATTTTTGTTCATGTCAGTTGCATGTAATGGTAAGGTGTTTGGTAGTGGTGGTTTTGGTTGTTAGCGGGCTACATGGTGCAGCATTGTATAGATGGATCCAGGGTGGTTTCCTCCCACCAGGTAGAGTTTTTTTTCTTTTTTTTCACCATATAAATTGGTAGCTCATGTTTAGAATTCATATTAAACAGGATACTCAGATTTCGGTTTTTTATTAAGCATCAATTGTTTGTGACAATCAACTTTGGAATATTTTATTTTTTTTGTTTGATTGTTTTACTTCTTTTCATTCAAATAAATCGTCACAATTTTTTATTTCAATAACTAGGCACTTTTTCCTGCCTGTGAGGATTAGTAACACCATTCAAGCATTGTTGTGGTTCGGGTCGGGCGCCTATTATATGGATAACAAATTTGGTTCATGAAAAAATGGTATCACCATATGAATTTAATATTTGTATTATTTTATTTGGGAAGATTATGGATGGATAAGAGCTAGGAATTTCAGGGCTTGTAATTCTTGTTGTGAGTAGGGTTACATGCCATCACACCTTGTGATATACCCTGAGTTTCTATAGGGTGTCTGGTTGCTGGTTTGACTTCTTTTATAGGTAATATGTGTTTTCATTTGACTATGCATTGACATCAGGTGGGGAATAAGTCATTTGGACATGATGTTACATACTCATGTTTTATTTACAGATGATTATTCTCCTATTAGAATTGTTAATTTTCTTTAGGCATGATATATTAATGATATTATTTTTATAATTGATTCCCCTTATAGTAGGATGCTTCCCTAGAGAGCATACACACACCCACAGGTGGAATACATAGATAGTTTTCCCTCACTGATTAGCAATACTAGTTGATGTTTTGGTCTGAGATGTTCAGGTATTTAGACATGCGGTGACTCTTAATCACTCTTCTATTACACCTACAAGAGGTGAGTTTGGCTCTAAGAAGGATAAAGATCAAGAGTTTCTAAATAATAAACCACCGACATTGTGAGGCAGTTCAGAAAATCAATATGTAGAGAAATGGATTGAAAAGAAAGTGCATATTTTTGACTACTATGAAATTCTCGAGGAGGTAAGGCTAAGGTGTTTTTTATTTTAGATAGAGGGTTAATGTATCAAGTTTTAGGAATCAGTGATACAGGCTAGGATGCATGATAAGATGAGTTGGAAGGATTTCAATGCTATAGTTAACTAGCAGTATTATCCAGGGTTCTCATCCTACGCCATATCCTGGGAATTCATGGATCTCTTACAAGGGGCATCAGACAGTTATGGAAAACACAAACTTCTTTTTTGATATAGTGCATTATGCAACTATGAATGATTCAAATGAATCATGGAATGCTTGAATGTTTGAGAAGGGGCCTCGACCAAAAATTTACACACAATATTTTTTGTTCAAGTAGGGAACATGTGCTGAGGATTTCGATCGTGCTTACATGTGATAGATTTACAAGAGAGGAATGTGTGGGTTTCCTTGAATAATTTCAGGGTTTGGATGTGGTAGTCCTTCTGAGAAAAACAGGAAGCATGATGACCAAGAGAAGAAGTGTGGTGGCATTACATGTCATCCTCAAAGGCAGACTTCATCTGGGGATTCTGTTGGAGGTACTGTGGAGTGCCATAAGTGTAGGAAGGCATGAAAAATCCAGCCTCCATGTCCTTCCCCTCCCAAGCCCTGTTATTTATGATGCGTTATAGGGATTGTGAAGCAAATTTTTCTACGTGATATGCCCTTGTCATAGTGGGACTGAATCTGTGTCTTCCATATGTTTTCCCAGTTCACTAAATGCAGACCAAGATGACGTGATCATGGTTAATTTTCTGTTGTGGTAGGACATGATCAACTTCAGGGTACTGAAATATCAACGAAGATTCTCAAGTGAGCAATTTTTCCCATTCTGTGACTAGATATCTTTATGTTGTGGATCAGGAACCTATGGGATCTGATGCATGACCTTCGATTGTTTGAGGTACAATTCTGATTACATCTTCTATAGTTGTAGTTTTCTTTATACTAATGATTCATAATACATTATATCATACAATATTAAGAACATGTTGAACATACAATCCTAACTATTATCATATTTAGTGGATTTGGTAACACCGTTGGGGGAAAAGAGGGAGAATGGCCTTATATGTCTATCATGAGTGCTCTCTATGTTAGGAATCGAGATGGATTGGTATTTACTTGTCTTATATATGGACCTATTTGATGTAATAATTTTTATGGAATGGTAGGTGTTCTTCCTAGGGCATATTGACTACTATCGACGACAAATTAATAATATGCCACCAGATGAGATCTTCCTGGTATATCACAGGGAATGGGATCCTTGTTCTGGTCATGTAGTACCTCCACTTCCTTAGTAGCAGAATCTTTCTTATCAGTTATTGTCGGTTTCTTTTGGGGACAATAGTGTAACTTCATAGAGTGTATTACCTCATGTATTGGATGAGTTTCTAGAGGAATTCCTAGATGATTTTTTGTGTAACCATCAGAACAAGAAGTGAATTTCTTGATTGATTAGGCACCAGTAACACAACCTATATCTCTTCCTCATATCGCCTAGCCCCCACCTAATTGAGGGAATTAATGATACATGAGGAAGGTTTGAATCCAAAGGATTCATTCGATCGAGAACCTCTCCTTGGTCCACCCTTGTTTTATTCATGTAGACGATTGATGGATCCTTCTTATTGTGCACTGATTACTAGTCATTGAACAAGGAAACATCTAAGAATAAAAATCCTTTGGCTTGATTTGATGATTTTTTCAACCAACTGAAGGGGTAAAATTGGTTCTCCAAAATTGAAATTTCATTGGATTACCACCAACTCAGAGTGATAGAATTAGACATTTCGATGACAACTTTCTGTAGTAGGTATAGTCACTTTGAGTATTTGGTCATGCCATTCGAACTGATAATCGCTCCAGTAGTTTTCATGGAATTCATTATTAGGTTATTCCACCAATATCTCGACTCGGTTGTTGTGTAATTTTTTGACGACAACCTGGTTTATTCTGGATCTTATGAATAACAATATTGTCACATGTAGATCATTTTCGGCACTTTTTAGGATCATCTCTTGTATGCCAAACATTATAAGTGCATATTCTAGACAAGGGAAGTGATGTTTTTGTGCATTGTAATCTCAGAACAAGGTGTTTTAGTGGATCCTAAGAAGATCAGTGCAATGATTTCATGGGAACATCCATGTAATGTGTTTGGGATTAAGATTTTTCTTATCCTGGCAGGTTATTAGAGGTGTTGTGATTAGGATTTATAATGACTTTCCCCCTCTATGACCCGCACTCACCTAGAAAAGGGGGATGTTAGAATAGATCCCACAATACCAATAATCCTTTGAGGTGTTAAAGAGGTGGTTGACCACGAGACCTATGATGATATTACTAGAGTGTGAGAAGGTCTATGTGGTGTATTGTGATGCTTATGGTATTTTCCTTAGGTGTGTACTCATGGATGATAATCATGTGGTGGCTTATGGTTCTCTCCAGCTCCTACTATATATGAAGATTTACTTGACTTGAAACAAGGGGATATTAGTGGTGATTCACACACTAAAGAATAGGCATCAAAAATTATTTGGGGAGAAATTTTTGGAATACACTGACCATAAGGGTATATACTTCATTTTCTCTCAGAAGGGTCTCAATCTAAGGAAACACTATTTGATCGAGTACCGATAGGGATTTGAGATTCTATATAACTCAAGAAATGGTAATGTTGTGGAAAAAACATGGAGAAGGAAGCTAACGATTTAGAAATTGTGGAAGTCCAACGATGAGTGGACTTTAATTGGGCTATTCGCCTAGATGCACATGGAGACCAAGGAGCATAGGGGATCTAAATTATTTACCAATGTTCATTGGACTCATGACCTTCTTGAAGGGATTTAGCATTAGAAGGCCGATGATGATCTATTTTAGTTTTCTATGAAGTCTCATCATAGAGGAGAAATTCATCATAGTTGTTCTTATATCCCAATGGGATTTGTGGCTTCAGGGACCGAGGAATGGTGTCCACATATTTTTGGATTCTAGTGATGCAAGATATCCAACAATGAGAGTGGTAATTCCATCCAAGTACTAACAAGATGTATTATGATGATCGTCACAAGGTCTGGTGGCCAGGTATGAGACGGGACATATTCGAATTTGAATAGAAATTCTACACATATCGGTAGGCGAATGTCAAACATCATAGACTATCCGGTTTGCTTAATCCCTTAACAATCCTACATTTAATTTAGAAGAGGTCTCCTTGGACTACATTGATGTCTCGGCTTGTACACCTTGGGGAATGAATTCTATATGGGTAGTGATTGATCGTTTGAGTATGTCAAATAAAATTATCCTGATAAGAGATGCAATGATAGAGGATGAGCTAGGCTATTTGTATGTTCAGAAGGTGGTCACACTTCATGTTTTGTCTTCATCTGTCGTCTCAGATAGGGACACCTTCATTACCTCTCTGTTTTTTGTTGGCCTCTAGAAGTCTTTGGGGTCATAGATTATGATGATAATGACGTAACATCCATAAATGAATGGACATAAAGAGAAGAAAAATCAGATTCTGGAGGCCATGCTTCGCTCATGTGTGTTGGATTTCAGAGGTTCATTGAATAACCATTTAGAATTGTTTGGGTTTTCAAATAATAATAGTTAACATCCCTCTATTAGAATTGAACTGTTTGAGGTTTCCTATGGCTGCCAATGTCAGCCTCCTACTTGTTGGTATGAGGTGTGCAAGACCTCTCTTTTGGGAACGAGCATTGTGACAGATACTTTTGAGAAAGTCAATTTGATTTGATGGTGGTTATGGATAGCTCAGTGTATCCACAAATCTTATGCTGATCATAGGACTCAAGATCATTTTTTTTAGTGTGTGACTAGGTGTTATTTAAGGTAGCCCCTCGTTTGGTTCACCGTCTCATGGGGATGTAGGGGAATCTCACTCTGAGGTATGTTTGGCCTTTCGATATTACTGAGCGGGTTGGCATGGTTTCTTATCAGTTAGCTTTTCATTAACAGTTGATGTCAATTCCTGATGTATTCCATGTCTCCCATCTAAAAAAGTGTAATCCTAATCCATATCATGTGTTGAATTGGGATGAGTTGGAGGTAAAGCCTGACTTATTAGTTTTTTAATGGCCAGTACGGATAGTGGATTCTCAGGAGAATGTGCTCCATGGGATTTTCATCCCCTTGGTTTTCATTCTTAGGCAGCATGGAAATGATGAACATGATACTTTTGAGCAGATGTCAAGGGTTTTAAAGGAGTACCCATTTCAATTATCAGATCAGGATTCAAATACACTTTTGAGGGAAGAAAGTTTCCATGGTGGAGAGAATTGTCACACCTAGACTTGGCAATATGATATGTGTTTAATTTTATTTTTTAACTCATAATTTTATCTGTTATTTGATAATTACTTTTTTTTGAAATGTGGGCTGATCCTGAAATGACATTTCTTCTCTTCCACTGATTAAAATTCATCAAAATGGAAATGCTTGATGTGTGGGTAGTGCATAGGTGATACAGTGTGGTTTCACCAGTTTGACATGTAGCATGCCTGATGCTAGATTGATTACCCAACAAGCTAAAAAAAATTATAATAATTATATTTTATATTATCATATTCATATATTATAATTAAATTATGTCATTTCTATTAAAATTGTTGAAATTATATAGATTAATTTATTGTAATTAATAAGATTAATTAATAATTATTATTAGTATTATAATTATCATTATCATTATTATTGTATATTTTCGTTATTTTATTTTAATTTTTATTTATTTAACTTTCTTTAATTATTTCTCTTTTCCTTTTTTAACTCATTTATTATTTTATTATTATTTTTTCTTCTTCTCATGTGCTTCTTCCTTCCATCCTAGAATGCTTCATTCTAATCCCTCAAACACTAGAATCCTATTTCTGTCCCCCCCCCCCCTTTTCTTGAGTGATAGCCTCATCCTTCATTGCACCCAACAACATCATCCCATCTATTGTCCTACAGTCATGACATGATACGGCTACCTTCCTTACAGCCTAGACAAGGGACGTGAAGCCCCCCCTAATGCCTTGCATAAGTTCATGATTCCCCTCCCTGATACCTTACGATGGGATGAAAAGTCACCACCCAGCTACCTTACACCATGCCACATACCCCCACTGCATGAGCGACATCTGAACTAGCGTTACCCTCCCTTTCAATGAGTTTACGGTCTAGTGTACTTCCCAACAGCCTCCCCTTTTGTTGTTTTCACAGCTGGAAAGCCCTGATAGACTCTATCTATCACGACCCGTCCTCGTGGCCTATGCCGTGACTACCCCATACCCGCCTTCCATTGGCCTGGGGCTGGAGACTGGCACCAAAGGAGTAAATCCCTAAGATGGGAATGCATTTCCTTTATGAAAGTAAAAAAACACAACAGAGTACACAATGGGAAGTAAACACTATGTGAATACTGTATACAAAAAGTAGTGCTGAATGTAAAGAGTCTGGAAATACAAGCCCAACGGTAATGTACAGGTACAACAGAAAGAAAGTACAACTGAAAAAGGGACATCAACTAAAAAGGGAAGCTCCTAGAACATCCACCGAGTATCCTACCTGAAGGGTAGGTACAGATGTCCAACTCAAAACTCCACGTCTATCAGTCTACTCTGTGTACTATCTCGTCATGTGGTCACCCTCCGGGTATCGTCCGTTCTTAGCATGCTCTCTGCCTCCGTCAATGTTGACTGTCGTATGCATCCAACACAACGAGGTGTGGGCACAACCCATGTAGGGGTGAGTATAACGATACACAGTAGGGATGTCGAGACCTCAGAAGGTCTCCTAGAATCCACAAAGGATAAACCATAGAAGAAAGATACAATCGCGAAGTATCAACCAACCCTAATTAGGTATATTCCCATACATATACTTAAGTTATCAATCTAAGTTCGGCTCCTTCTCTTTAGTCCAAAAATAACCCAGTCCACACAAGAAGTAAAGTCAATCACAATGATGAAAATGATTGAAAGTCAATACTAAGCTCACATAGGTATGCATCTTTCATATAGTGATAGAGATGATCAGTTGTAGTCACTGATTCATCTAAGCTATCGGACCCACACAGGATAAAAGACCAGCTATGTTGTGGGACCCACACATGATACATGACCAGCTACTCTTTCAGACCCACATAGGATACAAGTACAGAGCTCAATACTGTCAGACCCACACAGGAAACAAGCAAAAATGTCATCATCGTCAAACCCCCGGAGGATCCCAGTAGGGTAGTCATCGATGTCGAACCAACAGAGGATCCCAGTACATTAGACTTCGCAGTGACAGCCAGTTCTAGTGTTCCCGCACACCGCACGCTTGATTCCAGGACAGTCCGCTCCTTAAGAAAAGGGGTCATTACATCAACTATCTTGAAGTCCATAGTTGATTTATTCAGAATTTTTGTCTCATCAAAATAAACCCAACGCGTTTCACGGCACGTCAAACGGACACCCGGTCTGAGATTTATTGGCTTTTCGGTTCCCGGGGCCCGGTTGGAATTACGCTCATTCCAAACCCGTCTGTTTTCTAATGTTGACCAAAAGTCACATAAAGTATCGAAAAAGGACCATATCGTCATGAGGATCCCAGTTCCATAGAATGCGTGTCGATCAGACGTGCATTGTAGAACATATTCGCGTTTAAGAGAAACGAGGCTGACCTGTCATGCCCAGTGGGCTAGCGGGTCGGCCAGACCCGGTTAAGTTGTTCCGACCCAGTTGGGGGGTCGGACCAACTCGGAGGGGTGTGGCCCGGCCCGATAGGACACGGCCCGGCCTGGCGCTGTGGCCCAGCCCGCGTGAGGGCAGTCCAGCAAGTGTGAGGGCAGCCCCGACCGCACGATAGGCGGCCCGCCCCACGCAATGGTGTCTAGGCCCGCGGCTGACCGCAACTCAGCCAGCTCACCGAGTAGAGCGGGGGGGGGGGGGGGGGTGGGTGAGTGCAGCCCCCCATTTTTCAGAAACGGTGGTGCCTCCCCCTTTACATGCATAAGAATCTTGTTGGTCTTCTCCAGCACGATTGGGC
The DNA here is from genome assembly GCA_963277665.1 of Viscum album. Classification (NCBI taxonomy): domain Eukaryota; kingdom Viridiplantae; phylum Streptophyta; class Magnoliopsida; order Santalales; family Viscaceae; genus Viscum; species Viscum album. The sequence continues at coordinate 1,653,915,855 of OY728126.1, read as the reverse complement.
CGCACACTTGGCTGATGTCCTCCCACGCAGCACATTCGGTTGCTGTGACATCCTTCAACCCGACTAGCAGGCGGCCGTCCGGTTCGACCACCGAAGCAGCCCACAGAGTGTGGGCCACAGTTCCTATATAGCGCGGTGCCGAGAGGCACCATGGTATTCTCCCCTACCAGCATAGCTTCCACTTCATCCATCCATCGCGGCCCCTTTCCATCCTCTGGCGTGGTGCAACGGTACCACGCCCTACTGGTTCTGCCACTGTCATCAACTCAAGGGAAACAACGGAGGGTCGTCGATCCGTTTTTTTTCATCACACGCCCTATGTTTAAGGTGTTAAAAACATTACAAAGTCGGGCCATATAAAAATGAGGAATTATGATTTAATTTAAATGAGACAAACCCCTACCTCGATTCATGGTTCGTTCGTCGCAGTCAAGGAAAATGGCGTAGCGGAAGATGGTATCGCGAAGGACTGTGTCGTTCCATCAACATCGGAGGAAGTGACATTGGCGATTTTTTCCGTGGGCGACATCTTCTCTCTTGGCGCGGAGGAAGGTGAAAGAAGATGGGTGTTATTCGTAGGTGTTGTTGTTCTTCATGGGCATCATCGTTCTTCGTCAAGAGAGGAATTTGTTCTTCGTTGGAAGAAGGTACTCTCTAATCTCCAAAACTACCCCAAAACAACAAGTTCCAACCCCCAAAAATAATATCTTGACTATTATTTTGATTCTTGATATAAATTTAAAATAATTCAAAAATTTGGAGGATCCAATTAATTAATTTCTCAATAATTGAGAGTGTTTGAAACATTAAGTGGGAGTGTGGAATGTGGAGTGTTTTAAAAATTAAAGAGGAGAGGTGGAGAGTTTAGGAGATAAAAGGGAGTTTCAAGGGGGAGTTGAAGAGTTGATTTTCATGTGGGCCCCACACACATTATCCTCCCATGGGAGGTTATGTTGGGGTGGGCCCAACCATAAACCTCCCTTTGGAGATAATAACCACCAACTAAATAAATTGGTTAACACAACAATTTATTTAATTTATTATGAATCCTCAAAAAAACATCTACTCCCATCCAAACACAACTGCAGTAAAGGTCCTCTTAGCCGAATACCGGTGCTGTGAGTTCGTCGGTGTCCTTAGATTTTAATTCTGAGCACCGGTTAAAAAGATAGAAAATACTACACATACGTTTACTCAACGTACTCAAAAAAACATCATAAAATGATTCCGGGCACACCGGGTCTCATAATTAGGCGTCGTAAGAAACTGCAGACTCGCAAAATTCCAAAGTATTTATGAAAAAAAATCCTAAAAATTTCAGGATGTTTACATTACTCCCACCTCAGGGATTTACGTCCCCATAAATCTATAAAAACACTTGGGAAACAAAAGTGGGTACTGAGCACGCATCTGAGCCTCTATTTCCAGTGTGCTCTCATGGAGGTTCCCGTGCAGCCAGTGAACACACACCAGAGGAATCGACCATACACATAGGACATGATCCTATCAATCCTCAATCTCCACCAGGACCACCATGAATGTCTCCCCATAATCGATTTTCACCTCGCCATGGTCGATGATGTGGGAAGGGTCACACACGTATCTCCTCAGTTGAGATACATGGAAGAGGTCGTGCACCCGGTGAAGCTGAGGTGGAAGGAATAGGCGGTAAGCCACCTCACCTACTATGCAGAGGACCTGGAATGGACTGATAAAGCATGGAGATAAGTCGCTGCCTCGGCCAAATCTCCGTAGACCCAGTCGAGATGAGACCCATAAGAAGATGTGGTCACCATCCTCGAACTCCAGTGGTCTCTGTCTCATATTGGCATAGTACTTCTATATGATCTATGTAGTCTTCATCCTCTCATAGATGATCTTCACCTTCTCGGCCATAGCCTGAACCATCTCTGGTCCTACAAGTGCTGACTCCACTGGTTCAGTCCAGTAGAGAGGTGATCTTCATGGTCGGCCGTATAGTGCCTCGTATGGTACCTTCCCGATGGTGGGGTGGTAGCTGTTGTTGTACGCAAACTCCACCAAATGTTATGTGATCCTCCCAGCAGTGACCAAAGTCAAGGAATCATGTACGGAGCATGTCCTTTATTGTCTGAATAGCTATCTTAGTCTTACCGTCTTTCTGAGGATGGAGGGCAGTGTTGAACCATAGTTGCATCCCAAAAGACTCCTATAACCCCTTCCATAGCCGAGAAGTGAAATTAGAATATCAAATGGTGAAGATAGTCGATGTAACATAATGAAGCCGTATGATCTCCTGAACATTGAGGTGTCCCAAGATCTCTTCTGAGCCCTTCTCTCTGATCGGTAGGAAGAGGCCCGACTTTGTGAGCTGGTCGACAATCACCCAGATAGAGTCGTGTCCTCTTGATTTACATGGAAGCCCCATCAGGAAATCTATGGATATCCCGTCCCACATCCACTTCAGGACCTCTAAGGGTTGTACAATGTCTGCTGGTACCTGGTTCTCTGCCTTCACTTGCTCACAAGTGAGGTACCGTGATACAAACTCTACTATATCCTTCTTCACACCCGGCCACTACTGCTATCGTCTGAGGTCCTGATACATCTTCGCCACTCCTGGATGTACCACTTGAGGGGAAGTGTGAAACTCCCTCAACAACTCCTCCAAAAGTGCAGCTGGAACCATGGAACGTCCTCGGAATAAAATGACATGTTCCCCACCTTCAAAAAACCCATAAAGTGCATGTACTGGGGATATCTAAGCACATCGCATCTCACAGTGAACACCCCATCACTATGCCTCCCTGACTCACTGATGATGTGGAGGAGTGACTGTGAGAGACTGAATAAAGGCTGCTCCATCTCTATCCAAAAAGGATATCTGAAACACAGCTAGCTGCTCTGTCGCCTCTCTTAGCATCTAAATTAATGATCTCTTACTGAGAGAATATGCTACAACGTTCCCCTACCCAAGATAATTGACTATCTCGAAGTCATAGTCCTGGAGGAACTCGATCCATCGCCACTTTCTACAATTCAGGTTCTTCTGCGAGAAGATATACCTGAGACTCTGGAGGAAAGATTAGACTATAAAACACTCTCCCAACAGATAGTGCCTCAACATATTCAAGGAAAAGACAAATGCTACTAACTCCAGGTCATGGGTAGAATAGTTCTGCACATGTTATCTCAACTATCATGAAACATAAGCAATCACTTCTTGCTCCTGCATTAGGACACACCCGAGTCCGGTCCCTGATGCATCGTAGTAAACTATGTACCCAATTCCCTCCTCCGGTAGCCTCAATATGGGAGCACTTGTCAATATTGGCCTCAACTACTGAATGACCTACTATAATCTCTCTGACCACACGAAGGTTTTCCCCATATTCTTCAAATATAAATGAGGTGGTGCATCTCTGGAGAACTCTGGGACAAATCTCCGACAGTACCCAAGCAGCCCTAGAAAACTCTGAACCTCCATCACACTCCTGGGTGGATCCCAAGAAAGTACTGCATCGATCATTGCTGGATCAACTGCTACTCCAGCCTCCGAGATGACGTGTCCCAAGAAGTGAACCTATCGAAGACAAAACTGGAACTTCGAGAGCTTAGCAAAAAGTTGGTTCTCTTATAGTGTGTCTATTACTACCTGAAAATGGTAAGCATGCTCCTCCTCAGTAGTCAAGTAAATCAGTATGTCGTCGATGAAAACTAAAAAAACGATCAAGGTAAGGCTGGAATATCTTATTCATGAAACACATGAACACTGATGGTGCATTGGTTACACCAAATGGGGATAAACAAGAACTCGTAGTGTCCATACCGACACCTGAAGGCCATCTTCTTCACATCCCCGTCTAAAACTCTGAGCTCGTGATCGCCTGACCTGAGGTCTATCTTCGAGAACCATCGTCCTCCGTTGAGCTGATCAAAGATGTCGTCAATCATCGGGAATAGGTACTTGTTCTTCCTGGTCACTGGATTAAGGCGATGGTAGTTGACACACTGTCGCAAGCTCACTTCCTCCTTCTAGGCATACAAAATCAGAGATTCCCAAGGTGAAACACTGGGTTGCATAAATCCCTTTCCCTGCAAGTCCTTTAGCTATACCCGCAACTCACGAAGCTCGGAATGAGCCATTCGATATGCTGAAGTAGATATCGGTGTTATCTCAGGGAACTTGTCAATGTATAACTCTACCTCTCTGTGAGGTGGTAATCCTCAAATGTCATCAGGGAAAACCTCAAGATACTGATCCACCACAACAGGAAAACTCAGACTCCTCACATCAACCACTATGATGATGAGTCTAGCCAACTTATGTGTGATCGGCTGCCCCCTCCTCTATGAAAGATCATCCTACGCTGCATAGGCTCCCTTCTCACCGGTGAAGGTGAACCTAGTTCCATCTGTGTGGACACACTGCACTATGCTCCATATATAGTCATTCTGAGCATGAAATGTTGATAACCAGTCCATACCCAAGATGACGTCGTCAGGCATCAACACCGCTACAAGAAGATCCCAGCCAAAGCTCTCACCTGTTAGATTATTCTCACACTGCTGGAACTAGTGTCTAATCATCTATTTTGCTTCAGTAAGTGTCTCTAGATATAATGATCGAGTCAACATCTCCATCAGAATCTTCGACCTCTGAACCAGGGTAGTGACAATAAAAGAATTAATCGCACCCGTGTATATAAGTACTATAGTAAGGGTGGATTAGACACAGATATTACCTTGAATCATCTCAAGTGCACTGTGGTCATATGCCTCGACTGCCTAGTGCTGAGCCCACCTCAGTCTTCCACCTTCCTCTAGTCAGGGTGGAACTCTTGGTGGTGGTGTTGGAAGTGCCTTTAAAGGACGTCCACCACCTACTACATGGCCATCTCCTCTGCCATGTCTTCCTGCTCCCGAGGGACCCCCAACGTCAAACCTCTGCCTCTTCCTGGGAGGTCCCTCTACTATCAGCTGCTTGTCTGCATGGTGGGTTAGGCAGTCACGAGCCTTGTGGCCCTGCCCTCCGCATGCATAGCACTGCATGCTCCTCATAATGCTGGCTCTGTTTCTTGTGCCCCGAACAACCGAACTTGTATCCTGATGTCACCCACCCGATGGTCTGGTCCACTTGGACCTTTGCGTCAACTGTCTTCTGCTGGCTGCAGAAGACTCAACTAGGTGTCATCCTGTGGGAGGTCATGCCACTGGTGACTACTCAATGAGAATAATCTCCACAATAAGTTCTCTCTCTGGAACCCCTCCTACGTTGGGATCATGAGGGGAATCGTCGAAGCCCTGATCTCATGCCTGAGTCCCTGCTCAAAAGTCTGGGCTTAAAAAATGGGTCTCGTACCATATCCATGGAGTAGCAAGAGAGGACAGTGAACCATGCTATGTTCTGACCTACTGTCATGCTGCCCTGCTGTAGATGTAGTAACTCCTAAATCTGTACCACACGAATGGTGGATGGAATAAACTCCGAGCAGAAGAGACTCTAGAAGTCCGTCCATAGAAAAGATTCATATTCATGCACCCATAGCTTCAGGCTCCACCATCTACCTGCTGCTGCGTGCAAGAGAATCGCGATAAGGATCACCATAAGGTCGGCATGTGTCCTTACCAATATTAATACTGTTAGGACAACCTCCAGCAAATCATCAACTACTTGTGTGTCCGTCTCTCCATAGAACCATGGTCGCCTCAGTTGTTGGAACTCGTTCAATTCAATTAGGCGGAGTGCACTCTCTACTGCTGGGGTTGGTGGTATCTGTGGCCTCGCGGGTAGTGGTACCTCTGGTGCCTCCGATATGAGGTGTTTCGGCACTGTGGCCTCATCACTCGGTGGCCTACAATCTCGTACGTAACTCAAAACCTAGCTTGCTACCTTCGTGGGGTCATCCTGAAAAGAAACATCTATGCCACGATCAATCAGTATAACTGGTGAGCTAACACAAAGTAATCACAAATAAATCTTTTCAAAGGAAACACACACACAATCAGTGTTTTCATGCACTGAGTCAGAAATCAGAGGTCAAGGTCCTGGTGTATGGATACATCGGCCGCTGCGCTAACAATGGACTCCCTGGAATAAAAACCACACTCAATACTGTTAACACTATTGATTCACAGAAGAGAATGATCAGAGTCCTGTTTTCGGCGGTAAAAATGACTCCTCTTATACCAATTTTTCATGACCTGTCTTTGTGGACCGTGCCGTGACCACCCCAAGCCCGCCATCCATAGCTCAAGGGCTGGCGATTAGCAATAAAAGCATAAATCACTAGGATGGGAAGGAATTGACTTTATGAAAGTAAACAAACACAACAAAGTATGCAACAGGAAGTAAACACTATGTGAATACTGTATACAAAAGGTAGTACTGAAGGTAAAGGGATCAGAAATAAAATCCCAATAGTAAAGTATAGGTACAACCGAAAGAAAGTATAGCTGAAAAATGGACAAAAGATAAAAAGGGAAGATCCCAGAACATCCGTTGAGTATCCTACCCCAAGGGTAGGAACATATTTCCACCTTATCACTCCACATCTATCAGTCTGCTCCATGTACCGTCTCGCCATGTGGTCCCCCTCCGGGTACAATCTGGTCCTGGATCACTCTCTACCTCTGTCAACGTTGTACATCATCTGCATCCAACACAATGAGGTACATGCATAGCCAGTGCATGGGTGAGTATAATGATACTCAGTAGAGACCCTGAGACGCCAAAAGGTCTCCCAGAATCTACAGAGGATAAACCACAGAAGAAAGATACAACCATGATGTATCAACCAACCCTACTTAGGTATATGGCCATACATATACCTAAGTTATCAATCTCATTTCAACTCCAACACCAGTGTCCAAGCATAACCTGGTCCACAAAGGAAGTAAAGTCAATCACATTGATGGTAATGATTGAATTTCAAGACTCAACTCTCACATGTATACATCTTTCATATAGAAATAGAGATGATCAGATGTAGTCACTGATTCATCTAAGATGTCGGACCAACACATGATACACGAATAGTAGTAATCGTCTTTGAACCCATGGAAGATCCCAGTATGGTAGCCATTGCTATTGAACCCACGGAGGATCCCAGTACAGTAGTCATCGCAGTTGTAGCTAGCTCTAGGGTTCCCGCACACATCACGATCAATTTTGGGAGGGTTCTCTCCTCGAGAAAAAGAGTAGATCCATATAATATCTCAAATTCCAGAGATGATGTATCCCTATGTTCTGTCTCATCAAAAGAAACCCAACACGTCTGACGGTACATCAAATGGACGTCTGTTCTGAGAGGTATTGGCTTTTCCGTTTCAGGGGCCAGGTTGGAATTACGCTCATTCCAAACCCGTTCGTTTTCAAAAAAAAATTCAAAACTCACATAAATTATTAAAAAATGATGGTCTCATCCCGAGGATCCCAGTGTCGCAAACATCACATCGATCAGACGTGCAGTCTTGATGATATTCACATTTAAGCGAAATGGGCCCGACCCGTCAAGCCCAGTGGGTTGGCTGGTCGGCCTGACCCGGTTCGGCTGGTCCAACCCATCTGGGGGGCCGGCCCGGCTCAGTGGGGCACGGCCTGACCCCACACTGTAATGTGGCCCACACGAGGGTGGCCCGGCCCGCACGAGGGTATCCCGACCCGTGCGAGGGCGGCCCAGCACGGGCGGCAGGAAACCCAGCCCGCGCGAGGGTGGCATAGCCCGCGGCCAACGAAGGCTCGGCCAGCTGGACAAGCGGAGAGGGGGATGTGGAGGGGATTTTTTTGAAATTGGGGCACCGAGCGGCGCCGCCCCTCCTGCGTGGCCGACCGGTCTTCTCCAGCGCGAGCAGCCTGCACAACGGGCCATTGTCCTCCCATGAGGCACCTTCGGGTGCCACAACTTCCTTCAACATAGCCAGCAGGTTCACCCACCGAAGAGGTTTGGAAAGCACGGGACGTGTTTCCTCCATAGCACGGTGACCAAAGGCACTGCAGTCTTCTGTATGGCCGACATAACAGGATGATTCTTCCAACAAGGGGCCCGATGGTGCGGGCCAAGTTTCACCTTCATGCAGCTGGCACATGGCCGCCACATCCTCCGTCCGCCACGGCCCGCATGGTGGAGACCCCCTTTCTTCCTCAAGCATGGTGGGATGGCACCACACCCTACCATTTCTTCCCCTGTCATAAACTCAAGAGAAATAATGGAGGATCTTCGGGCCGTATTTGTTCGCCCAACGCCCTCCACGTAAGGTGGTAAGAAAACTCCAAAATAAAACCATAAAAAACAAGCAATGATGATTTAATTTAAACAAGACAAACCCCTAGCTCGATTCAAGGTTCATTCGTCGCTGTCATGGAAAACAGCGTTGCAGAAGAAAGTGTCGCGAAATATGGTGTTGTTCCATCAACGTCGGAGAATGATATGTTGGCAATGTTATTCTCGGGTGACTTCTTCTCCCAGGTTGCAGAGGAAGATGAAAGAAGATGGGCGATTTTCGTTGGCATCATCATTCTTCGTGGGCGTCACCATTCTTCTTCGAGAGAGGAATTTGTTATTTTTTGGATGATGGTCCTCTCTAATCTCCAAAACTCCAACAACACAACAAGTGCCAACCCCCAAAAATAATATATTGGCTATTATTTTTATTCATGAAATTAATTAAAAATAATTCAAAAATTTAGAGGAGCCAATTAATTAATTGCTCAATAATTGAAATTGTTGGAAACTTTATATGGGAGGGTGGAATGTGGAGCGTTTTAAAAATTAGAGAGGAGAGGTGGTGTGATTAAGAGTTAAAAGGGGGGTTTGAAGGGGAGTTGATGAGTTGATGTTCGTGTGGGCCCCACACACATTATCCTCCCATGGGAGGTTATTTGGCGGAGGGCCCCACCATCAACCTCCCTTTGGGGATAATAAGAACACACTAAATAAATTGTGTAACACAACAATTGATTTAATTTATTATTAATGCCCAACAAACATCTAATCCCAACCAAAAGAAACTATATTAAAGGTCCCCTTAGGAGAATATCGTCGTTCCGAGTTCGTCGGTGTCCTCAGATTTTAATTCCAAGCACCGGTTGAAATGATAGAAAAACATGCACGTACGTTTACTGAATGTAACCAGACAGAACATTATAAAATGATTCCGGGCACACCAGGCCTCAGAATCAGGCGCTGTCAGGAACTATAGACTCGTAAAATTACAAAGTATTTAAGAAAATAATTACCTTGAAATTTCCTGGTCTATAAACTATTGATCTTCGGTGATCCTCTCGGGCTCATCATCATTTGTGCATAGTACCATAGTTAGTCATCCTTTTATAGTGTTGTGTTTTAGTTTGGGATTATTTTTCTTTTTATTTAATTTTTGATGCAATTATGCAGTGTTTTGATTTAAGAGTCTCGTTGGTCTTTTGGATATGATGGCAGCCTATGCTGGGAGCATTGCGTCATCTTGTGGGGTTTATTCCAACAAAGAGGTCGGTGGTTCCATGTGTAAGGATTATTTAATTATTTAAGTGTATTGTTTAATTTAATTATTTAAATATTAATTAGTTTTAATTTTCACAATTGTTTTTTTTTTGAATTTTATGTGTCTTTATTCAACTGGTAGTTTGTTCATGACTTTTTAGTGTCTGTTAAATTTTGTAGTTGTTTTTTTAGAATACGAAATATCTGAGGTTTGTGTATTGATGCGGAATAAGTAATATTTTTGTTATAAAATTGGGTTTATGTAGGTATTGAAAACATGATTCGAGCTTCAATCTGTTGAAAATGGATAAATTACATTTTTTTGGTTTTTATTAATTTAATATATATGGAAGTTAAAACTATACAACTGGGTTTTGACTGTATAAGTAGAGATGATTGATTTTTGAATGATTTTTTTGTGTTAGAACTATTTAAAAACGGATTTCTCATGTGTGAGGGTGTGGTGTTGGTTTTTGATCACACCCTTTTTATTTTTGTTATTAAACATCTCTTGCACTGTGATCTCAGAACTTCTGAGTAGAAATGGGAAGCCTGAGTACAAGGTGGGAGGATTATATCTAGTGTGCTAGTTATATGAGAGTGGCTCCGGCCCAGTTTCACTTAGCTGTTAGACGATTACAACACTAACTTAATTTGGGATGGTGATTTTAGACAACTAGGTTATGGATGTTTTCCCCTACTAGGGGCTCGTGTAAGAATGCATATGTCGTTGTGGTTCATATTCCTTTGTTCACTGAGATGTGATGTTCATGGGTCCATATTATTGCTAGTACATATAGGTCCTCTCCCATTTTTTGGGCTCACAAATTTCCTTACACTCACTCTCATCACATGGTATGAATTTTTTGGGGACATAAAATTAAAAAATGTATTGATTTATAAAAATAATATTCCTTTTTATGTTAATTTTCCTCAAAATGTATGCACTAAAAATGATAAAGCATTTGATTTCATTCTTTTGATAAGCATGCATCTATATTATTATTTTATCTTTATATGTGGATTGTTTTTCATTCATGTCATCCTACAGGGATATTTTTCACACCCAACTAACACCCTTGGGTGTTAGTAGATTTCGACTTATTAGATAAAAGTAAAGGTAAGGCATTTAGAAGGATGGCTTAGGCTATTATCATGCCACATGTAGTGGCGTAGGGGATGTAGATTAAGGGTGGTGCCCTCTTTCTAGTTGGAGGTTTTTGTATTGTTTTTTGGTCACCCTACCAATTGGTATCACTTTATTAGTATTCAGTGTAAACATACAACATAGATTTTCATTTTTTCGTAAAGGCTTGTTTCGTTGTGACTTTTATCATTGGTCTAATTTATGTTGTTGGTTGATATATTTACTTTTCTTCATTTGGGTAAATCATTAAGATTTTTTTTTTGATACTCAGAACTTGTGCCAATCTATTTAGATTGGAAACTCCCTTCGAGCATTGCTACGGGCCGGGTCGTGCGATGGTTGGATAGAAACCCGATTTGGTTTGTGACATCATGCCTCTTCCTATAGAAATATATATTTACATGCATAATAATTTGATGGAATTTTTTTATGATCTATTTTTGGAATCTCATCCATATGAGATCAGTGATTATTCTAATCAAAATTTTCATTTATTATCATGGATATTGTATGGAGTCATTTCTAGTTAATTATTTCAATATGTAAGTAATTATTCGTTCTGTATCAGTTATTCCATGTTTATATTATGTATGTGTCTAACATATTCTACACCATACAAAGAATCTATGTTCACCCTTATTATTTTCCTCTATATAGGAAATCATATTAGAGGAATATGTTTAAATTTTAGGGATATTAAATATGATATAATCATGTTTTCACTCTATGTTAATAACATTTCGGTTATTTTGAAATGTAATTAATGTATTAAAATGACTTTCAAATATAATCAAGTATTTGATCCATTGGTAACTCATGTTTTATTTAACATTAATGTAATAAAACTGCATTATTTATGATTCAAGAGTATGAGATTTTACATATTGTAAAAATGATGTTTCTTTATAACTCTAGGTAATATAGTTAGAATACATATTTTGATATGGAACACATTCCATGAAAAAAAAACTGATATATAGATAATACTCAAAAATCATAGTAGGATATTTATAAGAAAATTCAATATCATGAGGTGATATTGTGTATGTCATTATATAAAAATAGTGACAAAATAATGAATGGGAATTATATCAACCTGTGTAGTCATCGAAAGGGTATTACCTTTGGATATATTAATAAATATCTATTTGTGTAAATGAATTTCATTACCATATTAGGGATGGATACCATGTTTATAAGAAGTAATATCCCTGTAAAAGAGTGTCCAACTGAACAAAAACATTATTATCAATGTTGGATCATTTAATGTTCGTAAAACCTATATAATATAGTGAAATTGGTTAGAAACAGATGGTATTTGTTCCATGTGTTTAATGAATAATTCAATAAATAACTGTTTTTGTCTACTCTAATGACATTGTGTGTATTATGGGGTGTTTCCATTGAGTTGGTGTTGTGAAAATGTTTTATTTGATGTTCACTAGGTAAAAATTTATACGATACAATGTTATTTTATTAATTATAATATTTTATTAAAAATAAAGTGATTTTATTATACCTAATCATGAATTGTGTGAACCCATAATTTTTATCATGAAAATAATATGATTTGGAAGGAGGTTATATAGGAAATAGGTCACTAATATATGGATGCATCATCAAATGTTATGGAGAAGTTCCATGACTCTAAAGACCATAATGTATTCAGGATGAAATGGTTGAAGATATCATTGATAACTTTATTCAAATTTAGAAAAGTAAAATAAATAATGAAATAAATCTTAATCAAATTCGACATTGTGAGAGCATGCTTATTTCATTACCTTCGAAGGAAATTTTGGAATAGAATTTTTTCATGAAAATGAAAAATATGGGTGAAATTTTGATGGTCTTTCTTGAAGTTTAGTGGAAATAAAGACTCTATAATAAATCATTAAAACATTGAAAATTACTGAATGTATTGAAATGTTGTTTCATTCACGATAGATTGAAGGTTCACAAATAAATTTTTTAAAAAGTAGGTATGTCTGGCGAATATTAAAAGATCCAGGAATGAAAATATTCTTGTGAATATGATATGTTTTCTATAACTGTATGTCAATGTATGTTTTATGATACATTATAGATACATGAATATATATTTTCTTAGATGTTTCCGGAATTAATGGTGTTTTTAAAAAAAATGAATAGTTATGTAGAATGGTGGTGGTGAACATAAAATTTAAATAAAGGCATTGCACCATTTATAAATTTGATACCCCCTTTTTAGTAAGCCTTACTCAGTATTAATTATAATGTTTCAAATTGATGAATGTGTTGTGAAATGGTTTTTATTTTCTGAGACAATCAAAATGACATCAGTTTCATGAATATAAAAGATTTTCCTATATAGAATATGTGTTTTTCATGAATGGATGAATGATTCATGAATGATTATAGATATTAGGTGCTATGAATTATGTAATGAATGTTGATAGTTTCAACATTTAAATAACTTTTAGTGCATGAGGTGTGTTTTTGACATAGTGAATGTTTTAGGAAGGAGAATGGTTTTAGGACACATGGTATGTTTCATGAATAATATAATTTTCCTCATTGTGAAATTTTTTCATGAGGAAGGGAAAAAATTATACAAATTAAATATTGAACCATATCTTCAACAAGGAAGTGTATAATGTGACTGAAAATTGATGAACCAATTTTCCTTGAGTATATTCCTCGAAGATATATTCAATAGGCTAAGTGATGTTAATGCATTAGTGGTTTTTCAAATTAGATTTTGAAATATATGTTTGATGATCAATGGGAACTTATGGGTTTATAAAAAAAAAGTTAGTATAAAAATTTATTAAATATTGAGATAAAAATATATCCATCTAGATTTAGTGACCATATGTAAAGGATGAAAACAATTTGCATTGAGTAATAGTGATCCAAACCCTAAACTTGCGATAGTAGTGATACATAGATGAAAATGATCCCACCCATAAATTTAAATGTATTAACCCTTGGATTATAACGATATGAACCAAAATAATGTATATGGATTGAACTGATGAAAAGAAGTGTCGTATCCAAAATACACTAATAAAATAATAATAATAATAAGAATAAGGTTCTTGATATTCATTTAGTCAGCCAACATTACCTGTTTAACCCATTTCCACATTCTATGAAATTCTGTCCACAAAACAATCCAAAAAAAGAGAGCAACATTTAATTTTGCAAGCAAGGGCCCCCAATGACCGTGATTTTCAGTAGGTATAATCCTATTCAATTCACAACATAATCAAAGGATAAGCATTGATGGAAACAAAACAACAATATCAACAATACTTCCCCACACCCATTCTTTAACCAATTATTATCTTTATTTACTATTTCAACCATATCTCATGAAAACAAGTGGATACCCACCCAGCATGATGAAAGGGAGAGAGAGAGACGAAGATAAGATCACATCCTCAATGGGTATTTGATGAAAACTCGAACAAATGAAGAACTCCCAAGAAACCTAGGAAAATCCTCCTTGAATCCTCCGTAGATCTCTTCTCCTAACACAACCAAGACCAAATCTCATCAAATGTTGAATCCACACACTTATATCTACCCATAACAGGGGTAGATCTAAGAAACCCAGAGAAGAGAAGGAGTAGATCTAAGTGGATCTAACAACCAAACAAGAATGATCACATACCTCAAGAAAATGGCTTTGATTTGCCAAAGGAATGCTTTAGATCACATCCAAAATTCTTGGGAGCAGTTATCCTACCTTCAATGGAGGGTAATACCGATTTGTGGCTACAAAGTGGTTTAAACGAACCATTTAGAGGGAAAACAAGTTATATCAACAATTTTAGGATCTAGATTTAAGTGCATGAATGGTTAGTCCACACGGTTTGACAAACCCTGCCCTAACCATGCATTAGCTTCTGCCTCTCCAAACACTCCTCACATGGTTAGGCTGCACGGTTAGACAAATTGTTCCCTAACTGTGCGTCAGCCATTGTCTCCAGAACCAACCTTGCATGGTTTGGCCGCACGGTTTAGGAAAACTGTGAGCCAACCATGGAAAATCTATTTCCCTTTATCTTTACTTAGAAGTCCACCCAAACACAACCCCAAGTCAACTTGACATCCCGAAACACCTCCAGCACCACATTTTCACAATGTAATTGACCGAGGTGGTCCGGTCCATTACATTAGATACCTCTCAAACTATTCTCGCCCTCGAGAATTAAAACCATACATGAAGAAAGGAGAGGGGTCCGAAATACTCCCCCTCGAAAGATACCTCTCAGGAGAAAACCTCATTGTTACAAAAGAGATCCCCCTGCCTCACCTATAACCTGAACAATCAGAATCGTACCGCTCCTCTCCCCCATGAAACCGTGCAAAGTAAATGATTAAGTCGTCCGGTCATGCAGGTGAAAGGTTTTTCATCCTCCATGTTATGATACTATCATCTTTGGGTGGCATTAACTCACCTGCATGGGTTTAGGAACATCCACTTTAATGTGTCTTAACTAGGAATCAGGTCCTCCCCTATCGAAATTTTAGGAAACCTCTTATGTACTTGAAACACATTTCATATTTAATTAGGTCAATCATTACATTGAAAACAAATATGAAACAAAACATGATAAAACTCAAAAAAACTATGGGTATTGGGCATGGATCTGTTCTTCCCGTTCCCAGGCACGCTCCTCAAGCCCACCATGCTCCTATAGCACACGGATCAAAGGAATGGTTCATCCACGAAGCACCATATCTTCATGACCATTAATCATCATGGGTTGCACCATGAACGTTGCATCACCCCCGATATCTAGCTCTCCTCAGTCAAGGATGTGTGAATCATCGTTCAGGTACTGACGGAGCTTAGACACATGGAAGACGTCGTGCCCCCCTTGCATCAGTGGTGGAAATGCCAGTTGATAAGCCACCTCACCAACCCTCCGCAACACCTCAAAGGGCCAAACAAACCTGCGAGAAAGATTGTTTCCCTTTCTAAATTTTCACTTCCCACGTCGAGGAGAGACCTTCAAGAACACATGACCCTGACCTGAAACTCCAATGGTATCCTCCTATTATCAGTGTATGACTTATACTAGTCCTGCGATGCCTTCATCCTCTCTCGTATAAGACGAACCTTCTCCATTGTGCTCTGCACCACCTCCAGGCCAAGAACACCTTCTTCTCCGACCTCTTTCCGTCAAACGGGTGAGCGGCACGACCTCCCGTACAAGGCCTCGAAAGAAGCCATTCTAATGGTAGAGTGATAACTGTTGTTGTAAGAGAACTATGTTAGAGGAAATTGTTGTACACATTATTCTCTAAGAACCAAAACACATGCTCGTAGCATATCATCCAACGTCTGGATGGTGTGCTCTATCTGCCAATATGTCTGTGGGTGGAAAGTAGTGTTGAGGAATAACCGGGTGCCAAAATCATGTTTCAATACTCTCCAAACCCGCAAGGTAAACTGAGTATCCCGGTCAGTGATTATTGATCGTAGAACTTAATGAAACAGCACCACCTCATTCACGTACCTCTAATCTAGGGCCTCAATAGTACTTGAATCCTTGATTGCTAGAATATTGGCTGATTTCATCAGCCAGTCCACCAATACCAAAATTGCGTCGCAACCCCCTTGAACTCTTGGAATCCACATGACTAAATCCATTGGGATGTCATCCCACATCCACTCGAGGTCATCTAAAGGTTGTAAAAGACCTCCTGGGATGCGGTGTTCATCCTTCACCTACTGACACCCAAGGCACTTTTCTACTAACTCTGCTACTGTTCGTTTCACCCCGGGCCACCAGAACTACCATCTCAAGCCTCGGTACATCTTAGAAGCTCTAGGGTTTACTTATAGGGGTGTTTTGTGGAACTCACCATGAAATCTCTTTTTCATTTCATCTGGAACAAACAATGTCCCTCGAAAAAGCATCTAATTCAGACCATCCTCTGACCAACCTTCTGGAGCATTGCCCTGGTTAGCACAATCACGCATCACCTCACTCTCTATGTCTCCCCACTGAGACTCTTCCACCTGCTGTAGTATAGAGGACTTCACTATCATCTGAAACAGACAATCTCTACCACCATCCTCCCACACATCCAGGTGTAGTGCAACCAATTCTTCCATCACCTTGCAGGCATCTGTCGACTTTCGAACCGCGTCCTCCTCCTACTCATAGCGTCATCCACCACATTTCCCTTGCCTTCAGTGTAAGATATTTTGAATTCGTTTTCTTGGAGGAACTCCATCCACCTTCACTCCCGCAAATTTTGGTCCTGCTGGGAGAAGATATACTTCAAACTCTTGTGATCTTTGAAGACCATGAAGCGCTCCCTGATGAGGTAATGCCGCCACAACTTCAGGGCGATCACATATTCCGTAATCTCTAGATCGTGGTTGGTATAGTTACGTTCATGAGGAAGTAACTTCATATACCCATAAAAGATCACCCCTTGTCGTTGCATCAGCACGCACCCCAAGCCTTGGCCTGAGGAATCACAGAATACCTCTAGTGTTACTCCCTCCTCTGGCAATCTCAGCATTGGGGAACAAACCAACATTCACTTTAAATAACTGAAGGCTGCCTCACACTGCTCATCCCACACAAAAGCTCGATCCTTCTTCATCAGGGGTGTCAAAGGTGCTGCAACTCGACAGATGTTGGGAACGAACCTCCGGTAGTAGCCTGCTAGTCCAAGGAGACTACAAACTTCTACCATGTTCTTGGGCACTTCCCATGAAACAACCGCCTAGACCATTGATGGCTCTACCGTGATTCCATACTCGAACACCACGTGTCTATGGACGCATACTCCTCTAGTCCAAAACATGCATTTGGACAACATCCCATAACTTTGGTGCGGTCTGAGGACCACTAAAACTGTTCTCAGGTTCCCAACATGATCCTCCTCTAATCTTGAGTAGATCAAGATGTCGTCGATGAAGACGACTACGCACCGGTCTAGGTATTCCCAAAAGACGGAGTTCATGAGTCCCATGAACATTGATGGAGCATTTCTAATGCCAAAAGACATGACCACAAACTCAAAGTTCCCATATCTTCACCTAAAGGTAGTATTCGAGATATCACCATCATTCACCCTCAACTAGTGATATCCATACCGCAGATCGATCTTAGGGAACCAACATGATCCCCTCAGCTGGTCAAAGAGATCGTCTATTCTCGGGAGGGGGTAACAATTCATGAAAACTACCAGGTTCAGTCTCTAGTAGTCTATGCACACACTGAGACCACCATCTGCCTTCTTAGAGAATAAGACTGGAGCACACCATGGTGATGCACTCGGTCGAACAAAACACTTCTTCATCAGATCGTCAATCTAAATCTGCAACTCCCGTAGCTCCAAAGGTGCCATCCGATAGGGGACCATCAAAATTAAATGGGCACTAGGTTGTATGTCTATTCGAAACTCAATGTCTCGTCGAGGGGGTAGAGTCACCACCGCTTTGAGGAAGACATCCATGAACTCACTGACGATCTTAGAGAATTCTACCATTTCTGTATCTGCCGACTCAGCTTATAGCCTGACTAATGAAGAATGATAGGGATACCCTCACTAGATGCCCTCATAGCAACCCTGCTCACTGATGAAAGTCACACTTCAGCTACCCACGCCTAAAAATGAATCCCTTCTTTAGAAACAATCGATGACGAAACACACTGAGAACATTCATCCAATGCCTAGAATGACATCGTATGGCGGCATTTAAAGTAATAAGAGATCTCCAGAGGAATGTTGTGGCCACAAAATCAACCTAAATCCATGGAAAACATGAGACAAGATGGTCTGACCTCCAACTGGCGTACTCAAAACCATGGGTACAAAAAGTGTCTCTATTTCTAGGCCCAAGGAACACAGTAGACTGGGCGCAACAAAGGATTGTGAAGCTCCTAAATCAAAAAAGGCATAGGCAAGGGTAATAAAAAAGCTGATTTTACCTCAAACGAATTCTAGACCTGTTAGAACCACTGCCTCTGTGGCGTGTAACTAACCACACACAACTCATCTTCCTCTTGGATGTTGGCCACCTCCCGGACCACACCCTGGTCGAGGTCCCTGAGGAGAGTCCTCAGGTCGACCTCCTGCTACAATGTCTTCCCTTAGAGGAGTGGGTGCACGCTTCCCCTATAGCTGCTACTGGAAGGGCCTATATGGAAAATATTACGGGTGAGGTTGGTGTTGTATTAATCCACCTCCACTATATAGTACTCTGTTCAGGCACATGTTCAGACGGTGCCCACGACTTCCACATATGAAACACCTCAGTCTCGGACCTGATGGAAAAAGGTGAGGACTGGGAGATCATAACTGAAACTACTGAGGCCTTCTTCCTACTGGTCGGAACCTAGATGGTCATGATGCTGGAGGTCTGCTACTGACAACTTTCCCCTTTGACAAGTCCAACTGGATTCCCTCTCATGAAACACCTCCCAGCATGTTCATCCTCTCCCCCACTTCAGCATACTTCTGGACCTCCAAATACATCGTTAAGGTAAAGGGGGTAACATCATACTCGAGAGGAGGTCTAAGTTCCTCTTCCAAACATCTCACCTGAGACTCCTCATCTAGAAAGAGGTCTGGAGGTAGAGTAGCTCCTACCTATTCTTAGCCGTCATTGTGGAAGAGAGGAATTCTACCCGGAACTCCCTCTTGAATTCTTCCCAGGTAACCTCAGTATCACTCTTCTCCCCGAGATAGAGCATCCACCACTAACGCACCGCTCCCCGCATCTGGTTCACAACTAGAGGAACCCAGTACTCCATCGGATCCTGGATCAAGCTGAAACCTATTACCTGCTCCTTTAGCCATCTCTCTATCTCCATGTCAGAGAAGCTTCCCTCGTACTTCCCGAGGGTCTACCGCTGAAAGGCATGAAGCATCTTATGCCACTGATAGTCTTACTTCTCTCGTTTTTCCCTCTGTTTATCAGCCATGTCAACCCCCTGTGACTTGATTTCCCACACTACTCATGGTCGTCTCACAGGAGCCATAGATGCATGGTAAACATGGAATTCCTAAGCCAGAGTAGTGTAGAATATTGTTCTTAAATTTTCTTAGACACTTTATTCATTTGAAATCCACAAAATTCTCCATAAACACATGAAAAAAATACATTATGATTCATTTAAATTTCCTAGGTTCTCAACCGTGAAATCAGTGTAGCCTCAATTGGTCATTCGGAAGGTACAGAGTCCTTACATCGGATCACATGGGGCCCTAAAATCACGTGTCCTAGCCAGTCATCCCGGGCCTATTTCACGATCCAAGATCATACGACATTATTTCCCTACTATACCATGAAATTCTCACTGTACCTAACTCCAGACTCCATCCTATCTCTCAACCTCTCCTCTGATACCATTCTATCACGACCCCCTCCCACCAAAAATGCCCCTCCTGAACTGGAAATGGTGAATGGGAGATAACGACTCCTGAGTCCTGCCTCCAGTAGGCCCCGTAGTGGTGACTTTCACCAAGGGGGTGAGTTTTTACAAATATGGGAGGCATTAAACTTTTTTATTGATTTATATAGGGAAACAGGTTGAGTCAAAAACAAAAAGAAAAAGGAACAAGTAAATGAAAATAAACCCAAAACTAACCCATATGCATGTTTTATACAAAACTGATACAAAAGTACAAGTACAAGAAAATATCCCAAGTATGATTCCAAAATGAAAGAAAAAACTGCAACCAGGAAAACTACAACACCCAACATGGAAGGTCCCACACGGTCCTTAAATCCTTTTAATGACCTAAAAGTAAATGTAGGGTGATCATACATGTGTCCTCATTAGGAAAACCTAAAGCTCTCTTGCATAGGTGGGGAGACATCCTAATGCCCCATGAGAAAACAGAAGGAACCAAAGCCTAGCAAGGAATCTATCCACCCAACCTCACAAGCCACACTCCCCAACTATCCCAAGTAAATAAATTATTGTAGTAATATTATCAAAGTATGGGTACCCCGCACCACCTTCCCACTGAATACTGATCAAGCCCTCATGCCTAATTCTATGATGCTTCCCCACATCCTGAGCTAGTCCCACAACCTAGCCACACAATGATCGATCTAGTGCCACAACCTGGCCATACTAAGCTCATAGTATCCCTCCGACACTCAATCCTCAGCCATAACCACATCTTATCTTGTATCCCATTGGGACTCAATCCTCATACATAACAACATCTCGTCCCGAAGACACTTGGGAACCACATCACATCCTAATCCCAAAGACTCTTAGGAACACATCACATCCTCATACCAAAGACTCTTGGTAAATATCTATCATAACATGCCCAAATGTTCTTGGGCTATAAAACCGAGAAGAGGGAGCACATGGATATACTATTAGAAGCCATCCATTGGATGTTTGGGAATCTCAACCCCCATCCCACATGTGTTCGGAACGTAGTGCTCAACGTGGGTGGGGCCATAAAGAAACATAAAACATAGAGAATATAACAAGTAACACATTGCTCTTTTCATGATTCAACAGTTTTAACTTATTAGTTAATTAACTACCAGGAATATAAGAACAACCAAACTCGATCAATCATTCGTAAAACATATCCTTACCAATCATAAATATAGTTCGTGGAAACACAACTAACACATTGCCATTTTCTTTAATCAGCCAATCAATTCCACTGATTTTCCTTATTTAATAAACTACCATGCCCCACAATTCAGTAGTTAACTCTTCCAATTTTATTCATATGCACAACCCATCCTAGAAGCGCTGCTGCCAACCAACATAACCACCAAAACCTTGGTAACGGTACCTGATCCACATAATTATATATTCGATACCATTTACCGCAGCTTTGATGCCCATCACAACCAAATCATACACACCAATCTACAACCAAACCAACTGCAGCCCCACTACTCACCTGTTCTACAAAAACCCACGAAACACCCCTTCACATAATTAAACCCCAACCAGCACCCACAAATTAAATGATTCATTTAGTTCAAGTATGTTGATCATGAAAATGTTCCCGTTATTCATTTAGTAAGACAAATTTACATGATTAACCAATTTCCACATTCTATGAAATTCTTTCCACAAAACAATCCATAAAAACAAGGCAAAAATTAATTTCTCCAGAAAGGGCCCCCAATGACAATGATTTTCAGTATGCATAAGTCTATTAAACTCACAAAATAATGAAAGAATAAGCATTGATGAAAATAATACAACAATATCAACAAAACATCCCCACACCCGTTCTTTAACCAGTTATTATCTTTATTTACTGTTTCAGTCGTATCTCACGAAAACAAGAGGATACCAACCCCTCATGATGCACAAAAGAGGGAGATACACAGGTAAGATCCCTACCTTAATGGTTTTTGATGAAAACCCAAATAAATGAAGAACACGCAATAATGTTGGGAGAATCCTCCAAGAATCCTCCTTAGATCTATTCTCCTAACACAACTAATACCAAATCTCATCATATTTGGCATCCACACACTTAGATCTACCCATAACAGGAGTAGATCTAAGAAACCGAGAGAAGAGAAGGAGTATATCTATGCTGATCTAATAACCAAACAAGAACAATCACATACCTCAAGAAACTGGCTTCGATTTTCCAAGGTAAACCTTCAGATTGCCTCCAAAATTCTTGGGAGAGGCTCTCCTACCTTCAAGGGAGGGTAATCCCAAGTTATGGCCGCTTAGGGGTATAAACGAACCATTTAGAGGACCGCACGGTTTTGAAAACAGTCCGTTAACCGTGCATCATCTTATACCTTGACCAACACTCCTCACACGGTTAAGCCACACGATATGACAAACCGTGCGCTAGCCACTGTCTCCAAAACCAACCTTGCACGGTTTGACCACACAGTTTTGGAATATAGTGTGACAACCATGTGAAAGCTATTTCCCATTAGCATTTCTTAAAAGTCTACCCAAACACACCCAAAAGTCACCTTGACCTCTCAAAACACCTCCATGACAACCTTTTGAACACGTAATGGACAGGAGAGGTCTGGGACATTACAAAAAAGAAAATACTTCATGATTAAATATGTTTTTTAGTATGTTATAAAAATGGGTCTTCTTTCGTGCCAACGATATTTCAGTAGTTTATTATGATCACAAAAATCAATCAATAATTAGTTTTGCTATTAAGAGATTTATGGAATTAATAATGATTTACTAGGTTGTATAGAGATAGTTGAAAAATAATAATTGAAATAATAATAGAAAAATAAAAAGGGGTAGATTATTGGTCAGCCTAGAGAAATATTTATTCTTTTTTTGTTTATTAGATTCAATGTGAACGCTAGTGATTTTTTTAGTTGGATTTGGTTTTATTCTTATCATTGGGATTTTGAGATATATTGTATTATTTTTCACTATGTCATGATCTTCATGAATCCATTATGTTCTTTGTAAATGGAGTGAGATGATAGTTTAAAGGTAATATGGTTTCCCAAATAACTATATATTGGAAGACATCATAATATACTATTTTGGAATGGAATTTTTATCATCATAACACTGAGATATGATTTAATGTTTTTATAGACAAAGGAACACCCATATAAGATTACACTATGGAATTATTTTAGGGGTGATCTTGGATAACTATAACTATAATATAATCATTAATAAATAGTGATTGAATGATCTTTATTTGTGCATGAATTTAGCTTAGGGAAATGGAATAGAGGAAAAAGACACATTTTAATTTGGAATTGTGTGAACGTGACTACTACAATCTATCTCAATGAAATATTTAAAATGATATTTTTTTCATGAAACTGATTTTTTTTGTAAACTTCCTAACAAGTTTTGTAGTGTTTTGATAAATTTGGGATTAAATACTTCCTCTTAAAATTATTTAAATTATGTAAATTTATGAATAATTTATTATTTCATGATGTATTGATGATTCATTAAATAGATTTTCTCTATTATGTTATGTTTAATGCATCTAAAAATATTCATGAAGGTGAAATTTAATGTGAAGATTCAATGTTTTTGGGGAAGAGTATACAATGGAATGATTCATGATGATTTATATTTACGAAAATAGATGATATAGATATATGTTTCATGAGTAAATAGTGTTTTTCAAACATAATGAAGATTTTGATGAAAAGGTGGTGTTGAGTGATAATGTCTCAAGAAGGGGTTGTAATTACTATAAATAAATAGGTACTCCATGACATGCGTAATAATTTAACATTTTAGATTATAAAGATTATAATTTATCAAAATGATTAATGGAATTTTTTATTTTAACGGGCATTCATAAGAACATCAGTTCTACAATGAATAGAATTATTTCTATTCCACCTAAGTGTACATCATGGAAGACTAGATGTCTCATGAAATTTGAGAGATTCATGATACAAATACTTTTAAAAATATATATTGACATTATTTAAAAAAATGAAATTTTCATGAATGAGGGGATTATCCTAAAATTTCATTTTTTTAAATTATGAGAGTTTCATAGCACATGGAATATTTTTCAAAATTTTAATATTCTCTAAATGTTCAAGACTTTTATTTCAAAAGAAAAATTAAAAAAAAAATATTTTTCATCATTATAATAAAAATATGGGAATATCCAATTTGTGTCACATAATTCATACTATTCCAGTGATGAAATTAATCAAAAACATGTTCAAATGTAATAGTGAGGCAACAAAAATTGTGATGTTTGAAAATAGTTTTTGAAAAATTAATGAGATAATAAATGGTTTCAAATTATTGAATCAACAATTTTATAGTAATTTAGATCCTTATACTCTGAGGTAAAAAAAAATCCATCTTGTTTAATGGAAAAAAAATATTGGATAAAAGTAAAGATTATTGGGTTCCAGTGAAAAAACATGTAAAAATTAAAGGGAGTAACAATTCATCAAAACATAGATATTTATTGATTTTCTGGGTAGAAAAATAAAATATAAAAGGAATAGAAAAAAGTGGGCCCACATCACCCCACACAACAATCCTAGGGGGGGCCGATAGTAGTGGAGGCCTAGGGCATCCCCTCGAACCAAGTTGACCCCCTCTGGTTTCATGGAAGGGAGTAACCATTGGGATTAAATGATATCACCAAAAATATCTCATAAGGAGTTTCACCATGATTTTAAAGAGAATATGCAATATACAAAAATGAATGTATATAATTGGTTTTTATCACATCAACATTAAATTTTTTTTACCATAGGAAAATACCAGTGTGGGTGGGCCATGTAAAATTATAATTATTTACATGATTGTATTAAAAAAAATATTCTGGACAACAATTAGTTAATGTTGATTAACTGATCATAAATATTATATAAATATGAATATGATAAGTGAATAATATAATAGGGTCAACACATATATTTTGAACTATAATGTGACCCTACATACAATTATGGCAACGATTGGTTAGGTTAGATAATATTTATTAGTATTGTGTGTCAATGTGAAGGAGTTTCATCCTACGATTCCCCCATCCTCCCTCTTATAGAATCACATAATAAATTCACATAAAGATCTATAAGAATAACTAATCTATTAAAATATAATCAATGGATGAATCTCCTAACAAGGATATTTCTCAATTTGTGATGTAGTGAAATATAATAACATCATTATAGTGGTCAAACCACTGGAAAGAGAAGTAGGCCAATGATGGTTGATAGTTCCAAAATATAAAGGAAAAACAATGATCATGTATATAGAATGTTATAATTCCAGTATGTATTATGTTTGGAAAACATTCATATTGGGTAAATAAATAAAATATAATTGTAGTTCATTAATTATAGGGATGATGAGGAGGATAGTGATTATAAAAATGAGGATAAATTTACAATATTAGGTGGAAATTTTTTATTCATTGTATCTGGACAAAAAATAATGATTGGTTGTTTTCTTGATATATTTATGTCAATATATCAAGGGGTTTTTTCCTCTTAGTCCTTTTAATCATAAGTGTATATTTCCTCTAGTGACATTTTGAAAAAAAATTCTATATAAATTATGTATTCAATAGAAACCAATAAGGGAATAGTTAAAATGATCATCATGTGAAGAGGAATATTGGAATGGAGGAGAAAGGAAGTGTGAGAATATCATAATTTTAATAAAAATGGGAAGTAACACCATTTGGATAGTCTAAAGAGAATATGATTTTTTTACCAATATATGAAAAAGGCCATTGGAAATTATATAACCCAATTAAAAAACATGAAGAGAGTGTAACTCTACAAATACTAAGGGATAAATACTATGCTTAAGTAATAACAAAATATGAATTTGATATTCTTATAGACACGGTAAGGAGTGTAGTAAACGTAGCCTAAAATATTGGTAATATTTTATTTTATTCCATGAGTTCACACTCTTTTATATTTTTCCATTTTTTATAAAAATATATATATTCCTATCATCTTAATATGAGGATAATAAATTAATACTCTAAGTGGAATCCTTATTTAAATATTAATTTTTTATGTTTTTACAATTATAAATCAAGGGAATAGCCTATTTGCAAGATTGGTTATAATACATATTTTGTAATTTAATAAAATCCCTGTTTTAAAATGGATTTCAAATTATAGTAAATAAAAATTTTTTTCCAAGAGAATGATATTACGATTCATGAATGTGAGGATGAAATTATTTTCATTAGAGGATAAACTTGAATATCAAAATCAATTATGGATCAAGTCCAAAATTCACATCCTATTGAAATTTTAAATTTAGATAATGGTCAAGAATTACAGGGTGAATAAAATGATATGGTAATAATAGAGGATATTCATATGAAAAATACATTGATTTATTTTTTTCCTCAAATTATTACATAGTCAACCACATAGTGTGTGATGTTGAGTCCCACAATGTACTTATTCCTAATTTTTGACCAATATCTCTAGAACATTAACGAATAAAACCACCATAGTTGAAGAAATGTTTATAGGAGTTGAGTGATATGGGATTTATACAAACTAGTGTTTCAGAATGGGATTCTACATCTTCATTTATGAATTGGAAGGATGATGTATGAGTCTCCTCATATATTATTGGGATATCAATGCCATTATACTATATAAAATTCATCATTTTCAAAACATTGATCATTTTTTAGATTAAATTAATGGAGACTTATACATCTAAATGGTTGACCATCACTGTAGTTATTATCTACAATTTGATAATATGGATTATATATTGATGATGAATGTTAAAACATAGTAAATATATGAAGATATTATTTTAATGTATGTTTGATTGAATAATTCACCTTCCTTTTTCTATGAATCTAATCAATAGAGTATCCGAAGAGTATTTTTATAACTATTTATTGGTAATAATTGATAAGATATTGATATACTATAATGGTTATATAGTCCATGGGGGTTATCTGTAAATTATTCTAGAGTGTTTTATGTAACATGAAAATATTTTAAATATTGTATGTGGGAAATTAATATTAAGAAAGTCTATATTATTTTCAATGTTCTCACCAAGGATAGAATATATATTAACCTTAAAAACAAACATGGTATTAATATAATGGTCAATATTTGAAGAACATAACTGAGATATCATGTTTTATAGGATTTATATGAAACTATTTATGTCTTGTTAATGATTAGTATGGGTTTCAACCTATTAACAAATTTAACACGTTAATGGGTTATATTACCATAGTCAAGCGTGTGTAAGTAATTTTTTAAGAGATAATGAGTAGAAAAATAAATTCACCAATTTTTTCACTAAAATCATATAAGTAAGGACTTGTAATTTATTTTAATGCATAGATGTATGGAAAATGGTGTTTTTTATTAATAATTATTGATTCAATTCATATAAACCATGTAATTGAAAAAACATAGATAGAACAACACAAATAAAAATATTGAGCATGAAGGAATATTAATTTCAATGAAAATACGAAGACACTACCTAAATGGTAAAAGAAGAGAAACAAAGAAATAACAAAATATTTTGATTTATATATAATATTAGAAGGATTTCATCATGAGAAAATTTGATGATTTTACAGAATTATGCTATATGATTTCACAATAATGTTCCAATTTCTGAGATCATATAGTGTGTCTCAAACCATGATTATGGACTATGAAATTGTGACCATGATAATGATTAAAATAGATTCTATATACTGATATCTAATAAGGATAGATATATTTATTTTTTATAAAGGGTTCCCATCCATTAATTTATAATTAATTGATAATATATCATTCATAGATAATATAGAGAAGTCCCAATAGAATGATTAAAATATAAAATAAAATATTACTGATTTAAATGATGGTAAAAATATACACTTCGTATATATAGTTGATGTGTTGATTTTTTTGAAGAGGATATATGTCACATCCATTTTCAAATTGATAATTGAAGATTCAGATGAAGATTATAGTTTAAATTTTTCTATAATACCACAAGGGGAAATGTTGAATAGTTTTTTATGATAACATTTTCGTTGGGATTGTACTAAAATATAAATTGTCAACAATGTATCAAGATTATTAGTAAAAAAAATGATGTTTGAATGATAATACTAGGTGAGTCATTAAACCTATAAATATACCCATATGGATGTAGGATAATGATTCAATCTACATTTTCATAGGAGTCCAAATTAATCCAACCATGAATAATTTTATCTTGTTCATTACTAATAAACTTATTAATTCTAATTAGTCCATAGTTTTAAGTGAATATCTACCACTTGAGAACATTTCTTGGATCGTTAAAATTTAAATTATAAGTCATTATGGGGATCCTATATCGATTTTATATGATAATCACCTAGGGTTCTTCCTGAAATTATAGATGACTATTCAATGGGCTCTGAGTACAAAGTTACATTTATCAAAAACCAATCATCCCCACCAAGATGGGTAGTATAAAATGACTATCTATACTTCTGAATAAATAATAAGATCAAGGTTTTTTACTTCTTATTTATGGTGGATAAATATCTAACTTTATGAAATTTTCATAAAATCCTATATTACATTTGAGGATCATGAAGGAACAAAATAAAGAATTATATGATAAGAAGTGTCATAGTACAACTTGATAGTATTTTGATGGTGAACATTGGATATTTCACTAACGATTAATATAGATATGACCGTCAATGTAAGAACTATTCCTTCGAATTTCAAACGTTCTATGTTAAAAAAGAATATGATTGATGGTAATAGAATGAAATATTCATAATTTCATGTTGTGGTTCACATATTTCTAATGGTGTCACTATGGATGGTGTTTTTAAGATTCTGTAAAAAGAATATTTTAAGTCAAACATACATAGTTAATTTTGAAATAATAGAAACAATTATTGTTGCTGCCTATTGATTTCATACATAGCCAATCCATTCAAAATTATAAGAATTGATCTATGGTTTATTACTAAAGATGCACATGCCTAATATAATGGATATTAAGATATGTAAATCACTATATTTAGATACTAATTAGATTTATAATGAGAATTATATATAGATTCTTGATACTTGAGATAAAGTATATCATAATTGAAAAACATCATCAGTGACGATCCTTTGGAGAAATAAAACACTATTATTGGATGACTAGGATATAGAAGAGTATTGAAAGAAGATACATACCCATTGGATGAATATCTGAGGTATAAAAAATTATATATGTGAATTTATATAGGGGAAATGTAATACCCAAAACCCTACTATAGTAGGTAAAAACATTTTTCAAAACATTGAAATTATATTCACATTAGCAATCATTCAGGTAACATCCCTTATCCATGAACACTATCAAATAGAAAAATAGTCTCAGTTTCTGGTCCATAGTATTGTTCCCCTCTATGAAAAAGGATTCAGATTAGTAGTGTCATTGTAGAGAACTACAATGGAAGACTACACAACCCAGTAAAATTTTTTAATAAATCAACAATAAATAAATATCAAAGCAACAAAATGTAGTTGAAAAATTACATCATAGTGGATAACAAAAATGATAAATCTCAAAAAAAAGAATCCACTTTAAAAAAAATTTAACTATAGGTTGGATAAAAAAAATATTTTAAAAGGAAATAAGTAAATATAAAAGTCCATACTGATACAATTAAACTTAAAATAACTTATCCTGTAACCTAAATTTGTCCCATATGAACTATCACACCCATATAGAATGTAATTTTGAACATGGAGTTAAATTTCGATTATCTAAACATGTACCCATGTAATATTCTCATTTGTCAAATGGTATCAAGAATAAGTTGTTAGTATAACTCGATAGGTCGACACCACCATGTCTATACAATACTAGTTTAGTATTATGTTCATGCAATAATGAGATAAAAATGATTAATAATGATCAAAGTAATAATATAAAATAGTCAACCATTTTTGGAAACATTTCGAACTATCTAAATAATGAATTAATATTATACGAACCATAAACACATTTTCCTGGAATAATCATAGAATCAAGAAAATCCGCATTAGCGTTAAATCATCATATAAAATAGAAAATCATATAAACATTTTATAATAAGCTTAAAAAACCATTATATAATAATTTTAGTATAATTGAGAATATCCCTTTATATATTCATTGCAGAATCATTATTCATATCCTTTCATATAACCATTTAAGTATCACTTGTAATATTACTTTATATAATTAATTTAATATCACTAATAATTTCCCTTTATATAAGAATTTTCAAACCAATCATGCCCCAAGTGACGAATTCCATAAAAACACATAATAATATAAGACACAATGGTCAATTCATCCTATTAGTAATTTTCATTCAATGAACCATTCAGTCATTAATTTACATATTATGTTGTTTCCATTCAAATTTTCACACCCATTTTATATCAATTTATTACTGGTCCATTAAAATTAATGTATCCTAATTTACATAGTGATTTTACTATAAAAACTCACTTGAGGTATCTTGTTATGGTAAACAAATATTGTTATTCAATTAGACTATTTTTTATTATTTAGGGTTAGAATCACTCTATAGGTATCTGCAACCTATTTCATGAAATTATTTGGTCAAAAGGGATCCAAGGAGTAGTATAAATACATGATTTTCATAAACCACTATTATTTTTTTGATGTAAATGATAAGTCTATTTATTCTAATTATATATAAAAAATATAAAAAATAAAAAATACCCTAAGACATTATTCTTGACCTCATACATTTATAAATAAATACAAGAAACACCCTCATTTAGAAACACAAATGAGGAATGAAAATGAGGGATATCATAAGAAGAAACCCTGTTTACAGAATTTCAAAACATAGTTCAACTTGGGTTATGATATTACAAAACAATAGTAAAGAATATGGGAATGATAATGGTATACCAAAAAAATAAACTTATTAGATATTGTATTCTTGATCATGATATTCAAATTTGAATGAATATCTCCAAAATAACCTAATGTATCCATATCACCGAAGAGAGTGGTCTACGTAGTGCATGAAATAAAATCATATTCATAACACGGTTTAAAACAACTATTTAATAATAATTAACTACATGAAATCATTTAATTATGTAAATTTATTGATTAATAATATAATCTAATGTCATGTTTCCTTTGGATAAAATAACACAAATCAACCATTTCATGTCATGTACCATATTCATGTATTTTTTTAATTTCATAACCATAATATGTTCAGGATGAATTCCTAACAATAGTTCCAATTATTGTAACATTGACATATTGAGATAGTTTCCAGAAGACATCTCACATTGAAGATGCTGAGGTTAAATCATATACCACACATATAACCATCCAACATTTGGAATACCATTATAATCTCATTAAATGCTATCCTAGACAATATTAACTCATAAAAACAATAATATCTAATAATTATTTCATATTCTTAAAAAAAATCTCTACCACAAATGTTACTTTTCCACCATGGATTAAAAATATAGAATATGGAAAATAATAGTGTCTCAATCAAAAACTAAAATATGTTTTTACCATGAATAAATGAGTTCTATACACTTGCCACAAAAATAAATCTTTTGCCAAATCTACACCTTGAATAACTATTTAGTCATGGTGAGCATGTATGTCCAATATGCATGAATATCAAATTATCTCATAGGTCCCATCATTAAATTGATCATTCTCCCACTACACTTGAAATAGATGCATGGTTGTTCCCAATAGATATGTCTCATTGTGGCCCACAAATCCTTATAGATGTTTCTTAATAGAACCATCAAAATAATGATTAATATCACCAATGTATACCACATTAGAGCTGTATATAAAATATCTCTAATGATGAGTTACAAGAAACACATCATACAAGAAATTGAATAGTTGTGGAATTGCCAATCATTTTTTCACAAGACCGTACCTTTCATATATCTCAAACATCCTGTGAAAACTAGGTGATATATTTCCCATTTTCATGATACCATATTTCCCTAACGTAGACTACATCTGAATGAAAATATGATGTCTGACCTTAAACCCCAAAGTTTATCTCTATCAGTTAGTGTAAAATATATTCCTTCTATGAATGATACCAGAACAGTTTTTTAATTAGACAAACCTAATCAAATGTCTCATCCATGAAACTAGCTGCACTTCAATATGAATCACCAACCTCTAACAAATAATTATGAT
This sequence comes from Viscum album, assembly GCA_963277665.1. Lineage (NCBI taxonomy): Eukaryota > Viridiplantae > Streptophyta > Magnoliopsida > Santalales > Viscaceae > Viscum > Viscum album. The sequence continues at coordinate 1,653,883,558 of OY728126.1, read as the reverse complement.
AATTAATTGAATTACATTAAAATACTCCAAATTTTTTAATTTTATCGAATCATTTAGTTGTAATTATGAGATAAATTCATGACTAGAAAGTTTTACTCTAATGAATAAACAAAAAATAAAAAATGCCTGAAAAATATCATCTTCAATTATAATTGTTTTTCATGGATTAGCTATGATTCTATAGATGGTAGGGTATAATAAAAAGAACATGTAATCCTAGATAATTATGACAAACCTACTAGAACTAAGACATGAAATTATGAACTTAGTAATTAATGTAACACATAATAACACCATGAAACTACACAATCACATCTATGTAGAGAATAACTAAACAATCAATAGTGAACGACTCCCTTATATATATATAGTTGTTAATATTATACATTCGACCTACGATCACCCAAAAATTGTCATTATTATGAGGATTCATTTGTAATGTTGTAAAAAACCATAGTGATATCATCCCATTTCCACTATAGAATTGGTAGACTATAGAACATCCTAACAAGCCTCTAATACATTTTCGCTGCCTATTGTTAGGTTAAATAAATCACCATGATTCAATGAAACTCCTTCTCTATTCATTGATAGTAGTATTTTCTATAGATATCAAGATGTATCTTTTTCAAACCGTGGTTTAACAACCATATACATCAACACAACTCTCTCATCAACTCCCCATGAAAGCACGTAAGAACCCATACTCAACAATGTATAAGAAGATCATTTTTTCTACAGAGACAATATCCTATTAGATCCATAATAATAATACATAAGTAAGAGCTAATACATGTAGTTTATATACCTAATATATCTTTATTTGTTCATGACTTATAGTTATAACTGATGTCAACATTATATTTACACATTTCCTTGACTACAAAACAACATGATGCATGTCATCATATGTATCCATCATCTACCACTCGTTACAATAATTGTGTGGTTCCTATATCTATGTCTTTTGTCTTAAGTAATTATCAATGAGGATTCCCTTTTTCAATCTATATGAATCTTATTGTAGAAATACTATGTATACTCAACCCACATCCTCTACAAATGGTTCAAGTGACTTACAAAAAATACACATCCAAGGCTCATGTTTTTTCTTTACACAAATTACCACTCTACCACAAGATCATATGTACAAAATCTTACTGAATTCACTTTAATAGCATACTACACATCATGACAATGATAATTCAAATTATCTCTTATAAGAATTATGCATCTATAAAAAGCTACCCAAACCTTCTACATTAAAAATATGTCGATTCCATCTCCAAATGTATCATAATACATGGTATAATTTTTACCCATAAAAAGTAAGATGAGTACTATCATTTATTTAATAACTCTATTGTGATCCTAAAAAACTCTCTTAAAGTCATAAAAATAAAAAACATCACACATTTCATGGTCATCTCATACATCGATGATACCAAATTTGAATATTTTTGGATATAACATCAATAATTCCATCAAATCCTAGAAAACATTTATTCATGAAGACATTTTTTGGATTGATTGCATGATACCATGGCTACAACATTCAATAGTTCTATAAAAACTCTATAATATGATATTTCATGTCCCAGTAAGTGAATATAAACAATCTAAAAACATCATATGGTTAGCATGGAGTATATATGATGCGTGCATAATTTACTCAAAAAATGTCAATATGTTTTACATGATCATCGATTGATTTATAGTACATTAGGATGTCATCATTCAAAACCACTAAAAATAGTCTTGAAATGTACAAGATATCTGAGTCATCGAGGAAAAGAATACTGCTGGTGCATTCATCAATCCAAATGGAATCAATACAAACTCATTAAAGATATAAATGTTCATAAAATATTTCTGAGGTATATTCCATCGTCTGAACCAAAACTTTTGTTATAATGGTCTAACATCAATATTGGCATAGACCTTATCACCTTTCATTTATTATATGAGATCATTGACCTTTAAATGTTATATAGGCTCGTGAAAATCACCTTCATAAATTTCTGATTATCCAAATATAAGTGAAAAATCCCATCAGATTTCATTGAAAAAATAAATGGGAAACAATAATGTGGAATTATAGGATATAAAAAACATTTAACATCAATATCCTAAAACTAAACATTCAAATCCTAATGATCTAATAGTTCCTTCTTATAAAGTGGGATTCAAAAAAGATCTCCTCCAAACAACATCGTGATAGTATACTCCATATTCTACTGAGGTTTAATCCATTTAAATAATCATGAAATTTATCATGAAAATAAAATTAAACCGATGGTGAAAAATCCCACTGCATTCCGTCATCATCTAGAGAATTTATATTTATATGATAAATGAGATAATCTAGTCTTCATATAAATTAGACCGTTAATGATAAACAGAAGATCCCAGTCACCATAATGAAAATTGATGCCTCATTACATTGATATAAATGTAACTCCCATTTTGTAATAGTAGTGAAATTTTACTACAGTCCTTCCAATTATTAAGATGAATCAAATGGAATCTAATAATTTTTATCACAAATGATTCCCAAAATAAATGTAAACAATTAATTATTATAGAAAAATATTTTAAAGGGTTGATAATCTCTGACTATACCCCCATGGGGTAACAATAATCAAGATAACATTGAAGAGTTCTAAAACTAAGACCAAACGTATAAAAAAATATTTTTAAATAATGAAATATAGTGTTCCTATATAAAAAACACGAGTATGTATATAGGATATAACAATCATACATATAACAGTAGAATTTCCAGTATCCCAACTAACTGATGTAGATTATATACCATGTAGCCAATATTCTCCAAATGTTTTATAATACATATTGAATCCAAATGAATATTCTATTTACCTAGTACATCTACTCTTTTACTAGTATACCATGTTCCCTTCGTCAACCTGAAGGTCGAGTGAAACTGAATATATAAGTCTTATGAGTGTTATCTATTTCCCTCAACATCTTTCTTACCTATCATTACCCCTTATCATATATATTTTGTTCTAGGATGTTAAAATACATCTAGTATTGACGCATCATACCACATGAATGGAACTCCAAATTAGGTAACATACACTAAAGAAACATTTAGAAAATCATGGCACACAAATATCACTATAATGGATCAAATTAATGACATTTGTTCTCTTATATTTGGATGATCATCCCCTTATTTCCTTTGTGATAATTTTTGTATTAGAACTTATGTCCACCTAAATAAGAACCCAAAATTTTGTAAATTAAAATATAATTTCCACAGCTTAGGGACCCTCTCAAATTACCATCTATTATAGGAGAATGATTTTTACTGTTGAAAATAATAAATAATACTAAATGATCCCAAGTGAAATGATATTATACTAAATCACTTCTTTCAAAAACCACTAGATTGTAACATGAGTAACTCATAAAGTTGTGAAAAAAATCACTGCATGTCAGTGTAACATCCAGCATAGTGCATCACTAAAAATCACTCACAAAAAAAGTGGATAAAATAACGACGACCCTTATCCATAATAATTCCCTGATTAAAGTGCATTAGAAAACTCACCTCAATGACCTTTCAAGATAACTCATCTGGTAACCAATATTTTCTATATCGTGTGCAATAATGTTTGGTTGGTCCATGTTCTATGCATGAATCAGAATTCCAACATCTATCTAATGGCATCTCAAGTATCATATAGATCATCTAAACTGACTCATTCCAGAACATAGATACCCTGGGAAACCCTCCATAATGAACTGATGATGTCGCAATAGTTGAATCACTCTCGTTATCTTAGACATGAATAACATTGTCAGAACAATCTCACATTCCATAGATCACAGGACACTCAATAATATGTCTCAAATTTAAATATCTATATAATCCCAAATATCTATATGATGCACAATTTTAAATATTTTATAATAATTATGATTTCCACACTCATAGTACTAAATTAAAATAAGATGATGAGGATTTTATTAATAAGGAAATCACACTCCTTAGAAAAATGGAAAACAACAAATTCAACAAAAAAAGTTGACCAAAATAGTTAACTACTTTTTAATGGTCTATATAAACATGGAATGCCATTTGATTTAGAATAACATAACATTAATTAAATTTTTTACTAATCAGAAATAATAGGTTTCTTATGTCATGATTAATACCAACATAAATATCATATATAATATATATATATATCCCTCTAATGACAAATATACGTCATGATATTTCAAAATTTTCTCATCATGATTCATACATACTCATCTCATTCCAAACCACACCATTAGTATAAATCTCATGAAATATTAACATTAAACTTTATGGAAACAAAGGTAAGGATTGAAAAATCATTTTAATATTCATAAGTATTCAAAAATGATACAATCATATTCATATAATATTTTATTTAAAATTTTATATATCAAATTATTAAACTTTACATTAAAAAATGGATTTTCATTTTTATATTCATCATGTCAAAATTATCTTCTGAAGAATTTTTTAGAAACATTGGATTTGGTTTATTTTTAAATGAATAGTTAAAAACACCTATATTTATTAAAATTATTAATATATTTTCATCGATTAAAAAATATAAAATAAAGATTTGAATTGTATTAAAATATTATATTTCATTTCTGATTTATAATAATCAAATGTTACTTTTTGATGGTGATATTATACGTGAATTTTGTTTTATAACACATTATATTTAAAAAGGCTTTTTTAGAAAATAATTTTTCGTTGAGTTTTTATAGTTTAATTATAAATTTAATTCAACTACTTTTGTTGTTACAATGGTTGAAATAATTTTTATATGTGATATTAATGACATATTTTAAAATTAAAAAATTTAATTTACCTTTAATAATTTAACATTTCTATGAAAATAAAAAATTATAACAATGTTCATGTGTACGTGTGGACTAAAACCGCCACGAAGCGATGAAATTCAATTTTATTCACTAGACATATTGATGACATTTTTCAGTATATTTGTGAAATTAATATTTTATATATTATTTTATTATCATTATTAAATTTTAAATAAATATTTAACTTATTGTCATATTATTTTCTAAAAAAATGGAAATGTTACTCAAGTGTACCTATGACCTACCATCTCTATGTGTTTGTGTAAGTTCATTTTTCATAACTGTGTTTAATGGTTTTATTTAATAGTAACATTAATATATAAAACTGATAATTATTTCATGAAATGTTTGTTAGATATTTTGGAATAATGAAACTTTGAACATTGTTAATCGACCAAAGTCATTTTGTAAATATGAAATATTTATTAACAAATCTCTTTATGAGTATATAAATGATAAATAAATGTATATAATTGGTCAATAAGGGTAATTAAATTAATAATACACATAAAAAATGTTATGAAAAAGTTATTATAAAAACTATTTTTTATACATGGAGATAAACATTGTATGTTATATGTTTTTCTCAATGTAAGGGATGTTCTTTGAAAAACCCACATTTTACTGTTTATTAAAAAAATTAATGTGAATTGTTTTTTAAAATAATACAGTTTGAATATATTTTTCCTACTTCTACGGTTCACTATTTTCTAGAAAAATTTATTTGAAAATAGTACATGATATTTTTCAAAGATTTTTTCTATTTGTATGTTTTTAGTAACCTTTTATTGTAAGGTATTTTCCTCATGGAATATTTTAATGATGCAAAAATTCATGTTTAATGATTTTTGTTGTGTACCTCAAGAGTTTTTAGGATAAATAGTTGTTCCATTATAAAATAATCCTGGGTTGTTTGTTGATAAACTGAGGAAGGGTGGTTACATTATTAACCTATGATGGGTGGTTCCAAGATAATCCAACGAATGGAGGTTTTGTTATATCATTCAATCCATTCAGTACACTAGGGCTGTGTTTGCCTATATTGGTAACTCCATTTGTGTGAGTGATATTGAAACTAATTTCAAATGATTCCAATATAAATTTTATGTTATTTCTAATGAGAATTCAGAGGAGTAATTTTATTTTTCCAAGGTAACATTCTGATATTTTTGAAAAGTTGATTATTTTTCTGGTTAAAAAGATATATTTTTTAAGACATGTTTTTATGGTTCAATATATATTAATGGTTTAGTTTATTTTATGTTATTAATTTGAGTTTTCTATTCAACCCACATTTCAATAAATTTGTTAAATGGTTTTAAGGATTTGTTGTTACATGGTATGGTAGAGAAAATATTTTATATTATATGTTATGAGAAGAAATCATGTTTTTACAGAGGGATTTTGTTACATTATGTAATGGATACAGTATATAATTTTCTAATTCTAATTTATTGGTTTACTATGTATGTTATTATGATAATTATTGAAAACAATATACCTAAATTATATTGGGGAAATTAGTGGTATTTCGAGTTATAAAATAACTATAATATGAAATATCTATTTACAATATATTAAAGTTATTATTAAAGTGATTATTAGATAAATTTATATGTAAAGATATTGTTAATAGAAGTCACGTAAGTGATTTTTCCTTATTTATTCATTGAAATGGTAACACATTTAAATATGATGATGTTTCGTCATTTAGAAAATGCTTTTTCATAATATTTTCTATATATGAAATAGGGAATTTGATGTTGGAATGATCCAAGGGGATGATATCAGTCTATTTTAATAACAAATAATTTTTTGTAATTAAAACTTAAATGTTTTTCAATAATGGGTTTGTTAACACATTGAATAAATAGTGGTGGAATCCATGTTAGGTAGAATCCTAATCTAACTTATACATAAAAAATTGTAATTTATACTTTTATTATATAAAATGTTCTAACATTAGGTGGATTCAAATATCCATTGGTAAAAAATGATGGATCAACATAATATAAATTAAATTTGATGTAATGGGGTGTTCAAAACATCACTGTGTAACCCTATATATTTAATGTTATGATGGGATTCTAATTGATGGTGTTCTTTGGATATAAAACCATATATAAATTCATTTATGAATCATTGTAATTGGAGTCTTTTAAGATTAATTTTCTTAAAAAATAAATTTTATATGACTATTAAAATCACAATGGGGAAACAATTCCCGCACCTAAAGTTGAATATTGATGATATTGTGTCTCTCTATGAAGAAAAGTTTACAATATTTTCCACATATGTAATGAATTTTCTTTTGGAAAATTTATATTAATAATGGATTTTTTTACTCTACAAAGAAATAAATATTACGATGTGCATTGGATTCACGAAAAATTAAACACTATAAGTAAAATGATTGTGATGTTGAAAAATTTGAGATAGTTTTATTGGACACATATATGATTCTTAATAATAGGAGTTGTAGTTTTCTGGTAGGCATGAATTATATAAGGTTTTATATACGTAATTTTGATTAATGAATAATAAATTCAATTCTTATGATTTTTTTTGAAAATACACTCTCTGTAATGTATCCAAAAATCTATAAACATCATTCAATGTGTAATGTCTTGTCACATGGCATGGAATACAAGTAAAATGAGCATATAATGAATGAAATGTTAAAACTATGATTATTTAACTAAAATGAGTTTGGAAATTATTTTCAAATGTTCCAAAATTTTGTAACTCATGTTGGAAATCATTTGGATCATAATAAAAAAGGTGTGGAAAAATAATTTTCTACCACTATAGTTTATGTTAGTCCATTAAATGAATATGTGATGAGTATGTTACTAATGTATTCAAATTATTTCAATACCATTATTTATTAAAGATCTTATTATTATTTCATTTATGAAAAAATTACAAGATTACAAGTAATATCACATCTTGAATGTACGAAAGATATTTCAGTGGAAAAAATAGATTGTAATATGTATAAAACAATGTTATATATGACATGTTCTATTATTATTGGTGAAATTATAATTCCTAAAAATCTTATTGAATTGCACATTTTGAGTTTTATTTTTTGGGGTATAGATTAGATTTCACATTATCATGACAACATTTATTATAGGTTTAATAATGGTTTGATAAATTGTTTCATTCGATTAATATTATATTAATAATAATATTAATTGATTAGAAATTGAAGCGGAAATTACATAATACATATCATTTAAATGAATGAATGTAATCAGATAAAGTGTGTAGAAAAATTTAATGAATACATGATTGTTTGTCCGGTTGATTTTCTTAGTGTCAATACTGATTTTTAGGTTGAGTTTACTATTGATTTAGTTCTATGTACTAATATAATATCATTGCAAATTTATCAAATGGAACATGTATACATTTTTTATCTTAAAAATAAATTGTAGAAATTATTGGAATAAGGGTAATATCCAACCTATAATGTCAGCATGTGGTGATCATGTTTTCGTTTTTTTAATTGTAGATTGTTTTATGAGGCATTTTAATTATTTTATTTCATTTAATAACATCACCGTGAAGATAACATATCAATTTTTTTTATATCAATTAATTTTATATCAGATTTATGGAGTACAACACTTTTCAATGATTAATATGAATTTACTGTATCATCAGTTAATGTAGAGGGCGGAATTTATTCTAACAATAGTTTTCCAGACTAAATATGAGAATTTTTATTATTTAGTAATTCAATTTGGATGGAAGATTTACCCTACTATATTTATGGATCTTCTTAATAACTTTTTCAATTTGTATTTAGAAAATAAATTTTTTGTTTTTTTGATATATTCATTTGTCCCAAAGATAATGAGTGTCATAAAAAAATGAAAAAATTTATATACAAACCCTTAATAAAAATAAGTAATATTGTAAATTTTGAATATTTATTTTTTTAATACTATATATCTAATTCCATAGTAGAATTATAAATTAATATGGAATAACAAGTGAAACCATAAAAATTTATGTGGTAAATAAATGGTAAAGCCCAACAAATGTTTTTGAGATTCATATATTTCATATATTATCAATCTATTACAGGTAGTTATTTTAAATAATTTCATTGTTATATTTTCCAACAACTATTTTAAATTTAATCGAGTTAAATTTATATAGAAAAAAAGTCACAATTTTAAATTGAATTAAAAATGATAATGGTGACTACTCCATATATGAACTTACCCTAAGCGAATGGATATATTTTCATCCTAAATGATGCTTCATTGAGGGTAATTGGGTTTGTTATCATGTATAATGATTAGAAAATTTATAATGAATCACAAAAACTAAACATCATGAGTTAAATTACCTTACACATGCTTTGAATTTGCTGTTGTATGTTTTTAGATAAATATATTGAGATGTCATTTATATGGATCCAACTGTGACATATAATATAATTTTGAAATTATAATGTATTTATTTACTCAAAAGGATTCAAACATGAAACATAGAATAAAGATGAAAGTAATAATGGATTATGATTTAATAATTAATTATAATTCTAGAAAGGAAAACAGAGTGTCTTATACTTTGAGTCAAATAAATAATTTAAAATTATACATTTTATGTTTGGAACCTGACCCTTTGTTCAATGATTTGATGAAGAAATTGATGTTACAGATGTAAGAACATCATTGATTTTGTTTTAGGTGTAAGTGAAATATTTTCTATTAAATAGAAATTAAATATTCTCCTAAGGTAAACCATTAGTTTCAAAAAAAAATGATTAATTTTTTATGAAGGGTATGTGTGCTGGATTTAATGTTTGGATTTTCTTATTTTTTATTTTTTTCTATGATATTATATATTTAATTTAATTCATAGATGTAGTGGTATTTGATGTATGAATATCATAATTTCCTATTTTTATTTCATACTGGTTGTAATATGATTTATATAGATAGTCTATAAAATTATAGGTGGGATAGAATTAAAAAAATATTACTAACATAACCTTGAAATGTTTGAATTATTAGGAGGTTAAATTATAATTTAAATTTCTAAAGGGGATTATTCATTCATTTATTAAGAACGATTGGAAATAAGAAATAATGTAAATAGATTTCATAGTCATGTTATCAAAGTCTTTGTGAGGTAATAATGAAATTGGGATTATTGTTGGTTGAAGGAATAAATAAAATCATTTCCTACATATTTTTTGAAACTATGTTTTTGCATTAATTATATAAAAATTGTGTTAATGGTATAATTACATTACATGGAGTTTCTATATCCATTAAATCTGACCAGGATACTAGATTCACCTCTACATTTTTTAATGTACTATATATGTCTTTTGGAGATTAATTAAATTTTGGAACTTGTTTTCATTCCCAATATTGTGGACATTTAGGGTGATAAATTAATACTTTTGACTTCATTATTTTATCTTGTATTTTTTATTAACAAATAAGTTTTGATAAACATCGTTCCTTCATTGAGTTTTATTATAATAATTGTTTTCAATCTAGGATAATGATGGTTTTATTTATTGCATTTTATTAAAAATTGTTTTCGACCTGTATTTTATGAGGTAATGTATGAGAAATGATATTGTTGGGATTTGACATAGTAGGGGAAATGGTTGAGATTGTGATTATAATAAAATGATATATAAATACATCATAGGTCATGTATAAAAATTATACCAATAATAGGTGGACATGAATTTCGTTCGAGGTATGTTATCATGTTTTTCATAAAATATGTCCATAGAAATGTCTTATTAATATTTTAGGAATTGAATTTTTTTCAATTTTTCATTGTCCAATATAAAATATATTATAATTATGGATAGGATTCATACTCAGTGTCTTTGCATTTCAATTTATCCAAAGAACAATATGTTTTTCAATTTTATATGTTAAGAAATTATGATCCAAATTTTACACACATTGTTATATATGATGTTGATTAGATAGAATATATGATTTATTATGGGAAATACTATTAATATTCATCATCTTGAGAGAAAGTATTTTTGAACAAGGTAATTCACTAGGTTAATGTTTTTTACAAAAACCAAATGTTTAAGGGATCGACCTGGGAATATGAAAATCATATGAGGGAAATATTTCATCAATTATTTAGTGAGTGAATAAAATTACAAGGACACAATATCCATATGGGGTGGAATATATCATCTAATTTAATGATAGTATAAATAAATTTATGATTTAGTTGTCTTCATGTATTATATTGTCATATTTTTATATATTATAATTTAAATGTTTATTTTTTTTGTTATATAATATATGCTCTGATAATTATATTCATTTTTAAAATAAATATGTAAAAATTATATTAGGATTAGTTTTTGATAACTTTTTGAAATGTTTTATTTTTCAATGAACATTGTTAAATAATGAAATTTATTGAATATTTTATATTCTACTAATTTAATTAAAAAATGAAATATTAATTAGTATATTTTAACAACTAAATATTATTTTTGGATTAATATAATAATGTTAATGGTTTAAAATTATTATCATAATGTAATTTAGTATAAAAATTTACTATATTATAAAAGAAATTTTTTTAAATAAAATATCTTTTCATTTTTCTTATTGGTTTAATTTTGTATTTAAAAAATTATTCATTTTGAATATTAAAAAATGAATAATGTATATAAAATTTTTTGTAAAATTTTTTGTTAATAGGTCAATTTTATTTTTTACAATATGAATAGGAACCATAGTAAATTTTTATACAATGGAATATGGTAAATCGATTTTTTGTGTTTTAAAATAAAATCATATATATATATATATATTAAAATTACCATAAAACTTGGAAAAATATAATTGGATGTGTAAAATGTTTCCATAATCCTTCAACTTTTGGTGATATAACCATTTGTGACAACTAATAATATATTATGATCCATGTAATATTTCATTTAATGATGAGTCAAACTTGTCACAGTCTTTTTTATTATAAAAATAAAGAAAATTATATGGTTTTATCTAGAATATATGTTTTGCAATTGATTTTTTTATTAAATCTAATAGATTTATCTTCAACAGTTTATTGTATTTTAATTATTTAGTGAATAAATAATTACCAAAAATAAATGAAATAAAGAAGTAATAATTATCTAATTAAGTTAAAATTCAAATAACTGATATTTAATATATGAAAATAAAATATACTTATGTGATATTAAATTATATCCATGAATTTTATATATGATATTTTTAAATGAAGGATTTATTTAAATAATATTTTTATATTATATAGTTTAATTAATTTTTCTAAAATCCAATGTTATGAATATTGTTAAAATATACGTTATTGATATTTGGAGAAAAATAATATATTATTGAATGATATAAAAAATAATCATAACATTAGTTTCATTGATTTTAGTATAATTAGGTATATAGTATCAAACATGATATGTTATTGTGTGTTTTTTATTTTATATAAATAATATTGACCCTCAATGTGAATAAATAATTTAGTAAGTGTTCGAGGGGTTAAATAATGCTTAATACTAAATTATATAGGTAATCAATTTTATTAAACATATATATAAACTAATTGCATGAGATTATTTATAACCAAATTCATTAGATATTCTAAATTACTTATTTTGGATGAATTTATAGTTGAAAATTTATTTATAATAATTTATTTTTTTATGAAATTCCATGAGTGACCATCCCCTCTCTTATAAAAGAGATCCTATTATTCTTATTTAATCAAACACAAATATAAATATATTCACCAATAATTTCCTTTATATAATATTATAATCCCTTTATAATTATATATCTCCTTTTTAGGAAAAATATCAACCTTTTTAGATTAATGGTGTTAATAAAAAGAGGATATTAGAACGAGAGTTATATTTTTCCTCAAGTGTTTCTATATTATTTCTTATTAATCCTCCATAAAACCTATGTAACACATTATAAAATAAATAATAAATTATTGTAAACATGCTGATATGTTATTTTTTTTTGTTTCATGGCTAAAATCTGTCTCCACTTTTGTCAACAATGAAAATAATTTATCATTCATGTCTATAACAGACTAACACCTAATGCGCATATGTAATTATTTTTCCTTATCTATATTTCAATACAAGTTATAATTATGGAAATATTATATATATATATATATATTATTTTTATAAAATATTTATAATTCTTAAAATATAATTTACTATTCACAAATGTTCTATTCCATTGACATAAACTAAGAATTTTGTTCATGTATCCATGTGGACTATAAACACCATGAAGTGAGGTGATTATTTTTCACCACAACACAATGCGGATGATTTATATAAATATATTTTATGAATTAATTTTATTTATAATAATATGATAATTATTTAAATATAAAAAAATATTAATCTCTTTTCCATAATGATTGTTGAAGAATTCAAATGTCATGCATGAGTACATACAACCCACCTTCTCAATGACGAAGTTCATATTTGCTAACCAAATAAAATTTCGTGATTTAAATTTATAATTTATAAATAAAAATGATACCTATTTCATTAATATTATTATAAATATGATTTAATAATGAACACTTTTAGAATAGTCATCCAATAAAAGTCATTTTAGGCTTATGAACCGAATGTCAACAAAGCATCTAATGAGAACATAAATGATTACTAAAAATAATATAATATTGAAATAATTAATTAATAATTATTACTAAAACATAAATGGTTATTAATAAAGTATAAACTAACCTAATTCTATTATTTAGAATGAAAAATATTTTATTTGATATTTTAGTCTTAATGTAAATGAATTTTTTGAACAATATCCTTTTTTAATAATTTGGTTTTCAAACAAAAAAATGTTTTTTTTAAATTTATAATGAATTAAAATATTTTCACTCGTTCATGATTCCTTAATTTTTTAAAAACTCATTTAATTGATTAAAAGGTTATTTTTAATAAATATTTTACATTTTAATATCTGTCAAATTATTTTATAACAATTAATTTTCCTTAATGAATGTTTTTATGATACATGTATTCATATTTTATTATTATGATATAATACTTTTGAATTTTTTATGATCAAGGTTGATTCCATTGTCAAACAATGATGGATGGTTTCTTGATAAAACAATTATGAATTGTATCATTATTAAAAAAATGGTGATTGTGTCTATTATAAACCTAGGGTGGGTGGATATGTGATAACCTTTAATAAACTAGGTACTCCAATGTTAGAGGTTGATCGTATTGCTAAATCGATTTGTATGAGAGATGGGGAAATTGATGTCTAATGTAACCTAATTAAAATAAGGTGATTTTTTCATTAACCAAACCTTCATCAATGTAATCTACAAATGTTTCATATGGAGACCCCAATTTTATATGAGTAAAACTATATATCTTGACAAAACTATGTGTAAAAAAACAGTATAAAATAAGTTAATGTTATAAAAAATATTCATTTGTATTAATTTTTATGTTATTAGAATACAACAATCAACATTCTTGGGAAATATGAGGCAATATATAAAAAAATGATACATAACCATGCCTACCAAAATTACATGTTCATTACATCATTTAATAACGGGGTCATTCCCTTTAATAATTACAGCATCATTGATAAAATAATATTATAGATGAATTATAGAATAATGTAAAAAACACATTTATACATTCATTTCTGCATCACTAGGAAGATCCTATTATATACTCATTTCAAAATCACCTGGTATAGAACATTATATATTCATTTTTAAATAACTTGTAATATCCCAGTATATTATAATATCAATATAAATGATAATGTACCTTAATATAAGCATTTCAACATCACCCACAATTCCAATTATAATATCCAGAATAATAGAACTTAATATCATAATCTTCAATGGTTATTTCACCCATCCACTATTTTCTATTCAATTACATTTACATTCATTAAATTAAGTACTATGTTTTTCCATGACATTTTCAATCCCATTTTATATAAAATTTTTATTAGTCGTTCAATAATCAAAGAAAAACAATTTCAAGGGGGAATTGTTAAAAAAATAACCTGAGGTATCATGTAAGGAATCATCCTTAAAAATATCATATACCAATGACTTTGATCTCTAATTAAATTTATTATAATAAGGTGGATATTTATAAATTTTTAGTTTTAGATAGTTTGGAAAACTCTAACCTTGTTAACCCATACATTAAATAAAGACCCTTACACAATATCCATTTTAACCACCAAATGTATTTTAAAGAAATAATTATTCATTTTTCATGATAAATCATTATGATTTTATTCTAAACCTCATTTGTGTCCCTACACATCCTTAAAACGCTGTGAATAAAAATTTAGAACATAACATGAGGAAGAAATGATCATTATGAATCATAAAAGAAATTTATACATTAATTTATTGAAAACATGATGACCCAAAAAATTTATATCATTATCTATAAGATCATTAATGGGATAAATAAAATTATTTTAACATAAAAACACATTTTTCAAATGGAAATCATTAAAAATAATATAAGTTAAATATATTTAATTTTTTTATATGAAGCATTACATTAACAATATGTTTTGAACCCATGAAAGGAATTTACTGAATCCCAGTTAATTTCATAGTAGAAATACTTTCACAACCCCCTCTTTATTTATTATGAATATAATGTACATTATCCAATTTATTAGTGTGCTATATTTATACATATGATGATATTACATGCTCATTTTTTGTTATCTAGGTACACCTAATGTATTATCAATATATAGATCACCATTAATCTATAATGGGGATCAACTATTTGTAATATATTTATCAGGCACCAATGTTTCATACATGATGATGATGTATTATATCATGATGGAAGTATTGTTTTCTTATTTCACCTTTTCACAATTAAAATCTTTTAAAAAATTCATTTAATCCAAAATAAAACTAAATTTGGATATCAATTAACATTATTCTTTTGGAAATGGGTTATTAAATTAAATAGAATATACACATCATAATTTAATAATTGTAATTAAAATTTTAAAAATTAAATTTATAAAATAATCATATAGGAATTGTGGATTCTAACAGAGGAACGATAATCTCATATATTATAAATAAAAAATAAAATCTAGATCACTTTTTTAAATAAAATCTGAATGAGTAACTTTCAAAGAGAGGATTAAAATAATATTCCTTACATTGAGTCTTAATTTTCTTGTACTTATAGTATCTTCCAAAATATTAAACATATGTAAATTTGGACACATTATTAAGAAAAAAAATTTAGACCATTATTCATTTTATATAACTTATTCAAATGTTACATATAGTTACATAATAAATGTTTTCATGTTGGATTGTTTGATGATATTCAGTACATATGTATAATATGACATTGGTATGTTCAACTTGGTTAAATAGTCCATTGTTAAAACTTTTCCATAATAATGAACAAAAAATAAATATAATTATTATTCATATATGATACATTTATATATATCCATTATATATATTATTTAAAAAATATCCAAGTTGCAATCATTGAGATGATAGACTGTATATACTCTATAGTGATGTTTCTGTTTTCCAATGATCATTACGGAATTAAGGTAAATATTATTTTTTAAAATTAAATTAAAAATAATATCATATATATTTCACAATATTTCTTAAAATATAATTATATATGTAATCCATGTGATTTCATGAAAGGAAATTCACCACATCTTCTTGTAGATGTGGTTATTGGTATTTATGCCTAAACCCTATTATCATTTTTTAGTGCATGGAAATTTTAAGAAGGTAAATAATATATTATATTTGTAAATTATAAATATATAATTAATATAACATATAATCATGTATTCACTCATAATTATCCATCCATGAGATATGATGGTGGAAAATGAATTACATCAGCTAGTGATATAGTAGTCCTATATACAAATGAATGCCGATTTTGTTTCGAATGTGAAAGAATAGTAGATTTATATAGGTCAAAAATTTAAACAAAAAAATCATAATTATATGTATGATACTCTTTTTATTATTTATAAATGTTCAATGAATACAATAAGTATGTGGGATAATGAATAATAAAATATATATCAACTGAAAATGATACATCTTCCTCATAGAATATCTATTTTTAATAGCATATGACAAATGTGGATGTAGTTATACAAAGAACAAAAACACTAGAATAATTGGAATGATTTTAGTAAATTATTTGGTTAGGTATTTGATGAACAAAAGGAGTATTTATTTTTTCTGAAATGATTTGAAGCTATTCCCTTTTATAGGAGAGGGGAGGGGAACTCTTGGAATTTCTCAAAATATTAAATTAATATAAAATAATTTAAAAATAAAAAATACTATAATGTGAGTTATTAAAAATATATAAATAATATTGATCCAAATACGCTCATAAAAGAAACTAATTGTACATGTTTTGACTATATATCTACCACAATATTTTATTAACCCAAGAATTTCCCATATAACTCTTACCATGACAAAATGGATTTTTACTATTTGACTATTAAAATATATACATTGAAATGAAAAAATACACATAGTTGTAACAATGATGATATTTTGTTATTTTTCATAATCACATTTATGATTTTCTTGTTTATAAATTTTATTTCATTGAATAAAATATTATTTAAAATAAAATATTATTACTCATATTTTTTTAGCACTATTGATTATATTGGAATTAACAATATCAAGTTAAAAACATAATTTTTCAATAAATTATTATATTATTTACATTTCATGTTATTCTAATAAATTATGTTTTAAAAATAATTATCTCAAATTATATTTCATTAAATATTTATAATTTATTTTTCTAATTTTTTTCATTATTGAAATAATAATAATCTTATAATTGAATATGATTTTTCTATAATTATTTTCTCAATAAAAATAAATATAAATTAATATTAAGTTGAATTGTATTTTATTTTAATGATAATATATTTAGTCCACAATATATACAACACCACAATATTTCGAAAATATTATGTTTATTAAAAATAAAATTGTGACATGATTGAATTTTCAATAAATTAATATAACAAACTTAATAATATCATATATAAGGATACATAATGTCATAAATTCCACCCTTCAATGAAAATTGCAAAAAATATTTATCCAATACGATTTTGTATTGTTTTTTGGTCATTTGATATAACATTTTCTTTTATATGTGACTTGAATGACATAATTTACACTTTATTGTGGTAATAAATTTACAATGGTTACTTTTAATATAGACAAAAAATAAAAGGTTCATATTTACTATATATTTACCATGATATTATTAATATTTAATACATTATTTAAAAATGGAAAAATAATTTTCAAAGAATATAATAAAATTAATCCTTAAAATTCCAATGAAATATTTTTTTTAAAATAACCTTTTAAATGTATATTATTTATAGTAAATTAATGTATAAAATCCATTTCATGCCCATAAATAAAATATTTTATATAAAAATGTACTAATCGTAAATTTTTTTTAATAGAATATATAATTTTATTTTCTAAATGAATTAATAGAATACATAGTTTTCAATATAAGAAATATTTTACACATTTCATATAAGAATCATTTTTTGATAAAATTCTCAAATTGTCCACATAAACATATTGTTTCATGATGAATTTGAAATTTAATTTTCTTCTTAAAATTAACATTATTTAATTTTAAAACTCAAATTTTAAATAATTTATTATATAATTGAGTTTTATATAAAATTATCATTTTTTGTGATTTATATAATATATGTTTGATGAATATTAAGAAAATTTCTAAAATAGTGATAAATATAAAAATGATTCATTCAATTATTATTTATGATTTTACATTCAACCATCGTACTATTGGAATATGTATTCTTCAAAATTTTATATTTGGATTAGTAAGTAGGATTTGAATTGTCAAAATACACATGTCGAAATCTCACATTATAAAAAGAATATGTAAAGGCTCCTCTTGAAAATAGAGAAAGGGAATTATCATAGTCATATGGGATGCTGCATAATATGATTATAATTTTGATTACAAAATTAAAAAGTAAAAACATGTATATGGATGTTAAAAATCACTCATACAGGCTGATTGTGAGTGATCGAGTACATTAACCTGAAAAAGAATGAATTAAGAAAAAAATAAATAATTGAAGGGTAATCATTCCATTGACTTATCAATAATGAAATCAAAGGTATATTTATTTTTTCTAAACTTAATTTCTTAAGGTTGATGAATTCATTTACTACGTAGACCTATAACATAATGAAATATACATCATTGATAATAAGAATTATCTCCCTTAATATATTTCTACCAGAACATTATTTTATATATAAATAATGAGAATTCAAGATGAATTTTTCCATTCATTAATAACTATAAAAATAATTTGTGGAATTAATATTTAAATAAAAATAACCATATATTCTTCCTTTCATTATGAATTGAAAAAAAGAAGAATGGTTTGTACAACATATGATAATTCCTAGATAAAAAATCAAATATAGAAATAATAACTACATTATTCAACAATAGTCCACAGTGATATATATAATTCAATATAGGTCATTAAATAGAAAATTATCATTAAAAATTAAACAAAAATATTCTAAAAAATGATTACAACCCAAAAATCTGAAATATTTTAACAAATTTTCATCTAGGAATATGTTTATCATTTTTCTAAAAAAACTAAATTATATTTGAAGACTCATTCAAAAATGGGCAAGAAAATACTAAATAATATCCAATATATACTACATATTTTTATAAATATCCCAAATAACCCAAAATGTGAAATAGAATCATATATTATTCAAAAAAAATTCATCCATTATTCATTATGAAATATCTCACAGTACTATATTTTCATTAATACTATAATTCTTCCCAAAAAATATGATAATATTCTTTTTTAAATAACATTAATCACTAAACCAATAAATAAATTTCAATTCCTTTGGTTACGATAATGAAAAAACGTATGTTTCAAAAATTTATATAACCTTTATTCATCTAAAAATATTAAAAAAATAAAAAATTTCCATACTGATAAATATATCAAATTGTATACTGGTAGGATTCTTAAATTTATCACCCTTCAGTGATGGGTTCAATCCCCCTTACCATGTTAGATGTGACATGTTTTTATCAATACTATATTTTCTCTATTTTTTTAAACTATATTAATACCTTCCATAAATAAATCTAGATTCATTAGAAACATCATCATACAAATACCTAATATATTCAACATAAAAAATGGGTTATCTGTAAAAGATATCTCTCTCATTTCATTTTTAATTCCATAATTTGATAACTCAAAATTACCTAAAAATATATCAAAAAATATAATTACACATCTTAAAATTTCATAACATAAATTCTTAAAAGGGATTTCATGGAAAATGATCTTATGATCTATAATTAAAATATAAAAACAGGATGGTATCCATACATAATTAAATAACCTCCCTTGAAATCATCTAATTTTCCATATTTATCAAATATCTATTTGTGCCAATTGTATGTACTTGACCATAATTATTAAATTTTATAGTTTATTTGAGGTACAATTTTATTTTTTATAATCCAAAGGATATTTTGGGTTTAGTGTTATGCGAATTATGAATGTTTTTGACAAAGTATACCGATATATTACATGTGGAATGTTATATTTAATGTCTATGTTACCACCTAATATTTCTTAAAACAATAAAACATGGAATCAATTCTTGATAAAAATTATAAATATTCTTTTTTACCACATCTTTATGCATAATATTCCTAAAAACATATGAAAATCACAATATAATGTGCGACGAATACCAAATGGATCAATAGAGCATAAAAGGATGAAATTTGTTACTTTAGTGAAAAACCATTAAAACCATGATATATTTACCTAAATCACAGTTTACATTGAGTTATTGTAACAATTTATTTTAACATGAAAAATTAAGATCCGTTTTACATATACATACCTTCATCTGTTTAAGCTTCATGAATAATAATGGAGACTACAATATATTGTAATTAATACATAGTATGTTGAATCCACTATGACGAATCCAAACCACACTAATAATAAATAAATTCAATAAATCTATAATGATGATAATTTATTATTCTCTTAATAAATATAATAATAACCATTCATTGTAAGCATAAGATAATTTCTCTGGGAATGTTTCAGAACCATGCTAATGAAAATTACATGTTCATGACATTATCAAGTAACTGGGTTAAGCCCTATAAGTTTTACTACATAGTTGAAAAAAATACCTTTATAAATGAATTATATAATAACTAGGAATGAACACTTATACCCTCATTTCAACATCACTAGGAAGAGACAATTATATAGACATTTCAACATAATCAGGGATAAACCTTAAATAATAATTTATAAATCTCTTGGAATAATCCCTTATAAAATAATTTCAATATAAATGGGAATGTTCCTTTTTAAAATTATTTCGACATCACTCACAACAAATTTTATAATATCTGAAATAACATAACCAAATATAATAAGCTAGAATGAAAATTCATTTAATTACCATAAAATTTTCAATGAACTATTCATTTAATAAATTATTTTTAATCCTACCATTCTATTTTTACACTAATTTTTTATCAAATTATCACAATTTTTAATAATCAAGGATGAAATTTTACAAGGTTAATCTATGACAAAAAATAATAATATGTGTCATGTAGGGACCTAGAACCGACCATTTCACATCATAGTGTCATTGAGAAAAATAAAATAGATGAGAATGTGTAATATATTTATCAGTTTATAGATTTTAAATATTATGGAAAATTATTCCTTTATTAACACATATATTAAAGGTGTAATATTATATAAGGATCCATTATAATATCTAATTTTATAAATTAAAACATGGTTTATATTGATGATAAATCATTACGATTTTCTTGTTATCATGATTCAGTTCCCTACTCATCATTAATAATCTATGGAAAATAATTATAATAATGGCTTGGGAAAAAATGGTGATTTTAGAACAAAAAACAAATAAATAGAATAATTTATTTAAAACATAAAAGCTAATAAAATATATATCATTGTATCCATGTTCATTAAATTTATATAACAAAAAAATTACATAAAAAACAATTATCTCAAATAAAAGCATTAAAACCCATATAAAATAAATTAAAATAATTTTTTTAAGTAGTAGAACATTAATAACATGTTTTAAACATTTTTCAAAAATAAACTAATAATTTTTATAATATATGATAAACCCTTTTAGGACTGCCTAACTATTTCCTTCAAAAAAATGGTACATTAACCAATTTTTTAGGGTGCTCTCTGGGTATTCCAAAATATATAACAGTCTCAGCTGACTATATCTAGGCACACCCAATGTATAATATATATCCGGATCACCGATGAGCTATAATGGTGATCCAACCTTCATATTAGTAAAATCAATCTAAATGATTTGACATTATATTCTCATGAATTATATCATGAAAAAAATATTTTATCACATCACTTGTACATCATTAAAAACATTTTTATAACTCTATTAATCCAAAATAAAATCAAATTTTGATATCAAATATTCAATATTCATTTTGAATTTACAACTGAAAATATACCAAATAAACACATCATTATTTAAAAAAATTAATTAAAAATTTCCATGGAAACTTATAATAAAATCATTAAAGCATTGATGCTTCATAACAAAACAAAAATACCCACATGTCTTTCATGTTAACATATAAATTCATGTTAACTTCTGTAAATAAATAATAATAATGTAACTTTGAAATATTTTATTTAACATAAATTCGATTACATTATTTCTAAATAATATGGTATTTTATTATTCGTCTACAATAATAAACATATGTTAATTTTTAGATCATTAAGAACATTTTTCAAGTTCATTATTCCTTTTATATCACTGATTCGCATGTTAGATATAGTTATATAATAAATCATGTTCATCTCAATTGGTTTGATAATATTCAATACATATGTAAATAATGACTTTTTTATGTTTAATTTTGTCGAATTAGACATTATTTAATTTTCACCATAATTGTAATCACGAATCAATTTTAATTATTATAGAGAAATAATACATATTAATTAATCCATTAAATATGTCAATATATATATATATAATACAATTATTGAGATGAAT
The DNA here is from genome assembly GCA_963277665.1 of Viscum album. Taxonomy (NCBI): domain Eukaryota; kingdom Viridiplantae; phylum Streptophyta; class Magnoliopsida; order Santalales; family Viscaceae; genus Viscum; species Viscum album. The sequence goes on along the minus strand of OY728126.1, from coordinate 1,653,860,386 downwards.
GTCTGTACATACAAAAGAGTAATGATTCAATTTTTCAATGATCATTATGTAAATAAGGTCAATATTATTTTTTATTTTCATACTAATAATATAGATTATTTCATAAAATTTATTTAATATGTTATCCATGTGATTTACTGATAAAAAAATTAATCCCAAATCATTGTAGGAGTTGTAGTCTATATGTACCCTAAATGATGATACCATATTTCGGTGCATAGAATTTTAAGAAGGTGGATAATATATTATCCATTATTAATTATAAATTTTTCATTAATATAATATATAATCACTTATTTCATCATAATAGACTGTCCAAGAGATATGATAATGGAAAACTGAATTACATTAGTTCATGATGCAATTGTCCACCATACACATGAATGGAAATTTTGAATCTTGTTTGATAGAAGAGTTGTTGAATATCGGTAGAAACATTAAAAACATTTAATTTCACGGAGGATAATCCTGTTATTATATATTACTGTTTAATAAATATTTTGAGTAGGTGGAAGAAAGAATAATACAAAATATCTCTATTAAATATTGTACATCTTTTCAGAATATCAATTTTTCTCAAAACTTTTAGACAACTAAGGATGATTTTATACCTAATGAAACATCTCTTATATAAATAGAATGATTCTATGAATCCATTTGGGTAGGTATATACTCAATAAAATGGTTATTTATATTTGGAGAAATGATAAGTATTGGCTCTCGTTTATAAAATTGGGGAGGGGCACTCTTGGAATTTCCAAAAATTAAAAATAAAATAAAAGTATTAATTTTAAATGCCTGAATTCAGATTTATTTAGAATAAAAGATGAAAAAAATTCCAAACACCATTATATGAGAAAATTAAGCATTATTATCACAATATTTCTATCATTCTAATTTTTATTCATAGTTTAACCTCTTTCACATTTATCATAAAAACATGGTCTTTTACTACTTTAGTATTATTATATATACAATAAAATGAATAGAGAACCATAAATGTACTAATGAAGCTTTTTTTAAAACATATTATAATAAATTTTCATAAATTATATGTGTTTCAAAAAAAAATTGTTAAATAAAATATTATTTATAATAAATTATTCTTAATAGTAAATTCTAAAACTATTCATTATGATAAAATTAATAATATAATGAAAAAAATATTTTCTTTATTTTTAATATGTCACATTCAGTAATAAAATTAATTTATAAAATTATTTATCTGAATATATATTTATTTTAATATTTAAAATATTCTTTGTTTTATATCATTTAATTATTTTAATTATTACTTTATCATCACTGAATAAGAGTTTTTAATAATTATCCCCTAAAAAATATTTATTATAGAATAAAACTATGGTGAAAAGAATATTTCGTTTAAATTGCTATTTTATTGTCAATTATATCAAAGTAGTAACACCATATTATAACTATTAAGCGTACAAAAAATAATAGTGTGACATGTTTGAATTTTTAATAAATAATGACAATAAGGTTTATAATCTCATTTATATTTCCCCACATTGTCATGAATTCAACCCTTAGTTGATAATGATCATTCATGATTTATCAAACACGATTTAGGAATGTCTTTTTGGTGGAGAATTATTTTTAATCATTTTATATGGGACCTAAATGGATTGATTTACCATTTACATAGGTAATACAATTACACAATTTGTTTTTCATATTGGCCAAAAATAAAAGTTACCTATTTATTTTTTATGTACACTATTATAACAAATATTTAATACATTTTTTAAAAAATAGAAATTATTTTTCAGAGTTTATTATAAAATTATACATGAAAATTCCAATGAAATAAAATTTTTCTAAGAAAGTACCATTTAAATGTAAATTGTTTGATACTCAATTCAATTATTAAATCAATTTCAAAAGCATAAATAGATTACATCAAAAAATGAACTCATAAAAATTTATATGTAATTTACAACATAGATTTTTCTTCCTAATAAACAATAATATTGTACAGATTTTAGTATAACGAATTATATTACACTCTCTATATGATATTTATTCTTTTAGAAAATTTGGAAAAATTCCTCATAAAAAAATTATTATATGATGAATTTAAAAATGAAATTTCTTTTTTAAAAATAAAAATTATTTAATTTAAAAACTATGATTACAAATAAATTTTAATAATATTGGAGATTATTACAATTTTTTTTATATAATAATAATTACATAATATATGTTAGATTAATATTAAAACATAATTCATGAATACTCATTAATAGTAAAAAAATTCAATCATTTTTGTGATGTTACATTCTCTCACCATTCCTTTTGAAAATTTCTTCTTCACCAATGGACCTATGATATAGAAACCATGGATTGACTTCTCAAAATACCTCTATAAATTCTCACAATGTTAAAAATTTCAGAAATGGTACCTCTAGAAAAGTGTGTATGTAAATTATGATGGTCACATAGGATAACAAAAATAGGAATACAATTAAGAGAACATAATTAAAATGTAATGACATGGATTTGGAAGATAAAAATACCTCTCAAGGACTAAAAGAGAATGGTCATGTACATTTTCAATAAAAAATGATTTCAATCAAAATTCCTTATATAATTGATGGGTTAAAATTCCATCAATTCCACATTAAGAATATAAAATAGATATTTATTTTCTTTTAGAATTCATTTCATAACTTTGAGTAATTTCATTACAAAAATACCTAATTACATAAATAAATATACTTCATTGACAATAGTAATTTAAAACATTAATCCATTTCCACCACAATCTCATATTATTCTTTAAAAATTAGTTTTTAAGATGAATTTTTCAAGTCTAAATCACTTTAATCCACATTTATTGATTAAATATTCAACAAAATAATAAATATCTTTTCATCATTTCATAATTAATTGACATAAATTGTAATAGGTTTTACAAGATATGATATTTCCCATATTTAAAATTCCCTTATATTAAGGACTACTTTTTTAATAATCATAATTAAATAGTGATTCATATAATTCAACATATGTCATTAAATAAATCAACATCCATAAAATTAATCCAAAAATTTCCAAACTACTCATTAACCCCCAAAAATATAAATATTAGAAAAAATAGTCATTCAATATTAATTTTATCATTCTATCAAAATTAAATCAATTAAACATGAATAATCATAAAAAAAGTGCAATCCATTACAAAATAATCACCATGATATAATAATCATTCCCATAAATAACCCAAGTAACCATAAATGTAAAATTTAATCATATATTATTACCGAATAAATTTTTATTATTACTCATATAAAATCCAATTGTGTTCTTTTTTCCTTAATCATATAATTATTCATAAAATCTATAGTGATATTCTTCCAAAATAACATTGATATCTAAAAAAATAAATAAATATTGATTCATATGGATATATATTTGAAGAAACATATGTTAAAAAATTTAACATAAGCATTATCCTGTGGATTATATAAATAAATTGGAACATTGTGTTACTAACTAGTATATCACATTGTCTGGTGGTATTCATTTCATGTTTATCACCCATCGGTGCTGTTATCAATTCCCACAACTTGGTCAGACTTGATTGGTTGTTTTCCATCCTTTGAGTTCTTATTTTTATAAAAGTATATAAATAAACTCCTTAAATAAATTCTTTAAAACTGATTATCATCATTAAAAAATTATATTATATTTAACACTATTAAATTTTATAACCATAATAGATGTCTCACAACATTAATTTCTCATTCCAAAATGTAATAACTCAAAACAATATACAAAATACCCCCAAAAAATATAACATCACTCTTTAAAATTTAATAAGAAAAATTCCCAAAAGGCGTCTCTTGGAAACTTAGCTTATGATCTATGATAAAAATATAATCCTATGATGGTATCCATAAATCACTCAATATACTCTGAAGAAAACAACGTATTATCGAAATTTATCTAATCATGCTCTCTTAAAAATTGTATTTCCCTAGCCATAACTATGAAATGTTGATTTTTATTTCAGCTATAATAAAATTCCATATTATATTATTGATCATTTTGGTTTAATTTTTTTTGGGAATTAGGAAAATTTCTTACATAGTATACACATACCTTATATGTGGACATTTATATTCAATATCCATTTTCCCACCATTTGTTCATAATAATTAAAACATGGATAATGTTACTATTAATTTACATGAATTTTATTCTATAACACATACATATACCTAATCTTCCTTAAACACGTATTTAAATCATATTAAAATGTGTGATGAACACAAAATTATCACAAATAAAGGTAAACTGAAAAAATCAATTATTATATTGGAAAATAATAAAAACTATTATATAATGACCTATTTGTCAATTTATATTGAGATAATGAAATAAATAATTTTATCCTAAAATCATAGTTAATTAGCTCAAATAAATTCTTGAAAAACATTAGAATGAAAATCAAAAACATTTCTAACAATATATATCATCGTATTCAAAAACCTTTTTAATACTTATTTAGAATGAAATGGGGCCTAGTTAAATCCAAGGGATAAAACATTCATTAGATCTCTATTTCATTCCATATATGAAAAAATACATTATAAAATGAATTGGAGTGTTATTTTGGGACACCAAAAGATATAACAATCAATCCCGTCTCATCCTAGGTGCTCCCAACATATAATCTATACCGAGCTAACCCATGATATATTATTGTGATCAAAACTATGTATAAGGTATATATTGCACAAATATTGTTAATAAATAAGGACTAATAATGGAATAATTTTTTTTTATTTTCATATAATTTTAAAAATTCATTCTTATTAACTTTTTAAAAATGTGTCGAATGAGGATCTTTAACATAGGGTTTTTTAAAGGAATGTCCCTTATTTTGAGACCAAATACTCACAAGTGTCTATTATCATCAATAATAATATTGATATACTATTTATATTAATTATTAAGAACCGTATTTAAAATTAATTGTTCCCTTATTATATCTTTTTACTATGTTATAGAAAATTAAATAATAATTTATGTTCACATTGTTCATTTGGATGTTATTCGAAAAATATGTCAAAAATAAATTTGGTATGTTCACTATAGATAAAGAGTTCATTATTAAATCATATAAAATAATTACTATCAGATTATTTTCATTATTATAAATAATTTATAAATTTAATTCCATTCATTGTATATGGATTTGAAAAATGAATTATGTTACAATAATTGAGATGGTAGGTTGCATGTACATGAGAAAAGAATTTTAATTTTTCAATGATAATTATGTGATGAATGTAAATTTTATTTTATAATTATATAAATATTTTAATATAATATTTATCATATTATTTCATTAAATATATATATTTATATCATCCATGTGATTCTATAATGAAAAAGAATCACATCGCTTCATGAAGGTTGTAGTCTACATAGACGCACGAATGATGTTTTCATTTTTCAGTTCATTAAACGGTATTAAGATAAATAATATATTACATTTTAAAAATTATATATATCTATAATATAATATATAAACACTAATTACATCCTTAAATTACATCCATGTGATATGGTGAAGGAAAACTATTTATATCGGTTCCTTTGACAATAGTCATCTATACACATAAAGGACAATTGGGTTTTCCATTTAATAAAAGAGGAGATTTATATATGATATGGAAATAAAATAAAAACACGTAATTATATGGAATGTTCTGGTTTTATTATATTGTAATGGTTTTCTAATATTTGGGGTGGTGAAAGAAGAAATTTATTAAAATGCTTGATTAAAAATGATACCTCTACTTCAGAAAATGTCAATTTTTGAATCATTTTAACCCCTCTTTTTGGTGTTATATATAAACCAATAAATTTAGAATTAGTAGAGGGGTTCTAATATGGAGTGTTTCTGATAATTATCCCAACATAAATTAGATTTCATGTGTAATGAAAAGATTAGAAGAGGATGCATTTTATATGAATGGGGAGGGTAACTCACGGAGTTTCTGAAAATATTTAATTATAATAAACAAATATGCAATTAATAATGGTTCCTAAGTTATTTAATTATGTTTAAAGATGAGTTTTGTTCTAAATACGTTCATATATGTAAATTTTTGCTTTTATTGACTATATTTTTACCATTATCAAATTTTATTAACCCCTATCTATCATCTTTAACTCATTCTAGGAGGACATATATATTTATATTTTTTGGGTTAGTATAGTGAATTTAAAATTAAACAATAAAGATAAATGGACCCCAATTGATATTCAAAATAATATCCTAATAAATTTTAATAATATATTGTTTTTATGTAGTTTCTATTATTTAATATTTGTTATTTAATATAATATATTCATTAAGATTATTTTAAAACTTTTTATTAAATTTAAATTAATAATATCAATAAGACATATAAATTAATTAATTTATTATTATTATATATAGAATTATATTTTCATCAATAAAATTCATCTATTAAATTAATTATTTCAAATTAATGTTATTTTATTATTATTAAAATAATTTATTTTCTATTTACAATAATTGAATAATTATTACGTCAAAATTGTGAAAGAATTTATGGAAATTATTTCATCACTAAAAATAAAGAACAATATAATATGAATAATATAAAGATTTTGAATTTAAAAATAATATTTACAGTCAATAATATCCTTTGCGTAACACCATAATAATATATAGATAAATTATTAAATAATATTTGGTCACATTATTGACTTTTCATTATATAAAATTTTATAAACTTCATAATCTCATTAAATTGTTCCCATTAGGTAAATAATTATATAATTATGTGATTATGGTTGATATAATGTAATATAACATGTTGTTGGAATGTCATTGTTTAATTTTATATTTCTAATCATTTAATATATAACATAATGTACCTGATTTACACATTAGTATGTTAATAAAATTACTATGTTTACTAATTCTATTGACCAAATATGAAAGGGGTATATTTTATTAAAATAAACCCACACATTTCAAAAATAGAATTCATTAATGAAAATTCAGAATAGTGAATTTTCATAATTTAATATAAAATTAAACTAGAAAAAATCAATGGAAAACTTTTTTTTTCAGAAAATAAAATTTTTAATATAAAATTTATCTATAATAAATTTATTTATAACGTTATTTTAAGTACCCTTAATATTATTTTTTAAATAAAAATAAGAATTTTTATAAATAAAAGTAAAAAATATAATTTTCCCCTGTAATGTTATTATAAGTAGATAATTTTTTGAATAATAATATGTGATTTAAACAACTTATATAGAATTATATATATTTTGAAAATTCTAAAAAAATAAACATAAGATAGTTTTGACGTGAATAATTTTACATTGAAATTTATTTTTTCAAATAAAAAATTTATAATTTTAAAATGAAAATTAAAATGAAAATTAATATAAATTAATTTTATTAAAACCATTTAATTAATGATTTTATGAACTACTAAATATATTTATGATTAATATAAATACATAATACATAAATACTAATAAATACTAATATTATTTAATATTTCATTACCTAGGTTCCTACATCACATTTCACCCTAAAAACATTATTCCTTAGTATATGACACCCTATTTATATTCTATCATGTACGTTTTAAAAAATGTTTTATATTTTCGTTTTCACTGGTTGAGTATTCCCTTGATGGAATTAGAAGTATACCAATAATATCAAAGTAAGAAATTTTTTGAATTTTCAACCTTAAACAATAATTTTTTGCAGTCTATAAGGAATTTACAATACCTGTAATACTATTACATTACCTATAATAATTTCATGTAATATGATGTCAAATAGGTATAGTACATGATAGGATATCCTCTATGTAATATTTACAACCATTAAAATATTTAAATATTTTTTTTAAATATTGATGGGGTTTTTCAGTGTATGCGTGACTAGAAAATTACACGATACTGAATTGTTTTATGCTCTGTGTAAACTCAAATGTGTCTATTTTTAAAAATGATTTTTACTCAAAATATTTTTTCCCACCTCTATGAATCATTTATCTTAAAAATAGGTTTCTATTACAAGATTATAGATATATTGAATCCCTCCATATTAACCATTAATCAACTTATCATCATTAATTCTATGGTTTATCACTCTTGGTACATATTTTCCCTCTATCTATAGACTACATTGTAATATAATGGTTCAATTTATCAATTTAAACATTAGTTTTATGACTATTTATTCAATGAGACATCCCTTGAACATCTGAACATTCATTCTTCATTGGAAAGTCTTGTTGTTGGTGTTGCAATTCCATGAAAAATGTGGGCTGTTTTGTTAAAGATTCACCAATTAATTTAATAATGAATTTAACGTTTTTTGAATATATTTCAATTTATTTCAATTTTTTTAAGAAAAATCATGTTTGATGCAATTTGGTATTAAATTTGATATTATATGGATTTTCTGTAAAACCACTAATTCCAATAGAAATAGTGATTAGGGTGTATATTGAAATTGAGGGTGTTTTGAATTTATTTTGAGGATGAATGTATTAAAATATATTGACAAAATTTATGCCTATTTTTTTGTAGGAAAGGAATATAATGATGAAAAATGAGAGATATGGCTTTTTGAATGAAATTGGCATATTGAAATATAAATTGGAAAAATTATATTTTAAACATATTTGAATTAAATTATGAGTTGATGATAAATTGATTTTGAACTTGTTATTTTGTGTAGTTAGTGGGTTATTCGGGTTAGGCATGTTGGGGTGGTAATTACATAAAAATGGAATGAATATTATACCTCGAATTAAAAATATTTTGGAATATCTTATCCCTGATGGGATATTTATGGTTCCTATTCAGTGTGGTGCAATGGGACGTGTGTTCATAGTCATTCCACAGTCACTGATATGAGATGTGTGAGTATCCTATAACTTGAAACTATATTATAGTTCACATGATCATGTTGATTGTTGTGACTATTTTGAAATAAATATTCTATTTATATAGAACCATTTTCCCATTAATATTTTTATATATAAATTTTTATATATAAATAATTATTTCAGCCATGTTTGAAATTTTTTCCATCATTTAAACTAGAAAAATGTATCTTCGACTAAATAAAAACAATCTACCATGCATATTTTGATTAAAATTGAACGGATAATTTTTTTATTATTTAATATTATTATGGAGTACATATTGAGACCCTATTTGGATTTTTATTCTATTACATTACCTTTTCCTTTTTCTATTTTTAGATTTTTTCTTTCTATGTACGAGTAATACAAAATAAAAATATAGAGGAGGTGGTGTTCTTGATCCCTTCGGGCTTGGAGTGATATGTGGTTTGTAATATTGGGATATCATTTCTATTTTTTTGGTATTTTGATGATGAAATATTTATGTTTTGATAAATATTTTTGGATTCTTGTACTATCACACTTCATAATTTTCGGTGTGAATTAAATATATAATTTCTATACACTATTGTTGTGGAATTTTATTCCCTCTTTTATAGTTCATGATGTCAATTTCTAGTCACAGACTCATGGGGATTGGATGTGGGCTTTAGGATTTTTATTACTGACTTGGTAATCGATCTACTAATATATTTAGGTTATTTTATGAAAAAATGGAATCAAAGGATCGTGGTAAATATCATTAATTGATACCGGTATACTTGTGAGTAATATTTTTGGGATATGGAAGACAATTTTAATTGAATTTATATCCATCCATCATATTAACGGGCCACATTTCACTAGGGGTGTTTTGAGAAATAATCCCCAATGATTAGTAAAACAAATTTTTTTTCTTTTCCATTCGATGGGTATAAATAATAATACTATTTAACTATCTGATGTGAATAATTTACAATTTTTATCTGGATTTATTATTTCTTTGAGTAATCAAATGATGACTTCAATTTTTATTAATGATGTTCTATGGGATCATTCCCAAATGAAGATGGGTGAATAAGATCCAAGAGGAATCTGGTGATGAACTAGAGGGACAAAACACTCATGTGGACTATAATATAGTTTTGGTTTTAATGTGTGATATAAAATATTTGATATATGGACCTACCCTCATTACCACTCAGGACCCAGTTTTGGAACATTAGATGGAAGAATCATAGATTCATGCTTGGGAGTTCCTTCATCAGAATCCACTTTCATTCTATGGATTTAATAAACCTCATGATGTTGTGGGCTAGTTATGATTGATTGAAGTTATGTTTTATTTTAGTGAAACACACAAATATATTATGGTAATGTTTTTTACACATAGTTTCTATTAAAATAGAAGTAGATGGTTCGATTCCATGGTCATGATGAAGAAGAATATTGTTTTAGAGTGAAAGGACACCAATTCCATTTTAGATGAACACATATATTGAGATTTTTTGGTGAACTCAATGGCTATCAAATTTTCATACTCGAGTAGACTGATTGGAAGAAGAAAATATATGTTAACTGATTCAATAATATTGAGTGTGGTTTACCTAAAAATGTATTGAATGAGAATTTTGAGACAGAAAAGTTAAAGATGTGATATCAATAGGTTATTATTTCTCACTATTTATTATTTAATAACTCTTTTTATGTTGATGTGATATATATTTTTCTGATTGATGAACATGATCTAGAGAGTATGTGAGGGTTAATGGGAGTTTATATTTCTCTCCGTTGAAGATTTATGAGTTTCCATGAACTTATGAAGATGTGTGAAGAGACTCATGGTGGATATCAGCTGAATGGTTCTTCAAGACCTCATACATTTATTTTTTGGGTCACTTTAATTACTTCTAATTTGACTACAAATAGAATTAGAAGAAGATTTTACATAGGAACCCATGATTAGGAGAACCATTGGTTATTCATCACACATAAATAAGTTATAATAAAAATTATTCTCTATGTAGTAGAATAGGTTCATCAACACCAAGAATAACAACAATTAAATTATTTGTTTCAAGATCTATGGGTTTCCAGCCACAGGTTTCCGGAATGAAGCTTCTTAATGTAGTGGAAGAGAATCTACAGGAAGTAAATATGGGTCTAGTAACTATGAGGGGAACCATCATTGTATCTTTGTCATTATTTACTTCCTATTTTACATTAGTGCATCACACATATTCATTTTTAATCATATATTGTATTAGCTAAACATTTATATTGATATTTTTTTATATGTAAGGGTTTTACAATACCCTGAGGAACAAATAAAGACCAGGGTACCATTGTTCAACTAGTGTGTTCACTTTATCAAAGATGGAGCTTTCATGAAATTTTCTAGTTCTCTATAAGTAATATTTTAATATAATTTCAAGTATATATTGGATCCTTTAAAAAAAAACCCCAATTGAATATTTTCATTGATGGTTCGCCCTTATGGTGACCGATGTGGTCTTCGTTATCATTCGTAGAGACTATGACATATGGTCGAGAAGACCCAAAAAATCTTACCCATAGTTAGGGAATGTATTATAATTGTCTAATTTTTATTTTTAGTAGGAATAAATATTTTCTGATTTCCCTCTAGTGGTCGCCATGTTTTCTAATGTGTTTCCTTGTGAATTATATAGTTTTCCACTAGTAAAAATGGTTTTTTTTCAGTTTATAGATTGCATGTATCCATACTAGTATATATTACATCTTACCTCATGTCATCAGATGAAACGAAACTGTTGAAGACTTTGATGGATGATCTGTTAGAGAAATCACTTATAAGAAGTATTATGTATCGTTCATGTGGTACATGATCTCTTTTTTATGAAATCTAATGGAGCCCTTCGCATATGTATTGCATAGAAAATGATAACTTGTGTCTTGATAAATAAAAAATATTTGTTTCCAAATATTAATGTTCTATTTCAGTTATTGAAATGTGTGAAGTGGTTTTCAAAAATTGATCATTGTTCAAGTTATCTCTAGATTGTAATTTAATAATCTATAATTCAAAAAACCATCATATTAATAATTGATGACCATTATGATCACCTTTTCATTCCATTTAGTCTAACTAACTATTTCCTAGTACTTATATATTATGAATATTAATTTCCATGATTATTTTGATATGTTTGTGGTCATATTTGTTCATGACATACTAATTTACCCAATATGTATAAGTATTCATGTGTGTCAGTTTATAGATGTTATGTGATTATTGAAAATTCACTTCCCTTATGCCTATCTATACATATTTCATGGTGGATTTGGGAATTATTTTTTATATGACACATGTTATGGAAATGTGTAATATCATTTCATCAATGGATGGTGAATTCAATCATGACATTGGAGCTTCATCAAAATGTTTTCATGATTAAGATCATCGTGGGTATACTAGATAATATGACCAGTTCATAAATATTTTTTCAATGTGGGATACTATATTGAATCCACCTCAACCAAATCATTTATTTGTTATTTTTAAAATGCCACTTTATAGTTATCTGTTAAACTCACATTCAACCAGATTCAAACCAAAATATATATATCAAAATTCTGATCCATGAATGAAATCCAACACATATTCAAAATTTAAAATTCAAAAATATTTTAATATAAATCCCTTCGAAACTGAAATACATTTTTTCAAAAAAACCATATAGAAAGAACCAGATAGTATTCATATCACACCTCATAGTATTCCATTTATGTCCAAAATATCTCATAAAAACCACTTAGTAAACTACCACATTTCACAGACCACGAGGAGTAGTAAAGAAAGGAGTAATTAAAGATATTTATGTGAGAAATGCTGTCAATAGTGTCATGAATCCTTCTCCATGAAATAAATTCATTCCTTCCAAACTATAAATAAGAGAAAATATAACCACCAATAAAACCTCCACAAATGTAGAACAACCAGATATAATGGGGAAAATAATAAATGACTATAATTTCTAGGACCACTAATCCCACCCTTCTAAACATCCACCATACTAACTACAACCTTCTGTAATATCTCATTGATGAACGTGGAACCACTTCAGTTACTACAAAACAACTATAAAAAACTATATATTATCCCAACAGGGTTGTACTAAGGTAGATCCAAAATACGAGCTAAAAGATGAACACAATAGGCATTGAGAGAAGAAACGACAATTTTCTATTGAATTATAAAGTATGAAACTTAAATTTATAAAAAATTGAGGAAACAATAAATATTAAGAGTGATGATGTTATCATATCAGTCTTTTAAGGAAGAGATGCACATAAAAACAATCATTGAGGTACATAAAAACACACTAAGGAATGAGAATGAAAGTTAAATCTGGATCTTAATGTGCATGTTCATCATTCATAAACCGAATCGATTTTTAAAAGTACTTGATGTCAACCCCTTATTTGATTACTGTGTAGTGTGAATATAATTTCATGAGGATACATACTACCCATCGATAAGCATTTGAATGACCTGGTAGGGATCACCCATGAATAACTCTCAAATTAGATGGGTTTTGATTCCCACAGAACCCTAGACATAATCAAATTAGATTCTCATATGTCTAATATAAATCAGAAGGGAGTTATTATTTATTGGATTAAGAAATTATATAGTGATTTGGTTATGATTAATTTTATTTTGAATTTTTCACTTTTGTTAACTCTTATATATGTCAATTAGGATTAGGTTGTATTTCTTGAATCAGTTTTTGGTTTGGGTTGTGTTTTTATTCCGGTTGACCATGTCAATGCATATGGATCTCAACATTTCAGGTAACATGATATGAATTATCTAAACCATAGACGTGATCTTTCATATGTGATGAATTTAAAAAAATATTTAAGGTAATTTTGTTTTTTAAAATGGATAATCGTGTATTCCAACCAATATGTCTTCATTTATATCTTATATCTATAATATTCACATCTATTATAAATAATTTTCATAGATTAACATTAATATATTGATTTTAATATTTCTTTTTTCCATAAGGAGGTTGAAGTTCATTGATAATGCATTGAGTTTGCTACATCAAAAACATTCCATGAATGAGTCATTTAATGAGTGGAACATGGTGGATCCATTTTCAATGATTCGTATTGGAGTTTGAGAAACATGTGTTGTGGTGAATATTGACAGAGTTCAATTAACATCAGAATTTCACAGGATGATTCTTTTGGAATAGTTACTTTGTTTTTGATTATATGGAACTATAAACAATTTTTATATCATACGATATTTTTATCAAGTGGCAATTCTCCATAGAGGTTAACTATTATGTCAAAAACGCATACTAATTTTATTTTCTTGTAATGAAATTTCTATTTTATGATTTCCATAATTATATGAAGCAGTATCCTTAAGAACCAAAATGATGTTTTATATCATGATGTGATGATTATGGAAGACATGTATCATATGAGAATTCACAAACAATACTTTTCATTGTTATACATATTGACAGGTTGAGTACGAGTATAGGAAACCTATAGCTTTTCTTCAGACACTTTTGGGGACAACTTTGATGTGGGATGATATCTATATTGAAAGTAAGGATAGGTTCCCACAGAACAAGGTAATTATGGTTTTTATATTGTTTTTGATCAATAAGAATTCTATATCATCTCACATTATACTGATTTAGGTCACAACAAAATTTTAGGAGCTGGGAAAAACTACGTGAGATAGGTATTTCATTTTGACAATGTTCCCTCGGTTATAGTCTCTCATAGAGATACCTATCTCTATTCAATCTTCTAGAGAGTCATTTAAGATTCCCTAGATCCTCATATTCATTTCAATGTTTCAAAACATCTATTGGAAGATGAAATGATACAAACAGTTATATGGATTCTTGAGTACATTATTTATGCATGAATATTAGATTTGGGTGGGGCTTGAGATTACTATTCAAGACTATTTATATTTGAATATAACAACAATTACCAGTCAGTTATCATAGTGGACTATTTTTCATCCATGTATAGAAATCCAAGTAAATCACTATTATTATGGATGGATTTTTGTAAAATTTCCGTAATTATATCAATCCTCATTCAATAGTTAACTTATCGGATTTAGTTGTTTCATAATAGGTTATTAAAAGTATATATAAGTTATAGACCTTATAAAAATCATCATTACAGACCATTCATTTTTTCAATTGGTAATCATGTGTTCTTGAATGTTTCACCTCATATTGGTCATGATTAACTTGGGATGCAATGGTATATTTCACCATATTATATTGGACCCTTAGAGGGCATTTAAAATGTAGTGATAATAGGTTACAATTTATCACTTTTCCTATTATTGACATTAATAGAAAACATTTTTTATGTATATAAACTAAAAATGAATCATTCTATTAAATATCATTTTTTGAGATAGGGTGATCTGAATATTGAGCCTAATTAGTCTATTACTAAGTATCAAATCAGAATAGTTGATTTCAATACCAATGTACATCATGGGATGATGATACCTTTTGATTGTGTTCTTTTGAATCATGTTATTGAGTAACCAAAGATGTGGGATTGTGGGGTAATGATTAGAGAGTAAAATCGTCACAATTTTGATATGGATTCTTCATGAAAAGATATGTATGGACATATTTTTTTTCTGGTGGGGATGTTGTATCATGTTGTTTCATTTCCATTAGGTATGTTCTAATATATAATCATTCCCCATTAATTGTTTTATTACGGAAAGTAAGGAATTGGTAAGATTCCAGTAATTCTAAAGACATGGATTTATTATAATTTTCATCATATTATATATTTATTTTATAGTTTTTGGTGGAATTAAATGTCATGAATTGTTGATACATGATTTTAAATCATCATTATGATGATACCGTGAAACAATTATGAATTGAGGAATGTTACATTCAATATAATGTTTACAAAGAATGTAAATTTTAAAAATGAAATTTTTAATAAAAGGTGGTGGTGTTTTAGTTTATATGGGACTCAACAATTACACTCCATCCAATTAGGTTACACATAATATAAAATCTCAATTTTTAGTTTTTAGAAAAAAGTTATGATAATATTATCCTTCATGTTTTACCTTAAACACATCTTGGAGGGTCTTTGTAGAAGATTTTTGAGATCTAAAATCAATATGGATTATCCATTCAGAAATCGATCATAATTCGTGTTCTGAATTATATCTGTAGGTAAATGGTCCTATTATATCTATTATCTATATCTACCCCCCTTAATTTTTAATATATCATATTAGGATTAATGGATTTATACTACAACTCATTAACTCTATATTATAGGTGGAGTTCCTAGATCTTATTTACCTTTATTATTGGTTGTTATGTCCCATTGCTGGAGTTTTTGTTCCATGAGAATGGAATGTTGTTCCATTTAACATTGTAAAATTGATTAGCCCTTTATTTTCATATTGATTTCAATTACATGGAATGGATTTATGAAACCCGCATTTTTATGAAAAATTTAATTTAAATTGATATGGAAAGGATCATGGAAAAAATACCCAATTGAAATTGAATTGTAGATTGGTGTTTATTAAAAAATTGAGGGATTTATTTATTGAGTTTGAGGAAAAATATAAATAATTTTATATAAAAAAATAATATCGGATTAGATTTTGATTGAATATTCATGAAATGATTAAAAATCATGATTGTTTTTGTAATGCATTTTTCATATTGAAACTGAATATGAGGAAATTTTTTTTCAAGTAATTTTAAATAATTTTAACATTTTTAATTTATTAATTGAGAACATGTGATCCTAGTTTATTACTGGGTTATTTTAGACAACCATTCTAGTATGTTAATTTCAACGAAGTGGATTGTTGATTAATACTCTATGAAAAAACTAATATGACATATCATATTCCTAATGGAATGCCGATGTGTCTTATTCAGAGTGAGGATAAAGGAATTGTGTACACATAATTTCCATGATGACTTATTTGATATGTGTGAGGATCCAATTACTAAAAACAATCAAATTAGAGGAAGATTATAAAGGTATTTATTATGATTATTTTGACATATATATTTTGATTATATATTATGGTTTTTATCAATATAATTACTTTATATAAATATTTTATCTAGTATTTTTATTTATGGGATATTTGAAATTTTATCCACCATTTGAAATGAAAATAAGGTTATGTCTTAAATATAAAAAAATATTTCCACTCATTTTTTGACTAAAATTAAATACTTAAATTTTTTAATTATTTGGAATCAAATTATATGAAATATTTTAGGGACCATTTTTTCATTTTTATCTCACACATTATCTTTTCATTTGGTTATTTTTTATTTTCTCCCACTAAGTGAAAGTAATACGAAACATGACATGGAGGAGGTGGATGTTCATGATCCCATGGAGATTGGAGTTATGTGCCTTTTGTGTCATTGGGTTATGTTGAAAATTTTATGGAACATTGAAAATGTACTATTTTGGTTTTAATACACAAATTTGGTTTTGGGTAACATTTCATTTTAGATATTTTGAGCATACTAATTTTTATCTTTATCATCAGATATGTTTTTGGAAGATTCATTCCCACATTAAAACATCATGATTATTGGTTTTAGTCACCCACACACGGGGATTGATACCATTCATAGGATTATGTAATTTTATTCTTGGTTATTAGGGTACCAGAGTATTTAGGTTAGTTCATGGAAATAAAACTCATTATTTTTCAATATTACTCTCTCTAGATGGGTAGCCTTATGTTTTCTCACAACACCATTGTGCTGAAAGAGATATAATCAGTTCTCTAAAATCATAATTATCATTATACATTATTGGGTTTTTTAATGTGCATGTTGTGTTGTCACAATGTCATAATATTTCACAAACATCATCAAATAGAAACAAACCTTAGAAAAATTTTATACACTTCCTACATTTATTCATCTATTCAAGGAACACTATCAATCAGAAATACCAATGTGGAATGATGTATAATGATATCATCAAACAAAACATATATTTCATGTGATCAAAACATGGTTCAATAGTGGTCACGATATTACATGATGATAATGGAATCAAAATTAGGAGTGTATTAAAGCTATCAAATAAACTCACATGAGATTAAAATAATGATCAATATAATTAAAAGTGAATAAAATTATCCAACATATCCAAGGTTTTTCACCATCGTTAGATATAGAGGGGTTTATATTGGATAAATTAAAAAATATGACACAACATTGTTTATAACCACTTATTCTATGAAATTCATATTGTGAAACACTTTTATGGAACCTGATTATCAATTTATATAACATAGGGAATAATGAGTCACCTTAGGTAAAAATATGAATGATATAAAATTTCTTAATACCAACAAGTTTAATGATGTGTAACAGTTTCGACCACTAAAATAGTTCAAAGAATCTAACATTTAACTATTTCACATCATATAACATGTTCACAACATTAATGTTCCAAGTAGACATATCTCATCACAAAATCATGTATGAAAAACTGAAGAACCTCTAGAGGCTTCCAAACCATGGAAAATCCTAATAATATCTAGACACATATACCCAAAATCAATTAATTAACTGAACATGCACCCATAAACATTAGATTAATTTCATAATAAATATCTCTCCTTCCTAAATGTGACTTGGACATTAAGGTTTAATAATCAAAGAAAACCCAATAGAAATAGGTTCTACCCGAAGATCAAAGAGGTATTTACTTGAAAAAAAATGGGCGTTATCTAATCAATATACAATCTTTTAAAATATTAATTTTAGAAAATAAATTTACTATAAACCCATATTTTAAGAATCATCATATTATATATTTCTCAGTAAGACATTTTACCATTTTTCTACTAAGGCCCGATTTTATAAATAATATGTTCCAAAAATACATTTAAATGTGTGTTACTATATATATTTAATAAAATATGATAAGTTTTATAAAAAGATTTGTTTGACTAAATATAAAATTATGGAATAAAATAATCCAATTTAAAATATTATTAAAAATAGTGACCCTATTTAAAATATTTTTAGAACTAATTGAAATGTAAAATTAATAAAAACTAAATTTTCAATATTTTCACTAAATCAATTAATTTAATGGGAGATTTCGTTTTTAATTTCATTAAAATCTTCATAGCCAAAATGTTTTCTAAAAAATTAATTTATTTTTTCAACATTATAATCCATGGATATTTTTTCATATATATAAATTTAATGCCAAAAACAACAATTTATCTAAATTTTTTTTACATGATTATATATATTTATTTAAAAATTATATTTTTACACCTTTAAAGATTTTATAGGAAAAAATGTGTATTAAATTTTTATATTTGTATTATCACGTTGTGGAAATTTTAAAGTATTAAAATTTTTCTATTAATTTTATTACTACTGTTATAAATTATTAATAAGGAAAAATAAATTTATGTTAAATGTTAAAATCATAAAACCAAAATCTCTAAAAGGATCATACCTATATTGGACATGATTACATGAGATTATTTTTTGATGATGCTCATTTTATCTACTATTTTAATATTTATTTGTATTTCTAACATGAATTGCAGCAATATATTATTGATAATATAGGGGTTTCACGCAAAATTATATATCAAAACACTTATAGAGGATTAATAACATTATTAAATCAAGAATTATATCATATATATATTTATCATTTAGAATGTTAATTTTCCTCACCTAGAAACAGATTGAGCATTATAATGTTTTTTACTATTTTTTATCATATTTCTTTCATTTTCATGGATACATCCATGGAAAATTCAACTTCATGAAATGAGCATTTTTAACTACTTAGTATTTTAAAAAAAATTAAATTCATTAAAAACACTATAACCACATTAGTATAATCATATCACAATAATGTAAATACATTTAAAATAATATATTAAGTGTACAATAATATTTTTACTCATAAAATATATCAATTATGAAAAAAATCATTGCTCATGTGTTGTGTATACTACCACCACCAAAATGTAATATGTTTCATTTCCCCCATTTTTATCCAATGAGTGATATATAGATGGGATTATAGAATAGAAAAAAATAAAATGACATAAGTGATGTTCTTTTTTTGAAAAGATTTAGGACATATTAATGATATTTATAAAAATTTTCATCATTATTTTAATCATATTAAATAATGGTACATAATAATATATTATTAATTAAACTTGTTTAATGTTTTAATAAAAACTAATTATTCTTATAATTCCTTACTTTTATAATACATAACATAAAAATAAAATAAATATGTACAATATTTTTCTTTTTATTATTATTTTAAATTGAAACAACCTCATAATAATTAATTTAATCATTGTATGTTCATGTTTGATATAGATTTAACCACCCACCTTAAAAATAAATTATTTTTTAACATGGATATGTATAATTGATTATTTTATAGAAAATATGACATTAATAGATAGAAAATTAATTTTTTCAAGGGATTTAATATCAATATATAATTCATAAACTAATGAAACTCACTCCATTATTAAAATCCCCAAAACATGTACATTATTAAAATAATAATCAATGATAACATTTAAAACCATAATCAAAGGAATATATAATTTATAAAATCTAATAAATAATCTAAAATAGTAACATTAATGAACTATTAGTAATGTACATGCGAATAATAATGTATATAAAAAAACATTATTAAACTACTGCAAAAAATTAGAACAATAAACACCATTATTTATATTCAGAATAATTCATAGAGATAATGAATAACTATAAATATGATAGATTAATTTTTTTATTATGGATCAAAATTATGTGATTTTGATATCTAGGATTATGATATATTAAGGTATAGTATGATAATTAATTTCAAGAAAATAAGAAGGTATTATTTGTCTCAAATACATATACCTTGGCCATGTTTTATATTATTCATCCAATTTTCATTATATGTTTTCTAAACATCATATTGGAGAAGTTATATCATAAAATACATTATTTATTTAATTTATTAATCAGGTTTATTCTTCTAAATTTATGAATCTATGATGGAATTTTTATCCAGTCCATGTTTGGGGTTTTACTTCACTATTTTATTTAATTAAGTCCCACAAAATATTCACCACATATTTTCTATTTTGTTAAACATACATTTCCAAAGAATATTTTTTTGATAACCCTCATAAATTACCACGAAATTATAACCCTATATTAAAATCCCACTCTCAAATTACACATATTCAATATTGACCAAAAACATTTGATACCAAATATTCTAAATCATAGAAAATCCATATTGGGTATTGGAAATGTAAATATCCATGAAATTTCATAGAAAATTCATCAATGTTTTGTTAAGATAATATTGATCTAGTTGTTCAACTTATATACCTAGTTCTAATCACATTAAAAAGGTATGTTTTATTATTTACCCAATCATCACCTTGATACATAATTAGTGGGTCTAAGATCATACATCAACTAAGAAAATCCTTTGGAATTTTCATTTTAATGTTCTCATAATCATTAGAAACCATGATTGATAGATTTTCTTATAATTAATTCTGTATCATACCAAATTAGTCCCTTTAAAAAAATTATAATCATTCATAGAAAACCCCAACATATAGTCACTACCATCATCTATATATTTTATTAATAAGACCCAATCATATTACTTTGAAAATACCATTTTGTCCTCTATGATAATTATAGGATATTCCACTATGTATCCACAATATTCTATTAAAAAATTAAATATATGATTTTTTTATTTCTCATATTTTTTATATAGATATTTTATGATGTAAGAGGTTACTTATAGAATGGAATGAAATATATTGAGATCTCTTACAGATAATGTATTATCATAATTCGGTGATGGGTGGGGTGTAGAATAATATATACCATTGATGAACCATCTTTTCCCATGATAAAAAAGAATATATGATTTGTGTATTATATTTCCCATGGTAGGATACAAATCATGGAATAAATTTATTAAAACATGTTTTGATGAATTATATTACGCATTGATTCAATTATTGTTCAATGATTAATAATATCCATGTTTCATTGATTGGATTGGATATAGAATTTCCTAATTTTCAATTGCTTATGTCATCTTATTCGAACATTTTTATTTCCATTTAGGTTATTACACTTTCTGTTATATATTATTGTATTGTACATTATTCCTCATTGGGAATCTATGATCACAGTTATTTTTTTTCCTTTCCACAAATATAATTTTGGTGGCCTTTGTGTATTTTTTAAGATAATATGGATCATTAAATTTAGTTATTGCTATATGTTCATGATGAATGTTATGTTTTGAAATATAATTTATGAATTTATATAGACTTCCATGTCTAATAAATTTTTGAATCCATTTAGAACTCATTTATTAAGTACAAATAATTTACTATAACAACCAACTTCTTGTTTATGGTGTCGGGGAGATTACAATTATCACTTTATTAGTGTGTATTATTTTAGAATACTACAATACATGTTTTAAATGATTTCATGATTGGTTCATTTAGATAACAACCTATGAATATGATGATAGTTCAATATGCATGAAATTTATTTCATGGGACTCCCTTCTTGATAACATATTTATGATTCTTGGTGTATATATGAAATATCGTTCACGTATCCCTCCAAAAGGGAGTTACATCAGCTTTCACAAGATGTTCTTAGTGTTATCCCCTACTCATTAAATATACCATGAGACTAGTGGATATGATACGTGGGTATGAGAACATAACAATAATAGTGGGTTTATATGATTTTAGAAGTTGATTGTGTTATTATCTCCTCTTACAGCATTTTATGGAATCAGATAAGGTAGTTTCTATGATGAAATAATAATTTTCAAAAAAACCACAATATTCATGGTTAGGGTTTTTAGTGGCCTTTCATGTTCATGAGAACCTAATATGGGTTCCTTAATACTTTTTATTAATTTTTATTTTTTATTACATCAACACACATATATATTTTAAAAATATTCATATTATTTTCGGTTGGTTTCAAATTATTGTTTTTAATTTCATGTTATACATGTTTGTCATTTTTCATGTAGATATTTGTTTCGTGGCTCTATCTTAAGGGATATTCCTCATGTTAGGATCATGAGAAGGTCTAGAGGGATATTATCGTAGGCGAAACAAAAAAAATATTCTAGGCTCATTTTTTAGTGCCTAAAAAATAATTTTTTATAATTATTATTCTACTTATTGATATTCCAAATATTTTTAACATTTTTATTATATAAATATATTTTCTATTTAATGTTTTTGTTATACTATGTAATTTATTTTATATGTTTTCACATTCACTATGATTCCACAATAAAATTTTTCTTATTGATTATTTGGATAAATATATTATTTTTGGATTTATGATTTGGACATAGTATTCTCCCAAATATATATAGTTTGAGAAACTAAAACTCGTATTCCATCATGCATATGGATATTTGTACATGATTCCTTTAGTAATTCAGGATTATACGTAGAAATCTAGGATATATAATTGTATCCCATTCAATTGGATAAATGTTTTTTTGAACATGATAATGCATTGTCTACAATAAAATTGGAATTTTTTAAAAACATTTCTAGATATTATGAGAATATTTTTGTTTAAAAGATATTATTGATGATTCATTCAAGATTTATCTTTAATAGAAAAAACAATGACTTAGCTTACAAAAAATGTGGAGAATTTATGTAAACTTATCAATGTTAATCTATATTTTTAGAGATTTAAGGTAGACTTGATTGTTCTTTTACATTGATATTGTTTGATCTATGAAAATGTTGCAATATTTAAATAATTCAATGAGGATTATCTTCTGGTTGAAATTTTAGAATGTGGATTTGGTATTATCTTCTGGATATCATTATCTATATAATCATGTTTATAAATAAATAATATTAGATTTTATGTTAAATGGTTTTGACTTCTTGATAATTTATTGGAGCCTAAACCACATTAGAATGGTATGTGGGTTCTATATATTCCAAAAGATCTTGTGAAATAAATATTCGTTTTCTAACAAGATCATAGGATAGTAAAAATGTATTTTTTTTACTCCAAAAATTAAATTTTCTTATCGAATAAACCCCTGTGAAAAGGAATACTTATTATGTATTATATATGAAATAAAATAATTATATCGTATTTTTGAAATATTGTAATGAAATGTTTCTAATGATAGTTTTTATATAGATCTGCAAGGATGTTTCTGGTGTGATTGGCATGAGTTTTTACATTATATTATCACTTCCAAATTTTATGTATGTGTAATATCATTATGAAAGATATATTCAAACTATTTCATGATACGACACATGTATATTCCTTTAGATCATATTATAATATATTTGATTGATAATTTTGGTATTAACTATGTTAAAATAAGGATGGTCATATTATTTTTTGTGGAATGAATGTGAAGATATATTGATGGAAAAATGTCAGTTGTAACACATGTAAGAGGGTGAAGGGAATAAAATATTGTTTGAGGAGGAATACATTAGAAACATTCACTCCGTTCTTGGTTGTTGACTGGTATGACTATAGACATCATCATAAATATTCATTGATCAAAGAAGAACCATAATGTTTTACATGTAATAGTTGTTGTCTTATAATGTTTTACCACTTCATATCTACTTGTGATTTCAATTTAGAAGGAAATATGGGAATAATGTATATGTGGGAGATAATTCATCAATAAACAATACAATTGCAAACCATTTGTTACAATGGATCAAATTTTTATCTCAATTCATGTAATTTTTATAGGTTTTTATGTGGATTAATCTATATATGAGAATATAATATCAGATGTTGAAAAATAATATGATTAAGTGTCTATTAATTATATGAAAGTTTATGATCCATGCAATGTGTTGTAGTATTTTTTTTATTTTTAGAACTATATAGAGTTATCAAATTTTATTCAAAAGAAGATATTTTAACATGATTGTAATGTCCCATAATTTCCATGGAAATTTTTTCCTTAAATACATGGGAATTTTACGAGTCCATGAAAACTGATTGCGCATTACTCTGAGGCCCGATGTGCCAGAAATCATTTTCTAATGTTTTGTTCAGTTACATTCCGTAGACGTTCGAACATGATTTTATAAATTTTAAACAGGTTCTCAAAACTAAAATATGGGGGCACCATTGATCTCGCAGTGTCGACTTTCATTTCAGATTACATTCACTTCGGTGGCAGTGATTTGAGAATAAATGATAATATATGGGTTTTTGTGGAATGTAATAAAATAAAGGTAGCTTCACATTATTTTATTTCAGCCACCATGTAGGTGATTGGTGGTAAAAACCTCCTCATGGATGTTGGAGGTGGGACCACCACACCTTTACCTTCCACGAGATGTTAAAGTGGTGGGGTCCACTCGAACATAACCAACCACGAGGGGTTACGATGTGGGGACCACACGGGAGTGTCTTCCACAGGTAATGAAACTTGGGATTGGAACTGTGCAGCAGACGCAAAAAATTACGAACTCCTTTGTATTTTTCACGCTACTTCCACATCGGCGACCAACAATCAAAGGTAGGGGGTTTTATTTTTGTATTATCCCTTTTCTTTTCTCATCATCATTTAGAAAGATATCGATGCAGATATTGTAAAATAATTATTTTTCACCGTACTTCTTTGATGAACCAATTGATACCACCCTAAACGTGGTGGGTGCGGGCCAGAATAACATGGACCGACCCCTCCACTGATCTTTTTTATGATGAACTTCGGCACGGAAATGAGGGGACATAATGACGATGGTGGAGACTACAAATTCCACATTACCAGCGGCCACTACAAACCATGATGCCCTTGCGGGGCCCTGTTGCTCCTGGCTGAACACCGCCGGCCCGGGCCTGCCCGAGCTGCGCCGAACCGGCCCGCCCGGCCTCTTCCCAACTGTCGGCCCACTCGACCGCACCCTGCCCAGCCGTACGTCTCCGGCCCCTCTACGAGCCTCAACGCGCACCCCACATGCCTCCCCGAACCAGCCCTCCGGCCAGCCTCCATGTGCGCCCTGCCCTCCTCTATGAACCGACCCACCTGCCAGCCTCCATACGCGCCATGCGTGCCTCCCCCGGCTCACCTTCCGGCCTTCGTGCCTCCCCAAGCCGGCACCCTCTTGGATACACGGCCAAGTCGATTTCTTGGCCCCATCACGGCCTCCCGGCCGAGATGGCGGGCCAGCCCCCTCACAGTGCTCTTGGCTGAACTGGCCTCGAGCCCACGCCGGACTGCCCTCCTGACCTTCTGGGCTGGGACCAGAGGGACTAGCCAATCCCAATGGGCCAGACCGTCCAACAGGCCTGGATGGAGCCATCAGTTCAACACAACTCTACCCGAATTGGGTGAACCAAGACTAAGTCGGGTTGGGGTGGTCGAACCAGGTCAGAACGGACTCAGGCCAACTACCGACCCTTTACATTTTTTGGCCATGAATTTGGAATTGGACGATCGTTTGAAGAACTGTCATTGGTGATGAAAATCTTAGAGCGTAGCCCTCCATTTTAGTATACCCCACTGGAATTCATGGATTATCTGCGATATGGCCATGTTGGATCGTGCATGAATCCAACCAGGTCTCGGGGATGAAAAAGCTAATAACTCATAGACTGGACGTCTGATTGACTAGTCGTCGGTTGCGTTGAGACCACCACAATGTGGAATACCTTTGAGATTCTTCTATTTTCGACATCAGGATAGTTAGAGCATTTACCATTAGCTTGTGGAGCGGATTCTCTCGGAGATGAGCGTGTATAGCACAGAGACCTAGTAGCTAGCTGAGACCTGACGACTGCTGACCGATTTGACTCGGAGTGACATGACTAAACCAATGGGGAGCACCTTGGTGTCGTGACAGACCCACAGTGCAGATCACCTTTGTGTGAGCACGACATATCCACGATACTCGACAGGATTAGTACCTTAGTAGGAAAATATGGGGAGAACCTCTGTGTGAGCAAGGAAGGCCCACGGTACTCGACATGAGGAGAACCTCAGCATTCCGAGGATAGTGGGAAGGGCCTCTCTATGAGCGTGACATGCCCACTGTACTTGTTGGAGGTGGATTTCTCTAGCATCCAAGGATTCGAAAATGTGACTTTTGAAGTTACTTGATACTACCACTAGAATAAAATCCTGGTTTGAGCTGAGTCAGTAAATTTTGTGTTTACCTCATGATTGAGATAGATTACATGATAATTTATTTATATGTATGTCCATATACCTTGGTGGGTTTATATGTTGATTTCATACGTTTTGGTTTATCCTTGTTGGTTTTGTGAGACCTTGAGGGTCACGGGGTACCTACTGAGTATCATTATACTCTACCCTACATGGGCTATACCTGCACCTCATTGTGCTGGTTGCAGACGACGAATAGAGCAGACTGAGGATCAGAGAAGTAGGATTGGATGGAACCCGGAGGTGGACCATACGACGAGTCAGTACACTGAGGAGACTGACAGACATGGAGTGCTGAGGAGGCTATCTGTACCTACCCTTCAGGTAGGAATCCCCATAGTACCACCCATTAGCTACATTACTTTTCTTCAATTGTACTTGTTTTTCAGTTGTACTTATACCTTCCTGTTGGGCTTGTATTCTAGCCCCTTTACTTTTAGTACATTTTTTATAAAGTTTTTACGTAGTTTTTTTCTTTCATCTTGTACTCTGTTGTGTGCGTTTTCATGTTTTAAATGAAATTACTTCCCATTTTAGGGATTGACCCCTTTGGTGCTAGTCTCCAGCCCCTGACCTATGTAAGGCGGGCTTGTGGTAGTCGTGACACAGGCCATGGGGGAAGGGTCGTGACAAATTGGTGTCAGAGATATCAGTTCTACAGAGGAACATAGGACTTGATCATTATTTTCTGTGAAAAATACTATTAAGGGTACTAAGTGTGGTTTTCCGTTCATGGAGTCCTGTGTTGGTGAGGCAGCCGACATATCCATACACAAGGACCCTGACTACTGATTTCTGACTCAGTGCACGAAAAAACTGATTTCCTTTGTGTTTTTAAAAGTTTTCTATAAGTCAACTCAACCAGGACATATCACCATGTATAATATTTTGACCGTGTTACATTATCTCCTTCCAAGATTCCTCCCCATAGATGACCAATGAGAGTCTAAAGAGTTGTACCCATAGATTTCTCACCGAGCGAAGAGGCCTCGGTGCAGGGCCCTTTTCCAGTAGAGGCACCAGCGGTACCACTCCACATTGTTCCACCAATGTCACTAGCCCCAGGAGCAGACGATGCACACCGCTAGAGTGCACTGAATGAGTTCCAATGCCAGAGGCTGCACAGGTTTAGGGGAGAGATGGACCAGTAGGCAGCTGAGGATTTACTGTAGGCTATGGTGAGAGTTTTTTGACTGGTAGGGACACCAGCCGAATTCATGGTGATTTTTTCTTCCAGACTTCTATATATTGTAGTGTGAATATGGTGATCCTAATTCTCCAGGTCCATGAAAAGGTGACACTACTCGACGAAGACTTCGAGGTCCTATTTCGGGCAGATTTTTTCCCAGCCACTCTACGTGTGGTATGGAAACAGGAGCTACATAATCTGCCCCATGGTAGCATGACAGTGGCATAATAATCATTGAGGATCACCAAACTCTCACGCTACTCCACATATATGGTGTGAGACCAATTCATCCGGGTGAATACCTTCTATGAGGGCCTCAGGTGTGAGATCATAGATTCGATGAACTTCCTTATCATTCCGATACAGAAATGGGTGTTGGAACATGCCCTCTTAGTGGAGAGTTTCCTTAATTAACAGTCTCTAGTAGCGAAACCCACCACTAGTCAACACGCAATAGAGTATTTTTCAGCTGGCAGTAGACAGATTTCGCAGAGGTCAAAGAAGACTAGAACCATGGGTGTACGACCGCATGACTCAGGATCGGTTGTGTGGGGCACCTCACAGCAGAGACACACATTCCAAGAGTGAGAAGTGTTGCTCAGGTGACAGCCATAGTCACGTGGCTCATGAATGTCTGAAATACAGTTCAGATGATCAGAAGGTGGTCGAAAGAATTCCCAGGAAGAGACAAAGATTCAATTGAGGTAGTCCGTAGTGAGTAGGAGGACATGGTAGAGGAGATGGTGGAGCAGCTGGCTATGGGTGACGATTCAAGGTGCTACCACCACCACTACCAAGGGGTCTACCTAAACCCAGGGTGTAGGTATATAGGTGAGATCTTAGCTTCAGGCAGCTGAGGCATACGACCATGGTGCTCTGGAGATGATTCTATATACGATATGTGTCTACGCTACCTTATCTTCTGTTTTTATAGACAAAGGTCTCAGTCACTCTTTCATTTCAAGTACCCTCATTCGGAGCACATAGATTCTAATAGATCTGTTGGCTCGATCCTCATAGCTAGATAATCCTACGGGAGCAGACTCGATGATTTTGAACTAGTGACGGCAGTTTGTGGTTTCTCTAGGAGGTGAGAGCCTCGAGTGGGATCTCCTCGTAGCGGCGTGGATGCCTTACGACGTCATCTTGGGTATGGAATGATTATCTACAGTCACTGCTCTGATAGACTATATTAGGTGAAATGTGCGGTGTGTCTACATAGATGGGACCAGGTTCACCTTCCCTGGAGATAAGGGACCCTTTGAAGAACATGACATACTCACTTGGAGGGTGCAACCAATCACTCATCAGTCAATTTCCGTACCCTCACAGTAGTTGATGTGGAGAGACTGAATTATCCAATAGTGGAGGACTATAAACAGATTTTTTTCCGGATGATGTCCCAGGTCTACCTCCTAGTATGGAGGAGGAATTTAACATTGACATATACCCCAAGACGACAATGATATCTACACCAGCATATTGGATGGCTCCCACTGATCTTTGCGAGCTACGGGTACATCTAGAGGTCTTGTAGGTGAAGAGATTCATTCAGCCTTGTTTTTCTCCATGGGCAACCCCGATTCTTTTCACCAAGTAGGCGGATAGGAGCTTAAGGATTTTTGTCGACTACCGTCACCAAAAATAGATGACCGTGAAGAACAAGCACCCAATCTGGAGGATTGAAGACCTCTTTTATCAGCTGAAGGGAGAACAATGATTCTCAAAAATAGAAATCAGATGAGGATATCAACCACATAGAGTTTATGATGAGGATGTTCATAAGATGGCCTTCAAAAGATATTACGGCCAATATAAGTTATTGGTTATACCTTTTTGCATAACCAATGATCCATCAATGCTCATGGGTCTCATGAATTCCAACAACAACTCAATCACTTTGTCGTATTCTTCATCAATGACATTCAGATCTACTCGACTACTGATGAGGAGCATGCCTACCATTTATAAGTAGTACTGGACACACTCTGAGAGAACTATCTTTATGGTAAGATCTCGAAGTGCCTTTTTTGGACCTGAGAGGTTCACTTTTTGGTACACATTATATCGGAGGCTAGAGTTGCAGTGGATCCATCGAAGATTGAGGTAATACATGCTTGTCATCTACCCAAGCGTATGAAAGAGGTACAGAGTTTCCCAGGGTTGGCTGGCTACTACCAGAGGTTCATTCCAGACCTCTCTAGAGTTGCAGCACCACTATCATCCTTGAAAAAGAAGGGGAAACCCTTTGTGTGGTTAGAGAGATGCCAAAAAGTATTTCAAGAGTTGAGGCAAAGGCTAACTAGTGCCCCCATATTGAGGCTTTTAGAGGAAGGCATAGGGTATGAAGTATACTGCGACACATAAGGGACCAGACTCAAGTGTGTCATAATGTAGGAGAGAGCTATGATCGCATATGGTTCTAGGCATCTGAGAAATCACAAGAAGAACTACGCTACCCCTGACCTAGAGTTTTCTGTAGTGGTCTTCGACATGAATATGTGGAAACCCTATCTGATGGGTGAACGTTTTACCATGTATTCTGATCACAAGATTCACAGGTATATCTTCTCTAAGAAGGACCTGAACCAGAGATAGCGACATTGACTTAAGATCCACTAGGACTATGACTTTGAGATAGTCTACACTTCTGGAAATTGGAATATTGTAGTAGATGCACTCGGAAGGAGATTCTGTATACTGTTTCTTGGCGAGGTGATAGAGTAACTGCATGCATTACTAATATCCATTGTGGATTGAGATTGAGTAGCTTTCCTTTATTCCCTTACCATCACTCCCCCACTTCTTCTGTGAGTCATGGAGGCACGACATGGGGACACTGACTCCAATACAAGACGTGCAAAGATATCCACAGGATAGGCAATTGATTGATTTTTTTAAAGTGGGGAGTAAGTCATCCTCTTCAGATGACTTACTATGGTAACTGTGTTACTTCATGAGGATGTGTTGAGGGAGTTCCACACATCCTCTCTAGAGCAACACCAAGGAGTGGAGAAGATGTACCATAAACTTCGATGACAGCACTAGTGGCCAAATATTAAGAAGGAAGTAGCAGAGTTTGTCTCTCGATGCCTCACTTGTCAGCAAGTGAAGGAAGAACACCAGGTACCAGCAAACATGGTTTAGCCTTCCGAGGTTTTAGAGTGGAAGTGGGATGGGATATCCATGTACTTTGTTACAGATCATCCTTGTACATCCAAGGGTCATGACTCGATTTGGGTGATCATTGATCAACTCACCATGTCATCCCACTTCCTACCGATCAGAGAGTAGGATTCTTTATAGAGCTTGAGATGCCTCTATTTTCTGGAGATTGTGCGGCTACATAGAGTACTTTCATCTATTGTTTGTGATCATGATTCACAGTTTACTTCCCGGATATGGAAGGGTTTGTAGGAGGCTTTCGGGACACAACTTCAATTGAGAACTTCCTTCCATCCTCAGAATGATGGCCAGACTGAGTAGACCATTTAGACCCTCTAGGAAATGTTGTGTGCTTGTGTCCTCGACTTCAGTCACAGTTGGGAGGATAATTTAACTTTGGTGGACTTTTCATACAAAAACAGTTATCACTACAACATAGGGATGGAACCTTTTGAGATGTGATATGAGTGACTTTTTAGATCACCCTTATGCGGGACAGACCCTGGGGAGTCAACACTAGTGGGACCAGTGATGGTACGAGCTACCATAGCGAAGGTGCATATCATCCAAAAGCAGATGAAGACGGCACAGATCATGAATAATTCATATGCTGAAAAGATATGGAGACATCTGATGTTCGAGGATGGAGACCACATCATTCTACGGGTCTATCCTCAACGAGGTCTACAGAGGTTTGGCCCATTTAGTAAGTTATCTTCTAGATTCATCGGAACTTTTCAGGTCCCCAGAATATTTGGCGATGTGGCTTTCTTCTTGGCTCTTCCAACTCAATTACTCCGGGTGTAGGACGTCTTCCACATATCTCAGCTAAGGAAATATGTGCACGACCCATCTCACATCATCCACCATGGAGAGATGGATGTCGACGATGGGGTGACTTTTTTGGAGGATTCAGTTGTGATTGAGGATGGACAGGAGCGGGTCCTTTGTAGATGGTCGATACCTCGAGTGGGCGATTGCTGGCAGCATGGGAACCTCAATTATAGAACATTGGAGTGAGAGGCTAAAATTCATTCTTAGTACCCCCACTAGTTCCCTTAGTTCAACATATAGCTTAGAGGGATGTAAATACCTGAGGTGGGGAGAATTTAATGACTGAAAATTTCCATGTAATTTTTTTTCTTAAATACCTGAGAATTTTATGAGTCTGCAAAAATTGAAGGAGTGGTATTCCGAGGCTCGGTGTGCCCAGAATAATTTTCTAATGTTTTGTTTGGGTACGTTCAGTAAACGTACGAGTAGGATTTTATAACTTTTAAACTGGTGCTCGAAACTGAAATATGAGGGCACCGTTGATGTCGCAGCGCCAATATTTTCTTATAATGACATTTACTTCGATGACATTTAGTCTAGAATAAAAGATAATTTTTGTGTATTCATGGAATGTAATAAAATAATGTGAGGTTCACTTTATTTTATTTGAGTCGCCACGTAGGTTATTGGTGGTTAAAAACTTCTCATGGAAGTTAGAGGTAAGACCACCACACCTTAACCTCCCATTAATGGTTATGGTAGTGGGGCCCACAAAAACATAACCTCATATGAGAGGTTACGACGTGGGGACCACATGAGGCTTAACAACCATATTGATGGAAGAGAGTAATTCCTTTCAACTCTCCCTCATTAACGAGGGAGACACTCTTGACCATCCCTTTAATTCAATTGTGCCAACTCCCCTAATTAATTTGTGCCAACTCTACATTAATTAGGTGGATCCATGTAATTAATTCACTATTTTTGAGTTCCTTCCATCGAATTAATAGATACTCTAATCTATTATATGGAAAAACTTTGGATTTTGGGTGGAATTTTGGGAAGAGGAGATCTTGGTAAGATTAGAATTCTCCTAACAAAGAAGACATTCATCCAATGAAGAACGCAGAGGATGATCCTTCTTCGACATCTTCCCAGGACACCTACCAATGTGTAGCATCTTACATGGAAAACACAACTTGGTATTGGAGGCGTTCAGTGGATGCAACAAATGAAAAACATCTTCGTCTTCTTCCCGAGACTTTGACGTCGATGACTGGCAATCTATGGTAGGGGGTTTTATTTGTGTATTATCCCTTCTCTTTTCTCATCTTTGGTTGGAAAAAAATTGATGCATAGATTGAAAAATAATTTTTTTTGATCGTACTACTTTGATGAACCAATTGATACCACCCTAAACACAGATGGTGCGGGCCAAACCATCATGGACCGACCCCTCTAGAGATCTTGTTTATGATGAACATTGGCATAGTAATGTGGCGACATAATTATGATGGAAGCGATGACAAAGGCCGTGTTACCCATGGACTCCCTGAAACAAACTTCCCCCGTGGAATTCCGGTGTTACCGGCCGAACAACGCTGGCCCACATCATTCCAAGCCACACCGAACGGGCCAGCCCGACCACCTCTCGGATACCAGCCCCCCTGCCGGCCTCTGCGCGCGCCTCGCCCGCCTCCCTAAACTTTCCCGCTTACCAGCCTCTATGTGTGCCCTGCAAGACTCCCCAAACTGTCCCTCTAACCGGCCTCTACACGTGCCTCCCGTGCCTCCCCTGGCCCGCCTGCTGGCCTCTGTGCGACTCACATGCCTCCCCGAGCTGGCCCCCTCACGACCACTAGGTCGAGTTGGCATCCCGAACCCCTCACGGCCTCGTGGCTGAGATGGCTTCCCGACCCCCTATGGTGCCCTAGGCGAACTATCCCAGGCCATGACCTACAGGCTGAGCCGCACTGAGTCATTCCATTATGGAACTCAGGGATGAACCAGCTCTAATCTTAGGCCGGACCGCCCTTGCAGCCTATTCGGCCGGCCCCAGCGGGCATGGCCATACCTGATGGGCCGGACCGCCCAAAGGGCTGGTTCGGACCCATCCGGTCTGCCCGAGATGACCCGAACCAGGTCGGCCCTCACTATGTCAGGTCAGGTCAGTCCAACCGGGTTGGACCGGACCCATTCCCACTACCGACCCTTTACTTTCATTGGAAATGTCTTTGGCACCGAACGACTGTTTGAAGAAACATCAGCAGAACTAGTCAACTTAGAGTGTATCCATCCCTTTGAGTATACCACACTGGAGTTCGGGTCTTAGTGTTGATATAGTCAGGTTGGATATTAAATGAATACAACTGGGCCCCCAAGACTAAAAGGTTAATAACTCAAAGACCGGGGGTCTGATTGACGCACCGTCCATTGCGTTGAGATACCTATGACTTGGCATACCTTTGAGATAATTCTAAATGGTACATCAAGATAGTCAGAGAATCGACCGGTAGCTTGGGGAGCATATCCTCCCAAAGATGAGTGTGGATAGTGCAACGACCTTGTAGCTGGATAAGACATGATGACTGCTGATCGATTCGATTCGTAGTGACTCAACTAGCCCAATTGGGAGCACCTTGGTGTCACGGCAGACCCACAGTGGGAAGCGCCTCTGTGTGAGCACATAATTCACATGGTACTCGATAGGAGGAGTACCTCAACAGTCCATGAGGGGGAGAACCTCTGTGTGGTGTGGTAGACCTAGGGCGGGGAGTTCCTCTTGTGAGCGTAGCAGACCCATAGTACTCAACAAGAGGAGAAACATCGTAGGATACAATAGGGAGAGCCTCTTTGTTACACGAATGACCAATAGTGTGGAGCGCATCTGTGTGAGCGTGTCAGACCCACATTACTCGAAATGAGGAGTACCTCGGCAGTCCATGGTTAGTGTGAAGCGCCTTTGTGTGAGGGCGAAAGGCCAACTGTACTCGTTATAAGTGGAGTTCTCCTACATCCGAGGTTTTGACAGTGTGACTGGGGATGTTACATGATACTAAAACTAGAATAAAATCTCAGTGTGATCTGTTTTAGTAACTTTTTTGGTTAACTTGTGATTTTGAATGATTAATTGATAACTTAGGTATATGTATGGGCATATACCTAAGTGGGGTTATCTGTTGATTTCATAACATGTGGTTTATCATTGTTGGTTTTGTGAGACCATGAGTGTTACGATGTCTCTACTGAGTATCTTTATACTAACCACTACACAGGTTATGATCGCACCTCATTGTGTTGGTTGCATATGACGGACATCGCTGACAGAGGATCAGAGTTGCATGACTGGACGGTACCCGGAGGTGGCCCTTAATACTAGTATGTACATGGAGGATACTGATGGATGTGGAGTGCTGAGTAGGCTATCTGTAACTACCCTTCAGGTTGGAATCCCCATAGGACCACCTAGTAGCTTCTATACTTTTCTTCAGTTATACTAGTATTTCAGTTGTACTTGTACCTTCTATTGAGCTTGTATTCCGGCCCCTTTACTTTCAGTACACTCTGTTATAAAGTGTTTACATAGTGTTTTGTTTTAAATTTTTACTCTGTTGTGCACATTTCCATGTTATAAAGGAAATTCCTTCCCAGTTTAGTGATGTATGCATTTTGTGCTAGTCTCCAGCCACTGGCCTATTGAAGGCGAGCTGGGGGTAGTCAAGAAATGGTCCCCGGGGGATGAGTCATGACAATGACACAATTGGATCCATTTGTGACGTCTAATAGATGAATCCATCTGTCACAATTGTATTTTTTAGTGTTAGGTGAGTTATAAATAATTTTATTGAGCTCATTTTAGGAGATTAATATGAGGTTTCGGTTGAATTGGAAGCATATCATCACCATTTACTGTATGAATTGTTCATTTACTTACTAGTGAAAAAGACTAGTGTAATTCATAATGTGTATCCATGGGTTCTTATGTATATTACCCCAGTTGGATTCATCATCAATTTAAAGAATTGGGGAAGCTAAAACTAGGGATCAAGGGTCTATAATATATTATTGAATGAATTGAATCTATGTATTTATAAATTTCACATTCTATACTACATGATGATATTCACCACGTTTTTCATATATCGTAAATAATATTATACAAAAATTACATTCAATACAATATTCATTTTGTTGATATTTAAATGTAATAAGATAAATCATATTAAGATAAATGAAGCAGTTTAGTGAACTAGAGTGAGAATCAACATTTAATATTGAAATTTATTATAGTTGACATACCATGGGACCATGAATCCATTATAGAGGAAAATTCATATAAGAAATATTACCATTGATCTTAGTATCATGGATTGTATTGATTATGATCTCATGAAATGTTTCATGGGGGTGATCATTATATGGGGGATATTTTTATGACCATATGCTTTTAAAACAAATTCTAAATTTTTTTGTTATCTCTTATTTGAGTAGTGAATTTCATATTTAGAAAATTTGGGAAAATTTGTGAGTTAGAGTGGATCATAGATTAGAAATTAACTATCGTTCAGATAAATATAACCTTAATAGCAATTGAGAAATGGAAAACTGGGTACTCTGTACCAAATGAAAAAACATGGGGCACTGTCCCCCAGATTACCATTCACTAGTCAGTTAGAATTTTACTAAGTGAATGATTTGGAACCATGTGATAAATTTGAAATGATTATATACGCTATGGTATTATTTATGGTATAAATTAATTATATATTTTCACATTAAATTTATTATATATTATTAAAAACGTATTCCCCCCATTTGTTCTATCACAAATCTTTATTTTGTTTTGAGTATCCCTTTTGTATACAAATTTTCTTCACAAATTTTATTAAAGATAATTAATTCAAATCATTAAATATATTCTAATATTTTAATTATTATATCCATTTATGTGTGTAGTTATTATCATTATCCTCATTTTTTCTACTTGTATGATTAGAAAAACTTGCACACAATCACGGAGTATGGATTCAAGATCACACTTATATATTTGTATTTTATTTAGCAATGTATTTTCATCCACTGATTACTATAAATGTTTGGGTATTATATATATAACAAGGAAGGATATTGAAATTAAATTTTCGCGCATAAAGACCATTAATAAGAATAAAAAAATCCTCAACCTTGTAATATTATATAATATAATCTTCTATCCAAAAAAAGGATAATTTAATACTCATTTAACATTATATTTATAAGAATACTTTTGATAATAGGATTAAAACACTGCAAATGATTCAAAATATGGAAAATAATAGTGTTTAATTTTTAATATAATCATGTAATTTTTATTATATTTTTAAAAATATGTGACACTTTCAATCCTTACATAGTTTAAATGGATTTCATAATATTGAAGGAATTTATAGTAATTTTCAAGGTCCATAATAAATATTGGATAATGTATTGTCAATTCAATTTCATCAATATATTAAACATGTTTTCAATAAATTATATAGATAAATACATTCCACTATAATTGGAAGAATAGTTCCAATTTTGAAATTAAATTTATATAAAAATAATGATGTTATGTTAGGGGAATGAGAATATTACATTGAGAAATTAGGAATGCGATTAAACCTTATACTATATGTATCTATTTTAATTAAAACATCTTGTTTTGGTTTAAATCAAATATATCATTTCAACATTGATTATTTGGTTAATAGAATATTGATGCAACAAAATCACAATAGAGAAAGAGAAATCAATTATGAAATATATCATAATGTTTCTCATTAGTATTATGAAAGAGGCCAATTGTGGAGTAGAATATATTAAACAGGTTATATTTCTTCCTTGGTTTCTCAAATCGAATACATGTTAAAAAAGAGACACTTTTCATTTATTGGAATATTAATATTTTATTATGTCTCATAGTTCACTAAACCTGAATCAAAACAATGTTATTCCATGATATAACCATATTAAATAAATTTTAATATATTTGTAGTTGATATCCCAACCCATAAAACCAACAGAATCAAACATCATTGTAATAACTATTTTAAAAATATTCAAACAAAACATCCCTGGAGAACATGTTATCCACCTATATTCAATATTCATACAATAATATTACACATCAACCAAAATCTCCCATTAAATAGAAATATTAATTCAAAAATATTTATAGTCAATTAGATTATGTTTCTCTAACATTGTTAATAATATTACCCAGTAGGAAAAAATTAATACATTAAAACCTAATCATAATGGTTAATGTGGTGAAACGTTATATAAATAAACATTTATTGGTAAATAATATATTATATGATTACATTAAATTATACAATAGGGAGTTTAATGAAAAGTCATGACTAATTTTAACATAATTTAAAATCTTAAATAAAATAAAATTTGAATGTATAAACTAATAAAAAACTATGAGTTATATAATACCCATATAAAATTATTAGAGGGGTGTTGGTATGAATGAATATAATGTCTGATCATGGTGTTCCATGAAAAAATTAAGAAAATCACTATAACCATAACCATTATATAAATAAGTACAAAATACTTGTCTTAAAAATCCATAAAATAGTTTTATTTATTTATAATGATATTGATAGATCTGTTATGAATATAAATCATTAGGGAGAGATACTTCATTAATAATATAAACAAATTCTTGATTAATAATATATTTTGGTAATTTATACATCACATGTAAAATTCAATTATACCGATTTCTATTGTAACTATATTACTAAGGATCAATACATAATATTATTTCAGAATTTATTCTATTTATCATGGAAGACATGTTTCAAAATAAAAATGTTTATACTAAGACTCCTTGATATCTAAATTTAATACCCTTGGGGAATATTGATGTTGTACTTTTTAGGGTGTAATATTTTATACTTCTTAATGTATTTTATGTTCTCTAGATAAAACATGTAGGATATATTCCCATTAACCTATGGAGGAAATTACATGTTCCAAAGATTTATTTGATAAATATTAATCAAGTAATTATTTTCCTGAATTAGTTACAAACTAGTAACTGCTGATCTATTTAAAAATTTAATGAATTAATTATGATGAAATAAATATCATTCTATTTTTACAATTGAAAACTATATAACCATTATTAGTTTGTATCAAGATTAAATGTAAAATATAAGGCCCCAGCCTTAAACCTTACTTAATCTTGAGTTATTACAAGATTACACATTCAGTATCTTTTCAGGTTTAGAGTTTTAGAGAATTAGATCATGAAACATGCATTACATTCCAAATTTAAACAAAGTGGTTACATAAAAGAAAATATTCATTCTTCCCATCAACGAAAACATATTGAAAATAAAACACGGATTCTTTCTTGACACATCCTTAACACTATCATCACGTCATGTACCTTTCCCTTGACCTGTGAAAAACATTTCAAAAACTTGGGATGAGCATAAAAAGCTCAGTAAGGGTTATAAAAATATGAAAAAAAACATGAGTTCATATATACATAAGAATGAAATCATACTTTACCCATAAAACATAGCCACTTTAACATACCTCAACAAATCATGAATAAATCGTAGAAAACAGAAGACATAAAGGTAACATGAGGCATTCATAACATTCCTACGTAGGGAGTAACCCTCTTGGTTACATTTGGAATACCCATTATAGTATATTCCCTAAATCTCTTCGGAGAAACCTTAACGTTTTACTCCTTCGCATTACCCAATGCATTGGAGAGCTATATCGGGCTCACCCTCCATTATTTTATCACGGAACCACCCGTTTTCATAATAATTCCCAATAACCTCAACATAATCATATCACATAAAACATGCATAAAGGAAACATAACATTCCCACCATTCAATCACAAGATATCAACACAACACATTGATATAAAAACATTATGAAAACAATTTTCGGTACCAAAATAAAAGAAAAGTAAAACATGGTATTTATTTTTCTTTTAAAAAGAAGGTATGGCTTTTAGAGGAAGCCGAAACTCAAATAACGGTTACGACGACAGAGAAGTCGTTGTCGCCACATACGTACGACAAAAACATTCCCTTTTGTCGTTTAGAAAATGATTCGTATAAAAAAATTCCTTTTGAATAAACGTAAAATTCAAAGGGGTTTATACACCGTATAAATGAATGATGTGTATAAAATAAAATATGCCTCAATTAAAGGAGATTGAGACGAAGTCCCATTCAAAGATGGTATCCTTGGATTAAGGATAAATCAATTACATAATTATGTGTGGAAAACTAATACATCAAATATAAGTGGATATTAAGTGTAAAAAAATCAGAGGATATTCACACATATTCATTGAGCGACATATTGAAGGAGTACAAGCTTTATCCCAAAGAATCGAAATTGGGTTAAGATGTTCCCTTGCAATAATTAGACAGCCTAACGGCGTGATTTCAAATTTCAGAAAAAGAGTTGATGAGAGATAAAAAAGGGTATCTCATCACTAGGACATAAAATTTACATCAATAAGGATATAGAAGAACATATCCCAAAATAATATTATGTGAATTAAAAGACATAACAAAATAAGTCTTTTAAAAAGAGGAGGGTGAAAGGTTCCCTTACCGACATGGGTATCTTTCGAAACATACACCCCGTGAAAGAAGGAAAATACACCATTGATGTAAATACTCATAAATGAAAGAATATTACACAAAGAGTAAAATAATTGTCAGTACATACACCACTAAATGGAAATTTTGGCAAATATAGCATAAATCTCACGGGAATAAAAGTGAGATGAAAAATCCCTTATAAAAACTCGGCAGCCTAACAGCACCACTTAAAACATCCAAAAATGGATTGATGAGAGAGAATAGGGTCTCTCATCATATGAACATAAAAATTATAGTAATATTAATATAAAATAACATCCCAATAACAAGAAATATGATAATAGAAGGAATGACATAAAACATTGTACTTAAAAAGAAAGAGAGGAGTAGGATCCCTTACCTCAAGTCCAACTTGTCTTGTTCGTTTTCTTTATATTCCTGAATAATGAACATTGGTCAATTAATAATTTCCTAAGTACCTCCATTAGAGATTATTATTCATTTCATATCACATATTATAATTTTATAATAATTTTTTAATAATGTTAGTTCATATCAGACGTTTTTCCGATGTTTGGTACATGAGTGAAAAATGAAATTGTTTGAAAAATGATTGCCCATGTAGTTATAAGTAAATAATTTCCAGAATAGTATTAATGATTAAAATATCATATATATCCAGTAAGTATTCATTTCATACTATTCCATATCATTTGGAGGTAAAAAATGAAAAGCACCGTTCATGGAGACGCTAGGCCGTACATACGCATGAACGCTACTTTCATTTTTTTGTCATATTAATGGAATTAAAACAAAATGAGAGAGATATTTATATGTTATAATTCCAGAATGATATCCATAATTTTGATGTAATATATTAAATATATATCCATTATATATATGTACTTATATTATTACATAACATTTTGAGATAAGAAATGAAATGTACCGTTCATTGAGACGGTAAGCCGTACGTACGCATGAACGCTACTTCCATTTCTATTTCATATTTAATGGAATTAAAACATAATGATACATAATAGTATTTTAATTCCTGTATGGTATCATATATAATATCATTAAATATATCCTTTATACGTACCACAAATGGTATTAACGAATCATGTCACTTTGAGGGGGTGGTAGTCCGCACTTCCTTAAATGAAGATATCGCGTTTACCCATAATGGAAACCATAAATGTATGCCCAAAATGAAAAATACAGAAGCTTAAGGAAATAATAAACATATTATATATCATATATAAATATAGTGTCATCTTAATGGCCACCTTTGAAGGTGTTAAAAGAATGTTGAACAATCATCGTTTCGTGAGGCCGAAATTCGCCATCCACGGAAAAAGTATGTTCTTTAACCATTAGATGTAGGTGTGTGAAAGTGTATCTCGAATACTTCTTATAAAAACATCCTAGTATATTGATGATACTATATTTGTTACAAAAGAAATGAATAAAAAGAGTTTAGGGGATTGGAGAAGCAAAATAAAACAAAAGTACTCATTTGAAGACATTACCTTAAAATTGGGTAAATTCCTTTGATTTGAGCTCAAATACTTCATTGGAAAAGATTATTCCCAAAGTGAGGCTTCAAGGAGTTATAGATGGATGTGGAGAGATGAAATGGGCAGAGTTTGGCCGAGCCAAAGGCTTTAGAGGTGTGGGTATGGAGGTAGAGGTGGGGGCCTTTTATAAGAGGAGAGGAGGGGCACTCTAGTGAAGTTACAAAATGTTATTTATTTTCAAAAGGGTTTCGGAGTTTAAAGGTCCCACATTGATGTATTTATAGGATAAGGTGATAAGGGTTCTAAATACACTCATACAATAGGTTTTGGTCATGCTTATGTCTTAGATATTACATTATCATTCCATTTTATTTAAATAATTAAATAATGAGGTCATCGCTGCATCATCATGATGTCATAAATACTTTAATTTATATAATTTATAAAAATTAAAAAAAACTACTATGATGTAGGAAATCATTTTATCTTTCCAATTAATATTTATAGTCAAAAAACAGATTTGTATAACCCCATGTAAAAATTCTTTTAGTAAAACATTTCATGTTTGTCTCATTTTTTACTTTAACATTAAATAAAAAGATATTAATGTCATTTTCCAACCAAAGTGGCTTCATGGGGTCCCCAAGTTGACCCATGGGTTGTCTTGGTCGGCCATGACATATCCAATGAGGTTAGGACATGTTTCATGTTCATTTAATATTATTAAAACATTATTTTTACCTTAAACTACACTAATTACCTCTAATCGCGATTAAAAACTTAATAAGTTACTATTCACCAAAAAATTATTTTTATCCCATTG
The DNA here is from genome assembly GCA_963277665.1 of Viscum album. NCBI lineage: Eukaryota > Viridiplantae > Streptophyta > Magnoliopsida > Santalales > Viscaceae > Viscum > Viscum album. The sequence goes on along the minus strand of OY728126.1, from coordinate 1,653,817,020 downwards.
AACCACATTTTACTTCTTAATGAAAACCATGTATGTCGGATTTTTGAAATTCAGAACACAAAGATGGAAAAATTTCATTTAAACGGAAAAATTAGTTTTTATAATTACCACTTAGTGGTTTCACTATTCATCAAAAATTGATGTTTTTCAGAAAAATCCCAAAAATTTACCCTAAGATATATTTGATATTCCGAATTCAAAAAAGATTTCTATTTTACAAAATTAAAAACATATAATTCTCATTAATTAATTTAATAATTAATTCCCGCTGTCAGATCAAATAGCGTGTTTTTTATGAAACAATAAGTATCAAAATATTAACACTGGTTTAAGTCTGATTTCAAAGTGAAATTAATTACAATGACCACTATTGGATTTAATGGTAAAAATATATTCTAATTTCACTTTAAAACAAATTCAATAGATAATATAATCATATAAATAAATTAAATTAAAAAGTTGTTTTGAATTAAAATACAACATTTTACAATATTCAATTAAAAAAATGAACTTTATTGGAAAGATACCAAAAATTTACACAAAGTAAATTTTTATGTCCCAATTATTAAGAAGAGTTTTATTTGGTCCAAAAGGATTTATAAGAGTTAAAAAAACTATATTTAATGACGGTTCTCCATCAAAAGGCGATAAGTGAACCTTTAGTTAAAACTAGGGCATATACGCCTAAAATCGAATTATTTTCGTATTTTATCCTTTATCTTTTATTGGATAAATGTAAAAACATTAAAAAACATATATAATCATATTTTAGTTATTTCTATCCACTCCCGCCAATACAACGGCTACATGTTAACTACCATTTAAAATAATATTATTTTAATATTAGAGTGAAACGTAAGATTCCCAAGAAACTCGTTGTTGCGTGTCGGGTACTCCATCGAGCATAGCGTCCCCTTTAAATTCATATTAATACTTTATTCACAAATATGGATAAATAAGAAAATTTCATATTCTTTATTTACCTGGGGTTTTACATCCTTCCCCTCTTTTGGGAATTGTGTCCTCATAGTTTTTAAAATTAAGCATGGAAACATCCTTGAAAGTCCCACATCGGAACAAGAGTCAGTAAAACAATCACTTTAAAATAAAGAAATTTATGTATAGAGGTCACCCGAGTTAACCCATACTAGGACTCCATGTAGGAAAACATGGACATGGAGGAGAAAACATAGGGTCATGTTCTGATGGAGAGTGATAGAAAACATGTTTAGGAGAAAGTTAACAATAAGAAAATCACAAACTTGTGATGGGTTAAACCGTGTTGGGTTCCCCAGTAGGAAAAGTTAATAGACAACATTTTTGTTTTAAGTTACTTTTTATTGAGGAATTTATTCATAAGGAAACATAATCACTTATCATGTTGACTTTCAACTTTTAATAGATTCCTTAATCAAACTCATATTTTTTCCAAAAGATGAGTATTTAGGGAGACTTGTTCGCATTAAGAGTACTATAATCAACTTCTAGAGAATCACCTAATCCAAAAAAGAGAACTATATACATCCCATATCTTTAGAACATAACCAAAACCAAAACCGAAAAGGTTAGTACAAGGTCAGATAATCCAGAAAAGGATAACCCTTTAAAAAGAAAATCTATGCTTAATCTCCAAAATTTGTCCAACAAAACCCAAAGTTCAATGAGGACCATCCGATAAACAATTTTTCCATAAAATTAGTCAAAGTAAACCAATCTAAGATTGAAACCCAAATATTTTAAGGATTTAGTCACATAGTCTTCCATGTTAAATCGTAAGATTTATTTCCAAACAACATCAGTTTCTCTTAAAGTCTCATATTGAAAAGTAATTAACCTAATCACATATCCTCCATGATAGGATAATAATTTTCATAAATAACACAAAATCAACTTACTCTTAATTCATAAAATCATATAACTAAAAAGAATAATTCACACTAACCAGGGACTTCACGTAGTCCAGTGGTTGGAAATAAATACCAGTCGCACTTTGGTTGTGGGTTCGATTCCCGCAGCTTTGTCTGACACAACGGGTTGTCACACGGTCTGCGTGTTGTCCTTTTTACAAAACTATATAATTCTTAAATCATTCCCCAAAAAGTGATAAAATCATCAAAAATGATCATAACATATTTTAATCTCAAGTTTATCTCATGCCTTTCATTTTCCAGCATATCATATAATAACCCATAATTACCTCAAAAGTAAGGATCATATAAACTCTAATGGTTACCTTTATAATTATTACCTGAACTTCCACATGGATTGGTCATCTCGTACATGATGCATTGAAGATCATACCAAGGTTCAAGTGTTCGATCATGACTCCTTGATAGTTGGTTTAGAACAAAAAAGAATTTCCTCATTGAATCCCCCATTATATCTAGTATCTTAATCATAGAACCACCACAGTTTCCTTCAAACTTGTTGTCTCTTTGGTGCCTTCTAGATCCATCCATTCACTAAAAACAGAAATGTCAGTGTGAGAATATCAACAAAACCATCATGTACTAATGAGGAAGTTAAACACTAAGATACACTTACTCATTCTCTTTATCTAAAACATGGACTCTTTCTGAAATCCTAACCATTATAGTAATGTCACTTATTTTTAAAGAATACCCAAACCTCTAAAGTTATCTAAACTGACCTTTGAAACCAACTATAAAGTCGCAGCCTTAAACCTTACTTAATCTTGAGTTGTTACAAGATTACACATTGAGGATCTTTTCAGGTTTAGAGATTTAGAGAATTAGATCATGAAACTTGCATTACATTCCACATTTAAAGAAAGTGGTCACATAAAAGACCGTATTCATTCTTCCCATCAACGGAAACATATTGAAAATAAAAAACATATTCTTTATTGACACATCCTTGACACTATCACCGCGTCATGTACCTTTCCCTTGACCTGTGAAAAACATTTCAAAAACATGGGATGAGCATAAAAAGCTCAGTAAGGGTTATAAAAATATGGAAAGGAAACATGAGTTCATATATACATAAGAATGAAATCATACTTTACCAATAAAACATAGCCACTTTAACATACCTCATCAAATCATGAATAAATCGTAGAAAACATAAGACCTAAAGGTAACTTGAGGCATTCATAATATTCTTACGTAGGTAGTAACCCTCTTGGTTACGTTTGGAATACCCATCACATTATATTCCCTAAATCTCTTCGGAGAAACCTTAACGTTTCACTCCTTCGCGTTACCCAATGCATTGGAGAGCTATATCGGGCTCACCTGCCCTTAGTTTATCACGGAACCAACCGTTTTCATAATAATGCCCAAGAACCTCATCATAATCATATCACATAAAACATGCAGAAAGGAAACATAACATTTCCACCTTTCAATAACAAGATATCAATACAACACATTGATATAAAAACATTATGAAAACAATTTTCGATACCAAAATAAAAGAAAAGTAAAACATGGTATTTATTTTTCTTTTAAAAAAGGTATGGCTTGTAGAGGAAGCCGAAACTCAAATAACGGTCACGACAGTGGAGAAGTCATTGTCGCCGCATACGTACGACAAAAACATTCCCTTTGGTCGTTTATTAAACGTTTTGTATAAAAAATATTCCTTTTGAATAAACGTAAAAGTCAAAGGGGTTTATACACCGTATAAATGAAAGTTTTGTATAAAATAAAATATGCCTCAATAAAAGGAGATTGAGACGAAGTCCCATACAAAGATGGTATCCTTGGATTAAGGATAAATCCTTTACATAATTATGTGTGACAAACTAATACACCAAATATAAGTGGATATTAAGTGTAAAAAATAAGAGGTTATTAATATATATTCATAGAACGACATATTCAAAGAGTACAAGCTTATCCCAAAGAATCCAAATTGGGTTAAGATGTTCCCTTGCAATAATTAGACAGCCTAACGGCGTGACTTCAAAATTCAGAAAAATAGTTGATGAGAGATAAAAAGGGTATCTCATCACTTGGACATAATATTTACATCAATAAGGATATAGAAGAACATATCCCAAAATAATATTATGTGAATTAAAAGACATAACAAAATAAGTCTTTTAAAAAGTGGAGGGTGAAAGGTTCCCTTACCAACATGGGTATCTTTCGAATCATACGCCCCGTGAAAGAAGCTCAATACATAATTGATGTAAATACTCATAAATGTAAAAATAGTACACAATGAGTAAAATAGTGGTCAGTACATACACCACTCAATGGAAATTGTGCAAATGTAGCATAAATCTCATGGGAATAAAATTGAGATGAAAAATCCCTTACGAAAACTCAGCAGCCTAACAACGCCACTTAAAACATCCAAAAATGGATTGATGAGAGAGAATAGGGTCTATCATAATATGAACATAAAAATTACAGTATGATTAATATAAAAGAACATCCCAATAACATGAACGATGAGCTTAGAAGGAATGACATAAAAGAGTGTACTTAAAAAGAAAGAGAGGAGTAGGATCCCTTACCTCAAGTCCAACTTGTCTTGTTCGTTTCTTTATATTCCTGAATAATAAACTTTGGTCAATTAAAAATTGCCTAATTACCTCCTTTAGAGATTATTATTCAGTTCATATCACATATTATAATGTTATTATAATTGTTTAATAATGTTAGTTCATATCAGACATTTTTGCCGATGTTTGGTACATGAGTCAAAAATGAACTTGTTTGAAAAAAGATTGCCCATGTAGTTATAAGTAAATAATTTCCAGAATAGTATTAATGATTAAAATATCATATATATCCAGTAAATATTCATTTCATACTATTCCATATCATTTGGAGGTAAAAAACGAAACGCACCGTTCATGGAGTCGGTAGGCCGTACGTACGCATGAAGGCTACTTTCATTTTTTTTGTCATATTAATTGAATTAAAACAAAATGAGAAAGATATATATATATGTTATAATTCCAGATTTATATCCATAATTTTGATGTTATATATTACATATATATCCATTATATATATTTACTTATATTATTACATAACATTTTGAGATAAGAAATGAAATGTACCGTTCATGGAGACGGTAAGCCGTATGTACGCATGAACGCTACTTCCATTTCTATTTCATATATAATGAAATTAAAACAAAATGATACATAATAGTATTTTAATTCCAGTATAGTATCATATATAATATCATTAAATATATCCTTTATACGTACCACATATGGTATTAACGAATCAAATCACTTTGAGGGGGCTGTAGTCCGCACTTGCTTAAATGAAGATATCGCGTTTACCCATAATGGAAATCATAAAGGTATGCCCAAATGAAAAATACAGAAGTTTAAGGAAATAATAAAAATATTATATATCATATATAAATATAGTTTCATCTTAATGGCCACCTGTGAAGGTGTTAAAAGAATGTTGAACAATCATCGTTTCGGGAGGCCGAAATTCGCCATCCACGGAAATCGTATGTTCTTTAACCATTAGATGTAGGTGTGTGAATGTGTAGCTCGAATAATTATTATAAAAACATCCTATTATATTTATGATACTGTATTTGTTACAAAAGAAATGAATAAAAAGAGTTTATGGGGTTGGAGAAGCAAAATAAAACAAAAGTACACAAGTGAAGACATTACCTTAAATTCGGGTAACTTCCTTTGATTTGAGCACAAAGGCTTCCTTGGAAAGGATTATGCCAAAAGTGAGGCCTCAAGGAGATAGATAGGGATGTAGAGAGATGAAATGGGAAGATTTTGGCCGATCCAAAGGCTTGAGAGGTGTGGGTAAGGAGGTAGAGGTGGGGGCCTTTTATAAGAGGAGAGGAGGGGCACTCTTGGAATGTTACAAAATGTTACATTATTTTCAAAAGCGTTTCGGATTTTAAAGGTCCCACATTGATTTATTTCGAGGATAAGGTGATAAGGGTTCTAAATCCACTCATCCAATAGGTTTTGTACATGTTTAGGTCTTAGATATTACATTATCTTTCTATTTTATTTAAATCGTTAAATAATGAGGTCTTCGCTGCATCATCATGATGTCATAAATAATTTAATTTATTTAACGTCTAAAAATTATAAAAATATTATATGATGTAGGAAATCGTTTTATCTTTCCAATGAATATTTATAGTCAAAAATTTTATTTGTATAACTCCATGTAAAAATTGTTTTATTAAAACATTTCATGTTCGTCTCATTTTTACTTTAACTTTAAATAAAAAGATATTAATGTCATTTTCCAACCAAAGTGGCTACAAGGGGTCCCCAAGTTGACCCATGGCTTTTATTGGTCGTCCATGACACATCCAATGAGGTTAGGACATGTGTCAAGTTCATTTAATATTATTAAAACATTATTTTTACCTTAAACTACACTAATTACCTCTAATCGTGATTAAACACATAATAAGTTACTATTCACCAAAAATTATTTTTATCCCATTGAACCAGATTTTACTTCTTAATGAAAACCATGCATGTAGGATTTTTGAAATTCAAAACCCAAAGATGGAAAAATTTCATTTAAACGGAAAAATCGGTTTTTATAAGTACCACTTAGTGGTTTCTCTATTCATCAAAAATTGATGTTTTTCAGAAAAATTCCAAATATTCACCCTAAGCTATATTTGATATTACAAATTCAAAAATGAGGTCTATTTTACAAAATTCAAAACATATAAGTCACATTAATTAATGTAATAATTAATTCCCACTGTAAGATCAAATAGCGTGTTTTTATGAAACAATAAGTACTAAAATATTGACACTGGTTTAAGTCCGATTTCAAAGTGAAATTAATTCCAACGACCACTATTTGATTTAATGGTAAAAATATATTCTAATTTCCCATTAAAACCAATTCAAAAGATATTCTAATCATATAAATAAATTAGATTAAAAAGAGGTTTTGAATTAAAATACAACATTTTACACTATTCATTTTAAAAAATGAACTTTACTGGAAAGATACCAAAAATTTACACAAAGTAAATTTTGATGTTCCAATTCTTAAGAAGAGTTTTATTTGGTCCAAAAGGATATATAAGAGTGAACAAAACTATATTTAATGATGGTTCTCCATCAAAAGGCGATAAGTGACCCTTTAGTGAAAACTAGGGTATATACACCTAAAATCGAATTATTTCCGTATTTTATGCCTTTATCTTTTATTGGATAAATGTAAAATCATTAAAAAAATATAATCATATTATAGTTATTTCTATCCATTACCACCATTAAAACGACTACATGTTAACTACCATTGAAAATAATATTATTTTATTATTAGAGTGCAACGTAAGATTCCCAAGAAACTCGTTGTTGCGTGTTGGGTACGCCATCGAGCATAGCGTCCCCTTTAAAGTCATATTAATACTTTATTAATAAATATGGATAAATTTGAAAATGTCATTTTTTTTAATTACCTGGGATGTTACAGAAAACCAGCTGAATCTTATTTGTGAAAAGGTGAAAATCTATTTTATAAAAAGAAATTAAAATGATATATAAGATGTTATATCCATATAGTGGTTGAAAAATTAATCCAGGGACTATTATCTAGATATTTTTATATTTTATATTTAGCCACATAATACTTGAGTTCATCTAAGACCACAATCACTGAGGCATTGGCAGTTTGGTGAAAAATTTATTTCAATTGTGATTATTAATAAGGACCAATCAATAGAAAAAATAGATAAAAAACATTCCAATTGTATATAAAAATAAATATTTAATATCTTATGAAATTTATGATGTCATGGGAATTAACCTAACTATTTATACAACCAATTTCATATTGGCAGAAAAAAGCAATTTGAGTCATCCACCATAGAGGATTCTTCCACCCATAATGAAATAAATTAATAATTTATTTAAATGACCCATGATGCGTGATTTGTAATTTAATTATACACATTTAATGTGATAATCTATATAATTTCCAAAAATAGAATGGATTCATGAAATTGATAAATAATAATGATATTAAATTAATCTCATCTATGATTTTTTGGATGGACTGTATGTGTTGATTATTATAATATAAATAGAACAATTTGGAATGGTCACCCCATATAAAAATTCATAAATAAAATGTTTTATATGTAATAAATATATGATATATATATATATTTATTTATTATTGTTAAAATAATTTTATATTAGATCAATTGGTATGTGGAAAAAATTCACATGAACATATGGATCCTTGACTTATTGGTGCATGATAATTGTATTTTATAATGGAAAAAAATTTATTTTTTCTAAAATGTATCATTGACAACATAAAATCGATTTTTTTATATATAATCTAATAATATATATTTATATAGAATATTAATTTACGATTGAATTTTTTATAATAAATGGTTCTTAATCATTATAATGAAATATTCTTTGTAAGAAACTATTCTATGTCTCATATTTGGTTCTGGAAGAAATCATTCTCAACATAAGGATTAGATTTTTCCCCTATTATAATTAAATAAATTCAAGAGTTTCCCAATATAGACATAGTTAATTTGATAAAAAATATATTTAGGGATATAATTTTCTGTATTAATATTATCAAATATTATTCAATGTTTTCCTACACACTCACAAAATAGTTGTAATTTGATGTTCCAATTAAAATTTATGAATCATTCGATGAAACCATCATAATATCAAAATAAATTCCTTGAAGATCATTGATTATTTAATTAATTTGGAGATAAACTCATAATTGTTTATTGATGTAAGTGATTTCACAAAGGGAACTGCATTAGGATAGTCATTTGACATTATGTTGTTCTCCCATTTGATATTAAATCAAAACTATTACCTTGGAAAAAACAATTATATAATCATATTGAATGAAAATAAAATATATCAATGTACAAAATAATTTTTTTGATCCAATTTATTATTTTCTTTTATAGTAGACTATACAGATAATACATACTGAATATACATAAAAAATACAACAATAAATATCTAATTTGATGGATTTTTTTTACAAAATAGGTTTCCAATAGTATCAAATATAAAAAAAGATTGAATAAATCTATGATATATTATTTATTAAAGGTGACATTGAATGTTTTATTGGAATTATAGAGAATGAAATTGATGAATTTCACTTTATGTGAAATGTTTTAGTGACAACTATTGAGAATTTCAGTGCTATGAAAATGTTGAAAACTGTATGAATAAATTATCTAATTATCTCCCCTTCAAATATCACTAACTAATAATATTTTTTCTTTCTAATATTATATTACATATGGGATTAAACATTTTTATCAATTAATGTTGACATGTAATTAAATATAAAGTTATGGCCCACCATCATGTGAAATTTATTTTATAACTTTTCTATTCAACTCAAATAAAAGAATATTATGAAAGCGTTAAATTAGTGGAAAAATACAATAATATATGAATATTTTGGTCTAATATATAAAACTATTTAATTTTATTTTTGAATATATGTGAATAATGAATATTTCCTAGGAAGAATTTAATTTGAAATAAAATTCCATGATTCCTATTCATAAAGGGAAATTTGATTAATATATGAAGATCGTATTTAATGGTACCATTCTCAAAATCATTCAGTAAAACATATATCCAAATATTTAATCTGTTTGACTATAATTAGGTCTAATATAATCTAATATAAAATGATGTGAGGAGATATAATATTTTTAACATGAATAAAAACATCTTTTCTTAATTTATAACCCCTCAGTTACACATTATTGATTTATATAGTAAGAGAAAAACTAATTTATTAATGTGATTTATAAAGAAATATATAGTTAAATGTAATGAAATCTCCCATTATCACCCCTAAAAAGAAGAATGTAGAACTATCCAAAAAAGATATAAAAATATCCTTAGATAAAATAGTGATCTTGAATGGGTAACAGTGGAGAAAGATGAATTGTGTTGATTTATGGGAATAATAGATAGAACAATAATTCCAATTTAAATATCATCATTTAAAATGTTTTATTTATATCTATTTCACACCCTAATGAAGGCTAGACATAGTCTATAATAAATATAAATTAATTAAATAAAAAATACAATAATCAATAAGATATGATTGTAAAAAAAATTATCTTGAGGAAATTATATGGTATTCTGATGTATGGATTTAAAAATAAAAAACAATTGGTGTCAATATTGATTCATCACATAAATATTATTCATACATTGAATATTTTCATTCTTCTATAAATTCCAAGAAAAATTATTTCTAATAAACATAATTTTTTTTGTCATCAGCCATCACAATGATCAAAACCTGTGATCATTGATAATTATATATTTAATGGGAGTTTAAAACCATATGTAATTAGAGTGACAAAAATAGTGAGGATCTATATAGAAAAATTATATTATTAATGTGTTACCACCCACGAATTTTTTTAAAGAGACATGAAATTTATATTTATAGAATATTAGGAAAAAATTATTATGGGAAAACCACTGTATGTTAAAAAAATCCAAAAAAACATTCCTTTCTATGGAGATTCTGGTAAAATTTTTATAGGTTATGAAATTTTTGATAAATATTTTAATGATATATTCTTGTAAAAAACCCTCAAAACCACATGTTCATTATGACTAGATAATTTTCATATGAATCATCGATATTATAGAGAACTACTAGATCATGTGAATCAATTTCCACAACTTAAAAATAGGCTACGTCCATAGACCAGTAGCCTTGATTTAAAAACCATGGAAATAGGTGGCCATGACAACGGTTATGTGGCCTATAGCCACGATTTTTAAAACCATGAGTATAAGTTATCTATTCATGGGATATAGCACCATTTTTTAAAACTGTGGCTATAGACCACACCTATAGCCACAGTTATATGGAATATAAAAATTGTTTTGAAAATAGTAGTTATAGGTCTCCTTCCATTGTGCGGGAGAAAAAATTTCCAACCATGAAAATGACAAGGAGAACTATTTCCATTGTAATCAGGATATTTCCAGGAATTTTAATAATATATATAAAATAATATATATATATATATATACACACACACAATGGGATTTGTAGTGTAGTGTTCAGGGCCCAAAAATGCGATGTGAAGGTGCATGGCTCAAATCCAATAGGACATACATTATTTTTTGGATATTTACACAGTTTTCCAAACCATGGAAGTAGGCCCTGTATTTACATGGTTAAAACATTGGCCACAGGTCATGTCGTTCTACCATGAAGATAATTCCCACTGATGGGGAAAACTGTGGTCGTATTATATGTCCACAGTTTGGGGTACTATAACCATGGTTTTGAACACTCACAATAGCCTATTTTTGTTCGTTTTTATAATAATAAAATATAAGAAATGAATTTTTGGACTAAGAAAACAAAACATTAGAAAACATAATATTTTATCATTAATTTTTAAACGAAAAAAATATCATTATCATATCCATTTTCATAATTTAATTTTCAAAAAATCCAAACCATTTTATTAGACAACATATTGGTTACCATGAGTGCATAATATTTAATTTGATATATGAGATGCATTACAAAAATAGGTGGTTGTGACTAAAATAGAATACCCAATTTTATTAACCCATTTAAACCCATACCCACACAATATGCACAACCCATTTCATCCCTTTCCATTTTCATTACACATTCTTTTAAGATGACTAAACATCTCAACACGGTGTCGAGATCAAAGAAATATATTTACAAATGGATGTTTTCTAAAATATACTGTAACAACTATGGTATGAAGACTCATCCAACCTCATTTGTTTGTCATTATATGCCAATATTTTTATTGATTATCCCATTCTAAAGTCAATTTTTCCAAATCCCCTTCTGGGTTCAAACACATATCCATGATAATATCCATCATGAATGTTGTTTTTTTAAAGAATGTTGTTTATTATACTAACAAAACCATATATAATAATGCTGTAATTTAATATTTTTATATGATATCAAATGATTAATAAAATCATCCCCAAAAACTAAAAACTTGTATAGGGAAACATTCAATCCAATATAAATATTTTAACATGGAATTAAAAGATAATAATCATAGTATTATGGCCCATATCATGATGTATTTAATCTGAATCAATTCATAGATCATTTCTCATAAACCATGATGAGATTTATCTAAAAATGTAATTTTTTATTCATATGGTTCCTAATGAACATTCAACCATGACATAGTTTTACATGAAAATAATATGTTGGAAATAAAATAAGATAAAAAATTGAAATATGACTGATAATTTATTGTTAAACCACATACATGATTCAAAAATATATTTTCCATATACTATCCACCAAATTATGTATCCTTTAATGATATATAATCCGTCAAAAAAATTAATTCCATAATTAACTCTATTCCCACATTCCAACAACATTTCATTCCAAAAAAATTATTATATGTCATTTCTTCTATTAATTCCCATTTTAATCCTTATTATACATTTCTTAACCAAATTGAAAAAATCATCAAACGTGTGTCAGTTGTCATATTATTCTTAAACTAAAAAATAAGTGTGTGTTTTTAGTAGAATAGGGGAACCCCACCCTTTGACCCTTTAGGATATTGATGTATTCAATCAATGTCGATCATGAAACCTTTATAAAATGACTGTAAACAAATCTAGTCTGCCTCTGATAAAATTTGAGCTTACCAAAATACCATAACCACAACATAAAAAAATTATCCAATCTTACCCATTAAAAACATCTATCTCATAGGGATGAGTAAAGTAATTGAAAATGAATAGAGATACCCTTAATACATCAATTTTTATTACCATAAGGAATTGGGAACTAAAATATATTTAGAATTTTAATATAATGAAAAAGCTTGTCTCTATGGTTTTGAATTGTATAGTTTATTTAAAATATGATTTTGTAAAAATGGGAATTCCCATTATAAAAAGGAATTTTTTAGTAAACATGTTTATGTTAAAATGATCTGATTTATTTTGTTTTAGTAATAGAGGGATCTCTCTTATTATTAGAAATGCATATTCTTTTATTTAGTGTTATGAAATTACAAATGAAATTAAAATATTTTCATTAATAGATTGGTTTTAATAAGATAAATCTATTTACTTATGTGCTATATATATTTTATAATTGATATTCTAAGGCATACTACATTTTCTTGTTAGTGGGTACTGACGAATGATCTATTTAGGTAGTATGCCTCTACTGTGTTATAAACATTAAATTTGAAGTAATCAGTCATGTGGGTGATCAAAATACCCAATACTAACCATTGTAATCATAAATTCCATGTCAAAGGATTAGTCAATTAGATATACATGTTAATAATAATGACTTTTTGTGAAACAAAATTGGATAACATGGAAAGAATAATGATCATTCTTTTTCATGGGATGAAAATCAATGATAAATGGATTATAATGGATTTCTATTTACATATGCATGGAGTAAAATAATTGAATAATTTTATTAACCTAAAATATTATTTTGCAATTGGGTAAATTAAATGGGAAAATCTTCCCATCGTACATAATATTGTAATGATTAAAAAATTTAGGATGTGTTGAAATTTTATATGATCAAAACCAAACAATCTAATGGTAGATGATCATTTTATGGAACATATAGTTGAAAACCACTATAAATTATTTAGTAAGATCACTACATTCCTCTTTCACCCAACCTAAAATTAACCGATTATTTTGAATTTATCCCAACACATGAAAAATTATTATATGATATAAATATATACAAGATTTACTAATACTTCAATAATAATTAATTATTGATAACATAAATATAAATCTACCCCAATGACCCATATATAAATAATAAACTTTTTTGAGGATAATATTATAATTATTACTAATAAAATATTATATTTGGATGAAAAAATTAATAGAAATTCCACATCACTGGTTAGTCCTACCTCGACTAGATCAATTTGCCATCCGTATTAATTTCTCATTGAAAATGAAAAGTAATAAAATATTTTTATGGTTAAAAAAAATAATTCTTTAGGAACTAATATGAATTTTTTTAGCTTATACACCACTACTCCAAACTGAGGAAAAAAATACTCACATCAATTTTAAAGAAAATGAATAATTTAAATTTAATTATTCTAATAAATAAATTAGAATAAATGCATAATAAAATAAGATGAATAAGAATGAAACAAGAAGAAAAAAAAATTTATGATGATAGATCACCAATAACTGTAGACGTAATCTATTTCTATTTTTTATTTTGAAATCATTAGACATTTAGTGTCATAATTTAGGTTTTTAAAATATAGAACACTATATCTATCACTACACCCCTTAGGGTTCAGACTACCTATACAAATTCTCACATCATATAATATGGGTTTTTCACAATTATAGAGACTACAATACTAAATTGCATTGGGTTCCCATAAGGTCCCAACACTAAATTGGTGCATCGTAAAATATTTATATATATTATATCTATTTCCAAAACTATTTCAAACTCTATGACCACCCCCTAAATTTATGGATATTCCATCGGCCAATTTTCCCTTTCAATTTATTTCTTATACATGTTTTACAGTCATTACCAGTCATTTAATCTTGTTGTTGCATTCTATATAGAGTTAGTTGAAGATTATAAAATATCACAAGATAAAATATTAAAGTAAAATCATCAATTTTCACCATAAATTTTATCTCTTAATTAATAGGTGGAACTGTCTTAGTCTATTTTAATGAAGTCGGTTGAATCGTGATGTTTCCTTCTACATTTTATTTAAAAATTTGATATGATCTACATTTTAATTATATTTATGTCACAGATCTGAATTCATAAGATAAAATATTTAAATACATTATTTTTCACCATGAGTAAATTAAATACAATTAATGTCAATTATAATATATATTTTTATTATTTACCTATATTTTATAAGTGGCACAATTTTATTTTTATGGAAAATATGAGTTTTAAGTATATGTTAACAATATTAAAAATAATTCTCAAATCAGAATGAGTTAAATATAATTAGGGAGTAATATTTAATATGATACCTATTATTTTATTATATTTGTTACTTATTTACACCACCTCGAACATTTAAAAAGAAATATAAGGGAATATACATTGGTTTTAATGTACTATGGTATCGACGTAAAACAAAACATAATATTTTACATTAATTCATTTACTAAGTAGGCCATCTATTATAGGTATAGAATTCACATATAGAAATACCAGAGTCATCGAAATAAAATTGAGATCTAGTATTATAATTTATTTATAATAAAATTGTTGTGTATTTGTTGGTCAAAATATTAATATATGAGTTATTTTATTTATTTTAATAATTTAATTAGATAATGATTACAAAAAATGTATGGTTAATAATTATTCATTCCATAACTCATTTTCGAAATTAAAATATTATATTATAATGTGATGTTATATTCTTCATACATATTATTTTATTATTATGTATTTCATGAGTAATTTTTGTTATATAATCCACTACTAGAACTAAAATATTGGTATTCCAAAAAAGGAATTAGAAAACATAATAATGTGATTTATGCAATTTTTTTTGATATTTTTGGTCAACTATTTGATAAGAAATACATAAATATTAATGTATTTTATGATCATTGATTTAATGGAAAGTCGGTTCAAAAGAACACACTTCAATTATATTTCTTCTTCTACCTATTTTGTTATCAATATATTAATTGATTAAAATAAAATTGAGAATATTGTTTCATGGAATTAAAGGGAAATTAAATTTCAAATCTATGATTATGTGGAATTTATTATCTATTTTGGGAGAGAAATTCACTAAATAATTATTCATTATTCCCAAATAGTTACTTTATCCTATGAAAAATAGAACATGGTATGTATAATAGAATGAGGAATAAAATATTGAAACTAAGAATATTTTATCATTTTTATGTGTTTTATTGTAAATTCATGAGAAATAAAATGTAAAAAAATAATTTGAGAACAATTTTTTTTAAAAATATATTAAAATATTTAATTTATTTTATATGAAAATATTAATTATTGTTACATATTTGAGCCTAGTTATTTAGCCATTATGTTTTTTCACAATTTATTATCCAACTCTCAATATCTGAATTGACTACATTGAAAAATTCTTCCTTATTACCATTATTTCTTTTTGAAATTAAATATTTAAACATCTTATAGTGTTGTTGATATATTCACTATTTTTTAGAGTGACTAAAAAACCTTTTTAATGAACTTCAATAAAGTGAGAAAATAAATTCTATTAATGTTTACAAGAAATTGATAGAAAAAAATATGAATAGTTAAGAGATGAATGGAAAATGGAAGAGATATTGTATGTTTAATTAATTAATAATTCATGATTGATTGCAAAATGATTAATTTATATTTAATATTTTGATTTATTGTTCTAATGTTTCATCAATTTATATTGTTATTATTGAATTTGTCAAGTAAGAATATTTTTTTTCATTAAAATGATAACATTGATATTTTTTCATGAATATATATAAATACTAATGCTAGAGGAATCTGATAATTTTTTTATATCCCTTTAAACATTTATTTCAATCAATAAATTATATTAAGTAATAATAAT
Source organism: Viscum album (assembly GCA_963277665.1). NCBI lineage: Eukaryota > Viridiplantae > Streptophyta > Magnoliopsida > Santalales > Viscaceae > Viscum > Viscum album. The sequence goes on along the minus strand of OY728126.1, from coordinate 1,653,800,406 downwards.
TCAAATTATTTTCATCATTTTTTGTGAATGAAACTACTTAATGAAATAAGTTGATTTTTAATAAATATAACCATAATTGAATAAATCCCTGATGGGTTATCTAGAAAAATTTATAAGGATATTATATGTGACAAAAAAGATGTTTATAAAAATATATATCATAATATATTTATTCAACATTATATTGAATTTTTTTTATTGATTTATGAAATAATGGTAACCAAAATTATATAGATCAGGTTGTGATGTTTGTTATTGCATTAAATTTTAAGAAAAAAACAACCACAACCCATGTATGTGATAATTTTATAATATTTATTTATCAATGAATTTTTATTTCTTCTATCAGGTGTTTACCAAGAAGGTGAAATATTTCAATCCATCCTTCATTATTCTATTACTAGGAGGCTCACAAATTTTAAAATATATTTGAAGTTCAATGGATAAAATTACATTTTTGAAGATCATATTGAGAATTATAATATATATTATGTATTTTGAATTTATCAGGATGAAATATTCATCATTTTTACACATAAATTGAAAAACCATCACATGAAGAAGAAAACAATATCCCTAGGCCAAATTGGCATACTATTAAATATATTATATATTTTTTAGGATTCATTGAAATTTTTATGAATTCTTATATATGTTGTCTATTATTGATATTAACTTCTTATGATGCCTTAATTCATATCCATATATTTTGGTTTATATACGAGTTTTAAATAATTTTCTTAATTTTTTTAATAAAAAAATTTATTTTTTTAACATATTTATTAATGAATAGGTTTTTAAAAATTTAATGTTATTTTAGTGTGAGCGTTTAGTCTCTTAATATGTATGCAATCAAGACTAGTAGGATATGTAAGGAAATTTTTTTATATAATCCATCCAAATAGAAATTAATTTAATTTTCTATTATCTTGGGACTTTTCATTAATCTCATACATCGATTTTTTTTCAATGATTGTTTTTAAAAGTATAATTTCTTTATAATTCAGTAGATTAAATTATAATAAATATATTGGATTATTTTTTTAAGGGTACACATAATTAGCTAATTTTGTTTTATTTATTTTTGGGAAATTTTTTATTTAATTAAACTACAATTGATAGATTTTATAATAATTATGTTGATTACATCATTATATCCTATCAAACCTTTAATTCAATTGATTTATACATATATGATGAAAATTATAAAAGGATAATCATTTATTTATTTATTTATTAGTTTCAATTTATCAATATTTATTCAGATATAATTTATGTTCTATTAAATTTTAAATATTATTTTGGTAGCCATTGATTGTAAAAAAATTTAAACATTTAATATTTTTGTCTACTCCATCATCCTATTAGTTGTGATATTATATATACTCTATTGGAATCCTTAATAGAATTTTTAAAAATAGAATGACATATTATTATAAATATTAACACCACCTATATCTAATGACACTAGTGGGTACCATATTAATTTTATTTATTATAAAAATATGAAAAACATTATATACTAATTTTATCATATAACTCAATTATGATCATATTTATTTTTGAATACTGAAGTATTTCATTTTACAAAGACATTGTGACAATTCATTAATGAATATACATTATTCTATTTAATGAAAATATGTTTTCATGTAAATGTATTATATATTTTTAATCTCCAAATCCAAAATCACTCATTGTAGATATAAATTATGATAATAATTAAATATTCATAAAATAATTTCACATGTAACATCTAGGCATGTTTTTATCCATCAACATAAAAAAAATTAAATGGTCAAACAGTTAACAATATCTGGTTTCTTTTAGAGGAAATTTATTGATTCATATATATAATTTATATGTATAAGGTAAAATGATATCTCATATTATTATTTAATTACAAGTATTTATAAAATAGAGTGAGTATTGAACACTTTAACAAAATAATTTCAATTATTTATACATTTCGATTTTTATTTTGTTAAAGGATATGTTTCAAAAAATTTACCAGTATAAATTTCATCAATATTATGTGAAATTTTATTTAATACCTAGTTTGATATATGAGAGATAATGTATACATGAAAATTATTTTCTCAAATTATTTATTTAAAATTTAAATAATATCATTTTTATTTAAAATTATTACATGTCCTACAAAAAAATTATGTATACAATTTTAGGCTTCCTTCCATTACACAGTTAAGAGTTTGTTTTAGTATATCCAAATTAATTAATATATTATTTCTAGTGTATAATTAATTATTCATATGTATATAAAAAACTTAAACTTGATATTTACACAACAACGATTGTGTTATCTCTTGAATAAATGTATTTTGTTGTCAAAAAATTAAATTTTGTTATATAGTTAGTGTTAGGGAGATATTTTAATAGTATTTTCAATAATTAAAAATAGAAAAATAAAAATTTTAATGCTCACTTATGTGGTCACATTGGATAAAAATTAGGTATGGGCAATCTCATTTTGAAAAATATTTTAATATTTTATAAATATCAAGAGTACATTTGATTTATGTGAAATAAATGAAACCAAAAAATATAAGTATTACCAATAATATGGACATAAAAAAAGTGTTTTCCATAAATAATTATAGGATATGTATTCCTTAAACATATATATATATTATGTAAATCTAATTGTGTGGATTTCGACACATTATTTATCAATTTAATGATAAAATTATACTTTTTTCCCCAAGGAACAAGTAGATAAATTTTAAAATAATTATACTTCAAATAAATCATATGAATCACATTTTTATTTGTAGATATTATAGAAAATGTACATATATTGACGTGTGATGATTTTATTAGATAAACCCTATAATATGTTTTATTATACTAGAATACCAAAAAAATAAATTTCAGTCCATTAAATATATAATTTAAGTATTACTGTGATGTTTGGAAAATAATTCTTGATATCATTGTGGTCTTTTTTTGATACATCATTCATTCCCAAATTTTATAATGTGTCATTTGTAGCATTATTAATTTTTTGTAATGTATCTTTATATTCATAATAAAAATAATTAGTATTTGAAATTAGATGTTGATTTTATATTAAATAATTAAATTAAACCAAAATTGATTATTTCACATTTTCATTAAAAATAATATACCAAATTAAGAATTAATCATGGTATAGAAGAAGGACTGTATACCATTTATATATCTATAGCGGCTGTTATTCATGTACCAAATTTTTAATTCATTTTTAACGATAATATAATTCTAAAATCATAAATCTAATGATTTTGAAAAACAAATTAGAAATGATTTGGAAACATTAGTAAAAATTCATCTAAAACAAAAACATTTTTTACTCTTCTATGATAAATAGAAGTATTTTCTACTAAAATATAAGAATTTTTTTGGATGATTAAAGATTGGATGTGACGAGGGTGGTGTTAAACCAATAAGAATGCGGTTTTGAAACAATGATTCTATAATAATTTTTTTGTACATAAATAAAAAATAATTTTTATTTTTGTATTTGATCCACTAATGTGATTAATAATCATTCATTAGTGGATGTTTCTCATGTGTATTCTTGGTCCCAAAATTTCCAAATTTAATTTTAGAACATCTATTTTTATAAATAAATTCTTCTAAAATTAATATTTATATATTATAACCTACAAATTTTCAAACCACTTTTCCCAAAAATCTAATGATTCAACCATGTTCTCTATATATTCATTTAAATAACTTCTGATTTTCTTCAATTGAAAATTAAATTCAAGTAATTTTTATCTTTTCTTATATCGTTATTCCTCTATGGGAATATTATTTTTTAATAAGGTATTTTATAATATTTCCCACTTCATCTACATTCATTTTTTCTCTATTGATATAATCAATTTAACGATCATATTAATTTTCATATAATACCTTTCTTATAATAATGTATTCTTTTTATTTTAAAATAATCATCTTACACTTGTTGATAATTGTTTTTTACTAATTATAAGCTTCGTAGTCATTCATCACCACGTGATATAACACTATTCATTCCACTTCACCATCATCACTACCAAATAGGTTATACAATTTTATATTGGATACATGATTTATGTTTCAAAATTTGATTGGATACATGATTTGAAGTCATATTCTTATTTTTTCTCAATATATATTTTTTAAATTTAAAATAATTTCTCCTAACATCCATAAAATTTAGATAAACATTATAGGATTTTTCCCAAATAAATTTTCTGGAATTCCATATCATCTTTATCAAGATTAGTATAGTACCTATTAGGGACATTTGTAACAATGATGAAAATTTCAATCTAATAGTAACAACTTTTTGTAATTTTCCATTACACTCTTACCTTTACTTATTAAATATAATTTTTCAATGATAAATTATTCATTTATAATCCTCATATTCATCGTTATCATCCAATTAAAAAATAATTTCAAATATCCAAATCGTTATTTTTGGGTTCAACTTAGCATAATATTAATTCAATATATGATATAGTTGATGATTACAAGGATATTTAGAATTTTATAAATAATAATAATTTATGTAATTATTTTAGAGTAATAAATTCCCACTATAATAGTGATAAAAAATTATTGTCCAACATTTCAGGAAAATGTCTCTCCAATTTAATAAAAATGCATGAATCATCCTTTATTTATCTAAAAAATATTAATATATATTTTATGAACCTTGAAAATTAATCATCAATTATTTCTCTTTCAGAAAACTTCTTATAATAAAAATTTATTTTTAAATTTACTAATTTTTCCAATATAAAGTTCACATGACCATTATAAATATATTATAAATTTTCCCAAATTTATATGGAATTGATCAGTCTCATAATCCATGTGTATTATTTTTTTAATTATAATTAAATAGGGTATTTTTTTAATATTCTAGAAACATTCTTATATATCATATCAATGAATTATATATGAGAATACTGAATAGTATCCTACTCTCCTAATTTTAATACATCATTAACATAATTTAAAATAGATAGAAGATAGGGGAACATCATATCCTTCCCAATGTTATTGTTCTTAATAAAAATTTATGAAAACCCCATATTATGGAAAAAAATCATATTATCCATCTTCATAACATAGTGTATTTTGATAGAGTACCATTCCTTCTAATACATGTTTATGTATCCTGGTTTGCGTTTCACCAATATATAAGGGATTGAATTAGTTATATTATTTAAAAATAATATTTCTTCTAAAATTATGCAATATTGAACAGTTGGGATCCAATACCCACTTATGATTTTTGAACCATTCCAGAATTTAGTGAAGGTAAATAAAAACGGAACAAATTAACTTTATAGGTTTTGTCTCCAATTTCTTCTTAATAACATCTATATTTGGTCACACCCCTATAAATGTACTCATTTATGTATATATTCAACTGAAATCCACTTAAAATATATCATGAAATTTCCCACTACACATGGTATGATTCACACCGAACACCACATCTTTGTGTTACTGTACAAAAAATGTTTACATTAGTTAAAATGAAAACCAAAAACCATTTGTTTCATTATAATAAAATATAGATATTTTTCAGAAACTATCTAAGATATTAAACAATCTATATCAAATATTAAAATATTATATGTGTAGAAAAAATTATTTTTAGACTCGAAACAATTCTTCTTAATATGTGATTTTCTTCAGGTGTAGATTTCTCTAGAAAAAGAACATACCTTCATATCAATAGGGATTTTTTTATTTTTAACTATATTATATCTACTATGAATCAATAATATTCATAATTTTACCTCTCCATTTTTAATTGAAATTTTTATAACAATCATTTCCTTGTGGTGCATCAATTTGTAGCCACACTATTTCAATCAAATTTTTTCATCCTTTTTAAATGGAATTTATAAATTATTTTAAAGTGGAAACCCTATGATTTCAATAAATTCATTCATCCAAAACATAATAATAATGGATAGAATTTCATAATAATAAAAAACAATCAATAAAATAACTTTTCACTTTTTTTATTGCTGAAACCCATTATAATTTAAATCCTAATGTTAAAAAAATTATAAAATGTCTCTATGGAACTAAAATATACACGGATATCAAGAGGAATCAATTATATAATGTATTTTATTAAATTATTTAGAATTCAAATACATTATAAATCGTCAAAAAAAATTTATATAATTATGGATACTTAACTCATTTTAGAAAACCACTAAAAATGGCTACGTGATTTCTCAATGATTATCATGAAAAATTGGGATATTTGGATTTCAAAATAGACTATGATGATCATTTGAACACATGAACAATTTTATTATGTATATGAAAAAAGATTCATATATTATTTTTTATTTAACCATAACCAATTTGACAAGGAGACTTAAATAGTAACATGAATGACACATTTTATAATTGACAAGGATGATATATAATAAACCATAACACAAACAGAACTGGTTCAGTTTACCTCCAAACCTGATCTAAAATGGTATTTTCATCATAATTTTTTTCCATGAAATAATTTACTATAAAATATAAATAAAACATCATTGATCTTATTTGATCCTCAATAATGGAAGACTTTAAATAAAACAAAAATACTAACTGTGAATTATATGATCTTCATGTTGTTTAAACTAATACCAAAATCCAAGGGGTTTTTTTTCATAAGTATTGTCATTTTCTATAATGTAATATAGTTTGTTAAGTTTTATTTGAATTTTTACTTTATGTCAATAAATTGAAATATATAATGTGTTAGGAGTTGTTTTATATTCTGTATATCAGCAAATATGTTTATGAAAATATATAATTTTTGAGATATATTATTTTTATTATAAAATTTTTTATATCCTTTTAATTTTTGATCCATAAAAATGATTAAATAATAATTACAATTAGAATTCATAAAAAAAATTGATCTAGTATTTAATTTAGTTAACCATTTGGATATATTTGTATTGGCCATTTAATTTTCTTCCTTGTTTTTCATACACATACCATATATATTTTATATGAATACTCTTGAAAAAAAGATAATAATTGATTATGTAAGCATATAGAAGATCATATTCATATATTAAACATTATAAATATTCATTAATGGAATAATTCATTAACTGATCAATAAATAAATTTTAAATTTATATATATATATATATATGATGTAAATATGGATCTATCATGAATGCGATAAGTATATATTGTTCAATATAAAACATATACCTGATTATATATCCATGTGAAAATAGATTATTGAAAATAACATTATTTGTAAAAATTATATCATAAAATATCACATTATTTATTTCTTATTTTGTGATATTACAGTTTCATAATACCCAAATTAATAATTTAAAAAAATATTTTATTTATTTTTTTATCTTATATCCTTCAAAATGGTTCTTAAAATTATTCATTTAAATCAAAAATTTATTGTTTTGAGGTAATCTACTTTTACAATGATTATTGATAGTGTTTTAAAGGTGTTTAAATATGTATATAAGTTTTTAACAATTTTTATTAAATTTGTTTTCAAAACAAAAATCTACTATCATTGGTAAGACATCCAAAAAACGTGATCAGATGGAAAAATATAATAAGATGAATCTGGTTGGGAAATATATCAAACCAACTGCATCAGAAGAATATTTCTTTAGAAGGATAATATGATGTATTTATGTGATGAATGTGCATATTTTAATTCATTAATATATTCATCACATAGATTGTTTGATAAATTATATATATAACTTCTTTTCTATTATCCTATATTATAAAATCATGAGTTAAGGAAAATCATAAGATCAAATATTGAGTAAAAAGGGAGATATAATTATTTGTATGTAAAATTATCAATATACGATGATCAAAAAAATAATACTGGAAAATGTTTGTATTTCATTAATTTTTTATTCTCTATTAATGTGTAAAGAGAGGCATTACACAAGGATCCACACAATACTACATAAGGTTCATCCAAGAAGCCTGATAATGCAAGAAAAAGGTTTAATTTTTTGGGATTTAATTAATAATGTTATAATGGTATTATGATCCTCTATATAATATTTTAAATGTTTTGGTATTTAGGTGATCAATATATTTTTTTCTGTTCCCTCAAGAATATTTCAGAAAGAATAATGATAAAATTGACATTATTAAAATGTTGTTTTTGTGCAATAGTATTCTTATATAGTTTAGGAGTTTCATTATTTGGTACAAATTTATATTGAAAGAAAACAGTTATAGGATGTTCCCAATTAATTTAATTTCAAATGGACATAGTTTCAATAGAAAAAATTATTTTTTAAAAAAATATAGAATATTGGTATAATATTTTATTGGTATAAATATTCGTTATGATGTATTAATTTTTTTTTCCAAATTTACAAGTAGGAATGATCATACAAATTATATTTCATTTTAATGAAAATGATGTGAAATAAAGTTCATCAACAAATAGTACAAGGAATGTTTTAGATTAGTGTGAATGTTTTAGAAATCATTAATCTTCTTCAATTTTGTATAACAAATGAAAGGATTTAATTATTTTCATGAGAGAGAGAGACTCAAAATTGATGTTTTTTCCTACTGTAAAACAAATGATACTTCTTATATTTTTACTAAAAAATGACCCAATATAAGGGGTTTTAATAGTAAAATATAAAAATATTTCTACAATAAGTGATATTAGTAATGCTAGATTGTAGATGTATCTGAATATAATTTTTAGATATATGTATATAAATAGATGATTTTGGATTGTGTTCCCATAGAGTGTTTCTCGACTGAGACGCAAAATATATACACTATATTGTGATATTGTATTGAGATGGACTAGACAGATAGTTCAAATAGGTAATTCTTCTATGTAATAAGTAAAATAATACTTCAATTATTTTTTAGTATCATTCATCATATAGATAGTTTGACTAATGTAGAAATGATATTCCAACGGATGATTATAGATTTTAGGTGACATGTAACCAAATTATTCTTAAAATATGAATAGTTCGATGGATGTAATTTTCACACAAATTTGAAGAAAGAAATATATTTTTAATTATATGAAATAATTATATGAATAATAAGTACAAACAAGAAGATAATGTTCAATGAAATCACAATTGTCATATAGAAAAAAACTATTGGTGATGGTTTTTAATAGTTACAAAAATTATCGTTAAAAATTAATTTGTGAAAATGGAAAATTAATATTTCTTCATTATAGTGGAATATATATATATATTTATATTACCGTCTTATTTTATCAACCTGAATATAAATTATTTTTATTAATTTTATAGTTTTCGATTATTTTAAAACCATTCCAAGAACATGATCATTTATTGAGTGGTGAATATTTTGAATAATTAGGTTCCACTATTTTTTATTGGTTTCATTTTTTAGTATATGTTATATCTCTCTACTATAAGGTGAAGGTGGTTCATGTGTAAGTGAAACAGAAAATGACAAATATCACATAATTGTCCCTTCCCTATCTTAGTGTTCAAATAGATATTGATTGGTACATTAATTCGGTTTCAGAAGGAACGATTCATTTTTTTATAAATTCATAACATTGAATAAAAATAATATTTTCCATTGATATTATGAAATATTTTAATAATAATGGGATTGATATTATTTATAAAAATAACAATAAATTTTTTAAATATTGTATGTTGAATTATCTTATTTGCATCCGTTATGAAGTTCTAGAAGTTGTTATATAAGGTTTTTCTCCACTTTTTGGTGCTTTTACCTAAATAGATACTGATTATAAATACCTAAGGAATTATGAAATATCAATAAATGGATGTAATTTTTGATAATCTCTGAGGAAACACCATTTTTTGGGGACACAACATGTTTAAGTTCAACATGTCGTGTAACTATCTTCTGTAAATTTTTTATACTTTTCTTCTATTGTTTAGTTAACGAACACTTGAATTGTGTACCTAGAAGAATAATCTTGTAATGAGGTGTGTGTGTCCAACCGTTCATAGTAATTCCACTATTATGACCTCAAGTTGTATTCTAAGAGGGTGATGGTTGGAATACCTCGGAGGAGGTACAATATGGGTTACAATTGGTTCCTCGAGTAATGCCAGCAGAGGATCCAACGGTTTCGCTGGACGTATGTGATGATGCATAGTTTTGAGATAGAATCGTGCACATTATACGAGCTCTCTAGGGAGAACATCATCTATCCACTTCAATGGATGAGATTAGTAGAGTGTTCCAAAAGTAACATCCATGCACAATTTATGGGGTTGAGGGACCACACGATGGGGAGTCAAAGATGGAGACCATTTTATCTATCAATGAGAATTTAGATATTCCTCTGGAGTTGAGGGTCAAACAAGTGACAGATAGGCAGGATGATATTTATAAGAGATGGTGGGATGGTTTTAATCAGATGAAAAATCATTAAGATGTACCTTGTGAAGAATTCCAAAGAGTACTATAAAATTTTTTCTATTGTGAGACTTTAATGGGTTAAAAAATCTAGGGAGTTCATGAATTTGGAGTTGGGTGATCTATCTGTTGAGGTTTACTCACCTCATTTTACTAAGATTAATATCATCACATCTCATCTTATGTGTAAGGATCTTTCACAAGATATGTGACTCGAGTATTGTCTTAGGAATTACATCTGATCAAAAGTGAATATATTTCATTTGGCTAATATATCTACAATAATGATCCAAGTATTCATTAAAGAGAATAATCAAAGGGAATAAGGAGGTGCGAGCTTGGGATGTTCAACACTATGATCAGGTAATATCCCTATAGGTATTAGAAAGAGTTATTTATAGCTTACTTCGGGTGAACCTAGTAGTCAGAATATTTCATCATGTATCTAGGTGAGGAGCTATCAGTGCAAAATATTTTGTCAAACAAAACCTTATTTCTAGATGGACCAATTTAAATTTCTAGATGGCAACAAGATGGGTCATCAAAATCACCTATATAGAATGTTTCCATTAGAGGCTACTGGTCCATGTTCATTATAGACTCTAGACTCTAGAGTAGGGCCAATAATATCTCACCACGTATATAACGACCCATACTTTAAATACATTGTTAATACTTCAAAATTGAAGCATTCTTATTACAAAATATAACAAAACCACGAAAGGACCGTATAGGTATAGTGTCTTTAGAAACTGGGAAACATAAACAACTAGTTCATAAAGCATCTACACTGTCTCCCATTTATTTCATCATATTTATAGTCCCTTTTGGCATATCTTACTTAATAACCTTCTTCCTGACCTGGGGAAGGAAAACATACAAAAGGGTGAGCTCAAATGCTCAGTAGAGGTAACCAAAATAAATATCAATCACATCATATACATAAGCACATAACTTTTGGAAATCTTAACTTGCAAAAGAGATCATAATTTCATAACATGGGATAAATCATGGTAGTGAAATGTAATCACAGTAATCATAACTTAAAACATGAAATTTTGTGGCATACACACATAATCATATCGAATCATTTCTTGTTAGTCAAGACTCATTTCCAAGACTATCTTAGTGGACAAAGTCCCTTTCTATACCGAGTCACCCTCGTTTCAGTCCTGTTTCACTGAACCGGTATAACCTACCGTTCCAGCCATGTCTATCTCATGAGATATAAAATCTTTACCCAATGCATTGGAGGGAGATATAGGTCCCACCCATCTCATAATGAAACCAATCTTATGTGTGCCACAAAATCATAAACCATACATCATTGCATAACCCATGTAATAAAAATTGGAATCTTAAACATCATGACATCATAAACCAATTCATATACAATAAAAGAATTCATAAAAATAATTCCATCAGAACATAATAAAATCAATGTAATAATAGGGATAAAAACAGTACCCTTTATTATCATATATGGAAAATAATTTTTATTAAAAACTTGAACTCCATTCTTGAGGAAAATATCCTTTCTTCTCCAAATTTTTTTTCCTTTCTTAACATGTCATACAACATTAAATTAAAAGAAGTTAATTAAAAATAAACTTGAAATCTTGTAAAGGATTATTCTTAGAAATAATGTTTTAAAAATCCATTCTTGCCGTATAAGTTAAAAAACATTCTTCGTACTTTTGTCGGAAAAGTCAAAAAGTACCTCGTACGAAAAACGACAAAAGATTCCTTTCATATATTTTACTAAAAACTCACCGAAGGGTAAAATTGGATTTAAACAATTTTAGTTGGATGGAAATAATATTACATATTGAGGAAAACATGGATGTGGATGATAAAATACACCCCTGTAAATACCAAAGTATAAGCAATCTCGGATAAAAATGAGATTGTGATATTTCCCTTACCTTAGGTCCGACTTGCTTTGTAAGTTTCCAAACCTCCTTTATAATGATTTAAATAATGTTACTGACTTAATCCAGAATCATACTTATTTTTATGATATCATATATGGTCATATTCTTAGCTTCTTAGTAGTAATATTTCATTGCTACTTGTTATTCGGGTGTTTATAACTTTTTGTTCTTATGCGTGTTTTGTCGAATAAATTATTATTCTTCTCTTTAGGTTATAGATAGCAAATTTCCAGAATGGTATTAGTGTAATATATATCATATTCATTCATTAAATTAATTTATATAATCATTATGAAATGAAGATCATGTCGAACGAGTCGCATCACATCGTGGAGACGATATTCCGTACGTACGCACGAGCGATGATATTGTTCCCATGATCGTGGAATTGTATTTAAGTGTATTTATACTATTTCAGTATCAAAATAACTTTATAATAATCATATATAGTTACTCATTACACCATTATACTCATCCTTTTAAGGTGATGGTGGAAAATAGATTACACCACGGCGTGGAGACGGTATTCCGTACGTACGCACACGCGGTGATTTCATTTTTCCGTAGGATGGATAGAAGGTGAATTAGGGTTGTTTCATATTTATAATAACATATAAGTATTTAAGTAATACTGATGTTATTACTTTATCATGAAACAACTAAATAAGAAGAAGTTTAAGAAGAAAGAAATTGAAAAGATCGGTAATGGATATTACCTCTTCTTTGAAACACCTCTTTGAATCCTCCACATAGGGAACGAAGATTAGTCTTTGTAGAAGACCAGGACCTCTAGGATTATTCTATGGAAGTGGAGAAGGGATTTTGGCAGGGGTTGGACGATCTTGAGTGCTCAAATTGGTGTGAGGAGGAGGGGGAGGAGGTGCCCTTTTATAAGGGAGGAGAGGGGCACCTTAGGAATATCTCAAAATATTATTTTATATTAAAGTCAAAATCGGTTTATAATGGTTCCAAAGGGACTTATTTCGAAGGTAAAGTGGGGATGGGTCTAATTACTATCAACCAATAGGATTTATACAAGTTTAGGTTATTATTTTAACATTATCAATTAGATTTAACTCTAAGTTAAATAATTTAACTTTTACCTTGACTTTTTGTTTTTCTTACACTATATGGTTAATACACTTACTATAACATTCCAAACGAACCCCAAGTTGTTTATTATTAATATATATATCCTTATATAAGTCATTTGGCCGAACCTTAGATTTTTAGGAATAAAATAACAATTAATAATATAATATTTTATTTAAAAACTATTTTGTGTCAATTTTGACACTATTTGATATATGATTTTTGTGAAAGTCATAACATAATTATATGTTAGAACCAAGTTGATTAAATCAACAATAATATATAATAGTAACCTAGAAAATTAGTTTAATTCATAAAAAGTCTCAAATTACATTTATTTGAGCATTTATAACATCAATTATGATAACATTTCCTTAAAAGGGTAATTACTGCATCATCGTTGTGTCATAAATAAATTAATTTATTTAATGCCTAAAAAATTATAAATAAAATATTATTATGTAGGAAATATTTTTAGATTTCTAATGAATATTTATAGTCGCATTTATCTTATGTATAACCCCATATTAAAAATGTTTTAGTTGTTAAACTTTGATTGTAACTATTTTAACTATTCTTTAAATAAAACAATATTAAATGTCATAATCTAATCCAAGTGGACCTAAATGGTCATATTATATTCAAAAGGTTGTTTTTGGTCGAATTACACTTATCCAATAGAATTAGGACATGTGGTAGGGTAATAGTAATATCATATTTACACTTAGTTACCCAATTTACTATTAACCGCGGTAAAAAAAGTAAAAAGTTGCTATTCACCAAAAATTATTTTCATCTCATTGAACCAAATTTTAGTCCTTGATATTAACCGTGTCTCTCGGATTTTTGAAATTCCATTCATAGAGCCGGTAAAATTAAGTTTTATGCAAAATTCAGTTTTTAACCTACCACTTAGTGGTTTCACTATTCATCAAAAATTGAAAGTTTTCAGAAAAATACCAAAATTTCACCCTAGGCTAATTTCGGTATTCCAAATCCAAAAATGAGGTTCATTTTGAAAGATAAAATTTCAAAAAGTGGTTATTACTATTCATAACAGCTATTTTAAATAATATTTTAATAGCATATCGTAGTTTAGTGAAACTCGGTATTGCGTACAACGCAAGCTATCGAGGAAGGTCGCGATTGCGTGTAAAGTAAGTCAAGCTAGTGTGTAGTGAAATATTACTTTGATGATATATATATAACATAAAAACAAAATATTACTCATAAAAATATCGAGTGTTAAATTCTACCCCCCTTAAAAAGAATTTCGCCCTCGAAATTCGTCACTTTGTAACAAACAGATGATGATACTTCTCCCTCATCATATCCTCAAGCTCCCATGTAGCTTCTTCAAGTTGGTGGTTCCTCCATAAAACTTTCACCAATCGAGTGGTCTTGTTTTGTAGGACTTTTTCGCTACGATCTAGAATCTCTATCGGCTGTTCTTCATAAGAAAGATCTTGCTCCAGCGGTACAACTTCTGAGCTGAGTACATGTGAGGATCAGGTATGTACTTTCTCAGGATAGATACATAGAACACATCGTGAACTTGAGAGAGATTCGGTGGAAGCTCCAATCGGTAATCTACCTTCCCAACACGATCCCGTTTTTCGAAAGGACCGATATATCTAGGGCTCAACTTCCCCTTCTTTCCAAATATCATAACCCTCTTCCAGGGAGATATTCATAAGAACACATTATCACCCACTTAAAACACTGGGTCTTTTCTTCGGTGGTCGGCATAACTTTTCTGTCGACTCTGAGCTGCTCTTATGTGTTGTTGAATAGATCTAACCTTTTCTGCCATTTCATCAACGAGATCAGGTCCTAATAGCTTTCTTTCCCCATCTTCATCCCAGCAAGTTGGAGTCCTGCATTTCATTCCATAGAGATCTTCATAAGGATCCATCTGAATACTGGAGTGAAAGCTATTATTATAAGAAAATTCCACCAAAGGTAGGTGTTGATCCCAACCACCTTTGAAATCCATAGATAAATCTCTCAACATATCTTCTAGAGTTTTAATTGTTCTCTCAGACTGACCGTCTGTCTGAGGATGATAAGCAGTGCTGAAACTCAACTCTGTATCCAGAGTATGCTGAAGACTTTGCCAGAACATCGAGGTAAATCTCGGATCCTGATCAGATATAATAGAAAGTGGTACTCCATGAAATCTTACCACTTCCTTTACACATATCCTGGCAAGCTGATCCAGAGGTAAATCCTCTCTAATAGCAATGAAGTGTGAAGACCTTGTAAGAGGATCAACTATGACCCAGATAGCATTATTGCGTTTGGATGTTTTAGGAAGTCCTGTGACAAAGTCCATAGTGATGTTTTCCCATTTCCATTCGGGTATGGGTAATGGTTGTAACATCCCCTTAGACTTCTGTCTCTCAGCTTTAACATGTTTACAAACCAAGTATCGAGAGACATATTCAACAACATCTCTTTTCATCCCATCCCACCAGAAGTACTCTTTCAGGTCCCTATACATCTTCGTGCTTCCAGGATGAATAGAGAATGAAGAACTATGAGCCTCATCCAGCAGCTCCATCTTATATTCGGGGATTGAAGGAACACAAACCCGATTCCTGAACTTTATTATCCCATCACAATCAAGGTTGAACTCAGGAACATTTCTCACCATCTTTTGTAACTCGGCATCTTCTTTCTGTGCCTCTTTAATCGTCAAATGTATAGATGGTTGAACATCCATTTGAGAAAGATACAATTTTTCGCCTTCCATTATAATTACAAGATCCATCCTTTATAAGTCCATAAATATTTGATCTTTTTTGATCCTCATCATGGATAAACTAGCATGGTCTTGTCGACTTAATGCATCTGCCACCTTGTTTTCTTTCCCATGGTGGTAATGGATTGAGCAGTCGTAATTGTTAATCAGCTCCAACCATCTTCTTTGACGCATATTCAGCTCCTTTTGTGTGAAAATATACTATAAAGTTTTATGATCAGTATAAATATCACACCTTTCACCATAAAGGTAATGCCTCCAAATATTTAATGCAAAGATTACTGAAGCTAACTCCAAATCATGTGTTGGGTAATTTTTCTCATGGGTTTTCAACTGTCGTGAGGCATAAGCTATCACTATATCATTTTGCATAAGAACACACCCTAGTCCCTTCTTGGATGCATCACTATAGATCACAAACCTTTCTCTATTACAAGGCAGTGTGAGCACAAGTGCACTGGATAACCTTCTTTTCAACTCCTTGAAATTCTCTTCACATTCTTCCATCCAGACAAACTTAACTCCTTTCCGAGTCAACTTGGTGAGTGGATTAGATAATCATGGAAAATCGTCGATAATATCCAGCCAAACCAAGAAAACTTCGGATCTCAGTTACTGTTGTTGGTCTCGACCATCTTTCGATAACCTCTGTTTTTGCTGGATCCACAGATATCCCCTCTTTTGAGATTATGTGACCCAAAAATGAAACTTTTTTAAGCCAAAATTCACACTTGGTAAATTTGGCATAAAGCTTCTCCTTTCTCAGGGACTTCAATATAATTCTCAAGTTATCTTCATGCTCTTCCTTGCTCTTTGAATAGACAAGAATATCGTCTATAATGACTACCACAAATTGATCAAGATAGTCTCTAAAGACTCTATTCATTAGATCCATGAAGATAACTGGGGCATTAGTAAGACCAAATGGCATCACTAAAAATTCATAGTGTCCATACCTTGTACAGAAAGCCTTCTTTGGAATATCCTCCCTTTTGACCCTTAATTGATGATACCCTGAACGAAGATCTATCTTGGAAAATTATTGATCTCCTCGTAGTTGGTCAAATAGGTCATCAATGCGCGGGAGAGGATATTTGTTCTTGATAGTGATCTTGTTATGTTGTCGATAATCAATGCAGAGTCTCATTGATCCATCTTTCTTCTTAACAAATAGAACAGGTGCTCCCCAAGGTGACGCACTAGGGTGTATGAATCCTTTATCAAGATTCTCTTGGAGTTGCTTCTTCAATTCTTGCAACTCAATTGGGGCCATTCTATAAGGTGTCTTTGAAATAGTCAAAGCACCCGGTAAGAGTTCTATTGAAAACTCAACTTCACGATTTGGTGGAAGTCCCGGTAATTCCTCCGGAAAGACAACATCGAACTCCCCGTACGATGGGTATATTTTTAATCGCGAGTTTCTCACCAACCATTTGAGATAAATAACCTTCATTTAGTGGAATCAATACCCATAAAATGGAAGAAATTTCCACTGCAAGGTTATGTTCATCCTCGCATTGATAGACGATCATAGATTGTTCTGGAATATGAAATGTGACTTCCCTTCTTTGGCAATTGATATGAGCTCCATATAAATAAATCCAATCCATGCCAAGAATCACATCAAATTCCACTATAGGAAGGATCACAATATTTGCAGGAAGCACTTTCCCACAAACGTCAATTGGAGAAGAATTATAAACTTTTGATGTGATTGATGTGTCATTAGGTGTTGTCACACCTAACTAAACATCTAATTGTTGTGGTAATATGGTGATACCCTTAGAAAATTCTTCATAAATAAAAGAGTGGGTGGATCCAGAATCAAATAAAACATTTGCTACTTTAGAGTGGATGATAAGTGTACCTTTCACCACATCATTATCGTACTCTACATTGCTGATAGAAATTGCATGTGACTTTCCTTTTCTTTAGCCTTAAGAGTTTGTTGACGTCGACCATCATCATCAACCCTTGGATTTGGGAATTGATTGGCATAATGCCCCATCTCCTTGCACTTGAAACATTCAAGTGTAGTAGGTTCATTCTGTGTATCCATTCCTTTTTTTTCATCATTAGACATCTTCTTCCCATTATCGCGGCATTCAAATGCCCGATGACCTTCCTTTCCACATTTGAAACATTTACTTGTCCCTTTAAGACAACTCCCTCCATGTTTCTTTACACACATTGAGCATAAGGGAAAGCTCATCTTCTTCTCAGTGTGCTCTTTAGATTTTCTTTGAATTTCATTTTCCTTTTCTTATCAAACCCATATGACTGATGGGTTACTCCAATCTCTATCTCGACTTTGAGAGCACATCGAACGATTTCCTCGTAGCTATTGAAGCCCATTATGGCTAATTCACTTCGAATATTTGGTTTTAAGCCACTAAAGAATCGATCGATCTTACTCTCAGGTTGGATAATAATACCAGAAGCGTACCTTGCAAGTCTTGTAAAATTTGCTTCATATGTACCAACAGATTCATCATCCCTCTGCTTCAGTTCAAGAAACTCTTTCTCCATCTTTGTTCGGAGAATACGAGGGAAGTACTTATTGAAAAATAAGTTCTTGAACTTGTCCCATTCCATGGACTCAATTTCATCCCTTTGCCTCGTTTTTTTAATAAGATTCCACCATTGATCAGCATCTCTTTCCAAATGATACACTGCTAGGATGAATTTATCATGTTCAGAACATTGAAGAACTGAAAATATCTTTTCAGTAGTACTAATCCATTGTTCAATAACTAATGGATCAGTAGACACGCTGAAAGAAGGTGGACGTTGCCTCATGAAGGATTCAACAGAATGTTGATCCTTCCTTTGCTCGTTTGGAAGTCCTGCATGATTCATATCTTGAGAAAGTTGTGTGAGCAAGGCTACAAGATTTTTCATTCCAGCTCCCATATCGTTTGGTTGCTCAGGGGGACAATCATTACATTTCCCATCGCATTCCGCATTAACACGGTTCCTTCGGGTTCCAGCCATTGACTAAAACCAAGAAGAATAGTGTGAGAAACACTAATTATAATAGGAAAACCACATAATTCAAGAATAAAATTTTCACTTTTAAGGTCTTATCCTAGGATATTCATGGCCATTTCTAAAACACTAATATTGTTTTCTATGCTTAAACTTATCCTTAGGGTTCTTACTAAGGCTTTCACATCCTAGTTTCCAAAGGTTGACTATACCTTTCCTCTGATACAAACTATAGCGACCCATACATTACATACATTGTTAATACTTCAAAATTGAAGCATACTTATTACAAAATATAACAAAACCACGAAAGGACCTTATAGGTATAGTGTCTTTAGAAACTGGGAAACATAAACAACTGCTTCATAAAGCGTCTACACTGTCTCCCATTTATTTCATCATATCTATAGTCCATTTTGGCATATCTTACTTAATAACCTTCTTCCTGACCTGGGGAAGGAAAACATACAAAAGGGTGAGATCAAATTCTCAGTAAGGGTAAACAAAAGAAATATCAATCACATCATATACATAAGCACATAACTTTTGGAAATCATAACCTGCAAAAGAGATCATAATTTCATAACATGGGATAAATCATGGCAGTGAAATGTAATCATAGTAATCATAACATAAAACATGAAATTTTGTGGCATACATACATAATCATAGAGAATAATTTTTGTTAGTCAAGACTCATTTCCAAGAATATCTTAGTGGACAAAGTCCCTTTCTGAACTGAGTCACCCTCGTTTCAGTCCTATTTCACTGAATCGGTATAACATACCATTCCAGCCATGTCTATCTCATGAGATATAAAATCATTACCCAATTCATTGTAGGGAGATATAGGTCCCACCCATCTCATAATTAAACCATTCTTATGTGTGCCCCAAAATCATAAACCATACATCATTGCATAACCCATGTAATAAAAATGGGAATCTTAAACATCATGAAATCATAAAAAAATTCATATACAATAAAGGAATTCATAAAAATAATTCCATCACAACATAATCAAATAAATGTAATAATAGGGATAAAAACAGTACCCTTTATTATCTTAGATGGAAAATAATTTTGGTTAAAAACTTGAACTCCATTCTTGAGGAAAATATCTTTTCTTCTTGAAAATTTTTTTTCCTTTCTTAACATGTCATACAACTTTAAACTAAAATAAGTTGATTAAAAATAAACTTGAAAACTTGTAAAGGATTCTTCTTATAAATAATGTTTTAAAATTCCATTCATTTCGTATAAGTTAAAAAAACATTCTTCGTACTTTTGTCGGAAAAGTCAAAAAGTACCTCGTACAAAAAACGACAAAAGATTCCTTTCATATCTTTTACTAAAAACTCACCGAAGGGTAAAATTGGATTTAAAAAATATCAGTTGGATGGAAATAATATTACATATTGAGGAAAACTTGGATGTGGATGATAAAATACTCCCCAGTAAATACCAAAGTATAAGAAATCTCGGATAAATATGAGATTGTGATATTTCCCTTACCTTAGGTCCGACTTGCTTTGTAAGTGTCCAAACCTATTGTATAATGATTTAAATAATGTTATTGACTTAATCCATAATCATACTTATTTTTATGATATCATATATGGTCATATTCTTAGCTTCTTAGTAGTAATATTTCATTGCTACCTGTTATTCGGGTGTTTATAACTTTTTGTTCTTATGCGTGTTTTGTCGAATAAATTCTTATTATTCTCTTTAGGTTATAGATATCTTATTTATAGAATGTTATTAGTGTAATATATATCATATTAATTCATTCAATTCTTTTATATAATCATTATGAAATGAAGATCATGTAGAATGAGTCACATCACATCGTGGAGACGGTATTCCGTACGTACGCACGAGCGATGATATTGTTCCCATGATCGTGGAATCGTATTTAAGTGTATTTATACTATTTCAGTATCAATATCACTTTATAATAATAATATATAGTTACTCATTACACCATTATACCCATCATTGTAAGGTGATGGTGGAAAATAGATTACACCACGACGTGGAGACGGTATTCTGTACGTATGCACGCACGATGATTTCATTTTTCCGTAGGATGGATAGAAAGTGAATTAGGGTTGTATCATATTTATAATAACATATCATTATGTAAGTAATACTTATGTTATTACTTTATCATGAAACAACTAAAGAAGAAGAAGTTGAAGAAGAAATAAATTGAAAAGATCGGTAATGGATATTACCTCTTCTTTGAAATGCCTCTTTGAATCCTCCACTTAGGGAACTAAGATTGGACTTTGAAGAAGACCAGGACCTCTAGGATTATTCTAGGGAAGTGGAGAAGGGATTTTGGCAGGGTTTGGCCGAGCTTGAGTGCTCAAATTGGTGTGAGGAGGAGGGGGAGGAGGTTCCCTTTTATAAGGGAGGAGAGAGGCACCTTAGGAATATCTCAAAATATTATTTTATATTAAAGTCAAAATCGGTTTATAATGGTTCCAAAGGGTCTCATTTCGAATGTAAAGTGGGGATGGGTATAATTACTATCAACCAATATGATTTAGACAAGTTTAAGTTATTATTTTAACCTTATAAATTAGATTTATCTATAAGTTAAATAATATAACTTTTACCGTGACGTTTTGTTTTCTTACACTATATGGTTAATACACTTACTATAACATTCCAAACGAACCCCAAGTCGTTTATTATGACTATATATATCCTTATCTAAGTCATTTGGCCGAACCTTAGATTTTTATGAATAAAATAACAATTAATAATATAATATTTGATTTAAAAACAATTTTGTGTCAATTTTGACACTATTTGATATATGATTTTTGTGAAAGTCATAACAGAATTATATGTCCGACCCAAGTTGATTAAATCAACACTAATATATCATAGTAATCTATTAAATTAGTGTAATTCATAAAAAGTCTCAAATTACATTTATTTGAGAATTTATAACATCAATTATGTTAACATTTCCTTAAAAGGGTAATTACTGCATCATCGTTGTGTCATAAATAAATTAATTTATTTAATGTCTAAAAAATTATAAATAAAATATCATTATGTAGGAAATCTTTTTATCTTTCTAATTAATATTTATAGTCTAATTTATCTTATGTATAACCCCATATTAAAAATGTTTTAGTTATTAAACATTGATTTTAACTATTTTAACTATTCATTAAATAAAACAATATTAAATGTCATAATCTAATACAAGTGGACCTAAATGGTCATATTATATTCAGAAGGTTGTTTTTGGTCGAATTAAACTTATACAATAGAATTAGGACATTTGTTAGGGTAATAGTAATATCATATTTACCCTTAGTTACCCTATTTACTATTAACTGCGGTAAAAAAAGTAAAAAGTTACTATTCACCAAAAATTATTTTCATCTCATTGAACCACATTTTAGTCCTTGATATTAACCGTGTTTCTCGGATTTTGGAAATTCCACTCAGAGAAGCGGTAAAATTAAGTTTTATGCAAAATTCAGTTTTTAACCTACCACTTAGTGGTTTCACTATTCATCAAAAATTGAATGTTTTCAGAAAAATACCAAAATTTCACCCTAGGATAATTTCGGTATTCCGAATCCAAAAATGAGGTCCATTTTGAAAGATAAAATTTCAAAAAGTGGTTATTACTATTCATAACGGCTATTTTAAATAATATTTTAATAGCATATCGTCGTTTAGTGAAACTCGGTATTGCGTACAACGCAAGCTATCGAGGAAGGTCGTGATTGTGTGTAAAGTAAGTCAATCTAGTGTGTAGTGAAAGATTCCTTTGATGATATATATATAACATAAAAACAAAATATTACTCATAAAAATCTCGGGTGTTACAACGTAGGGAAATAGAACATGTCTTTATATTTAGGACGAGTTTGTGGTCATGGACATGGAAACTAGACATCAGGTTTTCATTGATAGAAGATTGGATTAGCTCAAGGTAGTCATGTAGTGTCATATGGTCTACAGTATAGTGTATACATTTTTAGTGTAGCATACCCAGTATGAGAAGGATCCCAGAACATTTATTGTCAATGGTACTATCCTTGTCACTTGCGTTTTAGCTTCCCCACTTTTTGATACATGAGATTCAAATATTATCATACTTGTGCCTAATTTGATGAGCCTTGGGCTCAGTGTATTCACATTTAATGATGATATGAAACTAGATAATCTATTAGATATTAGGAAAATAGGTATGAGACAGTTCGAGGAGTTCCCCCATGATTTAGTTGAATGTAACATCATATAGGATATCTTTGTCCTATTGATGACAAGATTTTATGTCAACATCAAAATGGATTAGATAGTATTGGTTCAAGCCTTGGATTATTTATATCACTGTATGGTGTGTTTTAAAACACCAGGGTCAATATTTTTTCTACAAAAGGTTTAATGTGAAGTCCAGGTAAGCCGAGATGGACCCGAGCATTATCGGTTGAGTGTGATGAAAGCACATATTTTCAATTTATATATGGATGACCAAGGGATAAGTTAGATGTATTTTCCGTTATTTTTTGTCCATTTCGGTGATGACATTCCAGATGAATGTTTAGGTATTCCTATAGTAATATAGGTATATATCCCTATCTGCTGAGCAGTAGGAGTTGTAACGGTATCTATTCCTCCTATTAAGATGTCTACAATGGTGTTTCGTGATCTCAAATGGCAGTTAGTGGATTTTGAGGCTATGGTTTTCATCCAACCAATTACATTTATATGTGGTTCGGTGGTCCTTTTTGTGAAAAAAGAAGATGGTACCGACATGTTATGCATGGTTTATCTTAAATTAAATAAGATAATTGTAATGACCTAGTGTTATCATATTCAAATAGATTATGGATTCAGCCTTCCTCAAGGATCTTGGGTATTCTCTATGATTGATCTGAGATATGGTTATCATCAAGTGCATGTTAGATAATCTGATATACCTCACATATCTGATCAGAATTACTTCATAGGTCACGCCATCTCAATGACATGAGTATTAGTGGAACTGGAGAAGGTGAGAGATGTAGTTACCTGGGAGTAGCTCAAGAACATCTGTGAGGTGCAGAGTTTTCTCGTGATGGGTGGTTACTACAATTATTTTATATATTACTTCTCATTATTAGTAGTGTTGATGAAAATACTAACAAATAATGGTGTGAACAACATATGTCCATATTCTTTCGATATGGAATTTATGAAGATGAAAGGGAGATTAACATCCTCACTAATAATAATGTTTTTATAACTAGAAAAGAGTTATACTATATTCTATGATGCATCAGGTATCCGGGCATGGAGTAGTAATTATGTAGGGGGATCGAGTCGTTTAGTATGGCTCTCGCCAATAGAGGCCACATGAGAGGAACTATTCAACGCATGATCTCAAGCAGGACACTATTTTCCTGACTTACACTGTTATAAATAGTAATTTCTTGTGGATCATTTTGTGGCATAAATCTTGCATGAAAGACCCATTTATAACATTACTTACTGTGATCGAAATCAAAGTCCATTAAGTTTGGGGGATTACCTTCTGTCGTTTGACATTGATCAAACCTACATGCATGAAAAATCCAATTCAGTTTCTAATGCACTGAGTAGGTGGACTCAAGTACAAGTTGTGCAGTCATCCAATAGTGAGTGGTAGATGATGTTTTTGTTCTCAGAGATGAATCTGGAGGTGCACGACAGGCATGGGTGGACTTTAAAAACATCATTTTATATTACCTCAACCTTACTAGACAGTTTGAAGATGTGACATATATTGTATTACAATGGAAATGTTTTATATGAGATTATTTCAGAAGATGACCCTTCCCCTCGTTGGAAAATTGGCGAGGAAAAGGTTCTACTGTTACATGGTAATGTATTGGTTCCAACTGACACACACATGGAGCGTATGTGGTATTTTCATGCTTCAGTTTGGGAAACGCATTCGGGTGTCACCAAAATGTATTGATATTTATGTCGTCTATATCAGTGGACTAGTATGAAGGGATATGTAGCTAGATTTTTCTTTTGAGGTTCCACATATCATTAGGTGAAGGTAGAAATACAAATGCCATTAGAAATATTATAGTAGCATTCCATTCTTCAGAAGAAATGGAATGACGTCGCAATTGATTTCATGAAGGATTGACTGAGGTCACCTAAGGTAATGATGTAGTATGAGTTGTGATTTGAAGGTTTATGAAGCTAGAACTTTTTTCAACTGACCCTAGAAACCATCAGTGTTGATGAAATTTGTAGGTTGTACATCTTTTATATTGTTTTAATCCATGGTTTTCCTTTTTATATCATTTCATATAGGGATTCTTGTATTACTTGTCATATCTAGAAAGGGATACAAAGGGATTTGGGTAAATATGTGATTTTGAACTCAACATACCATCGTAGATAGATGGCCAGTCAGAGTTCACCATTTAGGTATAGGAGGTCCTTGTTCGGGCATGTATAATAGATTTTGAGCATTCATAAGAGACATAGATACCCCTTCTTATTTCCCCTATGAATATATCTTCCATTCAACTATATAAATGATGTCGTATGCAGCTTTTTAAGGAATCACATGCCAATCACCCCTATGTTTGTAGGAGGTAGAAGATGTAGTAACACTGGGACCTCATCTTGTCTAAGAGACCACTAAGAAGGGTCATTTGATTCAGAAATTGATGTTTACAACACTATCTCTTCATTAATCTTACATTGAACGCCATATATGAAATTATGATTTTGAAGTTAAGGATAGATTTTTCTTATGGGTCAGAAAGAGGTTGGGACACTAGGGGATCAGATGATATATTATGCTTTTCCTATGATATGTTGGTCTGTTTTAGATTATAGAAAGTGTCGGGCAGGTTTCCTATCGATTGGAGTTGCCTCATAGGTACCTATCTCTTCAATATGACATCCACATTTCTCAGTTGAAAATAATTTTTTTGCACCCATCTCATGTATTTCAAACCAAGGAATTGGTGTTGCAGAAATATTCATCCACTGTATAGTATCCAATTTGTATTCTGGATCATAGAACAAAGGTTATTTGTGTCTAATTTGTTCCTTCCATAAGGTATTCTATGTCAGCACAACTGAGTGTAGGACGAGACCATGGAGAGGGAGACTGGTGTATGATTGAAATCACCATAGTTATTCTCAGATGATACTTTAAATCCCTTGCAAGGAAAACATTATGATGAATTGGTTTAAGGGTGGGATTTTTTATAAACTTACTTCTTCCTCTGAGATATTTGTATTTTCATATCAGTTTATACTTATAAAATGGAAGAAAATAGGTCTTGTTGCTGGTTTCTAGTCACTAAGACTAAGTGAGTTGGAAATACACATCATATACTTATAGGTACACAATGTGTATTAATGTTTACATTCCATGTACACCCAGTGCAAGACCATGTAATTTTCTGGTAAGACTTTTGTATGGAAATAGCATGTAGTCTCAATTATAGTCCATATAAGTTATTTAATTATTATGTCAAGAAGTAGTGTTGTTTTTTCCTATGGATAAAAACAAAAAACTTTTGTCATATGGCATGCCCATAAATACTGAACAAGGATTTGGCTCCCGATTCACCCTCCGATCTCTGATTTGAACACTTTTAGACCTGTATGATTCCCATGTGTGAGCTCTCGATTCCTCTTGAGCCTTTCATCCTAATTTTTTATCTTGATCTAGTTATATAAGTTCATGTGTTTATATCAATTTTTTAAATATACTATATTCTAGGTCGAATAAAATTCTAATACCAGATCGGTAGATTTAAACGAGTATGATGTAGACGGTCTTATTCCTTTCACGAATATTCATGTTGTTTATATCTAATAGAGTGTCACACTATCATGTTTTTAATATATCCTTCAATGAAATTGTATCATGTTTTTACCTAATTTATATTATGTAATTTATTAATTTAAATAAATATTGTTTGTGATTTTTCTAAATGATTAAGTTACACCAGATGGGTGTGTTCTCTATTGGACAATAGAGGTTTAGAAATTTGGCCAAGGATGTGTATGGACATACATTCACTTTACTTTTTGGATAAATTAAAATGAAGGTTGTTATTAGAATGTTTTTACCACATGATTTGTTATGTTGTTAACCTGGTAATACTGTAGGTTAAAAGTGTTGCCTTTATTCTAAAATGATTATACACTAGGAAAGCACTGATACATGATAAAATTATTATATACAGGGTTTTGACCCAGTAACATGCCAAAATTATAACTCACTGAGTTTCATGCATGATTGACTGCTCAAATGATTTTAAATTTGGATTTGATCTAGATTGGTTTTATTTCATACAATGATCTAGGGTTTGGTTTAAACACACCAGGATTAATACTTGATTTCCACATTAGGATGTGAGGACTAGACTCATTTACAAATTGAATGAGGAAATGAAATGACATGTGATGCATCATCCAAGACAAAGAACAATCTTAGATTCAGTCTATACCATACTCAATTACATTGACTTCTGAGACATGTGATGGGCATACTTTCTAGTAATTATTGTTTACTGGAATCCATGTTGTACATAACCTAATATATATATATAGTCACTGATAAACTAGTACAAATCATTAGTGTGTGCCTACTGTGATTTAGTCTCACACCCAATTTTTTCATGCTTTTAGGACCAATTCAATTATATGATTGTAGGTGTCGATCAAGGAATGCTCCCTGTAAATAGTACTTGATGTGCTTCTTTGGAGTCTCAGAGCATGGGACTGTGTCGATGATCATGATTCTTCCATGTTTCCTTTATTTCTTTTATGATTTTACGATTTATAATTTTTAATACTATATTATATTTTCTTGTATTTTTTCCAAGAACATTTTTCATGGTTCATCATATTTTGTATTGCATGATTCTTGTTTATTTATCTTATCATTCATCTAATGTTATTTCTATTGTTTGTTTTTAAGACATTTCACTACTGTATATTATTATTCTGAACTACTAAAATCAACCAATGAAGGATTATTTTCCCCATTATCACACACTAGGCCCTCACTGCTAGTTGGTAGAATCAGGAGTTTTGGGAAATTCACATGACGCCATGAGGATAACCAGGTATGGGGCACCGGTTGAGTGAAACCTAGAACCAGGATGTTACACCCAATGTTTGACGTCCATGATTTTTTATTTGGGAAGTTCAATATAGTTTTTTATTCAACATATTTCCTTATTAATTTATTATGAATATTAATTTTGTTGGTTATTTTAGATGGATGTTTCCACATAATGTTCAATCAATGATGTATTTCCTATGAACAATTTTTTTGAAAAAATTTGATGAAAGAGAAAGTAAAAAGGTTATTCCTTGAGAATAAATTTTTTGTGGGTTGAGTTTCATTAGATGAAATAATATTTATAATATTTTTCTATACATAATTATGCTATAATTTTTTAATTGTATTGATACATTTATGATGTTTTTTTATAGGTTTCATTAATAATTATGTAGATATGATCTTAAAAATTATGTTATCTTAAAAATGTATGACATTGAAAATAATTCACATAATTTTATGGTTATGGAAATTTAGTAATGTGAGAGGTTTATTCGAGATTTTAGATGTAATTTCCATTGTTCTAGTTGTGTAATGAATCATCAATTTTCTTCAACAGATTGATAGATTTCATGTTATTTTTTCATTAATAGTGAAAATAAATGTATTTCCCCGCGTTTATTACTCGATCACAACAATATTAATAGTTATATTAACAAACTGTACTATGAATACAAACAGTGTTTCATAGATTCTTCTTATCATTTTTTAAATCTAATCTCCATAATATGAGATGAATGATTATTTAGATGAAAAAATTAAAAAAAGATATCACATATTCAACACTTTTCCCTCATTATGATCATATAATTCTTGGTTGTACATTCCATACACTCTACCATTAAATTTTTCAGAACTATTTTTCTAGTTAAGTGATCATATAATAACAATGCTAATTATCAATATCACATTAATGTTATTTCACTATAGTTTTTATAGAAACTTTTTTTTATTATCTTTGTCTTCATATCTCATTATATTTATCTTATACTAGGCAAGTGTTTCGAATATTTCATTAATCATATGGTTAGTAATATATTTTTTATCTTCCATGTTTTTTAGGTTGGATTTTATTTTTTTAGGAGGAATATTCGTAAACTTATTAAACACATTTATCTCATTAATTTCCATTTCTCCATGTGTATACAAATCATTTATTATATTTTTAAACCGGTAATATATATATATGTAATAAAATCTTTTCATATCAAATAAAATCTTATATATTATACAATAATAATTTCTCTTCCAGATTCTAAAACACTAGTTATATAAAAAATGAGATTTCATAGGTGTATTACATATTATGATTATTAATATTCATAATGATATGTTACTATACGTTTTATTTTAAATTTTTCATTATATAAAATTTTAAAACCCTTACGTTCAACTAAAACTAATCATTCACACATGGCTTAAAAATGGTAAATTCCCTCAGTATTATATTTGACATGGTATTATTACTAAAATATTTTTGTTTAATATGAAATATAATATTTATTATTTTATCTCTATAATGGATTATATATTCCATAAAAAACTTGAGGATGAATTTCATTTAACTGTTACAACAAAGTAATCAGAATATTGTCTATAATAAAAACATTTTTGAAATTATATCATTATAATGAAACAATATATACTAACTCTAATAACCAATTTATCCTAATATAGAATATATTAATGGTGTTGAATCAATGAATGTATTACTTGTATGAGATTAAAACCAAACAAATAAATTATAAAATGGAAAGATGTTATCATAAATATTTTTAATTAATATAAGTAGTTACAATAAATTAAATATCCCTAATGTTTTATTGTATTTGAAATTTGTGATAAATAATGTGAATAATTAATGTAATAAATTATAATAAATAATAAACAAAAATAATAGAGTTTTTCAAATTAAGAAATAATAGCTTCATAAAATATTTAATATTAACAGCTTCAAGCTACCCTCAAAATTTATATATTGTTGACAAAATGTAATAAGATGAAAAAACATATATTTCCACATCCCCAACTATATGTACATGAATTTTTAAAAAATAAAATGATATTATGAGGAATAATTTTTATATGATTTATTTATCGAAAAAAAATTAAGTATCCCTATAAATTCTTTAATTTGATTTTTTCATAATAAAGTGTTTAACTATAAATGATTATTTTTTGTAAAGAGTTATACATGAAAAATAATGTTCATTAAATCATGAAAGGGTAAAATATAATAGGAAAAAAACTATTCCAAAATATTATATTATGGTATTAGTCACAAATTTTATCATAATCATACATATCTATTTAAAGGAAACTAAAATAAAAAGTCTTTTTCTAATAGTCTATTGGAATTTTTAATTAGAAATTAGAAATTATTGAATGAATTTAATATCACCATTGAAGAATAATTTTTTCTTTACAACGAAAAATCATATATTATAATAGGGATATACTTATTTTGTGTTATGTAATTTTTATAGAGTACCATTATATTATGATAGTCTTTTTTATATTCTAATTTGTTTTATAATAGTTTCATGCCATCAATAAAATCATATGTCAAAATATATGTAAAATTGATTTTTCATTTCTATTATATCAAAAAAGAATCAACATGCTTTCAATAAGAAAGAGGCTCGACACATTTCATTATTTATTTTGATCTATTATACACATATTATATAATTTATATTGACTTCACCGATAAAATAAGAACCACCTAGAAGAAAAAGCTTTAAGTATTCGTTATTTGAACACTCTAATCCAATTATTATATTCACTTTTTCTCATATCCATACAATATCTAAATTATTAAATCCATTATATGTTTTATAACATATATTATATATGTGATTACTTCTTTCTCATCTATTGTAATATTATTTATTATTAATATATAAATATAATTGTGAATTTTAACACTATTGACTATAGATATTACATCCAATTATAGGATATATATATATATAATTATAACACGCACTCATGAATTTATTATATATAATATTTATATTTGAATTATGATTATATATTTTTTAAATGGATTTGAATTATATATTTCCATAGTATAATAGTAAATAATAATGATTCAAATATACTATATATGTGTTATTTGAAAAAAAATTCTCAATAATAATATTACAATTACATATTTGGTGGAATTGATTATATGAAGTTATAGTTGATATAATTATAATGTTTTTAGAAATATAATAACCCATTATTGACTTATGTTCCATAATATATTTTATCAATATCTTAATATGCAATTATAATTCAATTGAATTGATGTCACATTGGGGTATCTTCCATGATTGTTTAACATCCCATGTATTTATTCATTACTGGTATATAATAGTTACCAATTTTTTTCATTAATTAAATTTCCTAATGAAATGGTGATGTTAATATCTGTTGGTATTCATAAGGGTAATTGTATTTCTATAATAAATTTTTTTTAATTAATAAATTATATTAATGTTATCTTCTTTATCAATAAAAAAATTCAAATAAACATATTATTTTAAAAAGGAATAAATTTAATTTATATAGTTAATTCATGAATAATGTCTTCAAAAACTCAATATATTATCAAACATGTCTGGGGAATTTAGACTGGGTCATTCAACACAAAATTATAGATGCCACATTTTAAAAATCATAAATTAACAAAATGGAAATTGTCTTGGTTATTGTTATGATAAATAAAAATAATCTCTCACAGAATATAATATACTTACCATTTTGAACATAATGTGTTATTAGGAATACCCTAGATAATTATAACATTTTTATTTCACTTCAAATTAAGGGTAAACTATAAATTCTTTAGTCACTCGATTATTGGTTTGTTCAAAAAATAAAAAATTGAATTATCATAGTGTTACAGATCAAAATCCTAAAAGAACATAACTGATTTCATAGAACATGGATTTCAGCATGATGGTATAAATTTCTTATTTCTAAATCCCACATACTATGATTACTTGAATGTTATTCTAGTGAGCATGAGACATGAATATCTAACATAAAACTTATTATAAGCTATCACACATTAAGACTATTAAATGATTCATTATACATTTTAATGTATAATATATCAAGTCATTTGTATATGATCATCCTTAAAAATTGTTAAATACATTCCACATATAAAAATTGGTTACTACACATATTAAAATATTGAAAATAGATAGAATAAAAGTAGGAATAATATTCATGAATATATTGATAACTATTCTTTAAATATATAATCTTAATCATTTTTCTATATTTAATGTGACTCCAAACATATTTTTATAAGAATAAACTATTTCATATATTCCATATATTCAATGGATGATATCATGTAAATATCATTATATAAATGGACTAAAAAATATCATCTCATTATACATGTATAAATCGAAAATTAAATCTAATGAATTCGTAAATTTAAAAATTTAAATTCATTCAACAACTAAGTAGAAAAATATAATATGAGGCTATTCTATATATAAAACTACTGAGTAGGCATATCCCATAATAAAAAAGACCATACAAAATTCATAAATTTTATATTCATGTTAATTAAAATTAAATGACATTAAATTAAATTTAAATAATATAAATATAAAATTCATTAAATTCTGTTGTAACATATTTCTTTAAAATATCATGTACTAATTAGAATGATATAATTGAAAAAACAAAGTTTCTCAAAGGAATTATATAAAAATAAATATTTAGATCAATATCTATTTTATAATGGTCAAATAAATTCGTTACATAGATCGATTTATGAAGAAATCTAATAAAAAATGAGCATTTATATTGATCTGTTATGGTTCAGTTGGTAAAAAAATATTTAATTGGAATGAATCTTTTGGTTTAATAAAATTTATATAAAATTTTAATTTTTGGTACATTTATGTATTTCCCATTACGGAATTGTGGGTTAATTTTTAGAATGTCATAGGCTTTTAGGGTCACTCAATATCTAATGAGATATACATACTGACCAAATTTCAATAGTATATCTTAATATATCAAGGAATTGGTATATTTTTTCCACACATACGTAGTTATTTCCCATATAAAATTAAAAAATTTATTCTTAAAACATTCATTGAATTCTTCAATTCAGGGAAAAAACAATTTCACCCCTTGATGAGACATATAACAAATCCATTTTAAAGAAAAATTAATTTCAAACAAGGTGTTAAATTTATATTCATATACTATAATAATGATTTGTTTCTTCACTGTATGTTTTTGGGATTCATCATAAATAATTTAGTACAATGCTAATTCAAATATTGGTTGTAGATTGGGATTTTGAGTCAGAAGGACATCTCATGATCAAATTTATCATCATAGGAATGAGAGGTCAATGGTGACTATATAGTCCACCAATCACTAGTTTGGAAATTTGGGATCATCCTAATTAGGACTCTAATTTATTGTATGAAAGGCCTGTCATTTATTTGTCTAATTTCCCTTGATATTATTTACTTAAATTTAATTTATACATTTCATTATTTTATGAATTTTTTTTAAAAATATAATAATTTTGGGAAATAAAAACACATTAAAAACAATATAATATCAGTATATTTAATGTTCATAAATAAACATAGAAAATATTTTTTTAATAATACACATTAAATCATAAATTCATTATAAATAGTTATACAATAAAATATGAAATTATAATAAATATACACATATATATAAAAAGTAATTAAATCCCAAAAAATGATATAGAATATAAATTAATATTTCTATTTTCTCAATAAAATGTTTATTACATACTTGAAAAATATAAATTAGTCACTGGAGATTTTATGCCTATATATAACCATATAATATTTCTTAGTAAAAAACAGTGATTTAACCCATTCACTAATAAAGTTAAAATGGTATTATTTAGTCTAATATATTATTCGTGTAAACCTCTAGAATTACAAAATATAGATACTAAAATTCCTCCAACTATATAGTCATAAATAATAGGTTTATGGACTATTTATAATTTTTTCATATTTATGAGAAATCTTATAAATTACTAAGTATATAACTTATAGATCAGTTTACCTCTATGTTTATTTCATAAATACATGAAATTAATGATCTCATTCCCTTATATAATCATTATTTTAATATTGTAGATACAAAACCATTGATATTTCATCACAAAAATATTTACATAATATTCATTTGTAATTTTAATTTCATAACGTCATTATTATAGTTTTTTTGAATGTTATTTTTAATCTATATTTTAATATTCCAATTAAACTATTAATTGATATACTACGTGGATAGATAAGAAAATCCATTTTTTTTCTAATTCATATTCATGTAGATATCAATTCATCACCATAGAAACAATAATTCATTGATTATTAAATTGAAATATATTTCCCCAAAATCAACCAAATAAACGCACAAAATTATTTCCCTAAACCAGTCAAGTTCATTTTCATCATATACTATATCAATTATATTATATATCAATGATTAACAGATTATAAACATCAGGATCCAATCAAATGTGTAGTGTCCTGATCATTTTCTTATATATTATATTAATATAAAATATAATAACCTCTACAATATATCACACCCCCAATAATATAAATATATTATAGTATTAAAGAGACATTAAATATTGGTATTATATTCTTTCCCTTGTAATTTGATTCCCAAAAATACATAGACATCATGTATTAAAAAATATATAAAAATTATAATTAGTTTTTTATAAAAAATTTCAATAATATTATTATTTTTACAATGTACCCAATAAACTAAGATGAAATATACATGTCATATATTTCTAAATTAAGATAGACTATCTAATGTATATTTAATACATGATATAGTAAATTTATATCCACATTTGTTCCACTAAATTAATGTAATTACTAAAATCACATATACAATACCCATATTCAAAAATCATTCCATAAATTTTAATATTTACCTATATATCTTCACTATAAACATATATAATATTATCTTTTAAATATAGTATTCGAGGAATTTTATGTTATTGTAATTTCTGCATATATTTCTATGATTCACACAGATTCCTTTTTTAAAATCAAGACCCCTTAAAAAATATATCAACTAATAAATTGTATACATAATCACAATTAAAACATAACTTATTCCTTGAAATAAGATTACTAATAATATTATCGAAATAAAAAATCATATTCATTTCTATATTTTCAATATTGATCATAAATACTTAATAAATCATTTATCTATTATTTTTCATTTTTCTAAAGATAATGTGAATGAAACAATTTATTTCACCATAAATATAATCAAAATGTATGTATTAAATTGAATAAAATAAATTGGTACTGTTTCTATCCAATGTTTAATACAAATTTATCTTTTTAAATTTTATATTCAAAAATTTATACACAAGGTACTCAATATTAATAAAAACTGTTTTAAACTGATAATAAAATATTCAAACTACTCCATGAAAACGTAATATCTGATATTCAAGATAAATTTCAATATAAATTCACTTATACAAACCAATTAATTTATGAAAAAAAATATTTATTATTCCACTACATATATGTTATATATTTTTATCCACCCATTATCATAATTATTTAAAATATTTTAAAATAGTATTCTAATCATGGATTGACTGGATTATTACACAAATATTTTTGACCCATGTAAAAAATATTAAATAAATTATTGGGTTTTATATAATATTAATTCATTATAAATATAATGTATACAAGATGTGAATATTATTTTAAATTTAAATTTAAAAAACTACTGAATAGAATCCAAAAAATTGAGAGAGATTAACTAATAGAAATACAAGTGGAAATAAAAAAATTATATAGAAAATGGAACAAAAACTTCTTGGTGCTTTGAAGGATTTTCAATCCATTTAGGTAAGAAACTAGAAAAATAAGAAATCACCAATAATTTACCTAGGAAAAAAATTAATTATATTAAATTATAATATGGAAAAAATCCTGAGGTAATAACCATAACATGAAAGACTAACTAACTAAAAATCATTATTATATTCATTAAATATCCTACTATATGGCTCTAATTTAAATAAATTATTTCACATAAAAGGTTATAAGTTCAGGGATGTATTACAATGTTTATTATATAGGATTAACCATTGGAAAATTTTAATTCTTTAATTTATTCTTTTTCTCAATATTCTGAGGTAAGAACCCTTTCTACACCACATGAGGGAATCATAAAAGTGATAATAAATTTAAATTTTTGAAAAAAAAGTTATATATAATTTTAATTTTAATATAATTAAAAATATTACAAGTTTATATCAAAAAATTATATTTTCATAGGTCGATCCATTGAATGTACAATCTCTATATATATGTATACAAACAATGTAATGATATCGTTTATGGTAGTATTGTATGAAAATTGAAATTCCCCATTTTGATTTTTCGTATTTATAATGATAGTCGATTCATAGAATTAGAGGATGAAATTGAGTAAACCTTTAAAGAGTGTAACCTAGGTAAAATAATGATCCCTATATATAAAATATATATTTTAATAAATATTAAAATTACTATTGAACCCAATGTTGACTCAATTGACTTGGATAATGTGATGTTATCTCCATAGAAATTATACTATCAATTTTTTATGGTCTAGAATCTCTAATTAAAAAATAAAACCCCCATTTTAACATAATAACCATCCCAAAATCCTCTAAAATAGTTGGGTCTAGTCTAAATTTCAATGAGAGTCTTCTCAAGTGAAAAGATAAAATCAAATTAAATTCTATGGTAAAATTTATTAATTCCTATGATCTATAAATTTCATTATAGATTTAATCGATAGCTAGACAAATTTTACCATTAATAGAATATATGAAATCATTATAAGAGTAACTCTATTTCGATCTATGAGAAAAAAAATTATAAATATTGATATGGGTACACATGGTATTCATAGAATACAGGGGATAACACAAAAATAATGGACGTTTATAGTGGAATGCATTTCATGATTTTCTATATTTACTATTTTAATATTATTGTAAATTTGATTGTATTGTATAAATATATTTATATATATATTCCAATAAATGTAATCCTTCATTGATTATTTTTATTTTATATAAACTCAACCCATACCATATATAATTCATTATTTTACTACCACAGCCCATTCCCATATGGCGGTACATTTCCCAATGTCTCAATGATACATTTGATTCCCACTAGGTGGAATTTTTCCTTATCATCGTAAAATGGAAAATTGAGTTGGATAAAATCATTATCGTAAAATTTAAATGGATACCCAAAAGAATCTTGGATTCAAACCCCTAACATCTAGGAACTTTTAGAATGACCTTAACCATTGTGCCATACAATTGGTAATTAATGATTTATATTATTATTCCCCTATTAGTAATCGTTAATTATTAAACCATATCTTCAAATTGACTAATAATCCAAAATAATATCATATGATCATATAGTCCAATATATGATGTTAAAAAAAACACGTAATGATTATTTTTTTATTCTGAAATGCTTTAAAAATAATTCCAATAAGAAATTTAAAATTTATGATTTCATAGTAAATAATTATTTCTTTTTAGTAATTTAGTTAAACAATACCACTTAAAAGATAAATTACTATTAGAATAAATAGATGTTAACTAATTAAAATAATAATATTATCTCTGGTTTTATTTATCCATAAATATGAGCATCCTACCTTTTTATAAAATTAGATTTTTTCTATTATGAGTTTTTATAATATCTAAATCTAATTAAAAAAACCATAACATTATTAAAATTCCAAATGAACAATTCATGAAATATTTATGTTACGAAACATGTTGACCCTCCTTTATCTAATTCCTCATATCA
Organism: Viscum album; assembly: GCA_963277665.1. Classification (NCBI taxonomy): domain Eukaryota; kingdom Viridiplantae; phylum Streptophyta; class Magnoliopsida; order Santalales; family Viscaceae; genus Viscum; species Viscum album. The sequence continues at coordinate 1,653,762,165 of OY728126.1, read as the reverse complement.
TTATACCTATACACTTAAATATAATTTTTTTATTTTTCCATGATTTTAGTAATTTTATAAACCCATTCTTCATTATATTCACTATTTTATAATATTATTTTTCTGTGAATTTTAAATTATTATTATTAATTATTTGTAACATTCTATACTTTTTTCTAATTTTCCCATTTCATCTTATTATTATGAATTTATTAATACCAAAATTTTATAAAAAATGACATGGTATCTACCATCCCTTATTCAGAAATAAAAAACATTAACATCAGTAATATAACATAAAATAGAAAAAATAATAATAAAAATTTAGAATTTTGTTTTTCATATTTCCCATGAAACATATGGAATTCTACATGAAATTCCAATTTATCCAGTTACAATAATACAACTCTTATAAAGACTAATTTATATACCATTATTTGAACTACCATTTTGAGAGTAAATATATTTGGATGTATCCCATCTTATATAGTAATACTTAATATATATTATGAAAAAATAGTCACACAGATAGTTCAATTGAAAATATATTTCTAAATACAAATAGATGATTTTTTCATGTTCAATAAACACTATATAGATATTTTTTTTATTCAATAGAATATTATTAATTATACCCTTTCATTCTTCCATGAAAAAAACATACCCATTTCTGTAATCATTTTATTACATCAAACCAATTCAATCATAAATTATTCAGAAGATTTTGTCACTAATATTTTATAAATGGACAATTGATATGAGGATTTATAAAAATAATTATATCAATAATTTCTTTTATTTAATTTTTTATATGCTTTACCATTTCTGAGAATAGATACATTAATCAAAAGTATAGAAAAATCCCTCATTTATATTTTAAACATTTTTATATCAGTTTTTATTTACAATAATATAATTTTATCATAATAAAACATGTTTTATTCGATCTAATTAATTATTCTATTACATTATTATTCGATCTATAGACATGATCCCAATTATTTTTCTATCAATATTACCAATTTTTATGTAAATTATATTTCATATTCTATATAATTTAACATAATTTATATATTCTACATGTGAGTTTATAATTTCATAATTATCATTCATCTATTTCTATCCCTATTTAAATATATTTTTAATGTTTTTTTTGTATTGTATTATATATACCATATTAACCCTAACAAACTAATTTTATGATTAAAAAAATTAAATTAGTTAATGATGAAATCAATATGAAAAAAATATTTTATATAAGTGTTTTATATCTAATAAATTTATTACTTCTATCTTCTATATTTGTAAGAATTTGTTTCTTTTTAAAATCAACAAAAATTAACAATTTATGTTGGTATAAAAGTTGTTTTTCACAATAATTGAATGACTAATCCTAGGATAATTTTAAAATCAATAAAAAATAAAAAAGTCTATCTATATATGTTTCCCTGGAATTATAATATTCTATTTATTAAAATTTATGATTTATTAAAATTTGATTTCTTAATATTTCATCCCAAAAAAAAGAAGTGTATTTCTATAATTTCCCAATCAACGAACCCTTGATGATGTTATCAAAAATTATTATTTTAAAATATGTTATATATTTTAGAATTTGTGAAATAGAAATATTATCTTAAATCATTTATGGGTAAACATACTTATCTTACAAATAAAATCCCCAAATGACACTTAAAAAAATATATAAAAATATTTAAAAGATAAACTCTATATATTGATATTGAAACATTTATTTCATGAATCAATAATTATAAGTAATGTTTGTTATATAATTAATTCAAAAAATGTAATGATTTTTCCAATATTGGAATATATATATATATATTTTTATATCACATAATGAAAAATTTAATATATTAATCCTTACCAAATTATCTAAAATATATTATTATTTCAATATATTAATAAGTTGAATAATTAGTTGGTAGACTAAATTTGGATATCCATGTGTTATCTAGATGAGTTAAATATAATTAAGAATCATTTATTAAGTATTTTGGCTAGATCTAACTGTCTTTTAATGGAACTGGTGACACTATGATTCTTGGAATCAAACCATTCGTGAATATAATAAAAAAAATATTGTACATATTTTAATTGACTATTTCTGGAAAAACATTAATTTTTTATTAATTTTTTAATTCTATATCCAATTTAGTTTTTCCCATTATCTCAATATTTTTATCAAAATAATGGTGTTTTAAGTGATTCTTTTGTTCCATATTTCAATGATAATCTTCTAAATTTTCATTTTATGCACAAAAAATTATTAAAATAAAAATTAATAGAATGAAAATACCATTTTTATGATAATGCATAAATCATTATAAAATAAAATTAATGAAAATTGTATTCCTATTATTATATATATATTATTTAATTCTTAAATCAATAATATAAATTATAAACAACATTTATGAAAAAACATTAGAATAATTTATATAGATTATTATATTTTATTATATATATTTTCATATACAATAGTTTCTGGAAAACAATGTATATATTTAGATTAGAATCAATTTAACAAAGGAGTAATATTGGGAGAAATTCATAAATTTTAAATTCATGAATTCTATAAATGTGAAGATTTTAGTCAAAAAAATAATGAAAATATATAAAATTTAAATGAATATGTCTAAAATGTGTAGTATATTAAGTATCCCCACAAAAAAAATATAACATAATTTAATGGAATTTTTATTTTTTCAGAATTATATTTAAAATAGTTATTTATCTATTCTGCATTTTTCAATCATGATGATAATTAATTATATTGTTTCGATATTTTTTTATTAAAATGGTTGTGGTCGAAGCCCCATTTTTTATTTAATGAAAAGACCTATTTCTAACATGGTATAGGGTGACCCGTTACATATCCTGAAGGCCTAAGACCAATGAGTCTGAATACAATGCATGAAATCTTTTTTGGGCCCAAAGAGATCTACGGTGAATAGTACCACTACCGCTCCCACTACTATTGTGTTTGTTGCAGTACCACCGTAACTACAGTTCCTACTACAATGCCACTTCTACTATATAACAACTACAGTACCATGAAATTCATCCCTGGTGAGATTCTATGTTGTATTACTATAAAAATTATAATTATTATAAATAAATTATTTAATATGTTTATATTTATTAAAAATATTACAAATATCCCTGGAAAAATATATGTCATCTAGTGTACATGGAATACAATAATTTTTAAATCCACTATAAATTTCAAAATTATCTGTATAATATTATTATAATAAATTTTTTTTCAAGAGGAATAAAATACCATAAATATTAAATATATATTTCTACAAAATCAATAGAAATTTGTACTAGGGTCTTAGCCGAGTTGTAATGTCACAACACAATTCTACATCAAACTAGTGCCAAATTCCAAAAATCACATGTTATGTGGGAATTTTTCATGGTATTTATGGTTCAAAAAAATTGTTAAATTTTTGAATGGAAAAAATGTATGAAATAATATATATTTCAAGGAAATAACAAGGAAATATCATGAAATTTTTATGGTAAAATTTGATAAATTAAATTCAAACTTATGTTGGTCAATTGAATGAGTATTGTGTATGTTTTAGTCTATGAATTTTCCCTATACGAACTTGTACTTATCATCTGTGATTTTGGGGTGACCAACCATGTGATTATTGAAAAATTATAACCAAATACTTGGCATGGTGTAAATCTATAGGTGGTGTTGTGGGGCCACACATATGCATAAATGAGTGGACATGTTGAAAGACATATGAATTCATTATATCCTATTGTTAACCTAGCACTTCTGCTGAGATATAGTGTCTAAATTATTAAATTGGAATATGTTTTGTTATACCATATCCTAAAAGACCATGCAGTTTTTCTAGTCTTAGATTACTGTATATATTCTTTAAATTAAAATTATATTTTAAAAAATAAATTTCAGAAATTATTTTATGTGAGAATTATATTATTCCCCTTATCATTTCCATATATATCAATCCAAAAACACTTCCCCACATCATATGGAAAATAAATCACAAGAAATTTGTGATATTAGATTCTCATTGAGGGAATTTATATAGTGAAACCATAAATAATTAAGGAATAATCAATATAAAAATTGAATAAAAACAAAATCTATTTTACCAATAAGATGAGCATAATGTGGAATGAATAAATTATGATCAAATAATTCCATATAAAAAATCACATTATTATGAAATATAACCAGGTATATTCTAACAAATAAAATAATGTCATAAAATATATACAACTGAATTCATAAAGATGAATCTATGAACTATGGACACCAAAAATATGCCATCCAAGCAATATTCAAAGACATTTAAATTATTTTGAGGGCTCCTTCCAATATATACAAATAAATTTGTAAATACATAAGAAAAACCCAATATAGTTTGACTCATGAGACATACAAATTCATCAAGGGGATATATATTTACAAGAAAAATATTTAATAATTCAAATTAATTCATCATATTAATGAGGTGAATAATAATGCACATATATAAAAGAAATTTTTATGTAAAAAATTACAAATTTTTTTAAATCTATTAACGTAATCATAAATAATCAAGGGGAAACTGAATGGTATCCATTTATTTATCCATATTGGATTATATAAAAAATAATGTCATATTTTCATCGATGAATAGAAATATCTTTAGAAAACATTCTTATGCAAAATATCATTTTTTTAAATAACACAATAAAAATAAAATTTCACAAAGGATATTGGAAAATATTTTCCATTAGAAAATCATTGATCCATATAACGGTATTTTAATACATGGTTAATTAATGATGAATGTAAATTTAATACATGTCGAAATGTTAAAACAAATATACCTTTGACCATTTCTGTTAACGATAATCTTGAATTATTTTGAAAATATTAATAAGATTCAATCAAAAAAAATTATAAAATATTAGAAATGGTAAAAAAAATTTAAATTTAATATTTATACATGAAAAAAAAAATTAAATTAACTTCAAAAACTTTGTGTTTTGATGAATAATTATTTTAGATCTGAATTAAAAATAATGTCATATTTTCTTTTAAAAATCGATTTACCCATTTTATGTACAAAAGAGAAAAAAATGTCAAATATTATATGAAAAGATTTATGAATAACAATGTTTAGTATATATATATATATATTATTCATATATAAATATCAAATAATTCCCCTAAGGTATATTTCAACTTAAACTGTCCCAAGTAATGATGAGATTGTGAACTAAACCCTCCGAATTTTGTTAAATTCAAAATTGTAATCCCCAAAAAATATTAAAAATTAAACAAAACATTAAATATCATAATGATAAATTAATTTCATATATGACGTACCAAAAGGGAATTATATACACCACACAAAAGAAACAAGAGATGAATATGTTGTTTATCACACGTAAGTAAAATTGAGAAGAGAAATCCTTAAATTAAGTATGATTTCTTTATTATATGTTTTTAATTACTGTATAATGATTTTTGGAATGTTATAAAATTTTTTATCAAATGTATTTATATATAAAATATTATATATTATTCTATTATTACATTTTACCTCTAATTTGTTAATAATATTTCATTATTTTCATTATTCATGGTATTAAGTACATTGCCTTTTACTTTTTGTTTTATAATTAATGTTTAATACCATATAAATGAGATAAATATATTATCCCATAATTAATGAGTATAATATTTAATAATTATATATTTATTTTAGAAAAGTTTATAAAGTTTTGATAATGAAAATTTATCACATCACCTTATGGAGATAGTATGTAATACCTACGCAAGAGTGAATACATATTTACTGTAACTAGTGAATGGGTAAGTAATATGTTGATATATTAATTCATATGAATCTATATAAACACTTTATATCAAATTTATTCTATATTTTAATTCTCATTACAATCTATGGAATTCATATGTGAAAAATGAATCACATCGCTTTGCGAGTCAGTAGTCCATCGTACACATGAGTGGTGTTATCATATTTCAAATAGAAAAGAAGTTAAAACAATATATGTGATATTAATGTTTAAATATTATAATAATATCAGAACTATTATATAAATATATTAAATAAATAATTATATAGAACCATAAAATGTGGATATGTAAAATAAACTACATCGGTTAATGATGCAGTAGTCTTCAATATAGAAAATTGATGATTTTGTATTCCATATTATGGAAATGTAGAGGGAGAAATTCTATTATATAAATTTAAAAACATATAAATATAGGAAATATATTGGTATTTATTTATTTTTTGGGTTAAAATAGGATATTTTGTTGAAAATTATTAAATAAAAGGTATGAAAAATATCAAGAGAATTACTTTTACTAGGAGAAACCTCCTTTTGATATCAATATAATGAGCAAGGGGATTATATTTTGGGAGGAATATAAGCTATAAAATTCCACTTTGGTTTTTGGGAAAAAATTTGGAAGGTTTTATTTGAGATATAGTGTTTAATTTGTGTGAATTTCAATTGGATTGAGTGTCCTTTTATATTTGGTTAAAGTGGACCTCTATTGATAATAGTTAGAAATTCCCCAAAAGAATCGAAAATTTTAAATTACTATATAATTAAAAAATTTCCAAAAAAATATACTCTAACATGTTATTGATAATGTGGAAATATGGAAATCTATTTAAATTTATATTTTTTCTTTATCATTTTCAACACTTATCTTCTTAGTTTACCTGCACGGTAACACCAGTTTTAACATAACAACGGTAAATAATTATTAATGTATTCACTATTAATTTGTATCAAGAAATAAATTTCAATTATAAATTATTATAAATTATTTTTAATATTAAAATAAAATAAAATATTCCTATTTATATAAAAATATGCGGCTATATTTCATTCTAAATTAATCACATATACTTGACGAAATAGCCAGTTTTCATAGAGATATTGTTCAAATAATTAAAAAAATCTATATCAATCACCCATATATATTGTTTCTAATAAACTAAATTTTACTAATTGTTATATAATTTCACACATTTATCTTTAAAAAAATTCGTAAAATTTATCTTTTTTTAAAATTTAAATAAAAATGATGTTTTCAATTACAAATTGGAATTTTTTACTATTGAATGAAACAAAAATTTTAATGAAATCTAAAAAATTTACATTAAGATAGTAATTATATAATGATTAAAAAATGTATCTTTTTTATTAGGTTTTTTATATTTTCTTAAAATTTAATTATAAATTAATTGTGTAAAGAATAATTAAATTACCTTAAAATGTTTCTTATTCATAAAAAATTTAAATTTATATAATATTATTAATATTTTATTTTTAATAAATTTATATCAATTTTCATTATTTAATACAATATTGAAACATGTAATTTCAATATTAGTTTAGTACTCTACATTTCCACCTATTTAAAAAAAATTATATCATGTAGTGTTTATAAAAATATTCAAATAGAGTCTCATATTCCATTCGTAAGCAGTTTCACATGCGCTATAAGATATCAAATATATTAATTAAATTTAATAATAAATATATCAAATATTATAGGTATATTTCATTCCCATAGAATCTTTTTGTAACATGTCATGTAAAATATAAGAAACAATTTTTTTCATTTAAAATACATGGTTGTTACCTTCACCCCAAGTTAAATAAATGATGTCCCCACACATAAAAATATTTTCATGGAAATAAATGAATTGAAAATTTGGAATAGAATTTATAAAACACGCTTTCATCAAGTGTTTAATAAAGTAATAATTTTTTAAGAGAAGAATTGATGATGGTAAATCTCAGGAATATCACAGAACTTGGTTTCTATATAGGATATCATTTGTTGCAAGAGAATATTTGTACCTTGGAAGTATGAAATAAATAAGGTTAGAAATGGTTATAAGTCACTGATCACATGAAATTGAATGATAAAAATAAATTTAAGGATCCCAAAACCATAAAATTGTCATGACATAAATTTCTAAATGATTCAATTATTATAAATTCAATAGGATACTATTTTTGTATCACGATCTATTTTTTCAAAATTTAGGGAATTTCTTTTCCATGTTGACAATGAATGTAAGACAATAAACTTAGATGATATCATAATATTTTATAATTAGAATATTAATCCTTTGGATGAGCCTTAATTTAGTACTTATTTGTCACTTACTCCATTGATGAATATTTAAAAATTATTTTTATGCATTAAACACTAAAATTAACTTTTAATGGATTGTACAAACCATAATATAATATTAATTTTTTCTATCAATATCTAGTAATTTTTATAAAAACATATATCAAAAGCTATCCAATATTAATAAAAATTTAATTTATATAATAATACATTAATATTTGAAGCCTCTGGGAATGTTTAACATAGACTATTTCATAAATTGTTAACCATATACACCATCCAAAATATTAATATCCAAAATATTTAAAAATAAGGTATCCAAAATTCAAAAATTATATTATCCTTAATCCTCTAAACAAAATTATGTGACTTTTAGTTGCCACATAAAGAATATTTTAACACATTCAACATAAATTATATGGTTACATTCTTATAAAATAAATTTTTAAAAGGCCTCATTTAAAACATGCATGAATCCATATTACATACATAGAAAATAGATTATATGAAAATTCCTTAAATATAAAAATGTTTTTTATCTCCATAAATTATAGAATCTTCTACTATACCAAAATTTTATTAATAATTTCCAATGTGGATAATACTATCATGTTTACATTATCGATATCGATAATATATTTATACCAAAATCATTATATCATTCTTAGAAAATTGAAGGTTATCTTTCCCTCAATCATGTTTTTTATAAGAATTTCAACTTTCCACTAAATAAATTTTCTTCTTTATTTAGCAATGTTCAACACACACTTCCAAATAATGAGTGATAATTTATTTTACTAAAATCCTTAGAAATTTTATAATTATTTTAACGTAGATATAATTTATAATATACTAAAATGATATACTTATTGAATACCAACACATGCTAATTAATCATTCCCATTCATCCGTGGTAATAATGTATGGTTGATCATGATCAAATAGTTAATTTTTGGATATTCATTTTAATCTTGTGAAATTAATTTCTGTAGTGCCCCATATACTAAGAGTTATGAAATTATACAATACAATAAATTTATTTTCATTATATTGATAATCATTGTGGAATTGAAATACACACATGTATAAAACTCCCAATACATTGATGCAAGTATCAAGGTCTTTCATTCCACAATTATTACATGTAGGAAAGCCCTTTGTACCCATATTTCATTTATATATTTTTAACATTTCATCTCCTTCTTATCTGGATCCCCTTCAGTTCCATAATTCATTGATATTTTATTTCCTATTTTGATAGAAGATTATACTATTTACTTATATGATAAAAATATTTGGAAGAATCATTTCATTCAAATGAATAACGTAATATAAAAAATGAAATGATCTATTTTAAGATTTTTATTATGTGTACTAATATGGTTACCATTCTCTCCTATATGTTCCATTTCAAAATATTTGAATACACAGTATTAGATCACTACATTATGAAACAAAATTTATAATCCAAAACATAGTGAAATACATAAAATAAATTAAAAAAATTCATGTATGACTAATATCATATTCATAAATATTGTTTCTTTGGAGAAAAATTGTTTTAAAATTTCTCATAAGTTTTTTTATATAAATTGTAAAATATCATAAGAGTATCCCCTAGGAGTATAAATCCCAGTGCATTTTTGGTTGACTTTCCTTCTACTATTGGGCGATCAGGTCACGAAAAATACACGCTTTTCATAGTTATAAACCCTAGGTACATATGTTCCAGAACTATATCCACATGTTACAGTAAAAAATAGATACACACTATATGAATCTCCACATAATACCTCCCTTAATAAAACATTAGGATGTTATTCAATACAAGTACTCAAATTATTTGATATGATTATGTTTCATAGTCTATGTTTTGAAAAAACTAATGCACAGTGTTAATACTAACATTATTTTGAAACCACTTATATGGATCCTACCATAGTGTCGTTAAGTTGGGGTGTACATTATTAAATTGTCATAATATACAACCACTGACATATAAATGGACCTTGAAGATTATTATTATTTTTAAACTAGATAAACAATTTAAATCCACATTTAATTTGTAAAATTAAGAATAAAAACAAATATTTTATGGGATTTCCATTGTTCGCATTACCATTTCCATGCATGTCATTTGTATAAAATATCATCATATCATAAGAAAAAAAACATCTTAATATGGTAATATTAGATGTTTATTTTGGGAATTAATACAATAATGTTTATGAAAAATGTAAGGTATATTCAGTATTGAATGGTAAATAAATGAAACACATTACATTGAATAAGTGACATTTGAATAATATGTAAAGGAAAAATTATAATCAAATTATTCCATATAAATATTCCAAAGGTATTGAGAGAATAAATATTTATATTATAACTAATCTAATTATCAAATGGTATATTAATAACTAAATTCATAATGACTAAATTTATAATTTGGGACATCTACAATTTGGAATCGAGTCATTGTGCTATGAAATCTAATTACCATGGATGTGTTTGGTTATGAAATATCAATAAATGGTTAATGACATTGTGAAATAAAAATAAATTTTTTCTCATGAGACCAAACAATGAATCAAGGGGCTATAGTGGTCCCCTCCCATTATGTATAATTTCAAATTCTTTCCTAATATGAAGGGGTCGATACACAATGCAAATAAACGTTCTTTTTTAAAACTGAATATGAAATTTAATTAATATAATGAATAAATAAACATAAAAATAATACATCCAAATTAATGAGAATGGAATCGATACATTATATCTCCCAGGAGTATAAGTCAGATAATTCATTTTTAGTAAATGAATAAAAATATATTTATAAAATAATCTTGATGAGAATATCCTTTTCTATTAGAAAAAAGGATTCGAATATAAAATATCACAAATAATAGAAAAATAATTTTCCTGCAATATAACCACTAGAGTTTTAAATTATTTTCTAAACATAGAATAATCATGAATTTTGAAAATTATGTACTTGATGCCTAGTTGAAAACAGATATTCATTTTATATTTTTCAGAAAAATCCATACGGTCACTATTTTGAAAATTAAATTTAGATTCCAATTTTTTTTTTGTAAATATTAAATATTTTCTATTATTCCTTTTATAAATAAATTTATGTAGTTAATAATTTGACATCAATTTTAGGGAAAATTGGTTTTGATAGAAGAATTTTCCCAAGTGTAGAGTAATATATTGTAAATTTTTTATTAAACCATTTTTTCCAATCATTTTAAGAACCACAGAGTGAGAAATATATAATATTAGTTGAAATTTATCATTAATAACCATAGGAAAGGAAAATATACTTATTTCAATCTGAAAATACTATATAATTCCCCTATAGAATTCTTAAACATAAACAATCCAGAATAATGATAAGACTATGAATAAAACTACTACCACTTTTGTGACATCTAAATCCTAAGGACCTTAAATTAAATAGCATTCCATAAAAAATATATTTCATTTAAAAATATTATAAAATGTTAAAAAACTAATAAAATTCAATATATAACCAACACAAAATAAATAATATTGAATATAGTTTATGTCTCATGGATGTAATAGTTATATTGTAAACCCTTAACTCATCTCTTATTTCATTCGTACATTTTCATACCTACTATATATTGGTGTTAATGAAGTTATTAAAATATTACATAACCAAATTCACATTTATAATATCATATATGTTTTTCATATAACGTTTTAATAACTTTTTGTTAAACATGTATCTTTATTTTCACTCTATTAAGTGTAAATTGTCATGTTTTCTCATTCGATTTCATAAATACATTTATTACTTTTACATAGCATATATATATCAACTACAGAATGAGGAAATGTTAAAAATATATTATTGTATAATTGGATTTATTTTCATAATCATTAATTAATTTTTGACAAGGAAAATTAATTACATCACATTGGTGAAATGATAGACCACATCAAGGCATGCACAACGATATCATTCAGTTAATGAGAGAGTGGTTAAGTAAGTTAGTAAAATATTAATATTAATTAATAAATATAAAATCATATATATTAAATATTTTTGTATGTTTTATATTTATTTCATTCTATATAAAGCGTCATTGAATAACAGATCACATCGTTTCATTAGGCGGTAGTCCACAATAAACAAAAGTGATGTTATCTTTTTTGAAATGAAATAAAAAATAAAATGTTTCATGTGATAACCAATTTATGGGAGTATAATTATATGATCTATATAATATAAATTCATTTATTAAATAATTAAATCCATTTTTTATGTGTGATAATGGAAAACTAACCACATCAATTCACTAGGATGTAGTACGTTGTAAACATGATTGATGATATTGTTTCGCATTTTATGGGTCTGTATATTGATAAATCTTCTTCAATATATCAAACTGAGCTTAACATATACGAATATTACATAATTTTATATTTATAAATAGTACATTTCACAAATATATACCTGAGGAATTAAATATTTTAGTGACTTTGGAATCATGGAAATAAAATAATCCCTCCTAATGAATGATATTAAACATATCCCATAATGATCCCCACATATAGTACATCAACCTAATAATTTTTACCACAACCTGGGGAAAGGAATCAAGTTCACCCACAACCTTATAGAAATGAAATCACGTCCATTAATAACTTTTCTGACATGTAATTGGGTTCAAGCATTAATTTATGGACATCAAAAAGGGTTCATCCATAACATTATGAAAACATAACAAGGATCAATCATAAGATTGTGGACATATAATCAGGTTCATATATAAATGTATGGACATGAAACCATGTCCAATAATACAATAAGAACATGTAATCTTCATCAGTAAAAAATTTTATACTAATGAGCCATCCATAATTACCAAAAGAATTGTTGGAATATATATGTCACACTGATCTCACAATAGAACCATTCATATATGTGCAACAATATAATTACAAATTCAACATATGTAGATATATAAAAACTGTTAGGTTTTATAATCATCAAATCATTACGCAATAAATGAAATGGGAATAATTATAATTTAATAACAACATAATCTATGATAAGTGATCAGTCTCATGATCAATTCATGAATGTGTTACCTTTTAAATTAATTGGTATTAAAATGCATAAAACCCATTGAATTGAAATGGGTGTCAAAATCGACATTCCACAAGACGCTAAAAATTCGAGAAACAACTTGAATGAAACCATTATATAACTTATTTTTTACATCATGAGATACATTAGAAGATGTAATACTAGAAATAAAATAACATATTAGGGGATTTTGAAGTAATTTATTGAGGTAAATATCAATTATTTTTTGAAAATTTTCTTTAAAACATAAAACATTTATAAAAACATTTTCATAAAAATAGTCATCAAACATTACAAATAATTATTTGAAAAAAAAATCATTAAAAACATGGAATATTATAAATAAATATTTTTATACCTTTAGGAAAACGTTTTCATTGAAAACTTATAATGTGTGCATTAGAAAAAATTATTCTACCATTTTCATTAAAAACATATAATAAGAGGTTGTAAATTTTTTAAAAACAATTTTCCCTAAAAATCAATAAAAGGACTGTGAAAAAGATATGAAGACCCTATTATTGAAAATATATTTTAAAAAAATCCTAAAAATTGATATTTCAATATATAAATATTCTTCAAAGGATTGGTGGGTGATAAATTCATACGTGTATCACTAGGTAAAATGCATTCCATTTTCAGATAAAAAGGTTAGAATAATCCCTCATTAGAAATTTGAAAATAAAAATATTCAAGTAATTCATTAAAAATTTGGTTAAAATTAATTTTAATGATAAATGGTTTTTATTAGAGTTTAATTGTAAAAAATTATTTAGAAATCACTATTTTAAAAAAACACATATTTTTGACTGAAGAGAGGGTAAAGTTGAGACTTCTAAATAATATTTGTTAACTATATATTGAATAAAGAGTTGAAAAATGCTACCAATAAATGATTATGTAATGAATATATAGAGGATTTTATAATTCATGAATTTTCTTGAATGATGTATCATATGATTTTATTAGTGAATGCATAGAATTATACAATCTATAAAAGAGATTCGATTGTTTCAATAAACTCTTATTACTTGGTAACATCAGATAAAAATCTCTACAGATGTCAAGGAAATTAAATTAATCATAAAATATCAAATATAATATGGAAATTAATGATATGAAAAGTAAAATGGATGTATATAAACCTCTAAAAAAAGTTATGTGTATAACAAAACATGAGACTAAATGAATGAAAACTGAGGAAAACTATTTAACAAATTTGTAACTATTAAAATATAATACCTATGAAAGAAAGGGAATAAATATTATATTTAAATACCCATAAATTTATTTTTATGATAAATAGAATACAATAATGTTCTGTAAACACACACCACAAAAAATGTAACACCCCGACCCTAACTACCCAGAGTCGGTGCATTACATCGTAACATTGGCATGATCACAAAAGATCAAGTCTCGAAAGACCGATTAGTTTAGTAGCCTTGGAAACACTAGATACATTCATAAGTCTTACATTACATCATAATGTAAAACAAAACTAAAACATATTCTCTTCATATCCCCTTATATTATCCCTTCAGATCATTCATAATATACTTCATCACATCCTGGAAAAATTAAAACATTGAAAGGGGTTATCTCAGATGCTCAGTAAGGATAACAATATAGCAGAAGCTTTCATAAAAAAACATTAACATTTAAGGGAATGTATAACTAAAACTAAAGCCTTTTAAACTTTAACTATAGCATAATATGGAAAAAGTAAAATTAAATAATGCCATTTACTTACTCACAATGATATTTTACTGGTCGAATAATCACATGAAATATCAAAAACCACTTTCATAATGATGGAATGCATAATGCCAGACTATCATAACCACGTAGCCAAGGCCTCGTGCCAAGACTACAAATAATATTTTGTCAAGGCCTCGTGCCAGGACACTAGTTTGTCTCATTAGACCTACTGATGCATCGAGGAGCTGTAGCGGGCTCCACCCATCACTTATCAAGTCCAATGCATTTCTCATATGAATATGTTTAAACATATCATAAACCATAACATAATCGTATCACATAAAACATGCAAAAAGGAAACATAAAATTTCAACATTTCAATCACAAGATATCAATACAACACATTGATATAATAAAAACACTTTCCAAACCATTTTCAATACCAAAATAAAAGAAAGTTAAAACTTTGTATTTATTTTTCATTAAAAAAATGTTATGGCTTGTAGAGGAAGCCGAAACTCAAATAATGGTCATGGCGGCGGAGATATCATTGTCGCTGCATACGTACCACAAGAAAAACATTCCTTTATTTCTTTTAGTAAAACACTTCATATAAAAATATTCCTTTTGAATAAACGTAAAAGTCAAAGGTGTTTATACACCGTATAAAAGAAATTTGTGTATAAAACAAAATATGCCTCAATGAAAGGAGATTGAGGCGATGTCCTTACAAAGATCATTTTTAAAATAAAATATATATATTATGTGTATTCACTATATGTACACATAAAGAAAGTACAAATACAATATAGGACATAATAATATCATGACATAATTTTAAAGTAGGAGATTAACCCAGATATTGGAAATTGGGTTATGAAATTCCCATACCTCGTGTCCGAATTCACTCGACCGTTCTTTGATCTCCTGAATAATAAACTGGAGTTAATATCTACCTTCTTAAGAACCTTTTTAAAGTTCATTATTCCGTTTATATCACCTATTACCATGTCATGAACATTATGTAATTATTTATGTTTATAACAGTCATTTTGTCGATCATTGGTACTTTAGTCAAAAATAGACTTCTTATAATTACAAGTTGTTCATGTGGTGAAATATCCATAATATACTGAATTATATTCATTTTATAGATATCATATATCTCATATATATCCAGTATATACATTCATGCATAATATTACATAACATTTAGAGTTATGAAATGAAATGCACCGTTCATGGAGACGGTAAGCCGTACGTACGCATGAAAGCTACTTTCATTTCTATTTCATATTTAATGGAATTAAATCATAATTATATAAAGTTATATTATAATTCCAGTATAATATCATATATAATATCATTTAATCCATCCTTTATACATCCCACATATGGCATTAACGATTCAAATCACTTTGAGGGGTCGGTAGTCCGCACTTCCTAAAATGAAAATATCACGTTTACCCATAATGGAAACAATAATGGTATGCCCTAAATGAAAAATAATGAACCTTAATTAAAACATAGAAATATTATATATCATATATATAAATATAGTGACATCTTAACGGCCACCTTTGAAGGTGTTATATGAGTGTTGAACAATCATCGTTTCGTGAGGCAGAAATTCACCATCCACAGAAACAGTATGTTCTTTAACCATTAGATGTATGTGTGTGTAAGTGTAGCTCGAATAATTCTTAAAACAAAATCCTAGTATAATTAGGATACTGGTTTTGTTACAAAAGAAATGAATAAAAAGAGTTTTGGGGGTTGGAGAAGCAAAATAAAACAAAACAACATTAGAGAAGACATTACCTTAAAATCAGGTAACTCTTTTTGATTTGAGCCAAAGGCGTCCTTGGGAATAATTATTCCCAAATTGAGGCTTCTATGAGTAAGATAAGGCAGTTGAGAGAGTATTTGGGCAGATTTTGGCCGAGCCAAATGGCATTGAAGGTGTGAATAAGGTGGTAGTGGTGGGGGCCTTTTATAAGAGGAGAGAAGGGGCACTCTTGGAATGATTGAAATTTTACTTTATTATGAAATGTTTTTTCGGATTATAAAGGTCACAAACTTATATATTTCTAGTATAAGGTTATAATTTTTCTAAATATACTCATCCAATATGTTTTTGACAAGTTTAAGTCTTAGATTTTACATTATCTTTTCATTTTATTTAAATCGTTAATTAATGAGGTAATCACTGCATCATCATGGTGTCATAAATAATTAATTAATTTAATGTATAAAAATTATAAAACAAATATAATGATGTATGAAATCGTTTTATCTTTCTAATGAATATTTATAGTAAAAAATATGACTTGTATTACCCCATTTTAAAATTATTTTAGTAAAACAACTATTGTTTGTGACCTTTTTATTTTAACATTAAATAAAAAGTTATTTATGTCCTTTTCCTACCAATGTGGCTCCATGGGGTCCCAAAGTTGACCTATGGATTTTCTTGGTAGGCTATGACACATAAAATAGGTTTCGGACAATTTTCAAGGTCATATTATATTTTTATAACATCATTTTTACCTTAAATTTCACTAATTACCTTTAATCGTGATTAATTAAACTTAAAAGTTACTATTCCCCCAAAAATTATTTTATTCCCATTGAACCACATTTTACTTCTTAATGACAACAATGTATGTCAATTTTTTGAAAATAAGAACACATAATTGGTAATGTTTCATTTAAACGAAAAATCAGAATTTTAACTACCACTTAGTGGTTTCACTATTCATCAAAAATTGAAGATTTTCAGAACAATGCCAAAATTTCACCCTAAGCTATAATTGATATTCCAAATTAAAAAATGATGTATACTTTACAAAATTCCCAACATATAAGTTGCATTAATTAATTTTATAATTAATTCTCGCTGTCACAACAAATAGCGTGTTTTTAAGAAACAATATATATCAAAAGATGGACAATTGTTTATGTCTAATTTCAAAGTGAAATTAATTATAATGAACACCATTGGATAAAATGGTAAAAATTTATTCCATTTATACTTTAAAACCACTGAATAGTATAATTTATCACTATAAATTATTTTTATTAAAAAATTTCTTTTAAGTATTTTTCACTATTCATATAAATGGATGTTCTCAGAAAATTACAAAAAATTCAACTTAGGATAATATCTATATTACGAATACAAAAATGATGTCCATTTTGAAATATAAAATTTCTATAATTTTAAAAAGTGGGTATTACTATTCATAACATCTACTTTGATTAGTCGCGGTGTGTTAGAACACGAACTTGCGTACAATGCAAGCTATTTCATTATTGAAAGAGAGGTGTGTCGTGAAATCCTGGGGTGTTACATTCTACCCTCCTTCAATAAATTGCGTTCTCGTAATTTGAAATTTTTATTTGAATGTAAAAGGTTGAAAATAGAAAATACCTTTGTGGAAAACCCACATCGAAAATAGGGTTAATAAGAATATAACATTAAAAGAATGTATGATAAGTACAAAGGTCACCCGAGATAGCCCATACTAGGATTCTATGAAAATAAGGATATGGAAGAAAAACAAACCATCAAGGTCTGATTGAGAGTTGTAGAAAACTGGATTAGGAGAAAGTTAACCATAAGAAAATCACAAACTCGTGATTGGTTAAACAGTCATTGAATCCCCTGTTGGAAAAGTTAACCGGCAACGTTTTTGTTTTAAGTTACATTTTATAATGTTGAGGATTTTATTTAGGAGATTTACTTAGAACATAAGGGAATATACATACTTGTTATGTAGACTTTTATTCTTTAATAAATTATTACCACAAACACATCTTTCACTCTAAAAGGTAATAGAACTCAAAAATATTCTATTTATCCTAATTGTATAAGGTTCCAAATATTAACACATACCATTTAGATTAGTAAAACTATTTCGTAATAACCAGGGACTTCATGTAGGCTAGTGGTAGGTAATAAAGGCCTGTTGCACTATGGTTGTGGGTTCGATTCCTGCAGCTTTGTCCGATGCGACGGGTTATGCCCCACCCGGCAGGTTTTCCTTTTCCTAAAAATATATTATTATAATATTCCAAAAAATAATCTTCATAAATGTTTTAACCTTAAACAATTTTATTCAAAGTTCAACTTAATCTGTCCCAACCTTTATAGTTATGCAAAATACCTCTGTCCAGACTTTCTCTAAAATATCTCTTAATTCCAAAATCAATTTTTCAGATTCCCCAAACAAAGTAAAGTTTCTCTTATTGTCACATACTAAAAATATGATTACCTTCATCGTATTAAGACCTTAATGAAAAGAACAAGTACTGCAGTACAATCCTTATATATATGACACTATTATTATAAACAGAATATAATACTTGAGTTCAAAAGCACCAATACATTAATTATTCTACTTCCATTGTAGTAACAACATAAGATTTTCTTTGATCCTTTGTCCTTTTCTGAGGTATGTTTCCCTGACGCTTAGGACATTCATTTGCATAATGCCCCATTTCCCTACAATTGTATCATTCAACATTGATAGCCTCTTTCTTTCCCTTGAAATCACGAGCCTGGTGACCTTTTTCTCCACATTTATAACAAACTCACATTCCTTTCAGGAAAATACCAGGGTGATTCATCCCACAATTATTGCATAATGGAAAATCCTTCTTTCCCTTTTTCCCTTTATATGTCTCTTGTTCCACCGTTTTCTTCTTCTCTTACTTTACATTGTTGTCATAAGGCTTAGAGAATTCATTTTCAGTCTTGATAGCACACGAGACAATATCTTTGTACGATGAGAAGGATTGTGATACTAAAGCTTGATGGAGAAATAGTTTTAACCCATCAATGAAACGATCAATCTTACACATGGGTTACATATATAATCTGCTACATGCCTCGCTATCCTTGTAAAGTTAGCCTCATACTTTGCGACATTCTCATCCTCCTTTTGTCTCAGACTCAGAAATTGCATTTCCATATCTGCTCGATGGTCATGTGTAAAGTATTTTTCTAAGAAAAGATCGTTGAAATCTCTCCATTCCATATTTGATACTTCTTCATTTTCCTTTTTATTTTGAATCAATGAACACCATTGATCAGCATCTCCAGTGAGGTGGTAAACTGCCATGATAACCTTCTCTCTTTCGCCACTCCCGAAGGCGTGGAATATTTTCTATATAGAGTTTATCCATTGCTCAGCTAGTAATGGATTTGTACCCCCATTAAATGTTAGCGGTTGTTTCCTCATGAAGCGGTCTAACATTGATCCTCCACGTTATGGATCAGGGTGCTCATCATGAGTAAGGTTATTATTCATAACCTGAGTTATTTGTCCCAGTATGGTAATAAGTTGATTAGCCCCAGTTGTATCTCCAGCTCCACAATAATTATCTTGAGCAAGGGGGCAATCCCTACACGGAGTGTGTGCGTTGATACGGGTTCCATTACTTCCACTAGGCGCCATTTATAAATAATGGCATAAACTAGATTAGTTTACAAATCAAAATACATAATTCCATAATTGTAAAATACTTAACATAAATTGAACTATTTATGGATAAAATCCATAATCATAAAAAAAGTTTTATTTGAGAAATTATATACTCATAACCCTTCATAGTGGTTTGTAAATAAAATGAGAATTATCCTAAGCATATCCCCCGGGAGTGTCGTGACCAAGAGTGGAGCAAGGCCCGGTGTCGTGCACCAGTTCCCATTCGAGTCTAGCTTAAAGCGGTTTTTTCAGGTTTTACTACTTGGTACATCTGTGCCAGAGCCGCCTCTACCTGATCGTATCCAGAGAGGGATGTATTGCTCGGAAAACTCAAAAATCTCTATAATACCAAGATTCTAGGCAGTTCTTCTATACTAATCATTAAAGTCTATCTTCAGGCTATGTGCTCTAATCAGAGTTTATCTAAATCTAGCTTCCAAGGTTATTACTAAACTGCCTCTGATAACAACTGTAACGCCCCGACCCCAGCTACCCAAAGTCGGTGCATTACTTCGTAACATTGTCATGATCACAAAAGATCAAGTCTCGAAAGACCGATTAGTTTAGTAGCCTTGGAAACACTAGATACATTCTTAAGTCTTACATTACATCATAAATTAAAACAAAACTACAACATCTTCTCTTCCTATCCCCTTATATTATCCCTGCAGATCATTCATAATATACTTCTTCACATACTGGAAAAATTAAAACATTGAAAGGGGTGAGCTCAGATGTCTAGTAAGGATAACAATATAGCGGAAGCTTTCAAAAAAAACATTAACATTTAAGGAAATGTATAACTAAAAAAAAGCCTTTTAAACTTGAACTTTATCATAATATGGAAAAAGTAAAATGAAATAATGTCATTTACTTACTCACTTGGATATTCTACTGGTCGAATAATCACATTAAATATCAATAACCACATTTATAATGATGGAATGCATAATGCCAGACTATCATAACCACATAGCTAAGGCCTCGTGCCAAGACTACAAATAATATTTTGTCAAGGCCTCGTTCCAAGACACTTGTTTGCCTCATGAGACCTACCGATTCATCGAGGAGCTGTAGCGGTCTCCACCCGTCACTTATTAAGTCCAATGAATTCCTCATATGAATAGGTTTAAACATATCATAAACCATAACATAATCGTATCATATGAAACATGCATAAATGAAACATAACATTTCCACATTTAAATCACAAGATATCAATACAACACATTGATATAATAAAAACCATTTCAAAACCATTTTCAATACCAAAATAACTGAATGTTAAAACTTTGTATTTATTTTTCACTAAAAAAAGTTATGGCTTGTAGAGGAAGCCGAAACTCAAATAATGGTCACGGCGGTGGAGATGTCATTGTCGCCACATATGTATGGAAAGTAAAAAATTCATTTTTTCCGTTTAGTAAAACAATTCGTATAAAAAGATTCCTCTTGAATAAACGTAAAAGTCAAAGGGGTTTATACACCGTATAAAAGAAATTTGTGTATAAAACAAAATTTGCCTCAATGAAAGGAGATTGATATGATGTCCTTACAAAGATCATTTTTAAAATAAAATATATCTATTATGTGTATTCAATATATTTACACATAAAGAAAGTATGAATACAATATAATACAAAATAATATCATGACATAATTTGAAAGTAGGAGATTAACCTAGAGATTGGAAATTGGGTTAAGAAATTCCCTTACCTCGTGTCTGAATTCACTCGACTGTTCTTTGGTCTCCTGAATAATAAAATAGAGTTAATATCTACCTACTTAAGAACCTTTTTCAAGTTCATCATTCTGTTTATATAACTTATTACAATGTCATGAAAATTATGTAATTATTTATGTTTATAACGGTCGTTTTGTCGATCTTAGGTACTTGAGTCAACAATAGACTTCTTATAATTCCAAATTGTTCATGTGGTGAAATATCCATTATATCCTGAATTATATTAATGATATATATATCATATATCT
This sequence comes from Viscum album, assembly GCA_963277665.1. NCBI lineage: Eukaryota > Viridiplantae > Streptophyta > Magnoliopsida > Santalales > Viscaceae > Viscum > Viscum album. Next base: position 1,653,739,685 of record OY728126.1, on the reverse strand, counting down.
CATATATATCCAGTATATACATTCATGTATAATATTACATAACATTTAGAGGTAAGAAATGAAATGCACCGTTCATGGAGACGGTAAGCCGTACGTACGCATGAACACTACTTTCATTTCTATTTCATATTTAATGGAATGAAATCATAATGATATAAAGTTATATTATAAGTCCAGTATAATATCATATATAATATCATTTAATCCATCCTTTATACATCCCACATATGGCATTAATGATTCAATCACTTTGAGGGTGCGGTAGTCCGCACTTCCTAAAATGAAAATATTGCGTTTACCCATAATGGAAACCATAAAGGTATGCCATAATTTATAAATACAGTACCTTAGATAAAACATAAACATATTATATATCATATATATAAATATAGTGACATCTTAATGGCCACCTTTGAAGGTGTTATATGAGTGTTGAACAATCATCGTTTCGTGAGGCAAAAATTCTCCATCCACAGAAACAGTATGTTCTTTAACCATTAGATGTAAGTGTGTGTAAGTGTAGCTCGAATAATTCTTATAAAAACATCCTAGTATATTTATCATACTGGTTTTGTTAGAAAGGAAATGAATAAAAAGAGTTTTGGGGGTTGGAGAAGCAAAATAAAACAAAACAACATTAGAGAAGACACTACCTTAAAATCGGGTAACTCTTTTTGATTTGAGACAAAGGCTTCCTTGGGAAGAATTATACCCAAAGTGAGGCTTCTAGGAGTAATAGAGGGCAGTTTAGAGAGTATTTGGGAAGATTTGGGCCGATCCAAATGGCTTCTAAAGTGTGAATACGGTGGTAGTGGTGGGGGGCTTTTATAAGAGGAGAGAAGGGGAACTCTTGGAATGATTGAAATGTTACTTTATTATGAAATGCCTTTTCGGATTTTAAAGGTCCCAAAATTATATATTTCTTGTTTAAGGTGATAAGGGTTCGAAATATACTCATCAAATATGTTTTTGACAATTGTAAGTCTTAGATTTTACATTATCGTTTCATTTTATTTAAATCGTTAATTAATGAGGTAATCGCTGCATCATCATGGTGTCATAAATAATTTAATTTATTTAATGTATAAAAATTATAAAAAAATACCATGATGTAGGAAATCTTTTTATACTTCTAATTAATATTTATAGTCAAAAATATTCCTTGTATAACCCCATTTAAAAATTGTTTTAGTAAAACAACTCTTGTTTGTGACCTTTTTATTTTAACATTAAATAAAAAGTTATTTATGTCCTTTTCCTACCAAAGTGGCTCCATGGGGTCCCCAAGTTGACCTATGGATTGTCCTGGTCGGCCATGATACATCAAGTAGGTTTATGACAAGTGTCAAGTTCATTTTATATTTTTATAATCTCATTTTTACCTTAAATTTCACTAATTACCTTTAATCGCGATTAATTAAACTTAAAATTTACTATTCACCAAAAAATTATTTTAATCCCATTGAACCACATTTTACTTTCTAATGAATAAAATGTATGTCGGATTTTTAAAAATCAGAACACATAAGTGGTAATGTTTCATTTAAACAAAAAATCAGTTTTTTAACTACCACTTAGTGGTTTCACAATTAATCAAAAATTGAAGTTTTTCATAACAATGCCAAAATTTCACCCTAAGCTATAATTGATATTCCAAATTCAAAAATGATGTCTATATTACATAATTACAAACATATAAGTTGCATTAATTAATTTTATACTTAATTCCCGTTGTCACAAAAAATAATGTGTTTTTAAGAAAAAATATATATCAAAAGATTGACAATTGTTTATGTGTAATTTCAAAGTGAAATTAATTATAACGAACACCAATGGATAAAATGGTAAAAATTTATTCCAATTATACTTTAAAACCACTCAATAGTATAATTTATCACTATAAATTATTTTGATTAAAAAATTTGTTTTAAGTATTTTTCACTATTCATAAAAATGGAAGTTCTCAGAAAATTACAAACAATTCAACTTAGGATAATATCGATATTACGATAATAAAAATGAAGTCCATTTTGAAAAATAAATTTCTATAATTTTAAAAAGTGGGTATTACTATTCATAACGACTACTTTGATTAGTCGCGGTGTGTTAGAAATCTAACTTGCGTACAATGCAAGCTATTGCATTATTGAAAGAGAGGCGTATCGAGAAAGCTTGGGGTGTTACACAAAAGGAATGTGTGGTGAATATAACATGTATCCCACAAATATAAAATGTGAGATGAAATCCCATTACCTTGAATCCTGGCACTCGGCGTACTGATTCTTACCACAAATATATAAAATATAAATTAATTATAACTATATTAAAGAAACATATATTTATATCTAATACAATATATGGTTTGATTTTGACCTTATATTACTCACTTGTTAATAATCCGATGTTACGGTTTCAGTTCAGGTAATATTGTCTTTCTTCTTCGCATGTGTATTAATTAGTTATATATTTTTGATTCAATGTTTATATCATAATTTCTATAATTTAAAACATGATATAAATTTAATTTATATATGGTATATTTATATTATTATAATCTGTAGAATATATATCTATGAATCAAAATACATTGTTCATTGAGATGGTAGGTCGTATGTATGATTGAATGCCATTTCTGATTACTTATCATTGTGAAAGAAGTAATGTAAAAGATATATATGTGTATATATGTTTATATATCATCACTATAGTACATTTATGATATTATATATGAATTATATATTCAATAAAATAATCTTTAATACAATCCATGTAGGGTTTGATGAATCTTATGGTTTTGTTGGGGCAGTATCCACATGTCATAAAAAAGAATATAATCGAATTAAAACCAAATTAAATGTAAATATATATGGTCAAAAAATAATACAGAATCCTAAGGAATAATGTACTATAAAATATAAAATATACAAACTGAGGGTCCATTATAATTTCCACTTTTAGAGGTGTTATAAAAAATTGAACAATCATTATTTAGTGAGGTGATATTTCATCGTACACAAAAACAATATTATAGTTATCCCATTTATGGGGGTGTGTCTCAGTGTATGTTGAAATCATATACTAAAAATCCAATTATAATTAAAATAAACGTATTATTATTAAATAATGGGATAAAATAAAATGGATAATGTTTATAAAGAAATTAAAAAATGACTTGAGAGATGATGATACCTCTTAATCGGGTTTCCTTTTTAGATTGTTCTAAAAGGAATCATTGGATTTCCTTCGTCAAAATGGATGTATTCTAGTAGAAAGTTAGTATTTAATTGATGTTTATTGAGAATGTATTGGATGATAATTATAAGTTTTATATTTATTAATATTTGGGATAATTAGTGGCCTTTATAAGTTAGGAAAATGGCACATTTAGATGTTTTGAATACAATTTAAGTGTTCTTAGGATCTTACCTAAAAAAGTCATAAAAATAACAGAAATAAAAAATATAATTATAATAGCTGAATAATCACCAAAAAATGAGTTTTGAAAAATTGATAGGTTATTTGGTCCCATGATATTATATTTTGGACACTAATTATGCTTAGTTTATCCTTAATCAATATGATTAATTTTAAAAAAATTTACATATCTACATGATAAAAAATAAATAGATATTATCATAATATAAATATTATATTTAATAAATTATTTTATATTTATTTTTTAAATTTTTATAAAAAAAGTGTAGAAAAGGTGATTAATGTTGATCAGAGAGACGACATAATATTTTGGGTTTTTAAGGTATAACGAAGTTCAAAAGATTATTAATTTCGTATATTGAATTTCAATGTGAAAATGAATGTAATAACCTAAATGTTATTATTATATGTATAATTTATCTAACGTGACCTGAAAACAAAGTTAAATATAATTTTTCAAAAATAATTATTTTAAAAAAATGTTTTTAACTAAAAATCTATATTTTCACTATTCATCACAATAATACATTTCGTATAAAAATCCAAAAAATTCCCCGTAATATAGTTTCAAATTTCTAAATTTGAAAATTTATTTTATTTTATAATTTTTTTAGAAATGTCTAAAATTAATTTTATTACCAAAATCGATTCAATTTAGAAAATGATATTTTTTTACAAACAACTACTTTCATAAGAAATGTATCACTTAGTATCAGAATGATTTATTTACATAAAAAACAATAATTTTTTAAAATATCTTTATTAAATTTAGTATCGTTATGTTTATTGTTTATGTTATACTTATACAAAATTTAAAAAATTATAATAAATTGATTCTTCATGGAAGCTCGGTGTTGTGTGTAACGTACACCATTTTGGTATTGCATAGAGTGAAATCCAAGATGGTATTTAATGTAGTGAAATCCAAGTAAGTATTTCATGTAAAATGAATGGTTCAAATACTATTTAAATATATATATAGGACTATTTCTAGTGTCACGTTGAATGAATAAATTATATAAGTTTGAGAAATTCTTTAAACAATGTCATAAAATATCGGGGTGTAACATTAAATCAAAAAAATTTAATCCATTTATATGGAATATAATGATTTTTTATACTATAAGCATTATGTAACAGAGAAATTTATAAAATAATAAAGAATCTAAAACATAATTGTAAATAGAATTACCTTCTAAAAGAGGATCCACATTTGGATATCCTTTCAAGGACCCTAGGGGTGGAGTTTTTGGATGTCAATCAGATCTATAATGTGACTATGGATGCTAGAGAAAGAATTTTTCAGTGTTTTACCGAGATAAAAGTGTTTTTGAGGTTTTAATAAATGATAGGGGTAATCCCATTTTATATGTAGGGAATGGGGACCACTATGGAAATTACATGAAAATTCCCCAAAAATAATCCAAAATGATAAATTATTTATCATAAAAGAAAATACAAATGATCCTATATTTTAAAATTTGATGTATTAGGTGGAAATTTATCTAGGAAATATGCTTGTAGATAGGTTTTATGTCATTTTTTTCCCTTTTATTCTTATATTAACACTATAGTAAAACAAGTTTAAATTAATTATAATAATGAATTTATAATGTTTTCAATATTAAATTTCGTATATAATTAAGATGAACATATTAGATAATAAAAATTTTATAATTCAAAATACTGAATAAAATATTCAAAATTATATTCACTTAGGTGGTAATAATTATTCTATAATTATTCACAAGGATGTGATGAGAATGTCAGTTATCAAAAAAAATGTTTATTTTTTTACAATGTATATATATACAAAATAAATGCGAAAATAATTAAAAGGATCTAAATTTGATTAATATATATATATATATAATTGAATTTAATTAAAAATAACATTATTTAACTTAAAGTTTATCTTTATAAATATTTTAATCAATAATGATGTTTTCAAATAAAATTCCTTATATTTCACTATTCATCATACTTGGAACATTTTAGAAATATAAAAGAAATGAACCATAATATAATTTTTATATGAAGGTTTGGAAAATTAAAATTTTATTTTTTTTTTAAAATAAAATTATTAATAATAAATTTTCAATATTTTTTTCAAATCTTTATTAAATCGTCTTTTAGAAAATACAATTTTTCAAAAAAAAATTTAATTTTCGTTAAATTGATTCAAATTTTTCCATTAACCAGGAGGTAAATATTTTAGTAATTTCATACAAGTGTGAACCATATGGATTTCATAATTTAGTTATTAATATTTATAACCACCCATTTCAAATATAGGATATAATTTTTTTGATTAAATAATATATTTTTATAGTGTATTGGGTTCTGTTCAAACACTGTGTTGATTGCATTCCAATAAAAAAATGATAAAGAATTTATTTAAAAAAAATATTGTAAAGTGTGTTGGTTTTCTATAAACATTATATATTTTTGTTTAATGTCACGTTCTCTATAAAAAAATGTATGACTTTATTCAAATCATGAAGAGTTACAAAATCATTATATCAGATCCCCTCACTCATAAAATTCTAATGAGTGTTAAAATAGATTACTCCCCCATGCAATGTGGTCAATTTAAATTTAGATAGATGATAGAGTGAGATTATTTATAATAAGGAAAATTATGGTAGAAGAATTGGGACTTATTATTATTTGATCTGTTTTTTTGTGGCTTATAGTCATCTCCTCTAAAGGGCCTTTGGGAAAAAATAGATATGGTTTCAGATTCTAGAAAATGTTACTTGGGAAACATTTCTATTAACTGGAGAATTTCATAAATAATTATTACAATGTTATAGATGAATATTAAATAGATGCCACCAAAATATGATTGATAACCATAATTATTCAGTATGATTAGATTATAAATACATAATATTTTAAATTTCATGATTTATATTCAATATTTATCACAAAAATATTATTGTATAATACATATATAGGATTATTATACATTGTATCCTTCATCATCACCTTGGGAAAGTGAATACCTAAGAAGTTGAAACCCCTAATTCTTAGTAAATGTAAAAATGGGAGATATTATTAAATGATCTTATAAGAGAATAGGAAAATAAAAAGGGTTTGAGAATAAGATCATAAATTATTTGATTCTTAGAAAATATGGCTTGGTTATAAATCATTAGTCATTATATATGTCTCACTGCCCAATATATGTAATTCTTAGAGTCATGAATCCAAAATCCTGACACATATACCCTAATAAGGGCTTATAAAATAACAATATTAAACATACATAAACCTATTAAGTTTTAGCATTTTGTATAAGTATAAACATGAAATAGTAAACTTTTAATATTTATGAAATGTAATTATTCATCGATATAAATGATTGCATTTAACAGATTTCATGAATAAAATTATTAATATTTCATAACATCAAAATTCCACATATATTATTTGGATCCCAAAATTATGTTCGTATACAACATAGTTATCTTGTGAGATATAATGCATTACTGAATTCATTAGAGTGAAGAAAAGAACAGAATACATCTCATAATAAAAATTCAAAGATATAATTTCTATAAAGTTATTAAAAATTTAATCCTTTCATTAAATTATATAATATTGAATTGAAAATGGTATAAAAGTTATATTTATCACTACATGGTTTTCCTCAATGAATTTAATAACTTTACCCGATTAATCATTAGAAAACAATATCAAAGGATATTCAATGAAATAATTTTAATTTTATAATAACATCATATTCCATAAAAATAATAATAATACATAATGAATATTTAAATAGAAAAAAATACCATTGAATGAGAATGGGAACATTTCATTGAAAAGAGAGAGATCATGAATTTCTATGTACCTTTAGAAAATGACCATAAAATGGAGAAAAATATTTTCATTGAAAGTAACCCTATAAACATTTAAATAATTATTTAAAGTAGTGAATTTTATTGATAGTGGGTAAATCCTTCCATTTTATATACTTTACAATATAATATTAATTTAAAAATATAATAACATTGAAAATGGGTTTTATATTTAGAAAATTTGAAATAATTCTTTTTTATAAATTATATAGAATTTATAGGGGAATAAAAATTATCATTATCTAAAATTTATGTATAGAAAAAAAAATTCGATAATGTTTGTTGATGAAAATTATATATGAATTAATGGTTGTTTTACTAAATAAGAAATAAAGGAATTTTTATTAAATGAATTTTCACCCATTTAAAAAAACAATATAAATATCAATAATAGATTATTATTCTAGGAATAAAAAATGTATAAAAAATGTATATTTTTTAATGGGACTATATAATATAATTTCTTTTAATATAATTTTATCCAATATAATCCTAAAAAATAAATTGAAATAAATTCTATTTCCTCAAGTATTATCTTATAATATATAATTTCAAACATCCTATAAAAATATTATATATCTTCTATATATCTATTATTTAACCATATTAATATAAATATTAATATATGAAATTTTCATATAATTTCTCATTACAATTTTATTAAAAATCTGCATTTTATATAAATGTCGGGTCAAAATTGGTATGTTTTCCTTGCATGATTCTATTTTAAATTTCAGGTCACCAAATATTGATAATTGTTCTTCATCTATCAATTGTAAATCATTTCATAATAATATTTTATAATTAAAATATAATACATTATACCCCTTAAAATATATAAATTATGTTAGTGGAATTTTGTTATTTGATGGACAGGACAGTCTGTACGTATACACGGGTGATGATTTAGGTTTTTGATGGATGTAAGAATGAAATATACATAATAATTCACCATAAAAAAGTAATAATTATATCATGAATATGATATATATATATATATATATATTAATAAATCAATTTGTTTACCATATAATCTATGGGGACATGAAAAAAATCACATGGCAGTATGGTGGTGGTTGTGAACACGTATGCATGGGGGAAATTTTCATTTTCTAATAGATGAGAAGGAGATAGAAAATGGTTATACAATTAAACTAAAATTATATTATTATATTATTGATGTTTATTACATTTTGGGATTATCATAATGATGGTTTTTAGTTTTGTGAATAAAGAAACATGAATATGATAGATAAGAACAAATAACAATCATTTTTGGAAGAAACCAATGGATCACAACATACGCCTTATTTATTATTTATTTTATAGAAACATATCCTATATCATTCAGGTGGGATGTTTAAATTAATGTTTTGATAGATCATTGTTTAGATAAAGGTACCAATCTATGTACAAAAAATATTACGTGGGTTCCCATTTTATTTTTGAGGGGAGTTGGAGAGTAGTGATTATTATAAATATTAAAATATAATAAAATTACTCTTCTAGTAATGTGAATCAAATGAAACCTAGATTTGAAGATACGATAGCAGTGGTTCTAAATACACATATCCAATAGGATTTATAAATGTTTTCTGGATGCTTTAATGATTTTCATATTAATCTAAAATATTTTTAATCAATTTCATATTTGTATGAAAACAATATTTTTTAAATGGTTACTATTATATATAACACACTGTTAAGTTTAATTAATATACTAATATTAAAAATTATGATTAAAAATATATAATCAAATTTATATACTTTATTTTCTATAAGATAAATAATTATTTCCAATTTCCAAAGTCAAAGTGAAAAATATGCATTGATAGATTAGTAATTTTTTATTAATAAAATAAAATATAATCTAATAAAATTAATTCTAAAAACCCATAAATTATTCTTAAAAAATAACTAATAATAATTTTAAAATTTTAAGTAAATTTATTCATTAATATTTTTAACTTTTTTTTGAAATAAAAACACATTTCATGCCAAAATAATTCATAATAGAACCATAAATTTTTTTATTGTAATTCATTTATTTTTATTTATAAATTTATTTATCATTGTAGGACTGATAGACATTATTTCAAAAATGATTGCCAAAATAATATATCAATATTTATCATTATATATATATATATATATATTTGAGTACATATGTAGAAATATATATCATTGATTATTGAATTGTATTATTTACAACATTTAAAATTGAGTAATTATTTTAAAGTCCCTAATCAATACATCATTGTTAGGGAAAATATTTATTAATGCATTTTATAATTTATTTTTAAGGATTCATTACAACAAATAATACACCTATTTTATAACAATAAAATTTATATAAAATATTTCATTAATTTATTGAAGTTCATTTAAGATAATTGATTATAATAAAGTAACCATTAAACCTCATATTTAAATAATGTTATATCATAAAATCTCATAATTTGTCATTCTATCCATTATTGGAACTTATCCATCAAATTTCTATCACAAAAATACAAAAAATATGAATAGTTCTAACTCATCCCATCGTCGGGTTGGCCAATTGAATCTAATAAATTATTATGCATTCAGTGAACATTGACCCGGTCAGTATTCATGTTCAATGTAAATTGTTCTCTACAATATATCATTTTGATCCGTTTTTCAGATATCATCCCATTGTATGACATCTGAGTTTGATACATATAAATGATCATTAATTAAATTTTCAATGAATGATAAATTGAACACATCATGATTATGAGATAATATTTTATAAAAGCAACATGAAATAATCTACCATCACGAGACGGTCTATATTCCCAAATATAATGGTTTATATAAGGCTCAACATCCCATTATTTCTAAATATCATAAACATGATCCATTGAGATATTTTTTGGATGTTCTTTTCAATAAAATACTACCCTATATCAATCAATGATTTCATATAAATCATTTCTATAGATTTGTAGCATCCATGATGTGATGATGAAAGAATATAACCCTCTCTTCAATTTTCTTATAAAGACAACCCCCAATAGATTTTGTGTTCTAACATAATCCCAAAATATTTTATTTAATCACATATATCCATTGATAAATTCGTAAAGATATATCTGGATTCCAGATAAAAATATATTTTTTGTAAAAAAACTCAGCAAAATTATGGGTTGTGTAACAAAACAATATAAATTATTAAAAATTATCTTAACATACTTTATTTGGATTGGAATGTCCCCTTATACTAATAATATATGTATGGATAATATGATTTTATAAATTTATCACAATATTAAAATATTGTTGAATAATTCTTCATAATTTTAATTTAAACTAAGTATCCTAATTACAGATAATAGATTGTGGTTATCTTTTCTTATGAACCACTTCAATGATTAATATCCTTGAAATATGTTCATGAGTGAAATAATATCTAATAAAAACTAAATTATATGAATTTTTTAATCAATCTACTACATCCCGAATACCATTATAACCATTAAATATTTTGGGGAGTCAAATAATGATATTCATTAATATGTTTTCCCATTTCTATTTGGTTTTGTTAATTAACGAATCATCACTATATAATTCTTCTCTCAAATAAAACAATATGGCATACTAGGAATCAAGATATATAATCTCTTATAAATATTTTCATACCATACCACAATAAATTAGCTTTTCCTTTCTTTATAAATCATTATTCATCAGGATTGGTCCAAAATTTATTGAATATAAGAATTATCCGATAAATATAATATGTTTTTTATTGATGGGATACAAAAAAAGTTCATGAACCATATAATCCATCCAAAATAATGGTTGATATAAAGAATATTTATCACATTATAAAATATGTCTATATCCCCATTTTCTATTTATTAAATGTTTACATTGATTTATGGTCAAACAATCACATGAGTAAAATGGAATTATCCCCATCTGTAAATATTTAATGATCCATCAATGAAATATAAATAAATATTTGATTTTGATATTTATAATTTTTGTAAAACTATCATGATATTTTGATCTCAATGTATTTAGAATCATTTTCATGTTCCTATTGTGGTAATTTATTTGTCAGTCATAATCTTTAATCAATTCAAACCATCTCATCAATGTTTTATTAAACTATTTATGTGTAAATTTATACATCATGATTTTATGATAAGAATGTATGTCACAAATATAACAGTATAGGTAATTCCACTATATATAATGTTTTTTGCCCCTCGTTAACCCTTAAGGATATATAAGCCTCATTAATAGGTCCAAAAATAAAAAATTGAGGCAATTTACGATGGATAATTTACACCAAAATTAAAAACAATAATAGGTATATACAAAATATCAATTGTGATTTCCTTGTATATAAATTGTTATGATTCATATAAAGTGATAATATCAATTCTCAAAATTTCATCAATTATAATTAATGAATGTATAATGACATTTAAAATTATCATATAAACATAGTCTTCAATCTGAGAATAATTATAAACATTAAGTAAAATCAACATACCACTAATAGTTTTCATTAATAATTAAAAATCATAAATTTTATGTGATGATTTTATAAACAAAAAAATTCAAAACATATAATTGTGTGCGTATATATATAGATAAATAAAATAATTCAATTATAAATTGGATGATATAATGAACATTCATTACATTATTCATTATCCAAATTTTGTTGTGGTAGAAAATACCATTCCATTATCATTTTTATATGGATTTAGTTGATGTAAAAATCATCAATAAATATTATATTAAGGTATTTTTTAACATAATTATCATTTTTATTTTATCTAAACCATTTAAATACATTGGTTGAATAATTATACTATTTTGTATTATTTTATTAATAATTAATACCTTTTGGGAAATTTTTATCTCAATGATTATCCATTCAAAACAAGATTAATTTCTCTATATCCATTAGATAACATCCCATGTTCATTTCCAAAAAATTTATTCCATTTTATTGGTTGTAATTTTACACTGTCATGGGATTTACCTCATTAGTTTCTATAAATATCAATATTTATCTTTTAATCGCTAAAAAAAGTATTGTTTCTCATTTTCCATTAATACAATCATAGAAAATTAAATTATTTGACCATATTTATTAAATCATTAATTGAGTAAATAATTTCAAATACATGGATTTATGATTATAAATAATTTATTGTTCTTTGTCTTATCATTGAAGATAAAACTAGAACCATATATATAATTTCTTGAATAGTTTTCTGCATAGGTTCTAATGGATCCATTGATTGTGCGCTAAATATAAATAAATTAATCCTTAATATTAGTAACAATGTTTTTACTAAACAATGTAATAATAAATTATATCATTAACTCATCCATTTCCATGGTTTTAATTTCTTTGACATACCTAATTTTCAGGATGAGATTACACCATTAGTGTTCTTGAATTAAAAAATGACACATAATAAATAAATCATGATCCTATAATAAGATTAAAAAAATTATTATTGAACAGTATTAATCCATTTCATAAAAAAATATTAGAATCAGGGAAGCCCAAATATAGGGTGGATTTTTCACATAAAATACTCAATAGTTTATTGATTCCCCCACTGTTAATTGAAAACATCATTATATATTTTTCTATAACTCATAAGATTTTATAATAGAGTGATCATAGTAAAAAAATCATTTATTATATCTCTTGAGACCTTGGATTATCCTGAGGAACATCATTTATTATCTATCACAACCATTGTAACCACAATTTCTCCTCCTTATAACAATTGATTCAAAATTAGACGATTAGTTTATTTATTAATCATAAATAAAAAAATTATGGAAATTTTTATTTCGTAGATTATTCTCTTTTTTCATAAATTGTTAAACCTTATTTCAACCCATTACACATTATTTTAATCTCATATCACTATGGTTTATTATAGGTTTCCAAATATTTTATTTCCTCATACATAATATTAATTTGTAAATTGAATGTTGTTTATCCCAATAATTTCCCATATGAGTTTCAAAAAAGGATTTTATATGCCTCTTTATCATACATGTGGTGAAGATCATGTTAATACTCTATATCCAATTTGTTTTTTTTCATATAGTCTAGTCTATTCTAGATGCTATATAGACCTATTTATATAAAAATTTGGATATAATTTCTATGAAACTAAAACAATGCTACCTCAAAAAAACATCATGATATTATCATATATATATATATATTTATTTATCAATATGGTATTCCCAAATTATTTATAATCCTAGTCTCCAAAAAACCAAAATCCAGATATTATACCAACATAATTGACCTGTGATTTTTTTAATAGTACGACATATTATATGATTTTTTTATATAACTCACAAAAATACATCAACATGGAGAATATTTATTATGTGAAAGTATATTCTAAATTAATAAAAAAATACATGAAATATCTTCATAATCTCCCAAAAAATTCTTTATATACACTGCACTGTTTTTTAAAATATTACTTAATATCAATTTTCATAGACCCAAGATAGTGAGACAAAACAATCGATGATCATAGTTTTTCTGTAAGTCATAATTTGAGTGGTTTCATTCAAATTCCAAAAATGGGATTAAGATAATAAAAATTATATTATAACAAGACCCAAAAAGGGAAATATAATAACCAATCAGTAGAGATCTAAAATCATGGGTCATGGGATATTTATTTATCATAACTAAAGATGTGTATAATCATGAATCTAAAAAATTAGAGATGTATAATGAAATGATCTTATAATAATTGAATGTGGAATTTCGTTAACATTAGAAATTATATCATCATGAACACTTATAAAACCGCATAGGTCAGCAAAACATATTAAGGAAAATTTATGAATTCCACACATAAAAGTATTTTACTGAATCACGTTCCACATATAATATTGTGTTCCTATATAAATATGATCTAGTCCAAACTAAATTTTTTATTGGATATCATGTTCTGACATAGAAAAAATATCTTAGTAAATATAATTTCATAACTAATAAATAGTTGTTTTATAGAGAAATAAAACATATCACAATTATAATATATATATAATCATTCTATATGATAATAAAAACATTCCTCAATTCATCATATCCTAACCCAAGGAAAATAATTTCATTAGATAGATATTTCATCGTAATGTATATAACCTGTGTTAATGAAATGATTTTCATAGAATCATAATTAAAAACAAATATTCATAAGTTATAGAAAGAAATTAAATATACACTTTCATAATATTCTATTCTCAGAAAACCCTAATAATTCATATAGGATGTTTAGAATGATGGAAATTCTTCTGTAAGTTCTTTTAAAGATTTCATTCTAGACAAATAAAATACTATTAAAATTTTCCATCCAAAAAATAATATATATATATATATATATAATAAAATATAGATTAAAATATTTTATTTTAAAATAACCAAAAAAATGTAAAACAATCATCAGTGAAAACAATTTTCCTGAAGGGATTAGAAGTATTCTATGTCATGTCTGTTGAAATATAAAATTTTTTAAACACATTTAGAAATATTGAAAAATTAGTACTGAATAAAATATTTTAAAATATTATATTCAAAACATTCTAAATAATTCAATGTATAGAAAAAAAATATTTGTAATAAACTATTTATATAAAATATAGTCCATAAAATATTTTTGATAAAAAATTAAATGGATTAAAATGTTGTATTCTAGGAATAAAATAAGTTTAGTTTTTCATAAATAATTTTATTCATCATTTTAATGTTCCTAATAGAGGTATATTGAACTAAAATGTAAAAATTATTGGAACATAATGAGGATAAGAAAATATTTGTGTTTTAAAAGATATGGATAATATAATTTCTTTTAATGTTAATTTTTTAATCATAACATCCAAAACAATGGAGATTTCAACATGAACATTTATCTGAATGAACATAAAAATTCTTACACATTCAAATGTCTTATGTAAAATATATATTTATTATACATATATTCCATAAGCATATTCATGTATCTTTTACTCTATATAATTAACATATAATTTCTAATTAGCCGCATATTAATAATTCATTATTAAATGATCATTTTGGTGAAAACACATTTGTTTTCCAGTGATATGTTAATTCAATAGTAATTATCATTGAACATTGATCCTCGTATAGTCATCAATATAATATTAATAATGTAGTATATATGATTTTATGTAATTATATTATATATTAAAACAATTTATTTATATCACTGGTGAAAATTGGATTATATCACTTTTTTAAGATTATAGTATGTATTTATCCATGAATAATGTTTTTAAAATTCAATGGATTGAAACAATTAATGATACATGGAAATAAACTATAAAATAATAATAATTTTATCACACTTGTCATATATATTAATCAAATATATCATTTTTATCATCCAAGTAATGTGTTATTGATAAACCAATTACATTTAATTATGGATGTGGTTGTTGACACACATGCACGAGTGACATTATCATTTTAAAAAAATTTATTTACATGACTATATATCTAACAAATTAACATAAAACACCACATTATTGTAAATATTATTATTCTAAATTTCTAATATGGTGGAAAATAATTTTTATCGGTTTTATAATGAAATAATAAAGAAAATTATCAGTCAGAACATATACATATCGTTCATGAGTAATCTGTTGGAATAAACCATGATCCATCGTTGAAGTGGTCATTATAAATAACATAACAACTATGATGTGGTTGGGATGGATTAGAGAGTGTTTGTATAGTGCATGTTTAATCTAAATGGATCGATTAATTTTTAGAAGAATGAATACAAGGTAATATATTATTTATGAGGATGGAGTGCATGTAATTGTTTTGAATATTAAAATATAATAATGTAAATATCATGAAAATGAGACTTCAGAGAAAACCAAAGTAAAATATATGATATGTTTTGGTTTAAGGAAACATAATAAATATATTGTATATTTTTTTTGGACACATTAACAAATAAGTATTAATATTAAACCCTCTTTATCCATTTTTAGTAATACTGTGTTGTAGTACCCTCGGTTTCGGCTATGTAACCCTTACTTGATGCTTTTCATGCTTCTAACAGTAACGGTGTTGAATGGTATAGTCGAGAGAACTTGGAATGATGTTTTGAGGTAATGGGGAAGTCAAAAGGGGGGCGCACGGTTTTTCTAAACCGTGCGGCCATACCGTGTGCAGTGGGTCTTGGAGACAGTGGCATCCGCATGGTTGGCGCATGGTTTGTCTAACCATGTACCCAAACTGTGCGAGAATGGTGTCTGAGGCAGTAGCTAATGCATGGTTTGTCAAACCGTGCAGACTAACTGTGTGGGCACATAAGTTAGATCCTTAAATTCTGGATCTAAAGCATTTTGACCACTAAATGCATCGTTTGAGCTTCTAATCGGCCCTAACTCGGGATTTTGGTTCTCCCAAGGTCAAGTAAGTTTCTCCCATTGTTTTAGAGGTGATCTGGAGGCTTCCCCTGGTGAATCAAAGACAGATTCTTGAGGTATGTGATCGTTTTTGTTTGAGGCTCAGATTTACTTAGATTTACTTCCCCTCTTCTATCGGTTTCTTAGATATACACCCGTTATGGTAGATCTATGTGTGTGGATTCCAAAAATGATGATTTTTGGTGTTGGTTGTGTTAGGAGAAGATATCTAAGGAGGATCCTTGGTGAATTGTTCAGTTTTCTTGTGTGTTTTCCATTTGTTAGGGTCTTCGACATAACCTCTAAGTTAGGTGGACTCACTCTCGACTCCTCTTGTTAAAATTGATTGGATTAGATTCAAATTGGCTTGTTTGAATGAAATTTATTGTGAAAATCATGAAATAAATCTTCTTTTGTGATGATTTTTGGTTTTGATGAAATTTTGATATCTTGGTAAATTGTTGTGAAAAGTGATTTGGAATCATGAATTAAAAATTTAGATTTTAAATTATTGATTTGGTGGATTGCAAAATGGTTTGATGAAAGATGGGGTTTCAATAAAAAAGGGTGTTTTATTAAAATGGTTTGGTACTGAAATGGATTGATGAAATTGGTTCATTCATTGGTTTTCATTAAAAGTATGGTTTTATTGAAATGGTTTGAATTCGATGAACAAACATGGTTTTGATGAAAATGGTTTTAAATAAAAACTATTTTATTGAAATGATGGTTTTGGAATGATTTTTGTCAATGTTTGGTGTGTGTTCATGTTTCATATATAAGGCTTGGTTGAAATATGACCTTGTCCTCAGGGCTAAAGGTATACTAGAACATGGTTACTACTTGTATGAGGCTTGGTTGAAAAATGACTTTGTGCTCGGTGCCAATGGTGTAATGGAACATGGGGATAATTACATTATGATGACATGTTAGATAGACGTGAAACCACTCAAGAGTATTTAACTTTCATAACGAAACATGCATGGTTGATTTCACGGTTTTTTGAAATGGTTGGGTTGCCAAGACAGGGTGTTTGTGAAATGGTTCTAAAGCTGGAATTGTTATTTTTCTAGAAAATTGACTTTTTTGAAAACTGGTTTCAATTGCTCTTGGATGCTTTTGGTTACGAATGGTTTTGGAATCTTGTTTCTATTTAGTTATAAAATGCTTTTGAGAAAAAGTTTTATATAAAAAGTTTTTATATAATTGTTGTTAACTCTTATATCCTAGTGGCATTAGTACGGATGTCATTGGGGAAAACCTACTGAGTTTTATACTCACCCCTTCTTTGGAAGGTTTTTTCTTTTCCAGATGTTGTGTTCCAGGACACAAATAAAGGTAAAGAATCTTGTTTCTAGTGGCTCGTGGTGATTCTTGGGAGATGTAATGGAGCTTGGAGTTTGTGGAGCATAGAGTCTTAGAGTCCCTTGAGAGTCTTGATTTGTTTATCTGTTGTGTACTTTGATACTTGGTATGGTCTTTTTATTTTTTGTACTCTGATGTGGTTTGATAAAAATGAAGTTTGATTAGTTGGTCTTTGATTTGTTCATGCATCATATAGTGAATTTTTGGTTATGTTTGATTTATGGGTTTATTTCATAAAGGTTAAATCGTCCCACACATGAATTTGAAACCCATAGGCATTTATTGACAGCCATTGGCGACTTAGGTATGTCGCTTAAGGCCAAGTATAAATCGTTTCACTCCCAATACAATGGGAATTGGCCGGTCATTACAAATGGTATCAGCTTGTTTGGTCCTTGCTTAACAAGTGGTCATCGATGTTCTGTATCTTGGAGTTGAAATTCCTTCCTTTCTATTCCATGGGTGGTTATCTTAGATAGGAGTAGTATTGTCGGAACTTGAAATGTATTGCATAAAATCACGTATCTAACATGTTTATGCTGAACTTCATGTTACCAGGGTTTTGGGTACATAAGTGTTAGGGATTCACTTCTAGAATGTTGGAAATATCTTTGTAATGGGTTTAGCCAATGTGGGGGCATGGCATGCATTGTATAGGAATGACTTCCCACTAGGATTTCTTATCTCCTAGTTGATATTGATTTATGATTTTGGGAAAAGTGCAAATTTTTGAAAAATGCATAAATTATTTTCAAAATAATGATTTTGAAACGATATTTGGTGTATTTTGAAAATGGGTTGATTTTCAACAAGCATGAAGAATGTTTTCAAAAATGATTGAGAATGTGAAAAAGGTTGTTTTGAAAACAATGTTGTTATAGATAATGTGATAGAATTTGAAATGCTAAGCCATCATTTTCTAAGGAGTGAGATTGACGGATTTTGTTGTTGGTTTAGGAAATGGAACCGAGTAGGCGTCATAGAAACCAGTCGAAAGAGGCCAGTGAGAATGTGGTTTCCCATGAACCAAATGTGAACGAAAAGTTGGTCTACAACATCACTCAGGCATTTAAAACCGTCGAATTTGAACTGCAATTGGATACCTTGTTTAAGATAACTGTCACTACTGAAAATCCAAGTGGAGGAAGTAAGGTTATCTTCACTAGAGGTGATAAAAACTCTAACAATAACAACAAGAAGGTATCATAAAACTTTTCTCACGATGGAAGAACTCATCAAAATTGGACCACAAGAATGCTAAAACTTCTTATGAGACCAAAGAGTAAGACCAGATGTATCCAGTGTGGCTCTACAAGCCAGATCAAGCCGGATTGTAAGGAACAACCTCAAGAATGTCATAATTTTAACAATACGGGACACCTTCAATGCTATTGTAGTAATGATCTAAGGGAAGGTGTTTGTGACTCTCTTCATAAAGGGATGTGTCAGCAGGAAAATAAAGAGGAGAGAATGGAAAGCACGCATCTTCTTGGATTTGAGAAAGTTGTAGTGGATGATTAGTCAGGACCATCTAAAGTGCGATGTACGGTTCTTTTATTTACCATGTTCATGCAAGATTTGTTGGATACGGGTGATCCCCATTCTTTTCTTGCCTCTAATATCATTGATCTGTTGGACTTACACGTAGAAATGATGTCTTCTATTTTGAACCTACTAACTCCTCTAGGTAAAAGAGAGTATCAAGACTTCCTATGTCGAGCATGTTGTTTATTTGTAGATGACATCAAATTGATGTGGGATTTATCAGTTCTTGAGATAGATAATTATGACATAATCCTGGGAGTGGATTGGTTTTTGACGTTTAAGGCCCACATCGATTTCTATGTGCAGAGTTTGAGTTTTGTGGGGAAGGATGGTATTAGACATTTATTTAGATGGGAGAATAGTGCAAAGCTGGTGCAACAGATTGGTTCTCACCAATAGTTGTCATGATCACGTATCAGTTAGAGGTGTTTGGCATTAATGGAAGATATCGAGGAAAATAGTTTTCTAGTTGTTGGGGATCAATTTCTAGATTTCTTCCACAAGAACATATCAGGGTTACCAAATCTATGAAAGTGGAGTTTACGATTGATCTCCTTTCAGGGACAAGTCCTATATCCCTTCCGTCTTATAGGATGTCACCAACAGAGTTATGGAATTGAAAGTTTAGTTAATGGAGCTGAAAAATAAGTGTTTCATTTGACCAAGTCCATCTACATGGGTATCACCTATGTTTTTTGTGAAGAATTTAGATGGAACACTTCAGTTGTGTGTTGATTATCGTATGCTTAACCAAGTTACAATAATGAATAGATATCCACTTCCATGCATTGATGACCTATTTGATCAATTGAGGTGAGCTTAGTGGTTCTCCAAGATTGACATGCGGTCAGGATATCAACAGTTGCAAGTTCGGAAGAAGGATATTCCAAAGACAGATTTTAGAAGAAGATATGGACCCTACGAATACATAGTCATCCCTTTTGGTCTTAAGAATACACCAACAACCTTTATGACATTGATGAATCAGATATTTCAGCGATATCTGGATTCTTTTTTTGTGGTGTTTGTGGATGACATATTGATGTATTCAAGAACAATGGCTGTGCATGAGAAACACTTGTTGATAGTGTTGGAAATCTTAAGGGACCATCAGTTGTATGCCAAATTATCAAAGTGAAATTTTTGGACACAATAGGTACGCTAACATGGCCATGTTGTTTCTGAGAAAGGAGTTTCAGTGGATCCAGAAAAGATAGAAGCTAATCTTTCTTGGAAACAACCGACGAATGTCTTTGAAATATGAAGTTTTCTTCATATAGCTGGTTTTTACTGATGCTTTTCTGCCTGACTTATTATGACTAGCTTCACCTATGACAAAATTGACAAAGAAAAACAGTGCATTTCAAAGGACTAATGAATTTCAGAGATCTTTTCAAGAGTTGAAACTTTTCCTTACATCGACACCCATCTAGGTCATTACTGAATCAAAACAAGGGTATGTGGTGTATTATTATTCTTTGGGAACAGGTTTGGGAGGATTTCTCACGTAAGGAGGACATGTTATTGCTTATGGATCAAGGCAGTTGAGGGTGAATGAGAAGAATTACACAACACACGATTTTTAATTACCTGCAGTTGTCCATTCCTTGAAGACACGACATCATTATCTCTATGGTGATAAATTTGTAGTGTATACATATCAAAAAAGATTGAAACACATTTTCTCATAGCGATATTTGAATATGAGGCAGAGGAGATGGATGGAGTATCTTCAAATTTTTGAATTTGACTTGATGTATACATAGGGTAAGGGAAATTTGGTGGCGGATTCATTAAGAATAAATCCATATGCTCAGTTGGTGAAAGAAGGTTCAGATGAATGTTAGTTGATTTTGGTCTTATACGACATGAATGTGGAATGTGAAGATTGAGGTGATGTTATGGTTTTCATTCATGTTACGCTTGTTCCTAATTTGGTGGAGATAGTAAAGGTGGCATAGGCATTCGTTGTAGACTATGTTTTAATTAGTTCAAACTCTATGGTTGGGAGACCATTGAGGGATGGATGCTAGATGGGAGTTTAGTATTGCGGTTTCGAGATTGGATGGTTGTACCGTTAACTTCTCAGGAACAACTCTTTAATGCTTACCACCATTCCAGATGGGTTGTTCATCCAGGAGTACAGAAGATGTATAAGGCGTTGAATGCATAGTTTTGGTGGAGCGACATGAAAAGAAAGGTGGCCAAGTTCGTCTCACGGTGCTTAACTTGTCAGCAGGTTAATACAGAGTATCAGAGACCAGCCGGTATGTTACAATCTTTACTTATACCTGTGGGGAAATGGTATCAGATATCAATGGATTTTGTTTTAGGTCTTCCAAGAACGGTCTGGAAATACGATACCATTTGGGTGATAGTGGATCGTCTAACCATGTCGGCCCATTTCATCCATATTCGTGAAACTCATTTGGTGGAAGATCTTTCAGGAATATATATTTGAGAAGTGGTAAAGAGGCATGGTTTACCAGTGTCTATCGTGTCAGATAGAGATCCAAGGTTCACATCTCGTTTCTAGCGATCCTTACAAAAATCCCTAGGAACATAGTTGAATATGAGTACGGCATATCATCATTAGATGGATGTACAATCCAAAAGAATGACAAAGATATTGGATGACATGTTACAAGCTTGTGTAATGTATATTTGTGGCTCATGGGTGGAGAATATACCCTTAGTGGATTTCTGATACAATAACAGTTATCAGGCCTCGATACACATGGATCCGTTTGAAGCACTGTATGGGTGTCCTTGTCGTTCTCCACTATGTTGGATTGAAATAGGTGAGACTTCACTAGTTGGGATGAGCCTTGTCCAAGAAACAATAGAGAAGATTCAGATGATTATATTGTGGATGGAGATGGCACAGAGTCGTCAAAAATCATATGAGTGTCATCGCCGAATACCGTTATCATTTATGGTGAGTGATCATGTCTTTTTGAGAATCTCTCCAAGGCTTGGAAATCCTTATTTTGAGAAGCAGGGCACATTATATCCTCGATATATAGGCCCTTTTGAGATATTGGAACTGATTGGTGAGTTGGTGTATCGGTTGGCATTACCACCATGTTTTAGTACAGTGCATAATGTGTTCCATGTATTTCAGTTGAAGAAGTATCAGCCCGATCCTGACAATGTTATTAGATGGGATCACATTGACCTAGAACCAGATGCTTTTATGGTACATATTTTTGTGTGGATTGTTGATAGGAAGGAGAAATTCTTGCATGGAGAACCATCAGTCTAGTTTGGGTTTTGTGGAAACATTGTCAGATTCAGGAAGATACTTGGGAACGTGAGAAAGAATTGAATGAGCAGTGGAAAAAAAATTCAGTCAAGATATGGTTTTCTACATTCTAGGGATGGAAAGTCCAATGGTGGGGAGAATATAGTACCCCCAGTTTCTGGTATGTAACCCTTACATGATTCTTTTCATGGTTTTAAAGTTAAGGGTGTAGAATGGGAGAGTCGGGAGGACTTGGAATGAAGTTTTTAGGTAAAGGGGAAGTCGCGCGGGAGGCGCACTATTTTTCTAAACCGTGGAGAAAAATCGTGTGTAGTGGGTCTTGGAGACAGTGGCTTTCGCACGGTCAGCACATGGTTTGTCTAACCATGCAGCCAAACCATACGATAAGGGTGGTCGAGGCAGTAGCTAACGCAGAGTCAGCGCACAGTTTGTCAAACTGTGCGGACTAACCATGCAGTCAGTTAAATTAGATCCTTAAATTTTTTATCTAACATGTTTTAGCCTCTAAATGACTCTTTTATGCTTCTAAGAGGCCCTACCTCGGGCTTTTGGCTCTCCCAAGGTCAAGGAAGGTTCTTCTATCATTTCATAGGCGATCCAAAAGCTTCCCATGGCGAATCGATGCCGAATTCTTATGGTATGTGATCGTTCTTGTTTGATTCATAGATCTACTTAGATATACTTAAATTATTCTATCGGTTACATAGATATATGCCCATTATGGGTAGATCTAATTGTGTGGATGACAAACATGATGTAGTTTTGTCTTGGTTGTGTTATGAGAAGAGATCTAAGGAGGATCCTTGGGGAATCGGATGGGTTTTATTGTGCCTTCTCCATTTGTAAGAGATTTCATCAAAACCTTTGAGGTATGTGGGTTCACTCTCGACTCCTATTGTTAGAATATATTGTCTTAGTATCAAATTGTCTTGTTTGAATGAAATTTATTATGCAAAGCATGAAATAAATATTCTTCGGTGTTGATTTCTGGTTTTGATGAAATTGTGAAATCTTGGTAAATTGTTGTGAAAAGTGATTTGGCTTCCTGAATTTTAAATGTTCATTTTAAATTATGGATTTGCTGGAATTAAAAATGGATTGATGAATGATTGGTTTTTAAGAAAAATAGGTGTTTTATTAATATAGTTTGGTAATGAAATTGCTTGATGAAATTGGTTCGTTCTTTGGTTTTCATTAAAAGTATAGTTTTATTGAAATGGCTTGAATTGTTAGAACACACTTGGTTTTGATGAAAATGGTATTCAATAAAATGTGTTTTATTGAATGGATGGTTTTTTCATGATTGTTGGGAATTTGTTGTGTGTTCTCATGTTGCATATACGAGGCTTGGTTGAAATATGACCTTGTGCACGATTCCAAAGGTGTACTGGAACATGGTAACTACTTGTATGAGGCTTGGTTGAAATATGTCCTTGTTCTCGGTTCCAAAGGTGTAATGGCACATGGGGAATAATTACCTTCTAATATCTTGTAAGATCAGCAAGAAACCTCTCATGTGTATGAAACTGTCATCATGAAGCATGCATGATTGATTTCACAGGTTTGTGAAATGGTTGGGTTGCCAAAACTTGGTGTTTGTGAAATGGTTCTAAAGCTGGATTTGTTATTTCTCTAAAAAAATGGATTGTTGGATAACTGATTTCGATTTATCTTGGATGATTTCAGTTGTGAATGGTTTAGGAAACTTTTTTATATTTAGTTATAAAATGATTTTGAAAAAATGTATTATATAAAATGATTTTATTTAATTTTTACTAATTGTTCTATCCTAGTGGCGGGAGTAGGGATGTCATTGGAGAAATCCTACTGAGTTTTATACTCACCCCTACTTGGCACGTTTGTTCTTCTGCAGATGTCGTGTTTCGGGACACAAATAAAGGTAAAGAATCTTGTTGCTAGTGGCTCGTGGTGATGCTTGGGAGATGTTGTGGAACGTGGAGCTTATGGAGCATGGATTGTTAGTGTCCTTTGAGAGTCTTGAGGTGTTTATCTATTGTGCACTTTGATACTTGGTTTGGTCTTCCTCTTTTGTGTACTCTAATGTGGTTTGACTTAAACAATGTTTTTGTTGTTGGTATTTCATTTTTTCATGCATCATATAGTGAATGTTTGGTTATTTTTGGTTTATGGGTTTATTTACTAAAGGGTAAATCATCCCCCACATGTATTTGAAACCATTTGGCATTTATTTACATCCTTTGGCACCATGGGGATGTCACTTAAGGCCATGTAATGACTCGTTTCACTCTCAAGCCAATGAGAATTGGTGGGTCATTACATGTTGTAACAACATTTTTATAAGGGATACTATTTAATATGAACCAAAATTAAGATGACATTATAACATAACATTTATTGTGAAGATTCATAATATGGAATCAATTTTTCAATATAAAATATAATGATGTGTTATGAATTACTTATAATATACCTACATTATATGTATAAAAAAATTTATAAAAATTCCTTTTTATTTATAAAATTGCATTTGTAATAATCCATTTCATAGTAATAACAATTATTTGTATTCTAAATTACATTAGTGAATATATTATCAAAAATTCATAATTATTATTAATCATTTTTGTTTAATTTTATTTATTACAATAAAAATAAATTGTTCATAAAATATTAGCAAAACCACTTTTTACCTTCATATAGATCTTTTTAAACTATAACCAATTGATAAGAAATTACTAAAAATTTAAAAATTTATTCAATTTATGCACCAATATATTTAAACATGTTAAATTTTTATTTGTTATCATGGAATATAATATATATTAAATTAAAATACAGTAATAATTATATCATTTTGAATCAAAACAAAATATTTAACTTTTCATATAATTACATAGTTATGAGTAATAAATAAATACTTTTTCATTATGGAATCATTATTAAATCAATTTAAAATCATTTTATAATTATCCATGTCCACCAATCCAATGGTTCTGCGATAACTACCATATTTACTAATAATATTTCAATAATATATCATGTATAAATTAATCATTGTCATTTTTCTAATGAAATATATCACACTAAATATATATATATAATGATAACTATGTATTAAAATATTAGTTTAATAAATCTCTATATATTGAATTGTTTCAAAGGGTGATTTTCATTCTTTGTGGGGATGAATGGGTCAATTCCACCATGTTGTATGGGTGGGTGAGTTTGTTTATTGACTCAATGGGAAGATATGTTTATGATCTATATATATTAAGATGGATGATGATTATAAGAAAACATAAGTCATTGGTGGTGGTTATCTATGAAATATGTGGTGACTCACTAGATATTGAGACCAATATGTGGGATGTACTTTCATGGAATCATCTATCTAAAATAAAAATCAAATGTGAAGGATCTATCAGGGAAAGGTTTCTCACAAACCATAATGATGTATATTATAATTTTATTATAAAAATAATATTTTTTCACAATTTAATTGGATATATGCTGATATAGAAAATTATTATGGTTAA
This sequence comes from Viscum album, assembly GCA_963277665.1. Classification (NCBI taxonomy): domain Eukaryota; kingdom Viridiplantae; phylum Streptophyta; class Magnoliopsida; order Santalales; family Viscaceae; genus Viscum; species Viscum album. The sequence goes on along the minus strand of OY728126.1, from coordinate 1,653,713,208 downwards.
TATAGGCACTCTATTATTGGATATGTTACCATTACCCATGGTAATAATCAATATAAATTTTATTACCATATTCTTTACCTATCCATGATTTAGAGTTTTTAGAATATGATATGTATACTAGTGGGTGAAGTATTTCTTCACTAACTTTAACCTGGTGTACAAATTATGAAAATGGATTCTGGATATGTTTTAATTTCTCTTAAAATACGGATTCCCAATTTACCCTATATACTAAGGGGTTTTAGATTTCTTCACATCCATTCAACCAGTGTATAAATTGTGAAAATCTCTTCAAGATATTGTTTTATTTACCCTAAAATAAAATTTCCCCATTATCTAATTGGCATTTAAATTCAACGCTACAGAAATAAAAATATTACTTTTATCATTTCTAGGTTTAGATTATTTATCTATATTTGATATTGTGGAATAAAAAAATAAAATTATATTTAATCATTATTTTTCATCAATAAAATTTATATGGTGAAAAAATAATAGATTTGTGGACATTACCATGATGTATCTGGAGGAAGATATCATTTTTTTGTAATTAATGATCTTAAATTCCGTTCATATGATGATGAGTTAACTATTATAATTTTCAATGAGACAGTTGCTACTATATGATATGATTTCTTGATATTAATTATAAGAGAAAAATTATGATATATATGAAATTCATATTGTGTTGTTTAACTGGTCATTAAGGGGCATATTGTAGATTGAAGTGATGTCCAGATAAGAATAATAAGACTACTATATATGGTTTCAGTGTTCATGTATTTGAGCCTCGATAATATTAGGAAAAAAATTACATGGAATGATTCTAATTTTAGTTAATTTTATGTTGGTTATTATTATATAATTGAAGTTTCACTATCGATATAATCTATTGATGAGCTCTCTGGTCTTGAATTATAGAATGGTTTTATTGATGAAACGGTGAAGGAATTTAATACTCAGAATGAATGAAATTCAAATTTTTTGTACCTATAAGGATGAAAAATCATTGATAATTTATTGTTTTCTTATATATGGTAAAATATTTATGGGTTTTCATTTCCAAGATAATGATAAATTGGGTGTTGAACAAAACCAATCAAATCAAGGAGTGGATCATAGAGGCTCATTTCTATAGGGCTGTGTGGACAATTGATTATTTTTGCTCGTAATGAAAAATAATTATTTTGATCAAACTCATGTATGTAATCATATGTGATATGAGAATAAAATAAAATGTAAATTCAATAAAATTGGGTGGAAATTTGGAGACATAGAGTGCGACTTCTCATAATTAAAAATATATTTCAGGAATACTATAGATAGGGAAAATATGAAATATGATAAATTATTTTCATCATTTACTATAAATAATTAAATACTAAGGACAAATTATTCAAATAATAGGCCAAATATGATAACTATATTGTTACATTTTATAGATTGGAAATGACCAGTAGGTAATGATTTTCGATCTTTGGAAGATGATTCAGACTATTCTAAAGCCAATGAAGATTAAAATAGTCTAGATTATGATCTCTGATGTATCATTTGTTATATAATTTCATGAATATTAAAAATTTATGACAAATATAACTCATTCCGATTTCATTGACCTTATTTATTATTTTTGAAAAAATGGGCTTGGGCCCATTTTTTTACTTTCACTGGAATAATATAAAATTTACACTCATATATTAATATTTTTATATATAAAAATTTTATATATCACCAATCATTGATATCTAAATCCTTCTGTTTAAAATATCTAAATGATAATATTATAATTTTATCTATCGGACTATTAAGTCTCTAAAAATCATCAATCTTACTCCCAAATTTCTTCCCTAGGTCATTTCATAAATAGATTTTTTTAGGTAAGTATATATAAAATTTTATTTATAATAATTTCAATTTTTAAAAATAATTGCATTATATTTAACATCCATTCCATTATACCTTCACTATTATCATGTGATTTCATGTTCACTACCCTCTCATTTCCATATATTTTATTTATTAGAGAATTTTATAAATTAAAATCATTCTATTTTATATAAAATTACTATTTATGTGTTTACATAAATATAAAATACCTCTCTTTTTTATCATAATGACTTTCAAACAATGTAACTATTTATATTTATATATTTATAATCTATAATAGCCCCTATTATATAGTATATAAATAGAATTTTTTGTTCATTATTATAACCATAATTTCAAAAGTAACCGTTAAATCATTTTAAATAAAATCAATGTTTAAAAAAATATATATTTTAAAACATTATAATTTAAACAGTGTTCCATACATCTATAAAAATTAATATCATTTATTTAAATACCCAAATATATTTTCATTAACATACATCTTTAGTGGGAAAATATATCATTATCACAATATACTATTTTGAAAGTTCTACATTTAATAATGTGTTATTTTAAATATAATGTTTCAATCTCATCCATTATATTATATATATATATAAATTAAATATATTTACGACATTGTATTTTTATTATTCTTGGCCTCTCACAATCATCTTTCCAAAATAATGTACACAATATATATTATATGCTATACACATTGTTATATTAAAATTTTGTAAAAACATTATTACATTGGTTTAATCTTTATTAGGAATGTACCATGAAAACTATATAGAACAATCATTATTAAAACATCCATTAAATATAATTCATATTATTTCAACTAATTTACTTTTTTAATCAACATATACCAAAAAATAGAAATCAATCGATATCATCATTAAAAATATATTGAAAATTTCACCTAATTTCTACATACCACCATCCTCCAAGAATAATGCCAAACAATGTAACCATTTCACTTTTATTTAGTGAGTTTAACAAAAAGTATAATATTTTTGTCTCATAAACATTACTACAAAAATATGTACCATATTCATGAGGAATATATAAGATCATAATTACTAAAAGTCATGAATTTGTTTCATATCACACTCAAAATAATCAAGTAATATTGTATTGGGAGCTGGTTCCGAGTAAAAATAAACTGTAATTTATGTTTATATTATGATTTGGGTGTTTTGAAAACACTTTTTTATATAGGTGTGTTCAAAATATAATATTATAAAATATTTTATTTGGGGGGGTCACGCATGAAATATTTAAATTATTCAATAATATATGGGGATCCATCTAATTCAACTACATGGGTTATCCAGCACGGTGGATCACCATAGGATGAATATTATAAGTGTTTGAATTCATAAATTAAATTTTTAAATGGGTGAAATTCCACATGTTCATTTAACTAAATGATATACAATATTGGTAATTTTAATGTTTTAGAATAATTTGATTCATTAAAAGAGTGAATATTTTAATTCTTCTGGTCCATATAAACTACCAAGAAGGTTCAGCCAAGGGTGAAGGACCCATGGCTCCAAACTTTATTGAAAAGAAAGATGAAACAGTACATAAGAGTTTAGGAGATGTTAACATGCAGTAACCCACATCTTAAACAAAACACAAGTGCACATCCAGAAGTTACCTTTTCCGAGGCCGACCACGACCCCTAGCTCCACCCCGATCAGTAGGATATATCTATTTAAAAAAAATTATAAATCAATAATTTCAATTATAAAATTAAATTAATTGTTTATTTAAATATTTCACTTAGGAAGATAAATCCCATGCATTGAGATATTTGGGCGATCTCTTAAAAACATAAGTGGACAAAACCATTCAAATTCTTCTCAGTGATATATTTAAAACTCACACTAATCATTTTAATTTACAAATTATTTTATTACATTACAAAATTATATACTCATTAAATTCAACATATATGTTATCATCTATCAAATTTGGGTTTATTTTGGTTTTTATGACATATTAGGAAAATTATAATCCTTCTTGAAACATAAATTTATAATTAACAACAACTTCACAATATGATAATTTATTATTTAAATGGATGATGAAATTTGGAAATGTATTTTCCGGGAACCCTAATACATTTGATTTTAAATTGGTAATTAATATTTCTTATAAATAAAAAATGTTATTTAATAACTTTTTACATAGTTATTATTTGAAAACTAATGAAATTGAAAACATACTATCGATGAACAATATAACTATGGCATGGTTAGTGAGAATGTATTCAGTCATGGATATAATAATGAGTATGAACCAAAATATTTATTATGAATACAAGAAATGTAGTCAATATAATGGTGCAAACTATGATGAATTGTAGATGAAAATTTTAATCTCTAAAAATGGATGTTGGATCCTATTAATATCAGAGATTGTATTTCTTAAATCAATTTTATTAAATACACGTTAGCTGCCCAAACCACCATACAAAATTGTTCCTATATTTTGTATAAAAATTAAATAAAAATATATGTCACATATTTGTTAAAATATTTACAAATTAAAATAACATGTTTGATGTCTCATGAGTTTCCTATTGTTGTTGGAAAATATTTCAAAATAATTTATCATATATATTTAAAAAAATAAAAAACAACATTAGAAAGGGCCCTCTAGTACATTATAGATCTTATAGTGGATTTAAACAAAACCAAATATGTTATGGTGTATGTGATATATTTTTTATATGTATTTACATCTATAAAATAAATTGAATAATATATGTGATTATATTGATTTATGATTTGAATAGAAATATAACTATATAAAAATTATATTATATGATTATTTAAAAATTAATATTTATGTATAATGAAAAAAAAATTGTCGATAAACATATTATTTGATATAAATTATTCATAACTATCAAAAGTTTCTCAAATTAAAATGATTTCATATTTGAACCAAGAAAATGATATTATAAATCATTCGAATTTATATAAACTAAATTGTTAATGTATAATAATTCTAAAATTATAATGTTTTTATAATTTCTTAAGGAATTTTTCAGATATGTTTATATCATGTATAAATTTATATAGTGATCATTAATATAGTTAATTATCTAATTCATCATTCCAAAATATAAATTTTACATTTAAACTATATGTGCATGATTTAGTACAAAATCGTTTACAATGATTCATTAAATTATCAAAAAAAAACAATTTAATGGGTTAAATTTTAGATGTGAAAATCGATTTAGTTTTTTATATCACCCCTTTCACAAGTGTTAGGCAGTGAACATAAATTGAGAAGTAATTAAGGTATAATATATTTTCTGAGTTATAATTATTTTGATATTAATGTGTCTCAGAGTAATGTGCAATGGATTGAGGGAAATTATGTCAAACTACACAATGGAATAAAGGATTATATTTTTTCATGAAATTTTTGGGTTTTATACTAGTTAATTTATGCATACACTATTGTAAATCACTGATTTCATATTATTTATTCCCATTACATGTAACAGATTCATTTTCCATATAGATGATATTAATTTTGATATGTCCTAATGAAGTTGGTATTCTTTATTATTTGTAAAAAAAATCTATGGTGTTTGTAAAATGATACACATAAATATTCATTGAAAATATTTATTTGGTGGAAGTAATACGGACTCCATACAAAACAATTAGAAACCTGATTAATTATAAATGGAACAATAAGGGATAATATAATGAAATTTAATCCCACCTAAATATAATATGTAATATATTACTCCATAAAAACTAATTTTCAAAATATGTATCATTCAATAGGGAAGGAAAAAAACAAATATAGGGTTTCCATAGATAATATTTTCTAATTCCAGAATGTAATTAGGTTACCCCAAGTGTTTTGCTACTCTTTTTTTTCATCTTATGATTTTATAACCATTGTAATTAAAAATATAGTAATTATATTGAAATCATTTATATTGTATATTAGGATATAAATATCTGATAAACTAATTTATATTCATATATTTTGTGATTAGTAAAAATGTAACAAACATGACAAGATAAACCTTATAATATTGAATAATAAATTAAAATTTATTTGGTGATAATCTTATTAATTAATGGCTGGTGTAAATCTAGGTTGTTGTTTACACAAATGATGTAGGTGGTATTTCCCCTTGAAATTTATAATGATTCAAAACATTCAATTGTTAAAATTTATATGTTATAATTATTTTCATAAAACAGAAAAACCTAGATATATGTTACCCACTAAGGAATACCTCGTATTTTATCAAAACTGACATCAAATGATGATACGTCAATATAACACACAATTACAAATAAATACTCAACTATATTATAAATAATAATTAAAATAAAACTAATTCTATGTTGAAAAAATATTATAACCTAATTGTATTATATGGAAAAAACATATTCTATTCCATGTCTATAAAATTGATGTCAAAAACTATGGATATCCATTACACATCAACTCCACATTTTGGCTAAATAATAAAATAGGAAATACAAAAAAATAGAAATTATAAGGATATGACTAATGCAAATCCAAATACTAGAAATGAAATGAACACCCCAATATTAATAAAGTTTGTATAATTTAATATACAATTAATCATTTCTGTTGGGGTATCCATATAGTTTCAGAGGATATACATACTCAGTATCACCCCAAATATATTCTTCCATAAAATATTTACTTTCTAAGAGAATTCATTAACATATACACCAATTTATATTAAAATAGTTAACGTTTTTAGACTGAAAAAATTTCCTAACATTGTAATAATATAAGGAAATTAATTGATAAAAATTATAGGATAGACACACACACAGACATATATATATATATATATAATTATATTTATATACCTAAAGGTTTCATATCATTATTACTGAATTTCGATCCAACACCATAAATTTTATAAGACTCTATGGAATTGTCTTTAGAATATGACAATGAACCTAAATGTAGATACACAATTAAGGCTTAAGGAATTATACCTTGGAAATGGGAATTATTATATAATAATCAAGGCCTTATCCCATCTCATGGGAATATAAATGGGGAATACATGGATTACACTCAACAAACGTTCATATTTAATATATGTACCTTAAAACCTTATAAAAATTAATATTAAAAAATACAACACAAGTAAATCATCATGATATATACAATGAAAAATAACACTGTAGTATATTACACTACTAACAAACCAATAATACAAAATATTATAATTCACATAAACATTTCATTTAACATGAAAAAATATCTAGTTCCACACTGTTGAAACCAATAATGTGAGTAAAATTCAAGACAGACATGGAGCATGTTGTTTTTTGAAATATCATATAAAATTTTTTAGAAATATTCTAGATAGTTAATTTGATACATAGGTGTCAAATCAATATAATCTTTAATTTCATTTGAAAAAGCTACAAGGATTGGTTAAGTGTTCAACAAGTCATCGTCAGGGATAAACTATGTAAGAGAGTAAGCATGGAATTTAACAATATCAATTCATGTTTAAGGTGACAAAAATAATGAATATAATAATAAATAAATATTTATATAAAAATCTTTGAAATGTGATGTTACATTAAAAATTATATTTTAATTCATATCATTATATTATAGGAAATGAATCATTTAAAAAAATTTATATATAACTAAATATGACATTAAAGATTAAAATTTAATTACATAATTACAATCAAACAAAATTTTATTATAAGTCTATAATTTATTTAAAATGGATAATGGGTTGAGGATTCTAATGAAATTGAGTTTTAAAAAGCCTTGATACATGTTATATAATTTTAAAAACCAATAAAAATTATTCTGTATTTAAATGATACATAGATTTATTATATGAAAACACTTTATTATTTAAGAATAATCTATTAAAAATTGAACCTGTTTAAAAACAATAGCATTTAATTTCATATAACAATCTAAGGCATCACCTAAAAATAAGTAAAACTCCTATAGTGTTTTCTATTATATTGTAGAAAAAAAATTATGAATCATAGTAAAATGATATATTATGTAACATATGTAAATTTCATGAAATTTAAAGTTAAGGTGGAGTATTGTTTGGTTATTCATGCCATAATGCAGTAATTCAAAACATAATTAATAGATCAAAAAATTGGAGTATCTTAAATATCTCATGTATCTAATATTATGCATATAATATCTCATAACATTAAAGAAAATGGTTTTATTTGAAATAGAGCATTAAAATATCAATAAAAATATGTATAGTTAATAAGAACTTGAAATACAGAAATAAATATCAATATCATGATTATCAAACATTATAAAAGAATCAAATTATGTCACGCAATGTAAATACAGATTTTAAAAAAAATTCCTTCTTAAAAAAAATCATCAAAAAATGAAAAATTTAAATGGATATGTAATGGTAATGAAATTATTTAAAAATGTCGCATTAAATTAGGAAAAATGTACTTGATATATTAAAATATTCAGAGTGAAGAAATAAAAAATCAAAAAATAAATTTTTATATTTATCTACAACATGAGAAATCTAGTAAATAGAATTTACAAGGTATATCCTAAACATTTATTAATGGGATAAAAATACTTACATTATACATTGGAATTATTTAATCTATTTATAGATATCCAATACATAAATAATTTCTACTTAACATACATGATTATTCATAAGTTGTGAATTCCAAAAACATGAATTATAATCTATAAATTCTATAAAAAATCAAGAATGGTAAAACATTAATAAAATAACATTATACGTGATCGAAGAAGAAATTTAGGATCATAATAGCTTATATGTGTGGTCTTATATTTCAAAAACCCACCAATTTTTTTTTCCTGATGGTGAGATGTTTTAGGAGGACCTCATTCCAATAATCAAATTTTTATTTGCATGTTTCTTTATATAGTAACACTATTGATTGTGTGGTTGTATGTTTGTTGTTACAGTAAAATTCATGGTTGATTGGTTGGTCACATAGTGATTTTTTTATCATAAATTTGTAAATTTTATAGATACTTTGGTTATAATTTGGAACTATAATTCTTCTTGTCAATTTGAATGGCGTTTTGTTAAGTCATGCGGTCAATATTTTCACTATACATGTGGTCGTTCTTTTGGTCATGTATTTGATTGATCGTTCATATAGTTGGTATTAATAATATTATTGTGGGATGTATGGTTGATCCTACCATTTAATATATATTATATTCTTTGGTTGTGCAGCAAATCCTTTATTCATCTATTTTATTGGAATAATAAATTTTTTGTCCAGGAGGTCAATTAATGTGGTGTGGTAGATCCTTGTGGTTGCCTATTTTGGACATGTGGTCTACCCTTGGTATTGAGATTATTCTTCATGGTCCACTAACCACTTTATGTCACCAATATATACTATCACCTCTTAGGGGTACACAACATGTGGGACTATCTATATAAAGAGAATAAATTCAAATTTTTTCTTGAATGTTGTAAATCCGCCCTAATGAATATAATGATGTATTTAATTGAAAATTGAGATTTAAAACCATTACGCAATAATATTATTTATGTCATTAATATAAACAGTTATACTGACATTAAATGACTCTTATAATTGTAATTAATCTAAATAATCAACAAAGCTTAAAATAATAAAATAAACTTTGTTTCTGGAAAAAACATAAGGAATCAAATATTTTAATCTTAAATTTATGTATTCCCAAATTTAATATAAATGATTTATATTATATATGAATGAATAAAAAATACCCTTACAGTCCTGTAAATACTTTACCATTCACCTGACTCTCCATTTGTCCCTATAATATTTTTTGAAATGTTTCACTTTAAATAAATGTTATTTTTTAAAATAATTTTGTCTATAAAGCACTGTGTTTAAATTAACTATAACATACCTTTGAAATTTTATTTTTAAATAAGATAATAATTTCATAGAAAATTGATTTATATTAAAGAAAAAAAACAAAATTTTGATTATTTATTTTTCTACACCTCTAAAATGAATTCATTGTTTATCAATTAGTTAAGAATGAATATAAAATCATCTGGCTTTAAAAAAGTCCTTGTTTATTATACACTTAGAGGGTTATAAATTGTTAGTAAATTAATTTTTCAAATATCTATTATATATATTAATATATTTTTAATATTAAATTCTCATTAAAATATTTTAATATTAATTTACCACTTTTTACTATGAATGTAAAAAAATCAGTTTTATGATTAAAATGAATATTTTGGAAATTGTGATTTGTTGCCCGTTTCAGAATCAATTTAAAATGACTTTTTTTCACTTATAAAAATTTAATTTAATGTACTTTTTAGTTGATTGGAATCATATCCTAAAAACATAGTAATGATACCAATTTCATTTTTGGTAATAATTATAATTAATGTGGGACAAAATTGTGAACTCGGTTAACAATGAAATGTTTTATCAAGGGGTTACACTAAAATATATGTTTTAAAATAAACCACAAGACATTTATAATTTTTATTTAATTATGATATTTGGATGTTAAATCATATTATCATCCATCTTTTTTCTATTTATTGATACATTCTCTTGAATATGACATTATTATATATTAATGTTTTATGTAATAATATGTTTACCACCCCACTCACTTTTAAAAGGAGAAGCCTAAAGCCAAACTAATTATTGAATAATAATATATCTATCTTGACAAATACCTAAAAAAATAATTATATAATCCTTATTCATGTCGTAGATTTTATATAGTTCCAAAATTATCATACTCTTAATACTAAATGTGTCTTCCAAAGGAGGATTCCTAAATAAAAGGTAAATTATATTATAGATCTATTCAATGTTTTCTTTTACCCTTATGCTCCTCTAAATTATATATTGATCAATTAGTATTATAAAATTATTATAATTACTAGATTTTTGTTTCTGTTATCAATATAACCATTTTCTATAACTATTTCATTCTAAGAGATATGATAAGGTTTTGTGTTAGTACGTGTGGACTACCTCCTCCACTAACCGATGAAAATGATTTTTAATTTCTTCCATACAAGGATGTGAAAATTTATATTTAAAATTTATATTAAAAATATATATTATATATGTATTATTTAATACATATAATTTATCATTTAACATTGTTTTTAAATCTATAAAATAGTGGAAACATCACTCACGTGTACAGAAAAGATATTGTCCACATGAAGTGATGTATTTAACCTTTCATCACATCATTATATTAATGGTTATAAAATTGTATATAATAAATAAATATGATAAATTTTACATTATTAGTATTATAATTATGATGTAATCATAACCAGGGTGAATGTAATAGAACCATTGTACTGATACATTCATGGAATATGAACTAGTTTTCAACCAAATTATCACATCAATGTAGAAATAATTATATATTGACATTTGAATATTATAATAGAATTATACATAGTAATTTATGTTTGAATTGGATTACATAATAGTTTTATAATAAATATTTATTTAGTATTCATGATGTTTGGACATGTACTAAGAAATATGAGACCTATGGTAAATCCTTATATTGCAATCTCAGTTTTTAAGTTTGCAATGCTTATGCTAAAATCTCTATTAAGTGAGTTAGATAGACATTAAATTTTTAAAATATTCTATTTCAATTATTATTTTTTATTTTTATGATTTTTCATATTTTCATTTTATTATCATATCTTCGGTAGTTAAAATGATCAAGAAAATATATTTAAGAAAATATTACCATATTATGTGAATTGTTAATAAAAATTATCATTTAATAGAATTTTAAACAATATGTATATAATAGTTTCATTCAATTTTAAAAAATTATTATTAAATTTTAGTATTGGCCATATTTTACATCCTTTTTAGCAAACCAAAAATTAATTTTTTTAATGTTATTCCAAAAATAGTATTTAATAATATTAAAGAATGGGTGAAAAAGTTATTATTTTAACATATACAAGATGATCTGAATTTCTTACAAATCAGTATAATTCCTTGAATTTTGATTGCTATAAATTATTCCATTTATATTTTCATGTAAAATATTACTGTCAATATTCTTGTAATATTTTTAAATTATTTTATAGAAAAGGATTTCATTATCTTGAATTTAATGAATGTTTCAAATGTACTTTTAAATGTTTATATCATGTATTACTACATGATTTGATGATTCTAATCATTAACTAATGATATTATATAATGAATCCATATATTTTATTTATCTTGATAGAATTTGATAATGTTATCCCAAAAAACATTCTGAAACATGTTTCTTTTACATGGGTTATAAAATAATGAATTAATGAATGGATTTAAGATATTGTGGTACACATATGTTTTGTTAACATTATGATATTTCTGGGTCCGTTAAATAACAAAAATTATTTGGATAATGATTGAAATATCTTAATAAAATAAAAAATATAATATATAGTGAACCAAATTTATTATCGGTCTTTATCAACCATGATATTCTTTGACTAAACCATGACTATAAAAATTCAAGATTATGGACTGAACTCAATCCACTATCTGACATTAGAAATAATATTGGTGTTATATGTGACCCAGGAATAATGAAATAATTTTCTATTAATATTATTTTTCAATAATTACTATAACATAATCTTAATCTTATGATATTCTTAAACATTTCATGAATAATTAATGATCATTCCTCAAACATGAGATTCAAGTCCATTAAAAGAAAAATCGTTATTCCATGACATAATAATTATGATTAATTATATATATGGTTTTAAATAAATATAAATATATATGATAATTATATGATATCCTTTTTTTTATCTTATTCAGGCATAGGATCACCAATTATGATCTTTTATGTCTATGTTTATTGAGCATCTGAGCTAATCCTTCGTATGTTTTATTTATCCTAGGTTACATGGAATGGTTATATATATAATTTGTATAATGAGGGTACCATATGAAAATATAATTATAAGTTATGATTGATATATTACATTTAATAATTTGATAATGTATCTAGACATAAATGATGAAAATCATTTATAATCCTTATATTGGTATTATTTGGAAATGTGATGAACATTCTGCTAAATTGATGCAATATATATTTAACATATTCCCATGATACCTAATTTGGAATCAAATGGGGGATACATTTGTTTTTTATGAATTGGATATGGATTTTTAGTAGACATACATTAATATAACCTATGATTAATTTTAAATGATATATGGGGAACCTAAAAGTGACACGGGTTTTAAATAATGTATCTTAATATTTTAATATTGAGGAATAATTTTCCCAACATTATGAATCATCACATTGATTATTGTTGATTAACACTCACTATATGTATTCTGGATTTAGCCAATGTATTTCTTAATAGGGATTATGTGTAAAATGAAAACGGTGGACAATGAAATTATTCTACCTATTTAAAAATTAATGGTACAAAACCAAGATTGGAAAATAATTTTTTTATAGCAAGGTAACACAGCCAATATATTCATTATTATGAAAATTAAAATGATAAATAGGGGAATCAACACACCAATGTGTCTTTCCCAAAGAAAAACAAGCTATAATTCATTAGTTTCTTAAATCATAAAGTTTCAATGAAATGAATCAGTACAACTAAAAATGATTTTTTACAATCTTCAATGATCTGAAAATGAATAAGGTTTCTATGTGGTATATCATTTGTTTGTATAAGTATAAAATTTGTTGATTACTATTAGAAACCAAGGGAAACCTGATAAAATTGGCTTAACAATGAGTAGCATGTGATGTCATTAATGGTTTTCTATTTTTTCAACCATTTATATTTATAGTTTTATAGTAGATATAATGTTATAAAACATGTTTTAATGTTACTAAGAAATTAGAACATTCACCTCAACATTGAATTAGAAAATGAATAATATGGGCCAATAAAGATTTAGAATGACAAAATATTTGTTGGTTTGATATTTCCCATGGATTTTTTTGTGAAGGGGGATAATTATTTTACATTTATAACTATTGAGTTTTTGGTTTTTGATTTCATGGATATTTATTTTTATGGTATCTATGTAAAAACAAACCAACCATACTAGATAGAATAAGAGGTGCATGAACCTGTAATTTTGTGGAATAGTAATACCTCTTTAATATCCATGTACAGTGGAAGTAGGTTTTCATATAACACATATAGGGGAACAATAGGGAAATGTGGATCCATTGGGTTGTTATGACACAACAGTATGGGAGTGTAGACACTGTGTGATGCCATCATTATTTTTGGATCTTTTTGTAACCATTTATGGAAACTCATAGACACTCTTGTAATATTATGGGAGCACAAAACTATATCTATTTTGATGTCTGAGAAAATTTACTCTATTACTATACATCCGTATGGAATATAAGAATGTGATTATCACATTTGATTATCTCTATCATCTCATATCTTCAGGTTCATTATCTTCGACACCAACATCTCTTAAGAGTTATGTACATCGGTATCATCAAACATCCATGTTAGTCCATAATTGATCCATGATTTTTTTATCAACTTCAAATCTTCCGAATTATAAGAAAAATATTGAAATTATTTGTTGCGTCATATTCATGGTTTAAAAATGATCAATCCAAAGTGATATAGCATGATGAAAATAATGTATTTTTAATGATGATATTCATCCCATTACATGAATCAATGGAGTTCGGTGTAGAGTAAGGAAGAACTCAATGCCTTTATATACATAGGCTTACACGGGTGATATGCCTGGTGATATGAGAGGGTCTGGTTTTTGGTCAAACATATCCTCCCAAAATACTCCTAGTTCATTGAATGTAGTTCCACATATAGTGTTTTTTTACAAGGACGAATATATCCAATGATTATATGATATAAGCTTTTAATAATCGTAGATTTTTTAGAAGAATACAGTTCTCTGAATGAAAATGATACATCATTATTCACCAATATGTATATATTTAGTAGTTGTATGAGAATGTATTAAAAGAACCTCTAGAAAATGTATACTCTCAGTACATAGAATGAAGATGGACTATTGTTCATATACAAATTAAACTCATTCATGTTTACACATAAGAAGAAGTAAATATTTTGAGTGAAACATTATTTTGTGAAAAGTGTAAGTGAGAAAAAAATCATTGTTGTGTATAACCATATACATTCATTCATGATATCACACACATACATCTTAGTCAACGAATAGTGAAATTGATAGTGTATTTCTTAATCATTTGTGTATGTATACAATGAATTGATTTATGTGATGGTTATTCTGATGAAATGTAATAATTGAATGAATAAAGTGGTATAGTTTTTATAATTTAGGTAGTGCATACTTAAAATTTTTAATGAAAATGAGATGATATAAAATAATTTTGAAGAATTTATATTTTTTTAATAATTAAAAAATCATACAGTGACTTCTGTGGTTTTAATTTAATAAGTAACAAGTTGAACATTGTTAGTAAAAAAATATTTTTTTAATAATTTCTAGTTTTCAAAGAATATTTTATGAAGAAGAAGTAAATCGAATCAGTTTGACTAGACATAATTTGGGAGGTTCCCACTAAACCAAAATGTTATTTATTCAGAACCCCCCTCAAGTCAGTAATACGGGATTCTCTGTTTATTTCAACGTGTGTTCGTTCTAAATGACTTTTTGGTGAGGGGTTAGTTTTGTACCTCTCCTTTTAGTATTCTATATTTCTAGTTAAGGAGGATATCAATGTTGTTCACGACGGTATGTTGAGATGGAGTATTTTTTTAATATGGAAAACTTCCTCCATGATTCGTTTGATGTTGCGGTTGAAGATGACCGGTGTTATAATGTGTTGGTGTTTTACGGTGGTCCGGATGAAATCTGGTAGTCAGCTGGAGATTGGTGGCGTGATAGGTTGGCAATGATGATGAATGTGATAGGATGAATCTGATGATGGTGGGTCTCACGATGATGCAAGTGCAATGGTGTAACTCCTGCTAAATGAATCCTTGAAATTTGTGTGTGTTTGAAATTTGAACGGTGTTTGGCTTCTTGATTCTGTATCCCGCGTACTATTTGGTTACCGCTCACCCATAAAGCGGTCATTTGAAAATAAAAAAAGATACTTTTTAGGTTATTTATTCATAAAATTATGAAATTGAACTTGGAAGACGGTTTCAATAGATATTGATTTGTAGTAGTTTATATAAATATTTCTACAAGGACTCTAAAATATGTGGGATGATACATTATCATTATATTTTTATGGCTCAAATAGAATGAATATTGTCATATTATAGTTGTATCATGTAATACTTATCAGAGTGATTAATGGACACTATTATGATCCTTTATAATAATTTTATTTGGAGGAATTTTATTCAAAATATTTTGATACCTATCGTTCATGGATTTGGGTGATAACTGGAAAAAACATTTTTTATTTTTCATTGATGTTTATAAGGAAATTTGTGACTAGGATCAACCCAACCACACAAATTATGCAGTCATTCTTAATGGGGTAGAACCTTCTAAAATCGTATCTATCATTTTAATCAGAATTTTATATGTCATAAAATTTTTATTTTATAGACTATATATTATAAAACTATATTTCCACTAATTCAAACCCCACACCCTCTTAGAAGTAAAACTCATTTATCGATGCATCAAATTGAATAACAAGTTGATACAATTAAGGTATATTTTAAATTTGTGATATAGAATATGAATTTATTAAACATTACATTATTTCCACAACATGATGGAAAAACATTCAGGGCTTAAATAATCTATTAGTTCTCATATTACTATCATAATGATTGGTGGATTGTAATGTAGTGTCTATTGGATTTCAACTTATTGAAAACCATATCCCCATGACATTGAGTGACAAAATAAATACATAGGTTGATGGGAAATCCAAAAAAACTTATTATATTATCCTTGTCTAACAAATTATATAGTAATGTGAATAGACATAAAATAGCTACAAAGATGTGGGATAAACGTCAAAACAGGTATGAAGGTAATTTCAAGATCGATAGATACATTATTTAAATTTGGATGAATAAATTTAGTTATACAATAATAATAGAAGATGATATAATGGATTATTATTTTACTAGATTAATGATGTTGTTTGGAATATCAGATATTTTAATTAAAAAATATAATATTCAACTAGTATAAACTAATTAATAAGAAACATTCCATATTGATTTTCCCTAAATATTTCAGCCACGTATGAAAAATAAGTCATATATCATGATTATTTGGACATTACTTCACTGAAAAATGATATGAATAAGCCCAATGTTTTCATGAGAAATATCAATGGATGAAATTAAATTCAATTACATGCATAGAATAATTCTCAATGAATAACAAAATGATTACTCTAGCGAATCTGAAGATGACTAATTGAAGGATAATGAGAATTTAAACATCATTTCACTTATCTGTAGATATATAAAAAGGGAGAGGGTGAGTAAGAGGGTTTATTTCCCATTAAATGACTCTATTGTGGAGGAATATATCATTTTGTAGTTAATTGTTCAATGATTCAAATTGTTCAATATGAGAGTGATGATCAGAATGAAATAACTTATGAAAAGAAATGAGAATAAAATTCAAAAATTTATTAAAAATTTATTGATATGTTGAAAAAGTTTTAAATGAAAATAAGATTATTTTTTATTATATAAGATAAAAAATACAATTTTTTTGTGTTCTTTCTAAAGTTGAGGTTAAAAATATTATAAATTTTATATCTCAAATTAGGGAGTCTGATGAAAATTTATGTTGTAATAAATTAGGTGATTATGATTCATACATAGAACATATATTAAAATCAAGAAATTTATCATGCCTTAGTAAAAATTCTTAAATAATGACTGAAATTATAAAGTTGATGAATTATATTAAAAGAGAAGTTGCTTTCATTGATGATATCAAAAATCTATTGTTGATGGTTGTATTGTGAGGGAAAATTATGACAATTCATAATTTGAAAATGACATTAAAGTATACTGAATAGGATAAGATCCTATCATATTATCTCATAATTAAATATTTTCGAATGAAGATCATTAAATTTTTTAACATTATTGTAGAATCTAAATATAAAACATATCATGAAACTGAGAAAAATATCTTATAGAATATGGTTACATATTATTCCACTAAAACTAAAAATAAATATCTTATTTTTAATAATGCAGGTTATATTAATAATAATGGGAAACTATATGATTTTAATAATAGTGAGAAATTTTGTTCCACAATAAATAAACATATAGAATATTTATAAAAGTTATCACCTCGTTAATGATGTAATCTCGATATATAATGGTTCGACCTCAATAGTATCCTAAATTGAATCTTCAATAGTATGGTAGATACATATTTAATAAATATTTCTGGTGATGTAGAAATTTATGGCACTGACCCTATTCATATTAGTACAACATTTCACTATCATGGATAAGGAATAAGTCATGTTCAATCAATTATGAAAATCTAAATATAATTTTTATCGAGAAAAAAATGTGTTGAACAAATAAAATATATCCATAAAAAATAAACATGATTTTTGAAAGAATTTATTGGAATATGTGATCAACATGGTCATTGTTTTGATAAATATAAGGCTATTTTTAGGATATATTTCTAATTTTTACAAATTGAAAAAAATATCATTGTCCATGATTGATGAAAAATCCATCGTTGTTGAAGTTTATTTTAAAGATAGAAATAGTGAGAAAACATGGATTCTTGATAGTTTTTGTTCCTGTGACATAATAGGAAAAAATAAATCAAAAAAACCATTGATCAACACATTAGCGGTTAGATTAAATTTTGAAATGAATTTTCATTGAAAATAAATGTTGTTGGTATTGTTGATATTGAAGACCATAAATTTAAATACAAAGATGTTGTTTTTGTTTAGGGGATTAAACAAAATATGTTGCATGTGAACAAACATTGTGATGATGTAAATGAATTCAATTAAGAAAATGATTATTTCATCATAAAAAATTCATAGAATGGAATGTTTATCATTAAGTGTGTAGGAATGGGTGGTAATTTTTTCGATAATAGCGATACTATAAATTCATTTTATTTGATTGAAAAAGATGAAAAAATATGGAATTTATGGGTTGGGAATCATGCTAAAAAATTCAATAGGATTTTGAAAAAATGTGGTATGATATCTTCCCCATTGTAATATAGATATATAAACTCTATGTAAAACCAATAAAAAGGGTATTCATGTGTTGGATATTTATAAAAGAGTAGAGATTTTGTCTATTGGGTGATACGAGTTTATTCATTATTATCATTTTGGACCTATAAATATTAATTATACATGTAGTGAAATTTATTTTATATACTTTTTTCATGATTTCACTTGGTTGATGAATGGTTTGTTTATTATAGATAGTTTAGACGTTATTGAAATGGGAATGTTTTAGAAAAGAAAAAGAGACGAATATCTTGGAATCTATATCTACAATTACAAACATATAATGGTGGGGAGTTCACAATTAATTATTTTTTATAATTTTAAGAAAATAATGAAATTAAACAATAGTATATAACTACATATAACCCTAAAATGGTAATCATAATAGAGAAATAAAACATTTCATGTTAAAATGGGTGGAAAGAATATTATATGAACATATACATTCAATCTTATACTATAGTTAGGTAGTGTGTATATGTAATAAAACACATAATAAATTTTCACTAAGACAAGACACCAACATGACTCCATATGAGATGTGTACCAACAAGAATCAAATTTTGAAATATGTCTGCGTGTCTAGTAGACCATGATTCAACTATATTAAAAATAAAAATCTCGGATAATTTGAGTAGTAAGATGAAGAAAATATCATCATGCAAAATATATCAAATGGAAGAGAATAGAAATGATAGAATTAAAAATTTAAATATTTTGTAGAGTACTGTGATGTGAATATTCATTAAAATACATCCAATTAGTACCAAAAGTTGTATCATATTTTGAAAATAAATTGTCAGGAAAATCGATGATTTCATGATTGTAAAATGAATATAACAATATGAAAGAATCATTGATAGTTGACATTGAATCATATCAAACCAATGGTGGGGATGAAGTTTATAGATTCTAAGTGTGAACGAATTAAAAAATGAAAAAATCAAGTTTGTTCAGAATATATTTTTTGAATTTAGAATGATACATTACTATAAGGCCCCAGCCATAAACCTTACTTAATCTTGAGTTATTACATGATTACACATTGAGGATATTTTCAGGTTTAGAGTTGTAGAGAATTAGATCATAAAACATACATTACATTCCACATTTAAACAATGTCATTACATAAAAGATAGTATTCGTTTTTTCCACCAACAGAAACATAATTAAAATAAAACATGGATTCTTTCTTGAAACTTCCATGACACTATCATCCTATCATGTACAATTTCCTTGACTTGTGAAAAACATTTAAAAAACATGGTATGAGCATAAAAAGCTCAGTAAGGGTTATAAAAAGTATGTAAAGGAAACATGAGTACATATATACATAAGAATGAAATCATACTTTACCCATAATACATAAGCACATTAACATACCTCATAAAATCATGAATAAATCATAGAAATCATAATACATAAAGGTAACATGAGGCATTCATAACATTCATACGTAGGGAGTAACCCTCTTAGTTAAATTTGGAATACCCATCACAGTATATTTCCTAAATCTCTTCGGAGAAACCTTAACTTTTAACTCCTTCTCGTTACCCAATTCATTGGGGAGCTATATCTGGCTCACCCGCCCTTATATTATCGCGGAACCACCCGTCTTCATAACAATGCCCAAGAACCATAACATAATCGTATCACATGAAACATGGATAATGGAAAAATGAAATTTCCATATTTCAATCAAAATATATCAATAAAACACATTTATATAATAAAAACATTATTTAAACCATTTTTAATACCAAAATAAAAGAAAAGTAAAACATGGTATTTATTTTTCATTTTAAAAAAATGCATGGCTTGTAGAGGAAGCCGAAACTCAAATAATGGTCACGGCGGCGGAGAAGTCGTTTTCATCTCATATGTATGTCAAAAACATTTCCTTTTGTCATTTAGTAAAATTCTTTGTATAAAAGAGATTCATTTTGGATAAACTTACAAGTCAAAGGGGTTTATACACCGTATAAAAGAACGTTGTGTATAAAACAAAATATTCCTCAATGAAAGGAGATTGAGACGAAGTACCATATAAAGATAATTTTTAAATAAAATATATCTATTATGTGTATTCAATATAATTACACATAAAGAAAGTACAAATACAAGTTATGACATAATAATATCATGACATAATTTGAAAGTAGGAGATTAACCCAAATAATGGAAATTGGGTTACGAAGTTCTCTTACCTCGTATCTGACTTGACTCTATCGTTCTTTAATGTCATGAATAATAAACTTGAGATAATTTATACTTTCATAAGAACCTTTTTCAAGTTCATTATTCATTTTATATCACTTATTAAAATGTTATGAGCATTATGTAATCATTTAAGTTAATAATGGTCATTTTGTCAATATTTGGTAATTGAGTTAAAAAGTTAACTTCTTATATTTACAAGTTGTTCACGTAGTCAAATATCCATTATCTCAAGAATGATATTCATGATGTAGATTCCATATATATCATATATATCTAGTATATACATGCATTTATAATATTACATAGTCATTTAGAGGTAAAAAATGAAATACACCGTTTATGGAGACGGTAAGTTGTACATACGCAAGAACGCTACTTTCATTTCTATGTCATATTAATGGAATTAAAACATAATGAGAGATAAGTATATTTTAATTCCAGAATTATATTAATTATTTATATGTAACATAAATCATATATATCCATTATATATATGTACTTATAATAGTACATTACATTTGGGGATAAGAAATGAAATGCACCGTTCATGGAGACGGTAAGTTGTGCGTACGCATTAATGCTACTTCCATGTCTATTTCATATTTTATAGAATTTAATCATAATGAAATAAAGTTATATTATAATTCCAGTAAAATATCATATATAATTTCATTAAATTCATCCATTATACGTCCCACATATGGCATTAATGAATCAAATCTGTTTGAGGGGGCGGTAGTCCGCACTTCCAAAAATGAAGATATCACATTTACCCATAATGGAAACCATAGAGGTATAACATAAATGAAAAATACAGACTTATAAGTTAAACATAAACATATTATATATCATATATAAATATATTTAAATCTTAATGTCCACCTTTGAAGGTGTTAGAAGAATATTGAGGAATCATCGTTTCCTGAGGCAGAAATTCCCCATCCACAGAAAGAGTATGTCCATTAACCATTAGATGTAGGTGTGTGTAAGTGTAGCTAGAATAACTCTTATAAAAACATCATAGTATATTTAATATACTATATTTTTAGAAAAATAAATGAATAAAAAGAGTTTAGGGGGTTGGAGAAGAAAAATAAAAAATAGAACACAAGTGAAGACATTACCATAAAATCGGGTAACTCTTTTTGATTTGAGCTCAAAGGCTTCCATGGGAATACGTATGCCCAATGTGAGGAAACTAGGAGTAACAGATGAATTTGTAGAGACAAAATGGACAGTGTTTGGCTGATACAAATCTTGAGAGGTGTGGGTAAAGAGGTAGAGGTGGGGGCCTTTTATAAGAGGAGAGGATGGGCACTCTTTGAAAGGTATAAAATGTTACTTTATTTTCATGTGAGATTCGGATTTTAAAGGTCCCACATTGATTTATTTTGAGTATAAGGTGATAAGGGTTCTAAATATACTCATCCAATAGGTCTTTGACAAGTTTAAGTATTATATTTTACATTATCATTTCATTTTATTTAAATCGTTCATTAATGAGGTAATTGCTGCATCATTATGATGTCATAAATAATTTAATTTATTTAACGTCTAAAAATTAGAAAAAAATACTACGATGTAGGAAATATTTTTAGATTTAAAATTACTATTTATAGTCCAATAGATAATTTATGTAGAGAAATTTGAAAATGTTTTACTCAGGTGATACATTCTTTGTTATATTTAACTTTCTTTAAAAATAAAAAGATAAAAAGTCACTTTCACACACAAGTGATTCCATGGTGTCCCCAAGTTTGGAACAAGGAATCCCATGGTCATCCATGAAACAACCAGTAGTATTAGGACACATTTTTGGGTCATTTTTTATTATTATGATATTATTTTATTATTCTTAACTACCTGATTACTAATTAATCAAGATAATTAAAGAAAATTATTGTCGTTACTATTCATAATGTCCAAAAAACAGAGTCTTAATTAAATAATTTAGACCTTATGATTTCAAATATGGAATCCATTTTACCAAATTCTAAACATAGAAATTGTAATAATTAATTTAAAAATAATTCTCGTTGTCAAAACAAATAGTGGGTTTTTTTGAAACAATTTCTATGAAAAGTTTGGAATTAGTTTATGCCCAATTCCAAAGTTAAATTAATCCTAATGACCAAAATTGGATTAAATTGTAAAAATATATTCAAATTACACTTTAAGACCAATTAAAATTATAATCTATACATATAATTAAATTAGCTGAAAAAGTATTTTTGATGTAAAATGCAGTATTTTTCACTATTCATTAAAAAAAGAACATTGTCAAGAAAAATACCAAAAAATTATCAAATGCAAATTTGAATTTCCCAATAATAAATAATATGTATATTTTGACAAATAGTTCTTATAAAATTTTCAAAAGTTTTATTTAAAAATGCTTTTCCATCAAAAGGATGCAAAACAATCTTTTAAAAATATTAGTGTATTCCATGCTTAAGATTGGATTTATTCTCATTTTAATCCTCTAAAACACTATTAAATTCATTAATATACATAGATAAAAATATATATTATTCATCACATACATTGGATGTTACATCATTCCCCAATTTTATAAAATTTATTCCCCGCTATTTATTTACTTATCGAATATGTGGGGGTATTAATCCCTTATAGCATTTTCAGATTCCCACATTGCCTCTTCAACCATATGGTTTTTCCAAAAAAACCTTTACCTATTGAATTAACTTATTTCTCAACACTTTCTCTCTTCGTTCAAGAATCTGGACTGGTTGTTCTTCATAAGAGAGATTCTCTTCCAACTGAACTACCTCTGGGCTTAAAACATGAGATGGATATGACATATACTTTCTCAACATCGAAACATGAAAAAACATTGTGTATCTAAGATAAACATAGAGGTAAATCCACTCAATAAGAAACTGATCCAACTTTATCCAGAATTTAATATGGTCCATTGAACCTTGGACTCTACTTTCCTTTCTTACCAAATCGCATCACACTTTTCCATGGTGATACTTTGAGAAAAACATGATCACCTACCACAAAAAAGAGATCCTTCCTCCTGTTGTCCGCAGAACACTTCTTCCTGCACTGAGCTGTTCTCATGTGTTTCTGTATCAGCTGAACTTTTTCTGCCAACTCTTCTACCAATTATGGTCCCATTATCTTCCTATCACCCACTTCATCCTAGAAAGCTAGAGTTCGACATTGCTTCACATATAACGCCTTAAATGGTGACATATATATACAGGAATGAAAAATGTTATTATATAAAAATTCAACCAAAGAAAGATGTTGGTCCCAACTTCCCTGATAATCCATAGAACAATCATGTAGCATGTCATCCAATGTCTGAATTGTTCATTCTGACTTCCCATCTGATTGAGGATGAAAAGTTGTACTAAAGTATAATTCAGTACCCAATTACTTCTGAAGGCCTTTCCAAAAGTTATAAGTCAACCTGGGATCATGGTCAGATACAATGGAGAAGGGAACTCCATGTAATCTAACTATCTCTTTAAGATGAAAACTAGAAAGTTGATCTATGGAAAAATTATCTTGTATAATAAGGAAATGAGCTGATTTAGTCAAGCGATCAACAATAACCCAGATTGCATTAATACCTCGAGATGTCATTGGTAAATCCCACAAAAAAGTCCATGGATAGGTTTTACCATTTCCACTCTGGCACTGGTAAAGGCTGAAGCATCCCTTTCGGAAACTTCCACTCTGCTTTAACCTTCTGATAAGTCAATCACTTCATAGTAAAATCACCAATATCTCTATTCATTCCGTCCCACCAGTAATACTCCCGCAGATCTCTATACATCTGAGTACTGCCAGGATGAACTGAAAACGGATAACTATGAGCTTCACATAACAAATTTCTATTCAACTATGAATCACACGGAACACACAATCTCTTCCCAAATCTCAAAACACAGTCATTATCAATGTTGAATTCAGGCAACTTACCCTTCTGAACCAGCTCTACCATTTTCTGCAACTCACTATCTTGTTTCGGTTCTTGCATGATTCTGTGTGATAGAGAAGATTTCACTAATGCTGGAAACAAAACAGAAGGAAATTCTGCACCAACAACATCTATGCCAATGTTCATCAAAACCTTAACCAAAGGATCACGTACCAAACACAACATTGTTAATGAAGCATTAATTTTTTGACTCAAATCATTATCCAGTTTATTTTCTTTTCCCGGATGGTAATGAATTGTACAATCATAATCCTTGATTAATTCTAGCCATCTCATATGTATCTTGAACAATTCATTGTGAGTGAATATATACTTTAAAATTTTGTTATCGGTATATATTTCACACTTTACTACATACAAATCATGAATCAAAAATATTAAAATGAAAACAACAACAGCTATTTCAAAATAATATGTATGGTATTTTACCTCAGAGTTTTCAACTAACATGAAGCATAAGTAATTACCTAATCATTCTTCATTAGGACGCAACCATGTCCTTTCAATGAAGCATCATTGTAGATAACAAACTATCCATTCCTGGAAGGTAGTGCCAAAACTAGATCATTCACCAATCTTCTTTTCAACTCCTGAGTCAACTGAGCCATCACTACAACAAACTATTTAGTTCTGATTCTTACCATCTCAGGATACTGATTTGAAAGGTCATTTCCCTCTGTATGCCTTCCTAGAAAATTTGTTCTGATTCCTCTACGAAAAACCATTCTTAACACATATATATCTTAGGCGAAGCAACATCGTAATCTTTAAATTCTATATAATTTCAATTTGACCATAAAATAAATATTTTTGGATAATCATTTAATAAAATTCTAACCCCTAAAGTTATCTAAACATACCTCTAATACCAACTATAATGCCCCAGCCTTAAACCTTACTTAATCTTGAGTTATTACAATATTACACATTGAAGATCTTCTCAGGTCTATAGTTTTAGATAATTAGATCATAAAACATGCATTACATTCCACATTTAAACAAAGTTGTTACATAAAAGATAAAATTCATTTTTCCCAAAAACGGAAACATATTTAAAATAAAACATGGATTCTTTCATGACAATTCCTTGACACTATCATCATATCATGTACCATTTCCTTGACCAGTGCAAAACATTTCAAAAACATGCGATGAGCATAAAAAGATCAGTAAAGGTTATAAAAAGTATGGAAAGGAAACATGAGTACATA
This sequence comes from Viscum album, assembly GCA_963277665.1. Lineage (NCBI taxonomy): Eukaryota > Viridiplantae > Streptophyta > Magnoliopsida > Santalales > Viscaceae > Viscum > Viscum album. The sequence continues at coordinate 1,653,686,622 of OY728126.1, read as the reverse complement.
TATACATAAGAATGAAATCATACTTTACCATAAAACATAAGCACTTTAACATACCTCATAAAATAATGAATAAATCATAGAAATCATAAGAAATAAAGGTAAATTGAGGAATTCATAACATTTTTACGTAGGGAGTAACCCTCTTGGTTATGTTTGGAATAACCATCACAGTATATTCCCTAAATATCTTCTGAGAAACCTTAACGTTTAACTCCTTAATGTTACCCAATGTATTGGAGATCTATATCGGGCTCACCCGCACTTAGTATATCACGGAACCACCCGTCTTCATAACAATGCCCAAGAACCATAACATAATTGTATCACATTAAACATGCATAAGGAAAATCTAACATTTCCATATTTCAATCACAAGATATCAATACAACACATTGATATAATAAAAACATTATTTAAACCATTTTCAATTCCAAAATACAATAAAAGTAAAACATGGTATTTATTTTTAATTTTAAAAAAGGTATGGCTTGTAGAGGAATCAGAAACTCAAATAATGGTCACGATGGTGTAGAAGTCGTTGTTGCCGCATACGTACGAAAAAAACATTCACTTTTGTCATTTATTAAAATGCTTCATAAAAAAAATATCCCTTTTGGATAAATGTAAATTTCAAAGGGGTCTATACACCATATTAAAGAAAGTTGTGTTTAAAACAAAATATGCCTCAATGAAAGGATATTGAGACGAAGTCCCATACAAAGAGCATTTTTAAATAAAATATATCTATTATGTGTATTCACTATAATTATACATAAAGAATGTACAGATACAAGATAGGACATAATAATATCATGTCATTATTTGAATGTAGGAGATTAACCCAAAGAACGGAAATTGCGTTAAGAAGTTCCCTTACCTCGTATCCGACATGACTTGATCGTTCTTTAATGTCCTGAATAATAATGTTGAGTTAATTTTTACTTTATTAAGAACCATTATCATGTTCATTTTTCCTTTTAAATCACTTATTACCTTGTTATGAACATCATGTAATCATTTATGTTAATAACAGTCGTTTTGTCGATATTTGGTACTTGAGTTAAAAAGTGAACTTCTTATATTTACAAGTTGTTCACGTAGTAAAATATCCATTATCTCATGAATTATATTCATGATATAGATGCCATATATATCATATATATCTAGTATATACATGCATTTATAATACTACATATTCATTTAGAGGTATGAAATGAAATGCACCGTTCATGGAGACGGTAAGTCATACGTACGAATGAACGCTACTTTCATTTCTATGTCATATTAATGGAATTAAAACTAAATGAGAGATCTGTATATTTTAATTCCAGAATTATATTAATCATTTATATGTAACAAACATCATATATATCCATTATATATATGTACTTATAATAGTACATTACATTTTGGGATAAGAAATGAAATGCACCGTTCATGGAGACGGTAAGTCGTGCGTACGCATGAATGCTACTTCCATTTCTATTTCATATTTTATGGAATGTCATAATAATTACAAAAAGGTATATTATAAATATAGTATAGTATAATATATAATATAATTAAATATATCGTTTATACATCCCACATATGGCATTAACGAATCAAATCACTTTGAGGGGGCGGTTGTCTGCACATCCTAAAATGAAGATATCATGTTTACCCATAATGGAAAACATAAAGGTATGACATAAATGAAAAATACAGAAGAATAAGGAAAAAATATACATATTATATATCATATATAAATATAGTGACATCTTAATGGCCACCTTTGAAGGTGTTAGAAGAATATTGAACAATTATCATTTCGTGAGGCAGAAATTCTCCATCCACAGAAACAGAATGTTCTTTAACCATTAGATGTAGGTGTGTGTAAGTGTAGCTAGAATAATTCTTATAAAAACATCGTATTATATTGAAGATACTGGAGTTTTTACAAAATAAATTAATAAAAATAGTTTAGGTGGTTGGAGAAGCAAAATAAAACAAAAGAACACAAGTGAAGACATTACCTTAAAATCGGGTAACTCTTTTTGATTTGAGCTCAACGGCTTCCTTGGGAAGACTTTTTCCCAAGTGTGGATTCTATGAGTAATAGAGGGATTTGTAGAGAAAAAATGAGCAGGGTTTGGCCGAGCCAAAGGTTTGAGAGGTGTGGGTAAGGAGGTAGAGGTGGGGGCCTTTTATTAGAGGAGAGGATGGGCACTCTTGGAAAGGTATAAAATGTTACATTATTTTCAAATGGGTTTCGGATTTTAAAGGTCCCACATTGATTTATTTCGAGGATAAGGTGATCAGGGTTCTAAATATACTCATCCAATAGGTCTTTGACAAGTTTAATTCTTAGATTTTACATTATCTTATCATTTCATTTAAATCGTTCATTAATGAGGTAATCATTGCATCATCATGATGTCATATATAATTTATTTATTTAAAGTGAAAAAATTTAAAAAAAAATACTATGATGTAGGAAATGTTTTTATATTTACAAATACTATTTATTGTCTAATATATCATTTATGTAGAAAAAATTAAAAATGTTTTACTTAGGTGATACATTCTTTGTTATATTTAACATTCTTTAAAAATAAAAAGATAAAAAGTCACTTTCACTCAAAAGTGATTCCATGGGGTACCCATGTTTGGCACAAGACATACCATGGTCGGCCATGACACAAGCCGTAGTATTAGGACACTTTTTGTGGACATTTTTTATTATTATGACATTATTTTATTATCCTTAAATACTCGATTAATAATTAATCATGATAATTAATGATAATTACCGTTGTTACTATTCATAATGTCCAAAAAACAAGAGTCATAATTAGATAATTTAGACCTTATGATTCAAAATATGGTATACATTTTACCAAATTCTAAACATATAAATTTCAATAAAAAATTTAAAAATAATTCCCGTTGTCAAAACAAATAGTGGGTTTTTTTGAAACAATTTCTATGAAAAGTTTGGCATTAGTTTATGCGCCCAATTACAAAGTGAAATTATTCCTAATGACCACCATTGGATTAAATTGTAAAAATATATTCAAATTAAACTTTAAGACAAAGGAAAAAGATAATATAAACATATAATTAAATTAGATGAAGAAGCAGTTTTGATGTAAAATGCAGTATTTTTCACTATTCATTAAAAAATGAACATTGTCAGAAAAATACAAAAAATTTATCCAATGTAAATTTAAATGTACCAATCATAAAGAATATGTATATTTTGGAAAATAGAGCTTATAAAATTTCCAATATTTTGATTTATAAATTGTTTTACATTAAAATGCATTAAAACAATCTTTTAAAAATATTATTGTGTTCCATGCTTAAGATTAGATTTATTCTCATTTTAAGCCTCCAAAACACTATCTAATTTATAAATAGAAATAGATTAAAATATCTATTTTCATTACATACTTGGTATGTTACAATTACATACAATAAAAAATATTTGATTGAAAATTAATCAAATATTATTTATCAAATTGATCAAAAGTTGGTTGGAGAAGATATTGAGCATGAGGAGTGAAAAATTATATAAATGAGGAGAAAATTCTTATTATGAAAAATATAACTTCAGAACATTTTCCAAGACTATAATAAATTAATGTAATTATAACTAAATTGGAGTTTAAAAATAATCATAATTATAATGTTTAAATATCATGAAATATATCTATACTAGTTTATTAGGGTTATTCAAATGTTGATGTTTTCTATTTTAACGAAACATTTTCTCCTATAGAAAGACTCTAGGATAAAAAAATTCCTTTCAGTTGCAGCATGTAGAAAATATAATTTTTATCATATTGGTATGAAGTATTAATGAATATATATATATATATATTGTAGATGAATGTTTTTTTTAGAAACCTGAAGGCTTTATTCAAGATGTTGATGGAACTAACGTGTGTAAATTGTAGAAACATTATATTTTCTGAAATTGGATTCTAAATATTGATATTCTAAAGATGATATTTTCCAAAAGAATTTTTACATTTCTAAAGGTAATATTGATATAAACATACAAATGAATGAGTGGAAAAAATGACACATTTTTTTTAAATGTTGATGAAATATTTTTTTCCGGCAACGATGAATATTAATGTGATGTTTTTTAATCAAATGAAGATGTAATTTGATATCTAAATTCAGATATATATTAATTTATTTCAAAGACAACATGTTTTTAAAAATAATTTCAACATATTTCATTTATAAAAATAATTTCCCCATGAATTGTATAGAATATTATCACGGAAGATTCAAAGGAAGTACATACACATACCATAGTTCATGTAAAGAATATTAAAGATGAAAAAACAAATGTTTTAAACTGAAATACTACCAAAAATTTATTGTTATTATTCTATGTGTTATAAAATCAATAATATACATTCTATATGAAATAATATTTTGTTCTATATGTCAATGTGATACCAAATAATAACTCATGATCGTTGTTGAAATAATTATTTTTTATACAAAAGGAACATCAAATTAGGATTATATACATAAAATAAAGCTTGATTTGAAATCATTAGTATTCACTGATACTGATTAGGATGGATATTTCAATGATCTTAAATAATCATCAAGAGGAAGATACATTGAAGGAGAAATTAGTTTATGCTAGCTTAGAAAAAAATGTACATTTGTGACATTAGGAATACCTATTTTCGTGTCTATGTGATTTACTAATTCATTTACTAAAATTCTATAAATTAAATTATGACAAGAATAATTTATGTTTAATGATTAATGGCCGTTGAATTTTTTTGAGAATTAGAGTGAAATTATTATATCTAGAAATCAAATTGAACACTAAATACCATAACATATATCTATAAAATGAAATTTTTTCAAGGATAGAGTGGCTATAGTGGATGTAAAATTAGATTACATTTCTATAAAAAATAAAATTTATGTTATATTCACTAAATTTATTGAAGGTGAAATATTTGAGAAAATTATTATGAAACATGAAGTTCTTACTTCCCAATTTACATTGATTGTGTTGAGGATATCTCCAATTTTCTTTGTAATCTATTATTATCTAAAAAAATACATAATTCTACACATATCTTTATTGAATATATAGTTGAGGTACATATAATGGGGTGGGTGAGTGCAAGGTTTATGGGGGAGATAGTCTGAGTAACCACTAATATAATGATTTATATGGTAGTTTACTTTCCCAATTTTATGTCTTTTTAATATAATTTATTTTAAAAAAATCCATGGGGGTGTCCAAGAACCCATGAAGTCATGGGTGATTTTGTATTTAATTTCAATCATTATGCTTGACAATTTTAGATATATTCATAATTTCTACGAAATATGTAAATGTTATTATGGAATTTACACATTGATCTCAAAATGTAATTAAACAAGGATGAATGATGTTATATATTATTTTAGAAGGATAACATTTATGTGGGTTTTGTTATTTCAAATAGATATCAAGAGAAGGAGGATATATTGTTTTTCATATGTAAATTTTTATTATTATTTCCACTTCATGGATAATTATTTTTATGGTTGGTTAATTAAAGATAAACCAAATTTATTGGATATCACATGAGGGACCTACAAAATCTTAGGTGGTACGGTGTTAACTATTTTCCAGTTTAGTATGAATGTAATATTTTTTCCTATAATTACCAAAATGGTGGATTAGAGTAGTGTGGAGCCAATCTGTTGGGGTATCATGATGAGAAAGGAGTGTTAGCAAGGGTAAATGATAAATTTGTTTCGAGATCCCATGGAAACCTTATCTAAAAACTAGTAAAAATGTAGTATAATATAAAGGGAGATTCCAACTGATTTTGTTTCTGTGTGCTATGAAATATTATCATATAATCAGAGCTCTGGATGAAATAGAACATTTTGATCTACTCAGATTACCATATAGGCCATAAGATCTAATAATCTTTTTAGAAATCTATGGCAATCCTTTCCATAGTGCTTTGTACATTAGGATCATCATTCAACCAAGTCACTCAAGAAATGATCAAATCTTACTGATCATCATTTCACCTTTATTATGATTTGAAAATGATATAAATTATTTGTTGATTAATTTTCATGGGATTGTGAGGATCAAACTGATGAGATGCCTCATGGGCTGAAAATTGATTTTTTTATGATGGTATTCATCCTGTTTCCTGAAATAGATGTGATCTATTGGGAGTTAGACGGTGCTCAATGCCTTTAAATTCTAAGGCCGACACTCATGATATTAATGGGGTTTTGAGAGGACTTGTTTTCATTAAAATAGATTCGATTAAAATTTATCTAGTTCTATGAAATAAGATATGTTCATACATTGTTTTGTGAGATCTTTGAATAGATCCAATGATAATACAATACGTATATTTCATAACTGTAGAGATTTTCATAGAATATGGTTTTAGGAATAAACTGAGACATTAGAAATATATTAAAGAAATATATTCAAGAGTTTTCCCTGAATGTATTAGAAGAACCAACATAGAATTCATATCATCTCTACATCACCTTAATAAGTATTGGTGAACAAATACACCATATACTCATTTGGGTTTTTTCATAAGAATAATGAAATATATTTAGTGCACCGCTATTGTGCATGAAGGGTTAAAGTGCAAAACATGTTATTTTATATCACTATAGACATTATAAATCCAAAAATATTATTTTTATGTTCTGAATATAAATTAATTTTACGGTCGAGTGGGTTTTCACATCCTCCAGCATTCTAATGTTTTATACCTAAAATAAAAAACAAGATAGTCACTAAACATAGTACAAAAACATATTCCAATTAAAAATCAATATAAAAGTAAACATAGAAAAAATAAATCATTTGATGTAGGACACCTCAAGCTACAAAAAAATCACAACACTCACCATTTTCATCAATCCAATACCATCATGGGAATACACCAGAAAAAGTATCATGTGCATCACATTTATAAACACTGAAAATACTGATTTGAAAACTGCCATCACTATTGTGAAATAACAAACAACAATAGAATAACCACTTCTTTCAAGAATGTTTTTTTAGTATTGATCATGAAATGAAAAATAATATTAAAAATGAGATACACTAGGCTAGGATCTACCTAAACAACACCATCTATGTCACACATCATGAATCGACAACCGCATCGCATACATAACCATCCCAAAGCATCACCATGATCCACATAACCAATGCCGACCAAGCTTTGTGATATGAAATCGGAGGCCATAGATGAATTTTTCAAGGGTGGGCCTAATTAGGGATGGGTGAAATTTGACTAAACCTTGAACCATAGACATTAGAATGACTATCAACATCACAAAAGAAACTATGATCGAAACCAAAAATCTAGATGACCTGAGACATGAACTAAAAACAAAACAATCATATATACATCAGCCATGATATTCGGAAATTGGACAGTGGATTTTCCATATAAATTCATATATGAGTGAATATATGCACAATGTATTTATTAATCATTTTAATAATCATATCATGTATTTATGGTAGTGAAAATGTTTCCTTTATTATGGGATACATTCTTAAATCCAGTAGACGATGTATTTTAATTAAGGAGGTCCATAATTAAAATGGTGTGTCAATGTTGAGCTAATATAAAACCAAAAATATTTTAAAAATATTTTATTTTGTAAGATGTAAATACATATAAGGTCTTATACTATTTTAATTTTATATTAAATTAGTGGAACATTTTTAGTTATAAATTAAGTTTCTTTCGTGAGTTTTAGTCTACAACGAATATTTTAGAAGAAGAACCTGTTTGTATCCGATTAACTTGATAGTGGACTAATTTAGTTTATTAATATTCACCTACAGGATTACTGGAATTAGTGAGGATGTGTAGTATCATCATATTTCTATGGAATAAAGTGAAATATTATTTTATTTTATGAGAATCGTGGAATATTTCTCATAGTGGTTTTGTATTAATAAACTATTATAAAGCAACATTATTTTTTCAATAGAAATTTCATTGGAAATTGGATTATACCTATCCTTTATCATTTCATGCTGATACCTATCCAATACATGTGTAACTTATGACTAATTTTTAGTGAAAAATATGTGGCTCTGATTAACCAAGACAATGTATGGATGTAGTCATCCTTATTAGGGTAGAGCAATGTATCAATATTTTGTTCCCTCAGGTGTAGACACTTATATTTCATTATAGGTTTATTACAAAATTAAATTATTAAATAATAATAACAATGATTCGACCCCCTCCCAATCCATATTAGTAGTAATAAACATTCCCAAATACTTCAAATTTAATGACATTATCATAGTAGGGTGTTTTTTGTCAACTAATTTCACCAAACTCAACACACAAAAATTGAAATGGAATTCCATGTTCTTAATAAGAGGTATGCTTAATGTACTAGGGGTATATGATAAAAACATACTAAAAACTAAGGTACAATACTTATTTTATAATCAACTATAAAATAAAAATTGATTTGTTTTTTATTTTATATAAAATTATATATTAAAATAGCTAGAAATAAAACAATTTTTTGGATATGAAGAAATCAATCAATACGATCCCATTGGAGAAATTGAGAGTGAAGATTCACATCGTTCAGATGCTTTAAAAATATCATAAAATGGTATTTTGAAAAAATGTTACAAAAATTACATGGAGGGAATAAAATTATTCTTCTATTCTACAACAGTTGTGGGAAGAAAAAATGATGAGTTCGGATGATAACTATGGGAATGAGTGAAATATAAACTATTATAATGAATATAAAACATGAATAATATAGAATAAATAAAAAATAAAAAAATATTTCATATTAATAATAAATTAAAATAGGGTCTAAAATATGTTTATCATAACAAATAATAACAATATGGAAAATAATATCCAGTTTCATAGTGATAAAATGAATAATATAGAAAATCATGATGAAACTGTTGGGGAAATGTTCTAAGAAAACATATATAAAATGGTATGGAAAATTCCAAAAACCCAAAAAAGTTTCTCTAATGAGATCTAAAGATACATTAGATATATATTGACGACCCACCAATCACATACTAATTTCAATTCATTCATCATTTCAATGGGGTGAAGTGTATTCCTCATAAACATTTGTATTAAAAACTAGAATAATAAATGTAATTAATATCCCCAACTAATAACCATAAACAAAACCCATATAAATTAATTTGATGTAATGATTAAAAATTATAAATATAATAAATTTTAGAAAATTCTCCACTAAATATTGACAAAGATGAAAATACATTAAAAATATAACTCTTATATTTGCTGAGATAAATAATCTTTTAATTTTTAAATAACTTATTAAATATGGAAAAATTTACTAATATTAATGAAATTGTATTATTTTCAAGGATATTTTTGAAATTTTATTGTAATATTAAAATAAATCATTTTTCAGGATGTTGGGAAATTGGTTTCCAAATATATATATGTTAAAAATTTCTACATCACATATTTTTATGAAAATGCAAAAGGTATATCATTGTGGAAAAAACTGGAAAATTAATTTTGAAATTTTTTTGTAAAACTAAAAAAAGGGTTAATTTTTTTTATAAAAAATTTTACATTAGTAAAATTATTCTATAAAAACTATTATAAAAATTAATGATATATTTGTAAAATATTATATCATTAGTTGATAATCATATTCAATTTTATATAAAAACATGGTCTTAATATAATGGGTAATTAAATATTGGAAAATGAATGTAAGACATTTAATTTTAATAAATATAAATTTGAGAATAATAAACAAAAAATTTATTATAAAAATTATAAATACTTCTCTTTTGTATACTTAATCTGATATAATCTCAATTAATGATAATATTGTGAAAAAATCCCTTACAATGAGTATAAATTTAATTGTATGTACTTTGATACTCTTATATAATAAATTAAAATTTATTAATATTATATAAATAATCATATATACAATTATGTTATCATATATGATTAACTCATAAAATTTTTATAATCATTTATCAATCATTCTTTCTAAAAAAAATGTTTTTTAGTTGTGTTTTCTATTTTTTTGTGGTATGTTTCAGTTCGATGGACTTGGATCCATCATCTGGAGCATGGTTCCATTACCATAAATACATAAATAATGATATAAATATAAAATATTTTCAATACATACATATTCATAATCAATATTTAAATTCATATATGAAAATTGTATTGTATTTCTACGTGGAAGTGGAAGTCCACACATATGCCTGAGAAAAATTTTGATTTTTAATGAGTGGAAGTGTAAAAATATAAATATGATATTTTTATTATATAAGAATAATTATATCATAAATATAATATAATATCAATAGTTCAATATTTATAAAAATCCAAGTAAATTTTTAATGAAAATTGATTTACACCGTAGTGTGGATTCAATAAGTTGTACATGCTCAAGAACAATGATTTCTGTTTTCATATGAGATAAACAAGACAGAAATATATTTAACATAATAATATCGAAATATAACTATATATATGAAAATTTTTTGGTTCATAATTTATCAATATAATTTATTTATAATATGTTAAATAATAATGAAATTTAAAAGTATTGGTATATAAAATTACCTCTTCTTCGAAAGATCTCGTTTCGACCTTCTCCACAGGGGCATAAGGTTTTCCTTTTGAGAAAGATAAATAAATCAGATCAATAATAATTATTAATATATGTTTTTTATAAGGGATTTATATTCTATTAATCCAAATTTAGTATATAGAATAAATGATAGATGGTTCGACGTATAGTGAATGAAAATTAAAATATGCTATAAAAATATTTATTTATATTAAATTAATTTTTATCAGAATGTGAAAAAATGTGACAATACTTTGGATGATGTGATATTATAGGGTGTAAGTACCTTTATATAACAAAATTTGTATAGGTTTAATGTTTTTTAAAATGTATTGTTTGGTTTGACTCCATTATAAATCAATTTTAACCTTAACTACATTAATATTTTTTCAATATTATATATCTATAATTTTACTAATAATGTAACAGTGTTAACAAAAATGTATAAATGATTATATTTAGACCATTTATAATCATATTTTACGTAATTATATATTTTTAATATTTTTAATTAAGTAAATAAAATATTATTTTTCATAAAATATCAACAATTTCATTTTACACACTATTGGCTTAATTTTTTCCATCATCAAAATTATTTAATTTAAATAATTTGTTTAACAGAACTCTAGTTTCTATTATGAATCAAAAAATAATTAATGAAATAAATTATTCATTCAAATTATAATACTTATAAATTATTACAATTTTATATCATATTCCAAAATTAATTGAATTACAATCATTTCAGCACTATTAATGCAGTTTTGTAAATATTGTGGTTAAACCATAATTTTATAATAGATAAATGACATATTTCTATCTGGGTAGAGGTATTCCAAATACATAGCCTGTATTCCTATGTAAATGAGGTCTATGTACTTGTCTCGAGCATCATTGGGCATAAAAACCATGATTCAATGCATGAATTCCCTTTTTTCTAAAGGCAGTTTTGATGAATACTAATTCATTAGTATCTGCTCTATTACATCACTACCTCTCGAAAAATAATTTCATTATTCCTCACCAATTCTATTTCTGTCACATACATGACTTATTTTAATGTTATTTTGTCATTTAATTTACATTATTTCTTTGTTTGGGGGGTTTCGCATGCATTTTGGTGGAAATAGTGGGTTTTCAAAATTTGGGTCAAACTGTGAGCCAATTTCCAAATTTAAAAACCAATTTTTTTGATTTTATAACTCATTAATTTTTTAATATTTTACAATAATTAAACTTCTCATTGTAATAAACTAATATATTTAATCTACCATATCCATATAAGTCTCATAAAAATCCATAATCATGATGGATTTGGGTTTTTTTATTAATGTTTTGGGCCAGCCTGAAAGCCCATTTCCTGCTTTAGGTTTTATTTTTAATATTTTAATATCTCATTTTATATTTACTATTTGTCGATGATTCGACCTCCAACACAAAACCAAAAACCTAAGGATAACATCCATTATCTGTTTCAGTGCTTTTGAGCTCATTTGGTTCGCTAATTTGGGTGAAACATCTTTAGATTTCTCAAATCGTCGAGTTTTGAAGAGGAAAATCTTTTCTTTCATAAATCCTTCAATTTATGCTCTTTTCCCCCATTTCAGTCCCCAAATGACCTTCTCATACCCATTAGATCCTCCATATCAGGTTTCCTTTCTTTGAGATTGAAATTTTGGTGTATTTGTTTCGTTTGTTTCAAGATGTTTCAAGTAAGTGTTTCTTTCCTTAATTTCTACCACTTCATGAGGGTTTCTTTTACACTTTCTTGAAGTTCCTCATGTCCAGAAGTTGAGGTTAGAACCTAGAGTTTTATTTGGTGTATTTTTGGTCAAATATTTTTGTCTATGGATGGATTTATCTTCCTTTAGGTGCGGCGGTGGGGCAGTTGATGTTTCACACCATGTTTTGAGGGTTTCGGTATAAAAGGTAGGTGATTCCACGTGTAATCATTTCTAGATGAGTTAGTTTTCTTGAATTACTTATTATTCATGTTCCTAATATGCTTTTTGTGGTGTGAAACATGTTTATGTTGGATTTTGTTATGAATTTATTTTATAGTTTCAGTTTAGATTAAAATTTGGTGTTTTTCATGTGTAACCCTTTGGGTATTGTTTGGGTGTGTTTTATAACATATGAAATTGGTTTAATAAATCTTTTTTGGGCTGACAATTCTGATTTGTTAGGTTATTGTTGTTCCATTTGGTTTTAAAGTGGTTTTTAGTGGGTTTACATTGAAAAACCTTATTGTACTTCTTGAAAGTGATTTTGGAAACATGTTCTTTTCATGTGGATCTTTTGTGGTATTGTTTGAGGTGTTTGTATGACACATGGGGGTATTTTAATAAATGTTTTTGGGGATGAAAATTCAGTTTTGTATTTTTATTGGTTTGATTTTATCCTTGAAATACAGTTTTGAAATGGGTTTTATGTGAAAATCTTTGGTACACTCTTTATAATTGTATTATCAAAGTTATGAATGGTTTAATGATTTATGTAAGAGGTGAAACCAAATTGGAAAACTTTTTTGGATTGTTTAAACATTAAAATTGTCCATTATAAATCTTAATAGTTCTTTCATGTGATGTGTATCCTCTTGGAAATGTTTTATAAAAATGTCTAATGGATTTAATGAAATGTGAAAGAGGTGTGGACGTGATGTAGGCTATTTGTGTGAGTGCGATGTGAAAAATGAATGTTGTTTCTAAAAAGGGTTTTATGAAACATGTGAGTGGGATGTTATGTGATGTTTATCATATTTGGAGGGACTTCATAAAATTTTTAAAGGATGTTTTGGATTGTGAATGTTATGCAAAATGTGTTGTGGACTATTTTGGTGTGAGTTTGATTTCGAAATGCATTTGAATGAAAATTGGAATTTGTGACTTGTGTGACGTACATGGGGCTGTTTGATAAATGTGTGATGTGAAAGTGATATTTTCCTGTAAAAACTATATTTCTTGGCTTGTTTAACTTGTTTGAGCTCAAAGGGAATCCCCGGGTATCTAGGTGGGTGGACATGTACTAGTATGCTAGTGAATCTGTGGGGTTTGGCCTCAGTTTCACTTAACATGATTGACGCTTACAACACTAACTAAACTATGATGATGATGATTGGGGACCACTAGGTTATGGTTATGTTTCCTACTAGTGGCTCGTGCATGAGAACAGATATTTTATTTGTGGTTACTCTCACCGTGATGCGAGGTAACTGGGACCCACAACAAGCTAGTGCCTAGGGGTTATTTCCTATCGCATGTGATCATTATATCCTTTATACTAACCGTCGGAATACGGTATATTTGGCTGAAAAAATTCAGCTGGTTTTGAATTTATTTTTAAAGTGTTGATTCTTTAAATTAGCCCACTTGAAAACTGATTTTTTTAAGTTCCATCTTTTAGAAATTATGCATAGAAATTACATTTTTTTGAAAACTTTCATGATTTTTATCATTGAATGTTTACCAAATGTAATTTCGTAGTGGTGGTATTCTACTGTGCATTGTATCTCACCCTACTTACACCCTTGGTTGTAAGTAGACTTGGTTAATTTTGATGTCATAGGTTTGGGTACAACGTTTTTCCAATAGTTAGTGTTTTGAGAGGTCCATCATGATACAGTGTTGTGAATATGGCTTTAGGGCAGTGCCTCTCGCCATTTGGAGGCTCTTGGGATATCCATTGTGGATTTATTCATTTGTTATAGTCTATTATAATTGTTTTAAATTATGAATTTCAGTTCTGAAATTTGGGCTCGAGAATTCTCTTTCATGGGGCATGTTTTGTACCATGAAGGAGTAGTTGTGGATCCATCGACGATTGAAGCAGTGGTGTCATGGGCAGCCCCCAAGACAGTGTCAGAGGTGAGAAGTTTCCTTAGACTCACAGGTTATTACAGGAGGTTCGTATCAAATTTCTAACAGGTTGTGACTCCTCTAATTGCTTTGACCAGGAATGATTAGGCCTTAAAATGGATTGATCAGTGCCTGTAAGCCTTCGTGTATCAAAAAGAGAAGTTAGTAAGTTCTCATGTTCTTTGTCTTCTAGCTGAGGGAGTCCAGTTTGATGTTTTCTACTATGTTTCGCATCTGGGGCTAGGTTGTGTTCTCATACAGCAGAGGTCAGTTGTCTATTATGGGTCTTGACAGTTGTGTCACCATGAATGAAACTATTCCACCCATGATCTTGAATTGGCAGTCCTGGTGTTTTCTCTGATGTTGTGGAGACATTACCTAATTGCTGAGAACTTTATAGTTTTCACTGATCGTAAGAGTTTGAGGTATGTTTTCTCCCAACATGAATTAATGTTGTGACAACGTCGGTGGATGGAGTTCTTGCAGGAATACAACTTCAAAGTAATGTATACACCTAGAAAAGGGAATGTTTTAACAGTTGTACTGAGACGAAAGTCACGTAGTGATGCTGTGAGTGAATCCAGTTATTCTGGTAGAGTAATGGAGGAAATGATAGATTTACATCTTGGTATGGAAGAGGCTAGAGGTAGTGGTTGTATTTTCCAGAAGATGGTGAAATCATCCCTGCTGCAGAAGGTGGAAGATTCCCAATTGGGTGATCCAGAGGTGGATGTTTGGAGGGAAAGAGTTGTTTGTTGTGAGGCCCCTGATGGTTGGTTGGAGGATGAACAACACTGAGTGTTGTTTAATGGTAGGATTTTTGTTCCCTTGTCAATGCGCAAGACGGTTCTCCAAGAGTTCCATAGTTCACCCATAGCAGTACATACTGATGTGACAAAGATGAACCAATCATTCAGGAGTCATTTTTGGTGGCCTGGGATGAAGCGTGCAGTTGTAGAGTTTGTGTCTCAATGTTTAGTCTGCCAGAAGGTGAAGGCTGAACATCATGTTATGGGTGTTCTTCTCCATCCATTAATGATTCCTCAGTGGAAGTGGGAGGACATCTCAATAGACATTATTATAGGTTTATCTCGAGCTCCGGGAGGACATGATGCTATTTGGGTGGTATTGTATCGTTTGTCAATATCGTCCAACTTTATTGTGAGCATGTTGTCAAGCTCAGGGGAATTTTTGTCAAGTTAGTATCTGGAGGAGGTGGTGAGACTTCATGGAGTACCTAGGATGATCATATTTTTATCAAGATACTCATTTTTCCTCTAGCATTTGGAGAGCTCTCCAATATTCGTTTGGTACTCAACTATGCCTTAGTACTACTTTTCATCCTCAAATGGATGGTAAAACTGAGCGAACCATCCAAACTCTCGATGACGTGTTACGATCTTGTGTTCTTGATTTTGGAGGTTCATAGATGATGCAATTAGACTTGGTAGAGTTCACTTACAATAATAGTTTTCACTCCACCATCAGTATGGCGCTGTTTGAAGCCTTGTATGGTCGGTATTGCCATTCTCCGTTTTGCAGGACTAGGGTCAGAGAGTCAGCGATTCTCAGACCAGAACTAGTGCAGAATACAACAGAGATGGTTCAAATGATTCTTGAGAGAATTATGACTGTGAAAGATCATCAAAAATCATATGTTGATCAAAGGAGGATACCATTGGAGTTTAATGTAGGGGATCATGTGTTTCTGAAGGTGGATCCCCGTCATGGGCAGTGAATTTTTGGTCATGGAAGTAAGCTTTCTCCCTGGTCTGTTTGGCCTTTTGAGGTGTTTGCTCATGTTGGATATGCGTCATATCAAGTATCACTTCCCCCACATATGAGTCGGATACATGATGTTTTCCATGTATCAAAACTTCATCGTTATCTTCTTGATGACTCTCACATCATCAATTTGGAAGAGATCGATGTTGATGATGATTCAATCTTTGAGGAGCGACCTTTGGAGATCCAAGACTGAAAGGAGAAGGGGTTGCTTGTACGTTCTATTCCCTTGGTTTGTGTCTTGTGGAGACACAGTGGCATAGAGGAGATAAATTAGGAACGTGAATCACATATGCGGGTCCAGTACCCGGAGATTTTCTATGTTATTGTGCTCTGTTTTATTTGAAATTTTCTTTTATGTAACATTGATGTGATGGTATGCTTGAATTGTTTGGATATGGATTGTTTGTCCCCTTTCTCTCGGATGTCTTGGTTTTGTCCCAGCTTTAGAACAACTTAGGGTGGTTTTCCCATGAGAGGTATCTTATAGGATGGTTGTTCAGACCCCTCTTTTATTTAGGTTGGTTTTTATTTCATGAGGACGATAATGTTTTGAGAGGGATCTGATGTAATTTACCAGACCTCTCTGGTCCATTACATTTTGAAAATGCGGTGTTGGAGGTGTTCCAGGATGTCATGGTGACTTATCCCCAACACTTTTCTAAATTTCCAGTTATGTGAACAGTGTTTCCTATTTTATGAACAGCAACAGTATGTGTATAGTGTTTCAGAGATCGGTAGCACAAATCGGAAGCAAAAAATCAGAAGCACAGATCAATAGCACAGATCTGTAGCACAGATAGGTAGCACAGATCGGTAGCACGGATCGGTAGCACAGATCTGTAGCACGGATTGGTAGCACAGATCTGTAGCAGGGATCGGTAGCACAGATCGGTAGCACAGATCAGTAGCACAGATCTGTAGCACAGATCGGTAGCACAGATCCATAGCAGAGATCTGTAGCACATATCAGTAGCACAGATCGGTAGCACAGATCCATAGCAGAGAACGTTAGAAGGGATTGGTAGCACAGATCGGTACCACGGATCGGTAACACTGATCGGTAGCACTGATCGGTATCACATATTGGTAGCAAAAATCGGTAGCACATATTAGAAGCACATATCGGTTTCACAGATCGGTAGGTGTACAATAACGATAGGTGAACAACATTTCCCGATTCCTTTTGTTTTGCCCCTTTTGACGTTTCCTTTGACTTAAAATACATTTAAAGACTTATTTTTAAAGACTCTTAAGGCCGATTAAAAGGTCAAAAATCCTATATTAATTATTCATAAGGCTTGGAATGTTTTACTTGGTCAAACATTGTGGGTTAATGTGATCCTCTTTTAATGGAGAATTAAGTGTATCTTAAACCGTCTCCCAATTAAATATTCAAAAAGGAAAAATATTCATCCTTCCTTATTGTTCCTCTTTTTTATCGACTATGAGATTCTAGAAACATTAATACCTTATCATAATAGTTACACAATCAAACATTAGTCTTTGGATTGGTTCTACTCTATTTTTATGCAACCAAGCAGTGTCGATCATTCATCGATATAAGGTATGTTTTATCAACGTTCCTTCAAGGATCATCTTCTCCTGTTCTCTTTTCCATATTATCATGTGATCTCCAAGATTCTAATGGGGTTCTCTTGGGGTTTGGTTGGTGTGGACGTACTATGGAATCCTCGGGTGGATGTAGTTGTCGCGAGTGGAGGATCGTGACCTGTTGTGTGGATAAAGAACATAAAGAACTATTCAAGGTAGGGGATCTGTTTCTTCTCTTTTATTTATGTGAAATCATGGAGTTTGAATTATTTATCCCTTTGGATCATAATTAAATTTACCTAATAAAATACTTGAACCAGATTAAAAGAATTGGTTTGATCACGTGTGTTTCTTTGTACAGTGATAGAGGTTTGCCTCATGATTTGCTAGATAGTGTGAAATCTATGCTTTCTTTGATTATTTGATTGTTATTTATGGAAATTGATAAATAACGTAAAGTCGGAAATAATTGATAATTAATTGTCTAAATATAAAGTGACATGTGAACGAATTCAGTTTTTGTTGGTGGTGCTTGATGTTTAAAGGCATGTCAAGTGAATTTTTTAATTAAATTGTGATATCTATGATAGATCTCTGGTTATGTTTCCCAGAGTTGGAACCTACCAATAGTGAAGTCGTTAACTCCATATGGATTAATGAACTTTCGGTTGATAAAATATAATTCCTAATTGGGTTCTGAGTTACCACTTTTCTTGTAAGGCTGAATGCCTTGTGGGTTGGAGCCATGAGTGCTCATTTTGTATAATGTCTAAATGCCTTGTTAAAGGGCCAAGAGCGCATTTGATGTGATGTTTGACTTCGTGCTGCTTGTGCTATGATGTGACCCTGGAGGGGTGTTGTGATATGTGGATACAGGGAGGCCCTGTGGTTGTGGCAGTGGATGGCGCCTAGTGTGGTGAGATGCATCGGTTTATGCATGTGGGTGTCGGGGAGGAAACCAAGGATGATGGTATGTGATGCCTGAATGTTTGGTTGTTTGATTGGTTGTTTATCTTCTTACATTTCCCCACTACTCAAGCCAGTTGTTTTTGCTTACCCATATTCTGAAAGGGGCTAAGACACACTGGGTATGGCACGTGCTATCCGTGTTTTGCCTCTTGAGGGAGAATGGGTCTACGCTCTTGATAGAGGAGGCAAAGAATCGACGTGTAGTATATCTATTCACCATGTTGATCCCCCTTGTGTTTAGTAGCTTAGGATTATTTTCTAGAATTCCAGGAAATATGGGTATGTAATTCTTTAATGAATGATTGATTAAATGGTGATAACCCATGGGGCTGGAGATGCTGGAATTTAATGGTGAGGTTGTGATCTGTTGAAGGAACAATTGACTTTGGGTGTAATGATAATTCAGTTTAATTTGGAATTGTTCATGGTTAATTAAGGATTAAAGAATTATTTAATTTATAGTGGAACTGAAAAAAAGGAATGAAGTAATCTAATAAACTCTTATAATGGTTGTCTTCTTATAGGATACCTAGTCTTAGAAGTAGTAGCCTGGAGTCTGAGAGGTGTTAGCTGTAGTTGTTTTTATGACTAGGTAATTCCCATTGTGTGGTTGTGAGTTATATATATTCTATAATTTTTGTGTTTATATATGCTACTCCACCCCATCAGTAAGGGAAACTAACACCCCAGGGATTCTGATCCCTGGGGGGTGTTTTCCCTAACATTCTGATGGGAGGTTGAATGGATGACTACCCCCTTTAGCCCTGCTCTCTTATCTTGGTAGATAGTAGTGCCTTTAGCACAAAAGTTAGTTTTCCCCATATATGTCTGTAGAGGGCTGTAATGGCTTGTGGTTATTTCAAACACATTTATTTTGGGTATAGTATCCTATGGACTAGTATAGGTGTAACCTGTATAGGTTGTGATGCCTTGAGGAACCTTACACGGCGTATGGGCTATGATGGCTTGAGGTATAATACCTGAAGTATGATACATGTTATGCGAGCTGTGTTGGATCCCAGAAACTACCTGGTTACTTTTGGTTGTGAGGATGGTGTGGTGCATTGCCCAGGTGACTACGGGCAAGCCTTTGTGCTACATGTGGTGTAGAATGTGGAGCTTGGCCCAGGTGTATACAGGCAAGCCATTGGAGAGAGATGCACATGATATATGTCATTTGGGAAAGGCGGAAAACTAGTGGGGAAGTAGTAGAGGCGTACCATTGATAGTCTTTACTATATGATATATTATTGTATGTGTTACTTGGTTAGAGTAGCCATGGTGAGGTTGGGAACTTAGTATACCTGTTTAGGTGATGAGTTAGTTTCACTTGGTGTTCACTAGTCTTTACCAGGATTTCATTAATTTTTCATGAGAGGCTTCGGGGAAAATCCTACTAGGTATACTGTTATACTCACCCTATGTATATATAAACTGTTTTTCAGGTCACATTTAGAAGGTCGGAGACCAAGCTGGTTAATACGAGCTTGTGGTTGCAGCAGCTGTTCGGGCTTGTGGTCACCCTTATTTTTCCATTCTTTTGGGTACTTATAGTTTTCCCCTTTTAGTTGTAGTAATTTTGCATGGCATTTCATATATGTACATGTGCTTCTTTTATATTTTAGCCTGATTTGGATTTGCTTGGTGTCTATCATAGATATCTCTTTCGCATGTGTTCTCTTAGAGGGTAATGTATCCCATTTGTGTGTTTATTATACCCTCGGTGCGAGTCGCCAACCCAGGGCCTACTGGAGGGGAGACTCGGGGGGGTCATTATCTCCCTTTTCACATTGCCGACCTAGGAGGGGTACCTATTGTGGGGATTCGGTCATGTCATAACCTATCTAAATATGTATAATATTGAATCATAATCCTCACTTTACCACATCAAATGAACCCACTAGTAATGAACCTTCAAATGATATTATATCATGGTTCTACCAATGCCTAGAACAATTAATGACATAATAATTATATAATAATTATATTTTTAGATTTCGTATATATGTATCACATAACATCTTTTCAAATTTCATAATTCCACCATAACATATGAATGCAATAAATTTCCCATCACTTTGACATTAATTTATTTTTGATAATTATAATCATCAATTTTTTTTCTTCACATATTTTCCAATAATTATGGATTGGAAATTATTTGACAAATGGTTATTTTTTCCCATTATATAATATTTCTCATAAACATCATCACCATGTTTTTTGAACATTGTATCTCAATTAGTACTCATTTTGGTCAGTACTCCATGATCATATCAACTCTATTAATCTTGTAGATACATTCTTTACCCGAGGTTATTGAATTGGGAAATAACAACCCTTTATTATTATGATCCATTTTCATTTCCTAGTGTTGAGTTATCTTTGTGAAATATCATTTCCATACTCTAGTGATCCAAACATATCTCATGTTTTTATCTCTAGATATAATTTATCGACATCATTAAGGTAATCATTATGACATCTAATTCAATATATTAGGATTGATCATTTTTTTCATTAGTATATAACTTTTTTGAAAAATTGAAAATAAAAATATAATTATACATTATCAGACTACAAGTTTCTTATTTACAAAATTATTATATATCACAAATATATCATTACCTAATTGTAGATTAAAAATCAGAGCATTCACTAATCACAATTAAAATTATTCAATGGATTGTTGATGTTTTTTATCTATGTCAACATATTTACTTTATGAGTTTGAAAGAATAATGGGTTATCTAATAAAGAAAAATTTTAAACAAATAATCAATAGTAACCATCTAATCATATAAAACTATATAGCTTGGTTGGATTTTTTATTTTCGACAATATTTAACATTTTTCAGTGTGGGATCAATAGTGAATATATCCATTGTAACAATAATGAATATAAAATAATAATTATGAATCCATCCTAAAAAATACATAAATTCAAATTATTTATCATTTTTCCTATTATTCTAAAGAATTAACCAACAACTATTCTCTTGGCCCTAATGTCTCATTGATCACACAATGATATCATCAATAAATGCAATAAAAATTATGAATATATTCTTTGAATAATATATTCCTTAAATCCATATAAAAAAGGGGTGAATTATTAAATAAAATTTGTAATAAATTATATTATTAATATGCATATCTTGTGTGAAATTATTATTTCAATATATCATCAATCATTACATTAAATTGATGATACCCAAAATGATGTTCAATCATTGAGTAAAACTACGAGTGAAAATATTGATTAAAATTTCATCAATTTGATGTATATGATTCTTATTATTTATATAAATAGAATTTTTATCCCTATAATAAATTAATAACTTCATAGATCGAAATTTATTTTTAATGAAAATAGTAGAACATTCCCATGGTGAAAAAGTTTTCTATATAAATCCATATTCACCATGAAACTAGAGTTTTTAATTCAACAGCAATAATTACAGTAGATGCATTCTCTAGGGAGTCCTTGATATTGTTATTCTATTAGGGATTACATATATAGAATACTCAAATTCACATTCTTGTGGATGTAAAGGAATTTCATCGGGAAATAAATCAATTTATTCATATATAATAATAACATTCACAATTTTAATATTTCCTTTTTGATATATATAATATCTCTTCGCTTCTTCTCCAACTGTAACATTTAGATGTTATATTGTGGAAAGATCTATATATGTCTCAAATGATGAAGTATCACCCCTAATTATAAGGAATTACAAAAAATCATTAAATATTCAATTTATTTAATAAAAAATATATATTTTTACAAAATATTATAAAAGATAATCCATACCATGTATTATATCAATATCAATTATTTGCATGATAATAATTTACTCAAATCGTGTATGTTTTGACTTATAATTTAAAATGTCAAACTCATCATTATAGTGATGAGATTGAAACATGTGTTATTGATAGAAAAATACCTTCCTAATGTTCCAGGGAAAATAATAATTAATTATATATCTTAGGTGATTTTAAATGGTGTCAATATCCATAATTAAATAAATAATTATCTGAATTTTTAGTCAAGATTAATATACATACCACTGAATATATACAATGATCAACCTCAATTATACTGATCACATAAGCATGTCCTTTCTCACTTATAAATATAATGGAATATTCCTTTGAAAAATGGGGATATTTTTATTTTATTTCTTCCATTTCCCAAAGATATAGAAATAAATATTATAAATTTATTTCATTCCCTTATAATCTAGAGAATTATGTCATTTATCACCATACATGAGACAAAAAAAATTCAAATAAAGCATGTCCAATGTGGTTTTAGTCCATAATTATTATAAGTTGGAATTGCTACCCATAAATTCCTCAAGTTTTTCTTTTATTTTGAAGATTTCTCATATAATATATTCAAATATTTCATTCTAATAAATTCAAAAGACTTGGAAATTATTTCCCTATCTCCAGGGAAAATTATATAATATCCATGAAGGATGAGATGGTTTGGAAGAATAGTCCCCATCAAGGGAATGTATTTACCATATAAAAGAAACGATCAATATCACTCATTCAATTATATATTGAGATATTATAATTCCATTCTAACCGTGTATAGTTATATTTATACATAGAAATGTTTTCATCTTAATTTTTTCATAGACTTAGAAATTGTCTCTTTATTTATTCTCATTTCATGTGCTGAAAAAAATTCTCATGAAATGTATCTTAAAATATATCCGAATAGTTTTTTAATTTCTAATTAATCCTTATTGTTTGGAATCAATTTCCACCATTTATCATCATACCTAGTGACACGATAAACATACTATATTATATTATCTATTTCATTACATCACAATGAATAAAATATATTCTATAATGAACTAATTAATTTCTCAATAACCAATGTATTTGTAGTCCCATTGAATAATAGAGTTTTTGGATGCACGAAATAGTTCAAAATTGTTGAGAAACCTTTTCAAACATTATGATACACCATATAAGAATGGTTACTAGTCAAAATTTGAGTATGCTGCCCCAGTATAGTTAGAATTCATTTACCTCCAATTCTATCTCCAATTCTAGTTCCAATTCAAGTTAGATATTATCTATCTTTACCAAGTGGTAATGCCCAACATAGATTATGATCATTAATGTGGTTTATATTCCATAAGTTAAGGTCAATTTATTAACAATGAAATCCACTAGATTTTAAAATAATTATAGGAATCATAATAAATAATTCTAAAATAGAGGAAATAATTTCCATATCCTGAATTTTTATTTATATATAATGTTAGAATTACAATATTTGATTCCTTGGAAATATTCTCAATTTTTTCAAATCATTCCAAATGGTTTGTAATGAAATTGTAAATTAACCCAACAGTATCCCTTGTGAGTGTCAATCATTTAGTTATCTATTGTTATACACTTTGTTCACCATAATGGTGTAAATGAAATATTTAACCAACTCTTATTAGGTTTGTTAAACCAATATTCATCTGTTCAAAAATGATATCCATGTATATTATCCATAAATGATGTTATTTCAAGAAAATAAATTATTTATATCCTTACTAAATAAATTATCATTTTTTCATAATTTATGTATTTGCTGAGTTTTGATAAAGTTTTCACAGTATATTCTATGTTTTATTAAATATCGCACCTATTGTTTCTACAATACATCATTTTATACATGATGTTACACCCCAACTATTATTTTCATGAGTTGGTGGATATTTTTCAATAATATATATCAAGTCATTGAGATTTAATTCTAAAATAAGGAATAGTTTTCTAGTCTTGTAAGAATATATATACATATAAATGATTATTACATTTCATATGAAAAGACGGATATTACGTATTAATACATGTGATATACTAACAATTTCTTATATAAAATATCTATTTTTATTCATATATACCTTTTTTATGTCTTGTGGAAAGGGAAAACAATAAAATTGGCCGTATTATATGCTTATTAGTGGAAATAATAAATTTAATCTACAATAATGTAAATAAAATATGAATAATATGTACAGGATATGCACTAGTGAAATATTCCATCTAAATAATAATATAAATAGGGGACTAAACCCACAGATAAAGTAAAAACATAAATAACTAAATTTCAAAATATTAAAAATTTCATAAGGATATAATGCATTGTTTTAGACCTCATTATCTTATCATCAAGTCTTTTTTTCTAAGAGACGAAACATAAATAGGTACATATCACAAAAAATACAAAAAATAGTTTCTATAATGGGCCCTATTTATGCATAGGGTGGATATAGAGACACCCTACAATCAAATACCATTTCAAATTCTTTTATCATATGAATTGGATGAAACATTAAAAATGTAATAATTCATATTAAAAACTTTTATAGAATAGGTAATTAATTTTATAAATAAATAAACATGATGATAATCCATACAGATTTGTATGGTTAATAATATCCAAAGAATACATCCCTTTTACTGCATAATATTTACCATGTCATGTTGTTGTTGATCAATATACATTTAATACATCAAGGGAATATTTCATGAGAAATATTCCCTATTCATTTGGGAATTTGTTGTTAAAAATATAATAATAACAAAAAATTATAAGTGAAAATCTCTTTGAATGGTTCCTTTGAAACATATAATGTAATATTCAAAAAAAACAATTATTCATGATTCATAAAAATTCTTATAACACCATATAGTTTAAAAACCATTCTAACATAGCATTTTTATAAAAAGTATAAAATTACATAGTTCATAAAATAATTGAAAGTATCACATTTAAACCATTTTTTAAAGACAAATATGGTAAATTTTATTTCAATAAATTGCTAAATAATATTAAAAAAAAATTATTACATGTTAATGAGAATATTAATTTTCATGGAATGTATTCATGGTCTAGGAAAAAACCAATTTTTTATTCCATAATTTAATTATTTTTGTATCTTGAGAAATAATGAGTTGGAAATTAATGAAAAAAATATTAATTATTATAAATAAATTTAGGAGAGATAAATATTTTTCTTACATTGAATGATAAAAAAATTTCTGCAGTTTTGAATTTATCATAATAAATCCTAAATAATTGTGAAATTGTGTGATAAATCATTACATGAGGTCTAAATGTAGTTGTATATACTTTTATCCACCCATATAATAAAATTATTTTTGTTATACATCAAAACCATAATCATATATATACTTATAATATCATACATTACCTATTTATAACATTTCTGTACGATTTTTCTAATAATTCATTATCAAAATTACTATTTACAAGTGTTGAATATTTCATTTTTAATGTATGTTTTATTTTGGTATTTTTAGTTCCTATAACATGATCACAATTCTATAATATTTGTAGTATTACTAAGGATATTAATATAATATATATTCAATATATATATCTATATATATATTAATCATATATTAAATGAATAAATGAAAAATTAATTATATCGTTTCTTGGAGGTGGTAATACACACATAGCCATCAGTGAAATTATCATAATTAATGAGTTGATCAGTAAACTGGTTGATTATGTGTTATAAATCCATAAGAATAATTATCTAAAAAATATAGTATAAAATAATTAGAATAACATTTAATAAAATTCCAATTATATTGGTGATGAAAAATGAATTACACCACTGTGTGGAAGGTGTACACCCTACAAATACATGATGGGTATTTTGAAATTTTGTAGGATATAAAAGTGATGGAAATGGTTGTAAAATTGTAATAATAACATATTAATTTATTTATTATACTAGATATATTATTTAATGATTTTTAAAATATATTTTTATAAATTATATGAATATGGAAATTTGAAAGACCTAGAAAATACAACATAATCTTATTCAAAAAAGCTCTTTTAGACCATCTCTTATTAGATAATGGAATGTAGTATTATAAAAAATAAAATTAATAAAATTTTATAAGGTTATATAAATAAGTTAATAACAGTTTAAGGTGATTCTAAGAAGCTCCTGGTTCTGTATTTAATATGGGATAGGTCGTGACATTTTAATGTGAATCAATAGAGGCACATCGAATTAATAAAAAAATTTAATCTAATAAGCTCATATTCTAATAAATGAAGAAACATTTGTTGATAATTAAAAATAAAATAGATGATATTTTTCTTATACAACTACAATATTCTAAAATTTATAGGTTGTATTTTAACACTTATATTTTTATTTAATCCATTCATTAAACAATTTTACCCTCTACCATAGAGATGATTTTCCATTATTAAAAAGTGTTATTTAAATATAATTTAGTATTTTTCTCATAAATTTATAATAGATTAATGTATATAAAATTTCATGACCTACTTGTTTTCTGGAAATATTTCTATGAATTTTTTATAATTTCAGAAATTATCATTTATTATATAATATTGATAAAATCATTTTTTGTACTTTTCTATTAATTGGAAAATATATTCATAAAAATGTCTAATTTTGATATATACTTTTAATACATATATAATATGACATATATAACCATACAATTCTGTGATCACATTGCTTTATTTTAATTTTATAAGTTAATATATTTTTGAATAATTTATTTTCTTTCTCAATTAATTGAATAAATAAATTTCTGGAACTATATATTCATTAAAGTAAATTATTTCAACTCTAAAAATTATAAATCAATTACCATGATAAACAATGAAATTTATCTTTCAAATAACCATTAATAACAAAATTGTATCTTTTTTATCCCAATTAAAAAAATATTGATATTAAATTAAAGAAATTTACATTTTTGACCTTGTCTATTAAATAACTTTGTATAGTTAATAATAATATAAATATAGAAGCAAGTTTCTATATTTTGGAAAATATATTGGAAATTTATTAACACAACATAGAATATATGATAAATTAATGTTTTAGGGTCATATTTATTTATTTTATTAAATTTATATCCATAATTAACTAATTTAATTTTAAGGTGATGACAATTATTTAATGAGGTTACTATTTATTGAGACAATAATAAAAAAGAGACATATATAATAAACAATAACCTCTTGATTCAAAAAACGAAATCCATTATTTTTTTTTCGATATATATATGTGGTAATTATTTATAAAATATTAACACTCAAACGAAGGTGGAAGAATTGCATTTTAAAAAAATTCAATTTAATCTATATAAATGATTTAATACTAAATTATTCCAAATAATGGATTCCCATGGTATTTATTAGACAATTCACAGTATTATGAAACTAATGAGACATTTAAATATTTTTAAAATAAAATATATGTTTTTATGTTAATGAAACATTTATATATTTTTAATCAATGTCAGTATTTTCACTATTCACTAGAAAATTATTTTTCTATGAAATTTACCATTATTTTCCCCTATGATAATTTTGATTTATTTACTGGAAAAATAAAATTAATTTTCCAAAAATGATTTTCTAAAATTAAATTTTGTAGGATTCATGAAAATTCTTGAGTAAAACTATGCTCATTTTAATAGTGTTTATTTAAATGTAAAATCTTACTATAATTGAAGGTCAACTGTTTCACCAATGGATAGTGATGAAATTGGTGTCAGAAAATCATAAAGATACTATAAATAAGGAAGTCTCCTACAATCACAACAACTGATGTGGGGAATGGTAATGAAGTGGTCAATGTCACACTTACCATATAATCTAGTTCAATAAATGATTAATTTTATTCTTTCTCAATAACTACCCATGATTTTAATTATTTCATTTAAAAAAACATAGATTATTTTCTATCCTTCTTTATAAGAAACAACCTGTTTAAGTGAACAAGAAAATAAATATTACTAATTCTTATTTAATGTGAATTTTACCATCTATATTACGTACCAACGTGTATTAATAAGTACTACTAAATTACATAATATAATTTTTTCATATTATTATAAGATGAATTGATTGATTATGAATTGATAAAATAATTTTAATGTAAAATATAATTATTTATATAAGAAAATGTATTTATGAATACAATATGTTTTTTCATAAAAATGTTTATTAATAATTATTGAGGAATGTTTTTATGGAAATTTAATTACCGTATAGTGATTAAAATGTTTTATAATTTATCAAATTTTTTTTACTAGAGAACAAATACGAATAAGTCTCATTCTATACTTAAAAATAATTTTCCTAAAAATAATTATCATTTCATTCTGCATGATTATTTTAAAATGGTTTAACCACATATTGAAATTAAATCATAACATATGTATTCCATATTATGTATATTCATTAAGAAAATTAATAAATACATCAAATTTATTTTAATCATTCTGAATACTAACAATTGTAAATATTTGTTACCTTATTAATGGTAAATATAGTAATTAATGATAAAAATATTCTATATCTTTAGATATATATATAGAAGTTTCTTTATTATTATTTGATGATTTTAGATTTCCCATAATTATCCAATATTAAGTCATATTGAAATTTTGAACAAATTTTTATGATAATGACCATAATATTATTTGATGTAAATGAAATTTAAAAATGTATCACTCTATTGATTTTATTTATTTTAATATATACAAATAGGAATAATATTATTTTATTTCGAATTATAGATACTTATTCATGGAATAATTAACATAGTTTAATTATGGTAATTTATTTTAATTTTAAATTTTATTGATTTCATAATCACCATAAATTCTTTCATAAATTTGACACATGGATCAAGCTTATGGTGGATAATAAAAGTAAATATTATTAATTAAATGAATAGTAAGAAATTTTTTGAATAATTTTTGTTGTCTCATTCTTTTAATAGTTATAATACTATAAAAATGATGTTTATGTAGTTTAAATCCTAATTATATTAATTTATTTATAATTAATGTTAAAAATAATTTAATAGTTCACTTAATTAATATCATCAAATTTTATGACAAATAAGAAATTATTAAATATTTTAAAATAATAATAATTAAAAAAATAATATGGGGATGTGATATTGTAAATACATTTATCCATTGATATTTTTTAGTCTAATTTTTAACATATATTTGAATTTATATCCATATACTCTTGGGAATTTTGTTTCCTTGTTTAAGTATAAAATCAGTTAAAATGGGCTTAAATTAAAATATAAGATTTAAAATACAGTGTAAAATAGTAAAAACTGAATTTATTGAGTGGATTTACACCATATAATTTCAAATATATTATAAAAGTTTCCCACTTTTTTCCTTGCTCACATGGAAATTTATTATTATATGTTAATATTTTATATAATTTCATGGGGTTCCTTTGCATAACTATAAAAGGGTATAATAACTCCACTACTCCAAACATCACCATGTGAAACATATTTCAATTATGAAATGGAAAAATATTTTCAAATATTCCATAATCAAAATTTGGGTGTTAATTTCCTGACAAAACTAAATCCCTATTGTCATTAAGAATTTGTCCAGTTGAGGCTTCCCAATGTGGAGGGGATCATCTTAACCAATATATAACAATATTCATCTTATTTTAATTTATTAAATTATTTTCAAACTATTAATATAATATAAAATAAATATATAAAATATAATTTTATATTATTATGATTATTTTATAAACATTCAACCTCTTATCTATAAAATTGGACATGATCTAGCAATAGTTCATAGGTTTGGACTACAACCTCCATTTGCTGATCTCATTTACATTTTTTCACCATATTGTACAGATGGAATATAATTATGGATTTAGTTTTTTTATATTATATATATGATATAAAAATTATTCTTTTTGGTGAATTAATATTTACATTTATTCTTTTCATTCATCAAAATGTTGAGACATCATTCTTGAAAAATTTAGAACTACTATCATGATGATATGATATAATAAATTTTTCATATGAATATTATATACCTTGATGTAAATGTTTATATAATTATTAAAAAATATATATATTAACTTACTAACATTATATAATTTATGTAACTCTGATATTTTATATGTAATAGAACTACCAATCCAAAAAAATCATAAAAATAGAAAATATATACACAATAAGAAGTTGATTATATTAAATAATTATTAATGAATAATTATAGAAATATTATAAATGGATAATATATGATAAAATTCTTTTCAATAGGGTTCTATAATATAATTTCTTGAAATTTTAACCATTTATAATGTCTTTAAAGATCAAAAGAAGATATAATTACTTGAGGTAATGTCATTATGTTTCTATCAAATATTTGTGAGGATCATTTATGAATAAATTTTATATTGGGAAAATATGTTGTCCTCCTCATCCTAATATTATATATTTTATTCTCCAGTATTTAATTATAGATATTACATATTTGAATTTTGTTTTCCTTTCATTACATACCCAATATTTGATATTAATATTTTTAAGTAAAACAAACATTATTTTACTCTTGAGTTAAGAATATTTTTCCTACATGTCAATATTTTTAATTTTATAATGATTTATATTCATTTATTCAATGGATAATTTCATGTCAATGTAAACCTTATTATATTTTAAATATGTAAGATATTAATTTAAAATATAATAGATATTTTCCTTAATGAATGTTCTAATAATCATTAATGGAAACTTTATACGAATGAAAACATAATTTGATGTTACATATTATTATCATCTAATATAAATATATTATACAATCAGTGTCTCAAAGATAGATGATTTATTGGTTATTATGGTGAAATATTGATGAATCTAATTAATTTCTAGATGATATGTTTTTATTTGATGAAAAATATTCCCAGGATAACTTGTTATACATATAAACTGATTATGATTAGGTGATTGTTGGGTCTTTTATTTCTCTTCAATTCATTGGGCTATAGTTAAAACATTTTGAGATAAAAGGGAACATATTATATTTT
This sequence comes from Viscum album, assembly GCA_963277665.1. NCBI lineage: Eukaryota > Viridiplantae > Streptophyta > Magnoliopsida > Santalales > Viscaceae > Viscum > Viscum album. The sequence continues at coordinate 1,653,654,861 of OY728126.1, read as the reverse complement.
CTTAATCCTAAAATAGGTTATGAAATAGGTTATCCCAAGTCTAAGGGAGGGTATATATGTGGTTTTACTAAACACCAGATATGGTACATGGTATATTTTCTCATTCTAAAATGTGGAAACACTTATTAGATATCTGAATATGAAATTAGGTACATGGGTGGATATTACATCACTAACTTGTTATATAGATATTAGTTGGTAATCATCAAATTTTATTTATATGATTATTATTATTCCACACTTTATGTGACTCTCTTATGACCTGATTTTTCTATTTTCATTCCCTATGGGAACATGTTTTAAGATTGGATTATGATTCAAGTGTTATGAAAAATATTTATTTATGTCACGAAACAATATAATAATCAATAAATACCAATGTATGATTATAAATATTTAATCTTATTTTTGGATACAATTATTCAATTTTTTTCTTCAAATATCACCGATATCTCCATTGACTAGCCTAACCGATAATCTATACACTCCCTTTACAATGATACCATTAGACATAAAATAAATAAATTTTTTATAAATGATATATATAATAAGGTTTCCAATCGTGATTAAATAATTATTGGATTATTAAGATCATTTATGTATCATATTTTTATGTATCCATGTTTCTAATTACATTAATGAAATATGGTTCTAACATCATTAATAACGATATATAATGATCATGCAACAAAAAAGATCTAATATTTTTGTATGAATTGAGTGGGACACCTAATGCTCTATAGATTATTTTATATCTTAATAATATTTTTGGGTAACACCCATGATTGTTGATATTTTTTTATTAAATAATAATATAATGATCAAACATTTTCTAACAGTTTCAATCATTTTGTTTTTGTCTAAATAATATAATGTTCCCCTTATAAAAAACTCTAATGGAGTAATGGATGAAATGAGAGGGTCCAGGAATTGTTCAGATACCAGTGACCGAAAATTTAGAAAAGCATAATGGGTATCATTGATAGGAAAATCTTCTTCCTTTCACGAATAGTTTCTCCAGCCATGAAGGGTATTTTTTAATTAAAAGGGGACCACATGGTTTTCCCAAAAACAAGTAAGATGAGGTTCATGTTTGTGTGAGTTGAAGAGCGACTCTGATAGTGTATTATCTCATATATTTTACATAGTTATTCCAACCCTCCCCCCATCCGGATTGGGTTCATTATTATGTAGTGGGGTGGAGTAGGGTTGGAATGCAGTTTTGACAACCTTGTAGCTAATCCATGAACCCATATCAAAATGGGTGAAATAAATTTTTTACCTGAATTTACTTTAAATTAAAAACATCTTATTCCCAATCATATTCAATTGATCATCTTTCCTCCATCTCCCCCAAGATCAATATTTCTCCCTTACCAAGGTATTTTGATAATTATTTTATCGAAACTCTATTTAAAACATTGCAGGTCAAATGGGATTCAAGTTGATATGATCTCTAATCCTATTGATTCATTTCATGGTTTCTGTTACTATTTGTTTCACAATTCTTGAGAATGATATTTTTTTCAATTTTTGTGCAATTAGAACATTATAAATTTTAATTCTATTCTACCACAATTATCAATATTTTTTAGAGGAGTCATATATGGCCTTAATATAGGTTGTATCACTCTTATTCCAATTTTTTTTTGTGTTTCATAACATTATTATTATGTCATGTACCATCCATTATCACACAACACCATTAAATGTTTTATTTATTCTAAAATATTTGTATATTTCCACAATCCCTTGATGTGTAATTTTTGGATGTGGTCTTCCTATTTACCAATCCCTTGCGCGTTCTAGCTTAATTTCCAACATTTGTAAAATGAGTTAAATTTAAAGACACCCAAAATGTGTTTGGATTATCTGTATAATCAAAATTTAAACTATTATTGTGACTGATAAATGGATTTTAACACCTTCTACGTCATAAAATATAACTTGAATATAAATTTCCTAGGCGTGATAAATTATGTTTCTTGTTTATATTGATTAGAAATTGGTGGAAAGTCCATAACTCTTGTTATATAATTTCAATATATTTGTAACGCCCTGACCCCAGAATCCAAGAGTCGGTGAATTATTATGTATCATTGGAATGATCACAAAAGATCATGTCTCAAAATACTGATTAGTTTACTATCCTTGGAAATACTAGATTCGTTAATATGGTTTACATTACATCTTAAAATGGAAAAAAACATCAACATTGTTTCCATAGACAATACTGATATCCCATAGACTATCCCTGTAGGTTAGTCATAATATAATTCTTCACATCTTGGGAGAATAAAACATAAGAAAGTGGTGAGATCATATTATCAGTAAGGGTAAATAATTTAGAGATAGTTATAAACTTTTAAGAAAAGAAGTGTCATAAAAATAGTCTTTTGAACATAAACATGAACATAATATGGAAAAAAATAAATCAAAATTTACCATATTAACATCCACACGGGTATTATACTAGACGAATAATCTCATGTCATAACTAATTTCATAAATAGGAAATGTATAGTACCAGACATTAATTTCTATCTAAAGGACTTGTTCCAAGACCAAGGGGCTAACTATAACCAGACCCCAACTCGGAATGCCTTTATAACCAGACTCCAACCTAGAGAGCCTATGTAACATAAATCCAACCCGAAGAGCCTCGGTAACTAGACTCCAACCTCGAGAGCCTCTATAACCGGACTCCAACCCGGAGGGTCTGCTGTAACCGGACCCCAACCCAGAGGGCTTACTTTTACCAGTCCCCAACTCAGAACATACTAGTCCATCACATTCATCTTATGAATGGTTTGAAATATAACATAAACATTCATATTAAAACATTCTTATGAAATGTCAATAAATTAACCATAAACCATTAAAGGAATAATAATAACTCATCCAAATTCAAACATATGAAAAAACCTTAAATAGAATATTGTTGATTTGTATCATAATAAATAAACATTAAACAAGTGTAAAATTTATCAAATGCTATTATCATAGATGAAATAAAAACTATTTGAGAGAAATATCCCTTTCTATTTTGAAATCATTTAAGAGTCACGTAATTATAAAGAAAACATTTATTTTGAAAATATTCTTATATTATTGAAAGGGAATCATCGACGATGTTATAACGGCGGAAAATAGTTTCACCCATCATATAAGTTAAACAAACATTCTGACATTAATTTTGTCGAAATGGTTATAAAGTACCATTTTTGGAAAACAACGGAACAAATCCTTTCAAAAACATATAAGTTCAAATAAATGTATAAATTACATTAACACATTGTCTAGTAAATATTATATTTTTTTGTAATACATTTTAAGAAACAAGGATGTGGATGATAAAGAAGTCCAAGTAGATAGTTACGTATAAACATCCTTGAATAATAAAGAGGTTGTAGAATTTACCCTTAACTTGTAATTTTCCTTGGCCAAAGGTATGTTAAACTATGATTTAAAAGTGAAATAATAGTTATTAAATTATTCAAGAACTATATAAATTAATATGATATTATATAAGATATTCTAATATTCGATTGTTAATAATATTTTTGTATTATCATCGTTTCAGGTGTTAATAGATTTGTTTTTCTTTGTATTCTTTGTTACCTATGTCATGTTATTTATGGATAGAATTTATATTATTCATATTAAGAATGATATTAAGTATTTAAAAAATATTTTTAATCATAAAATGAAAATTAGCCTTGAATGTATACGATGGATAAAAAATCTCATCGTGTTCGTGGAGACGGTAATCCGTACGTATGCACGAGTGACAATTTAATTATTTTGATATTAGAATAATATATAATTGGATGTTATATCATATATACAGAATCATTATCATGATATAAATATTATTTACATCAATTATAAATCATTATTATTACCATCCAAATAATAATGTTTTGAATAACAACTGCACCATGACGTGCAGACGTTAAGTCGTACGTACGCACGTATGGTGAGATGTCATTAAAAAGAAGGATCTAATAATGAATATGGTTTTACCATATTTATAATCAAATCAAAGTAAATATATGATGCTGAATTTATTATTATATAATAGAAACAACAAATAATGAGGAAGTGGAAAAATAAAGGAACTTGAAAGAGGTGATGAAATATTTACCTCTTCTTCAGGTTCTTCCTTTTGATTTGATAAAAATGGCTCTTTATTCTGGATTTGAAAACTAAATTAAGTAATCTATAATGAAGGTATGATTTTTGGTAGGATATTTGGGCAGTTTTTGTCTAAGAAAAATGGCTTTGAAGGAGCTATTTTTAGGGAAGTGGAAATGCACTTTTATAAGAGGGATGAGGGGCACCTTAGGAAAATATGGAAATATTATTTAATAATAAAATAATTTTAGGTTTCTAATGGCTCAAAAATGAATTATTTAAATACTAATGTGGGTATGGGTTTTAATTCTTTGAAAAATAGGGTTTACATAGGTTTGGGTCACAATCTTAACCTTATATTTTAGATTTTAGTATTTGTTAAATAGTTTGACATTTACCATGTCTCTTTGTATTTTTATATTATATGGTGAATAAACATAAAATAAACTTCCAATAGAACCCCAAGAGGTTCATTAATGACATATATAATAGTATTTATGCCCTTTTTCCAAACAATTAATTTTTATGAATATAATATCAATTAATAATATAATTGTTTAAAAATACTCTGTTATGTCAATTTTGACATTACTTAATAATTGGTTTTAGTTAATGTCCTAAAAACTACATAAATTAAAAATAATTTAATTTTATTAACCCTAAAATGTCATAGTCAAATATAATTTTTTTATGGAATCAAAACTTTTAAATTATATTTATTTTAGTATTTATTATACAATTTAGTTGATTGTTTCATTAATAAAGAAAACACTGCATCATTATTGTGTCATTTATAAAATATTTATATTATGTATAAAAAATAAAAATAAAATAACCTGAGAAATTAAATCTTTTTATATTTTTAATTAATATTTATAGTCAAATATATCAATTATATATTCTCGTATAAAAATTGTTTTACTAAAAGTTATTTTCTTTTGTTATTTTTTTCTCTACATTAGATTATTTAATATAAAATGTCATTATCATTCCAATGTGGCTTCATGGGGTCCCAAAATCGACTCAAGGATGCACTTTTACGAACATGTATCATCTAATAGGTTTAGGAAACGAGTTAGTGTAATTTAATGTTATTATAATATTATTTTTTTAACCTTATTTACTCGATTTACCCGTTTACCACGTTAAATAAAAAAGTTACTGAAGTAAGTATTCCTAAGGTCTAAAAATAAAAGTTACCTATTTAAAAAATTTTGAAATCATGATTACAAATATATAATCCATTTTTCTAAATTCAAAACACTGACGTGGAAGTAATTAATTTAAAATTATTTCTCGTTGTTAAAACAAAAGTGTGTTTTTATGAAATAATAACTATCAAAATATTGACACTTGTTTTTGTCTAGTTTAATTGTGAGATTACATCAAATGAATTAAATTATATTAAATGATATAAATATAATCTAATGATACTTTAAAAAAATTCATTTTTATAATTGAACATTATAAATTATTTTTATTAAAGAAGATATTATTAATTAAAATTTATTATTTTCACTATTCATAAAAAATTGATTGTTTTTAGAAAAATACCAAAAATTCACCCTAATCTATTTTTGATATTCAGAATCCAAAAAATTAAGTCCATTTTGAATGATAAGAATTATAAAATTCCGAAAAGTGGGTATTACAATTGATAACTCTCTTGAACGGCTAGTTTGGTACGCCGTGGTGTGCTAGAACTCAGTGTTGTGTGTAGTGCATGTTATTGAATTACATTGAATAAATAATGTACTATGAAATCATGGAGTGTTACATTCTCCCCACCTTCAATAAATTTTTTCCTCTCAATTTTAAATTTGTTCCTCTAAAATAAAAGGTTAATTATAGAAAAATATATTTGTGGAGAACTGACATTGGAAATTGGGTTAATAAATTTTAGTCTTAATAAGAGGGAAATGGAAACGAAAAAGTCACCACCAAATTATGATCATGATAAGGAGATCAATGGTTTCAATTAAAGACACATAATTAGAGGATAAACATAAATATTTATATGGAGTGATTGTGGTCATCAACCACAGACATGTGTAAAAATGATGGGCTCAAAGCCATTAATCTATAATGATTTAAAATATCATCAGTTCAACCAAACATAAGGTATTAGGAAAACAAATTTTTATTTCTAATATCCCTTCTCTAAAGATTATTAATTAATTTCATCATATAATATGAGAATATATTTATATAAATATATATTACAAGTAGAGTCTCATCCTTCAACTAATTTATATCACAAAATCATCTTTAACTCCAAAAGATAATAGAACTCAATAATATTCTATTTATACTAATTATATAAGGTTAAAAATATTAACATTCATCATTTAAATGGAAAAAAAATAAACTAATGATACTTAAAAACCATTCAAATTTATAATTTAACACTATAAATTATTTCAATTAAAAAGTTGTTTTTAAATAAAATTTAGTATTTTCACTATTCATAAAAATTGAATGTTTTCAAAAAATTACCAATAATTCACCCTAAAATAATTTCAATTTTCTGATTCAAAATATGAAGCACATTTTAAAAGAGAAAATTTATATAATTCCAAAATGTGGGTATTACTATTCATAACTTCATTTGAATGGCTAGTATGGTAAGTCGTGGTGCGCTTGAACTCAGTTTTGTGTGTAGTTCCTATTATTGAATTACATTAAAGATATAATGTACTATGAAATATTGCGGTGTTACAATATTAATTAAATGATACATGATTACAAATATAATATTGTCAATGTTGATTATTATGCATTTGAGGTAACCAATCAATTTTTTATTATTATGAGAATAACATTGTTATAGGTTGTGGAACGATGAACAAAGGACATGTTGTAAATGATGTTTTTCTCATCATTAAATTCAACATTGGACATGAAATCCCTCGCCAATATACATTTATCTTGGTTATTGGAATGATGGTCCATGTTACTCTGTATTGGATGTTGGGAATGTCACATCACCCCACCTATCTTGAGTGGTGAGAATGATTTCACACATTCATTATGAGATTCATTGAAAGTAACTTTTTCATGAGCATATAGATCATTAGATGTAAGGGGGAAGCTTGAGTTACACCCCATATTTTGCAAGGACCAAATATTCACCTATATAACTAATTTATTTATCATATTATTAGTACAAAATTGTTTATACACAAAATATGCTTAATCTATATATTATTATTATATTCTTATATATATGGTTACATATTAGACATCTACTAGCATATGAATAAGTTAGGTAGAGCTAGTCAGGTGTCATATTGGAACCTGGGGTGGTTGTTAATTATTTACACAGAATTTCTCTTTATTAAATATATATTAACACTCGGGTATCAATTTATATAGGATATATTATTCCTAGACACTTATTGTGGTGGCCTACTACGATTTTATGTCACACCCTACTCAAGTGGCCTTTGTTACCTGATTACCTTTCATTCCTATTAGAATGGATTGAGGAAAGCGCACTGAAATAGCTGTTTGATTGTTTTAACTTGTTTCATGGACCATGTGAGTAGAGGAGCATGCTTATTCTATAGATTATAGTAGAGCATACTTTTTAACTTTTTTATTATTTATATCTAGTTGTATATACATGATCCACATTTAACTTATTTTTATATCGAAATTAGGTGGAATTATATTATATAAATTTTCAAGAGATAATTTTTATATTATTATAGTTTCTTGATAATTTAGACATATAATGTTTATTATTTTTTTATGTCAGGATACTCTTTTATATCATGCTTCAACTATGGTGAGTTATTGACCCAATATTATAGTGTTTGTTTATTTTATTCTTCTCAGTTAGTCTCTTTATTTATCTTATCCATTTTTACTCCAATATGATGGTACTTTAAACCCATTGTACCACCATAGACCCATGTTACTACTCATCATCCTCTAGAATACATGGTGGCACACATGAGCCCATCTGAAAAACTGGATTATGTAATGAGTTATGTGGATCATGGCTTGGGACATTAAAAAATGATATGAGGGTCAAATATTTTAAATTTTCTTAATGTATAGGAATTATAAATGATACTATGATTTAACTGAATTTATAAATGAGGTTGTTCTTGGGAGAACCTACCCCAAGTAAAGGGGAAGCCCAAATTACGTTGGATGTGTAATTACATTGTCCTGAATTTCTCCAGTTTTTGTTGATATGATTTCACTATTGGGTGAATCAGATGTATTATGATGTTACTTCTATCAAAGATTTTTCTTTAGAATATTGTTTACATTGGACCTATGAAATTAGGGAATTCCATCTAATTCATATTTATAGGAATAATAGAACTTATCTACCATGCAGTTCTATATTCCATGTTTACATTCATTATGTATATTACTATATCATAAAGTTGATTCCTGATTATTATATATTTAAATGTGATGAAATTTTATAAAATACAATGAAATATATAATTGACACTTAATTTTTCATCATTAACATAATTGGGGATTCTTATAATAGTTAATTCATACACTGTGAGTAGTGAGTGATGGAATATTGATTCACTAATCATTGGTCATGTGGGATGGAATGTGTTATGATTAAGATTAATTGGATTATATAGTCCAAAATATAAGGAGTATGGGACCTTAATAATTGGAAATTATGACTAGTTTATTTCAATCATTAAATTGAATTGAATACAAATATGAAAAAATTAAAATAAATTTGCCTTTTATAATGAAAATATCATATTATATTTTTCAGATAAGATGATGACATTGACTAGACCTTATTAGTGGTTGGTTGGGTGTGTCTCATATGTACTAATGGACAATAAGTGTCTTTTCATTTTCACATTTAACTTGATTTTAGAGGAGGATAGGATTGCTTGGTTTATATGATTTTATGCACATTTCAAATTTATCAATTTCCAAAATCTTAAATGTTATGTTCTATTATGTTGCATGAAATAGGAAATTGAGAATCATACCACCTATATAGCCTTGAGGTGTATTCTCTAATGGTAGTGATGAAAATGAACTATTGTTAACAGGCCTTGAGTTTCTAGTGATCCCTCTCACAGTGACACCTATAGAACCTCATGTAGTTCTTAATATGGGAACCGTAAACCATTTCCTAGAAATTTATTTTTGTAGGATGAAAAATTTTAATATTTTGGGTTGACCATACATTTGTATGGAAGAGTTCACTCAAGAAAGACCACATGTTTTTATATCATTGTTTGACTCCGAGGATTCTTTTTTCGAGAATCTAGACATGCATTTCAAGTGGTGGTTAAAATTCACAACTTATTTTCTATTTGATTCTTCCATGTTAGTATAAAAAAACATAAAATTATGATTTGGGTTGTTTTCTAGATGAAATTTTATGGAATTTGCATTTTAAATACTCAATGGGTTGACCAGCTATAATGTTTGTGAATCCCTAGTGTAATACATATCTATCATTGAATATTCTTCACATTTTTTATGCTATATAAATTTTCCTAAACATTAGTAGGCGATGTTATTATAACAATGAGGATCATTGATAATACAAAAGAATACAACATTAGGTCAGAGGTTAGTGTTTATAGGTTGATGAATATAACTGAGATATTCAACTAAGACATCATTTCTAAAATTAATGTAATGGAATTAGGTTGTGGGGAACTTGGGAATTACACCCAAAGATTTTATCGTGTTACTTATAGTGGTAGAATGAATCATTTTGATATTCCCCATAGGGGTAGAAAATATTAGATAATTAAAACTGATAGTTTCTTTATCATTCAAATGTATAGTAAACATGGAAAAATAAGACCCTATAGTATGGGGGGACTAGTTTAATATAGTGGATGTTACATGATGGGTCATATCCAGTAATTTTTCTTCTATTATACATCACTTCATAATGATTGGGGACTTACAACATGCCCATTTTCAATAGTGGGGTTAAGAGAATCTCACAAGGAAGTCATTTGAAACACCACTGGCCTATTAGGTTGAGGTAATGGTCATAAAATGGGTAATCAAACTCATTATTATCAGTGATAGAAGACCAAGTATGCTCAATGTAGTTAGGATGTGACTCTAGGATGCAATATAGGCCAATTAAATTTAGTGAATCTAATTACACATGATAAAAGAAATATAACTTCTACTGTGAATTATACTATTATACTATACATCACATTAGTGTATTCTTTAATTGGAAGATGTGTGTCACATCAATTCATATTTGAGATTATTATGTAGAGTATGTGCCTCGAGATAGAGACTTATTGTGGTGTTATGATACTTGATACCTATTTTGGAATTTGTCGCTGAAAATTGTCCTTCATAATGATTATACCCTTATGATAGGAAAATATCTATGTGTATGGAATATGATCATTAAAAACATGAATGTGTTTGATCTAATACTTATGATGGGTTATTTAGTTCAATATTGAACTCATAATGATTTTTATCATTAAATGGTGATGGTTATGTCACCATAAAATGATAGTGTTGTATATAAGAGATAATGTGATGTTCTTTTAACTCAATGGTGACCCCAAAAACAACGGTTGAGTATAGCGAAAGAAAATATGTCCATAATTTTCATTGACGATTAGGGGTTACAACCTACTATTTTTTCTCTTTTAGTGTGTTGTTTTAGGGATGTCATACCTATTGACTTTTTTGGAATGCATTAACTATGAGAGGTTTAATTTAGCAGTGATCTAGTTCTAGGAGAGGCACCAATGTCTATTCTACCTAATAAAACATCATCGATATATCTCATGCAGCTCATGAAATAGTTATTGTACCTTGATGATAATGGTTTTACATGCATCATTTCTTTTCATTAGGGATCACTAGTTATTCTTTCCAAGATGTAGGGTCGAACCCTTTGTATTTTCAGGGATTATAAATGGTTCATCCAACATATCATAAGGAACTTGTGTCTACTAATTTTATTAGATGACCTTTTTGACCAGATATATGGTGTGACAATGTTTCAAATGATTGTCATGAGTATGAGTTATCATCATGTCAATTTTAGGCATTGAGACCCTCTTCACATAGAATTTTGGATTTGGTATACTCACTATGATAACATGTTCATGTCATTCTATCTCTAAAACACACAATCTATTTTTATGTCTCTAATGAATTTGGTTTTCCACCAAGATCGGGATTCTTTCATGGTAGTTTTATGGAACACACAATAATGTATTCTTGATCTCAGCATGAACATTCCTACCATTTTCAAATAATTATTAATATATTCAGGGGGAATAATATCTATGATATGCTTTCTAAATGTCACTTCCAGATTGAAAAATCACACTTCATCGGCCATATCATCTTGCATTCAGATGTTTCAGTCATCCCATATAAGGTGAGAGATGTATTTTCCCAGGAGATTCCAAATAAATTCCTTTACATTAGGAATTTTTGGGGCCAAATGGATATTATAGTGCCTTAATCAATGATTTGGGATTCCTTGTAATGATTGGAATGTACTTGATAAAAAATGGTGTGAAATTTCTAAGGATAGAAGCTTGTGAAAATATATTAGGTATTCAAAGTGTATATTTAATTAAGTGTCAATTATAATTATTCTAGAAACATATAAGAGTTATATATTTTGGTGTGAAATATCATGTATTTGGATAGTAGATATTTTGATGTAGTATGGGACTATTATCCGGTGTGATCCTCTTTCGTTGAGGCCCCATGAGAAAAATTATCTGACACGTGAACTCAATCTAGATGTTGTATTTCATGATTTTTAATATTACATGAACTATTTATTTTATCTTATTATTGTGTTACTCACTAATCAAAAATGCATTATGATCATCGTTACACATCATGGAATAACTCGGACCTGTGAAAATGGATTCAAAACTTGCAATAGTTTGATTCCAATTATCCTTATAAAATTGTAATGGGAAATGTTTTTAGCTCCATCAATGAACCAGATAACTTAGAAACTATATTTTAGGAGTACTATGGATAGTGATAGATAATGGAAATGTTTTCAAATATAAATTATGATGTTAAATAGGATCATAGTTAGACTAAACTCACAGCCATATGAGTAACCTTTACTCTCGTGGGTCTTTTGAGAATCGGGAAATTTCCCTATTTCGAGGGCCTAATCATAAGGGAAGGATTCTCAAAAAATGATCCATCATCTGGTTGGACTATGGATGAGGAATATAGCCTCTAATTTCATTCACATGTTTGGTTTATAGCTAGTATAATAGTAGAACTGAAACACGAATTACATACCTATGCTTGTGAAGTACATCCAATTACCACCACGATATCTAAAGTCATTCATTCCCAGTATTGGATCCTTGGTTTAAAATGTGATTTTTTTATATTATAACTTTTTGTACCAGGAGTTTGAAGGTGATTTTAGAGTATCAACTACCAAAAACTCTATAATAGCTATTTTACATTCATGAGTGAAAATGTGATGTCACATCTATAGAATACATGACTATTTTACACAGCTAATCTCATGGAAATGATATAGTTTTGATTTTTCCTAATAATTTAACAAATTTGGAATATTTTTTTGCTATTTAAGATACATTTTATGTATATGATATTGGGAGGATAGATATCATAGTGTTTTCACATCTTAATGAATCTTATCATTCTATTTTATTTAACAGGGATTCTCAATTTACATGTTTCATTAGAAACTAAAATACGATAATATTAATTGTTAATATATATAATGTTTGTGTGCTTAATTATTCAAATATATAATTATAGTGTAATTTTAAAAAATGATCATTATTTCACATTAGAATATCAATTCCTTCTTAAAATGATCTATTATAGTGTAAATTTCGAAATACGTCATAAAACAACCAATTGTGTTGATTTTATTTTCAAAAATCATTTTCATGTATCCTCTATAATGAGGAACATTATATCCATCTAGATATACTAATGAATCGTTTCTTAATATTACCATATTGGGCCTTGAACCATGATTATTTTTGGTAATGTGAACCGGACAATAACCTAATAAAGTAAGTGTTGATGCGATAATACATGACCAATGATGATAAAATTTCTACTAGAGATAGAGATCATTTGGAGAAATATTTAATTATACAGTGGATTAAGAAAATTATAATATTTTTATATTATTCATGTAATACCATATTGAAGGGGAAATTAAGGGAGAGATTCTACTGCTAAAAAAATATCCCTCTAATTTGATCATATCTCCAAAAAAACAGTGACATGGGCTAAAATTTTTCATGTGTTTAGTATATATCTTAGGATTAATTTAACAATGATTTGGAAAACACAAATTATTTCATATAGATCCAATTTTGTACACATCCGTTATAGGCTTGAAAGATGAATCCCATTCTGATTCAATGGTGGTGACATCCATATTCGACAAAGATTCCACCACCATAGGAATACCATAATAATTTTATATGGATATGAATATTGGGACCTAGATCTAATGATTATAAAATTAATATTTTAGTTTGGTTAGGTTAATTATTTTTGATATCTTTTGTATGTTTTCATTATATTTTTATGATGAAAATTTGATGTCGTAATCACATTTCATCAATTGATAGTTTCTCGAATCACATTTTTATCTTAATTAAATATAATATTCTTCTATTTTTGTACTTATTGTAAATATTTCTATACCATTTAATAATTTTGTGAATTTGTTCACATATTAAATATATAAATATTTAATAAAATATTGTTTTTTTTGTTTTATAATTGTATTTTACATCATCAATTCATCCCTCATGAGTTTACATCCTTCTTCTATTGAGAACATAACATCAATTTAAGGATAAACCTATAATTAATTGATCAAAAAGAGTATAAAGGGTCTATATTGGATTCTATTTCTAAATCTACTATTATTTAATCACTTCTATTAATTGTTATTTTCATTTGATGATCTTAATTCTTATTTACTTGGTCGAATTTTAAGTCCACACATTTCAAATGTTAATAAGAACCATTAATTTCATGTGATCATAAAAATTATCCTAAAATTGTGTAGGTGATTATAATTAGAGTTTTATATTATAAAAAATAAGTGATTATGATGTTATGATCATATTAAATGAATTACTCTTTATTGTAATAAATTGAAATATTTTAAAATGGATTTCACCCAATTGATCCCTTGAAATAACCTAGGAAAAAAATTTAATCTTAATTATAATTCACATAAATATATATGTTATCATATAAAAAAATATAAATTGAACAAAAATTTGGATGTTATTTCCTAGGTCTCTAAAGGCTCCACAACCAATGCCACAAAGTAAGTGACCACTTCAACCCCAACAAAAAGTGTAAATATGGGTGAGGAATTAATTATTTAACAATCTAAAAGGACATTAGTATTTCATATCAAAACTCATTATATTATCACCTGATTCTATTTTATCACCTCGATTTCACATATCTTTTATCATTTATTGTTTTTTAATTTTCAAGGTACATGTCTATGTATAACTGTGACTATTATAATTGTATAGTTAGAGTGGGTGGTCCTATTGTTGGGGAGAAAAAAATACCTATGAATCACATTTTATTTTTTTCTAATATTTAAAAAACTCATAATTCACAAATTGATTCTGTTTCATTGGATTTCCTTCTTTGAATCAAGATCATAGACCTACACATCAACCAAAAAGGAAATCTAAATGAGGCATCCACAATCATTATGAATTTTTTTATAACACCATGAATAACTACATCACTTCAACATGGAAAAAATAAAACCTATTTCATTTTGAATTCTATCATAGGTTATTCCAACTCTTTATTCAAATCTCATTTCTTATACAACCTTCCATCCTTCCATGGGATTGATTAAAAATTTAAAACTTTAAGTCAAATATTTTAATGACATTGTTTAATCGATGTCACGAACACATCAAATTGAGTCAGCTAAGATGAGGATCCTTTTTTAATTAATGAATGATAATGGAAACAACTTGTTAAATAAGCTGAGGCTGACATCAATAAAATTCATGTACTAGTTACAATGATAATTAAACAAAATATACTTCCCCGATCAAAAGACGTCACATAAAAAGTGAATCCATAACTTTTTGGAAAAACAATGGGATTCATTTTATAAAAATGGAAAATATTCAAAATCACATTCAACATGGAACCTCACTATATATTTTCAATCCAATACCAAGGGAAAATCATCTATTATGGTTTTGGTTAGGGAAAAAATCAATATGTGGGAATGATATGTAATGGGGACATAAAAATAGATCTCTAAATGATTTTTATGAGTACCGTGAATAAAAACCAAAGAAAACAAAACATGGAGAACACCACCTTTCTTTAATAATCCAAAAAAAAGTGTAATTTTAACCCTTGGGGTTTAAGAATCCATTATGTAAAAATATTATACTCAGGGGATTGTCTTGGAGATCAATCATAATGAGGTCCATGAAATCCAAACCGTTGACCCTCTTTGGAAAAATTGTGTAAACCCCTCCCTTAAATTATGGATTTATAAAACCCAACCATCCCTTAAATTGAGTATTTTATTTTTAGAGGACCATGAGAAGATGTCAATGCTATGAAATTTAGGATGCCAATGTTCCAGAACTATTTAAGTCAATGTTATAATGCCCATCTAGGATTCCCTTGAAAAATGTTTCCATAAACCATTCCGACTACTAATTCCGCCATAAGGACCAACCCCTACCCCCAACAAAATTTTTAAACCCTGAATTATTTAAAACCACAACTAGTCAAATAATAACATCCTTTTGCCAATACCAACAACCCATCCCAACACCCATTAAATAGTAGATAATACTATCTAGGTATCATCCTAGTATAAAAAAACCAATACAAGCCCCTTACTAACCTCTCCCTCTCCCAACACTAAAAAATATGGGTAATAAAATGGATAAAATGGACACACTAGTGTCATCACATTAACAAGAAATTACAACTATTATACCTAAAAAGTCACCCATGCCTACTCATGTGGTACCATCCTCAACCATCAGGAGAGAATCCAATTACACAAAAATACCTCAAAAATAAATAAATGAAGTGGAATAATTATAAAGTGGGAAATACATAGTAATACGTGAAACAAATACTACAATGTATTTAAGATATTAAAAATCACAATATAACGATTATTAACCACCCATAGATTTGTAAAACTCTAATGATAATGTTTATGAAACACAACCCCACCAAATATACAAAAATAATTCTCTCTTCCATCAATGGATGAGAAGAAAATATAACCCAGAACTGAATGAAACATTCAAGGAAATATCCCCTCATGTTTATCCAAAAATTCCCATTCTCAATGAAATAAAAAAAAATCCTTGTAAAATAACCTTGTATAATTTTTTAACTTCTAATGAAAAATATTCACATCAAAATCAAGTCTGTTTGGATTCCAATGTGAGTGCCATAATTAAAGGGATCAATCCTCTAAATCTGGAAGATCCATTATGTCTATACATAAATTTTTAGTTTGGATATAACAATGATTTCAAAAAAAATATTTAATAATTGATGTAAACAACATTTCATTTTCAACATATTATCAGTTATTGGTCGAGTAACTCCAACCCACATCATTCAATTATGGACTTGTTGATCAGAGTGTTCTAGATCCAATTGCGATCTTAAAGGATTTTTATTAACGGTAAAAAAATTCATTGAACCTATTGATTTATATTACTTAAAAATCACCCATGATTATATATTAGAGATCAAAGACACATTATCCATGGTCATCAATTTTTAGAAACAATCAACACATTCATCTGAGAGAGGAATGGGAACATGAAAATATCTTTGGAAAAATAATCCCCAATCTAAACTTTTTTTATGAAAAATATAAATTTTGGATGATAAATATATCAACGTTTTCATTGGGATTGGTAGTGATGATTGTGAAGTAGAGGTACAATGAGGAATAATTAACGGATGCATAAGTCAAGATGATATTTATTTCATTTGTTCATATGAGGGAAATATGTCTCATTAGAATGAGTATCATTCAAAAAACTCATTCGATGATATTTTTATGATCACCATTAAATTTTACCATGGGGGAAATAAAAAATTTCGAGTCCATGTTCATTATTAAAATTGAATTGGCCAAATTTGTGGCTGAATATTAAATTTGAAAGGTACAAATTCTTTATAGATTTTTGAAAAAAGAGTCCTCTACTGATACAAATCCTCATCCTTATTTTGAAGTTTATAACTAATATGATCTCTAATTTAAGGATTTTCTTTCATCACTAATGTATGGAATATTTGGGTACAGATGATCCATTAATATTTTCATTTCTTATTATATTGAATCCAATTGATATAAGACGCATGTGGATGTCTAAGGAATGAATAATAATGGAATTGAATGGAATCCTTTGAAATTACTAGGAATATCCCACCATTTAAAATCAAATGATTGTTCTAGAATCATACTCTATACCATTTTCTCAATCTTAAAAGAGACTCAATACCAATATTATGAATGTGGCATGGAAATAACATAATAAGTTGTTTGAAGTGGGTATCATTTTCTTCATCGCTAAGAGTGAGTAGGTATGAACAATCCATATTATTCCAAACAATGATAGAATCACTATGTTCACTGTTGAAGAAATCGACCTTCTCCCTATATGGTTTAGTAGTGTGTGGAGAATGTTAATTGACAATATAAAGTTTTCCTCATGCATTAAAAAAGACAATTTCATTCTTCCTTCTATTTTTCAATTCTGTGGGAAAGTGTTGGGTCTTGAGTTCCACTACATCTAAGATGGATTCTCGGGTTTTAATCAAATTATTGCCTCCATATTGGATAATTTAAAAGGCCATCACCCTTCCATCATGACCATTTTATTCATGTTTATTCCCTTTATGATATGTAATTGTTTTGGCACCTTCCAATGATTCATGGTGGGAATGTCATCTGTCATGGTGAGTGATTGTTTGGAGGTCTTTGTGGATGACTTATCTGTGTTTGGGAATACTTTTGATAGATTAATTATCAATGATGAATTAATTTTCTCTTATGTTAGTATAATAATATCATCATAAATTGGATAAAATCCATTTCATATTAAAAGAACGATTTTTGTTAGGCCATAAGATATTTGGAAAAGGGATTGATGTTGATTAATCTATGTTTTATATGAATTTTCACATTTCCTATCAAGAAACACTCAAGGTTATAATGTAATTATCGGTACAAGTTGGTTTGTAAAAAAGTTTTAATAAGAATTTCAACACTATATCCGGACTAAATTTTTCTCTTATGGTGAATGATCCTCCATTTTCAAGTATAGAAATCTACGAAGAATCATTATCAACACTCAAGTCATATCTTATATCTCAACCCAATATAAAATATCCCATTTGGAATATTCTGTTTGAAGTCATGTGTAAGGCATTCGACTTCACTATATGATATATCGTAAGGTGTTGTTGTCAGAAACCTCCATGTGTCATTATATATGTAGTAAAATAATTAGATAAGGCACAAATCATCTACCCAATATGTGATAAAGAGTAATTTTTTTTCATTCCTCTATAAAAGACCAATTCCTATATCTTTTGATCCTCCATAAATTTCTTCACCACGTCATTTAGAACTAAAATAAATTTTTCCAAAGAATGATGCTAAGGACAAATTCATTGGGTCTCTATTTCATCTTCAATATTTTGATAGAACTATTTTGGATATAAATTATTTTTAAATTCATGTAGATGATCACCTCTATATGTTGTAATTCAATTAAAATTCACATCATCATTCTATATTTGTTTCATTTCATTATGAGAACCTATATAATGTAATTTATTTCCCATTGTATGCTCACATTTAATCCAAATTGGTAATTTTTTACATTCCAAAATTCCTCATAACAAAAACTAAGAGGATATTATTTTCTAATGTCAAACACAATGTGTTTGATGATCCAAACCTCATCATGTTATTTCTAATTCCCAATATTAATTGCTTTTTTATAAAGTATAATAATGAGCCAATTATAAAATTTTGATAGGGAGAGTAATGTGGAGGCTATTATTCCACATGGAAATCCACTAAAAATTCATCCTATGTGGTTTATACTGGCATACCCCCACTAAGGATTCCAAGTAATTCGGCCAATATTTTCCTTAGTTTCATGAATTAAATCCATAACCCCAAGAAATCTGTTACCCCTTATACTCATTCTGTAATACCCCAGCCCTAGATACCCAGAGTCAGTGCATTATTGCATAACATTGGCATGATCACAAGAAAGATCAAATCTCGAAAGACCGATTGGTTTAGTAGCCTTGGAAACACTAGATATATTCATAAGTCTTACATTACATCATAAAATGAAAAACTAATACAACAACATATTGTCTCCATAATCCACACTCATATCCCCACATAATATCCATGTAGGTCATTCATAATTTACTTCTTCACTTCCTGGGAAAAATGAAACATAGAAAAGGGGTGAGCTCAAATACCCAGTAAGGATAACAATATAGTGGAAACTTTCATAAATAAGAATAAACATTTAAGGCAATGTATACTAAAACAAAAGCCTTTCAAACATGAACTTTCAACATAGTATGGCATAAATAAAATGAAATAATTCCATTTACTTATTCACATGGATATTCTACTAATCGAATAATCACCTGAAAAAACAGTAACCACTTTCATAATGATGGAATGCATAATGCCAGACTATCATAACCACATAGCCAAGGCCTTGTGCCAAGACTATAAATAATATTTTGCCAAGGCCTTGTGCCAAGAAACTAGTTTGGCTCATGAGACCTACCGATGCATCGAGGAGCTATAGCGGGCTCCACCCGTCATATATTAAGTCCAATGCATTCTCATATGAAAAGGTTTAAATATAACATAAACATTCGAATTAAAACTAGCATATGAAATGTCAATACTTTCACCATAAACCATGAATGGTATAAAAATATCACATCCATAGTCAAACATATCACAAAACCTTCAATAAAACATAGAATTTTTGTATCGTAATAAATAAACAACACATAAGCGTAGAATCCAACAAAGGATGTTGACATAGATAAAATCAAAGCACTTTTTAGAGAAATATCTATTTTATATTGAAATCATTTAAGATCCATATAAAATAAAACATTTTATTTGAAAATATTCTTATAATATTGTAAGGGAAGCTTCGACGATTTTATAACAGTGGAAAATAGCCGTACCTGCCGTACAAGTTAAAAAAAACATTCTTACATTAATTTTGTCGAAAAGGTTAAAAAGCACCTTGTTTGGAAAATGACAGAAAGATTCCATTATAAACCTCTTATAAAAAGTCAAAAAAGTGAATAAATGAATTTAAACCATATTCTTGGGAATAGTAAAAATGTTTTGAAATACATTTTTAAGAAACATGGATGTGGATGATAAAGTGATCCCAGTAGATTATTACGTATAAACAACCTCGGATAATAAAGAGATTGTGAAATAACCCTTACCTTGTACTTTTCCTTGGTTGGGGTAGGTTAAACTCCTGTATAATGGTAGAATAATAGTTATTAAATTATACAGGAATCTTATATATTAATATGATATCATATATGATCTTTTAACATTGATTTGTTAATAATATCTTTGAATTATCGTCGTTTCGGGTGTTAACTTACTCGTTTTCTATTATATGTTATGTTACATAATCCATGTTTGTCATGAATAGTTTGTATATTTTTCATATACAGAATGATATCAAGTCCTTAAGCATCATTTTTAAATCATCAAATGATAATTATACTTTAATGGATACGATGGAGAATGAATCTCATCGCGTTCATGGAGACGGTAGTCCGTACGTATGCACGAGCGACAATATAATTCTTTTGATATTAAAATAATATATAAATGGATGGTATATCATATATACAGAATAATTAAAATGTTATATTTATTATTTACATGAGGTACACATCATTATTATACCCATCCAAATAATAATATATTGAATAACAATTACACCACAACATGGACACGGTAAGTCGTACATACGCACGTATGGTGACATGTTATTCAAAGGGTGGATAGATTACTGAATATGGTTGTACCATATTTATAATAACATCACAGTATATGTGAGATACTGGATTTATTATTTTATAATGGTAATAACAAAGAAAGAAGAAGTGTAAGAAGAAAGGAATTGAAAAGGGGTGGTGAAAACATTACCTCTTCTTCGGGTTCTTCCTTTTGATTTGATCAAAAGGGATCATTAGGTTGGCTTTCTGATCAAACTAAGGCCTATAGGTTGTATTGAGGGAAGTTGGGAGAGTACTTGGGAAGAGTTTGGCCGAACCAAAAGGCTTTTAAGGTGTGAATAAATGGGAAGGATGAGTTCCCTTTTATAAGAGGGGTGAGGGGCACCTTTGGAAAAGCTAGAAATATTAATTTATAATAAATTCATATTCGGTTTCTAATGGATCCAAAGTTGATTATTTAAATTTCAAAGTAGGTATGGGTCGAAAAAAACCCAACCAATAGAATTTAGACAGGTTTGGGTACTTATATTAACCTTATGTTTAAGTATTAACTCTTAGTTAATTAGTTTCACTTTTACAATGTTTCTTTGTATTTTTATATAATATGGTTAATAAACTTTCTATATACGTCCAAGAGACCCCCAAGTGGTCCATTAATGATGAACCTACCATTATATAAGTCTCTTGGATGAACCGTAGATTTTTAAAAATTTAATATCAATTAATAATATAATTTTTGTTTTAAGAACCCGTTTATGTCAATTTTCACACTATTCAATAGTTTATTTTTGTGAAACTCATAACAGATTGATTACTTCGAACAAAGTCGAATAAATCAATCCTAATATATCATATTATCCTATAAAATTATTTTAATTCATTAAATGTTTCATATTATATTTATTTGGGTATTTATAATATCAATTATTTTAATTTTTCACTATTATAGTAATTAATTCATCATCATTGTGTCATAAATATATTAAATTATTTAATGTCTAAAAATTATAAATAAAATATAATTATGTAGGAAATATTTTTATCTTTCTAATGAATATTTATATTCTAAAATCCAACATATATAACCCTATGTAAAAATTGTTTATCTAAAAGATATATGCTTGTGTCATTTTTGTATTCATTTTAACCTAATTAAATTAAAATGTCCCTATCACCTACAAGTGGCACCATGGGGTCCCAAAATCGACCCAAATATGACTATGGTCGAAAATATATCAACAAATAAGGCTATGACAGATTTTAGGGTAATTTAGTATTATTATAATATTTTTTTTTTAAATCTTATTTACCGGATTTACCCTTAACCATGTTAAATAAAATATTTACCGCAGTAATTATTCAAAATGTCTAAAAATAAAAGTTACCTATTTACACAATTTGAACATCCCGATTCAAAATATTGAATCCATTTTCCAAAATTCAAAACATAGAAGTGGCAGAAATTAATTTAAAATTAATTCCTGTTGTCAAAACAAAAAGCGTGTTTTTAAGAGATAATAACTATCAAAAGATTGATACTTGTTTATGTTCGGTTTAATTGTAAAATTATGCCCAATGGCCAAAATTATATTAAATGGTTAAAATATATTCTATATATACTTTAAAACCACTTAAATTCATAATTTATCACTATTAATTGTTTTGATTAAAAAAGTTGTTTTTAATTAAAATTTAGTAATTTTCACAATTCATCAAAATATTATAGTTATCCGAAAAGTACCAAAATTTCACCTTAGGTTAAATTTGATATTCCGAATCAAAAAATGAAGTCCATTTTGAAATATGAAATATATATAATTTCAAAAGGTAGGTATTACTATTCATAACGTCTAGTTTGATTGGTTATGGTGTGTTAGAACTCGGTGTTGCGTACAACACACGCTATCACATTATTCAAAGAGAAGCGTACCGTAGAAGCTTGGGGTGTTACATTCTCCCCTCCTTCAAATAATTTTGTCCTCGAAATTTCTAGGATACATATCACATGAAAAGACTCGGGTGGTTCTTCATCATAAGTTCCTCGGGTTCCCACGTTTCCTCTTCCATCTTATGGTTTCTCCACAAAACTTTTACCAGACGCGTCGTCCGGTTTCTCAGAACTTGTTCTCTCGTATCAAGAATCATGACGGGCTCTTCACAATAAGACAGAACGGGTTCCAGTTCTAATTCTTCATAGGTGAGTACATGCATTGGGTCAGGCATGTATTTCCTCAACAGAGATACGAGGAACACATCGTGAACTTTGGAGAGACTTGGCGGCATTGCGAATCGGTAAGCTACAACCCCAATTCGTTCAAGAATTTCAGAGGGTCCGATGTACCTGGGACTCAATTTACCTTTCTTACCAAAACGTATGACTCCCTTACATGTAGATACCATCAGGAAAACATTATCACCGACTTGAAATTCCAAATCCTTCCTTCGATTATCGGCATAGCTCTTCTGCCTACTTTGAGCTGCAAAGATGTGATTTTGGATTACCATCACCTTTTCCACTGTTTCCTCCACCAGTTCTGGGCCTACAAGTTTTCTTTCACCAACGTCATCCCAACAAGTTGGTGTAATACATCTCTTTCCATATAACTCTTCATATGGCTCCATCTGAATACTCGAATGGAAGCTATTTTTATAGGAAAATTCTACGAGAGGTAAGTATTGATCCCACATACCCTGAAAGTCAAGTGATAAAGATCTCAACATGTCTTATAAGGTTTGAATAGTCCGTTCTGATTGTCCATCTGTTTGAGGGTGGTAAGCAGTGCTCAAATGAAGTTCAGTATCTAGGGATTTCTGAAGACTTTTCCAAAATCTTGAAATAAAACAGGGATCACGATCAGAAACAATCGATAGGGGTACTCCATGAAGTCTCACAACTTCATTAGTATATAGTCTTTCCAGACATTCCAGGGGTAGATCTTCTCTTATAGCAAGAAAATGTGCTGACTTGGTAAGACGATCAACAATAACCCATATCGCATCGTTCCTTCTAGGAGTCTTTGGTAGCCCCATGACAAAGTCCATCGTAATATTGTCCCATTGCCACTCCGGTATGGGAAGAGGTTTCATGACTCCTCCAGGCTGTTGCCTTCCAGCTTTCACTTTGTGAAAAACCATAAACCTTGACACAAAATCAGAAATCTCCCTCTTCATGTTGTCCCACCAAAAATGTTCCTTAAAATCTCTATACATTTTGGTGCTCACAGGGTGTATAGAGAAATTGGAACTATGAGCATCATCCAGCAATTCCCTTTTTAGATCAGGTAAATCGGGAACACAAAGTCTCTTCCCAAATTTCAAAATTCCATCTTCATACACAAAGTCTCTCAGTCTCCCCTCATTCACAGCTTTAATCTTCTTTTGTAATTCTTCATCATCGGTCTGAGAACTCTTAATCCTTTCTAGTAAAGATGGTTTAGAAACCATTTGAAAAGGCATTGATGTTTCACCTTCCCTGGTTATTCCCATGTCCGTCTTCACTAGATCCCTAGAAATTGGATCCCTTTTAATTATCATATTGTTCAAAACTCCATGGTCTTTTCTGCTCAAAGCATCTGCCACCTTGTTTGCTTTCCCCAGGTGGTAGTGTATCGCACAATAATAATCCTTGAGTAATTCAAGCCATCTCCTTTGCCTCATGTTGAGTTATTTTTGTGAGGAAATATACTTCAAACTCTTGTGATCAGTATAAATCTCACATTTTCACCATAGAGGTAGTGCCTCCAAATCATCAAAGAAAAGATCACAACTGCTAACTCGAGATCATGATTAGGATAGTTTTGTTCATGAATTTTCAACTATCGTGATGCATAGGCAATAACTCTATCATTCTTCATAAGGACACAACCAAGTCCTTTCTTTAATGCATCACTATAAATAACTAACCCATCATTCCCCGATGGTAGAGTCAATATAGGAGCATTGACTAATATTCTCTTCAGTTCTTCAAAACATTCTTCACACTCTTTTGTCCAAACAAATTTAACCCCATTACGTGTGAGCTTCGTTAATGGGTTAACCAATCGGGCAAAATTCTGGGTGAAACGTCGATAATAACCTGCCATTCCAATAAAACTATGTACCTCAGTTATACTCGTAGGTTCTTGCCATTCTTGGATTTCCTTGGTCTTTGAAGGATAAACAGAGATTCCATCTTTAGAGACAATATGGCCACGAAAAGAAATCTCATGGAGCCAGAATTCACACTTGCTAAACGTTCCATATAATTCATTCCTCCTCAGAGTCGTCAAGATAATGCGCAAGTGATTTTCATGATCTTCGTAGGTCTTGGATTATACCATGATATCATCAATAAATACCACCACAAATTCATCATGACACTCCTTGAAAACTCTATTCATCAGATTCATGAATGCAGAGGGTGCATTAGTCAATCCAAAAGGCATTATAGTAAACTCGTAATTCCGTACCTGGTTCGAAATGATGTCTTCGGAATGTCTTCCTTCTTCACACATAACTTATGGTATCCAGATAGAAGGCAAATCATTGAAAAGTATTGAGCTCCATGCAGTTGGTCAAATAAATCGTCAATATGAGGTAGGGGAAAATTGTTCTTTATCGTTATAGCATTGATCTCCCTGTAGTCGATACATAACCTCATAGATCCATCTTACTTTTTAACAAAAACAACAGGGGCTCCCCATGGAGAAACACTAGGGCGAATAAATACTTTATTTCTCAACTCCTCTAGTTTTTTCTTTAGTTCGACTAGCTCTACAATGGCCATTCTATAAGGGGTCTTCGATATAGGCCTTGATCCAGGAATTAAATCAATGGAAAACTAAACTTCTCATTATAGAGGATGTCCAGGTAAATCTTCCGGAAATACATCTACACATTCTTTCACAACAGGTAAATCCTATATTTGAACATTCCTTTCCTCACCCATAGTCAATTCATTCTTTTCCTCCCCAATAATTGAATTAAGTTGAGCTACTGGGGGTGGATCTAAATAATAATTAGGTGGTGACGATTCTGCTCTAATGATAAGGTGTTCCTTATCATTATCATCAAGATTTGTAACCTCTTTCTTCTTAAAATAAATCTTTGCATCATAGTCCGAAAGCCAGTCCATACCGAGGATTATATCAAACTCAATCAAAGGTATGATGATGAGATCAGCAGATAAAGAACATTTATGTGCTCTAATGGGGACTGATTCACAAAACTTTGTTGCAATGATACTTCCCTTAGGGTTTTTAACTGACAACTCCCTTATTAAATCAAATTGGAAATATCTAATTTTCTTAGAAAACTGGGAAGATATGAAACAGTGCGATGATCCAGAATCAAATAATGCATTTGCTAAACTTGAGGAAACCATTAAATTACCTGCCACCACGTCTTTCGGAGCTTCTACCTTAGCAGTAGTGATAGAATAATCCTGGCCTTGATCCCTTGGCCTTTTCTGAGGTAATTTGTCCTTACGCTTATGAAATTCTTTTGCATAATGCCCCCTCTCCCTGCAAGTGTTGCACTGAATGTTGGTATCTTCCTTCTTCCCCTTACAATCACGAGCTTGGTGGCCTTTTTCACCACACTTGTAACAGACTCCCATTCCCTTCAAGAAAGTACCACGATGTTTCTTCCCGCATTTACCATAGGATGGATATTCAACCTTTCCCTTCATCCCTTTATTTCCATTCCCAGATTGATCATCATGTCTCTTATTCTCTTTCTTTGCTTTAAAGTCATAAGACATAGAGAATTCCTTTTCGGTCTTGATAGCACATGAGACAATGTCTTCGTACAACGACAAGGATTATGAGACTAATGCTCGACGAAGAAATGGTGTTAACCCATCAAAGAAACGATCAATATTACTTATTGGGTTACGTATATAATCTCCAGCATACCTTGCTAACCTTGTAAAATTAGCCTCATACTTTGTGACATTCCCATCCTCCTTATGTCTCAGACTTATAAATTTCCTTTCCATATATGCTTGATGGTCACGAGGAAAGTATTTTTCTAAAAACAGATCTTTGAACTCCCTCCATTCCATATTTGATACTTCATCATCTTCCTTCATGTTTTGAATCAATGACCACCATTGATCAGTATCTCCAGTGAGGTGGTAAACTGCCATGATAACCTTTTCCCTTTCACTGCTCCCCAAAGCCTGAAATATTTTCTCTAGGGAATTTATCCATTGCTCAGCTACTAAGGGATTTGTACTCGCATTGAACGTTGGTGGTTGTTTCCTCATGAATCGATCTAACATTGATCCTCCACGATGTGGAACAGGGTGCTCCATACGGGTAAGGTTATTATTCATAACCTGAGTGTGTTGTCCCAGTATGGTGATTAGCTGGTCGGAACCAGTTGCATCACCAGCTCCACTATAATTATCTTGAGCAGGAGGGAAATCCCTACATGGAGTGCATGCATTGATATTGTTTCCATTTCTTCAACTAGGCGCCATTTCTAAACAATGGAATAAACTAGATCAGATTATGAATCAAAATACATAATCCCATACTTATAAAACACTTAACATAAATTGAACTATTTATGGATATAATCCATAATAATTAAAATGTTTTCTTTGAGGAAGTATATACTCATAAACTCTTCATAATGATTTGTACTGAAAATGAGAGTTATTCTAAGCATATCCCATGGGAGTGTCGTAACCAAGAGTGTAGCAAGGCCCGTTGTCGTGCACCAGTTCCTGATCGAGTCTAGCTCAAAGTGGTTTTTTCGGGTTTCACCCCTAGGTACATCTGTGCCAGAGCCGCCTCTACCTGCTTGTATCCATAGAGGGATGTATTTCTCCGAAAACTCACAAAATCTCTACAATACCAAAATTCTAGGATGTTCTTCTATACTAATCCTCAAAGTTCATCTTAGGTCTACGTGCTCTAATCAGAGTTTATCTAAATCTAGCTTCCAAGGTTTGTACTAAACTTCCTATGATACCAACTATAACGCCCCGACCCTAGATACCCAGAGTCGGTGCATTATTTCATAACATTGGAATGATCACAAGAAACATCAAATCTCGAATGACTGATTGGTTAGTAGCCTTGGAAACACTAGATATATTCATAAGTCTTACATTACATCATAAAATGAAAAACTACTACAAAAACATATTGTCTCCATAATCCACACTGATATCCCCACATAATTACCCTGCAGGTCATTCATAATTTACTTCTTCACTTCCTGGGAAAAATGAAACATAGAAAAGGGGTGAGCTCAAATGCCCAGTAAGGATAACAATATAGTGGAAACTTTCATAAATAAGAATAAACATTTAAGGCAATGTATACTAAAACAAAAGCCTTTCAAACATGAACTTTCAAATAGTATGAAATAAATAAAATGAAATATTTCCATTTACTTATTCACATGGATATTCTACTAATCGAATAATCACATGAAAAAACAATAACCACTTTCATAATGTTGAAATGCATAATGCCAGACTATCATAACCACATAGCCAAGGCCTCATGCCAAGACTATAAATAAGAATTTTCCAAGGCCTTGTGCCAAGACACTAGTTTTTCTCATGAGACTTACCTATGCATCGAGGAGCTATAGCGGGCTCCACCCGTCATATATTAAGTCCAATGCATTCCCATATGAAAAGGTTTTAACATAACATAAACATTCGTATTAAAACTAGCATACGAAATGTCAATACTTTCACCATAAACTATGAATGGTATAAAATTAGCACATCCATAGACAAACATATCACAAAACCTTCAATACAACATAGAAGTTTTGTATCATAATAAATAAACTTCACATAAGCGTAGAATCCAACAAAGGATGTTGACATAGATGAAATAAAAACTATTTTTAGAGAAATATCTCTTTTATTTTGAAATCATTTAAGATCCATATAAAATAAAACATTTTCTTTGAAAATATTCTTATAAGCTTGTAAGGGAAACATCGACGATTTTATAATGGCGGAAAATAGCCCACCCTCCATATAAGTTAAAAAAAACATTCTTACCTTAATTTTGTCAAAAAGGTTAAAAAGCACCTTGTTTGGAAAACGGCAGAATGATTCATTTATAAACCTCTTATAAAAAGTCAAACAAGGGTATAAATGACATTAACCCATATTCTTGTGAATAATAAAAATGTTTTGAAATACATTTTAAAGAAACATGGATGTGGATGATAAAGAGATCCCAGTAGATTATTACGTATAAACAACCTCGGATAATGATGAGATTGTGAAATAACCCTTACCTTGTACTTTTCCTTGGTTGGGGTAGGTTAGCCTCCTGTATAATGGTGAAATATTCGTTATTAAATTATACAAGTATCATATATATTAATATGATATCATATATGATCTTTTAACATTGATTTGTTAATAATATCTTTGAATTATCGTCGTTTCGGGTGTTAACTTACTCGTTTTCTTTTATATGTTTTGTTAAATAAGACATGTTTGTAATGGATAGTTTGTATATTTTTCATATACAGAATGATATCAAGTCCTTAAACATCATTTTTAAATCAACAAATTTTAATTATACTTTAATGGATACGATGGAGAATGAATCTCATCGCGTTCGTGGAGACGGTAGTCCGTACGTACGCACGAGCGACAATATCATTTTTTTGATATTAAAATAATATATAAATGGATGATATATCATATATAAAGAATCATTAACATGTTATATTAATTATTTACATGAGTTACACATCATTATTATACCCATCCAAATAATAATATATTGAATAACAATTACACCACAACGTGGAGACGGTAAGCCGTACGTACACACATATGGTGACATGTTATTTAAAGGGTGGATAAAATACTGAATATGGTTGTACCATATTTATAATAACATCACAGTATATGTGAGATACTGGAGTTATTATTTTAGAATGGTAATAACAAAGAAAGATGATGTGGAAGAAGAAAGGAATTGAAAAGGGGTGGTGAAAACATTACCTCTTCTTCGGGTTCTTCTTATTCATTTGATCAAAAGGGCTCCATAGGATGGCTTTCTGATCAAAATAAGGCCTCTAGGTTTTAGTGAGGGAAGTTGGGAGAGTACATGGTCAGAGTTTGGCCGAACCAAAAAGCTTTGAAGGTGTGAAGAAATGGGAAGGAGGAGTTCCCTTTTATAAGAGGGGTGAGGGGCATCTTTGGAAAAGCTAGAAATATTAATTTATAATAAATTCATATTAGGTTTCTAATGGCTCAAAAGTTGATTATTTAAATGTTATGTTGGGGATGGGTCTAAAAAAACTCAAACAATAGAATTTAGACTGGTTTGGGTACTTATATTAACCTTATCTATATGTATTAACTCTAAGTTAATTAGTTTCACTTTTACAATGTCTCTTTGTATTTTTATATAATATGGTTAATTAACATACTATATACATCCACGAGACCCCAAAGTGGTCCATTAATGATGAACCTATCATTATATAAGTCTCTTGGCCGAACCTTAGATTTATAGGAATTTAATATCAATTAATAATATAATATTTGTTTTAAGAACTCTTTTATGTCAATTTTGACACTATTCAATAGTTTATTTTTGTGAAACTCATAACAGATTGATTACTTCAAACAAAGTCAAATAAAACAATCCTAATATATCATATTATCCTATAAAATTAGTTTAATTCATTAAATGTTTCATATTATATTTATTTGGTTATTTATAATATCAATTATTTTAATTTTTCACTATTATAGTAATTAATTCATCATCATTGTGTCATAAATAAATTAAATTATATAATGTCTAAAATTTATAAATAAAATATCATTATGTAGGAAATCTTTTTATATTTCTAATTAATATTTATAATCTAAAATCCAAAATATATAACCATATGTAAAAATTGTTTTTCTAAAAGATATATGCTTGTGTCATTTTTGTATTCATTTTAACCAAATTAAAATAAAATGTCCCTATCACCTACAAGTGGAACCATGGGGTCCCAAAATCGACCCAAAGATGCCTATGGTCGAAAATTTATCAACAAATAAGGCTATGACACGTTTTAGGGTAATTTAGTATTATTATAATATTATTTTTTAACCATTATTTACCGGATTTACCCTTAACCATGGTAAATAAAATATTTACTGCAATAATTATTCAAAATGTCTAAAAATAAAAGTTTTCTATTTACACAATTTGAACATCCTGATTCCAAATATGGAATCCATTTTACTAAATTCAAAACACAGAAGTGGAAGAAATTTATTTAATATTAATTCCCGCTGTCAAAACAAAAAGCGTGTTTTTAAGAGATAATAACTATCAAATGATTGAGACTTGTTTATGTTCAGTTTAATTGTAAAATTATGTCCAATGACCAAAATTATATTAAATGGTAAAAATATATTCTAAATATACTTTAAAACCACTTAAATTCATAATTTATCACTACTAATTATTTTGATTAAAAAAGTTGTTTTTAATTAAAATTTAGTAATTTTCACTATTCATCAAACTATTAAAGTTATCCGAAAAGTACCAAAATTTCACCTTAGGCTAAATTCAATATTCCGAATCAAAAAATGAATTCCATTTTGAAATATAAAATATATATAATTTCAAAAAGTAGGTATTACTATTCATAACGGCTAGTTTGATTGGTTATGGTGTGTTAGAACTCGGTGTTGCGTACAACACACGCTATCACATTATTCAAAGAGAAGCGTACCGTAGAAGCTTGGGGTGTTACACATTCTGATCATTGAAATCCTTTAATATTGGGTAATGGATTATATGAGTCCCTTCTAAAAATTTTATGGATATATATACTACCTTTTAACTATTTATTATGTCTCAAAATGAGATGATTTTATTCCCGCCAAGTGTAATGACCCTGATGTTATGGACTAAATCCTAAATAAAAAAATTATTTTCTAGACTTACTGTTCCTAGGTCAATCATTAGTTATTCAATAACCCATTTCATATACCTTCACAACATGGGACTGTTGTCTATGTATTATATTTCCCAAAAATTTTCCACTACCAACCACCCTCAAATCCAGTGGCCACGCTGAGTTGGAAAAACATTAAATTTAGAAAATTCTTTAATATGGTCAATCCATATACTAAAAATTGGTCTAATGAACTCATATATTATATTATCAATATCATATTTAATTTAAATCCTTCCAAGGCATGTCACCGTATAGGATACATTCTATAAAACCATTTAATTATGAAATTGATATTGAAAAAAATGAATTATGGAATATTAAAAAATTAGAAATTTAAATTTTTTGCCAAAAATTTGTAATGTAGACCATAGTGAACATTAATAACATAAGATAGAGTCATATATAAATTATAGGATAAATAAATCTATAGTCCAACCGTACCAATCTTGTAATTAGAGAGTTAAAAACATTAAACTATAAATATTTGTTATCTTTTATTGTTCCAAGCTTCATTGAAACCTAGGAATTAAAAAGTATATGTGGTCAGGTCCCAACATAGAAAATCATTTGTATCACCCTGGGGTTGGAGAGATTCAAGAACCCACTGGTTATATTGCCTTCGATGTCAATTGCTATATGTTAAAACCATTCATTGAATCATTCATTAAAAAGAACAGAAGATGAGTTCAATAAGGAATCCTATGAAGAAAAAAATGTTGATTGATTTTGTTACATGTATAGATAATGATATTAAAAAATTACATTATTGGAGGAAACACAACCATTAAATAAATTTTTAATCATGTTATGATGTTTCAAGATAAACATGTACAATTTTTCCATTTCTTTTTTTCATAGTATATTTTTAGTTATGGGAACCTCTCAGGGTTAGCATGGTTTCAAGATTTGATTGAGTGTATGAATAATGGTATGTTGAGGTTGAATTATTTTTTCAGGTAAATCACACACATACAAAAATTACACACCATCATTTCATCGTCTATGTGGACTCCATGTGTAACATCGGGATTGAAGGATCAATTTATTGTTGTTCAACCTTCATTAGTACACCAACTAGCAGGCATTGTTCCACAACACACTTTAAAATTTAAATTTCGAAAATGATCTCCGATAACCCCATATAAATTTTCATTTTAGTAAAAAATGGTGATATTTTTATTCTAATAAGTTGGTGAAATAAATAAATTTTATTTTTTCTGTATGGAAAACAACAATTTTTAAAATTATTTGAAATAAAAAAATGTTTCTTAATCTAAATATTTTTTCTAACCTTTGACATGATAATTAAAATAAAAAAACCTTGGAAATAAACATAATATGTATTTTAAATACTTGATTATCTTTTTAATCCATGTATAACTTCATGAGCCCTAATTTTGAGAAGTGTAGTTGTCCGGTGTGATTTTTCACAATTTAAATTTTTAAAAAATATAATCAAAAATAACAATGCACATCTTTTGAATTGAGGAATTTAAATTTCATTACATGGTGTCCCATAATTACTGGGATATGTTTTTTGAATTTTTTTATTTTAGAAAGATTTTTTTTAAAAAAAAAACATACAATTACATATATTGAAATGGGTTGACATAATGTCATGTTTTCGACACATGAGGATCATGACTCAATAGATTTCAAACCAAGAGTTGGAAATTATATATCATTTTTTAAATTTTTATGATCTGAATAACTTGAAATGATGTCCTCCCTATGGTCTTTGTGCTTTTGAGTCATTATAAATTTCTCACAATAATGGTTGACTAGATTGATTACAATTACTATTACCATTGAAAATTTGAAATAAACAAAAAAATATATAATCATATTAATATTAAAAATTTATTTCTCTTGGCGTTTTCATATCTTTTCCCTATATTAACAATGAATCCTCATGTCTATTTTGATAGGAAACACATTAACGTGTTGAGTTAAATTTGGAAAAAATGCGTTGATGAACATGAACAATGGAATGGGATTTGGAATGGGATATTACTATAAACCTATGCTTTCAAGAACTAATTTAATGAGATTCATAATATATTAGAATAGATTCATTTGGTGAGAATTTTATATTAAAATTCAATTGGAAAATTGAACAAAAATTCAATATTATTAAGATACATTTTTCTAAGAAGATGAAAAAATAATGTTTGGGTGTGAATATCCACTAAAAGAGTATAATATTAATTTTTAATATATAATTTCTTTATATTTTTCTATATTTATAATGAACATATTTATTTCATTTTAAAAATTGAACATTATTTCAATCCATGAGTGTAATTTCTTCTTACAAATCACAATTACAAGATTGATTTATGTGAACCTCACATCACACCCAATGGTTTTGATTTTATTTTATGATTTCATTATCAGGTCTCCCGTACTTCTAGGAACATTATTTCTTTCAAAATTTACTAAAGAATCATTTGGAAATATTATTAATGTATGCCTTAAACAATGAACATTTTCGGTAATGTGAATTGGCTAGTAGCAAAATAATATTACGTTAGTGGAAAATACCCAAGCCCATTGATGCTCGTGTTTGAACTCAAGATAGATGAAATCCTTGGTTCCATTTAATTAAATAGTTTACCAATGTAGTTCATATTTTTTAAAATATTTCATGGATAACTATGTTAAATATGAAATTATGGGCCAGATATTATGGACTATAAAACAAGCCCATCATTTTGATCATTTCTCGAGAACCAAAAATCCATGATGAATGAACTTTTAGATTATATTAGGTTAATTACTAGGATTCATTATACTATTATATGTCTGAAATAGATTATGCTTTCTATATGATGATTTGGACACATCTATCAAAGGCATGAAAGCTTTCCGCCCATTCCAATAATGGGTGGAAGAGTCCACATTCCACAAATATTTCACCACCCTATCCCTACCATAATAAATTTGGAAGACATAAAATAATGGGGGATCTATATTATTCTTCTAAAATTATAATTTTTGTTATTTTTTGTGATAATTTTGATATATCACTGTGTATGATTTCATTTTAATTATATGTTTCTAATATTATGTTGTAATAGTATATCATCAGTTGTATGATTCTTTATTGTCCTTTTGTTATTAATTAATCTTCTTATTATAATTTTTATTCTTTTTAAAATAGTGATAGTTTTTTATCATTTTGTGAATTTATTCAGACAATGAATAGATAAATCCCTTAGATAATAGAGGATTGTATAGAATTTTATTGTTTTCCACTTCATCATTTCTTCCCTCATGATTCTACATCCCACATCCATTGAGATTATATCATCAGTGGAGGGATAACCCACATATGTAATGATCCAATGGGTTATCAAGGGTCATTTTTGGTGTTATTTCTCAATCTGTTATTTTTTTATGACTTATTTCAATTGAGAGCATCATTTAAGGATATTAATAATTCTTCTTCTTTGTTGTGTTTTAAAGACACACACTTCATGTGCTCATATTTTTTATCACATTAATGGAATCACAATTGAGTCTAAAAATTTTAAATCCTTAAAAAATAATTTCATCCAATCC
The DNA here is from genome assembly GCA_963277665.1 of Viscum album. Taxonomy (NCBI): domain Eukaryota; kingdom Viridiplantae; phylum Streptophyta; class Magnoliopsida; order Santalales; family Viscaceae; genus Viscum; species Viscum album. Next base: position 1,653,619,134 of record OY728126.1, on the reverse strand, counting down.
ATCCATTGTAATAAAGTAGGACCAAACATTTCTCATTATATAAATTAAAATAGGTAAAATAATTACCATTTAAACCCGTGTAAAATAAAACCAAATTATGAAACATAATAGAAAAACACAATCCATTAAATATATATAGATATATGTTTTTTTGGTCTTTTAGGATTCAAAATCTCCTGATACACTTCCAGTGACAGCATGAATCAAAAAATCTTTGTTAAATTTTGTTGAGACTAGATTTGGAAACTCATTCTGGGATCCAATGCATGTCATATCAATACTTAGTATATTATCTCCCATTTCTATGTTTTATCTTCAATTTCTTATATCTTTTCAACATTCACCATTTTCAGTTTTCTATGTGCATCTCTTTCAATACCCTTGTCCGTTGAAATTGTTTTGTTAGGCTGGATTGTCCTAGTTTTTAAGATTTTTGAACACATAAGAGTCCCCTTTCATTATATCCTAATATTTCTAATATTCTAGATTCAAATATTGGGCCCATATTAATTTAATATCTTCAAATAAACCAACTCATAAACTCATTTGGGAACCAAATTTTCGACAAAAATTAGGCATCCCCAAATAATGAAAATTTTGTAGATCAATCCATGAATTACTACCTCTCACCTTCTAATAAACAATAAAACATCTTGCATGAGGAATTCTAAATAAGAAGTTCCACAGTATTTCATCCAAATTCAACTCATAAACCACTATCTATCCTTCCATGCAATGGAGTAGGAGATTACATACCTATTGGTAAAGGATTTATATAACATTGTGGAATCCATGTTCCCACAACATCAACTTGGGTCAGAAAATGTGAGGCTCACTCATTTCTCACTAAAGGATAGTGAAAAAAATTGGTTGAAGAATATTTTACCTATATCAATTCAATCCTAAGACCAATTGATAATTAAATACTACACAAAATACTTCCCCCATAACATAATAAATTACACATAAAACGACCATCCAAAAAATAATCAAAAATATTTGGAGTTATTTGATGAAACATGGGAAATGTTTAAAGTAATATAAAATGATACCTCACTATGAAATTTCAATCCTAGAACCTGATTGGGTCTTTTATAAAGGGTTGGGTCCATGTAATTAAAATTCATTGACATGATGTACAATTTCACCTTTAAAAACCATGCCCAAAATGATTCATATGAGTATAATGAAGGTCTCGGTGAAAAAAACCAAGCAGGGTGAACATTATGACTTATGGGGGAAATATCATCACTCAATAGGTTGGTCAAGGATATGGATTTTATGAAGGACTTTGAAATCTAAATTGGGGACCCTGATTCCACAATTTGTTAAAAACATGGCCATACGACTAAAAAATTAATAACCATCGCTTATATTCAATAATATATTTTAGTAGGACCACTAGTGGAGGTAAATTATAAGAATTTTTAGAAGAAACGTTAAACAATTTCAAATAAATGTAAAATAAACATCCATGATTTCATTGGAAATAAAAACAACATCCAATCAAGCAATATAATCCACCAAAATGAAAAAACCCATACCCTTCAAAAAATTATCAAACCAATAACAAAAGCTAAACACAACCATTCCAATAAAGAAATTATCATTTACAATAGCAAAAACCTATCTTACAACCTATCCCTCAATGTAAGAATCCTCATTTGATAACTCAACCAATATAAACCTCCTCTCAAAATGTCCCACTCACAATCCTTAAATGATTTTAAAAAATATACATAAAAAGAAGAAATAAATATTATCCCTTGATCTTTGACTGTAAAGAAAATAAAACTAGAAAGGATCTCCATTCTACTATGGTGGGACCATACTAAACATTATATGAATAATACAGTCACACACAAACATCTCATGAATAAATAAAAGAAGATATTATCAAAAGAAGTGGTTAATCCAGTAAAAAATATGAAAAATGATTTCCAAAACCATTAAAATATTCAGAATGACTTGAAAATGATTATGATTCACCCTCCTATTCTATAAACCTATTGAGAATGTGAAATAATTATAGCCACACCAAACACTCAAACAAACTACCCCATTCCCTCAGTGTTTGAGATGAATATATAAACATGAACTGACTAAAAAATTATGAGAAATCTTCTCTCATGGTATGATAAACATTCCACTTCATAATGAAATAAAACCCATTGTAGAATAATTAATGAAACATATATATTTTTAACATTGAAAAATCACATAAAAATATATCATTTTGGATACTAATGTGAGTACAACCATTCTGGGAAACATTAAAAGAAAAATTGAAACATCATGGATGTCTCTGTATAATTGTTTAGATTTGAGAGAAATAATTTGTAAATGAAATTTATGATCTATGAGATAAAGTTAATTTCAATACATATGTTATGTATTTTAGTTTAGTTATCACATAACTAAAACACACATTTTTCACTCATCAACATAATGATTAATGTTTTCAGGATCATAAGTTGATATTTAATTTTATTTTGGAGAATTTTTAATATTTCATCAACCTTTTAGGCATTATTGTCATTGAAATTCACACATCCTTAGTTCCTAGAAAAAAACACCCATTATTTCTAGTCATTGCTTATTTAAAACAATCAAATCTGTCATCCAAGTTAGGAATAGGAGTATAAAAATTACAATTAGAAACATGATCACCTATTATAAAATTGTAATGAAAAATATTAGATTAGGTATAATGAAGAGATTCATGAGGTCAATTGGATTTTTATTTTCTATTGTGAACAATAAGAAAATTTAGGAATCATATAATGATGTATGAGTTATGATGATATTTTCTTCCAATGTTCATATGAGAAAATTTTTGTCTCGATGGATTGGATATCTTTAATATGGATCATTTGATTATTTTTTAGAATCACCAATTAGTGATACCATTAGTGAATGAAAAACTATTATTCCATTTCCATTCATGACGCGGATATGGCCAATTTTGTGATTTAAACATATGCTCAAATGTAACTAATTCTGCCATAAAATTTGGTAAAGGAAAATTGTTCATTATAATACCTCATTATACTTTTTAAATTGATAACCAAACTGATAATGAATTTAATTCCCTACCATAATCTATAAATTATGAACATTTAGTGGACAGTAGATCCTTTTCAATTGGCTTTTCTTCGACTATTGAATCTAATCATTAGAGGGTTCTTATGGATGTCCAAATAAAGCATAAGTAACCAATTAAAATGTCCCTTATTGATATTTTATGTATTATCCCATTCATAGGAACTCATAATAATTTTAAAGAATCTGATGCCAATCCATGTTTTCAGAATAAGGGGAGACTAAACCCAATATATAGTTGTCCTATGGAAAGAACATCTTACATTATTGAATGTATGTATTATCTACCACATTATTGAGAGTGAGTGTGAAAACCCAATCCATGTAATTAAAATGAAATATATTATTCTTGTGATCACCAATGATGATGTTGATCATATCTAAATATGGGTCACTATTTGACAGAAGGTGTGAATTTACTATTAGATGTCAAACACAAGCACTAAGAAAGAAATTTTCCCCACCCCCTACATTATTAATGTCCTTGAGTGATTAAAGGGTCATGAGTTCTGATACATTCTATATGAATTCATAAGTTATAATTATATCAAGTTTTTATAAGATAATAAAGGAAAAAACTTTCACCATTCTATTCAGTACTTTTTCATTCAATAAAATACCCTTCGTTTTTTGTAATTTGACAGCTACATTATACAAGTGCATGCAGGGAATCTTTTCAAACAATGTGAGGGATTTTTTATATGTCATTATAGATTAATTATATATATACGGGGATACATTTTGTGGAGAAAATGTAAATCTTGAAAGGGTTTTTTCTAGATATGAGGATAAGATCCTCATCATATACTAGGAAAAAATCTATTTCATGGTAAGGTAACGACTTGTTCTAAGCCATCTGGTTTGTGGTAGAGGGATTAATGTTGATAAATCTAAGGTTGATATAATTAATACCCATAACTCGATAAAAACTATCATGGATTTGAGGTCCACATTATTAAATATTGGCCTCTATAGAATGTTATTATGGAATTTCATCTCTATTTCATGACCACTTTGTGCTCTTTTAGTGAATTATGCTCTATTGATATGGTAGAAATCTATGAGGAATCATTAATAAAAATGAAGTTATATATTATGTCTCCACCTATTATAAAATCATCAAATTGGAATCTTCTATTCACTCTACTGTGTGATTCATGTGACTTCCATAATTAAAATATCTTATGATAACATTGTGATAAAACTCCATGAGTATTTTTTTTGTGAAATTTAATAATTAAATGAATAAAAAAATCCACTTCACAACCACTGAGATAGTGTCACTTGTTTTTCTTTTTTCCATAGTCTAATTTGGGTCATATCTCTTAATATCCTCATCATTTTCATCATAGATCCGTCAAACCTAAATTACCTTTTCTAAAATAAATATTCCATGTACATATTTATTACATTGTTCATTATATATCAGTATATTTATTTGACCATTATGTATAAAATGTTTTGGAAAATTATTAATTTGATCACCTCAATATGATGGAATTAATGAAAAATTCACATCACTATTATTTGTCATATTAATTTCATGATGTGAACCTCTATTCTATGTTCTATTTCCCATGGTATTCTGACATAGAAACCATTTGGATATGGGTGACATTCCAAATTTCATCGTGATCCAATTTAAGAAGATATTTAATTTTAATGTTAAACACCTTTTGTTTGAAGACACATACCTCTATATGTTTTATCCTGATAAAATAATTGTGTGAGGTCTTCTAAATTCATAGCATGATTCATTTATAAAATTATGTACTATAGATACATGTGAATTCCACTTTTTTGCAATGAAAACCACTACAAATATCATCCAATGTGGTTTCTACTAGTCTATCCTCACTAAAAATTTCTATGAATTCATCCAAATGACTCCCTAGTGTCAACTACTAGTATCCATAATTAAAATGAGTCATATGCCCGATTCCCCCATTCTTTTCATCAATATATCTGATTTTATGGGAATTGATTTGATTCGACCCTTACCAGAAAAAATGGGATATATAAATATACATACTATTATCTATTTATTATGTAACCAAATGGGTTAATTCCATTCACACAATGTCTAATGACCATCATATTGTGATCTAATTAATGGAAGGGAACATATTTTCATAATTAAAAAGTCCAAGGGATTCCATCAGTGATAGTGTAACCCATTAATACAGCATTCACTTCGTGATTTTATTTTTAATGTTTAGAATTTCTCACAATGTTTCCACTTCATATTATCCTCAAAATAAAGTTCAAGATGAAATTTATATTATGTGAATTAAAAAAATTATTGAATATATGTGAAATACCTATAGTAAATATTGATTTGAGAAACTCTGTGACTATTTTTGGGAATATAGTACTTCATGAAAACCTATCTAAGGCATGTTAACATATAGGATGGTTTATAGAAAATCACTCTATTAATCAGTTCAAACTGAATATAAGTCCATTTAGGAAATAAGAAAAATGTTCTTTAAAATTTATTTTTCAAATAATTTGGAAATTAGATCGTAATGAATGTGAGTAACATTGGAATGAGTATTATAATAATTCAAGGAGAAAATAATATAGAGTTATATCCCACTAATCATGTAATATCAATGTCAAACTCTTTGAAATGGGAAAATTTAATCTCTTGTATATTACCAAACAACATTTACACCTATTAATGTAATGGTAAAGATGGACATGTCTATAAATAGTGCATCTTATGTACTATTATTGGGACTTAGAGATTCAAGATCCAAGTAGGGGTAATGTCTATAATGTATATGGTAATATGTTAATATAATTAATTGAATCATTCAATAATCATGATATAGATGAGGAGATCACAATCCAACCTATGGAAAAAAACATGATATATTTAGTGTATATATCGGGCTAATGACATTTAAAAATATTTTTATGAGTGGAGACCCACCCTTTACCTATACATTGAATCATTGTTTGGATTTTCAATAATAAACATGTGTGTTTTTTATAAATTTTTTTGAAATTGTTTGTTTTTATATAAGGGGCCCTTCTGATGTTTCCATTAGATCTTATCTCGTATGTGTGTGAGAGTCATGGTTTGTTGAGGTCAATGTTTTATTTAGGTAAATCCTAGATATCCAAAAATTCCAACCCAATATATTGTCCATTATGGGGACTCCACGACTGTCATTCAGGTCAAAGGATACTTTTTTTATGACATGATAAACATTTTCATACCAAAAATGTGATATTTTTTCACAAATCATTTTCATATTTATCTTATTAAAATCCTCTCTGGTACTAAATTCTAAATTTTCATTTCATTAATCCTTGGGTATAGTGTTATTGTAATTTCTGAGGTGAAAATAAATTTTATTTCTATTAATAAAAATTAAAAGTTTATATATTATTGAAAAATAAAATTAGTTGAAATGAAATCATATGTGTCTTAATGGAAGGAAAAATTTATTTAACCATGAACTTGATAATATGCATTGGAAACATTTAAACTATATATCAAATAATTTTCCATTCACTTATTTTGATTTCAATAAATTTATATGTTCATAATCATATAAATTTGAATTTTTTGGTGTCCTATGTGATTTAACACCGCTTAAATTATCAACTAATTAATAATAAAATTAAAAATGAAGACACTTTGGATTTTGGAGTATGAATTTTAGATTTTTTTGTAGCATAATAAATAGAATAGGTTGTATTATTTATTTTATTTTATAAGGAGTATTCATAATAATAAAAATAAAATTCGTTTAAAATAATGTGCTAATAAAATGTCCTGCTTTTAGAACATGGGGATCCGGAATCCATAGTTTTCTGGACTAGAGTTGGTAAATTAATCTCTTTTTTTGGTAATTTCAGTAAGTTATTAATTGACTTGAATCAACTGGATTTCCATGTTGGTGAACTTCACTAGTTTACCTAAGGTATTTGATCATGCTAGTCATAGTCAAAGTCTTACTATAAGTGTTGACTTGATTGAGTAATATTTAAATGAAAATGAAAAATTGAAATAATGAAAAAATAAAATAAATGAATAATTTTATTAATATTAACATTAAATTAAACCTATACCATCAATATTTTCCCCATTAAAAAATAACAACCTGAATGTCTTTGGTGACACAACAAATTATCATGCTTATGTAAAATAGGATAAAATGTGGAGATACATTTAAATAGAGGAATGAGATTAGTATTTTAATATGATTATAAAGCTATCTCATGTTAAAAAAAATTCACAGGATTCATAATTTTTTTGTATGATTATTTTTGGTGATAATTGAATATTTAGAAGTCTTTGTAAAAGGTGATTCGAATATCAAAATTTTTTGATACATTTTTTCCAGGACTAAGAAAACATAAAATGGGGGTTTCATTATCACATAAAATAGAAATATATTCAGTATTAATATATGTGATTTTTATGTTCTATATTTTTTCTATGAACCATTTTAAGAATATTTTACAAATTGAAAAATGTTTCACATTATGATTTCAATTCCTTCTAAAATTGCACATTTACGTGGTACAATTTTTATCATCTCCTTAAACAGAAAATGTTATTTATTTAATTTTCATATATCTTATTAGTGTATCCCATTATATGAGTAACATTATATAAATTTGAATCTATTTAAGAATAAATTAGGATGACTACCAAAGTGGGGCTTGAACAATGATCATTTAAAGGAAAGTTAATTAGACATCGGTACTATAAAATTACTATAAAGGCCATGATCCAATGAATATGATTATCAAAATTGAAAAATTGATAGGTTAAATATGGAAATTTTTTATTTATATATTTTCAAAATATAAATCAATTTTATAATAGACTTCAGGGGTTCTCAAGATGAATATGAAATTCTAGGGTAGATTCTGTGGCCTAGAAAAACATCCAACTATTTTGAATATATCACTAAAATTATAATTAAATGTGGAATTATGTTTTATAATATATTAATGTATATCTAGGGATATATATTATTATTTCATTTCTCACCCAAATTCTTCACCGTAGATGCACATTTGAACACATCCTTTAGAGGAATTAATCTTGGATTCCGTTCATGGTCAATGATGGAATATTCCACATTCAAAAGAGATTCCACCACCCTTGGCCTAAAAAAATAAATTACAATACATTGTATATTATTAAATCTATTCAAGGATTCTAAAATTCATATTTAATGTAGGTTTGGGTTATAATTTTACATACCATTATTTTCATTTAATCTAGGTGTTAATTGTAGGTTTCTGGAATCACCTAAGATTCTTCTTTAAACATCTTATTATTATCATTTTATGTAATTATTTTTAACACGTTAATACCATTTAATGTAGGTGTGAATTTTTTAAAAGTGTGATGAGATAAATCCGTTAAAAATTGTAGAGTTATCATTAAATTATTGTATTTTGAATCGTCTATTCCACCACCATAAGTTTAATTTCTGCTTCAATAGAGTGAATAACGTTAATGGATGGATAAATCTCTTATGATTTGATCCAAGAGATTTTTACTGATTTATATTGGATGTTATTTCACAATATATTAGCTTTTAATAACTTCTTTTAATTAGGATTTTTAATTTACATTCTTAATAATATATTCCTTCTTTAATTTTATAGTCACATGCTTTAAGAGAGAATAATAACTTTTACCTTAGTGTTCTCATAGAAATTTTCCTCTAATAGTATAGGTGAATAACCTTAGAATTTAATTGTTCTTAAACTAATAAGTTATTTCATTATCTCATTAAATTAATTACTCTATACTATATGAAATTTATATTGTCACTATTTAATTTCAACTAATACATCCCTTTTAACAATAAATAATCAACCCTTTCTTATATTTTGAATTCATATAGGTATCACAGGCTCAAACACACCCACTAAAATTCAACCAAATGTTTCCCTCATAATAGAATAGGAAATATATAGAATGTACATATCTGTAGGTTTCTTCATAGGTATCTTATGATTCAAAAACACTTACTACACATCATGGGTCCACATTAACCCCAAAAGTGGGGGAAAATTTGGGTAAGACTATTCTTATTTCTAGAAGGGGATATAAAAGGGCTTCTAGCTGTGCTTCTGGGCACATCCTGTCACCCTTTGAATGACATGTAGATAGAGAGTATGATTCAGATGATATAAGACCTACTTTGTGCCTGTGTCCTTGAAATCATGGGATCCTAGGAAATTATATACGCTCAATTTATTTTTAATATATTAATTGTTATAATGCTTCTATCAGTATGGATATTTATAAAGAAGAATAAAACCTTTATTTTTTTATTTTTTTTGGGTTATTTACCCTTCCGGGTTTTATTATTATTGATTTCCAGTTATGTCTATCTATTTTACTATTCTTCCACTTTGATGGCTTACTGGTCACGTGTTATATTGTATATTAATATTCTTGTACTTTTATTTTATTTTTTATTTATATTATTCACCATGACACAGTAATAAGGTGTAATAGTTTCCCCATTATGACACTATAGACCCTCACTGCTAATCTACAGCCTTAAGCGTATAGGGAAGTACGCATGACGGCATGTGGCCCCCCATTTTCTGTGAATGATTAAAGTGGATCTTGGTTCAAGATATTGAAAATATATTTGATTGGTTATGTTATTTTAATCATCATGCATAAACAAAACATGATATAATATAAATTAAATATATTCATTATTATCATGGTATTCATTTTGAGGGTATTTATAAGAATAATCATATTATAAAATATTTATATATAAATTTTTTAATTAAATAAATCATTGTGAAATTATTAATTGATTATCAATTGGACAAAATAACAATACAATTCCTTTAATGTAAATAATTTGTTTTTAATAAGACTATTTTTAATGGTATAATCTATTTATTTTATTAATATATTAATTCTATCACAATATAAAAAATTATTTTAATTAGAGAAGAAAATTAAATATTCAATTTAATGAATTATCATTCACGTAATTATTTTTATTTTGAATTAAATGAATATATGGACATTTTATTTTTTAAAAAGTTTCATTTTTTGAAAATAGTTTTTATTACAATTTGGGTATAGTAATATAATTAATTTATGCCACTATTCAGAATTTTATTTAATAAAATTTATATCAATTTTAAATTAATAATGAAAAAATTTTATTTTGGTTTATTTTTATTAATTTGTTTTATATTGTTATTTTTCGAATTAATGGTGAAATGTAATGAAATTCATTTGAAAATGCATTTTCATTAAGAAAAAATTTAATGTTTTTTTAATTTAAGTGGTTTAAAAGTATTAATAGATCATTAATATTATTTTAAAAAATTTATTTCTTAATTTTTTTATAATATAATTTTATACATAAGAATATATATTTTTTTATAGAACTTCATTTTGTTGCAATTTATGATGTGTTTTTTAAATTAAATTATTCCACATATATGAATAGTTTTTTATTAATGTAATTAAATTTTATGAATAATAAAAATTAGTATTAAAAAATTACTTCAAATTAATTTTATTTTATCATATATAGAATAAATATAAAAACATGTTACCAAAATTAAGGCTCAAATAGGTTTTTATGAGGATTGGACTAATTTGATATGTGAATTAATTTACTAAAGACTTGTATAAATTTTATTTTATGGAAATATTTACTTCCAAAATCATATCATCCTTAATAATGTTCCATTTTATATTTTATTTAGTAACACCTTAACATATTTTAATCATTATAAAAAACATCAAGTTTTTCCTCCCCCTTTTATATAATATATAACACCCTATTCTTTATATTCCCCACATCATGATCCATTTAGTTCATAAAATTATCTCCCAAATACCTTACTTGATTTAACCACCATGTAGTATAGGTATTAGTTTCGGCATAATATCGACCATATAAGCATAACTATCTAATTAAAATCAGGTTATCTTAAAAAATTATTCATTTTAAATTGATTTTTAGTTTTATTTTTTCTTCTGACTCATTGAATTCTCATATAATCATTTTATATAATAAAATTTCAAATTTCTAAATAATGATATATTTTTATGTATTATTGTTAAAGATACTCAATCTCCTTCAAAAATTGATAAATGAAACCATCATTCACTTCTTTAGAATAATACATCCTCACGAACAAATTTAATGCATTTTTCATCACGTACACTTATTATTGTCAAAGAATAGGGAAATAAAAGATAAAATATGATAAAAATTATAATAATTAAAATATTTAAATTTAAAATATATATCATAAATTTATATTTATAGTCTAATTTTAATATTAAAAATATCACCCTTTTGACATGAAAACTACGTCCTTAAGAGACCGCATATTATATATTCCTAGCCAACTCATGTGAAAATTTATGTATGTGGAATGAAAGAACTAATAATATATTTATGTTTTATTCATAATTCTGTAAATTTAAAATTATTATCACTGACTTTTACTATCATGAAACCTTATATCAAATGGTTACCCTCCTGAGATGATAATGGAGAGGGAGAGATTAGGACCCCCATGTCCTCCTAGTAGTTGGCCACGAGGTGGAGTCCAAACCCATGGGTATAAACTCTCACAAAATGGGACACATTTATTTTTTAAATTAAACAAGAGTGGGAAATAATATGTTCCACCCCAAAACAACTCCACTGATATATATATATATATATTAAATCCAAAATCCATCTCCCATGGATGTTTAAAATATAACTGATCGAAATACTATTAAAAATCATAGGCGAAATACCAAAATATTGTTAATGTAGTGACTTAGAAACTATCCCAATATCTAAGATAGTAACACATATCATGTTCCATGTAGTCCACCAGAAAACTACAATTTTTATTTATAACATAGAGTTATCATTCATGTTTAATCTATAAAGAACTGATATTTACTCATGTAGTAGTGGAGGAAGCATACTAACACTCACATGGGATATAATTACAACCAATCGACATATAACAACGTATATTATACATATCATTCTCATAAAATCATGCACAAGAAATAACAAAAGTCAAGTGAAGTGTATATTAAACACATCGATTATAGGATACCCCACACCCCTTTCCCACTGATTAGCTACTCTCAGACCCTAACAAAAAATGTCCTTGTGCCTCCACCACTTCTGAAAGAACCTTATCCCAACTCATCCACCCTCACCTGGACCACATTCCACTTCACCTCTCTCCCACACACACCTGGACCACATACTACATCACCTCCCATTCACACACGTCAAGGCTATATTCTATATCACATCCAACCGACGAACACTTGGGATGAAAAATTCATCCCATCTCAAAGAGACATAAGAAGCACAACATAGATGATTCCAAAGACTCATGGGATACACAACAATCAAACACACAACAGGGCCTCATGGGCCACAATCTCTCTGATGATTATTTGGTAATAACTACTTAGAATAAGGATAAGTAAATATCATGTGGCCAACCATACACCAACTGACCATGTTGTTTTTAAAGACACCCTCCTCGGTGATGATATGGTTGTACATCATATAGTTCTCAACCAGGGTTATACTGAATATTTGAATCACATGAAAATACAAGAAGATACATATAGATACCAAACACACAGTCCAACCCAAGGGTTTTCAAATAAGAAAAACACCCCATACCACTAACTTTTTTGTTGTGACCTCTAATTGAATTTATTAATAGAAACAATTGTCACTTTGGAAGATGATAAATGAATGCCCATTCATAAAGCTCATTCAATTAAAACATATTAAATTTTACATTAAAAATCACTACTTATGTTATTCAATTTTAACCTAGGAAACTAAGTAACACAGACCACAATAAGCTATAAGAAACACAATAAAATGGGGAAACCCACTATAATTATTTCAGAAGGTAAAGAGACTGTTAGTTTAACACTTTACATATTTCTTATCCCTTAACACCAATTCGCTATAAAATATTATTCCAACACTAATACACGAGGTGAATCATTCATTGTGATACTCATGGAGAAACTCTGGGTGAATTATCCATAAAAACTCTGAAATTATCAATCATCAATGTCATTCTTCCCAATCCATCCTCTATACAAATAAAACCACCAACTCAATGCCACAGAGGTAAAAAAACCCACCTCAGCCACTATCTTATTCCCCACTACAAGACCACACCACACCCATCACATCCAGCCTCCCAAAAGAGAATAACTTGATAATAGAAATAGTGCACAACCCTACCCATCCATTACATAATCAAGAAATCTCTCAACCTAAGATTTCAAAACACCACTCGAACCCCCTGCCACATCACAAATTCATTACTATAAACCCAATACATGTAATGTCAGAACCACCCCACAAACAAAACACCACTTCACGTACAACGACAATGCATATTCATATTCATGAATGCAATCCTTACACTATATTTACTTGTTAATTTTGTGGTTATCATTAAATTATTTTGATCCTGGGGCATCCACAAGTTAGCCAAGTGTATGTAGATATCCAATTTCATATGCATACAACCATTCAATAGATGTCCAAAAATAAACAATAAATAACCATCAATGGTTCTCATCAAATTACCACCCATGGAAATGATTTTCAGTTCGAATGTATCCCATTCAGTTATAAATAATAAACAATTACAATGAAGAACATAAGTCACTTTTCCTGAGCCTGAATGGTGATATTAATATGATTCAATTATATATATTTTTATTTTTCTATCATCACAAGGGAGAAATTCATACACCCACCCCTCATGATAAAAAAAATAAAATTGGGAAGAATGAATCTCTACCCTGAAGAACAAATGATGAACAATTCTTTTTTTAACCAAAACTGGTGGGGTGCTAATGCAGGAAAATCCTCCAAGGAAAATGTGATCCGAAAATGTCCAACACAAATGCATGACTCCATAGAGAATAAGAGTTTGAGGAGAACCATGATGAAAGGGAGAATGCACAAGGAATAGAATATATCATCTTTATAAAGTCCACATCCTAAATCAAAGAGAGAGCCAATTTTTAAAATCCATAAATGGTGGTTCTTAACCAAAACCACACAGTTTTCAAGTCAAATGAATGCTTTATGTTTTTTGAAGATACATATGATTAAAAATAGCAACAAGACCTTTAAATATGGAATTGAATTCATTTTACATCAAAGTAAATTCCAGAGTGGATAAACTATGAAAACTAGATAAATTATGGAAATCTGAAAAACAATTGGAAATGAATAATCATTGCGATTAAATTGTGTGAGTCACTGGTTCAAGGTACCAGTTTAATTAGACAATAGATGAGTCACTGATGTTAGTCACCCGTTGAAATATACCATTGTGAGTCATCATTTTGATCTAATGATGCGATTCACCAGTGTGATCTGACTTTGTGACTCACCAGTGCAACTTATTGATGCGACCTACCATTCCGACTCACCACTATGAGTCACCATCTTGAACAACCATTATGACTCACAACTGTGAGTCCTCATCCTAACTCACAATTGCAACCTACTGTTGGAAGCTATAAATTTGGAAAACTTTTTAAAAGAGTCATAATAACCTCTCAAAACATTTCAAAAACTGATTTTCCATAATGAAATGGACTGGGAGTTCCATGGAAATACATTAAATACATCTCAAACTATTCTCATCTTCATGAATCTATGAAAAATCCCATATAAAATCGGGGTCTGCACAACGACCCTATGAGATACGTCTCAATGATCTCTTTACACATAAACATTGAAATAGACTAAACACGTCAATGTCCAACAACAAACCACCCTTTGTTGATTGAAAGCTAGATTGAAATCTCATCATCCATGAATACATACTCCAACATCTGCTAACCCAATCCACAAAAAGACACACCACACAAGTACAACAACCACATTTTTTGAGAACATGAATCTGGGCATTTCTTCACCTGTGTTAATGCATCTCAATTAGGAATAAGGTCCTCCCCATTTCATATGTAAGCCATTATTACATATTTTATGGAATGAAAAAACAACCCATCTGATAGAAAATGAGGTTAATAAATTACATTTCAATGAAAATCAAAATAAGAAAAAACTCATGAAAACATCGGGTACTGGGCATGAATTTGTGCTTCTCTATCTCAAGTATTCTCCTCCAAGACACCACATCTACAAAACATGTTTACCAAGGTAATGTTCCAACCATGAATTACCATCTCTCGATGATCCAATATCTCTACAAGTCATACCATGAATGTGTCTACAACCTCAATATCTACCTCTCACCGTCCAATAATACAGTTATCATCATGTAGATACCAATGAAGATAAGTGACATGAAATACATCATGGAACATCTCCAACTATGGTAGAATCACCAACTTGAATGCCACTTTTCCAACTCGCCCCAACACCTCAAAAGTTCCAAAAAACATTGGAGAATGATTTCTCCCTCCGCCAATACACTACATACAACGAATAGGGGATTAATTTATGAAAACATGGTCCCAAACCTCAAAAATTATGTCATTACTCTTACGATAGACAAATGACTTCTTTATATCCTTTGATACATTCATACTATCACGAACAAGCTGAACCTTCTCTATTATGCACTATACTAAATCCGATCAATGAATATATGTCTCCCCATCTACCATCTAGAATAAGGGTGAACAAAAAGATCTCCCATAAAATGCCCCAAAAAGAACCGTGATAGTGGAATAGTGGTAAATATTTTTATAAGATAAATATACCATTGAAAGGTGTCATACCCAAGATCTAACAATGTCATAGACATTTTCCTGAAACATATCATCTAATATCTGGATTGTCTTCTCCATCTTCGAATTTTTATGTGGGTGGAATGAAGTGCTAAGGCATAACTGAGTTGAAAAATCATGATGAAATCCCCACATGACCTGTTAGGTACTATTTGTATCTTGATACAAGACAATGGATCTCAAAACACCATGCATCCACAGCATCTCATCCACATTTCTCATAAAAAATCATCTATTATGTCAGACTCCTTTATTTCTATGATGTGAGTCAATTTCATGAACATATCCTGTTCAACCCAGTTAACATCATCGCTTCTCTGATCTATCAGTAACAATTTCAATAAATACAATGATATATCATCCCACTTATACATTGGAATATATAAGTCCTGTAAAAACCCACCAGAAACACTGTGTTCATCTTATACATATTGGAACATTATGCACATTGTCCTACACTCTATCACTTTCCATTTCATCCAGAGCCACCAAAGCATCATCCTCAAGATTTGTTAGATCTAAAAATCACATATATGTTCCACTATGGGTGAGATATGAAATTCTTGGAGGACCCCTTCATACATTTTCATAAGAACAAACAACTTTCCATGGAATGAAAACTGATTCTGACCATCCATCAACCTCCCCTCCAAAGCATCACCATGGACAACATGATTGGGAAAACCCCTTTCCTCTAAGCCTACTCAGAAAGACACTTCCAACAATTACATAAGATATGATTGTACCATTATCTGAAACGAACAACCTCTGTCAATGTCCATTCCTACATTTAGGTGTAAGGATATTAACTCCTCCATCACAATCCTAGTTTCCATAGATTCCTGAAAAACCATCTTCTGTGATTTCATTCTTAAGAAATCTGCCAAAACAATTCCCTTCCCTCTATTCTAGGTGTTCTCAAAATAATAGTCTTATAGAAACTCTGTCATCCTCTATTTTCTCATGTTTATTTCAGATTAGGAAAAGTTGTCCTTCAAGCTCCTCTGATCTAATATGCCCCCCATGTGCTATATGGTGAGGTATTGTTGCCACATCCTTTTTCAAAACATGACCACTGATATCCCAGATCATTGGTGGGAATGTAATATTCATGGTGATGTAACTGTGTAGACACAAAAGTGATGACTCCCCACTGCTACATCATCACATATCCCAAGTCTAGAATGGAAGCATTAGAAAACAACTCAAATATCACACCATAATAATGAAACTAGAGAACAAGATAATAGACCAACAACCAATTCTGATAGTTGGATGTTGTATTGAAATATTCTCTCTACAAAAATTTCTAGTCCTTTCTGGTGAAATCTTTCAATAGTGATATTGCTCAAGGAAAATCTAGTACAAATATCTAGTAATATCTCACCATACTAAGAATGTTATGCACCTCTTCCACATTCCTTGGTGATTACCAATAAATAACTACTTTAAGTGTCAATGGATCCACTTTTAAAACTTATGGTGACCGCACATTCCAAGAAATTCCACCTTCTGTGTCCATAAAATTCACTTGGAAAATATTTTGTAGAGCTGGTGGCGTCAAACAACCTGTAAGACTGACTAGAGAAGCATAGTTTCCTCCTCATATGAAGTTGGGTGGACCATGATGTCATCGATGAATACAATGAAGAACCAGTCCATGAACTGATGGTTGATAGAGTTAATAAGACACAATAACATGGCTGGTTGATTTGTAACACCATATTTCATGACTACAAACATTAATTTAAAATACATGCACATAAAATAAATCATCACGATATCACCCTACTTCACCCACAATTATAGATACCATGACCTATAAGATATCATATGAAATCACATTTACCCACCATATTGGTCAAAATGATCCTCTCTCCATGGAAGAGAGTAACATTTTATAATATTTACATTGTTCAAGCTCTAGTAGTCTATTCAAAACATATACCTCCATCATCCTTCATTCCAAACAACACTAGATCACCCTTGTAACACCCGAGACTTTTATGTTATATAAATCATCAAAGGAATCGTTTTCTACACAACACTTGCTTGGCTTGCTTTACACGCAATCGCGACCTTCCTCGATAGCTTGCGTCGTACGCAATACCGAGTTTCACTAAACAACAATATGCTATTAAAACTAGCCGTTATGAATAGTAATAACCACTTTTTGAAATTTTATAAATTTTATTTTTCAAAATGGACTTCATTTTTGGACTCAGAATATCGAAATTATCCTAGGGTGAAATTTTGGTATTTTTCTGAAAACTTTCAATTTTTGATGAATAGTGAAACCACTAAGTGGTAGGTTAAAAACTGAATTTTGCATAAAACTTAATTTTACCACTTCTGTGAATGGAATTTCAAAAATCCGAGAGACACAGTTAATATCAAGGACTAAAATGTGGTTCAATGAGATGAAAATAATTTTTTGGTGAATAGTAACTTTTTACTATTTTTACCGCGGTTAATAGTAAAGAGGGTAACTAAGGGTAAATATGATATTAATATTACCCTAACACATGTCCTAATTCTATTGGACAAGTGTAATTCGACCAAAAACAAACTTAGGAATAAAATATGACCATTTAGGCCCACTTGGATTAGATTAGGACATTTATTATTAATTTATTTAAAGAAGGGTTAAAATAGTTAAAATCAAAGTTTAATAAGTAAATCATTTTTAATATAGGGTTATACATAAGATAAATTCGATTGTAAATATTCATTAGAAAGCTAAAACGATTTCCTACATGATGGTATTTTATTTGTAATTTTTAGACATCAAATAATTTAATTTATTTATGACACAAAGATGATGCATTAATTATCTTATTAATGAAATATTGACAAAATTGATAATATAAATACCAAAATAAATGTAATTTGAGACTTTGTATGAATTACACTAATTTTCTAGGTAACTATGATATATTAGTATTGATTTAATCAACTTGGTTCGAACATATAATTCTGTTATGACTTTCACAAAAATCATATATCAAATAGTGTCAAAATTGACACAAAATAGTTTTTAAATCAAATATTATATTATTAATTGTTATTGTATTCCTAAAAATCTAAGGTTCGGCCAAATGACATAGATAAGGATATATATATTAATAATAAACAATTTGGGGTTCTTTTGGCATGATATAGTAAGTGTATTAACCATATAGTGAAAGAAAACAAAAAGACACGGTAAAAGTTAAATTAATTAACTTAGAGTTAAATCTAATTGATAAGGTTAAAATAATACCCTAAACTTGTCTAAATCCTATTGGTTGATAGGATTTCGACCCATCCCCACTTTAGCTTCGAAATAAGACCCTTTGGAACCATTATAAACCGATTTTGACTTTAATATAAAATAATATTTTGAGATATTCCTAAGGTGCCCCTCTCCTCCCTTATAAAAGGGCACCTCCTCCCCTCCTCCTCACACCAATTTGAGCACTCAAGCTCGGCCAACCCCTGCCATTTTCCCTTCTCCACTTCCCTAGAATAATCCTAGAGGTCCTGGTCTTCTCCAAAGACCAATCTTAGTTCCTTAAGTGGAGGATTCAAAAAGGCGTTCCAAAGAAGAGGTAATATCCATTACCGATCTTTTCAATTTCTTTCTTCTTCAACTTCTTATTCTTTAGTTGTTTCATGATAAAGTAATAACATCAGTATTACTTACATACTGATATGTTATTATAAATATGAAACAACCCTAATTCACCTTCTATCCATCCTACGGAAAAATGAAATCACCGCGCGTGCGTACGTACGGAATACCGTCTCCACGCCGTGGTGTAATCTATTTTCCACCATCACCTTACAAGGATGGGTATAATGGTGTAATCAGTAACTATATATGATTATTATTAAGTAATATTGATACTGAAATAATATATATATATACTCCAATACAATTCCACGATCATAGGAACGATATCATCACTCGTGCGTACGTACGGAATACCGTCTCCACGATGTGATGCGACTCGTTCTACATGATCTTCATTTCATAATGATTATATAAATGAATTTAATGAATGAATATGGTATATACTACACTAATACCATTCTGGAAATGAATTATCTAGAACCTAAAGATAAGAATAAGAATTTATTCGACAAAACACGCATAAGAACAAAAAGTTATAAAGACCCGAGTAACAAGTAACAATGAAATATTACTAACAAGAAGCTAATAATATGACCATATATGATCTCATATCAATATTTATGATTCTGGAATAAGTCAATAACATTATTTAAACCATTATACAGGAGCTTCGGACACAAACAAAGCAAATCGGACCTAAGGTAAGGGAAATATCTCAATCTCATTTTTATCCGAGATTGTTTATTCGTAAGTATTTACTGGGGTGTATTTTATCATCCACATCCATGTTCCCTCAATATGTAATATTGTTTCCATCCACTTGAAGTAGTTTAAATCCAATTTTACCCTTAGGTGAGTTTTTAGTAAAGAATATGAAAGGAATCTTTTGTCGTTTTTCCGTACGATGTACTTTTTGACTTTTCCGACAAAAGTACGAAGAATGTTTTTTTTTAACTTATACGGCATGAATGGATTTTTAAAACATTACTTCAAAGAAGCTTCCTTTACATGTTTTCAAGTTTATTTTTAATCAACTTCTTTATTTTAAAGTTGTATGACATGTTATGAAAGGAAAAATGTTTTTGAAGAAGAAAGGATATTTTCCTCAAGAATTCAATTCAAGTGTTTTATCAAAATTATTTTCCATCTAAGATAATAAAGGGTTCTGTTTCTATCCATATTTTTACATTGGTTTGACTATGTTGTGATGGAATTATGTTTATGAATTCCTTTATCATGTATGAATTGATTTATGATGTCATGATGTTTCAAGAATCCCATTTTTGTTATATGTGTTATGCGATGATGTATGTTTTATGATTATGTGGCACACATAAGAAAGGATTCATTATAAGATGGGTGGGACCTATATCTCCCTCCAATTCATTGGGTAATGATTTTATATCTCATGAGATAGACATGGCTGGAACGGAAGGTTATTTCGGTTCAGTGATACAGGACTGAAACGAGGAGTGAACTCGGTTCAGAAAGGGACTTTGTCCACTAAGATAGTCTTGGCAATGAGTCATGACTAACAAGAAATGATTTTCCATGATTATGTGTGCATGCCACAAAGATTCAAGTTTTATGTTATGATTATGGGGATCTCATTTTCACTTCTATGATTTATTCCATGTTAATATATTATGATCTCTTTTGCAGGTTTTAATTTTCAAAAAGATATGATATGATTTTTATTTCCTTTATTTGCCCTTGCTGAGCATTTGAGCTCACCCTTTTATGTTTTCTTTTCCCCAGGCCAGGAAGATGGATATTAAGTAGTATATGCTAAAAGGGACCCTAGATATGATGAAATAAATGGGAGACACTGTAGAAGATTTATGAACCAGTTGTTTATGTTTCCCAGTTTCTAAAGACACTATACCTATACGGTCCTTTGTGGTTTTGTCATATGTTGTAATAAGTGTGATTCAATTTTGAAGTATTAACAATGTATGTAAAGTGTGGGTCGTTATAACCCTATCTCAAAAAATGTGTGGGATATATCCCTTATTCATATGGTCATCAATTTTTATTATCAACACCAAAGATTCAGAATGTATCATCCAGTAAAGAGTTATCATAATTAGACCATCAGCGGGTTGCAAGTCTATCCCGAATATCACATCACATCGATGTGGTAGAGTCAAAACATTTTTAGAATAAACATTAAATAATTCCCCCCAATAAATATGGATACCCCCATCATCTCATGAAAATATGATCCCATTGATATCATATCCATCCAGCAATAGAGACGCTATATAGGCCACCTTCCTGCCTGATAGCTCCACTCACTATTGAAAACCAGGTGTCGAGCATCCACATATGAGAACATGAATATCCACTAGTAGAAATTGATAATTGAATTTATTTAATACAACTAGTTGATTATGAGAATAACATAATATGGTTGAATCTGTATAAAGATAATATCCATGTTGGACGGATGTGATCCAATCATTTGTCTAAATACTTGGAATAGACTAATGTGGTCCAATCATTGGTATACTTCTTAGGCACACATTAAAAAAGCTAGTTTGACCTCTAAGTAGAATACTCAATACCAGGGGAACCAGATGTCTCCATATATCTAGTCCAATATCATGGGCTAGACATGGTGCAACAAAGGAGTCTGAAGTTCATGAAATAAAAAATTCAAAATAAAGGGTACTAAACTAGCTGATCATACCTCCAATGACCTCAGGACTTACTAGACTAGTTACCTCAAATGTGTGTAACTATCCATTCATATCCCCTCTACCCCTCTTCTGATGACCGCCTCTATGACCATGCCTGAGTCATGGTTATAAAAGAATTACCTTAGGTCTACCTCAACTATTCCATCTCCCCTCAGTGGGGTATGAGGAACCTATTTGTGATACTAAAATGGATTAGCTAGATAGCACTGTCAGTGACGGCATGGCTCCTATCAACCACCACCTTACTGAGCTCAATCGAACACTGCACACTGACTCTGAAGAGGTATCCAAAAACCACAAAATAGTAACATTATACCCTAGTGAATGTGAATAGAAGGAGTTATAGATGGTCGAAATGAAAACTAATTATATCAGCTCCCCACCCGTCAAAACAATGATGGCCCTGGCTCCTTAGACCTACTACTGGTATCCCAGATTCTCAACAAACCATGTCAGATATCCTATCATAGTAGACGTCCCCGTGACTGTATCCTCCCAATAACCTATCTTTTATTTTGAACTTCCATGTATGTCAAATATGTAATGTGAGTAACCATCTACAGGATAGAAGCATGAAGTGATTCTTCTAGATGACTCAAATGAGATTCTTCATCCGAAATGAGATAGGGGAAAACAATGGCGATCCATCATCTTAATCCCCTTCTCCTAATCTGACATACTCCCCTCTTAATGTGAAGTAGCTTCTACCTCCTCTGAGAAATATTATTTAGTGAATGGAATTCTACTTGGAAGTCCTTCATAATGTCTTCCCACAACACTTAAGTCTACTTCCTCCACCCACGCACATCATCCACCACTGATTCACAGATCACCTCATCTGGATGACCGCAAATGTAACCTAGTACTCTTCTTAAGCAATGATAAAACAAATTTTGATCTCATGATCCTCACATCAGCTCTCCACCTCCAATTTTGAAACAATTCACTCATAAATTTCCATGGCATGTCACTAGAAGACACATAACATTATATGCCACTACTTGTCCTCATCTTCAATATATACCCTCTAGTGATCAACCAGATTGGCCCACTAAGTCATAATAGCCTGAGCCACATGGCGAAGATGACCAGGTTCAATAACTGAATTGGTAAATAAGTAATCCATGACCTCGAATTGTATAGATATTTTAATCCATTTAACACATCAATCTCTTAAAATTTTAAATTCCCTTTTAAATCAATAAAATTTTATAATGAAAAATGTGCCATTCCTAGGGTCTCTACCCTACAAATGATGTTGCCTCAAACTGTCATTGGGTAGGCTCATAGTCCGTACATTGGATCATGAGGGCCCTAAAATCATGTGTCCCAACTAGTCTTCCCTATCCTTTTTCATTCACCATTATCACTTGAAACAGTTTCCCTACAAACCCATGAATTTCTCACTATTCCTAACTCCAAAAAATAACCAATCTATCAACCATCATGAATGAAACGTTTTTTTCATGAACCATGCCCTCCAACAGTTCCCCTCCTATGCTAGAAGTGGAGATGAAAGTGATAATTACCGCTGAACCCTGCCTCCATTAGAACTCAGGGTGGCGACCTATAGTAAGGGTATAAAATTTTACAATATGGGAGCCATTTCACATTTTAATGAATGATTATTAGGAGATAAAAATTTCCTCCCCAAAAAAACTATAGAATATATATATATATATATATATAATAAATCAAAAAACCCTCCCACAAGAATATTTAAAATATAAATGATATATATATAGTAAAAACTCCAATGTAAAGTACAAATAGGAGTCTAATACATCCGATCAGAAACTATACCAATGTCCAAGAAATTAACACCTTGAATGGTCTAAATAATCCCCAGGAAACACAAAAACAGGTTTATAATGAAAGCTATGAATACAAGTATACTCAGAATTAATCATAATGTATCTCATGCACAAGTGGAAAATGCATACAATTGCTCCTTTGAGATAACATAATAATCAAATTGCACCTAAAAAGTTATGATATCAATCCCAACATCACGGTATATTTGTAACGAAATATTACAAGTCATGTAAAGTTATATAGTAAACACATTGATTGTAGGGTACCTTGCACCTCTTTTCCTCTAATAGCCTATCTCAGACCCTAACAAAAATTGTCCATTCAATCCCACCTATTCCAAATGAACAACATCACTACATTCTAGCACAACTGGGATACATTCCATGTCACTTCTTTCCCACATACACCTAAGACACATACTATATCTCATCCTACCCACATATACATGGGTCAAATAACACATCACAACCCGCCTATAGAAACTGGGAAGCACAACTCATCCCATCATGAAGAAACCTAGGAAGCGTAGTTTCGTAAATCCTGATGAAACATAGGATGAAAAACTATTCTACGCACACGTGGGACTTATAAACCCAGACCTGCCTAATGAATCATGTCTTATTACCTCATATAGGATGGAACATGGAAGTGTGGGTGGACATTCATCCATCCTCCCACCATGATGATTAGGAAAAACACCCTTTACTATGCTGATGGGGTTTTGCGTCACATAGTTCTCAACTAAGGTAAGGTGAGTATATAAATCACATGAAAAAAAAATTATATACATATAGATACAAAACACTCTACCAAACCTATGTTTTTTTAGAAACTCAATGACCCCATAACTCTTCAAACTTCAATGCTCCCTCTAAATGTATTTATTAATATCATCAGTTGTAACTTCAAAAGTTGATAAATGAAAGACTCTTCACAATTATCTTTTTATTAACACCCATTAAGATTAAAATTAATAATCACATATTTATTTATTCCATACTCTCTTGGGAAAAAATGTAACAAAGACGACAACATGAAACAAGAAAAACTTGAAAATGTCCAAAACCACCATAGTCATTTTAAAATGTGAAGATCCTCCTTGTTTGACACAGTTAACATTTGATCTCTATTTATAACTATTTATTATTTAAAAATATACCAATAATGAGACATCGGGTGATGATTTGGTCATGAATCTCACGGATAAACTCCTGGAAAATTACTCATGTCAACCACTACAATAATCATTCTTCAATTTCATTCCACCCAATCCATCCCAGCAATCAAAAAAACCCTAACTCACAACCACACCCATCAACACATTCCATCATAACTAATATCTATAGCCCATATACATAACCACACCACACATCTCTCATACATCTACACAACAAAGAACAACCTTATCACATCTCCATTGCACAACAATACCCATACAATCTATAATCAATCAATCTCTCAACATGAGATTCCATTACAGAACCTAACCCACCCCAAACCACAATTCCATTCCAACAACCCAACTACAACACAAGTTAGTACAACCCTGCACACATCACACCACTACCCAAACCATGAAAATAATATTCAGATTTAAATAGTCTTTTGTCACTCAATTTCCAACTGTTAATTTTCGGGTTATCATTATATTTTTTTTGATTATAAGGCATCTGTTTATTATCCGTTTGTATGTGATTATTAAATTTAATATACATATTATGCTTTAACAGATGGTCATTAATAAGCACTCATAAACCATCATAGGTTCCCAAAAAAGGACCACCAATGTCCATGATTTTCAATAGGATTTTATCCCACACAATTACCAATATGAAAAGATAATTAAGAGGAACACAAGTAACTTCTCTTGACCACCCATGTCAATATTAAAATGATTCAATTATCATAATTTAATTTTTTTATAAAATGTTTACAAGGCATAAAATCATATGTATACCTCAAATGATACCAAAATAAATGGTTCATAAAGGAATATCTTTCTAAAATAACAAATAAACAACACTGACTTATTCTTCCATAATAATTGGTTGGAAAGAAGAAAAATATTGCATAGAAAACATGATCTATAAACATGAAATACAAATTCATGACTCCAAGGGGAATTAGGGTTCATAGAATAGATAGAAAAATTGAAATTACACATGGAATAGAAGATATCATATTAATAAAGGCCATATCCAAAATCCATGGGAGAATCTTATTTTAAAAGCCAATAAAGGATTATCATAGCTAGTACCATATGGGTTGTTAGTAAAAAGGATACTTTAGGTTTTTAGAATATAGACATGATTCGAAATTTCTCCAAAAATCAATAAAAATGTTATTGAACTCATTTTACATCATTGGAAATGTTAGAGGAGAGAAATTGGAAAACACAAGAAATTATGGAAATTTGAAAAAAACTATGAGAAATAAATCAACATTATGTGAGACACCATTGGGAGTCAGAGGTGTGGTTCTTCGGTGTGAGCTGTAGGTGGATGAGTCACCAGTGTGAGTCTTTATAGTGATCTACTAGTGGAAAGCTATATTTTCAATTCATAAGTGCAAGCTAACTATGTGAGTCTCCATTACTAGTCACCATTCTGACTCACTGAAGTGACTCAGTAGTGATAAAAACATATACAACCTACTATTACAACTCACCACTCAGAATCACGATCCAAACTCACTTTTTCAACTCACTAAAGAGAGTCATTTTCCTAAATCACCATTGCAAACTTTCATTAGAAACTCGATATTGGGTAAACTATTGAAATGTGTCACATAAACCACTAAGATCAATTGAAATATCCAATTTTTACAAGTTAATGGATGGAAAGTTCTAGGCCATTACACTCTATCAGGTTCATTGGAAAATGGAATCAATAATCATGTGTATATATGTTCTATAATGTCCATCATTGTAACATAAAAAAATCATCATATAAATATAAACTATTTTTATATAAATTAATGATTAATAAAAATTTAAATTTTAAAATGAATAATATTTTATAAATGATATAATCATGATCCATTTGTCCATATCAAGCATACTAATCTCACTTGTTACTTATGAACCAAACAAAATCAAAAATTTATAGTAAACATAATAAATTGTGAAATTAAGAAAAATGTGGATATAGGTGAAATAAAATTAAAAATCAAAACTAAATATGTTAATTTTTAAGTAAATAATTAAATTATTATATTATTAAGGAATATAAAGAACATAATTATAAAATCATACTTGAGGTAAAAGATTTCAAGTATCAATTACCTTTCATTTAGACATAATCTATTTTCACTATTTGTTTTATTTGTAATTATGTATAATAGAACTTTATGAAATTATTTTATTAATCATAAAAATTATTTCTAATTTATTTTATTGAATGTTTAATTGTTCAAAATTACTCATGTTATATGGGAAAATTTATCTCTAAAATTCAACATTTACAATGTTTTAAATATTTATTTTCTAAATCATTTCCCATATTCATATTCATAAAATAATATTATAGATTTATTTTTCAATAAAATGTTTTGTATAATATGAACATATTTAAATGTTTTTTACAAAGAATATTTTAACATATTTTATATCGAATATTGTGAATTTATTTAGAAATGGTAAAATGAATGTTATATTATTTGATATATGTTATTTAAATATTTTCACACCTCAATAATGTTTTTTTTATTGGTATTTCATTAAATAAATATATCATTATATAATAAAATAACTTTAATTCCCATTGGATTGGTTATTTTTCAATTAGAAATTTATTTTTTGATGGAATCGGATACACCAATATACAAAAATATTTTTCTTATAAGTTCAATATTATAATTTTACGAGTCTTTTGAAGGATATTTTGTATTATATTTTTGTATTAAATGATATGTTACATATATTTTTTTTTAATTGGTTAATCAAACTATAAAACTATTATTCACTGGATAATAAATATTTTATCTAGAGAATTATGTTTTTTGTTGACCTTATAGGTTTTGAATTTTTAATGGTTCATGTAAGGGTTATGGTAAGGGTTCTATGAAAATGATTTCCTAAAAAAACTAAATGACTATTCTATGACATAAAATTATATTTCATGTTTATTAATTATTTTTAAAAGAAATAAAATTATCATATGTTTTAATGGATTTATTAAACAATTTTATGGTAAACGTTACTTATTTTTAATTAAATGTTTTACAAGGGTTATCTTGATTTCTAATAATTTTTCATGATTTTTTTACATTATGTTTTTTATTATAGTGATTTATGGAAACATAATATGTATGTATATTTTATTTCTTGTGTATGTAAATGATAATATGATGTTGAATTTTGGGATGTTAAATAACAATTACCTTACATGATCTTATGGTTTTTGAAAAGACTAATGAGTTTATTTATTCTACATTATATATATCCTTCAAATAGTATTATCACCTTCCAATTTTTACAATTGTTTTTCAAATGGATTATGGTTGGGAAATTAATATTTAAAATCTAGGATAAAATTCATTAATATATTTCACGACATGAAAATGTAATTAATTTTAAACATATATTATTGTGTAAAAAAATTATACGAGGAGGAATTAAAATGAATGAAATTTAGGGGGACATAACATGAGAGTTTTGACTTAGTTATATATAAATATAAACAATAAATTACATTAAATAATGAAATAAAATTTAATTACTATCTCAAAAGGAAATGATGGGTTTTTAAGGGTTGTGTCCTTATATTTTGAATCAATGGATGGGTTTTGATAAAAATATTGTTTCTCATGTTTTAAAACCCCAAATTTATAAAATAAAAACATTTTCATCAATAGTTTTTTTAATAAAAAAAAACAATATTATAATAAAATGTTACACCCTAAGACATTCTGAAAAATATTTATTTTAAAACATATTTATTCAAATCAATATGTATTATTACTCAGAACACTAGGATTTTCATGAGTTATATGCGACATTGATATTAAAAAACATGTGATATATTTTTAAAAAATTTATATTTCTTATGATATATATTACCTAATAAAAAAATTATAGATCATTAATATAAATTACTAAATTAAGACAATTATGAATTTATATTTATTAAAAATAACGTATGAATAATTTATTATAAAATAAAATTTATTCTAATGAATGTTTTTTTTAAAAGACAATTTAGTCATATATTGTAGAAAAAACATAAATTTATTCTTTAATATTTATTTAATTGTTTTAAATAAAATATATATCATGAAATATGAATAATAAAATATCATTAGGAAATTTTTTTGTGAATATGTCTCAAATGTTTTAAATTTTGATGAATAGTAAAAAAATTGACTTTTAATTTATAATAACATATTGGTTTAAATAATTTATAAAAGGAAAAATATATTTTAAATGATTAAATGTTAAATTAGTTCAAATATATATATATTAATCAATTTTATTCATTTTCACTCATTTTTACATTAAATTTTTCTGTAAAAAATTGTAATATTTTGAATATTTTCACCTTGAAACACATTTTTTATGATGGATTTGTAGGATTATTTTTAAATTATATCATTATAATTATGTGAATTACATTTTTAAAATGGATTCCATATTTGGAAATATCATTATTTCTAATTTCTAATATGTTCATCATCATTTTAACTAATGTTTTTTATTGAAAATATTATAAATAAATTAGTACTGTTTAAGTAAAAAATTATTTTTTGGGACATATACTTATAATATAAGGGTTAAATTTTGAATAAAAACATCTAGAAACCAATGTGGATATATATTTGTTACCTAATAACTTATTTATTATATAAAGTTTCATTTTGAGGCATGTGGTGTAACATCCCATTACCATTATCGGATTAGTGTTCCCGTTTTCTAAGTTTCCTTAATGATTCATTTCCATAGAAGTTGTTTTCTATAATTTTTTTTGGGTTGTAGAGAAGTTGTATGCCATGTACCTAATGTATACATTTTTCACTAACTTTTATAAACTGGTACACATTTTTTACCTAAGGAACACATCATGTATGGTTTAAATTTCACTTCTTAATATAATTTGATAGGTTTTTATAAGTATCTTATCTAGTATGGCATACACATTGTGACCCATGAGTACATGTCATGACCTGGCCCTCGCCCAGGTTAAATTCGCAAATTTGGCTATTTTGGTAAGTTCATTACATTAGCACATCTATTTCACTTAGACCAAAACTTTCCCTAAGTTATTTTTAGGGGGGAATATCCTTCCAAATCGATCTGATTGGCTTGGATTCTTTATTGCATATATAGTTATTATCTATGAGTAATTATTCATTCTGGTTCATCATTACAATTTATTTTGATATCTACCTATATTTTCATTATTTAATTTATTGATCTATGCTTGATATTTCTTCTTGGATTATTCTATATCCATCATGGGACCTAATTTTTGAGGGCCTTTTGCTTAGTTGGTTGTGGTTCGGCAGGCATTTATCCTCACGGTTTTTGGGTTTACCACGATTTCCACGATCAATTACACATCATTCATTTTCATCGTTGGTGTTCATTGATGGTGGATCCCATTGTGGTAGTGTACGAAACAAACAATGAGGTAGGTCATTCTATCTCTAGCCAATAATAATTCACCTACATTCGTTTCTTTGCTAATTTCGTTATAAATTAACATATGATATTAAAGGATTGTATTTTTTGTTGAAAATGGTTTTGCAATGATAATTGGTTTTCTATGGAATTTGATAAATGGTTTATAAATGGTACTGAATGGTTCTCAGGGAATTAAAATGGGTTTTTGAAAAAGATCCCTTTGGCTTTCATGAGTCCCTTGGTGTAAGGTTCAGATTGAGACCAATTTCAATTTCATTAGGATTAACAATGAGGGTTTTCTTGGGGATTTCCACTATTTATGAGGCCTATTGTTCTTGGGGACCGATATTGACATTTTGGGGGGTTTACTCATAAGGTATTCATATTCATCCTAGGCATTTTGTTCTTAGATCAATTTTTTTCACATGATTCTTATGGTTTGAGTAGTTTGATACCCATACCATTAATATTCCATGGTTTGTGATACATGTGACTCTGGTTTGTATTTCATGGCTACTTGAGTTATCCTTGACAAGTCTGTTTATGCTTGTGAAAAAATGTGATGGAAAATATGCTTTGAAACATTTACACCTACATTTGTTTTGAAATTTGGAAAATGAATTTTTTTTACCAATTTTTTCATTAAAACATCATTACTTATTATCATGCCATGTTTTATTAGAAAAATGGGAATATATGATTTGTTATACAAAGATTTATTATGGAACACCTGGGTGGTATCCAACAGAGAATGATATCTCACACCCTGTATATTACTTTAGTGTTACATAGAACACTAATTTGTTTCCACTATAGGGAACAGAAAGCACCACAACTAGGAGGAGCGGTTCATGACATTTGGGATGGGTAGCTGGTCGTGAGATGGTTGGAGTTCTTCTATGCCATCATTGGATTAGTTTTTTTTGTATCCCATGTAGGTAGACATGCCTTTTAGATATTTTTAACTACTATCTCAGTTGTTCAATTTCTGCAGTTTTCCAAATAGTTATGAAATATAGTTTTTTAGTCTTCCACTATCAGGTTCTATCTCTATATATTTATTACATCTGATTTTTTAGGTTGGGTGAAATCATTACCATGTTTTTTTAATTTGATTCCTATGTTATTGATGTCCAACTCATGGAGATTGGGAACTCCATTCAGGAATTTGACAGATCGGGTTGGGGGTGGTTTTGATGGAAACTCAGGTCGGTTTGTTACAATTTGTTATAAAAGGGAGTATCTCCTCAATAATGTTTTCTTGGGATGTGTTTTAGAATAGATAATGGATCTTTTATTCTTTATAGGAATGTTGTGGTGAGTTCCTGGACATCACTTTCCATAACGAGTCTCATGTTACCATGGCTTGTAGGGATATGTGCCTCTAATGTTGGATTATTCTTTTAATATCTATGTTTATACTTGTTTTTTTATCGTTTTATCTGAGATGTTTTCTATGTCTGTGATTTATAATGTTTCGGTATGCAGCATTATTCCTATGAGACATCTTCCACAGGTTATGTGGGAGGTGCATATAATTCCCCTCACAGAAATTCACCTATGGATCAGAATCACATTGATATTATCATATCGGCAGATCATACTATTGATTAGGATGTTCCATGTGTTTAGAATATACTATTAGAAGTAGAACCATGAGCATGAGATTAAATAGAATGGGCATGGGAGTTCGGGTGCATGAATCCATTGCCCGTTAAAGGAAGGGCTAAACCTCAAGTGGTAGAGAATAAGATGGATATGATCGATCAAGACATAAGAATCTGAGTGATGCCTGATAAAATCCTGCTGAATTGTGCAACCTTCATAATCAAGGGTTCTAGAAATCGGTGATGTGACTCTATGGTGTAAAAATATTTAAAAATGGGATTGGATTAGAGGGATTTCAAAACCATGTTCATTCAGTAGTTTTTAACAGAGTCTCTAACATTGGAAAATATGTATATTTAATATCATTGTAGTTGGTTGGGAATGTGGTGTCATCTTACAACAACTAGGTTTACGTGTTTGTCCATTTATCTCATGACATGTCAAGGAATGACTTGGTAAATGCATTAAAGTACCTATAGGGCTTTTGACCAGACATTATATCACACATGTTCATGCTAGATATTTGTACCTATGTGGAGGCAGTGGACATAAAAATGATCGAATAGATTGATGGGGGATGAAAAGTAGTATTTAACACCCTATCTTTTCCAACTAGTGATAACTTTGGTCACGTTCATGGGAAGAAAAGGAATTGGTGAGGCTGTCACATGACCGATGTAGGTGGCCTTAGTAGAATGCCTCATCTACAACATCCAATATAATTGTAAGTGTACCAATTAATTTCTACCTATGAGGAAATGGGGACACATTCTACGATCATGTCCTTGGACTGTGAAGACTTAAAAAATCATGGAAGTGTGGGTTATCTATAACGATTTTGTCCATCTATGAATACCCATCCTTATGGATAGGGTTTGCTGACTCCAAATGCTACTACGACGTAGTCAGGAGAATCAGTGACTATAAGGATCTAGACACAATCCTCTTGATTGATTAATTTGCATAGAGTATATTAGTGTATAATTGAAGTTGATATTTATCCAACAATAGTTGAAGGTAGTCTATTAATTTCATCTACATTAGCTATTTTTTTGTTTTAATCAACTGGATCTGACACATTTAAATCATCATGTTATTTTTATATTCATAAAATTCCAATGGGTCTTCTTATTCTTTAAATGGAGTTAGTGACACCACTTGGAAATAGGAAATAGTAGAGGATCAAGTGAACTTGTTCATTCACAATATCCAAGATGAAGTTGGTTTGGGATTATAATGTTATTGATCTGGATCTATTTGATGTCATCATCAATTTCTATTTTCTTTTCACTCACCAAGGTGAGGTTAATTAGTATCATCTGTGTGGTTCATTTCATGCTTCCAATGGGATCCCTCATGTGTTTCTAGGAGAGTGGGATATGATAACAGGTCGTGCCAGGCCATCCCACCAGGATCTCATGAGATTGATTTCTAACATTTTGTTTTAGCCCGATGACATTTCATCTATTAGTGATCTGCATGTTGTGGTCTGATACATTCCTTAAATTTTCCAATAGGATTTATTGGGTATTCTTCTATAGAGGGAGATAGATTTTACAAGCAACCAGGTACTAGGAACATAATCATTATCAATGAATTGTTATTTTATAGCACTAGTGAAGTTGAGAGAACTGAAGATATAGTTTTATGACTTTTTAGAGAATGGTTATGTTCACCCTAGTGTTTCTCCTTTGCAATCACTTATACTATTTTCAACAAAAGTAGAAGATTGAAATTTTATTGTGTGGAGAGTATCTAATATTAAACTAAGTAATAGTTAAGAAGAAATATCCTTTTCCTTATATGGATTATTTTATTGATTAGTTGAAGAACGAAAAGTGGTTTATAAATGTTGATCCTTTCTTGGTTTATAAACAGCTCAGTATTCAGGAGTCTGATATAAAAATGATGGCAATAATGAGTAGGTATAGCCATTATGAATATCTCGTGATGTAATTTGGTCTGACTAACACTTCTATAATATTCATGTATTTGATGAATCATATATTCCTCCAATATCAAGACACTTTTTCAATAGTGTTCATTGATGATATTCTAGTTTATTCAATGTCAAATCATGAGAAAAAGTACCATCTGATTTGGTTCTATAAATTATGAGAAATCATTGTATGTATAGACAGAATTTAAAATAAAGATTCTAGATTGGAGAAGTGATGTTCAAGTGGAAAATAATTTCAAGGTATGGCTTATCAGTTGATCTAGACAAGGTAAAAGTTGTGATTACTTTTTGATGGAGCCACAAAATTTCATTGAGATTCAATGATTCCTTTGTGTTTCCAGATACAACTGACGGTTCGTCAAAGATTTCGCCAATTTGCAGTCTCCATAGACATCCCTTACTAAATAAGTGGTGAAATTAATAATGGATGATATGTGTTTATCATACTTTTATTAACATAAATGACTTTTATCATTGGAACATGATCTAATCATAACGTATCATGAAAAGGGGTACATGGTGTTATTTTATACGTCTATTGTTTTTTGGGATTTGTGTTGATTTCTGATGATAAAGTGGTATCTTACGACTCTTATCCAACTCCAACAACTTTAGAATAACTACCCCAATCATTATTTAAATTATATAGCGGTGATTCATGTCCTTAAGTGATACCAGTTCTATATCTTTGAGGATATGTTCATTTTTTTTCCTGATCATAAGCATCTGAGCATTATATTTTTCTAGAAGGACAAAAATCTCAGAAAAATATTATGTGTACAATAAATTCATACATTTAACATCAATACCATCTACCCTTTGAGGAACTAGATTGTAGTTGCAGACACATTAATCCAGAAGATACCATCAAAGGTTGTTCAATAATTGAAAGCGGAGTCCAATATTATGTTTCTTTTCTCTCGGTTTCACTATGACACTCAAGAGGAAGTCTCATGTATGGTGGTGACTAGTGTTCATTTATCTTAGTCTCTCATGATGTCTATCTTGAAATGTCATCAACAAGATGATTTTTTTCATAAGATTCAGGAAAATCATTATTGTGGGGAGATTGTTCCTGGATTTTCCATTTCTTGAGATGGCCTACATCATTTTGGGAAGAGATTTTTCATCCCAGTAGCATTGATAAGTTCATTCTTGATCCATTGTCATAGCTTCTCATGGTCCATTCATCCATCATGTAAAAAAGATGTATTATTTCATGAGAAGAATATTATTGTCGATGTGTATGAAGTGTGACATTACAAATTACGTGTCCGACTATTACACCTGCCAACAGATAAAGGTATAGAACTTGAAACTGTCTGGTACGCTTAAGGATCTTCCAGTAATTTTTTGTATGATGGATGATGTGTCTGTGGATATTATAGATGGGTCACCATGGACTCCCCATAGGAAAAAAATGCTATATGGGTGGTTCTTGTTTATTTAAATAATTATAGATGGGTCACCATTTACTACAAATTAATATCTTTATATGCTGTATGTGCATGAGAATGTGATGATTCTTTGGATCCCATCTACCATTGTTTTATAGAGGGATCCAATGTTTAATTCAATAATATGGTGATTTTATCAAGTTTAAATAGTGAGTCAGGTCAAGTTGATCACGTCATACTATCCACATCCAAATGGCTAGTTAGAGAATGTGATTCAGATCATGGAGGACATGTTTTGTGCCTATATCTTGGATTTTTGTGGATCGTGGGATAGCCCTTTGGGACTGGATGAGTATTTTTAAAATAGAATTTACCATTTGTCGATTAGAATGGAACATTTTTAGGAATTCTATGGTCACCCTTTCATATAACCTATTTTTTGGGATGAGGTAGGAATCATAGATTTGGTTAGACGAATTATAGTTAATGAGAGATCAGAAAATTGTTAAGATGTGCGATGACTTATTGTTACCACCCAGAACAGAATGAAATTTTATGCATATCAATAGTGATGTCCTTTGGATTTTTTTGGTGACTAGTTTTTCAATAATGATTCTCTACAGATGGGTCACCATTGACTTGAAAAATAGTTAACATTAGCTATAAATTTTTTCGCAAGTGTGAGATCACTTAACAACTTGGGAATGTTTCTTAGCAGTTAGCATCAACAACTCAATTAAAAATAATTTGTGATGTTTTCCACATATCTCACCTCAGAAACAATCACCCTGATTCTGCAATTTAATGATTTGTGTTGAAATTGAGATAGGGAAAGATGCATCTGTTTTGGAAACCCACTTGAGATAGTTGACTCTCAAGGGAACGTCGTATATGGAAAGTTGAATACATTGTTCATAGTGTTGTGGATCCAATGATCTGATTCACATGAGACTTAGAAACATGAGTCTCTGATGAGGGAAGAATGAAACCATGTATTTACATAGGTTACCTCATACAAATGATTTCAATAGATATATTTTCTTTATGTTGGGGACTTTGTAACATCACATTACCTTAATCGGGTTAGTTTTCCCTCTTTAGAATTTTCGTTCATGATTTATATCCTTAGATGCTATTTTCGATATTTTTTGCAAGCAGTAGAGTAAGTAAAAATCATATACACAATGTACATGTTATGTACTAAAAAATATGAATCGGTACACATGGCATACCTATAGTACATGTCATAGAGTGTTTAAATTTCTATTTTTATCCTAGTGCAATAGGATTTCCCATAAAATATATTTACAGTGGCCTACACATTGTGACTAAGGGGTTCACATTGTGACCCAGACCATGCGTAGTTTAATGTCACATGTTTAGCCTTTTTGGTTTATTCTTTTTTTTCAGATCTTATTTGTTCTAAAACTATAACTCTACTATAGATATTTTTTACTTCATGTCTCATTATGGATTTGTTTGATCAGCTTGGAATAATTGTTGCATCTATGGTGAATCTATAGGGTTATGTGATCTTTCTAGTTCTTATATTCGGTCGATCGTTATAGAACACTACCTTTTGGTTGTCTAAGCAGTTGATCTGTGATGGATGTTTCTTATTTTTTTCATCCGGATCTGTTGTGATATCGCATTATGATGTCCTTTTCCTTTGTTGGTTCTGGTTTGGAGGGCATTCATCCTTGTGGTATGCAGGTTTCCTCTCTCCCACCAACATCTTGTGTTTATATTTTAATTAATAAATATATATATGGGTCGATTATAGGGACTCCATTATCATAATTTTTTCATTGTTGGGTGGATTTCATTGTTGGAAATCATGTCTTGGACTTTAAGGGTGGTGGTTATGTCTCTACTATATAATGATAAACATACTTTTTTTTATTTTTAAACTTCTTTATAATGTGATATAAGAAATTGGAATGAATTTTAAGTGTGTT
This sequence comes from Viscum album, assembly GCA_963277665.1. Taxonomy (NCBI): domain Eukaryota; kingdom Viridiplantae; phylum Streptophyta; class Magnoliopsida; order Santalales; family Viscaceae; genus Viscum; species Viscum album. Next base: position 1,653,581,552 of record OY728126.1, on the reverse strand, counting down.
TAGAATTGTATTTTGAAAGAAAAAATGTTTTCTTTAGGTTTTGATAAATGATTTTGAATGGTTTTCAAGGAATTGATATGGGTTTCTGAAAAAGAGCACATGGGTTTCCTTGGGTATATAGGTGGATGGTTTAACAAGAGACTATAATCCATTTCATTGGGATTATAAAGAAGTTTTGTCTTGTGTATTTCCTCTATTTCATTTTCCTACTATTCTATAGGACCAATATTGACAATTTGGGGGTTTTACTCATGCAGTATTATTCTTCTCCATAGCCCTGTTGTTCTAGAATCAGATTTGGGCCTTTAATTCATATGGTTGGAGTAGACTATTACCTAGACCTTTTGAATTGCATGGTGTGTGATACAAGTGATTTTGTTTTGTATTGACAGGATTTTTGGGTTATCCTTGATATGCATGATTATTCATTTGAAAAGATGTTATTGAAAATATTCCTTGAAACTATTATACCTGCAATTTTTTAGAACTATGGAAAAAGGGAATTTTTAACTTGTTTCATATGAAACATCATCACTACTTATCATTCAATTTTTTATTATCAATGTCAGAATACATGATTTCTTATACATAGAATTGTTATGGAACACCTGGATGGGATCCTAATGAGCATGATATCTCACACCCTATGCACTGCTTTGGTGTTTCATGGAGCATTTTTTTCTTTCCAGGGTAGGGAAAGGTAAGGATCTATAGTGAGGTGTTGAGATTCATGTCAGTTGGGATGGGTTGTTGATGGTAATATGGTTGGAGTTAATACAAGACATCATTGGAGTGGTTTTATAGTTTTGAATCCCATGAAGTCTGACTAATCATTTTATTTTTTTAGGTACTATCAAAGTTGATCTGTTTCTACTTTTTTCCATAAAATTATGGTATAATTTTTGGTCTTTCATTGTTCCTTTACATCTCTATATATTTATTCTATGTTGTTTTTAGGTTTGTTGAAGTAATTCCCTAATATTTTTTATTCGATGCCCAGGGGCATTTAACTAGCCCGTGGGGATCAGGAATTCCCTTCAGTTATGTGATGGATCATGTTAAGGGATGTGTTTGAGGGAAACCCAAGACAGTTCATTACATGTTGCTGGATAAAAATGTGTCCTATTGAATCTTTTAAAAAATTTACAACTGTTCCTCTCACCAATCTAATCAAAGGACACCACTTATCCTCTCTACATCACACAATAATATACTCTAATATTGATAAATACATTCCAAAAAATCTTTAATAAATTCTACATATCACCCTAGAAGACAAATTTTTTAGATATTTTAGACAATGGAATGTTTTATTAAATGAGAAAGAATGATTCCTTAAGAAAATGTAACATTCATCAATGACTATATTAATGATATTTATTCTTCATCCTCCCCCATATCTTATTAAAACATGATGATTTAATATCCTTTGTGATATCAAAATAATAATATTCAATTTTATAATATGTAAATTCTCTATTAATATCTCCTCTTAAAATAAATGGATGATGGAATCACAGTTTATGTGTATGAAGGACTACATCCTCACAAAATGATATCATTCATTTTTTCCATTACCACATTTCATCGTTGGGTATGATAATGGATTAAACTAATATATATGATATTTATAACATAATTAAACATATTGAGTCCTTAGAAAACATATAAAATTTTAAATTTCCATTAAATAGGGGATATGATAGAGTCACATGTGTGTATAGTGGACTAATGCCTCATGAAATGATGTGATTTGTTTTTCACTAATGCATAACATGGATGGTGTTATGGACAATTATAATGATTAAATGAGATATATATGACATGATTATGATACTAATGGAATATTTAAAATCTTATAGTATTATATATGTTCATATTTATCCTTTTTTTCAAACCATTTCTATTAGTTAATGATGTTTACATCATTCATTTTTGTGTAGACAACCTTCTCTATGAATGTATGTCACTCTCATTTCATCAAAACACCACATATATTATATATATATATATATTTATTTATATATTTATATATGTTAGTATATAATTGGGTATTTATGATATTTTAATAATTATGATAAAAAAAATTTTACCTATGACATTTCCAGATTTCTATTTAAATATCTAAACAATACTAATGCATACATACAAAAAATCATGTGTATGACCAAAACATTCATCTTTTCTAAAAACCATATTTAATAATTGGTTTTAATATAATAATTTATCTATAAATATAAAAATATTTCAATTATTATATTTCTATATATTATAAAAATACTTAATAAGATAAATAATCCACTCTTTCATAATAAAATATTTATGAGAAGAAATAGAAATTATCACTTTAAACAATTAAAATAATGATATATTCTTTTAGAAAATGTGATAAGTTCTAATAAAAGGTTCATATATGACAAAATTAATTTTAATATTGTTCTATTAAGAGGTAATAAAATGTTTAAAACCTATATAATTAATATTATATCAAACTCAAACAATTATATTTGTAAGGTATGTGATTTCTTCTCAATTTATATTCCACATATGATTATTTTTATATTAGGAAACAATTCAAATTTTCTTGTATATATATCACTAATCATACATTTAATATAATTATTCATCCATCATTCATGGTAGTTTATTATTCACTTTGGATCATTTCATCCAAGATGATTTCACTTGAATATTATCGAGTGGGAATAGATATTTTAAAATCAAACATTATTTTATGATTATTATGATTATCTAGAAACAATCACTTTATTGAAATTATTTTTCATTTGAATGTATAGTTTTATTAACTATTTGTACATATTATATATTGATAATTTGTGTTCATAAACCGTACACCATTTCTATATATGTTGTTTTCATTGATAGGTATTTGATTACCTGGGGAAATATTGACAAAACAATAAATGTTTTTTGAAATTGAAATATTAATGCTATGGAATGTTTTATTCACAAATTAAGTAACATACTCAACATAAGAGTAATGAGTTATAACTACAATAGTGAGTGTTTCTTTTTATAATATATCCCCTCAATACATCAGTTGGTCTCATGGGACAAATAAGTAAGCTATTATTAGACATCTGTATACCTGTGGTTTAAAATATTCTGTGAAATACATTGACAATAGATGTATCGTGATTCTTATGATAATGGAATAAAATAATTAACCATTTCCATCATTTTGATTTATGTTTCTATTATAAATAAAATTTTCATAACGATATTATCCTTTAGCGCATTTTATTATCATTTTATTGATTAAATGGAATTTCTTTTCATCAATTTATCATTACATATTATTTATTCCATTTATAATTATGATATAAACCTTACTAGTTAAATATAATTTGTTTTTAGTTATTTACTTTTACTTATTGATTATTCATTATTTATTCAATGTATCTTATGATGTAATTTTTCCATGATGATAATTTAATATCAGGATTATTTTATTTCAATTCACCAATATTCAACAATGTGTACTATGATTGAATTTCAACAATATTCTAAAATGTCGTATTATAAAAAAATATGTTTCAATGTTTATTAAATGTATTTTAAGACTCAATAAATAATTTTCTTACAATGTATACTAGAATATTCATTCGTTGAAGACGTAATTCCTTGTATCTTATGCTTATGTAATAAATTAGACAGTGGATCTAGTCTACTGTTGTTGAGGTTGATAAATTCAGTATCATCAGAATTTTATAAGAAATTTTTTTAACTAGATTTAGAAAAATAAAAAACAATGAACATTAAATTATTATAGACATTGAGGATAAGTATATAAGATATCATAAAGTTATGGTGAGGATGACATTATGTGTTTTTCCATATAAATACTTCACTTCATATATTTAGCAAGTTGATGTGGATTTTACAGAATTGTACATAGGGTCAGTAACTCTAATAATAGTGAATTAGTATAGACCTGGTCATCAATTAGTTCATGATGATAACCCTTACTACACCCCTAATTTGACAATTTATGGATATATTCGTAAGCTAAGTCAAATATTAATTTAAAACATTATGATGTATTTGAATAAATGATTGAAATGTATCACCTATCTTAAGACTATAGTTTCATAAATTTAAAAATTTGTGTTCCTGATTTAAACATCCAATGAATTATTTTATTGTATTTCCGCATTAGTTTTTTTTCTTAGACAATGATTTTTTGTTTTCAATTAATGTATTGAACATGATATAATCAGTTTAACCATTCATATAATTGACAAGGTGGTGAGTTCGAAAAACCAAACCATATTAATAATGTTGTATACAAGATTATTGTTATTCATAATCATTTTCCCTAAAATATGATCAACAAAATAGATCATAAATGAAATCCCAAACTCACTTAAAATAATATCATTGTAGTTCCCCAATAGATTGAGTGATGGTTCCCTAGAGGAAAGAAGGATAAATATCTATCATGTATTGAATTTGGAATTTGAAATGAATGAAAGTGTTATAATGTAATGTGAAAAATCATTATGTTTTGAAAGTATTTAAATATTGAAAAGTATGGTAAAATTATTAGTTCAATTGAATGAAATAAATCCCTTCATAGGGGTATAATTAATGTTTTTTCATAAATATGGAGAACCAAGTCATTTATTAGTCAATAACCTCATCTAAATGTTAATTCCGAGACCAAACAAGGAACAATGTTGTAATAAAATTATTGAAATATTTATTGGGAATCCAGAATTATATTATAGAGTTATTTTAACCAACGGTATGTTGGTTATAAGATTTCTAAATCTTCTAGAATTGTGTTAATTTATAAAAAACATTAGTCATCATTATCTTATGATATTGGTATACCATCATAGGAATATATGTTTAAGATTAATCAGATTTATCGAACACTAAACACTGATTTTTAGGTTTTATGTAACTTGATACTTCCAATATTATGTTTATTTTGTGGTAAATTTATAGAAATCATATATTTTTCAGGATTATTTATTCGAAATATATAATTAAATTTATAAATATAAGATTAATGTTATTTATAAAAGTTAGGGTTAATAATATCCTTAATTTCATTGTACTGATAGTCAAATAAGGTTACTTGATTTTTTGGAAAAATAATATGTTGTATTTAAAACATAAATAAGTGATTATTTAATGATAAATTTTATTTCAAGGAATATCAATTTTTTTGGAAAAAATAAAGGAGTTATATTAATTTTTTTAAATGAAAAACACTCATACTGGGTGAAAAACCAAAATTTATGGAACGGTCAAAAGGTATTAACCCATAACAGATAAATCATATAGGTTTAGTTCCTATAACTGGAATACACGATGTACTAGTAAATAAGTAATTTATTTTAGTTAAAGGAGTTAAAAATATACTAATGAAGAACTAGTGGGGTCATATTGGGGTTTATGAATTAATTTATTATACTTGATAACATGCTCCAAATATATTGATTTTGGGAAAAATTTAGAGATATATGATATGACATGTTATTCATTTATGGATATTTTGATCCATTGAAATTGACTATTTTAGAATCAGAAATAAAAAAATTGATATTTTTATATTCATTTCATAGATAAATGTATTATTTTTAAATTAATGGGAAAAAATAATGGATTTTGTGTTTCTTATGAAGTGGAAACATATTATATAATTATATTTTTATATGTTGTCAAACTGAAAAGGAAATCCTCAACATTAGGAAATATAACATGAAATAATTTATTTTTCCAATTATATTCATTTATTTTGAGACATTTGTTATTTTAAATAAACATATAATACTATTTTTCAGTCAATTAACATTAAATAGATAGTTCAGATTCTTTTATTCAATAACCACTTTCATTATTTATAATTATATAATCTTTTATGCCATGTCCACATATCCTGTCACCACTAATGTACTCATACATAGAAACCAAGTGATGAGTTATTAAATAAAACATACATACATGAAAATTTTAATGAAAAACATTTTTTTGATTTTATTTTAATAAATTAGTTATTAATATTATAAGACAAGGCCAAAAGATGTCATGTGATTTTGAGGCTTGGTATTCCCAGAATAGTTTGTTGAAAATGACCTATTTTGAATAAATATCACCTGTAGTATTCCTAAAATAGTGGAATAACATCTAAATTTTCTCATAGATCAGAAATCTGAGTTCACTGTTATATTTGGAGCCATGATTTTACCTAATGAAAACCCTAACATCGGTCATCTTAGATCAAATGTTAAATGTAGTTTTAAGACATAAGAATAATATATATTTTTGAAGAAAATTTTTTATTGGGCATATTGACATTTTTTTATATAGTATTTTCAATAAAGTCATTGTTCTCACCATAACCCTGGAATTTTCTTGAGGTGTGGCAATAATAATCTCCATAGACAACAATCATGGATTGATTGGATCTTGGATATTTGTGTCAATGTAGTTTGGGTACCTCGTCAATGATGTTAGCAAAACCATTCCTCATCATTGATCAATCAAAATTCCATGTAGGGAATTGTTTTCTTAGTAATTATCACTGTTCGTGAAGTCAACGATGAACATGGACCTACCCATGAACATGTTGATCCACAGTTCAATTTTTTTGTACGATGGATTATAGGTGTTTGTATTATGTTAAGGAAGACAGATGTGTTCCTCCATGATTTTTTTTGTTTCTAACCACCCCAATTCTAGTCATTCTTCACTGCTGACCATCGTCGTCGTGACTCAATATTCCAAGAGTCGTCAAATGTGATCGGACCATCGATGTGATGGAAAGAAGAATGAGAGCCCAAGGAAGTGCATATGGCCACCTAAGGATTGTGTAATTTCCTCAATTTCAAATTATAGGGCAATGTTGAAAGAACATCGACTAGTAGTGGTAGGGGAAATAGTGACTGTTGTTAGATATGGCTGATGGGTTGAGGCCTTCCACAACTTCATGGGAGATGGCTAAGAAACATGGATTGAAACTTAGTAATAGTGGCTACCTGGGGAGGCTGTGTGGCTACAGGTAAAATGAGGCACATAGATGTACCCAAGAGACCATGTTTAATGTGGTTGTGCATGGTTGACAGGTTGGAATACAATCGTGGTGGACTATGTGTGGAGGAATAGATCGCCCCACGTGCATGTGTGGCAGAACAGAGGATTAATACCACTCTAGAGGCCCTACATGCTAGACCATGCATTCATGCAGGCTATGGTCCAGCTAACCCATTGAGTAGGATGGTGCCAGATGGGTCGAGTCGGCCCGGTGGATCTAGTCGACTGGGTCGGATTGGACCAGAACGTGAATCAGGGAAACCCTTTTTAGGAAAATATCCATAACATTCAAACCCTTTTTCAGTTTGAAGATTTGTTTAAGGTGCTGGGACCATTATTTTGAGATAATACTTTCGAGATATCCTATGTAGATTTTTGTGGTAGTGTAAATAGAACCTTGCAGATTGAGGCATTGGTTCTATCATAATGAGTTCACTATGAGCGTAATCCAATTTCCCGATGTGACATTGAGACTATGTGAAATATCAAAACTATGTGTCTTACCTAGATTATAAGTCTGACCAAGATAATTTTCTTATCTAGACTTAGTGTATCAATGGGTCTATGTGCCTTATCTATATTGGGTGTTTTGTGGATTACTTCTAGAATTTCATATTTTTCATATTATTTACTTATACCAGTATGATATGACATTACTATTTCTATGTTGTATACATCATGTATTTCATTATTCTATACTTATAATATTTTTTGTGGAATAATTTATTTATTTATATGTGTTATAATTAATGTATTTTAGTGTGGTATACATAGTGTATTTCTTTCGTGTATACATCCTATTTTTTATTGTGGTATAGTTCGTGTATTTCTTTTTGAATAAGCAGTGTATGTATTAGTGTTTTTCTATTGTGGTATTAGGCTATCCTATATAGTATTGTTCTACTCAAACCTACATAGGTTATTCCTGCATGTGTCATGTCATGTGTAGACAATTAATACATTCACAATGTCTTATATGGACAAGGACTAAGTTATCTATATGGAGGATAAATATTCCAGGTGTGGTTCTATCACTTTATAATGGTAACTTGTACCTTTCTCCTTATGTAGGGTTTTCTGCGAATGATTATCAAGAACTTATATATTTAATTTTACATAAAAATTCCACTCATGGGCTTGTATTCCGACATTTTTTCCTTTCTATTATCCAATAGTTGTACTCTATTGTTGGTATCATAGTGTATGAATGCATATTTACTTATTGTTTTTACATTTCATCATTTTGGGATTGGATATTTAAGTGCGTACATGTAATTAGGAAAGTTATTCCCATTATGGGATATGTATACTAAATAAAATTCAGTACCCTTGGACTATTGGTGATGGATTGGGGTATTCATGGAATGGGAAACTTCAGTATGGGTTGTGATGGAGTGGTATCAAAGGTGGTTGGTTCTAAAAATGGATAGAGATTCTATGAGGTTGGTTTGGGGAAATATTGTTTAGTGTTTTGGGTTTTTCATTCAGGCCAGGAATTCCAGTGTTGGTGCAACAGTCAACATATCCATACACAAGGACTTTGGACACCTACATTCCTACTTATTATAGATAATTAATACTTTTAGGGAAAAAATGGTACATGTGTCATATTAGTTTTTGGTGGGTTTAGATTTCCTCTTGAGTCATGACAACGTGTATTATCTATTGATTGTTGTACATCTCGTTATATTTTAGGATGAGTCCATAACAAATAAAATGTAAGATTCTTTTGTATGGTTAGGAGGAAGATATTCCTATGAATGAGGCATCAATATAGAGGAATGTACAGGAGATATCATCTATGGGTTGTTTACTAGTGATACCACCACTAGTTATGAAAAAAATACTCACAAAACTATCGGGTGAGGATTACCTTAGACTAAGCACGTTGTATGAGTTACATTACCAATGAACTACATGTTTTAGTGTTAACAAAGACAATCATATTATTGATGACTACATGGAGTTAGTTACCCATTTTTCCTGACAATTGAGGATGCCTTTTGGCCATATTGTAGTCTATGCTACGAGTCTTATTCAGGGATCTATGAGGAGATTATGGAACTTATTGACCCAGAAAAATGATGAGGAGACTCTCTCTTGGAAATAAATTTATGGACTCTTCAAATATGAGTTTTTTTCATCTACATTAAAATCATAAATCCAAAAGAAACTCGGATATCTGCATTAGGGTAGTCATAATATGGTGTAGTACTCAATGAGTTTACTAATAGATAATTATATGCCACATATATGGTACATGTCCCGTTCTATATGGCTCAGAAATTCGAGAATGTATAGATATCATATATTAGGGAAACCATGATATCCATTAGCATTCCAAAATATTCTAGGGTTATAGATAAATCTATACATGTAGACATATTTCTAGTAGAGTAGTCACCAATAGTTGGAGCCACCAATAAATACCTGGTAGGTGATTCATTAGTGGTAGATATATGAAATCATTTATCATGGGGCATGCTAGTCATTAACTCTAGGGGACAACCCCAAGACATCGGATCAGTGGTGTAGGGCTCCCCGGGTAGTGCGAGTTAGCTAAATGAAATATTATGTTACTCATACGACAATTAGGGCCATCAGTCTCGAGATTTCCTGCACCATGTATGACTAATTCGAATATTAATGAGGGACTACTAAAAAATAATGACAGGAAATATTATGGTGGTCTGCAGGGAAGCAAACATCAAATAGAATAAAGAATGGTAGAATGTGGCGGGAATAAGTTCGACATATTTACATCACCACTCTCATGTGGTCCACTATAGTCTCAGTAAGCATGTGGATAGGGATAAGTCCAGCTTCAGGTGAAGTAGGACTATGTCCCTGAGTATCTAGGGATGATTTGTTGTATAATCTATGTATTTTACACCTTAGATATTGTTTTTATATCTACATGTATTAGTCTTTATTGATCTTTTCATCAATACTTTATCAAGACATTAAGACTCTGGTGTAACCGCTGAATCGACCCATACATTTAAAGACACATGAGAGAAGGTATTTGATGATCACACACTGATGTTGGTAGTGTGACCATACTAATTATGGTTTGAATTTTATTTTGGATAAATTTTCAGTGGTGATGTGACCTTATGACATCATTCATGGTATAGACATGTTAGCCACAACCCATGATCATATTGATTGGTTTAGGCCTAGAGTGCAGTGTGTTCGTAGTGATGGGGCATGGTTTTACTTTTTTGTGAAATGGAAACCAAAGCAGTGCAGGATGTCCTCACACATTGGAGGGGGATGCCTATAAATCATTTGTTTTCTACCATATCCCCCGGTGTAGTGAATGATACGATTCATCAGTTTCCAGAAGATGTGGAGGACTAAAAGATGTCATTCCTCAGTATGTTCTTGGATTACCTCCACATAGGGAGGGATACATCTAATTTGATCTATATATCTATATTGAATCGATATCTACACATGCATATTAGATGTCTCACATAGTTCTTTGTGAGATTAGGGTGTTGTTAGGGGACTTGCAAATGGCTATGTGAGACCATGTGTTTCACCTTGGGCAGCCCAAGTATTGTTTGCAATCAATGTACATGGGATGTTGAATTATTATGTATTCTTTTGGATACTAAACTAGGTGACTATGAAAAATTATTATCCAGTAATGAGGATTGATGATGTCTTCAATCATCTAAATTGAGCGAGGTGGTTCTAGAAGATTCTTCATAGATCGAGATTTCAAGATCTAAGAGAATGAGATAATGATGTAATTAATACGTCCTTCAGATTTTGATAAATCCACTAAGAGTACATGGTGATTTCGATTGCATGAAAAACACCCCAAATTTTTCATGGGACTCATGAATAAGATCATACTTCCTTACGTAGACCATTTCATGGTTTTATTCATTGATGACATCATAATATACATGATGTCTGAGGAGGATAATGAAATACACGTGAAGTTGGTTATGGACACACTCTAAAGGTATTATCATTATATGAAGGTCTCTTAGACTCATTTCTGAATATGAGAGGTCCATTTTTTAGGGAATTTCAATTTATAGGATTGTGTTTTAGTGGATCCAGTGAATATAAAGGTGATTCTTGATTGGGAACCACCCATATGTGTTACTGGGGTGTAGAGTTTCCTTAGATTGAGTGGGTGTTATAGGAATTTTTATTTTAATTTCTAAGTTAGAATATTCCTTGATAGATTTGACCTTAAATGGATATACAGTCATGTGGAGGGAGATGTTCCTAGAATGTTTTTAGCACCTCTTTCAAAGATTCATGAGTTCTCCTAGCTTGATATTTCTATAGGAGGGTGTTGAATTTGTGGTGTTCTGTGATCGATTTGGATCCAGACATGGTTTTTTTATAATGTATGTGAAATTTGTGCTTGAATATGCATTACAATAGTTGAGACCCTGTGAGAAAAACAATGTGACCCATGATAATGAGTTTCCAGTGGCACACTTTGCATTGAAGATGTAGAAACACTAACATACATGGGAGCAATTTATCATCTAGTTTTACCCTAAGAGTCAGAAGTCTATATTCTCTAAGAATGGTCTAATATTGAGATATATTTGAGGGATAGATTTCCCCATTGACTATGAATTTTACATTTTCTACACTCTTATGAAGGGGAATGTGGGTGAAGATTCTCTCAGTAGGATACCGAGTTCATAAGTACTCAACAATTCCATAGACGAGTTGGCCTCATCGCATATATTATTTGTTGATGGTGATTGAGAAAATGATATTCTATTAATGGTTTTAACCCCTCTACTCATACAAGATTCTTGGAGGTGCATCTCATTGTTTCCACCAATGAGACTATATGTGCTCAGATGTCCAAAATGTAGGACTTTGATGGAAATTTTAATGGTGGTGAGAACATTGTTCTTCTCAATAGACATACAATAGTACCAGTAGAATAACAGGAGGTTGTTTTGAGAGAGTTTTGTATTCCCCCTTTAAGGATACCTTTAGGCGTGGAAAAGATGTAACAGTACCTCCAATATCAATTTTAGTGGCATGGAATTTAGAAGGGAGATGTAGGTTTGTCTCTCGATACCTCACATGTAACAAGTGAAGGTCCAACCCAAGGTTACGTCATGTTTGACTAAACCCCTTGAGGTGAAATAATGGAAGTGGGATTATATATTAATGGGCATTGAGATAGATTTACTATAAATTTCTAGGGGACATGATAACATCTATGTTATCATTGAATTGCTTACTATTTTGGCCCACTTCATAGCTATTCTGGAGAAGGGTTCAAAAGAGATATTTGAAGTCCTATACATGAAGGAGATATTATGAATCCATGGGGTTCCATTGATGATAGTCATTGAACATGATGTTCAATTTAAATCTCGAATGTGGATTGTATTGTTGGAGGAATTCGGGATTCAGATATTCTTGAGCACACTATTTAACCCACATAGAGACAGCCAGACTGAATAGACTATTTAGGTTTGGTAGGACATACTACATGGTTGAATACCATATTTTCGCAATAGTAGGGAGTTTATCCTTCCTCTAGTGGAGATTACATAAAACAATTTATACTATTCCACCAACTACATGGAACCATTTGAGGCCATGTATCAGAGAACTTGTAGGTCACCACCATGATAGAAAAACCCAGGAGAGTAAACATTCATGGGCACAATGTTTGTGCAAGTGACTATAGAGATTGATATGGTAATCACGAAGTGAATAAAGACTGCAATGAAAGGGAAAATACTTTATTTTGACTAGTGATTGAGACCATTAATGTTTCGAGAGGGAGACCGTGTGTTCCTTAGATCGTCTCCCAGATGTGGGATACAATGATTTTTCCAGGTTGCCATGTTATATCCATGTTTCATTGTCCATTCCAAAATAATAAGTATAGTCAGATAGGGGGAATATTGATTGGATCTACCTTTGTAGTTAGTTCATGTGAATGATATCTTGAGCACGTCATAGATGAAAAGACATGGGCATGATCCATTGCACCTAATCATCTGGGGTGTGCTAGACATCGACAATGGGGTGTCTTTTTTTATCCCCTATAGAGATTGATGATTGATATTAGAGGATACTTCGAGAGTTGTTGATCACTCTGTTACACGTTCAGTGATATCACGAGAATCACTATGAGAGAACCTTGGAGTGGGAGGCTCATATTCCTTCTCTGTACCCTCATCTATTTGTTTGAGTATCCGTATTAATGGATTTTTGGGTCATAAATATCAATGTTGGTTAGAATATAATGAATCTTAATTTCCTATTTTTTTATTAATTAATTTTGAAAATTAACATTCTTATAGCTATGAAAACGTGCGATTTCGATGATCAGTGTGCCTGAAACAATTTGTTTAAAAAATTTATGTTCCTAATATATTAATCTAGCAGTTGTCCTAAAATAGATTAATAAATTCTAATTGGGTTGCCAGACCAGAACTATATGAGAACAATCTCATCTAATGCAATATATTTACCATAGACAATGCATAACATCGTTCGGTTTGAGTCTGATGTAACATGTAGTTTTTGGAAGTAAGGGGAATAATAATATTATTAATTAAAAATAATTATTCATCCCATAGAAACTTTATTCAAAATAATATTTTTCATGAAATTTATTGTTTTCACCAGAACCTTCTAATTCATTTGAGGAATGGTGAGGAACCCTCTCTATATGCTATAAATATCGATGGAGTGGATCGTGGATCGTCCCACCAATAGAGTTTCACGATCTCATAAATAAGAGCAATAAAACTCTTCCTCAATAACAATCAACATAAACTCTAGTTATGGTGTTTTATTCCTCATTTTTCTGATTAATGAATTTATCAATTAGCATCGACCAACCCACGAACAGGTCAGTGTGTCATTTAATCATTCTTGTGGTATGTATAATTATTGTGGGGTTTAAAGGAGATATATATCATTTTGATTAATCTTATTTTTGATCATTGTTATAAAGAGTAATGATTAAGGCCAAAATAAAAATAAAATAATGTGTATCATTCCTCCAATAATTTTTCGAAGTCTCTCATCCTCCATTCTTGGTGTTCTTTTCTATTGGACCCTCTTGGTCAATGATGGAATTTCTGGGAGGATAAAAACACGATTTAACTACCTATGTGGTTGAAAAAATAATTAGATCACATTACCATATAGATTACGACAAAAAATTCAATGAAATGGATCATTTTCCAAAACACAGAGCAATAGAGCATTAAAAATATCCTATTGAGGTTCATGCTTTATTGACAGGTGCCAACATCAACTATCAGTGGTGTGTCACACCAGTGTTGTGTGGGTTGAAGCTACGCCGCATAGAGAAAATCATGTTAATATGTGAAACATGTGGAATATGATGTTCCATAGGAAATGAAAAGTCATTGAGACAAGTCAGACTAACCTCGTTTAACTCAATAGTGCTTCTTTTTCCAAGGAGTCACATGGTCATGGAATACTGTGTGCAATGGTCTATACCGGCATAAGAGTGTGTGTGGGTGGGGGACCATAGGATTTGAGATAATAATGTGGAAAAGTGGGAAGGACTATATATCCTCATAGGTCGTGGTCCAGCAATGCTAGCGGGACTGACCAATCCAGGTCGGGTTCGAAAAACTTCTTCGGGTCGGCCAGCTGGAGAGATGGGTCGGTCCACTCCTAGACTAGATTTGGGTCTGTCTTTTGTATTAAAACTACCATGATAATCAAAATGCTTGTTATTTTGATGAGTTGTTTTTGGTGATGTGACCTTTATGAAGAGACCACCATTTTGAGATATCCTATGTCAGTTTTTCTAGAAGTGTAAATATTGTTATATTCCATGAGGAGTAGGTTATCTCAGAATGAGTGCCCTATGAACGAAATCATGTGGCTAGATATGACATTTAGACATTGTAAATGACCAATACTATATGACATATGAATCATATATATATTATCAACAATATATGTCTTACCAGGACTATATGTATTATAAGGACTGAGTGTCTCATCGAGACTACATGTCTTATCAATACTATCTATTTTGTGGATTACATCTACTGATACTAGTTTTTTTAGTATTGACTTATACCTATGTGATATGATGGAAATATTTCATCGTGGTATGTTTTGGGATTTCATTATGGTATACATTGTTTATTTCCTTTTGGTATTCATCATGTATTTATTTTTGGTATACATTCAGTATTTCTTTTTGGTATTCTTCTTGTATTTCATTTTAATGTTTATTGTGTATTTCTTGGTAGTATAATTTTATCATTTTTTGTTATATAATTTCTGTCTTAATTTATATTATTCCATTTTGGTTTCATGGTGTTATACTATGTATTTTTTTAATCACACCTACAATGTATTTTACCACACATGTCGTGTCTTTTGTAGAGGATCCACACTTTAACGATGTCCTAGGTGGGCCAAGAATTGGTTGTGCATAAAGACACTAGATAGTCGAGTTGTTATCCTACAGCTTCAGATATTTTTCTAGTACCTTTCCCATTAGGTAGTATTTTCTACATATGAGATTTAGGAAAATTTCCATCACTTTAATAGACTCTTTCCTTTGGTGGGATTTTATTATTACCCTATTTACTTTCAAGTATCTTGTTGTTGTATAATGTGCTTGGTATCTATGTGTATGCATGCATTGTTAATGTATTGTTGTCCCATTTAATCTTTTTTGTCTTAGAGATTTGTGTGTGTCTATATGAACTTAGGAAAATGCCTCCCATTTGTGGGTTATTCTTATAAGGTGCTAGTCACCAGTCCCCATCCAATTTGTGGAGAACTTGGATTAGTCACAACAGAAGCCCCACTAGGATTGGTCATGAAAAAATTTATCTATTTTTAAGATGTACTTATATGAAAACCTTCAAGATGTGGGTATCTCAACCATGGAATTTTATAATTTCAAAACTATTATTTATGATATTGTGCTTAAATTGTGAGGTCAGAATATATTTAATGTTCAAAGAATGCAACAACACAAATTTTTAAAATAATAAAATATTATTTGATAACATGTATGTTTGTAAAATACAATATATGATGAAAATATAACCTTATGTGTCTTTAGAATATATATATATATATATATGTAAATTCAATACCTTAAATATCTTTCATTAAACAAAATACTAATTTTAGCATGCATTGCACAAAAAACTGAGTTGTTCTTCCATTATATGCAACACTGATTTTAAACAACATGTGAAATGTTATTAAAATGATAATCATTAATATTATAGTTATCACCTAGATAATAAATGTGTTTCTATGAATATTAATAACTAAATAATGATAATTTATTTTTTTTATTTATTAAAAATATTATTATCATCATTTAAAAGCTAAAATATTATATTTAGAAAAAGTTATTTATATTAAAAGAATGTTTTGTGGAGAATTTTACACATCATTTAAAATTAAATATTAAATACTAGGTAATATTTATTTGAAAAAATGAGAATACATTTTAAATTCATATAATAAAAAATATATTATTGTGAATATATTGTATTTTTCAAAATTCTTTTTTCATAATTATTGAAAAACAATGAATTCTAATTGAAAACCTCATTTTAATTAAAATTTTTATATAGATAAACGGTATTATATATTGGTTTTAAAGTAAATATTTTTAAACTATAAATCTATTAATAAAGAATATTTAAATGGTATTTTAATATGATCTTTTTATATAAAAATAATTTTTTATCATTTTTTAATTTTCTCTTTGATGACCAACATTCTCATCACATCTTTCATATGAATTTTGAATTAAAATTTTCATCATTTTTAATTTAATTTTGAAAAATTGGACTTTATATAATAAACTATCAGAATATAGACTTGATAATAATTTAAACATAGTTTTTGGAAAATTTAAATACTGGAAATTGTAAAAATATATTTCCACAGATAATGGAATATTGGATTTATTGGGGGTTAAACTGAGAAGATAAGGGATAAAAACGACCTATAAACTCTTCAAACACACATTTATTGGATAGATATATACCTAATTGATTTTATGTTTTATATAATACTGTTTCAAATGATATTATCATTATGGTAACTTTTTATTTATGGAATAGTTTTAAAAAAAATACTTGTGTGTCGCTCAGCTCGCTTAAAGGAGGCCACCATATCTCATCTCATATCCACATCATCAAAATGTCTTATTTATTATAATAACATCAAAATGAACATACCGACTTTCCTCCACTAATTATAAATGGATTATATTGGGATGAAATTCATCCAAGAAGGATTTGGGGAAAACATAAAGAGCATACCCCAAGAAGAGGTAACATTCTTCAAAGACATTTTTTACATTTTTTCGTTCCCCACCTCAATATTCTCCAATTTATCTATGATGATATTATATTATATGTATATAAACTATTATTATATTTTTATATAATAATTTCATGACCAACAACAAATTCCACATCTATAAAATGGGATATGAAATAATTTTAAGTGAATAAAGACGACTACCACCTTGCGAAATGATGTAATTAGTTTTTTATTACCACCTTGCATGATTAGTTGCAATATTTGATATAAAGTATATATATTATTTTTATTAAATAATTAACCTTTGGTTTTGTTATATTAAATATAAATTTAATATTTTTTATCCAACACAGTATAAGATAATGTCACCTGTGTGTACAACGAACTGTGGTCCAACGATGTAGTGTGATTAGTTTTCACTGACACTAACATGGAAGGTGATATGGATAATGTTAATGATTACAGAAGATATACATGAAAATTATATTATATTCAGGGAATATTTATCATTATGAAACGAAAATTTATATATCATCTTCATTCGAACATTATAACTAAATGAAAGATGATAACATTGTTCTTGTATGTGTGCACAACTACCATCACAAAACGATGCGACCTTATTTTCATCATAACTCCCACAGATGATATATATAATTATATAAAATATTATTTAATAAATAATTATGAAATATTATGTTTTAAATTAATCTTACCTTACTTCTATATTGATCATTGACAAATGGAAGCAATACTCATGAATACGTATGACCCACTGTCTCTAATTTCGTAACATAAATCATTTCTCAAAACAATATTACTTGAAGACATTAAAAATTATAATTTATGTATCAATATTATAATTATTTCAGGATTAATTTTATAGATACTATATAATAGTATAATAATCTCAAGAACATTTTCATAAAAATTACAACACACATTTGCAAATAAGGAAATTAAGACCAATAATAATGAAAATATTGAAATATTAATTACAAAAAAAGTCATTATATGTTATAAAGGATCATTTTTTTTATTTTAAATATTTATATATTTATTTTATATGTTTATTACATGGATAAAACAACTATAAAATATATTAAATTATTTTCAACCAAAAGGAAGAATGAGTTAAGTGATTTCATCTCAATTTACATTTCATTGGGGCATTTTCGATATTATGTACCAATTAAATACTATGGGGTTTATATACATCCCATCTAACATATAATATCATGATTAAATAATAATTCATGGTATTTTATATTTAAATTTGAATCATTTAATCTAATGGTATGGGAATTGAAAATTCTAAAATTGTAAAAAGATTTTGTATAATGTCACTTTATTTTGTGATTGATGACATTATACTGTTGAAATCACATTATTGAAATCATGGTTATATTAGGAAATAAATTTATATTAAATTTTAAATTTTTTTCTGATTTATATGATTTTTACCTAATACATAATCAATTTTTATATACGGCACGTACATTAAATGTAATTTTATTGACTTGGGAAATATTGAAAAATTCACATACATTACTCAATACATATATTTCTTGATAAGGACTATTGGTTCATGAATTATAATGATTATTCGATATAGTAGGAATAATTCTTACCTATTGTGATTGGTTGTTACCTAAATAATATAACTTCTTGTAGCATTGGTAGGCCACACGAGACAATTATGTAATCATGAATAAAAAATATTTACTAGTAGTTTAAATGGTCTTATGATTGTGTTGAAGACTTTATGTATCATGATGTTGGATTTTTAGAGTCCAAAAAATAATTATTTACTTCAATAAAATTTCATTATTTATTACCCATAATATTTTTAAAGTGACATTATAGAGACCCAATTCATTTCCTCTATGACATCAGAATATTTCTACATATATTTTTCTAGAGCTAGACACTGAGACGGTGTGAAATTATGAGGCCATGTGTGCCCGAAGTAATTTATATAAAAATATTAATTGTTTTTGTACTATTCACGTAATGAAAATAGGATATCTCAAAAAAGGTTGATCCGATAAGAAATATGAGAACCAGGTTGGGTCCTATATGCGGTGTTTACCCGAGCCACTGTATAATGAATGTCAACATGGGATGTTCAGAAACCTCTCATGTTAACAATAAGTAAATGGATGAATTATTTAATTAATTGTTTCATTTAAAATAGAAAAAACATATAACTAACAATCAAAAACATTGATCTAAAATACAAGTCCATGGTTTATTTCAGAGTGTGTAGGTTACCATATGAGAGGTATATGCTTTGTCAGCACAGGTCTGCTTTTTGAAATGTCACCTTGGGGAAAATCATCATTTTGGAATGATCATAAAGTGATTTTTATCACTATAATTCTTTTTGAATAACTCTTAGATAAAGGCTTAGAATGTAAATCTGATACATTCATTACATTTGATATGGAGCTTTATACCTACGTGTGATATAAAATTAGAGGGAACAATGTTTTCCGAATCCACCAAAATCGGTAGAGTTTCATATATTTTTTATAAATTCACATAGGAGTTTGAAATAAGGGGAAACCCATAATTTCCCCTCTTTTTATTATAGATATCTCTATACCACTCTCTCGTAACCATTCTTCAGCATTATTCACAATTATATTACGAACTAAGAAGCGAACTACGTCCGATCCTATGCGGATCGAAGCAGGAATGCCACGGATGCGCTGCAAACGATGCACGGCCAACTCGATGTACGAATGTAGTTAATTTTCACATGTTCAGCTTTTTCATGATTTTTTATCAAATTAATTTTTTAAATTCTATAATTTCTGAAATAGGATGTCTGAAAAATGAGCACGGCCATCATATGAGCCTTGTTCTAAATCCCATTCTTGGGCATTCTTCGTCCAAAATTTTAAAACATCCAAAACCTTGTCGGATCGGTGAGAGAGGGGCGATGATGTGATGATCCGGCCACGACGATCTAGAATCCAACATCTGATTTGAAATTGGACATCCCGAGAGGTCACGATAGTCTGTGGAATGGACCACTATATCATGCCGAGTGGCGACATCCAATAGCGATGTTGAGCGTGACCGTCGTGGTGTGTCGCTTAGTGAAGTAGAGGAAGCCAGGGTCGGGAATTTAGAGGTGTGCGGTGAGCTAAAGAGGCTAGGAGCATGAATCTCTGGCGAGGCCATGGTACAGTTTAGTGGAGGAGCACTGGAGTTTTGACATGGCACAATAGGGTGATGTCGGTGCCGATGACAGTGTCAGGAGGGGCGTTGGCATGGCATGTGGTGAGCAGGGAGAATCGGGGTGGTGCAATCGAGTGGTGTAGAAGATCATGGGGAACAAGGCTATGTAGTAGGTCGGGGTTCCAATGATGTCTCACTCATCCGAAGGGAGAATCAGCATCGACATGTCATTCATAAGAGGGAGCCTCGATGCACTGACCTCAGGAGGGGTAGTAGTTGGACTCGTCTCTTACGGGTCCATGGTGCACACGGAGAGACCGGAGCACTCTGGTCAGTTTGTTTAATTTGACCAAGTCACATGGCCCAGTAGTGGTAGAGAGGTCCACGTCCGACATGTCATGGGCCATGAGCAGGCTAGCTAGACTGGGCCGATTGGGCCACTGTACATCTAAAGGGGCACAACATCTAAAGGGCTCATCCGTTTGAAGTACCGTCTATATTCATGTGTCCATCACATCAGGAATGACATTTTGAAATCGGTTTCAATTATTTTCAGTTAACCTCTTGAAGATGGGTGACCTAGAACTCTTTAATTAAATAATAATAAATTATTATTAAACCTTGTGTCATATGTATCCCTCAAACCAGACATCGGTTTGACATGCCGTCAATGGAGTTGTGACCCTGAAATTGATATGGTCCCTCCATATTTGGTTCAGGGCCTTTGTGGATTGGATTCATCGATCGGTGGCACCAAAAGCTCAATTAAAATATTTTATTAATTAATTAATTAATAATTCATTCATCAGACCTGAATCTAATTTGGGATATCTGATTGATGTGATGTCAGTGGAAGCCTGACCCTAGTCCTTGTGCAGACTATTTGAGATGCATTCTGGAGCATTCATACTAAATATAAGGTGCAAGCCACCCATGACCTATTTTTCACATTTATGATGAAATGTCATTTTTTCATCATTCATCCATTTGGGGTGGTTGAGCACTCAATTTTTAGTTTTCTATGAGATAATTACGATGCTGAAATATTCCCACATAAATTTTTTGCTGAGGTGTGGGACCCACGAGGAGACTTCTAGACGTATGTTGTGTTTTTAGGACTTATGATTCATATGTAAATTCAAGGAAAATGAATAGCCTACATTGTGTGTTTATCTGTAAGGATCTCAATTGAATGATTAGTGTGACATGTTTTGGTATCGAGGTGTGGGCCCCATGGGGACTTATTAGCTTTAGACGCTGAGAGATGTAGATTCTTCATCAGGAGTCAGTTTCATAAAAGTAAGTAGTCAAACATGCTTGTTTTTTCACAAGGGTCGCAATTTTTTAACAGTTTGAATGTACAAAGCCTTATTCAAAAGCTTTTGTTAAATGTGGAAACATGAATGGAATATCTTTGCAAGATCAATTTGATGTGTTTGAAGAGAATCTGAGATTTTGGTCAAATCTGTATCATATGCATGTGGAAAAGATGTATGATAGTATACATTTTATGTTCTCGGAGAATTTGAGGAGGTGTGTCATCTAACATATGATTTTGACCCACTGGATTTGTAATGAGCATTGTATGCTCATCGACTTTGCACTACTATTTTGAGTAATATGGGAGTACCTTGACACGATGTTGTACATGTTCACGCTTTTAGTACCAGTAAATGGTTAGGTACACAACCATGGGATGAGGTGGGGTCACACATCGTGTAGGACCCATAGATGTCGTTTACTACTATGAATCTTATATCACTTTTATCTCTTTCTTCTGAACTCATATTGTGGCCTATGAGTATCTTATCCTGAGTGTTTCTCCACGTATGACACGATTGTTCCATCCATACTGGCTTTTTAGATAAAATGAAAGATGTTCCTAGTAGAATTCCTATTTGAGGTGATGATTGATGATGACAGTGATGACAGTGATGTTATTAGAATCACTAGATTATCCTCATATTACCCTCTGACATAGTTGGGTAGTTGAGTTCACCGTTATCTTTTTGGATTACCCTCCAATGAGGCTAGGAAGTGGTGTTCACCAATGTAAAGACCCGTAAATTTCAAGGAATTTTTTTTTCTTAATATTCTTTGGAATTTTACAAGAACGCAGTTTCTGACGGTGCCTGATTCCGAGGCCGGGTGTGCCCGGAATCATTTTCTGAAGTTTGGCTCGGGTACGTTCAGTGAACGGACGAGCGGGTTTTTCTAACTTTTGAACCGGTGCCCGGAATCGAATTCTGAGGGCACCGATGAAATCGCAGCGCCGGTATTTGCTTAGAAACGCCTCTTCCGGAGTTGCGTTTGCTCAGACGTGGTTTTTAAATTTTGCGGCTTTAAGTCAGAAATAAAATAAAGTTTGTGCGACAACTTTATTTTATTTCACTTAAGCTGCTTGGAAGCCACTTGAAGCCACTTAAAGGCGGCTTGAACTGAGTTGAACTGGATAGGATGCTATCCAGAAATATCCTACCCCCTTGGTAGGATATTTGTGAGGCAGGGCCCGCACGAGCCCCGCCGTTTCTTTCGCTAAGTAACGCACCCGCGAAAACCCGTCAAAGTAACTGAAAAGTCAACCGACGCGTTTTCTTTAATTCTTAACAGACCATTTAATTGGGCGGTTTATTTCGTGAATTAAATGGGCTGTTTCGCTCGTTGAATTAATTCAACGAACTGAAGGGTCGTTACTTACGCTTTTGCGTTTGTTGGCATGTTTATAAAATAAGACCAACCTAAAAATCCTTTGAAAGGATTTGAGAGAATCTTGTTTCTTCGGCTCCCCGCGAAGAACGCGAAGAACGCGAAGAACGCGAAGAACGCTGGCGACCGGAATTCGACGACGCACACCGAGATCTGCGACGTCGACGAGCTTTACCCGCGACGTTCTTCGGCGACGCCTCTTCTTCCGCGGCCGATCCTCGTTCGGCAACTAAGGTGAGAATCGGATCGTTAATTCTCCCTTTTTAAATTTCATAACAACGGATTTAATTAATTAAACCGTTTGATCTTGATCCGGAGATTGGCGACGCGACGCCGGATACCGCGACGACGCGACGATCCCCCTTCTTCCGCGACGAGCAATCCCGCGACGATCCCTCGATCGGCAACGACGACGACAAGGTAAGGGTTGATTTGAAATATTTTCCTTTCCCGTGATTTTATTTCTTTTAAAATGAGGAACCGATCACGGAACAATTTTAAATTTATTTAAAATTGTTGATTTGGTCGTTTCTTGTTTCTCCCGTGGTTTATGACTAACGCGGAGGGTGCGGGTCTAACAAACAAGACCCGGCAACCCTCCGCCGATCTTCCTTTTTGTGCGGATTTGGCGGGCGATGGCAAAAGCACGACGCAAGGGCCTTTGGTTGATCCCGCAGTAAAGAACGGAACCCGGGAGGAACAACGGCGCAGACGAGAAGGAAAACGGGTCACCGGAGCGACTCCGGCGGCCTGCGGAAGCCGGAGGTGGCGCGGGTCGCCGGCGCGGCGGCGCCGGCGGCCGGAGGCGGCGGCACCCCGCGGGTGTCCAGCGCGACACCCCGCGGGTGCCGCGGGTGTCCAGCGCGACACCCCGCGGGTGCCGCGGGTGTCCAGCGCGCCACCCCGCGGGTGTCCAGCGGCACCCCGCGGGTGTCCAGCGCGACACCCCGCGGGTGTCCAGCGGCACCCCGCGGGTGTCCAGCGCGACACCCCGCGGGTGTCCAGCGGCACCCCGCGGGTGTCCAGCGCGACACCCCGCGGGTGTCCAGCGGCACCCCGCGGGTGTCCAGCGCGACACCCCGCGGGTGCCGCGGGGTGGTCACGCGGCACCCCGCGGGTGTCCAGGGCGACACCCCGCGGGTGCCGCGGGGTTGTCACGCGGCACCCCGCGGGTGTCTGGCCGACACCCCGCGGGTGCCGCGGGGGTGTCACGCGGGGCGGCGGCTTTCCCCCGCGTCGGCCGCTCGGCCGCTCGGCCGAGCCGAGCCGGACCGGCCCTGGCCGGGCCGGTCCGGGCCCACCGAGTCGGACCCGACCCGGTTCGGGCCAACCAGGGGGGGTCGGGCCGGGTCGGCCCGGGCCCGGACCCCCCGTCTTCGGACGGACTTCGTTCAAATGGCCGTATCTTGAGCTTCGGGCCTCCAAACGACCCGCCGTCAGCGGCAACACGATCCTTGGATCGAGACGGTCGTTTCGGTTTATTATACTCAAGGTTTCGGAAGACTTTGGGTTCGGCCGGGTTGGTTCGTACACGAAACCAACCGGGCCCTCGGAGCGGAAACGCTCATAACTTGAGCTACGGACGTCCGATCGACGTACCGTCAGCTGTGGTAGTTTCCTCTAAGTGAGACGGAACTTTTGGCATACTCCGCCCGGGGATCGGACACAGGCGGAGTACGGTCGGGTTGGTTTTTCCCTAAAAACCAACCGGGCCCCTGGGACGAAAATGCCAATAACTCTCAGACCGGGCGTCCGATTGACGCGCCGTCTGTTGCGTTGAGATCCTGTTGTCGATACGGAACTTTTGGATACATCAACTTCGGACTACGTGTCAGTTGATGTATCAGCCTCTCGACTCGTGGAGCGGACCCTCCTAACGAGCTCGCTATGTGCGGGAACCCTAGTGCTGGCTGTGGCTTCGACGACAGAGCAGAGATCCTCCGTGGACTGCGACGACGACAGAGCAGAGAATCCTCCGTGGACTGCGACGACGGCAGAGCAGAGATCCTTCGTGGACTGCGGCGACGACTGTGCAGAGATCCTCAGTGGACTGCGTAGACTACTGCACTCAGCGATCCTACGTGGAACAGTGCTACCGAACCTGTGTGAGCTGAATCTTCTTTTCACCTTGAGCGGTGGAGCGCTTGGGTGTAGCGGCGGACCCGTGGTTCTTGACAGTGGTGGTGCGCTTGGATGCAGCAGCAGACCCTTGGCGGTGGAGCGCTTGGTTGTAGCGGCGGACCCGCGATACTCTACGGAGTGTGTGCGCTTGGTTGTAGCGACAGACCCGCGACGGTGGAGACGCGCGTGCGGAGTACGGAGACCGTGTAGATGACTGAGACCTGACGACTGCTTGACCGAATCGACTTGGAGTGAGTCGACTAGCCCAGTGGACGGAGCGCCCAGTAGTTGGCAGCAGACCCACGGCGGACGGAGCGCCTGGTAGTTGGCGGCAAACCCGCGGTACTCGACAGGAGGAGTACCTCAGTAGGCTATCTGGGTGAGCGCCCGGTATTTGGCAGCAGACCCTTAGCGGACGGAGCGCCCGGTAGTTGGCAGCAGACCCGCGGTACTCGACAGGAGGAGTACTTCAGCAGTCTTAGGTTAGTGAGCAGTACCTCGGAGTCGTGACAGGACCACTGTACACTTCAGAGATGGGGCTCTTCAACATTTACGGTTTCGATAATGAAAATCCTGGTTGAGCTGAATCTTATGTTACTCTCCTTTGTGGATTGTGTTGAACTATCCTTTGTGGATTTACTGTTTACTCTCCTTGTGGATTTGAGTCTTGCTTTCCTTTGTGGATTGAGTTGTTCTAGAGCTCGTGAGCAGAGCTAGAATTGGGGACTTAGGTATATGTATGGGCATATACCTAAGTCAAGTCAGATGTTACTTCGTGATTGCATCTTTCTTTTGTGCTATATCCTTTGTGGATTTCGGGAGACCTTCGGGGGTCTCGGGGTCCTTACTGAGTAGCTTATACTCACCCCTGCACGGGCTATGCCCGCACTTCGTGGTGTTGGTTGCAGACGACGGACAGCGCTGATCGCGGTTGGGGCGTGGAGCAGGACGGTACCTGGAGGTGGACCACTGGGCAGGACGTGCTCGGAGCGGACGTGGGACCCGAGGAGCCTGGAGGCTATCTGTACCCACCCTTCAGGTGGGATTTCCAGTGGACGACACGAGGCCGCCGTCTTTTCTTCAGTTGTTGTACTTTACTTTTCAGTTGTACTTTACAGTTGGGCTTGTATTTCCGGCCCCCTTTACTTTTCTGCACTCTGTAGTTACTTTCCGCTTGCTGACTCTGTGGTGCTTGTTTACTTTTCAAAGGCAATGCCTTCCCTTTTTGTTGGGATTTACGCCTTGGTGCTAGTCGCCAGCCCCTGGCCTATGGAAGGCGGGCTTGGGGTAGTCACGGCACGGGCCCCGAGGACGGGTCGTGACAAATTGGTATCAGAGGTGGTCGGTTCTACCGCAGACTCTGATCTTCCTTCTATGTGAAGCAATAGTGTTTAGCGTATTGAGTGTGGTTATCAGTCCAGGGAGTCCAGTGTTGGTGCGGCGGCCGACGTATCCATACACCAGGACCCTGACTTCTGATTTCCGACTTAATGCCCGAAAACATTGATTGCATGTGTGTTTCAAGTTTTCTTTGTGATTACTTGTGTCAGCTCACCAGGTATACTGTTCTGACCGTGGCATACTTGTTTTTTTTCAAGGATGGCACGACGACAGCAGCCAGCTAGGGTTCCTAGAGCAGGGCGCGACGACAGCCCGCCGAGCGACGAGGCCTCGGTACAGGGCCCGTTGACAGCAGAGGCACCGGCGATACCTTTACCCGCCGAGCCCCCGATGCTTCCAGCACTGGCAGCTGACGACGCACGACGCCTCGGAGCTCTGCATGAGTTTCAGAGCCAGCGACCACCCAGGTTCCGTGGGGAGTCGGACCCCCAGGCAGCCGAGGACTGGCTGGAGGCGGTCGTCCGAGTTTTCAGGCTAGTGAGGACACCAGCAGACCTCATGGTGATCCTCGCGGCGAGCCTACTGCACGCAGCAGCCGGACGCTGGTGGAGCCTGATGCTCCAGGTACACGATGAGGCCACCCTCATCTGGACGGACTTCGAGAGCCTCTTCCGCTCAGAGTTCGTCCCGGCCACCCTCCGTGCGGTGCGCATCCATGAGCTTCTTCAGCTGCGGCAGGGCAGCCTGACGGTCGCTCAGTACGCGGCGAGGTTCACCGACCTTTCTCGGTACTCGACAGACATGGTACGGGACCCCTTCTTTCGGGCCCGGACCTTCGAGCAGGGATTGAGACATGAGATCAGGGCATCACTGATCTCTCTTAACATACCGACTCAGACAGGAGTACTAGTGCGGGCCCTTCTGATCGAGAGCTTCCTTGCTGAGTCTACACCAGCACAGAGACCCACCGCAGGGCGGCACGTAGCGGAGTCTTCGGTAGCAGGTAGCCGACAGATGACTCAGGGTTCCAGGCAGACCAGACCTACCGGTGGACGACTGCACGACTCAGGCTCAGTTGTGCGAGGGAACCGGGGTGGAGTCAGAGCCAGGCGTGCCGAGAGTGGGCAGTGTTACTCCTGTGGCGGGATTGGTCACATGGCTCGTGATTGTCCGACCCGCCATGCTGATGATCAGCATTTAAGTGAAGAACCTCCCAGGCAGAGGCAGAGGTTCGACCGTGGCGGTTCGCAGGGAGGAGGCGGACGAGGCAGAGGAGCTGGCCGCGCAGCAGGAGGTGGGAGACGCTTTGAGGCTCTGCCACCACCACCACCAGGAGGTCCGCCCCGACCACAGGGAGTAGGTGAACATGCGAGAGCTCAGCTTCAGGCAGCCGAGGCCTTCGATAATGGAGCTCTGTGAGTAGATGGACAGGAGAGGAACTAGCTCCAGACCTGGAGACTTTTGTTCATGTTGCTTCTAGTTTTGTTGATGTATGTTTGTAGATGCTTTGTGTCTTTGTACTTGAGCTGCAGTAATAAAAGACACCCTTTCTTGTGGCATTTACTTCCCTGTCCTCTCTTGTGTTGTTACTAAGAGGTTCCAGTTTTGACTGTTGACTTGACCCTCACTTGTGAGACATCTACTGGAGGAGACCCAGTTACCACACACTGATGCCGACAGTGTGAATCAACCCTTGGAGGCGAGAGTAACGGTCGGATCTCTTGGTAGTAGCGTCGAGGCCTTACGACGTCATCCTTGGTATGGATTAGTATCATCCATCTCGGGATTGACCGTATTAGGCGAAGAATGTGGTTCATCCAGGGGATGAGACCAGGTTTCTCTTATCAGCAAAGAAGAAATCTAGCAGCTCTAGTGGGACCAGAGGTGGTCCGGGCCACGATAGAGAAGGTCCAGGTGAGCACATGGAGCAGAAGGCTCAGATGCATGCTCAGTACCGCCTTTTGTATCCCTAGTTTGTGTTGAAGCTTTACGAGGACGTAAAGCCCTGTGGTGGGAGTAATGTAAAGACCCGTAAATTTCAAGGAATTTTTTTTTTCTTAATTTTCTTTGGAATTTTACAAGAACGCAGTTTCTGACGGTGCCTGATTCTGAGGCCGGGTGTGCCCGGAATCATTTTCTGAAGTTTGGCTCGGGTACGTTCAGTGAACGGACGAGCGGGTTTTTCTAACTTTTGAACCGGTGCCCGGAATCGAATTCTGAGGGCACCGCTGAAATCGCAGCGCCGGTATTTGCTTAGAAACGCCTCTTCCGGAGTTGCGTTTGCTCAGACGTGGTTTTTAAATTTTGCGGCTTTAAGTCAGAAATAAAATAAAGTTTGTGCGACAACTTTATTTTATTTCACTTAAGCTGCTTGGAAGCCACTTGAAGCCACTTAAAGGCGGCTTGAACTGAGTTGAACTGGATAGGATGCTATCCAGAAATATCCTACCCCCTTGGTAGGATATTTGTGAGGCAGGGCCCGCACGAGCCCCGCCGTTTCTTTCGCTAAGTAACGCACCCGCGAAAACCCGTCAAAGTAACTGAAAAGTCAACCGACACGTTTTCTTTAATTCTTAACAGACCATTTAATTGGGCGGTTTATTTCGTGAATTAAATGGGCTGTTTCGCTCGTTGAATTAATTCAACGAACTGAAGGGTCGTTACTTACGCTTTTGCGTTTGTTGGCATGTTTATAAAATAAGACCAACCTAAAAATCCTTTGAAAGGATTTGAGAGAATCTTGTTTCTTCGGCTCCCCGCGAAGAACGCGAAGAACGCGAAGAACGCGAAGAACGCGAAGAACGCTGGCGACCGGAATTCGACGACGCACACCGAGATCTGCGACGTCGACGAGCTTTACCCGCGACGTTCTTCGGCGACGCCTCTTCTTCCGCGGCCGATCCTCGTTCGGCAACTAAGGTGAGAATCGGATCGTTAATTCTCCCTTTTTAAATTTCATAACAACGGATTTAATTAATTAAACCGTTTGATCTTGATCCGGAGATTGGCGACGCGACGCCGGATACCGCGACGACGCGACGATCCCCCTTCTTCCGCGACGAGCAATCCCGCGACGATCCCTCGATCGGCAACGACGACGACAAGGTAAGGGTTGATTTGAAATATTTTCCTTTCCCGTGATTTTATTTCTTTTAAAATGAGGAACCGATCACGGAACAATTTTAAATTTATTTAAAATTGTTGATTTGGTCGTTTCTTGTTTCTCCCGTGGTTTATGACTAACGCGGAGGGTGCGGGTCTAACAAACAAGACCCGGCAACCCTCCGCCGATCTTCCTTTTTGTGCGGATTTGGCGGGCGACGGCAAAAGCACGACGCAAGGGCCTTTGGTTGATCCCGCAGTAAAGAACGGAACCCGGGAGGAACAACGGCGCAGACGAGAAGGAAAACGGGTCACCGGAGCGACTCCGGCGGCCTGCGGAAGCCGGAGGTGGCGCGGGTCGCTGGCGCGGCGGCGCCGGCGGCCGGAGGCGGCGGCACCCCGCGGGTGTCCAGCGCGACACCCCGCGGGTGTCCAGCGCGACACCCCGCGGGTGTCCAGCGGCACCCCGCGGGTGTCCAGCGCGACACCCTGCGGGTGTCCAGCGGCACCCCGCGGGTGTCTAGCGCGACACCCCGCGGGTGCCGCGGGTGTCCAGCGCGACACCCCGCGGGTGCCGCGGGGTTGTCACGCGGCACCCCGCGGGTGTCCAGCGCGACACCCCGCGGGTGCCGCGGGGTGGTCACGCGGCACCCCGCGGGTGTCCAGGGCGACACCCCGCGGGTGCCGCGGGGTTGTCACGCGGCACCCCGCGGGTGTCTGGCCGACACCCCGCGGGTGTCGCGGGGGTGTCACGCGGGGCGGCGGCTTTCCCCCACGTCGGCCGCTCGGCCGCTCGGCCGAGCCGAGCCGGACCGGCCCTGGCCGGGCCGGTCCGGGCCAACCGAGTCGGACCCGACCCGGTTCGGGCCAACCAGGGGGGGTCGGGCCGGGTCGGCCCGGGCCCGGACCCCCCGTCTTCGGACGGACTTCGTTCAAATGGCCGTATCTTGAGCTTCGGGCCTCCAAACGACCCGCCGTCAGCGGCAACACGATCCTTGGATCGAGACGGTCGTTTCGGTTTATTATACTCAAGGTTTCGGAAGACTTTGGGTTCGGCCGGGTTGGTTCGTACACGAAACCAACCGGGCCCTCGGAGCGGAAACGCTCATAACTTGAGCTACGGACGTCCGATCGACGTACCGTCAGCTGTGGTAGTTTCCTCTAAGTGAGACAGAACTTTTGGCATACTCCGCCCGGGGATCGGACACAGGCGGAGTACGGTCGGGTTGGTTTTTCCCTAAAAACCAACCGGACCCCTGGGACGAAAATGCCAATAACTCTCAGACCGGGCGTCCGATTGACGCGCCGTCTGTTGCGTTGAGATCCTGTTGTCGATACGGAACTTTTGGATACATCAACTTCGGACTACGTGTCAGTTGATGTATCAGCCTCTCGACTCGTGGAGCGGACCCTCCTAACGAGCTCGCTATGTGCGGGAACCCTAGTGCTGGCTGTGGCTTCGACGACAGAGCAGAGATCCTCCGTGGACTACGACGACGACAGAGCAGAGAATCCTCCGTGGACTGCGACAACGGCAGAGCAGAGATCCTTCGTGGACTGCGGCGACGACTGTGCAGAGATCCTCAGTGGACTGCGTCGACTACTGCACTCAGCGATCCTACGTGGAACAGTGCTACCGAACCTGTGTGAGCTGAATCTTCTTTTCACCTTGAGCGGTGGAGCGCTTGGGTGTAGCAGCGGACCCGTGGTTCTTGACAGTGGTGGTGCGCTTGGATGCAGTAGCAGACCCTTGGCGGTGGAGCGCTTGGTTGTAGCGGCGGACCCGCGATACTCTACGGAGTGTGTGCGCTTGGTTGTAGCGACAGACCCGCGACGGTGGAGACGCGCGTGCGAAGTACGGAGACCGTGTAGATGACGGAGACCTGACGACTGCTTGACCGAATCGACTTGGAGTGAGTCGACTAGCCCAGTGGACGGAGCGCCCAGTAGTTGGCAGCAGACCCACGGCGGACGGAGCGCCTGGTAGTTGGCGGCAAACCCGCGGTACTCGACAGGAGGAGTACCTCAGTAGGCTATCTGGGTGAGCGCCCGGTATTTGGCAGCAGACCCTTAGCGGACGGAGCGCCCGGTAGTTGGCAGCAGACCCGCGGTACTCGACAGGAGGAGTACTTCAGCAGTCTTAGGTTAGTGAGCAGTACCTCAGAGTCGTGACAGGACCACTGTACACTTCAGAGATGGGGCTCTTCAACATTTACGGTTTCGATAATGAAAATCCTGGTTGAGCTGAATCTTATGTTACTCTCCTTTGTGGATTGTGTTGAACTATCCTTTGTGGATTTACTGTTTACTCTCCTTGTGGATTTGAGTCTTGCTTTCCTTTGTGGATTGAGTTGTTCTAGAGCTCGTGAGCAGAGCTAGAATTGGGGACTTAGGTATATGTATGGGCATATACCTAAGTCAAGTCAGATGTTACTTCGTGATTGCATCTTTCTTTTGTGCTATATCCTTTGTGGATTTCGGGAGACCTTCGGGGGTCTCGGGGTCCTTACTGAGTAGCTTATACTCACCCCTGCACGGGCTATGCCCGCACTTCGTGGTGTTGGTTGCAGACGACGGACAACGCTGATCGCGGTTGGGGCGTGGAGCAGGACGGTACCTGGAGGTGGACCACTGGGCAGGACGTGCTCGGAGCGGACGTGGGACCCGAGGAGCCTGGAGGCTATCTGTACCCACCCTTCAGGTGGGATTGCCAGTGGACGACACGAGGCCGCCGTCTTTTCTTCAGTTGCTGTACTTTACTTTTCAGTTGTACTTTACAGTTGGGCTTGTATTTCCGGCCCCCTTTACTTTTCTGCACTCTGTAGTTACTTTCCGCTTGCTGACTCTGTGGTGCTTGTTTACTTTTCAAAGGCAATGCTTTCCCTTTTTGTTGGGATTTACGCCTTGGTGCTAGTCGCCAGCCCCTGGCCTATGGAAGGCGGGCTTGGGGTAGTCACGGCACGGGCCCCGAGGACGGGTCGTGACAACCAATATCTCATAGGGCTTAACCTCCAGTGTGGGTGGGTAGTGGTGTTCACTGATATCTTTCAAGGCATAACCTATATCACAGTTGGGTAGTGGTGTTTGGGGATATCCTTCAGGGATTAATATCGAACATAGCTGTGTTGTGGTGTTCACTGATCTCTTTCAGGGCTTACCATCTACTGCAACTAAGTAGTGGCATTCACTAGTTACTCTTTCATTCTTCCCCTCCAGCTAGCCAGGGCAGTGGTTTTTCTGATTACCCTTCTATGCATACCCTCCAACGGGGCTGGATTGTGCGTTTATGACAT
Organism: Viscum album; assembly: GCA_963277665.1. Taxonomy (NCBI): domain Eukaryota; kingdom Viridiplantae; phylum Streptophyta; class Magnoliopsida; order Santalales; family Viscaceae; genus Viscum; species Viscum album. The sequence goes on along the minus strand of OY728126.1, from coordinate 1,653,548,421 downwards.
TGTGACATGATACCTAGAATAATTGGCATAGTCAAGAGATATTCTTGATATGACATTGGAATCTCAAGAAAGGGGGTCTCCTTTCCCCCCAAGACGCATCCTTGTGACACGTCCTAAAACCGTGCGGGTGAGACATAACCGCCCAGAGCAGTTAATATCCAGGTGTGGTTGTTGAGCCCCTTTGACTTGCAGTTCATGGAAGACATATGGAATGTTGGGAATCTATGGTGTTTACTTATAGAACTATTGGAGACTCTTTTCCTAGGTAGAGCGAGGGATATTGAGATCTCCTTACTCTCTCGTTTTGGTTCATTTGGTTGAGTATATATACATCATATTGCAGTACCAACTTTTCGGGCATTTGTTATACTCTTTCCAGGAGAGGCATATAAACGTGGGGTTTTCCACATGCTTTTCGTGTCTAGATTCTCATGTTTTGATGATCTTACTTCACCTATATGTTGGGTTGAGATGTATTTAATATTGTACCTTGTTATATTTACTGATTCCTTCTTCATTACCTCACATGTGGCACCTTTGATCCTTTAGGGAATCATACAAGGTATTTTAATACTCAACCATTCTTGGGAATTTCCTTCACTCGGTGTGCCCATGCAGACGACAGACAGGTTGATCGTGACATTGTAGAAGCATAGGGGTTTGGGTTTCTTGGACTGTGTGTGGTGGTCGTAGCTTGGGATCCAAAAGCAGGTCTCACCCAGCTGTTTTACTTTTCAACCTATTACTAGGATGTTCAACTTTTGTTTGGCGTGTATTTTTCCCCATTCACATTTCATTTAATTTTATATATTTATATTATCTAGAAGTCGATGCATCTGTGTGGTTTTATATTGTAGAGTTGTAACTTGTTTTTCATACCCTCAGCACTTTTTCATTGAGTTGGCTTCATGTGTGTTTTTTTACATGTACGTAGATAGTGTCCTCTCTATGATTGTTATTCTTTCAGCACGTGTCACCATCCCCCGACATATTGAGGCTGGCTTGGGGTAGTTACAACTTGACCCCCAGCATGGTACAGGTCCAACAATGCTGTAGCATAGGTGGTTCATTCCTTGGTATATTGTCTGGACAATCCCTAAAAAGTAATTGGTTGTCTTTAGGGAAATAGTTTCAATGTTTCTTGAGAGTGGATCTCATAACAGGGAGTCCAATGATGATGTGGAAAATGATGTATCCATTTACAAGGATATTGATTACATTCATGTTGACTCAGTGTGCTGAGACACTTTTTGTGGGGAACATTTGTACATGCATCATATAGTATTGAGTCATTGACTCTACTCCTTGAGTTAACAACCCCTCGTTGTTCATATATATACATATATACTCATATGACTATAGTATTCCTTGATCTAATTCAATATTCCTATGTGATGATAGCCATCTAAGATGCTAGTTCTGTTTTATGACGACTATTCTATGAGTGGAAAGGCCTTAGTTACTAATACATCATACAATTACCCTTTCTCTAGGAGGAAAATCAGTAGCACCTCCACCGATGGAGTTATAGTTAGTATCAATAGTGAAGGCTGGTAACGAGTGCTGGCTAAGCATGCTACATGAGTTCTATCATCAGAGCCCGCTAATGTTTTATACTGATCCATACCCTTAGGAACTGAAGGGTTTTCTAGAGTCAATGGTTCTCCGCTTTAGGATTGTTCGGAAACTGATATGATATACGGTGTCTTTGAAAATCAATCCATTTCCATGGAGTAGTTTGGCATTGGTAGAGGTAGGTTATTCATATTCCTGATGATTCGGTTCTCTAATGGGTTAAATTCTAGAACCTATTTCTAGAAGTGTACTAACCCCTCTGCTCACACTCCGTGTTGTTATAGAAGATACTAGAGATTTAGTGGGGAGTGATAGCAGTGGCTGAGTACGCGACTAGGATCGCAGACCTTACTCAATACTCTTTGGACATGGTTCATGATGACAACTTCCTAGCACAAATTTTTGAGCAGGGTCTCCATAGAGTAGTTCTTTGCCAATGTAGTGCCCTTGTGGATAATCCGTCATCTTTGGGGGGAGGAGTAGGAACTCGTGAAAAATAAATATCTATTAGAGGTGTGCTAGTTCATTGGTTTTGTCAGTAGGAACAATAGATTTGGGAAGTATTATATAGCTAGAATATGTCAGTTGTCAGGCCCTAGACGTAGGAGGCCTTCCATTGATAAGACTCAGGCACATGGTTAGGGACAATGTAGAGAAAAAGAACAACCTATGGAAGAGTAGTGTAATTTTTGTGATGGGTGAGGTCATGTGTCATGATACTACATATCCAGATGTGCATAGGTTTCCATTAAATTGGTATATGTGCCACCACGAATGAGGAAGTTTCATGATCAGAAGTCTCCTAAGAGAGGACTGGGTAGTCCCTTGTGAGGTGGTGTTGGAAGAAGAGTAGGAAGAACTGTACTTGGTGAATGATGTTTTGTGGTACTTCCACCACCACTAGGTGGCCCAGGTTAGGCTCGGGGGCAAGGGGTCAGGGCCGTGGCTAGTAGTGTGCTATGGATGTCTACAATCCTGCAGCATGTGAGATGATAAGAGGTGTTCTCTTTGTCTCTTTCTACCTTTTCTTTATAACTTGTCCGACACTGCGTGGGGTAATCATTTCCCCCAAACCCTTGTTTGGGGAGTTACTGAGGTTGTTGGAGGGTGTCAATGTAACCCTGTTTCGGTGTTGTATGACGTAGCTTTGAATGCATGAGAAATAGGGGTTCCTTGGCCACTGAATTTTTTTATCATGCGAGAAAAACCTTGAGGGGGATTCATCACCACCCAATGTGGATAGAATTGTGGTGTGGTGGTTGAGTCCCATAGACTTGTGTGTTCTTGGCAGGGTTGTGTGGTGGAGTGTCAGAGGTGGTATTTGGAAATGTTAGGGGGGTATTTCCACTTGACCTCCCTTCTTAATGAGGTTCCACCAGTGGGATTGAAAGATTTCCTTTGATGGAGATTACTCTCCTTCCAGGAGGGGAAAAGTTGAGCGAGGTATGTCATATTGATTCTATGTCCAGTATCTTGCTGTTGGATGATTTTTCTCACCAGCTCTATTTGACGGTACATTAAGTGCTCAATGTCAATCTTGATACTATTATCCTGTACAGGTCGATGTGATGGACACCCAATAAACATAACTATGTGTCCCACTATGTGGTCCTAGTAGTGGAAGTTTTCACGCAAAGAATTTGAAGACACTATCTTCTGGGTGAGCACTTTGTGGTTTGTACAGACCACCAGTGTCTTAGGTGTGTCTTCACCTAGAGAGAATTGATCCTAGGATAACAGTACTGGTAATAATTATTATAGGACAATTAATTTGAGGAATTCTATGCTCCGGAATGTGGAAGCATTATAGAAGGTTCCTAGAGAAGAGAGTCCCAAGCTCGCTAGGTGTGGGGAGTTTTGAAGCAATTAGAATCCCTCTATTTGACCCTATTGGAGAAGAAGTTTTGAAATTTTATTCAATCAATGTTGTTGAATCCTTCGCACCATGAGTGTGTAAGAGAGTCTTAGTTGTGAAGCATCGACTGTCTAATCTTACATAAAATGATATCATTGGGTGTTTCACCAAAAGGATATTCTAATGGAGGGAATCACAAGACCCTGTTATAGGAACCAACCATGATTCCATCATAATGTGGAATTTAGAGTTTCTTCAGGGGAATTCCCCCTTAGATTCATCAGGTCATTCAATATCGTGCATGAGATGGTGAGTTTTCCCATTGTCTTACCCTACCCTCCCAATAGAAGTAGTGGCCGCATGACTTCATCCACTTGTTGCAACTGACGAGATGAATGTGTTTTTTACGCATGTCATTGAATGAAGTAGACCATATGAGTAAGAACCATCCATATGGACTGGGTGTTGTGCTAGCGTGGTATTTCTCATGTTTTCCTAGGATCAGGAGAGCCAGGAGTGGTCATTGTATCCTGAGTTTTTTTCCTAGTTTTTATTTTTGAGGACAAAAATCATGAAGTAGGGAATGATGTAGAGACTTGTTGTTTTCCATGTAAAGAATTGGAATATTTCTACATATATTTCCTAATCTAGATGCTGAGACGACATGCAATTCTGTGTCCCGGTGTACCTGTATAGTATCCAAAAATATTATGTGTTTTATACTATTCACGCAACGGAAATGGGATATCTCTTAAACTGTAGATCAGATAAGAAATACAATACCATGGTTGGTTCCGAAACGTAGTGTTTACCCTAGGTACGATATATATGGTGTTGGGTGGGGGGATATTTGGACCCCTCTCTCATCAGCAGTAAGTAAATGGATGAATTAGTTTACTTGTTCATTTATTAAAAATCTTGAAACAAAATATATCTAAAATTGAAATTGAAATCAGAAATCCAAGTCCAAATTTGAGTTTAGAGTGTGTCATTTACCCTAGGAGATGTTTATGCTTTGTCGGTGTAGGTCCGCTGTGAGTGAAGTCACCTAGGGGGAAAATCATCATTTTGGAAGGAACACTTAGTGATATTTATCACTATAGTTAATTTTTAATAAAACTCAGATAAAGGCTCGTATTGGAAATATGAGACATCTGTTGAGTTTGAAATGTAGTGTTTTAACTAGGTGTAATAAAAATTGGTAGGGTGGAGATTTATTATAATATGTGACTATCGGTAGTGTTTCTATGTTTTCATATAAATTCACATAAGAGTGAGATATAAGGTGAAAACCCTATTTTCATTTCACCATCCTTTTACTCCCTCTCACCCACTCTCTCTCAACTATTATTTGGAATTTTTCTCCATTCTTCACCAAATCAGGGAGTGACCTCTGCCGAAACCTTGGAGGATCAAAGCAGGATCATCGTGGACGAATAGCCAATAACGCACGGCCGACTTGAGGTAGGATTGTTGTTAATTTTTTCACCTTCATCAAATTCATGAGTTTTTGTCAAATTATTGACATAAATTCTATAATTTCTGAATTAGGATTATGGAAAAATGAACACATCCATCGTCCGAGAACCATTCTAAATCTCGTTCTTGAGCGTTCTTCGTCAAAAAATGTGGGAACTCCAAAACCTTCTGTGATCGGTGAGCGAGGGGAAGTGCTTTGATGATCCACCCTTGAGAATCCATAATTTACCATCAGATTTGAAATCGGACCGCTAGAGAGGTCGTGCTGGTCCATGGAATGAGCCACCGGAGCCTACCGGGCGACGGTGGATAGTAGCGGCGGTTAGTGTGACGGTAGTGGCATGTCATGTGGTGAACTAGAAGAAGACTGGGTTGGGGTCTTCATAGGTGTGTAGCGAGATAGAGCAACAAGGAGCATAGAGCTCAAATAATGCTAGGGTTTAGTCGAGCGGAGGAGAACCAATGGCTTATGTATGGTGAAATAAGGTGAGACTACTGTGGACGACAACATTAGGTAGGGATTCAGATAGACATGCAGAGGGAAGGGAGCACAGGGGGTGTAGTTTAGTGGTGCGGAAAAGCATGGGGAATAGGTATATTGAGTAGGATAGGGCATGGGTGGTGTTGCACTCAGCAGGTGTGAGTGGTGGCTTCGGCCTGTCACACTCAGGAGGGAGCCCCTTGGCGCTGTCCTCGGGGGTAGAAAGAGTATGACCTGCCTCCTATGGGTCCTTGGATGAAATGGAGGGACTGGGCACTCTGGTAGGTCTATTAAAGAGGACTAGGAAATGTTTCTAGTAGGAGGTGGAGAGGGTCATGGTGGAGTGAGCCGGACCCATGGCATGACTGGTCTGGACGGGCCAGACCAGTTGGGCCCATTCGCATCTAAAGCGGTGCAACCTCTAAAGGGTGTGTCTATCTGACATGATGTCTATGCTCTCGGGTCCGTCACATTGAGGCAAACATTTTGAAATGGTATTTTATGATTTTGAGTTTTTCACTCGAAGGTGGGTGATCCTAAATGTTATAATTTAACAATAATAAATTATTAGTAAGGCTTGCAACAAAAGTATCTCCCAAATCGAACGTCTGTTTGACACGCTGTTTGGGGAGATGTGACCTATATGTTCAGATGCCCCCCCCCCCCAAGATGGTTCGTCACTGTTGTGGTTTGGTTTAACCGCATGGTGGCACGAAACATTTAATATGAATAAATAAATAAAAAATTATTCTTCCATATGACCTAACTACCATTTAGGATGTCTGATTGATGTGCCATCAGTGGAAGTGGGACCCCAGTCCTCGTGCAGAATTTTTTAGATTCTTTTGGAAGCTTTTGGGTTGAAGACACGGTACAGGACCCACAGTTCCTGGTTTGTAGGTTTTACAAAAAAATACCACTTTTTCATATGGAATCCTTTTGGAGTGTTTTAGAACTGATATTTGAGTTGTTTTATAAGGGAATTGCAACTCTGAAATCCATGTGCCTAAATTTGAGGTCATGGTGTGATCCCCACGATTTTACATCTAGAGGTATGCTATGTTTTTACAACTTATGCTTCCTATGTCAGTTTTGGGAGAATTAATAGCCTAATTTGTGTGTTTTTCTACACGGATCGTAATAGAACGAAATGTGTGATGTGTTTCAGGTACAAGGTGTGGGACCCATTGTTCCTCGTTTGCGTATGACGCAAGAAGATACATCTTCTATATCATGAGTCCATTTTAGATGAGTAAGTAGTTGCTCATGCATGTTATTCAACATGGAATGTGACAGTGTGATTTGTTTGAATGCGAAGAGCCTTATTCCAAGATCATGGTAAATGTGTAATCCAGAATGGAATATCAGTGAAAGATCATTTTGATGTGTTTGAAGATAATCCATGATTTTGGTCAGATCCAAATCTTGTGAGAGTGTAGATGATGTATGAATATATAATATTTTTTTTCTTAGTCCATTTGATGAGGTGTGTCAGCTAACCTATGATGCTGACCTACTGGATTAGTGATGATCATCATGAACTCATCAGCTTTGCGACTATTGTGTCATGTATTATGAGAGTACCTTGAAACAATGTGGTACTTTTTCATCTTTTTGGGACCTAGAAATGGTTAGGTACATGTTCATGTAATGAGAAGGGTCAGACGCCGTGTGGTCCCCACATGAGATATGTACTACTAAGAATCCTCTATTTCTTGTATCACATTCATTTAAACTCAGATTTTGGCAAGTTTGAATCCTATCACGGGTGTTTCTCTAGGAATTCCATGATGGTGCACTCTTTAGTGGCTTTCGATTTATGATGTTTTATGTTCCGAGTGATATTCCTATTTAATGCAATGATTGATAATGATAGTGATGCCAATGATGTTTTTAGAATCAGTAGAGTAACCTTGCCTTACCCTGTAGTGTAGTTGGGTTGTAGAGTTTGTCATTATCTTTTGGGATTACCCTCAAGCGGGGATGGGATGTGGTTTTCACTGATATCTCTCAAGTATTTTTCTCCAGTTCTTCTGGGTAATGGTGTTCACCGATATCATTCAAGGATTATACATTGTTGTAGTTGAAAAGTGGTAATCCTCATTATCATTCTAATCATACCCTCTAGCGTAGTTATGAAATGGTGTTTACCATCTATTTTACGTCTTACCCTTCAACACAACTGGGCAGTGGAATATTCTAGTTAATACACCAGGCTTCCTCTCCAACAAGATTGGAATGTGTGTTTTCCAATTACTCTTCTAAGTATACCCTTCATCGGGGCTGGATAGTGGGTTCATGACTTTGTGACACGATTTCACAACTATGCAGCTTTGTGATGAGACATTATTAATGATACATAGGAATATCAAGAATGAAGGTTGCTTTTCCCACCATGAAGCATTCTTCGGATGCGACCTAAAGCTACACTGGTGAGACAGAACAACCAAGAGTGGATAGTATCTTGGTGTGGTGATTTAGCCTCTTTGGCTTCCATTTTAGGGTTGACATGCGGGATTTTTGGCATCAATGGTGTTTACTTCTAGAACTATTAGATACTCATTTCTTGGGCTGATCAAGTAATATAGGGATCCCCTTAAACTATTGTCTGGATTCCTTTGGTTGATCGTATATATATATCGTATTGTGGTAACCACTCTTCGGTCATTTTTTTACTCTCCTTCTTGGAGAGGCAATGATGCACGGGGTATGCCACATGCTTTCCATGTCTATCTTGTCAGCTTTGGAAGAACATAGTTCAATTATTTTTTGGGTTAAGCTATATTTTTTACTATACCTTGTTCTTCCTACTAATTCTCTCTTTAGTATCTCACTTGATGATTTTTTGAGCCTTTGGGGCATCCTACTTAGTATTTATATACTAACACATGCTTGGGATTTTCCGCACATAGTTTTCCATTATAAATTAAAGACAGATTGATCGTGACATTAGAGAAGTATAGGTATATGGGGAGAATCGACAAAATGTTGTGGTAATATCTTGGGATCCAAGAGAAGATCTCTCTCAGCTGTTTTACTTTTCCACATTTTTCCGAGTTGTGGAAACATTTGTTGGGTTTGTATTTTTCCCCATTCCCTTTCAGTTTACATTTTTGTATTTGAACAGTTTTGAGTTTGATGCATACTTGTAGTTTATATATTGCAATGTTGTATCTTGTTTTCCTTTCTCTCTACACTTTTTCATTGATTTGGTTTCATGTGTGTGTGTGAATAGGTACATAGGAAAATGACTCCCTAATTTTGTTATACATTCGGCGCAAGTTTCCAGCCCCTGGCTGATAAAGGTGCGCTTAGGGTAGTTACAGCAGGAGCCCTGGTATAGTTCGGGTCGTGATAGTAATTATCTTAGGATGCCTTTCATTCATAGTTTACTTATTAATTTATATGTTTTTTCAACTATTTTTCATCCCATATTTATAATTACTTATTTATTAATGATAATATTCCCAATATATAACCATCAATGACTAGTTGAGATAAACTTTATTCTTCTTCAACTCTGTGGGTGTCAATGAAATGCACTATGGTTCATTTTTATTGATATTCTTGAGGGGATACTATTATTCTCTAAAAACTAATGTTGTAATTTTTAAACAATAAAATATAGATTCAAGTATATATCAATATTACAAAGACAATTAGAAATGTCAATACTTCGGGATGTGATTTCTTGTATCTTAATCATCTATAATAAAGAAGACATTATCATCAAGCTACTAAGGTCAAATTCATTGTATATATTATTGTTGAAAAACTAAAATTACCTATATAACATCAAATTATATTGTGTTATAATTATTTATGTTTAATTTGTGTAAATAAAATGATTTGGGTAGAAAATTAAATTTTTCTGGAAATCTTAGTGCATAAAATATTTATTAAATTTTTTGTATATATTTTATTATATATAGTCACAGAAACCATTTTTGGGTTAGATGATAGATGGTAATATCATGAACCAAATTAATATTCAATGTAAAGAACAGTGTCGTTATTTTATGAATGATAAATAAAATGAAATGTGATTTATTGTGTAATATATTGAGGTTATTCTTATCTATCTATCAATAATTGAGAATGAAAATAGGAACCTATGTGGGATTTAAAATCCACTAAATAAGAGATAACTTTATTCTCATTGAAGATCAAGAGAAAAATATCAAATAGATAAAATAATTCAGTCAGTTATGTTTGAAAAATATGGGATGAAGAATCTATGAAAATTACAAAATTGATTGCAATATTTTTTATATGTGGTAAAGGTTTCTGTAAAAAAATGAACTACCAATGAAAATATAATGAGTTTTATTAACACTATGAAGAGGGATAAGTTTCTTCACAGTGTATCAAATAAATTATTTAAATGTGTAGATTTTTCTCATTATAATAATCAATTTAATAAGGGTAAATTTCAAGAATCAAATCACCAAGACCATACATATAATGTTTTTGTAATGTCTTCTTCTTTTATATTGGATGATATAGAAATTTTGAATATAATATAAAAAATACATATAATATTTTGGTTAGTTTTTTAATCCATATTAATCATAAGATATGGCTCATAAATTTTATTATGGGAGGGAAGAGTGCATTAGTATGATTGCAAATCATGTATAATATATTATGAATGTTGTTGAAAAATTGAGTTGTCTATATATATGGATTCAAGAGATATGTTATAGTTTTAAATTTAATAATGGTTATTACATTAAATGAATTTATTTAGATTTTTTATTTTATTTTAGGGGGGTACCTTGGAAAAATTTATTGACTCCTAATAGATGTTTGAGTTATATATAACCATTAATAATAAAATAAATTAGTGAAATGTTATTCGGGGTAAATTTATTTTATATTATATAGAAGTCAGTTGAATGATAATGAAAAACAATATAGTTAATATAATCTTCGATTTCAAGACAATTTTTTATAATTATTTTAAAAGGGCAATTACATTAGGGGAATATATTTTTTAAGATATACATGACAATGGGATTTCAAATTTTTCCAATCTCTATGTGATTAATATTACTTACAAAAATTACTATTAATGAAAATTATATGATTAAGCTAATATCAAATAATTTTGGATATGTTGAGATTTTATTTGAGGAATAATGTTTTAATAACTATTTTATGTTAGTATGATATTATTCAGTAATTATGGTGATATATTTTATTTCTGAAATAGATTACAATATTTGGGAGATTATATAATTAGGGAATATATATTTTGGTTATATGCCATTATGAGTGATTATTGTTGTTTGGGGATAAATTTTAACATATTCGTTAATAAAAATTTAAAAAATAATTTAAATACACTAAATACAAGTTTATCCTTACACGTTTTGAAGGTTTTTTACATTAGTTTCTAAAAGAATGATTTAACTTGATCCTTAATTGTTATTAATTATATTTTGGTGTTTAATGCCTTAATGGTTAATCATGATAGATATTATTTTATATTGTGATAACAATTTTGTTTTTTAGTGTTTCCTAAATGAAAATGGAATAAATTATTATCCTATTTTAGGACATATAATCCATTATAAATATAATTTTTTATATTTAGGCACAAATAATTCATCATGAATATTTATTTATTAGAGTATTGGATGACATATATGTGGTAATTGATGGAATGACCACCAAAATATGAAATTGTTCTTGTGATATGAAAATAACCTCATAACTAAGTTATTTCATGTAATATATCTAGAGATTAATATAATAACTTAAAACAATGATATGGATTGTGAAATAATAATATAATCTTATATATTTCATTTTTCATGAATTAACTGATAATATTCCCCCTGTTGATTTATGAATTTGTGGTTATTTACATTATCATGACCATTTTTTATATCACTCTCAAATTTTCTTTGGATTTCTATTTATCACCATTTTCCGTGTTTTTACTTCATATTAGTCTTCCCCTTATATGTGAAACATATTATGTGTTCTTTTAGGAAAATATCATTTTTCCATTTTTACACTTTATAAATTGATGATTTATTATAAATATTATGATATTGGATTTTAAAAATGTAATTTTTCTTAAATATTAAATTGTGTTTAAATTAATAATAAATTATGTTTTCTTTAAAGTTTAAGAATTGAATATTTTCAAAATAATTTTAAAAAAATGAAATAGATATTGTTTTGGGGACAATAATTCTTTATTTTTGAATAATATAATAGCTTTTATTATTATAAATACATACTATAAAAGATCATCCAAATGTGTATTCATATCTTTAATTTCAGTTCGATCCATTCAGTATGAGGGAATATAAACATGTTGAGTACCATGTACTAATTAAACAGAAAACTATACCTATCATAATATTGTAAAACCATATAATTCAAAAGGACACACATAATGAAACTATACGATGATTGAAGGGATAAAATCGTCCAAATATTCTCTCTCTTGATCAAAATCATTCACAGAAATCACATTCCCCAACTCCAAATAAAATGATCTGGCTCTACTTGACCTTAAGTCCCATTTTCCATGACATATATTAAAACAAACCCCATCATGTGAAGTATAAGAGACCTATCGAAGATAAAAATATCTCTAGAAATTGTTGGAGATGAGCCAATAAATCCCATAAATGATGTTAAAAAGTATCATGTTGAGAAATAGAATTTCCTTAGAAAGCTCAACATTGACCAAAGATAAAATGCAAGAGATATTATAGAAACCCTATTATTTCCATGATATAGGGGGAGTATCAATATAAATTAACTAAGATAAAATATCTATTGTAACATTTATCATATTAATAGTGGGGGTTGAAATAAATGATTGAGATGTGCCATTATCAAATATTGATGTCACCAATAATGATGTTTTGTTAGTTGTACCTGTCAAAGTCACTGGACTCATATCTTCATCCTTTGGATTCTCCTCCAATATATAAAGAATATTTTTGGATACATATGTCTAGAAGCCTATTGTACATGAAGAATACTATTTACCTAGAGTTTCTGTAGGTGTTTATGATCAAGTTCCACTATGTTGATTGGAAAATTTATGGGATAAATTTTCTACATGATTGGAACATCTGAACGAGTGACAAATTTTGGGTTTTGTAATGAAAACCCTCATTGAAGTTTTTTTATTACAGTAATGGTTTCATATGAAATGGAATCAATCAAGAACAAAAGGATTTTTGGAATGACCTAGCTATCATAAACTATTATGAGAGTCATTATTCCTCTTATCATTAAAGAAAATCATGATACCATTGGGAGAAAGAGTATCCCCCACAAACATTGACTTACAAGACAGGTCCATCTCAACCCTCACATCCCTATATATAACATCAGAATATGTGGGAGGTTTTTGTAATAAAACCTAGTAGTTGATATCATATCGAATTCACCACTCAAACCATTGAACCTTTGTCATCTCATTATATACAATCTTGACTAGAAACTGCACAATGTAAGAAATGATAATTGAATAATCATCAAAGGTTATGTTGGCCTAATCGATAATGAAAAACAACATAGCATTCTACAAAACCATGGACTATTTATTGAAAATGTTAGTTAAAACAACCTTGATGTCCTTCCACCCATTTCCATCATGTTTCTTCGATGTCACCACCATGTGCCACCATCTCTTACGCAGTCCCTCCATAAAAACAATGAAACAATTAACATTGATCTCATCTAGTGTCTCCAATTACTAAAACATATATTCTGTCATTCCCAAACATTCTTCACCATCTTGACGATCAGTGGATACCATGAAAATTGGTGTCATCCATTGAAGGGACACTTGAGAGTGATTCTGATGATCATCCTTATGAGGATACATAGCTAGATCCTAAATGAGTATTGGTGGTGGTTCATGTCTAGATGATGGAAGTGTACACTAGATTATCTCATCTGAATTCATATCTACAATAGGATTATCTCACTGAGGATAAATAACATCCTCTTACTATATCCCATTTTTATTTCTTCTCAGATTCATCATACTACACAACCATTATATAATACAAAGAGTAAATTTGAAAATACTGAAGTAGTGAAATGAGGGGAACATGATCGTGGTTCATAAAAAAAACACGATTTGTATTTCCCACTATTTAAATCAAAATATGGAGAATTTTAGAATAAATCGATAAGGATAATTTCCTTATCCACTAATGGAATCAAAAGGTTAATTGTGGTAATATCTAGCCATGAAATAAATCACAAAAAAACATATTCCATGATAATATTTCACAAATGATTTTTGAGATCATGAAAAATATCAACCTAGACCTCTAATGAGACCACTGTTTAATGAACCATCCCAAGTTACCCACGTAACATAAAAATTGAGCCATCCCTTACATAGGACAAAGGGAATTCTCAATCCCCATGGGTCGATGTCTAGCACAAGGTATTATAAAAACAAAATTTCAGTTAGATTTTACACTAACAATGAGGATGAATAAGTAGCAAGACAATATGAATATTGAATGAAACACGACCAGTAGTAATTTACTAGAATCCAACATGTCATAAAAAATGAATGTACTAAAACCCAAGTACCAAAATAAGAAAAAACTTCCCAATTCCCTAAGAAAACAACTCATCATATTCAAGATTCAATAACTACAATCACCTTGAAAATATATCTTCCCTCTTTCTAGAACATGGGAGGAGATAATCCGAAAATATAAGAAGGAACATGTAGGGTTTGTGATAAAAACACAATAGTATCTTACAAATGATTCCATAATATATTCTAATAATAAATTAGTGAAATGAATACATTCAATTTTTAATTAAAAAAGGTTTCACATTTCAATTCATATTTAAAAAAATCATGATATGTAGTTCAAATGATGGAATGTACGATATGAAAATACTATACATGTGATGTAATATTTCAAAAATAATTGATTAATCAAATTATAGTTTAAAAATTTTCCAATTGGAATATAATCGCTTTCCTTTTTCCCTAGAACTCGACACCCTCAATGATACACACCATCATGATTGATGAAACCTAATACCTAGAAACTCAACCTAGAAATGATATCCAACTAAACAATGTTTAGATCAATAAATTTTAGGATGATATATTAAACTCCATTCAAGGAATGATGATTAATAGAACAATATAGAATGAAATCTTACCCAGTAAATCACATGATTGACTGGAAGAATGATAAAACACTCAAAATACAGCCCAAAAGGATTTGTTGGATCTATGATTTCTTGGTGATGGATTGTTGTCGATATAAATTAAATTGGAGTGGAGGTAAAATGAAAGTTGTATCTGATATGCCTTCATATAATCATCACATCGGGAATTACATGATGTAAAACCCCATTACACATCATGATATAGTCAAATTCATGAATTTTCAATAATCCCATAACCTTTTTATAAAAATGATATTTATTTTTATTTATGTTTTACATTGCGTGAAACAATATTAAACATTGTGTAACTATATTACATGGCTTGAAACATTCGAGTCAGTTGTAGATATCACCATTTAATTCTAAAACTCAAATCGATATGTTAAATCCACATTATATGCATCCCCACCATTCATTTTCTACCATACCCAATAAATGAAAAGGAAAAAATCCACAACAATGTTAATGATGAAAACATCAGATCGTTTATGGGATGTTACACTCTTGGAGATCCCCCTCAGGGATTTGGTAATATTTATTCATTTTTTTTATTTTAACGTATAATTATTTTTTTTGTAATATATTTATTTATGTATCATACTTTGTACATGCATTCATTATTTGATATTAGTGTTTGCAATAATTTTTTGTTCTGTCTATTTTATTCTTCTAATGCATTTCTTTCACCTATTACTAATAATATCATCGATTATTATTCACTATAACCATCTTCTCTATAATAATGGGGTTTATATTCCCCATTATCGCATACATAGACCATCTCTACTTGTCGACATACTCAGGAATAGGGAATGGGGTACATTAGGCCATGTTCCCACAGGTCTAGATGATGTTTTTGAGGTCCATCAGGCTGGGATTTTAAAAAGTCTTATCAGAGGTTTTGTTATTACCATTTTGTTTATTGATTGAGTTAGTACACAAGATACTATGAATGATTCAATTCATAGATAATATCTATTCATTGGAGTGATGAACAAAATTCATGGATATGTTGAAGTATCCTGGGAAGGGATTGATGTTAATATTTTTTTTATTTATAATTGACTATGATTTCACCTCGAGTGATTTGTGTACATTAATCCATATATTGAGTTATAATTTTTATTAAATTACACTTTTCCTGATACAGATAGTATTACGTATTATTTTCATCATTATAGGCACATTCAAATAAACATTTCAGGCATATTCCATGCCAGGTAGTTATATTTTCAGCTTGCATTTTGATTTTGATATTATGCCTTAGGTGACATGTAATGTTTATATTTTGTTTAGAATTCATAGTTTTATGATTGGATAATGTGATTATATTCCATGTTGCATATTTATTAAACATTTATTTTTGATGTAACATGATTTTTACATGTTATAATATTTTATTTGGTTACTACTTTTGATAACATTCCTTGTTTTATTATTACTGTATAATTGGTTGTGTTGGAAGAATCTATTGGTTCCAATTAGACCAGTGCTGATTTCCAGTTGTAATGGATATCTGTGCCTTGTAATTGTAAAAAGCTATCTTGTATAATCAGACCATAATTTTTCATTATACATGTTTATAATCCTTTGTTAAATGTGAGAGATGTTAAAGTTTAATGTGAAAAGTGAAATTGTTTTAGATTATTGGGAACCAAATACCAACATGTAAATTTTTTGTGTGCTTTAAGGATTAGTAGATGGAGACCCATATGACTAAGAAATCATACATAATCATGTTATATTCTGGAAAAGTTGTAATTGAATTGTTTTTATCTTGTTCTAAAAAAATGTGTTCCGTCAACAATTTAATGTGGCTAAATTCTTAAATGTACATCGAGACCCATGTAGGTCATCGTGGACATGTTTTGTATGATTTAACCCTAAAAAAGTGTTTTTAGACATTAATAGATAAGAAATTGATATTGTTTTTCATTATGATGAATCCAGGTTGGCTTGATGGAACCCTCATTTGTTTCATATTCTTTAACAGCCTAACCATAATTTATATGATAAATTGTGTAATGATGATGGGTTCTTAATAAATGTTTATAGTTAATATTTGATGTTTGATACAATTTTCCACATTTACATGGTTTTCTTAAATGTATTAATTATTTTAAAATATGACTCTAAATAAGTGTAATGACTTCAAAATGGAAAATTATGTGGAATCCTTAGATTAAAATCCCATATATGGGTCATTTAATTATCTATATGTGTTTCATTAGAATAGAAACATGAGTATTTAATATATTTATTATTTTAGAAAGGATTAAATTATAGGAGTAGTGCCTAGTGTAATTTGTTTTTTTACTAGTGATAGAGGATGCTCTATTTCTTTCATGAGTTGCTTGACCATGGTCTATATCTCACTTAGAGAATAAACTACTTGTTAAATAACTTGTTATTTATGTTCGGTGGTGTTGTTTTTGAGTCATTATATTTATTAAGAGTCACATATTCTAATTTAAACCATTTTTTGGATGGGTGGTCATGTTTTTCATAGATCACGTTTTGTGTATGGGTATCAAAATCAAGCTCTATTTTAGCATGTTATACATACCATGTAAATTTTAATCTGCTTCATTTGTCTTCTAACCATTTAATCTTTCCTTGGGATAATTGAGAGGTTTTTATACACTTTTTATGTTTTATGATAATATATTAATTAAGCTAGTTTTTAGTTAGTCCTATATAATACATAATGAAAAGTCCAATAGCATACGGGTAGTATCAAGGGTGATCTAACATAATTATGAAACTTCTAGGTAGTTTGAATTATTATATCTTATAATCATCATGATTATAATTTATTTAATGTAATTATTGAGTTTGGTGAAATCATTGATCCTTGTTATGTTGAGTACAGTCTCAATTCATCTCTATAATAGAGTGACCTGGTCTTTAATGGGAATAAATTTATCCCAATGCTCTAGAAAATTTTCCTTGAGGAACAAGTATTTTAACATGTTGTTTATTTTGGATCTTGTATTCATTAAACATGTTTCTACATGGTGATCATGACTCAGAGGAGTGACACACATACATTTAAGTTGTTTCAGATCTATATTTCATATGATTTTATTGTTTTCCTCCCGTCTTTTGATGATCATGACACATCTATGGTGAGGAGAGTTGTGATAGTTCTTATGTTCCTATTTTTTATTACTCAATGTCATGATGTTGAAGTGGATGTAAATGTATGAAACCATTTATGAACACCATTTTCATTGGATGAGCTTCAGTGGTAATTCATGAATGACCACATAATGCTTTAGTTGGTAAAGGAATTGTGATCCTTTAATGGTGGTTATTTAGCTAGTGATGCCATGTTTCTTTTGAGATGTCGACTTGTAGTTGTTCAACTATTCCTCATTTATTATTTTTTGTTGCCTAATATTGTACATTTCTCAATGATATTAGCGTGTCCTATATCCTGATATCGTATATGATACACTAAGAGACCAATTGTCTTGTTTTTTTATAATGATTAAAATATTGTTTGGAATGATAGGTAAAACCAATATGATTTTCATGATCTATGTATCATTTTCAATGATGTTTTGTTATTACTGAGTCATACCAGTATTTTCAAGTTGGAATTTCTTTGACAGACTCTTGGACACCAACCATTTCTGAATGACTTGATTTCTAGGCAGATGATTCTCTTTCCTCAGTCACTGATCTGAGGAAGATGTCTTTGTTTTATATCAACATCTTATTGTAATCATTTTGTATGGAATACATGGGTTTAGTTACATGGACCTAAATTTAATGGCTTCATTATTATCATGTACCTTTTTTCAGACTCTGAGATGTCGATTAAGGGGAGACAAATCGAGTGGCCTAGATTTGGGTTACACGCTTGTTCATGTTATGGCACGATGGATTAAATATGAATGTGATGGTCTGATAATGTATCTTGAATGGAATTTAGTCAAAGGCATCAGCAGACATTACTATTGTATGTGAAAAATTATATGGAGGAATAAATTATTGTTAGTGTTGTCTCATAGTAGCTTTATAAGTTGGGTGTTTTCTATTATAGTCACCATGAGTGTCTTGGCATGTGTTTCTTCTTAATAAATGGATACGATCATGTGGAAGCATTTTAATGAACTCCATCGAGTTAAGGTGGTTGTGGTGTAAAGGTATGATTTTTCTTTTGATGGAATGTTGCATGACAGATTTTAGTTTTTTTGATTAGAAATCAACCATTTCATTCCATTTAGGATACTAATATGACTTTTAATGTAATTTGGTTTTACTAGTAAATGAAATCATGACAGGATCATTGAATGAACACCAAGAGGCATACCTTATTTGACCATAGAGATAGTATAGGTATTATGTCATGTAATTGAACGCTTTTAATATAAAATCCTATGACGGGGATCACATTGGATCAAATTTTTAACATGAAGAAAATTTGATTGTGTCTCTAGAAAAAATAGGTCATGTAATCTCAGATTGAGTGTTTTATACAGAAAATGATTGTTGAATCAGGTTATGGTGGATTAATGGTCATATTATTAATATATTATTGATTGTGTGTATATAATTTATAAATGAAAAGAAACAATATGATTGATATTTAATGAACTTTTATGTTTGGGTGATGATTTTATTTTTTATGAGGGATTCTTATAGATGATAATTTCTAAGGTGGGGAGTTTGTAACAACCTATTTTCTAGAACTGGTTGAAAGTAAAACAGAATTTTAATTTTGGAAGTTTAAGGACATTCAATTCTTTGAAATATTATTAGATTGTTATTACAAGAGTAGGAACAAAAAAAGGTTTAGTTTTTAGACTTGAAAAAATACATGGGGAGTTACATGGGATTCTCAAAGTGTTTTTAGAGCTCCATGAAAATAAAATAACATGTTTTGTGGACTAATAGGGGAGGATCGTTTTGTGAAACAACATGGACCTATTAATAGATTTTGTCGATGTAGTAGAGAAGAAAAAGTGACCTACAAAATTTGTGCATGGTTTAAAAGAACCATGTGCAAATCTTGTATGGTTAGTTCACAAAAGAGGTAACCTCTAACTATTCACCGCACAGTTGGTTCCTAGTTAGGTGAACCACATGGGATATTCCTTTTTATGTGGGTTTCTATGGAACTGAGTGTCACATGGTTCGCACACGGTTTTGAAAAACCATGTGGTTGAACTGTGAGCCCCATTATATAGGGTGAAATTACCAAAATACAATTATGGATTTTTATGTTTCTTTTCAAATCTCATTCCTCATCCTCCAAAAGTGTGTGGTTACTCTTATTTCCCGAGTTTCTATATACTATCCTCTTATAGGATTTTATTTTTCTCCCAAAATGTTTCTTTGAATATAACACAGTCAGTTTCAATACATCTGCATCTATAGGAACTTGATTCATTTTTAGTCATTCTTCATTCATTTTTTACTTCATTGAGTAATCTTTGTGTAAGAACATTTTCGATATTTTTAGGGTTTATGAATGTTTTACATACTTCTTCATATCCTGAATTAATCAGACCTTTATATTGGATCTGTAAAGGTTCATAGGCATGAGTATGTCATATATAACATTTTCGTCAAATTTAACTCAATTTATGAATATATGTATTGTTCTACGTGTCGGCATTACCAAGAATCAAATTTAGATTGAGTTTTTTCTTTTTAATTGTCTTATACAACTAGATACACAGCCTTTGATAGGTGTTTATTATACATGGGATTCCATCCTCGATTATACACTCCCCTTGGGTGATCTAGACATATTTCCTCCATTATAATTAATTGAATAATTCCCAATACATATTATATTATTTCAAATGGATTAATAAAGACATATTTCCTTGTATCAGCATCCCTAATGCAAGGTTTAACCATGTTATTATACACCACTTGTTGGGTAGTTTTTATAAAATGTATCATAAATGTGAATTGAGATATAATTATCTAATGTGATGATTAATTGAGAAAAATGAAAATTTTATGAGAAATTTTCATGTTTTTATTAACACATATATCCTATTTATTACATACCATTTCATTGCATTGTACAAATATAGAATAATTTTATATTTTAGTTTCATGGAAATAATGTACATAATGTAGTAAAACTCAAAACAATATTATATTCTTCATGAAATTATTTTTAAATTATTAGCCTATATAAATTTATATTAACTTATAACAAGGGGACATAAATCAAAAGAATGGGTGAGAATAAGGTCATGTAAGGGGAAATAAGAGATATATTTTATGTGTAATCTTGAGTAAATTCCACAAGAACATGAAAGAATCTCATTATGGAATTTAAAAGAAAAAATAAGAATACTATATTAATATAAAATGAATAATAAATTGGAAATGTGGCTAAATAATATATCTGATACATTGATATTCCATATCACAAAGGTTTCTAACCAAACTATTATAAAATTTACCCTGATTATTCAATAATCTATCGTAAAACATGTAATTAATAGAGATATATTTATTTCCGCAATTAATTGGATAGATTTTATTGAACACACATAAATGATTTAATATTCATGTGATCTACATTGATCATAATCAAAAAACCCACAAATAATCTATGTATAATAAAAGATATTGTTTTCAAATAAAAAACATGGCATTTTAATAAGTGCATAAAAATATGATAATTAAGTAATTTAGAACCCATGGAATGTGAATGAATGTTTTATGTATAGAAATTATAAAATAAAATAAATCATTTTTATATGTTTTTAAATACCCCAAAAATGTAATGCGGTGTGTGTATTCACAAAATTAAAATAACAGAATTTCATGAGAAAAGAGTGAAAATTTAAGAAGAAAACTTGGTAGCATAACAAGTAAGAATCATGGTTTTAGTAAACATTAAAAAGAGGGTGGACAAGGGAATCACATTAATAAAAAATATTAATATATCAAATGTATAGAATACAATATTTAGGGTAAAATTTTATGGAAACGTTAATGACATACAACATTAAAATAGAATACGAATGGAAATGAGAAGTTGAGATTTTACATAACAAGAAGAGTAACTCCAAAAACACGATGATCATGGCCTTGTGGGTTTGACAACACCTTGAGAAGAATCCTTGGGAGTTAATACTATCATAAAATTGTGTATAATGAATTTGGAATGAATGGAAATGAATAAACAGGTAGGTATTAATATATAAAGTTAATTAGTTTTTTATTAATTTTCTTCGACACCTCCATAGTGTTATTTTGAAAACTGTGGGATTTACCATGGTATTTTCCCATGGTGTTAGAAACATGGGAAAAATATTACATTATATTAATCCAACATATTCAATGATAAATTTATTTTATATAGTACATCAAAATTATGTCATTAAATATATTGAAAACTGAAAACTATATTATTAAAATTCACACAAAAACAAAATATTTTAAGAAATTCTCATAAATCCATCATAAATAATAATAAAAGTTTTGGATGTAAAAAAGTAAAATCAAATTTGTCATAATAAATCACTAAATATGATATATTTAACTTTTTACTCTGAAAATTCTTATTTACTAAAAATAATATCGTATAAAAAATGCATAGTAAAATGAAAGTAAAATTTCACACAAATGGAAAAAATAATAATAATTTTTAATAATTTATAAAATAAAAGTGTTTTAAAAATACTAATTCATTAATATAAACATTATTAAAAATAAATTATTTTAATATAATAATTACATATTTTATAAGATGTAAAATTTATGACCGAAAAATAAATTTATCAAATCCATCACATTTTTATGAAAAACTAAATTCAAAATTGAATTAATTGTACAAGTTTTTTATTTATAAAAAGGGATTACACATTAAATAACAATGTAACAGACACATGTACCCTTTTAATAACTACAGGCATCCTAAGGTTGAAGTGTGTGATGGTGATACATTCATAGGGAGGCTCAGCGAACATCGACGGAGTGGTAATATCTACTAACTTGAACATCTTCCATAGCTGATTTCATTTAGACATAAGGTGTTGAATATCAGCGTGGGATATTTCATGAAGGAATACTAGAGATGCTACCTCCCTCCCATGCTTGGAAAAATGGGATTTGTACAATATGACTCTACTATATGAGTCCATTGACTCTTCATTATTCATTAATTAACCACTATTATTTAAACCCAATTGTCACATTTCAATTATGGTCCCTAAATTTGTAAGGGGGTATATTTTTCCTTATATAATAAATAACATAACGCATATTCCGGATACTATTATCATTCAAAAATTATATGTCATTACATTCTTCCCCCTTAAGATCTTTCTTAAACTAAATATCAAATTTTTCGCTTACTTTTGAAAATATAATAGTATTTCATTATATTTTTTTATTGTCCCCACATTTCAACATCATATTTGTGGTTCCTCTACAAAACATTAATTTTTTGGGTACTTTTGTTTCAAAGAACCTTGATTTAGCAGTCCAATATATCTACTAGCTACTACTCATTAGAGATGTTGTGTTTCATTTGTACCACATCAGGATTCAGTGCATGTGAGGACTCATGTCTGTACATCCCATAGAGAGACATGTAGAATACATCCTGAGCTTGAGATGGATTTGGCTGAAGTGAATGGTGATAAGACACTAATGCATTGTGATCATATATTTAATATGGGCCAATGTTTTTAGGTATAAGCATCCCGTTCTTCTTAAATTGATGGAATATCTTCCAAGGTAAAATTTGAAGGAAAACATTATCACCAACATCAAACTCCATGTTCATTTAATGATTGTAAACATATAACTTCTGCCAAATTTGAGCATCCATTATGTGCTGTTTTATGGAATGAACCTTTTATATTATGTCTTGTACAAGACTATGCCGAATTACCTTTCTCTCAGTATGTATTTTTCAAAAATTATGAGTTTTACATCTCTTTCTATATATATATTCATAGTGTTCCATTTGAATACTGTAATGGAATCTGTTGTTTTATTAGAACTAATATAATGGAATATGATGATCCCATCAACAATTAAATTTAATTTAGCTTGTTCTTAGAATTTCCTCGAGGGTCTAAATATTCCTTTTAGATTGGATATCTATTTGATTGTGATAGACTGTTCTAAATTTCAACACAGCATTCAAATTATTTTGAATACTTCTCTAGATTATTGACATGAAACTTGGATCATGATCAGAAATAAAAGAATGTGGATCTCAATTCAACCTCACCCCATGTATTATAGAAATAATTTATTGTAAATCAATAAAAAATCATCATGAATAGTGATAAAATTTTTAGTCTTGGTGTAAGGGTCCACTATAACCTGTATCACATTATTTCCTTCGAAAATATTCTGGAGAACCATAAAAATTACCCCATGATATTGTCCCAAATCCATGCTAGTATGGGCAGTGGTTGTAATAAACCATTTAGAATTTGATTGTCTACTATTACTTGTTGGTACTCTAGGAACAATGTATTATCATAGGAAATCCCCCATTTCATGTTATCCCATCAATATTGATCATGTAGGTCCCTATACTTCTTAATGCTTCCATGATATATAGAGAATGTTGACATATGAGATTAATCCATCATCTTTGTCTTTATTTATTTAATAGATTGAACATATATCCTTCCATGGGATTTCATTACACGTTATTAATCAATATTTATCATAGGAATCTTCTCATTCATCACAAACACTATTTTCATCTGTAACAATGGATCTTTTCTTTGATATGTGGTGATTACATCTAATATTAATGGTTTATAAATAATGAGGGATATGATTGATAACGTACCCTCCATTGATATTTCAATGTCTAGTTAAATTTTTTTTTATAAAATGATATCCTTTAATCATCATCATCATTAAAAAAATGGATTATTTCCTACTTAATGTATCATCGACTTTGTTTTCTCTTTCATGCAGATAATGATTTGAAAAATCATTTTTCATATGATGTTCCAACCATCTCCAAAATCTATTATTCAATTCCGTTTTCTTTAAAATATAATTCAAGATTTCTTAGTTTATGTATTTATTATATTCTCCCAATAAATATTGTGCCTCAATATCATCATAGAAAAGAAAACTACAACAACCAGCATGTCATGAGTAAGATAGTTATGCTCATGGGTATTCACATGTAGATATGAATAAGAAATAAACATGTTATATATTATCAAGACGAACCCATCACTATTCATATATTAATCACTAAAAATACTAGATCCTTCTCTGATATAGGGTAGAGTTTACACGAGTGCATTATCTATTATCTTCATTAATTGTTGGATATTTATTTTCACTCCTTTTTCTAGATGAACATGACACCTTTTCAAGATAATGTGGTTAGCAGAATAGAATGTCATGAATAATTTTTCACAAATGTCATATAATATACTGTTAAACCAAGTAAAAACTACATGATAAAGGACTTGTACTATCTGTTTAGCCAAAACTATTGGTATATGTCACTAATTTGGACATATACTAATGGTTTGGAAAAAACCATTGGTATTGGTCACTTATCGGGACATATGCGTAATGTTTGGCCAAAAAGGACAAAAAAATTTCATATACCAATGTTTTTGGCCTACCCATTTCTATAGGTCCATCCTATAACAATGATTTCACTAAAAACATTGGTATATAACATATAATCAAATAACATATACTAAATGTTCTCAATGAAGTGGGTATATGTACACCTATTGTTTATGGAATATTTTGTTCAATAAGAATTAATAAATCAAATGATAAAATACATATGATTATAAAAAAAATCTATTTATATATTTATTAAATTATGATCACAGAAGTCATTCCAGGTTTGAGGTTATGTCATTGGATTGTAAACATTCTGTGCTTGTTTCATAACCAATCCATGTTATTTTTGAATAACATATACCATTGGTTTTATAAAACTATTATTTTAGTTCTATACCAATTGTTTACCTAGAACTATTTTATAGACCTATCCTAATTCTAAACTTGCCAATGTTCCTCCAAACCATGGGTATAGTCTATTCCATTGGTTTGGAGACCTATACCAATGGTTCAGAACCATTTATATAAATTAATTTCCTATTAGTGAATCAATAAATCATAGTTACTGTTTCAACATAAAATCCCAAATCTATAATAATTTTCATTTCATGGTCAACATTGAATCCTTCATTGGTTACAATATTCGCCCAGAAGGAATCAGGTTGAAACCAAAATTCATAGTTGCTAATCATTCTAAACAACATATTTTTCTTTAGATTTTTCAATATAACCCATCAATGGACTTCATTCCTTTCATGAATTTTTGAATATATCATAATATCATCAATGAAAAATACTACAAAGTTATCAAGGTAGTCTACGAGTACTATATTAATCACATATATAAAATTATAATGCTTAATATTCAAGATTAAGGGTATAAAAATAGTGTCATAATTATCACATCATGATCAGAAGTCAGTATTTGGAATATCTTATTTCTTTGCCCACAAATGATGATAACCAGATATAAGATCAATCTTGTTGAAAAACGGAGCCCCATTAAGGTTTTTAAATAGATTTTTAATCCATGGAAGATAGTACTTGTTATTCACTATGATCCCATTAAGTTCACTATAATCAATTAATAACTATATTGATCTATATTTCTTCTTAAGAATGATAACATGTGATCCCAAAGGAGATAGACTAGGTCATGTAAACGCATTATCTAGATGAACTTGGTGGTTTTTCTTTGTTTCATCTAGCTACACATTTTACATTCTATAAGGTGTATTTTATATCGTCTTGGAACCATGAATGAGTTCAATGGAGAACTCTACATCTATTTCTGTCGTAGGTCCATGTAACTTATTTAGAACAAATTCAATTTATTTTTTAATTATGCGGTCATTTTCTATTCATATACTATCATTGCTTTCTTGTTCATCACTTCTTGTTTATATAATGAATGAAATGGGTGGTATTTCTAAACAATTATTTTGATGAGACATCTATCATTTGAAGATAAATATAGGTTTTCCATTAAAGACAAATGATATTTTCTTAATTCTCTAGTTGATTATATCATTATAATTTTAGACCTATTTCACACATATTATAATGATGAATTCTTACATGGGAATTTCTAATAGATTGGTGATGACTATTTTCTCTTGAAAGTGAATATTGGTGTTTCTATAACCTTTTAATGTTTCGATAAACCCTCTTGGATTCATGACATATAACTATACTTCTAGATGATTAGGTATTTAATATATATTCCATGAAAACATACAGTAAATAATGGAATTCATAAATCCATAATAAAAAAATGTATGTAGTAGTTTTAGAGATCAATATGTACACCTTACACCACATAAATTGGAGCATCATATTCAGCCTTCATGATAGAAATATCATGACATTTTTCATATGGACTATGATTTAGTTGAAGATGATTCCCCTCCAATGACCTCGTATTTGGATTGTGATTGGAGAAGTCAACATGGTGTCCTGAATTGAATCATTGGACTTATTTTAGGGACTACACCTTATTCATTTTTTCATTTCTGTTCAGAAGATAAATATTAGCCTCACTAAGACAGTTCCATGTTATATGGGCGTCTCTTCTATACTTGAAACATATCATGCCCCCGATTGATTAGTTACCCAAATACATATTCTAACACTTATTTCACATTTAATGTTTCACTTTCTTTCATCCTATTCCTTTATCAATGCTCCTCCCATATCATAGACATGACAACCCTGCTTTTATTACAAACATAAACATGATTTATTAGATAAACCATTCACTTGATACAACATGGATGATCGAGAGGTCTACTGTCTTTGGGGTATAGGATCATTACATAACAACTTAAAGCATGAAGTAAAATATCTTTATTGAAAACATCCTTTAAATGACCAATACATTCCCTCATACATAGCATTGCATGGGATAACATGAGGACATGCATAAGAAAAGGGGTGAGCTATAAATGTCAGTAAGGGAATAAACATGGGATACATGAGGAGTAAAATACATGTTAGACAATAGTAATATAAATAGATCACAAGAGAAACATGAACATACAGGCTTGATAAAGCATGATAATCATAACATGGATGTGTGGCATCAACACATAACATAGAATTAGCATGAGACAAGGCTCATTGCACATAGAGCATGAGCAAATCCTCTTTTCACATGAAGCACAAGTAATACCTCATTGTACTGAAATTAGCATGATTCAACACTCATTTCCCATGATTTATCATGATACTATACTTTACCCAACGCATTGGAGTGATATAAGGGCACACCCTTCTTAACCATTTCATTTCATGCATAAGTGTGCCACATGGATCATAATACATTGATTCATAAAAAAAATCCTTTATTCCAATATAAAGGAATTTATAATTCACACAGGAAACATTATAATCAATAATTAAATGTGAATAAAGGTGAATACCCTTGATGGAGAAATGGGCATGGTATTCACTACACAATGCCATTGGCTTGGAAAATCAGTGTGATTTCGGCAGCGTAACAGCGTGACATTAGAATTCATAAAAATGGATGATGAGAGGGAAAGGGGTTACTCATCAAATTAAAATGTAATGGAAAGTATGTAGGTCATATAGATACATTTACCATAAATTGTAATGGAATTTATATTCATGATAGAAAATTATTTCTTGAATGTAAAAGAGGAGAGAGAAGTTCCTTTCAGAATTTCAGCATAGTAACAGGTGTACATGGGAGGTATTTAATGAGAGAGAAAGGGGTCTCCCATCATTCAAACATAAATAGGTCATTATTAGGGATTTGTGATACCATACCCCAACATTCATAATTTATATTAAAAGGGAAAACAACTTAATGAAAATTGGACAAAATGAGAAAGGAATAAAAAACCCTTACTTGGAATTGTCCTTCCAAAGGCTTGAAGGAGGCCTGAGAGAGGCTTATTTGGAGCTTGGGGAACCTTGAGAGGATTCTAGAAAGACTAGGGCAGAGGTTGGAAGAACTCTAAAGGCTTTGAGTGATGAGAAAGTGGGAGATTGGGTGGGATTATATAGGAAAGGTGAGGGAATTCATTATTATTTAGGTATGGGACACCTTATATTAAATTAGTCCAAACCACAAAACATCCCATGGTTTTTCCCATGGTTTTCAGTAAAGGGAAGAGTAAAAAAATATTCTATATGTTCAAAGTCTGAACATCTTAAAATAATATGGTTGCATATGTGGAGGTGAGTCACACTCCCATGGAAAACAAGTTAAAAATACAAGGTGTCTAATAAGTCTTAAAGGGTCCATTAATGCATTGAAAAGTAAGTAAAACAAACCCAAAATCACATTTTTTTATGTTAAAACATATATTGTTCGAACTTAAATATTATAGTATTTTATTACATCGCTATTGGGTCATTATGATGTCATAAAACACATTATATATTTAAACATCATTTTATTTTTACCCAAAAAATCGATGGTCTCAGAAAACTATGAAAAATTCATTGTTGGATAATTTCGACATCCTGATTACAGAAATAACATTTATTTTATCTAAATAATTATCTAAATATGTTAATTTTTAGTTTTAAAATAAAAACTAACATTTATCGAAAATTCACAGGTTTTGACAAAAATGTATTTCAAATCTTATTAAAAATTACAATTTCATTCATAAAATTATATGATCATTTATATTTAATTAAATTAATTTAATAATAAAAATAATATTTTATTAAAATATTATTTAATTCAAAAATCCCTTAATTTATTAAAATATAATTCTTAATTAAATAATAACTAAAAAAACTATTTTCACTTTAAAAACTATTTACAATGTATCAATAATGACAAGAAAGTATATTCATTATTATATAAAAAAAAATGTACATGAACATAGTACTAGCGATTTGTTACATAAACCCTTAAAACAGCCACATAAGACCTAAGGGTAAGGTGTGCGATGGTGACAGACTCTTGGGGTGTCTTGGATAACATCGCTCGAGTGGTAATTTCTTTCAACATCCACTTTTCCCATAGACGGCCACGTTCTAGTTTGAAAAGATGAATCTTAGCATGGGCTTGGTCAAGAGTGAAGCCCAAAGACACCACCTCTTTTCTGAGCTCTAAAAAATGGGATTCGTATGGACCAATTCTACTGGATGAGTCCATAGGTTCCTTTGTCTGAGTAAATTGGATTTGTTAAAGATCTTTATTTATAATAATAATTTCATCACAGTTCAATGGATATAAAAGTAATGATCAAAATTCGTAACATAAAACCAAATAATTTGACATTTTATATAAACATTTTACGTAAAGAGACATTTAACCAGATTAAGAGGGATTTCCAGTAGTGAAACTTTGGGTTGTTACAATATTCCTACATTATGAAATTTTTCACTCAAAATTTCCTTTTTCCCACACTAAAACAGATGTGGGTAACTCAGCTTCATCATTTCCTTTGATTCCAAAGTCACTTCTTAAAAGTTTTGGTTTTTCCACAACACCTTGACAAGGGGAATTTTCTTATTTCATAGAAAATTTTCTCTATGATATAATATCGTCACTGTTTGCTCCTCATAAGAAAGATCATCCTCTAACTGTACCATCATAGAAGAGAGTACATGTGAAGGGTTCGGTATGTACTTCTTTAAGAGGGATACATGGAAGATATCATGTACTTTGGCCATGGTAGGTTTATGATATAGTTGATAGGCCACATCCCCAACACGATCTAGAATTTTGAAGGGGCCAATGTACCCTGGACTAAACTTCCCTTTCTTTCCAAATCTCATGACCCTCTTCCATGGAGATATGCGTAGAAAAACCATGTCTCTAACTTTAAAATCAAGGTCTCTTCGATGATTATCTGCATAACTCTTCTGTCAACTCTAGGCTACCTTGATATGTTGCTGAATGGTTTTCACCTTCTCCACTATTTCCTCAACCATTTCTAGTCCAAGCAACTTACGTTCACCATCCTCATCCCAACACGCCGGTGTCCGACGCCATTTCCTATAAAGGGCTTCATATAGTGCCATTTGGATGCTCGAGTGTAAACTGTTATTATAAGAGAACTGAACCAGAGAAAGATTTTGATCACATCCTCCTTTAAAGTCCATTGTGAACACTATCAAAATGTACTCAATTGTTTGGATAGTCTGCTCGGATTGGCCATCAATTTGAGGATGATAGGCCGTACTGAGGTTCAGTTCATTATTTGGAGAATGTTGAATACTCTTACAAAACATAGATATGAATATTGGATATCGGTCAAACACAATAGATAGTGGAACTCCATGCAGCCTTACAACTTCCCTGATATATATCTGTATCAGTTGATCCAATGAGAAATCCTCCCAAATAGCAATGAATTATGCAGTCTTTGTAAGACGATCCACAACAACCCAGATTGCATTGTTGCCTTTTGATGTCCATGGAAGTCTGGTGACAAAGTCCATGGTGATGTTCTCTCATTTCTATTCTGGTATGGGAAATGGTTGCATCTCCCCTAAGACTTCTGCCTCGCTTCCTTCACTTTCTAGAACACCTGGCACTTTGATGTATATTCAGCAATCTCCTTTTTCATATTATCCCACCAAATGGTTTCTCGGAGATCTCGATACATCTTTGTGCTCCCTGGGTGAATGGAGAATTTTGAACTAGGTTCTTCATCCTAAAGTTACTTCTTCAGCTCCAGACGTAATGGAACACATAGACATTTCCCAAATCACACAATTCCTTCTACATTAATGTTAAACTCCAAGGATTTCCCTTTTTTGATAGCTTCTACTTTTTCCTGAATTCCCACATCATCCTTTTTAGCATCCTTTACCCATTCCATAATAGACAATTGAGAAATTATTTGTGAAAGGATTGATGATGTTCCATTCTTTATGATTCCCATGCCCATATTAATCATGTCTAAGAATAGTGGATCCTTCTCAATTCCCATCATTGATAGAATCGTTGGGTCCTTTCTACTTAGGGTATCTGCCACCTTCATTACTTTCCCAGGGTTGTAATGTATTGAACATTCATAATCCTTGATGAGCTCTATCTAACTTCTATGGCGCATATGAAGCTCTTTCTGTTTGAATATATATTTAAGACTCTTGTGGTCAGTATATATCTCACATTTCTCCCCATAAAGATAATTCTTCTAGATTTTCATGGCAAAGATCACCACCGCCAACTCCAGATCATGCATTGGATATTTTTGCTCATGGATTTTCAACTACCTTGATGCATAGGATATCACTTTATCATTCTATGTCACCACACAACCTATGACCTTCTTCGAAGCATTACTAAATACCACAATTATTTCCCCACTTGTGGGTAAAGTGAGCATGGGAGCAGTGATAAGCCTCTTTTTCAACTCCTTGAAGCTTTCTTCGGATTCATCACTCCTTTAAAACTTTACACAATTTTTGAGTTAGCTTGGTATGAGGGTTGGACAATCATGAGAAATTTCTCACAAATCTTCAATAATATCCATCTGACCCCAAGAAAATTTGGATATCAGTTACTGATGTTAGCCTCATCCATCCCTCAATTGTATTTTTTTGGAGGGATCCATAGATATCCCATTTATTGTGATGATATGGGCCAAGAATGAGACATCCTTCAACCAGAACTCACACTTACTATACTTTGGATAGAGCTTCTCCTTGTGCAAAGTCTCTAGTATAGTTCATAAATGCTCCACATGATCATCCTTGGTTTTGGAGTATATTAGAATATCATCTACAAAGACTACCACAAATTTTTCTAGGTAATCTCTAAAGACTCTATTCATAAAGTCCATGAAGATTTCTAGAGAATTGGTTTGACCTAAAGGAAATCCTATGAATTCATAGTGATTTTATCTTGTACGAAAACCAGTCTTGGGGAAATCTTCCTTCATCACCCATACTTGATAATATCCTGACCACAAATCTACCTTTGAGAAGTATTCTGCTCCACGCAGCTGATCGAACAAGTCATTGATCCGTGGTAGAGGATACATGTTATTTATCGTGATTTTTTATGTTCACGATAATCGATGCAATGCTGCATTGACCCATCCTTCTTCTTGACAAAGAGGGCTAGTGCACCCCATGGTAAAGCACATGGGAATATAAACCCTTTATCCAGATTCTCATGTAGTTGTTTCTACTCCTCATCAAGCTCCACGACGGCCATTCTATTTGGTGTCTTGGATATTGGTAGCACCCTTGGTATATGTTCAATTGAGAATTGAACATCTCTTCTAGGAGGAAGACGAGCAATTTCATTTGGAAACACTTTAGTCAATTCCTTCACAATAGGCATTTCTTCAAGGATGGATTCTTACTAGGACTCAATAATCTGAGCCAGATACGCGTGCTCATAGGGCAGTGATATCCATGCTTGAGATGATAGAGCTAAAGGAGATTCACCTTCCTCCTTACACTTGTAATGAATTGGGGGTCGATTCTCAAAATGGAGTGTGATTTCCCTCTCCCTACAATTTATGTTGGTTCTATATAAGGAAATCCAATCCATGCCAAGAATTGAATCAAATTCCACAAGAGGGAGTATGAAGAGGATTGCCGGGAAATTCAATCCAAATATTAAAACTAGAGAGGAATTATATTAATGGGATGCAATGATTGCCCAATTTTTCGTACTCACTGACATCTTCACTTCCATGATTTGTGGTGGTGTTGGGATTGTTTACTAATCCTTGTAGATATAAAAGAATGTGTAGAACCTGAATAAAAATGTACGTTCACTATTCTTGAATGAATAACTGGCGTACCTATCACCACTTCGTTGTCGGGGTTCGCTTCAGCAAAAATGATGAAAAAATCTCTTCCTTTCTACCTTGGATGTTGTTGTTTGCCTCCAAAAACCCTTGGTTTAGAGCACTGATTTGACAAGTTCCCAGGTTATTTGTAGTTGTAGCAATTAACAATGCATTGAGGTTTGAACGAAGCATTTCTCTCTTCTGTCGTAGCCGCAGGTCTTTCTTGCTGACAGTTAACAACTAGGTGCCCTTCTCTTCCACACCTAAATCATTTCCTCGTACCCTGGAGGCAATTTCCAAGGTGCTTCATTCTGCACTTTTGGCAAGTGGGGTGCTAGATCTTCTTAGCAACATTGGAATTATCCATCAGACTTCCAGCATTGAAGGACACCTTACGCTTCATTTCCCAATGATACCCCTGTGATTCCTCGATCTAAATTTTGACCTTGAAGTCACATCGGACAATTTCTTCATAGTTGTTGAAGTCACGGATCGCTAATTCTTTCCGCAGTCCAGGATTCATCCAACCAAAGTAGCGGTAAACGATGCATTCATGGGTAATGACAAATCTGGAAGCATATTTTGCAAGCCTTGGGATGTTTGCATCATATTATCTAATAGATTCTTCTTCTTTTTGTTTGAGGGAAGGGAAGTCCCTTTCCATCTTATGGAGGAGGGTGCACGGAAAATATTTATCGAAAAACATCTTCCGGAAATCCATCCATTCCAATGCCTCGATCTCCTCCTCAGGCTTCATATTTTTGATCAACGTCCACCATTGATCTACTTTTCCCTCCATAAAATAATCCACTAGGAGAACCTTCTCTTGTTCAGAACATTTATGGATCTAGAATATCATTTCAATAGAGTTGATCCATTGTTCAGCGATCGTGGGATCAGATGATCCACTAAAATTAGGAGGTCATTTTCTCATGAATCTCTCGATAGAAACTGGTTCATTCTTATTTGTGGTTGAACGTTACTCTTGACCCATGTTTCTATTCAAATCTTGAGTTAGCTAAGAGAGAAGCATGAAAAGGTTCGTGATACTAGCTCCCATTGGATTGGGAATCTCATTAGTAAAGTCATCACATTTATCTTCCCATCGGTTGTTAGCCCGATTCCTCCTATTACCGACCATTGGTTCGAATAAAAGGAAAGTTAGGGGGTGACAAAGAAAGGGTAATCCAAAGAAAAAAGTTGATGGCTAATAATTAAACCATTATATCCTTAACTCAAGAGTCTATAGGCTTCAATCTAGGATTTTCATGATCTAATTTCTAACATTAATTCTTAGGGGAATTTTTTTTAATTCCCTTAATAAGGGTTCATACTAAGCTTGTGAATTTATCAAAACATATCGCCCGGGAGTGTCGTAACCAAGAGTTAATCAAGCCTCATTGTCGTGCACCATTTCCTATTCGATTCTAGCTCAAAGTGTTGTTTTTGGGTTTTACCCCTAAGATATATCTATGTTAGAGCCACCTCTACCTATTCGTATACGGACAGGGATGTATTTTCATGATAAAATACATACTCAGTACTCACCAAAGCTTGGGGATGTTTTTATTATACTTAGTCTTGTCTCTAAGGATTTACTAGGGTTTTCTTAATCTTAATCCCAAAAATAACTAAACCTATCCTCGGATACCAACTATGACAACCCTAATTTTATTACAAACTTAAACATGATTTATTACATGAACCATTCACATGATACTAAATTGATGATCGAGAGGTCTAGTGTCTTTGGGGATTAGTATCATTACATAAAAACTTAAAACAATAAGTACAACATCTTTCTTTAAAACATCCTTTACATGACCACTACATTCCCTCGTACATAGCATTGCATGGGATAACCTACGGACATGAATAACAAAAGGGGTGAGCTATAAATCCCAGTAAGGGAATAAACATTTAATACATGAGAAGTACAATAAATTTTATACAATAAGCATATCAATAGATCACAAGAGAAACATGAACATAAAGGCATGAGAAATCATGATAATCATAACATGAAAATGTGGCAACAACACTTAACATGGAATTAGCATGAGCCAAGGCTCATTGCATATAGAGCATGAGTAAATCCTCATTTCACATGAAGCACATGTAAACCCTCATTACACAAGAATTAGCATGAGTCAGCACTCATTGGAAATGACTTATCATGATACTATACTTTACCCAATGCATTGGAGCGCTATAAGGGCACAACCTTCTTAAACATTTCATTTCATGCATAAGTGTGCCACATGGATCATAAAACATGTATTCCTAAAACATAATCATTTATTCCATAATAAAGGAATGTTGAATTAATTAACGAAACATTATAATCAATAAGTAAATGTGCATAAAGGTGAATTCACATGGTGGAGAAATGGGCATTGTATTCACTACACAATGACATTGGCATAGAACATCGGTGTGATTTCGACAGCGTAACGGCGTGACATAAGAATTCATAAAAATGATTTATGAGAGAGAAATGGGTTCCTCATCATATTTAAATGTAATTTAAAGTAATTATATCATAAAGATACATGTCCCAACAATTTTAATGGAATTTATATTCATGATACCAATGTATTGCTTGAATGTAAAAGAGGAGAGAGAAGTTCCTTTCAGAATTTCGGCATAGTAACGGGTGTACATAGGAGGCATTTAATGAGGACGAAAGGGGTATCCCATCATTAAAATATAAAGATGGAAGTATTAGGGAGGTGAAAAACCATACCCCAACATTAATAATTGAAATTAAAAGGGAAAAACAACTTAAAGAAAATTTGAGGAAAATGATAAAGAATGAAAAAACCCTTACTTGGAAGTGTGCTTCCAAAGGCTTGAGAGAGGGTTGAGAGAGGCTTATTAGGAGATTGGGGCCCCTTGGGAGGATTCTAGAGAGAGTAGGTCAGTGGTAGGACGAACTCCAAAGGCTTTTAGTGAGGAGTAAGTGGGAGCTTCGGTGGGTTTATATAGGAAAGGTGAGGGAATTCATTATTATTTAGGTTTGGGACGCCTTATATTAAAATAGTCCAAAACACAAACCATCCCATGGTTTTTGCCCATGGTTTTTAGAAATGTGAAGAGTAAAACAATATTTTATAAGGAAAAAGTCCTAAATTATTTAAATAATAGGGTTTCATATGTTGAGATGAGTCACACTCCCATGGAAGACAATTTAAAAGACAAGGTGTTTAATAAGTTTTGAAGGGTCCATTAATGCTTTGAAAAGTAAGTAAAAAAAACCCAAAATTATATTATTTTAATTTTTAAATATATATTGGCCGAAAATAAAGCTTATAGTATTTTATTACATCACTATTGGGTCACTATGATGTCATAAAACACATTATATATTTAAACAGTATTTATTTTTTACCCAAAAAATCGACTATCTCAAAAAATTATGAAAAATTCACCGTTGGATAATTTTGAAGTCCTAATACAGAAATAAAATTTATTTTATCTAAATAATTTTCTAAATATGATAATTTTAATTTTTAAAATAAAAACCGACATTTATCGAAAATTCACGGGTTTTGACAATAAATGGGTTTCAAACCTTAATAAAAATTACAATTGCATTCATAAAATTATATGGTCATATATATATAATAATATTAATTTAATAATAATAATATTATTATTTTATTAAAATATTATTTAATTCCAATATTCCTTAATTTAATAAAATAGAATCCTTAATTAATTAATAACTAAAAAACACTATTTACACGTTAAAAACTATTTACAATGTATCAATAATGACAAGAATGTATATTCAATATTATAAAGAAAAAAATAATGTACATGAACATAGTACTATAGATTTTTTACATAACCCCTTAAAACAGCCACCTAAGACATATCGGTAAGGTGTGCGATGATGATACACTCTTGGGTTGGCTCAGATAACATCACTCGAGTGGTAATTTTAATAAACTTCCACATTTCCCGTAGACGGTCACGTTCGAGCTTGACATGATGAGCTCAGATTGGGCTTGGTAAAGAGAAAAGCCCAAAGACGCAACCTCTTTTCCGAGCTCTGACAAATGGTCTTCGTATAGAGCAATTCTATTTGATGAGGTCATCACTTCCATTGTCTGATTAAATTGGATTTGTTAAGGCCTTATGTTTATACTAATCATCTGATCACTGTTCAACGTCTATAAAAGCAACGGTCACAGTTTTTAACATAAAACCAATGAGGATGACATTTTATATAAACATTTTATATAAAGAGACATTTAATTATATCAAGAGGGATTTCCATTATAGAAACTTTGGGTAATTTCAATAGAACCATATATCTATTATTTTTATGTTTTTTTGTGACCCCTACATATCATCAAGCTTCATTTCGACCTTCATAGAACTTTTGACTATCTCCTCATATATTTCATAATCTCTAATAACAATATTCTTATATATATTGGTTCATTTAACACTGACTAAAAAATCAAAATTTAAATTAGGAGCCATCATAAATCTAGAGGTGTACCGAAAAGGTGTTATGATATTTATCTCATATCTTCACATATATTCATTCCCCTTC
This sequence comes from Viscum album, assembly GCA_963277665.1. Taxonomy (NCBI): domain Eukaryota; kingdom Viridiplantae; phylum Streptophyta; class Magnoliopsida; order Santalales; family Viscaceae; genus Viscum; species Viscum album. The sequence goes on along the minus strand of OY728126.1, from coordinate 1,653,510,478 downwards.
TACTTCATCTCTAGGTGTTCATTATCCATGTTTGTTCACATTGAACGAGGTGGATATTATTTTTTGACAAAGGATATTTTAAAATCATCCCACTCCATAGCATTAATTTATTTTTTTGTATTTATATTTTTTTTCAGATAATAACATTGATGAGAATCGCCCATCAAGTAGAAAATTGACAGGTTGACTTTCCATTGTTCTATACAATAGATTATTGGAATGATCTTTTTGACAAAACCATTAATTTTTTTAGAAATTAATGGCTTGTTAAATACTCTAAAAGAAGGTGGATTTTGATACAAAAAAGTCTCAATATATTTCTAGTAACATCAAGGTGAATTATATATTTCAATTTTATTCCTTTTATTGTTCATAACAAGAGTAAGTGGATTCATCCTTCTTTGGTAGACTTCGATTCCAGCTTCCATCAAAGGGCCTTTATCTCCAGGTCCATTCCACTCACTAATTTCATATTTTCTCATATTTTTCTGCATTTTATATTGTAATAATACCTTAATGAGATACATGTTTCATTTAATAATATTATACTTATTAAGGAATTAATTTGTTATATCATCATTATTAAATATGTTATATGGTAACAGTAATTACATTTCCTATAAATCCATCATAATGGATCATAAAAATCACCTAAATAGTGAGACATATCCGGTAGAGTGTCGTAAACTATGTGCAACGATTCTTGTTATCATGCAATAGTTCTCGTTCATGTCTATCTCAAAGTAGTGTTTTCGGGTTTCACCCCTAGATACATATGTACTAGAGCCACATCCACTTATTCTTATCAATATATGGTTTTCATTTCATAGAAACCACTTGAATAATATTAAATCAAAATACTAGTATGTATTCATATATTTTAACTTTTCCTTGGGTTTCATTATAATGTATCAAAATTATAATTTCCACTAATATATAATCCTTCTTTCAAACCAACCATTTCATCCCTTTTTTTGTTTAATAATTATTCACTACACTTTATAAATAGACGAACATTTAATGTTTAGTTTCATGGAGATATGGTAAATTATACAAGAGAACCTTAATAATTATGGTATTCCACTTGAAGGGAATATTAATATTTCATACTATGTATGTTATTTTAATAACATTTCCTAGTGACATATTGCAAAAGAAATGGTGAGCATAAGGCTCGGTAAGGGAAAAAGAGAGAAACAGTTTGCATGAGATCTTGTGGAAATCCAACAAGAACATGAAGAATATAAATATGGAATGAAAAATAGATCATAAGGCATATTAATAATATAATAAAATTAATTATAACATCAAAATGTAGAAATAATATATTATTTTATATATTCATATTCATATCGTTAGGGTTTTTCATTGAGGTGCCATAAAAATTACCATGGTTATTCACAAAGGTATCCTAAAACATGTAATATCCAAATATTAAATTATATACCCAATTAAATAGAGAATTATAAAAGTGAAACATTAATATTTCATTATTTTATTGTTATCCACGTTGATCATATTCAAAAATCTCATAAATAACCCCTTTTTTAATAAAATAAACCGGTTTTTATCAAAGTCATTGTGTTTAAAATAAATCCTTAAAATCATAATCATTTTGTAATTTATTCCATACAGATAGGGAATGAAGTTTTTAGATATATCAATTCCATAATAAAATATATCATTTTTATATCATGTAGAATATCCCGAAAAAAATGATGTGTTTTTTTATTCAAATAATTAAAATAAAATAATTTCATTACCAATAGTGGAAAATTTGGAGACGATAATTATCCAGCATAACAAGTATTAGATATGGCTTTAGAAAAATGAAAAAAGTGGGAAAAAATGTCTAAAAATAATAATATAATATTAATATCGTAAATGATACAATATAATGAACATAAAAACATGGTATAAAAATTATAATGACATACCACTCGAAATGAGAACTTGAAAGAAAAAGAGAATTTTATATTTCCCTTACATTAAAGAGTAACTCATAAAATTAAATGATTAAGGAATTGGTTGATATAGAAAAACATGAATGGAATACATTGGGTGAATAATATTAGATATTCTAGAATAATGAATAGGGAATGATTCGAATTGATGAAATAGGTAGATAATTATAACAAAAGTGAAGGATATTTTTATTAATATAATTGCATAACTCAGTAATGGTATTTGAAAAACCATGGTCTTGCACAAGGTATTTTCCATATGGTGAAACTATTAAATTATTTTAATAATAAAATTTATACCATTAAATTATATTAATTATTACATTATTATTATTATATTAAATATACCTAAATCTCAAAACTGTATTTTATCTTTTCCCAGAAAAAATATAGATAATTATCATAAATCATCCCTCAAACAAAATTGAAATTCTGATTTTAGAAATAAATTTTATTTTATCATAAAAATTTCCAAAACTATGATAAATTTATCTTTTAACTATAAAAATTATTATCTATTAAAAAATTTCCATTCATAAAATTCATAGTACAATTTTAGTCACTTAAAAAAATTAAATTATTTTTTATTTTTAATTAAATATTTTTTTCTAATACTGTTTCAATAAAAAAATTATTAATAATACCTTATATTAATATAATAATTATATGTTTTCTAATAATTATATTTTTTGATAAAAAATCAATTTATCAAATTCATCAAATATTTAATAAAAACTAAACTCAAAATATAATTGATGTATCAACAATTTAATTAATAAAATGGGATAATAACTTATGTAACTATGAAATTTAATCATAACCTCTTATAAAACAAACATATGACCTAACGCTGAATTATTTTGTGGTGATAGACTCATGGGGCGTCTCAATTATTATTTCCTAAGAGGTAATCTATACTAACTTAAAGATCTCCCATAATAGATTTCATTTATTCTTATATGTTAAATATCTTCTTGTGGTTTCTCAGTAGAGAATCCCAAAGCCCTTACCTCAATCCCAAAGTCTGAAAAATGGGAATCATATGAAATTAATGTACTATATGAGGCCATCAAATCTTCTTTATAGAAAAATAACTACAATAATTTGTATTTATAATACTAATTACATAATTAAAAATATTTTAAAAGTATTGTATCCAATGGTAAAATTGACCAATGGTTTTAATTTACAAGTGAACATATAATAGTTGAAACCCAGAATTAATATTTCAATTATACTAACATCATTAGTATTGGGATTTTCTTTGTGTAAAAAATAATATAACACACATTTTCATTATACAATTATTGTTCAAAATGTCTAGGTTATTACATGTATAACAAAACCACTTTGATGAGTAGTGTAGCCATTAAAATTATAATTTGGAAATTTTATTTTAAATTATTATTGGATAATTTTATTTGGTTATTAACTATTACTTCAGTATTTTTAGTGTCATTGAATGTTTTGTTCTTGTCCTCCATGGACATTATAAAATATAGTTTACCTCTTTTTTATAAATGTTTTATTAAATCCCAACACTCCATATGTGTATAGACCCTCCAATACATGGAATATCCTATATATAAAATATATATATATTGTCATTCCTTCTCATATATGATCATTAGAGCCTTATTAATTTAATAGGCCTATTGTACGGTACTGAATAGATTTCTTGAATGAGATCAAATGTACATTATGGAAGTCATTCATAAAATATATTAACATGGGAAATATGGAATGATATATATATATTTATTTCCCTAATTCAAATTTACTACATTGATTAATAATATATAATGGATTATAAAAGATGTATTCCTTTCATAAAATGATGGATATATATTTTCATGTTAAATAATAAACTAATGTTTAATTGTAAAGGGTTGTATGGCCATGTCCATCATTACAGGCTTTTGTTCATGCAAAATTTTGAAATGTAATTAATGGAATTCCAATGTTTATAATGGGGATAATAAATGCATGGTATGCAATTTAATACCTCATGGAATCTGTTTTTTTCATTGTTATATTATAACACCATAAAGGTCATATGGAATGGTGGTAAGGTATCAGTAGATCATTGAGGAAAATCATGCTCCCTTAAATAAAGTATTGAGTTCCCGGATTCTCACACCATTTATATTATATATGTCAGGGTAGGTGGCACGATGATGTCAATATAGAGTGGTTTCATGATGGATCATTCACCATCATGAGTGTGGTGCATTAAACATCATTTTCTATTATGATGTAGGGAATTTCCCCAATTTATTGAGCAAATAGGCTTGTTTATAAAGTTTAATGATGATTGAGTTATGCCTAGTCCAGCCACGGTAAATGGCCCCATATGTTTTCAAGTACATGGTTCATATATTTGGATGAAATATAAAACTATAATATCTATATTTTATAAAAATATTAAAAAATTTACTATCAAACTCTCTTTATGGATATTAACCAATATAGGTAGAGTCGGCTTGGAGTCCTATTGGAATCTTAGAAGATAAGTGTTTATTTGTTTATCTTATTAATATTTCTTTATTCATATTTCATACGGAAGGTGTTACTTATTATTAATGGAATGGATTAAATCATATGAACAATTGATCTTAACTGAATTAGATTAATCTCTCACACCTTGAACAAGCCCCTGTTTTACTAGGGTACCTGAATTGGGATTATGTTCACAGTTCTTTATTTGATTTCTCATAATTAGGTGTCAAGAGAACATAATTTATATAGAGCTCGAGATTCTTATTGGGATATCCCATGAGGATTTTTCATTGGTGTGGTGGTAGATACTAACAATATACATTAGGAAATTCAGCCTAATTTCACTCTAACAGTGGCCTATATGGTGAAACAGTATGTTTATTTTTAGACTCTGTCAAATTGAACTCTAAAATTAATCAAGTTAGAAAAAAAATATTTATTCAGAAAATATTGATTTCCATAAATTAAGGAAAATTTATTCATTCAAAAAAGTTTTTCAAATGATAATAAATAATTATTTTAAATGTTTGAAGAATATATTGTTTATTAATTTTATTTTATAATATTTCAGTAATATTTATTTACAATATAAATAATCCTTATTTAAATATTGAAAAACATTAACTAGATATTGTGTTCACCATAATGGATTTATTAGAAATGGTATATGTGATATTTATTTATTTATTATTGTATAATATTATATGATAAAATTATTAGTATTATTATTATTTGAAATAGGGAAAAATAATAATTATAGGTTTGGGAATGGGTATGTGTGAAAGAGATCAATAATCATTATATAGTAATACATATATACATATATCACATTCCATTATCATTCTTATTATACATAATTGATATAGAGAGAATATATCACACACGAGAGAGTATACTATATATATAGAATGCACTATCGCTTCCCCAATCTCACACTATCTAGTAATCATAAATTTTTATTCCTCCTTGGATAACAATTCTATGGTGATCAACCATGAGTAATGCATGTGTTTATGATTGCCTGTTCTAGTACCCAATGATTCTGTGATGATTTTTAGAGATTTAGGTACACATGAAAATCACTACTAGAGATATGGATCTTACAATGTAATAACTGTATGATGGGATATATTCTACTAGATCTTAAATAAAAAATAAACTAAAAATTATTGTAATTTTTTATTTGATCATAAATAAATTATACAATTTAGTGAAGATTCGCCAATTCATGATAAAATTCTTTCCTATTGTCATGTAGACTTAATTTTTAAGGGATGTGATGTTATTTTTCATGTGTATAATTTAATATTCATAAAATAGGAATAAAATGTTGTTATCCATGATATAAATGTTCTTCAGCTACAAACAGAACAATCAACCAGATCCAATGTAGAAATTGGAAATCCACTCCATCGATTTATAAATGTGTATTCCAATGACATATAAAGGGAATTATGGTTTTTAGGATATTTTGGATATCCTTAAAAATAAATTCCATTTCAATTATATAAAATAATATATCTCTCTTGTGCACCATTCCATAATATTCATTAAAGAATTGGTATGGTTTCCGGGAGTACCAATCTCTATCGTATCAAAACATGATCTCATGTTTACATCAATGATATAGAGATTTCTATAATAAATTTTTATTATGGGGTTCAACATTACCATTTCATATCCTGCACTAATACATGTTATATCATATATAACCATTAAAACCTATGAATACATGACGAGATGATTTAAATAGATTTCATTGGTGATTGTTGTGAAAAAATTCATCATGTTTAATTTTATATAACAATAGATTTAACTTGAGAATTAAAATATATCCTTAATAATCACCCTCGAGAAATATGTATAAGACACTAACATAGTTTTATTATGTTGGGGAAAAATATATATTGGGATTTTATATTTTATTTGAAATATTTCATATGAATATATTTATTGAGAAAAATATCCTATTGGATTAGAGTTGACAGAAAGTTAACTATTACAATTATCAGTGTGATCGAGAGTTCAATGTTAGTAAGATGTTATTCCATTTAATATCTCCATTGAATAATATTATGATATTTGAAAAGTAGGGAAATTAATTAACTTTTTATATCATTCCCGATGCAATTATTGATCATATTAATTTTATATTATATATATTAGATCTTTTAATAAACCTCCCTTGTGTTCATTATGTGTTACATGTATCTCTCTTGAGTAAGTACATACTTGATCCTCCTAATATATTAAACTCAGAGGTCATACCTATGGATCATGATCGTTCTTATGAGGATCATATGATTGTTTTTTTTAGAATAAATAACTATTATTTTGGGCAATAATATTGAGGCACCCTAATAAAATAATACATAAATTCATCAAAATTATATATAAATATTAATTACTTCTCATAATAATTCACACATGATGACTATAATGGATATGTTTTTTGAAGAATACAAAAATAAACAACCAATTTTAGAGAATCTATAAAACATCTAATATTATTTTTTTATATCATGGTACCCTTATTATATATTTCATACTGTTTTTCCTTTCTTCATAAAATGGGGAAAAATGAAACATAAGATGTATGATAATAGCTACACAGTAAGGGTAAACATTTGATATATCATTTGGTGGTCATATAAAATCATAATAAATGAATAAATGTATGAGAGTGAGGGAAAGGTAGAGATAAAAACATGTAAATTTAATACCAAATTAGTTTTTTATCATATATAATGACTCAATGGATAAATCATTAGCATTTAAATTAATAGGACTCATAAGAGTGAGGGATCATCATTAATCAACCATGAAGCAAGAAATAATATCCTAGGAATAATAACATGTAATAGGTATTATAGTACAATAATATATATATATATATAATCATTTAACTAACTAAGGTTAACATTTATGATGAAATTAGTAGATTATGCTTATAGTTGGCTTGCTTCACTACCGATTTTAACACTTCCTTATTCATGATTCAATTCAAAGACTACCAAAGTGGATAGAGACATTTTCTATGTGGGTTTCACACTCTAATATAGATCATTTTATCAAATGACATATCAATAATTACCCAAAATCATTGGATGGAATTAATGGAACCACACTTAACATACCCAAAAATATATAGTATAGTTCACCTATATCATAAATCCATTCTTCAATTAATAATATAATAAACCATAGAGAAGAAATGGGGTTTTTAAATATTTAATCATCACATTATAATAATAATAAATCAAGATAAATTACATGGATTTTATCATTATATAATATCCCAATTGATGTATAAGAATCATAAAAATTTGGTTTCCATGAATGAAAAATACCTTAAAAATAATAATAGAAGATTTCATTGGATAAATGTGAAATTATCATTTTCATTCAATATATTCTAAAAATAAAAAATTCAATAATATTGATAAAAATGATAATTTAAAATAACAATGGACACACGAAATTGATGATGTTAAATAAATTATTACCACGACTACGATCATAGTTTTTCATGTAGTAAATAGTAAACCATGTATCCTTTTACACATTTTCTAAAAATTAGGAAATTTCTTCTTCATGTATACATGATTATTCCTTTAAAAAAATAAAATTAAGGATGAAATATTTTAATATGAGTATAGATTATAATTTTATCATATAAAAATTTTCAGGATTTATTTTATGGACATTAACATTCTAGGAAAATTACATTGGCCAAATAGAAAATACAATATAGTTTCTTAAAAACCATTTCATTGATATTTTTATGTATTGAGTAGAAGGAAATAAATAAATAATAGGAAATATCCAAAAATGAGTGCTGTAGAAAAATATGTCGATTGACCAATAAGGTTCATATAATTTCATTAAATTTTAATTTAACATTGACAATCCTGAAAATAAATGATATTGTAACAAAAGCACAAACCTCATATCCTGAAATTCATTATATGTGATCTTCAGATCATATTTACCAATTTATTTTCAATTATAAATCTATATGAGAAAAATAACAAGTTATTTCATAAATTATAACATTCCATTATGACTTCCAATGACGGATTTATTAATACTTTTTTATTATAATAATCATTCTAGTAATAACACTTGCTTTTCTATAAATGAATTTGTTCCAGAGTTTTTATCAATGCACCCTAGAAATTGTTTCATCATATTAGTATATTAATAACGTTATAAGAATCATATTTATTAATTATAAACACTAATATAAGAATTCATTTTAGGTTTTAAAGAAAAATGAATTTCACCACTTTGTAGACATGGTAGTCCATACATTCACATAAGTAATTCATTCATTTCTCATTGAGTAGAAATATATCTATGAAAAAAATAATTTATATTTTAATAATTATAAAATAATCATAATTAATATATATATACATTTAGTAAATTGATATTACTATCAATGTAATGTTGAAATTTAAAATGAATCACATCCCTTTGTGGAGGTGGTTTACCACTCAATATTATGACTGATTTTATAATGTTATATAGGATGGAAGAGAAGAATAAAATATTAATTATATTAACATGAAAAAGTAAATGTATTAAATACAATTATTTAATCATTTTATGTAGGAGATAAGGTGATTTTAAGAGGAATATGAAATAAAACATAAAATAATTTATTTAAGAAGGTTACCTCTTCCATTAGAAACTTCTTTTGAGTTTATACATAGACCCCTGGGAATATATTTTGAGAATAATAGAAACTCTAGCATGTTGATATATAATTTTAGAAGATATCTAGGATTGTAATTGGAAGTATGGATCACTCAAAAGCTGTGAATATGTGAAAGCACAATGTACCCATTTTTAGGTCTGGTATCCATAAAACATATAAATATGTAAAATATTAAAAATATACTAAAGATACAATCTATTTAATGTTGAATTAATATAAATAAGAAAAGGTAATATATTATATGATCTAAATAAATTTACACAATTAAATTTGTACAAGATCAGTGTATTTTAAACAACTTGTTCTAGTTAAATCTAAATGTTAACCCTAATTATCCATGACCAAGTTAACAATTTTCTTCCTTATTTACAATTAATTTTGAATAAAATTAATTTGGCTCATTATAATTATTAAAATATGGATTGAAAATATTTAAAAAATTATCAGATTAATTATATTTAAGTAGAATATATTAATTTTAAAATAACTGCGCAAAACTAAATGTAAATAGTTTTTTTTTAATAATAATTTTAAAACAAAAACCTAAATTATTCCTAATAATTTTCATGTAATAACATTGAGATAATGATAACATAATTTTTGAAAAATATATCATGAAATTTATTTATATTCAAAAATAAATAATAAATAATTAAATTTATTAAGATAAAAATAAATTTCAAGCATATAAATCGATTTTTAATAAAAAAGATATATTTTTTACAATGATATACTTTAATTTTCATTTATAAAATATTTATAACCATGAATTAAATTTTATACATATATACACAAACATACAATTTATTTAATCATATTCATACACAATAATCAAAAAACATGGAAATAATTTTCCTATTTAAGAATATAATTTCAAAAGTATGTTATCGTTCATTTAAAATTGATATTTCATGAAAAAAATCTATCAAATACATAAAAAATATTTAATGGGAAATATATTGTAAAAATATATATGAAATATTAATCCTCCTATAATAATTTCAACCTAAAAATTCCATCACTTTGATATAATCAACATATAATAGTTCTATTTCATCACATCTTCAGGTTCACATGTTCGATCCTTGTAATTATGGTTTCACCACAAAACATTGACTTTTTATGTAGTCATTGTTTCAGAGGACATTATATATCATATCTATATAAACAACTATTTGTTTTACATGATGGATATCTTTTTTGAGGTGTATGAATTCATTTTTTTGGTATATTGGAAGGATCATTTATGTACTTACTTAGGAAAGATACATGGAACACATCATGCACTTTAGATAGATTTAGTGTAACTATAAATAGAAAATAAACCCCCTCAATATGATCATGAATATCATAGGCATTGACATCCCCTGGGATTATCACTACATTTTTTATAAATCATTTAATATTATTCCAGGAAGATAATCAAGGGAATGCCTTATAAAACAGACTAAACTCTAAATATTACTGATGATTATTAGTATACCATTTATATAGAAACTTATCTTCCCAGATGAGATATAGAATAACAATCATGTTATCAAAAAATTTATTATCCAAATACATTCCAAATATATTTTGTTTTAAAACATCATACTATAACAATAGAGTTCTACACTTCCTACCATAAAGGGATTCATAAGGAGAGATCTGAATTCATGAGTGAATTATATTTTTCAACGAATACTGCTCTAGAGAAAAGCGTTGATCCCAAATCTAATAATAATACATTAAACATGGAATTAAAAAATCCTCTTGTGTTTCAATGTCATTTAAGACTAAATTAAATTTAATAATGATATGTTGTTTTAAATAGTCAACAACAAAATCAAATAATTTTTTGATGACTTCACCATAACATTGACTTCATCCTTGGATATTAAAATGATATAGTTAAATGGGTAAATCTTTGAAATCCTATATCATCATTAATAAATAACCTAAAATGTATATCATGATATAAATATTCTTTGACATCAACAAAATGTGGGGATATCAAAAGAATATTTACTGAATCTCAAATAGTATTATGCCAATTAAATGTTTTGGGGATTCCAATCACCAAATCAACGATGAGGTTGTCCTATTTCCTTACTTGTATGGTTATTGTTTTTAAAATAACATTTGAATTTTTCCTCTCACCCTTAACATTTTTACATTTCTTTAATCATGTTACATACATATAAAATAGATATTCATTTTATATTATCTATTACTCATCATTGGTAAACTAACATAATCATTCAACACAAAATTATGTTTTTTGATATTAAAATAAAATCACTTTTTTTGGTGAGTGATGACCCTTACATTTTTTAAATAGAATAAATCCAAATCAAAACCCTAACAACCCCAACCAACTATACCAATTATTTTCCAAATTAACATCAATATTCAAAATTAAAACTCATTAATGGATTTATCATGTTAATCAGTGTGTTGATTGAAATGATCGCATGTCTTGCATCAAGACCCTAGAACTACCAACTAAGAGTCGTCTCTCCATTCTGTTTACGATGAAAGAGAATCACACCATCATCTTCAATTAGTGTCAATGAACACCAATGATCACCACGTTGATGAGTATTATGTTTCACTAGCCCTGAGTACTCAAAGAGATGCCCTAAAAAATAATTCAAATGAATATCAAAAATTACAAATTGATTTCACAATGGGAAGTGTCAGCATGAATAACATAACCATTATGAAATAATTTTTTTTGAAATTATATAATATTGAACCCTTCCTCAAGATCACATCCTTGATAATAGAAAATAACAACTCTCACAGATGAAATGGAAGAAAAAACCCATAAAAATTTAATGGTGAAAATAATATTTTCATATAGGACATTGCAAAACAGATTATGTTAAATAGAAAAATAAAAGAGTGATCCACCCTGGTATAACTTATATAGGTTTCCAATGAACCATACTAATGTCATGAAAATTTTCTAAACTACAACTAAGAAATAAAATTTATTTATCCAACGATTTGAGTCCCCACCAAATCTAAGAATGTTATAAAACACCACTATATGTTGGGAGAACTATTAGCAGGACCTAGGGGAATTACTTGATATGTATATTTGGTCAATCAATGGGAATACCTACCACTATAGTGTTTGTATATACATTGAGAGAACACCAAGTGGATCATCACAGGGATGAACAAGAGAAAAAAAATTCTATGATAAGAATACAATCAATTGGAAATCTACATAAAAAGCAATATGAATAAGAAAATGAGAAAGTAGGGGAAGACAATAGATGTGATGTTCTACCACTATCAGAAACACTATTGATTAATGGAGTTAACTCAAGAAATAAATATGTAATTTAACATATCCACGGTTCACTCCTAACATGGTCATTCCGAATCAAATCCTTAACCACCTAATCACATCCACTAGGTGGTCAGGTATTTTGAATTCATAATAATTATTCAGTAATTTCAATATGAAATAAATTATATTCAATTTTTTTGTCAAACCATGTATATTATTATTTTATAATTCAAATTAATGTCCTACATTTCACCATAATAAAAAAACCACTATATCATTTTGTAGAAAATTACCAGATAAAATGATATATCATGAGTCAGATAATTTAACTCATGGACCACAAAAATTGTGATTAAAAACCTAATATAATGTCATTATTCATGAAAACACATCTTAAAACCTTCATTAATGAATCAATGTATATAAAAAACTCTTTTTCACTGAATGGTAGTGCGACCAGATGTGCACTGGCCATCCTTCACTTCAGTTCCACAAACTATCTTTCACTTTAATCTATCAAAAATAAACCTAGATCTTATTTTCAAAAATATAGTTTTTGGGTTTGATATCTATGATATATTTCCCATTAAATATATTAATAGTATCCATAAAACCCAATAAAACTTGTATTTCTATCATGGTGGTTGGTTAGGGTCATTGTTCAATATATTACATTTTTTCTAGATTCATTGATATACCATCTATTCTAATTAATTTACCAAAGAATGTTATTTTCTTATCAATTATTCACATTTACGAAATATTGAGTATTGATTTTACATCCATATGTTCTTCATTATTTTACTCATGTGATCATTATTCTCTTCCTTACTATTAGAATATATACAGATTTCATCTGGAAATACCACCATTTTATCATTAATGATCATTGGGGAATAGTTTGGCCCAAATAGATGCACAATAAAATCATTGTGTACATACATCATATGAATGATTTTCTTGGTTATTTTCTCATTTTTAAACATGAATGAGGATATTTAAATCTAAGGAAAATATGATAATAGTGTTGAGATCCCCAGAGTTTTTCAGGAAAACGTCAAAGTGGTGTAGAGGATTAATATTAATGGTTGTATTCATGTTATGTTCATAATAATAAATGTAATGATTAATTTGACCATCAACATTCTTATCAAAAAATATGTACACCCCATTGTAAAAAACATTGATGAAATATTAAATTTTCCATATGCTTTTCATTCTTCTTCATTAATTACTGTAACTCAATTATGGAAATTCTATAAGAAATCAATAAAATTGTTGTATCCCTAGGTATGAGTTATATTGAAAACTTCAAATCATGATGATTGGAAAATAGAACTAATTAATAAAACATCATTATATAACCAATTTTTTATTATTATAATTAATTTTTAGCCACTCATAAACCATTTGAGATTGTTACCCCAGACGAATAGGTTATAATACTCATCAAATGGAACAAGTAATCATTGAAATTTCATATTCATCATTTCCCTAAAAAATAGACTTTTGTTGATTTTGAATATAAAAAGGGACTTTACATCCTTGATAGTTGAAAGGGGATCAATATAAATATAGATAATACATACACAACATATCATTGAAATAAACTAATGGGAGAATTAATGGATATTTAGGAAGAAAAATCCCATAATATTTTATTCGAGAGGAGTAATAGTTGTTAGAGGTTATCATAATGACATTAATATTTTTAAATATTGTTAAAACATCTAATCATTTAGGTTGTGATGTGATACCCTTGAAAAATACCTATTTATTATACAGTGGGAACAGTTGTAATTATATAATAAATTTATAGCTCTAGATTGAATGATAGTGATACATTGAATCACATCATTATCATGATCAACATTGGTGATTGTGATCTCATGATATTTATCTTTATCACTCTTATTCATAGCATATTGATTCCAAAAGCCTTTATAAACCCCTTTATTTTTTCACTAGTCGACATAACTCCCAAACTTCTCATAGTTATAAGGATTGATAGTAAATGGTGAATTAAACTAATCTTTTAACCAATAAATTTCATTATATTTATTCTTTACCCATATTCATCATTAAATATCTGGATGATCGTCACTTATACCCTGGAATCATATTCATATAACAATGATATTATTTCCCCAATACATCATTCCTTACCACATTAATAATGGATGAATATTTTTTACCGTCATATGTTTTATTAATATATTTTCTTCCAAACACCATCATTCTATACTTATAAAAATAATGAGAATAATGAGAATATATTATATCTATTTCTACTATGATAACTTATATAATAGTTTATTTATAACTAAAAAAGAGTCTTATGGTTAGTTTCATATTGAGACTTGATTTTATGTCACTGAAGATCAAATAAATTTTTCATTGACGGTCAATTATGAAATCGTCGGTATAACTCAAAAGTCATGTATAATTTATATCATAGGAACTAGTAGATTAGCCATAATTTTATTTATACTCATGTATTCACATTTCCATTTTTCTTTCAATGTTGAAGGAAAGTACATATTGAATAATACACACAAAAAATCATCCTATTGCACTAATTATATTTCACCCTATTGAATTATTTGCTTTAAAAAAATACAACAATATTGTTTTTATCCAACAAAATGATAATCCTCAAAGAATACGTTTTCCTGTTTTGATAACTATACTCCAAAAAATATGTTATCTATTACACTGATCCATTTCTCTAGTATTAGTGAATTAGAGGTCCCCTTGGATATTCATGTATGTTTCCTAATAAATGAATCCAAGGTGTTTTGGCCACTTCTTTTTTCAATTAGATTATTAAAATGATTTATGGATTTAGATACAAGAATATAAAAACATGAATTTTCTATATTAATCGTATGTTTTTTAGTTTCTCAATAGTAAAAACATTACATTTTCCACCACATTTATTGTTAACATAATTTCCCCTTATTATAAAAATTTACTAAAACAAAAAATGAAATTGTATGAATTGTAATTCAATAATCATAGTGAGACATCATATAATCCTAAAAACATAATGCAGGAAATTTTAAAATTTATGATACATTGTTATCAACATAGGACAATCTTATGTTTTACTGTATATACCATTATGCTTATTAATTGAATTTTTATTTTATCTTCATATAATTTATAAAATAATATAATAAATTACAAAAAACTCTTTACATTATAATTTAGGATCCACAATCATATTATATTTAGTTATTATTTTTCTCTATAGTAAGACTAGTTACATTTAACAACAACACATCATATAGGCATATATAGGATTTCTGTAAAATATTACAGGTAATAAAATCTACATATTTCCAAAAATATAAAAAAATATCACTTAATTTTATTTTGAAATATTATGATTCTTATATATTTAATAAGTAATGCATTTGTCTATAATTATGGGATAATGGGAACTTATGAAAGGCTAATCTATGATACATAATAATGGTTTATATAAGAGATATCAATAGATGGGCATATAATATCGCTACATAAGAGTAAGTGATTAAGAGGATGACCATAACATATGATTTTTATACACAACCAATAGTGAATAATAAATCACGATTTATGAAATAATGATTTATAATTCAAAACTTCCTGAGTTATAACTGTGAGGAATCATCATAAATCTATCATGGTCCCTAAGAGAATAACATAATTAGCACGAAATTTTATAGAAATCATCACACAATAACATATATATGAAATAATTTCATTAGTACAGTATAAAATTCATGGATATAATAGTGGGAAAATTCCCATACTATATTTAGTCCACTCCCTAGTCCATCATTTACTTATTCAAGGATCACTTAAAATGTTATCATAGTGGATAGAGTTACTTAATAAATTACTTTCACTCCACATTAGATTCAATAATATCTATTGTATGTAAATCATTACCCATTTCATTAGAGGAATTTAGTTAAACAAAATCATATGAAATAATGAAAATTACACATTTTTGTGCCATAATAGTATAAAACACTCATCAATGTATCATAAAATAACTCATCAAGAAGAAATTTCTATCATAGATTATTTCATCCATTATATAATCATTGTCCATCATAAGAAAAAATATTGAAATGATAAGATAATATTCATACTGAATCCAATTAAATTATAATATATGTTTATGGGCACAAAAATTCATTTCACTATGAATTTTAATATTTCTATAAAAATTGGAAAATTTATCTATCACAATGAGTATCATTAAAATTAAAATTTTCCAAAATATTATGAAAGATATATACATTGATATAAACCATGGAATCATTTAATTGAATAATAAAATAACATAATTGTCTTCATTGAGGAAAAATGCATCCGTATAGTAAATGTTGAAACAAATATTTCATTGACACTTTTGTTAAAAAGTAAAAAAGTACCTTGTTCCAAAAAATGAAGGATTACAATAAAATAAATGAATAGAATGCAGAATATAATTTAAAACTAAATTAAATAATCATTTCAACTTATAAATTAACATTATTGAAAATATTTTGAGTAGAAATGACATGGAATAAAATTTTCATTGACCTAAGTAGATATAAGGTAGACTTTTCATAAAATTATTATATGGTACATTTTTTTACCACATAAATTAAAATGAATGAAAAAATTAAAAAAAATTATAATTCTAATTGGAGAAGAAAATATATTTATATTAATATATAATAATCATATTATTTCCCTCAATATAATTTTACCATAGATAGTCTTGAAATGTAGTGATATTTTAACATTAATGCTTACCTTAGATCCTGAAATTATTTGTATGTTATCTTAACTTAATCAATAATAAATTTAAAATTTTTAGGCATATATTCATGAACTATATTAAAAAATTAGTTTCAATATATTATTCTCTTTTAATTTTAAATTACCAATTTATAAAAAAATGTCCTTAAAATCATCATTCGAATCCATACTAATGTGTTTTCATTGCATATTGTGGATTAATGATTGGTACATACACCATTATAATAGTTTCATAATATATTGAATATTAATATTATTATAATTATCATATATAGATATTATATAATTTTTATACCCATTGATATTATGTGTTTTTTATTATTATGTTACATCACTTCATAGAGACGATAACATGTACGTACACATGAGTACTACAATTAATTTCAAACGTGTGATTGAGAAAAAAGATAAAACAACAATAAAAAAACAATTAATTATAATAATATCATAAATATTATATATATTCATTAAACAAATATATAATATAGTTCGTCTATAGTGAACATGAAAAACAAATCACATCACAATGTGGTGGTTGAAGTCCGCAAATATTCACAAATGATGTTATAATATCATGTAGGGTGGATGCGATGTAAAAAATGATATAAAATTAACCTAAAAATGTATAAGTATAATATATATAATTAAATAAACATTTAAATAGGGTTATAGTGCGTTTGTATAAGGTAGTGGATGATATTAACCAAAAAATATTTGTTGAGGATGATTTACCCCTCATTTAGAACCTCTTTGATCTTTTAATAATAACCCATTAGATGGTATTTTAATAATATATAAACCTATGTAATTTTTATATTTATGTATATAAGCTAATTATATTTTTATTTTATAATATATAAGTCTTAAAATTTATGACCATGAGAATGGAGTAAGCTCTTCACTATAACTGAGGATGGTGGTAAAATTGAACATACTTAAAATATTAAAATGTTATAAAGTTTTATTAATTTTAATGTTAAAAAATGAACAAATTTTTTTAATCTATGGTATGTTACTATCATTATTTCCTCTACCAATAAAATATATACATTTTTATGGATATTTTGTCCTTATCATTTATTTTAACCTATAGATATCTATTTTTAACATTATACAAAGTAATTATTTCTTATCAATGTTGTTATTATTTATGATCAAAACTAATAGTGGAAACATTACCTAAATATATAATTATACTTAAAAATATTGAACAAATTTAATAATATTATATTTCTATAATCATTTAAAGATAATTTGAAAATAATTGTATAAAAAAAATAAAATACAATTTTAGAGAAATTTACTTTTAATAAAAAATGGATTATTATTCAGTTGAAAGAAAAAACCAATAGATGAATGTTGAATTAATTAATGAAATATATTATCTTCACATTTCTTTAAAATTAATCATAAATGGTGATAATTGTAATTTATTAATATAAAAACAAAATTCAGTAGTAAAATCAATTTTTCGTAAAACATCTCCATTTTTACTCTCAAATGATTTTTTTAATTATAAACAATTGATAATAAAGGATTTCATTTTCATCAGCTGTATAAAAAAATTCATAAATTATTTTATCATTTTCATAAAAAACAATCCATCTTCATGTTAATAACTCAAATATTTAATAAAAATATTTTAATTATATATAGAAGTTACATTAAGCTCGATGTTTCTTAAATAGAATGATATAAAATACAATAGTATTTTTTAAAACTAAGTATATCATATTATATTGGTGTTTCATATTATACACATATTATAATATTTTCTCCCTTATAATTTCAGCACTCCAATACAAACAACTGATTATACATTTTCCTCATGAGAACCACCAGTTTTGACGTAACATTCTCAAATTTACAAATTATGCAAAAAATTGATTTTTTAGTGTTCTATTATGACATCACCTTATTTATTACATCAAGAATAACATATAGTTATTCCACATAAGGGAGATAATTTTTAGTGTTACAAGCTTTGGGGTAATTACATTTTATAGATCTGTAATGTAATTATTAATGAGAGATAAATAACACACATTATTTAATTAAGGGAGATTCATCCGATAAATGACATGATATGAAACTATACTAATGAAATCAAGAATCACATAGGAATCGATATACATATGTATTTTGATACCCCTATTTATAAATATCATAAATTTTTTAAATGATGTTTTAAAAGTTAAAACAAATAATTATCATTGAACACTAGATAAAACTAATGATAATTAGCATAAATTTTATATCGACTCTGAGATACCTTGATGTGTTGTTATGTGGCTCTAAAATTCCCTAACATTTCCTATGTTATCATATAATAAAATAGTTTTTATTATTTATCTTTTATCTTAGATAAAAATAGTTTTACACTCCATTTCATATAAGAGATCATAAGAAGCCATCTAAAAGATTGGGTAAATGTTATTTTTTATAGGGATATTCACCAATGATATGTTTGGTTCTATACCACTTATAAATACATAGGAAATTCGATCAATATATATTATAGGGTTTTGATTGTTCTATTTACATTAAAATATATATAATTAATATATTTAGATATAATGTTCAAATCCTTATTCAAATCATGTTGTTGGATTTTGTAAATCATTTGGGAAATCATTAAATCCAAATTAGAGACCATTCAGTGTGTTGATACCTGAAATTCTACAACTTATTATATTCCTAACCCTTTTGTATGATAAATACATAAATCATATATAATAGAAATTAAATTTATGTAGTTACTATATATATTTAATATAAATGAAATATTTTTATGGACATTATAAGTATTTGTGTTTCTGTTTACAGAATCCATTTTAATGAAATCCAATTTATATTCAAATTTTTGTAAGGGATATATCATCTCATTTAATTATATCTCCCAGACATAATATTTTTTCAAACAAGGAATAATTATTCATTCTACAAAAATCAATATTTATTTGACATATTTCAGTACTCATCATAGACAAACTTGAATGTCCCTTCCGACTGAAAGAATCACTATTGTTTTTTGCATTCCCATGGTGGTAATATATTTAAAATTCATAATGTATAATTAAATTCATCCATAAACTACAAAACATATTTACATCACTATTCCTAAATATATATTTCAATCCCATTTTATCTAGATATATCGTCCCCCTTTTAAAATGATGATGGTGGATTTATATAATTGAATATAAGTTACCACACCATGTTATTAAATTATGAGTTGAGTAATTTTTTTCATGATACCTCATTAGTATATGGAATAAAATAATACCATATCATTCCTCATGAGAACCAATGTATATCCATTATTTGATTATTCCTTATCGGGAACAAATACTTATCATTTTCATGGGTAGTTTGAGAAAAACGAAACGGGCATGTCCTCTCTTAATTTCCTGATATTTTCAACACATTAATCATTAAAATGGAACACAGATCACATTCATTAAAACTGGGTTAGTGAACTATATATTCATGATAAATTTATTAATATTATTCAATATTATCAATCAATCTAAATTAAACTATTATTATTTTAGTCATGGTTGTTGTTATGGAACATTATCCAATAACAACTATTTTTCATAGATCCATATATATAACACCTCTTGAAATTATTTTACCCAATAATGATATATTCTTAAACTAGAATTAATATTTTAAAAAATTTATATAGCATATATATCTTAAATTAAATCTTCAATATCCTGTAATAATCATCATGATCATTGTTGTTCTAGTAAGATATATTTATATCATATATAAAGGCTATCACAAACTAAACCTGGAAAGCTATAAAAAATTTCATTTATTCCATGACTATAGTTGAGGAATTTTTTATTCCTTACTCTACCATGATAATATCATAGTGTTAATTCCCTGTATATATAAATTTATTGTATATTTTCTTTGATTATACCCTAATTTACTGATTTTAAGATCAGTAGATAATAATTGATTGTATTTATCACTACCAATTTAATCAAAACAATCATCAATATAGGGTACATTATAATTATGGTAATAATTTTTTATAAAATTATATTAATTAGAATGACCCACCATCCCATCAATATTCATAAAAAAATTAACAGGTTCCCTCCATGGTGATCAACATGGTTATATGAGTCCCTTACAAAGATTCTTCCAGACTTACATCTTCAATTCATATAACTCAATGGGGGTAATTCTATAAGGATTTTGGAAAATTGATATATAATGAGTTATGAGTTTTATTATAAATATAAACATCATGATTATGGTTAACTATAGGAAACTCTTTAGAAAATAAATCATCATATTCCCATATAACATGAATAAAATTCTGTGGTTTTTCAAAACCATTTGAGATAGATTCCCCTCATGAATTTGTAATATAACCAATATAGTTGATGTATTTTCAATTTAATGTTCATATTTATAATCTCACCAATAATAAATTATGGGATGATTTTCAATATCAATCACTAAATCTATTCCACTATAATTTATACGGGATCTATATAAATAAATAAAATCCACAATAAAATAACATAAAAAGAAAATATAGAGTGAATAATAAGATTTATATGAATAAAATTCTCAAATATTTATATCAAATAACCACAATACACTTGATATATGCTCATTTAACCATAATGACATTTTCTTAACATAATATTTAATCAATGATTCAGTGATGTGAAAACCAAGTAATTATATTTAGTCCAAAAATTCTTGGTATAACAATAATAAAATGAACTATTGTATGTTCTAGAATATATTAAAAGTGTACCACACACCACATCAGTATTATAAAAAACTTCAACCTTTGTTATTATTTAAATATTAAATTTATTTCTCTTTTTATGTTTGTATTGATTTAGACATTCATCCTTAATCCTTGCATTATGACACTCGCACTAATAATTCTCATACTTATTATTGTTGTGGAATTTGTGTTTGTGGGGAGAGTTTAACTGATCATTATACCACAATATTACATTTTCTTATGTACATACAACACATTGGAAATAAATCTCTTATCGACTATTACTACTATCCTTGAATCATTTACCAGTTACTTTGAGAAAAATTTCCCACATTATTCCTTACACACATTTAATATAAATGAACACCCATATCATTCTCCATGTTTTATATAAAAATTATAAATATAGAACTCAATAATTATCATCTTATAAAAACAATGATAATGATGGTAATATATAAACATTATTTCATTATTCCTATAATATATAATTATTTCATGCTATGTAAACTTTATTAGGTTTCCTTTTGAAGACATGTATTTAACATACTGACAAACTGATCACTATTTAATTAATGGTTGATGATCATATAAAAACAATACCTCACATATACTATAAAATATACCACATAGTTACTAATATACTCATCAATCATTTTTTCAAATACAAGTTATTTCCAATAATATTTTTGAAATATTTGGTGTAATGTAATTACTAAATATTCAATTATTAAACTCATCACATTCCATATAGTCATCTTATCTAACTATTAATTAATTCTTAATAATATTCCACACATATTAAACTTCTCCTTCTTAATGATTCACCATTTGGGAAACATTTATATTCATCAATCACTATAATATGTAAAATATTTTATTCTAGCGTAGGTATTTTTCATGAAAAATAATTGATTAGAAGAAAAAATTAAATACTATAGATATGGACTCTTGAATTAGTCAATAATTTAATTGTCTCCCATTATCTCAATTTCAAGATTAGTATGATTCACAAATTCTGATATTTGCATGTGTATATAAAACATATTTTTCATTCCACCTCATATACAGTTCAATTACGTGAGTGTAATGTCATATCATTTTAAACTGAATGATCATTATAATAATTTGTCATGGTTTCATCCATTTGAAAATTCCATAAATTATAGTTTAAGAATAAATATATAATGAAATGAATGAGATGTCATATAATCAGGAATATTATTCTTGGTATATCCTAAATTATTACACCTTATCAACATATTACAATTTTAGGTCCACTTAATATTACATTTACTTGAAAAATTGTCATCTAATGTTCCATCCTCGTATTATTCATATATAAATAACCAAAAATAAAAAAATCTCCATCATATTCCATATTTTATGAAAGAATGATGAAATAATGAAATATTACATTATTTTTTATAATTTTTCATAATTTTTTACAATAATGCATCTTTCTGGACAAAAAATGTTCCAGTAAATAATTAATAAATACATAATCAACAACTTTTTTTAATTATTGAAAATATATACCACAAATTTCTTCATTAATAGGACCCATCATAGGTGACGCATATTTAATAACATTTTTTATAACCGTGGAAAAATGGAGACATATGAATAACTCAGATTATTTGCATATTAATGATAATCATGGGAGATATCCATAAATGATCTTATTTAAGAAAAAGATAATAATAAGAGTATTATATCATGATCATAACATATGAATTTTATAATATATAAATCGTTGATAAAAAATCACATGTCATGATATATAGATTTCTAATTTCAAAATACATGATTCTAATGAGTGTGGTATCATCATTAGTCAATCAACATCCATTATATTTTATCATTATTATAAGAACATATCAATGGAACTATGCCATAATAATAGTAATATTAAATCATATAATTATTAAACATTCATTTACTTTATGAAAATTTATTAAAATATCACTTGGTGGACTGGGATCACTCAACATTTCATCATTACCTCCGTCTTTATTAGCTCTTGTGACTAAAATACTTCATTGAGTACCATACAATAATAGGATCATTATCACATGAGATATTAATAATTATACAATTCATTATATTTTTAAATGAAAACATCCATCACATAATGAATACCAAAAATATGGGTGGCTTGAGATCATAAAAAAATTCACCACTTCATAAAATCATAACCCATAAAAATTAAATGGGTTTCTTAATCATTTCAGAATCAAAAAATAATAATCCATTCATGTTGAATTCATATAATTCATTATTATATTATATACCCAGTGAGACATAATACACACTTATTAATTTAAATATAGTTGAATAATAAATTTAAAATGTAATTTCTTGATTTTATTGAATATAGGTATGAAATAATTTTCCATTAGTATATTCAAATTAAAAAGTTTGAAAAAATTGACAAATTATTTATTTGAAAAAAATAAGGATTTTATTAATGTAATAATAAATTAAAATAACATTATTTATTAATGTAATGTTTTTTATGCGGTAAATGTTAAAAAACTACCTCTTTTTTGAATTATTAGTAAATATCTAAAACATCATTATTCAAAATAACATCTAGAATATTCCATTTAGATTTTTAAAATGAAATTAATATTTTTTAGATGAAATTAAAAAATAATTTTAATATAAGTAATAAAATTCTACAATATATTTTAATGAAATTGTCCATAAATGAAAATGATCATTGAAAAAAGAGAAAATATTGTCGAATTTTCATAAAAAATATTTTCAAATCATATTAATTAACATTTAAATGATAATGAAAGTAAGATACATGAAAACCCTTAAACAACCCATATAAGATGAAATTAGTCTTATTAATAAGGATAAAATCATAAAATTCACATATTATAAATTTAATATAGAGGATTATTAAATGATATGATCTTTTAACATAACTCTTACATCAAATCCTGAAATTTATTGTATACACTATTAAGTTTTGATATGAAAATTATATTTATCTTTTTAATTTGTTAATTAAATATATTCCTCATGTTATAATAATATATAATTCCCATATAATTTCATGACACCCATTTAATAATATATATTATTTAAATAATCATTCAGTTAAGTCTACTCTATTTTGAATTTTTGTTTTGGTTTAAATATTATGGCACATTCAAATTATTTTGTATATTATTAATGTAATAGGTATAATATTTTATTCATTGTATTTAATTATATTACAATTTATATTATTTTTTGATGAAAAATAAATTACATCGCTTGGTGGGATGATAGACTATACATATGCATTAGTAATGAATTCAATTTTCAATGAGTGGATTAATATACGAATACATAAAAATATATATTTAAATAATTCTAATAAATTTATAAATATCATAATTATTCATCAATCCCATCCATATGAGCATCCATTTTATGGTGTACATGAAAAATGAACCACATCACTTTATAGTGGTTGTAGTTCAAACATAAAAATAAACATGATTCTCATATATAAAAGAATTAATGGGAGTTATAAAATGGGTATAACCATAACATAACAACATTTTGGTATTGTAAATCATAATACATAATCTTATAAATGTCATTATTGTAATTTAATGAGCTCAATGGTGATATTAACCAATAAGGATTTGAGGTATGGGATTACCACTTCTTTGAGAATCCTTCATGGATTTCATCATAAAGACCCTTGGTTTAGTCATTTAATATGAATAAAACATATGACACATGGATAGAGATTTTTATAGGTATATTATGAACTAAAATTAAAAAAGTGTGTGAAGAATTATAGGTATATGGTGGTATTTAAAATGCGAGGTGGGTGGAATCCTTCTAAAGATGTAAAACATTATAATAAAATGAAATTATATTCCAGTAAATGTGAAACCAAATTGATACATTATCATTGATAAAATATTTTAGACTGTAAACATAATCTACTGATAAAATTTATAAAATTTTATTGGATATTTTGTACCTTTTAATTTAATTTAACAACCTATTATCTATTTTAAACAATAACTATGATTAAAAAATTCCCCATAGATACTATTCAATATTAAAAAAAAGGAGAATCCTGAAAAAAATTAAAAAATGATTATTCAAAATATGGAAAATATTTTAGTATATTTATTTTATATAAATATCAAATATTCATTTAAATATATGTTCTCACAATGAAAAAATTAATTTTTTTTAGAAATATGATTTATTAAAAATAAATCATAATTTGTTCTATTTCCATACCTTGTAAAAACCATTAAATGATTGTTCACTTTGTTTATAATATATATTTTATTTGAATTCAAATTAAAATTTTCATAAATGGTTTTTAATTTAATATATTAATATAAAAACACATTACCACCATTGAATATATTCTTTAGAAAACCCACCTACTTTTAAAATTCAATTTATTATATTTTAATTTTTAACAAAATACTCAAATTTATAAATGTGTAATAAAAGAATTCTTTTTTCAGATAGACTATTTTATACCTTTAAATCCAACGGCTAGGAAAAACTACCATATTTAGTTATAATAATTCAATAGTATATGGATGTTATTTTAATCTCGATGTGTCATATAAATATAAATAAATATATATATATATATATATATTAAATCAATCATTTTTAAAATTAAATATATCATAAAATTATACGGTGTAACTAATTCCACTCACCTAGTAGTTGTTTTTTGTGAGAACATGAATTTTAGATATCACTATGGGTAATAGAATATGTGATTATAGAATTAAACCCATTTTAGTACACTTGAGTGGATGGAATTTGAAGGGTTAAATTTTAATAAGATATAAAAATATATCACCATATAGTTTTATTATGCATTTATATTTTATTATTTTTATCACATCTATAGATCTCATTATATTAAACATTGTGTTTATACAAACGGTGTTATACTATTGAAATATAATTCTTAAATGTTATAAATATCACCTAGATATTATATTTTAGGTCTCTAATATATCAAAATAAGTTATTAATGTATTTTATTTAAGCATTTATGAAATTATTTTAAAGGTAATCAGGTGGTTATAAATTTATATAAATTCATCGGATAGTCAAAAAATGTGTTTTCGAAATAGTTATTTTCAATAACAGTGTTTTTAAAAAAAATAATATATTAATTTATTACTATCGATTAAGGATATTAATCAAATGTATAGATTTTAAAATAAATAACTTATTTTAACATTTACCTAATGTTTTTTTCAATGTCTCTAATAAGAATAAATTTATTTTTGTAATTAAAATATAATAACATAAAAAAAGCTTTCTTTTAATTTTTCAGAGTAATTTTATAAGATTTTTATAATTATTATATAATTATAATGCCATAAAATTTCTTCCGATTTTTGAATCACCTTATCTAAATTTGGTTATTATTCAACATTCATTTTTCATCGTAATAAATAGTAATAATGGTAAAAATTTGTTACATTTGTGGTGGATACCAGAATGATAATAAGGTGGATAAAAATAGACATTATGTTTAAAATTACTCTTAATATTGAAATAAATTGGTAATTTTTAAACAATAAATAATATTATGCTTGTGCCTTTTACCATTTTCATTCAATTTTGATTAAATATTAAATCATATATTTTAATGTTTTATGTATTTTCAGGCTTTCCACCATCCTGACCTATAAAATTAGGTCCTCTTACTCTCATATGGCTCATAAAATTCATAAAAAATACCTTCATAAATTCATCCCCCATGTCATTGATATTTTCAGCTTTTTAAAATACCATCATTTTTCGTTTTATGCTTAATGAAAAATTTGGTTTCACAAGGAAGTGGTAATTGTGTATACAGGACTTTTTCGAGTTTATTTCTTATTTTACCACATATAAATACTCTATATATGAAAAACTTATTACATATATATCCTTATTATAATAAAGTTTTTATGATAATGGTACAACAATTTTATATCCCTTTTCATTTTATAAGAAATGATAAAGTCATTCATGTGTGCGTGTGGACTACCACATCCATAATGTGATGCAATGTGTTATTAAATTACAATTTACATGGATATTAATAAGGATTAATTTACTAAATATATATTTTATATATGAAATTATTATTATTTTAAAAGGTGAATTTCTATTTTCAATTATTTTTACCCTTCAAACATATATTAGAAATGCCAATAATGTGTATTTTTAGTCTACGATTGTCATGATGTAACGTATTTCACATTTCATAAGTGATTTATATGAATGTTTATAAATTTTTATATAATTATTTACAACTTATATTATGAAATAATTAATATTCCATATATGTTTAAAACATGACTGAGGTGAAAGGACCAACACAATCATTCCAAAACTAGCATAGAAAACAAACTACATCCAACAAAATATTCATTTTAATGTAGAATTATAATTAAAAACATAACAAAAAATAATGGATGGAAATATATTTTCTTAGGCATAGATATATGTTTTCAATTGGATCACCATAAATCATTGTTTGTTATAAAGGATATGTGAATGCATACGATGCAAGAAAAACCATGATGTAGGGGTTTATGTTGAATTACATTTTTAAATTGGGAATTTTTATGATCAAATATTATATAAGCGAATGTTATTATATTTATCTATTGGAATAAATATATTTTATTGTCATATTGTTATTTTTTGTGTTCCTTATTTTCCCTATTTATTTTCCTTCTATTTGTATCAAAATTACTGATAATGTTTTTTAAGAAAATCCAACTATATTTCAACTTTTATCAAGAAACTTTTTCTTATCATAACATGTTAATTAAATAATGAACAATATTTCTATTTTGTTTGATCCCATTAATTTATAATTTAAATTTTAATAGTACATTACTTTGTTTTAAAATAATATTTATTTATAGTTTTTTTTATTTTTTTAAAACATTTTATTTTTGACTCTTAAAAAAATTGTTTTCAAGGAAACATTAATTTAAATTCAATCATACAAATAGATTTTACAACATTAAAAATTTATTCATTTATTTGAATTTTAAATTAAAATATGAAAAAAAAATTCAGTGATAAATGTTTTTATATCATTTCATAATTTTTAATATATAATTTTCTCAAAAGAAAATTATATTTTTCTATCCTTTGAAGGAAAGGATTAAATATTCCAATAAACTAATTATTCATATCTACCAAATACTATTATTACTTCTTATAATTCAGTTAGGATTTTAATTAAAGTTAAAATACCTCGTATTTCATAGGATGAAAAATTATTATACAATAGTAAAAACATTATGAAATAATTTTCATTTCGAAGGGTTATGCTGTGATATAATAATGAATATTTCAATGATCCTAAGGAAGAAAAATGTATTTTTTCATTATGTTATTTGTATATTTGTTGAAAACTGCCACCTATTTTGGTAGTGATTGATATATCTCAATATAATTTTTATTATAATGGGTAGTGAATCAATTTCATTAATAGAATCTGTATAATATGATATTATTGGGAGTGATAATTGAATAACGAAATGACTGATAGGTATTGAAAGAAATAAATTATGGGACAATCCCCACATTGATAGTATTACATGTGATGCTTAAATAATGACTTTATTTTATTTAGATATTTTGATTCCACAATATTTGTGATATTTTATTATTCTTGTTATATTCTCCTACTGATCATTAATGGATAATAAAGATTCATCACTCATATGACACATGTATTTATAAAATAAATGAAATTATGATATGACCCATGAACTATGGTATATGAATAATTGGAAATTAACAATGTATTTATAATGCTTATGTCAATTCCTTATGTGTAGGTTATTATTTTAAATGATCATAGAGGGATATCATCCATGTTTTCCCATATAGATATTTTGATCTCACCATATCCATTTTTTTCATTTCCTCATGTTGTGGGAAAATGTTGTTAAAATAATATCTCAATAAAATTTACATGTCGATAAGAACAATATTCTATATATTTAATATCATTTATTAATAAGATAATATTTTTTACTATTCAATGACACTAGTCCTACATGGACCTTGATAATGTATTTCTTTGAAATTTTATGAATATTTATATAAAAAAAAAATTATTTATGTATGAATTGTTCACAGATCCTCACTCTCCCCACGAGTTTCTAACTTATGTTCATTCCATTCAGTCAATTATGTTTTTGGAAAATTAATCATTAATGATTCCCATCAGTTTTATTATCATATATCTCTATCACTTTTTCTGTTAAAAGTGTGATTTATTCATACATTAGTTTAATATTATAAATAATTATGATTAATAGTATGAAAGAAAATATGATATAAATTACCAGAATGATTATTGAAGAAACTAGGAATTATATAAGAAGGAAGATGTTTAAAATCCATGATATTTTATGTTCTTAATATATATAATAATTAATATTTCAATAACTATAATAAAAGATATATCATATATTGTAATTAATTATTATTAATTAATAATCAAGGAATTATCATTGAAATATGATAAAGCTTAATAATGTGTTTCCTATATAATATTGATAATATAGAAATTTCATACTGGGGTATATTATTAAATCTGTGTCTAAACTGATTAAACAATCAAAATTTATATATCCTTCAGGTTGTAGCTAAAATTATAACACATTTATAATATAGTAAATTCTCTAAGATATAAGTAGTTTAATAATAACTTGTAAATTGATTTTTTAATTACAAAAATAGAATAATACCTTATATATAACATATAATTATTGTAATTAAAAAATTAATATAATATAATTATCATATATTGTTGATAATTATTATTTGAGTACATTGAAATTATATAAAAAATGTGTTTTTATGATCGTATAGGTTTTATGTTATTAATTTTGTCTCCTAATGTAATTTATTTGATAGTATGATGTTAAAATAGATATATTTTTTCTTTTTAATTGAACTTTTCATTTTCATGAACTAGTGAAATAATGAAAATATAATGACACATTGTTATTTATATAAATACAGATTAATATGAAAATATCTATCCTTCCTTAAACTATTTATATAAGGATGAAATTCATCAAGAATTATTATTATTATTTATAGTTAATGTTATCTAATTCCAATACATTTTATAATGTGGAAAATATATACGAAATTAATTGATTACATGAACATGATTATTAAAATACTTTATATGTCTTTTAATAATGATTATGGTTGATCAATCCCACCATCCAAATGAGATAAATAATATCATTAATGGATTTTCTTGAGTTACATTTATATTAATGGAGAGAATTTATTTAACATGTATTTATTATACAACTTCATCGAATAATTTTTATGAATTCAATTTTTTAAGTTGATAACCTAATATGGTTTGGAATTTTGAGGATAAATAGGTTAGTTTATCAAGGATTTTGTAATAGTCAATGCCAGTAATGTTGGATGGATTAATATTTGTTAAATGGTGTCACAGATGACACTATGTAAGTTAATATAGGTTTATAATTTAAATTACACATCAATATATTTCAATCATGATTTTTGAAATGTATAGTTGTCCATATATTATATGGTTGGATCTCACCTACATGATTTTTTTTATTCTGTATAGGGAATATACATTATTATTGTTTTGTAAGACTTGGAATATTCTTCATAAAACATGTATTTATGAAATGATTTATGAATCAATAAAAGGATAGGGTGGTTCATGGTGATCATATATGATGAAACCATACATAAAAATATAAAAGTAAAAAATTATTGTGTGGATGGAGTATGGTTTTCTATTAATTATCTAATAATAATTAAAATAAATACAAAATAATATAATTAAATATAAATATTATTTAATTTTTAAATTACTTCTTGTATAAATTTTTTTATTATATACTCATAAATATTGGTAGTAATGTGTCTTCTGTGAAAATAATGGAAGATGAGTCTAATTTAATGTGATTTCTCTTTATGTTGTTGTTTTTTATTTATTTTAAATGTCTTGAGTCCATACATTTATTCAATCATTGAATTAGTATACAAAACCTATATATTTTACGAGGTATTTTTTCCAACATCCTAGTTAGTCAATGAATACATAGATAAATTTCTTATCTCCACATCTCCCCTATTAGCTACATATATGAGTAGGAATACGTCATTATATAATTTATTAACTTATACTGTTTATTCATACCTATGTTGTGTTAAATCTAGGAAATAAAATACATTTATGTGTGTGAAATAATTACTTGTATTATATCAAAAACTCATATCTAGTCATTATGGGGGTGGAATCAGATCATTGTACCTGATATTTTTGAATAGCATGATGAATAATTAATTTATATAGGTTATAGTAACTTTAGGGAATTGAATTGGTCACTACAAGGACAATGATGAAATTTTATGCTTCACAATATATATTATATTTGTGTTATAATTGGATTAAATATTTAGTTGGCACGTTCAGAAGTTTTAGTTATTGAATAAATCTATATGTATTGTGATTGATTCATTATTTATGTGTATTTTTTATTGTTTGTTTCCCATTTTATATCTTATTCATTCATATTATATGAGAATAATTCCTAATGTATGTATTATTAATATAAAAATAATTATAGACACTAACTTGTACAAGAATGGAGGTGGGATTTGTGGGACGTAATCAATCATTCTTCATTATTGAAATGGTAAGGGATCCATTGTAAGAATGAGGTCATTCAAGACTATAATCAGTACCATTTGAAAGATAATATTGAAGTTTTACTTAAGAACAAGTGAGGAGAAATTTTTTATTGAAAATAAGTTTCATAAAGTCATTGTATGTTATGAAAATACTGAATATATGATTCTATATTAAATTTTATGGCTCCTTATTCTTCAATATATGAAACTTCATGTTTACTAACAATTCTATGTGAATTGGACCTTTTTGGGGGTTGGGACCTAGTCCAAGATCGCCCATCAATGGGTTATGTGTGTGTGATTAGATTTTATAGACCAATAAAAATAAATAAAATGATTTAATTAATTTACCATAAGTTTTCTTATTCATGTGTTTCATAGTTATATATGTTTATTCATTTGATAATATAAATCCATATTAAAATCATCGTTATATTCATTCTAAACATGGTTTATAGGATGCTACAAGACAATTTTATAGATTATATTCCAATAATCAAGAATATTTGAGGTAGAAAATTAAATAATTTCATCATTATTTTCATTAGAAGTATGAAAGGTCGATTTCGGTTTAGGGGATATAGGATTGGTTGGAGGAGGTGGAGTTTATCTTAAATTTGATTCATATTGAAAAGGACCATTTGTATTTTTAATTAATATTTCATGTGTATTCTCAAAAATTGTATCTTTTTTACTTGGATATTTCAAGGATTCATTTATTTTTGGGGGATGTTCTGTGGTCATCATCGGGTCTAATTTATATATTTGATCTCCCAAGTGGACAATTATATGGAAATCCTCACTTATTTATTTTACCAACATTATATGAGTGTTCAATATCCAACACATGTACTACTTATATTACTATTTAGATCTACTTCTATATGAGGTTGATTGGGTGAGTCATTTCAAGATGGAATTGTGTATAATGATCTATATTATATCACCTTGTTTCATTTGAATTCATATCAAGAGGAATATGAGATTGAAGTGGAAATTGTTAATTTTTTGGCTTTGAAAATATCATCATAAAATTGGATTCCATAATATGCTCATTGTATAGGAGATATTGTATGGATTTCTCAGTTTCATGGTTAGAAGAAAATTTTCAAATTATTAAGTACAAATATCTATCCCTATTTATCTCATTTCATTGAAGAAAATAGTTTTCAAACCATTTCTTTTGGGTTGGGTGTTTCTTACCTTATACATATTGTTTACCTCATAAGAAAAAATATCATACCTTTCTTAGAATTGATACAATATATTGTTTCTTGTTTATTACAATATATTATAATATTTTACAACCAAATTAATAGTTGTTGTCGTAGTCGTGTGCCACTACTTTTAATAACCAAATCTGGCTTAAAATTAAATAAATTTTGTATTATATTAACAAGTTGACTATATTTTAATCATATAATGTCTATGTCTTGAGAGTGGTCCATTTTGGACATGAGAGTCTTCTGAAAAACATGATTACACCTATTTTCCAAAAATTACATGTCTTCCAATAACTACACATACAAATTGTAACCAATGATCCTCTTGTATTCAAAACATAATAGAATTTTTTCTTCCCAATTCATACAAAATTATCTTCCTCAATTCAATCCACATCACCAAGATACATTTTTTATATAACTTCAACATATGAATCTTGTTAGGGAATATCTATGTAGGTTTTCCTAAGAATACTTATGGTTCTTAACCGATAATCTTTAGTTTATTTAGTCATCCACCAGTATTAAATAAAATTCAATTTTTCATATATAATAACACTAAGAGAACCCATAAATTAATATATTACTATGTAAATGGAATAAACAAAATCTATCTCTAGTTTAATCAAATTGGATATGAAATAATCATTTTTGTTATTGGAGGACTTCCACCATACATATAGATGATATACATTTTACAAGAAATCCTTACAGGAGTGGATATAATGGGGGATTTAATATATATAAATATATATGTATATAATATTTCTCATGTTATTATTAAATTAGAATTATTATATCACATACACCGTCTATATTTCTGTTCCATGGGAGATAAGAAATTTCATTCGTGTGTAAGGTGGAGTACCTCCTCACGAAGTGATGTGATTAGTTTTCCACTAGCACTTATCCTACAAGGTAATTTGTATTAAATTTAATGAATATATATTATATATATGAAATAATGACGAATCTATATACATAGTATACTATTTTTCTTTCATTTATTTAATCCATTGATAAAATGGAAA
Source organism: Viscum album (assembly GCA_963277665.1). Taxonomy (NCBI): domain Eukaryota; kingdom Viridiplantae; phylum Streptophyta; class Magnoliopsida; order Santalales; family Viscaceae; genus Viscum; species Viscum album. The sequence goes on along the minus strand of OY728126.1, from coordinate 1,653,475,465 downwards.
CAACATCCATGCGTTTTTACGTCCTACCATCTCCATGAATGACCTAAATCATTTTTTATCTCAAAATTTATTGATTTCTAAAAATATGTATAAAATAAATATATTTCATATTTATACAATAGTTAACATTATATGGATAATGGTTCATTCCAAATTTATCTACTTTTCATTTTCAATGATCTATATATGTTTTAAGTGATGATAATTATAGTGATGAATGGAATTGAATCCAAAAAAACTGATAATAGATTAAACATTATAAATAACATGAAGGTTAATACAGTATTTTTTACAATTAATATATTCAATTAATGAAATAAATTGAGACAATTATTTATTCATTTATTGTTCTAAAATATATCTACATTGTACCATCATTTTGTAAGAGGAATCAAGAGTAGATTTCTTCTAGTAGTTATCCACATGTGTTCCACAATTCTCCTAAATGATTTTATTGAAATATCTATTTTCTATCATGGAAGATCACATATCTTATAGAATCCACCTTTAATCTCCAAAATAATCGCACTCGCAAAATCCTCTTTCATTTCTATTAACGGGAGAGTGGGAATTTTCGGAAGATCACTCTTTATTCATGGTAATGCTCTTAGATAAGGCATCTCTCTATGGCTTTAAGGGTATTATTCAGAATTTTTTGTTTCAAAAAATTAAAAATTCCTTAGATCAACTAAAAATAATATAATTAGATTTATAAATAATAATTTTCACAAATAAATATCTTCACAAGTTCCCATGAATATTTATTTAATACATAGAGATTCCCATATATATAATTTTAATATTCTTATTCTTTTTTGATATTTACATAACTAGTGAATTAAGATTAAATTTTTTTATTAAAATTATATTAAACACCTATTATTTATGACCAAAAAAAATAACTCATTTTTTCTTTACTACAGTATACTTATTGGACCTCTAATAATTTATATTAATTTATCAAATAAACATCACATCATTATTCTACTGTAAATAAAAAATATTATATTCCATGAATGAAAAATTTATATTTATTTAATATTACACTCACATAATATTAAACTGAATAAATGGTGAAATTATATTTCAAATCATGAAATAATTAATAAATAAAACACAATGTTTAGTTATTTTTTCAACTTATTAATTATTAAGAAATAATATATTATTTAACTATCTTTATCTATACACATACTTTTTTACCCGCTAGGCCTCTTTCTCAATGTCATTAAGAGATGTTGTCAAAATTTCACGGTTAGTGTCTATAATCATGCCAATAAACATATAGAGAACTAATTTAAGTCATCAACAGTATGATACCTCATATTCAAGTTTTCTGTATAACATAATCCCCTTATCATGATATAATTACTCAATCTGGTAGCTTACTAAATCCATCATCCAATGTTCTTGATGTCTCTTTCATTTATTTTTAAAAATAAAACTTTTCTTTAGAATAATTTGGCCACTAACATATTGATAATATATCATTAAAATTATAATTGCTATGAAATCAATGTAAATTAGTTTTAGAATATATAAATCCTTTCTCCCATTAATCTTTTATCAATATTTCTTGTGACACACCAATAAAATAATTCTTCACAGCGAACATATGTTAAAATAACATTACTCAATACATTATGGTTTGAAAATTATTATACTAATTAACAGTAATCATAATGTATAAGGATTAATATACATTGCCACAAATAGTAACATCTATTGAAAAATTTAAATTTAAATTTTCTACTGGTGGGTCACTTCTCAAAATATCATGCAATAGTTGTTACCAAGGATGTACACCATGAGAAAATTCTTCATAATCTCATGAATATCGAAACTAGATAAATTCTATGATTTTTTCCCTGAAATTATATTATCTAGATATATAACATATAATAAAGAATACATTAGTTTCACTTTCAGTTTCTCATCATAGTGGAGAACTGTTGTGACCATTACCGTGATATCTATAATTAAGACATTATGACATTATATATTGCATAAAAGATAAATAATGATGGGATTATTCATTAATTAATCGAGAAAAAATTATTACATGTTATCATAAAGTATACAAAATATTTAAATCTACAGAACTAAATCCAATATACTCCCACCTATACTAGATCCAGCTGAAAAAAACATTCACTCCTCTAGCTCTCACAAGATTCTCATGATTCTACTTAGATAAGATTATATTCAATGGGTCCTCCATTTATTCCTCCATGGGTGCTCTTATTACTTAAACATCATCCCATTTGAAAATGTCCCTCAATATGTGATACTTTAAAGTATGTTCTTTTTTCATTGGGGTGAATTTGGATCTTTTATTAAAGCCTCTATTATAGTATTACCATAATATAATGCGATATGGACATTACAATTATTTACCACATCAAGATCTTAGGCAACCTTTGGCATCCAAACAGCTTCCATGGTAATATCAAATGATATTATATACAAATAATTCATTATTGAATTTACAATGATGTTTTTTTAACTGTTCCAGCTCGTAGCCCCACCGTTGATAAAGAAAAAACATTATGATTGTGATGTCATATCAATCTGATCTTCATGAAAACTAGAATCCATATAACCCACGATGAATATCTTTTCAATCTTCCCCTTACACTTGGAATGAATCTAAGGATATTTTTAGATACATTATGATATCCTTAAAAAAAGATTTTTTTCTCCTAGAGATACTTTATATCATCCGAGCATAGTCAATTCATAGAAAATATTAGTTGTAGTACATATCATGGAATTATTTTTGGTCCTATCACAGAAGCATATATGATCTTAATCATTATCACTATCCCTCTTTAGTTGTGTTGGAGAAGGAATTTTATTATCAATATGCACACCATGTGACAATGATACGAATCCCCTCCTGGGTTGTTCCATACCAGTTAACATTAGTATCCCCTAAATGGAAATATTTTGACATAGTCTAATCATCTTCCTAGACTTATCACAATTAATCTCAAACCCTACAATATAAGATTATTCACCTAACTTGTCTATGGAAAAACAAATTATAATTTATTATTTATTTTACTATAACACTGGTATTTCGTTTAAAATCATTAAAATTTCATAAATATATATTTCTAGGATAATACCTGCATTCTAACTAAACAACATATAAAGGAATGGGTAACAATAATAGTAAATAAAACGAAATTCATTAATATATTCATAAACATTATATTTATATAAACTATATGTTTTCATCAATCCATAAATGGGTCTCTTTATCTTTATAATCATTTCGGAAATACCCGGAATCATAAACCATTCATGTAGTATAATATATACATCTTAATGAAGGTTCCCATTAATGAATATAGATTTTACAACCTTATCCCAAATTTCATAATCATGGTAATATAACATAGTTGGTAGAAAATTGATGTATTTAAACCTGGAAACTGATTAATAGGTTTGATTATAATCTATTATATGACAAGGATTGAAAACTCTATCAAAAATTGATATTTAATTTGTTTTTACATTACCTTCCATGTGTTTTTTTCCCTTTAATAATCAATTTTTTCTATGGGTATTACATAAACTCTAACATTGACCAAACCACAAAATTTGTAATGATACATGGTTTACATTTTAGGAATCAAGGATTCAATCAATATTATAGCTTTTGAAGAATTTAAATCTTCATTTTTGGATTGAGGATCACTATTTTCATCAAATAATTATTAACTATATTTAGTGTCTACAAACCCATATCTCTCTGGATATCAAATATTTATTTTGTAGCTATAATGTACTTTTGTTTCATGATATACTTATTTTTTGGAGACTTATTCAATCATTTCATGTAAAAACTCATTTTTTTTCTTCAACATCAACTAAATCGATGTTAATATTTCTCATACAATACATTTTGTAGAAATTATTCCTCTCAAGAAAAATGGTGTTTCTAGTGATATTTTTATTATTTTATTAGGGGTTTTATAGGTTTTCTCTCTTGGTTTCATTTGGAAACCCAATAATGATACACTTGGTAATATGGGGTTCTTTATTTTTCCAGATATTTCCTTAACAGGCTCTTCACAATTCAACACACATTTGTGATACAAAATGGGAATCATCTGATTCCAAAACATGATGGGTTCTCGGTTTAATTAATACTCCATATTTTTTAATTAATACCCCCAAGAGTATATCGGATGATTCACATGACTCATCAACAAAATTACTTGGTTTTAAAATGTTATCTTTTTTTACATTCACTAATTCCATTCCAATATAAGGTGTAAGGTGGTTTTAGTTGAGAGTAAATCTAAAACATAGAAAAAACATCAACAATCAATCTATTATGAAATTCACTACATTGATTTGATCGAAGATTCAATATCTTCATCCAAGGATTAATATCTACATAATTCATGGAATCATTGAATTTATCAATTGATTAAAACTTATATGTTGGTAAATTGATTTTACCATATCTATTGATGTCATCAGAACTATTTTTAATGTAATAATATTAACCTATTTCATATACTATAAATAGTCCCTAGAAATTTGTTTGAACAAATCATAGAAGCAATGTGGATATTTCATCCCTTCCATCTATTTGTTGTTTTATCATTTTTTTAAATTAAACTATAATGGCATATATAAAGTGTTTTTATTTTATTAGAGTCATAATGACAATCTTAAATAATATTTTTCAAACACTTCTCAGTTACATGACCCTGATTGTGATTCCCTAGTTGTTTCTTGTATGATTTAGGTGAAAATTATTTGGTATCAATTTCCAATGCCTGGTTATTTTAAATTATTACATTAAGTCTATAATTCAAATGTGTGATACAAAAATGTATGTTTTCATTATAAAATAAAAAAATTAAAAAACTAAAAATAACACTTTCTATATCTAGGCATGATACATAAATTTTTATTATCATACTTATTGGTACATAATAATAATAAATTAAAATAACATACATTTTTATTATAAATTAATGTTTGTAGTCACCACTGGTTATAATATTCGTCCTCTAACCATTAGAATATCACAAATCTAATTATCCTCTTGAAATAAATCAGGATATACTTGGTTATTTAATTTCGGTTAAATTATCGGCAACACATGATGTATACAAATATGCAATTTGTATATATTGGATGATTATTCTTAACAAAAACATGCACCATTGGCCTCCACTATCATATATGTGATGTTTTTCATATAGTGGAATTTATTTAAATAAGAAAAAAATACACTTCTTCATTACCCTTTCCCTACATTTAGATATTCAATATTCTTGAAAGGATTGTGCTTTTAAAAATTAGAATTTTTATAATTCATGGGACTATTTTACATGTTCTTCCATTTCTTATGAACCATATGGATTGTGTTATTTTCTAGACCCATGCCATTATCCACATGGTGAACCAAAGAATTTAGTTATTAAATAATATTATCATTATTTGCAAAACTATAATTTATAATGAAACTATATTAGGCCATTGTTTATGATGAGTGTACTATATTTGTGAGAAACTCATCTAAATATTTAATCCCAACGATATCTAAGCACTCAGTATATAAAATCAGTTGTACTACATGAAGCATAACTAAAACCTACTCTCTAAACATATTTGTAAATGGATTATTAGAGAGTTCATATATATGTTGTCTCGCTTCCCCATAACAGAGAATTTATGTTTTGAGACATCAATATATACACATCAATTTTAAAATGTTTCTTAAAATCCTCCCTGGTCAGAGATAACTAAATGAATCACTGACCATCTAGGGAATAATTGAAATATTTCTCAAAAAAAATTATTAATTTATAGCTTCATTACAATGAGATTCTGGAACATTATCTTTTATCAAATTTAATATCATTTCATTGTATATGATATCATGTAAGCACCTTTCCCACTCTTGTAAATTATACTGATGAGAATGTTATTCGTTTCTTGTATGGATTTTTGTGATATAATTGAAAACATTTTATTGTTTTTCTTTAAATAAGATGAGAATAATTATAATACTTCATCTTATTAAATATAGAAAAATAAATAAATATTATATTTATAATCTCCCAATGTTTTATCATAACAGAATAGCCATCACCATTGTCATTGGAAAATCATATTGTTTTTAAATTATAGATGAAATGATCTATATTTTCCTTCTCATTACCCCAACATGGTTTTCTCAAGAAACATGATTAATTTCATGTAGGAATTCTAATTTACCACGACATTAACTCATAGTTCCTTGTTTTCTAGTGGACTCCTCAATCTCGAAAACATTAAATTAGATTTCCAGAACAGTTTCTTATAAGTTGCACCATTTTATTGGTTATTAGTCCACCATTGATGTGAGCTATGTTTTGTAAACATATAATTCATTTCATAATTCCCCAATAGATTATATCTCACAAACATTTTCTGGTTATGAAAATTTTCATGGGTTCAATTTTCACTAATGCATTGGTCTTAAATTCCAATGTAATATATATAATTGAGTAATATTATGTTTAATGTGTAAATTGATAATAATTATTTTTATTACCTTATTGTTAATATTATGTCTATTTACGGATTTAAATAACGTTTTCATCGGAAAATTTTTCTAATAAACCAATTTATTTTAGTACTATTTTAGATGATTGTTCATTTAATAATTTATATGATAATGAAAAAAATATATAATGAAATATCCACTCAACATGAATTAAATAAATTGAAAAAGTTATATGATAATGAGATTCTGTATATGGGATATTTATCTAGTGGATGATAAACTAATCTAAAACTTTGGGTAAAAACACTCTAAACCAATTAATGTTTATATTCCTACATTCCACTTATCCAACAATGTATTTATCTTGAATTGGTTATTCCTCAGCTACAAACATGAATAACCCCAACATGAAGTGGAGATATATACAATACATATGCCTTTACTCCCACCCATGTGAGGGGATTGGGATTACAAAAAATAAACCATGGACACACAATCTAGTTAAAAAAACTGATGAGAGATGAAAAGTAATAAAAATTATAATTTAAAATTAAATTTAAAAAACCAATCACATTCATTGGTATTTTTCTAATCTCATGATCATATAATATTTTTTAACATGTTATAAATTAATTATATTATCATTCAATTATAATAGTTATTGTTTAAGATAAGTCACACTGGAATAAATAAATTAACTTCTTTAATTAATAAATTCTTTTAAAATAATTATCATCCAAATTTCCATGAGATTCACATAGATAATAAATTTATACAAATTATGTTAATTTAAATATATTTCGCTTTGTAAAAAAATATCAAAAAGTGAATCCCAATGATTAACCTTTTGAATCTATGCAACCCTAATTTTACTGATATATTATTTACTCATATGACGTGTGGAATACATAACATGTCACATAACTTCATAACATATACTCTAAACATAATTATTACACAGATTACATGTTTTTTATTTCATGTTTTATGATTAAATATTCATTGGTTAATATTTAGAATTCAATGCATAAATGACATTAAGATCCAAGCATTACATAGAAATAAATTAAACACTCACACACACAAACACACACACACACACATATATATATATATATACTAAAACCAGTTAAATGGTCTGTTATATTAATATAATGACCACATTTGATAACATGCTGAAAATGTTACCAATTCAAAATAAATTAATTTATATTCCTCACTATTTTCTATTTGTAAACGGAATGTACAATATTGATACACTATGAGTGATTTTTTGACTATCTATATGAGTTATATGCCTACGGGCTCAGACTGTAAATATTAAAATAAAATAACAATGGAGTACATGGAGTGTACAAGGCCTACACATTCTATGGTCTTTAATTTATAAAATTACTTATTAGGAAGCCTGTATAAGAAAATAAATGACCTCTTTGTGACTAAAGGACTTCACATTTTGTATATGGAATATAAAATGTACACTATAGATTCTTATGGGTCCGGATAGCCTAGAAAACACATGGTGTATAATCAAAACCACCAAATGTAACAAATGAAAATGACTTGAATAAATTGTAAATTTATTCTTGGATCATTAAATAGTTGTACAAAATGTGTATGTATGGTTTATATGATGTGTACTCTTGTGTTATTTTCTTAGATTCCTCAAAACCTTGGGATGAGATATTAAATTTTATTTCATTTAAAAAATTAATCATTTTAATTATATTTATGATAAATGAGAGTAATTTATTTCACATTAATTTATTCAATGAAAAAACATAAATTTAATTCAAAATGAATTTATTAAATTTATTATTATTCACTAACTATTATTAAATAATTATTTGATCCCTTGGTTTCCATATATTGGTTCTTGGAGTACTGGAACCATGTAATGGGTTGTGCCCATATTTTCTTTTTTAAATGATCAATGATCAATCCAACATTTACATGATGATTAATATCACGATGAATGAAATTTAATGAAGGAAAATATATAATAGATAAAACATTAGAAGAAGAGTGCATGATCCTCATTTATTATATATAGTTAATTTAATCAAATATATATTTTCATTGGGAGGGTTATTTTTTAAAACATAATGATATATAGATTAGTCACCCTTACCATACCTAAGAAAATTTATTATAGAAATAAAGAGGAACATTTTATACATGAGGTGTAATAACCATACACCATAAAAAAATAAAACAAATCATACACAATATTTATAAAATAAATAATATAGTAAATGTTTCACCCATAATCACAATCTCAATCATCACATTATCTAGATTTAGTAACACTAAAAAATGAATTTATCATATCGAAATTCATCAACTTTCTCATCCTACCAGCCAGAGAACATCAGAAGATGAACATCCATGCATAGATAAACTTTCCAGAGTTGTGATCAAATATAATACATCATTAATACCAAATCAAAATTTTCCAAAGTAAATATTTTCTGGATATTTTAATTTTTAAATCAATATTCTTTAACGAAATAGTATCTAATTGAATAAAAGAAAAAAATAATCAACAAACACCTCAGACATCTAATTCATGTGTTAGTAACTAGAGGAAAACCCCATAAAAAACAATGCAATTTACTTTTAAATATCCGAAGGAAAAATAAATCCCCATTGTATTCCATCTCCTAATTATATAGATAAAATCATAAAAGAGAGCTAGAATCTTTGAAATGATGAAAAATTTAATAGAAAAAACATATATATTGGACCATAATGATGGATTAAAAAATAATGTTGAATAATATATGCTATATAGAAAATGAAAACACTCAATACATGTAATATGTTCCAGACGAAAAATATCTTTATGGATTCCATCTAAGGCTGGGAAGGCATTATTCCATCATTATATAAGGATCCCAAAAGTCATCAAAACTCATAAGATCTTAAAACTAACTGAGCAACAAAAATTCATCACAAAAAATAATCCTAGTAATTTATTTAAGAAGGTTATAAAAAAATAATTCTATTAATGTTTTATCCTTGATTATTTTATATTAATATAGAATCCTATTTGAAAAAAAATTCTAATTTCAATTTATTTTTTCTCAGTAATTTCAGAATCACTCAAATTTTGTAGTGTAATCACATATTATTCATATATAAATGAATCAACTGCTTCAGTGACCTAATCCTTATTTAAATAATCATATGTTTACCCATGATGATTTTTCTATCATTATCTTCATCATAAAAACAATATGTTTTATTTTTTTTATAAACAACCATTGGTTTTGTTTAGGATTCATTGTTTAATATCATATAAGAAACTAAAGATATTGTAAAAAATTATTCTTTTGATGTGCGAATAGTCCCTATGATTACTCATTTTTATTAGAGTTTTGGTAATGAATCCATTATAATCCACCATTGATTCCCCATACCTATAAATATATTTTAAATAGGGTTCCTAAATTTTATATGGTGATCAAAAGTATCCTGTAACGATTTATTAGAGTTAGAGAGTCCACCATAATCCCTATTTTGTGTATCTGGTGTTTCAATGTGCATATCTTAAGCCTTCACTATACTGGGAGGTTTGGTAATATAACTTATAGAAGTGAAAAAAGAATTAAAGATCATAAAATATCATTAGTATCAATAGAATGGAATGCAGTTTGTATATTATAGTCATTATCTACCATAATATGCTTAATTTCATTAGTCTTTTCCAATCAAGTACATTCCCTAACTAGATAGGGGTATGTATAGACTGTGTGAGATGTACAAATATTGTCTAGGACAATTTTATCCTATCCTCAGTCAACCCATGTTACATTCCTCAACTAATATCATTAAATATTATAGTCACCTTCCATTTAAAAATGTATAAGAATAAAAAAAATGTGACAATAATTTCGGGGTTTTTTCATAAACAATATCCTAAAAGAATCCATAGTCACCATTCTCAATAAATATATGATGATTTAGATCCTGATAATTATAAATTTCAATTAAAATTATTGAAAATGATTGTCTTAATGTATTCCACATCGAAATATCTGGATTCAATGGATTTCAAATGAGCATATAAATTGGAAACATGGATGATTTTTTCGATAAATGGAGGGGTTGCTCATGGAAGCCTATTCAAACTGAAAAAATGGGAGACTCATTTTTGGGGTGAACAAGTTAAGGTCGATTTAAGAAAATTAATAGAACAACCCCCATAAAACCATGATCGCCTCACCTATAGTCTGTAATAGTCATCCTCAATAGATAGGAGAAAAAACCATTTGAATAGTTTAATAGGATGACATGAAATCAAGAAAATATGATTGGTTCATGATAATTTCGAAATAATTTCAATGAATGTATTCATTTAGAAGAATTCCCAACATGAAAACATTGTAATTAAAATTCCACAAGAATTACCTCATTTTTTGAGAACAAAATCAACTATTTTTCATAATGAAAAAAATGTTTTCGGTTAATGTAAATTTCAGGTACCAAAATATCATTTGTGGCAGTCTCATTGTTCTTAGTGGAAAATCAGCAACCACATCTATGAAGGATGACTTAATTGAGGACGGGTTTTCATCTTTTTCACCCAGTATCAGATTCATCGGCCTTTGGATAAAATATGTAAAATTTTGAGAGTTTATTATTAATTTATTGATTAAAAAATATCTATATTGTAATTTCCTTGAATTCCTGGAATTCAGGGAAAAGTTCCACTAGTGATGATCCATAAATTCTCCAAAAATCTCTGCATTCCACCCTAGGAATCTCTAGATACTAGCATAGAGGATCCTATCTCTTGTGTCATTCTCCAAACATCACCATCAAAATTACTTCCAAATGATTCTATTTCATATCTCTTGGCACGAAAGTATTATATGATAAAGAAATATCTCTTCTTAGGTGAATGTTCTTGGAGAAGTGATCTCTTTATGGATTTTAGAGTATTCTCTAGATTTGTTGTGTAATAAAAATTGTATCTACTAAAAAATATAATAAGTTTTATATATCTATATGTTATATAAATAAATATTTTAACATGTTACACACAATATTTATTTAATCCTAGTGGATCACCATGTCTATAATAATAATAATATTTTTTCCCTACAATCACATAACAGGATAATTAAAATTAAATATTTTTTAAATAAAATTCAACCTTTATTATTTTTTATCATACCATTAATCATGGTCCACCATTCCTCTACAATATTTACCAAGCCTTTCATAATTAATATATATTTTATAAATAAATAATATTTCACTCTTAATTAATAAAAAAATTAAATATTATATTCTCTAAATTAAAAATAAATATTTTTTAAATATTAAAATAACATAATATTATCTAAAATAACTCATGATGGAATATATGAGATTAAAAAAACATTATGAATTATTAATCCACAAGAATGAATAATATTTATTTTACTTGTTATAAAATAAATAATAATATATTATTTTACTAATATTATTGATACACATAGTGTGTGTCTCTCTATACTCTTTCTTAGTGGAAATAAATGAAAAAGCCTAATATCCAAGGATATCATCTATTGAATCCTCAAGGCACCAATATTGAAAGTTGTAAATTCTAAAATTATCGAATACTTTATATGGACAATTGATGTGTAAATTAATCCCTCTTATCATAAAATCTCTAATCAGGCAGGTTGAATGATAGTGCCATCAACCTGTGGGTTAGACGAATCATTATTTAAATTTTTATAAATTAAACATACTAATAGAACACCATGACCATGTATATTTTGAAGATATATCATTTCCATTATAGGGACTGAGATATCAACTTCTATTAAATAATGTAATGAGAAAATATATTCTCGCATTATTTATTAATGTAATATTACTCAAGACACACCAAACATATCTTATCTCACCGTGAATATATGTTGTAATTTTTTTCAACAAAAATTAATTATACTTGATATATGATATTAATATTTATTAATATTAATTTATAAGGATATGTATACATATTTGTAGATTGGAATATCCAATGACACATATAAATATGGATTTCTTATGGGCTGGTCTAAATCTCTTATTGTCTTTCAATAGTTATTACGAATGGAGTATTACATGTGAAGGTGCTTCAATGCCATATGATTATCCAACACTAATAGAAACTATTATTTTTCCCCTAAAATGATATCATCTAGATATAAAATATATTTATAAATATAGTATCATGTAATATTTTTGTTCTCATAAAATAAGGAATATTCTATTACATTTTAGTGTGACAAGTACTATTAGAATGTTTTCAGATAATATGTTATGTAGGAAAGAAATCATAATGAGATAATTAGTTTACTAATATTCATAACTAGGAACAAAGATTATCATAATGTATATAGAAGTTAGTTCTAGGTCACCAACTCAAACAATGTTATGAACATATCATCTTTTATGTAGTTTATATATATCACCCTTAACATGTAATATACAACATTTTATATTCAAATTATATTTTATGTTTCATTTAGATTTATTATACCATTGAGAATATAATTAACTATTATAATTGTGGCAAGTGTTTTATGACACAATATTAGTGCCTATCAGTATTATTTATGTTCATGCTTCCGATAAGGAAATATTATTATAAATATATTAAGAAACTGATTCATTTTATTATTCAATGTTTATTTCCTAATAAAACATGTTTTCCATTCGTTTTACTCTGCTTATGTTCTCAAGAGTGAAAAATAATTCTTTAAGAAAACACGTCATTATTTATCTCTTCGATCAAAAACACTCCTTATATATACATGTTTTCTATAAAAAAGAATTCTATAATTTAATTATTAATCACCTACAACCAATGATTTCAATATTATAAATTATTTTAAATGGAATATTGATATTATTTTTAAAATAACAAAAATTTGGTTTTTACAGAAAATTTGAAAGGAAAAATTGCTTTATCGTGTATTACATGAGATGAATTCCCTGCCACCATGTACATTATTCTCTATGAATCCTCTATTAATTTTTTAAAAAGATATTTTTAAACTTATTGATTTCAATAATGTATTACGAATTATTAATTGAATAAAATATTGTTTTAAAAAATGTAAATTTTCCTCCTGAAAATATTATAGCGATTTTTTAAAAACATTTTCATGATGGACATGTTGGTTCTCTACCATGTGTTTGTTGATTTCAATTACCATAGGGTGATAATAACATCAAAAGAATTGCAATTTTTTGTTTTAAATGGTGAAAGATGTGTCGATGTGATAATATATAGACTTTAGAATCATGGGTTATTCTCGACGTTTTTCTATATTGATAGATTATATCTAGAAGATCTGAAAATGATTCAGGAAGAATTCCCTCTAGTGATTTGTTTTTTGAAGTAAAATTTCTGAAATGACATTTTATGACCTCATCTTTATAGAGAGGTAGAGTTATCTATCATGTTATATCAAAGAGTTGCAATGGTATCTATTCATCAATAAATTATGGAAGTATATGGATTTACATTATCTAAAGTGGAATATAGAATACTTAGTGGAAAAGGGGTTTATACAACTCACTACTTCTCCATGGGGTTCAATGGTTTTTTTCTTCAGTAATTCAGAAAAAAAACCTTCATTCATATATTTATTATTAGAAATTGAACTATTTGATGGTTAAAAACGAGTATCCCATTCCTTGGAATGATACTCTTTTTGATGTACTCGGAGGATCGATGATGTTGCGGATGTTTGATATAAGAATGGATAATCATAAAGTAGCATTTTTAACATAATATTACTATGTAAAACATTACATAGTATATACTGCTCATAAGAATATTAGGTCACGTTGTTCAGTCTCAAGACTGTGCCAACCAATTTCCTAGAACTTTTGAGTAGGGGTTTCCATCTATATATAGATTTGTTTTTTTCATGGATGTTATCTTTCTGTATTCTCACACTCAAGATGACAAATCCCGAAAATAGAATACCATATTGGATACACTCCCAAATTATTTTTTATATGATAATCTCATAATTTCCCACATTTCAATTGATATGATTCACTTCCAGGGTTATATTTTGAATAAAATAGGAGTATTTGTTTACCAAGTGAATATGTGAGTTATAGTTTCCTAGAATAATCCCATGACATTCTTTGACATATGCATATTATTGGGAAATATGTTTATTAATATAACTTCATAAATGAATCCTCATATATTGTATAACCTTTTACATGCTTAAATAAGAGGTTTTTTATGTTTATATTGAAATAATCATGAAATATATCTTTTCTAGAGATGAATGGGAGACTGAATTCAGTATAAATATGTATTATTTATGATTCAAGAATGTGATACATATTATTTTTCGATTAATCCAGTCTTATTATAGTAGAATTTCTAATTCATGAATAGTGATTAATGGTGTGTATGTCTCTTTAGTTAAGACCAAATGATTGGAATTACCTGATGAACATTCTCATGTTCGCCTCAGTTGTACATGCCTTGCACTATTGTAGGAACTATTTACATTGTGATAATTTTGTGGTGTACAAAGACCAAAAATGTCTCAAGTACATATTTATATCATGTGTATCGAATCATTCAAAATAAAGGTGGTCTTTTTACATAAAATACTTTGACATCATGTTTTCCAATCATCCGATGAAGGTGAAATGTAGTTATCGATGCTCTGAGGAGGATGACTATTATAAAGGTAGTTCTAGATACTAGTATTGAGTTGTAAAATATGGATTTGTTTTCATTCATGAATATATATATTCAATACTATCATGGACAATTAGTACTTGAATTATTATCAATGACCTATTCATTTCTAGAAATAGTTAATATGAGGTAGATAACAGATAGTTAGTGCTTGATCTTATGGGGGAGAGTTTGAGGTTATGACCCTCCTTCTAGTTGGATCTTTGATAAGAATGATATGTTGACATCCAAAGATGTATTTGGGTACCTACAGAAAATTGGGATGATTTTATATGAGAGTTTCATGACTCTATATTGGATGTGCATTCTTATATTACCATGATGTATCATGACATCATCTATCTATAATAGTGATCAGAGAAGAAGTAAGAG
This sequence comes from Viscum album, assembly GCA_963277665.1. NCBI lineage: Eukaryota > Viridiplantae > Streptophyta > Magnoliopsida > Santalales > Viscaceae > Viscum > Viscum album. Next base: position 1,653,459,851 of record OY728126.1, on the reverse strand, counting down.
ATATCATGTATTTTAACATTGTTCTCCTCATATCAAGAGTTAATGGTAGAAAAATTATGGCCATGTGGGGTTTTACAGCCATTACTAATTCCTTTGTGGAAATTGGAAAATACCACAATGGATTTCATGATGGGATTTCTTTTATTACCTTTGGGAAGTTTTTTCTCATAGGTGATCATAAAAAGTTTGAAACGGATCCACCATATCATTCTTATTTAGGAAACACATTAATTGGATGATATCTATGGGCTCTACATTCATGAAATCAAATGTCATCATGGGGTTCATGTATTTTCATATTGGAAAAAGATTCTAATTTAATATTGTTGTATTGTCAGTGATTCATAGGGAACTATATTAACATGTATTAATGAAAACATCCTACCACCCATCGACCTATGGTTTGTTTCAATTTGTGATACAGTTTTGGCAGGACATGATTTGAGAATGTGTCCATGATCTTTGTGGTAACTGGGATTAATTATTACCCCAATCTGATTACTCTTATAAAATATACATGTAGGTGACAATGTAGATAGATCCTTATCGATACATATATGATATATCGTGTCATTTTTCATTATGGTAGTTATATGTAGGCGATGAATTTCTATTGGTTCATTAAGGATACTTTGTAGTAGATTCACATATTTAGGAAGCATATCCATACAACTCGGTCCCGAAAAAATATATATGTTTATCAACATCATAGCCCACATGATTTTTATTTTTGGTAGAATATGATTCGTAAAATATTTACCTACAATAAGGTATATAGGTATTTTGAAAAATGGGAAAATATCATATCATTATATTTGGACCTTATTGATTCAAGAGAGAGTCAGGCTGCTAGCCTATCTATTGAAACAACCACAAGGGTATCCAGCCTTGAATGTAGTCTTATATATATAATAGCTATTTAATATCACTTTTAATTTTTATCTATTTTGTATTCTAATGAAGACTAGTTAGTGGTGTATTCAAACTTTGAAGATCAAACTATCAATATTTTTTATCATAACATGAAGGTTCTCTATAGATGATAACTTCCACTTTTATTGGTGTGATGGTTGCATGATCAAGTACACATTGAGTCATTAGAGTAGGAGATCTATGTATGCTCTTAGTGGTCACCCATTTAGTATGGTGGTTAATGTAATGGATATGGGAAATAATGTGTATAAATATTCTCTATAGGAAAATTACAGTGCATTTATTTAGAATATATGGTGTTTATTTAATACACGATGTGAATTAGACTTTCAGTAATTTTTAAGGCATGTGAGGATTTTTTTGAGAGGGGAAACCATAGCATTACACGACATTTAAATGATAGCAGGACATGTAAATTCCATGGATCATGATTTTTTAAAATGAGGTAGAGCCTCTTGTTTGGGGTACTATATGTCACCTTGTTCAATGTATCATAGACGAATTATCTCATTCCTATGATATTATTTCGTGTTTCTTCTTCATCTATACCATAATTCAGTAGTCATTCGTCATGTTGGATGTACTCTAGTGAGTTCTCTATTCCTCATACACCTATCACTATATTCACAACTATCAGTTTCTATATTTTCATTAATGATCTTTTGCTATATTTTAGGGGAGTTAGTATTTTCTTCTATATATATATGATCACGATCGAATCATAGGTTTGGATTAGTTCATTATACCTCTTCTAAATTGATGTAGGTGGTCAAGACCTTGTCCAAAACATTCTCGCTATTTATATCGTGATTCATTTGTTCAATACATAATACATTTTGAGAGATTCTTTATAAATTAATTTAACAAATAGTTAATTGATATTTATATGTTTGAGACATTAAATGATCCCTTTCATCAGTGTTGGAGTTTGATAACCCCAACTAGAATTTCCTAAGTGGTGGGTTCCCCTTTTTCATCACATTTATCACACCCATGGGGTGTAATGAGTTTTACTATTATAAATGATAGTTTAATAATATATTATGGTGCATTGTTAAAGGATGTATGAATATTGGAGAAACATTCCTTTTCTTTATGAAAAGTATAAATTTTTTAATCTGTTATCTTATATATGTTTAAAAAGGTATCCTAATAATTGTGAATGAACTATTTTGGATGACTTTGAAATTTTTACAGTTTGGATAGATTTTAATTGGATGGTTTGGATACCAACAACATTCCATGGAAATAGTTATTTTATTTAAATGATTTTCTTGGATTCCATTAACATTTATACTCATTCAATCATATTGACATGACTCAATATGTTGCCTTGGACTGTGTTACTATATGGTTCCAATTTTCTGGATATTTATGGATTCTTTGGATATTTTCTCTCTAAGAATTCATTTTCCCTAATTTACATTAAATAACAAGATTCCATATAAATTTATACTCATTAGACTAAACTATATTAGATGCCTTTTGTAATTTTACTCCTTATATCATCAATTATTGAGGGTCATGGATGTGTTTGAAATTTTTGAAATAGGTAATAAGTTTGAAATCATTCAATTACTTGTTATGATTCATCATAGATTTACCCTCCTTGGATATGATACATCATGTAAATATGTAGTAATTCAATTAAATTTTTTAATTAAATGGAATTATTACATGTCTGTAAAAATTGGCCAAATGTGATTCTGATGCTCGGAGAGTTCATAAATGTATATAAAACTTTTTAAGGTACATTTTGTAAATGTGTGCACATGTATTTTGATCTTTTGAACTGGTGATTGGATTAAACATCTGAGGACACCATTGGACTAGTCGCACTGGGATTCTCTTAAGGGAAGCTTATCATTGACCAACAAGGGTTGGTTGAAAAATTTATTTCTGGATTGTGGAAAATAATAATAAAACCACTATAAAATATATTTTATTCTTATTTCAACACCTGAGTTGAAAATGTTGGGAACATAGTGCAATGTCACATAATTAACGTGGGTCATCAAAAGACTCGAATATATCATTGTGTATCAACAAAAAAAGTGGTTTATTATGTTCATTAATTATGAATCATTTGTAAATCATAATAATGAACCAATGTGGGAGTTAATTTATTTTATTTAATCAAATTATTTTAGTGCTTTTTTGGACTACATGGGAGGAATCTCGACAAAAATCTGGAAACATTTTCCTCTAATTAAGAATAGAGAATCCATGACTCCATTTGATTATTTGATATAGATATCGAAGCATTCCAACGAACACCTTCAAACATAGACCCTTCTTCTTCATCAATAGCATCTTCCAACTAGTTCTGGATTGAGGATTTATTTTTTAATTAATTTTAAATGTTATTCCCTTCCTCGCCCTTGAATAATATGAAGATTGCAAATCAACCAAATAACGAGCTGATCTACAATTCATTAGGTTTTTTTGGGGGTGGATGATTAATTTTCATTCTGGGGTTTTCAATGTGACAGAAACACGAAAACAAAGGATGAACAATATAGGCAGCATCCTAAGAGGCACGTAGGTGAATTTGGGAAGAAATAGAAACACTGGAGCTTCACCGATGGCCTGTGGAAGCACCGTAAGCGTGGCACAACTGGTGAGACTTCACTGGTGACAAGGTTATAATGAGGGGATGATGGTACCCAAGGCGCCATGATAGAAAGGGCTTGTCAGCATTTGTCAGAAACGTTTATGGTGGGCGTTACACCATGGAAGAAGCGGTGTAAACCAATGGGCTACTGTGTAGGTGGAGGAAACATCCAACATGTTTCTGTAGAGAATGTGTCACAATATTACCCACACCAAAGGCGGACACCCATATGTGGGTCCTACCATGGACTGGTCAGTTGGATGGGTGGCGTTATCCTAGCACTACAGGTTTGTGATCCCAAATGGACCACATATATTTTTAGGAGTACAGACATGACGCCCACCTGGCGGGCTGCACCCACCCAGCGGGCCATGCCCAACCAGCAGGCAGGTCCCACAGCCCTGCCGGCCGAGCTCGCAGTCCAACAAACAGGATCGGGCTTAGCTAGAATGAGACAGGCCAAGCCAATTTGAGTTGGGTTTACCCGAGACTGGGTCTGGTTTGTCTGGTTGGGTCAGGCCTGACCAGGACATAGTTTAATCATGTTACGCATAATAGACCATATCATCTATGTCATATATCTATTTGATTAACCTTATTCCTCTATAGAACCCATAAAATGAGAAAGTCATTTTGAGACACCTAGATTGGGATTTAGACATCATTGAATTATGGACGGGTTGGATCGGACTCGAATCCAATCTGGCCATGAGCTCTAAAATGCCTATAACATAGACACTAGGTGTCTGATTGACATGTAGTCGGTCATGTTGGGAGCCTGAAGACAATATGGTCATCTAGGATACTTATTAGCGGGAATTCATGGAATTTTGAATGTAGTGGATGGCTTGAGGAGAGGATCCTCTGAAAATCAAGCGTCCTTAGTACGAAAATCCAATGGATGGCAGTGATGTGAAGAAAGAATAGTGATCCTATGTGGGTCAGAACCTAGTGAACCTCTGTGATGGTAAACACCAATTGATATTTTTTGGGTCGACACTGAGTGATCCTTTGAGTGGGTCAGTACCCAACAATCCTCTATGTGGTCAACACCCAGTGATCTTTTGTGGGTCACCACCTAGCGATCTTTTGTGGGTGAGCACATAGACATCCTCTATTAGTGAGCACCTAGCAATCCTCTTTGGTTCAACACCTAGCGACCTTATGTGGTCATGTAGAAGAATACTATCAAGTGATTAATATTATCTACATTTAATAATAATCATCTTTATTCATGATCATTATGTTGTATAACTTGTTTAAGATGAGTCTTTTATAATGGGCATTGGGATTGAGACCATGCTTTGTTGTTTTTCCTTTTCGATTTTTGGGAGGTGTTCAGGGGTCTCAGGATCCCTATTGGGTATTGTTATACTCACCCCCACATAGGCAGCACCTGGACCTTCTTGTGTCTTGTGTTGATGATGGGAAACATTGACTGAGATTTGGGAGACGAGACTAGATGGTGTACGGAGGTGACCAGTTGACACGAAGAGCTGCAATGATGAGTTGTACCTACCCTTCAGGTAGGATACTTGGTGGATGACTTTTGTAGTTGATTTTACTTTTTCCTATATTTTATATTCGCTGGCTTGGTATTCTTTCCCATTCAACATCAATTCACAGTTTTACATTCCGTATTTATACTATGATGTTGGTCCGGGTTGTGTAAATAATAAGCGTGATTGAAGATTTAATAGCAATGCCTTCCCATTTTATTTGGGATATTCCTTTTCAGTGCTAGTATCCAAACCCTAGCCTATGGAAGGCAGGCTAGGGTGGTCATGGCATGGGCACCAGGGGACATGTAGTGATAAATTGGTATCCAAGGGTTGTGAGTTCTACTAGAAGAACTACGAGCTTATGTTTTCAATGGATCAACAGTGGTATGTGTCTAAAGATTGGGTATTATTTTGGGGAGTCTAGTTTTTGGCTGTCAACCAACATATCCAGAAACTTGAACCAAAAATTATGATTTTTTACTCTTTAAACAAAATATATTTTTCACGTGTTTTGAAAATGTGGGTTTTCTTTTGATCTCTTTTGGGTCTTCTCACCAGGTATAAATTATTAACCATGGAGCATGTTTTTATTTATTGGATGTCGTCATGTAGACAGCCAACAAGGATACCAGTGAAAGATTATGATGGCGTCCCATCATGCGATGATGCTTTAGTGTAGGGACCTCTTCCAAAGATAGTACCTTTGGGTGGTATACCAGAAGCTCCACCTCCCATAGGGTAGTGGTTGCCACTAGCCCCACCAGCAGACCATGATAGACCAATGAGTGAGTTTTATGGGTTCTTGAGATAGAGGACTCTTAGGATTCAAGGAAATAAATATTTGAAGGCATTTGAGGACTTACTGGAGGCAGCGAAACAAGTTTTCCACTGAGTTGGCACTCCAGTATACCAGAAAGTGATCCCAAATCCTAGTCTCTTTTTGGGAACAATGGGGAGATGTTGGAGCATGAAGCTCCAGTTGCATGATAGGGTGATCCTCACTTAGTTGGACATCGAGGTCCTTTTTAGGGAAGATTTAGTTTCAGTATCTTTATGCTCTATGCATATTTAGCAGCTACTAAACCTACAACATGGTAGTCTAATAGTGGCTCAGTATTCTGCAAGATTCACTGACCCCTATTTCTACTCCACCAACATGGTACGAGATCCATTATTCAGGACTAAGGCCATTTAGAAGGGTCTCAAACTAGATATTAGAGTGTCGATGATATCACTACATATCATGACATAGGCTAATGTTCTTGAGCGAGTGTTGTTAGTAGAGAGATTCTTAGTTGAGCATGCACTCATGGTGAGATCCACCACTAGACGATAGGTTGTTGATTCATATACATGAGGCAGTAGGCAGATGATGCAGAGGTCAAAGCGGTCCATAACATCTGAAGGATGACCCCAGGATACTGGTTTGGAGGTTCCGAGCTTGTGAGGCAGAGGATGACATCTGAGGACTGGATTATGATACTCTTGTTTTGGACATGGGAACATGGCTAGAGATTGTCTGATTCCTCATGGCTGCGATCAACAGATGATCAAGGGAACACCGAGTCGGTGATAGTTGTTCAAGCGAGGATGTATGGAGGTTGGCAGACGTGGTAGAGGATATGTCCACTCAGTAGGTTTTGGGCAATGATTTGAGGTTTTACCGCCCCATCCCCTAGGTGGTCCACCCCAATCACAAGGAGCAAGTGGGAAGGGATGAACTCAGCTTCAGGAAGCTGATTCATATGACCACGATGCTCCAAAGATTATTTGAGGTTTGATATATGTCTATTATACCCTTGTTTCAGTTCCTATAGAAATAGGTTTCAATAAACTATTTCTTTTTGATGGATCTCATTCGGATCTCGGAGATACCAATTTAGTTGTTGGCTCTATGCATACGATTATATACACATTCGGGAGAGTATTTGACTATTATGCACCGGTGTGGGCTATGTGTGCTCACTATACGAGGTGAGAGAATCAACTGATATCTCCTAGTAGCAGCATCTATTCACCAAAATGTCATCCTGGTTATGGAATTTCTATCCACATTACATGATCAGATTGACTATTTTAGGTGAAAGGTGTGTGTGTCTACAATGATGTGACCATGTTTCCATTTAATAGTGAGATGGGAACCATTAGAGATTAAAATGGACTTTCCAAGTGGAAGGTGTAGCCGATCACTCATCATTTGGCTAGCCTTACCCTCAGAGTTGTTGTCGAGAGGAGTTTGAGCTATCCAGTAGTGGTGGAGTAGTAAGCTTATGTCTTTCCTATGTATGTTATAAAACTACCTACTCATAGAGAGGTATACTTCTACATTAGCATGTACCATGTGACGGTGGAAATATTTACACTAGCATATCGGATGGCTCTTGCGAAGCATCAGGAGCTGAGGGTATAGTTGGGGGACATACAAGGGAAGGGGTTAATAAGGCCTAGTGTTTCTCCAGGGTTAGCCCTGATTTTGTTCTCCATGAAGGAATATGTATGTTTGAGTTTTCGTGGAGTATCAGAACCTGAACCATGTGATCGGTAAGAACAAATATCCAATCTCGAGGATTGATGATCTCATAGATCATTAAATGGGAGCTAGGTGGTTTTCAAAGATAGACCACAGATCAGGCTATCATAAACTTAGGGTACGAGATGAGGATGTACCAAAGATGACCATCCGATGTTATTATGGCCACTATGAGTTATTTTTTATTCCATTTTGCATGAACCATGGTCCAGTAGTATTCATATGACTCATGAGAAGGATCTTCATACCTATCCTCAATTGGTTCATAGAAGTTATCATTGACTAAATCATTGTGTACTCAGCATCAGAGGAGGAGCATTCTATGCAGCTTTAGATAGTTCTGGATACACTCGGAGCACACCAACTATATAGAATACTCTAGAAGTCCCAGTTCTTGATATGGGAGTTCTACATTCTGGGACATGTTATCTCAGATGCTGGAGTTGCAGTGGATCCAGAAAAGATAGAGGTAGTGTTTTCTTGGGAGCCACCAAGGAGTGTGACTGATGTGCAACGTTTTTTGGGGTTGGCTGGGAAATACAAGAGATTTGTTCCAAAATTTTCCCTAGTGAAAGAACCTTTTTTAGTTGGAAAAATATGGGGAGACCATTCATATGATTGGAGGGAGACTAGAAAGGTTTCCGGGGGTGAATTTAGGGATTGAAGAATTCATTCATATTGAGGGTACCAGAAGAGGGAATTAGTTATATAGTCTATTGTGACACACTAGGGACCCTTCTGGGATGTGTCCTGATGTAGGAGTGAGTGGTGATTGCCAACAGCTCTTAATAGTTGAGGAAATATGAGAATAACTACATGACCCATGACCTAGAGTTAGTAGTAATTACCATTACATTGAATACGGTGAGGGACTATTTGATTGGAAAATGGTTTAATGTCTACTCCAATCACAATTGTCTCAGGTATATAATTAAATTGAAGGACCTGAACCTGAGACAATGGTGATTACTGGTGTTCCTCAGAGACTATGACATTTAGATAGTCTACACACCTTGGAAGGGGAACAAGGTGGCATACGAACATAGAAGAAGGTATTGTTTATAGATGCTGAGTGTGGTGACAAAGTATCTAGCCATATTGCAGTTACCCTTCATGGATAGTGATTGAGAGCAATACCTACATTATATGGTAATGACTCCACCACACCTCCAATGTGATGGGTAGACACACCTTGAAGACATTTACGGTGAGACCCGACATGGAAAAATATCCACAAGAGAGGTACCAAAATGATTTTTTTTAATGTGGGGTACACATCGTCCTTTTTAGAGGATTCACCATGGTACCAGTGATGCTACGGGGGAGGTTTAGAGGCAGTTCCACACATCCCATTTGTAAGTATATCCTGGTGTGAAAAAGATGTACCAGTACCTCTGGTGTCTGTACTGATGGTTAGGGAAGAAGAAATAAGTAGCATATTTTGTTTCACGATTTGTCATTTGTTAGTAAGTGAAGGTTGAGAATCATGTTCCAGTAGGCTTAACACAACCACATGACATGCTGAAATAGAAGTGGGATGGAATCTCCATAGACTTCATGATTGGGATACCATGTATATCTAGGGGCCATGATTCCATCTGGGTGATCATTGATGTTCTCACCAATTTGGCCCACATCCTACCCCTCCGACAGTAGGGATCAATAGAGGGCTTAGAAAACCACTATGAATCCTATTGCATTGTGGATACGGTAGGCCTTGCATATCCACGAGCGACAATATCATTCACATAATGGTTAAAACGTATTGAAATTTATGGTATATTAGTTATAAAGAAAAATAACCATGTTATATTAATTAATTTAATCCATTATAATATTCATTATACTAATCCAATTTATGTATTGATGAATAACTAAATACACAATGGTGCGGATACGGTAACTCACACGTACACACGCATGGTGATATTGTCATTCGTAATATGGATAAATGGATTTATAAGGTTTTCACATAATTAATATACCATATCAAAATATATTAGATACATGATATATTACATTATTAATAAATAAGTAGGATCTAGATTATGACGTATAAGAGGAAAATAATTTGGAGTGATGTGATAAAACAATTATCTCTTTTTTTGAGAATCTCCTTTTGATTTTCACTAATGGTCTCCCAAGGATGGATTTTATCCCAAATTAATTCATCTAGGATTAATATAGGGATTCTAGATTGGGTATCTGACATATATTTTCCAAACTAAATGTCTTTGGATAATTGATACAAAGGAAAAAATAATTTCCTTTTCATATATGAGGTTAGTGGAACATTATGCATGTCATGAAATAATAATTTATTATAAATTAAATTTCCATTAAAATGGTCAAAAACACATATAATTCGAATATAATATTATTTTTGTTCTTATACCCATTATACAATAATTTTTATACATGTGTTTATTATTTTATTATCCTTATACTTTTTGTTTAACCCTTATTTTACCTTCTTTAATCTTATAGTGATATCATTTTATTTACACATTGTTGGTTAATGTAATTTATATATCCTATCAAATGACCCAAACAGATTAAAATTAAGGCATATTTGGACATATATAAACAATTTTTCAGAATCTTATTTTTTTATTATAATATTATTTAATAAATTATTTTATATTTTAGGTTCTTAATTATGTCAATTTTTGTTTATATTCATACATGAATTTTTTAAAAATTCATCAAATCTGGATTCCTTTAACAAAAAAATTGAATCAATACTGAAATGTCATATTTACAAAGAAAATTATTATATGACATAAAATATATCAAATAATATTTATATTAGTATTTATAATATCATTTATTTGAATATTTTATTGAGGAATAAATCATTTCATCATCTTTATTTCAAAAATTAATTAATTAATATCATTTATAAAAATTTAAATTAAAATATCCTGATGTAGAAACTATTTTCAAATATATAATAACTATTTATTATCAATGATATCACTTATATAACACCATATAAAAATACTTTTATTACGAAGATACATGTTTACGTTATTTTTCTATTTAATTTAAATTACTTATTATAACATATCATGATCACCCCCAGTACATCCATGGGGTCTTTAAATCATCCCCAGAATGAATATTGTTATACATATGTCATCCAATAAGATTAAAACATTTGTTAGAGTAATTTTATATTTTTATAATATTATTTTTTAGCCTTATTTACCTAATTTACCCTTCAACCATGGTAAATAAAAATAATTTCTGAAGTTACTATTCATGATTTCTAAAAATAAAAGGTACCTATTTATAGAAATTAGAACTTATGATTCTAAATATAAAATCCATTTTTCCAAATTCAAATCACATAATTATCATGAATTAATTTAAAATGGATTCCCTTTTTTAAAAACAAAAACCGAGTTTTTAATATGTAAAAACTATTAAATGATTGACATGTATTTACGTCCATTTTATATTTGAAATTAAATCCAATGACAAAATGTGGATTAAAATGTTAATAACATAATCCAATTACCAATTTAAAAAATTAATTATATAATCAAACTATATAAATAAATTAGATGAAAATCCAGTTTTGAATTAAAATGTAGTATTTTTAACTATTCATTAAAATATGAATTTTATCAGAAAAATACCAAAATTACATCCAAGATAAATTTTTCTTTCTCTATTCCAAATAATATTTTAATTATATCAAATATAACTAATAAAATTAAAAACAATTTTATTTTAAATGGTTGTCTATCAAAAGTCGGTAAAATTGTATTTCATTAAAAAAATATTTTATGTGAAAAATGTAATCTGTTCATATATAATTTCTAAAAAATAGATAAGATTAATTATATTATTAAAAGAATTTATAATGTGGTTAATAATATTCATAAAATCTAATTTATATCCCATTAAATAATAATATTTTAAGAAAATATAATTGTTTAGTGAAACTCAATATTGCATACAATGAAAGCTATCAATGAAAGTCGTTATTGATTGTGTCATAAGTAAAAATAGCATTGCATGTACTACAAGATAATACGGTCTATCATATATCCCATTCTAGTATTGGTGTACCATACAATAGAAGACGTAGAAGATAATAAAAATAATTAATCTCACAAAATATTGCGGTGTTAAATTCCAACAGAACATTCAACTCCCATTACATTATTTGGTGCCATCCTATAAGAAGGGGTAGAAACATGGTCTTCTCTCATAAACAACACAATCATGAAATAGATCTCCCTATTAGAAAGTAAGTTGTCAAAATCATTACAAAATACATCCTAAAATTGATCTAATATAATAGGAGAAGTATACTATTTAATTCCGCCATTATAAATCCAATAGAAGTCTATACGATCCGTGATACAATATAGAATACATTGAATTGGTCATGAACATGTATCCTCGAGATCCCTGTCACCATAGAGAAAATATATGTCTTCTTCTGATGATTTAAAGGTAACTCTCCACTAGTAATAATAGTTAATGTCATGTTACTGAACTAGACATGTAATTCCATGATTTAATTAAAATCTATCATTTCCATGAAAAATGGTTCCAAAATGAAATATTGACCAAAACATTCTATAGAACACACCTAAAAAATTTGAAATTCACATACCACATTCTAAATGTTTAGTTAATGGTTAAGAAACTATCCAATATTTCTATAGCCAAGACCAAAACATTTTTCAAATGGGATGATAAAATGGAAGGTGATGTAATTGTATCACAAAACTGAAAAAGTGTATATGAGACTAGAATCATACTTCGAATAGTAGAGGGTCCTTCAACCATACTAACTGATGTAGAATGAATAGCATTAAAGACAAATGTCTCATTATCATGGGATCTAATCTGACTTCGTGATCTATTCATTCTACCATGTTTGGCCAATCCAACATTAGGGTACCACATCCACTTCTTCTAGCTGAATGTAATGTGAACTCTAGCTAATTGTTTGGTGATTTTTAACTAACTCATTTCAAAATATTTCTCCATGTCATGGTCCATTCAACATTTCTCAAATTATATTCCCTTAAGAAAACACTAATTGATCCGTCTTATATAAACAATGGAAATCAAAATTTAGGATATTATCACTAATGCTACAAGTGGACCAAATTTTAATATATGTATAACTATAATGTAATATGGTCTTGATATGGATTCCCACTTCCTTAAATGATATTTTTCTTTTCCTTGTTGAAAACTCTCATATTATCACTTATTTCCACTAAATTAATAGCTCCCAATTTTTTCCCAAAAATAGAATACTTATTCATATGGACTCTCTTAGATTTAATTGTAAAATTTGTTCTGATTGCATCATATCAGAATTTTTACTCATGTGAAATTCATTCCCCTATGACCTAATCTCATAATAAAGCTCATCCAAAAATTACATGACATAGATATAGAATCTACTACTACATATGAAATAATGATCATCATGTTGGTGAAATTTCATGTATTGAATGATATTAACATTCATGTTGGTGTTAAATGGATGAATTCATTGGCCTTATTATCCATCAACTTAATTTGATATATGTGTGTATGGAAAATCACCTAATATTCATTGAGGATAACTATTCATCTCCCCTTGATTTCTATGAAATGTTCCAAATACTCTTAAGAGGTGTCTGAAGCACGCATGGATGAATATTCAGAATCCTATATTTGGGTTTTTCAAGGTGTTTAGAGAGCATATATACCGACCTGATATAGAAATAATCATTATAGGGTCCTCCCTCAATAGTGAGCATAACCAAATGTTATAGCTGTAACTCTATCCTCAACTCAAACATTAAGGAATAGTATGAACAATATCATGTTCTATTGATTATATTTATCTCATGAAGATACTATGAATATTAAAATCTATTCGATCCATGAGAGTTATAATAAGTACCAATTTCCTTGTGTTGGGAGTATGCTAATTTCAACTCTCATAATTTTCAATATAAAGATGGTGAGGAGGCCATTATTCTACAATACATACACACTCTTTAGATCACTTAATGACAACATTTTATGCCTCAATATATGAAAACAAATGAAACCACTAGGATATGGTATCTATAAAAATAGATTAAATTGTATTTAACATGATAAAAAAGCTCATTGATTTCCATTTTCATTACATATAATATGCATACCATTTCAAATTTTATATAGTAAAATATATCATATGTAGAAAAATATTACCCTCTTATGAAAAAATAAATGTTAATGTATATATCTAGGTTCATATCATGATTCATGTATACTCATATCATGTGAAAATTTGCCATGAGTATAAATCTCAAGAATCAATAACATTACACTTCATGTGAATAACCCAAGGTCATATAATATAATACATAATAAGATAAAAATCTGAATAGAAACCCCATCATTGGGTACATGGATTTTTCACTATACCTAGGTTAGAAAATCCCAAAAAACAAGCCCATTACATGTTTTGGAATCATACTTGATTGCAACTTAATTTTTCTAAATAGCATTTACATAGAAATAACATAATACCCCACTAATAAGAATTTTTTATATCCAAAAATCCTGCACTCAATAACATAGAGAAATTAGTTTGTTACCTGTCATCAAGTGTACCTCAATGTAAGCCAGAGGAAACCAAATAGAGGTGATGTGTAATGACAATACTACGAAGTCGAAACCCCTGAGTATAGTCTTCTAAAATATTGTATATAATAAAATAAATATAAATATCTTAGTAATAGTAATAAATGAAAACAGTTGGCATTCAAATATACGATAAAAGAAAAAATATGTAAATTTGATAATATTAAATGTAATTTCATGGAGGAATGTATCTAAATAACGTGATGGAAGACATACTAATAAATGAAAAACCAGAAATAAATAATTTTAAAAGTCTTCATTTATTTAATGCATATCAATATTGTCTCAATGATTCAACCCATCAAGCCAAAAAAATTAAAAACATGTTCCATTCACCTTATTGAAACCTACATCCATGTAATATTCTTCGGTAACAATTGGAGGCCGGAATTGGGTGATAGTAAAAATTAGCAGGTCGACACCACTATGTATAAACATAACCAATCAATTGATAATTTCAAAAAATAAGTCAATAAATAAGTGTATTAACTAATCAATTGAAATTAGAAAACAATTATCCTAATTCGTAAATAAGTTAGAATATCTATAATCATGTAGCATAACCACTAAAAACTTAAAGAAAATACCATTGTATAATATTATAACTAAAAAATTCCCTCTGTATAATCATTTTCACATCTAGGACAAGAACTCCCTACATGAATTTTATAAAAACTAGGATAATACCTCTATAAATTAATTTCATCATAACCATGAAAATGATCTATATAAGCATTCATTTACTGGGTTAATCAAACGAAATAATGATATCATAATGAATCAGTATCAAATTAAATATTGAATGAAAAATAACATGAAATCATAAATCAAAATGGTTAAATATCTAAATTAACATCTTTTATTTAATTTCCAATTTATTCATTACTCGGTATCATACACTATTCAAATGCTTGTTTGAACAAACAATTATTATCCCATTATCACCATGTATTTCTATAAAACAAAATTACTATTTTATAATGTGAATATATCAATATAAATCTTTTCAGTTATCATGTAATTTTAGAAATACATTAATCACTTTTTCATTTAATTTTTATTATATGGTAGGATCAACCTGTGGGTATCCATAAGCGAGCTCTCAACACCAATGAATCCAAACGGATAAAATGAATAATGAAAAAAAATATTTATCATTATCCATTATTCAATTAATAAATACACATGTTAAGTTGATAAAACCACAACAAATTTCAAATACATTAATAATTTAAAAAGACCATGAATTATGTTTTTTGAAGACCTAAATTTTTTGGTAATATCATAAATTCAAATAACATGTAACATAAAAAATGGACAATGTAAATGATAATAATGAGGATATATTAGCTCACAAAAGGTCAAGATCAAACCTCAAACAATAATGGTCAAGAAATGTCCCTATTATAATGTATAAAAATTTAAGAGATGGATATCTAAAGTGGAAGAAATAACCATGTATTGGATTATTGATTATATTTTTTACATAGAATAAATATCTGAAGAATCTACTAGTGTCGCCTATATCTATATATATGAGGGTATCACATGGAAGAGAGAAATATTATACACACAACACAGAATTAAATCCATTTTTCCCGAGAAATACATGGAATGAAATGCTTTGAATTCATTCATATCAGTGTTTATGAGTTATTTCAAAAAAATAAAAAACATTTGGCTAAAAAACATAATAAATTATCCCAATGCATGAACCAGTTTCACATTAGGTGTTTATTTTGTAAATTAACTATTTCAAGAAATCTTCTCAAAAATTAATTACACATCATGAATTTTTTTCGTGATATATAACCATTTTTATTCCCTAATGTGGTTTATGATGTTGGGATTGAAGCATTTACACATCAGGAAGTAAGTTCATGGTATATTATTTTTCATTATATAAATATCACCCTAGAGTATTTAAAAAGGAATAAAACACCACTGAATACATCAAAACTGACTGAGAACCCTTGTAAACCCAAGACAATCATATACGTATACTCCATATATTATAAAAAAAATACACCTCCAAAATATTATTTTACTTTTTATAGAAAATATTATACATTAATAAAAGGATGTCAACAAATGAGGGTTAAATGTGAAGGAAAACACAAAAAATAGGATTAATTAATGACTCATATATAGGATAAGATAGAAAATCATTGGATCCTTCTTTTCATCATCAATTCACTGTAGTTTTTCATCCATTTAAATATATTGAATCTTATGAAAAAAAATTATGATCTTAGTATACCATCATTATAACCCATGAATTAGAAATATTGTCAGAAGGTTACTTTTGAATCATACATTACATTCCTTTTTTCAATATATTTTAACTAATTTATCATTATAACTAAATATTATTCATTCATTTATTATATTATAGTATTAGCGAGCCATAAGAAATTGATTTTGATATTTTTGTCTATATGGATATTTTTATAATCCTAATTTTAATTTGATTAATTGCGTAAACCTGATATTATATTGTTAATTAAGAATGTTAATGATATTATTTGAATTTAAATATGTTTAGTTTAATCATTATATCATTAATTGCATGGCACAATTTTTCCTAACATTCTTCTCAACGATGAGATAACAGGTAATTTCATCCATGTCTTAGTGATATTTTCACAACAAGGATGTCATTTATGATAATATTATGACGTAAACATCATAGGAATAATTAGTGTGCCTCAGGTAATATTTATTTTCACTATTTATTTATAAGGATTCTCTACAAGTAGTGAGGACTCTAAAACATCCAGTTTTCATTCAAATTGCAGTATATTATTCATGTTAGTACACTACTCTTGTAAATTTATTCCAGTTAGGATAGGTTCATTTTCTATTATTTGTCAAAGTTTAGCATTGATATTATCTTAAATTTTCTACAAAATAAAACATTAACTAATTTTTAATTTTATCAACATATCTGGTTATTCATAAATTAAGTAATTTCCCATAATAAAATTTCTCCATCTATTTTTATCAAATTCTAGTATCTTGGAATTACTATATTATCAATACATAGTATCTTTATTATTATAGTGGAATGGATACATAAATACTATCTTAAATTTATATTCTATTAACATTCCCTTACTCCAAGAGTCTCATGTTTTGATTTTTCCAGGACAACAATATTTACTAGTGTTTTATAAGCACCTGGTCTGAAGAAATACATAATCTTGCATCTTTAAACCTGATAGACTTAAATTTTTCTATATAATATTTATGATTATAATTTTTGATTGTTATGTTAAATCTCTTATATTAAATTATCATATATAATAAAGAAGACACTTATACTCTATATTTTTTTTAATAGAACACTTATAATGTAAAAAATATTTCTATTTTTGAAAATTCATTACACCATTCAACATTAATAATTTACTTCCCTTACCCATTCTTAATTCCTCTATGAATAATATTAAAATAAGGATGTCCATAAAATTTTTACAAAGGGACATGATAATAAATTTTTAAATTGTAAATCCATGAATTCCGATAATGAAATTAAATAAAATAACATTTGGATCAAAATAATCATTTTAATACCCATGAAATTAATTTCTCAAACCATTTATTCCAATAAAACATTTTTTATTATATCATTTAGGAAAAAATAAACTCAAAAATGAATAACTTAAACCAAGAAATAATCATAATAAATATCTTGTGATGTTATAAATTTTATCCTTATGAGGTATTATAAAATTTCCATTACCATGATAAATTATAATATTTCCATAAAACCACTTAGAATTTATAGATAAATCATGAAATGAATATGTGGAATTATAATAATATCATTATTATATAAACATGTAATAACCATAATGGTTATATTTGGAGTATCTTTTTATTTTACAATTCAAATATCCTTCACGATGATCCATGGAATGAAAATTGATCTATATTCCCATAATCTCATAGAAGAAACATATTGAGATACCTTTTTCAATTTACTCAATGAATTAGACAGCTATAATGGGCTCACCCTTTCTTAGTTTATAACAGAACTACCCATCCTAAAAAAATAATTTATTTGATTCAAAAAAAAAATCATTCATCTTAAATTGTTATTGAGATATATAATAAAATATTTAATATATTGATATATCCCATTTATTTAAAACCAAATTTTCAAAACTAAAAATCCCTAAATAAAAGAAAATTATAGTTTTTTTAGTGAATAAAACATGAAATCTTATAAAAGATGAAAAAAATGAAATAATTGTTATGGTATTGGGAAAATTAATTTATCATGAATATCTAGAAATATAAAATTTATATTTTCTTTTTGTAAGAAATTGTAAAATATTCGATATAAAATACCATTTAAAAATCCAAAATAAGCATAAAATTTCATTTATAAGTCACATAATTCAAAAAAATACATCAATAAAAAAATTAACAAATTATTGAAATTGAAAACAGGGTCGGAAGGGAAACATGGAAATATTATTCTGAAAATAATATCTCTTACCTCCAATTTGAGTTATGAGGTATTTTACTTATCTTAAATAATAATAAACATATGTAATTTTTTATATTTCTTATAAATTTAACTTTTTGTTTTAAAACATTAATTTAAACAGTCACTATATAATATTTTATTAATTAACAACATAAATTCATGTTGGTTGTTTTCATGATATTCACTTCATATTCCCAAAATGGACTATGTATGTTGACTATGATCGAAGTGCCCATAATTATATCATTTATAGAATAATAAATTATATAAATTTTTTTATAGAGGAATTATTGTGACACCCTTTTATTTTTATGATAGGAAAGTCATTATCAGTTGGATTTATGACATACAATATCGATATTAAACAGCCCTCAAAATACATTAATTTAAATTCAATATCTATGCTAGATTGTTATGCACAAAAAACATGGATTAAAAAACATGATATTTGATTAACATGGTATTATTTATACATCAAAATAGAAAATAAAAAATTGTATTTCAGGGTGTGAATAGTAATATCTAAATTAAAAAATAATTTTCATATATTGATTTGAATTAAAATAATAACCATTTAATATAAAAAATGTTTTCTAATAGCTGTTTTTTTTTCAAAATAATGTTTAGTCATGTATTTATATCATAATATAAAAATAATTTTTATCAATTTTATAAAATTAATTTCACAATAATAAATTATTTTATTCAATAATATTATTATTATTTTTAAATAATGTTTATTTGTGGTTTTCTGAAATGTTTCAAATATTTATGAAAAGTTATAAATACTAAATTTTAATTGAGAATTTCATTTCATTTTAAATTTTTTATAAATTAAAGATGAAAAAAAATTATTTAAATTAAAAGTGGTTAAATAATATGTCATTTAATTGATCTTGGGACATAAAATTTTTTCATATTGAATTTTTATACAATAAGATCATAATCTTTTGAACATTATCTCATTGAAAATATATATTGTAATCCTGTCTGGGGGATTATTTTTAATTTAAAATCATCCAATTATTGGAATAGTAGTTGGTAATTGAATTAAATATAAGGAAAAAAAATAAAATATATTATATAATAATTTTAACATAATTTTTTTCTAAAATTAATAGCAAATACAATATAAAATAGTTACCTTGGTTAAGGATAAAATGTGATTACAAAGTGGTAAACTATGATTACAAGGGTTAAAATAACCAAAAACCCTATAAAGATATTAGTTTATAGCCATATTTCAT
This sequence comes from Viscum album, assembly GCA_963277665.1. NCBI lineage: Eukaryota > Viridiplantae > Streptophyta > Magnoliopsida > Santalales > Viscaceae > Viscum > Viscum album. Next base: position 1,653,439,870 of record OY728126.1, on the reverse strand, counting down.
TCTTATCCTATCCTAAAATATTCTATAAGATATTTTTTGGAATTTTTTCATTTGGATAACATTATCATTTTGCCTTATTTTGGGAAATATCCATGTTATTTTTAAATGGGATCACATTCCCAAATTGTTAAATTGTACTCCCACCCCTAACATTGTCACACCCCTTAAGCCCTATGTCTCACCCAACAAGTGAAATAATATCTCCATAAAATCCTAATTTATATTTTATATTATTTTTTACACTCAAAATAGAATCCCTATAGTCATTTAAATGATATATAATGTATTATAATTTTATATATTGTTGTTATCTTATAAAATGTATTTCATTATATTTATTTTTTTAAAAAATATAATTACGTAGTAAAATATTCAATAAAAATACAAAATTATATCCCATTAACATATTCGTTGTTATATTTATCTAATAAATTTTTTCCACCTCCACTTCCATCAAATTGTATATGAAATCATCGATCGTTTGTACAATAGACTACTAACGCAAAAAAAAATTATTACATTCCATCACCACTATTAGAGGAGAGATATAATGTTGTATTTAAAACATAAATATGATATTTATGATATTATTATACTTTGTTAAATTAAATATATCTATTTTATTAGGACTAGTGTCATGGAAATTAGTTCTTCTCATTGCACAACCATTGTGACATTTCCCTACAACTCCTAATGGTTCCCCTAATTGTATCTCAATATGGGCCTCCATTCCAATGGTTGGTGTTTGTCAAGGTTATCAGTACTAGTGACTACTGAGAACTCTCATTGGTCAATTGGATAGGGGTCGAGATTATCCCACCCTTTTGGGGGGAATTGTTTTCTTTTTCTATGGCTCTGTTATAGATTCTTGTTATGATCATGAAATCCTCCCCAAACCCCGTTAGGGGACTAGTTAACACTGTGTTAGTGACTTGTTTATGAACATGTGTTTACATTTATTATCATATTTTTGTCATATAATCTCTATATCATTCTTATTTAGTTTTTATTCATTGGACAATGGCCATGCTCGAGCACTCTAGAGTTTGTTATCATCCAAGGGGATTGTTTGTGCCTTGAAAATGGGATTGGACCTTTATGAGGCATCCTACATATCCTGTGGGAATAAAAATCAATACACACATAATTAATTTGATATATTTGAGGTTTTATGACTAGACAGATCTATACAGTTTAACGTTGAATGGTAAATATGATAGAATCAATCACATTCATTAATGAGGTGTACTATGTATCATATATATAATACGTGAATTAATATCTACATAGTTCTTACAATGGTCATCTGTGTCATGAGAGATATGCAATAGAGGCCTTAGGTGGAATTTATGTTTATGATACTACCATAGATTGCTTTGTTTTAAATATAGCCATGTGAGTGATGATAGGATGTATTCATACATACACCATGATGGTAATTACTCATAGGAGGAATTTTTCTCTAGAAATCGGTAAAACCACTACAAGCCTCTAAGCCCACATAATCAATATAGGGTGTGAGAAACAAGAGATAGTTGGAAATTGTACAAATTAAAATAGACCATACCAATTCATGGCATACACATTAAGGACACCCTTTGGGAGGATATAGTATGGATATTGGTCCATTGAAATGCTTCTTATGTATCCTGGATATAGTTGGAATTAAATTCTTAATAGTTTAGTTCTTCTCAACACTACTGATTGATTTGAGGTTCTCATAAGTATGATCATGGTTTATACATAGAATGATGCCCAGGTATAACTCATCTCATGTCCTTTTTATGGATTAGGTGGGTCGAAGTCCTATTGGATGATTTAATCTTGTAATTTAAAAATAATTGGAATGAAAAGGGACTTACAACAATGTATATTCACATTAGTGATTGGGCCTTAAGAAATCATTTAAAGTATTCTGTGTATGGTGGGAATCCATGTTCCCATAGTTCACATTATCCCTTTTCCCACTACTTGGATGAGGTGAATGGTTACACTCAGAGGAATTAAGGACACCCCTAGCATTTTAAGAGTAATAGGGACTCATTACAAGAAGTATTCCCTGTCAATGAGGACATATTATGTTATGTTGGTTACAGGGTCTTACACACTAGGAATTCTCATTATTGGTGAACTCATATCATGTTAGTATTCAGGGCATATACCATGAGGATTCCAGTTTGGTATAGTGTAATTGGTCAGGAATTACACTATATGGATTCCCATTTGGTATCATGTAATTGGTTGAGGATTACACTCTTGGGATTCCCATTTGGTATCATGTCATTAGTTAGGGATTACAATCTAAGGATTCATATTTGTAATCATGTCATTGGTTGTTGAATACACTCTTAGGATTCTTATTTTTTATTATGACGTTAGTCAGGCTTACACTCATGGGATACAAATGATTGGTGAACATATATCATGTTAATGGTTGGGTGTACACCTTAAGTCCTTCCATTTGGTATCATGTTATTGGTCGAGTCATACACTCTATGATTACACGTTTTGAATCTTTTCATTTCATGAGGCTTACAATCTTGAGATGCCCGATTTGAATCATGTCATTGGTTAGAGTTCACACACTTGTACATTCATTTTAGTATCATGTAACAGTTTGGTTCTTACACTTTTGGGATGAATGTGATTGGTAAAATCATATCAAGTCCTTGGTCAGGCGTTACACTATGAGGCTGATTGTCATTGATTCACTCAATCCATGTTATTGGTCATGGATTAAACTCAAAGATTTCATAATGGCTATAGTTATATCATGTCATTAGTCATTGTCTACACTATGAGGCTTCACATGACTGGTGTAAAAATTATATATCCCTTATTAGATGGGAAAGAGGTGGAAATGACAAAGAAAACATGTAAAAAATATATATCAGTAGAGTAAAATTAGTTGAGGACCCTAGATCATCGGGGACACTTCCCTAATAAAATGGGGAAAGGGGATAGAGGTTCCTTGATGGGGTCCACAAGTAATGTGTTTTATTAGGCATACTGGTAATGGTTAACATGTCTTATATTACTTGGTATATGTTTCTTTTCTATCGACTAGGAATGTCTTCATTGGTTACCCGATATGTTGGGGAACTTAACAAAAATTGATGACATGTATTAAGGAGACTATCTAATCAACTATCATGATATATGCCTTCTTTCTTTGGGGAAGAAAACATATTTTTGATGCTTCACATGACCAAGGTGGAAATGTATAGGGTGCATTTAATGTCTAGGTGTAAATGTCTGGGGTCCTTTGCATGTCTAAGTGGACATGTATGAGGTGTTGCATATGGTCAAGGAGGAAATATCATAGGTATCTTTGTCTATGTGAAGTGGTCATTTCATAGGTGCTTCACCTATTTGGAATGATTTACTAGGGGTATTTTGGATCTCCACTATGGACATGTTGTGTTTCTTTCAGCAATCGCAAACACCACATTTCTCACATTGGTTGATCTACATAACATTATTTTACAAAGTCCTAGGATCAAGAACATGGTATTATCCAAAAACATGATTTATATTTTATTTTTTGATGATTCATCACAAGACTAGAATGGTTCACATATAGAGTTCAAATGCATAAAATGGATGTGTCTATCTAATTTTCATTTGGTTAGTGTGGCGTTGTCCAAACATACTCACAAATGTTCATGTCAGGAGGTCAACATGTATGATGTCTAGATATAATTCCAATGCATTCCAATATAAGCATTCCTAGAATTTGTCACATGATCATTATGACACTTCGATGACTCATTCAAATTATTGAAGTGCGTTATCTAGGAATTCTTGGCCGGATTAGGCTTAGTAATTCTATGGTGGTCCATATGATGGGTATGTCCCATTCATTAAACATGTAATGACCAAGGTTACAAGTCAAAGGATTGTCATGATACCTATTTGACATGTTTGAGGCATTCCTTATGGTTAAAATTAAATTATTCCGAGGAAGTTGTGAGAAAATCGAAGGGTCTCACATGGGTTCATGGAATCTTCCAAAAATCCATGATCGAATAGATAATTTCCCTAGAAATTATTCCCCAAGCTTCTTTTGACTCTAATTTGCCCATATGATAATGTTAAAGAAGTTCACTATACGGTTTTCATGGACGGGGTAGGTCCATTTCATGGGCTCCTTCATATGATGTCAAAAAGTTTTTATGGGGACATGCTCTACACTTACACATAGTAGTTGTATTTATAAGACTTGATGCTAATGGGGGTTATGATGGTTTTATGTCTAGGTTATCATGGATCTTTGGACACAAATATTTATTTTTTTCTTCTAATTCCTATAGAATCCACATGGATATTCCACATCGAGAAACATGATCTCCAATGGATCATGTTGTGGAACCTCATATATGTAATGTGTTTTTGTCTAAAGTTAAGGATGTATGGCATAGGGATTTCATCGAATATGGATTCCTAATGGTTTTAAAGACATAAGGTACATGAGGTTGTCATGGGTGTTGAACACCCATTTAAAGCACTATTTTTCTCATCCATTAAAATATAGAGATTTTATTATCCATTATCATAAGTTTGGAAATACAAGAAGCCAACCTTTTCATACAGTTCCCAAGTCTTCAATAGTGGGTTATATGGTGGTTTCTTCATTAGTCCATGGCCTTTATGTAGGTGTTCGCATGATAATATATTCATTTAAGGGGATATATTTGATTTCCACAAGAGAATCATGATCATGGTATTATTGAGATAACAGTTCAACTATTCACTTTTATAAATCTATGGATAATAGATATGGTGAAACATGAATTTCAGGATTCACATCGAATGAGGGTCCATAGGTCAAGAAGTTATGTGATCGTAGGGGAGACCTTGTAGGATGTCACGGGAGGATTCGAAGGGTTATAGCATGTGGTCACATGATCATATGAAGATTTCATGATAGGTTCTTTTAAATACATCCAATAGAATATTCTTGAAACAAGAACATAACTTAATTACAAGGGGTATCTCTAGATATGGTTGATGGGGCCTCTGTTCCTTCAGTGTTTTCCACTCAGTTTCCCCTTTTACTTCGATGATCGCTCCCCTCTCCATATTTTGTGTGTATATTCCCGAATTGAATGGGTTAATATATGCCACATGTGGATGAGGTTAGTGCCAATTTTTATGGATTAATGTCTATTTTTTCACTTCATTACACGTTTTTCACTTACAATGGAGTTTAGTGGTCCTAGAATAATACCAATAAAAAAAGATAGAAAAATAATTGGAGGAAAAAGGGGTCCACTGTCATGAAACAACAAGTCATGATCATCAGCATTTAGCCTTGTTGTAGTCACATGATCCAATAATGATCATGAGGAATCCTTGATTACTATCAAGGGGAAAAGTTGAAGGCCACTGGGGTTTTTAGTGACCTCTTTGAGTAATCCTTTATAGGATGTATTTTCCCAAGTCTCATGATAAAAGGATGATAATGATATTACTTCAAATGTGGTCCTGGTGTCTATATATAAACTGGGAGATCTTGGATTGTATTCTATTTTTCTCTATAGAGTCACAAGGTTAACAAAGAAGTATCAAATATGAGGTTGTATCAATAGGATAGGATCAGGTATATATCAAACTAGTGTTTTCATAGTATGACAATGAGGGTTAGGTGGTGTGCGGGCTCAGTTGGATTCAAATCTTGGGATCCTCAACATTGATTTGACAGCATGGATCGGTAGAGTAAGGAATCAGATAAAACAAATCATAACGATTCTGAATACACAATACATGAGATTAATGTGGATGGTTGAGATGGGAGGGATGCATGATTATATGGGAATGATCTGGATTCTTCCATCCCACATCAAACTCTAATGTTTTCCCTTCAGTATATATTCTATTGGATGACTTCCATCAGTTAGAGCTAAAAATGGGGTCAACACCATTACATATGCATCACTCTCCATCCAATGAGCCTCATCCCATCTATACATTCATTCTTACAGACTTTCACACCTCGGTCCCAACACACAGCCCTAGATCGTTAATTGATGGAGCTATGCTACCCCATCCACTAGTACATTATTAAGCCTAATAAAATCCCATGGGCATTGTAGAATAAGGCACCACATGTTCCTTAGATGAATATAATTGTATGGTTATTGTCTATACATATTTTTTTCTCTAAGTATGCTAATAAAACCCATATAATATGAAGAGAAAAAATCATAGTAGAAATTCAGTTCTAAGGTATATCTCTATAACCCCTAATCTTTCTTTTATTCCCTTATCCATGTATTATTCCACAGTTTGGCATGGTTCTTGGATATTTGGTGGGAAATATAGACACACTCGAATGTCAATTTTAATAAATTTCCATGACCCCATAAAATTATATTTTTCAGAATGAATGAATCTTATTTTCTATTAAACATAAATTTCATTGTCACATATCGGAATATTTGATGATCATGGACCTCAAATCCCTAAGAGGCCCAGTACTAGGTATGTTTAAGGAGCCATGAAGATCCTATGAAAATGATATATCTGACCACAACTGCACGGCTAAATCAAATATGTAAAATTGATTCGGCAAGGAGAATAGATACACTCTAACTAGAATATGTATGAATTCAAATATGAAACCTAGTTTTGTTTTAGAATAACACGCGGTCAGATCCAAAGTAAGATACTTGGATGATTCTACACATCTCATGATGATGGGAATCCACATGCATGTAGTTCTGGAATATACCACTATGAAGATAGAATATGTTCATATGAGACATAGGTTCATGGATAAGGAACACTATGATGAAATTCCTTACATAGATCAGACTCATACATAGGACTGGAATGTTGTTGTTTTGTGATGAAATCAAACATGAGGATCTATGTTTCAATGGATAGACTGATCAAATCATACACTATGTTTTGTCTTTTTCTGTAATATCAAATAGATCTAATTGCACATATTCGGCTTCTCTACCTCCAATATGATGACTTTTGAGGATTTTTCAGGAATATTCACCAAAATGAAATCATTTATTGATGCTCTTGATCTAGCAGTATTGAGATCGTCTACTTTACGAGGGAACTTTCGATATATTATATCTCCCAAATGTAGAATTCTATAATGTTTTTCTTATTCGAAGGGACTTAATGATCATCGATATCATTTTTAAGGATATAAAGGGGGCCCCACAAGATTTTATTCATTTCCATTTGACTTTTACATAACTTTTTCCTATGTTTTATATGGTGGATGTTACAATAAGAATAGAATAAGATTTTTCTAAATCATCCCTTCATGGGTTTTAAACCAAACAGGTTTTGTGACACTTCAATTTCATAGATTCTGATTATTTCGTAGATCAAACAATGTATATGTCCAACGAGCAGTAACTCAATTTTTTCCATGATAACATTATCATGTTTCCACCATGAAGATAATTATGACTTCTATTGATCTATGGTCCATTTAGAAATTTGTATGCCACATAGTTTAAAGTCATACCTCTAGGATTTAGTGGTCTACATTGTTTAAGGTCTTAATGTAAAAAATTTGTTGTGCCATGTATTTTAATGAATTACCATAATGATTTTCGTGTTCTATTTAGATTAATGTCTTCCCGCCATGACATTAGTGAGCCACGTAGTTTAAATTATTACTTCCATGAATTTGGTGTGACGTCTAGTATAATGATTACTACTAGGACTTTTATGCAATATGGGGTTGGTAGATTAGTGATGACTCAAAGAACTATTGTGTATTATGTTCGTTCATGGTGTTTCTGGGGCACACGAGCATTGGAGTTCAATTATTATAAGGAGGAGATATCATCAGTTGGGGGTTAAATACCTTATGCATATATAATCAATCCAAGATAAGATTATCTCCACTCTCTTCCATGGTATATGGATGATTCTTGGGGTGATTATGGTTGAGGGAAAATTCAAGGGAAGCTGGGCCTGTTTGGATAGTTGGGGTGTGGGTGATTTAAGCCACAATCAAAAACTCTAATACATGAGATATGGGATGGGGTAAGCATGCTGAGTATGTCCCTTGACAATATGGGGTGTTAAGTTCATCCAAAGTATTGTTGAGGCTCTCAAGGATTTTAAGGACCTTTATACCCAGGCCAAGATGCATCTGGTGTGTGGGTTTCAACCCTTGCATCAATAGAATGTCAAATTAGAGAGATATATATTTTTTGATATAGGGTATTTGAAATATTTATAATGTCTTAAACATCAATATGATGAAGATCTATATGGTATAAAGGCTATCTAGAAAGGGTTCTTTCACCCTAAGTAAACTCAACTCGTAATTGAAAAATTGATCCCTATGTCTTGTGGTTTTGAATCATGAGGTGTGATCTATCAAAATGGTGAAGAATGAAGGGTCACATTACCACTTTGATAATGGATACTAAAAAAGGATATGCAATGTCATGGATATTGGATCCACTTGTATAGTCTGAAATGGAGATTGTAAACTTATTCCAAAGTGTTTAGGTTGTGAGGATGGTATGAAACATTCATTATGTGGTAACCTGTATCAAAATTGGGTGATCCGTTCATCCATGGAGATGTCTATCTCGCCAGAATCAGAAATAAATTTACATTGGGCCATGATTTATCTATTTGGTTGGTATGTGATCTCTCATCTATATCACATCCATGTAGAGAGATCTATTTTCCATTTTAGGGTAAATTATATATTTACGATGACCTGAGACACTTTGGGAAATGAATTGTGATATATGAACAATGTAATATCCATGAAGGGTTCGAGCACCATAAATGTTGTGCCACCACCAATCAAAAGTATTTTCACGATGAGGAGGTGTGAAAAATAATTTCTCTCATTTTTCCCTTGACCAGGGGGTCTCATGAACATAGATAGTCTTTCACTAGTGATATAGAGATGACCTTATGATATTAATGCCTCATTTACTTATTCCTTAACCTTTTCATAAATAATGAACATGAAGAGTTTAGTGGGTGGAGACATGACATTTTCTCAGGAGACCATCTACATGATTTTGACTTGAGATGTTTGGTGTCTCTTTGATTGGATATTTATGTTTATGAAATGTCGATCATTGTGCTCTATAGTTTAAGGTTATACAACTTTTACCAAGGTGTGATTATTTAGGTCATGCCAGTTGGTGATGATAATGGGATGTTGCACAAGAGTAACATTAGAACATCCAATGTCAAGATTAATCAAATATCATTTTTGAGTGGGTGATGGAGATGCCATAAATCCTAGATCAAGGTTCTCATTTCATGAGTGGTAATATGAGAAGATCATTCAAGGGATGAAATATAACGTAATGGGGTTCTGGGATCCATAGTAGTGATTTTAGGCTCACTATAACTATAATTATTTTTTTATTTGGCCGAGATAACTTTGGTTAGTGGATTTGATTCCATACATCAATACCATGCCCAAGAAAAGATACATGTTTTTATCATCTAGGGAAGTCAAAGGTATATGATCTCCTGATATCCTAGAGACACGGAGTGTAGAACATGGATTTAGTTTCTTAAAATTGTGATGGGAGCCCATAATAATCTGGTTGTCTAGGGTATGTCTCTTGTGGTCATTCTATAAGGAGGGGTGATGGGTGAAGACCTAAAAATTTTATCATCATATAGTTGGGAGATACATCCATGTCGTTTAATGTTATGCAGTAAAGATGAACTTCCATTCAACTTAACATATTGATGTGAGGATTCTTTTATTTAGTTCAACATCATGTGATAAGGAATATAGAAACAACATGAACGGTTTTAATATTCCATTTATTCTTATGTTTCAGAACATGGGTGTCTCCACATATCTCATGGTAGTGAGAATATATCCACACATAATTCTTGAAGGATCGTGATGCTTAAAGTCATGCAGAAAGGACTTAATTCCCTGTTGTTAAACACCATGTCGTAAGTATAATGCATCATATTTTACTATTGTGTTGTAGGGATATATTCAAGCACGTTAGGGTATTGTGATTCCGAATGTAATATATATTTCCTAATGGATATGTTCAATGTGGTTAGATCAAATGATATTATGTGAATGATGACTGGAGTGGTCTTAGCCACACCAAACATCATTCCAATACAAATCATTCATATGGATCCAAAATGAATTATACTAATTGATAATCAAAAGAAAAAATTTCTTAGAATCCCTATGTATATCATAAGGATGATAATAAATCCCTATGTAGTTCTAAGAGTTCCATAAAATTTAACATCATGCAGTGACAATGTATTCCAATTCAGTTTAGCTTTGTGTAGAATAGAGGATGATTACTAATTGTGAAAGGAAGACAATCTGATGGTTGGGCCTAGAAGTTGGGGTTTAAGAATCACTATGTATCATTTGATGGCATGAATAAATACACAAGTAGTTTTATAATTACATGTAGTTTAATGTAATGCTATAAGGAAGAAGTAATTTCATGCAGTTTAACATAATGTAGAGAAGATGAAGGTGAACTTACATGATTATTATAGAATAGATAAGTTCCAAGAATCATTAGACATGAACCCCAACGAGGTTGCATACGCATCCAAGTAGGTTCGGACTAAATGTCAACATAGCTCTTGGAAAAGGTGGTACGCTTCATCGGTCTTCCCATACATAGAGGTTGGAATTATCCCATTCAGATAGCTACATATGTGAATAGGATTGGAGATCCATGTGTCACTATGTATCTCATGGGAATCAAAATAAATTCACATGTAGTTCATAGAATTTAGTTCAGTTTAACGTGATGTGGTAAGGACGAAGGATGGGGGATGGGGTCTTGAAGGGGATGTGTTTGGAGTGATATTGAAAACCCGACTTGAATAAAGACCAAAGAGATCTACATCATGCCATAAATACTTAAAAGGTTCTTAGGCCAAGAGGTCAAAACGAAGGTGGACTTTGAGGTACTGGGAAAAAAATTAAGAATTAAATGCTCAAGCGTTCCTTCATATATTTTTAGTAAGGGAATCAAGACACACATTTTTCTATAAGGATTATATAGTTTATCATCAAGCGGTTTGGAAAACATTATGTGTAGTTTAACGCCATGTGTCAAGGACATGGGTCAACCGATATGGGTAGGGATGGATGTCACAGGTCTGTAATGTTTTATCTCATGAGTTAAGGACATTTTTAATGTATTTTATGTTCTTTTGATAAGGAAATCAGATCACCAAACATGAAATGATTACAATCCATTAATCAGGCCACGAAATAGTGGTCTAAGAGTCACTACATATCTTGTGATGATAAGAATTAATCCATACCTACTTCTTGGAGAACCGTGTAGTTTAATGTCCTTCAGTAATGATGTGAGGTGGAATATGCTATAGTGGTTTATGTATGAAAAAAAATTGTATTGCTCAGCATGAATAAAGGATATGAAGGCCCATGTTGTTATATACATTCCTTGTTAAGGGGTATGGAAAGGCCTAGAAACAATGTTGATGGGCGTCACTACGTATCCGATAAGAATGTAAATCAACCCCAATGTAGTTCGAGATTTTCTAATGGGCTTGGAGATCGACATCAGTGTTGGAGTCCCTCGTGGGTGAGGTCTACATTGGTGTAGAGTTTCATATCATGTAGGGGAAATTGACCATGATATTTAATGTCATGTAGTGAGGAATCATGGTCATCCCAAGCCTTCATGTCCTTTTTTGTGTAGGATAACCCTTATCATAATTCCTTAGCATGCGTGAGCTATATTGAGTATGATAATCAAGGAAAAAATGGTCCCTCAACCCCTTAAGAAGAAATGGAGTATAGGATAGGATTATTTTATTTTACGGGGTGGTTGGCATAAGATGAATGATCAAGGAATCCCTATGTATCTCATTGGATATTAGATTAAATCCATATTTAGATCTGGGGGGAGTCATGTAGTTTATCACCAGTTGTTAAAGACATTATTTTTTAGTTTATTACTATTTTTCTGATATTACATGTAGTTTTACATCATGTGGAATAAATGATGTCCATTCATTTTAACTTCCTACAATAAGGATGTTTCATAATAGTTTAACGTCGTGTTTCATGGTCATATGTAGATAGATTAGGGTAATGTGGCTCAGACCGTAATGTGTAGTTTCTAATATGGGGAATCTCGGTGTGGTTTCATGAAGAAACATTACATGAATTGAAGACCAATGTTTTCTAAGAAACACCACGCACCATTCCAATAAAACTCATGCCAAATTCCAAAAATTTCTATACCCATTGCTAGTCCTAAAGATGAAATATATGGGCATCACTACATATCTCATGAGGATGATAATCAAGACACAAAGTGTTCTGGGAAAGGATTATACTCTACGCATTCAAGGCCACCACATAGAGGGGATCATAGTATTGTATTATTAAATAAAAATTTTCCTAGTATAGGATATATATGTTTCACTACATATCATCCAAGGTTAGGAATCATGACACACATAGTTCATTGAATGTTCAGTGAATCTTAATGTCCGGAAGTATGAACGAATGCTCCATACAGTTTAACATCATGTAGTCATGATGATGGCTATGTCATTTAACATATTGTGTTAAGGAATTTATCCTTGTTTTTTAATGACACTTTGTAAATAAAATAGAAATTTAGTTTAATGTCCAGCAGGAGGTATGATTTCCATGTAGTTTAATGACTTGTAGTAAGGACATGATCCATGGATTTTAATGTCTTGCATAAAAGAATATGACCATATAGTTTAATGTCTTGCGTTAAGGATAATAGACATGTAGTTTAATGTCTTTTATTAAGGACAAGATTCTTGAATTTTGACGAATAGTTATAAGGACGATGGCCTTGTAACCTATCCGGGGAGTAGCTCATCTGAAAGGGATAAGATAACTCTTATGCATGTTGCATGAGTTTCATGATCGTTCATCTCTATCAATACTGTAGATATATATTCCTCTAACTGAACCATAATGAAAAAGCACTTTTTTATTATTCCTGAATACGATGGTTTTATGTGAAATAGTCTCCATGGCCTCCCAACCTTACCTCATGTGGTTTCCTCATAGCTGGTAGATTTATCAAACTTCATTCAATGATAATGTCAAAATACATAAAGAAATTATGTTCTTGGATGGAATCAGATTTTTTCAATCATTCGTCGAGAGATATTTATTTCTCCTTAGGAGGTAGGTGACTCGTTTTATGTCCATGATCGATGTTCCCTTCTCAAAGTGATCAGATGACTGGGGGAATGATTCATGTGTTGGTGATTCGATTATCCCTATGGCTATCTACACTTGAATCCCTGCTTTGATGGAAAATGAATCCATTATCATTTAACTGAGACACCGATTATAGTTTAATTAATCATTATTCCCAAAAAAACTACATCATTTGGCTTCTATAATACTAGGATCTACATCAAACCATTCTCTATGGAATAGTTTAAATACATGGTAAAATGTTTGACTTTGATGTATTATATTTTTTACTGCATGTCTTCGAGAGAGGTGTGACAGAACAATCCCTCCCATATACTTCTTATGCCCCAAATACTATGTTTGTATGTTTAAATATGTCATCCATGACACATATTATATGTATCAATTGAACTGGGGGAGGGTGTCAGAGTATTGGCATTCATAGATTAAGTATTCCTTTCCCCTTGATTAAAATATCCTGACCCTTATGGATTTTTATTGTTACAGTTGAGGTAGGATGGTTTCCCAAATGTATTGGATGATAACGTGGAAAATATGAAAATTCCATGAGCCCTATGTGCTAGGTTGATGTGAAAAATGATAGGATTTCATAGATTAGGGGATGAGAATATATAAATTCCCTCAAACCTGTGCACTAGGGAACATCACAATAATGTGGGATTCTATAAGTAGACACAATCTCATTATTAATGAGGGGAGGTCCTATGAGTATTTCCACAATTATATCATATAGATCCCTATTCTCTTTTTATAGTTGATCAATCTATTCTTATACAGAAATAACATTGTCATCCTCAAGGGGTTGGCTTGTAGGATCTATGGAAACACCTCTTCCTCTTTCGGTGGCATGGTAAGTGGATAATGGTGGGGGTTCCAATGTGGATCCCAAAAACAGAATCCATTGTTGACATTATCAAATAAATCCCTTTTTCTTGACCCATTAGGATACTATAATGATTGGTAACATATTCTCTCTATGTCTAGTGAGTGCCAAAAATCCATTCGGCTCATTCCCTAGTGGCAGAATTTAAGCAAAACTGATTTGACCCAAATGTATATAGGGGGATGATTTTACAGTTTATGAGCATTCTTCCTCGGATCATATGGGGATTATCTATATCTGACTAATATCATATTAACTAAAATAATATAATTTTGGTTCTCCCCTTTGAGGAAGTTCTCAATTTTATGGGTGGGTTCTTATTGTACCATTTGGGGTCGGTTCCCCTGATTCCATTTGAGGGGTCGGTGACTAATATTCTCCTTGGGTGGGTATGTTCTCGTGATATCATTTGACGAGTTAGTGCCCAATATTCTGTTTGGGGGAGTGCGGCCTATATTATCATTTGACCAGTCGGTTCCCATGATTCATACAATCCTGCGATAAAATATGGTAAAAATTCCCCCAACCATGTAGGCTAGGGTGTTCCCTATGAATCTATAGAAATAGTGGCTAGCTTAGGTGAAGTGGGTGCCTCGTGACTGGTAGTGATTTGGGATTGGCCTGAGGCCACTATTGAGACACACTGTTGCACTTTAGTCAGATTAGTAGTATTAGGGATGCAAGGATTCTTGGTAGCAGCATTGTTTGGATACCTCATGTGGGATCTCTTGGCACGTGGCCCATCATTGAATGTTGGTCTAGGCATATCCTCTTCTACGGTTCCTTCTGGGGTCATGGATGAACATTGATGAGGATGAACAGAATGTATAAGATTCTTCCTTTGATTATCATAGTTGATTGAGTGGTCTCATTGAGCATCCCTATACGATACCTTTGCATAGAAAAGATGTTCATCGATTCCTTCCAGCGCTAAGTTCCCAATGCGATTGAATGTGGTGACAAGGGTCACATCCACTTTCATGTCCAACCATTTGAAATATGGATGGAAAGAAACCACCCACTACATGAATTTCAGGATTCAATACCTACGTCCTGATGGAGATATAGATGTGGTATTCCCAATCCAAGACATTCACTAATCGATGTTGAGGGTAGTGTGTTGGTGACAATGTACTTTGGGGCCTCAGTATCTAGGAAGAATGTATAACGTTCTTGGGACATGTTGGAACATTTTATTATTTCATGGAGATTGAGAGGAATGTTGATATGTCTTAAATGAAAAATGGGACACCTTATTCGTGTGGAATCATATGTAAGAGTACAAGTTCAAAAAATAACATTCACAGTAAAAATGTAAAGAGTTAGTCCCTTCTTCTAACCCAAAGTTTAGTGCATCTAAAACAAACATGGTGGGTCTATTGTTTTTCAATGTGACAAACACAATTTAACTACCCTAACCTACGTTATTGAATCCTATCCTTTTTGACCCATTAAAGGGATTACACAGTTAAAGGATTCTTGCTGGCATCACCATTTATGTTTCATTGGGATTTCATGGTGTGGAATGGGTTCCACTCATTATATTACCATTGTCACATTTTTCTAAAACTCACAATGCATTCCCCATACATAGTTGGGAAAGATCCTACATTCCAATGTCTATCATTTTTCTGGTTTTTAGGCCTATTGACTCTAGGGGAATCACATTGTTCTAGAGTATTGGAGGCCCGGATCGTCAATCCCGTTTGGGTGGAATGTTTCCTACTCGGGGAATCTCTTATTGATTTAAGGTATGTTTGTCAAATACTTCACATACCCCAATACATGAATTTTTACCCCTAGGATAATTAATTTATTAAGTGAAAATATCAACAGGTATTATCATGTGTATATCTTGGATTCTATATCGGTTTCTTATTTAATTATGAATATATAGACTATGGACATGACAAAGAACTCTGTCGTTTATTGTCGTACATGGGTGATTTATTGTTTCTTAACGATAACATTTGACCTCAATGAGGTTTCATACATAACAAGTTGGATTGGAAATCAAACCCCACATAGTTCATTTGACATATTTTAAGGATGTGTGACTTGATTCATCCATGCATTTTAATTTTTACGATAAGGGAATTAGTATCAATCTTAGTCCTAGAAAAGGTGTCATATGTACCCTTTTAAATTGATTAATTAGAGACCCCATAGTTCCTACAATGGGTGACTGTGTGGAGAGAGATACGACAATTTAGGCCTTAGGTAGGACATAATCATATGAGACTCCCTAGATCGATCCATTATAAATATATACCTATAATCTCTGATGGGATTTAATTATACTTAAACCATGACGAAAATTATTAATTGGGATAATTATCATCATGTTATTGTTACACCCAATGCTAGCCCATAAGTATTAAGGATCCATGCTCGGTGTGAGTAACTATATATTGTTGGAGATTTGGAATATTAAATGAGTGAATTCCAATGAAAGGTTTACACAGTATGGTCAACCTTATGAAGGATATGGTATGGAGATCAGGCCTTATGATGGATTCCTACATATTGATAATATGGTGGGAATAATATTCTTCATATTTCAGTACATCTCAAACACTTTGATGGATTTGAGGTAATTCAGACCATGATCGGGCACTATAAAAAGAATTATTTCCTTACATGTGTCCTCTTCTAATCAAGTGATGGATGAGGGGGATAACAGACCTACAAGAGGGGTTAGTATTGTATTTTAGGAATAATTGGTATAATAAGGGACTTAATCAAATGTGGATAAACATTCAGGGTTGGGAGATAAGAATCCATTCTATGTATTCCAAGTATGGGAGGAATTAGATTTCTTGTAGTTCACATTATCCCATATCCCACTAGTGGGTTGATATGAATGGTAGCACTCTCAGTAATTTGGTCACCCATGGGGGGTTTTAGGTGTATATGGGACTTATAACAAGGTGGAGGCCCTATCAGTGGGAAAAGGTTATATTATGTCAATAATTGAGGGCATACACTCTGGGGTTGCACGTGATTTATGAACTCGTATTGTGTCACTAGTCTGGTGTTACACCATGTGGATTTTAAATTGGTAATTTATTTTGTTGGGGCTCAAACTCTAAGGCTAACTATTTGGTGTCATGTCATTGTTTAGGGCATACACTCTTCGACATCCCATTTGGTATCATTTCATCGATTAGGGATTACACTCTAAGGCTTCATGTTTCGTATCATATCATTGGTCAGGTCTTACACTATTATGATGCCCATATGGTAACCTATTTTTGTTCAGGGCATACACTATTGGGTTGCTTGTGATTGGTGAACTCAAATCATTTCATTGGTCAGGGCTTACAACATGTGGTTGTCCATTTGATATCAAGGAATTGTTCGAGGATTACACTATAAGGATAACCATTTGGTATTATATCTTTAGTTTGACATTAAACTCTTTATATATACATTATTGTTGAACTCGAATCATGTCACTAGTCATGGATTACAGTTTGAGTCTTAATATGATTCATTCACTCATGCCATGATGTTGGTCAGGTATTACACTTTGGGATTTCCTTATTGTTATACATAAATCATGTCATTTGTCAAGGCATACACATTAAGGGTACCCATTATTTTTTTTACTCATTATCTATCATATATAGGATTGGAGAGTGGTGATTTTGACAATGACAACATGTCTAATAGAACAATATCAATAGTGTCACATGAGTTCAAAAACATAGATCATCGCGGAAATATCCCTTGTCAAAGAAGGAATGCTGCTGTAGGTTCTTAATCAAGGTCCACATAGCATGATTCGAAGTAGGAAAGCTGGGAAAGGTTATAATTTCCTAGATGACATGGTTTATGAGTCTTGTACATCTACTAGGAAGGTGTTTATTATATGCCTGATATGTTGGGGAACTATCCATCATAAAAGAGATGTTCGAGGGAGACTGGCTAATCAACTATCATGCTCTGAGAATTTCTTCATGGAAAAAGGACACATATCTTAGATGCCTTTCTCGAATAATATGGACCTTTACGGGGTGCTTTTCATGGCCCAGTTTACACTTAAGGGGTGCTTCACATGTCCATGTAGACATGTGTGTGGTGTCTCACATGATAATGAATGACTCATCTAATGCGTCTTCGTCTAGTTGATGAAAACATGTTATAGGAGCTTCACATGTCTAGGTGAACATGTCAGGTGGTCATTGACGTTATTAATATTTACATTACTAATTATATACTCCCATTTCTGATTTTATATGAAATTTTCATAATGTGGGTGAATTATTAAAATATTAATAATAAGTATAATTTTTGAGCATTTTTAGAAGTAGTCCAATTGAGTCAGTTTACTATGATATTTATAACTACCACCATACAGATACAAATTGTGTGGTTTCTGTTTTTTATGATTACTAATTCAATATAAAACATTTAATCAGAAGGGATCATGGGATAGTTCTTCTATATGAATATTCTGATGGACCACACAATAGGGCATACAGAATCTATGAAGAAACTAGACCATCCATGAAGATTGAATTACTTGGCTCAATCTAGAAATTAAAATTCCTTCATTCTCATCAAGGGTTCGGGGGACAATGTAAGGAGTCTTGTATTAATATGTCAAGGATCATCCTCAAAAAAGGCTCCCAACATATGCTTTGAAGTCCAACCCACCATTCTGGATGAGAAATAAATTCAGTACAGTATTCATGACATATCTCATGATGTAAGAATCCAATAAAGATGATATTTTTAAGTGTCAGAGAAGATATTTATCTGGCCGACGTTTTTGAAGAAATCATTCTGATTTGAAGGCATATTCCTATTCAAAAACCCATTCACATTTTGGACTTAAAAAGGATGGGATTGAAATGGACAAATTAACTATGTTTAATCAACCGGCCATAACATTGTCTCCTTAAGTCCAATGGGCCCCATAATTTCAAAGTATATAGAGGATATATTTATCTAAAACATTCAAGTAGATAACATCTCGAGATTCGGATTTATAAATTTCCAAATCGTCGAGCCAAGTGGAAGGAAAGATTGGGACTTAAAATATTCCACTTCATTAGGCTATAAATACATCCCCCTCTTCTCCATCAAAGGGGTTGTAATTTCAGAGGATATGAGCATCAATTGGAACAAAAAAAATATTTGAAAAAGGCTTGGGATGACATTCCATATGCATGTTTTCACTTGAGAGACCTTTCCTCCACTCTTTGTTTTCATTTACTGTTGTGTTCTTCATTATTGTAATCTTGTAAGTATCTTTCTTTGTAATTCTGTTTTAATGCATGTTTATTCTTCAATATCACTTATTCTCATCCACCTTATATAGTTTAATATTAATGTTCTAAAAATAGTTTAAATATAGTTAAATCACCATCACTTCTTTTTCTTCCTCATTCAATCGAAAGTTTTTTTTTAATTATCATCATTGTTCGTGTGTGTTTGTCGACACACCACTATTTTCTTATCCACTTCTTTTTATTATATTCTTAATTTATCATCATAATCATTATAACCAGATTATTAAACACCCAAATGGATGATTATATACATTATTGGGGTGAGTCATAATTTAGGGACGTAAAGTGACTGATAGTATTTGCTCGATGAATATTATTTGAATTAACATTGTTTATGTTGGACTTAACATGTCATGGATTAATGAGTTGTTTTGTATAACGTGTGGCTTCCATGGATTATTGGAACCATAAATACACTACCATAAATATGCTCTGATTTAGATTATAACCTTACGTTAATTTAAGGCTTGGATTAAATCCTTAACACTAAAGAATTCCAATCAACATTATCTTGTGAAGTGGGTGTTAATTTAATTCAATATAAAGCAAGGATTAATGATTTCACAAGCTTAACTACCTAATGATGAACTCATCCCAATATTCATCAATTGGTTAAATCATTCATAATAAATCAATCATTTCAATTATTCTCTATAAAAAAACCCCAATAAGAATACAATCAACTAAAAACAAACGACTATTAAAATGTATCATCACTGAGGATTCGACCCGAGTGCTGCTATACACATTAGTAGAGAATCAGAACATTGACCGTTCATTAGGAAAAATCGGATGTGCATTTCAGATGGTGATATTTCCAAGGATGGTTCTCTAGGTAGTCATTAGTTTTTGGTTATTGTAAAAAAAAAATTTAAAAAAATGGATTAAAAACGAATAGAAAAACCCGTCTTCTCAAAAAAATCATAAACAAAAAAAAACACAAAGAACAACTCATCTTCCTTTTCATTCCAACATCTCTTGGAATTCCCTGTAGCCTTCCAAAAATTCCCTCGGATTTATTTGACCCTGAAATTCAGCGAACACTTTTCCAACTTATAAATAAAATAATAGAAAATCAAATAATTCACGTCCCATCCCTCATCCAAATAGTTGAATTAGATGTGGACAATCTTAGGGAAACCCCCTAAAAGAACATGCTACCCCTGATATGAATTACCATCCTCTTGGTATTCAATATCCAAACATAGAACCTGACTTGGAACTCAAATCAGTTTTGATTCATCTTCTCCCTCATTTCCACAAGCTAGCCAGTTGGGATCCACATCTCCACCTTTTAGAGCTCCAAGTTGAGTGATCTACCATGAAGCCTCAAGGGGTTTCTGGGGAAAAAATCAAACATCGAGCATTCCCTTTATCCCTAGCTGACACAGCTAAGTCATGGCTTTGCTACCTACCTCTTGGTTCCATAACCACATCGAATGACATGAATCAATTATTCTTTGAGAAATTCTTTCCTGCTTCTCATACTACATCTATCTGAAAGGAAATAAGTGGTATTTTTCAGTTCCGAAGTGAATCACTCCATGAATCCTGGTAGAGGTTCAAAAAGCTTGTTGTAACCGGTCCACACCACCAAATATATGACCAACTATTGATCCAATTCTTCTATGTGGTTTTATTGGCTATGGAGAGAACTGTAATTGTTGCCACAAGTGGTGGTGGTCTTGTTGATAAAACGTATGCATCTGCAAGAGATTTTATAAGAAACATGGTTACAAACACAAAAAAAATCCATACTAAAGAACATTATCAAGTAATACAAGCCCATGATAATCAATCCATAAAGCCGAACAAGATGACCGAGTGGATGATTGAACTTACAGGTCTTGTGCGGCAACTAGTTGTGGTATCCAAATCCCCAACCTCATATTCTCAACAATCAATGTTTCCTGGACCAGTCAAAAAATGTGGAATCTACAACTCTCTATCTCATCCAACTGACACATGTCCACAACTTTAAGAGGATCAATCCGATTCAGCTGGACCAACAGAGCTTCATGCAACATATGCTCAGCAGAACACCAACCCTCAACAATCAGTTCAGTTTGTTAGAAACTTAAACCAACCTCACTCTGATCCCTTCTCTTCTTACTATAAGAAAGTTCATAGGTATGGTAATCCCATATCTCATCCTCCTCAATTTCATCAACAAAACCCAAACCAATTATAATATGGAGAAGGTGTTGGTAAATTTCAATAACCCTATCATTTTCTTCCTCATCCTAAAATGAACAATCCTCCACCTGGATTCTATTATCCTAGTGAACCTTCCCAATTCCAAAACCAATTTAATCTCTTTCCCAAGAACAAAAAACAGGGAAATACCAATTCAGGACAAACCTCTTCTTCCACGAAAGCATGGGAAAGTGCAGTGGACGATCTTTCCTCTTTCACCCGTTCTAGCCTCGAGAACATTGAAACCCAAATTGGTCAACTTTCATAACTCCTTAGTCAGCATCAACCATCCAATTCTTCCCAACTCCAAGATCAACCATTACCCAACCCCAAGGGTAATGTAATTGCAATTTCACTTAGATCATGAAGTAAAATTTCTATGCTTCAAGATGAGTCCTCCAAAATTCCTTTGAATTTTGACCTAGAAAATGAAAATAAAAAGAAACATGAATCGGAATCTGAATCAATTCCCTCACCTCCTTCAATTCAACTTAGGAATCCAATTACTTTTCCACAAGTTGTCACTAGGCCAAAAAAGTCATATAAACCTGATCATGAAATCGTTGACAGGTTTAGACATGTTGAAGTCAACATTTCCCTCTTAGATGACATAAATTAAATTCCTATGTTTGAAAAGTTTCTCAATGAGTTGTGTACCCACAAGTGGAAACATAGGACCATTGAAAATGATTCCACCCAACAGTCTATTCCCATAAAGTAAAAATATCATGGGACTTTAATGGTTCTATGCCAAATTGGAAGTTCTAACATAGATGATGCACTCATAGACCTAGCTGACTCAATTAATTTCATGCCCAAATCCATATTCTCTATCCTTGGTCTAGGTACCTTACATACATTGGGTTTTTTCATTCAGTTAGCCAGTCGATGCACTGCTAGTCCTAAGGGTATAATTGAGGATGTCCTTGTCCTAGTCAATGATATTATCTTCCCTACTGATTTCAATGTCCTTGACATGGAAGGTGGGATAAACTCTTCTTTATCTCCCATAATTCTAGGAAAACCATTCCTTATGACTGAGAGAACTGAAATTGATGGTCATTACACTTCTTATCCATTAATTTGGTGACCAACTGGTCAAATTCAACAATTTCCAAGCCATGCAATACACATATGAGGATTACTCTGCATTCTCAATCCATGATTCCGAGGACACTTCTAAGAGTCAATTGAACCTTATTCCATAATTTTCATCCTCTTCTATTGATAAAGGATCTTGTGAAATCTTCAACATGATTAATCAAGTCATAAATAGTGAATTTGATGTGGACCAATCATTCATAGACTCCATTAATCAAGAGTAACTTGAAAACTCTCTTCAATCCCACATTAACTATGTTCTCTACTGCTCCACCTTGGACAGTATTATAAAAAATGAATATGAAGAAACTAAAGTCCCTTCATCCATTCCTTAGATGTCTAACCCACAAAAGAGAGATGATACTCATCTGAAACCTCTTCCTAAACACCTGAAATATGCATTCCTTTTCCATTATCACTCTTATAATGTCATTATATTTTCATCACTTACCAAAACTGAGGATTCCAAACTTGTTCAAATGATAGAGGAAAACAAAAAGGCCTTATGGTGGACCCTAGATGACATACTAGAAATCAACCCTGTCTTTTTCATGCATCACATCAATATTTAGGAGACATCCAAACCAATTAGAAAACCACAAAGAGGACTTAATCCACTCATACTTGAGGTAGATAAGGAATATATCACCAAACTTCTTCAATTTGCTATTATCTACTCAATTTCTGATAGTCAATGGGATAGTCCAATCCAAGTTGTACCTATGAAGGGTGGGATAGCTATTATCACAAATGAACATGGAGAGGTAGTCACAACTCGAGTGAAGAACAAATGGCATGTGTGCGTCGACTATAAGAAATTGAATGTTGAAATAAGAAAAGATCATTATCCTCTTCCATTCCTTGATCAAATGCTAGAACGATTAGCTGAAAAGTCACATTATTGCATTATGGATGGATACACCGGCTACTTCCAAATCCCAATCGCACATCAGGACCAAGAAAAGTCAACTTTCACATACCCCTTTGGGACGTATAAATATAGAAGAATGCATTTTGGACTTTTCAATGATCTTGTAACATTTCAGAGGTGTATGATGAGTGTCATTTCTGAATTCATTGAACTCTTTATGGAACAATTCTTGGATGACTTTACCATTTATGGTGAGTCATTTTAATCTTTCTCGAATTCACTCTCTCTAGTCCTTCAAAAGTGTGTCAAGTGTATCCTTGTGTTATATTTTTAAAAATGACACATAATGGTATAAAATGGGATTTTTCTGGGGAACATAGTTTCAAAATATCGTATTGATTTTGATCCTTCCAAAATTAAAGTGATCTAATCACTTCTTCAACCCAAATTAGAGACATCCATTCATTTCTCAGTCATGCTAGTTTCTATCAAAGATTCATCCATAACTTCAGTAAAATTTCCCTCTCACTCACTCAGTTGCTCCAATATAATGTCACTTTCGATTTTGATGAGGGTTGAAAGAGATCCTTCATTGAACTGAAAACTACTCTTACATATGCCCCGATAATCCAACCATCAGATTGGTCTTTACCCTTTGAGTTGATGTGTGATGCTTCTGATAGAGTTGTTGGGGATGTTCTTGGTTAAAGAAGATAAAAACTTTCTCATGTCATCTACTATTCCTCTAGAACATTCGATGAAACTCAATATAACTAAACTGTCACTGAAAAGGGACTTTTAGTTGTGGTTTTTTACTTAGATAAACTTTGGCCCAATCTCTTAGGTTCCAAAATCATCATCTTCACAGACTATTCTTCTATAGATTTCTTACTCAAAAAAAAGTGATTCCAAATCGAGGCTAATAAGATGGATCCTAATGCTCCAACAGTATGACCATGAAACAAAAGATAGACCATGAAAATAAAACCATTGGTTGATTACTTGAGTAGAATTTATAATTCTACTCATTCTAAAATCATCGATCTTGAATTCCCCACTGATCACATTTCATCTCTCACTCCAAAAATACCATGATATGACCAAATTGTAAATTACTTGTTTTCTTGATTTTTCCTAAATATTTTTCAAAAGAACAAAAAATTAATTTGAAAAGTGATTCAAAATACTATTTTTGGGAAGAAAATAAACTTTGCAAAACCGGGGCTGACATGGTAATAACGATTTGTGTTGATGAAAATGAACATTCTTTCATCTTATAATTTTTTCACTCAATGTCTGGTGGTGGCCCCTTTGGAAAAAAAAAGAATGTCCCGAAAGGTTTTAGACTCTGGAATATTGTGGCCTTCACTCTTCAAGGACTCACAAGAGTTCTTTCAATCATGTCCCACTTGCCAAAAGTTTGGGACAATTTGAAAGGGAAATAAAATGCCCCAATATCCTTTAAATTTTTGTGAGATTTTCGATGTTTGGGGCATCATATTCATGGAACCATTTCCCCCTTCCAATGGATCCTCATACATTCTTCTTAAGGTTTATTATGTTTCTAGGTGTGTCGAGGCCAAACCCACCAGAAAGGATGATTCACATAGTATTAGTGAGTTTCTAAAGACACACATCTTCCACCGATTTAGCAAACCTCGTGCCTTGATAAGTGACATAGGAACACATTCTTAAAATACAATTGTGGAATCTCTTTTGAAAAGGATTTGGGTTGTACATAAAACTTCAACGGCATATAAAACCCAAACAAATGGTGTGGTTGACCTTTCTAATAAATAATTGAAAAGAGTGCTTGAATGAATTGTAAAACCCACTCGAAAAAACTATCCTGAAAGACTAGGTGATGAATTTTGGGCTTATCGAACTGCCTATAAAACACCCATTGTGATGTCTCCTTTTAGGCTATTTTTTGGTAAAGAATTTCATTTTCCAGTTGAAATCTTAAATAAGTCATTTTGGTCAGTGAAAACTTGTAATTTTGATCATGAAAAATATGGTGAAGAAAGATTGTTGCAAGTGGCTGAAATAGAGGAGCTTGGACTTGATTCTTATGAGAATTATAATCTCTATAATGAAAAAATGGGCTTTCATGTGAGAATTACAAATAAGAATATTTTTCCTTATATAAAATAGTGGAGGGGTGAAAATAGAATTTCTCAAAATATGAAATTAATATAAATTTATTTTATATTACAGATAGAAATAAATTTGTTTATTTAATATATATTATATGTATATATCTAATTAATATCAAAAAATATTATTTTTATAAGTTTGTATAATATTTCTTCCATTATAATTTATTTAATCCTTTATTTCCCCTTTTCTTTATAATATCAATATTAAACTTTTCTAGGCATTCTGGGTGAATAATGTTATAATAGAATGATATTGGAACCATAAATGGACAATGTTTAATATTATTAACAATTAAATATAAATATTTCAAGATAAAATATATTTATGAATTTTATATCATTTACAAAAATATTATTTTCCATAAATATCCATAATGACAATTTTAAAACTATTAATCTTCTTTGAAAATATTAAAACATAATGAAGGAAAAAAACTTAAAATATTATTAATTATAATATACCTAAAGTATATATCTATATAAAATTTTATTTCATTCCATTACTTATTAAAAATATTTTAATTTTAATTTTTCTATTATTAGTTATTTTATTTTATCTATTAATTGAATTTTTCATGCATTAGTGATATGTAAGCATTAAGTGTTGTTATTTCTTATCTATAAATAAAATAATAAATTACAATGATTAATATAATTATCTTATAAATCAAGATACTATTTTTAAACCATTATATTATTATGTTATCCCTTTGATGAAAATAATATAGTTTTTAAAAATACATGAGTGATATTTTGTACACGACATTAAAGTAAATATTATAATGGTTTTAATAACATACAATTGGGAAAAATTATTTTTGATAATTATGAATAATTATGGATTATATAAACTCATTTGGTAAATTTATGGAATGTTTTTGTGTTATTTTATATTCTTTGTCATTTTATTTGTGACTTTAATAACCTAATTGACCCTTTTATAGGAATATAATATTTATTATGTTTACCTGAAAGGTTAACTAAAACTAAAACGGGTAAATTTTCTATCTTTTGGCGGAAATATTCAAAATATAAAATCCATTTTACCAAATTCCAAACATGTAATCGGTATAGTATATTTTAAATTTAAACTAGAAAAACAGAGTGAAAATTGATGTTATGAAAAAATTTCCTTTCAAACATGAAATGAATTTAAACTAAATTAATATATAATATTATTATAAAAATAAATAATTTAAAAATTTTACATAAAAAAATTACAATAAAAAAATTTAATAAAAATCCAGAGTAGAATTTTCCATTTCAATTATATTAAATTAAAATACTGTTTTCAATTACAGTTAAGTATTCTTCAATATTCATTAAAACAAAATTCATTTTAATAAACTAAAAAATTAATTCTGAGAAATAATTTACAATAATATTACAAAATTGAAATTATTTTTTATATTTTTATGTTTGATGATATATAAATTAATAAAAATATTATAATAAAATGGTCTAAAACTATTTTTTATTTCAAAAAATTATAATGAATATAAATATATATATATATATTGAATACAAATATATATTAAAGTTATGTATTCAATGATTACTAGGGTTGTTACATGACCACATGACCTATTGGTTAGAGTCACATCTCTTATAAAGGATAGCATTACATTCTCACCTAATTGTCTATAAAGTTGTAACAAGATAGTTGTGTTTATTTATTTACTACCAATATTATTTCAGTACACCACACAATCTCATATGAATGTTCTTATAAAATGAGTTACAATAAAATATGGTTTAAATTTACTACTTAGACATAGTTTAATTTAAATTCATATGGGGGATTTTTTTAAGAAAATAATATTTACATTTAAGAGTTTTATATTATTTCACTGAATGTAATCCAATTATATTTAGAATTTATTATTCTATGTAACTACACTCAAAAATATAAAACGTTATAAATTAAAAAAATCACCATGAATTTTTATTTAATAAATTCATGGTCACATATTGTATTATTATTTTTTTGTAAAAATACACACACATAAAATTATATATACATGAATAAATAATATAAAATTTTGCGATAATGAGGAGATGTTAATGTTTATTAAATTACGAAAGTAATAGATCACCCTACTACCTTGGAATAACTCATTGATTCATGATTTCATTAAATAGAGTTGAAGTGCTCACCCTGTCTAATGCATCATGGTTCTTTCTATTGTCTCTTCATGTCACAAATCAAAATGATTATCCAATTTTCATAATAAATTATTTTTAAAAGAAAAATGATGGGATTCTAGGATAGAAAACTATCAAATATTTATTTTTTATTCATTATATGTAACACCACTTTATTTTAATAGAAAACTCTACTCGATAACATATGTTGCACAAGAGACTGACTAAAAAATTTACCATAAAATATTATTATTTTAAGAGTACAAGTTTATAATAGCAAATAACTTTTTTTGTAAGAATAATATTAAATATATTATAAATTAAATAGTATATTTATATTCAATATATATTTAATTATTACTACTAAATTAAAACATAATTCTCTATAATCTCATTTTATTCACCATATATATGTTTTTTCATAATTATATATTTATTAATTTTTCAGAAAAATATAAATAATTACTTTTTTAGAGATGTTGAAAATTATTATACAATAAAAAAGTAATTTTAGAATTTCTAATGTCAAAATTAAATTATGCTGAATTTCATAAAATCTTTGAAAAAATTATTCGTTCTATGGATATGGAAAATTACTGATTTCTATAAAACTATCATTTTTTTAATTAGAAAATAAATTTATAAGAAAAATTATATTTTCAATAACGATTAATGTATCATAATAGTTTTTTTGTTATATGTAATCCACTTAATTTCGTTTTAACTATATTTATATTGTATTTTAAAAAAATTATATTATTTTGATTAGAAAACAGGATTTTTGTGAATTATGTTTTAATGTATATAACGTGTCTCATTTATATATACATAAAATAATCAAAAGTAGGATTCTTAATAAATTTTATTTATATATCATATATTTATAAATATGTTTTCCTTTAAAAGATGAAAATTATTAATCATATAGTCAATATAAAATCTTCTTTCACATTAAATATACACATCTTAAAATCCCAATTTTTCATCTAGATTGGGGGTTTTGTTTTAGATATAATTTATACAATTATATAAATTACATTTTTGGTAAAATGGATTTTATATATGAAATCATATTGTTAAAATAATTTTTTTAAGGTTATTTTCATTTTTATTCTTTAAAATGTAATTTTTGTTAAATAATTTCAGTAATATAGGTAAAATATTGAAATTTGATACATTTTAAAGGATAAATTATAAAATACCTAAAAATTATAATATTTAATGGGGTGTATACTGTCTTTATAGACTATAAAAATGATTTAAATTTGTAATTTTCAATATAATTTGTTGTAATATAGCCACCCGTATGTGGTTGTAATTAAATATGAAATAATTATTATTTTATCACATAAAACCACCCACCTCATTTAAAAATAACACTCATCCCCACATTTTTTTATAAAAAGACATGATAGTCATAAAATCTCTACCAAATCATCCCTCGCCCCTATTTCCCCTATGTCCATGTTCTTCTAGCTCAACAAAAGTCTAATTCCATGGAAATTAAAGGATCCTTTAAAGAGGTGATATTGAAGATGTAATTTTCTCAACCCACCTCTCTTATTGTTTTCTTCTAAAACATCATAAAACCCTACTTCATTCTACAAGTAAAAATAACTAAATAACCATATAATAATGATATTTTTTTCTAATGTAATATATTATATCCATAACTTTTATTACCTCCTCTAATTCAATGAAAAGAATTTATTTTCTTAATTATAGTAGACAATCATCTTACCGAGTAGTGATTTTTTCCATTACGTTACTCATGTGTGGTCATTAAATTATTATTATTTTTTATTTATATTTAAAAATTTATATTATGAAATATTTAATTTTTCAAAAATAATATATTAAATTAATATTATATAAAATTGAACTACTTTGTAAAAGTAAGAAAAACAGCTAATATGAACCCTACATTTATCATTAACATTTTTTCAAATTAATCATCCCCATTTCAGTAATAAAAATGATATTTTAATACATTTAAACATATATATGTTCATTAATAGAATTCCATTTCACTTATGGATTTTAATTTCCATTCAAAAAAATCCATAATTATACACATAAGAACCAACCTCGAAAAGCACAAAACAAATAAAACTGAATCAATTAAAATAATGAAATATTATGAATGAAATAGTAGTATGATGTTATGAATGAATCATATAAGTTATTATAAATATTATTATATTTCATTAATAATTTATCAACATTCATTAATTTATTATACATGAGGATATTCTACACAATATTAAATAGAACTATGATGTAATGATTTCTTGTCTCACTTTAGCATCTATGAGATATATTCATTATTAATTACTTATGTCCCATTTATATTGTATATATACTAAGCATTCATATATAATATAATGTGTCTTGTAATATTAATTTTATTCAGTTTTTCATTTCGAAATTATTACATGTAAGGGGAATATAATTCGACCGATTAGAAAGTGGTAAGGGAATTCTTAACTAAATTTCCATTTATTGGGTTTAAATTCTTCTTAATTAATTTTTTCATGATAAGATTATGTGTGAATTTAAATTTAATTTTCAAGTATTTCAATTAATGAAATATCTATGTTTAAATATCATACCCATAATAAAATAATTTTTCATAATCACTTCAATGATATGATATTTTTGAAGGACATTATTTGAAAAATTATTTTTATTAATATTTTCCTTAAAACAAACATTTTATTCAACCAACAAGTTTCATAAAAACATTCCAAATAATTTTATAAACCTCTTATTATTATTTAAATTCATTTATACAAATGTTTTAGTTTTTTCAAAATGGTTTTAATGTTATATTTTTTAATTATATAAATAGTTTCGCTTGAGACTTTTTCGATAAAAAATATGACCGGAATGTTTTTTAACTTATATAGAATGAGATTATTTTTCCTCCATTATAATTACATATTAATTTAAATATTCCTTAAAAAATTATATTATAATTTTCAAAGAATTTTTTTTTTGAAAAAAAATTATAAGAATTTTAAAGTAAAAATTATTCAATGTGAATATGGTAATTTCCTCAATGATTTTGTAATGATTTAATTTAATGTATTTTAATTTAGGTAAAATTACTATTTGGTATTTATTATTCATTATGGATTATATATTGGGATACCATATTCAATATTTTAATTAATGGTTAATTATTGGATTTATACATGATGTAAAATTTTGAAACCATTATCCATATCACATGGAAGATTTATGATTATGTATACTGATTGAAAAAATTATTAAATTTTTATATACTACTTTTAAATGAATAAAATTTTGTTTGTTATGTGTAACCAATTATTATTAGTAATTATATGGTCATGAAAGACATGGGTGATTCCATGTTATATATAGGCCCTCGATGCATTATTTGGTCCCAGGAAGAAAATCATTTGGAAAAACCTAATCGATTTTTACCTAGTAGTTTTAAACTTCCCCATGAAATGTTTCAGTAGTAGAGTTGATGCTGGCCAAAACTAATCATTTTTTACCTAGTAGTTTAAAACTATCTTATTTAATTTCTTGTTGAAAGCAGTACCCCTATTCCTATGATAATGGTGTCCAATAAGTAATCATTTCCTTCATTAATAATTTAGTTATTATTATTCATGATATTTTCAAAATTATATTATCTATGGAATCATTTCATT
Organism: Viscum album; assembly: GCA_963277665.1. Lineage (NCBI taxonomy): Eukaryota > Viridiplantae > Streptophyta > Magnoliopsida > Santalales > Viscaceae > Viscum > Viscum album. Next base: position 1,653,408,325 of record OY728126.1, on the reverse strand, counting down.
ATCAGTTATTGTTTAAATAGAATTCAGTTTCATTTATTTACCATTCCATGTTTATTATTCTAATTTATCATGATATCGTTATATAAACATAACTATTACTAACTATCTAATATCACCTCACTATTATATATTATTTTTCCCTCAGATGCAATGATGTTTATTATGATTGACATAAATGTTTAATATATAATAAATATTATTTTCTCAAATTATTCACATATTTTTATTTTATATATTCAATTTTAATGCAATTTTCTGGTATTTATTAAAATTGGCCTCTATGATAATAGGGTTTGGGTCATTATAGTTTGTATTAGTGGAAATTCAGTAGGAAACCATTGACCTAGATTTTGGATCACATATATTAAAGACTGAATCCCTATGAATTTTTAAGGAAAAACTCTAATGGAAACTATACATATGATGTAAATATTATTTATGCCAAAATCATCAATTTACATTATACAGTTTTTGTATTACACATTATGATTCATAGTGAAATGATCAAATCCAGTGTAAGAAATAATTCAAAAAAAGAACCAAGAGTAAGTATTGGGAACCGTACAATTGCACATAATCTATTTAAAAATTTCCTTCCTCATAATGATAATAAATCTAGTGATATGAATTGCGAAGGAGCTACAAGTGGAGGTGAAAAACATATAACTATACATAGATAAAAGACTTGGTTTATGAGTGATAACCATAACCATATTGAACTTCATACTGATACAAAACATGGTGTAAAAATGTTAATCCACTTCATTTATTATCCAACACCGTCTCACAACAGAACAGAAACTTATGTTTTAGTTAAACAATTTATATGTTTCATATATAATTTATTCCTATCATGTGGAATAAATTAATGGGAGAAGGTTTTCATGGAATTTTATCATATTATATGGGATGTGGATAAATGTATTTAATTTATTAAAGAAACTAATGAAGATGAAAATACAAATCATCGATAGGAATTAATTTAAGGTGACTTTCCTAGAAAAATACTATACATGAAAACATCAAGTGAATATTTATAGACAATTGTAATGTCTAATAAAAATAGAAAATGAGAATGTTTTTTATAATAGAATCATTATAAGGTTATAAAATAATAACAGGTACTATGTTCTTAGTCTAATTATTATGATTTGCATTTTCATAGGTGTTCTTTAACCAGCCCTCTTTAATAGAACTAGTCACCAAAACATTTTAATAATATGACAACATAGTATCATGTATAGTCAAAAAATATTATGAATTTTCAATCATATATGGCTTTAGTGGAAAAAAATAGTTTTAGAGGATTGTAGAAAAAAATGGATATGAGATTAAATGAATGATAGTATTTCCCTTAGGATATAATTGTTGAAAGAAACACCCTAGTACATGTTTGATGGGGACCTTAATTTCTTACATGTGTGGAGTGAAATAATACTAAACATTTGATTTCATGGAATCAAAAGAACATGTTCCATGTTTCAACTATGAGGATATGGGGGAAAACTATAATGAATTCCCCATGCTTTAAGGGAATATACACCAGAACATGAAAATGAATCATGGTCAATCCTAGGAAATATATACCACCAAATTGGTTTTATTATTATTCTTATGTGTTTAGATATCGGAAATATAATAAAGTTATTCTATAAATGTTATTCTCAAAACATTAATGTATTTTAATGAAATGATATTTCTTATATTATTTAAATATATGTGTCAAACGGGAATAATATAAATTTCGAGTGGAAAATTTACATTATTTTTAAAAAAATAAGAGAGGATAACACTTAATATGTTTTCAACATAGAGATAATAATAAATACATGATAATGTAATTACATTGGTGAACATGAAATCGATTAAATTAATATTTTGTTATGGTTTTCGATATTAATGTATTATGAAAAATAATAACGATTTTATATTATTGGATAACCATTGATAAAATTTATATTTTGATAATAAATAGAGATAGAGGGAATGTATTTTTATCCCAATATGGATCGTAAGATCCACTAGTCATTTAGGAATTACAATATCAATTGCATTTAGTATAAAATTAATTGAGCAGATATTGATCCAATCAGGAACAAATATGGAGATTTTACTTATGAAATTAAATCATGCATGTATATCTTCTCATAATATTTTGATTTAAAATTTTCTATTATCATAATTTCTTATGATATTGGTGACCTTTTTCAGACCTATTTGTCATATGGTTTTATGGACACTAACCTTCACTCTTCCATGATCTATATCACTCTCCATCATAAATTAATAATTATAATTATTTTCTGTGTCCATGTTTTCACAGCTCATATATTTTAGATTTATTAGGACACTATGTTTTGAGGTGACCTTCACTTTTTCAAAACCCTCTTTTTACGTTGATGATTTATTAAACCTTCTAACAATGTGTGATTTTGACACGGTTATTTCAAAATTTCAACTCCATGATTACATATCACATGTTCAAATTTCTAGGAAGAAACTTAATGATGAAGGGGACAATTTAAAACACTGATATTATAAAAAAAACATTATATTGTAGACAATAAATTTTACATAACAATGAGTTCAAACAAACTGTGAAATATTATTTTTTTTAACATGCCCATTATAAAATTTCCATTAACTTTTTGGTTCTGAATAAGATAAATTATATTTTGAGAAAATTTTTAAGTTTATATTCAATAAAATTATATTTTTTATTAAGAAATGGACATTTAATTTCCATATGGTCAATTTATTATTAAAATATATATTTTCATCAAAAAACTATTTTTTTCATTTTAATATAAAATATATATAAAAAATTTCTATATATTTTATATAATATCATTGACAATAAATAAAATTATATTAATCAATTCAAAATTACTTTCTAATGTTGTTTTTATAATATTTTTAAATGATTAATTTTGATCTGAATATTAAAAAATAAATAATTTTAGAAAAGTTTCATTTTATTTCAACAACATTTGAAATTTAAATGTCCCATTATGTTTTGAATATGGGTTAATGCTTCATAATTAATATTTATTTATATTTTATTATCTTAAATTAATTTTCATAAAATTTATACTTTATATTAGTTTATGAATATTATTGTGTTTCATAAAATAATTTTTCGAAAACACATTTACAGTGGACAATGTTACTATTTTTATGACTAATTAAAATGAAAACTAATGGGAATGGTTTAACTATTATATATATATATATATATTATAACATTACATATTTATTTATATTAATAAAATTATAATTATTCCCTATATAGTATATTTAAAATCATTTTTTTCTAGAACATTACAATTCTTGAAAACCCACATTTTCATCGTATCGGTTGAGTTTGATTTAAATCAATGTTCTTAATTATGTGAATTTAATTTTTTAAAATGGTTTAAATGCTATTAAATAAAATGGCTTAGAATATTTTATATGTTTAATTCCATTATTATAAAAAAAATAACATGGTAAAGAATTAGATTGACCATAGTTTAGGTAAAAATGATCAGGGAGAAAGTTTAAAGGTAGAACATTAAAAACCATAATAATATAACATTAACTGGGTGGTTCATGTGCTTATAAAGCATATATATCCTTTATAAAATTAATTATTAATCTACCATGATCGAATTAAATCCACTAAAATTTGGGTTTCTTTAAATATAGAAAAAATATTTAATCCCTTCAAATCACCCCTATAAAAATATAAATACCACTAGAAACTAAAACATTTATCCTAATATGACATAAACAACATAAACCCCCACCAAACACTCTCTGACAAACTATTACAATTTCAATGTGTTTTGGTCTCTCCTAAATACCAATTCATAGGTCTTAAGGGGATCTTTCAAGGAGTTTATATTCAAGGGGAAATTTTCTCAAAACACCTCTCTTATTTTCTTTTTTATACATTCTCCTAAAATAATTCATCCATAAAAGAATACAAACTATATAATCATGTATTACTAAAAATTTTATCTCTAATTTTATATCATTTATCCATCCATTTTATTAAATCATCTAATTCAAGAAAACAAAACCATTATTCAAATTATTTTAGTTAACCATCTCCATGAATAACGTTATTTCCATTACCACCGTCTTAGTTGGTGATAAAAGTATTATTCAAGTCGAAACATATTTTTAAATTTGTATTATAATATTTTTAATGTAATACAACACACATATATATATATATGATATTAAATAAAATAAAACTATTTTGTATTGGTCATGAACTATGCCGATGTAATTTAAATATTTATCATTATCATTTTATCAAATGTATCATCCTCACATGTTAATGGTTTCTTGTATATTTTTTATTTATGTGTCTTATATTTATTATTCACCAATTTCTTCTCCTAACTTGATTATATATAATTCCATTTTATATATATTTTAACGAATATCATTATGTTTAATTTCCATTCAAATATACGTCATTGTTTTTTCATTAAAAATAATATATGTGAAATGAACTTTTATTATGATATGTTTTATTTTATTTTTATTGTGTTTATTTGAATTTTTTACATGTAAATAAAACATTTTTTTAACTCTCACTTCAATGATTAGATATTTTTAAGAGATGATTTTTATTAAAAAATATGTTTTTTTATTTTCCATAAAACACCTTTTTTCAACAGTGACCATGTTTTATAAATTTTTATCGAAATATGTGTTTACAATCATCCAATGATACTTTTATTTAATTTATTCTAATTTATTTACTTTTAAAATTTAATTTTAATTTTAAAATTTACCATTTTTTATACGGGGTTCTTTGAGATTTTTCTGAAAAAATATGGATTGAATTTTTTTAACTTATACGAAATTAGAAATTTTTTCCACCATTAAAACACCATAATTGTTAATATATACCATTAAAATATTATACAGATTATTTCAAATAATTTTTTTTAATTTATCAATGTGAATTAGTTTAATAATAAGTGATTTTCATTTTGAAAAAGGAATTTTCTTCAATAATATTTAAATGATCTAATTTATTGTATTATCATTTATATAAATATACATTTTTGGACATATTCTTACTCATGGTTCATCTCTTAAGATACCATATTCCATATATTACTAAATTGTTTATGGTTAGTTTGACTAGGGTTGTACTATTTTAATACCATTCACCATTTTACAATTTATGATTTATGGTTATGTTTGTTGACTGGAAAAATTATAAACATTTTGTATTTTTTTCCATAATATGAATGTTTACATTGATTATGATTAAAGAAATTGTATAATGAATTATTTATAAATTCAATAAATGTGAGGTTATAGGTTATAGATACCCCATAAATGCCCCGGTTTGTCTCATGGGACAAATGAGTTAGTAACACCTATTCATTTTATATGCAATAGTTTTAATATATCTTGGGAATGGTATTATTAGTATAGATAATGTTTCCAAATATAATCATTTTGAACCAAGTAGTCTTAAAAATTATTTTAAATGGTCATAATAGTATAGGTAACATGATTCTTGAGATCATGGTGTCCAATAATTAATCATTTCCTTTCATTAAGGTATCAATTTTTATAATCAATGATATTGTCACTATGATATTATCCATAAATTCATTCAATATCTATTATTGATTTATGGGAAAATGTTTTTTATTTAGATTTTTATGATGATTATTTTTATTTATTCATGATAACTTATTCTATATATAACCCTTATGGTGTTTATTATATGACCCCTTTATTGTGAATTATTTATCCCATTAATTCCAATATGTTTAACATTATTGATATGAAGTATTTATCTTGAGGAATATTACTGCTCTAAAATAATTCTATGTGTTTTATTTTAAATATTCATTTCTATTGTAATGTTATAGATTGTTTCTAGTTTTCGAAAACTATAATATTATTTGGTCCTTCAAGATGAATTTCCTTGTATATAATGACAATGTAAAAAATTAACAACCCACACTAGGATACTAGGCACAGGGTCATTAAATGTACACATTCCCTCATACACGTAATAAAAGGAATGGAAATACATATATTAAAATTCATTAAATAGTTATTAAATATTAATAGGTTGCTATTGTTAATTAAATATAATAAATAAATCAATGGTTTCTATATGGATCATCGTCAGACTGTTTGAATTAAACTCAAATAAGGAAATTAAATTTTCAATGAATTCAACATTAAGGTTTTTTTATTCTAAATATATTAAATTAATATTTATTCACCAAGAACATATCACAAAATCATTATAATTATGTAATTCTATTCAAAATTATTTATTAATTTTTTTGAAATGTTTTGGCTTACATTTATAATTTTAACCCCCACCCTAATGGGGTTCTAGATTATGGGTAAAATCATAGAAAGGCTGGTCAAACCTGATAAAACATAATCTGGCCTTATCATGGATAGGCTGACATAGTAGGGGTGTTGATTTAGTTTTAGAATATTAATAGATTTTGATCACCTCATCGAATTACACTATTAAAAATAAATATTTAGTAATAATTATTATTGTTTTATTTGTTACTTTTTTCCACTTTGTAAATGTTTCGTAGATTTGTTCCATGCTTGGGGTTGTTGTTAATCCACTAAATACTTGTTTTTTTCTTTTTTTGTTCATTCTAAATCCTATGATATAGGATTAAGATTATATATTTAAATAATTTCATATTAGAAACATATTAATCGATTTAATTTTATCCTTATTTAGAGGAAACTATATATATCTATGTGTGTGTGTATTAATTGTTTTAATCAATTTGACATTTACTTGAACATTCCTGTATGGGTAGGGTTCCTATCATTGCCTCTAGCCCAATTTCATTAGTCATAATTGAAATAATCCCTCAAAAACTAATATATAGATATATAAATATGTATTTTTTTAATCCCAAAAAATATAATTTAATAATTCAAACGTTGAAGACTCTTGAATATATTCATTAATTGAAGCATGTTATATAGACGTGGGGACATGAAGACACCCTAATCCTTAATAACTGAATTTTTATTAACTAAATTAATGGTCTTAGTAACAGGAATTAATGGGACCTAAGGATACATTTCATCAATAAAATAATATCACTCTAGTAATTATCTAAATATATCAATATATAATTTTTTGTTGTTTTATTGGCATCCCATTGTAATTTAATTCATATAATTACTATAAATCGTTCAAATATTCTCTGATCGATGCATTATTGTTGTTAAGGGGACCATGATAAATCCATATTCTTGATTAATAGAAAATTTTAATTTTAATTAAACATAATTAAATTAATGTTCAATATGATACCAACTGATGGATCATAGAGCATTATAGAATCATTGAGTGTGGTATTGTAAAACTATAACATCCAAAATTATGTAAAAAGAAATAATTTCGAATAACACTTCCAATATTTAGTAATGGATTTCATTATATTTAATTATGTTATGATGATTAAAATTTTAGGAATTAAATCTATAACATTCCAAAATTCAATTTCAATAGGAATCATTTTTTTGGTTCATTATTGGAAATGATTTTTTGATGTAATAGTAAAAGGGACCATCTTTTTCATCCCTATGAATTTCTAAATCCTGAATAAACATCGTACTATGAAATACATGATATATCTTATATAATTGGTAGCCCTTTAGAATTTTCATGGTCGAATGATATCAATCTATCGATCCTCAAACATGGATCAAATGTTTCTTGGTTATTCCTTATATTTAACTCTCTGTGACTTGAAATAGATTTGGATATGGGATAGAATTCATGAAATAACTAATCCCGCTCATTTTGTGTCATAATTTTTCTTGAATACTTATTTTTTATCATACATATATTTTATTATTTTCTCTTATAAAAACTAAACTATAAAATATTACTAATAATGGAAAAAAATAAACCTGATATTTTTCATAAATATATCTAATATTTTATCCCAAAATCCCTTCATCTAAAATATATTACATATTAAAATGTTAGTCTTTAACATGACTCACCTCTTCTATAAATAAAAATTTAATATTTAATATTTAATATTATAAAAATAATGTATATTTTTAAACTGTATTTTTTTAAATTAATTATTAATATAATATGTAAATAAAATCAATCGATATTTTTATACACAAAAAAATTGGAATTTATTTGACATCATATAGTATCAGGTGTTACCTAGCCCCATTGTAGGGCCCACTATGTCCACAAATCCTATTCACTAGAATTAAAAAATATTTAAATATGATTACTATCAGTGCCTCTAGTCTCATATCTCAATATTTGTGAGTAATATTCATATAAGAGTAATGCATTATAGAAAATCATTAATCCATCTAAGGGGATAAAGGTTATTCATAGTAACAAAAAACTCCAATGATAAATCTTTATTCAATATAATTTGTTTATATAGTGATATATCATAATACATGATGCACAATTCCTGTCAGCATCAATAAATTATTTCACTATTCATGAAAATACTATAATTTTTGAACCCCCTCCTTCTATATATGCCCATCATGAGCTGTAAAATTGAGAAATATAGATAATGAAACCAGATTCCTCATAGAAATAGGCCCTAGGGTGGGGACTAGCACAAATGGAATACACATCTCACAAAATGGTAGGCATTACCCTTTAAATAGATACCAATATAAGGAGATAAGATGACTCAACCTCAAACATCTCAATTAAATTTGTATATATATGAATGAAAAGCAATAAATCCCGCATGCATGTTTCAAAATGTATCTGATACAAAAAGAAGAGACACTAATGCCAATATCAAAAGAAAAGATAATCAGTGACTCAAAAATTATACACAACGCCTCAGATAGTATAGCCCAACAGGGTCCACATAGTCCCCCGAAAAACCAGAAAGCATGTCAATTTATGTAGGGTGAGAATACAAGTATACTAGTTATAGATAACCAAATTCTATTATGTACATGTAGATAAGAATACTAAGGCTCCTATGAGAAAATAGTAAAAATCAAAAGTACCTAAAAAGTAATACTAACCACCCCAAACCACCCATGGTACGCTCACTAAATAATGCAAGTCATGTGAATAAATTTAGAGAAAATCCTTGATAGAATATCAGCACCACTTTACAACTGATTATCCAATCTCACACCCTAACAGAAGACTTATTAGAACTCCCACCCCTTCCAAACATACCACACCACATCCCACCTCCAATCTTCTATCCCATATTCTATGTCACATACCACCCAATAAAAGTGGTTCCACAAACCACACCACATCCCATAGTCACTTGGGAACCACAACACATCTCATCTCAAATACACATAGTAAGAATACATCTCATGCACACATCTGGGCCTCATGAGCTGTAACCGGCCCAAATTATATTTGGTTATCACCATTTGGATAAGGTAAAATGGAATTGTGGGAGGTCGGCCATCCATCCTCCCACTAGGTTGTTTGGTAAATACAACCTCCCTATTGAAATTGGTGGTGTTTGATGCATAGTGCTCAAAAAGGGTGCGGTGAATATAGAAATCACAATGAAATACATGTATGTAAATACATACAAAAAGTAAATAGAAACATATGGGTTTCCAAAACAAACTACCATCCCATAGAACTACATTTTCTACTACCTCTAATTTCATATATCAGGATGAACGGAAATCACTTCCATATTTGAAAAAATATATCCACATTACACCCAAACATTTTGACGTCATTAGTCATTAATCAGTTACTCCTACCCTAACTAACTGAATAACAACATCATCACATAAACAGCCTTAGAAGAAAGAAAATAAGATGAATTAAATTGTGATAAAACACCACAATTGAAACATACAACCCTCATAGATCCGAGGTCAACCACATCCATTATCACTCATTAATGTCATATCACCCTTCCATTTCACTTAATAAGAGAGCACCCATATTTTAGCCCAAACCCAATACACACCTCATCACAACCTAGATAATATACCTTATGTATAACGACACCACATCCATCACACCCAGTAACATAAACATATCACAAGAAAAATCATTATCCCTTCTATTCATATTCTTCACATCCATTCCACAATCAGTCAATCTGTTATCCTAAAAATTCATTACACCACATATAAAACCCCATACACATGGCCATGCTACCATCTATATAACCACACATCCCTCATGGGACACAATATAGAACAATTAAAAACACAATACATAGCCACACTAATATAGAATTTTGTATTCTTATTTATCTATCAATAGTTCCCTAATTCCACATTGATAATTCACGGTTGATCAAAAAATATCTTTATTCTTGATGAATCCATTTAGTTAACACTTATTATACGTGGATAATGGTTTTAACAATTAATTTAGTTCAATAGTGGTTCAAAAACAAGTAATATACATCACCCATGTTCAAGGAAAGACCACCAACAACCATGATTTTTAGATGAAATATAGCCAAAAAGAATTAAAACATGTGTCAATGATAATATTGAAAAAAAATCATCATCATGTTCCCTCCAACTCATTTATTACTTCTTAAAAATTGATCCAATTATATTTAGAAGAATAAATCAGTGTACATACCCCACAAGATACATACTTAAAAGAGATATGAAGGAATCCCGACCAAAAGAAACAGTTGATCAGAACATTCCCTTTGCGCTAAAAAGGGGGTGTGCATATAAATGAAGGAACTGTTAGGGAGACGTGATCCAAGGGGTCTTACCAAAATTTAATGATCACTCGAGGAAGGAGGGTTCTGGGTGACTTGGTATCAATAAAAAGGAAATGCACAATAAAATAAGGGTCTCATCTTTAGAATGACTAGATCCCAAATCGATGCGGGAAATGGTTTGAAAGGCCAGTAAAGTCGGATCACGATCTAGATCAGGTGGTTTATGAGTGAAATGAATATTCAATTTTTTTATGAGATCAACACCATTTGAAATTAAAAAACATATTTACATTTCGAATTCAACTCATTTAACATTAAAGTAAATGACAATGTTTACAAAACACATAAAAAGGTGAAAATTGAATTTTTGAAAGACCATTAGAAATGGGTAACCATTAGGTGAGTCCCTGATGGAGAGTCACTCAATTGACTTAATGATGCAAGTCATCGATGTGATTAAATGATGGTGAGTCCCCAATGTGACCCACCAAAATAAATTCATTGATGCCATGTCGCTGACACGGAACACCAAAATTAGTCATTTGCATAACCCACCAATAAAATAAATCGATGCCACCTATTGACACTTGACCCACTGACGCTACTCACTGATCCCAATTTCAAATGCCTAAATCACTTATGGAACCTGCCGATGTAAGCCACTAATTTTACATACTAATAGCGAGTCCCCAATGCATCCCTCAAAGAGAGAGTGAACGACACGACCCAATAATGCTTGAATCGCCAATGCCACTCAACAACACCACATATCAACGCTTGGGTCACCATTGCGACTCATTGTTGGAAAAAATAAAAAACTATAAAACTCTTTAATTGAGCCATTATGACCTCCGAGAACTCCTTGAACACTGGATATTAAAAATATATTTGACTGTAGAGGTTAGGTCATTAAAGAAAATAAATCATAATATTTTCCCATCCTCAATACTTCAAAAAGTATCCAAGAAGAAAGAGGGGTCCGAAAAACCACCCCATGAAATTCCTCTCAAGGATAAACCAAATTGTTCTCCTCGTAAGTAGAAGTAAAACCTCGATAGACATGAAAACCTCGTCTAACATATACTACCCTAAACAAGAACAAGTAGCAAACACTACACATATGCATCAAAACCAACACTTTCTAGACACCTGAATCATGGAATACCTTCCTCTATTTCAAGATACTATTTGCGCTCGGTGACACTGATTAACACATACAAGTCTAATCACATAGTCATTAATGTGTCTCTATTATGAATAAGGTCCTCCCATTTTCATATTGCAGAATTTTATCACACTTTACAGAATAATAAAACAAATCATCTCATATAAAAACGGTTCAATAATTACAAAGAATAATAGGACATGGAAGAACTCAAAACAACTTTAGGCACTTGGCACACATATATGCTTATCACTCTAAAGTAATTTCATCCAATCCTCCATGCCTCCAAAAAACATGAACTAAAGGGATGGTTCATCCACACTACATCATCTCACAACAATATTGGATATTCATTGTCTACTCCACGTATATTGGGTCATCATTGTTATTAATCACACCATATTTAATGACATGGGAGAAATTGTGATGATACAAAATAATAAGGAAATGTTAAATACGTTATAGATCAAATCTGAATATAGTGGTAGAGCTAAAAAGACTGCCACATCAAAATCTAGCCCCAACACCTAGAAGGGTATGATGATCCTTGTAGAATACTTTCTTCTTCTCCCAAACCTATGATGCCCGTGCTAAGGGGAGACCTTCATGAAATCATGGTCCCCATACTGAAACTCCATGGGACTCCTAAAATGATCATTTTTGACATTTTTGGGCATGTTCTTCTTTTATTCTCTCAATGATTTGATGAAACTTCACAGTCATGGTCTGTACTACCTCCGGACCATGAACAGCTATCCCCCAACCTCCATCTAGAACAATGGAGAACAAAATTACATTTCATTCAAGTCTTAATATGTAGCCATGAAATTAGAATAGTGATATATATTATTGTAAGTGAAATCAAATAAAATATAATGATTCTTAAAAGACACACAAAAATCAAAGAAACATTCTCACAGTATGTCATCCAATTTGATGATGGTCTACTATGCTTTCCCATCAATATGATGGTGGAATAAAATTATGATTCCTAACTGAGTTCCAGAAGCATGCCTATATACCCCCAAGACTCATAAGGTAAATCATATATCTTGGCCCAAGAAAATGGACCTCATAACTTTATGTAACTTCCCTAGCTTATCCAAATTCATTAGGGCCAAGGCATCCACTACAACCAATTCATTGATTTCAAAAATGTTTGTTTATTTCATTAGATGATCCACTACAACTGAGATACCACCGTAGCCTCACTGAGCTCTGGTTATCCCTATGAAGAAATACATGGATTTTTCTTCCCACTTTCACTCAGGGACATCGATGGGCTTCAAAGATCCACTAGGAACACGGTTTTCAGCCTTCACCTACTAGAACATTGAGCACCATGCAACAAACACCTGCACATACAGCATCATCCCAGGGCACCAAAACATCTTCTTCAAACCATGGTAAATCTTTGAAAACCCTAGATTAATTTCTAATGGTGATTTATATAACTCATAGATAACTCCTTCATGAATTTCCATTACAATGAACAACCTACCAAAGAATATCATTTGATTCTATTAATCCTCCAACCGTCATTCCATAGCGTCATGCTGGTCAATGAGATGACACATCCCCTCTTCCATTGAGCCTCCCCACTAAGACTACTCCACATGCTACATCATAGATGACTTCACTATCATATGAAATATACAACCTCTACCTCCATCAACACTTGTATCATTATTCAAGGCTGAAAACTACCACATCACCATCCAAAGGTCTTAATATTCCTGAAATACCCATCTCTGTTACATTATGCACAATGCATCATCTATAACATTTAAAATTCCAAAAATGTAAGAGATCTCAAAATAATAGTCCTAAAGAAACTCCTACAACCTCTATTGTCTCATGTATTGATCTCACTGAGATAATATATAACTAAAAATCTTATTATCCATGAAGACCACAAAGCACTCCCCAGTGAGTTAAAGTATCAAAAACTTTATCGGAAACAGGACCACTTCTGACTTGAGATCATTGGTGGTATATTTCTGTTATTAGAGATATACCAAACTAGGCCCATAAAAAATCACGTCATGTTGTTTCCTAGCCTGAATTACATGTCTAGTCAAGATGCATCAAAAATAACCTATCACATTACCCCTTCATCTAGAAACTAGACCACTAGAGCACCTGAAAAAATCCACTATAGGTAGATGATTGTTTACAAACACTTCTCACTTGAATAAGACTCCTAGTCCTTTCTAGTAGATCCATCAATTGAGATCAAAATAAATATAAATCAAGAGTAAATCTTTTACAATAGCCTGCTAGACTAATGAAATTGTGAACCTCAACAATGTTGATGGGTGCTTCTCAATAAACAACTGACTCAACCATTGATGGTCCAACATCTATGCACTATTGAGATACCAAATATCCAAGTAAGTTGACCTCCAGTTTCCTAAAAATTCAATTGAAGAACATTTCATTGAGTTGGTGTTGTCAAAGAACCTCAGAGAATATCCTAGAGTGATTGGTATTCTCTTCCAATAACATTGGGCAGAATATAATTTCATCTATGAATACAATGATGAACTGGACTGAGAACTCAAAAAATGAAATATTTTATGTCACTCATGAACATGGATGGTGCCTTTATAATACCAAACGACATATTAAAATACTCAATGTGTCCATACCTGCACCTGAAAGAATTCTTCGAGACATCACCTTCCATCAACCTCAACTGGTGATTCCCATAACACATATCAAACATAAAAATACAAATTGGTCCCCTTAGTTGTTTGAAAAGATAATAAATCCATGGAAGAGGGTAAGAGTTATTGACTATAGCCTGATTAAACTATTTGATATCGAAGGTAAGCACCAGATCACTATCATCGTTCATTACAAAAAACCTTGGGGAACCCCCCCACCCCCCAATTACACACTATGATGAATAAATCCCTTATATATAATTTATCCAATATAAATTTTATACTAAAAAAACTAAGATGGTTCTTTACAATAAGGTTCCATTAGTATCAAATAGGAACCGGGCTACAAGACAATCCATAACTCAACATCACATCGATGGGTTAATGTCACAATCTGTTGTGGGATTCATCTGAGAATACTCCACTAAAATGGGAGCCTCCACCATCTATTCTTCCATTGAATCCACTAACAGCTCAATCTACAAGGAAATTAGAGGATCCACACATCGAATGCACACATGACAGCCCTACTCTCCAAAAAATGCCACATGTCGACCATACACATCTAAAAACGACACTTTTATAGAAGAATTCAAAAAGTAATGACCAAAAAACAACAATTTGATGAAGAGGATAAAATCATATGGCCCTATATAATGATGAAATTGATATTCTCTATACATATGGGTCCCCAACATGAATCTACATCCTCGATAAACATCAAAAAATCTTCTCAGCCCTCCAATTGGGCTACTCAACACTAGGGGAACTGAAATCATATATATTTATAGTCCCAATGAATGTGATAAAGTAGTTTACAAAAATGATTTTCATTCTCCCAAATAAAAAAACACATGAAATAATATTCAATAAGAGAAATTTTACATCTTAATATATCTAGACATATTAGAATTGTTTCATTTGAATCGTGTTACTAATGATGACCACCTCATCTTCCCCACTACTAATGATTTCTACCTCAACCCTACTCGGGTCGAGGTCCCTGTGGACACCCGGAGGATGGAATCCACCTACCATGACTCCCTTCATTGAGTAAGATCCTATTGGCCCTTCTATTGAAATGGAATGGCTGGGAACTGCTGCTGAGGTGGGAGCTGGACCTTCCTACCTCAATCATACCAAGACCAAATGGGCATCAGAAACTATCTATGAAGGTGACCATGAATTCCACAGATTATACTCAACATCCCCATGCCTCCAAGATAAGCATAAGATTTGGGAGGTAAAAATAGAAACTGTTGAGGTTGAGTCATTGACAGTTGAATCCTCTATGGCCCATGCGCGAGAGACCTACTGGTGGAATACATTCCCTTCGAAGAACCCTTCTAGATCCCCTCTTATTGTATACCAAATTGTGTGTGAATTTGTTCAACTACGTTGGCCTTCTTCTGGACCTTTATGTGTGTCATAAAGATGAATGGAATATATACCTATCAGAGGGATGGATGAAGTACATCCCCTAAGCGTGAACTATAACACTCCTCCTCCGAAAAGTGAGCTGGGGTGAAGTGAAGGATACCCTAGTACTTAATCCTCAAATTCCTTACCAACATACACCTCTTCTATAGGGAGAGTATCTTTGATCTCTTCTTAAAATTAATTGATGAATAAAGGAATTGTGCCCAAAACTCATTATCGAAATCATCCCATATAACAACATCCTCTTTTCTCTCCCCCCATGTACAATTTCTACATCTTAAATGCATCTCCCATCATCTAAAAAATCACCAATAGATCCCTATACTCTATCAGAGCCTGAATCTAGATGAAGATGATCATAATATCCTTGATCCAAATCTCAGTCTATAATTCTGAGACACTCTCCCTATACATTCCAAAGGTGTGCTGATGAAAGACATGCAACAATCTCTACCACAGGTTGCCCTCATCCTCTGGATCATCCCTCCCCTGATCTGCCATGTTGTCCTATTGATCCTACACAACATTATCCCCTCATGGATGATGATATATTTCTATAGAAAAATGCTAAACAAGGAACTCCTAGTACTTAGTATTATCGAAATTTGATTATGAATCTTTGTTACTTTTTATTATTTAAATTTATAGAGACTCCCAATTCAAAAAATAACACAATCCATGATGATGAATGTATCTTTACTGGTGTTACTACACTAAAAATAGGGTAGACTCTCTTTGTTGTTCTGTAAGCTCAGATTCATTGAATAGAATCATTGGGGGGGCCAAAAATCCATTTTCCTAGCCAGTATTCCCTCTCATATGTCGTGAACCATGTTCACCTAACATTGTTTCTCTACCAACCCATGAAATCCCTACTGTTTATAACTCCAAAATACTTCTTATTCCTCAACCATTACATCTCATACCATTCTATGAAGACCCCTTACATCTAATGATCCCCCTCCTGAGATAGTAATGGATAAAGAGAGATAATGACCCCCTGAGTGTCGCCTACAATATGACTCGGGGTGTAGACCAGAACTATGGGTAAACTAATCTTACAAAATGGGAGGCATTAACCATTTTATAGTTACCCGGATCGAGGGAAAATATATATCAACTTCAAAAAACTCTATGACACATCTATATATGTGAAATAAAAAACAACACCCTATAATATGAATGACTCAAAATGTAACTAATATAAGAACAAGTGACTCTATTGTAAATACTAAAATAAAATATAATTAGTGACACAACAACTATCCCCAACGTCTGAGCCTGTAATTACCATCATTATTCATATAGTGCAGAAACCCGCCGCAGTGGGTTTGTCTCGCGAAGAAGCCGCCGCGAAGAATCATTGTTCGCGAAGAATCCGCCGCGTTGTGATTGACTCGCGCAGAATCAGCCGCGAAGATCCAGCTGAGAAGAAGGATCGCGAAGAGCCCGTCGCGTTGAGCCGTTCCGCGAACACTGGAGTGCATCACGGCGAGCTCAATCCGGGAGTGAGTGAGGTCGCGGTAGCCCCGACCGCGGACCGTGAAGGCACTTAGCGAATGAATTGATTGTGCAGGACTGGTCACGGACGTTGGCCGCAGAGGGGGGTTTCCGGTCCAAGGGCCCTTTGATTGGACCGGGCCAGGACAGTGTGTCTTTGAACTGGGTCAGGCCTTGGTTTTTCCCTGTTTTGACGAGGTTCGCGAATCATGTCTGTGATCTCCCAAAAGTGAGGGTTATCACTGAAAAAAAGTCGGGACCTCTGTTAGGCCAATCCCTCCCTAGGAGTTTTCGTGGCTCCCAACATGGAGACGGATCTGCTGAACCAATGGAAGAACCTCACATTGACAGACAAAGAAAAAGAGCCACTTGCAACCCGTAGAAATGAAGACAACACTTTGAGAAAACGTATGGCTTTATTGGTTGTTGGAAGACTGGCAACCGAGGCACCATTTAACCTAAAGGCACTCAGGACCACCCTTCAAAATCTTTGGAAATTGGAAGCTGGAGTAGCCATCCGGGAAATTGAGAACAAACTCCTTGTTTTTGAGTTCTTCAGTGATAAAGGCAAAGATAAAGTCCTCAGAGGACGACCTTGGTCCTTTGACAATCATCTCATTCTGATGGAGGAATTTAAAGGGGGAGACGAGATTCAGAATTGCACACTTACCCGATCCCCGTTCTGGGTAAGAATTAAAGGAATACCGTTCCATGGGAGATCAACACATGTGATGAAAGAAATTGGAGACCGGATCGGTCACTTCCTAGAGTGGGATTGCTCGGACCCCATACAATGGGGACCCTGGGTTCGAATAAAGGCTGAGATTGATGTGTCTGAACCCTTAATGCGAGGTATGTTCCTGAAAATTGATGATTCCAACACCTGGATCTTGTTCGAATTCGAAAAACTACCAATCTTCTGCTTCCTTTGCGGACGTATCGGCCACATTGAGAAAGTGTGCGGGGCAAAGCCAGAGAATTCCGCCGAAAATATTACCCTACAATACGGTTCATGGCTCCGGGCCAAAGCACACAGAGAGGCATATATTCCTGAGGCGGAAAGACAAATAGATCGGGACCGTCTCATTGCAGCCCATCTAAGGCGACCGGAATCTGGACAACCTTCTATTATAAGGATGGGACCCCCTGTCTTCCCTAAAGAATCCCCAGCTGAGTTTAGTGGAAATGGAAACGCCTCCCAAGAGATTATCGGCAGATGCAATGATGGGGCCCGGCAAGACAGTCACCTGATTCAGGGTATCACAAATTCCGACTTCGCTTTAACTGCACCGAATTTAACGTTCCTTACTTCAACTGAGCCGCTACCTAAACCAAAAGAACCTCCAGAGAAACTTCCGAGACAGAAACATGTTTCCTTGGATCCGCCTGAAGCTGAGCAGAGTCCAAATCGGATCCCAACTGATGCCCTTCTGCAAGCTGATTCTCGGATGACTGAGGCCTCACCTTCAGGACATGTTACTCGTAGAACCTGGAGAAGGGCACGCGGCGGTGGTAAAAGCGATTGCCCAGGGAATCCCAAACCAGGAGATCTGAAACGGCAAAGCGATTCCAGTGGTATGCACACCAGTCCTCCCAAAAGGAGGAAAGCATCTGGTACGTCATTTACCCCACAAGAGACAAAGGTGGAGGCGGGTCAGGCCCGGCCCCGCCTAGAGCAATGATCGCGTTATGCTGGAACTGCCGTGGGCTTGGCAACCCACGAACGGTTCGTATGTTCCAGCGCTATTGCGCTCAAAGTCTCCCTGATATGGTTTCCCTGTCCGAAACCATATTGGAAAACAAGGACATCACAAATATTGCCCTAAAGTGCGGTTTCCAGGGTTGTTTCCCGGTCCCCCGACAGGGTCACTCAGGGGGATTGTGTCTGCTCTGGAAGGATAATATCGATGTTAGGCTCCTGTCTTTTTCCCAGCGCCATGTGGCTGCTTCCATTGGTGATCCCCACAACCCCACCTGGACGTTTGTGGGCTTCTATGGCTGGCCCTCCCAGTCTGAAAAGTGGAAATCTTGGGATCTTCTTTGCAAACTTCGTCGTGATCTGCCAAGCCCCATTCTGTGTGGAGGGGACTTTAACGAGATCCTGTTCCAGAAGGAAAAAATTGGTGGAGCTATGAGCTCCTCCACGTCTATGTCTGATTTTAATGATGCGATCCTTAAGGCAGAGCTGATGGACCTGGGTTACACGGGTAATCCCTTTACATGGTTCCGAGGCAGATATGATGGAACTCGAATCGCTGAACGTCTGGATAGATTCTTTGGCTCAATGGACTGGATGAGCCTCTTCAAAATGTACCATATCAGACATCTCTCGTTCAACTGCTCGGATCACTGCCCAATTGTCATTAACTGTACCCATAATGAGCACGTTACTAGTTCCAGGAAACCATTCAGATTCAAAAGCTTCTGGTCAAATGATCCCGAGTGCGAGGCGGTTATCCGTTCAGGCTGGAAGACGGGGCAAGCGGATCCGAGAACCAACCTTCGCCGAGTAGCATCTGATCTGAAGACATGGAGATACTCTAAATTCCGTCATCCGGACCGGCAATGCAATTTCCTTGAAAGGAAGATCGGCTATCTTCTTAGCAAACCCCCGTCTAGCAGCATTCTCTCCAAAATAAGTGAAACCCAACGAGAGCTGGATGTTGCCCTGCGCAATAAGAAGGTTTTTGGGCTATGCGAGCGCGTGATATTCATATAGCAGAAGGGGATGCTAATACCTGTTATTTCCACCAGAAGGCTTCAGTAAGACGCCGGAAAAACTTTATTTCTGGCATTCTTAATTCAGATGGTAGTAAAGTGTCAGACACAGGGGGAATCCAAGAAGCTTTCCTGAGCCATTTTCAGAAACTCTTCTCGGCAGGCCATTCTTACATCTCTCCCAAGATTGAGGACTGCATCAAACCTGTGATTTCTGACGATATGAACAGACAACTTTCTAATGATGTGACGAATGACGAGACTCTTAAGGCCTTAAAGCAAATCCACTCTACGAAAGCCCCGGGACCAGACGGATTCCACGCCCTCTTTTTCAAGAATTACTGGCACATCATCGGTCCAGACATTTGCAATTTAAT
Organism: Viscum album; assembly: GCA_963277665.1. NCBI lineage: Eukaryota > Viridiplantae > Streptophyta > Magnoliopsida > Santalales > Viscaceae > Viscum > Viscum album. The sequence goes on along the minus strand of OY728126.1, from coordinate 1,653,387,756 downwards.
GCGGGATATTTGGGCGGGGAAAATGGACCTGTCTTCTCTTAATGAAACTATTCTTACTCTCATTCCCAAGATGAAAAATCCGCAAGGGGTCTCGGACTTTCGACCGATCAGTCTGTGCAATGTCTCGTATAAGATCTTCTCGAAGATCCTGGCGAATCGGTTGCGGCCTTGGCTACCCGACGTCATTTCAGAGAACCAAAGCGCTTTTGTGGAAAAAAGGTTAATCACTGATAATTCCATTATTGCTCATGAAATCTTCCACTCCATGAAAACGCGTACACGAGCGAAGAGAGGGATCATGGCGTGGAAATTGGATATGGCTAAGGCCTATGATAGAGTGGAATGGAACTTCCTCGAATATGTGATGCTCAAGATGGGTTTCTGCACCAAATGGATTGCCATGATCATGCAATGCGTCTCGTCAGTTTCCTTTTGCATTAATGTCAACGGGGTGCTCACCCGAGGCTTCTCCCCATCCCGTGGGCTTCGCCAGGGAGACCCTCTTTCACCCTTCCTTTTTATTTTAGTGGCTGATGTGTTTTCTAACCTCCTTTCCAGGGCAGCCTCGCTTTCCATTATCCATGGGGCGAAAGCGTGTCGCAAGGGCCCTCCGATATCCCACCTCTTCTTCGCTGATGATTGCCTTCTTTTTTCTCGAGCTACCCCTAATGAGTGTACTGCAATCTGCCAGGCGATTCAACAGTATGAACGGGCTTCAGGACAAATGATCAATCAGAGTAAATCAGAAATTTCTTTCAGCTCTGGAGTTCCCCAGCCGAAAAGAGAAGATCTCTGCTCTTTAGCTCGCATCCCTGGGGTCGATAAGCACCAGAAGTATCTTGGGCTCCCGACGGTGGTTGGACGGTCAAAGAAAGAAATCTGTTCAGCTATTGTGGATCGAATTGAAAGAAAAATACAAGGCTGGACCCCTAAAAAAATCTCCAAGGCCGGCAAGGAAATCCTCATCAAGGCGGCACTTCAATCTGTCCCCAGCTATTTGATGTCTATTTTTAAACTCCCTAATGTGGTGCTTTCAAAGATTCAATCCAGTACATCTAACTTTTGGTGGGGACGAAAGGACGGAAAAAATAAAGTCCATTGGATCGCCTGGTCTGCTCTCTGTCAACCAAAATCTGAAGGCGGAATGGGCTTCCGGGACCTTTCTCTGTTTAATGATGCTCTGCTGGCTAAACAAGGTTGGCGTATGATTAATAACCCATCATCCCTATGCACGCGTGTTCTCCGGGCTAAATATTTCCCACATAAGGATTTTATGGATTCCCATCTTGGCTATCGACCCAGTTTTCTCTGGAGAAGCATTTGGGGCGGTCGTAATCTACTGAGGAAAGGGCTAGGCTGGAGGATTGGGAATGGTTCTACGGTCAAGATTTGGACCGATCCTTGGCTTGTTGATCAGACAGGCACGAAGGCGTCATCCCCTGTTTTTCCCGGATCCGAACATGCCACAGTCTGTTGTCTTTTTGATGATCAAGGGGCGGGATGGTGTCTGGAAAAACTCTACTCCTGGTTTAATGAGAGGGATAGGAGACTTATTCTGAGTATTCCCTGTGTGTCAGACGCAGGGCCAGATCATCTCTACTGGACAAACGACAGCTCAGGTGAGTATACAGTGAAAGCTGGCTACCGGCGAGCTCTTTCTGCTCAGATTTCAGAAGGAGATGCGAGGCCCTGGACATCAATTTGGAAGCTTAATGTTCCCCCTAAAGTTCGCTTTTTCTGGTGGCAGGTGTGTACTGGTATCCTCCCAACTAAGAGCCTCCTTGTCTACAGACACTTTTCAGACGACAACTCTTGCCCTTTCTGCCCTTCTGTGACTGAATCTCCTTTCCATGCCCTTGTTCAATGTCCCGGGGCTCAGGAGATTTGGAATGGCTGGGGATCAACTTTAGAGATGTTCCCTGACCCCGCCTCAGATCTCACAGCTCTCCTGATGCGATGGTGCTCCTCCTTTTCGCCGGCTAACGCAGGCGCCCTGTGCATTTTGGTTTGGATTATCTGGAATAGGCGGAACGAGGCCATTTTCAATCATTTCCGGAGGCCCCCCAGGTTTTGGATTGACCGGGCATTGTCATGGATTGCGGCTTGGCAGAACCACCCTGAACAACAAAGACTTTCCACCCACCCTCCTCTTCCCCAACATTGGTGCCCCCCACCGGAAGGGATTTTTAAGATCAATGTGGATGCCTCTCTCCCTAAGGATGGCCCAGTTGGACTAGGTCTACTGGCCTGGGACAACCTGGGAAATCTTGTCGCTGCCAAATACGAAGCACGTTATGCACTTTGGGAGCCCTCAGTCGCGGAGGCCGCCGCCATCCTTGCTGGATTAAACTTCGCAAAAGATTGCGGTTGGGACTCCATTCACATCGAATCCGACTGTCTCACTGTAATCAATGCCATCAATCTCACTGACGGCGGGCTTCAACCTTTCGGTCCCATTATCCGGTGTATTCACTCGCGGAGACAAGGCTTCAATTCCTGCAATTTCTCATTTATTAAAAGGGAAGCGAACGAAGCCGCTCACAATATGGCAGGCATTGGCCCTCCCTATGAGGATTTGCTCTGGTTCAATCATTTTCCATCGTGGTTATGCTCCTGTATTTCTGCTGATCTCCATCATTAATGGATCCGTCTTATTTTGTCAAAAAAAATGTATAATCATTTGAAAAATCCAATTTCTCTCATGCACAAGTGTACTATAATACTAATGACCCCCTGAGAAAATAGATGAATAAAAAATCACCTAACACGGAATACAATGCACTCAAACCTACCCAAAGTTATTCTCACTAAATAACGCATGTGAAGTAATGTAATATAGATAACATCTAATATAGGGTACCCCACACCACTATCCCACAAATTATCCACTCTCACACCATGAAAAAAAATGTATTGGCACTCTCATCTCATTCAAACATACCACACCACATTCTACCCCAAAACACTTGGGAAACATACCACATCAAATCCCTCCCACAAAAACCTAGACCAAAAACCACAACACATATGGAAGACACCTGGGAACAACCAAAAACCTCATACAAAATACAACAGGAAATCACAACTCACCATCACACAGATGGTCTATATATACCAAAACATGCCCAAATAATCTTAGACTATCACCACATGAATGAGGGGGAAGGGTAAAGTGGGTGGACATCCATCTATCCTCCCACTGGGATGTGTGGTAAAGTCTCTATCCCCAATGATGATGGGAGAGTTTGTATTATAGCACATAACATGGGAGGGTCACATATAGAAATGAGAAATAAATAAATGTAAATAAAGTGGTACCAAACAATCATCCAAACTAATGGGTAACCAAAACAAACAACAAACCTAAAAACTACCATTTCTGCTACCTCTAAATTTATTTTTCAAGATGAACGATGTACACATTAGATTTTGAAAAAATATATCAACTTCACAACTAATTGTAATGATGTTATTAATAATTTACCAGTTATTCCATCACTTTCTTGGAAACTAACAACCACAACACATAACCATCCTCAATACTAATCCAATCTAGGGTAGAATACTATGACAAAACACCCCACTTTACACTTCCACCCCACATAGCTACCATTCCATCCACTTCCACTATCAGTCTTCAAATAAATGTCAACTTGTCATTTCTCTCCAAAGGAATCCCCTTAACATACAAACGAAACTCATAACACACCGCATCACAACAAACATGACAAACGTACTGTATATCAACAGCTCGCCCATCATACCCGATATCATAAACACAGAACAACCTGAACCTGTATCCCCACTACTCAAACATTATTCATCCATTCCACTATTATTCAATCTATCAACCAAAGATTTCATTAAACCACTTATACCACCCCATATACAAGGCCACACTATCATCCATAACACGAAAAAACACACACGACCTAAAAGAATAGAATAGATCCAAACACAGCACACACCAATACCAACATATTATTGTCTATTAGATTTAGCCAACAATATTTCTTTAATTACTTGTTGTTAATTCTTAGGCAACCACATAATAATTTCAATCTAATGGAATCCATTTATTTAATAGTATTTATGTGGTTAATCAATTTAAAAGTTAATGATGTTTAATACGGGATCAACAAAAATTATAAACCATCATCCATATGCATGAAAAAACCACCTTATCCAATTATTTTTATATGACATACATGCACAAAAATATAAAAATTGGATCAAAGACATCTGATAAAACAAAATGATGATCATCATCATCTTCCCCTACATTAATTTATTATTATTAATTTTAATGGATCCAGAAATATTCACAGGCATATATCGGTATACCCAGCTTGATTTATACTAAATTACAAGAGAGGAAAAATAATTCATTCCTCTAGAAATAGACAATCTGCACCGTCTCTTTTCAAAAAAAACATGGGGTACAAAAATAGTATGAGGAACATCCAGGGAGACATGAACCAAGGGGCTCACAAAGAATTCACCATCACTCGGGTTATAAGGGTTCTGTGATCCTCGATATTAAGGGAATGTGAAAGACATATATATGAAGGGTCTTATATTAAGAAAGGTCATATCATAAATCTAAGGGGGAGATAGTTTCTAAGGACAATAAATCAAAATTATGACAAGGACCATGCATTTTAGGATTTAGAGAACTATTTTTGTTTTTAGGAGATAAATACAATTTCTAATGACCAAAAAAACTCATTAAATATGAAATTAAACACATTTAATGTCTAAGAGATAATTAAATTGGAGAAACTAGAAAAACTGTAGACAAAGAGAATTTTGACACACCGTTGGAAAATACACACCATTATGTGAGTCATCGATAGTGATTCAATGATGAGACTCATCATTGCAAGTCACCGACGTGGGACACTAATGGAGAGTAACCAATGCAACCCACTGATAATGAGTTACCAATAGCGAGTCACTGACATGACTCACCGACATGGGACACTAACATGACCGGGTGACACAAGTCACTGATGCCACCTACTGATGCCTGACTCACCGATGCAAACTACCAACTCATGACTCACTGACACCCCCAACTTATGTGATCTAATGATGTTTCCAATAGCAGTAGGTCACTGATGCAAACCACTAATAGTGAGTCACCGAAGTGACCCATGGATGTCTGAATCACCATCGCCACTCACTAATGCCACGAACCAACACATGAATCACCATTTAAAACAAAAGAATACTGTAAAACTCTTGAAATAAGTCACTGTGACCTCCCATAACACCTCAAACACTGGATTTTACCAACAGAATTTATGGGAGAGGTCCATGCAATTACATTGATGGACATACCATTGATCACAGTTGATATGTATATAAAAAATATACTCCCATCATGCGCAACTTGACTAATGATATCGCTTCCTTCCAAAATTTAAATATGTCATCTTAGTTATTCAATCAATGACACAACACTCGTGAAACACCTATCATATGATTCAATGCAATAAAAAAATATTCATGTTTTTATCCAACATTATTTATATATGATCAAATGATACTCATTGTTAATGATATCAAGTCTAGAGATAAATACACATGTTCATATATATGAATAACAAGTGATTCAAGGAACATGTAGTGTTCATCTATGCAGTTAAGTCATTGTGATATTCTACATTAGAGATCACAAAGTGTGATCGTCAAGCTAATGCTCCTAAATTTTTATATGTTTGGTCTATGGAACCTTTGTTTACAACAAATGAACATAAAAAATTATATCTGACCTATATAAAATTATTTATAAATATATATATATCCATAGATTTATCATAAATATATATTTATAAAATACCAAATAATAAATAACATGTTTTCAAAAAAAATTATTTGACTTTTATTGAAGACATTTTTCTATCATAACAAAAAATAATAAGATATATTATTTGGGTAATCAACAAATTATTCAATTTAATATAATTGTCGTATGAATAAATATATATTTAAAATATGAATATTAATAAAACAAAAACTATTTATTTTATTTACATTACTTGAGTTTCCACATTTTCTAAATAAAATGTTTCCCATTATATTTGATTGGTTTTAATGTTTATAATATAGCAATATTAAAAAAGGAAGTATTCTGTACTAAATTTCATGGTTTTAAATTATATATCTTCCTAGAACCCATTACATATTATGAATACCAATATTTTATATCCTATAAAATCTAGATACTTCTACAAAAATGGGAATATAAATTACTATACACCATAATTTTTACATATATGTATATGTTTCAAGATCATAAATATATAATTGACTATTCTCGCTTTACATAATTTCTAAAATATATTATAATTGATACCCTTAGTCTTATTTAATATCATCAATACATATTTTTTACATCATAAAAGATATGACATTGATTGAAAATTTTGAAAACATATCTCAAAATATTTAGGGATACATAAACTTATTTTTATCTAAAACATATACATATATTCATATATAACGTCCTCCAGAATATGACTTCCAAATCACCTATAATACTTATTCTATAATTAACTCTCATACAATTACTCTTAAAAACCATATATAAATCCACTTTTTGAATAACATTAATAATAATGAGCATTTTGAACCAAAATATTTATGGGTCTATAGTTCCCTTATTTATTCCATCTCTGATAATATTATAAGAAACAACAATATCACCTTCAATAAACATCTCAATCTATATCTTTATCATTCATCATTGGTTGTTGAAAAATAAAACACAAAAATATTAAAATGAGTTGAAAATAAATCCAAAAAGTTAAAATTTCAATTGGATTCTATTAAAAGTAATTTTCATTCTTTTAGAGGTGGCAGAACAAATTCTTATAGTTGTTAAAAAATAAAAATATAAAAATAATTTAAAATTAGAGGATTAATATTCTTATATTATGTATAGAATAAGTTTTATAGATTACCACTAAAGTATAATTGTGTGGTATCTAAATTCAAATTATCGATCTTCCCATTGAAAACATTTCTAATGTCTGATGTTAGTCTAATTGAGGATATTTTAGACCATATGTCATATAAGAGTAATAATGGGGTATCAAAAACATAAGAAGGATTTGGGTTGAAGGTTAATGGGTAGAGGAAGAAATATATATGGACTCATAGAAGTGTAAAGAGATATTATTAATAGGATTATTTATCCCAAAAAATGGATCAGATAAATGTCTTAGTAGTTGAAATTGTTTCATAGTCTGAAGAAAAAAATGCAAGATCATCTGTTGCATGAGGTCCGAAAATAATTTATTTTGAAATTTTTTTAAATATTCCATGTTTTTCTCACATTGTTGTTTCAATTAATTTTCATGTTCTACTATAAATCCAGAAAAAATTGGACCCTCACATAGCTAAAAACTAGATAACTCGGACACAACACCTTTTCTGGTAAACATTTAATTTTAATCATGTTGTTGTACAAAAATGATGACAATGTAATAGTCACAAAATTAATTTTTTCTTCTAGAAAGAAATTAAAATCATTATTTTCCAACCAAGAAAATGATTCTTTTTTATTTTTACTATATCTTAGTTTTATACTCTATAAAATTAATTAATTCCATTAAATTAAACTCCTCTTTCAACAGACTCTCAATCATTCAGGATTTTATTACCTATAAATATAAAATTATATCACCATAAAAACAAACATATGAATTACATTGAGAACTAATTAATAGTTTACATATAATGTTAAATCTAAATAAGCACCACAATATTGGATATAACGGTTCTTTTTAGTGTATAACCACATATAATTATAAATAAAACATTATTTTCAGTAGGTCTCCATTGGAAACAGCTCACAGACCCCCTATTGTAAATTAACATCATCAAAGATGTTATATAATCAAAATTCATGAAATCCATCAATCGTCAAGGGATATTAAAAATATTTATATATTTTTTTATAAAACATTTAATCAATTGAATATTAATTTAATAATAAAATGATACCAACTATTTAAGACTCACGCTTATTCACCACCAATTAAAAGATACAAGAGTATCTCTAACTTTTAATGAAGATAAGATTTCATATTCTATTAATTGATTAACAAAATAAATGAAATATAAGTTAAAATATAAATGAATACGTGTTATGAATGTTTGAGAGAATACACTCTCAAAATAATTGTTCTCGTGGAAGGAGACCTATGTGGTACTCTCATGATATTTATGACTTTCACCTATGTTGAAACATATTCAAATAAATCCACACCATTTTTAACTTCTCCAATAGGAAGATGTAATTTATGTCAAAATTCTTCTGAAATGAATATAGAGACACTAATATAATAGTTTTAATTGGAACCTGCCTTTTATAATCAATTATTATATAACTAACTTCATATGACTTTTGATCTCTATTAAATAATAAATCATAGCAAAATCCTTTTCAATAATTCCTTTAACATTTTATACAATAAAATTAATAACAAATGATGTTATTTAGTGTTTTTTATATTTACAAACTTTTGAAAAATCATTTACATTTCAAAAATGAATGGGATGTTCATTTCTACTCTATTTTCCAATGCATTATTTTTATAACCTTATGCTCCAAAACTCATAAGCTCTCTCCCACTTCATTCATTAGAAAATATTAAACCACCTTTATCATACTCTAGAAAAATTTCTTCTCCCACATACACCGTCCAACTTGTAATTATACCACAACCCATCTTCATCCTTCTCACAAAACCCACAACATGGGGCCACCTACATCCTCATTCATCTAACTACTCCTCCCTCTGATGTAATCATTCATCAATATACCATCATATGTCCCCTCATAGTGATGGATCTATTTCCTAAATCTTCATTTTATATGTGTTTTATATTTTTATTTTCTTTTAATAAAATGAGTGCTTATATTGAATTGTTTTTTTAATGTGGTACACTTTATGGTAGATACAAATAAGTGTTTAATAGATTGTATATATGTTTATATGTATTAATTGCAATTACATTATAAAGGAATTTTTATATTACAATTTTTATTAAAATTAAATGTTAATTAATTTAATTTATATGTTTCATCAAGAAATTATTCTTAGTAATATTACTATTTATCTGTTTTTCATATTTTTATAATGAAAAATATTTATTTTATATGTGTTTATATGTATATAATGTTTAAAAGATATGATTACATTATTAAGTTATTATATACATATATATATAAATATATATATCTATTTTAATATGAGATTATTAATATATTAAAATTTTAATAAATGATTAGGCATTTACATATTTATATATGTTTATAAATGAGTAAATCTGAATATATTTATTTTTATATATATGTATAATCCTTTTATTTTATAAAATATAAAAAATATATAATTTATTTACATATTATTATCTAGAATATATATATATATATTTATGTGTGTGTGTTAATATAAATTTATATGTTTTCAGATTTATATATTTATTGTTTTTTATTTATATTATATAAATTTATATTGATATTTTGTTAGATTTTTTTCATATGATTATTATTTTTTAATTAATATATATATATATATACTTATATCCTCAATGTTATATGTTTGTATATATATATAATAAATATTTATTTTTTAAATATTTTTTGGTTCGTATTTTTATTATTGGGAGTGTATTGTATAAACAATACTATATAATTCTATTTGATTTTGATGATAAAAAAGAACTTGTTTGTATTATAATTAGGTTTATTTATTTTTCGGTAATGTATATATCATGTTTATATCTTTTTGGTGGAATACAAATCTAGGTGATATATTTTGGTTACTCTGTTCAAACACTATGTTTGAGGAATGAATTTATAGGTCATCATCCCAATGATAATTAGTTAATGTATAGATTAGAACCCCTACATTAATATAACTATAAGCGTATAGAATATCTATCCAACACTAATGTCTAGAATCACTATTCAAACCATTCATTTGGAGAATGAATTTTTGGTTAATCAATATTACACTAGAGGGATGAAATTATAGATTCCCATCCCAATGATACTTGTGATCCCTATGTTCTAACTGGAAACATTTATTGTTCAAGATAAATACGTTAAAAGGAACCCTACTATATACAAATGAACCCAACACTATTTTGTTCAACCCTATGTTATTTTATTCAAAATTAGATATTTAATTTTCATGACATTATCAGATATTTCTATAATGGGATTAATGGAACTAAAGATCGACTGAAATATACATTACAATTAATTAAATGGCTCATTATTTTTGATTCAATGAATAGTATTATACAGAGAAAATCACCTCTAATCTAGTGATGCTACCACTCCCATGGTTGATTCAAATATGAATATATGTAATCTATCAATTGAATTTTTGGGAACTTATAAAAAAAATTTATCTATTTATATAAATGAAACATATTAGCAATATTTGATCCAAAGTATACATAAAATTTACAACTAAATTATTTATATTGTGAATGTCTACATAACTACTTCTTAGATTGCTTGAATTTGTTATTTTCTAAGATAATTTATACTATCAAGCTATATATTTCATCCTTAAACTACTGTAACCACTAATATGTGATTGTTTATGTTTCTTCATGAAGATCATTTACATCAAATACATCATTGAAGATATTCATAATTGAATATTCTTATTGATGAATTAGATCAATCTAATGTTAGTTATTTCTGTTGAAAATGTGATGTCTTATCCAGAACCATCATAAAATCAAACTCTTTTTATTAATTTCTATTCCAAATACCTATAATCAGTTGTGGTTATGTGTTTGATTCTTTTTTTAATATGGGGATACCCAATTCCCAATTTTATAACATGAAGTCTATATATAGACTTGTTTTAATGATGTCAACTACCTACACTATGATGTGGATTTGATAGTCTTGTGATATGAGTACTTTCTTATTAAATTCACCAATCATTCTACGAGACGATTGGTGGAGTTGACTAAGGTATTTTTCTATGCCGAACCACTATAAAAATTCTACTGCTTTTATTTTCTATTTATTTTTAGGTCATTTTTTATGTAGAAGAGTGCAATTCATATCTTCATTAATCATAATCAAAATTCAAGACACTAAATATGAAATTATTACCCAAAAACAATTCACCCCACCCCAAATGGTGTAACTTTTTATTATTATGACATAACAATTGGTATTACATAGGGTATTTTTTTAAAAAAAATAACAATATCAAAAAAATATTGTCTATAAAAAGAAGATGTGAAAGTCAGATCCAAAAGAACCTATATATATGATTCATGGTCAATATTTGAAAATGGTGAAGAACATGGATAATGGAATACATGGAGGATAATCTATATAAATAATTTTTTGATTAAAATTTTATTCAATGATCATCTCTATTTATGTGATTTGGGAAAAACCAGAATCATTAGAAACATACATAGATGTTGAATATGATTTCAACGCATAAGAAATGAATGTTATTTTCTATGGACATGGACTTGAGGAATTCAATTTGGTATCAAAGTGCCCAAAAACCTATGAAATATGGAAAACTATTCTTATCAATTATGAATGAATAGATAACATAAGAGAAATGATTAATTCTAGTGTGAAACTAATGTTTGAATCATTAGAATGTTTGATTGTTAAAGAGTCAAACAAATTAATCGATAGTTAGTATATATTTTCAACAATATTAATGCCTCTAGAGCTCCCATAATTCTTTTAGATAATGTGCTGAATGTACTTATATTACTTCCCTCTAAATGGAATGGAATATCTACTGCTATTTTATTATCATCACTTAGGAAAAAATTTACTATGAAGGAATCAATTAGATAATTGATGATGTACGATGTTGAAATCGAAGATAAAGTAGATGATCACTAAATTGCGAGAAGGAAAAACACTTCCCTTAAAGTAAAATATACAAAAACATTATGAAAATAAAAACATGACATCAAAATACACAAAAATTATGACTTCTCATACTCTAAAATTGAACTACAATATCTATCGATAATGTTTATAAATTATACAAAAATAAATTAACCATTAAAAATCATGTAGGAAGGATGATAGGAAACCTAGGGCACTAATGTGTTACTAATGCTAAAACGATAGGTCACATCTTACCAAATATCCACCAATTGAAAGATGAATGAAGAATAATTGTAAATAAATAAAATAAGAATGGTGATTATGAACATAAAGATAAAAGTGATATAAAATAGATATAAAGTGTATTTAATGACTCTAGAATCTCTTTGAAATAGTATTTAGAGAAATAATCACAAAATCCAGAAGCCAATATGTGATTTATGGATAATTAAGATGAAGGGGTGAGAACATATTACGGTTCTACCCTATGACTATAATATATTCTCAAATAATATATTATCTTCTTAATACTCAATGTAAGAAATTTAATAAAAAATAATAAATCAAAAAAAATTATCCACATCATTGTTTTAGGTGAAATAGACACTAGGCTAAAATAACATCAGAAACTAATTAAGAATATTAATACGGCTAAAACAAGTTATTTTGACCATGAAAAAGGATAAAAAAAATTTAGGATGATGTAAAATCAAATAAAATATCCAGAAGTATTTTAACAAATAGATAAGAAAAATCTGAATTATATTCATGGAAAAATGTTATTAAAAAAAATTTTATGAATAGGTTTGAGGGAGAAAATTAAAACTATACAAAAATTATTTTGGGCCCAATTAAAAAAATGATACCTACTAGTATTGTGTAATATAATGGTATTACACAAAAATCTCATATATAATAAATCCTTAAATAATTTGTATTAAATCGGATTATGATTTAAAAAACATGAAAAAATCAAGTCATATCAATTTTGGTAAATTAAGGAAAATATTGATTATTAAATCAATTCATACTGACACAACCGGACCCAATAAAATATGGGTAAACTAATAAAGTTATGTTTATATGATTTTTTAGGTAATAGACTATTGGAACACAAAATCTATATGGTATATGTTTTTTGGATGATCTAGAAACCACAGTGGTGAATCCAAAAATATAAATACACAGGAAAAAATTGATGGAGGTCTTATCACCTTAAGATCAAATGAAAAATGAAAAATCATTGGAGTTGGAACTTTTGTAGATCCAAATACAATTTCAACCAAAAATGTTTTTATTGCATGTTGGATAAAGAATAACATTACCTTTATTTATCAAATTTGCAATGAAATATTTTTTGAGGACTTTTCTAAAAATTTATACATGGTTTTCAAAGACAAATTAAATAAATTTAGATAACTATGGATGTAAAATGTTGATAATTTAGATCTCAATTACATGTGTAAACATATAGTGAGTTCTCAAAACATCTAGAATAAATTATTCATGGATATATCATCAATGAAATAGTCATTGAAATATAAAGTATTTACATATATTACCTAAGACATAAATAATTTATGATTTTCATAGTCTTATGTTTGATAAGGACATATTCTATTATAAGTGAAAAATATGGAAAAAACATAAAATATATATATAATATATTTTAAAAAAATTACTATATATTAACCATTTGAACTTACCTATATAGAATTGTAAGACCTACTAGTATATCATGTTTTAATGGTAAAATATATGTTCATGTTTCAGTTGGTGATATTTTTTGATTTTCGTGTGTTTATATTCTAATGTGAAAAATTGATGCATTTTACTTTTTGAATGCTTTTGAAAAATTGTTCAAAATGAAATGATTTTTAAAATTATATCATTGAAAATGATAATGGTGGAGAATTTTTAATACATAAATTTTAATATTTTTTTCAAATATTATTACTAAACACACCTTCTCTAAACCATGAACTCCAAAACACAATATATTTTTGAAATGAAGAAAAAAATTATTCTTGTAATGGAAACTACTACGATAAAATAATACATCATTACCACATATTACTTGGATAAATTTGTAAGTGCATATTACTATATACTAGCTAGTGTTTTACAAAGGAAAATTTTATAAAATACACCCTTTAACCAGTGGAATTATAAAAAACCAAATCTGACATACATTAATGTTTTTGGATACATGGTATATATTATAAATACATCGTTAATCCTTGGTATATTTGATCCAAAGGTAGATGAAAAAATTATTACAGAATATTATGCTACTTCTAAATCATGTAGATTGTATAATAAAAAGTCATTGATTTCATAATAATAATTTCATGTCATGTTTGATTAATATTTCTATTTCATTGTGGATATATATAAAATGAAGGCTAAAGCCTAATTTTTTGATAATATGATACTTTAATTATCTAAATTTTATTTTTTAACTGATATAAATGATATTCAGTTCAGTTAGAAGAACATGAAACTAATGAACTAAAATTATCTAATCCGATCATTCTAGGACCTTAAAAGATGACACCTTATTAATTGTTATAGGAATCATTGAAATACGAGTTAATACTAGAAGAAATGCAGGATACATAGTTGAAATATTTTCCTTTCTATCTCAGTTAGAACCTAATCCTTTTGAAGAAGATTTAGAAGATGATGGTTGGTTCTTGGATATGTAAGAAGAACTAAACAAATTCTAAATAAATAATGATTAGGAATTAGTAGATAGTCCATAAAATTAACTTGTAATAGAAACTAAAAGGATCTATATAAATAAATATGATGATTAACGGATCATAAAAAATAAACCAATCAAAATTATTAGAAAAATGATATAATTAAGAAGATGTAATACATTAGGATGAAACCTTTGAACATGTAGCCAGATTAGAATATATTATAAAACATTCAGGATATAAATATCAAATGGTTTTTAAAATACATCAAATGGATGTTAAATATTAATTTTTAAATGGATATTTAATAGGGTAAATTTATGTTCAATAACAACCAGGTTTTGAGAACCCTCAAAACCCATATTTAATTTTTAAACATTATAACGACATTTATGCACTTAAAAATAACATATAGTGTGGTATGAAATATTAAACACATTTTTATTGGAAAATAGATTTACTATGTGATTAATATATCATGAAATTTTTTTAGTAAACTATTTTTCCTAAAAATTTATTAGTAAAATGTTTTTGGATGATGTTTTTTTGAACAATAATTAAAAATATTTTTAATAATTTATCAAATATAATGGAAAATAATTGAAATGAGTATAATTGGTGAATTTAATTTCCATTTAGAATTCCAAATTTATCAAAATGAATTTGTAATTTTTTTAAATAAATGTAAATATATTATTAAACTATTGAACAATAGTGGACTTAAAAGTAGTAAGGCTTGCACAACTCCCATGTGTAGCAATATAAAACATGACTTGGATATAGCTGTAAATATAGTAGAGAACATGTTGTATATTGTTATAATTGGTTTTTTTATTGTTTCTTACTTTTTGGAGACTAAAAATAATGTTTTTTTTTGTGTCCATATGAACGATTTTAGTTATATATGAATGAATCCCATCATACTTATTTTAATACACTTTTAAGATGTTTAAAAGGAACTATTTTTTAATCTCTACATTAACCCAAAACATATGATTTAAAATTCATTTTTTACACATATGATGAATTTTAAGGATCAAGGTTTTATAGAAAATGATTCTCAGGATCCATTGTATTTTTAGGAAAATCATTGCTCTTATGGTCGGTTAAGAAACAACATTTAGTTTCCCTATCAATATTTGAGGCATAATATATATCTACTGGTAGTTGTTATGGACATGTGTAGTATATGAAAAACAATATACTATATTTTAGGCAAAATTTTAATAATATTTCTATTTTTTGTGATTTTGAAATCTGAAAAATATTTTTAAAAAATCATATATGTCATTTTAGGGCTATTTATATTGATATACAGCATCGTTTTTAAGAGATCATTTTATTAAAAAGGACATATCTTTAGAATTTTTAATTATTGAATAATAATTAGATAATAATTTTAATAAAACATATTACACTACAAGATTATATTTTACTAACAGAGTGTTGCAAATATTTTATTTTAAATAAATGTTTAATAACTTATTTCAATTAATTTTTTTATTTTTTGTTTTTATTATTATTTATTTATTTATTTATCAGTTATTTTTTGTTAAAAATTGAATATTTTTTTTATATTTTTCTTATAATAATATAAATATTTAATAAATTATCAATCACTAAAAAATTACACCACTTCACCAAACCCATAGACTTATATTTCTCTCATTCCTACTCCTTTATGTCTCTTCAGATTTTATAGAATCTCTCGTTTCAATTTTTCCAAACCCTAACCTTCAACCCTTTAATACTAAAACCTTTTGTAATGGAACCTTCTAAAAGAGTTGACTATATTGATATGAGTGAGCCTATCCACCAGAATGTGAGGTATCAAAATGTTATTCAGGGCTTGGTAAAATATTTAGATTGGTTATATAATTCAAAAAAGTTTTTTTAATAATTCTATTGAATTTCATTGGTTGATATATACTTTTTTATATGGAATTACAAATATAGTGTTTGAAGTTGATGTAAAATAATTTTTTCAAAAACCTAAATTCAGTTTGGTCGATGATGGAGACATTATTGTCTTAATTATTTACTACGATGAATTTTATATTTCTACCATACACATAACTAGGCTACTATTTTCTGCCTTTAAGGGGGAATTTCATTTTCATTTATAAAATATTAGGGATGAGATATTTATGATAGAGGATATTATGATTTCTCTGTATGGAACTCATCATGCTAGGAAGATGATAAATAAATACCACAATACTGATCAAAATGTGTTGATGATGTTTATTAAAACTACAATTATTCTAGGGTTGTATGAGTTATAATTCTTTTTTTCAGGAAAATTACATTAATATTTTTTTATTAATAATATCATGTTGAAATTAATTTCTTATATGTAGAGATACATGCACCATTGCTTTCATAAAAAATTAAGAATATCCTTTTAACTCATGGAATGATACTTTCTATCTTATTTTAAATATTATTGAAAAATATGTGAATCTATTTTGGAAAATGATGTAATTAAAGAAATATTTTAAATAATGGAACAATAAATAATTTGGGATACATAATGAGTGAGTATAGTTGTAGTATATAACTTATTGAAATATAATAATATAAAAGAATGATATATTATACATAGTGTGAGTTAAAAATGCTACCAGATATTAGTTTTGGGAGACTGAGGCATAAAAAATAATAAAAATCTAAGTATAATGTTTTCAAGGCTATTCATTCCCATATTTAGTGAATAGAATTTCACACATATATTGATGAATAAGTTTATAAATAAATACATGAGAATTTATTTCAATTGGCTGAGCATGCTGAAAATGTTTCCCATGTTAAAATAAATTTAATAAGTTGTTTCTATTTCCAGTGGAATTTCCCCAATTAATATATCTCTAGTTATATTTGTTTTAATAGATGTAGAAGTTTCTAAATAAATATAAATTATATAAATAATTAAAACTATTGTATTAGATGAATTTCTAAGTATGGGTAGAGTAGAATTTGGACATCAATATGGAGGCATTTCTAATGAGTCTTATGACTCATTGAACAAAAATATTGAATCTCACGTATTTTATTTCATTAAGTTGAATGAATATAACTTATATTTGTGATAAAAATTAGACGTTGAAAATAAAAAAGTTAATGATCTTTGTTTTTCTACTAATCCTAATGATATGTTGGAAGCACTTCAAACTCAATTTTGGGATATTGAAGATAATTTTTTTCAATGGGTGATATTGAATATTTTATCAGATATCTTTCTAGAGAGTTCATGAATTCAATTGAAGAATATGTGAAATATAAGATTTTTACGAGTTGAAGTAGATGTTGGTAATATACTTTCAGTATTTCTAAGAAATTCATCATAGATCATCATCTACACAACAAATTTCACTATATATGATCAGAATATTTGAGATGATAAATTTTATGTTATCATATCAGAATTATAGAATTCACACACATTAGTGTGGTAGTACACCTTGAATGTTTTATAGGATATTCATAGTTGGATGATCAGTTAGATGACCTCATTTGAATCCTAATTAGGGAAAGTTATTGATCAATTGAATGAAAAGTTATTTATCTTAATTCATACTGATGATTTATTCAATGAAATTATTAATCTAAATTTTTTTGGGAGATTAAGAATATCACAATATCTAAGGAAGATTATTTAATATTGGAAACAATATTTCAACAATAACTTTTAATTTTTTTTGAGAAGTTACATGATATTCATGGTATTTATCATCCATTTAATCATCCTAATGCACCCTCTCCATATGGAGATTCAGATCAATCCAATCTGTTTGACCCAATCCCATCCTTTCAAAAAACATCTTCAGTTGATTGTGGAGTATACTAAAAAAATTTCATACAATTTACTTGAAAATAAATTTCCATTTATATACTTCATATATATATATATATTAGTTATATATAGTTTTATAATGTTATTCTTTTATTATTTATTTCTGATATTACATGTTCTGAATAGTTGTCTTCAAATTCTATAAAGTACACAATAACTCTAATTAATGGTTATATGCAACATTTAATGTGTTGTTTTCCAATTCAAAATACTTTTTTTATATCAAAAAAAAGGTTTGAAATTTTGGTAAACACGACATTCAAAAATTACCAGTACTTATTTTATGTCTAAATAGTACTATGTAATCGATATAATGTAGTAAAAAATAAATTTTCAAAACACACATTTTTTAATTTTTTTTCCCCATAGTGTTTTGAAAATTATCTATTTTCTATAAATTATATTATGGGTTTTATGATTATCAAAAGGAGATATGGTTCAGAATTTATTATTTCAACAACACTAGATAAATATTATTGCTTTTGTACATAAAAATACTCTTTTTTTTTCTAATAATGTTGGAATGATTATTTTTCAGGACAATATATATATATATATATATATTTCTTATATCATGTCGATGAAATAAAATTCTATGTGATGAATTACAGAATCACTATTCATACCCAATATTAAGTGAATGAACAAATTGTTCATCATCCCTTGATGAATCCATAATTGAATAGATCAAGAACCCTATGTTTAGATAACTATACGGGTATAGAATATCAATCCAACAATGACTTCTATAATCACTATTATTACCCATCATTTACAGATTGGATATACGGTTAATCAACACTATGATTGGAATCAATCTTACAAAAGAATGAAGAATGTATTGATTCCCATCCTAATGTTACTTTTGATAACTATTTTCGTCATAGATGTAGGTATGATTGAGGAACCATATTTTTAAATGATCCTTACACGACATAATGGAACCCAACGATATTTAGTTTCACCCTATGCTTGTATATTCAATAATGGATATATAATTCCATTAATATATCCAATGTTTATGTATTGATGTCGAAAAAAATGAAAATCGATTGAAATATATCTTATGACTTATTCCAAGTCTTGTAATGATTGATTCAAAAAACCATTTTCTATTGAAAAAGAACTCTTTCTATTAAGGGGATTTATAAGTAAAATTGTCAATTCAAATCTTAATACCTATCATATACCAGGAAAAATTCTTAAATAATATTCTAATTTGAAAAAAAAATATCAATTTATCTAAATAGACTTTTTTAGAAATATATGATACATAATATAGATATGATATAATCCAAAAGTATTTTTTTTTTGAATCTCTACAGAACCCCAACAAGGATCGACTTACAATATTATTTTTTAAGTGTGTTTATACTTAAATATATTTATTTCAACCTCATAATGCTGTAACTACTAGTTCGTGGATGTGTTTTGTATTCATTCAGGAATATCATTTGTAACAAAGAATTATTAGAGGATAATATGTCATGAATATAATTTCCGAAGAAGAAGAACCATATACAATTAAAATTTTATACTAAAAGTGTTAAAAATCATCCTAAACCACCAAATAATCAAACTATTCTAATTTATTGGTGTTCCAACTACTCAAAATCAGTTCGGATTATGTGATATCTTCTTATTCTGAGCTATGCAAAACTACGCCCCCATTAAAAAAACTTGAATTATCTTTTTAGCCTTATTGTAACACAATTAACAATCTGTACTCAGTTGTGAATTTAATGTATTTTGATAATTGGGTGGTTATAGTAAAATTCACAATTCATAGTAAGGGGGTATTATCATAGTATACTAGGGGTAATTTGTGCCCCTAAACACTATAAAAATTGATGTATTTGTGTTTTCTATTTCACAACTGCTCATATTTATTACATAATACATGGTTGTGTATCTGCATTAATCATAATGAAAATTCAAATGTGATATTATAGAATGATTTATGAAAACACACAATTCACCCCCTTCAGTAAATTTTAATTTATTCCAACCTAAAATTAATATATATTAAATTTTAAATTTATTAATATATATGTCTTATATTAATAAATCGATATATTTATATTTTTTTATATGTCTATATATAATTATAATTTTTTTTAAAATTAATCAATGATTATATATTTATATATTTATATATTTTTTGTTAAAAATATATACATTTTAAATATATTTGTTAGCATGTTTCATATATAGATATATATATTTCAAAGTTTATATGTTTTAATATAGTAATTAATTGTTTTCTATTTTTTTGAAATTGATGTATTTTAATGGGATAGATGGATGAATAACTGTTGTCGAATAAGATAAATGGGATTATAATTTCGTGTACATTTCATAATGGAATATTGAAAACCACTATATATTTTTAGTTTCCAAAATTATGTGTTTGAATATGAAAAATTCAAGGGCATCTAAATTAATGATAACCTCATTTTCTATCATTTATGTCATAATTGTACCAAATAGTTCTAACACTGTGAAAGGAAAAAAATTAAATATCAGTCATTGGTGAAGATATAAAATAAGAAGGAGTGAATTGTCTTAATTAATTAATTCATCATGTATGTATTGAACTATCTAGAAAAAATAGATAGTTTTTAATGACTGTATGGAGTAGTTTAAAAACCATTTCATCCATTTTTTATAAAATTAAAAATGTCTGTAGGAGATAATAGATTTTATAAATTAAATTCATGAACTTTTTAGATAAAATAATGATTTATATAATTGAATAATATTTTTAATGAGTTAATTCTAAAAATTAGTGATACCAAATGTTCCAATTAAGATTTAAAAAAATTAAAATGGGATTAGTGAATAATAAAATACATTCTTCCCCTTAGAACTCATTCTTGTATAGGATAATTATATGAAGAAATATCAAAGAAATAAATATGGGTCATCATAATATAAAATGGGTAAGAAATCAAAATATGATTCATTGTCAAGGATTAGAACCAATCCTATTTCATTGTAAATATGGTATCTTCCAAAATATCAACAATTTAATTATTTAGTTGAAAATTTATATAACATAATGATAATTATATGACATAAAAATGAGATAGTCTCTACTGTAAACCACCCTAAACTTCTTGATTCTCCATTATAGAAGAGATTTAACAAAAAATGACTTTTAACTGATTTTAGATGTAAAAAATTTGGGACCAATCTTAGATTGAATGATTGTATATCCAAAATTTTAATATAATATAGTTCATCATGTCTTATATTTTAATTTTAAATAATTTCCTCATATATATTAATGTTGTAAAAATATTTTATCATGATAATTATTATTTTCAGAGAAAATCACAAAAAATATTTAAGATTTTATTCCACATTTGAGTTATTATTTGAAATTTTACTAGGATGTCGGTGTCAATTGTTTGATTCATATGATAATGAATCCATTATTTTTTATTCTGTGGTAATATTTCATTGAAATGACTTTAAATAATTTGGAATCATATCTGGATACAAGTTAATGAGAGGTAAATATCTTCCAATTTATCAAAAATAGACTTTGTATCATTAATTGAAAAATAGGACAATGACTAAGGGATTGGGCCATAAAATATTTTAGGAAGGGGTCACCCTTATAGATAAAGTAAAAGGAAATTTAATAAATTTAATGAGTATTATTTTACAAAATATATATTTTATACTAATTTATATTAGAGCATGGTGAAAAAAATCAATTCCAAACTTATAGAGACTAAATGTTTGGGTCATCAAAAAATACAGGGTAGAAATTGATAAATCAGATTAGATTTATGTTATTGAATATAAATAGAGGTTAAATAAAATTATTATATTATTAATGTTTAGATGAACATATGTTTTAAATTGATTGAAATTTTATACAAAAAAAAAAGAAAACTATATGGATTTCAAAAATGATTGGAATTAAATTTTATTATTACATTATTGATGTTATATCACAAAATGAAATGAATAATTATAAAATACCTACAGAATTTAACATCTAATGAATGAGGGATAAGAAAAAATATTTCCAACATCTATATTGTGTTAATATACAAACTGGGTATTCTTGAAATGTAAATATACGGATCTTATTGTTGGATTTAATCTTAATAAGTATGAAATATCAGGATTTTCATGTATTGATGATGGAAGAACTTTTGGTTGAAACATTTGGAATAGTTTAAATGATTATAAAAAATTTTATCATCATGTTATGCTAGTTTTTCAATTCAATATTCAATAAAATCCTTGAATTAAAATATAAAATTCATTATATAATAAATATTTCCACCAAAAATTTTAAATATATAATTATTTTAAACTATTATTTTTAGACAATGTGGTTTATCTATATATTTATATTATTCAAGAGATATGGTTATATGTCCTTATATATTATAATTGGATTTATCCTTATGAACGATAAATGAGAATGACATAGAGATTTATTAGAAATACACACTTCTTATAGATCTTTATGGTTCAAAAATATATATCATAAGAGGTAGTTCAATTTTGTACTAACTACTTATTTGAATTGTATCACATTTTCTTCTGTATACCATGGTATATGTCTATTAATAATAAATAGAAGGGGTATTTAGCCAAAAAACAATTTAAATTATACATGATGTAGTAGTGCAGTACCACGGATATAATATAAAAAACCTAACGTAGTTCTACAATATATATAAAAACAAATTACAAGATTAAAAGAATTATATTTTAAAACAAATGAAAATAAATTCAGGAATGATCATGAAAATGGATTTTTTCTAGGCTTAAAGAAAAAAGATAATACTGATTTATTTACACCAAGAATATCGAAATAGTTAGGTGGGTGGCCATATTTTTAATGGATCATAATTTCAAATTTTGACATTAATGGTTGACGATATTACCTAAAAAAATTTTATATCTAAAGTAATTTTCAATATGTGGACGTAATGATCATCACTGAAGTAATACATTTTTCTCGTGAAAATATAAAATACCCAATTAAGGCTTCATGATTATTTATTTTATATGTGGAGCATATGTTGAAAATTTATTATAGTAAATTTTAGGTACTAGTGTATTTTTGTAAGTAATATTAAAGTATCATGGGTGTAAAACATTTTTATTTTTTATTTACACTTATTGATTTAAAAACATATAATTTATAAAAGTATGAATATATAATTTTGATTAATGTTAAATACATATTTTATGTTATTAATTCATTTACTGATAAAGAGTATTTTTTGTCATGAAATATTCATTTGGGCGATTAGTAGGATGATGATGTTGTGGTATTATGGTAGATATATTTATCTAATACATGATCTCCTTAATTATTCCTGAAATATGATATATACATGGTCAATTCCCTAAAAAATTAACATGTAGTGTACATATGGGTAAATTTTTATTATTACTCAAAATTATTTATATAAAAATATATTTTTATGAAGAATATGCAAATAAAATTTACCTTTAATATTTAAATTAATAGATCGTATAAATTATTCATTTATTAATTATTTTTATATCCATTAAATATAATAACACATTTATTGGTTTAAAAAGTATGATATAACTATTTATATCTATTTTACTATAAAAACCCATTTTCATGCAAGCTCTTATCTTGAGAGGTATAAATTAATATAATTAATATAATTTATTATATATTCAGAAAGGTTGAGATTTTTTATTTAAATAATAATTTTTTTATATTAATATATAGATACAATTAATATCATTAATGAAACATACATCAATTTAAATGATAGACAGTGAGACGAAGTAACATTTACCAAGATTTGTGTACATATCATCATATAAATGTATTTATAATAATACTATTAATTAATGAAATTTAAAATAAAATAAAATATTATTTTCCAAAATAATAATGTTCATATAATTAAAGAGCCTTCTTATTCTCAAAATTTTTTTACACAAAAAAATTATATACATTATATTACACATTTACCCAAATATTATCATTCCCATGGTATTGATCATAGGTTTTAAATTGAAAATGATTATATAAATAACCCAATAACTACAAATTTGAATCATTTTAGAAGTTTTTGGATTATGCATAGTCATGGTATGATTACAATATTATATCCTTATATGAACATCATTGAAACTATGATGAATGATCAACCAATAATAGGATTAATAGAAAAATATCCAAACTGATTTATTTTTTTTTTCTAATCATTGATATGTTGCATATTTTATATTATTAGATTATAACCTATTTAATTATAGATGATATTTTACTCACTAGAAAACAATTAATTTAGAAGAAAAAAGATGTCTTTTAATGAAATTATGTTGAGGAATTTTAACAACTAGTTTCCTTTAGATTATAATTTTTCAATGAAGAAAATTATAACCCATTACTCAAATATGGGGCTCTAGATGTAGATACGTGGGATAATTTTTTCTCTAGATAGTTGACACACGCCTTTATTGATTGATTATTATTAATTATAAAATAAATTCTTAAATTTATTAGTTAATTACTTAATGACTTCGGCAGTTATTCTTATGTATCATTCATCTTAAAAATATATCTAATTAATAAATTCCTCGATTTTCTATACTGAAAATTTTTCTTGTGGTGGGTATCTATAAATGATTGAGAAAATTATTTCAAAAATTTATATTAACAAAAGGATTTATAAAAAAAATCTCCTGATATTTTTTTTCATTCCACCACTCCCTCAACACCCGATATAAAAATGAGTGAGAATAAAAAAGTGGGTTGTTTCTTACTAATCCATCGATAAGAATTATATTAAGTTAATTACTTATTTTTTGATATGTTTTTTTATTAAATTTAAAAAAAATGAATTTTTTTTTATATAATTTCAAGATCAAATTCTTGTGTAATAAATTAATGGGATCGTAATCCCTGATTGTATGATTAGAATTCTATTGATGGCTTTAGGTATGCATGAAATATCAGGCTATGTAAAAGAATATATGGTAGGTATTATTATTAGTATCCTTTTCAAATATTCATCTATGAAATTTAGTATAGGACACCCTTCATATTATAAATTATGTTTCATTATTTTTGCTATTATGTATAACAAAATCATGTAAAAATGATTATAATCCTAGTGCCTTTTAGTGGTTACTGAAACAAATTTTCAAATAAAAAATAGACTGAAACAATGTTTTTTAATTATAAATAATGTCATCCTAAATCACATTTTACTTATTTGACATCATAGGATTACTTGAGAAAATATATATTGGAAACGGATGAGCTATAAATCCAATAAATGGAGTAATCAGAGTAAATCAAGAGGATAGGTAACACATATGAATCATGGGGCATGTCATGATGACATAAAATATAAATATTATATAAATTATCAGGAAATCATGAGATTCAAAATATGATATCATAGGTTAATGGAATCATAGTAATTATTCCAAATTTTGAAAAATTAAAGACATAATAAGAATATATCCCGGCTTACATATAAAACAACATAATATAGTTCCATCGGATAACTACCTGTGCACAATTCTTGATATCTCATAAAATAAACAAAATTCAAAATTCATTTTAGGATGTAAAATTATATTCACACCTAAAAAATATATGACATGCACATTAATTTCTATGAC
Organism: Viscum album; assembly: GCA_963277665.1. Lineage (NCBI taxonomy): Eukaryota > Viridiplantae > Streptophyta > Magnoliopsida > Santalales > Viscaceae > Viscum > Viscum album. Next base: position 1,653,361,628 of record OY728126.1, on the reverse strand, counting down.
ACGTAATGAGAACATGAATACAAAATAAATGTAGGAAAACCCAATTAGAAGGGAATGGGTAATATAATTTTATCGTAGATCATAACTAAATGAAATATTATTATAATTCCCTAAAATAAGGAATTAATGAAATAATAGATTATATAAATTAATATTATATCACATGTATTGAATATAAGGCTCGTTGGATATGATGAAAAATCTAAATGTTGATAATAATTTTTCAAAAAAAAAATTCTTAAGAGGGGGTTTAAGAAATATACTAACGTATTTTAATAGGTTAAGAGAATAAATGAATAAATAAAAATCTAAGTGAGACCAATTGGATTTAAAGAAAAAATGATTATTTTTATAAAATATATATGATTAAAATAATTATATGTTGTGGTACTAGAAAAGTGATAGAAAAATAAACAATTACCCAGTAAACGAGTTTCATAAATGAAGTAATTGAGATGGTAAATTGATGAACATGTTTAATCCTTCAAAATTAATATTAAATTAAACTAAATATAGATTAATGTGTAATATATATATATATATATAATAATTTAACGACAATATGATAGAGTTAGATATTTAAATAAGAGAATGTATAACAAAAAATTAATGATGGGGTCATGAAAATCCATTTCTATGAGTTGCTTTCTCAATCAATAAATTTATATTTTTTTCTGAAAGATAATATTTGGAATCATAAAAACATTATTCATAAAACGTTTCATATATATTTCATCTATAATTAGTATGTTGGTTACTTTATTACCATTTTATTGAAATATTATTATTATGTATACATTCCCGCTGATGTTCATTACGAATTTTGAATGTCTCATTATTTAATCAGTAATTATAAAAATTATATTCGAATTATTCAATAACACTAGAAGTCGAATAGATTTATATTAATGTAATTTAAAATATTTAAATGTTCAAAAAAACCCATATATGTTCAAATATATTTATGATTAAACTAGTAAAAATGTTACCATACATAGCTTGTTCATATATAGTTTCATTCACTATGATTAACTTATATGGTATTATTTTTTGTTATCACTATTTATCAATCAGATAACATGGAAAATATATATAAATACTTATTTGGATAATTTTTAATAATAATTTTTAACACAAAACACCCAGGAATGATGTTATGAAATATTAAAAACATTACCGATAGAGGTGGTAATCCTTCCAAAAGATGAAGAATGCCTTCATTTTGAAAAACAATGTATACGGGTTTGATAATAGATATTACATAATTATAATAAAATATAAAAAATTAATTTTACAAATTTTATCATTAAAACCTAGAAATAAATTATATATGGATTTTAAAGAATAAATTAATTTAAGAGAGTTAGTTTGGGAACACTACCTCTTCTTTTTTATATTTTACTTGGATGAAAACATAAGGTACCATGGAATAGTTTTTCGATTAAAAAAAATATTGTTGACTCTTGAGAGATATTTGAGAATATATTTTTGTATTTTTTATATTAAATAAGTCTTAAAATGTGTATATAAAAGGGGTAGTGAAAGGTTATATTTTAAAAGCTACAGAGGTGTGTATTAGAGTAAAATAACGAAATAAATCATCATAAATTCAAATATTGACTCGTGTTGTTATATTATAGTAAGGGTAATGTGGTTGTATAGAAATAAATTAATTTAAATAATCCTATAAATTCACATATAATATAAATTTATTTCATTTATATTATTTGAAATTGGAAATTTATTTTTTATTTTAATATTCCCCAAAAAATTCAAACATTTCAAAAAAATCCAAAAATTCATTTTATAGTACCTAAATTTTTATGATTATAAAACTGATAACAATTTTATAAAAATATTCTTATAAATAATATATATTTAATTTTTAAAATATAAATATTAATTAATTAAAAATACAATTTCATGACATTATCAAATTTATGACATTATGAAATAATATAATCATTGTATAAATTTATATTATAATTTATATGAAATTATTAATTTTTTTAGTAAAGTTTTAATTAAATATATTTAACTTAGAATTTTTATATTTATTATAAAAAAATTATTTCATGAAAATGAAAAATATTTGTTTTTAACAAAATAAAATTATGTTTTCACTATGATAAATATTTATTTTCTTATATTTAATACTTTTATATCATAAATACTTCATATCTATAGTATAAAATATACAGAAATATAATTTCACTGTAAATTACAAAATATAAAATGTCAAATTTTGAGAATTTTGTCCTCTTGGTTGAAAATATAATGTCAAATTCCTTTGAAGGAAATGTTTTATTTTAGTAATAATCATTCCCATTATAATAGAATATTTGTTTTTTTAATATTTATGCCTTAGATATATCATTTAATGTCACTAACCCTACAATACTAGATGAAGTGGAAAATTAATTATATTTGAATATATATACGATTTCTCAAATCAAAGGATAATGTAATTTAGTATTCTTAGTAAACTAAGTACATTCATGAAACACACATTACATTTGAAACCATAAAATGAAAAAAATTATCAATGTAAATATTCTTCAATATTAATGTTATTCAAATATTTTCTCTTTATATCTTGTGTAATGTAATTCAAATAGGGATGATATAAAATTCTTGTATGTTTTAGGTACAATTGCTGTTACATTTGAAAAAATGTGTCATAATCAATATAGAAAGAAAATTAATTTCATAACCCTTTCGAATAATCAATAAAATGAACAAAAAAATTATATTTAATGAATAAATAATGATAAAATGATTCCCCAAAAATAATCACATAATATCAAAACATATACTGGAATATCATAACTATTAAAATTATCCCATGGACATTAGTAACATATCTCAGAATGATTACATATATTATATCTATCATTATAAAAATACAATCAAGGATCTGTTACAACAAATCATACATTATTTGGAATTGAATCTTCCTAATAAATAACTAGTTTAGATAATTAGACATATTAAGGCATGCATTAGATACTGTACGACACACCTGTCACTTACCAGATCCAATGAATTTGTAAATTTGAAATTAAATAATAAAAACTTAATCCAATATCAATATAAATTTTTTTACTGAAAATATATCAAATTAATTGATAATATTTCCCAAATCATAAATGATCATAAACCATCTAGAGAAATAAAAATGTTGGTAACATTAAAACTTATATCCATTTCTGTATTTATATAAGAAGTTTTTATTTTATTATTCAATATAAATACTAAAAATGTCATTAATTATATACTTGGGGAAAATAAATTTTCACTCCAAATATCACGTTTAAAACACAAAAATAAACAATATTTACTAGAAAAATTTCTTGGAATGAAAAATGAAAGCCTGTAATGTTTGTTTAAAAATTATTATTGAACATCATCGGAAGAAATGTTGATCAATACATAGTAGTAACAAAACATTACTTTCATGCTTTAGTATAAAAAGTAAAAAAGTACCTCATTTAAAAAATGAAAGGAAAATTACTTTTAAAATATTGATTAAAAATGTATTTTTGAAATATTCAATTAATAAGTTAATGTAATATTGTAAAAAATATACATTAAAAATTATTGGAAAAATATAGATATGAAATAAAATTATTCGCAACCGAGTATGAATACAATCTCATTTTTCATTAAAAACAGGACCTCAATATCGTGAGTTTATAAAGGGTGGGATGTGAATAGAAGACATATAATTGAAATTAATAACTATATAATATGAATATATATTAGATTTAAAAAAAATTAAATATTCCCCTGGATGATAGATAAAAAATAACAGTACTAAGGAATGGAGATATTGTGATAAAAACACATACTACTTATGTAAATTCTAAATTAGAAAAAACATGAAAAAATAACAACAAATGAATCGTTAAATAAAATTAATATAAATATATTCATTATATTACTTATCAAATTTGAATCATATATAAAATAAAACTGGTTAATTATATTGAATATGCCTTAATGAAGTGTACATTTGGATGAAATATCCTTAAAATATCATATCATTGAAGTTATAATAAATCAATTAATTGATTACATTTATATAATATAAATCTATATGAAAAAAAAATAAAAAAAAATAATCAATATTCATTGCACCTATAATCTTATAATATCAAAATACAATTAAGAGGTAAAATAACCCTACAAAAAGAAATTGAGTAATAAACCCAATTAACACTTGGAATCATTCCATTAAAATACACTTGGATAAAAATTGTTTGGCTCAAAAAATAAAACAAAATAAATTTTGAAGGATTTATTAAATAACATTTATATGCGATGTTATATAATCCTTATTAAATAAAGTAGTTTAATTATTTTGAATCATTATTTAATGAAAGTAAATTGGGTTGAAATCCCATACAAAAGATATGAATCATAACCATATATTATTTTTATTTATAAATAAAAAAATATGTTATTAATTTATTATTATTAACCCTTTTATGATATTATTAACTTTATATTATTTTTATCATATTTAATTTATTTTCATAACCTATTAATGGTGTGTCTAAAATTTTGACAATATTCACTTCATATGACTAAAATTAATTTAGTAGATTTACTATGGTAAAAATGATCATAATTCAATAACCTCAAAAATTACAATCCTGAAAAAATTAAAATTTTAATAGAGAAATAATATTTTAATAAATATCAATGAAATAAGTTTATTAAAAATGAATTGTGTTGCAATGATGGAGATGGTAGGTCCTACGTTTTTTTGAGAAGAATTTCAGTTCCTCAAATATCATGATAGAAATAAGTTCTGTTATGTTTCTCAATATTTATTATAATATAATAATTTTTTAATTTTTTCTTAAAGTTTACTCATATATACCATCCATGTGATGCAGTAAAGAAAAATGAATCATATCACTTCATGCATGTGGTAATACACGCAAACGCTTAAACGGCGTACGTATCTTACGATGAAGGGAATGATAATAAAATATATGGTATAATATATTTTGATAATGATAAATATTTCATGAATATCATATATATTTAAATATATATTCAATCCATAATCTTAAATATCCAAGATAGGAGATTTTGTAAATAGAAATCAAATGATTCATGAGTGTGTAGTCTTCCCTACACACGAATGATTGTTTCAATATTAATTTGATGGATGAAGAAATTGATGTAGTTTATGAGATTAACATAATATCATGTTATTATATCAAAGATACAGTTTTTTTTATTTCAACATGGTTTTTTATGATTTTAACAACGTCAAAGATGATATAAAACAAAAAAATCAGTTTAATGTTAAATCACTCTTTGAGAAAACCTCTATTTTGATACACTTTAACACCTTTATCGATTTAATTCTCAAAAAACTAAAACTTATATACAAAATAGAGGTATTTAAGATTGTAAATTGGGTAGGTATTGGCCTAAAATATTCTTGAACTAGTGATAAAATAGTGTTGATGGTTCCATTTCATAAGTGAAGGAGGGGAACCTTTGTAATTTATGAAATATATAAATCAATACAAATTTATATTCATGTAAAAAGTAAAAACATTTATTAAATTCAAAATTTGGATGGATATGGGTCTAAATAATATCATAAATAAAATATTTACAATTTTATTTTAGGTTCTTTTTCTTGTCATATTGTTTTAACTTTCATTATCTACTTTTTATAATTACTTTGATAACAAATAGTTTATTTTTTAGGGTTCATGTTTGTTATGATAGAAACACAATTAGAAATTAAATACATTGGGGAAGAAATTTTAAACCATATCCCAATAAGTTTGTTATAAATATTTTTTAGGAATTTTGTATCATTTTAAAAAAAATATTTATTGCAAAATATCATTCATCTCATTTTTTGAATTCTTCATTTAATTTTACTTTTAATACAACATGAAAAAAAGAATTAGAATCCAATCCTTTCACACATCTCTAACATGGTATGATAATATTAAAAAGAACTGGACATAATAATTCATTCTAATTATATTACTTTTATTGTTTTTTCAATCATTTCATTTTTTTAAATTATTTGTATAAAAAATGTGTTATTTTTTCATAAGCATCTAAAGAAATTATTTCATTAATAAATACCTGAAATAAATTTTTCTGATAAGAAAATAAATTATATTTCTGCTAAATATTCAGAATCATACATAATTTAATCATATTAGTGTAATAAATTAATATATATATATATATATATTAAAATAATGAATGTATAATTATTTCATTATCATTTAATTAATTATATTTCTTTTCATAATAAAATATACATGTAACTATGTAGCCATATATTAGATACCTGGATTTTCATTTCTGAAATAAAATATTAAAATATTAATTTTTTTTTGTTTTTTCATCAATTTTTATTCATTATAATATTCTTTAATCTTAATTAACTAATTTATCCTTACTATAATTAATATTATGTATTATAGTTATCATTCATAATGTCTTAAAATAAAAGGGTTTTATTTTCCAAATTTAGGTTGTTTTATTTTAAAATTTAAAATCAATTTACCAACTTCAATTCAATGAATTATAATCAATTAATTGAATAATAAACCAAGAAAAACTAGATGAAAATATGTTTTTTTTAATTTTTTTATGCCTAAAATTTAACTTATTCAAAAATATAGTATAAATACATTACCATTTTTCATAATTATAATAAATAGAAAAAAATTTATTTTTCGTTTAAAATAATAAATATAATGGGTCAATTAAAATCATTAATTAATTTAAAGTAAGTTACAATTTTACCAAAATCTGTTATTTTCCACTATTTAGGGAAAAACACATATTTCATTAAAATTATAAAATTTAACGCATAGATATTTTTTATATTCTAGTTACAAAAATTAAATCCAATTTATAAATTTAAATTTATAAAATTTATATTTATTCTTTATTCTTTTTTTCATGAAATGAAATTAAATCTACATATGAAGAAAACATATAACTGAATAATACAATTACCTTAACAAAAACAGGGTTTTTATTTAAACATGAATTTATAAATACATTTATTTTTACTAAGAATTATTTATTTATTTTCGAAGGTATTTAATCTTATTCATACCCTCCAATGTAATGTAATGTTTATTATAGTCACATTAAAATAATATTATTGTTATTTTCAATTAGACATGGGTTTGAATTTTTTATACGCTATCAAACAGATTTTTATTTCTCAAAAAAAATGTAGAGTTTCATTCCACCCAATTTATTAAATTTCATCAAATAAATTTTATATTAACTTTGGGATAATAAGGTTCTTGATATCTCAAAATACATTTTTGAAATCCCACAACATGAAAATGTTCAAAAAATAATAATATCTTGAAAATATAGTAAAATAATGTATAAAAATCATATGGAATTATAGATACAAGGTTTTAATGTAGTAAAAATATAGTGGGAAGTTAAAATATTAAAATGGATGAAAATTAGAGTAAAAAAGGATGATGGAAAGTGATATAATAAATTAACCATAAAAATATTAAGGATTACAAGAATGTTAACATCCAAAAAATAATAGATCAAGAAGTATTGCAAAAGAACAATGATTTATGGAAAAAATGGAAATAGTATTTTATTATTTTACTCAATATCATTTTCCTAAAGTTATATTATTAATTTAAAATATATACTTGGACCATAATGTTACTTACATACATTATCTGTAGAAAATATTTCCTCAGTCCATTTCTACTAAAATCTCATCCTTTCTTCAGTGTATGAGTTATACAGTTAAATATTTTATTCCTGGTGCATTAAAATAAACTTATAACATACCAAAATTTTGATAAAACATTATCATGTGATTCATCATTATTTAATTAAAAAAATGGTTAGAAAAATTTAATATAATAATCAAAATAAGAAGACCATCATATGGGGAAGTAATACATTCATAACCAAATTTAAAAATTATTACCCAAAGTTAATATTATGTTTTTCAAAAAATAATTATCAATAAAACTATTCAAAATATTCCTTACTATTTTTGTTCCCAATATACTAGAATTAGTTAACCATACAATATTCCATGATAAACTAATAATATATCTTCAAATATCATCAGTCACTCCTAATGTAAAATTCATTTCCCAAAATTATGTCATTGTAAATTTATTTATTATTATAAAATTTAAATCAACAATTATAATAAATATAAAAAACCAATAAAAGAATATATTAATTTTTTATTCCATAATTTTATAATTGACTTAAAATAGTTACCTTTTTGAAAATTTATATATGTTATATATTCACATAATATATTTTAAATTTCATCATTTATCATTATAATAAAATATATTTTTTCATATTTAAATAACCCATAATAATCCCATTATAGAATATCATATAAAATACTTTTCAATACTATTATAAATAGGTCAAAAAAATAAAAAAACAATTCCTCAAATTAAATATTTTCTAAAACCGATACTCTATAAAAGGGTTTTACTCCATAAAATATCTCTTATAAAATCCTTGATTATATTATATTCCAATCACAAACAATATTAAAAAGGGTATATATGAATTTAAACAAATTATAAACCTTATATTTTTTATACTAATACACATTACATTTATCCCATATCATTATTAAGTATCATAGGTTTCGTTAGGATCTATTCATTGATTCATAAAAATTTTTTATAGGGAAAGTGTGAATTAATCTAATAATATCCCATGGGACTTTCAAAACTAGTGCAAGTGGGGTAACACTTACTATTCACATGAATTATAACTATGATATAATCAATAAAAACTTTTAGGTGTTGTTACCTAGAGATACATTTGTAAAAAACATCATCCATGTGTAAAATCATTCTGAAAATTTATTAAGATTAAAGAATGACAATATTTACCTTAAAATTATCTTATTATGTTATCCTCTGTTTAGAAATATCATCATAGCTTCTTTAAGCATAATTTTACCTAATCCATGTTTTAATAAATACAGTTCCCCTATTTCAACTTAAATAGATATAATAATGACTAAAAAGACCCTGATAGTGGTATATGAAATCATATGGTAACATTATTACAATATAACTATAAAAAATGAATATCATCCCAAGGTAATAAATTGTTTACTATTCTTATTAAATAGGATATATTATTGAATATCAAATTACATTTGAAAACATAAAATAATAAACATTTTTAAAGTAAATATTATTCTATCATGAACTCATTCAATGATTTCTTCTTTAAATCCTAGAGAATATCAGTAAAATAAATGTTAGCACAAATACATAGTTATATTTATTTATTATGTAATATATCATTAATAAATGAAGTAAAACCAATAAAAAATGGTAAATAACTATAAATAAATAAATTTAATCAATAATATTATCAAAATGAATAATATTGAATGAATAAATTGTGATAAGAGAATGTTATTTAACAAATTAAATGAATTTTAAACTAATCCATAGATATATTAACTATTGAAATAATCACATAGAGATTAATAATTATTCTTGTAATGGTGGATGCATATGGTAGGACATTATAAACTTATTGTGAAGTCCTCATGAAATGATATGTTACATAAATGTTAATCCCTCATCTAAATACCCTAACACATTTTTTTCATAAAACCCACTAATTCCTTAAGGTAATATAGTTTTCCACACATATCACATACTATGTTAAATTCAATGATAATTTGAACATGGATATTAATAATTCAATATATAATTCAGATAAACATTTTTATTGGAAAACACGAATGAAGGATATTAATATTTCCTTAATAAACATTATCATAAAACATCCACAGATTGAATAAAGATGGTATCTATTCAATATATACCTAGTGTATTATAAATATAATAATATTTTGTTTTCATTAATGAATTTAAATACAATAAAATATTATTAAAAAAATCATTGTGGAAAATAAAATTTCACTTCGAAAATAACATTAAAAAATTGCTCAAATATTAGTAATTATTTTTATGACAAACATTTCATGAAAATTTATATTTTAATCAAAAATAAATTTATAATTATTGTTAGAAGTAAATTATTTTCATCCCCTATAATTTAATAAAATATTGTTTTCATAGTTTTTAATGAAAATAATAAAAATAAATTTTTCATGAAATTACAAGAACATTACAATTAAATTATTTTTAAAAATAATAATGTGTGAAAATATTCATTAATAAATATTGGTTGGATAGTATAAATATTCTTTACATACTTTCATTTAAAATATGTATATGGAAAAAAAATATTGATAGCCCAAAATTTATAAAGAGTTATATTTCATTAAAAACATGATATCAATAAAATGAATAATTAAATAGTATATAATTAATGTAAAAAAGATAATTTCAATAAATAACCATATGATATAAAAAGATATTTTTATTTAAATATAAATATAAAAAATATTTCATACGAGATATTTTTATATAAATAATCATGAAAACAAATGAGACTCTAAATTAAACCCTTACAGATTTGATGGCATTTTAATCAGAACATCAATGAAATATCTAACAACAAATGAATTATAAAAAATATTATATAAAAATTTTCATGATATTAAATATTATTGTTGTATTAGATACACATCATAAGAATAAATTGGTTCATAACAACAAATATATCTCAATAGTGTTAAATGATTAGAAGAAATCAATTACAAAAATCATACCATTGAATTGAGAATTAATCGATGTATTGGTTATGTTTCTGTAATTAAAATCCACATAAAACTGGTTGACATAAACATTAATTAATCAAAATTTATTAAACTCATTATATTATAACATCATCAAAAATTAATAAGTATTATTAACAAATTAAAATATATTGAGTTATAAAAACCCTTACCATTTTGTTATATTAATGTCAAATCCAGATGGATATAAAATGAAATGTAATCCATCATAAAATAAAATAATTTTTGATTTATTATTTATATGAAATTTATAATATTTATTATTAAAATAATTTAAAATAAATTAGGTGCTTACCATTAAAATATTACTCAATTAATGAAAATTTAGATGAAATTCTAAACCTCATGTCGGATTCATCAATTACAATCAATATATTCATGAACAAAATGTTTATGTTAATTATTTATTTTCTTAATATCATTTTCAAGATAATTTTTTATTTTATCTTATTTATTTTAATGTTATATTTTTTTACGTAATCAATTATTTTCATGTTGGATATTTTGATGATATTTGATTCATATATTAAAAATCACTTTCATAGGATGCCTATTGAAAAGTGGAATATATTCCATTATCTACAAAAAAATAGCAGTTAATTAATTATCATTTTTAAACCTAAACTAAAATTTTAAATTCAACCATTATATATTATTCAGAAAATAAACTACATTATAAACATTGAGATTATAGGTTGTGTGTACAAATGAGAAACATTTCAATATGTCATTGATCATGATAGAAAAAATGTATGTGTTATGTTATAAGTATAAAATTATACATATATAATTAATATTATATTATTTGTATAACTTCACGTGTATATTAAATCTATGTGATGATTTAATGATAATGAAATCATGCCACATTATGAATGTGGTAATCCACACCTCTGCACAAAAGATATTGTTATAATTCAACTAATGGAGAGGAAACAAAATATATGATATATTATATCTTAATAGATATAAATATTTTATTAAATTATCATATATATGTTTAAAATAAATACATAAGTATAATCATCCATGAGAAGATATTATGAAAAATGAATTACATCGGATCATGAGGCGGTAGTTCTATGTACACATGAAAGATTGAATTGTTCACTATTTTATTGAATAGGAGAAGGATGTTGGTTATGTAATTATATTAACCAAAACTTTGTGAATTTATGTTATTGATTTATTATATCACAATGTATTAACATTATTTGAATAAGGTGTTAGATTAAATAAAACTAAAACATTTGGTTAAATGAAATAAATCTTCTACAGAAAAATCATTTAAATTAGTCCATAAGCCCTATATGGCTGGTATTAGGCACAAAATAAGACATAGAGAACATTGTGTGGTGTTTTAAGAATGAGTTTAAGAATGTATTTGACAAAATACATATTCTCTACATGTTATGAAAATAGGATACAAGGTTCCCTCTTTGTTTAGATGGGGGTTATTTTGGAATTTCTTAAAATATTAATTTAATTTAATAATATTCAATGGAAAAAGTATGCAAACAATTATAATTAAAAATTGGATGTGTAAGAGTTATATAAAATTGTAAAATAATGTTTTTATATTTTAATATTTGTTTTTTACCCATGAATATATATTTTAACCCAATTTAATGCATTTTTAAAACAACCATGATAATAATATTTTTACATTTTAGGAACCATTATAGTAACTGAAAACTGTAATTCTCCACCATAAGAATCATATATGATAAATTCAACCATATACCAATTAATTGGTTAGATATGAGTTTTTTATAAATTTTATGTCATTTAATAAAATATTAATTAACATAAAATATCATTATTGTAATTTTTTAACTATTCATTTAGTTTTAAATAGAAATCATATTGATTGTAATTGACATATAATATAATTATTTAAAATATCCATAAAATGTAATAGATATGGAAAAAATTCATAGAATTCAATAAATAAATCAAAATAAATTTATTTTATTATTTTTAAATTCAGTTATTTTTTTTACTAATTAAATAATTTTTTTGTCATTGTTGTAAATGATTTAAAGTTGATTATTTAGTAGTTTTGTAATCCATTAATGTGAAGTGTTTTTCTTTTCTTTTTACACAATTACGTAATGGTCAAAATAAAAAAAACGATCGAATCATGTGGGAATATATTTGACAGATAGATGTAATTAGGAAAATTATACTCATAAATTGTTAAATGAAACAATTAGTCTTTATTTGTAATCCTTGTCATGTTATTTCAACCTCAATTACAAGAATCACCCTTACTAAGGTGATAATTATTTATTTTTGTTCCTATTCATAACGAATAAAAGAAAAAGGGATAAATTTAACTATTTTATACCTCTTGATTCCATTTTTATATTTAATTTTTCAAGATGAAATTCACTTAATTGGATTAAATTAATTTTTAATTAATCCAAACTAATTAAATGGAAAGATATTATTCAGAAAAAAACGCATTTTCATCATACAAATGAACAAATAAGAAAAAAATGTTATAAAGATGATTTAAATTTAAATAATTATATTAAATATAACTGAGAAATACATTTGTTAAATAGAAATATAATTCAAATCATAATGGGACATTTAAATTACACAATTAATGGAAAAAAAATAATGATATATAAAAAAGGTTTCTTAAAATTATTTTTTAAAAAATAACTTTTTTCAGAGAAATCCATAAATATCACACTATAATTATTTTTAAACTCTAATTTCAATATTTATAAAGAATTTATCAGATGAAATTTCTAAAACTTTGAAAAATTAATTATATTAATATCTCATGATAAAAATAACATTATAGAGAAAACATATTTTCCCAGTGTAAAGTACATAATTATAAATTGATTAATTATTAAATAAAATACTATTAATAAAAATATATTTGGTTTTTCATATTATTCATACATGTCAATATAAATGCATTGTTACAAAGTAATATTTACATAATAATATATCATGGTTTATTTAGGATTAGTGATACATGTTGTATACTCTATCAAACATAATTTTTTTGCTAAAACTATTTTGGTTTAAAAAAATCCCATATAATTCAAGGAAAATTTATATGGTTAATGTGTTAGATTATGGTAAATTAATTGGGATATTTGACTGCACTATCTTTTGTGGTTGTTTCTATTAATATAAACTTCTCCCACAGATTATTGTTCTAGATCCTCACATATTAATTGTCTTATTCGGCTTGTTTAGGGAAAATATATTAAAATGATACCTCCCTCTACAGCCTAATTTAGCGACCTACATATGGAATTATTATACTAGTTTATTTCATCCTTTCACCCATATACATAAATTTTATATCATTATTTCACTTATTATAGACTAATTTGAATTTTCATTTTATGACAACTATATTTCCAATGGTCATGACTCATTATTATCATATCTTTCATAGATTAATTCTATATTATTCCACTAAATTAATATAATACTATAATTATTAATTTCTTGTCATTAAATATAAAAATCACATATATTAGTTAGATTGTTTGTTTTAATAAAAATATAGGTCATTAAATTCTCTAGCCTTAAGAAATGTTTCACTTGAAATTTCATTTGAACAATATGATGAAAACAAATGAGTTCCAAATTTTTTAATTACATCATTTAATTTTTAGGATCCCTATTTTCAAATATGATTTCTTCCAATTATATTCAAATTTGATATGTTTTTTTTTTCATATATTATTGTCTATATGTTCTTATATCTTCTATAATTTCTCCTCATAAATGACATTTATAGCACCCTAAAATTTTTATGGAATATTGTGTTGGATTGTGTATACAACACACAACAACAATCCTAAAATAACCATGAAATATTATTATTTAAATTTTATATTTATAACATAGAATATTAATTATTTAGTTTAAATAGTAATAACCACATTTTTAAATAATTATAATTTTCTATATAAATCAATATTTATTAATTATTATGTAACAAGCAATACATTTTATATTAATTCATTTCATTCTTAAAAATATATGTTTCCACCAAAATGATATTTTTAATTTTTCTAATATAATTTTATAATTAATTTCTTAAACATTTCAAAATTATATTTCAAAAAATGACATAATTTCTAAATTATTATATCAATCATAAATTGGGGAGAAATTGGGATGTTTGTTTGAAAGGAATTATTTTTCAATGAATTGTAAAAAATAATTTTTTTGTAAAACTATCAATTTGTTTAAATGAAATATAAATAGAAAATTATTTAATTATATAATTAATTAATATAATAATTCCAATATATTAATTATAAACATAATTAAATAATAATCCACATTATACTTGAACCCATAATTGAAATACTTTTATACATAGTATAATATTTTTTTAATAAAACTCTATTTTTTTCATTGCAATATTATTATAAAGATTTATTTCTTTTACTTATAGAGATTAAATTTATTAAAAAAATTATTCCATGTTTGTAATCATCATAATTTATATTATTTTATTAGGTATAATGATATTTTTGTCAAATTGAGTTGTAAAAATAGTGAAAATTTCTCCCCACGGAAAAATGTTAAATAAGGCCATCTTAGGATAAAACTAAATAATAAGGAAACAATTTGGAATATTAATTATTTACTGTTAATTTTTTTTCTACATTTATCAACAAAGGATATAGATATAATTGTTTTAGTATAATTTTACATCAAAATTTCTTTTATAATATTCGATGAAATTAAAAAAAGAAAATGTCACTATCTTATTTTTAAATATTTGATATGTGTTCACATTGGGTTAAAAATAAGTAGTTGTTGAAATATAATGTATACATTCAGAAATATATAAATAATTTCATGATTTCTATTTCTTATGAAAAGTTTATTTACTATAATTTTAGTTTCAATTCATTTAAATTCTAGATTTAGAGCTTATTAAAATGTTAATCATATCAAGTAAATGATTTTAAAAATATTCTAAAATAATTTTTTTGTGAGTTATATTCTCCATTTAATTTCATAAATGAATAAAACATATTATATATGTGTGAATATTTATATTATTATGACTTTGTGGTTTTTATTAAATTTAAAATAATTTGAAATGTTTAAAAATAACAATAAGTATATTTTTTGATAAATAATATTCATTAAATGATTTAAAATTAATATAAAATGTTATATCGCAAAAGTGCGTTCTATGCAGTTTATAATATAAAAAATGGTACCATTATGATCATTATATTTTTTAACTGTAACTTTCATTAATTGTAATTATTAAAAAATGGATATCATGGTAATTGTCAAAAAGTATTACTAGGAGTAAAAAATATTATTGGGATATCATAAAATAAAAATTCCCAAATAATATTCGATAAAATTATTTTGAAACATCAAAATAATTTATTATGTATTTTCAAATTATGAACCCTTTATCCATGAATATTTATTTATATTTATTTAATACTGTATGGAATTCAAAATTTCTTGTTATGCAAACCATTGTATTTATTACACAGAAATTCATGATTAATTAAAAATAATATAACCCAAAAGATGGAAAAATACAATGTATTATTGTAATTAGATAAAAATACATTATAAAAAAAAATGAGGGTCATATGAATTATTCAATACATTTTTATCATTTTCATATTATTCCACCTTTCCTAAATTTTCATGGGACAACCTTAAGAAATGAATAAGAAATCATTGAGATATATTTTCTAGTAAGGTAATAAACAAGTTATAACATGATGATTATATTAAAATTTATACAATAGTATATATAATGTAAAACAAAATGTATGATAATCACAAACATAAACAATTATGAAAGATATAACATGATAACAAATAAGAAACATCATAATGTGGAAGAATAATTAAACATAACATCATAGGAACATGTCAAGGATAAAAAAAAATACATCATAACATAATGGTCTTTGGATAACATCCCATTAACCATTCATGTAATATCATGATACTAAAATATAACTCGATTCCTTGTATCATTATCTGGGTGTGCCCATCCAAATAATATCATGTGCATGCATTAGTGTGTCACATATATTATATAACATAAGAACCTATTTATCACATTTAATTACATAATAAATAATTATGGAATAAATAAAATAATTTACTAAAAAAAGATGTATATGTATGTCTCAGTGATTAAACATGTGAGGAAATAGAAATGTTGTCCATAATATAAAGGATGATCATGAGAAATCACACTGAAATTTCATCAGTATAATTGGAGTACATAATGATTTATAAAATAATTTAATGTTTCTAAAATTGTATCTTATAATTTTGAAACCAAATGTAAATATGTATGGATATAAAAAACCATATCATCATTCAGAAGTTAAAATAAAATGCATAAAAAGAGGAGTATTTATAAATATATAGTAATAAAATAAAAGGCATAAAAAGAGGAGTATTCATAAATATAAAAACAAACCTTCCCATTTTATTACCATGGGTTTCATAAAATAATATTGGATTATATTATTTTAAAATTCCAAGAGCCTAACTAAATGAAATATTACCCTTGGTGACGTACAAGTGATTAATGTTTATAAATAATTATTTTAAAAATTATAAAATAAATTTACGGTTTTGAAGGATTAGTAAAGGTTTTAACAAATCTATAAAATTACCTAAATACTTTTTATTTCAAATTGAAAACATATATATGTTCATTGATACCATTTAGATAATTTCTTATATCATGTTAGGTCATTATGATGGCATAATACACACTGTATATTTATGTTGACTTTAAATATTACAAAAATATTCAAATGTTTCTAAATATTATGAAAAAAATAATTTTACCATAATTTTTATGGGTTTACATGAAAATATTAATTTACTTTATAAAAATAATTTTCTAAATATTTTATTTTTCACATCATAAACAAGAATAGACATTTGTTTAAGTGTGATTAGATTTATAGACATTAACATGCTTTGAACCCTTGTAAAAATTACATTTGACATCATAAAAATGAGACTATATTTTACATATAATAAAAAAATATTTATTTTTATTAATCATTAAAATTATCATTTATTTTTAAATTTCGTGATTTGATCAAAATGGAATAACTAAATTGAAAAGAAACATTATACAAAAATAATGTTAGGTTTTTATAAAATAAAAAGAAATTATAAAGTAAAAAATAAAATAAGAACATGTAATAAATATTCAATTGAAAATTAAATTTCCACATTTATATTATTAGGGTCACAATCTATATCTCTTTATTAAACCAAAAAACACCCCAAGGGTAAGGTGAGGGATGGTGAGATTTACATTGGGTTTTAGGACATACATGGTTTGGGCCATGATCTTGATGAGATTGAACTACAATTATAAATAGTTTCTCTCATGATTAGTTGTTGGATATTATATTGGGAATGGTCATGGTAAAATCTAGAGATGTAATCTCCCTCAAAATCTCCAATAAATTGGAATCATATAGTATGGTCATTTTAGTTGATTCCATTGCTTCTTTTTTTAGTGTCATGTTGATTTATCATCACCATATATTTATAATAATTTAATTTTCTTTGTTCATGGGATATATTGAAAAATGATATGACGGTAATTTTTATTTTAAATCTATTTGTATAGAATAAATATGTTCTTATGTTTTCTTTAACCATATTTCATAATGGGTCATTTAATTCAATCATGGAGGTAATTTTATTTACCAAATTTCTGTTCATTTTACTCTCCCACTACAAAAATTAACCATGTAAAATTTTCATTTCACAGACTAAAATAGATAAGGATTATTCTACATTATCACCTCATCAATTTACCATGATATTACTTCAATATTTTGTTTCTCTATAGCACTTGACCAAGATCAATTTATAATATAATAGAACTTTTTCTATGAGATCTAATATAATCCGTGACTACTCTTCATAGTAATTATTTTTATGACAAACATTTCATGAAAATTTATATTTTAATCAAAAATAAATTTATAATTATTGTTAGAAGTAAATTATTTCCATCCCCTATAATTAAATAAAATATTGTTTTCATAGTTTTTAATGAAAATAATAAAAATAAATTTTTCATGAAATTACAAGAACATTACAATTATATTATTTTTAAAAATAATAATGTGTGAAAATATTCATTAATAAATATTGGTTGGATAGTATAAATATTCTTTACATACTTTCATTGAAAATATGGATATGGAAAAAAAATATTGATAGCCCAAAATTTATAAAGAGTTATATTTCATTAAAAACATGATATCAATAAAATTAATAATTAAATAGTATATAATTAATGTAAAAAATATAATTTCAATAAATAACCATATGATATAAAAAGATATTTGTATTTAAATATAAATATAAAAAATATTTCATACGAGATATTTTTATATAAATAATCATGATAACAAATGAGACTGTAAATTAATCCCTTACAGATTTGATGGCATTTTAATCAGAACATCAATGAAATATCTAACAACAAATGAATTATAAGAAATATTATATAAAAAATGTTCATGATATTAAATATTATTGTTGTATTAGATACACATCATAAGAATAAATTGGTTCATAACAACAAATATATCTCAATAGTGTTAAATGATTAGAAGAAATCAATTACAAAAATCATACCATTGAATTGAGAATTAATCGATGTATTGGTTATGTTTCTGTAATTAAAATCCACATAAAACTGGTTAACATAAACATTAATTAATCAAAATTTATTACACTCATTATATTATAACATCATCAAAAATTAATAAGTATTATTAACAAATTAAAATATATTGAGTTATAAAAACCCTTACCATTTTGTTATATTAATGTCAAATCCAGATGGATATAAAATGAAATGTAATCCATCATAAAATAAAATTATTTTTGATTTATTATTTATATGAAATTTATAATATTTATTATTAAAATCATTTAAAATAAATTAGGTGCTTACCATTAAAATATTACTCAATTAATGAAAATTTAGATGAAATTATAAACCTCATGTCGGATTCATCAATTACAATCAATATATTCATGAACAAAATGTTTATGTTAATTATTTATTTTCTTAATATCATTTTCAAGATAATTTTTTATTTTATCTTATTTATTTTAATGTTATATTTTTTTACGTAATCAATTATTTTCATGTTGGATATTTTGATGATATTTGATTCATAGGTTAAAAATCACTTTCATAGGATGCCTATTGAAAAGTGGAATATATTCCATTATCTACAAAAAAATAGCAGTTAATTAATTATAATTTTAAAACCTAAACTAAAATTTTAAATTCAACCATTATATATTATTCCGAAAATAAACTACATTATAAACATTGAGATTATAGGTTGTGTGTACAAATGAGAAACATTTCAATATGTAATTGATCATGATAGAAAAAATGTATGTGTTATGTTATAAGTATAAAATTATACATATATAATTAATATTATATTATTTGTATAACTTCACGTGTATATTAAATCTATGTGATGATTTAATGATAATGAAATCATGTCACATTATGAATGTGGTAATCCACACCTCTGCACAAAAGATGTTGTTATAATTCAATTAATGGAGAGGAAACAAAATATATTATATATTATATCTTAATAGATATAAATATTTTATTAAATTATTATATATATGTTTAAAATAAATACATAAGTATAATCATCCATGAGAAGATATTATGAAAAATGAATTACATCGGATCATGAGGCGGTAGTTCTATGTACACATGAAAGATTGATTTGTTCACTATTTTATTGAATAGGAGAAGGATGTTGGTTATGTAATTATATAAACCAAAACATTGTGAATTTATGTTATTGATTTATTATATCACAATGTATTAACATTATTTGAATAAGGTGTTAGATTAAATAAAACTAAAACATTTGGTTAAATGAAATAAATCTTCTACAGAAAAATCATTTAAATTAGTCCATAAGCCCTATATGGCTGGTATTAGGCACAAAATAAGACATAGAGAACATTGTGTGGTGTTTTAAGAATGAGTTTAAGAATGTATTTGACAAAATACATATTCTCTACATGTTATGAAAATAAGATACAAGGTTCCCTTTTTGTTGAGATGGGGGTTATTTTGGAATTTCTTAAAATATTAATTTAATTTAATAATATTCAATGGAAAAAGTATGCAAACAATTATAATTAAAAATTGGATGTGTAAGAGTTATATAAAATTGTAAAATAATGTTTTTATATTTTAATATTTGTTTTTTACCCATGAATATATATTTTAACCAAATTTAATGCATTTTTAAAACAACCATGATAATAATATTTTTACATTTTAGGAACCATTATAGTAACTGAAAACTGTAATTCTCCACCATAAGAATCATATATGATAAATTCAACCATATACCAATTAATTGGTTAGATATGAGTTTTTTATAAATTTTATGTCATTTAATAAAATATTAATTAACATAAAATATCATTATTGTAATTTTTTAACTATTCATTTAGTTTTACATAGAAATCATATTGATTGTAATTGAAATATAATATAATTATTTAAAATATCCATAAAATGTAATAGATATGGAAAAAATTCATAGAATTCAATAAATAAATCAAAATAAATTTATTTTATTATTTTTAAATTCAGTTATTTTTTTTACTAATTAAATTATTTTTTTGTCATTGTTGTAAATGATTTAAAGTTGATTATTTAGTAGTTTTGTAATCCATTAATGTGAAGTGTTTTTCTTTTCTTTTTACACAATTACTTAATGGTCAAAATAAAAAAAACGATCGAATCATGTGGGAATATATTTGACAGATAGATGTAATTAGGAAAATTATACTCATAAATTGTTAAATGAAACAATTAGCCTTTATTTGTAATCCTTGTCATGTTATTTCAACATCAATTACATGAATCACCCTTACCAAGGTGATAATTATTTATTTTTGTTCCTATTCATAATGAATAAAAGAAAAAGGGATAAATTTAACTATTTTATACCTCTTGATTCCATTTTTATATTTAATTTTTCAAGATGAAATTCACTTAATTGGATTAAATTAATTTTTAATTAATCCAAACTAATTAAATGGAAAGATATTATTCAGAAAAAAAACGCATTTTCATCATACAAATGAACAAATAAGAAAAAATGTTATAGAGATGATTTAAATTTAAATAATTATATTAAATATAATTGAGAAATACATTAGTTAAATAGAAATATAATTCAAATCATAATGGGACATTTAAGTTACATAATTAATGGAAAAAAATAATGATATATAAAAAAGGTTTCTTAAAATTATTTTTTAAAAAATAACTTTTTTCAGAGAAATCCATAAATATCACACTATAATTATTTTTAAACTCTAATTTCAATATTTATAAAGAATTTATCAGATGAAATTTCTAAAACTTTGAAAAATTAATTATATTAATATTTCATGATAAAAATAACATTATAGAGAAAACATATTTTCCCAGTGTAAAGTACATAATTATAAATTGATTAATTATTAAATAAAATACTATTAATAAAAATATATTTGGTTTTTCATATTATTCATACATGTCAATATAAATGCATTGTTACAAAGTAATATTTACATAATAATATATCATGGTTTGTTTAGGATTGGTGATGCATGTTGTATACTCTATCAAACATAATTTTTTTGCTAAAACTATTTTGGTTTAAAAAAATCCCATATAATTCAAGGAAAATTTATATGGTTAATGTGTTAGATTATGGTAAATTAATTGGGATATTTGACTGCACTATCTTCTGTGGTTGTTTCTATTAATATAAACTTCTCCCACAGATTATTGTTCTAGATCCTCAAATATTAATTGTCTTCTTCGGCTTGTTTAGGGAAAATATATTAAAATGATACCTCCCTCTACAGCCTAATTTAGCGACCTATATATGGAATTATTATACTAGTTTATTTCATCCTTTCACCCATATACATAAATTTTATATCATTATTTCACTTATTATAGACTAATTTGAATTTTCATTTTATGACAACTATATTTCCAATGGTCATGACTCATTATTATCATATCTTTCATAGATTAATTCTATATTATTCCACTAAATTAATATAATACTATAATTATTAATTTCTTGTCATTAAATATAAAAATCACATATATTAGTTAGATTTCTTGTTTTAATAAAAATATAGTTCATTAAATTCTCTAGCCTTAAGAAATGTTTCACTTGAAATTTCATTTGAACAATATGATGAAAACAAATGAGTTCCAAATTTTTTAATTACATCATTTAATTTTTAGGATCCCTATTTTCAAATATGATTTCTTCCAATTATATTCAAATTTGATATGTTTTTTTCATATATTATTGTCTATATGTTCTTATATCTTCCATAATTTCTCCTCATAAATGACATTTATAGCACCCTAAAATTTTTATGGAACATTGTGTTGGATTGTGTATACAACACACAACACCAATCCTAAAATAACCATGAAATATTATTATTTAAATTTTATATTTATAACCTAGAATATTAATTAGTTAGTTTAAATAGGAATAACCCCATTTTTAAATAATTATAATTTTCTATATAAATCAATATTTATTAATTATTATGTAACAAGCAATAAATTTTATATTAATTCATTTCATTCTTAAAAATATATGTTTCCACCAAAATGATATTTTTAATTTTTATAATATAATTTTATAATTAATTTCTTAAACATTTCAAAATTATATTTCAAAAAATGACATAATTTCTAAATTATTATATCAATCATAAATTGGGGAGAAATTGGGATGTTTGTTTGAAAGGAATTATTTTTCAATGAATTGTAAAAAATAATTTTTTTGTAAAACTATCAATTTGTTTAAACGAAATATAAATAGAAAATTATTTAATTATATAATTAATTAATATAATAATTCCAATATATTAATTATAAACATAATTAAATAATAATCCACATTATACTTGAACCTATAATTGAAATACTTTTATACATAGTATAATATTTTTTTAATAAAACTCTATTTTTTTCATTGCAATATTATTATAAAATTTTATTTCTTTTACTTATAGAGATTAAATTTATTAAAAAATTTATTCCATGATTGTAATCATCATAATTTATATTATTTTATTAGGTATAATGATATTTCTGTCAAATTGAGTTGTAAAAATAGTGAAAATTTATCCCTACGGAAAAATGTTAAATAAGGTCATCTTAGGATAAAACTAAATAATAAGGAAACAATTTGGAATATTAATTATTTACTGTTAATTTTTTTTCTACATTTATCAACAAAGGATATAGATATAATTGTTTTAGTATAATTTTACATCAAAATTTCTTTTATAATATTCGATGAAATTAAAAAAAGAAAATGTCACTATCTTATTTTTAAATATTTGATATGTGTTCACAATGGGTTAAAAATAAGTAGTTGTTGAAATATAATTTATACATTCAGAAATATATAAATAATTTCATGATTTCTATTTCTTATAAAAAGTTTATTTACTATAATTTTAGTTTCAATTCATTTAAATTCTAGATTTAGAGCTTATTAAAATGTTAATCATATCAAGTAAATGATTTTAAAAATATTCTAAAATGATTTTTTTGTCAGTTATATTCTCCATTTAATTTCATAAATGAATAAAACATATTATATATGTGTGAATATTTATATTATTATGAATTTGTGGTTTTTATTAAATTTAAAATAATTTGAAATGTTTAAAAATAACAATAAGTATATTTTTTGATAAATAATATTCATTAAATGATTTAAAATTAATATAAAATGTTATATCGCACAAGTGCGTTCTATGCAGTTTATAATATAAAAAATGGTACCATTATGATCATTATATTTTCTAACTGTAACTTTCATTAATTGTAATTATTAAAAAATGGATATCATGGTAATTGTCAAAAAGTATTACTAGGATTAAAAAATATTATTGGGATATCATAAACTAAAAATTCCTAAATAATATTCGATAAAATTATTTTGAAACATCAAAATAATTTATTATGTATTTTCAAATTATGAACCCTTTATCCATGAATATTTATTTATATTTATTTAATACTATATGGAATTCAAAATTTCCTGTTATGCAAACCATTGTATTTATTACACAGAAATTCATGATTAATTAAAAATAATATAACCCAAAAGATGGAAAAATACAATGTATTATTGTAATTAGATAAAAATACATTATAACAAGAAAATAAGGGTCATATGAATTATTCAATACATTTTTATCATTTTCATATTATTCCACCTTTCCTAAATTTTCATGGGACAACCTTAAGAAATGAATAAGAAATCATTGAGATATATTTTCTAGTAAGGTAATAAACAAGTTATAACATGATGATTATATTAAAATTTATACAATAGTATATATAATGTAAAACAAAATGCATGATAATCACAAACATAAACAATTATGAAAGATATAACATGATAACAAATAAGAAACATCATAATGTGGAAGAATAATTAAACATAACATCATAGGAACATGTCAAGGATAAAAAAACAATACATCATAAAATAATGGTCTTTGGATAACATCCTATTAACCATTCATGTAATATCATGATACTAAAATATAACTCGATTCCTTGTATCATTATCTGGGTGTGCCCATCCAAATAATATCATGTGCATGCATTAGTCTGTCACATATATTATATAACATAAGAACCTATTTATCACATTTAATTACATAATAAATAATTATGGAATAAATAAAATAATTTACTAAAAAAAGATGTATATGTATGTCTCAGTGATTAAACATGTGAGGAAATAGAAATGTTATCCATAATATAAAGGATGATCATGAGAAATCACAATGAAATTTCATCAGTATAATTGGAGTACATAATGATTTATAAAATAATTTAATGTTTCTAAAATTGTATCTTATAATTTTGAAACCAAATGTAAATATGTATGGATTTGTAAAATCATATCATCATTCAAAAGTTAAAATAAAATGCATAAAAAGAGGAGTATTTATAAATATATAGGAATAAAATAAAAGGCATAAAAAGAGGAGTCTTCATAAATATAAAAACAAACCTTCCCATTTTATTACCATGGGTTTCATAAAATAATATTGGTTTATATTATTTTAAAATTCCAAGAGCCTAACTAAATGAAATATTACCCTTGGTGACGTACAAGTGATTAATGTTTATAAATAATTGTTTTAAAAATTATAAAACAAATTTACGGTTTTGAAGGATTAGTAAAGGTTTTAAGAAATCTATAAAATTACCTAAATACTTTTTATTTCAAATTGGAAACATATATATGTTCATTGATACCATTTAGATAATTTCTTATATCATGTTAGGTCATTATGATGGCATAATACACACTGTATATTTATGTTGACTTAAAATATTACAAAAATATTCAAATGTTTCTAAATATTATGAAAAAAATAATTTTACCATAATTTTTATGGGTTTACATGAAAATATAAATTTACTTTATAAAAATAATTTTATAAATATTTTATTTTTCACATCATAAACAAGAATAGACATTTGTTTAAGTGTGATGTGTTTTATGGACATTAACATGCTTTGAACCCTTGTAAAAATTACATTTGACATCATAAA
Source organism: Viscum album (assembly GCA_963277665.1). Lineage (NCBI taxonomy): Eukaryota > Viridiplantae > Streptophyta > Magnoliopsida > Santalales > Viscaceae > Viscum > Viscum album. The sequence goes on along the minus strand of OY728126.1, from coordinate 1,653,335,160 downwards.
AATGAGACTATATTTTACATATAATAAAAAAATATTTATTTTTATTAATCATTAAAATTATCATTTATTTTTAAATTTCGTGATTTGATCAAAATGAAATAACTAAATTGAAAAGAAACATTATACAAAAATAATGTTAGGTTTTTATAAAATAAAAATAAATTATAAAGTAAAAAATAAAATAAGAACATGTAATAAATATTCAATTGAAAATTAAATTTCCACATTTATATTATAAGGGTCACAATATATATCTCTTTATTAAACCAAAAAACACCCCAAGGGTAAGGTGAGGGATGGTGAGATTTACATTGGGTTTTAGGACATACATGGTTTGGGCCATGATCTTGATGAGATTGAACTACAATTATAAATAGTTTCTCTCATGATTAGTTGTTGGATATTATATTGGGAATGGTCATGGTAAAATCTAGAGATGTAATCTCCCTCAAAATCTCCAATAAATTGGCATTATATAGTATGGTCCTTGTAGTTGATTCCATTGCTTCTTTTTTTAGTGTCATGTTGATTTATCATCACCATATATTTATAATAATTTAATTTTCTTTGTTCATGGGATATATTGAAAAACGATATGACGGTAATTTTTATTTTAAATCTATTTGTATAGAATAAATATGTTCTTCTGTTTTCTTTAACCATATTGCATAATGGGTCATTTAATTCAATCATGGATGTAATTTTATTTACCAAATTTCTGTTCATTTTACTCTCCCACTACAAATATTAACCATGTAAAATTTTCATTTCACAGAGTAAAATAGATAAGGATTATTCTACATTATCACCTCATCAGTTTACCATGATATTCCTTCAATATTTTGTTTCTCTATAGCACTTGACCAAGATCAATTTATAATATAATAGAACTTTTTCTATGAGATCTAATATAATCAGTGACTACTCTTCAATGAATTATCATATAACACCAAAAGGTATCAACTTGTGGGTAGTGTAAGAACATGTTAACTGAGAACCCTCTTTTTCAACTACTTGATCATATCTTCACATTCATTATTCCGAAATAACATTATTGTATTCCATGTTATCAAGGTTATAGGGTTTAAAATAGAGGATACATTTCTCATAAATATATGATAGTATCTAACTATTCAAATAATCAATGTTTGTATGTCATAAAAATTATACTTGACTATCCTTCAATTGCCACAATATTTGAAGGGTCCATATAATTTTGATTATTTATAATAATATTCCACACGAATGAAAATTAATTTAACCAAAAATAATTTCTATATGTTGAAAGAATATTCTACTTTGAAAACGTCTTTTTTAATATACTTAGATACTCCTCATGGTAGTTCTTTCATATAGGTATATTAAAATATTATATATAAATACAAGTAAAAAATCAAGGTAATATATAAATACTTTATTCATCAATTACATGAATTTTTATATAAAATTATTACTACTAAATGGAATTACAACGAACTTATAGTGCTTATACCTTGAAAGGAATGTAGTCTTGGGGATATTCTCTTTTTCAATATTACTTAATAATTCCCCAAATGAAGATCATCCTTGGAGACGTATTGGGTTCAACATAGTTGAATGAATAGTAATTAATTTCCTTGTTGATGATACTTTTTCCTAATATTGATATTTTTTATCTTGTGATAATCAATGCTAAATAGAATTTAACAATAATGTTCATGATGAACAAGACTGATATACCATAAAGTGAATAGCATAAGCTTCAAAAACTGGTATAAATATTCACTTGAAGTTAATTATTCAGCTTTTAAATATCCAAACATCCATTCAATATGTATTCGTAGATATTTGAAAATAGCTAGGTATAATCTCAATTGAAAATTAAACCACACTTCTAGGAGGAAGACTAGTCAATTTTTTAAGAAACACATCAGTGCAATCCCTCAAAATGGGAATTTCTTCAAGAATGATATTTTTTATATAATTTTTCATTTTATCTATTTATTCATCCCCATAGGGTAATTAAATCATGATTTAAATATTGTTTCAAATGAAGATTCAACCACCTCAATTCATTTTTATAGAATTGAAGGATGATTCTCAATATGGAGAGTGATTTCCTTATATCAAAAATTTATATTGATTATTTATAATAGAAACAAATTCATAGAAAAAATTGAATGAAATTACATTAAATGAGGTATCACAAGGTTGCATGGGATGTTTATCCCAAAAATTATACATGGGAGGATTTATATAATTGGTATACAATGATTTATAAATTTTACATTTTCACTTATAGAACTACTTCCACAATTTTTATTGTTGTTTTAATAGTTGTGAGAAAATTTAAGGATATAAAATAATTTATATTTACATTATAAAATAGATGATTATTTTTTCATGAATTAGTAACTATCATACTTATAACGACACATACATTACATACATTGTTAATACTTCAAAATTGAAGCACACTTATTACAACATATGACAAAACCACAAAGGACCGTATAGGTATAGTTTCTTTAGAAACTGGGAAACATAAACAACTGGTTCATAAATCTTCTACAGTGTCTCCCATTTATTTCATAATATCTAGGGTCCCTTTTAGCATATTCTACTTAATATCCATCTTCCTGACCTGGGGAAAAGAAAACATAAAAGGGTGAGCTCCAATGCTCAGCAAGGGCAAATAAAGGAAATAAAAATCATATCATATCTTTTTGAAAATCATAACCTGCAAAAGAGATTATAATATATTAACATGGAACAAATCATAGAAGTGAAAATGAGATCCCCATAATCATAACATGAAAATTTAAACTTTGTGGCATGCATACATAATCATGGAAAATCATTTCTTGTTATTCATGACTAATTGCCAAGACAATCTTAGTGGACAAAGTCCCTTTCTGAACCGAGTCACCCTCGTTCCAGTCCTATTTCACTGAACCGGTATAACCTACCGTTCCAGCCATGTCTATCTCATGAGATATAAAATCTTTACCCAATGCATTGGAGGGAGATATAGGTCTCACCCATCTTATAATGAATCCTTTCTTATGTGTGCCACATAATCATAAATCATACATCATCGCATAACACATGTAACAAAAATGGGATTTTTGAAACATCATGACATCATAAAAAAAATCATATAAGGTAAATGACTTCATAAAAAAAATTTCCTCAAAACATAATAAAATAAATTTAATAATAGGGATAAAAACATAACCCTATATTATCTTTGATGGAAAATAATTTTGATAAAACATTTGAACTCCATTCTTGAGGAAAAAATCCTTTCTACTTCAAAAAAACATTTCTTTTCTTAACATGTCATACAATTATAAACTAAAATAAGTTGATTAAAAATAAACTTGAATACTTATAAAGGAAGATTCTTGGAAATAATGTTTTAAAAATCCATTCTTGCCGTATAAGTTAAAAAAACATTCTTCGTACTTTTGTCAGAAAAGTCAAAAAGTACCTCGTACGAAAAACGACAAAAGATTCCTTTCATACATATTACTAAAAACTCACCGAAGGGTAAAAACGGATTTAAACAATTGTAGGTGGATGGAAATAATATTACATATTGATGAAACATGGATTTGGATGATAAAATACACCCCAGTAAATACTTACGAATAAACAATCTCGGATAAAAATGAGATTGTGATATTTCCCTTACCTTAGGTCCGATTTGCTTTGTACGTGTCCGAAGCTCCTGTATAATGGATTAAATAATGTTATTGACTTATTACAGAATCATAAATATTGATATGATATCATATATGGTCATATTCTTAGCTTCTTGTTAGTAATATTTCATTGTTACTTGTTACTCGGGTCTTTATTGCCTTTTGTTCTTATGCGTGTTTTGCCGAATAAATTCTTATTCTTTTTTTAAGGTTATATATACCTTATATCCAGAATGGTATTACTGTAACATATATCATATTTATTCATTCAATTCATTTATATAATTACTATGTAATGATGATCATGTAGAACGAGTCGCATCACATCGTGTAGACGGTATTCCGTACGTACGCACGAGTGATGATATCGTTCCTATGATCGTGGAATTGTATTTGAGTATATATATATATTATTTCAGTATCAATATTACATTATAATAATCATAAATAGTTACTCATTACACCATTATACCCATCCTTGTAAGGTGATGGTGTAAAATAGATTACACCACGGCGTGGAGACGGTATTCCGTACGTACGCACGCGCGGTGATTTCATTTTTCCATAGGATGGATAGAAGGTGAATTAGGGTTGTTTCATATTTATAATAACATATCAGTATCTAAGTAATACTGATGTTATTACTTTATAATGAAACAACTAAATAAGAATAAGTTGAAGAAGAAAAAAATTGAAAAGATCGGTAATGGATATTACCTCTTCTTTGGAACGCCTCTTTGAATCCTCCACTTAGGGAACTAAGATTGGTCTTTGAAGAAGACCAGGACCTCTAGGATTATTCTAGGTAAGTGTAGAGGAGAAAATGGCAGGGTTTGGCCGAGCTTGAGTGCTAAAATTGGTGTGAGGAGGAGGGGGAGGAGGTGCCCTTTTATAAGGGAGGAGAGGGGCACCTTAGGAATATCTCAAAATATTATTTTATATTAAAGTCAAAATCGGTTAATAATGGTTCCAAAGGGACTTATTTAGAATCTAAAGTGGGTATGGGTATAAATCCTATCAAAAAATAGGATTTAGACAAGTTTAGGGTATTATTTTAACCTTATCAATTAGATTTAACTCTAAGTTAAATAATTTAACTTTTACCATGTCTTTTTCTTTTCTTTCACTATATGGTTAATACACTTACTATAACATGCCAAAAGAACCCCAAATTGTTTATTATTAATATATATATCCTTATCTAAGTCATTTGGCAGAACCGTATATTTTTAGGAATAAAATAACAATTAATAATATAATATTTGATTTAAAAACTATTTTGTGTCAATTTTGACACTATTTGATATATGATTTTTGTGAAAGTCATAAAGAATTATATGTTCTAAACAAGTTGATTAAATAAGCACTAATATATCATAGTAACCTATAAAATTAGTTTAATTCATAAAAAGTCTCAAATTACATTTATTTTGGTGTTTATAACATCAATTATGTCAATATTTCATAAATAAGATAATTACTGCATCATCGTTGTGTCATAATTAAATTAAATTATCTAATGTCTAAAAATTATAAATAAAACACCATTATGTAGGAAATATTTTTAGCTTTCTAATGAATATTTATTGCCGAATTTATCTTATGTATAACCCCATATTAAAATTGATTTAATTATTAATCTTTGATTTTCACTATTTTAACCCTTCTTTAAATAAATTAATAATAAATGTCCTAATCTAACTCACGTGGGCCTAAATGGTCATATTTTACTCATAAGGTTGTTTTTGGTCGAATTAAACTTATCCAATAGAATTAGGACATGTGTTAGGGTAATAGAAATATCATATTTACCCTTAGTTACCCTATTTACTATTAACCGCAGAAAAAAAAAGTAAAAAGTTACTATTCACCAAAAAATTATTTTTATCTCATTGAACCACATTTTACTTACTGATATCAACCGTGTCTGTCGGATTTTCGAAATTCCATCCACAGAAGCGGTAAAATTAAGTTTTATGCAAAATTCAGTTTTTAACCTACCACATAGTGGTTTCACTATTCATCAAAAATTGAAAGTTTTCAGAAAAATACCAAAATTTCACCCTAAGCTAATTTCTGTATTCCGAATCAAAAAATGAAGTCCATTTTGAAAAATAAAATTTATAAAATTTCAAAAAGTGGTTATTACTATTCATAACGTCTAGTTTTATTAATATTTTAATAGCATATCGTTGCTTAGTGAAACTCAGTATTGCGTACGACGCAAGCTATCGAGGAAGGTCGCGATTGCGTGTAAAGTAAGCCAAGCAAGTGTGTAGTGAAAGATTCCATTGAAAAAAATATTACTCATAAAAATCTCGGGTGTTACATTCTACCCCCCTTGAAAAGAATTTCACCCTCGAAATTCGTCACTTTGTAACAAACAGATGAGGATACTTCCCCCTCATCATATCCTCAAGCTCCCATGTAGCTTCTTCTAATTGGTGGTTCCTCCATAAAACATTCACCAATCGAGTGGTCTTGTTTCGTAGGACTTTTTCGCTACGATCCAGAATCTCTATCGGCTATTCTTCATAAGAAAGATCTTGCTCCAGCGGTACAACTTCTGAGTTGAGTACATGTGAAGGATCAGGTATGTACTTTCTCAGGAGAGATACATGGAACACATCGTGAACTTGAGAGAGATTTGGTGGAAGCGCCAATCGGTAAGCTACCATTCCATCATGATCCAGTATTTCGAAAGGACCGATATATCTAGGGCTCGACATCCCCTTCTTTCCAAATCTCATAACCCTCTTCCAGGGAGACATTTGTAAGAACACTTTATCACCCACTTCAAACTCTAGGTCTTTTCTTCGGTTGTCGGCATAACTTTTCTGTCGACTCTGAGCTACTCTTATGTGTTGTTGAATATATCTAACCTTTTCTTCCATTTCATCAACGAGATCAGGTCCTAATAGCTTTCTTTCCCCAACATCATCCCAGAAAGTTGGAGTCCTGCATTTCTTTCCATAGAGAGCTTCATAAGGAGTCGTCGGAATACTGGAGTGAAAGCTATTATTATAAGAAAATTCCACCAAAGGTAGGTGTTGATCCCAACCTCCTTTGAAATCCATAGATCAAGCTCTCAACATATCTTCTAGGGTTTGAATTGTTCTCTCAGACTGACCGTCTGTCTGGGGATGATAAGCAGTGCTGAAACTCAACTCTATATCCAGAGTATGCTGAAGACTTCGCCAGAACTTCGAGGTAAATCTCGGATCCCGATCAGATATAATAGAAAGTGGTACTCCATGCAATCTTACCACTTCTTTTACATATATCCTGGCAAGCTGATCTAGAGGGAAATCCTATCTAATAGCAATGAAGTGTGCAGACTTTGTAAGATGATCAACTATTACCCAAATAGCATTATTGCCTTTGGATGTTTTAGGAAGTCCTGTGACAAATTCCATAGTGATGTTTTCCCATTTCCATTCGGGTATGGGTAATGGTTGTAACATCCCCTTAGACTTCTGTCTCTCAATTTTAACTTGTTGACAAACCAAGCATCGAGATACATATTCAACAACATCTCTATTCATGCCATCCCACCAGAAGTACTCTTTCAGGTCCCTATACATCTTCATGCTTCCAGGATGAATAGAGAATGGTGAACTATGAGCCTCATCCAGCAGCTCCTTCTTTAATTCGGGGATGGGAGGAACACAAACCCGATTCCTGAACTTTATTATCCCATCACAATCAAGGTTAAATTCAGGAACATTTCTTACCTTCTTTTGTAACTTGACATCTTCTTTTTGTGCCTCTTTAATCTTCACATGTATAGATGGTTGAACATTCATTTGAGAAAGATAAGATTTTTCCTCTTCCATTATAATTCCAAGATCCATCCTTTGTAAATCCATAAATATTAGATCATTTGTGATCCTCATCATGTATAAACTAGCATGGTCTTGTCGACTTAATGCATCTGCCACCTTGTTTGCTTTCCCAGGGTGGTAATGGATTGAGCAGTCGTAATCCTTAATCAGCTCCAACCATCTTCTTTGATTCATATTTAACTCCTTTTGTGTGAAAATATACTTTAAACTTTTATGATCAGTATAAATATCACACCTTTCACCATAAAGGTAATGCCTTTAAATCTTTAATGCAAAGATTACCGCAGCCAACTCCAAATCATGTGTTGGGTAATTTTGCTCATGGATTTTCAACTGTCGTGAGGCAAAAGCTATCACCATATCATTTTGCATAAGAACACACCCCAATCCCTTCTTGGATGCATCACTGTAGATCACAAACCATTCTCCATTACAAGACAGTGTGAGCATAGGTGCACTGGATAACCTTCTTTTCATCTCCTTGAAATTCTCTTCACATTCCTCTGTCCAAACAAACTTAACAAACTTAACTCCTTTCTGAGTCAACTTGGTGAGTGGATTAGATAATCGTGAAAAATCTTTTACAAAACGTCGATAATATCCAGCCAAACCAAGAAAACTTTGGATCTCAATTACTGTTGTTGGTCTTTACCATCTTTCGATAACCTCTGTTTTTGCTGGATCCACAGATATCCCCTCTTTTGAGATTATGTGACCCAAAAATGCAACTTTTTGAAGCCAAAATTCACACTTGGTAAATTTGGCATAAAGCTTCTCCTTTCTCAGTGTCTTCAATATAATTCTCAAGTGATCTTCATGCTCTTCCTTGCTCTTTGAATAGACAAGAATATCGTCTATAAAGACTACCACAAATTGATCAAGATAGTCTCTAAAGACTCTATTCATTAGATCCATGAAGATAGCAGGGGCATTAGTAAGACCAAATGGCATCACTATAAATTCATAGTGTCCATACCTTGTACGAAAAGCCGTCTTTGGTATATCCTCCCTTTTGACCCTTAATTGATGATACCCTGAATGAAGATCATTCTTGGAAAGGTATTGAGCTCCGCGTAGTTGGTCAAATAAGTCATCAATGAGGGGGAGAGGATATTTGTTCTTGATAGTGATCTTGTTAAGTTCTCGATAATCAATGCAGAGTCTCATTGATCCATCTTTCTTCTTAACAAATAGAACAGGTGCTCCCCAAGGTGACGCACTAGGGCGTATGAATCCCTTATCAAGATTCTCTTGGAGTTGCTTCTTCAATTCCAGCAACTTAATTGGGGCCATTATATAAGGTGTCTTTGAAATAGGCAAAGCACCCTGTACAAGTTCTATTGAAAACTCAACTTCACGATTTGGGGGAAGACCCGGTAATTCCTCCGGAAATACATCATCAAACTCCCGTACGATGGGCATATACTTAATCGTAAATTTCTCACCAACCATTTGAGATAAATAACCTTCATTTAGTGGAATCAAGACCCAAAAGATGGAAGGAATTTCCACTGGAAGGTTATATTCATCCTTGCATCGATAGACGATCGTAGATTGATCTGGAATATGAAATGTGACTTCCCTTCTTTGGAAATTGATATGAGCTCCATGTAGAGAAATCCAATCCATGCCATGAATCACATCAAATTCCACTTAAGGAAGGATCACAAGATTTGCAGGAAGTACTTTCCCACAAACTTCGATCGGAGAAGAATTATAAACTTTTGATGCGACTGTTGTGCCATTAGGTGTTGTCACAACTAACTCAACATCTAATTGTTGAGGTAATACGGTGATACCCTTAGAAAATTTTTCAGAAATAAAAGAGTGGCTGGATCCAGAATCAAATAAAACATTTGCTACTTTAGAGTGGATGGTAAGTGTACCTTTCACCACTTCGTTATCGTACTCCACATCACTGATAGAAATTGCATGTGACTTTCCTTTGTCTTTAGCCTTAAGATTTTGTTGACGTCGACCATCATAATCAACCCTTGGATTTGGGAATTGATTGGCATAATGCCCCATATACTTGCACTTGAAACATTGAAGTGTAATAGGTTCATTCTGTGTATCCCTTCCTTTGTTTGCATCATTAGACATCTTCTTCCCATTATCGCGGCATTCAAATGCCCTATGACGTTCCATTCCACATTTGAAACATTTACTTGTCCCTTTAAGACAACTCCCTCCATGTTTCTTTCCACACATTGAGCATAAGGGAAAGCTAATATTCTTTTCACTGTTCTCTTTAGATTTTCCTTTGAATTCCATCTTCCTCTTCTTATCAAACCCGTGTGACTGATGGGTTACTCCAATCTCTATCTCGACTTTGAGAGCACATAGAACGATTTCCTCATAGTTATTGAAGTCCCTTATGGCTAACGCCCTTCGAAGACTTGGTTTTAAGCCACTAAAGAATCGATCGATCTTACTCTCAGGTTGGATAATAATACCAGAAGCGTACCTTGCAAGTCTTGTAAAATTTTCTTCATAGGTACCAACAGATTCATCATCCCTTTGCTTTAGTTCAAGAAACTCTTTCTCCATCTTTGTTCGGAGAATACAAGGGAAGTACTTATTAAAAAATAAGTTCTTGAACTCGTCCCATTCCATAGACTCAATTTCATCCCTTTTCCTCGTATTCTTAATAAGATTCCACCATTGATTAGCATCTCCTTCCAAACGATACACTGCTAGGATGACTTTATCATGTTCAGAACATTGAAGAACTGAAAATATCTTTTCAGTAGTACTAATCCATTGTTCATCAACTAATGGATCAGTAGACCCACTGAAAGAAGGTGGACGTTGCCTCATGAAGGATTAAACAGAATGTTGCTCCTTCCTTTGTTCGTTTGGATGTCATGCATGATTCATAGATTGAGAAAGTTGTGTGAGCATGGCTACAAGATTTTTCATTCCATCTCCCATATCGTTTGGTTGCTCAGGGGGGCAATCATTGCATTGCCCATCGCATTTCGCATTAACACGGTTCCTTCGGGTTCCAGCCATTGACTAAAACCAAGAAGAATAGTGTGAGCAACATTAATTATAATAGTAAAACCACATAATCAAGGATAAAATTTCACACTTAAGGTCTTATCCTAGGGTATTCATGTCCATTTCTAAAACACTAAGATTGTGTTCTATGCTTAGACTTATCCTTAGGGTTCTTACTAAGGATTTCACATCCTAGTTTCCAAAGGTTGACTATACCGTTCCTCTGATACCAACTATAACGACCCATACATTCATACATTGTTAATACTTCAAAATTGAAGCACACTTATTACAACATATGACAAAACCACAAAGGACCGTATAGGTATAGTGTCTTTAGAAACTGGAAAACATAAACAACTGGTTCATAAATCTTCTACAGTGTCTCCCATTTATTTCATCATATCTAGGGTCCCTTTTAGCATATTCTACTTAATATACATCTTCCTGACCTGGGGAAAAGAAAACATAAAAGGGTGAGCTCAAATGCTCAGCAAGGGCAAATAAAGGAAACTAAAATCATATCATATCTTTTTGAAAATCATAACCTGCAAAAGAGATCATAATATCTTAACATGGAACAAATCATAGAAGTGAAAATGAGATCCCCATAATCATAACATGAAACTTGAATCTTTGTGGCATGCACACATAATCATGGAAAATCATTTCTTGTTAGTCATGACTCATTTCCAAGACTATCTTAGTGGACAAAGTCCCTTTATGAACCGAGCCACCCTCGTTCCAGTCCGGTTTCACTGAACTGGTATAACCTACCATTCCAACCATGTCTATCTCATGAGATATAAAATCGTTACCCAATGCATTGGAGGGAGATATAGGTCCCACCCCTCTTATAATGAATCCTTTCTTATGTGTGCCACATAATCATAAATCATACATCATCGCATAACACATGTAACAAAAATGGGATTCTTGAAACATCATGACATCATAAAACAAATCATATAAGGTAAATGACTCCATAAAAATAATTTCCTCAAAACATAATCCAATAAATGTAATAATAGGGATAAAAACAGAACCCTATATTATCTTAGATGGAAAATAATTTTGATAAAACATTTGAACTCCATTCTTGAGAAAAATATCCTTTCTACTTCAAAAACACTTTTATTTTCTTAACATGTCATACAATTATATACTAAAAGAAGTTGATTAAAAATAAACTTGAAAACATATAAAGGAAGATTCTTGGAAATAATATTTTAAAAATCTATTCTTGCCGTATAAGTTAAGAAAAATATTCTTCGTACTTTTGTCGGAAAAGTCAAAAAGTACCTCGTACGAAAAACGACAAAATATTCCTTTCAAACATATTACTAAAAACTCACCGAAGGGTAAAAATGGATTTAAAAAATTTTAGGTGGATGGAAATAATATTACATATTGATGAAACAAGGATGTGGATGATAAAATACACCCCAGTAAATACTTACGAATAAACAATCTCGGATAAAAATGAGATTGTGATATTTCCCTTACCTTAGGTCCGATTTGCTTTGTACGTGTCCGAAGCTCCTGTATAATTGTTTAAATAATGTTATTGACTTATTCCAGAATCATAAATATTGATATGATATCATATATGGTCATATTCTTAGCTTCTTGTTAGTAATATTTCATTGTTACTTGTTACTCGGGTCTTTATTGCCTGTTGTTCTTATGCGTGTTTTGCCGAATAAATTCTTATTCTTCTTTTAAGGTTATAGATACCTTATATCCAGAATGGTATTAGTGTAACATATATCATATTTATTCATTCAATTCATTTATATAATTACTATGTAATGATGATCATGTAGAACGAGTCGCATCACATCGTGGAGACGGTATTCCGTACGTACGCACGAGTGATGATATCATTCCTATGATCGTGGAATTGTATTTGAGTATATATATTATTTAAGTATCAATATTACATTATAATAATCATAAATAGTTACTAATTACACCATTATACCCATCCTTTTAAGGTGATGGTGGAAAATAGATTACACCACGGCGTGGAGATGGTATTCCGTACGTACGCACGCGCGGTGATTTCATTTTTCCGTAGGATGGATTAAAGGTGAATTAGGGTTGTTTCATATTTATAATAACATATCAGTATTTAATTAATACTGATGTTATTACTTATTAATGAAACAATTAAAGAAGAAGAAGTTGAAGAAGAAAGAAATTGAAAAGATCGGTAATGGATATTACCTCTTCTTTGGAACGCCTCTTTGTATCCTCCACTTAGGGAACTAATATTGGTCTTTGAAGAAGACCAGGACCTCTAGGATTATTCTAGGGAAGTGGAGCGGAGAAAATGGCAGGGGTTGGCCGAGCTTTAGTGCTCAAATTGGTGTGAGGAGGAGGGGGAGGAGGTGCCCTTTTATAAGGGAGGAGAGGGGCACCTTAGGAATATCTCAAAATATTATTTTATATTAAAGTCAAAACCGGTTTATAATGGTTCCAAAGGGTCTTATTTCGAAGCTAAAGTTGTGATGGGTAGAAATCATATCAACCAATAGGATTTAGACAAGTTTAGGGTATTATTTTAACCTTATCAATTAGATTTAACTCTAAGTTAAATAATTTATCTTTTACCATGTCTTTTTGTTTTCTTTCACTATATGGTTAATACACTTACTATAACATGCAAAACGAACCCCATATTATTTATTAATAATATATATATCCTTATCTAAGTCATTTGGCCGAACCTTAGATTTTTAGGAATAAAATAACAATTAATAATATAATATTTGATTTAAAAACTATTTTGTGTCGTTTTTTGACACTATTTGATATATGATTTTTGTGAAAGTCATAACAGAATTATATGTTCGATACATGTTGATTAAATCAACACTAATATATCATAGTAACCTAGAAAATTAATGTAATTCATAAAAAGTCTCAGATTACATTTATTGTGGTGTTTATAACATTAATTATGTCAATATTTCATAAATAAGATAATTACTACATCATTGTTGTGTCATAATTAAATTAAATTATTTAATGTCTAAAAATTATAAATAAAATACCATTATTTAGGAAATCTTTTTAGATTTCTAATGAATTTTTATTGTCGAATTTATCTTATTTATTACCCCATATTAAAAATGATTTACTTATTAAACTTTGATTTTAACTATTTTAACCCTTCTTTAAATAAATTAATAATAAATGTCCTAATCTAACTCAAGTGGGCCTAAATGGTCATATTTTATTCATAAGGTTGTTTTTGGTCGAATTACACTTATCCAATAGAATTAGGACATGTGTTAGGGTAATAGTAATATCATATTTTCCATTAGTTACCCTATTTACTATTAACCGCAGTAAAAAAAAAGTAAAAAGTTACTATTCACCAAAAAATTATTTTTATCTCATTGAACCACATTTTACTTACTGATATCAACCGTGTGTGTCAGATTTTCGAAATTCCATTCACCGAAGCGGTAAAATTAAGTTTTATGCAAAATTCAGTTTTTAACCTACCACTTAGTGGTTTCACTATTCATCAAAAATTGAAAGTTTTCATAAAAATACCAAAATTTCACCCTAGGCTAATTTCGGTATTCCGAATCCAAAAATGAAGTCCATTTTGAAAAATAAAAATTATAAAATTTAAAAAATTGGTTATTACTATTCATAACGGCGAGTTTTAATAATATTTTAATAGCATATCGTTGTTTAGTGAAACTCGGTATTGCGTACGACGCAAGCTATCGAGGAAGGTCGCGATTGCGTGTAAAGTAATCCAAGAAAGTGTGTAGTGAAATATTACTTTGAACAAAATATTACTCATAAAAATCTCGGGTGTTACAATACCAGTCACAAATTCATTAGTTTTGAAAAGTTTGGAAAATAATTTTAGGGTTGACTCGATCACTCCACTCTTCTATTACATTGGTGGGATTCTCATTTTAGGAATAAATGGAGATGTTCCCTTCATTTATTCTCCTAATTAATTTCCTCACCCCCATATAAAATTTCATGGGTTATTCATTCCAATATTTTGACATGTGGGATGTTGAAATTTCATTCCACTATTAGATTTCTTCATTTCACTTCTAGAATTAAACCACATTTCTGCTTTGTATCTGCATGGGACACTTGAGATTTAGTGATCACAATTATTAATTTAGGGAAAAATTATTCAGCATTATCAACGTTATCAAATTATGATATTTTCATTTCTTTTGGCATGCATGGTTTTATCCCAACCATGAAGTAGTAAAATCTAAATTTGTGGGTAATAAAAATAAATAGAGGTGTATTTTGTAAGAATTTAAATTTTTTCCTCAAACACCTATATTGTTTCATCATCATTTTTTAATGACGGAATGGAAATAAATTTAAATTTTTTATTAGAGAGTGTGAATAAATGAATGTTCAATAAAATTTGTAGAATTGTTTCAACCAAATTTCATCAGTCTATTCCTCAGGCTTTATATTCTTCATCAATGTTCACTAATGATTAGAATCACCATTCATATAATAAATATCTTGAATGACCCTCTCTTGCTCAGGATATATATGGTTGGAGAATATTTTCAAAAAAATTTGGTCATATATTCTATGATTACATGATAAATTGATCCCTTAAATATTTGAGTATATTTTCACATAAAGGTCTCAATTAAAAAAATAAATTATTTGAGGAATTTTTTACTTCCTCTTAATTCATTTTTCTATTTATAACATGATTAAACAACAGGAGTATCATCACCAGGATCTTGTTCAATCAGTCATTATCTTGGGTATTTCATATGAGAAGTTATCACATTTCCATTAACATTTTTTGTTTATAAGATTCTTTCTATTTTAGACAATTGGATAGAAAAATGGGAAAATAGGGTTGATTCAATTTAAATTTTTATACACATAAATAAATATCCAATAATTTTAAATAGATAAATTATAAATGGAATTTATTCCTTAACATATGAATTTATACGCTTCAACCAATGTTATAACTAATATATTTCCTAACATAAACATTGGTGGATTTTTTTGAAATATTTATATGTTAGGAGCTTGTGACTTTATCAAATATTATCTATCATGAGTATAAATATTGGTTAATAGAAATTCAAACTATTGTACCCCAATAAACAATAAATTCTACCATAAAATGGTGTTTTTGGTTTTTACCCCTATAAATATTTATTCCAGAGTCACATTCTATTATTGTATCTAGACATAGATATATTTCATGGAAACCAATTTCTCAATAACATACCTTGATATGGGTGTGTTTTCATATTTTTATTATTATCCCTAATTCTTGTAGTAGTCTATCATATTCATAATCCAAATATAAATAACATTCAGCTGATATGAACTACGTCAACTATTGTCTTTATAAAACATTAATACTACATTTATTACACATTATATATCCAAATTGATTAAAAATTATTGTGTATTTGGATAATTATGAATATTACAGAAAAACATAAATATGGGAACATCATCATTATTGAAAACATTAATAATATTCTCATATTAATCTTATGTTATTATACATTAATTAGATAACTTGGTGACTTAAATAAGATATTGATGATATATAAATCCGTGTATGTGAATAAAAACCAATAACCTGAAGAAATCATTACTGTTTAGGGAATAGACATTTCAGTGGAACAAAAGTTGGATTAGAATCACAAACACAAACAATGTAGCATGATATACCATGATAATATAATGGAATAATGGCAATGTGGAGAAAACATTAAACATAACATAATAAGCGTATTTTAATGTTATCCACCATGAAATCCTAAATCAACATTATATGGAGTACCTCACATGAAATATAAATGGAATCTAATGAAATTAATGCATTTCCCAATGCATTAGAGTATAATTGGTTATCACCCATCATAGTCATATCATTATTGGCATCAGTGTCTCGTATGAATAAAATAATATATGAAAATATATATTCATATTTCATTCCATGTTCAAGGATTGTAGAATAAATATTTGTAATTGCACAAAAAATCATATTCATGTCTTCTTTAGTACCATTCAGTGGAAATAGATATGGAATATACAACATAATGTTTCGGCATGGAAAAGTCATTATGAAATTTCTACAACATAATTATTGTATACAATTGTTATTAAAATTATTTAATGAGATATAAAGTTGTATTTAATATTTTTTAAATAAAATATAAAATAATATTGATGTATGAAAACATATAAAAGCAATATAAATTAGAATTAAAATGAATTAAAAATAATATTTTTGAATGAAAATGAGAAGTGGGCTCTCTTAACATGGGAAGGTGAATCCAAAAATATAGGAGGATCTTATTTAGAGATTGGGGAACCATGGGAGTAATCAAGAGGGGTGTGGTTAGATTTAATAATTTCTATAATTTTTTTAGTCAACATGAATATGATATTTGGTGGGATTATATAAAAAAATATTATGGAGTGAATTATTTCATTAACATAGGTTTTATAAACTATATAATAAAGTAAAAAAACCATAAACTGTTCCATGGTTCTTAAATATGGTTTCATCTAATGAGGAGTGGTTTTCCATATTTTATAATCCAAATGGCCTAAATCAATAATATATTGACCTTAGTGATGTGTTTGTGAGTCATGATTATAAATAAATGATATAAAAATCATAAAATAAAATATTGGTTTTGGAGGATTCATAATATATTTATAAAATAAATAAAATAAATTCCAAAATGAATTATATTAAAGTATAAATATAGATTTTTAATGGATACACATTCTATACATTATTAGATCATGTTTCAGTCATTATAATGTCATAATAAACACAATATATTTCATCCATATTTAATTTTTACCATAAAAATCAACCATCATTGAATATTAGGTAAAAAAACTATTTGATAATTTTTATGTGATAATTCCAAAAAAAATATTTTATAAAAATAATTTTCTAAATATGTGATTTTTTACATTGTAATCAAGAATCGCCATTTACAATGAAATTTTTCATTTTTTATAACTGAATTATTTTAACCCTTAAAAATTTTACATTTTAATTCCTGAAAAATAAAATGACATTTATATGTAATAAAAATAATTTAATTATATTATTTTATTAAATTTTCATTTATTTTTATAAATCAGGAATTCATCAAAATGTATGGATTTATTTTATTTCATTTTACCCAAAAATACTTTTATTATTTTAGCATTGAAAATTAAAACTCATTTATAAAGTAACAATATTAAGAGGTAAATAAAATAATTAGTAAAATGATAAAAAAATTACCTTCTTGGTACATATCTCTTTATTAATCTAGAAAACCTCATGAGGTTATGTGGTGTGATGAGGAAAATTTTATGTGGTGGTTAGAAAAGCATGGATTGGGTCATGACCTCAATGATCTTTCACTTATTTCTTAAATGGTATCTCCGATGCCTTATTTGTTAATTCTTATATTTGTCTTGTTAAAGGGAAAAACCAAGTGATTATATCTCCCTCGTATGCTTCAATAAATGGAATTTATAATGTAAGATCATAAAATTTTAAGCCATTGGAACTTTTGTATGTGATAATTAAATATGTTGTAATGGGATATTTATACTAATAATATGTTCACTATTTAATGGATATATTTTCAACAGTTATAATTAATAATTTTTTTCAAATATGATAGAACACAATAAATTAGTGCATGTTTTATCGATGACCATAATACATAATAGGGAAATTAATTCTATTCAAAAGGGAATCTTATTTATAAATATATTGGTTAATACACCCCTCCCCAAATTTATTAAAGGGAACCCACTCTTATATCCTTTTCTCACGTCATGATCCATTTAGTTTTTCAAAAAACTACCCAAATACATATATAAAATCAACACACATGTTATATAGATCATATTTTCTATATAATTCAATCCTTATAGGGCATAGGGTAATAAGAAAAATTGGTTGATTGAAGAAGGAAAAGTGATTTAAATGAAATGTTATAGATTTATATCTTTATCTACCTCCTCAGAATCCTATTTTATTTATAAAATATTTACATTTGTATATTAACTATATTTAATGGTATTTATGAAAATTGAATCACCATTATCAACATTATTTTAATCATAAAAAGGTGAAAAATAACTTCTGTATACGTGCATCATATCATCTCTATGTGGTGGTGTAATTTGTTTTTCAGAACTACCTTACATTGATATTTATAATGATTAATTTTGTTTATATATATAAATAATTGAATTGTAATTATTAAGAAAATTAAATTATTAATTTCAATTATTTTTTAGTACCCCGTGAGTTTTTATGAATAATTTTTTTTGATAAATTACAATTCTTTGAGGTCTAGAATTGCAAAATACATCATCTTAAGTATTCCTTATAATAATCACTAGGATTTTCATATGTTAAAAAACATTAAGCTCAAATGTAAAATGGCATATAATTTTAGTTATCTCTTAGTTATTGGAATGGTTGGGAAGGAAATTAGTAGCTAAATTATGAAAATTTGGGTTCTAAATGATTATAAAATTAAATGATTGGAATCCAATTTATTATAAATTAATTTAAAAAATATTTGGAAATATAGAAATTCATTTTCAGAAATAAAATTTTTCTCTATAAAAACACATTTTATCGTAATAAATTCAACAAACCACCTTTTAAAATTTATAATAACTATATATTTTTTTTGTATATTTAATTGGATATATAATATTCATATTATATGTTTTCTAGGAAATACAAAATAATCAATCCAATTCTATGCATAAATAGTTGTAATTTTTCAAATGGTTGCTTTACCACCTATTAATGGAGTGCATAAATGAATATTATATTTTTTAAAAAACTTTTTATGAAAAAATAGTCATCATTTTTTACAGTGGTATATCATAATTAACATAGGGGGATTTTTTAAAGAATGACCATTTTTTATGAGAAGGGAAAATAATCAATTTTCATTTGAAAATTATTTTTCGTTTGAATAATACAACATTAAAAAATATTTTAAATTATATTTAATGCCACAATAGATTAATTATACATCCATTAATCCAATTCATTTCACTATAATCAATTTTTTTTAAAGCGATTTAAAAACACTAAATATTTGTATAAATTTTTCCCTTTGAAACATTGTTTTTAGGACACAATCGCATGATTATTTATAAATTAATTTATTCTACTTATGGGATTTAAATTTGGAAAACTAGATTCAATATTTGGGATAAAAATAATTTATAATTTATAATAAATCCAACATAATTTTTTAGCAATTTATTTATCAAAAAAAATTTATAATATATAATAAAGATTAAGGTAAAACAAGATTATTTGGTACAAAAACATAGAATATAAGGTGTTAGAATCACCCAAAACTAGTAATGACACTTTTTTGTGGACATATTTATACCCCTGTGACCATAGTATCAAATATTTTTATTTTTTGGGAAACATTCCCTTGAAATTGACCCATATAAAATGTTAAGTAATGAAAAGGATAAAAAATATAGCTTTCTTCCATTTAATATCATTAATGCATTTCAATTGAAAAAAATTATGTTCATTTATATGTATTATTTTGGATGATAAATTATTTTTTATATCATTATAATTTATTTATATTTTTATAAAAGATATTGATATATTAAATTCAATAGAAACACCAACACATGAATTATTCAGTTAATGATAAAATAAATCAAATAATAATATAAACAATAAATTATAAGTAAATTGAATGGATTATTGTGTTAAATTATATTTTTATATTGATATAAAATTTTATATATTTTTTTAAATATACCATTCTTCTATTAAATTTCCTAATTATCATGGCATTTTTTTAATTTAAATTTGATGAATAATTTAATAATTGACCTTATTGTCATTTTATAATAAAAATTTTCTTATTAATTGATTTAAGGCTTCTAAAAATTACATATTTTGTTAATTTAATTTTAAATATTATTAAATATCATGTATGGTATATTTAGCGACTAATGTTTCTATAATAATTAGTATATTAACAATTAAATAGAAAAAAACATGGTTATCCCAATTACAATTACAGTTGAATTTTGTGTGCTACAAACACTTGTGTTAATGTAAAATTCCATATAAGATTGTATTTAAAAATTATATATAATACATATAATCTTTAATTCAAAATTATATTACAATGATCACTCTAACTTAGTCATAAATAATAAATTAGGTAGGTCAGTAAACTAGTTACATAATGAAAACCCAGAATTGTAAAATAACTTAACATAATAGTGTATGAACTAAATACGTAAAAAAAGTTTTATAAATGAATGTTGAATGTGTTTATTGAAAATATAAACCCTATGTAACTTTTATTTTAATTTTTTTAGAAACATAATATAATATTGACCACCAAATTTTATATAATTTTCAGTATTTACAGGTATGTTGCCTGAATTATAAAATGGAACTCATTCTACCCCATTATTAAGACCTCTTATGTAATTTTCATTCAATAATAATTTAAAATATAATTTATATTATCCCATCTGATCATCCTATAATACACACAATGGACATAAATCCGATCATGGAATTCCATTTGTGTAAACCAAAAAGAGATACCCAATTAAGATGTAATGTTCGTCAACAAACAATTTTTTTATTTATTCCTTATTCACCAAAAATTACATTAATAAAATGAGAATATAATAACATAATTACAATAAATATAATAAATTTGTATATGTTATATTAATGAAATATGACTTTAGACACTTCCATAAAATTGGTTATGAAATCATCATTCATGAGTATGACATACTACACCCATGTGAATCAATGTAAACCATTTTTTCATTCACAACCATTATATTATGGGAATAATTAAGTAATTAATTTTAATATATGACATATATGATATTTAATATGTCATTAATCATCTTCAATTACTATATCACTCAAACATTCATGTTTCATTTTTTGGCAATTCGGTTACATCATTCATGTGTACGACAAACTACCACCTCACGAAGTGATGTGATACCTTCATGATTTACATGGAAGGTATTAAGGTTGATTTTAATAATAATTTTTTATATATATGACATAAATATTTTTTAATGATAATATATCATAGAGTTTTATTTCTTTCAATACATCATGAAAAAAGAAACAACATTCATGAATATATAGAGCCTATTATCCCCATAAACATGGTATTCCATTTCAAATATTATTAATGTATATACGAATATAAATAAATATATAATTAATAAATATGATTTTTATCATTTTGGGTATTAATAAATAATGATCTATGTTATATTTTCATGAATAAAAAGTTAAAACATTTATGGAAAATAAAACGGTTATTAACCAAAATATAACTTAACAAACAATTGTTAATAAATGAGTAATATAAATTCATATTTATATAATATATGGTATTATATATATTTATATTTTTATGTGATAATTTTATAATAAACATTAATTCATTATAATGTAGTTTTGAACAAGTACGATGAGAATCATGACTTAAGGTTAGGAATTTCGATCTTAGTTTTACTTTATTTGAGATAGGGGACATGTATACATCATATTTATTTTATGTGGAGATCATAATACCCATTTAGGAAATTCATAATTTCAATATGGGTAATTATTAGGATATACATATCGTTTTAAGTATCTCAGCTTTATGGGTCTTACAATTCAAAAGATACCAAATTAGTAAAGGATTTTTGTCTCAATTTTCCTTCTTTGAGACGTATACCAATACATTCACCTATATTCATTCGTGAGGTTTATATACAACCAATTTAATAAGATATGATATATATTTATCTATATTCATGAAATTATATTTTCTATTTCATTTTATTACTTTATGGGGATTGCAATTCAATCTTACCTCGGAGGTAATAATTTTATGTTACAATCTCATTGTCTATTGGTATTGTTTATGGTTATGCATCCATTGATAAAATACAATTATATATATATAACAATAATTATAAATATTATTTTATACGATGGTTATTAATTATATATTATTGTAATTGTACCATTTTTCTTCACTTTTGTTCATATTATAATTAAGAGAAAAAAATTTATGGAACCCAAATTTATTTCTCTCTTTAGTTATAAATATATGTTAATTCAAAAAAACTACTAATAAAAATGTTTTCAAAATTTTTCTAAAATATATTATAATGTAACATCCAATATAATGTATTTTTAAACTGTCTTAGGGTTTAAAATGTGTTAAAAATGATTTTTAAATCATTCTTTATATGATTCGAAAGATATTTTCTAATGAAATTAATGGTTTTCATAATGTTTTATTTTTAAAATAAGAGTTTTTCAAAGAGGAAATTATATTCTATAAAATAAATGGTTTAATTAATTATTAAATTATTAAATTAAATGTGTTTAATGTTATTTCCAATGAAAATTAATATTATTGTGTATAATGTTTTAAAAACATGTTTTAATAGAAATATATTATCCAATAAGATATGTCCTAAGTAATATTTCAAAATTATTTTCAATTTATTATGAAATTATATGAGGTTACATATGACTTAATAATTATATGATCAAATAATTCAATTTCTATTATTTCTTTGGATATATAATATTTATTTGTGAAATTTATTTTTTAAACTCATTTAACATCCTTTGAATATATGTTGATAAAATTCATAAGAAAATATCTTATATTCAAGTGTTATTCTATTACTAAATTTCTACAAAGTCAATATCTACTCTACATGGTATGATATGATGAATTTTTATTATCACCTTTTTTTCAATGGTTATTATACTATTAATTTTAATAATCTGATGGAACACATAAATATGGTTTTAATTATGTGTATAGTATGTCCTATTTATCCCTCTAATGAATAGGGCTTGGATTAAAGTAAAATGAGCTCAATGTGTACCCGAGTGGTCAACTAAATCCTAATGATTATGGTAAACTAGAGTTTAGACTATGTCAAAAGATGAGGGTAAATGGGTTTTTATCCAACGCATGAAACAAGAGGGTGCATGGGTAGTCATCCCAAGTGTTAATAAATAGGGTATATGGGTGGTAATCCCATGACTAAAACAAGAGGGTACATCGTAGGACATCCCTTTTCTAAATCAAGTATATAGGTTTTTATCTCAATCTTTTACAAGACATAAATTTCTTCGTGGGTATCCCTAACCAAATATTTTTTATTATTTGGTGTATTTCACAATTTCAATGTATTACTCCATGATTATTGTCTTATGGTTCATGTTATTTTTCCCCTTATAACTCATTTCATATGAATACCCAATATCTATTCCTTGACGTGGGTTTATAATCTATGAATGAATTTGTATGAACCTCATAATTCATGTTCATTATCACATACACTTAGTCATATCCTATTAGTTTATATGATCATATACTAATATCCCCTTTTATTACCCATACCATGTATCTGAGCTCACCATTTCTTCCAATTCATTTCCACATTATATGATGAAAATTTATAAGTAGGATTACTAAATGGGATAATATTTTTGGGATTTTAAGAACAACAGTCTTGAATATACAACATTAGGCTTAAATGTTTCATTTTGAAACAATCTATTAAGGCTGTCATGTTTTTGTTTGTGTACTATGATTAATATTCATAAAATATATTATTATATCCTTTTATGTTAAGCCTTTTACTATATATATGGTATCAATTTAATAGTTTAGTTTACCATTGGAAATAACGGTGTTAAAAATTTATAGTGATTGTAAGGTATATTTATAAATTTATTTAAATGAATTTCACTCAAGATAAGTATAAAGATTGGAAAAAATATAGGGAAATATTATTGAATATTGGTAAAGTATATAGTGACATGTTTCATAAAAATATATCCACGTTTGGATACTACATGTTGATGTTGTTCGAGAACATATGTATCTTGGGGTCGTAACCCTGAATATATCGTACTGAGCTAGACTCAATCAGGAAATAGTGCAAGGAATTAGTTCTTACTGCACACATAGTTTAACACCCCTACTGTATATGATATATAAATTCAAAAAATGATCATAAATCATCATGAAAGATTTAAATATAATATAAATATTAATAACCTTGATTGAACAACATGTTTCATATAGTAAAGAACATGTCATGATTAAAACATTATATGTTATATTTTATGTATATTTTGTTTCCCACTATGCTTATAGTTTCTCACACTATGCTTTTGGTTTTAGCAAATGGTGGGAACTATATGTAATTAGGTTAACATTCAATGTGATGTAAAAAATACAAATTATAATCTAAATGGGGTGATGACTCTTTTAATGGATATTGTGTTTATGAAAAATAAATTTTCACGTAACATGATTTAGAATGTGTACAATAAACACTTATTATACTCTAAAATATTTAAATTTAATGAGTTTCCTATGACATAGGTTAATTCATACTATGGAGTAAATAAGATTTACTTACCATTGTTTCAATAATGTGGAATTACTCTCTCAATTGGATGTTTGGAATGAATATGAAATGATTGGGATTTTGAATATAAGGACACCAGGAATGTAATTTCAAAGGAAAAATAGAAATTACAGTTAATACATTGGATATGAATAATGGTTATCCTAAGATATCATTGACTGTTGAATTATTTAAATTAGTAATGAATGGTAAATATTAAAATTTCGTTCCTAATGGGAAAAATTGTTATGAGAATTAGAAATAAGGTATTGATAATGATTATATTACTAATGATGATGATTCCACATTTGAAATGTGAAAGGTATGATTTGTAAATGAATATGATGAGAAAGAATTATTAATTATTTTAGAATGAATTTGGAATGATGAATTATTTATGTATTGTAATTAAAATATTTTAATATCAGAAGTCTGAAAAATATAATGATTGGTTAGTTTATGTCTTTTATTTTGGATTTGAAATAATATTATAATTGGTAACGATGGAATATAAAATTAATTTAAGGGAATGATTATATTTTTTGGAAAATAAATGATTAAGGGAATGTAAACCATAATTTCATCTTCATTTTTAGAATTTTTTGTTTATTTATGAAAAATAGATAATTGATAAGAATAATGTAAATTGGATAATGTTTATGACCTCAAAACACATAATGGATTTATTGACAATGTAGTCTATGGTATCATGGTTGAAGTTTAATATATTTTATGTTTTATGTAATATATCTAATAATTTGTGTTTATGTTTTTATTTTATAATATTTTTTGTTTTCATTTTAGGTTTTCAATTATTTATATCACTAAAATGTGTCTTGAGTAAACATGATGTTGATATTAAAATATTATTAATATGAAAATTACAATCCTATTTATTACATATAGGGGATCAATGTAATGTAGATTCAGAGTGATTGTTACACCCCTACACCAGTTATCCATATCTCGTGCATTATTACAAAATAGTGGCATGATTACAAGTAACCATGCCCTGAAGAACCGATCAGTTTAGCTGTCATAGAAAATATATAAACATAAATGAACATTACATTACAATTTCTAACATAAAATACAACATATATAATCATTCAATAATTATATTATTCTCCAATATTAAACTTTTATATGACCCCTAATAAACTTCTTGGAATCCTGAGAAATTAAAACATATGGAAGGGCGGAGCTAAGATGCTCAGTAAGGTTAAACAATATAGCAAAATCTATAATAAATAAGCATAAACTTTTATGGAATGGTTTAAAATTGAAATAAAATCCCTTTAAACATGATCATTATCATAATATATAAAATATTAATCCAATAAATCGATTATATTATTCACATTGATATTATACTAGTGGAATAGTAACATGTAAAATTAATCACTAATCTTATAATGATGGAATTCATAATGTTGAATATCTTAACCATATTTTCATGGCCTTGTTCCCAGACCCTAAATTTAATTTTTGTCCCGGAATTGTCCCAAGACACTTGTTTATCTCATGAGATCCACCAATGCATAGTGCTGTTATAGTGGGCCCTGACCATCACTTACTAAGTCGAATGAATTCCCAATATGAAAATTCTTAAATATAACATAAATATTTATATTAAAACTAGAATACGAAATCTCATTACTTAAACTGTAAAACATAAATGTTATAAAATATAACATCCACATACAAAAGTATCATATCACCTTAAATAAAATATCAAAAAAATTTATTGTAATAAATAAACCTCACACTTGAATAATATCTAGTAAAGGATGTTGAAAAAGTTGAAAATGATTAGTAAAACACTTTGAGAGAAATATCCCTTTCCCTGAAATCATTTAAAAGTTACACATTTACAAAGGAATTAATTTAAAAGATGTTTTTGAGTAAATTTTTCACACAGAACTTTGAAACTATTGAATGGAATTAAAATTTGGAAACAATTATGTCTATATAAATACATCCTTTAAATCATTTTCAAAGTATGGACATTAATTAAACAGATTTAGAAAAATGAATCACTAAATAATTTAATATAATTATCTTGTTAAATATACCCTTCTATAAAACCTTATAATATTTCTTCAGAAAACATTTTAATGAATAATTGAAACGGATGATAAATATCTCCCAATAAATACAAACACATAAACAATCTCGGAAAACAATGAGATTTAGGAATTAACCACTACATTGTACATTATTTTAGTTTAGGGTATGTTTAACTTCATGTATAGTTACCATAGCATGATATTAATTTATACCATAACCATATTAATATTTATGATATCATATATGATTCATTTATTACATTACATTTCCCATTTGATAATAATTTCCATGTTAAAGTAACATTTCGTGCAATAACCGCTTTCTTTATCATGCGTGTTTTAACATTTAAATCTTGATCTTATCACCTAGATCGTGATTTTCATACATTATGAATATAAAAAATTATTTATATATAATATATATTTATAATATTACTATGTATAATTGATAGATATATAAAATTGAAACACTATTCATGGAGATGGTATTCCGTACGCATGCATGAATGTTGTTTTCATTTTCTTATCGTATATTATTGAAGTACAAAATCAACATATATTTATATATAAAAATATATATTATTTTAATACAAAAATTATTTTATATACCTCATAATTAATCAATATATATATATATATTTATTTAAAATTTATTTATGTTTGATCAATGAAGATTAATCTCATCACATTGTGGAGATGGTAGGTCGTACATACCCATGAGCAACAATATCATTCAATTGATAGTGAATTAGTTTTTAATTATATTTTATATTATATATATATACCTATTAACATGTTATACATATTATTTAAATCAATTATACTCATCATTATACCCATCTATATAATGAAGTGTAGAACAACAAACTACAACACAAGGTGGAGACGATAAGCTGTATATACACATGTTTGGTGAAATTTCCATTCATAGAATCGATAGACTAATGAATAAGATTATAAAATATTTATAATAACATCTAAATATGTATAATTTACTTTAGTTATTATTTTAGTATGGAAATAACAATGAAAGAGTAAGTAGAATAAAAAATGAACATTGAATGTGGTGATAAAATAATTACCTATTCTTCGGGTTCATCAGTTTGATTTGAAAAAAGGGATATATTGGTTGCCTTTATAATCAATATAAGGCCTCTATTTTAATGTAATGTTAGTTGGGATGATATTTGAGAATTTTTTGGTAGAGAAAAATGGCTTTGGAGGTGTGAATAATAGATAAGGCGTAGTGCCCTTTTATATTAGAGGTGAGGGTCACTTTAGAAAGAGATTGATATAATATTTTATTTTAAAATAATTTTCAGATTACAGTGGCTCCAAATGAATTTATTTTAAGGAAAATGTGGTTATGGGTCGAAATACTCTCATCTAATAGGTTTTAGAGAAGTTTTAGTTACCATAATAACCATATCGTTTAGAATTAACTCTTTTTTAAATAGTTTAAATTTTCCTATTTATTTAGGTATTCTTACACTATATGGTTTATAAAATAACTATATGTTTCTAAAGAAACATAAAGTGGATAATTTAGGATATTTTATCACTATAAATTTTAGTTGGATGAATCTAAGAGTTTTTTGAGTTTTATATTATATATTTAAATAGTATTTATATTAATATATCATTTTTTTAATTTTGGTAATATTTTATACATGATTTTGGTAAAAGTCATAAAAACATTATTCCTTCTAAAAAATGCATTTGAAAAATACTACAATTTCATAGTCACCTAGATACTTAGTTTATTGAATCAAAATTTTCAAATCACATTTATCGTAATTTTTATAATATCATTTATTTGATTCGTTTATTAATAGGGAAAATATTGCATCATCATTGTGTCGCGAATAAATATAATTATCTAATGTATAAAAAATATATATAATATTAAATAATGTAGGAAATTTATTTACTTTTATAATTAATATTTATTGTCGAACTTTTCTATTGTATAACCCTATATTAAAAATTATTTAGTTTTAAATCATTTCAATTAACAATTTTATCTCTTCTTTAAATAAAATAGAATAAATATATTAATCTAACCCAAGTGAATCAAAATGGATACCATATTTTCCTAAGGATTATTTTGGTCTAGAAACACATATCTAATAGTATTAGGACTTGTTTTGGAGAACTATTTATTATTATAATATTATTTTCACCATTGTTACCATATATAACTTTAGCCGCGGTAAATAAAATTCAAAAGATACTATTAACCAAAAATTATTGTCATCCTATTGAACCAGATTTTATTTTTTTATGTGAACTACATATTTTGAATATTTTATGTTCAATACATAGAAGCAGTAAAATTATGTTTTATGAAAATCTGCAAATGTGCCAAGAAGGTGGGTAAAAGACATTACTAAGTTCAATAAAATTTTAAAATATATAATTTTATTATAAAATTACTCCAATTAATTAAATTGCACTAATATAAGTATTCTATATCTATTTTTAGTTTAAAATATATTTTAATTTAAAAAATAAATATTTATTTTAAAAAGTCTATTTTAATGTACTATGTAGTATTTTTCACTAAACATAAAAAATTGAATGTTTTCAAAAAAATATTAGAAAATCATCCTAAGCTAATATTAATACTCTAGACTCAAAAATGAATTATACTTTACCAAATTCAATTTTTATAAGTGTCTAAATTTAATTTTATTATTGTTTAGAAATGCACATAAAATTAGTTATTTTATGAAAATAGTTTTTTAAAATATATAAATATTTAAAAGAAACATATAAATTTCATTATGAAAACAATAAATAACATTTAAAATTTATTTGATACTGTTAATATTACAATTTTTAATTGATTAATAATTATATCATTCAAATAATTATAAAATTGTCTTTTATATTTCGTAGAAACATAATCTTTCGTATAACCCATGCCATGTCAGTGTTGTGTGTGATATAAGTTATTAAATTACTATTGAAAGATAATGTACTATGAAATCATGGGGTTTTACATTCTCTCCTCTGTCAATAAATTGCATCCTCTCAATTTGAAACTATTCTTCAAAAATAAAAGTTTAAATATAAAAAATACCTTAATGGAAAAACCACATTAGAAATATAGTCAAGAAAATATAGTATTATCAGATAGAAAGGGAAATTAAAAAGTCACTAAAAAATTCCAATTTCGAATATATGAACATTTTGGAAAATTAGAGAAACATAATTGGAGAAAAAGGTAAATATTTATTGGGAGTGATTGACCTCATCAATCACATACAAGTAAAAATAAATGTATTATTGTGGTCCTCAAAGAACTAAATTTAAGATGTTGTTTTAAAATATCATTTGTTAAAAAAAGTATTATGATTAAACTGTTTTTAATATCCATTCCATAATTTTTAAGGGAAAAAAAGAATACATGGAATGTAGAGTTACATCATTTAACTATTTTCTACCATAAAATTATCTTTCACGCTAAAATATAATAGAACTCAAAATTATTCTATTTAACCTAATTGTCTAGGGTTCCCAAAATTTGAATTTATAATTCATCTATGAGAAAATTCAAAACCTACAATGTAAAACTAAGACATCATGTAGGTCAGTGGTAAGGAATACAACTTTTTCACCCTTCTGTTGTGGGTTCAAGTCTCACGTTCTTGCTGGACACGACAGGTTTTCACCCGACCTCTAGATTTTCCTTTTTATAATAATCCAAAAATAATAATAAGAAATATTTTATAATTAAAAAATAGTTTCCAATGACCAACTTAATACATTCAAACCATTATACTTATCCAAAATTCTTCGGTCCAAAATTAGAGTCCAAAAATTTATAAGTAGAACAACATAAAATAATGACGATACCTTTTATCACATAACAACATATTAATACCATCTTAATTTATTGTATGAAAACATCGTAACAACCATTATTACAATAAGACATTATTTGAATAGGTTTTTATTTCTGTATTCCTTCTCTATAATTAAAAATATTGGATATACTCCATAAAAAAATATGATGTAATCACCAACAATAATTGAATAAAAAAACAATAATTTGTCCAATGGTAGTTAGTAATATCTAATATACATTATCAAACTCAATTATCTCTTATTACAAAATCAATACCTTATCCTCGTGGCTATTTTGATGTTTATCTTTTTCTTGACCATATATTTTCCCAAACATTTAACATATTATTGAGTCACTATTCTCGGTACCACACAATCTCAAATCCTTAATGAAATAGTAGAACATTACAATCCTTATATACGATATAGTTATTATACCATTAAAATCATTAAAATAATACTCCAATGGCACCATTCATTAATAAAAAAATAAGAACACTAATCATTCTTCTTCATCCTTGATAGTATCATAAATTTATTTTTATAAAATTTCATTATTTGTGGTATACTTTGATGATTTGGAAATTGATTTTTGTAGTGTCCCAACACATTAAAGATGAGGCATTATGCATTTGAAAAATTATTCTTACCCTTACAATCATGTAATTGGTGTCCCATTTTCTACACTTATAACAATATATAAATCTTATAAATCATTTACTAAGGTGATTCTTTCCACATTTGTCACATGTGGAAAAATTCTTCATTCCCTTATTCCATTTAACCGTAATTTTCTCTAACATCCTCGTATCCCCTTACTTCACTTCAAATTCATAAGACTCAATGAATTCATTACATATCTTATTGACACATGATATTATTTCTTCATATGATGAGATGACATTGGAGACTATTTCCCTTCTAAATGTTTTCTTAAGACTATAAAAGAGATGATAATTCTTACTCTTTGGATCATAGGTTTTTTCTTAGTTCTTATTCCTTCTACTGGGAGGCATTTCTATATGACGGCATACAGTAGTTTAGATCATATCTTATTGTATAATCGAAAAACTAAAAAAATCTAAACATTAGTTGACGATTTTCACACATTTAGTTTCATAACCATAAATATGGTTTCATTGCTAACATATTTACTCATATTACCATTATAATTGTTTGTAAAAAAATATGAATTATCCTAAGCACATCCGTTGGAAGTGGAAATCCAGGTGCGTAGTAAGGTCCGTTGTCATGTACTAGGATACCATGGGTCAAGATCAAAACTCTATGTCAAGGTTTTCACTACTAGGTACATCTGTGCCAGAACCACATCGATTGTTATTATCTACAGGGGGATGTAATTCTTGGAAAACAGACATAAATTCTACATATAAATTTTTTTTGGATGTTCTTCTATACTAATACTAAAATTATATCTTAGGGTAATTTTTCCTAATCAGAGATTATATAAATCTTTATCCAATGATGATGTTAAAAATCCTATGATACCAAATGTATTTCCTCGACCCCAGTTAGCCATGGATCTGGTGCATTATTACATAACATTTCCATGATGACAAGGAATCATGTCCCGAAGAACCGATAAGTTTTTCATTCTTTTAAAAAAGATTAAATACAAAAATTTCCCATTATCATTTATAATATAAAATACAACATAGATAATACATTGATAATTAAATTATTCTCCAAGTATAAATAGGAAAATAAATCAAAATAAACATCTAGGAATCATGGAAAAATAAAACATAAGAATGTTGTGTGCTCGTTTGCCCAGTAAGGATAAACAATATAGTGGAAGGTATTATAAATAATCATAAACTATTATATCAAGGTATCAAAATGAAATAAAATCCCATTAAAATTAATCTCTATCATAATATGGAAAAGATAAATCAAATAATTTCATTTCATTTTTCACATGGTTATTCTACTAGTTGAATAATCCCATATAACATTAATAACTAATACCATAATGCTGGAATGCATAATGTCAGACATCATAACCACAAATTAAAGGCCTCCTGCTTAGACCCAAAATATAAATATTGTAAACTACTTGTGCCAAGACACTATTTTCTTTCATGATAACTACTGATTCATTGAGGGGATATAGCAGACCTTGCCAGTCACTTACATAGTGCAATTCATTTCTCATATAAAAATTTTGAATCATAACATAAATAATCGTATTAAATATAACATAGAAAATGTCAATAATTTAACCATAAAACATGAATATTATAAAATTAGCACATCCACATTCAAGAATATCATAGATAATTTAATACTATATGAAATAATTTATTATAATAAATCATTTTCTATCAAGAATAATATATATTTAATAATGTAGAAATAGTTGAAAATGATTAGTAAAACTATTTGAGAGAATTAAAAAATTTTGTGAAATAATTTAATATTCACACATTTATAATGGAATCTATTTAAAAGTTATTTTTGAATCAAATTATTCCATAACACATTGAAAATTTCGAAATAAATTATCATTTGTAATCATTCATGTCTATATAAATAAATACCTAAAATCATTTTGAATGTATGGAAAATAATAAAACAGATTTAGAGAAATGAATCTTTAAGAAATTAAAAATGATGATATTTAAAGATACCCATACATAAATCATTAAAATATTCCTTTTAAAATATTTTTTATGAAACAAGGACATATATGATAAATATGTCTCAGTAAATACTTACACATAAACAATCTCGTATAATAATGAGATTGAGACATTAACACTTACCTTCTATTTTACTTTAGTCGAGGGTATGTTCAACTTCATTATTAATGACGGTAGTATGTTATTAAAATATACCATATCCATATTAATATGTTTAATATCATATATGATTTACTTATTACATTATACTACCCATTTCCCAAAAATTTCCATATTAATGTAACATTTTAGGTAATATTCACTTTCTTTATCGTACATGTTTCAACTTATTATTCTTGAATGTATCACATAGATAGTGATTTACATAATTATAGAATATAAATCATTATAAACATAACATATATATTCAAAATTTAACTATTCATAGTAGATTGATATATGAAATGGAAACACCATTCATGGAGATGGTAGTTCATACGTTATCATTAACGTTGTTTACGTTTTCTTATCATATAATATATAAGAAAGTAATAGACATATATTTATCTACATAAATATATATTTTTCTAGTAAAAATATTATTTTATATACCTATTAATTAATTAATAAATATATGTATATATTTATTTATAAAACATCATGATGGGTGATCGTTAAAGATGAATCTCATCGCATCGTGGAGACGTTAAGTCATATGTACGCATGTGCGACAATATCGTTATATTGATAGTGAAATAGTGTTTAATTGGATGTTATATTATATATAAACATTAATTACCATGTTATGTTTATTATTTACCTCAATTATTCTCATTATTATACCCATCCAAATAATGATGTGTTGAACTACAAACTACACCACGACATGGAGATTGTATTCCATACATACGCATGTATGGTGACATTGTCATTCATTGGATCGATAGAATAACGAATATGGTTGTAAAATATATATAATAACATATCGATATGTATATGGTACTGGAGTTATTAGTTTGGTATGTAAATAACAATGATAGATGCAGTATAAGAAGAAAGGAACTTTGAAAGATGTTATAAAATAATTATCTCGTCTTCGGGTTCTTCCATTTGATTTGAACAAAAGGTCTCCACACATTGGATTTATGATCAAAGTAAGGAATATGTAATTTAGTGAATGTATTTGGGAGGATATTTTAGTTGGGTTTGGCCGATCAAAATTGATTTAGAGGTGTGCGTTTTAGATAAGGGGATGTACCCTTTTATAAGAGAGGTGAGGGGCACTTCAAGAAGAGCTTGAAATATTATTTTATTATAAAATAATTTTCAGATTATAATGGATCAAAATGGATCTATTTAATGTATGGTGGTTATGTGTCTAAATAATATCTACCAATAGTTTATAGGCCTGTTTAGGTCACCATATAAACCTTATCTTTTAGATTTAACTTTTAGTTAAATCGTTTAACTATTACCATGTCTTCTTGTATTCTTACACTATATGGTTAATAAAATTACTATAACTTTCCAAAATAACATAAATTTAATAATTAATGAAATTTTAAATCTATATAAGTTATTTAGAAGAAACTTATATTTCTATGACTATTATATTATTTAATAATGTAGTATTTATTTTAATATAACAATTATTTCAATTCTATTACTATTTAATATATGATTTTTTTAAAGTCATAAAAACCTTATATCATCGAAATAATTACATTTATTCAATCTTTAAATTTAATTGTCGCCATGAAAATTAGTGGATGGCATCAAATGTTTAAAATAACATTTATTTTAGTATTTATAATAACTTTTATTTCATTCCATCATTAATAAAGAAAATATTGCATCATCATTGTCTAATTAATTTATTTAATTATATAATGTTTAAAATTTATAAATAAAATACCATGATGTATGAAATATTTTTATATTTCTAATTAAAATTTATAGTTGATTTTATCTTATGTATAACCCAATATTAGTAATTATTTATCTATTAAATTTTTATTTTAACACGTTTAAATCTTCTTTAAATAAAATATGATAAATGTATTAATCTAACACAATTAAATAAAAAAGGATTCTATTTTTTCATAAGGTTTAATTTGTTCTAAAAACACTTATCTAATAAAACAAGGATACAGGCTGGGGTAAATTTATAATTTTATAACATTCGTTTTACCTTTAATTACACAATATACCTTTAACCGCCTTAAATAAAATTCTCTAGTTATTATTCACCAAATATTAACTTAATAATATTGAAACAAATTTTATATTATTACTTAAACTGTGTCTCTTGGTTTTTTTGAAATTCAATTCATAGATGCAGTAAAATCATGTTTTCTACAAATTTTCAAATATTCCTAGAATGTGGGTAAAAGAGGTTAAAAAGTTCAATAAATTTTTATATATCTAATATTAATTTAAAATGACTCCAATTATTTCAATTAGACTAATATTGGTATAATTTATCTATTTATAGGTGAAAATAAATTTAAATTAAGAAAATATTTATGTAAAAAAAAGTCGGTTTTTATGTAATATGTTGTATTTTCACTATTCATTTAAAATTGAATATTTTCATTAAAATAACCAAAATTAAACCTAAGATAATTTTGATATTCTGAATTAAAAAATAATTTATATATTATCAAATTAAATTCTTTTGGGAGTCTAATATTAATTTTTTTATTGTTCACAAATGAACATAAAAAGTAGTGATTTTATGAAAATAGTTTTTCCAAATATATAACTATATTAACAAAAAAAAATATTTCATTAGAAACACTATAAATAAAATTTATAATTTATTTTTTACTATGAAAATCAAAATATTAAAAGATAAATAAATATATCATTTAAATAATTAAAATTCTAATTTGCTGTTTCGGAAAAACTCAATCATGATTACAACGCAAGCTAAAAAGGTGTTGTGTTTGATATAAGCAATTAAATTAAATTAGGGAGATAATGTACTATGAAATATTGGGGTGATAAAGAGATTTAGTGACCAAAATTCTAAAGTTATATATATTCATCATTAATATGGGTGAAAATTCTAAAAAATTATGAATTCTTTTTTGTTGAGCATTGAATATGGTTTAGAGATTAATAGTTCACAATATGAGGGTATAAAAAAATCTGTTAACCTATTAAAATAATTTTTTTGATGAAAAATAATCATATATATAATGAATTATCATTTAATTTCTTGTTATTATGACCAATTATTGATTTAGTAAGAAACTAACTATTATTTTTTTGGGTAAGATATTATTTCAAAATCGATCAAGGGGCAACTAATGTATGAGATTGTGCTTATTAAATGGAATGAAATAATTTAATAATATATTCATTTGAAAAGTAATCAACATTAGAAATAATTTATTTAAATAAAGTTTTTCCTATTATCATAATTTATTATGGTATGAATTTCTATTACATTCCTCTTAATTTTAGGGATTTATTATATTTAATATTCTTTTTACCATGTCCCATATCAATATAAATCAGTATTTCAGTGTTCGTTTTCTCTTCTGTTCCCCATTATTCAATTCAAAACTATTTTCAACTATGTGGGAACTTAGTTATGAGTTACATTTGAGAAATTATATATTTCTATCATCCTATTATAAAGGATGTTTTATAAATACATTCTATGATGTGAGATTCAATGAAAGTATTATTCATGTTTTAAATCATTGATGACCTAGACGAATTTAAAAAAGAAATTAATTTTAAGGGGGTATTGTAACACCATTAGTTAGTATGTATTAATTTTTTTAGGACAAATTAAAATTATTTTATTGCATTCATTTCAAACTAAACCATGTTATGCTTTCATTATATTCTAGACTGAACATATTTCTTCTTAACATGAAACCATTTGTTTAAACAAAAAGTGTAACATTATTATATTTATTATCTGGCCATTAAAATGGAGGTCATGAAAAGGAGTAACTAATTTATGAAAATATTGTCTATTCATTATTATTAAATAAATTATTTTTCAATAAATTAATTATAAATTAATGTGTGAACTATTTGAAAAAAAAATTACATTTCATTTCTGAACATCTATTTTTTATGCATAAAAAATCTTATATCAAAAAAATAAAAATATTTTTGATGAATATTATTAATGATATATATATATATTCACTAAAATATTTTAAATTCATCTTATGTACATTCTAGGAAATATATTAGAAGAAATCCAATTTTATTCATAAAGATATGTATTTTTCTAAAATTTGGTTTTACTGCCTTTTAATAGAACAATACATTAAATTTAAATATAAAAAATTTTATTAAAATAATTGAAATATTTATCATATTTCAATGTTGTAAAATAACATTATCATAAGTGGATAATTTTTTTAATTTTTAGGGAAGTTGCATTTTTTATGAATAGTGAAAAATAAGGAATTCAAAATAAAAACCACATTTTTCTAAATAAATTTATAATGTTAAAATAAGTTTTAATTTTTTTTCAAGGATATAGTAGTAAAATTAAATATTATTTAATACAATTACACACATTATAATAAATCCCAATTAATATTGTTTACAAAAACATCATAAACATGAGTTTATTTTTCCATTAATACCCCCACATTCTCGCCCCGACAATATGATTAATTATAAATATATTTCTACCACTTCTATGAAATTAATTTGGTAAAATAGATTCCATAATTTTAATAATCATTTTTTAATTATATTAAATGAAAATTAATTTACATTTAAATTGATTTTTAGAATAAAATAAAATTAATTACATCAATTAACGTAAAATATGATTACATAGTGGTTAATCATGGAATATAAGGTATAAGAATGATCTAAAACTATTCGAAACCCCATATTAAAGAAATTTTAGTCTGTTTTATCTTTATAATTAATTTAAATTAATTTAAGGGACAGTATCTAATTAATGTGACACATATAATAAGTTATGATGTGAAAAAAAATTACATTTATTCATTTAATTCATATATTTTTTTGGAAAATGAAAAAAAACTAAATAATTTTTTTATAATGATTATTGTCGAAGATAAATTAGTTATTTATAAATATAATTTATTTTAATGTTTTATAGATTATAATATTTCAATAACACTTATGAAATTCCTAAACAATAATTATATAGTTAATAATTAAATAAATAAAATTATTCTAAAAACATTAATAGTGATGTAAATTGAATTGATTATTGGGTTGAAATATTTTTTAGATGAATATATAATGATAAAAAGGTGTGAATATAATAGATTATATAACCATAAACGATATTATAGTTCTGATAAATATTTATATTTGAATAACATTGACATTCAGTTATTGTAGTAGTAGTAGTTCATTTTTTATTCAAAAAGAAATAATGAAAGGAAACAAGACCCCTCAAGGGGGACAGAAATGGTGTAGTCCGAACGCATCCCCCAACACAAAGGAGGTGCATTATGAAGGGAGAGAGAGGGGAGAGTTATAGAGAATGATAGGGTCATCTTGTCTTCGCAAGAGGGCAAGGGAATCCGCTGCGAAATTAGCCCCCCTCCAGCGGTGAGACAAACGATCCCTAAGTGAGGTTTCCATTCTGCACTTTCTGATAATGTACGTGAGTTCCCACGGAACCCCACACCACCCTTTCATTATCTTTACGAGTATTTATGAGTCTGATTCTATTTTGTACACGACCAGCTGCTGTCTTCTTCACACCAATAGGCCCGAAACCAAAGCCTGAACATCCGCACACATGGAATTGCTAGGCCCATAAAATGAACTGAAGGATATGAGAACTGATCCAGAGGAATCCCATAGCATTCATCCCCCCTAATTATCCCTCCCATGCATGAACCATCAACATTATGCTTGAGTCCCTCAACCGGTAGATTCCATTTAACCCACTGACCTGTCCCCTTTTTCCGAAAACATGGGCGATTAAGGAGGTTGTTAATCACAGCAAACGTCACTCCACCTCTTATCTGAGAAGCAATCTCAAAGATGAGGGACTTGAGGCTAACCTGTTGGAACAGTACCGTACGACTCTTACCTCTCCAAACCTGATTGCGTGACTCCCAAATCACCCAACACAGAGCCACAAAGATGATCGTTCTAACCAGCCGCTCCTGATCAGAAGGCCCCGCACCAGAAAACCAGCACTCCACATAATCCTGTAACGAGTACTCTCCAACGCCTATGCATGGATTATATGTGGACGGGGACCAAAGATGAAGTGCCCATTGGCTTTGAAAAAATATATTTTTCGCCGTTTCACATGTGTGATTGGTGCAATAGAATCACCTCAAGGCCAAAGAAACACCCCAGAGTTGAACGCTGTCCTCTGTAGGTAACACTCTATTTCTGATCCTCCAGAGTAAGAAATTCAATCTGATGGGAATATATTTGCACCAGAGCGCTGGAGACCAAGCATTTATGATGCTCCCAGCCTATACGATACTCTTGAAAACTTGTGCGGAAAACCTCCCTGAGCTAGAGTCCGAGAGGCAACATTTGTCGGGTTCATCACTCATGACAATATTCTCGAGCACAGACATCTGATTAGCGCTCAAAGAGGTACATATCAAGTCAAAATCCTCGCATGAATTTCTGTAAATGACTATAATTATATTGAATAATGAGTGATATCATATTAAATTATTTAAAATTAATAAAAATATTATATTCATACATGTTTATTTTAATGGATTAAATTCTAAACAATTGAATAATTACAGGTCATTTTTTATTAAACATTTCATAATATATAATTGGAAAAAACACTTATACAGTGGTAATTATACTAGAGATTAAAGATGGAAAAACCAAAAGTGTCGTGTGAAATGATAATAAAAAATAGTAAAAATATTATTTGATGAGAATAGTTCAATACATACACATCCTATATTATAACTATATCATTTTTTTTCTATTTTTCCATGAAAAAAATATTAATTTAACAATTAATCATTATATATTCCAATAGTGTCTATCCCTTAATTTAAAAAGGTCACCACTATCCTCTCATATACACACTAAAAGAGTTATTTAGTATTTAAATTCCCTTTAAAATTCGTTCTCAACATCCTTTTTGAGAAGAATACAATAGTTTTGGGGCTTAATGTTTTTGTCAATGTAGGTTTTTGGACAAAAATATATAGATTTTAACTGAATGTTTTAGAATTATATCTTATTATAACTCTAATAAGTACATGGTATTCATTATAAAACAATTAATTAAGTACATTTGATATACTAAATTGTAATTATGATCAATACACAATAATAATTTTCCTTTATTCCCAACTTACATAAATTGAAAAAATCACATGATTGTATTTATGGATTTCTGTCTCCAAATAGTGGTGTAATTATTTTTTAAGGAACCCATTAAATGGATGTTTATAATTAATAATTTTATTAATATATATGTTATTTATGATACTATTATAATTGTATAATGGATAATTATTATTTACAATTATTTCATTTTACACATTGAAAATTGGCAATAGGATTCATTCATATGTATGACCTACTATATCCAGGATGGGTATAATTAATTTGTAGACCATAGAACATATAGAGGACTATAATTATATATATATAAATATATATGATATTTATATAATAATTAACATTCTATACATGATGAAACCATAATCATTCTACAAGTACCAAAACAATTGTACAAAAATAATCAAGAAAAATTAAGTAATTATCAAATGGAATGGTGATTTTAATAAATAATAATTAATAAATTGGTGATTAAAGGTCTATGTAAATAATTTATGGTATGATATATATAATTGTTTTTCTGTAATATTAGTAAAATATATCTATATTTATTATACATGAGATTCACAAACATGTGTGAATGAATTATTATCTGACGTAAGAGATTTATATTCAATTTCCCTTTATTTAGGTGTGTTTTAATATTGTGAAACTGATAAAAACATTTTTTATTTAAATTTTTAATAATTAAAATAATGGATTCAAATTATTTATATTAATATTTCATGATTGTAAACATGATTTTTTCTTCATTATTTTCCAAATTCGATATCTTAATGAAGATGAGATAAAGATAAGGAAATGATCATAATATCATCCTAAATGATAGTTTTATACATAAATAAATCATCATGGGGGACTTATTGGGATAAGAAATGAATGAAAAATATAATAAAAAGATTATTTTAGAGATGAAAATTACATTAAAAACTATGTATTAATTATAAATATTGAATGGGTCTATGTCATGAGAGTATTGGTGGTCATGAAGTTGCAGAATGATTCAAGGAATGAATATGTCATGTTCCACACCATGAAACATGTGATGTTGACCCCAAGATATTAATGTCATGAATTAGTTACACTTGGTGAAATATTTACATGTAGTGTAGTCACTAAACAATGCATAAAGGTCATTAATTACCAAAAAAAATAGTTAATATATCTTCAGGTTTTGATGTATTTTGTGTCTCAAGACCCACCTATGACCACTATTTGACCCATACTATATGCCATTAAATTCTACATTACTTGTGGTGATTTTT
The DNA here is from genome assembly GCA_963277665.1 of Viscum album. NCBI lineage: Eukaryota > Viridiplantae > Streptophyta > Magnoliopsida > Santalales > Viscaceae > Viscum > Viscum album. The sequence goes on along the minus strand of OY728126.1, from coordinate 1,653,292,988 downwards.
ATAAATAAAATACAAAGGTACCACTCTCGTAAATAATATAGGGAATTTCCACAACTCGGATAAAGCACTGTTTCTTTTTAGATTAGTACAATATATTCTTATTTTCAGAAGTCATCGTGACTTGCACGAGGTTATAGTCATTATGGGAAAAAAAATTAAAGGGGGATTTATTGATTACTATATTATATTTTTAAATGAAATACATTTGGGCCCATTTCCACAACCCAAATTTATCAAATCTCTTCTCCTCTTATTCATTCATGACCACTGTGCGATCAATGATAGAATGATATTGCCAACACATATTTATCGAATTACATAAACCATGACCTTTGGTTGGGTTATTTAATAAAATTAAAAATGATCCTTAGTTACCATGTCATTGAATATCTAATGTAACATTAAAAAAATTGGGTACAACCGTGAAAGCGGCACACACGCAAGGAAGAAAATTACATGTAAATCACAAGCCCAGGGACTTGACCCCACGACCTTCCCCTCACCCCCAAGCCCTTACCACCACACCTCCAACGGTGGGGAAATATCTGATTTAAAGTTACCATTGTGAAAAGGGAATATTAGTGATTTTGTTGTTTTTTACCATAATCATCAGATTCAATTAAAATAGATTATAGCACATATAATTATTAGTTTATTTTTAAATTTCCTAATTAATTATGAACCCATATTTTCGATTTTCAATATTTATTTTCTATTATATTTAAATCCAAATCATAATTAAACACTTAAAAATTAAATAATATATTTTAAAAATATAAATGAACTAATTCACCATCTTTATGGGATCAACCTCAACAATCTACATTACTACATTTTAATTTTTCAGGTTGAATAGTTTGAGTTTTTTAAAAAATTATACCCATTGTTAATTAACGACACCCTTTCATGAGGTGTGTGTTCTCAAAATTATCCCATGAAAAAATATCAAAAAAGGAAATATATATATATAGTAAAATAGGGTATTGAATTTATTACATTAATTCTCTTCAAGAGACTACTCTAAGATACATAGGGAAGATGAGACACACATTCTGGTGTATTATTTTATCATGCAATGTACTTTAGAGAAAAAAATCATTTTGATCCTTACATGATTTTAATAATTTACAAACCTTTCATTAGACTTAAAGTTGTTTTATCCAAAATTGTGATTCCCCCATGTTTATTTGTTATTTTTTCTAAACACAATATTGATTATAGATTCTATGAATTCATATGGTATGTCACGTGTTCTTGAGGTATGATATTCACTTTATTCATTCATACCAGTATAATTAGAATTAAAAGTCAAGGTTTGGAAATTACAAATTGTATTCATATTAAAAATTAAATGAAAATTTAAAATTGATGAACACAAAAGGATTAGTTATTTAAAATCATTCAATGGAATTAGGATGGTCAAATTGTAGTCATAATATAGAACTATTCTATAAAATAGTTCAACACATGAGGTTATATTGAATATTAAATTTTTTTGGTCCATCAGGACCATTACTAGTTTAGTAGTCATTATACAATGTGTAAATCATGAATCGTGCATATCATATTCATAACATGAATCTTTATGGTTCAAACTATAATGAGCCAAAATGTGATAGATGTCATCCTCATTCAATGGTTCTTTCATTTCCTTTAAAACATGTAATATTTTCACCACATGCACTAGTTCTTGATGTGTAATGATTATAATACATGCAATTTTAGTTTTAGTCTATATATGTTTCATTTTCCATTGGTTATTTTGTTATGTTCCATAGAAGTTCTTCATGATAATCCATTTTTGAAAAAACAAAATTATTTAGGAGGATACAATAATCGATTATATATCATTTTCTCATATCCCATACCATATAAATATAGAAAATAATTAATAACACATTTGATGTATATGTATACATTATGAATAAAAAATCATTAGAATAATGAATTTCATTATAAAAATATGTAAACAATAATTGTACTTTTCAAAGCCTAATTTCATTTATATATTTTATATATTACCTTTTTTAAGTGTTATATAATTAATCATACATAATTAAACTGATTTTAAGTTACAATTAAAAATATTTCATTCACGGGTATTTGATATAAATATTATCAAGGAATAAGGTTTTTCATAACCTAATCTGCATTCATTGGTTTATTTTTCTACATCATCCACTATAGTATTCCTTGATTAAATTTAGAGTGAGATCTAATTATATTATATAATATTTCTATATTATTGATTTGATTTATATATGTAAAATATAATCACATAATGGATTAATTCTCACTTCAATGAGTCTATATCGATAAGGGTTCTTCTTCTCAATTTTTCCACTGAGATGTATTTGATGTTATTTACTTATTTATGTTAATTAATCTTATATAGTGACCATTTTATATGATATATAATTATTTTCCTTATATTCATTATATTAAAAGATTCATTTAATGTTATTTCATCATTAGGATTATGAATCAATTATTACTAATGTGGTAACAGATTATTTCACAATCACACCATTATTCAAGATTATTTATGTTTAAGTCACCCAAAAAATATTATTAGATATTTCTATATTAAACCAAATATATTTTATTCCCCCCTTTTTATTTCATCAAATAATAGGTTTCCTTTACAATTCCTATCTTCATGTACCAAATATATCAAATGAATAATTATAATGGATCTTGACATTACTTCTCTCTTTGGCCAAAATTACATTCTCTTCTATATCATTTATTTTAAAAATTAACTTCATGAATTTTTTTAGTATTGTAAAAAAATAATGTAATATCATTTTTACTCATGATTGATATTTTAAAACATTGTGAAAATTTAATGTTCTTTTCATTTTATGATCTAGGTACATTGTAATTTCATCAACATTGTGAAATGAGTATTTTCATTAATTTAATAAACATTATTGTAATTTACAACCAAAATGTCATTTCAATGTATTATTTATTACATTATATGATTTATTTTTTTCTTCAATAATTTTTTTCCATTATATTTTGAATATTTTTTAGTAGTTAAAAGTGATTTTCTATGTCAAAATAACATTTTCCCCACTAATTTATTCAAATAATATCTTTTTATATATTCACTAATGATAAATATCCTAAATTTTTTATATTCTCCACTGGGGATATTTTATTATGATGCCAACCATATACTTTTTTGGAATTTTTATTATTATTATAAAAAGGATTTTAATAATTTTTGGGGTGATAGGTCTTAAAATAAAAACATTTATAGAATTTAAAAAATATGTGGATTATGCTTAATTGATTATTATTATGATTAATTCATTTGACATAGTATGTTATGGTTGGGGACTAATATAGTGGTTTTATGTATCAGTATTTATCTAGAGAAAAACCAATTTGTGTCTCATATATGAACATATCCCATGTCGTTAATATGTCTTGGAATGTAGCCTTAAATTTGTTTCTATAATGTCCTTGCATGAGGTCATAATAGTCAATTTAATATTTTTCTCATTTTTTATTCAATCATTGTGTTATTAGATACTATTATCTATTAGATTATATTAATAGCAATCCTATCCATGGTTATATTTCAACAACATTTTATTACATATATGGCATTATTTTATCATTATTTCTTCCCTTTATATTATTAATGATGACCAAGTTATTGATTAAATGGAATTTTATTTTTGTCATTTAACTTTATATATTGAATATTCCATATTTAATCATGAAATATTTTATTGTATGCAATCGTTAAGGAAAATTTTGTCTTACACTTTTGGTTTCTATTTCATAGGACTCTATGAGGTGTTTAGTTATTGATATTAATAGATATTTTTGGGTGAATAAATTTTATCATAGAGAAAATAATCATTTATATTACTTAGTTACAAATTTATCTGAGATATTAGAATATATCTTGTTTACCAATAATATTATCGTATTCATTCCATTCTAATCAGGTCTCTTTTATCTAATACAAATATAATTATGTGACCACCAGTTGTTTCCAACTAGAGTTTGGGTCACTCCATGATCAATATCCAAAAATACCACCTATGATTTTTTCCCATCTAAAGGATCTGTTTTTTATGTACTCAATAGTTATATGTGGATGATTTCATGAATATGATATACATTTTTCAAGAGTTATAGTTAATTGTCCACATCTCAAATGTGACAAAGAATATCTATGGGAACACTGTTTCTTGGACTTAGCTATCCATTCATCCCAAATTTCATGAATCTCTTACAATGAGATATATGAATGAAAAAGTTATGATTATCCTAAAAATAAAGACCACTTCAGTGATTTATAACATAGCTAAACTACTGGCTCGGTTTGAGCTATATGTTTTGATAAATTTCATTGAAATTTTCTTCCATTTCATTGATGAGTTTAGGTCCCAACATCTCATTTTACTCACATTCATCTAATTTCATGGGTGTTTTAAATATATTTCTATATAGGGATGATTAAGGATACTTCATAATTAATTATTGGGTAGTATTTTTATTTTATAAACAAATAGGATGAATATTTTAATAATTATTTCATTTAAATTATACAGATCATTCTCTCAACATATACTCTTGTTTGTCGGTAGTCCACCCTTATTGGCCAAATACCAAAGGGCGATAATTCATTAAAAAATTCTATTATATATTCATGTAAATTTAAAAACTATTCCAGAACATTGATATAAACCTAGGAAATCAACTGTATAAAATCCTTAGTATTGTTACATTATACCATACCAGTTCTATAATTTATATCATTTCATGATGATATGGGAAGAATGCATCCCTAATATTGATAATGTGAGCCTCTTTATAATAATTCATACAATAAAAAAATGGATTATTTTCCTTTATATATATTTGGATTTCCTGTGAATAAATCGTCTATTTTTTTCTCTTATTTCAAATATGATAAGGGTAATTCATGTATTTTCCCCTTGATATATTTTCTTTTTTCCATTCACTAGATAACATACTAACCAAATTAATGTATATTTATAAATATCATTCATTGTATTTTCCCACAAAAAGATATCATAGAGTTGTTTATAGATCATTTGGATTCCTAGGTGGATATATAATGTTCATATATGAGCATCATTAATCAACTCCTTCTACATATTATTATCTGATTGTTTTCATAGTAATGTCCAAAATCTCAAAAATACTTCTCCATCAATGTTGAAATCTGATGCATCCCCTTTTTATATATAATTAAACTTATTCTTTATCTCCACATTATCATGTTTAACTTCCTTAATCATATCTTGAATATATTATTGAGAAATTATTTCATCAAGGTCAGATGAAATTCCTTATTTTATGATTTCCATGACCATCAATTTTATGTCTTCGTGGATTCGATCTGTATTAACCTTTATCATGGATATGGATACAAGACATATTATACCAACATAATCATTAATATTATTTTTCTTCATTAATTAAATATATATTCAGCATTCATAATCCTTGACAAAATATGTCTACCTTAATTTGTGCATTTGGATAACCTTGTATATATACATTATTCTCTTCTGATATATATATATATATATGTATGTATAAATGTATATATCATTATTATATCCATGTTGAAAACTCTCCCAACTCATTGTTAAAAATATTACAATATCCAACTCCGGGTCATGTGTTTAATATTTTTTCACAAAAATCATCTATTATTGGGAGGAATAATCTATCACATTATTACTTTTCATCATTAAACATCATTATCCATTATTTAATTCACCACCATAGATCGTGAATCACTCCCAACATAATTTTTTAGTGAGTACCAGTGTAGTAAATAGATTCTTATTTAACTCCTTGATTCTCACATCACATTCATCAATATAGAATAAAATTTCCCACTTCTGAGATATGTTTTTTATTGGTATCACTATTATGTGAATTTTATATCAAATCACATATTGTACCCATATAATATAATATATATATATATATATATATATTTCAATAGTATATTTTTCTCTAGGACATTTCTCAACCACCATTATCATTGATGTATCTATATAATTATACTTTCTTGTGATAACATACTCCAATAATGATACATCCACTATAAAAATATAAAATTTATGACACATTTTACTTAACATATTATTTATCATTTCGTTCAACAAAATACTCAAATTATTCACATGTTATTTGGTTATTTTAGAGTATATTCTAATATCATCTATAGATACAAACAATATAAAATTAATGTAATATATTGGAACTATTGATAAATTTCAGGATAATTAGGAGAGAATTATTTATCTAAAAATCATTACAACGATATTACAATGTTTTATGATTTATACAATGTATTTTGGGTAATATCCTCCCTCATCACTTTTAATTGATAATAGACCAAATAGCCATATTTATGAAATATTATACCCTATATAGATGACTGAAAAATTCATCAATACTTGTAAGTGGGTATTTTTCTATATCATCATACTATTTATTTCAGGATAATCCATTCATAGGTGAATTGACCGATAAATATTCTTCAAAATGAATTTGGGAACACATGATGAATAAGCCCTTAGGCATACGAAAACTTTTTAAAGATAATCTTATCAATTCGTATTTAGTTTTTCAAGATAAATTTGGGCCATTCTATAGGGATTCATGGATATTGGTAGAGATCTAGGTATAAGATCAACTGAGAAATAAACATCTCATATAATAGAATGAATAGGTATCTTTTCATGTAATACACCATCATATTCCCTCACAATATGCATGAATTTAATTATGAACCAGTCTGTTTAATCAGTTACATGATATTTCTAATTCAGAAATGATTTCTATGAATATTATGATCTTTTTAAAGGATATTAATCCTACCACTTAATCTTTTGCATAATTGGGGGATCATTTAGGATATACTAGATTATTTCGTTATCATAAAAGTGGATTTTTGATATATATATATATATATATATATAAATAGTGTCAATCCATTGCCAGTATAAAATAAAATTACACTAAAGGGATTATAGATTTGTTTTCATGGATATTTATTTCATTAATATTGACTTATAGTAGTAATTTTAATGATATGAAATTATTTACCTTTTTTATATTTTCCATGACAACACAATATTCATGTTTTGATGTCATTTTTGGAATATTTATAATAATAATTTATGATATGATATGCATTTATGAATAAAAATATAATAGTGAAATTTATATTATTTTATAAATATCTAGTTTTCTTATCAAAAATATTTTTCATGATCCACCTAGTTGTAGATATAATATAATTTATACCATTAATTCTTTGACATAGAGTGTGTCTTTACTATTCATTAATGAAAACCCATTGATTATGGTTATGATATTAATAGGTTATAAGTCCTTTTATATAATTCATTGGATCATAATTTTAGGATTGATTGATACCATCAATTATTCTATAAAATTAGTATGATTCATTATCTACGTACGACATTGATTAGCTTTATTCCCCTCCTTTACGAAATTCAATAATCTTCTCATTAAATTGAAATTATTTCTCATATGCTTCTTACCACACTTATAATAGGTGGTAGGTCTGTTTTCTTCTATCAATGAGATTCTTCCATTGATTATATAAAATTAAACTCTATTCTCCACTTCATATGCCTAATATCTCAATAAAATTGAGAATCACAGATATCTATATAAATTTTGATGTAAAATCAACATATTTCATCATGGATTTCAAATTCTAGAATCACTATGTCATTTCAAAGACTCTTCCTTGGTCCAAAAAATATGATTTCTTCCTTCTATTAATGGTTGATGGATGATTTTGAACAATACCATTAAATCCTTGTGAAATTATACTCATAATACCATATATATTTTTATTACATTTACATGATTTCATGTATATCTATCTCTATGTTAATATAGAGAGTTTGAGGAATTTTTTCTGAAAAATGACATTTAAATTTTATGCCAATCTACTGATTATATATCTTCATTGGGATCCTTATTCCTGACTAGTGTCCACTATTGATCTTGTTGTAAAATTTGATACTTAAATGATAATGTGAGTTTCTATTTCTCATAATAATAAATCAATGAAAATTCTTCTCAATTGACTTATTCTAGTTTTTCTGCAACATCCCATACCTAGGAGCCAATGAACTACTTCTAGAAGCCGAGTCATCAGTGGACCTCATTTGTGCCTCCTCATATACAAGAGGTTTTTCACTAGAAGTGAGGGTCTAATGGTCACATAGGTAGACTGTATCCTCTTTAACATAGTACATCACATTAGAAAAACATATAAAATAGATGGAATAATATAAATTAAAAATTCCTTCTACATAAATAAATCCATTTCTCAAACATGGTACAAACCAGAACAATAGTAAATATTTCATGTCATAGTATAATTCAATGTTGAAAAACCCCAAAATAAGGTAAACCATAGGAATGCAAAAAATGGTCATATATCCTAGTATAGAACCTCCTCCATGCATATCCAACAATGACTCAATACCAAAGAAAAGGGACTTCACCCTTTTACTATCCTCCATTCAAGAATTCTGATCTGGAACCAAACAATGGCCCGAACATGGTTGAGTATTTCTCATTATACCACCACAAATGGTGTCTAAAAAATATCAATATCAAAAGATAATGCATTCAAGAAATATGTAATGACAAATAATTAAAATATAATTCAATTATTCTTTTGTAATAGTGCTTCTATTATGTTAATACATTAACATATTCAAAATTGATACTTATAATGACTATATGCATATTTTAAATTTTTCATATGTTCAATAAATTACTAATGTTCAATAAATTCAAGGAATATGGGAAAAAATCATGTTATACCTCTATATGGAAACACATCACTACATTAACAATAACCTCACCTTAAACCCTTAGTTTAGGTGGAATCCAACCGTTTGGGGTATAAAACCCCATCCCTTTCATAACTAATGAATTTTAGGGTGGATTTTTCATCCTCAATCTAACTCGACATGTGGGTGTAGAAACACATGTCTATACCACAAACCACCACCCTATGTACAAGAACTTATTAATTTTCTCACCCCACAAAAAACAATAAAAACCACGAATAAAAAATAACAGTAGAAACAAAAATAAATGAAAATTAAAATTTAGAATCATTATTATTCTGTAATCCATTTACACATTTGTCATTTATATCCCATAACATTTTTACCCAATTCAAATATCACAATCCTTACCCACTAAGTTTTTTCACGTCAAAAACTCAATTCATTGTTGCATTCCCATTATTCCCATTTTATCCCATTATGTTCCAAGAAAAACAATCCCATATCCATAACCATAAATTGAAACAATTAACCACAATTCCTTTTTAATGAATAAATTTATCAATTTCCCTATTCAACACAAGATTTACCTATTTACAGGTACATTTCACACAAAATTTGTTCATTATAATGGTTTAAGAGAGACATTTCAACACGTGGTTGGACCTAGATTAGTTGAGTCATCCCCCATGCATCCATTGGGGATCTTAAGGGGAATATTTTTTTATTTAAACACCATATATATAATCATTCCAACATCACCAACATCATGTTAATAAGAAAACACAAATGAAATCATACATGAATAAATCCACGTAAAAACTATGAGATATAACTTATAGACCACCTGCCTTATATCTATTTACGGATGCCCTTATAATTAAGGCCATAGATTTTTATTCAACCGTCCTTTGAAGCCTTAACCTAGATCTCACAAAAAATGGTTTTTAAAGAATCCTAAAGAGTTGAGTAAAAGATACAAATCCAAACCATGAAAGGAATGAAATAAGGATGTTACATTTACCATGATCCTCAATCTGCAACCTAAGACACACCAAATGGCCTTGAGAGGAAGTAGAAGAAGCCTTATGTTCTCTTGGGAGATTTGTAATATCAATAGGGTTATAGAAGGAGGAGAGGAGGAAAATCTAGACTGTTTCTTAAATTCCTAAAATGGAATTTGTTTTGTAAATTTCTCTTATTGTTTGGCATGTACTATTTTCCCACACAGTTTTCCAAACAAGGTGCAAACCATGTGGGAGCTATTGTCTGAAAATCAAACCTTCACATAGTTTCATGGGAAACTCCACATAGTTAGATTAACAATGTTATAACCACGCATAATCCACTTTCCATATAATCATGGTTACCTAGTATTATCATCATGGGTTTCACTAACTATGCACAAAGTATTCACATTCCTGGAAACACCCTTTCCAACCACATTTTTGCCTCAAATACGTGGAATACCTTGAGTTTTCATACGGTTTGGGAAAAAACTATTTTTAAATTAAAATTAATGGAAATAAACTAATGAAGATATGAAAACATTCCTAAATGAATAATCTGGGATATTACAACCTCCCCACATTATGATGGATCATCCTCAAATGACTCTTCCTGTGAATCAATTAGTTTTTGATGAAAATAGATAGGGCCACTAGGCCTGCAAATCAGATTCTCTCTCACACTTTTCTTCTTGAACATTTCTATACTGCCATAAAACATGAATCAAGGGCATAGTTTTTCCTCGCTAGACATTCTCACAAAAGTCTATTACACGATGATGAATCTCCTCAAATGTCTCATTAGCTACATTCTTGATGTCACCACTGTTTATCACTAAAGATGGTTCACAATCATATTTTCAATGGAATGAAACATGGAATAAATCATTCCTCCCTCGTTACTATTGTGGAAGAACTAATCATAAGCCTCTGATCTGATCCTCTCCATAATCTAAATTTTCCACATATAAATGGGTTCCAATATCCCATGCCTCCATATACAACGGTGACCCACCCATGGAAATATCCAAAGAAACACTCTATCACCCACCATGAATTTGAGAGGTCTATGAAATCAATATTACTATCAATTATTCCTACTATAGGATGTTTCCATATACCTTTGAATCAAACAAACCATCTCCAACATGTCCTACACAATACACAGTTCTAACTTCTCATACATCCAAGCCTCTAACCAGCATAATGGAGATCGACATAGTCCCCTCCAGAGATCGACTAATGGAGGCTCATGAATCCTAGCCTGCAAACTGCTGTTGTAGGAAAGCTCATAAAGGGACAATTGTTTTCCCATGAATCACAGAAAGTAAAAACACATGATCTCAACATTCCTTCTAATACATGTATTGTACGTTCTAACTCCCAACCCATCAGTTGGTGATAATTTGTACTCATAAATACCCAGTTATGAAGCACCCTTTATAATCCCATACAAACACATGTGGTGAAATGCAGTTCATGATCCAAAACTATAGTTCTCATCACACAAAGAAACTACAATATCTCTCAAATGTATTTATCACCCATCCGATAAACTGTATATGTCTCCTAGATTACTAAGAGTTAATCCACATTAGTCGGATGGTCCACAAACACCCAAATTGCTTCATTATTCTAGGGAATCGTCGAAATAATATTTCCATCATTACAGTATTCTACCTCCACTCTGGTATGGGAAATGACTATAACAAAACACATGGTCATGGATTCTCATCCTTCAATTGTTGAAATGTAAGGAATCGTACTCAAAAAACATGAGACCTCTTTCTTCAATACCAATCACCAGCACTGCCTATAAATATAACAGTACAACATAGTCAGACCAGGGTGTACTACCCACATTGATGTGTGCAACACACACATCAAATCCTCTCATACCCCTTTCGACACCTAAACTCAAACATCAACATAATAAATTCCATCTGTATAAAACACTCGTATATAAAGTGACTCCACACCATTATGAATTTTCTTCATATCTAAACATTATATATCTACCAACTAACTCTCCATGTCCTGGCTTTGTAGCATGGAATCCACTATTATTGATGCATGTGTCATTTTCTTGTTCACATCTTATACCTCTAGGTACATTTCATTAAACATGTCAATAAATCTACACATACATTTGGATTATGAAACCACCTGATTTTGAGTATTTTAGATATGATAATCCACATCACTATTCCCTTTGATGGGTGAATAAACCAAATCAAAATCAAAGGATCGAAGATAACCAACCCACATTTTCTTACAAAGATTAAAATACCGCTAAAAAATATGTATCTAATGCCCTTGTAATTATTAAATAATGTAAACCATTCTCCTAAAAGGTAATTCCATCAACACATTAATCCATAAAACATTGTGTTCATATTAATATCATGAGTAGGGTAATTTCATTCATGGGGACTCCATTTTCATGACCCATATGCAACAACCCTATCATCATGTATCAACACAACACCATGTATAACACTAGACGCATCATCGATTAATGTGTTCTCCTAAAATTGTTCAGGTAAAATCATAATTTGTGGGGTAGCCAATAACTTATTCAAATCTTGAAATCCATTTTTCACTTTCTCCTAACAACTCAAACATAAAACCCTTCATGTTTAATCTATATAGTGTCATTATGAATGAGGATAAATCTCTAATTAGAATTTATTAATAACCATCCAAACCATGAAAAATTTGAACATCAGAAATGTTCTATGGATTCTCCCAAGACACTACAACCTACTCCTTTGTTGGTTCCACCAACACACCTTATTCCAAAATGATGTTTCCCAATAATTTCACATTCTCAATCCAAAATTTACATTTTTATTTCTTTGTGTAGATAATATTCACTCTTAGTGTACTTAGGATGATTTCAAGATGTTTGTCATGGTCATCATGAGTTCTAGAGTACACAGAGATCTCATCAATGAAAAAAACTATGAACTACTCAAAATATCGGTGGAATATCTAGTTCATCAAGCCCATTAAAAAATACTTGTGTTATGTGAAATCCCCCTAGCATCACCAAAAATTCATAAATCTAATACTTGACACGGAATTTTTTATATTGTATGTCAAAACTTCTCAACATTAAATGATTTTAATGTCTCAGAATTTTCATATAAATTTTGTATTTATATTGAATTATTTTGAGACCACGAAATCTGATGGTGCATAATTTCGAGGCCAAGAGTGCCCAGAATGATCCGTTGAAAAATTATAACATTAAAAATATAGCGCGTTGGAGATTTTCCTGAAAAACTATAATAACTCTTAATCAGGTTCCCAGATCAGAAATATGAGGGCACGGTTGGGTTTAAGATGCAAAGTTTACCCCAGATGTGACACATGTTTAGTCAGTACTGGCTTCCGGTGGTAAATCACAAAAATTGTATAACTATAAATAAAATTATTAAATAAAATTATTTTATTTTTCAAATTCCAATAACACACAAATAGTAACTTAGATTGAATATCTGAGACCACTGCTGAACTCTTGATGGTATTCTTTCTTTAGGATGATAATAACATTGGTCGGTGCGATCCACTAGTTAAATTTATTTTTTGGACATAAATAATATAATTAAGTGGTAATTATATTATTATAGAAACCATAACATCTAAAAAGTAACTCAGATTCAAAATCTGAGAGTATCGTTGAGTTATTTGAGACATTTTTCCCATACGCAAAGCCTAACATTAACTAGCGCTGGTCAAGGGTGACTGTTAATAATTTTCTGAAATTTTTTCTGATACATTCATTAAATGCATGGGATACATTTTCTATCTTTCAACACATTTCTTGGATCAGAATTTTGAAAGAACCATGGAATCTGCAATGCCAGGATTCGCTTAAGAAAATCTTCACTTCGACCAAATTATGTCTGTAGAAAAATTTAGATTTTGGACATTTTTAAAAAATTATAAAATAACTTTGTTATTTTATTTCATTCTTTCTTTTCTTCCAAAGGCTGAGAGGTAGTGGGGGAACAAACGACGTGTCAATATATTAAATGGTGTGACCTCTCAAATACATTGTAACAACACCATTGAAATTTTTTAGGTTCATAATAAATGAACCCCCATTAATTCCACAGGTGTTACTCCCCCTCCCCTCTCTTATTTATATAGATCTTGGGGAGAGGTATTGGAATGATGTCACCAAGAGATGATGTTATGATAAATTTTCACAGTGCCAACCCCTGGGAGGATGGGACCAGTTTTGGCGAGCGGTGATGAGAAACACTGAATCCCGAACTAAAAAGGATGATTGAGTAGCATCGTTGGTAGCTTGTTGTGGGGAAGATAAACACTGACTCTTCCTCAGTCATTGGTGTTCTCCAACTTTTATGATGAAGTGATTTATTGTGTTAACATTCAAAGTGATTATTAAATCTCTTTACCTCCCTCCACATTTTGAATCTAACATAAAGGGTGCAGTCCAAACGAACATGGAACGAACTCTCAGTTACCTTGTTTAACCTTATGTTCTGCATGGAAGAGCATGGGCGTGGTAGAATCGACAATCCACAATCGAGGTGGAATGTCATCGCACACCACTAGATAAAGTTGCGACACTATGTCACGACAATTGCAAGAGAGGACGACACTGGCCAACCATGGAGGATGTGCAGTTTGACGTCGCGTGCCGCCGGAAGGTGAGTGTTGTGGCTGAAGTCACGGCTGGTGAAGAAGGCGGCTTACCCGAGCTAGCTGTTGAAGGTGGATGCGGAGTGATGCACCATTATGTGCCACTAGATTATTTCATGCCACGAGGTAGCGATAGGGGGAGTGTGTTATGGCCCTCACGCCGCGCCGGGTCAGCAGACCCCCGGTCGGCAGAAACAGTCGGCTGTTATGCGGTGGGGGCTATGCCCCACCGGCTGAAAGAAATGGCCCCACACCCACAGGGCCATATGGGAAGACTGGTCCACCTTCTGGCGGATCAAGCTGGGTGTGGACCAACTGAGCGAGCCTAAATTTCCCAGTGGACCAGACCCACCCAGCGAACCAGGGCGAACCTGCAGCCCAGTGGGTCAATGCAGGTGGGTTGATCTCCACCCGACGGGCCAGGCCAATCATGACCAAGCCCGCGAACCAAACCGGGCCAACCTTGATATGCTAGAAACAATAATGCGGCCTGACCCTTAGCGGGGTGGACCCATGCGGGGTCAGATAGACCCAGTGACCCATTGTGTAGGGTCGGTCTGGCCGAGTTAGACCGGGCCCAAACACTACCGGTCCCCAAATAATGAAACGCTCGTAACTGACAAACTAGATGTTTGATTGACATTTTGTATGAGGAATTAGGAACCCTTCTAGAAAGTGGTCACGTTCATATCCCTTCATGCCTGACCGAGTCGGGCCGAACCAAGGTGCGATCACCCCCATTTCACTGAAAGGGGTGCAACTAACAGATAGGACATCTGATAAATGCACCGTCGGTGACATAAACACCCTTGTAAAAAGGTATTTATTTTGGGATACACTACATGAGTTTTTCTTAATGTTGGAGTATGGTCGGGTTGGATCTCACATGAATGTAACTAGCACATCGACAATAAAATGCATATAACTCACAGACTGGGTGTCCGATTAACTACTCGTCTATCATGTTGGAACCCATACAACATGGAAGTTATTTTTTACATCATCATGGATCTTCTTGGAGTTTGAGGTACTACCGATGTCTTGAGAAGATGTTCTCCTAGAATGAATTGTATTATGGTCATAAATTGGTTCTTGGCAGTGAGGCAGAGGATGAAGACATATTATACGGAGGTTAGTACCAAGCGATCTTGTGTGGGTCAGTACTGATCATGTGTGTGTCTTAACCTATATGGGTCAACACTCAATGATTCAATGTGGGTTATCACATACCAATCCTGTGTGGGTCATATCCTATGTGGGTCAGTTCTTGGTGATCATGTGTGGGTTAGCGCATAATGATCCTGTGTGGGTCAGGTCCTTTGTGAGTCATTATAGGGGTTAGTACCTATCACCTTTGGGAAGGTCTAATATTGTGTTGATATTTGTGTTGGTTAGTACCTATCAATCATGTTTGGGTGGGACTTCATATATTCAACATTGATTCCTCAAGATAGAATAAGATGATCTAGCTTCTCGACTAATCATCCATACACATGTTCCTTACTTATATATCCGAGTGTGAGTTGATTATTTTACCTTCTTGGTGATACATGTGTGGTAATTTTACCTTCGTGATGAAATATTCATGGTGATGACAATGTGGTACTTTTACCTTCATGGGGGCATCCACACGGTGTAACCTATGTAGTACTTTTATCTTCGGGATGATATATTCATGTTGACACATGTGTGGTACTTTTATATTCGTGGTGATATCTTTGTGGTGTTACCTACATGGCACATTTATAGTCATGGAATTATCTTCGTGGTGTTAACTATGTGGTACTTTAATCTTCTTGGCGATGCCTCTGTGGTGTTAGCCTTGTGATATTCGTCCCCCATGTATGAGATGAGTATATTTTAATAACATAGGTATATGTATGGGAATATGCCTAACTAGAGTTGATGAATTCTATGTGAATTTTTATTGAGGTCTTTCTTTGTGGTTTTTCCCTTGGTGGAACTCTGGGAGACCTTTAAGGGTCTCAGGGTCCATACTGATTATTGTTTTACTCACCCATGTATGGACTTCACCCGCAATGTGTTGTGACTTTTGCCGACGACATACAACACTGATCAAGGTTGAGGGAGTTAGGACTAGACAATGCTCAGAGGTGGACCATTTAACATGGTATGACGCAGGACTACTAATCATGATTTGTATGTACCCTTCATGTAAGATCCTTAGTGGACGATCCATGAGCATTTTTTCTTTTGATCTCTTTGAGTCACCTCACAAGGAATAACTTATTGACTGTGTGATCGTACCACGATTCACTGTTTCATTTTCACCCTTACACCACTGTGCTAAACATATATTTTATTAAAATTTATAAAAATATTATCAAATTGTGATTCATGTTTGATTCAATAATTTTGTGTTTATCACTTTTAAATAGGGAAATGATACTTGTTTTGAAAATTACAATGTAGTTGGAGGTGATTTGGAGGGCCCATGATGAAGTCCTTGAAAAATGGGCCAAACTGCGCAGGATCTAAGAAGTTCAGTGGACTAAAATTCATACTGATACTAAAACGTGCATCAAAATGGGCTGAAATTTTGTGGGCATATAAAAAAGGCATTGGGATACAACTTTCATTTACATGACCAAGATTAATTCGTCAATTAAGGGGCCCAACCGAACTGATCTGTCCAAGCCACCGAATTTGGACCAAGTCAAATGCGGTGTTCTATATTTTATTAATAACATGATCTATAGTTTTCCAAACGGTGCCAAACATTACGTGGAGACATTCAAGAGGTAGGGCTATAACTTTTCTATTTTCTACAAAGTGAGATAAGACTGTCTGAAGGCCAAAACGCGTCGTGAAAGTGGATTGATGAAATCTGTGTGCCCAAAACCACCTCCCACATTTCCTATAAAAGGGCACCTTGGGCTCCTCATTTGTATGTTCGTCCAAGAGGCAACGTGCTGCCATTTTGGAG
Organism: Viscum album; assembly: GCA_963277665.1. NCBI lineage: Eukaryota > Viridiplantae > Streptophyta > Magnoliopsida > Santalales > Viscaceae > Viscum > Viscum album. Next base: position 1,653,275,502 of record OY728126.1, on the reverse strand, counting down.
TCCACAAGAGTCTTCTCAACATCCCTATAGGTTCTGGAGGCTATTGGAAGTTCTACCCCCAACAACTTTCTCTTCCTCCTCTCCCATGGGTTTCTAAACCCCTTGTGATCACCCGGGGAGGAATGTGATGTACATCCCGAGCTTCATGTTTGTAATATTTGAATGATCTTTTAAATTCCATATTGTTGTGTTGTTTTTCATCATACTCTATTCTTATTTTATTGATTTATGTACTGGTATGTCATGCTCAAATCATATGATCATGTTTGGGGGTACCCATTCATATGATGTTTCACACACCGTTCACCACTTTCTTTCCCCCTTTCAATTGCGGTGTTTGTGTGGTTTATATTGGTAAATTTAACTCAAACAAGCACTGTCAAGGCCATGTACATTTATGTCATGGTATCAAAAATAAATAACATACAAATCAGGATAGCGCATCATGTTTTTCGTGTGTTGCCTTGGTGAGTTTTGGTTATGAAGTCAAACACAATTCATTCAATCATCGGCGATGTCCGGTGAATCATTGTGTGTTTTTGACTGAACCCTAGGAGGTATCCTAGTATAAAATCAGTAAAATTCTAGTTCCAGGTGTTACAAACCAGGGATTAAAAGATCATAACCTTAAATCATGAAGCGATGAAGGATAAACATCATACGAGTACCCCGGGTTGATCACGCTTAATTAACTTTGTTAATCTCTACTTTGTTTTATAGCTTATATTGTTTATTGTCATCTTTAATCATCAAACCCAAGTATTATAAAACCCCATTTCCCTTTTTAATTTCATAATCAGAACCAAATTTTAGAATTAATGATTTAAGGCTCCGTCGAGAGACGACCTAGGGTTGCTGCTATACTGCAGAAATTCTAGTCAAAATTAAACAAATAATTTGACGTGCTCGACAACGCGGTCACTATGGCCCGCCAGTTTTCCTTCATGATACCACCACATAGACAGCCATCCAAGATTCCTAACAGAGTACCTGATTATGGACCACCGAGCGATGAAGATTTGGTGTAGGGTCCAATTACGATTATTGTACCTGTGGGTGCTGAAATATGGGACATAGAAGTAGCAAAAAAGATGGCATAATTGACTTCCCTATGAAGCTATGTGGTGGAGTCCCCCCAACACCGCGCCCTCTACGAAGCAAGGAGGTGGGACACTTCGTGAACACATTTGGAGTTTGAAATCCACCGCGAAGAAAGGAGGCACGATTCTTAGAATATGAATTTGACATTCGCGAGCCCACCATGAATGAACCAAGTCCCTCTTCACACCAAGTAAGCTCCACTTTGCAGTGCCTCTGGCCTATAAATATTGAGTTCCCAATGAGCCCAAAAGACAGACAATCTGAACATTCGACATCCAAGCTCTCGAATCACAAAGAACCCTTCTGCTCTGCAAACCATGAGCTGTGCGAGGTACTTATTCTCTACAATGTGCCTTCCCTTTGTCCCATTTTGATCCCCTATTCTGAGAGGGATGCCTTTCACGGAGCCTACGGGCATCTGAAAAGGATGGGGATCCTCCAGGGGAGTTGGGTCAAGGTCATATCATTTATGCTTCACGAAACACCCCTCATGTACACATGATCCACATGCTATGGTAGGGTCACTGTACTTGGTGAATCACATTGCTTCACGACACCTTGCTTTGCGAGGAACATTTTCCTCACGAGGCAGTCCTCTACAAATAACCTTCCACTTCATGAATCACCACCTGTATGCACATTTTCCATATGATTAGGCTGAGGCTCCCCACATTGCAATGCACACCCCTTCGCAAGTACCCTCTGCCATGTAGAGCAGCCAAGATTCATGAGGCCCCTACCTATGAACACCTCTGGTTTGCAATTCCATTTTCAGTGTGGCCCTCCAGGTTAGCATGATGTGATATCAAAGTCCCCTGGACACTACTGCCTGTTGTGTTACTTCACCTCATTATTTTGTGCATAGGCATGATAATGGCTATTACTTCATCACATAGCCATGCTATCTTGGGCCCTTCAATGGTTCTCTCCATGACACCCCCTATCCACGAGTATTTCTGTCCCTTATCTACACCAAGGAGAATAGGGTACCAATTATGTATGTCCTAGGGGTATGGAGAAAACCCCCCTAATTCGAGCTGTAGGATATTAAAGTGACAAGAATCTTCATCCTCAACACTTGAATTTTAACTCTGACCTCTCCCCATACCTCGCACGAGGGGTACCCCACCTTGGACATTCTCAACGCCCACTAGTCTCCACAGGGTATGATATCATATTTATGGGAGTGGCATTTTTTCACGGGGAAGGGGCAACCATCTAGGTGTATTCCCATAACATTATTATAGGAGGCAGCATCCCTTCTCGTCCATTCATCTTCAGTCCCCAGGGCCAGAAAAGGGCGTGATGGGTAATGGTGATTCTCCTTCCTTTGGTCCCAAATCCCTCTCCCTCTGCGCTTTTTTCCATCAGGCCTCCCTTATGGAGTAAGTCCAAACTTCTTCGGACTGGTAACCATACATAAGCCCATATTTCCTCTTAGGGTTGCGATCATGTGTAATCCCCACTCTACTTCCCATGGAAGCACCTTTCACGACATGATCATCATGTCTCTACAGTCTCTTGTATCTCACACCGAGTACGACACACGTGGGCTTAGAGAAAGCACCGACTATGACATACACATAGGGCAGCCTAGAGTCTATGACCCATTCCCCACCATCCTAAACAGAAAGGTATTTTATCCTTGATATTTTATAGTATGTAGGATGCCTCCCTGAGATTCAATCCCAACACTCAGTTGTCCAGACACCCATTCACGTCGGTTCACCAAAACCTCGTGCAGCCTAGAGTGTAAGCCCTATACCCAACCACCATGAACTACGAGCTATTTGACCCTTGATAAGGAAGGGTACATAAGAATCCTCCCTAAGGTTCAAGAAGAACTCATGATTGTTCTGATACCCCTTCATGTCAGTTCACCAACACCTCGGGTAGCCCAGAGTGTAGTCCCCATGCCCTACCACCATGAACTACGAGGTCATTGATCCATAATGATGGGTGGTATGTAGGAAGCCCCCCTGAGGTTCAAGCCAAAAACCAAGTTGTTCCGACACCCTTCACGTCGGTTCACCAACACCAGGTCCTCCCTAGAGTGTAAGCCCCAAGTATCATCCTAAACGAAGAGGTCTTTGATCCTTTCTATGGTAAGGTACATATGAAGCCTCCCTGTTGTTCAAGACCAACAACCATCAGACCCCAGGTCCACCTTCACGTTAGTTATCCTTCATTCTGCATGACGTTAAACTGTATCCACCATCCTAAACTATGTGTTCATTGATCCTTGTTAAGGAAAGGTACATTGGAAGCCTCAATGAGGTCTAAACCCACCACCCATTGGACCCCAGGTCCTCCTTTTAGTCGGTTCACTGATGCCCACAATGAACTACGAGGTCTTTGATCCTTGATAAGGCAAGGAATGTAGGAGGCCTCCCTAAGGTTCAACCCCAACACCCAGTCATTCCGACCATCTTCACGTTGGTTCACCAACATCACGGGTAGCCTAGATTTTAATCCCCTCAAATTCATCCCGACCTATGTGGACATTAATCCCTACTAAGGTAGGGTACATAGGATGCCCCCACGTTGTTCAATACCAATAACCGTAGGTTCCGACCATGCAGTTCCATGCCCCCACCATAAACTACGAGGTCTCTGGTCCCTATTAAGGCAGGGTACGTAGGATGCCTCCCTAAGGTTCAATCCCACCATCGACCTGGACCTCAGGTCCTTATTCCCGTCGGTTCATCAACTCTTTCCTCGTATGATAACTATGAGGACGTTGATCCTTGCCAAGGTAATGTACGTAGGATGCCTCACTGAGGTTCAAGCCCAACATCAAGTAATTCCAACCCACTTAACATTGGTCTGCCCCCGTCCTGCATGACATTAAACTATAGACCTCATCCAGTGGTAATTCATTGTGACCCCATCCCGTGGTAAGTCTTTGTGACCCCATATAGCGGTATGCCATTGTGATCCCATTCAGCAGCAAGCTGTCATCCAACGGACTACATGGACATTGATTCCCTGCCAAGGGGATACGTAGGAAGCCTTTTCGAGGCTCATGCCCAAAACCATCATCATCATTATGACGGTTCCATCCCATTCACCACCCCCTCAAAAAAAAATCCATCATCCATCCAGATTCTTACCCGGGCCACAACATGTTGGTGGGATCATGCCACCCCATTCCCCGTTCCAACTAACAGCATTCGGGAGGCCACCCACATGATGGCCCTTGTATCAATGTTCCCTCTAAGTGGATCCTCTATATGATCTACTCTCGTCAATGTTCTGATCAGCATGAACCGTCACCACTGGACATTAAACATGCGTCATCCCTTGTGTTAAACATGGGAAGGTACGGAAAACCTCAGATACATGCCCATGGAATATGATTCCCCACGTTCGATGTGGGATTCCTCGGGATTCCGCACTCTCGAGAAGACCTATAATAAAAGACAGAAGACAGACACGCCAATCCCCCAGCATCCAGACATGGCAGTGATTCCCCACGTGACTACTCCCCTAACCGAAGGTTGCTTCCCTAACCGGACACGTTGGAATGTCCTGACAGAAACAGTGTAATTAACTAACATCCATGAAGATATGGAGATGGGAAGAGTTTCACGAACAACGTCTTAACTCTATAAGGGAGACTCAGAATAGGAAATGAGTTCCATGGAGGAATCCATAGATGGATGAACCGACATCCAATCATCCTGTTTCAATCAAGAGTAGACATTCCTAAATAAGGAGAAAATGATGCCCGCCTTTGGAAAGAGGGAATGCTGGCCCACAACTGCACGTCCTCCATAGAAGGATATGTGTGCCTATAACGACCCATACATTACATACATTGTTAATAATTCAAAATTTGACCATACTTATTACAACATATAACAAACCCACGAAAGTACCGTATATGTATAGTGTCTTTAGAAACTGGGAAACATAAACAACTGGTTCATAAAGCGTCTACACTGTCTCCCATTTATTTCATCATATCTATAGTCCCTTTTGGCATATATTACTTAATAACTTTCTTCCTGACCTGGGGAAGGAAAACATTCAAAAGGGTGAGCTCAAATTCTTAGTAAGGGTAAACGAAAGAAATATCAATCACATCATATACATAAGCACATAACTTTTGGAAATCTTAACCTGCAAAAGAGATCATAATTTCATAACATGGGATAAATCATGGCAGTGAAATGTAATCACAGTAATCATAACTTAAAACATGAAATTTTGTTTCATACACACATAATCATAGAGAATCATTTCTTGTTAGTCAAGACTCATTGCCAAGACTATCTTAGTGGACAAAGTCCCTTTTTGAACCGAGTCACACTTGTTTCAGTCCTGTTTCACTGAACCGGTATAACCTACTGTTCCAGCCATGTCTATCTCATGAGATATAAAATCTTTACCCAATGCATTGGAGGGAGATATAGGTCCCACCCATCTCATAATGAAACCATTCTTATGTGTGCCACAAAATCATAAACCATACATCATTGCATAACCCATGTAATAAAAATGGGAATCTTAAACATCATGACATCATAAAACAATTCATATACAATAATGGAATTCATAAAAATAATTCCATCACAACATAATCAAATCAATGTAATAATATGGATAAAAACATTACGCTTTATTATCTTATATGGAAAATAATTTTGATTAAAAACTTGAACTCCATTCTTGAGGAAAATATCCTTTCTTCTTCAAAAACATTTTTCCTTTCTTAACATGTCATACAACTTTAAACTAAAAGAAGTTGATTAAAAATAAACTTGAAAACTTGTAAAGGATTCTTCTTAGAAATAATTTTTTAAAAATCCATTGAATCCGTTTAAGTTTAAAAAATATTCTTCGTACTTTTGTCGGAAAAGTCAAAAAGTACCTCGTACGAAAAACGACAAAAGATTCATTTCATATCTTTTACTAAAAACTCAGCGAATGGTAAAATTGGATTTAAACAATTGTAGTTGGATGGAAATAATATTACATATTGAGGAAAACATGGATGTGGATGATAAAATACACCCCAGTAAATACCAAAGTATAAGCAATCTCGGATAAAAATGAGATTGTGATATTTCCCTTACCTTAGGTCCGACATGCTTTGTAAGTGTCCGAACCTACTATATAATGATTTAAATAATGTTATTGACTTAATCCATAATCATACATATTTTTATGATATCATATATGGTCATATTCTTAGCTTCTAAGTAGTAATATTTCATTGCTACTTGTTATTCGGGTGTTTATAACTTTTTGTTCTTATACGTGTTTTGTCGAATAAATTCTTATTCTTATCTTTAGGTTATAGATAGCTCATTTCCAGAATGATATTAGTGTAATATATATCATATTAATTCATTAAATTCATTTATATAATCATTATGAAATGAAGATCATGTAGAATGAGTCGCATCACATCGTGGAGACGGTATTCCGTACGTACGCACGAGGGATGATATTGTTCCCATGATCGTGGAATTGTATTTAAGTGTATTTATACTATTTCAGTATCAATATCACTTTATAATAATCATATATAGTTACTCATTACAACATTATACCCATCCTTGTACGGTGATGGTGGAAAATAGATTACACCACGGCGTGGAGACGGTATTCCGTACGTACGCACGCGCTGTGATTTCATTTTTCCGTAGGATGAATAGAAGGTGAATTAGGGTTGTTTCATATTTATAATAACATATCAGTATGTAATTAATACTTATGTTATTACTTTATCATGAAACAACTAAAGAAGAATATGTTCAAGAAGAAATAAATTGAAAAGATCAGTAATGGATATTACCTCTTCTTTGAAACGCCTCTTCGAATCCTCCACTTAGGGAACTATGATTGGTCTTTGAAGAAGACCAGGACCTCTAGGATTATTCTAGGGAAGTGGAGAAGGGATTTTGTCAGGGTTTGGCCGAGCTTGAGTGCTCAAATTGGTGTGAGGAGGAGGGGGAGGAGGTTCCCTTTTATAAGGGAGGAGAAGGGCACCTTAGGAATATCTCAAAATGTTATTTTATGTTAAAGTCAAAATCGGTTTATAATGGTTAAAAAGGGTCTTATTTCGAAGGTAATGTGGGGATGGGTCAATGTCCTATCATCCAATAGGATTTAGACAAGTTTAGGTTATTATTTTGACCTTATCAATTAAATTTAACTCTAAGTTAAATAATTTAACTTTTACCGTGACTTTTTGTTTTCTTACATTATATGTTTAATACACTTACTATAACATGCCAATAGAACCCCAAGTTGTTTATTATTAATATATATATCCTTATCTATGTCATTTGGCCGAATCTTAGATTTTTAGGAATAAAATAACAATTAATTATATAATATTTGATTTAAAAACTATTTTGTGTCAATTTTGACACTATTTGATATATGATTTTTGTGAAAGTCATAACAGAATTATATGATCGAACCAAGTTGATTAAATCAACACTAATATATAATAGTAACCTATGAAATTATTGTAATTCATTAAATGTCTCATATTACATTTATTTGAGCATTTATAACATCAATTATGTTAACATTTCCTTAAAAGGGTAATTATTGCATCATCGTTGTGTCATACATAAATTAATTTATATAAATTCTAAAAATTATAAATAAAATATAATTATGTAAGAAATATTTTTATATTTCTAATGAATATTTATAGTCGAATTTATCTTATGTATATCCCCATATTAAAAATGTTTTAGTTATTAAACTTTGATTTTAACTATTCTAACTATTCATTAAATAAAACTATAATAAATGTCATAATCTAATCCAAGTGGACCTAAATGGTCATATTATATTCATAAGGTTGTTTTTGGTCGAATTACACTTATCCAATAGAATTAGGACATGTGTTAGGGTAATAGTAATATCATATTTACCCTTAGTTACCCTATTTACTATTAACCGCGGTAAAAAAAGTAAAAAGTTACTATTCATCAAAAATTATTGTCATCTCATTGAACCACATTTTAGTCCTTGATATTAACCGTGTCTCTCGGATTTTCGAAATTCCACTCACAGAAGCGGTAAAATTAAGTTTTATGCAAAATTCAGTTTTTAACCTACCACTTAGTGGTTTCACTATTCATCAAAATTTGAAAGTTTTCAGAAAAATACCAAAATTTCACCCTAGGCTAATTTCGGTATTCCGAATCCAAAAATGAGGACCATTTTGAAAGATAAATTTTCAAAAAGTGGTTATTACTATTCATAACGGCTATGTTAAATAATATTTTAATAGCATATCGTCGTTTAGTGAAACTCGGTATTGCGTACAACGCAAGCTATCGACGAAGGTCACGATTGCGTGTAAAGTAAGTCAAGCTAGTGTGGAGTGAAATATTCCTTTGATGATATATATATAACATAAAAACAAAATATTACTCATAAAAATCTCGGGTGTTACATTCTACCCCCCTTAAAAAGAATTTCGCCCTCGAAATTTGTCACTTTGTAACAAACAGATGAGGATACTTCTCCCTCATCATATCCTCAAGCTCCCATGTAGATTATTCATGTTGGAGGTTCCTCCATAAAACTTTCACCAATCGAGTGGTCTTGTTTCGTAGGACTTTTTCGCTACGATCCAGAATCTCTATCGGCTGTTCTTCATAAGAAATATCTTGCTCCAGCGGTACAACTTCTGAGCTGAGTACATGTGAAGGATCAGGTATGTACTTTCTCAGGAGAGATACATGGAACACATCGTGAACTTGAGAGAGATTCGGTGGAAGTGCCAATCGATAAGCTACCTTCCCAACACGATCCAGTATTTCGAAAGGACCGATATATCTAGGGCTCAACTTCCCCTTCTTTCCAAATCTCGTAACCCTCTTCCAGGGATATATTCGTAAGAACACTTTATCACCCACTTCAAACTCTAGGTCTTTTCTTCGGTTGTCGGCATTAACTTTTCTGTCGACTCTGAGCTGCTCTTATGCGTTGTTGAATAGATCTGACCTTTTCTGCCATTTCATCAAAGAGATCAGGTCCTAATAGCTTTCTTTCCCCAACATCATCCCAGCATGTTGGAGTCCTGCATTTCTTTCCATAGAGAGCTTCATAAGGAGCCATCTGAATACTGGAGTGAAAGCTATTATTATAAGAAAATTCCACCAAAGGTAGGTGTTGATCCCAAACACCTTTGAAATCCATAGATTAAGCTCTCAACATATCTTCTAGAGTTTGAATTGTTCTCTCAGACTGACCGTCTGTCTGAGGATGATAAGCAGTGCTGAAACTCAACTCTGTATCCAGAGTATGCTGAAGACTTCGCCAGAACTTCGATGTAAATCTCGGATCCCGATCAGATATAATAGAAAGTGGTACTCCATGCAATCTTACCACTTCCTTTACATATATCCTGGAAAGCTGATCTTGAGATAAATCCTCTCTAATAGCAATGAATTGTGCAGACTTTGTAAGAATATCAACTATGACCCAGATCGCATTATTTCCTTTGAATGTTTTAGGAAGTCCTGTGACAAAGTCCATAGTGATGTTTTCCCATTTCCATTCGGGTATGGGTAATGGTTGTAACATCCCCTTATACTTCTGTCTCTCATCTTTAACTTGTTGACAAACCATGCATCGAGAGACATATTCAGCAACATCTCTTTTCATGCCATCCCACCAGAACTACTCTTTCAGGTCCCTATACATCTTCGTGCTTCCAGGATGAATAGAGAATGAAGAACTGTGATACTCATCCAGCAGCTCCTTCTTTAACTCGAGGATGGGATGAACACAAAACCGATTCCTGACCTTTATTATCCCATCACAATCAAGGTTTAACTCAGTAACATTTCTCACCTTCTTTTGTATCTCGGCATCTTTTTCTGTGCCTCTTTAATCTTCACATGAATAGATGGTTGAACATTCATTTGATAAAGATAAGATTTTTCCCCTTCCATTATAATTCCAAGATCAATCCTTTGTAAATCCATAAATATTGGATCTGTTGTGATCCTCATCATGGATAAACTAGCATGGTCTTGTCGACTAAATGCATCTGCCTCCTTGTTTGCTTTCCCAGGGTGGTAATGGATTCAGTAGTCATAATCCTTAATTAGCTCCAACCATCTTCTTTGACGCATATTCAGCTCCTTTTGTGTGAAAATATACTTTAATCTTTTATGATCAGTGTAAATAACACACCTTTCACCATAAAGGTAATGCCTCCAAATCTTTAATGCAAAGATTACTGCAGCTAACTCCAAATCATGTGTTGGGTAATTTTGCTCATGGATTTTCAAATGTCGTGAGGCATAAGCTATCACCATATCATTTTTCATAAGAACACACCCTAATCCCTTCTTGGATGCATCACGATAGATCACAAACCTATCTCCACTACAAGGCAGTGTGAGCACAGGTGCACTGGATAACCTTCTTTTCAACTCCTTGAAATTCTCTTCACATTCTTCCATCCAGACAAACATAACTCCTTTCCGAGTCAACTTGGTGAGTGGATTAGATAATCGTGAAAAATCTTTTACAAAACATCGATAATATCCATCCAAACCAAGAAAACTTCAGATCTCAGTTACTGTTGTTGGTCTCGACCATCTTTCGATAACCTCTGTTTTTGCTGGATCCACAGATATCCCCTCTTTTGAGATTATGTGACCCAAAAATGCAACTTTTTGAATCCAAAATTCACACTTGGTAAATTTGGCATAAAGCTTCTCCTTTCTCAGGGTCGTCAATATAATTCTCAAGTGATCTTCATGTTCTTCCTTTCTCTTTTAATAGACAAGAATATCGTCTATAAAGACTACCACAAATTGATCAAGATAGTCTCTAAATACTCTATTAATTAGATCCATGAAGATAGCAGGGGCATTAGTAAGACCAAATGGAATCACTATAAATTCATAGTGTCCATACCTTGTATGGAAAGCCATCATTGGTATATCCTCCCTTTTTACCCTTAATTGATGATACCCTGAACGAAGATCAATCTTGGAAAAGTATTAAGCTCCGCATAGTTGGTCAAATAAGTCATCAATGTGTGGGAGAGGATATTTGTTCTTGATAGTGATCTTGTTAATTTCTCGTTAATCAATGCAGAGTCTCATTGATCCATATTTCTTCTTAACAAATAGAACAGGTGCTCCACAAGGTGACGCACTAGGGCGCATGAATCATTTATCATGATTCTCTTGGAGTTGCTTCTTCAATTCCTGCAACTCAATTGGGGCCATTCTATAAGGTGTCTTTGAAATAGGCAAAGCACCCATTACGAGTTCTATTGAAAACTCAACTTCACGATTTGGTGGAAGTCCCAGTAATTCCTCCGGAAAGACATCATCGAACTCTCGTACGATGGTCATATTCTTAATCGCGAGTTTCTCACCAACCATTTGAGATAAATAACCTTCATTTAGTGGAATCAATACCCATAAAATGGAAGAAATTTCCACTAGAAGGTTATGTTCATCCTTGCATTGATAGACGATCATAGATTGATCTGGAATATGAAATGTGACTTCCCTTCTTTGGAAATTGATATGAGCTCCGTATAAAGAAAGCCAATCCCTGCCAAGAATCACATCAAATTCCACTATAGGAAGTATCACAAGATTTGCAGGAAGCACTTTCCCACAAACGTCAATTGGAGAATAATTATAAACTTTTGATGCGATTGATGTGCCATTAGGTGTTGTAATAGATAACTCAACATCTAATTATTTAGGTAATACGGTGATACCCTTAGAAAATTCTTCAGAAATAAAAGAGTGGGTGGATCCAGAATCAAATAAATCATTTTCTACTTTAGAGTGGATGGTTAGTGTACCTTTCACCACATCGTTATCGAACTCCACATCGCTGATAGAAATTGCATGTGACTTTCCTTTTTCATTAGCCTTAAGAGTTTGTTGACGAAGACCATCATCATCAACCCTTGGATTTGGGCATTGATTGGAGTAATTCCCCATCTCCTTGCACTTGAAACATTGAAGTGTAGTAGGTTCATTCTGTGTATCCCTTAATTTTTTTTGCATCATTAGACATATTCTTCCCATTATCTTGGCATTCAAATGCACGATGACCTTCCTTTCCACATTTGAAACATTTACTTGTCCCTTTAAGACAACACCCTCCATGTTTCTTTCCACACATTGAGCATAAGGGAAAGATCATCTTCTTTTCAGTGTGCCCTTTAGATTTTCTGTTGAATTGCATTTTCCTCTTCTTATCAAACCCATATGACTAATGGGTTACTCCAATCTCTATCTCAACTATGAGAGCACATCGAACGATTTCCTCTTAGCTATTGAAGTCCCTTATTGACAATGCCCTTATAAGACTTGGTTTTAAGCCACTAAAGAATCGATCGATCTTACTCTCAGGTTGGATAATAATACCAGAAGCATACCTTGCAAGTCTTGTAAAATTTTCTTCATATGTACCAACAGATTCATCATCCCTTTGCTTCAGTTCAAGAAACTCTTTCTCCATCTTTGTTTGGAGAATACGAGGGAAGTACTTATTGAAAAATAAGTTATTGAACTCGTCCCATTCCATGGACTCAATTTAATCCCTTTTCCTCGTATTCTTAATAAGATTCCACCATTGATCAGCATCTCCTTCCAAACGATACACTGCTAGGATGACTTTATCATGTTCAGAACATTGAAGAACTGAAAATATCTTTTCAGTAGTACTAATCCATTGTTCAGAAACTAATGGATCAGTAGACCTTCTGAAAGAATGTGGATGCTGCCTCATGAAGGATTCAACAGAATGTTGCTCCTTCCTTTGCTCGTTTGGAAGTCCTGCATGATTCATAGCTTGAGAAAGTTGTGTGAGCATGGCTACAAGATTTTTCATTCCAGATCCCATATCGTTTGGTTGCTTATGGGGACAATCATTGCATTTCCCATCGCATTCCTCATTAACACGGTTCCTTCGGGTTCTAGCCATTGACTAAAACTAAGAAGAATAGTGTGAGGAACACTAATTATAATAGGAAAACTACATAATTCAAGAATAAAATTTTCACGCTTAAGGTATTATCCTAGGTTATTCATGGCCATTTCTAAAACACTAAGATTATGTTCTATGCATATACTTATCCTTAGGGTTCTTACTAAGGCTTTCACATCCTAGTTTCCAAAGGTTGACTATACCTTTCCTCTGATACCAACTATAACGACCCATACTTTTCATACATTGTCAATACTTCAAAATTGAAGCATACTTATTACAAAATATAACAAACCCACGAAAGGACCGTATAGGTATAGTGTCTTTAGAAACTGGGAAACATAAACAACTGGTTCATAAAGCGTCTACATTGTCTCCCATTTATTTCATCATATCTATAGTCCCTTTTGGCATATCTTACTTAATAACCTTCTTCCTGACCTGGGGAAGGAAAACATACAAAACGGTGAGCTCAAATGCTCAGTAAGGGTAAACAAAAGAAATATCAATCACATCATATACATAAGCACATAACTTTTGGAAATATTAACCTGCAAAAGAGATCATAATTTCATAACATGGGATAAATCATGGCAGTGAAATGTAATCACAGTAATCATAACTTAAAACAAGAAATTTTGTGGCATACACACATAATCATAGAGAATCATTTCTTGTTAGTCAAGACTCATTTCCAATACTATCTTAGTGGACAAAGTCCCTTTCTGAACCGAGTCACCCTCGTTTCAGTCCTGTTTCACTGAACCGGTATAACCTACCATTCCAGCCATGTCTATCTCATTAGATATAAACTCTTTACCCAATGAATTAGAGGTATATATAGGTCCCACCCATCTCATAATGAAACCATTCTTATGTGTTCCACAAAATCATAAACCATACATCATTGCATAACCCATGTAATAAAAATGGGAATCTTAAACATCATGACATCATAAAACAATTCATATACAATAAAATAATTCATAAAAATAATTCCATCACAACATAATCAAATCAATGTAATAATAGGGATAAAAAGATTACCCTATATTATCTTAGATGGAAAATAATTATGATTAAAAACTTGAACTCCATTCTTGAGGAAAATATCCTTTCTTCTTCAAATTTTTTTTTACTTTCTTAACATGTCATACAACTTTAAACTAAAAGAAGTTGATTAAAAATAAACTTGAAAACTTGTAAAGTATTCTTCTTAGAAATAATTTTTTAAAAATCCATTCATGTCGTATAAGTTAAAAAAACATTGTTTGTACTTTTGTCGGAAAAGTAAAAAAGTTCCTCGTACGAAAAACGACAAAATATTCCTTTCATATATTTTACTAAAAACTCACCGAAGGGTAAAATTGGATTTAAAAAATTGTAGTTGGATGTAAATAATATTACATATTGAGGAAAACATGGATGTGGATGATAAAATACACCCCAGTAAATACCAAAGTATAAGCAATCTCGGATAAAAATGAAATTGTGATATTTCCCTTACCTTAGGTCCGAATTGCTTTGTAAGTGTCCGAACCTCCTGTATAATGATTTAAATAATGTTATTGACATAATCCAGAATCATACTTATTTTTATGATATCATATATGGTCATATTTTTAGCTTCTTACTAGTAATATTTCATTGCTACTTGTTATTCGGGTGTTTATAACTTTTTGTTCTTATGCGTGTTTTGTCGAATAAATTCTTATTCTTCTCTTTAGGTTATAGATATCTCATTTCCAGAATGGTATTAGGGTAATATATATCATATTAATTCATTAAATTCATTTACATAATCATTATGAAATGAATATCATGCAGAACGAGTCACATCACATCGTGGAGACGGTATTCCGTACGTACGCACAAGGGATGATATTATTCCCATGATCGTGGAATTGTATTTAAGTGTATTTATACTATTTCAGTATAAATATAACTTTATAATAATCATATATAGTTACTCATTACACCATTATACCCATCCTTGCAAGGTGATGGTGGAAAATAGATTACACCACGGCGTGGAGACTGTATTCCGTACGTTTGCACGCGCGGTGATTTCAATTTTCCGTAGGATGGATAGAAGGTGAATTAGGGTTGTTTAATATTTATAATAACATATCATTATGTATTTAATACTTATGTTATTACTTTATCATGAATCAACTATAAAAGAAGAAGTTGAAGAAGAAAGAAATTTAAAAGATCGGTAATGGATATTACCTCTTCTTTGAAACACCTATTTGAATCCTCCACTTAGGGAACTAAGATTGGTCTTTGAAGAAGACCAGGACCCCTAGGATTATTCTAGGAAGTGTAGAAGGGATTTTGGAAGGGTTTTTCCGAGCTTGAGTGCTCAAATTGGTGTGAGGAGGAGGGGGAGGAGGTTCCCTTTTATAAGGGAGGAGAGGGGCACCTTAGGAATATCTCAAAATATTATTTTATATTAAAGTCAAAATCGGTGTATAATGGTTCCAAAGGGTATTATTTCGAAGTTAAAGTGGGGATGGGTCTAAGTACTATCAACCAATTGGATTTAGACAAGTTTAGGTTATTATTGTGACCTTATCAATTAGATTTAACTCTAAGTTAAATAATTTAACTTTTACCGTGATTGTTTGTTTTCTTACATTATATTGTTAAAACACTTACAATAACATGCCAAACTAACCCCAAGTTGTTTATTATTAATATATATATCCATCTCTAAGTCATTTGGCCGAACCTTAGACTTTTAGGAATAAAATAATAATTAATAATATAATATTTGATTTAAAAACAATTTTGTGTCAATTTTGACACTATTTGATATATGATTTTTGTTAAAGTCGTAATAGAATTATATGTTAGAACCAAGTTGATTAAATCAACAATAATATATCATAGTAACCTAGAAAATTAGTGGAATTCATAAAAAGTCTCAAATTACATTTATTTGAGCATTTATAACTTCAATTATTTTAACATTTCCTTAAAAGTGTAATTAATGCATCATCGTTGTGTCATTATTAAATTAATTTATTTAAAGTCTAAAAATTATAAATAAAATATCATTATGTAGGAAATCTTTTTATATTTCTAATTAATATTTATAGTAGAATTTATCTTATCTATAACCCCATATTAAAAATGTTTTAGTTATTAAACTTTGATTTTAACTATTTTAACTATTCATTAAATAAAACAATATTAAATGTCATAATCTAATCCAAGTGGACCTAAATGGTCATATTATATTTATAAGGTTGTTTTTGGTCGAATTACACTTATCTAATAGAATTAGGACATGTGTTAGGGTAACAGTAATATCATATTTACCCTTAGTTACCCTATTTACTATTAACTGCGGTAAAAAAAGTAAAAAGTTACTATTCACCAAAAATTATTTTCATCTTATTGAACCAAATTTTAGTCCTTGATATTAACCATGTCTCTCTGATTTTCTAAATTCCACTCAAAGAAGTGGTAAAATTATGTTTTATGCAAAATTCAGTTTTTAACCTACCACTTAGTGGTTTCACTATTCATCAAAAATTGAAAGTATTCAGAAAAATACCAAAATTTTACCCTAGGATAATTTCGGTATTCCGAATCCAAAAATGAGGTCCATTTTGAAAGATAAAATTTCAAAAAGTGGTTATTACTATTCATAACAGCTATTTTAAATAATATTTTAATAGCATATCGTCGTTTAGTGAAACTCGGTATTGCGTACAACGCATGCTATCGAAGAAGGTCGCGATTGCGTGTAAAGTAAGTCAAGATAGTGTGTAGTGAAAGATTCCTTTGATGATATATATATAACATAAAAACAAAATATTACTCATAAAATTCTTGGGTGTTACAGTGCCCCGACAAAAGCATCAGAAACAGAAATGGTGATCCTAACGTGAAATTATTCTACTCCATATAGGGATTAGTAGGGATTGGGGAATCAATAGATTGACATGTCATCAGATCCAGATATCTGGTGCTGGGTCCCGCCAAGAAAATAGTGGGCCTGGGATGAAACTCATTAGAAGTTAGGGCAGTAGAACGTTGGACATCTCGTTCTGTGACGTTGTCAGCGTGGATCCCTCTTACTGTCCATGGAAGATGGGATGGAAATGGGGCATTGGTCATTGATTCCATTTTCTCTCAGCACTGATGAATTAATCTCCTTACTCTCAAGAATCAGTTCGCTGGATCTGGAACGCGATAACCTCCTACACACCGGTACAGGGGCAGGGGCAGCACTAACACTGCAGTCCTGCATGGTTCTACCACTCCCGCGATGGCCTCTAAACCCATGTCCTTTGGGCATCCACGACCCCTCTCCCCTATGAGGTCATTTAACAGAGGGTCGTCAACGACTTCATACGTCGGTATAACGAGGAGGGAAAAATCCCCACCTAGGATATGGGATTCCTGGATCTGTAGGCATCTTTGTCTCGCCGTCAAGGCCGCCTTAAGGGCTGTTCAGGGATCCATTTCTCTCCACCCCGATAGACAACCACTTTGTGAGCCAGTCCATGAAGCACTTTGATGAATCCCTACCTAACGCTGATGAGGTAAGTGATGTCTGAGCCAGCCCAGTCAGAGTTACATTCCAGGGGCTCCCTGCAAGGGCTACCACCCGACCGCGTCAGCACTGCTGCCCGATTTTGCTCAAGAAGAGAAGGTAAGCTATGTACCTGCACCCCGACCCTAGTTCGTTCGACCTGACACTAGCATTGGGCACAAGCTGAGGACGCCCGCCAGGGGGGGTCAACATCGATGGATAATATGGCTTGATCCATCATTGATGCATACCATTTGTTCCATGACTACACAATGTAGGGGAACTTATACACCCGACCGGGATCGAGGACCCAACCACACCATAGTGATTCTGGGTTAACTTTCTTGGTCGCTGGCAGTAGAAGCGGCCGCTGTGAACCAACCTGCAGTGATGCCACCCCGTACGAAGGTCATCCTCGTACCACTACCAAGGAAAGTACAGGCCTTCCCCGCTTCAAGGCATGGCATGTAGGTCTTCCCCGCACCACCCTCAGCCCAAATGTGGGTCTTCCTCGTGCCAGTGATGCCCATCTCGGGGGTCTCTCCCATACCAGCTACACTGGGTACAAAGTCATTCCTCCCGCCACCAACATCTGGTGCAGGGAAATTGCCATTCCGGCCAATTTCCAATGTGGGGATCCTATATGCATCCTATGAGCAGCCAGAGAAGGTCCTCCTCACCCTGGAAACCAGATGGATGAAGACCGGCCTCACTCCACCCACACCAAGAATGCCGGTCCTTCCCATGATTCTTCCAGTCCCATTGGAGTTCTTTCCTGCTCCAGTACTGTCCATGGAGGTCGAACCCATGTACCCTTCGACATTTGACCCGGTACACCATGCACCCTGGCGTTCATTGGTGGAAACCATCTCCGCCCCAACACCAGCCGCTTCGAAGGACCATTGTCAGATGTCTTCCCTATCCTGAGGAACCACACAGGGGAATGAAGGCAGGTCATCACCGCCATAAGAATAATTCTGAGAAGGTATGGATAGAGATCAAACCAGTCCGCTTCTCAGAATCTGATGTGGAGAAGAACTCAGCTTGGGAACCCCCACCTCGCTCAACCGAGTCAAAGGTCGGGAGAGGAGAAAGGCGAATCATCCTAATACTCCAGGAATGCATGGTCCAAAAGGATTCTCGCCTACCTCCACAGGTATATCCAGGAGGATGAAATTCTAGAGACCCCATAGGTTACAGTCGATCAATCACCACCATCGCAACTGGAAGCGCTCTATACCTTCATAAGAGATCACAAAGAACTATTGTAGTGACCAATGGTAGGCGAAAATCATTGCATCCTATCACCGGTATCCCTAGCTCCTGATCCATGACTGGTGGGTGTCAACCTATCTTATTGAGATGTGGCAACCAGATCGCTTCAGTCATTGGAGGATAGCCTGAGATTCGGCGACCAGTCAGCCTGCTCGCTATACTCTCCAATGGGTAACCTGTCGTCCCAACGGTCTACTTCAGTACTGTTGCCAGTTCATCAGCCACACCCAGTTGACGAATGAGATAATGAAGGGGAAGACCTGGAATCTAAGCCATGTAGCTTCTAGAACATCCTCACAGCGGACCACTTCCCTGAGATGTTTTGGCTCGTGGCAGCGTTGAATTTATGCATACTGGAATCCCTCACCGTTGAAGTAGTTGAGTGTTTCCACTACACCCTATGGGCGACAGATTTCAGTCTTCATCATTGGCAGATGATTTAATCAAAGATCCAAATGCTTTTTGAAGACATCAGCATGCAGTTTCGTCCTGCTGATTTGGCCATACTCCATGTGGTCTAACACCCCGAGTCACTAGGTCACCGTGAGGATCTCTGGTAGTAATTTTTTCAGAGTGTCAAGGTACTCCAAAAAATTATCAGGGAGGCTACCCTCCACAAGCAAATCCATGGCTGGTGGCAGTATTCTGCCCTACTATTCAGACCAATTCGGCGGCAGCCTAACTCGCTATGTGATATTGAGGACATGCCCCCAGGAAGGGGCATGGTCAACTCGGCCGACATAGTGGATGACGAGGATGAGATGGAGCTTATCGATTGAGACTTACGTCACTAGTTCATGCCACCAATATTAGACACATCAGGGAGGGTTACGCAATAAAATAGGAAATGACTAGGTCTCCCTGCACCCACTGAGGAATTGGTACTTAACTGTAATTATTCTATATGAAAAGGTCACGTTAGAGTTATCAAACACTCATACCCATCTGCCTCAGTATAGAATATGTAGGAGGAAAATGAGAAGGCCACACTGCGCTGAAAACGTGTTGAGCAGTAGAACTTCCCCTCGGCGAGCTGCCCCCAGGTAAGCCAAATAATGTTGCTCCCGCAGATAGGGCTGAAGTAGAAGCTTACATCAAGAGGGAATAGTATGTCTCACCAAACCCTCACGAGCGGTGCGACAATCCCAGGAATCCAGCTTGGGTTCCCCCAGCTTCACCGTAGGCCACTCCACCAGCTGTTCCACGAGTCACTGAGCCTGTTTACCATATCGAGGAACCTGGAAACGCACTCTTATATTGGGATCCCTATCATGATAAGGTCCACCACCCAGATTATCCTATGGAAATGATCATATCCTACCTTGGGGCATTGGAAAACGTGATAGGTGGAAATCCCAGCTGATGGAAATCCCACACAACATGGGTGGATGATATGAAGGCACCACTGGGTTTCAAGAATCCCACCTTCTCCTCCATAAACGGGACGGGGGACCCGCCACAACACCTGGACCACTTCAACTCAAGGTGTGGGATTATGTTAGGGATTCTAGCATAGCATGAGGCCACCAAGCTCTGCTGCTCTGTTCAGTCATTGGAGGGGCTGTCCTTTGTCTGGTACAACCAGCTCCCCATCGAATCGGTAACCAGTTGGGAGGACCTCCGCAGAAAATTACTCTACCAGTTCAGCTCTACCACTCATAAAATGAGCATCTCATAACAATTCATGTCTACTCAATGAAATTATAAGAAATTAATAGACATTATAGCCCAGTGGAAGTGGCTCACATACTCCCTTGACATGCCACTAACTCTGGAAAAAATAATGATGATGTGCATGAGAAATTTTAAGACGGGGCTACTTCCTTCTCCGATCACCCAAAACAACCCTGGATGAATCCATGACTTCTCATATAAGGCCCAGTTCCTAGACGAAGCCCTGAAATAGGCTGTCCAGGCACATCTGTTTCCCCTTGTAATCCTAGCGAGGAGGGTAGCTAGATCCGAGCCTGCTGCAGTTTCCCAAATAGAATCACACAAGAAACTATAATTTCTACCAGTGGCACCATCCCTTTAGCCTCACAGAGGCCCTACACCTCAGGCACAACCTCTGACTTAGCAACTTCCCCCATAGAATTGGCAATCGCCCCTGTGGAATGCATTGCCACCGCCCATTCCAGATAATGAGGCTCCACCACCTCGACTGTACCCTATAGCTTCTCATCAGGTTAGGATCCATGGGCCCCTTATACAAACAAATGAAAGTATAATTACTCGTTAAATGGGAATCAGGTCCTTGGTTACTTCTGTAGAACCATTGAGCTGGGGATTGTGCGGTTTCCTGAGTTCATAAGTCCAGAAGAGGCGAATCTCACTGATCGCCCAAACTACTACCACTAGCATTAGATTCCGGGGAACACCATCAAGATGTGTGATGTGTTAAAAGACTAGATTCAATATCAGGTCAATTACTACATAGTCAGGCTGGGGCCAACCCCGACACAAGTGGATGGTGTCTTTTTAATGTCAGATAGCAGTAGCGACAGTGAAGTTGAGAGGTAGCAGGTTTCCAATTGTGAGTCCCAGATGTATGATGAATGGATGATTTGAAAAATGGTTGCAAATATCAATAGTTTCATTCAAGATATCCTGAATTAGCCATAGTCTTCAAAATCTGCAGCCCCCACTTCTACATCATCATCTTAGACGACCTCTTCCCAAAATAGAAAGCATTGTTGGGGCAAGGGAAAGAAACATGCCCCGCCAATTCCATAGTCATCCCATACTCTCTGTGACATTGTGCCATTGAATATGGTGATCCCTCCCAGAATCTACCTAGTGATGGATGACTCCTCAAGTGACAGTCAAGGTTATGCTTAGGATAACACCATAGAGTTAGTAAACCTCTATATGGCTCCAGACAATGAGGAGCGACAGGCGAACCTCCCCAAATACCAAGGAGACGCCAAAGTAAGTAAAGAAATAACAATATAGGTCATAGGGGCACATCAGTTCGAACCTCCAACCATGACGTGCATGCTACTAAGACCAGACAGTAGGCCCAGTGCAAAACTCAGCACGCGCAGCCTGTTCATCTGGTGTCTTCAGGCCTGCCTTCAACACTGTTTTTTCTACTAGATCAGACAGAGCTGCCTCTACCAGGCTGCGAATAGCCTCACCATACTACAAGATGGTCTCAGTCATACGGTCCTCATCCGCCATCTATTCCTTGGTAATCGACTAGTGAGCAATATGACATACCCTGCACCAGTCATCCATCAGTCCATCCCCCAGGGACTGCCATGCCTCCCATCACAGAGTGGCATCCTGCAAGCAGAATTTCATGCCTGGAATGGATGTATGATGTCCAAAATCACCTTTCTGGAATCCTAGTGAGGCTTTACATCCTTGAATCCCTTCGTTTGTCACCAGATATGTGTGAGGCCCTCGCTGAGGCTTTAAGAATCCCCCTTTAGTTTGAGACGAAAGTAGCAGTTGCAGAAGCCTTTCATACTGAAGCAGTCAAGAATGATGATTGTCAGGCCATCATCTTGTTCTTTGGGGAAGATGAAGGCTCTCCCATATAGGGGCACATCTGCCCGTTGTACATCAAGGTCCAATTTAACGACATGGAGGTTTGTCGATGTCTCATTGATACCATCTTCGGGATCAACCTTATCCCGATATGGACACTGCGGAAGCCAGGGTTATCCAAGGATGACAGGAATCCTTCTGATTTAAGAATCCAAGGATATGATAGGACAGAATAGACCCTAGTTGATAAGATCAGTTTGATGACATTGTGAAACGAAAGTTCCCTCGCCAGAGTGGTCCTGTATAAAATAAGGAATGATCCATGATCAAGCCTATGCACCCATCTAATGTGCTTCCACCACGGTCGCATAATTTCATGAGTGTTGGAATCTATTCGAACAAACCATCACTCTACATTCCACACATCGTGTGACACTTATTTGGACCCTCGTCCCCTTTCACATCTTGAGGAACCCCCTTACATTATGGATGCTCAACCTATGGCTTGCCTAATGTCCTGAGCTAACGTTTTGTATGGATAATGGATGGAATTTCGAGATAGTCCCCACTTTTCAAGTATGGTCAGTGGTTAGCCCTCATTTGTTAACCCCATATCCGGCTAACAGGATAATGATGTTGTGATTCCAACATGGTCTGCAGTTGTCCTTTATTGTCTCACGACCCCCTACATTGTTCCGAATATGAGGGATCATAATTCACATTTTTCCAACCTCCTATGTTTAGACTGATTCCAAAACCACTTGCATAACCCCACTCGTGCAAAAAATCACATTAAGATAATGGGAATTTGGTTGTTCCTTGATCTTTCCTCTCTAGTCATGACTTTCCCACCATCCTTTCCAGGAATTCGGATTGGCTGTCTAAGCCCCTGGATAACTGAGACTTGGTTTTCACTCCCATGTTGGAATGGAGTGATAAGTTGGTCTTACCATATTTCTCACACAAGGCCCGACCCATGTGATCTTAGGGATTTAATATGGGACACTCCACGAAGACCATGGGGATGCGATAAACCAGCACAGATAATGGTTCTCATGAGTGAAGTTAAAAAAAATTAATCAAAGAATAAAAGTACGTTGAAATTTTATGTGAATTACAGTACCTGAGGGTCTATATCCCCCATGGATAGATTGACCTCTTCAAAGGAATGTTCAAGCTCCTCCACCCTCTTGCTTGTGGTTTCTAGTATTTGATGCTGCATGTTTACCTCCCACTCTTCCTTGGTAGAGCTGGGGTGCAGTTAACCAGTCACGACCTGAGCCCACTCCACACTGTTCAGGATAAAAACTATCTCCTTAGAGGCTCGATTCATGCCATGTTCAGACTCCATCATCTGGGTATTCAGTCACAAGACGTGCTCTAATTGCGCATCAAGAGAATTCAAAAACTCATCTGCCCAAGCCTACAACCGTTCAACCTCATTTTTGGCCTTCTGGATCATCTTGATTTTCATCGCCTTCCTCCTATTCCAGCTCGCACTAAAGCCATGGAAATTCTCCCAAATATTTTCCACAATATGATATCAGTTGAGTATGTGAGGGGGATGGGAATCCACTCACCTGGTGCCTAGTTCGTGTAGCTTCATGAGAAGTCTCTCCATCTCGTCCTACCATAATTCTTGGGGAGAGTTTTTGATGAAGCGCTTGATCAGCTCCCATGATCAGTGATAGTCTATTTTGTTGTCCTCCACTTTAGAGGTCATCTCGTACCAATCGGCACAGTTGGCGGGATCGTATGCAGGGAATGCCCCCATGAACTCCTCCACTGGGTCCATGTCTGGTGTTGGATAAAGCGTGGTGGGACCTGAACTGTTTGGCTGATCCTCATCATTGGATCCCGACAAAATAACCGTAGGTGTAGTACCACTGGTTTCACTGCCAGTAATCGAGAGCGCTGCAGTTCAGTGAGGATGGATGTCCACCTCCACGACCATTGGCATTCCTCTGGGAAGGGTGCTACCATAAGTCTTGACGATCTTCGATGTAGCAGCCCATGCCAATTGAAGGACTGTACATGCAAAAAAAGAGATGTCAATGTCAGTTTACTTGGTCAGGGGATGACAGTCGTATGTTCAATATAGAAGTCTTATAGAGATCAAATTCTAATTCACGTTCTTGATTTGATGTCGTTGGGACCCCAAAACGTGGCCCTCCGTATATGGTTGGGAGGTCTGGAGACACCGAGGGAGCTGCCTCAGGTGTCCTAGCGCCTCCAGACACATAATATGATGCATCCACGAGTGCAGATCTCGAATGTCTCATGTCGGAACCCACTAAGGGGCAAGAAAAAGGTCTATGAAGAAGGTCTTCTTGCATAATTTAGATGTTGATAAGTATCCAGAGTATCCTAAGTGAATCCCCTGAGGAAGGAACTTCCGATTTTACCTCGAGGGCCTCCGTAAAATCTTCAAGATCCTAGGACTGATCACTGACTTCACCCTACTAAAACAAACTCCCTCTACCAGAACCATCTCCCTAAGAGGACTTTTCCAAATCTTCTAGCAGAGGGAAGTAGTCCCTCAGGTTAGCAGCAGGCAGTTGCGGAGGGACCATGTGATCCAACAGCACCCTGACCCAGTCTGTACTTGGGTGTAGGGCACCTTGAGAGTGGATAAAGTCTTTTATTTTTGCCATATATTTCTCTGCCTCCACCTGGGATACTAAAAAACGTGCTCTAATTGGTCCAATCCCCCAGAAAGTCCATCCCGAGGCATTTCAGGTGCTTCCATAACTCAGATGGGATGAGGAATTTCTGGTTTTCTTCCCAGATGTCGCAGGCCTTAGGGAAGATATCCTTCTCTAGCATGAAAACATAGCATAGCTGTTTCCCCAGGGCCTGAGTAGAAATCCTATGAAATTATCTCGGTGGATGCCCCTCTGGATGACTCTGTTCTCCTGGGACCTCCGGATTCGCTACCGCTGCCGGATCCTCTACCACAACTTTTCACTCAACAAGTGTGGGACTCACCACTGGAGTTGTCCCGACACTGTGGGATGACCTAGATGCCTTCTAGCCTCATACGCGAGGTCGGGGAAGCTCACCATCACCGACTAGAATGGTTGGTCACTTCAGCATCTCCCCCAGGTGGGCCGCCTCCTAGCTCTGGGCATATTCCTATACCAGCCTGAGGGCGGTAGTTGGCGAAGGCAGTTCATTCTTCATTTTCCCATCTTTCCATGTAACCATAAGCCACATATGCCTAATTACACATGGGTTCTCCTCCTGACGCGCCTCCAAGTAGACCCGCGTGTTCAGTCGCTGCATGCAACAGAATTTCCTTGCAAACCGGCGTGGGGTGTATTGCTTCCAGAGATGCTCGCGGTCTACCCTATCCACCAAGACACCACCTAAAAAGTCCAGGAGGAAGTCTCAGTGATCTTTCGTTCCCCGACCATCATCCATGAATACCCATTGTCGGAAACAAGAATGGGTGTAAATTGAATTCCTCCACCCTCAACACCCAGTTTAGAACCGACAGTGTGGTCTGCTTGGCCAGAAATCTCCCCTGCGGCATTCAGGAATTATGGGCAGAAGATCAACCCTGGAGGCAAGATAAATTTAGGATAATGATAAATCCTCCTGATGTGAACCGATATCATCCCATATAGGAGGTGGAATTATCAACATATACTTTGTGGCCTCTACCACTCACTGATGTTCCACAACATCTTATACAACTTGGCGAGCATCGGGATCCCAATGTAGACCCTCCCTCCGGTTGCTAATGTGGACACCATGATGAAAGTGCTTGGTCGCACTCCCAATTTGGTATCCCTTACCAGCAGGATCCAACCATAGATGAGAGCTGCGATGAATGCCGCCAGCCAAACTATTAGATATTTCTCGGTGATGACATAGAACCCCCTGGTCCTCCACGGGGTATCCTCCAATAGCCACCAGAATGAGTGTTCCTTACTCTGGGCCCCCTTTGGGAGAGATCAAGGTCTTTGGGGGAACTATCGATCTACGGGGAAGTTCAAACACTTTTAGAACCATTTCCTGAAGTACACATCCCTCACTGCCTCCTTATCCTCTCTTGGATTAAGGTCAATCAATTCCATCACCAGACGTGGAATCTTCTCTAGATTCTCCCACACACCCATATCTAGGAGAAATTCATCATAGATCACCCCTAGTATCGGGACCCCCAAGATCTAATTACCATTCCATAAGATAATGAAAACATCCCTATGATGCGGGTGGAAGGTATTGATCCTCGTGACCACCATCTCAACAGATCGGTCTTTAGCTACTTCGGCTGCTAGATGTAAAATCGGGATGCCCAAGCCACCTCATATAGGCCCACTCTTCTCAACTCCGCTCAAAAATACTCGCACGTGGTTCCTACCTAGTAGGCCCAGGACCAATCATCTGTGATGTTGTCGCTCCGGCACAGGTCCCAATCCCTAGACCACCACTTCTTCGGGTTCTCCTGCGCCGCTTTGAGGATATTTAGGTACATAAGAGGGGATGTATCCCGCTGCAATACACTCCCATCAACATTGTTCATATGGTTGTATAAGTATTCTGCAATGATGGACGCGAAGTCCTCCCGGGCATGACCAAAGGCCACCCTGAATTATCGGTGCTGACACAGTATGATCTGAAACCCGTAAGCTAGCTCATCCCTACTTGAATCGGGGATGAAGACATCTTCCCTCAGCATGAAGTTGTTCAAGGGAACCTCTGGAACAATTGTTAGATCTTCTATCGCTCTGATAGCATCTCCACCAATGAACTATGGTCTGAGTGGTTACATACTATCTCTGCTAGTCCTAGACTGTTCTCCATCTCATCCCTCTAGGTGACATCCACATGGACCCCCTGGGAAGCTTCATGGTGGGCCATAACTTGGATGATTTTTGGGGTTGTTCTCAAAGCTTCTTCACAGAGTGTGTTCGAGAAGGCTATTCGTGAAGACTATTCATAGAGCCCTACCTAGGTGTCCAATCTCCAGATCACATAGCATAAACGCGGAGTTGAGGACTCAATGGGCACTGCGAAGACTCGATTCATAGTGAAAACTTATGTAGTACGTGGAGCTTCGAAAATCGATAGCACAAAAGGAAAAATATGAAGAGAATGGAAAAGAAATAATAGAGGTAAGATCCCCTATTTATAGGTGATGGTCTTCAGAGCTTTGTGGCGCAACCAGTTCGTGCCCAGCATCATGGTGCGCTCGGCCTGTGCATCCCCTACCCATCTCGTGATCCCTCTTCACGAGCCATCATCGTGAACGGCCAAGGATTTTGGTGATTAACTGTAGACTTAGACCAATGATCTATCCATGGATCCAAGTCTTAGAGGGGATTTGTGGGCGCCAAAATACTGGTCAAAGAAGAAGGCATTGTTGACTTCCCGACGAAGCTATTTCACGAAGACCCCCTATCACCACACCTGCCATGAAGCAAGGAGGTGGGATGCTCCGCGAACACATTTGACGTTCGCGACCCGCCGCGAAGCAAGTAGGGGGGAAACTCCATGAATGCATTTGACATTTGTGAGCCCACCACGAAGAAACCAAGTCCCTCTTCACACCGTGTAAGATTTTCTTCACGGCTCGTCTTGCCTATAAATACATGGATCCCCTTGAGCCCAAAAAAAGACAATAAAACCTTTTGACTTCCTAGATCCTAAATCGTGAATCCCTCTTCTTCTCTACAAACCATGAGCCGTGTGAGGTACTTCTGCTCTGTGAAGTGCCTCCCCTTTGTCTTGTATTGATCCCCTCATCCAAGAGAGATTCCTTTCATAGAGCCTAAGGGCTTCCCCAATGGAAGGGGATCCTCAAGGGGACTTGGGACATCGAAGAGCATTTATGCATCGCGAAACACCCCTCATGTACACATGATCCACATGATATGGTAGGGTCACTGTACTTCTGGAATCACATTTCTTCACGACACCCTGCTTCACGAGGAACCATTGCTTCGCAAGGAAATGCTCTGTGAAAGTCGTTCCACTTTGTAAAGAACCTCCCATACACACATTTTCCTTATTCTAAGGCTGATGTTCCCCACTTCCTGAAGCACACCCCTTCTCAAGTACCCACCTCCATACGGAATGGCAGAGCATCATGAGGCCCCTGTCTATGAACCCCTCTTCTTTGCAATTCCTTTTCCCATGCGGCCCTCCTTGTTTTCACGATGTGATTTCAATGTCCTTTGGACACTACTGCATATTGTGTTGGTTTCCCTCATGCTTCTTCGCAAAGTCACTCTAATAGTTATTGCTTCCTCGCATAGCCATGCTAACATGGTCCCCTCGATGGTTCTCTCCATGACACCCCATATCCCTGGCCTTGCATGTCCCCTCTCTACCCAAGGAGTAGAGGGTACATGTTATGTAATTCCTAGGTGTGCAGAGAAAACCCACCTCGTCCGAGCGGTAGGACATTAAATTTCCAAGAACCTTCATCCTCAACACATGACGTTAAACTATAACCTCTCCACGTGCCTCGCATGCAGGGCACCCCCACCTTGGACATTATTCATGCCCACTAGTCTCCATATGGGGATGATATCCTCCTTAAGGGAGTGTCATTTTTCCACGAGGAAAGGGAAACCATCTCGGTGTAAGCCCCTACCTTTCTTATAGGAGGCAGCATCCCTACTCCTCATTTCTTCTTCTCTCCACATGGCTAGCAAAGGGCGTGATGGGGAATGGTGATTCTCCTTCCTTCAGTCCCAAATCCCTCTACCACTACACGTTTTCACCATCAGGCCTCCCTTATGGAGTGAGTCCCAATCTCTTTGGGCTACTAACCGTGCATAAACCTATGTTTTCACTTTGGGATGCGATAAAGTGTATGCCCCACTCCACTTCATAAGGATGCACCTTTTACAATGTGATCGTCAGGCATATGATGTCTCTTGTTTCTAACACTGAGCATGACTTACGTGGGCTTATTGCAAGCACCGACCATGAGAGACACATTAGGAATTCTAGATTTTAAGCCCCATGCCCCACCATCTTGAACTACGAGGCCTTTGATCATTGCTAAGGTAAGGAATGTTAGAAGTCTCTCTGAGGTTTAATCCCAACACCTTGTTGTTCTGACACCACTTCATGTCGGTTCACCAACACCTCGGGCATCATAGAATGTAAGCCCCTTACCCCACCACGATGAACTATAATGTCATTGATCCATGCTATGGAAGTGTACATAGGAAGCCTCTTTGAGGTTCATTCCCAACACTCAGTTGTTCTGACACCCCTTCATATCGGTTCACCAACACCTCGGATAGCCTAGAGTCTATGTCACATGCCCCACGACCATGAACTATGAGGTCTTTAAACCTTGCTACGGAAATGTACATAGGAAGCCTCCCCGAGGTTCAAGCCTAACACTCGGTTGTTCTGAAACCCTTCACATCGGTTCACCAACAGCTGGGCCGCCCTAGAGTGTAAGCCCCAAGTTCCATTCTGAACTATGAGGTCTATGATCCTTGATAATTTAAGGTACCTAGGAAGCCTCCCAAGGTTCAATAACAACAACAGTCAGACCCTAGGTCCACCTTCATGCCAGTTTTCCTTCGTCCCGCATGACGTAAAATCGTATCCACCATCCTGAACTATGTGGTATTTTATCCTTGTAAAGGAAATGTATGTAGGAAGCCTCTACATGGTCCAAGGACACCACCCATTGGGCCCCTGGTCCTCCTTCAAGTTGGTTCACCGATGCCCAACATGAACTATGACGTCTTTGATCCTTTCTAATGTGAGGTATGTAGGAAGCCTTCCTGATGTTCAAGCCAAACACTCGGTCATTCCAACCATCTTCACGTCAGTTCACCAATATCATGGGTAGCATAGAGTGTAACACCCACAAATCCATCACAAACTTTGAGGACATTGATCCCTGACAAGGTAGGGTATGTACAAAGCATCTATGAGGTTCATGCACAACTCTCATTGGATTTAACCATTCAGTTCCATGACCCCCATGAACTATGAGTTCTCTGATCCATGTAAATGCAAGGTACATAGGAATCCTTCCTAAGGTTCAAGCCCACCATCCACCTAGACCCCAGGTCCTTATTCACGTCGGTTCACCAATACTTTCCCCACACAAGAACTATGAGTAATTTGATCCTTACTAAGGTAAGGTATATAGGAAGCCTCCCCGAGGTCCAAGCCCAAAATCTAGTTGCTCCGACCCATGTCATGTCGGTCCACCCCCCATCATGCATAATGTTAAACTGTAGACCCCATCCAGTGGTAAGCTGTTGTGACCCCATCCAGTGGTAAGCCATTGTGAGGCCATCCAGCGGTAAGCCTTTGTGACCCCGTTCAGCGGCAATCCACCTTTAGACGAATTATGTGGACATTGACTCCCTTCCACAGGGATACGTATGAAGCCTCTTGAAGGCTCAAGGTCAAAACCAGTATCATCCTTATGACGGTTCCATCTCATTCACCACCCCACTCACGAAACCATCAATCATCCATCCTGATTCTTACACGGGATGTAGCATCCTGGTGGGATCATTCCACCCCATTCCCCGTTCCAACTAACATCATTAGGAATACCACCCACATGATGTCTCTAGTATTGGTGTTCCCTCCTGGGTCTTCCTCTATCTGATCCACTCTCATCTGTGTTCTGATCAGCCTGACTCTTCTCTTTTGGATGTTAAACTTATGGCATACCTTGTGTTAAACATGGGAATATGAGGAAAACCTCAGATACATTCCCATGGCATAAGATTCCTCGTGTTTTATGTGGGATGCCTTAGGCTTACGCACCTTCGAGAATCCCTATAATAATGGACAGAAGGTAGACACACCAATCCCCGAGCGTCCATACAATCCAGTTCTGCGCCACGGGACTACTCCCCTAAACGAAGGTTGCGGCCCAGACCATACCCCATGGAATTTCCTGACAGACACAGTGTAATTAACAGATGTCCATGAAGATATGGCACCAGGAAGAGTTTCACAAACAACATATTAACTCTATAAGGGAGACCCATACTAGGTAATGTGTTCTGAGGAGAAATCAACATTAGGAAGAACTGACATCCTATCAACCCATTTCGATCAATGAGCAGACATCCCAGAATAAGGAGTAGATGTTGCCCACCCTTGAAAGTGGGAATGCTGGGCAACAGCAGCACGTCCTCCATAGATAGATGTGGACGCCCTGTCGAAAGTATCAAAAACAGTACCATCAGGTGGTGCTCCAGTAGCACTTCGACCCTTTGGGCAGTAGATTCCAATATCCCCATTATCATAGGGAGCACGCCAATAGAGTTCGTTGAATGAGTTTCATTGGAAGAGGCCTCCATGGCTTTCAGGAGAGATAGATCCCATGGAAGTTGATAACTGGCTGGAGTTTGTGACTAGGGTTTTCTGCCTAGATGGAACA
The DNA here is from genome assembly GCA_963277665.1 of Viscum album. Taxonomy (NCBI): domain Eukaryota; kingdom Viridiplantae; phylum Streptophyta; class Magnoliopsida; order Santalales; family Viscaceae; genus Viscum; species Viscum album. Next base: position 1,653,243,739 of record OY728126.1, on the reverse strand, counting down.
CCCACAGATCAGATGGTGATCCTAGATGATAGTATTTATCATTTCATGACCATGAGGATGGTCTTCATGGTGATGATGATTCATTAAATGGATTGTTTCCCAAAATGGTTCATTCGGGTAGTGTAACAGCAATATCACTACCTTTTGTTCAACAGTTAAAACCGTGAGTTTCAATATGGAAAACATGTATACAAAGTTTCTTACATGTTTTTCAATAATAGATACCCCATAGGGTTTGAGGTGAGACCGTATCATAGGTAGATAATGACAACTTGAGGTGGTGATTGAGTTTACATATTTTTAGAGAACCATTTGATTAGATGGTAGTCCTTTCAGTGATCCTTAAATGTGGATCAGAAAGGTGATGGATGGGTTTAGATAAAACCTATTGTATGATGAGGTGGCATTTCTATGTATAAGTTTGAGAACCATTCTTATAGAAGGGGGCCTCTTGCATTAAATAGCTAAGGGGTGAGTGTTCCCTAGATTCCTACAGCTTTGGTAGGATAACATATCTATAGCTTTGTATTTGTCAAGGTGTACTGACTATCGCAGGTACTCGATGAATATGGTGCAGTCAGGGATTCAGGGCTCAGAACTCTGTGTATGTTTTGTTTAGGGATATCCAAGACAACACTATTTGTCAATGAATTCCTACTTATATTAGGGTTCTATAGAGATCATTTGTGGTTGAATGTTCTTTGGAGGAGCACATATTTCCAGTGAATGTTAGTAGTGGGAAAGTAGGGAATTGATGCTAGTCTTAGAGACTTGGATGTGTAAAATGTTTCGGGAAGAGGAAGTGATAGAGATAAATGAATATAAAGGGAAGAAGACATGGAAGTGGAGCTAGTAGAGCAGCATGAGGTGGTATACATTTTTTCATGTGACAATGACCCCCCAATGTAGTCCCCAACAGGCTCATAATGCCGGATGAAAGGGGAAGGGAGTTTCTACATGCAGCCCTAGAGTGTGTCCCAAGGGCTCCTGTAATGATTCGAGGTATGGTCTGTGTCTACTACTATATATCGTTTTAATAGACATAGGTACCAATCATTCCTTATTTCCAGGAATATTGTTCATGACCAATAGTTTCTAGATAAGGTGCGGACATGAATATTATGCCTTGATATTCCTTTTGGAGGAGACTTGATAATTACACTTTGTCGATAGTGTGATCTGACCCTTGTGAAGCGTGTTTTGGTTTGAACCTCTTTCTGGAAGCGTCGAGGCCTTACGATTTTACTTTGGGGGATGATTGGACATCCAAAGTTCATACTCAAATTGGAAATTTTAGGAAGAAAGGATGTAATATAAATACCGCATTGAAATGGGGTTTTCCCTGGTTGGTATAAAAATGGAACCCCAGGAATCATGGGATAAATTAATGCACATGAGGGTGTAGCCGGTCACTCTTGAGTCGGAAATTCATACCCTCTTGGAAGAAAGAGTTTTTAGTTTTATGTTTCCAATAGTAGTGGCAGAGTGTGGGGATAACTTTCAATATATGTTTTGAATATTACCTCCCTAAAGGGAGAGGGACTTCTGATTTTGTTGGGTAAAACCTGATATTTGTACCTGATTTCCCCATGGTAGAGACCCCCTTATATGCATTGATGAAAAAGAGGGATACATTCCTATGGATGGAGAAGTTTTAGCTAATCTTCCAGGAGATGAGATAGAGACTGATGAGTACCCCAATCTTGAGGCTACCAAAAGAAGGCATTGGGTATGTAGTCTACTTCTAAACAACTAGGACTAGACTATGTTTTTTCCTAATGTAGGAGCAGGTAGTGAACGCCTAGAGCCCACGCCAGTTGAGACAACATGAGCAGAACTATGTTACCAATTAATTGGAGTTAGTGGTCATTGTATTTTCATGGAAGATGTGGCGGAACAACATTATGGATGAACGGTTTACTATTTACTACAATTACAAAGTCTCAATTATATCTTCTCCCAGAATTACATGAACCTAGGACAACAATGATCTCTACAGTTCCTCACGGATTATGACTTTGAGATACTCTATAAACCTGGGAAGAGGAACATGGTAGTAGACGCACTCATCAAGGGGTCTTGTTTACAGCTCCTCAGTGAGATATTAGAGCATCTAGCCATGCTGTGATTATCCTCAATGGATAAAGATGGACCAGATTACCTCAACTCTTACACTATCACTCCCCCACTTCTTTAGTGAGTTTGGGAGGCAGAACATGGGGACACTGACTTCGAGGCCCGACGTGCTCAGATATACTCTTAATGGTCTCATGATGGATTTACTATAGGTTGTTAGCATTTAATTATCTGTTGAGGATGCACCATTGTTCCAGTAACACTTTAGGAGGAGGTGATGAGAGTGTTCCATACATCTCTTTTAACTGTACATCCTGGAGTGGCGAAGATTTTTTAGGTTCTTCGGAGTTAATACTAGTCACCAGGGATTCAAGATGTTTTGGCATATTTTGTACAACGAGATCTCACATTTCATAATGTGATGACTGCATAGGGCCAGTATATTTCTTATGCTGCAAGGGGATAGAGACCATTGGTGTTTGAGGAAGGAGACCATGTCATCCTACCGGTCTCACCCTGATGAGGATGGAAGCAGTTTGGCTAGGGTGGAAAACAATCTCAAAGGTTCACCGATTCATTCTTTATTCTCAGCATAAAGGGCGAGGTGGAATACCATCTATCTCTTCCCCCATAGACACGTCTGGGGAATAATTTTTCCCATGTGTAATAGATGAGGAGATACGTTCATAATTCGTCACTGTCTATCGATTGGGGTGTGAAGGACTTGATGATGTGATGACTTTTACAGAGTTCCCTGTGAGTATAGGGAGTCAAAAAAAGTGTGTCCTTTGTGGATAGTGGATCCCTCTAGTGTAAGTTCGGTGGAATCACGAGAACCTACAAGTGAGAACATGGGAGTGGGAGTCGTATAGTAATTCTTAGAACCATATTTTGTTTGTTTTTCCTTATTTTGTTTTTCAAGGATGTAAATCCCTAAGGTGCGGTCAATGTAATGTCCCAGAATTTATGTATAGTTTTTCTTATTTCTATAGAATTATTTTGAGATGGTGAAATCCAATGGTGCATAATACCGAGGCCCAGAGTTCCCGAAATGAGTCACTGAAAAATTTTAAATTTAAAAATTTCGTGCATGAGTGGTTTTCCTAAAAAATTAAAATAATACATAAACAGGTTCCCAGATCAGAAATATGAGGGCACTTCAATATTCAAGATGGGGGTTTACCTTAGATGCGACATTAGTATAGTTGGTGCATGCCTCTAGTGGGAAAACACAAATATGGAATATCTGAAACTAATTTAATTAAAAGATATTATCTAATTCTTAAAATTCTTATAACTTCTGAATGGTAACACAGATTGAAAATCTAAGACCACTTTTAAACTCATTAGGGTATTATCTCTATAGGGTAATTCTAACATTGGCTCGAATGGGCCACTAATAAATCTTAGTTTTTGGAAGTAAATAAAATAATTAAGTGAAAATTATTTTATTGTAATATCCATAACTCTTAAATGGTAACTCGTATTGAAAATCATATAGTGCCGTTGAGTTCTTGGGATGTGATTCCGTTAGGCGGAGCCTAACATTGACTAGTGCAGGTAAAATTTATAGGGAAAAATATAATTTTTGGACTTTTTAAAATAATAATAAAATAACATTGTTATTTTATTTCATTCATCCTTTTCCTCAAATGGACAAGCGGCAGTGGCGGGACCAATGACGTGTATAGCCATTAAATGGCGTGACTCCTCAAATCCATTGTAACAGTTCCATTGGAATATGGATGTTCCTATTAAATGAACCGTAATTAATTTCACATGCATTACTCAACCACCCCTATCCTATTTGTATGGATCTTGGGGAGAGGTATTGGCATTGCTTCACCAAGCGACGATGTTATGATACAGTTCTGCGACACCAACCCCTTAGAGGATGGTACCAGTTCTAAGGGGCTGTTACAAGTGACACTAAATCCTGAACCAAAGAACGATGATTGAGTGGAATCTTTGGCGGCTAGTTACAGGGATGGTGAACACCAACTATTCCTCAATCGTAGTCATTGTCTAATGATCATGAGGTAGGGATTTATTTTGTTATAATTTCCATTGACTGTTGAATACCTTCCCCCCCCCCCCATGTTTTCAAGCTAAATCAGAGGGCACGTTCCAAAATAACAGGGATCGAACACTTCACTAACTTATTTACCCTTGTTTTCTCTTTGTAAGAACGTCAACGTGGTGGCACTGACCGGTCACAATGTTTGTGGTGGGCCATCACGCGCCACCGGAGGAGGCTGCTGCACTATGCCACGACGGTTAGCAGAGCGGCTGGCACTGACCGGCTGTGGAGGAATGCGGTGTGCCATTGAATGCCATCAGATGGCAAGGGATGCAAATGATTCCATTCAAGTTGAATAAGGTGGTTGGCCCAAGCTACCTACAGAAGGCGGAGGGCGAGCAGCGCACTGCCACTCATCGCTAGAGTATGCCACTACCCGAGGTCGGGGTTGGTGAAGAGCGGCGCGACCCTTGTGCCATGACGGGTCAATGACCCTCCGGTCGGCTGAAACGGCCGACTGTTATACAGTGGGGGCAACTCCCCAATAGCTAGTTGAAATGGTCCCACACCCATGGGGCTATCTGGGAAGGCTGGTCCACTTTCTGGCGGACCAAGCCAAACCCGCAACCCAATGGGTCAACACGGGTGGGCAGAGCCCCACCTGATGGGTAGGGCCAATCGTGGTTGGGGCCTGCGAACTATACTGGGCCTACCCCAATGGGTCAATCCATGTAAAGTGGGGTAACCCTTATCGGGCCATACCTGAGTGGCGTCAGGTAGAACCCAAGATCTATTGTGTCGGGCCTATCTGACCGAGTAGGACTTGGCCCATACTCAACTGTTCTCCGAATAAAGAAACTCCAATAACTGAAAAATAGGGTGTCTGGTTGACACACCATATGTGGCATTGTGACCACTTTTGTGAGGAATTTCAATTGCATGTCTCAGTGGCCCCGAATGAACCGGGCCGGAATGAGGTGATATCACCCACGTTTCTTGTAAATGGGTGTAACTAACAGTCCATGTGTCCGTTTGAAACACTATCTATCACATTGGAACCCTTACAACATTTAATTTATTTGGGATACTTCTTCATGGAGATTCAACGAGGTTGAGTTATGACCAATGTCTTGAGAAGAGGTTCATCCCGAATCTTGAGTACAATGAGCAGGAATCCAGTGGATGGCAGTGAGGTATAGGTTAGAGACTGATCATACGAAAGTTAGTACTGAGTGATCATGTGTGGTTCAACAATGATCATGTGTGGGATAGATCCGGAGTGGCACAACGCTTAGTGATCCTATGTGCATCAGCACAAACCGATCTTGTTTGGGTTAGATCCAGTGTGGGTTAGCGCTCAGTGATCTTGTGTGGTTCAACGCATAATGATCTAGTTTGGGTCAGATCCGGTGGTGGTCATTTGCGAGGGATAGTACCTATCGAATCTGGGTGGGTCGGATCCTATGTGGATATTGCAAGGGTTCAATACTATTGATCCTGTGTGGGTAATACTCTATGTAATCTGTAGAAGTGCCTCTAGACAGAATAATATGATCTAGATTATTGACTAATCATTCGTACTTATATGCCATACATATATATCCTGGTGTGAGAAGAGTCTTTTACCATCGTGGTGATACATGTGAGTTACTTCTACCTTTGTGGTCATATCTTTGTGGTGATACAGGTGTGGTACTATTACCTTTGTGGTGATATCTTTGTGGTGTTACCTATGTGGTTCTTTTACCTTCGTGGTGATATCTTAATGGTTACTCCAGTGTGGTACTTTTACCTTCATGGTGATATACTTGTGGTACCTGGGTGGAACATTTACCTTCGTGGTGTTATCTATTTGGTATAGTTTTCTTCTTGGAGTAACCTCTGTGGCGTTACGTTGGTGATATTCTTCTTTTATGTATGAGACGAAAATATTTTTATAACATAAGTATATGTAGGGGAATATACCTACATAGAGTTGATGCTACTTCGTGATTTGTGATTGAGGTCTAGATTTTTGGTTTTTCCCTTGGTCGAACTCTGGGAGACATTCAGGGGTCTTAGGGTCCCAACCGAGTATGTTCATACACACCCCTGCACGAGCTTCGCCTGCACCTTGTTGTGTCTTGTGCATACGACAGACAGTGTTGATCGAGGATGAGAGAGTCAGGGATATATTGTGATCAGAGGTGGACCATTTGACATGGCATGATGTAAGACTGTTGATCGTGATTCATACCTACCCATCTGGTAGGATCCTCGCTGGATGATCCGGGAGCCGTTTTTCTCTTTTAAGTTGTACTTGTAATTTCTAGTCGGTTTTGTATTCTAGACCCATTACATTCAATAGACTTTTAACTAAGTAGTTTACTGCATGGTTTCCTCTTGTTTTACTCATGGATTTGTGTGTTTGTACACATTTAATGTCAATTCATTCCCGTTATAGGGGAACACCTTTTGAGTTCCAATATCTAGCCCCTTGCCTATGGAAGGTGGGATAGGATTAGTCACGACACGTGCCCCAAAATATGATTCATGAGAATGACGGTATCATGATCTCATACCAATTGTAGAAAACACTAAGGAACCTCTAATATAGTCAAAAAAATAATCAATTATAGGAAAAGGATATAGAATATTATATTTCTTCTGGTTTAGCTTCCTATAGTCAACACAGAATCTCAAAAATTATTCTTCTTTTCAAAAACCAATAATGGATATCCCCATAGAGATGTACGAGGATAGATAAAAACATCACACAATATTTCCATTAGTTGAACATTCTGTTCCTAAAGTTCTGTTGGTTCCATTTGATATGGAAAATTTGTAACTCTCTCTACCCCCACAGTAGTTCAACTATTAACACAACATCTCATTTGGGTGGTATCCTCTAGATGTCCTTAAGAAACAAGTCATGAAATCAGTCTATATTAAGAGGAAATATTGGCAGCTCTTTTTCCCCATCATCTAACATGAGGTATGCTTTAAGGGCTATGAGTTCTCCTAGTTGTGGAATAACCTATCCTGCATGGCCCATTTCAACATCCCACCCACTAAGAAATACATATGTTCCTCACTCTAGTGACAAGAACATTACTCTATGACAATAATATTGAATATGGGATTTATACAACACCATCCAATTCATTCCAAGAATCAGGTCAAAACCTAACATCTCAAGGAAAATCTTGTTCCACAGAAAATGACATCCACCCACATCTAGAGCACGATACATTTATATCATGATATCCTCAACTAATAGCCCTAACAGAGTATCAACTAACATTAATCAATAATAATTTTCTATTTTTGATACCAACAAAAAAATGAAGATTGTTGATATTAAATAATACATAGAGAACATATCAAAAAAATCCCTAGAAAGTGTGGGAGATACAATAATAAAACCACGAATGGAATAAGTTTCTTCCTCTCCTCCATCAGGTGTAGTCTAAACAACATGAGGAAGACCTACCCCTCTACCATGTGCCCTAACTCGAGAACCCTAAACAATAAAAACTTTTTAGTGTGAATGTTCTACTTCCTATGTTCTATATCAAACACCCCTACCGATATGACCCGTGGAGATCCAACTTTTTTCATGATATAGTGTCACATACACCGTACCCATACTATGCATCTTAACCTATCCTCCATCATTTCAGGACAGTTGTAGTTTCCTACAGAACATATGTACATGGTCTACCATGTTGAAAGATTGACACTCAACAGGTGGTCATGGAAATGGGAAAGACCTATGTCCCAACCTTGCAAACTGATTAGAGAACACATGGTCACCACACTGAGAGGCTGACCCCCACTTTTGGATACTTAATTCATTTCCACCCTAATGGAAGTTTACAAAGCAATGATTCATGCCTTCAAAATCCACACAACATTCCTACCCTCCTAGAACTACATGTTCACTACCTGAATCTCCCTTTAGGTACCACACTATGATATTTATAGGATCAACTACCTCTTTAATCCATTTTAGATGAATGACATTTACTAGGGACCTCATCTCATATCTATGACAATCTTCCAAATTTTTCTCTATAGCCTTCTCATATTTTACTATTGAAAAAGAATTTCAAAAATTGATGAACTAACAAGAATAATTCATTGCTAACATTTCCCCTTAGGTTAACCTCAAGAAATATAAAGCCTTCTACTACTTCAATTTTTCTAGGTAATAGTGTAGGAGAAACATCATTTAAAAATCCCTTCACGCCATTACTTCTTCCTCCTCTGGCTGAACCATGATGTCCCACCATCACAGTGCCTAAACACACAACATATTGGATACCAACACAACTCTCTTTTCAAGAGGAGTCTCTATATGATCATGAATAGTATGGATATACTATATCCATAAATCTTCTACCTTAGGCCCGCCCACTTTAGTAAAGGTCGAAGTGTGTTGTAGACAGAATTCCTTGGTGAACTCGAGCATACTTGGGGTAACCCACCCTAGGTCACTTTCCATCATCCACATAAAATGAGAAATGTTCTCATAGAATAACAGTAATCAATTTTCTAAATTACCACATTTACATACTTAACTATGGGAGGTGTGTTATTTCAAATATCATCATTTCTGCCATCTGGCACTTGTCTTCATTGTGGAATATTTTTCTACAATGACAAACATGAATTTTAGAAATCAAACCATAATGATTTCTCATGAATAATGTAAGGTTAATCAGTATCCAAATAATCGATTTTTACACCACCCAAATTCCCTTATCATTTTCCGAACATCACTCTCAACAATACATACTGATATAATGAATTACACAATTCAAAAAACCCCAACATTACATGATCAACATTTTTCACCATCATGAAACGATTTATATTTCCAAACATATTTAAACAACCATTTAATTCTCCTAGTTACATTATAAATAACCATTTCATTGTTATTACTCAAACGTTTAGCCATCATAAATATCTTATTACACATTATATACATTTTTTATGAAAAATTGAGTGCTTCCTATCCTTCCTGGTCCACATTCACATCCCATGTGTGCATACCACAATGCATGTCTCCTATATATACAGGATCCTATAATGATGAATGAATGAACAACCTCCTACCATTGAATCCATGGGAAAAAATATTATAGAATGTTCATATCCCATAACTTGTTCATCACCCAATGGTGAAATATCAAAAATCATTACATTTCACGACAATAACAACAATTCCCTCCTATGTTTTGTTGGGGATATCCCCATACATGGTTTAGATACTCCCAAGCACGAGCTCATTTCCAAGGCCCAACACATTAGTAACCTCGTTTCTACAATACCAAACAATAATTCATAGAAAAGGCATTCTATGATATCACTTTGTAACATCCCGGACCAAGGAATCACTAATCTGGTACCACAAGCTAGGTCACCATAAGACCTCATGTGTGCCTCCCCATACACCATATGTTGCTGACTAGTATAGAGGTTATAAAGGACATGTGGGGAGACTATACCATCCTTAACATATTACTAAATAGTATAAAAAAATTATAAAATAGTGGAAACACTCAAAACTAAATAGTGATCCAATATAAATAAAATAATTTCCTAAACTATGTACAAACCACTACAATAGTAATTATGTCATGTCAAACAACAATACTATGGGGACAAAACCAAATGTAAAATAAATAGTGGAATCCCCCAATAAATTCCTGACTCCATGTCTAAAACCTACTTAATGTATATCACACATGGACTCAACTCCAGGGAAGTTGTCCCTTGAGTTTTTCTTGACCTGCATTCATGAAATCTGCCCAGATACCAAACAACGACATGTGTAGGGTGTGAGTATAATGTAACGACCCAATCGTTTTAAGTAGTATATTAACTTACTCTTAGTGATTTAATAAGATGTTAATGGATAATGCAGAAAGAGGAGTCGATGGCTTCATCCAGTAGACTCCAACCTTATAAAGCCCACTTATCAGAGCTTGGGAAGGAGGTTTCATCTGTGGGCTTCGCTTTGGACCAAGCCAAAGCCGAACTCCAGCATTTCAAGCTTGAACGCAAACGCCTGTGGGACAAGTTCAAGAAAGTAGAGATTACTACTAGGGAAATGTTATCTGAGCCTCCCTCAGATTCTCTCACCATAGCACACCATACACTTAGGTATTATTTCGGTGTTATAAGGGGCTATGTGACGAGACCCTAGCTTCCTTGTGTAATCCTTTCGGGTGAATGAATTTAGATTTCTTCCTATAGTGATGTTTGTGAAATTTCAACTTTCCAGATAATTTTAGAATGTATTTTATTGGTGAATTTTGAAAAAAAAAAGCATATTTTATAATATTTATAAAAACCCAAAATAACTAATGATTTGTAATGATTTTCAAAAAATGGTCTTCTACAAAAGTATTCAGTAAGGAATTTGGAGCCTAATAAGATCAAATTAATTTTTGATGAATAGTAATTTATGAATAGTATAACGACCAATACTTTACATACATTGTTAATACTTCAAAATTGAAGCACACTTATTACAACATATGACAAAACCACAAAGGACCGTATAGGTATAGTGTCTTTAGAAACTGGGAAACATAAACAACTGCTTCATAAATCTTCTACAGTGTCTCCCATTTATTTCATCATATCTAGGGTCCTTTTTAGCATATTCTACTTAATATCCATCTTCCTGACCTGGGGAAAAGAAAACATAAAAGGGTGAGCTCAAATGCTCAGCAAGGGCAAATAAAGGAAATAAAAATCATATCATATCTTTTTGAAAATCATAACCTGCAAAAGAGATCATAATATCTTAACATGGAACAAATCATAGAAGTGAAAATGAGATCCACATAATCATAACATGAAACTTGAAACTTTTTGGCATGCACACATAATAATGGAAAATCATTTCTTGTTAGTCATGACTCATTTCCAAGACTATCTTAGTGGACAAAGTCCCTTTCTGAACCGAGTCACCCTCGTTCCAGTACTGTTTCACTGAACCGGTATAACCTACCATTCCCGCCATGTCTATCTCATGAGATATAAAATCTTTACCCAATGCATTGTAGGGATATATAGGTCCCATCCATCTTATAATGAATCCTTTCTTATGTGTGCCACATAATCATAAATCATACATCATCGCATAACACATGTAACAAAAATGGGATTCTTGAAATATCATGACATCATAAAACAAATCATATAAGGTAAATGACTTCATAAAAATATTTTCCTCAAAACATAATCAAATAAATGTAATAATAGGGATAAAAACAGAACCCTATATTATCTTATATGGAAAATAATTTTGATAAAACATTTGAACTCCATTCTTGAGGAAAATATCCTTTCTACTTCAAAAACACTTTTCTTTTCTTAACATGTCATAAAATTATAATCTAAAAGAAGTTGATTAAAAATAAACTTGAAAACATATAAAGGAATATTCTTGGAAATAATGTTTTAAAAATCCATTCTTTCCGTATAAGTTAAAAAAAACATTCTTCGTACTTTTGTCGGAAAAGTCAAAAAGTACCTCGTACGAAAAACGACAAAAGATTCATTTCATACATATTACTAAAAACTCACTGAAGGGTAAAAATGGATTTAAAAAATTGTAGGTGGATGGAAATAATATTAAATATTAATGAAACATGGATTTGGATGATAAAATACACCCCAGTAAATACTTACGAATAAACAATCTCAGATAAAAATGAGATTGTGATATTTCCCTTACCTTAGGTCCGATTTTCTTTGTACGTGTCCGAAGCTCCTGTAAAATGGTTTAAATAATGTTATTGACTTATTACAGAATCATAAATATTGATATGATATCATATATGGTCATATTCTTAGCTTTTTGTTAGTAATATTTCATTGTTACTTGTTACTCGGGTCTTTATTGTCTTTTGTTCTTATGCGTGTTTTGCAGAATAAATTCTTTTTATTATTTTAAGGTTATATATTCCTTATTTCCAGAATGGTATTAGTGTAACATATATCATATTTATTCATTCAATTCATTTATATAATTACTATGTAATGATGATCATGTAGAACGAGTCGCATCACATCGTGGAGACGGTATTCCGTACGTACGCACGAGTGATGATATAGTTCCTATGATCGTGGAATTGTATTTGAGTATATATATATTATTTCAGTATCAATATTAAATTATAATAATCATAAATAGTTACTCATTACACCATTATACCCATCCTTGTAAGGTGATGGTGGAAAATAGATTACACCACGGCGTGGAGACGGTATTCCGTACGTACGCACGCGCGGTGATTTAATTTTTCCATAGGATGGATAGAAGGTGAATTAGGGTTGTTTAATATTTATAATAACATATCAGTATGTAAGTAATACTTATTTTATTACTTTATAATGAAATAACTAAAGAAGAAGAAGTTGAAGAATAAAGAAATTGAAAAGATCGGTAATGGATATTACCTCTTCTTTGGAACGCCTCTTTGAATCCTCCACTTAGGGAACTAATATTGGTCTTTGAAGAAGACCAGGACCTCTAGGATTATTCTAGGGAAGTGGAGAAGAGAAAATGTCAGGGGTTGGCCGAGCTTGACTGCTCAAATTGGTGTGAGGAGGAGGGGGAGGAGGTGCCGTTTTATAAGGGAGGAGAGGGGCACCTTAGGAATATCTCAAAATATTATTTTATATTAAAGTCAAAATCGGTTTATAATTGTTCCAAAGGGTCTTATTTAGAAGATAAAGTGGGTATGGGTAGAAATCCTATCAACCAATAAGATTTAGACAAGTTTAGGGTATTATTGTAACCTTATCAATTAGATTTAACTCTAAGTTAAATAATTTAACTTTTACCATGTCTTTTTGTTTTCTTTCACTATATGGTTAATACACTTACTATAACATGCCAAAAGAACCCCAAATTGTTTATTATTAATATATATATCCTTATCTAAGTCATTTGGCCGAACCTTAGATTTTTAGGAATAAAATAACAATTAATAATATAATATTTGATTTAAAAACTATTTTGTTTCATTTTTGACACTATTTCATATATGATTTTTGTGAAAGTCATAACAGAATTATATGTTCGAACCAAGTTGATTAAATCAACAATAATATATCATAGTAACCTATAAAATAAGTTTAATTCATAAAAAGTCTCAAATTACATTTATTTTGGTGTTTATAACATCAATTATGTCAATATTTCATAAATAAGATAATTACTGCATCATCGTTGTGTCATAATTAAATTAAATTATTTAATGTCTAAAAATTATAAATAAAATACCATTATGTAGGAAATCTTTTTAAATTTCTAATGAATATTTATTGTTGAATTTATATTATGTATAACCCCATATTAAAAATGATTTACTTATTAAACTTTGATTTTAACTATTTTAACCCTTCTTTAAATAAATTAATAATAAATGTCCTAATCTAACTCAAGTCAGCCTAAATGGTCATATTTTATTCATAAGGTTGTTTTTGGTCGAATTTCACTTATCCAATAGAATTAAGACATGTGTTAGGGTAATAGTAATATCATATTTACCGTTATTTACCCTATTTACTATTAACCGCAGTAAAAAAAGAAAAAAGTTACTATTCACCGAAAAATTATTTTTATCTCATTGAACCACATTTTACTTACTGATATCAACTGTGTCTGTCAGATTTTCGAAATTCCATTCACAGAAGCGGTAAAATTAAGTTTTATGCAAAATTTAGTTTTTAACCTACCACTTAGTGGTTTCACTATTCATCAAAAATTGAAAGTTTTCAGAAAAATACCAAAATTTCACCCTAGGCTAATTTCGGTATTCCGAATCCAAAAATGAAGTCCATTTTGAAAAATAAAATTTATAATATTTCAAAAAGTGGTTATTACTATTCATAACGGCTAGTTTTAATAATATTTTAATAGCATATCGTTGTTTAGTAAAACTCGGTATTGCGTACGACGCAAGATATCGAGGAAGGGCGCGATTGCGTGTAAAGTAAGCCAAGCAAGTGTGTAGTGAAAGATTCCTTTGAACAAAAAATTACTCATAAAAATATCGGGTGTTACAAATAATGATCTTACGCTTAGGATTAGTAATGTGACCAAATGGGTTAGTAATTTCACTCAAAGAAAGTTTTAATATAATTTAGACACCTAGATTAAGTAATGTGATTCAATAAAATGGGTAAATAACGGTTTCATAAATTATTAGTGAAGTATTAGTTTTTTCGGATGAATAGTGTTTTTTAATTAAAAATTTATTTAAAAATAACTAGAAAAATATTTTTATAAAAAGTACTTTATTTTTGAACTCAGAGCAGCGATATTATGTTAAGGTACTTTTTGGGGTTTTTTCTGAAAAAAAAAATCAATTCCCAATGAATTGTGTTTTGTTTAAAAATTAAATTAAAAATATTTAGAAAATTATTATTATAAAATGGATTTCATTTTTGAAATCACAGCATTGATATTTGGTTAAGGTGAAATTTTGAGATTTTTCTGAGAAAATTGAATTTTTGATGAATAGTGAAAATATAGTTTTTAAGTTACGGATGTTTAATGACATCATAAAATGATGTATTAAGTATATATTCAATATGGTCGAATTATGAATAGTAATATAAGGTATGAGGTGTCCCAAGTGGCCAATACCATGGGAAAATACCAATGGCAAGCCCATGGTTTTGCCAAAACCACTAGTGAGGTGTCCCTTGGCCATTAATGCCTTGTCCCCTCACTTTCCCTAAAAATACCCACCCTTTCCTCCTTTAGTTTTCACTCCCAACTCTCCCCCAACAACGTTATGGTCTTCTTAACTTCCAATGAGTCCTCCCAAGGTTCCCCCAAGCCCTCAAGGTCCAAAACATTGAGTATCAAGAGTCATGTTTTAAGGTAAGGGATCCGACCCCTCTCTTTCTTTTCATGTAATCTCTTTTATGTCATTCCTTTTATGCTCCATGTTCTTATGTGATAGGATTTTATTTTCTATTCCTCTTACTTCCCTTTTCATTTTTATATGATTATATATCCCTTATTACTCTCATCATTTCATTTTATGAATGTTTATGAGACGCCGTTAGGCTGCCGAATTTTTAAGGGATTCTTTCACCCTTCTAATTTTTCAAGTTCGATTTTCATGTCAAGTCTTTCAAGTTCCTTTTATTATGTTGGGGTATTATATCTATATATATCATACTGATCTCTTATGATCATATGATGAGAGACCGTATTTGATCTTTTCAATTCATTTTTATTGAAGTTTAAGTGACGCCGTTAGGCTGCCGAATTTTCATAAGAGAAATCTAATTTTTGTCTTCCTTCCATGTTTTTCATTTCAAATGGTATGTCCTTCAAACTTCATTACCATGTCCATATATCCATCTTATTCTGTCCCCCTACTTTTTAATGGATCAATTGTGAGTGGGTGACCCATGTCCCCTCTCTTTTCAATGTTTTCTAAAATCCCGAAACATAGCCGTTATGCGGCAGAATTTCCGTCTCAAAATGTCTCTCTCTTTTTCTAATGTTCGTTTATATTATTGTGTGAATACTCAAAGCTCTTTCTTATAAAGGGGTATTTACAGATATACCAAAATGTTCTATTTTAAATTCTGGTATTTACATACATGAGACCCACCTTCCTTTTCTGTGGGTTTTAAAGTGACGTAAAGATCATGTCTTTAAAGTAGTTTTTAAAACGTTGTGATTATGAAATGAAACCCATTTATTTTATGATATATGGGTTATTTATGAAATGTTTGATGATGATATATGTGGCTCACATGATAATAAAGGAAAATTTAAGGGTGCGCCCTAATAGCGCTCCAATGCATTGGGTAATGATGTAACCACTAAAGATTACAATTTTCACGATACCTTGGTGAATAACCTTGGTAATTTTCAAATGACACCTTGGGGATGGACCTTGGTGATATGTTCATGATTGTCTATGTTAAAGGATGTAGCCACATATTCAAGTTATGAAAAATGTTATTTTATGAAATTACTCATGATTTCTTTCTCATGCCTTAAAGTTCTTTTCATGTTCTTATTGAAGTATATCAAGTTCACATGTAAAATGTTCCTCTTGTTTCCCTTACTAGGCCTCCTGCTCACCCTTTCTTTTGATGTATGTCCCCAGCTTATGAGATGCAGTATTCAACCTAGGATGAACTTAAGGAGAAGCCTTTCAGGTGTTTAAGAAGAATTCTTTATGTTGTTTTCATGTATTATGTTCCTGGTTTCCAAGACACTAAACCTTAAAGATCTTCAGTTTTGTGTAATGTAATGAAAGTTTCTGTTATAAGAAGACGGGATGCTATAGTTGGTATCAGAAGATGGTTTAGTTATTTGTGGAAATTATGATATAAAAACATTAGGATGAACCCTATAGAAAAGTTTAAATATAGGAAAACTTCCTGGAATTTTGGTATGTATTGATTAAGTGGTTTATCAAACAAATACATCCCTGTCTGGATACGAGCAGGTAGAGGCGGCTCTGGCCCAGATGTACATAGGGGTAAAACCCGAAAACACCGCTTTGAGCTAGACTCGAACGGGAACTGGTGCACGATAACGGGCCTTGCTGCACTCTTGGTTACGACACTCCCGGGGGATATTTTTGGTTAATCAAAAGCTTTTTATGAATCATTATGAAGGAATTATAGAGAAGTATAATTTTCTAAGGATGAAGTCTTAGTTAAAAGATTCATAAATGAAATAAGTTTCTCCCTATGGTTTTATTATTTTAGAAAATGGCGGGCAATAGGAGGAACCGTGCAGATGGTGACCGCAATGCACCATGTGTTGACGGCCCTCCGATGGAAGCCGGAATGGAAAAATTCATGCGAATGATGAACCAGCTGACTCAAGTTATGGGTAATAACTTGAATCAAGCTGAGAGGCCGATCTCACCACGAAGGGAGCAACTTTCTGTTGAGTCCTTTATGCGTCAACGACCACCAACATTCAGTGGATCTACTGACCCATTGGTTGCGAAATAATGGATAAGCTCCATTGAAAAGATCTTTTCTGTACTTCATTGTTCGGAACAAGAAAAAGTCAACCCTTGCTGTTTACCGCCTAGAGGGAGAAGCTGATCATTGGTGATCACTGATCAAAAACACGAAGCCACGAGGAGAGATAGAAGCTATGGAGTGGGAAGAATTTCGGGGAATTTTCCTTAACAAGTATTTCCCTCATTCCATGAGAACGAGAATGGAGAAAGAGTTTCTCGAGCTGAAGCAGAAGGAGAACGAA
Source organism: Viscum album (assembly GCA_963277665.1). Classification (NCBI taxonomy): domain Eukaryota; kingdom Viridiplantae; phylum Streptophyta; class Magnoliopsida; order Santalales; family Viscaceae; genus Viscum; species Viscum album. The sequence goes on along the minus strand of OY728126.1, from coordinate 1,653,226,376 downwards.
TCTGTTGGAAGCTATCCGATGAACTTCTCAAGGCTTTCCCGTTATACCTCAAGCTTTTTCATGGACCATAATGGGAAGGTTGATAGATTCTTTGGCGGACTATGACCTCATCTGCGGAAGAATCTAGCCAACAGGGACTACGATAGATATGAAGAAATAGTTCGAAGTGCTATGAAAGTTGAACTAGAGTTTGGGGAGACACAATGGTCTCACAAATCTAATGAAAAGAAGAGAACTCTAGAACCGAGCCTGGGAAGATGTTTTGATCAGGAAAGAGGTGGAAAGCATATGCAACATGCCACATGCAATAAGTGTGGGAAGAAGCATCCGGGGAACTGCTTGATCGGAAGTGGTAAGTGCTACAGGTGTGGAAGAGAAGGCCATATTTCTCAATATTGTCGTAGTGATGTGAAGCCTCAACTTCCCAACACTAACGACAGAGGAAAGATGGTTCCGTCCGTACCCTATGTCACATGCTTCAAGTGTGGACAGCTTGGGCACTTTGCTAATCAATGTCCAAATCCGAGGGCGGTGGAGGGGAATCACCATCAACCTCAGCAGAGGCCAAGGGGGAAGGTCGTGCTTTCGCTATCACAACAACTGAAGTTGAAGTTCCAAACGATGTGTTAGAAGGTACTCTATTCGTCCTCTAAAAACTAGCAAGTAATTTATTTGATTCTGGTTCTACGCATTCCTTTATTTCCTCCAGGTTTGCATGGAATATAGAATCAATCCCAGAACTTCTAGAGGTAGAGTTGTCAGTCAAGACTCCAAGTGGGATTATCCTTGCATCAACAGTATTTAGAGACTCTAGTGTTTACTTTGGTGAGCACAATCTTATCACAAATCTAGTAGTCATTCCCATGTTAGAATTTGACATTATACTAGGGATGGACTGGCTCTCAAAGTGTAATGCTAAGATCAAATTCAGAATTAAGGAAATATCAGTAGTCTTGAATGAATGACCTACAATTATCTTCCAAGGAGAGATATCCCGAACTGATCCCTATCTAGAAGCACCTCCTATAACATTCGTTATGGAGTTAATCGGTGATGATGATGAAGGAAACGGGAGCATACAAATAAAAGATGTTCCGATTGTTCAGGAATACATGGATGTATTTCCTGAGGAGTTACCTGGACCTCCCCCAGAAAGAGAGGTAGAGTTCTCCATTGAACTCGTACTTGGGTCTCAACAGATATCAAAGACTCCATATAGAATGGAAAATGTGGAGCTAGAAGAGATAAAGAAACAACTCCATGACTTGTTGGAGAAGGGGTTTATCCGACCGAGTGTGTCTCCTTGGGGAGCACCAGTTCTCTTTGTGAAAAAGAAGGATGGATCAATGCGTCTATGCATTGATTATAGAGAACTGAACGGGATCACAGTGAAGAACAGATATCCTCTTCCAAGAATTGATGATTTATTTGACCAACTTCATGGGGCTCAATTCTTCTCTAAGATTGACCTTCGATCTGGTTATCATCAACTGAGGGTGAAGAAGGAAGATATTCCAAAAACTGCGTTCTGATCAAGATATGGGCATTATGAGTTTACTGTTATGCCCTTCGGCATGACTAATGCTCCTGCTATTTTCATGGATTTGATGAATAGAGTCTTTAAGGACTACCTTGATAACTTTTTGGTAGTTTTTATTGATGATATTTTGATATATTCAAAAAGTCATGAGGAGCATGAAGTTCATCTAAGGGTTATATTGAAAACTCTGCGGAAGGAGAGGCTCTTTGGGAAGTTCAGCAAGTGTGAGTTTTGGTTACAACAGGTGGCTTTCTTGGGGCACATCGTAACCAATGAAGGAATCTCAGTTGACCCTGCAAAGACAATGGTTGTGGAGGAGTGGCCTCAACCCACAACAGTAACTGAGATTCGTAGTTTCCTTGGCTTAGCGGGATATTATAGGAGGTTTGTGAAAAACGTTTCACGGATTTCTAATCCACTAACCAAGTTGACTCGAAAGGGGGTTAAGTTCATTTGGACAAAGTAATGCAAGGAAAGTTTCCAAAAGCTGAAGAAGATATTGGTTACTGCACCTGTGTTAACACTACCCTCTATCGGAGAAGGATTCGTTATTTTTAGTAATTCATCTCTGAAAGGGCTTGGGTGCGTCCTCATGAAAAATGACAAGGTAATTGCTTATGCATCTCGACAGTTGAAGATTCATGAGCAGAATTATCCTACGCATGATCTAGAGCTAGAGGCAGTTGTTTTTGCTCTAAAGATATAGAGGAACTATCTTTATGGGGAGAAATGTGATATATACACTGACCACCAAAGTCTAAAGTATATTTTCACACATAAAGAATTGAACATGAGACAAAGGAGATGGTTGTAGCTTATTAAAGACTATGATTGTTCAATTCATTGTCACCCTGGAAGAGAAAAAAAAGTCGTGGATGTGTTAAGCAGGAAAGATCCTGTTGTTCTGGAAACAATGAGGATCCTAGGGGATCCCTTGATTAAAGATCTAGTAAAACTAGACATGGGAATTATAACGAAAGGGACATCATCAACCCTATACCAAATGATTTCTCAACCTTCATTACTAGAGAAGATCAAGAAGGCTCAAAAAGAAGATCCTTTGCTGTAGGAGAAGTTGGAGGCTGTAAAAGATGGGAAGTTCCCTGATTTCAATATTGATCAAGAAGGTGTATTGAAATTTCATACAAGACTATGTGTCCCATCTATTCTGGAGATAATGAAAGAACTGATGGATGAAGCTCATAGCTCTAAATTCCCTATACATCCGGGAAGCACTAAGATGTATAGAGACCTTCGTGATCATTATTGGTGGGATAACATGAAGAGGGAGATTGCTGATTACACTACATGGTGCCTGGTGTGTCAGTAAGTAAAGGCAGAAAGACAACTTCCTAAGGGGGTATTACAACCGCTACCCATACCAGTATGGAAGTGGGATAATATCACCATGGACTTTGTAACTGGTCTCCCAAAAACATCCAAAGGAAACAATGAGATATGGGTTATTATGGACCGTCTCACCAGGACATCCCATTTTATCTCTCTTCGGGAAGATTTCTCTCTGGATCATCTTGCCAATATATACGTGAAGGAAGCGGTAAGGCTGCATGGGGTACCACTATCCATCGTATCTGATCGTGACCCAAGATTCACATCCAAATTCTGGAGAAGTCTGCAACATGCTCTGAATACTGAATTTAATTTTAGTACGGCCTATCATCCTCAAACAGATGGCCAATCTGAAAGGACTATTCAGACACCTGAATAAATGTTGAGATTATGCTCAATGGAATTTAAAGGTGGATGGGATCAACACCTCCCATTAGTGGGGTTCTCCTATAACAACAGCTTCCATGCGAGTATTCAGATGGCACCCTATGAAGCTCTGTATGGAAAGTGGTGTAGAACTCCTACTTGTTGGGATGAAACTGGTGAGAGGAATCTTCTTGGGCCTAATCTCGTGCAAGAGATGATAGAACAGGTTCATGCCATCCAACAACACATAAAGGCTGCTCAGAGTCGGCAGAAGAGCTATGCTGACAATCGTCGATGGGACTTGGAGTTTGGTGTTGGTGACAAAGTCTTCCTTCGAATTTCTCCATGGAAGAGAGTCATGTGGTTTGGGAAGAAAGGGAACCACAGCCCTAGTTACATTGGCCCCTATGAAATCCTTGACTACATAGGATCAGTGGCCTATCATCTAGCACTTCCACCGAACCTAGCTCAAGTGCGTGATGTCTTCTATGTATCTCTCTTGAGGAAGTACATACCCAACCATTCGCATGTACTGAACCCAGAGGTGGTACAACTAGAACATGACCTCTCTTATGAGGAGCATCTAGTAGAGATCTTGGACAGTAGAGACAAGGTTCTACGAAATAAGACTACCCACCCTGTGAATGTGTTGTGGAGGAATTATAAGTATGATGAATCGACATGGGAGCCTGAGGAAACGATGAAGCAAAAGTACCCTCACCTTTTCGACTAGGCCTCAAGTATAAATTTCGGGGACGAAATTTCTTAAGGGGGGAAGAATTTAACGACCGAATCTTTTTGATTAGTATATTAATTTACTCTTATTGATTTAATAAGATGTTAATGGTTAATTCAGAAAGAGGATTCGATGGTTTCATCCACTAGACTCGAACCTTATGAATCCCACTTATCAGAGCTTGGGAAGGAGGTAGCATATGTGGGCTTCGCTTTGGACCAAGCCCAAGCCGAACTCCAGCGTGTCAAGCTTGAACGGAAACACCTGCGGGAGAAGTTCAAGTTAGTAGAGATTACTACTAAGGAAATGTTATATAATCCTCCCTCAGATTCTCTCACCATATCACACCTTACACTTAGGTCTTATGCAGGTGTTATAAGGGGCTATGTGACGAGACCCTAGCTTCCTTGTGTAATCCTTTCGGGTGAATGAATTGAGATTTCTTCCTTTAGTGATGTCTGTGAAATTTCAACTGTCCAGATAATTTTAGAATGTATTTTATTGATGAATTTTGAAAAAAAGGATATTTTAAAATATTTATGAAAACCCTAAATAACTAATGATGTGTAATGATTTTCAAAAAATGGTCTTCTACAAAAGTGTTCAGTAAGGAATTTGGAGTCTAATAAGATCAACATAATTTTTGATGATTAGTAAATTATGTATAGTGATTTTACGCTTAGGATTAGTAATGTGACCAAATGGATTAGTAATTTCACTCAAAGAAAGTTTTAATATAATTTAGACACCTAGATTAAGTAATGTGATTCAATAAAGTGGGTAAATAACGGTATCATAAATTATTAGTCAAGTATTAGTTTTTTCGGATGAATAGTGTTTTTTAATTAAAAATTTAATTAAAAATAATTAGAAAAGTATTTTTATAAAAAGGACTTTATTTTTGAACTCAGAGCATCGATTTTATTTTAAGGTAATTTTTTTGGTTTTTTCTGAAAAAAATGAATTCTCGATGAATAGTGTTTTTATTTAATAATTAAATTAAAAATATATAGAAAATTATTTTTATAAAATGGATTTAATTTTTGAAATCAGAGCATTGATATTTGGTTAAGGTGAAATTTTGAGATTTTTCTGAGAAAGTTGAATTTTCGATGAATAGTGAAAATATAGTTTTTAAGTTACGGATGTTTAATTACATCATTAAATGATGTATTATGTATATATTCAATATGGTCGAATTATGAATAGTAATATAACGTATGAGGTGTCCCAAGTGGCCAATACCATGGGCAAATACCATGGTCATGCCCATGGTTTTTCCAAAACCACTAGTGAGGTGTCCCTTGGCCATTAATGCCTTGTCCCCTCACTTTCCCTATAAATACCCACCCTTTCCTCCTTTATTTTTCACTCCCAACTCTCCCCCAACGAAGTTCTGGTCTTCTTACCTTCCAAGGAGTCCTCCCAAGGTGCCCCCAAGCCCTCAAGGTCCAAAACATTGTGTTTCAAGAGTCACGTTTTAAGGTAAGGGATCCGACCCCTCTCTTTCTTTTCATGTAATCTCTTTTATGTCATTCCTTTTATGATCCATTTTCTTATGTGATAGGATGTTCTTTTCTATTCCTCTTACTGCCCATTTCATTTTTATATGATGAGAGATCCCCTATTACTCTCATCATTTCATTTTATGAAAGTTTAAGAGACGCCATTAGTCTGCCAAATTTTTAAGGGATCCTTTCACCCTTCTTATTTTTCAAGTTTGATTTTCATGTCAAGTCTTTCAATTTCCTTTTTATTAAGTTGGGGTATGATCTCTATATCTATCATACTGAGCTCTTATGATCATATGATGAGATACCCCGTTTGATCTTTTCAATTCATTTTTATTGATGTTTAAGTGACGTCGTTAGGCTGGCGAATTTTTATAAGAGAAATCTAATTTTTGTCTTCCTTCCATGTTTTTCATTTCAAATGGTATGTCCTTCAAACATCATTACCATGTCCATATATCCTTCTTATTCTGTCCCCCTACTGTTTTATGGATCAATTTTGAGTGGGTGACCCATGTCCCCTCTCTTTTCAATGTTTTCTAAAACCCCGAAACATAGCCATTATGCTACAGAATCTCCGTCTCAAAATGTCTCTCTCTTTTTATAATGTTCGTTTATATTATTGAGTGAATACTCAATTCTCTTTTATCTAAAGGGGTATTCACATAAATACCAAAAATTTCTATTTTAAATTCTTGGATTTACATACATGAGACCCACCTTCCTTTTCTGTGGGTTTTAATGTGACGTAAAGATCATGTCTTTAAAGCAGCTTTTAAAACGTTGTGATTATGAAATGAAACCCATTTATTTTATGATATATGGGTTATTTATGAAATGTTTGATGATGATATATGTGGCTCACATGATAATAAAGTCAAATTTAAGGGTGTTCCATGATAGAGCTCCAATGCATTGGGTAATGATGTAACCACTAGAGATTACAATTTTCACGATACTTTGGTGAATAACCTTGGTAATTTTCAAATGACACCTTGGGGATGGACCTTGGTGATATGTTCATGATTGTCTATGTTAAATGATGTAGCCACATATTCATGTTATGAAAAATGTTATTTTATGAAATGCCTCATGCTTTCTTTCTCATGCCTTAAAGTTCTTTTCATGTTCTTATTGAAGTATATCAAGTTCACATGTAAAATGTTCCTCTTGTTTACCTTACTGGGCCTCCTGCTCACCCTTTCTTTTGATGTATGTCCCTAGGTTATGAGATGCAGCATTGAACCTAGGATGAACTTAAGGAGAAGCCTTTCAAGTGTTTTCGAAGAATGATGTTCCTAGTTTCCAAGACACTAAACCTTAAAGATCCTCAGTTTTGTGTAATGTAATGAAAGTTTATGTTATAAGAAGATGGGATGCTATAGTTGGTATCAGAGGATGGTTTAGTTATTTGTGGAAATTAGGATATAAAAACTTTAGGAAGAGCCCTATAGAAAAGTTTAAATATAGGAAAACTTCCTGGTATTTTGGTAAGTATAGATTAAGTGGTTTATCAAACAAATACATCCATGTCTGGATACGAGCAGGTAGAGGCGGCTCTGGCCCAGATGTACGTAGGGGTAAAACCCGAAAACACCTCTTTGAGCTAGACTCGAAAGGGAACTGGTGCACGATAACGGGCCTTGCTGCACTCTTGGTTACGACACTCCCGGGGGATTTTTCTGGTTAATCACAAACTTTTATGAATCATTATGAAGGAATTATAGAGAATTATAATTGTCTAAGCATGAAGTCTTAGTTAAAAGATTCATAAATGAAATAAGTTTCTCACTAAGTTTTTATTCTTTTAGAAAATGGCGGGCAATAGGAGGAACCATGCAGATGGTGAACGCAATGCACCATGTGCTGACGGCCCTCCGATGGAAGCCAGAATGGAAACATTCATGCGAATGATGAACCAACTGACTCAAGTTATGAGTAATAACTTGAATCAAGTTGAGAGGCCGATCTCACCACGAAGGGAGAAACTTTGTGTTGAGTCCTTTATGCGTCAACGACCACCAACATTCAGTGGATCTACTGAACCATTGGTTGCGGAACAATGGATAAGCTCTATTGAAAAGATCTTTTCTGTACTTCACTGTTCGGAACAAGAAAAATTCACCCTTGCTATTTATCGCCTAGAGGGAGAAGCTGATCAGTGGTGATCACTGATCAAAAACATGAAGCCAGGAGGAGAGATAGAAGCTATGGAGTGGGAAGAATTTCGGGGAATTTTCATTAACAAGTATTTCCCTCGTTCCATGAGAACGAGAATGGAGAAAGAGTTTCTCGAGCTGAAGCAGAAGGATAACGAATATTTCAGAATCTATGAGATGAACTTCACAAGGCTTTCCCGTTATACCTAAAGCATTGTCATGGACCCTAATGGGAAGGTTAATAGATTCTTTGGCGGACAACGACCTCATCTGCAGAAGAATCTAGCCAACAGGGACTACGATAGCTATGAAGAAATAGTTCGAAGTGCTATGAAAGTTGAACTAGAGTTTGGGGAGACACAATGGTCTCACAAATCTAATGAAAAGAAGAGAACTCTAGAACCAAGCCTGGGAAGAAGTTTTGATCAGGAAAGTGGTGGAAAGAATATGAAACATGACACATGCAATAAGTGTGGGAAGAAGCATCCATGGAACTGCTTGATCGGAAGTGGTAAGTGCTACAGGTGTGGAAGAGAAGGCCATATTTCTCAGAATTATCATAGTGATGTGAAACCTCAACTTCCCAACACTAAAGACATAGGAAAGATGGTTCCGGCCCTATCTGAAGTCACATGCTTGAAGTGAGGACAACTTGGGCACTTTGCTAATCAATGTCCAAATCCGAGGGCGGTGGATGGGAATCACCATCAACCTCAGCAGAGGCCAAGGGATCAAGGTCGTGCTTTCGCTATCACAACAACTGAAGTTGAAGTTCCAAACGATGTGGTAGCAGGTACTCTTGTCTTCCTCTCAAAACTAGCAAGTACTTTATTTGATTCTGGTTCTACGCATTCCTTTATTTCCTCCAGGTTTGCAAGGAATATAGAATCAATCCCCGAACTGCTAGAGGTAGAGTTTCCAGTCAAGACTCCAAGTGGGATTATCCTTGCATCAAAAATATTTAGAGACTCTAGTGTTTACTTTGGTGAGCACAATCTTATCGCAAATCTAGTAGTCATTCCCATGATGGAATTTGATATTATACTAGGGATGGACTGGCTCTCAATTTATAATTCTAAGATCAAATGCAGAAGTAAGGAAATATCAGTAGTCTTGAATGAACGACCTACAATTATCTTCCAAGGAGAGATATCCTGAAATGATCCCTGTCTAGAAGCACCTCCAATAGCATTCTTTATGGAGTTAATAGGTGATGATGAAGAAGGAAAAGGGAGCATACAAATAGAAGATGTTCCGATTGTTCAAGAATACATGGATGTATTTCTTGAGGAGTTACATGGACCTCCCCCAGAAAGAGAGGTAGAGTTCTCCATTGAACTCGTACCTGGGTCTCAACCGATATCAAAGACTCCATATAGAATGGTAATTGTGGAGCTAGAAGAGTTAAAGAAACAACTCCAAGACTTGTTGGAGAAGGGTTTTATCCGACCGAGTGTGTCTCCATGGGGAGCACCAGTTCTCTTTGTGAAGAAGAAGGATGGATCAATGCGGCTATGCATTGATTATAGATAACTGAACGGGATCACAGTGAAGAACAGATATCCTCTTCCAAGAATTGATGATTTATTTAACCAACTTTGCGGGGCTCAATTCTTCTCTAAGATTGACCTTCGATCTGGTTATCATCAACTGAGGCTGAAGAAGGAAGATATTCCAAAAACTGCGTTCTGATCAAGATATGGGCATTATGAGTTTACTGTTATGCCTTTCAGCTTGACTAATGGTCCGGCTATTTTCATGGATTTGATGAATAGAGTCTTTAAGGACTACCTTGATAACTTTGTGGTAGTTTTTATTGGTGATATTTTGATATATTCAAAATGTCGTGAAGAGCATGATGATCATCTAAGGGTTATATTGAAAACTCTGCAGAAGGAGAGGCTCTTTGGGAAGTTCAGCAAGTGTGAGTTTTGGTTACAACAAGTGTATTTCTTGGGGCACATCGTAACCAATGAAGGAATCTCGGTTGACCCTGTAAAGACAATGGTTTTGGAGGAGTGGACTCAACCCACAACAGTAACTGAGATTCGTAGTTTCTTTGTCATAGCGGGATATTATAGGAGGTTTGTGAAAAAAATTTCATGGCTTTCTAATCCACTAACCAAGTTGACTCGAATGGGGGTTAAGTTCATTTGGACAAAGTAATGTGAGGAATTTTTCCAAGAGATGAAGAAGAGATTGGTTACTGCACCAGTGTTAACACTACCCTCTATCGGAGAAGGATTCATTATTTTTAGCAATGCATCTCTGAAAGGGATTGGGTGAGTCCTCATGCAAAATGACAAGGTAATTTCTTATGCATCTCGACAGTTGAAGATTCATGAGCAATATTATCCTACGCATGATCTAGAGCTGGAGGCAGTTGTTTTTGCTCTAAAGATATAGAGGAAGTATCTTTATGGGGAGAAATGTGATATATACACTGACCACCAATGTCTAAAGTATATTTTTACACAGAAAGAATTGAACATGAGAAAAAGGAGATGGTTGGAGCTTATTAAAGACTATGATTGTTCAATTCATTATCACCCTGGAAGAGAAAACAAAGTCGCGGATGCGTTAAGCAGGAAAGATCCTTTTGTTCTGGCAACAATGAGGATCCTAGGGGATCCCTTGATTAAAGATCTAGTAAAACTGGACATGGGAATTATAAGGAAAGGGACATTATCAACCCTATACCAAATGATTTTACAACATTCTTTACTAGAGAAGATCAAGAAGGCTCAAAAATAAGATCCTTTGCTGCATGAGAAGTTGGAGGCTGTAAAAGATGAGAAGTTCCCTGATTTCAATATTGATCAAGAAGGTGTATTGAAATTTCATACAAGACTATGTGTCCCATATATTCCAGAGATAAAGAATGAACTGATGGATGAAGCTCATAGCTCTACTTTCTCTATACATTCGGGAAGAACTAAGATGTATAGAGACCTTCATGATCATTATTGGTGGGATAACATGAAGAGGGAGATTGCCGATTACACTAAAAGGTGCCTGGTGTGTCAGCAAGTAAAGGAATAAAGACAACTTCCTAAGGGGGTATTACAACTGCTACCCATACCAGTATGGAAGTGGGATAATATCACCATAGAAATTATAACTGGTCTCCCAAAAACATCCAAAGGAAACAATGCGATATGGGTTATTGTGGACCGTCTCACCAAGACAGCCCATTTTATCTCTATTTGGGAAGATTTCTCTCTGGATCATCTTTCCAAGATATACGTGAAGGAAGTGGTAAGGCTGCATGGGGTACCACTATCCATCGTATTTGATCGTGACCCAAGATTCACATCAAAATTCTGGAGAAGTCTGCAACATTTTCTAAATAGTGAATTGAATTTTAGTACGGCCTATCATCCTCAAACTGATGGCCAATCTGAAAGGACTACTCAGACACTCGAAGACCTGTTGAGATTACGCTCAATGGAATTTAAAGGTGGATGGGATCAACACCTCCCATTAGTGGATTTCTCCTATAACAACAGCTTCTATGCGAGTATTCAGATGGTACCCTATGAAGCTATGTATGGAAAGCGGTGTAGAACTCCTACTTGTTGGGATGAAACTGGTGAGATGAAGGTTCTTGGGCCTGATCTCGTGCAAGAGATGACAGAACAGGTTCATGCCATCCAACAACACATAAAGGCTGCTCAGAGTCGGCAGAAGAGCTATGCTGACTATCGTCGAAGGGACTTGGATTTTGGTGTTGGTGACAAAGTCTTCCTTCGAATTTCTCCATGGAAGAGAGTCATTTGGTTTGGGAAGAAAGGGAAGCTCGGCCCTAGGTACATTGGCCCCTATGAAATCCTTGATTGCATAGGAGCTGTGGCCTATCGTCTTGAACTTCCACCGAACCTAGATCAAGTTCATGATGTCTTCCATGTATCTCTCTTGAGGAAGTACATACCCAACCCTTTGCTTGTACTGAACCCAGAGGTGGTACAACTAGAACATGACCTCTCTTATGAAGAGCAGCCAGTGGAGATCTTGGACCGTAGAGACAAGGTTCTACAAAACAGGACTACCCACCACGTGAAAGTGTTATGGAGGAATCATAAGTATGAAGAAGCGACTTGGGATCCTGAGGAAACGATGAAGCAAAATTACCCTCGCCTTTTTGACTAGGACTCAAGTATAAATTTCGGGGACGAAATTTCTTAAGGCGAGAAGAATGTAACGACCCAAACTTTTTGAGTAGTATATTAACTTACTCTTATTGATTTAATAAGATGTTAAAGGTTAATTCAGAAAGAGGAGTCGATGGCTTCATCACCTAGACTCGAACCTTATGAAGCCCACTTATCAGAGCTTGGGAAGGAGGTAGCATCCGTGGGCTTCGCTTTGGACCAAGCCCAAGCCGAACTCCAGCGTGTCAAGCTTGAACAGAAACGCCTGCCGGAGAAGTTCATGTTAGTAGAGATTACTACTAGGGCAATGTTATCTGAGCCTCCCTCATATTCTTTCACCATAAAACACCTTTCACTTAGGTCTTATGAAGGTGTTATAAGGGGCTATGTGACGAGACCCTAGCTTCCTTGTGTAATCCTTCGAGTGAATGAATTGAGATTTCTTCCTTTAGTGATGTTTGTGAAATTTCAACTGTCCAGATAATTTTAGAATGAATTTTATTGATGAATTTTGAAAAAAAAAGGATATTTTAAAATATTTATGAAAACCCTAAATAACTAATGATGTGTAATGATTTTCAAAAAATGGTATTCTACAAAATTGTTCAGTAAGGAATTTGGAGTCTAATAAGATCAAATTAATTTTAGATGAATAGTAAATTATGAATAGTGATTTTACGCTTAGGATTAGTAATGTGACCAAATGGATTAGTAATTTCACTCAAAGAAAGATTTAATATAATTTAGACACATAGATTATGTAATTTGATTCAATAAAATGGGTAAATAACGGTTTCAGAAATTATTAGTCAAGTATTAGTTTTTTCAGATGAATAGTGTTTTTTAATTAAAAATTTAATTAAAAATAATTATAAAATTATTTTTATAAAAAGGATATTATTTTTGAACTCATAGTATCGATATTATGTTAAGGTAATTTTTTGGGGTTTTTTCTGAAAAAAATAAATTCCCGATGAATAGTGTTTTTCTTTAAAAATAAAATTAAAAATATTTAGAAAATTATTTCTATAAAATGGATTTCATTTTTGAAATCAGAGCATTGATATTTGGTTAAGGTGAAATTTTGATATTTTTCTGAGAAAGTTGAATTTTCAATGAATAGTGAAAATATAGTTTTTAAGTTACGAATGTTTAATGACATCATTAAATGATGTATTAAGTATATATTAAATATGGTCGAATTATGAATAGTAATATAAGGTATGAGGTGTCCCAAGTGGCCAATACCATGGGAAAATACCATGGTCATGCCCATGGTTTTTCCAAAACCACTAGTGAGGTGTCCCTTGGCCATTAATGCCTTGTCCCCTCACTTTCCCTATAAATACCCACCCTTTCCTCCTTTAGTTTTCACTCCCAACTCTCCCCCAACGAAGTTCTAGTCTTATTACCTTCCAAGGAGTCCTCCCAAGGTTCCCCCAATCCCTCATGGTCCAAAACATTGAGTTTCAAGAGTCACGTTTTATGGTAAGGGATCCGACCCCTCACTTTCTTTTCATGTAATCTCTTTTATGTCATTCCTTTTATGCTCCATGTTCTTATGTGATAGGATGTTCTTTTCTATTCCTCTTACTGCCCTTTTCATTTTTATATGATGAGAGATCCCCTATTACTCTCATCATTTCATTTTATGGAAGTTTAAGAGACGCCGTTAGGCTGCCGAATTTTTAAGGGATTCTTTCACCCTTCTCATTTTTCAAGTTTGATTTTCATGTCAAGTCTTTCAAGTTCATTTTTATTATGTTGGGGTATGATCTCTATATCTATCATACTGATATCTTATGATCATATGATGAGAGACCCCATTTGATCTTGTCAATTCATTTTTATTGATGTTTAAGTGATGTCGTTAGGCTGCCAAATTTTCATAAGAGAAATCTAATTTTTGTCTTCCTTCCATGTTTTTCATTTCAAATGGTATGTCCTTCAAAATTCAATACCATGTCAATATATCCTTCTTATTCTATCCCCCTACTGTTTTATGGATCAATTGTGAGTGGGTGACCCATGTCCCCTCTCTTTTCAATGTTTTCTAAAACCCAGAAACATAGTCGTTATGCTACAGAATTTCCGTCTCAAAATGTCTCTCTCTTTTTCTAAAGTTCGTTTATATTATTGAGTGAATACTCAATTCTCTTTCGTCTATAGGGTTATTCACATATATACCAAAATGTTCTATTTTAAATTCTGGGATTTACATACATGAGACCCACCTTCCTTTTCTGTGGGTTTTAAAGTGACGTAAAGATCATGTCTTTAAAGAAGTTTTTAAAACGTTGTGATTATGAAATGAAACCCATTAATTTTATGCTATATGGGTTATTTATGAAATTTTTTATGATGATATATGTGTCTCACTTGATAATAAAGGAAAATTTAAGGGTTCACCTTGATAGCGCTCCAATTCATTGGGTAATGATGTAACCACTAGAGATTACAATTTTCACGATACCTTGGTGAATAACCTTGGTAATTTTCAAATGACACCTTGGGGATGGACCTTGGTGATATGTTCATGATTTTCTATGTTAAATGATGTAGCCACATCTTTAAGTTATGAAAAATTTTATTTTATGAAATGCATCATGATTTCTTTCTCATGCCTTAAAGTTCTTTTCATGTTTTTATTGAAGTATATCCAGTTCACATGTAAAATGTTCCTCTTGTTTCCCTTACTAGGCCTCCTGCTCACCCTTTCTTTTGATGTATGTCCCCAGGTTATGAGATGTAGTATTGAACCTAGTATTAACATAAGGAGAAGCCTTTCAAGTGTTTAAGAAGAATGATTTATGTTGTTTTCATGTATTATGTTCCTGGTTTACAAGACACTAAACCTTAAAGATCCTATGTTTTGTGTAATGTAATGAATGTTTATGTTATAAGAAGATGGGATGCTATATATAACATCTTAGGCCACCATAAATAGTGTCTACAAAATAGACAGTTTAATATATAGTGCATTCTAGAACTAATCAATGACCAATAAATGAAAGGAAACTCCATTATAAATTAGTAATATTTTTTTCCCTTATGTTAATATTTTATCAAATTCAAAATGGATACTTATAATGACTATATGATTATTTCACCACTAAGATATTTTTAATGGATTAGACATGTTTAATAAATGAAATTAATAAGGTAATAAATCATGTTCTACATTCATAATATAATACATCACAATAATCACATTATCCTCACTTTGAAGCCTTAGACCGGGTGGAATGAAACTGTTAGGGGAACTGAACTATGTCCCCTTCCCAAACTTATGCATTTAGGTGTGGAGTTTAAGGACTCAGTCCAACTCATCCCATTTTCATAGAACATCACTTATATACCCAAATCCACCAATCTGATTTTACATTCTTATTTATTTGTTAACCACACATTACCAAAATACAAACCATGTATAAAAATAAAACTATGAACATCAAGCAATGAAAATTGAAAAAGGGAATCATTTTTATTCCATAATATTTTAAAAAATATATTATTTATATCCCTTAACCATATTTTCCAATTCACATTTCCCATGCATTAAAAACTATGCATATTCATGTTTAAGACACAATTTATTGTCACATTCCCATTAATCATGTTTTAGCCTATTAAATTCCAATCCAAATGATCTCATAGTCATACCCCCTAACTTGAACCATTTACTCATGATTCATTATTAATAAATAAATTTACCAATTTCCATATTCGATACATGATTTACATATTTACAAGTACATTTCACACCAAATGTTTTCATTATCCATGTTCGAGAGTGTCGGCTCACCGCATGGGAAACCCAATATTGGTTGATTCATCCTCTATGCATTCTATAGGGATAATTAGGTGTACAATTGGTTAATTAGACACACAATATACCAAATCATACCAACAGTAATAAGAAGCCACCAATAACAGAACACGACTGAAACCATACATGGAAGATTCTATTTGAAAACTATTGGTATTATGTGTAGACCACCTACCTTAGACTAAATTATTAACACCCACATAATCTTGTCCATAGATCATGATTCAACACCCCTTTGAACCATAAACCTATATTAAAATGAATAGGGGTTTTACATCTTCGGAATTGGATGATAGAAATACAGAAACCCTAATATGAAAATAATAAAGGAAGATATTAGACTTATCTGGATATTTGAACTACAACTGATAGCACTCCATAACCATAGAGAAAATCTAGAAACACCCTTCAGAGCTGTTGGCGGCATTGGACCCTCACTAGGGTTGTATGATTTGAAAATTCGGAAATTCCCGATTGATCATTAAATTCACGTAATGGCATTTTTGTAAATTTCTCAAATTTACATGGTATTATGGTATACATGTACGGTTTTCCAATCCTTGCAGAAACTATGTGGAATATACTAGTCCAAAAATCACCCCTTTTCATGGACTAATTGATAACTCTACACAGATGAATTAATAGTGTTATAACCATGCCTAAGCCTCTATCCAAGGTTGTATGGTAACCTGGGATGCTCCATAAAGTAGTCACTAACTATGTGAAAACAATGTCGAATCCCAGAACCTCATTCCCCAACTATGTCAGACCCCAAACACCCAAAACACCCCAATCCTTTAGACTGTCTTGGAAAAAATTATTTAATTCTAAATAAGGGACTTAAATAAAAGAAAAGATGAAAACATAACTTAAGAAAAAATTCAATATCTTTCATTATTTAGATATGTTTACTCGAATATCCAATGAATTTTGGGATCCTTTTTCACAATACATAATAAACCAAAGAATTATATTTAATTATATAATGGTTGGTTACACATTACTCATGATACTATTAATAGGTATTGTCAGTTGATAAATTACTTTCATAGTGATGCCAACTCCTATTCACATCATTCTAATAATCTTGTTTGGTTAACCATGACATTTCCCATCACGTTGTCCTTTTCATCATTCCTCCAACATTCATACATTTTATAAAATTAAAAAAACTTGTATATGAGAGTACTCAATTTATTTAAAATATAACAGATATCCTAAAAACCTATAATTAATTACTCCTAAATTAAATGTATCCAATATTTATGAATTTCTAGGTTTCAATATATGTAATCCATGGTTATTTTATTATTTTCATATCTATCCAAACTAGTTATATATTACATCATCTTATTATATTGGAATATTTAATATACTTTATAATTGTTTGAAAATCATGTTAATTAAAAAAGTAATATCGCATATGAGTTTCAAAGAATGAGTATAGTTAGACCCAATAATTGTACGGTACATGAATATTATTTTAATACCCAACCAATATATTCGAGGCTTATTACCCATATTAGAATCATTTTTATAGACTACATCAAATATATTGGTGTCCAAATTGGGAACCAATTTCATGAAATAAATATTCTATGTACATAATTTTTTCACTATATTTAATCTTTTTTCTATTGTTTCCTCTAAGGATTTATAGTCCAAATCAAAAAAATATGTCTAAATTATTAATTCATGTCAACTATATATGTTTCCCATATATTCTATTTTATTCTTTCTAACATTATATTCCATATAATATGGGAAATAAATCATGATCGTAGTGTTTATGGGAGATTAGATATATGAATGATCAACTTAAACATCCACCAAAAACATTACTATTTAATTATATATAATATGCTTCTATAACCCTTTTATCTTCTTTTATTTCAATAAATACAGTGGGAGAATACATAATGGAAAATGTAGCATTATAAATCCTTATAAGGGAATAATCATATTTTATCATGATGGAAAGTAATACATATGATACAAGAGGAATATCATGATAAAATAAAATAGAAGGATCATATATATTAACATGAAATATTGGAATAAGGAAAATGATATCATTGGGCCATTAAATCATATGATTGTTGAAACAATATAAAACATGACATTATAGTCAAATTTCAAGTATAAAATCTATGACAATAAAAAAATGAAGGATGAATTTTCATTCACTATTTATGAGGTTTCATAAAATTGAAATGTTACCTAGTTCATTTGGATGGTTTACAATATTGGTCACACCAACAACATTCATAACCTGTCTAATATTTTTGCTCTCTTAGTGAAATAATACATTTTTTATAATTAAATTACCCATGAAAATGAAGTTGGTTACATAATCATGTAATGTTCGATTACTAAACAGAATTCATAATAATTACACAAAAATGGTTAAATCATTTTTAGATTTTAATAAATTAATAATGAAGCATAGGTTATTAAAAAATAATTTCAATTTAAGTGGAGATATGAATATTATTTCATATGTATGTGTAACGTACTAGTTCCGTAAGCCACCCAAAGGCACCCCGTACCCGGTTGGTCAAACAACCTCAAGCGTATTTCCCCATATGAAAGAGGCTTCCGACTAGCAGTGATGGCCTTGGGTGTGATAGTGGGGAATCTATGCCCTCATTGGCATATTACATAGTGGAAGAGAAAAATAATAACAACAATAGCGGAAACATTAGACATCCATAGAAGAGTAAACAGCGGAAGACTGATAAATAAATTGGAGAAGAAATATATGTATATGATGCATGAAACACATATGTCTAGGAAAACAGCCAAACAAGTCACAATGCTGAAAATTGTACTAAACCAAAGTTCAAAAGAAAATATATGAGCAACTCCTCAGCATCGCAAGCCTCATCTTGGTCCCATTCTCTCCTGCTCCAGTGCAACCAAGAACATGAAGAAGAAGAAGGGAAAATTCCCTTATCTATACCTGGAACAATATAATCTGTTTGGGCCCAAAAGCATGACCCAAACAGGTTGTGAGACAAAGTCCCAATAGGTAACCACCCAAAGATTTGTGCCTAACAGTTAGTGAATATAAGGCAGGTAAAGTAGAGTAAGCAATAAACAGTATGCAGTAAACAGGATAATGCACAGCAGTAACAATCCACAGTTTTTAGCATATGATCTACAATAAGAAACAGCCACTCATGAAAGTAGAAAAAAAAGGTATCCTCTAGGTAGTTCTCAAAGTCTAGCACTAAAGGATCAATTGAAAAGTACTAACAACCCATTAAGAGGCACACAAAGTCTCACCCCTCTAGTTCAGCTAAATAATGAATAAATAGACTCTCTAAGGAAGAACTCACCGTCAATTCCCCCTATAGTCTTGTATCATTCTAAATGATCTCTGGGGAAGCACCCAACATCTCAAACCCCATGTTGCTCGTGTCGAGGAACTATAGACTCTCTGAGGAAGCATTCAATGTCAATTCCCCTTGTGGTCTCACATCGTAAATTAAAGACACTCTAGAGAATCCCTTACATCCAGTCTCCATATGGTCCACTACAGTAGGTTCTCACAGCCCTTGTAAAACAAACATGCATAGCGCGCGTATCGGCCCAAGTAAACCTCAATAACTACTTGGCTATCATTATAAGGCATAACAGTGTAACAATAAAACAGTTCCACTATCCTACAACTGGGCATGGAAACTGGAAAAACACCGAACAAGAAAACAAGAATGGAAAACCATCCAGAATGTAGTATAATTTTCCCTATTCATAAGAAATTACCTCCACTCAAGAAATCAAGCAAATCATTCAAACAACAAGGGAAAAATAGGAAACACGCAATACCCCGTTCAACAGTATTTGTGGAATTTGAAAAAAAAATTCACACACATCCTAGGAAAAGGAAAAAACCACCTACGTTAATCCTAAGAGATTGATATACTTGTACCACGATGATTGATTCTCCTTATAATGTCGATGATCTGAGAAAATGTCAAAAACGATCAACCCATGATATCATGAGGAAGTGGAGGAATTGGAAAACAAGGCTCTATGAGAAGGAAGAACTCACCGTTGCGGTTCCAACGCAATAGACGTTGGTCAATTCAGAGAACAGACGAAGGCTTGGGAATCCGGAGAAGAATCACGGTCGTACGTGTCCCTCCCGGATGAAGAACCTGATGAAGGAGAGCGTTCTATCCGTCAGGCACGACCCTGTTCCATTTAATGAAAAAAATATACACGGCCTGTACTTTTGGGGAACATAGCGTGTACTCTGTTATTCGGTACTCAACTTTATGTGGCCTCCACATTACCACTACACACCATTTGTGTGGCCCGGACATGGCCAGCACACAGCCTGGCGTGATAAGGGAGTACACAGCGTATACTAAGAAAGTACACGGCGTGTACTTCAAAATTTTCTAGAAAACCTAATTTTCTCAAAAACAACAGTAAAAGAAAGACATACCTGAAAATAAAGATCCGTGTTCTTAAAAACTCCCACCTTAAATATATTCGTCCCAAAATTTCCATTACGAGTCAGATAAAGAGAAACCTCGAATAGCTCAAGCCACTGCGATCGTAAATCGGCCTCCCTTTCCTAGGTCTCATCATGTACTCTCTTGTGCTGCCATAACACCCGTACTAGAAGAACAAATCACCCATAGAGAACCATCATATTGCGATCAACAATCTGGATAGGATGCTCCTCAAACGATGCATATGCATCGAGCACAACCTCCTCAGGCTGAAATACATGACATTGGTCTGAAAAGTAACATCGGACCTGAGAGACGTGGAAGACATCGTGCATGGTAGGGTACCTCTGAGGTAACTACAACTGATAGGCAATAGGACCAACTCTCTTCAATACCTCAATCAGGCCGACATACCGTGGTGAAAGTTTACCCTATCTCTGAATACTTTTGTGCCCCAACCGGGGAGTGACACGCCAGAAAACATGATCCCCAACATCATACTCCAGAGTTCATCTCCACTGATCAGTATAAGACTTCTGTCGAGACTGTGTTGTACCAATCCTCTTCCCAATCAACTCTATCTTCTATGAGTTCTCGTGAACAAGATGACATCCCATAAAAGATACCTCTCCTACCTCTGGCCAACATAAAGGTGATCGACATGGCCTACCGTAAAAAGCCTCATAAGGTGTCATCTGAATTGTCGCCTGAAAATTGTTGTTGTAGGAGAACTCCACCAGAGGGATATGCTTCCCCCAAGAACCGCCAAAGTCTAGAATGCAAGCTCGGAGTATATCCTCAAGAACCTGGATCGTACACTCAGATTGGCCATCTGTATAGGGATGGTATGTTGTACTCAGAAGTAACTGTGTACCCAAAGACTTTTGAAGTCACTACTAGAACCACGAAGTAAAGCATTCATCCCTATTTGAAACAATGAAGTGGGGGACTTTATGAAGATGCACAATTTCTCAAATGTATATCCATCGCAGATCATCAACACTGAAGGTCTCCTTGATCGGTAAAAAGTGTGAAACCTTTGTGAGTCTGTCAATCACAACCCAAAATTCATCATTCCCCCAAGGAAACCTCGGTACGCCGGTCACAAATTCCATCGCGACATCATTCCACTTCCACTCGGGAAGGGGTAGTTGCTGTAAAAGCACTGCTGGTCGCTGATGCTCCGCCTTCACCTACAGACAATTGGAACACCTAATGATGAAACTAGCAGTGTCCCTCTTCATACTTGGCCACCAATACTGATGGTGTAGATCACAATACATCTTCGTTATGCTAGGATGAACTGCCGAAACAATGTAATGAAATTCCCGCATCAGCTCCGTGCGTATGCCTACTAGCACCCATACGCATCCCTGGAAACGCAGGATCTCATCCTCGACCACTATCCTTATAGGAAGAGGGTCCTCTTATAACACACTCTCCTACAAGACTAATACTTCTGAGTCTGATAGATTCCACATCTTTATCTGATCAAGAAGTGTAGAGGTTATAGCTAAAAAAGATAGGAAAGTATGTCCCTGTCTGTCGTGCACCTGCAGATGCATCTCAGAGAACATATCCATACGATTCCACTCACTGTTGGCCTCATGAACTACCTAAATATGGGTTCTCCTGCTCAATGCATCTACCACTATGTTTCCCTTTCCCAGCATATAGGCAAGCTCGAAATTGATGGACTGAAGATACTCGACCCACCTGTGTTGTCTCAGATTCCGATCGCGCTGGATGAAGATGAACTTGAGAGTTTTGTGGTTGGTGAAAACCACAAAATCCTCTCCAAAAAGGTAGTGCCTCCAAAATTGTAGGGAATGAACAACCACTTCCAACTCCAGATCATGCGTTTGGTAGTTCCTCTCATGTGGCCTCAACCGCCGAGACCAATACGCAACGACTCCATCTCCCTGCATAAGCACAACACCTAGACTGATACCTAAAGCATCACAATAAACAGTATAGCTCTTTCCTGGCTCTGGAAAGATGAGAATAGGTGCTGACGTCAACCATCCCTTCAACTATTGAAAGGCTTTCTCACAAGAATCAGACCATAAGAACTTCTCCCCCTTCTTGGCCAGGCCTTTCAATGGTGCTGCTAGGAGTTAAATGTCTTGAATGAAGCGTATGTAGAATCCAGCTAGCCCTAGGAAACACTGCACCTCAAAAACATTTGTCGGCTGCTCCCAAGAATTTACAACTCTCACTTTCTTTGGGTCCATGGATACTCGTGCCTCTGAGATTACATGTCCCAAGAAGGAAACCTGATCCATCCAGAAGTGACACTTCGAGCGTTTAGCATAAAGTCAATTCTCTATCAGTGTACTCAGAACAATCTCAAGGTGGGTAGCATGGTCGTGTCGAGTGTGAGAGCACACCACGATATCATCCACGAAGACAACAATGAAGGAATCCAAGTAAGGATGGAATAATTACTTCATCAAAGCCATGCAAATAGCTGGTGAATTCGTGAGACCGAATGGCATAACTGTATACTCGTAGAGACCAAACCTGCTCCTGAAGGCTGTCAGAGGTATATGTGATGGTCTGACATGCAAATGATGATAACCTGACCTCAAATAGATCTTTGAGAACATGTGTTCTTCTTGAAGCGGGTCGAAGATATCATCAATCCTAGGCAAGGGATATCTTTTCTGGATCGTCAAATGGTTCAGCTTCCGATAATCCACACAGAGCCTTAGACCACCGTCTTCCTTCTTTGCAAACAGGATAGGCGAACCCCAAGGAGAAGTACTGGGTCAGATGAAACCCTTTTCTTGTAACTCCTCCATCTGCATCTTGAGATCCTGTAACTCAATTGTAGCCATCCTTCAGGGAGGAATGGACACCATTGACTCTCCTGGAACGAGCTCGATAGAGAAGTCTACCTCACTCTCCAGAGGAAAACCTGAAAATTCCTCTGGAAAGAAATATATAAAACGATCAACCATTGGAGTAATTTCCAACTGTGAAGTCCCCTGATCATTTAGATAAAGACTAGAAATCTGGGTCGTTACCCCTCCTAGCCAACGATGCTCGTGTCCTACTCTACTAGCCCAAACATCCCACTCTCCTCTATGAAGAAATGACTCACCCTCTGGTGAGATAAAAATCACCCAGCAGCGATAACAGTTTACGAATACCTGGAAGGGAACCAACCTGTCCATCCTGAGAATGAAATAATACCATGTCATCTCTAGGACATAGAGATCCCATAAGAAACGATACACTGCATCCTCAAGAGGGCACTCCCTACACTGATGTACTATAGATTTCCTCGTCCCCAAAGGTGTGTCTAATTTCAACATGTCGGTAGAAGAAAAGATACAGAGCCCCAGGCTCTCCACAACAGTAATAGAGATAAAGATATGCATAGCACCAGTATCAAAAAGATATAAAGATAAAACTAAGGCTACTAAAATCATACCTCAAACAATAGAAGGTCTGGGATACATGTCTTGGAAGGTATGCTCCATCGCAAAAGTCTGGCCTGCCCCGTGGCCCTGTGACCCTACCTGACCACTCTGAGCTGATCCTCCCTGCTGACACTAAAAGACTGGTGACTGACTGCCACATCCTCGACATCCACCTCATCCAGAACGACTGGAAGAACTCCAGTTCCACGACTGGTGAGAAACTGGTGGTAATGCTCTGGAATGATGAGTCATAGAAGAACCCCAGTCACCACCTACTTGTGAGAAAACCTTGCAGAAACGCTTTAGGTGTCCCATATTCCAACAAGATCGGCACTCCACTGGGTCTCTCTGGAACTGCGGACTCGTTTTCCCTGTCCTTCCACACTGGTGGAATACTACCTAGCTACCTGAAGATGTATCTCACCTCATCGGATCACTGGTCGTAGACTCTATATGCAACTTCCTATTGTCAACTGGAGGAACACTAGTTCTGGAAGTAGAACCACCCTGGCTCGTAGCTCCGGAGTCTCTCAGATTGTGCTTCTCAATCAGTTACTAGTTGATGATGGAAGTGATGGAAGTCAGCTAGAATATATTCACCTACGAGTTGATCTCCCGCCCGAGACCATCTTCAAACAACCTTGTCAAGAACACCCCACATCCATCCCGAAGGGGTGTGAAACACTATAGCTCGTTGAAACGAGAGGAATACTCCATGATAGAAAGAGTACCCTACTCTAGACTCATGATCTCTCGGGCTCAATCGCCCTCAGGGGCTCCGTGTAGAAGTAGTCGTAATGCACACGTTGGAAGTCCCCCCAAGCCATAACCTGCTGATGACCCGCCTGTGAGTTCACATCACACCACCTCATGGCGTTGTCTTATAGCATATAGGTGGAGATCTTGACCCGCCTCTCTGGAGGTGTTTCCAGATGCTCAATGATAATAATCATGGACTCCAGCCATGACTCTCCAGCCTGTGGTCCTCCTTCCCCTGAGAAAGTAGAAGGATGATGCTGCTGGAAAAGTCGCCTCATGTCTGCCATAGTCATGGCAGGAGGTGGTGCTCCCTTAAAGGTCTGTATCATCCTCATAAAGCCTTCCCCAAACTGCACATCAGTGTCTACAACGGGTACGACAGCCATTTCCATGGTTGGCACGACTTGAGGACTGGAAAGAAGTCCCTGATCAGCCATATCGGGCGTATGATCACTATACTTCAAATGACGTACAACCGGAGGACGTCTCAGAGGAATTGTTCTGAAAGATCAAAAGTATACCTTAGATCAGGAAAACAAGGACAGAGAATAATGGAGTACAAAATGGAAACAGGGGAAATAAACACTCATGGTTTACAAAAAATGACTACATGGCGTTTATAAACTCTCTATGGCATGTACATAACTCAGTTCCCCTGCCCGAGTCTCCTTGCATGGCTAACCCACATGATTTTCTTAAACTGGGACTACACAGCATGATCCCTATTGACACGACATGTAGTATACAAGGTTTCAACAACCAGTGTTGTTCGTTACACGGCCGTCTACACGGCGTGTTCCGAACAAACACGATGTGTACTTGTAGACTTTTCTGACCCGTGTGGTTGGTGACACTGCCAAGTACACAGCTGTCCCTTAGACGGCGTGTTCCGAACAAACACGACATGTATAAGAGGAGAGAAAATCGTCCCGTGTTTTTCGTGACACGGTCGGGTACTAGGATCAAGGATACACGGCGTGTTCATACAAAACACGTCCTGTAAGACACGAGATTCCCTGAACCGTGCTGTTAGTGACACGGCCGATTACACAACTTACTACTACGTGGCGTGTACCTACCATACACGGTGTGTTCCTGAAGATTTTTCACTACCCATGTTTCTGCTCACACAGTCAATGACATGGTTTAAAAACAACACGGCATGTAGTCAAAAAGTATACACCGTGTGTTCTATGTTTTTTTGGGCATTAGCTTAGAAACTGCACTGATGCCCAGAAAACACAGAACACAAGGCAAGGAGGTTCCAAATTCCAATCCTTGAGGGCCCATACTCCCAACGAATCAATGCTTGGCATCCAATACAGTCATATATAAGGAAAAAAAGATCAATGATTCACCAATTTCCGATTCAAGAGGGCCCATAACACCTCAAGAACCAGAATTTGGCATTCATTTAAACAAAGTACAATACAACAGTCCTCTACCAAACAACATATATTCTATCAAAGCATCAATCACAATAGCATGCATAATCTACACAAGGTCTATCACAACAACATGCAATCGCTAATTCCCCCTGGATGGCATGGCAAGAATGCATGGCATGCGATTTCTAATAAGTGCCTATATGATGCTTGATATGGAATACCCTCATCTCATTGGGTTGCGACAAAAATAGAACCACAATAGCAACATCAATAACAACACAAGGAATGTGGATCACTCTAGGTGTAATCATATAATCCATAAAATCTCAAAACTAGAAAACTTTAATAAACAAGGTAGTATAGATTTTCTTTGTACACGGGTTAGCTACTCCCGGTCACTGCTTAATTACAAGTACCAAACCAATCCTATCCCTGGATAAAGGCTCCAATAATTAAATCAAGAGAAAAGAAACCCTATAATGCCACATTGTAATGTCCCAGTTCCGGAAGCCACCCCGAGGCACCCCGTACCCGGTTGGTCACATGGCATCAAGCGCATTTTCCCAAATGCAAGAGGTTTCTAACTAGCAGTGACGGCCTTGGGTGTGAAAGGGGGAAAACTATGCCCTCATTTGAAGAGAAAACAGTGGAAGAGAAAACAAATAACAACAATATCAGAAACAGTAAGCATCCATACAATAGTAAATAGCGGAAGACTGATAAATAATCAACTTGAGAAGAAATATAATTAAATGATACAAGATACACATATGTTCAGGAAAATAGCCAAACAAGTCACAATGCTAAAAATAGTACTATAGCAAAATACAAAAGAAAAAATATGAGCAACTCCTCAGCATCGCAAGACTCAGCTTGGTCCCATGCTCTCTAGCTTTAGTGAAATCAAGAACCTGAAGTAAAAGTGTGCTTTCCCTTATATATAAATGAAACAATATAATCTATTATAGCCCAAAATCATGACCCAAATACGTTGTGATACAATGTCCCAATAGGCAACCACCCAAAGATCTGTGCCTAACAGTCAGTGAATATATGGAATGTAAAGTATAGTAAGTGGTAAACAATAACCAGTAAGCAAGATAATACACAATAGTAACAATCCACAGTTTCTAGCATATGATCTACGACAAGAAACATCCACTCTAACAAGTAGAACAAAAAGGTAACCTATGGGTAGTTCTCATAGTCTTACCCCTAAGGTTCAACCTACAAGTACTTACATCCCTATGGGAGGCACACACAGTCTCACCCCTCTTGTTCATCTAACGAATGAATCACCTTCAATTCCCCCTATAGTCCTGTATCGTACTAACGTCTCTCTAGGGAAGCAATCAACATCTCATTACCCCTGTGGCCTGCGTTGAGGAACTACCGACTCTCTGAGAAAGAACTCAATGTCAATTCCCCCTATGGTCTCGCATCGAAAATTAATGACACTCTGGAGAATCCCTTACGTCCATTCTCCCTATGGGCCACTACATTAGGTTCTCACAACCCTATGTAAAAAAACATTCATAGTTCACTTATCATCCCAAGTAATCCTCAAGAACTACTTGGATATCATTCTAAGGCAAAATAGTATAACAGTACAACAGTTCCATTATCCTACAACTAGGCATCCCAACTTGAAAAACTCTGAACAAGAAAACAAGCAAAGAAAACCATCTAGAGTACAGTACAATTTACCCTATTCACAAGCAATTACCTATACTCAAGAAATCAAGAAAAGAATGGCAAATATCAAGGGAAAAACAAGAAAACAAGTAATGCCCCGTTCAGGGGTACTCGTGGATTTTACACAAAATATTCACAGACTTCATACAGAAAGGCACAAACCACCTACCTTGATCCAAGGAGATCGATATACTTGAACCACAATGATTGATTCTCCTTATAACGTCAATGATCTGAGAAAACACCCAAAATGATCAACGCACGATATCATGAGGAAGAGGTGGAATTGGAAAACAAGGCTCTAGGAGAAGGAAGAACTCACTACTATGGTTCCAACACAATTGACGGTGGTCAATTCATAGAGAATATGGAGGATTGAGATTATTTATAAGAATATCAGCCATACGAGTCGCTCCCAGATAAAGAACCTAATGAAGGAGAGAATTCTGTCCGTTAGGCGCGACATCAGTCCGTTTAATGAAAAAAAAAGAAAATACATGGCGTGTACTTCTGGGGTACATGGAGTGTACTCTATTTTTCCATACTCCACTTTAAGAGGCCTCCACCTCACCCCTACACACCATGTGTGTGGCCCAAACATGGCCACCACACGGCCTAGCGCGGAAACGGAGTACACGGCGTGTACTCAGAAAGTACACGACATGTACTTAAATATTTTTCCAGAAAACCCCACTTTTCTCAAAAACACGAGGAAAAGAAAGACATACCTAAAAATAATGATCCAGGTCCATACAGTATATTTCTAAATGAACCTATAAAATGGTATTTAACAAAATGGGAGAATGGTCTTTAAAAATGGTAAGAGATTAATAATGGACATAAAACCAAAAAACAATCCAAAATGGTATTGAGTGACAAACATAAAGAACATGTATTACCCCCAATTTCCAATGGTATGGTAAAATGGAATATATATAAAGAACATATATATATATATATATATATAATATAAGAATGACATGTTTTAGAGGATATATATAAATAGAGAAAATGAAAGGGAATGTGAAACTCAAAATTAATTTCTATGATTCAAAAGATCCCTTTCATTAGGTCCTTAAATCATTCAATGTTTTTGTTAAAATTCTTGAATAATGAATTTATTTTTATTAAATACATTGTTTATTACATTAAAATTTTCAATTACCTCTCTTATTACAATATTATATCTATTTTCAATAAATTTTTTAAAATAAAGTTATTATATTCACCTTCCTACTAATTTCTATTACAATGTTCCAAGGTCCTATTTCCTAATTTATAATTAAAAATCTATATTTTATAAGGATGATGTAACACCATATATATAAAGGAGTGATGAAAATTCATTAACTCATGTTATACTATCTTTAAATTCTATATATGTTCTGATATAGGGATTACCCTTTTTGTATAAATGTATTTTTTTACTAATAGTACATTTTGCTTGATTTTCACAAATTTAAGTGCATTGTTTTTTTATTCAACCATATGGATATTAATCCATTATATTATATGGAAAATATAAGATAGAATAATTTAATACATTTTAAAAATAATATGTTTATTGTAATAAGCAATGGTGGTTGTGGGGAAAATGAAATAATTTTTTCATTATGGTGATGAATAAACCATTATATATACATCGTTTTAAATTTGAAATAGAATGAAAGGGTTTTAGATAATTGTGTCAATCCATTGATTATTAGTAATATTTTTTCCTAATTAATTTTCTGTTTTATTTTTTATATAATATTATAAACATTCAAAATATAGAGGGTCCAACAAATAATTATGTCATTAGTAAATATAATTACATAACTATGTACTGAAACTAATAAAAATATCAAACATTATAATTGGATCATAATAAAATAAAAATATATACAATGGGAAAAAGTTGATTAACCAAATATAAAATAATCATACCCCATGAAAAAAATATAGAAATAAAAACATATTATTAACCTAATTAATGTCATAGATAATTAAAATATATATCCTGAGTAGTAATTGTAAGAAACATGATTCTTCAATATGGTATGTATTTGTTTATGGTGAAATTTCACCCTAATATTTTTAATTAAAATGTGTTTCCCAAGACCCAGAGAGGTTAGGTGTATTTTGGGGGTTAAGGGATTCAAATAATATGAAAATGGTGTATTTCGGGCATGATCAATGATTTCCACACATTCATTGAAAACTATGTGATGTATCCTATGTAACTTTGCAGCCTTGGACAGTGGTTTATGCTTGGTTGGCTCATAATTAAGCTAACAGTTTTGAATTCCCAATTAACCATGTCAAAAATCCCTCTTGTAAAGTATCATGTTTACAATTTTTCAAACATAGAGGGTAAACTATATGGCCGATTAAAATTGAGAATTTTTGAAACACACCATTAGAGGGATTTTATACGAAACTCAAGATTTTCCTCTTCTCCTCCCACTACAACCCTAGTGACGAACATGATCTCCCATGTTCTTCAATGGGTTATTATCCTTCTTCCCTACTTCATTTGTGGTTCCTTTGGTCCTATATTGAAGTTTCGAGTATGCCTAATCACCTCCTTGTTTCCATTTCTCTATTAGGGTTTGTATCTTTCTCTCCACCCTCTCTAATGTTCTATGACCCTTTGTTTCTAATGAGATCTATGATGAGTCATCAAAAGGTTGTTGAACTGATATATAGGCCTTATATTATGAGAGTGTTCCTAAATAGTTCTACGGTAGGTCGTCTATAAGTTATATCCCATAGTTTGTACATACCAGTTGGGTTTTATTCATATCATATTTTTGACATATTCTTAGTGTTGTTGGAAATATGTGATGTATTGGTTATCTATTTAGGCAATTGAACACCTCATGATTCCCAAGGGATGCATGGACGATGACTTGACCTACGTAGGTCCACCTAGGGGTGTGTTGACCCTCACAAACAGGGATATTGAAAATAAATTCTATAAAATGGACTTATAAATTGGTAAATCCCATGTTGAATAATTAAATTGGTAAATCTACTGATTAAGAAGTGATTATGGGATAATGTTTCAATTTTTGATATTTCTATGGGATCATTTTTCTTTGAATATAAATTTGATTAATATGCATTAAATTGAATGTTCCAATGAATTGTTTTTTGTACATGACTATGCATAGTGAGTTAGGAATATGAAATTGTAATTAGGTTAAATGTTTGTGGGAAATAAATTATAAACGTGTTAATGGAATTTGGAATAAAATTTATTACCTTTTTAATAGTCCATTTTATATGATGCTAATGTTATTGGATATTCTTAGTTTGTATTATTTTTATGTGTGGTGGATTAATAAATAAACTTGTGCACACGAATCCATAGATTCAGGTATATACGTGAGGTTCTATATCCATTGGTCAAGTTAGACCGAGCCTTTAAACTCCTCCCCTCAATGCATGGGTTAAGAAAGGGAACAAAGTTATATTCCCTCTTATGGTTGCTTTCCTTGCAGACTGAGGCTTCGATGTGAATATAATGAGAATGTTGTGATGTGTTTCCATTTAGAGGTGTAACATGATTTATTCCCACATAAATTGTAATTATTGAGCATTCATAATCCATTGAACACATTAATAAAAGACTATAGATGAAAAACCTTTATACATGTATTGTATCTGAATTTAATAAATGATTACCATAATAGAATTAATATTACTAATTGCAACATGAATTTTCATTTATTTATTCATCATTATTTTTTATAGCATTAACTATCTACTCAACTTTTTATTTTGTATACATCATTTGTAGTTTCTTACTAAGTTATACACAGACCATCCTCAGGCCTCCATTGGGTACTTGAGCAGATTTCATTGTTGAAGGTTCAGAAAAGGGAAAATACCCAGTTATTGGGAGTTGAGTTGTTGTTGGATGTGCATGTAGGATTATTCAGACTTGGTGAAAGGACCGTTTTGTGTATTATGATTATTCCCTTTATTTTTGGTTTTTTTAAATGGCATTTTGGGGTGACAAGGAATATATATGGGTTTTTTGGGGTTTGAACCAAGTTTGGGAGATGGTTATTTATGTAGGTACACTATTTAGTTTATAGTGTTTCCTATATTTAATAATATATTCTATTTTGTAATACTCTATTAAAAAGGATATAGTCCCCCCACATAACCTTTATTCCATCACTACTAGTCAGTATCCTTTGGCTTATGTGGAGGCACACTTCAAGTAAAGTGACAACCCATATTGGGGCACCAGTTCTATGGCTCTAGGGTTGGGGACATCACAAAGTGGTATAAGATGAGGTATTTTCTTGGACTCACTATTTGTGATGGAATATAAGTGTTTATGAAATTTTCCGGTCTTGGAATTGAGATCATTTTTGGGAGTAGCTAACCCATGTTAGTGGGAAAATCCATGTTACACTTAGTGGGAATTCTTATTCTTATTTTGATATGTTATGATTTATGATATTTCACCATTGGGTATGAAAATTTTGTTTTACGTGTTTTTTTAATATTTTTCTCATGGATACAAGAAAAGGGGGTTATACATTCATGCATCATTATAGGCACCTACATATGTAGGAAAAATGAATCATTGTAGACACACAAGGATGGGTGTGAGGAACATAAATGGTATGATGCATTCAGTTATTTTTAAAAGTAATGGAAATGATATTTAATGAGATGATGAAAAAGGGTAAAATGTCATGTAATAAGGAATGGTGATTGATATGGGAAGCAAGTAAATTAATGGTTTTTTGGAATAGTTACAGAAATTTAAAATGTTTCAAAATGGTGTAAACGGTAAGGCTTGTAACCATGTTAGTCCGTTAATCCATGATTTTTGTGGCATTGGTAGTGTTGTTTGAGCTTTTTTTCGAGTTTTTATGTTGCCCTTTGGGTGGAAGAAACAAAATATCGTGTTTATGTCTAGTGACGAAACATCTATTATTCTTATAGACGATTTATTTATTTTCTAACTTCTGATTGACATTGTTGAAAAGATTCCACCATGAAGACGTGTGCTAGTTAGGCTATAGGAGGATGTTCCATAGAACTCTCCTTCCATGGGGGAGAAAAAGAATTGGTTAATTCAGAAAAATAGAGAAAATCAGTTTATTGGTAACCTTTCTCTTTTTATGATTGTAACGGGGCAAGACTCAGTGCTTGTTGCACCGAGTATGTTTGATTTGACCATGAAATTATTGCTCCAACACCCTCCGACCATTACTTTAAGAAGGTTTTTTAAATGCATCCATGGTATTGATAGAATCTATTCATATTATTCCTCCTCATTTGGAAACCCCTAATGTAAATAAAGTCAATATTATGGTCTATATACTGAGAGATCCGGAAAAGATTTAGTGGGACATCATGGATCAAATGGAGTATATTGAAGGAATGACGTGGAATTATTTCAAGGATATATTCATCAAACACTTCTAACCGAAAAAGTTTAGGTGTGAGAAGGTTGTGGATTTTATTTGTTTCTTTGAAGGTACAATTTTAGTGATGGATTTTGATAGTCTATTCTCCAATTTTCAACATTTATTCCCAGCATTAATAGGATATGAGTTGATTGTGTTAAAATGTTTTCAATATGGGATTAGACATGAAATCAGGACCCAAGTAAACATATTTTGTCTAGATATGTTTGAATATGTAGTATATCAATCCCTTATCACATAGAGGAACATGAAGTGATCTTTGGGTAGTGAGCTTTTAATTCCGTCTCGGTAGGAATCTTTTGGGGCTCTAAATGGATGAATCTCAATTTTGGAAATTACCATCATGGTGGAAATCCATAGAGTATTCATAAGATAGGTTCTGCAAATTAGGGTGGTGACCAAGTATTTTGTTATGAGTGTGGATTGTTGGGGAACATGCTTGGCCAGTATCCCAAAGCACCAGTTGAGATGAAATTTTGTGACAGGATGTTCCATTTTCAAACATTAGGTAAGAACATGTGGTAATCAAGAAATGATGGAGGCCGGAAATAGATGTATAACATAGGAAGGGGTCAGTGACTCCATATCAGGCAAGAATTTGGACATCCAAGGGTCGTACCAGTATGTGTAATGGACATGAAACTCTTGGGAGACTACATTCACCCTAGAATGGTAGTACAATTCATGGTTATTAGGATGGGGGATATGTTAGAGGGTTGGGTCAGCTTCATCTAGTTCATAATACAACAAACAGTGGCAAGCATGACCGTCTACCATTCGAGGTATGGTTGTTGTGGCATCCACACTTCCGAGTGCATTATTTGATACAAGTTCTATGTATTCATTAATTTCTGATAAGATTTTGGTTGTGTTGGTCTATAATATGGAAAATGGTTTTGGATTAATGTCACATTATACATTGTTAGGGGTACAAGTTGAGGATATCAAGCAAGGTATGAAATCTGCTTTTCTGGAGGGTATATTTCATTTTATATGGAACTTTTTTCCCTTGAAATGTATGGTTTTTACCAGATTATGGGAATGTATTAAATGGTATATCAAGACCATATTGACTGTTTCTATCTTAGGGTGACATTCACATCTTCAAAGGTATGAACTTATGTCTTTCATGGTGAGTGGGATGTCCAAGCGGGTAATGTGGGACTGATTTTTCAACAACTCGGAGAACTCATAGACTATTTTTATTTCCTTATGTTCGATGATGGGGAAAAAGGGAAGAAATTATTCCCTCTCATTGGGGACAAATTTTAGGATATATTTCTTGAGGACTCCTCTGAGATACCAGCAAGGAGATATGTTGAGTTTATGATTGAACTGTTACTTGGGGAGGATCCAGTTTCCATTTTACTATACTAAATCGCACTATAATAACACCTAAAACATAATGTTTTCCAAGACAAGTTAGAGTGTAATGGATTTATCCATCCATGTACATGACCTTGGGGGGTCTCTTGTACCATTTTTCAAGAAGGCTGATGGGTTTTTGAAACAATGAGTTGACTATAGGAAGCTAAACTAGGAAATGGTCACGAAATGATACATGCTTTCTACAATCGAGGAAATGTTATATAAAATGATGGGTATCATGCTGTTCAATATGATTTATCTATGATCATGATACCATCAGTTGAGGGTGAGACTATCTAAAATAAACTATATGGATTTATTGAGTAGGTATGTGTTTTATGAGTTTTTGGTGATATAATTTGCGTTGATTATTGCACTGGATGTGTTCATTGATTTGATGAACCATTTTTTTCACCCATATATGTATTAGCTCTTAGTTGTATTCATTGATGAAGTCTTGTTGTACTACCTTACTAATGATTATCATACCAAATTCGTTGAAATAATTATTATTATAGTAATAGGTAATAGGATCTATGCTATTCTACCAAATTTCAGCTCTTAATTGATAAGGTTCATTTACAGGGTCACATAATTTATAAATCAGGCGTGTCGGCTGATCCAGAGAAAGTGTAGGATGTGGTGTCTTAAGAGAAGCCCAAGAGAATTTCTGATGTTTAGATTTTTGGGGTTTTTTCTTGTAAATAACAATGGTTCATTAGAGATTTCTTACTTTTGGAAATTCCAATCTTCATCATAATTATGAAGGGGGGTCAATTTGCGGTGTTCAAGGTCATGTGAATGTGAATTTAAATATTTGATGATGTGGTTGACTACTACACTGATTCTATCCTTACCCAAACTAGGAATGTAGTTCACCTAGTTTTCTGATGCCTCTAATGTCATAATTTGGGCTATGATTATTCATGACAATAGTGTTTTAGCTTATGGGCCAAGACAATAGGGGAATCAGGAATGAAATTACCCTACTCATGGTCTTGAGTTACCTGCTGAAATTTACACCTTATAGTGCCAGAGGCATTACCTATGTGGAGAATGGTTCACTACGATTATGGGTCACAAAGTCCTTAAATTCATATTTTCTCATTGGGGTTTGAATCATTGGTATGGAATGTGGTTTGGGTACCGGTATTCCATTAATTTTGAGATGGTTTGTACACCTGGAAATGGGATTATTGTTATGGATTATTTTAATGGGAACACTCAAAATTATGAGGTTTGAGAATCCAAATCAGTGTGAAGATTAGTGGAAAATTTTACTGATATAAAACTGGAGGTATATGATGGAAACATGTATAAAACCATTGAATATATAAATGTGGATTCTACAATACTGAGTCAGGTTAAAGAGAGTCATCTGGTGGACCTAATGTTTTTTGGTATGAAGGAAAATCTTAAACATGTGGAGTCACCTTCTAGTTTAACTATTAGTGATGATAGAATAGTCATGGTTTTTTGGCCATGTATTTTAAACTGTGTGTATGTGGGATGATTTGATGCATGCGTACCATGCATATAATTGGGAAATTCACAGTAGTTTAACTAAGATTCATCGTGATCAACGTAAGAAATTTTTTTGTATGGGAATGAAGAATGTCATTGCACATTTTTTACAATGATAACTTAGCTGTTAATATGTGAAGGAGGAGCATCTGTTCCCTGGTGGATTCTTACAGTCCTTTCCTATTCAAGAGTGGAACTGTAATGTCCTAAATATGGAATTTTTAGAGGGTCTTTTAAGGATTTCCTAGAATAAGAACGCAATTTGGGTGGTTGTGTATGAGTTGAACAATGTAGATCATCTAATAGTGATCCCGGAGATTAATAATTTTGATTAGTCATTTGAGTTATACGTATACGGACCTATCCTTAAAAAATTACATAATCTTGAATTAAATGAATAATTTAAATTGAGGATATTTTCAGGTTTATAGTGTTAGATAATTAGACCATAACTATTGCATTGCATCTAAAAAATACAAAGATGACACTTCTACTTAGTTTCCATTTTTTCACATAAAAAACTCTTGAAAATAAGTGATATGTAGTTCCATGTTTAAGACATCATGACTTTTCCATGATCCCATCTATGACCCCATTCCACATTATGTCCTGTGAATAACATTTCAAAAAACATGGTATGAGCATAAAAAGATCAGTATGGGATATACAAAGAAAAAAAATGTTAGTTTTTCAAAACAACATGTAATCCATGAATACTTTATCATAAGTAATACTTTTATCCTTTATTAAGTAGTAAATACTCTTCACTAAATAAAATATAACTACATACCCATTTGTAACCACAATATTATAATAAAACCCATATAAAATCATAACAAATAAAGGTAATTTGGGACATAAACATACTTAAATGGAATAACCATATAGTCAACATCCACTCATATCAATAAATGGAATAGGCATATTGTCGACTTCCATACCAAATTCATTAGAGGTTATAATGTAACCACCCATACTAGTTTATCATGGAACCAACCATCATTTGGTTTATCACTTAACCACTAGTCAAATGTCTATGTACCATATGAAATCATAACACAAATAACAAATATAAATTAAAGGAAAAATTTCCATATTTCTGTCAAAATTTATCACATAAATAAATTAACATAAAAAATACATTATGAAAACCATTTTCAATACCAACATACATAAAATTGTATATGGTATTTATTTTTCTTGAAAAAAAACATTACAGCTTTTTTAGTATGCCAAAGAATAAATAATACTCACGGCGGCAGAAAGTTAATTTCCACCGTATACTTTAAAAGAAACATTACTTTTTTACATTTAGTAAAACACTTCATAGAAAAATATTCCCTTGGAAAATACAAGGGTGATTATACATCGTACAAAAGAAAGTCGTGTATTAAAACAAAATATGCCTCAATGAAAGGAGATTGAGAGGAATTCCCTTACCTCGTGTCCGACATGACTCGTTTGTTCTTTAATATCCTGAATAATAAACTAATGTTAATTTCTAATTTCTTAAGAAAATTTTTACAGTTTATTATTTATTTTATATGACATATTATCATGTTATAAATATTATGAAATCATTTTAGTTAATAATGTTTGTTTTGTCTATATTTGGTACTTGAGTCACAAATGAACACCATATAGTATCAAGTTGTTAACATGGTCGAAAGTTCATTATATCCCAAATGATATTAATGTTTTAGATATCATATATATCATATATATCTAGTATGTACACGTATTTATAATAGTACATAACATTTGAATGTAAGAAATGAAATGCACCATTTATGGAGACAATAAGTTGTACGTACGCATGAATGCTACTTATATTTGTATTTATTGTTTTAGTGTAATTAAAACATAAAGATACATAGTTATATTATAATTCCAGTATAATATCATATATTATACCATGAAATCTATCATTTATACATCCCATGTATGGCATGAACAAGTCATATCACTTTGAGGGGGCGGTAGTCCGCACATCCACAAATAAAATTATCATGTTACCCCATTATGGAAAATATATAGGTATGATACAAATGGAAAATATAGAAACATAAAGAAAACATACACATAATATATATAATATATAAATATAGTGTCATCTTAATGGCCACAATGAGAGGTGGATGGATATAGATGAACAATCATCGTTTTATGAGGTGTTAGTTTGTCATCCACAAAAATAGAATGTCTTTACCAATTAGATGGAGGTGTGTGTAAGTGTAATTAGAATACTTATCATTAAAACATAATATTATATTTATGATACTGTTGTTGTTATAAAATAAATTAATAAAAAGAGATTATGGGTTGGAGAATTAAAATAAAACAAAATATGTTAAGAAAAACAGTTAACTTTAATTCGGATAACTCCATTTGGTTTGAATGAAAATGGGTTGTTGAAGTGCCTTCTTCATAAATTAAGGGTTATGGGTGGAATATCGGGATTTACGGAGCTTAATTGGGTAGTGTTCGGATGAGACAAAATGCTTTAGAAGAGTGAGGATTTGGATAGAAATTTTCTAATTTTATAAGGGGAGGAGGGGCTCTTTAGAAGAATGTAAAAATATTTTTTTATTATATAATTAAATTAATCTTCTAAAGGACCAAAAATAATTACATTTGAAGATAAGACGACTCATAGTAAAAATAAAATCCGAAAATAATAATTGGACAGGTTTTGGATGTTATTTTTATATTGATAATCTTATATATTTAAATTATTTATTAATGAGGAAAACACTACATCACTATTGTGTCATATATAATATTATTTATTTGATGCCTAAAATTTATAAAAAAATACAATGATGTAGGTATTAGTTTTATATTTCCTATGAATATTTATAGTAAAAAATATAACATATATAACCCTATGTAAAAATTAATTTACTAAAAGATATTTGTTTGTGTCATTTTTCCTTTACTTTAAATTAATTAATATAATGTGTAATTATCATTCATAAGTGGCACCATGGGGTCCCAAAATCATCCCAAGGATGACCATGGTTGGCCATTACTCGTTAAATATTTTAGGATAAGTGTTGTGGTAATTTTGAATTTTTATAATATTCTATTTACCTTTAATTACCCTATTTAACTTTAACTACGGTAAAAAAAAGTCAAAAGTTATTATTCACCCAAAATTATTTTCATCTTATTGAACCAAATTTTACCTACTTATAATAACCATGTATGTATGATTTTTGAAATTCAATTCACAGAAGTGGTAAAATTTCATTAAAATTAAAATGACTATTTTTTAAACTACTATAAAGTGGTTTCACTATTCATCAAGAATTGATGTTTTTCAGAAAAATACAAAAAATTATGCCTAAGAGATATTTGATATTCCGAATTCAAAAATGATTTATATACTAACAAATTCTAAACATATATGTTTCATTAATTAATTCCAAATAAATTTTCTGTTGTCAAAACAAATAACGTGTTTTTAAGAAATAATAACTATCAAAATATTGATAATTATTTATGCCCAAAATCAAAATGAAATTAATTACAGTGGCCAAAATTGGAATAAATGGTTAAAATATATTCTAATTATACTTTAAAACCAATTAAAAAGATAATCTGACCATATAAATAAATTACATTAAAACAGAATTTTGAATTAAAATACAATATTTTTCACTATTCATTAAAAAATCAATATTATCAGAAAAATTAAAAATAATTACACAAAGTAAATTTTGACGTCCCCATTATAAAACAAGAATTTTATTTGGTCAAATATAATGTATTAAAGTGACAAAACTTGATTTAAAGAGGGTTCTCCATTAAAAGGTGGTAAATCGACCTTTTAATGTTAGTTATGCTTAAATTAGATTCATTCACATTTTAAGCCTGTAAATTTTGTTAGATAAATGTAAATACATTTAAAAAACATGTATAATCATATTGCATTCAGTTTTTTTCATTCCCACAAAATCAATGGGTACGAGTTAACATCCATTTAAAATAATAATATTATATTATTAGTGTGCAACGTAAGATTTCAATGAAACCCGTTGTTTCATATCACGTACGCTATCAAACCTAGAAACCCTTTTAAAGTAAAATTAATATTTAATTCGAAAATATTAATAAATATGAAAATCTCTTATTCTTCATTCATCTGGGATGTTACATCCTTCCCCCTTTTGGAAATTGCATCCTCCAAATTTTTATTCACTTATCAAAATATGTGGGGGTATTTATCCCTCATATAATTTCTAGATTCCAACATTTCCAATTCAACCATATGGTTTTCCAAAAATTCTTTACCTGGTGAATTAACTTATTTCGCAATAATTGCTCTTTACATTCAAGAATCTGGACTGGTTGTTATTTATAAGATAGATTCTCTTCCAACTAAACTACCTCTGGGCATAGAACATGAGATGGATCTGGTATATACATTATCAACATCGAAACATGAAAAGCATTGTGTACCTGGGATATTCATGGAGGAAAATCTACTATGTATGCAACTAATCCAAATTTATCCATTATTTCAGATGGTCCAATGAACTTTGGACTCAACATTCCCTTCTTACCGAAATACATCTCACTTTTCCATGGAGAAAAATTGAGATTGACATGATCACCTACCTCAAAAGAAAAATCCTCCCTCTGGATGTTCACATTTATTTTCTGTCTACTCTGATCTATTCTCATGTGCTTCTTAATCAACTAAACATTCTATGCCATATCTACTACCAATTTTGGTCCCATCAGCTTCATTTCACCTACTTTATCCCAAAAAGCTGGAGATTGACTACACTTTCCATATAATGTCTCAAATTGATCCATCTGTATACTAGAATGAAAACTGTTATTATATGAAAATTCATCGAAAGAAAGTTGTAGGTCCCAACTTCCCTGGTAATCCAGTGAACAAACACGTAGCATATCCTCTAAGGTCTGAATTGTTCTTTCTGACTACCCAACTGAATGAAGATGAGAAGCTATACTAAAATTTAATTCATTACCCAATGACTTATGAAGGCCTTTCCCAGAGATAAAAGTAAACATGGGATCACGATCAGATACAATGGAGAGGGGAACTCCTTTTTACCTGACTATCACTTTAACATACAACAGAGCAAGTTGATCTGGAGACATATTATCTCTTATAGGATAGAAATGAGCATATTTAGTCAATCGATCAACTATAACATAGATTTTATTTTTACATCATGATGTCTTTGTTAATCGCACAAAAATGACCAAGGATATATTTTCCCATTTCCACTCTGGCACCGGTAAATACTAAAGAATCCCTTTCAGTAACTACCGCTCTTCTGTAACCTACTGACAAGTCAAACACATCACATTAAAACCACCAATATCATTTTCATTCATCCCACCAGTAATACTCTCAGAGACCTCTTTACATCATATTACTACCAGGATGAACTAAAAACGGAGAACTATGATATTCACATAACAAATCATTCTTTAACTGTGAATCACAAGGAACATATAATCTCTTCCTAAACATCAAAACACAATCATTATAAAAGTTTAAATCATGCACCTTTTCCTTCTGAACCAACTCTACCTTTTTCTGCAACTCACTGTCTTCTTTCAGTGTTTGGTTTATTCTGTCTGATAGAGATGATCTCACTAACACATGAAACAAAACAGTAGAATTACATGCACCAAAAACTTCTTCTCCAGTGTTCATCAAATCAAAAACCAAAGGATCTCGTTCGAAAAAAATCATGGTTAATGAGGCATTACATTTTTTACTCAAAGAATCAGCCATTTTATTTTCATTTTCCCAGATGGAAATGGATCACGCCATCATAATCCTTGATTAATTACAACCATCTCATCAGTCTCATGTTCAATTATTTCTATGTGAATATATACTTTAAACTATTGTGGATAGTATATATTTGACATTTTACTCCATACAAATGATTCCTCCAAATTTTTAAAGTAAAAAAAATCAGGTAATTCTAAATCATTTGTAGGGTAATTTAACTCATGAGGTTTCGACTGACATGAAACATAAGCAATTACCTAATCATTCTGCAAAAGGACTCATCCAAGTCTGTTCAATGAATCATCACTATAAATAAAAAACTCACCATTTAATAAACGCATTGCCAAAACTAGAGCATTCACCAATTTTCTTTTCAATTCTATAAAATAATCATCACATTCTTTTTTACAGATAAACATAACACCTATTAGAGTTATCTTAGTCATTGGACTAGATAACTATGAAAAAGTTTCAACAAACATTCGATAATAACCATCAAATCCAAGAAAAATGCGGATCTTGGTTATATTTGTCAGTCTTGGACATTCCTCAATAACTTTTGTTTTAGCAGGATCAACGGTTATGCCATTTTTTTAAACAATGTGACCATGATAAAAATGTTTATAACCAAAACTCACAATTGCTAAATTTCAAATAAAGTTTCATTTATTTTACGGTTTTCAAGAGGGACCTTAAACGATTTTCATGCTCCTCTTTACTTTCACAATAAAGCTTAATATCATCAATTATGACTACCATAAACTTATCCAAGAACTCACGAAAAATATTATTTATAATATCGCTGAATACAGCTATTGAATTGGTTACCCCAAAACGCATAACTAAAAATTCATAATTGCCATATTTAGTACGAGATACAATCTTCGGAATGTCTTCGTCCTTTACTTTTAACTGATGGTACCCTAATCTCAAGTCAATCTTTAAAAAATACTGAGCTCCCTAGAGCTGATCAAAAAAATCAATGATATGAAGAAAAGGATACGTGTTCTTAATAGTGATTTTATTCAATGCTTGATAATCAATACTAAGTCTTATTGAATCAGCTTCCTTTTTAACAAAAAAGACCGGATCACTACATGGTGATGTTATAGGTCCAATGGAACCTTTATCTAATCACTCCTTCAATTGATTATTTAACTCTAAAATTTCAATTTGAGCCATTTGATAAGGTGGTTTTGAAATTGGAATAGCATCAGGAATTATGTCAATAGTAAATTCAACTTCCTGATCAAGTGTAATACCATGAACCTCATCAAGAAAAAACATAATGATACTTATTTACCACTGGCACATCATTAATCTGAATAGTTCATTTATATTCAACAATATGGGCAAGGTAAAATTCATTTCCATCTTTTTCATGTTTATCTGCTTCCTGATATGTTTTAAAAATCAAGGGTTCATTCCTATACACAAACTCTAAATCATTCTACAATGAAACCTCTTTATCTCTGAAGTCAATCATATCATGATAAACAGATATCCCATCCATGACCAAAATAACATCAAACTTTACTGGGGGGAAGAAAATAATGGTTGAAGGTAGAATATTCCCGCATACAAGGACATGAAGGTTTTTATGTTTTCTTTTTGACTCAAGATTTTCTGCAGGTGTTTATACCATAAGTTTTGTATTCTTATAATGAGACAGAATTCCCAATTTATAAGAAAAATTTTCTGATATGAAAGAGTGTGTAGAACCTAAATCAAACAACGCATTGGCATAATCTAAAAAAACAAACAGTGTACCCGATACTACTTCGTTTGATGGCCCAACATCTACTGAAGTAGTTTAAAAGGATTGCACCACCCTTTTCTGCTTGATTTTCAGCTACTTTCCCTCAGTTGAGTTCTTCACTGGTCACTCATTTTTATAATGACCCATTTCATTACACTTAATACATCTTACTGATGGCTTTTCATTTCCTACTTGATCATCTTCCTTATAGTTATGAGCAATATGACCAGACATACCACACTAGAAGCACATTCCAGATTTCGATAAACATTCTATTGGATGATTTTTACCAAACTTTTCACAAGATATATATTTATTTTTCTTACCTCTAGGCTTCTTTGATGAATTCATTCCCTTGGCCTACCAACTGGACCTCATATTCTGTTGTTTTTTAACGAAAACCTGATCAATGGAAAACTCCATTTTCACCTTCTCCCCACATCAAACAAGTTTTTCATAACTTTTGAACTCATGAGATGCTAATCCTCTGTGATATCAGGGCATCAGTCCTGAGTAAAATCTATTTAACTTACTCCCAATATCTCGGATGAAATTTGGAGCCTATCTTTCCAGTCG
Organism: Viscum album; assembly: GCA_963277665.1. NCBI lineage: Eukaryota > Viridiplantae > Streptophyta > Magnoliopsida > Santalales > Viscaceae > Viscum > Viscum album. The sequence continues at coordinate 1,653,182,548 of OY728126.1, read as the reverse complement.
AGTGAATTTTTTTTCATAATAAGCCACTATGTCGTCCTCCTGTACTAATTCCAAGAATTGTTTTTCCATCCTAAGACGAGCCACCATAGGAAAAAATTTCTCAAGAAATATACCTTTTAATTTTTTCCAATAAAGAGAATCAATCTCCTAAGTATCCCCAGTATTTTCCACCATCGACCACCACTGATCAGCATCACCTTCCAAACAGTAAACAATGAGACTATCCTTTTGATGCTCTGAACACCACATGACATCCATAATCTTCTCTAGTGCTTTAGTCTACCCATCATCTAGCATAGGGTCAGATAATCTTATGAATGATGGGTGATGTTGCCTCATGAAATGATCCACTACTGACATCTTCCTATGTGGTTGATCAGGCTGGTCCCGTACATGGATACCACCACATATTATTTCATGAGTCAATTGTTTCATCACTACAACAAATAGTTCAGTTCCTATTCCGACCATCTCAGGTTGCTGATTTGGATGGTTCTCTTTCTTTTGATGTCGTCCCACAAAGATGCCATGTTTCCTCTATGGAAAACCATTCTGAACATTGAAATATCGTAGGAGAAGCAACATTTTAATTTGTAAATTCTCTATAATTTCAACATTACCATATATTAATTTATGGGCATTTATTTAACAATACCCTAACTCCTAAAGTTATCTAAACCATCCTCTGATACCATAAGTAAGGACCCAGCCTTACAAAATTACATAATCACGAATTAAATGAATAATTAAAATTGAGGATCTTATCATGTTTATAATTTTATATAATTATGCCTTAACTATTACATTACATCTCCAACATACAATGATGACACTTCTACTCTGTTTCCATTTTTTTCACCAAGAAAACTATTGAAAAAAAGTCACGTCTAGTTCCATGTTTAAGATAGCATGACTTTTCCTTGATCCCATCCTAGACCATATTCCACATTATGTCCTATGAATTTTTTTTTCAAAAACATGGTATGAGCATAAAAAGATCAGTACGGGATAAAAAAAGAAGGAATAATGTTAGTTTTTCAAAACAACAAATAAACCTTGAAAACTTTAACTTAAGTAATACTTTTCACCATTATGAATTAGTAAATACTCTTCAATGAATGAAAGATCACTACTTACCCTTTTGTAACCAAAATATTACCATAAAACTCATATAAAGAACACATAACATATAAATTTAACTTGGAAAATTTACATACTTAAATGGAAAAAACATACCGTAAACTTCCATACATATCACTAAATAGAATAGCCATATGGAAAACTTCCATACCCAATGCATTAAAGGTTATTACATAACCACCCATCCTAGTTTATCACAACACCACCCATCATTTTGTTTATCACATAACCACCTGTCACATGTCCAAGTAACATTATAAAATATTAACACATAAAACAATATACAAAGGAAAGAAAACATATCCACATTTCAATCACAATATATTACTTAAATATATTGACATAAGAAATTCATTATCAAAACCATTTTCAATACCAAAATACATAAAATATTTTATGGTATTTATTTTCCTTGAAAATAACATTACGGCTTGTTAAGGAAGCTAAAGAACAAATAATACTTGCGATGGCGGAAAGGCCGCTGTCACTGCTTACATTAAATGAAAAGATTATTTTTGGTCATTTAGTAAAACACACTGTATAAAAATAATCCCTTTTAAAAGACAAGGGTGTTTATATGGTGTATAAAATAATGTAGTGTATTAAAACAAAATATTCCACAATGAAATTAGTTTGAGATGAAGTTTTTTACCTCGTGTCCGACTTGACCCGTTCATTCTTTAATATCGTGAATAATAAATTAATGTTAATTTCAACTTTATTAAGAAACATTTTCAAGTTTATTGTTCCTTTTATATCACTTATTACCATGTTATAATCATTATATAATCATTCAAGTTAATAATGTTCGTTTTGTCAATATTTGGTACTTGGAGTCCCAATTGAACACCATATAGTTACATGTTGTTCTCATGGTCAAATGTTCATTATATACAGAATGATATTCATGATTTGGATATCATATATATAATATATATATACAGTATATACATGTATTTAAAATACTACAAAACATTTTGAGGTAAGAAATGAAATGCACCGTTCATGGAGATGGTAAGCCATTCGTACACATGAACACTACTTCCATTTATATTTTTAATTTAATATAATTAAAACAAAATGATACATAGGTATATTATAATTACAGTATTTTATCATATATAATACCGTTAACTATATCTTTTATATGTCCCACATATGGTATGAACGAGTCATATCACTTTGAGGGGCCTGCTGTTCGCACTTCCTCAAATGAAATTATCACGTTACCCAGAATGGAAACCATAAAGGTATTCAAGAAATGTAAAATAAAAAATCATAAAGAAAACATAAACATAATATATATCATATATAAGTACATCTCCATCTTAATGGACACAATTAGAGGTGGTAGGAGATAATCGAACAATCATCGTTTTGTGAGGTGTTAGTTTTCCATCCACAGAAAGAGTATGTTCTTCACCCATTAGATGGAGGTTTGTGTATGTATAGTTATAATACATCTAAAAACAACATAATTGTATATTTGGGATAATAATATTTGTTAAAAATTAAAGGAATAAAAAGATATTAGGGATTTCAAATGTTAAATAATAGAAAAGAGGTTAAGAGAAACAATTACCTTTAATTTGGGTAACTCCCTTTGGTTTGAACCTAAATGGTTTGTTGAAGTGAATTACCACTACTATAAGGCTTCTATTTGGAATAGGGGGATGTAGGTAGCTTAATTGGGCATAGGAAGGATGAGATGAATGGTTCGAGAGGTGTGAGGAATTGAATATAAATGGTCTCTTGTTATAAGGGGGGTAGGGGTTCTTTTAGAAAATTTGACAATATTAATTTCTTATATAATGATATTAGGTTTCAAAAGGTCAAAAAATCATTAGCGTCAAAGATATGTTGACTCATGGATGAAATAAAATAATCTAATAAGAATTTCATATGTTTTGGATGTTATTTAAATATTTATAATTGTACTTATTTAAATCATTTATAAATGAGGTAAACACTGCATTATTATTGTGTCATTAATTTTTAAATTACATGGATGTCTAAAAAATATAAAAAAAAATTTAGGAAATATTTTTATCTTTACAATTAATATTTATAGTTGAAAAGATAACTTACATAACCCTATGTACAAAATAATTTACTAAAAGATATTTTTTATGTCATTTTTTCCTTTACATTAAATTAATTAATCTAAAATGTCATTATCATTCATAAGTGGCTCCATGGGGTCCCAAAATAGACCCAAGGATGCACATGGTTGGGAATTACACATAAAATAAGGTTAGGACAAAGGTTAGGATAACAATGAATTATTATAATATTATTTTTCTATGAATTACCTTATTTACATTCAATCGCAGTAAATAAAAGTCAAAAGTTACAATTAACCAAATATTAGATTCATATTATTGAAACAAATTTTACATAATAATAACAACCATGTATGTCGGATATTTTAAATTTCATTCACAGAAGTGGAAATTTTTCATTTAAATGAAAAAGTCTTATTTTCTAACTACTACTAAGTGGTTTCACTATTCATCAAATATTGAAGTTTATCAGAAAAATACCAAAACATTTGCCTAAGGTATATTTGATATTCCAAATTCAAAAATGGTGATTCTTTTACCAAAGTCTAAACATATAATTTGTATTAATTATTTTGAAATAAATTCTCGTTGTTAAAATAAATATCTTGTTTTTAAGAAACAATAACTATCAAAAGATTGCCACTTGTTTTTGTCCAAATTCAAAATAAAACTAATTATAAGGACTAAAATTGTATTAAATGGTAAAAATATATTCTAATTGAACATTAAAACCATTTAAATAGATAATCTATCCATATAAATAAATTATAATAAAATGAAGATTTGAATTAAAATACAATAATTTTAACTATTCATTAAAAAAGGAACTATATCGGAGAAAATCCAATAATTAACACAAAGTAAATTTTGAAGTCCCCATTCTAAAGAAGTATTTTATTTGGTCAAATAGAATTTATGAAAGTGACCAAAACTATATTTAAATAGGTTTCTCCATTAAAAAAAGGTAAATTTACCTTTTAATGTTATTTATGCCTAAAATTAGATTCCTTCGCATTTTAAGCCTCTTAATTTTATTAGATAAAAGTAAATACATTTAACAGACATTTATAATCATTTTTTTTGTTATCTTTGTTCATTCACACCAATAAAACGGATAAAAGTTTACTTCCATTTAAAATTATAATATTATATTATTATTGTGCGACGTATGATTTCAAAGAAACTCATTGTAGCGTATCGGGTACGCTATCGAATGTAGAAACCCTTTTAATCAAAAATTAATATTTAATTAAAAAATATTAATAAATATGAAAATCACTTATTCTTCATTTACCTGGGATGATACAATATGTTCCAGAGATAGTGTAGTCACACGGTGTTCCAAGAACCATTGTTTTTTTCATGACCCATGTTTCGCCTCATCATTCTAGAAGGGGTGACAGAGGGAACATGGAAGCAATGTTTTTTTCAAAACATCTAATCACATGTAAATAGACAGGTAGTGATAGTATATGATATAGTTATTTGAAGACGTGAATAGATCATGTATTCTAGATTTTGTTGGTTCATGGGATAAACATTTCTCACTTGTTGAGTTTTCCTAAAACTTTAATTTTCATTCTATAATTTATATACAACATTGTGATGAGCTTTATGGTAGACCATGTAGGTCTCCATTGTGCTGGTTAGATGATGCGGAATCCATGATTTTGGGGATGAGTCTCATATAGGAGACATGGAAAAAGGTTCTATTGATTCATATGCCTATGAAAATGGCTCGGGGAAGGACGATTCCATATGAATATTGGCATCATAGACCCCTTGAGTTGTTGATGAGTGATTTTGTGTTTTTATGGGTGTCACCAAGGTTGGGTCACCATCAAATTTAAAATAATGGCATGTTGGTGACCTGGTATATAGGACCCTTTGAGATCTTAGATGGGATCAGACCATTGGCACAATAATTGGCCCTTCTAGAATGAATACTGGAATGCATGTTGTTTTTCATGTCTCACAAATATGAAAATATCAAACTTCCATATATAACTGAATAAACATCGAGGATGTAGACCTAGAGGTTGATGCATATTTTGAAGAGCATCCGGTGAGTATAGTGTACTATAGTGAGAATGTATTGTGAGGAAAAAATGTTCCCTTAGTTTTCATATTATTGAAATATGTAAATTTTTATGAAGAATCATGGGAGATAGAATTAGATATGTTTCCCAATTCTCCTGATCTCATTTCTTGACACTCGTTGATTAATAGTAATTATGGCATGAGGAATGGTCTCTATAAATTGGGGAGGAAATAAGATTATGAATTCATCCTTATGGTATGTATTTGTTTATGATTCAGTTTGAGTACCTTCTTCTAAATTAAATAAGAGTTTTCAATGGGCGTGAGAAGGAACAAGAGTGTTCTGGGGTTTCAGGATAGGAAAGGGAAAGGGAAAAAATTATTTACAGCATGATTCAAATTAATTGAATGGTTAGTGAAAACCGTACAGAGCATCCTAGGTAACGATGCAGGCATAGATAGTTGATTATGCATGGTTATCACAGAGTTAATCTAACAATGTCTAATACCTTTTTAAACATTATAATCATCCCTCTTGTACAATATCGTGCGAGTAAACCATGCGGCCCTATAATGTAGAAAAATTTACAAAAAATCTAATATATTATTTTTAACCCCATCTATGGATTTTCCTATACTCCTCCACCTATAACCCTTGTGATGAGAATGTTCTCCCAAGAGATTTAGATGGCAAGAATCCTTCATCCCTAGGTTGTTTAGAGTGCCTTTGGTTGTAGATTGAGGATCCAGTTTTTTCGTATCCCCTTCTTACTAAATTTTCTCAATTATCGTTTGTATCTTTCTCCCCTTTCCTTCCAAATATCTAAACCCCTTCATTTTTGTTGAGATATTGGTTGAGGATTCAAAGAGTAGTTGAATTAGGATCTTAGACTTTGATTAGGAAGGAATTTTTTTCAATGGATCTATATTAGGTGCTCTACAAGTTATATCCTCTATTTTTTATATAGATTTGGGTATATAAGGATTTATTATTTTTCCCTTATTGATTTTTTCATGGATTCATTGGAAATATTTTGTGTATTGGGTATCAAAATAACCAATTGATCCCATAATTATTCCATCAAGATTCATAGAGGATGACTCGACCAACATAGGACAACCCTGGGGTTCAGCTGACCCTCCGAAACACAGTATGGGAAAAAATTTAGGGTGAAATATACTTGTAAATAGGTAAATCCCCTATTTAATATATAAATTTGTAAATTTATTTTTTTAAAATGGGAATATGGGATGATTTATTAAGTTGGTTATATGTCAAAGGTATTGTTTTCTTGTCATATAAATGGACTAAAATAGGATTAATGAAAATGTGACAATGTATTTTGTTTTTTACTTAAATAAGCTTAGTGGGTTTGAATTGGGAAAGGAGAATTGGGTTAAATGGTTAATGGATATAAATGATAGTCCAGTCAATGGATTATGGAATAATAATGATCCGTATTTTAATTTTCATTGTTTGGTATTGCTAATGTTATTTTCATTTCTTGGTTTGAATTGTGGTTATCTTTGGTGAATGAATAAATAAGCATGTGTGAATAGATTGGTAGAGTTGGGTATATACATGAGGTTCTACACCCTTGGGTATAGTTGGAAAAAGTCTCTAATCTATATCCCCCAATGCTTGTGTTAGGAAAGGGGATGGATTTATATTTCCCTTGTTATATAATTCCACCTATACTGACACTTCGAGGTGAGTATAATGAGATTGTTGTGATGTGTTGCCTTATGGAGGTAGACCATGATTTATCCAAACTTGACTTATGATTAATAACCATTCCTAATCCATTGAATAAAAGAAGTGCTTGATCTAGTATAATATATTTTTAATGTATTAAATATTATATTGATTATTGGATAATATATGGGAATCAATATTATAATGAATACATGAATTTTCATTTATATTATTTATCATTTAAAATTTCATGCATGGACTATCTATTGAACTAGATATATTTTAGACAACATTGGCGGTGATCTGATTAGTTGTACTCGAACCCTTCTTAGGCAGCCATTGGGTACCCAAGAAGACTTCATGGGTGCATGTCTAGAAAAGGTAAAAGGACATATTATTGGGAGTTTCATCATTTTATGATGTGTGGAGAAGATTTTTTATACCTGGAGTCATTACAGTTTTGTTTATTCAAATTATATACATTATTTTAGATTTTTTCACTTGGAATTGTAGTGTGACATAAATTATTTTCTACTTGTTCTGGTTTATACCCAGTTTCTGGGATGGTTATTTATATTGGTTCACTATTTATTTTCCATTATTTCTGATATTTTATAAGGATATATGTTCTATAATACTATGTTAAACATGGTATATTCTCCCCATATGACCTGTAGACACTTTCATTTAGTCAGAAACCACTAGCGTATGGGGAGGTGCACATTAGGTCATTTGACAACAAAGATCGGGGCACCGGTTTAGTGGATCCAATGTCAAAGAAGATTTAGGAATTATATTGATTAGTGAGTGATAGAATTATGTTCTATATATAGATGTAATGTGACCATTTGAATAGAAATATGAATATTTTAATAATAATTTAACCATTGAGAAAAGTTACTTTATCAATGGGAATAGAAACATGATAGTTATGAATTGTAACATAAGCATTTGAATAAAAATATGACAGATAAATAGTTGTCTGTGATATAAATATTATTTATAATGATTAATATATTTATATATAAAATTTATAATTTCAAAAAATATCCACATTAAAAATCCAACTGAAAATATAGTCTTATTTTTAAAACACTGTATTTTTAAGTATTTCATTTAAATAATTATTTTTATAATTATAATTAAAATTACCATTTTTAGAAATTTATTTATATAAAATTTATATCAATTTTATAATATCTTTTCAAAATTTTATTTGTAATTATTTATGTAATTTTCTAAAATACATTAATATTAATGTGAATAGTAAAAATATAGTTTTTCATGTAGCTGTTGTATCAAAAATTACATCATTCATGATATAATAATGACCTAATAATTTATAGAACATTATATTCCTCCATAATATAATTAATTACATTAAATATTCATTAAAATATCTGAAATTTATTTTCATGGCCTAAAAATCATCTTCCAAAACATAATGTAGAAAACATTCCCTTATAATATAAAATTTTCAATTTTCCCACATTACATTTTAATAAACAAAGTAAATTCAGATTTTAATGTTATTTAATGTCTTAATATAGTTAAATTATAACATTATATTATTTATATTCTATAAATTCACCATTACAAGTTTTAACATAGATATAATAATTTTTTTAAAAAATAATTCTAAAATACTCCCCACTAAAGTATAAATAATGCATTCCTTCTTAATGGAAAACCACTCCTCCCTCACATTAATGAGAAATCTTTATACCCAAATATTCTATAATAGGTCCCATAGAATACCTAGGGACGTTCTAGGGTAATAAAACTCCACACATCAAGGTTTTCTCTGTGTCATACATGATTAGCTATAGTGAGAAACAAGCAACTTATTTCTTCTCTTCACTTTCTTCTTCCCTTCCATATTTTATCAGATTACTATTATAAATAATCATATAAAATTAATTATGGATTATTTTAAATAGATATTAATGATTTTTATTACATTATGTTTTATATTTATGACATATATAAATTTCAAACATCCCTTTCCCGCTCATTCGACAATATCCAATCAATGGTTGGTAAATCACCAACAAGGACATTTACATTCCATTGACTATTACAAAACATTTGTATGATTACCATAAATAATATTTTATTTTTAAATTTATAAATATATATATTTTACTATTTTGGGATTCATTATGCTTATATATTAATGACATTGATAAAAAAATATCAACATTGAATATAAACTAGGAAATTTATGAAAGCATGGTATCAAAACAGGTCAATTTTAACAGATTGTATTATTATTACGAATAAAAATAATATAACGGGTTTATATTATGAAAAAAGAACATAAAATAATTAGGTATGTATGGTTTAACAATAAAAATATTATTAATAATGAGGTAGAATGTGATGAAATAAATGGTTGTTTAATGTAAGGGAATTCTCGTTCCCAACTCCATTTCGTTAGGTTTTCCCTATTTCACATCATTTTATATATTGATATTCATATAATGATTTATAAATTTCATTTAAATATTATTCCCTTTTTTGGATATATACATTTTTCAACCATGATTTTTATTCCCAATATAAATATTTTCAAAATTGACCATTCCATTTTTGACACACCTTTTACTCCTCTTGAGATGATTTTTATTTTGTAAATTATGATGATTATTATGCCAAATATGTTTTTAAAATTTCATTTAGTAACCCATGATGATTCATTAACTGATTTATTTGAAGTACTTATTAAATTCATTCCCTTCCTTGTGTTATTTCATGAATATGATCACGATATGTTCTTTGTAGAATGTATAATTATTTAAATATTAATAAGAGAGAGGTGGGGCGGGGAGTATATAGTTATCCAATGCATTGAGTAATATTAACATTCTCATGAGATAATATTAATTTATATATAATATGATTCCATATTTATATAAATTATGTTGTTATGATTCTTTTCATAAGTAATGCATTAACATGATGATATCTTGGTTCAGAACAATTTGTGGTATTTGGAAACAATTCCATAATGATTCATTTTTAAAAATTAACACATCCCTTGAATTTATCAAAAATTTCCCTCATGATTATTATTATGATCATTTAATTATCATGTAGATATTAATATTATTCTCACCATTGTTATATAGGTTTACATCCCTAATTCATCCCCTTATCGGGCTTTTAACACACTCCATTCATTGATGTGTATCAGTGACCACATGTACTAAGAAGAATGTTATATTTTTCAATCATAATGTATAAGGGTTTAAATATAATATTATTTTTATTATTTTATATCTATGTATGATCCTAACAGTCCACATAATATAAACCATTTGATCCATGAATGTAGATCTATTCTTTTTTTTCATCATTAAAATGATATAATAGACATGTAGGAAAAAGTATTGTCCCTATAATATTGTTTTTTTATTTGTAAAATAACATTTAAGAATAATAATACATTTTACATTACCATAAAATAATAGATTTGAAATATTTTAGGAGGTTTAATATGAATAAAAATTAATAGGGATTGGTTGGGAACATTACCCCTTCATTTGGATGTTCAATCTTAGGCTACACTATAAGAAATTGTTTTTTGTATTTTATTGAAAAATGATTCTTTGATTTGGGTATATAATTCGGGATATATACATGTAGATATTTTATGATATAAGATTTATAATTAGGTATGAAATGGGCTAGTGAAGGGTGGTATTCTAAAAGGGATGTGAGGGGTTTTGTAGAATTATGATTTTCTTCTTAACATAGTGACTTATATTATGACTCAATATTAATTGGAATGTGAGTATATAGTAAAAGGTCCAGTAAAATATTACTAAAACTTATGTAATACAAAAATATTGATAATATATATTATTACTAAAAAATATTATTTATACCGTACTCATAAAGTATGTTAATATTCACCTAAAAGACCAATATTTTCAAAAAATTGCCAAATATTCTCTCTTGACTAATTTTTGTATGATGATTCAATAAATTATAATATTTTATCTAAATAATAGCCTATATATGATAAATTATATTTTATTATAAATTACTTATTTATTGAAACATACTGATTTTATAACATGACTAAATTTCTACACCCTATAAAAAATATATATAACTACATATAATTATATTGTAAATTATATAAAAATAAAAGAACGTTTTATTAAAAGAATAGAACAATATTTTATATTAATTTTTTTAATTTATTATAACAGATTAAATTAAATGAAATAAATAATTGTTTTACATATTATAATGTTATGTTTTCTTTGTCTCAAACATTTATATTATCTTTCTTACATTTTTATTTCATATATTAATTATATATTTAGGACATGATTTACCAAAATTATTATTTTACTATTTTACCATAAAAATACCAAATTTCATCAACGACTAAATTTGACCATTTTCATCCAAATACTAAATAAATTGCATGTTCATGAATATTTGGACGATGTAACAAAAACTTCCATTGTAATATAATTTACATGATATTAAAAATATTACCCTAGATACATTACCCCTTATCACATAAAAATGACCAATGATAATAAAGTGTGATATGATTGTTCATTCATAGATTGTCTTGGCCAATGTTAAATGGGTGGTGATTTATACAAACATGAACCTATATTATTGACGAATTTTATATAGCCACACATGTTAATGTCCTTCCTGTACTTGGCCAGGGGGAACCTCAATGACATTACCACCATCTACAACTCTTATAAATGTGATTCAAAAGAACAAATCCTATATTATGAGGCTGTTATTCCTCCTGTAGATATCAATTATTCATCATCATTACCCTTAATGTAAACTAATTCTTCTCGCCATGTTATAATGATTATATTACCAACAGTCATAATTCCAAATAATGATATTTTTTCTAGGTTTATTTTTTTTCATATATTATTGTTTTGGTCCTTTATTATGTGCATTAACAGATTGTATTTAACACAGGTAGATTTTTAGCATTAAATTAAATTTTATTATATTATAGGTTACTACATAAAGAGATTTTTAATACAAGGGAAATTGGATTTCTTAAAGGATGAGATTTGAGATATGAATCAGTCTAAAAAGAGAAAAATATATCTTTTTTATAGATTATGTTTTTAAATAAGGGTAGAAAAACTCAAAATGTGCAATCTAGATATCCAAATCCATCAACACCTTGGGAAAACCCAACTATGTTATATGCATTTCAGACTAGGGATCCCCATTTAAATGATACATAGTATAGAACTATACATAATATATAAAGATATTCATTTCCCAATCCCATGTATTTTTTAATTTAAGTTTAACAGCACATAATATTATTTATCAATTTTCAAAAATTTATTTTCCCACAAAGTATTTTTCCATACATTGAAATTGTATAGATAAATTTTTACTTTTTATAGAATTCCTTGATCATCAGTTAATATATGAGTTAAGTGTTGTTTTTATTATTATTTGCAATGAATTTAATATTATTTTGTATGTTTATTATATTTACATTATATAATTGCATACAAAATATATATAATCAATACTCATGGATCATATTTTATTAGAACATCAACCATTAGATACATTTAGGTTTCTCAAGGGATAATAAAATAAACCAAAAAATTATTTTAAGTTTGGAATTGTTTATACATTTTGATTATTTTTCACATGTGTGGGAGATAATATATGTTTAGAATATTTATTCAATTCATATTAGATATTTTTATTGGTGATGCTCTCTTGGAACACATATTATATTTTTTTGGTTTGTAAATAAATTTTCATTTTCATTTCATTAAGTAAATATAACTTATAGTGATTTTATTTATTACTGATATAATTACATATTTTCACTCATTGAACAAAAAAAGGACCACTATGATTACTATTTCATGGTTCCATTGACTATTTCATTACATAGGAAATCCCTATTTAATCTTGAATTTTTTTAATATTTATGAAAAAATTAGAAAACACATTGGTCAATTATTGGTTTCGTTTGTTCATTAATAGTTATGAATGATTACATAGTTATAAACAATTATTAATTAAGATTTATTTTCCAAATGTTCTTTTAATTTTTTATGGATATTGGAAGTTTTCTTTATTTTTCGCATCTAAATTCACAATGTACATTTTATTATCATTACAGTGTGAAGTTTTCAATTTTTTCATTTTTTATTAAATTCAAAATCATTATTTTATTCTATTACTTCTTAAATATGGGAGTTTTCATTATACATATATTTTTTTAATTAATATACTAGACATGAATCGATAATAGAAGGTGTTTATTAGGGTTCACTAGTCAATAATGAATCTAATTGAAGTTATCTTTATTATTTGATGACATTAATAATAGTTAATACTTAATTCATCTTGTTTAACAATTTATTGATTTGTTTCAATTTTTTAATTATAATGGTTTCTCCAACTAGAGGACATTTTGAATGTAGATTTAGTTTTTTATGATTCTTTTTTTAGATTTTAAAAATTTAAGCATTCATATATTTTTAAAAGTACATTTTATTATTTCTCTTATGTCTTAAAACAATTTATTTTATTCTTAATTATATAAAAATTTTGTTTTATAGGGTTTATAGATGAATCATCATGTTTTGAAGATGAAATAATCAACAATAATTTATTATTTTAAAACTATTTTGTTTTATTGATTACTGTTTATTTTTATATTTAATTGATTCATGAATATATATTATATTTGTAAATGTTGTAGAAAAAGTTTCATTGTATGTTTGTCTATTTTTTTTATTGCACATTTTTTGTTACGATGTGTACTGCATGATTTAATGATATAGGGCATCATTATTTTTATTTTAATATAATTTAATAAAGATAAATTGTTTTTATGTAAAAAAATATTTTTTAAATTTGACATTAGAAATGTTTTATTCTAAAAATATATATTGAAAATCTCTATCAATATAAATTAATTTGAGATTTACATGTTAATTTTCATATTAATCGACATTTATTTTACATTCCAACTCATTTTCTAATAAATAATGTTAAAACAATTATTTTATCCTATGATATATTTACAACTATTTTTAATTCACGTTCAATAAGATACATTATTATAGTTTATGAGATACTATATGAATTATAATTCAATTAAAATTTTACACCTTATTATCAATGGCTATGAAAATCTAAGAAATATGTATTCACGATTAAACTATATCAACATCATTTTTCATTTAATTTTGATTCTAAAACATATTCATCTTCTATTTTACATAATGTATTAAAATTTTTCTTCTTAGAGTTCTAGAGATACATCATAATCTAATAAGTAATTCCCTTATATATGTATAATGTTTATCAAAAAAATCTCACACCTAATCCAAAATAAAAATTTATAAATTTAAAATGATTTTTTCTTACAATAAATCAAACTAAATTCTCTCGTACCATTGATATTTTATTTTATCTATTTGAAAATTGCACATTAAAATTTTATAAGAGTTATTTGGAACTATGTATAATTTTGTTCATATAATATAATGTATAATCCCTATTCTTTCAATAAATTCTAAATGCTATAAATTTTCTTGAGCATCATTGGATCTACACTCCCCCTTCATCAATTAATTAATTGGTCTTAGGAGATATTGTTGTTGAGACCTATATCAAATTTTATCTTCCAAACTAATTTTTAAAAAATAGAGGTTAATTTCATTTTTATAGAAAAATCGATCATATTTTAATACAAAATATTAACCCAATGGAAAACATGAAATCATCTATCATTGAAATCTCAATTTTTTAATAATTTAAAAACAATCCTCAAAATGTAATTCCATTGATAATATATAATAGTAAATATCCATATCATTCAATACATATAACTAGATAAAAAGAATCATTAAAATAAATATCATTAATTTATGAGTATATCTTTCAAATAGGATTTGATTTTTTTATTTTACTTCACCATTATCATTAATCATATTTCTCAAAACCCACTTCTACATTATAATATTCTTGAATTTTTTTTGTCACAGAAAATCCTAAGTGTCATTCATCTAAATTTTGCTAATCCATTCATCAATCATTTCTATCGGATTATGATGTTATAATTCCTCAATAAAAACTATTATGTTAAATATTTCATGATATTTATTGTAATTGGAATTCCAAAAACTCCCCTAATTATTGGGACCCTAGATAGAATCTCCATGATTGATTCTGGATTCTATTTCTTTTTCAAATTATAGAACAGTTAGCTTCTTCTTTATATGTGGGTTCCTTAATGTTGTATAATTCAAAATCTTCTTGATTTTTTTAAAATACTATTTTAGAAGAAAACTGCTCTCTTATTTTCCAATGACATATTTGAGTGATTCCCTAACATAAGATTCAATGAAAATTGGTATTTATGAGGTATTTTCATTTTCTAATAAAATTGAATAATGAAAATTTATTGTAATCTTTGTTTTCATATTATAATAATAGAATATTAGTCATTAAGGAATTGTTACGGGAATACCCAACACATCACACCACTATATAGACACATTGCCTAAAGGGTTAGAATAATAAAGGTATAGAAACTAGTTTATAGGTATCAAGAAGACGCAATTGGGAATAAAATTACCCCTTGGTAAATGATAACAACAACCTGGACTCTACCATGAAATCTGGAATTGTTGATTTATGAATATGATACCTTTTACTAATATATTAAAAAATTAACGTAAATAAACCATCCTTTTAGAGTAATATATTGTTAAAATAAATAAAACAATTCAATATTGCCTCAATACGTGACCTAATACAAAATTTGTTAAATTGAAATGAACTGAAAGAAAAATCCTGGATGAAAATCATGATTTAAAACATCCAAAAATAAAATAAAAATTCATTCATTATTCAAAATATTTGTGTGTAGCATGGTCCCTAAACACACTCCACACAATTAATATATAGATAAATCTTAACAATAATCCCAAAGGATACCAAATTATGTCCAATTAATGGAAAACATGATATTTTCACACACCAATTGGTGTATAAAAGGAGTGAGATAAAAATTTCAAATAATATTGTACCAAAGAGTTTTGTAAATTCATTTAAAATCTATTTAAATATTTATTTTTAAAAATAAAAGTTGAAAATAATATTTTTTAACATGAATTTATGAAAAAATAAAATAATTTAACATACAGACCTTTTAAAAATTTCACCCCTTATTAGAATCAACTAGTGTGGGATCAAATTTTTATTTAGAAAAACCCAGTTAAACCCTGGAAATGGATCAATGTTTAATTTCTAAAAAAATATTTTATACCATTCCTCTTTCCATAAATTTTTACCAAACACAATTTTTGAAGTATCTATAAATTCGCCGCCCATAGATGGGGATATTCAAAGGTTACATTTTTAAATTAGTACTAGATACCAGTATTCACATCCCAAATAGACTTAATAGTTTAGTAGTCTGTAAAAATTATTAACATTTATCAATATGACCCGACATTTGAAAACAAAAAATACAACATAATATTTTCATAGAGAACATAATTATTCCAATTATCATGTATCATCATAAAATAAAAAACACATCCATGAATCTTGGGGAAAGAGGTCATAAGAAATGGCTGAGTTCATATTCATGTTTATAGTTATATGTAAAATACAAGATTGATAAGAAATAAATAATATAAAAATAATAAATTAAAGCAAAATAATTTCATATAAATAGTCACATCACCTTGAAACAAATAGAAGTATATAATAAAAATTAATATAATCACATGGGAATGATCAATTAATTTTATAATTTTGAGATTCATAATTATGGACATCTGAGACTTTCCATATACTCACTATGAAAATATATTTAAAAATACCATCTGTGAAACTTTCGTATACATCAATAAAAATGGGTATGTCCTTCCTAAAATGCAAAATCTAATTTACCCCATGAGACCTACCGAAGCTTCTAGTGGCTATGTTAAATTTGATCTTCCAATTAATTAATTATTAAAATATATTAATTATATGAATTAACAATATAAGTTAGTACACATGCCATAAAAAAATTCTTATTGGATGAACATTCATATATCATTTCAATGAATTCCACAGTAAAAGGATCATAAAATATCAATAAAAATATGGTGTATATTATTATTAAATTATATCCTCCTTAATGTTTTAAATTCAATAAATTCTTTGGAAATGTATAAACAATACTATAAAAAATAGCTTGAAAAGTTCTTATGGAAAATATATCATTTAAATTCGAAATCAATTATTTAAAATATTAAAATATCTCAAATATCAACGACAATATTTTATTATAAAATAAAATTTTAAATATATAAATAATGTTTTTAATTGTTATATAAGATAAAAATAACCTCATTCACACATTTGAATGAAAATTCATAAAGTAACTTATTCAAAAAATAATAATAATATTCACTTTAAAACATTTTCTAAAAGTTTAAAATTTATAAAAATTTATTTAAATAATCTTCATGGAATATTATAAATATTTATTAAATAATTTTATAGAAAATATTGATATGGAATAAAGCATTCTTGATTAAGTGTACAAACAATGTCGATTTTCATTAAAAATATTTTTTCAGTATCATTAGCTCACAAAGAGTGGATGTGAATTAAAAAAATATAATTCATAAAAATATTTAGAGTATAATAATATATATTGGTTTTATAATAGAAATATAAAATAATTTCTCCTTGGAGATAAAATTACAAAAATATGTTGGAGGAATGATGAGATCATTAAATAAACTTTTACCTCGGGTCTGACATACTCTATATATGTTTTTACATCCTATATAGTAAATATATGTTTTTTATAAATTTATTATAAAACCATAATGATATATATAATTTCATATATTAATTACTTACATCATTTTTTCATTCATTTATTAAAACATATTTATTAAAATCAATTTTTTCATTTGATAACTACTTTGTTTTTCATGTTTTTTGTTTTGTAGTAAAGTTCATTATACATTGATAACGGTTCCACAATATATATAGTGTAAATAATTATATAAATATCATATCTAATTATTATTTATTAATTTATATTCATCCATAAAACATTGATATATACAAATAACTTACACCATTCTTGGAGATGGTAAGTTGTATATACCCATTAATGTTGTCTTTAAATATTGATGGATGGAACAAAAATAAAATAAAAAGATATCATTCAATATTAATGAAAAAATAATATATATTTATAATATTCAATTACTACATCAATCAAAATTATCATTAATTTTATGTGTTAACGTAAAATGAATCACTTTACAAAGTGGAATAGGTAGAGTCCTCATATTTACAAGCAATCTTATCACTTTTTGAATGGATTTTAATGTTATAAGGATGATATAATTCGATAATTCCAAAATAATTATAATTTGATAAATATTATTTATTAAAATTAAATCTATCACAATAACCATCCATAATATATTTGTATGAAATTTTAATTTTGGTCTTCATATAGAGATGGTATGATGTACGTACACATGAACGATACATTCACTTCCCATTTGATAGAAAAAATGGTGGATAATATAGGTTTCATAATCATAATAATTTTCAATTATATTAAATATACATAAGTTATTATTTAGTGATAAATAAAATATATTTATAGTTATAAGAATAAGTGAAAAAATAAATTGATCAGTTAAGGCGATTACATATTTTTTGAAGGTAATCTTTTGATCTCCAATTAAGAAATCTAGGATGGAGACATAGTATAGGGTAGGAATGGAAAACATGGGGTTATTAAAATATAAAAATATAATTAAGTATGTTTCTTGAAAAAGGATTTCAAATGGAAATGGGTTCAATGAAAAATAATCTAACTTATAAATATACTCATAAAATGACATTAAGACATGTTTGGTGTCATTTAAAACAATATCTTTTGGTTTAACCCCATTCTTATCTAATTTCAATCAGAACAATGGAGATGTTTTTTTAATATTAAATGGTAATAATTTGTACTTATATTGTAAAAGTTATAAAATTAATTGGAAAGGGAAGACATTTTCAACTATTTCTCTCCCAAAATTTTATCATGAAATATTATAATGATTTTTTAATTTTTTCATTCAATATAATTTTCATAAAATTTCATTAATTTAATATTTTTGACTATTCGTTTAATTTTAATTTAAAGACATTAAAACAATATAGAATATTAATATAACCCATTAATATGACCCTAATATGTTTTATTCATGTATAAAATTTATATAACACATTAATTATTATAAATTTTATTACATTAATTATTTTAAATATCATTTATTTAATTTGTCTATTAATTGAATAAATATTTTATCGTCCTTTTGAAATCATTTTTGGTAATTATATAATAACTATAATTTATTTATAAATTACCATTATAAAATGTAATATCAATTTCCAAAAAAAACCCATTGTGGTTTATTAAAAAAAATTATCAATAAGTGAACACAAATGTGAAGATTATTGTCAATAGAGTGGAATTTAATATTTTGATGGCCTTAATGTAATAAAAAGGTCAATAGAAAAGAAATGGAAGAAATTGATCATTTTTTCTATAAATATTTGTAAATTACTGAAATAAACTCATATAATTTGATAAAATAATGTTTTTGGGAAATTTTAAAGCTTCATAACAAATTATTAAATACATTTTCCAGTTTAACCCATACCAAGATGAAAAAATTACCTGTGATGATTTTCATAATGAAAAAAACACAATATGAAAAATTCACCTAAAATTATCCTCGTTATTCCGAATTTGGATTCCAATTTTATATATTCTATTTATTTATTTTGATTAAATTAATTTTAAAATAAGTGTGAAAATGTATAAAAAATAGATTTTAAGAAAAATACTGTTTTTAGGATAAAATTGGATTTATTCTTGTCACATGCCTAGAAAAAATTCATATTAATAATACAAACAATTATTAAGTTTATGAGATATGTATTTCATAAATTTCATTCATTGGTATTATTTAGTATAATATGTTAAGATAAAATCACATTACACTCATAACAACATTTTTATGGAAAAACACAAATTTTTCCATTAATATATTTTATTTTACATTATCATTATTTGATAATTAATGAATTATTTTTATACATGTATAAGAAAAAAAATATGAAATAATTTAATTATTATAATTCATACATTATAATTTAATATTTAGATTATAATAATCACATTTGAATAATATTTTAAATGTTTATTTTAGTTAATTTAAAGATGGTGTTGTGTGTAATGAAAGATATTAAAAAAATTAAATTTTTCTTGAGATAAAAATATAATAAAATTTTAGTTTTTAACATTTTACACATAATAAAATGAATTTATCCATTTAATTTACATCACTATGATATGAAAAATTAATAATCTATTTCCTGACATCCTTAGGTTCCCAAGCTGATTCTTTGTATTTATTAATCCTTTAGTGAACATTAACCTGGTGGGAAGCCTTGTTCTATTGATCATTATCTCTATAATCAATGATTTCTGTTGTATTTCCTTAATATGATCGATCATACACCCATCTTAGAACATATATGATTAATACATGTAAAGGAGTGGGAATATACACCCTCAATAGATATATATAGAACACATTGTGAACTTGATAGAGGATTGATGGATTCACCATGTGCTAAGTCATCAACTCAATATGATCAAGAGATTTGAATAGACTGATAAAACATGGTTATAGATTCTCCATCTTTATAAATATCATTCTCTATTATATCTATATATTCAAAAAAAATTACATCCCTCTAACTATGAATTCTTATTTTTTCCAATGATTTTCATTATAAAATTTTTTTTAAACTCTCTTCTACCTCAATTTCCTTCAAAAAAGATCTTATATTATCATCCCATTCCCACACTATATTAGGCCTCCATTTAATTTCTTTCACTATCTTTGTACCATAAGGTGAGAGTTTTGTATTCCATCCACATATAGATCCATAAAAAGTTATCTGAATGATAGAGTAACAACTATTATTATTTGAAAAATTCATGAATTGAAGGTGTTGATCCAAACCACCAATCAAATACATTAAGAAAGATATCAAAATTTTATATAGTGTGTGAATACCTTTCTCAAACAACCCATTTGGATATGAATGGAAAATAGTGTTCAAACACAACTCTATATTCAAATCATTCTAAAGACTTATTCAGAACATAGAGGTAAACCTATTATCTAGATTAGTTACAATAGAATGAGGTAATACATGAATCATTACCACTTTCATAATGTATATTCTGGTATTTATATCAACAGATAGATCTTCATATGGAACCAATTATTTATATTTACTTCTTCATAAAATTCTCAACAACTCAAATAGATTTATTTCCTTTATATTATTTTGTGGTGTTAAAAAATTAAATATATGGTGTCAGTTTTCC
Organism: Viscum album; assembly: GCA_963277665.1. NCBI lineage: Eukaryota > Viridiplantae > Streptophyta > Magnoliopsida > Santalales > Viscaceae > Viscum > Viscum album. The sequence continues at coordinate 1,653,161,130 of OY728126.1, read as the reverse complement.
ATTATTATTCTAGTATGTTTAATGATGGTACCATTTATTTTTAGATCTATCTATCATCCTTACCTTACTAACATTCTATACACCAATATAAAAACTCTACAATATCTATTTTCATGTTGTTCCAATATAAATACACATTCAAATCTCTATACAAATATGTACTTTTTTGATGAAAATGGAATGATGATATATGAGAATTATCCGACAAATCCATCTTATAGTATGGTATTAGTGGTACACATATATTGTTACTAAACCTTATCATTGTGTAAACCACATGGTTGATGTTGTTAATATTTTTTCAATATTTTTTAGAAATACATATTAATTCATTGCCTTCTTATTGATCACATAGATATTTGAAATTATAATAATTTGGATAATATAAGATATCTACCATTTAATCGAGATTTCCAAATCCATTTGTTTAAAAAATAAAAGTATTATATCATTTTTTAACTTCATATTAATGAACCAAGTTTGAACCTTTTAGCTAATAGATTCAACCACCATGTTTTCTATAAGAATGTAGTAATGTATTATGTAATCAAAACCAATGATCAATTAATACCATATTTATATTCACAACGTCAACAATTTTTATTTAAATACATACACCCTGGTTTTATGTTATGTATATATATCATTCAATTCACCATATATAGAGTGAATCTATATTTTCAATTTAAATTTACCACTACCATCTCCAAATCATGAGTTTCACAAATTATCCCTCGGGGCCAGTGTCGAGACTACCCCAGGACCACCTCTAATAGGCCAGCGGTTGATGACTAGTAATAAATAAGAATATCCTTCAAATGGGAGGAAATTTAATAAGTACCTATATTCATTTACCCATTTCTAAGCACAAAATAATTACAGTAAAAACACAAAGTAAACAAGAATGCATTCCTCTACGATACCAACAAAACATTACAACAGTACAAAACTCATAAGTAAACGGGGCCTGAATACAATCCCACCGAAAAGGGAATATAAATGATATTGAATCTCATCCACAGAGAACCCTACAATATAGATATATAATGAAACATATGTCTGGAATTTCCAAATCACAACTCGTATATCAGGCCTCTCTCCAAGAACCACCTGGCCACGGTTCACCAAGGACTCCATTAATGCATTTATTGTCTACACAAGACACGACACATGTGGACTTATCCTATGTGGGGTGGGTAATAAAATACTTATTAGGGACCCTAAAACCATAAAGGAACGCAATAAATAATTACACAAATTACACCATAAAGAAAACACACAATGTACACTACAAAGGAAACACACAATGTACAGTCAATACAGTCTTCTCAAACTAGTACAAGTTTAAATCACAATGAGAATGATTTTAAGTGTTTGTTTAAAGATATCCCTGTATATATGAATGTCGAAGTTTGAATGGTGCATGAAGATTCAATGGAACACCGAGTGTTGATGGCACATGGAACATCAATGGAGGAGGAATCGTCGATGGAGCACAAAGCATTAGTGGAACACAGAGCATTAGTGGCCCCCGAAGTGGTGACGACATCGCGGATTTCGATGGTGCACGGATTATTGATGACATGTGGAGAGTCAATGGGGCACAGATTGTCATTGGTGGATGGTTCATCGATGGATCTTGGAGATTCGATGGGTCATGTAGTCCCCCATGTCACACAGTACTAGCCAGTCATTGGATTCTACTCAAAACATGATTGTTCTGGGATAAACTACACTTAAATCCATTTTTTTATAAATAAACAAACACAAAAATGTTACATATAGTATCACAATGGTAACCCCTCATCGTATGGGTCTAAACATAGAAAATGAAAAGCCAAATAGACGCATGGATTGAAAGATACGACTAATTTAATATAAAGGTTATGATCCATTCTTGGTCAGACCCTACCTAGATCGGCCTAAATCACCAGATCTGTGCCAACCTATTTGATCTAGGCCATAGATGCCTAATTCACCAAGCCTAGCCCACATCATGTGGACTGGATCCTTCAGTACATGGTACATTCATGTGCTCCCGGTTAATGAAGCCACCACATTCAACATAGATGACATTGCATACAAACCCATAGTCCCTCTTCCCTGATGTTGTGGTGTCCTCTTTTGATGACGTCTCTAATTTCCATCTTGTCATAGCTATCACCATGGGATCCTCCTACTGTGGGGTTACTCTAGACCATAGTTGTGCGCCCCACCAGAGAAAGACCTCCCACCTGGCCACAAGCTACCCTGTCCACTGGCCATAGTATTGGGCCCCACCATTTTTCATTCACTCCAACATATGCCACCTCTTTCTTGTTTGACTCCCACCACACCACCACAATGCAGTCACAGATCACAACCTTCAATATCAGATCGTTGCTCCATGTATCTTTGGTGAAATGATCAATTATTTTCATAGGGTTTCAATGGTAGAAGAATACATGAAGAACATGATATATTTTGGGATGAGAGATTGAGAACATGAACACCCATAAACTTATATTGTTCTTGTTTATTCAGCCTCGATCTTTTCATGTTAGTGGGATTGTAATGAAAAAAATATTATAATAATCACCATGATCTATTCCCTTTAATCCATCAATAATTATTCCTCACAAAAGAAATATTGAACTAGTGATCAATATATTATTTTAATTTTTCTGTATACTTAATTAGATTCAAATAAGAGAAAATTAAATTGCAAATAGTTTGACTCCCTACATCGATGATTGGATTTGTCATTGACGATGAATCGAGGTTCGTGTCTGTAGACGCCAGAAATTTCTTAAGTGCTGGAGAAAGTGCCGAAAAGAAAAACCAATGTCATATTCGGACCCATAGGAAATGTCCGGAGGGCCCAGAGATGTTGTGTGGAAAAAGGGTGAAGCGCGCGAAAAAAATTCTCCTGTGCGGAATGTACGGGGATTCGCGAAGAGTCTCGTCCCCGGTGCGAAATAATTTCACACCCACACCCTGCGTGGTTGGCTTTTTGTGCTGCCCCCTTCATCATGCAATTATTTCACATAGACCTGATTTCATCACCATCGGCTGCCTATAAATATAAGGCTACCCCCTTCCTCTTCGGGGCTGAATAATTCGAACCACCTCTCATGCGCGTAATTGGAAATCCGCACGCGCGAATTATGGACATTAGGTATGCTTCTTTTTCATGCCAAGTCACCTTGAGATCCTCTTTCATGCGAGATCCCCATGGCATAGTCTAAACGGAAACCCCTTCGGGGTATTCCCCTTGTGCACAACCTGTTTTCGGCGTGCAATCCGGCCAAGCCGTGCACAATCCATTCTTTGCACATGCACCCCTTCCTTTGCACACAATTATTTCCATTGCACGCAATTTATTCATTTGCGTGGAAACCCTTCAAGCCACATAGAAAACCTCATCCCCATCTTCCGAGAAAGAAACACTGATATCACGCCAGACCTGCTGTTTTTCCCACCAAGCCCCTTTATTTCGCACAAGCCCCAAGGGTTGCAATCAATCCCCAGGGCCCTTCACCTCGCAATCCTTGAGCACCCTCTTGAGTGAATGCCTGATGCCCTCCATCTGGCTGTCATTCGAATGTTGTTACATGCACTTCAGGCATCCGAATCATGCATAGTTTTCTCATACGACCGTCTAGGTTCATATGAAGTAACTTCAATGTCCCTTCGACAATCCTTCCCATTGCGTTGATTTTCATTATGCTTATTCACATAGGCACTCTAACAACTATTGCTTCTTCGCATAGACACACTAATGTGGACCCCTCGATGGTTCACTCTGCGACACCCCCTTAGTACAACCTTGCTGGTACCTTCCCTCCTTCATGGAGCCGAGGGTACAGGTTATGTAAGTCCTAGGGGTGCGGAGAAACCCCCCCCCCCCTCATCTGATCTACAGGATGTTCAACTTTCAAGCACCTCTTCCTTAACACATGGCATTCAATTGTGACCTAGACACATGCCTCGCACGTAGGATCCCCCCACCTCGGTCATTCTTCACACTGATTCATATCTACGGGGATGGGATCACCCCTCACATGGGATGATATCCTCATTATTAGAGTGGTGTTTGTCCGTGGGGATGGAAAGCCACCTTGGTGTAATCCTCTATCCTTCCTTCCAGGAGGCATCACCCATGGTTCTCCTCACTTCCATGATGCCAAGGCCTGCATAGGGAATGATAGGGAAGGGGACCCCTCCTCTCTTCCTGGGTGCCAAATCCCTCTCCCAGTGCACTTTTTCACCACCCAGGACTCCGTCCTGGAGTTAGTCCCGACACCATGGGCCGCTCAACGTGTAAGCCCCCTTCTCACTTCCCACAGACACAACCTTTGCAACATGATCGTCAGGTCTCTACTACCTCTTGTTTCACACAATGAGCATGACTCCCGTGAGCTTATAGTGAGCACAGACCATATCACACCTTGGGCCGTCTCAGAGCGTAAGCCCCAACATTCCCGAACTAGGGGGACTTTGATCCATGATATGGCATGGTATGTAGGAATCCTTTACAAAGGTTCAAGCCCCACCACCTTGGGCCATCTAAGAGCGCAAACCCCAACCATCCCGAACTATGGGTACTTTGATCCATGTGAAGTAATGGTATGTAGGAAGCCTCAACGAGGTTCAATCCTGACCACCTTGGGCCGTATCAGAGTGTAAGCCCCAACCATCCCGAACTATGAGGGCTTTGATCTGTGAAAATCCATGGTACGTAGGATGACTACACGAGGTTCAAGCCCACCAAACCATTCTCCCGGATCATCTCCATGTCGGTGTTCCAATCCCCATTTCCACATTGGGCCGTCTCAGAGCATAAGCCCAAATCCACCTGGACCCCAGGTCCCTCTTCATGTTGGTTCAATGACTCCAACATTGGGCCGCCTCAGATCATAAGCCCCAAATGACCCCGTCCCTCATGATGTTAAACTGCATTCTATCCCAAACTATAGGGACTTTGATCAATGCTCTTTCATGGTACGTATGAAGCCTCCAAAAGGTTCAGGCACACCACCCGGTCGTTCTGACTCCATTCACGTCAGTTCGCCAACACAATAGACTACCTCAGAGTGTGTCCCCCATACTCATCCTTCATGATGTTAAACTCTATCCACCACATTAACTAAGGATACCTTGATTACTCTCCATATGGATACGTAGGAATTATCCATGAGGCGCAACTCCAACACTCATGCCTCATCCTGACCTCTCCCTTGAGCCCACGTGTGTCGGGAAGCTCATGCCCTGACCCAGATTTTACACTTCCTCTAGGTATTATCCACGTGTTCATTCTCATGGGTCTCCTCTTCAGGTGTCCCACCGTATCATCTAACAATGCATACTTTGATTCCCTACTACGAGGATACTTAGGAAGTCTCTTCGGGACGCATGCCCAAAGCAATTGTTCGTCCTGATTCATGCACGAGCCACCACATCATGAGGGATAATCCACTTCACTCCTTACTCCCCACCACAGCATTCGGGAAGCCATCCACATGCTGGCCCCAACATCGGTGTTCCCTCCAGGGGGTTGTTCAATCTGATCCACTCTTACTAGTGTTCCAATCAGTCTGATCGTTCTCTGCTGGACATTAAAATTGCAGAATACCAGGTGTTAAACATGGGAAGATGTGGAAAACCATATATACATGACTATGGCATAAAATTCTCCGCATTCTATGTGGGATGCCTTGGGCTTCTGTGCCCTTGAGAAGCCCTATAACAATGGAAAGACGATAGACATGCCAATCCCCAACGTCAAGACCCACCAGTGATGCCCCAACGTGACTTATCCCCTAACCGAAGGATTCTGCCCTGACCAGACACATTGGATGGTCCTGACAGAAGCAGCGTAATTAACTGGTGTCCATGAATATATGACCACAGGAGGAGCTTCATGAACATCATTTTAAATATATGAGGAAGACCCGGACATGGTGACGAGCTCCGAGGTGGAATCCACAGAAGGAAGGACAGAAATCCCATTATCCCATTTCGATCAAGGAGCAGACATCCCTGAATTAGGAGCAGATGCAACCCACCTTTGGAAAGTGGGAATGCGTGGTAACATCAGCGCGTCCTCCATGTGACGGACGCACGCGCCCCCGGGAAAAATCATCAAAAATAGAAAATGATGAATCAAACGTGAAACTCTTATCCTCATATTGGAGGCTAGTAGAGTTCAGGACATCAGTGGATAGGAATGTCGTCTAACCCCATCATTCGGTACCAGGTCCCACCAAATCGGCCTAATGTGAAACTCACCAGATGTTGGGACAGTCAGGACGTTGAGCGTTTTGTTCTATGACATTGACAGTATGTTTCCCTCTTGCCGACCATGGAAGACGGAACAACACTGGAGCACTGGTTTTCAATTCTTCTTTCAAGCAGTTTAAATGAGTTCATCTGTATGCTTTAAGGGATCATGTCATTGCATCCGATGCTCGATCACCTGCCTACTGATGCAGGGCCAAGGGCAATGTCAACGCGGCTTCCCGTGTCGTTTTTCCTCTTCCACGACGGCTGCGACTGCCACAACAGTTTGGCGCCCACTGCCTCGTTCCCCACCAGAGATCATATTGTGAAGGTTAATCAATGACCTTGTACGTAGGTATGAGGAGGAGGAGGTCATTCCCACCAAGGATATGGCCTACCTAGATTGTGAGGTAGTTGCGCCTCACCAACCACGCCACCCCGAGGGCCACGTAGGGAGCCGCTACTCCCCACCCCAACATTCAATCACTTCGGGATTTTTTCCACGGAGTTCCTCGACAGCTCCCACCCATACGCCAATGAATTAGGGTATATTCGGGTTGGCCCGATCGGAGTACCTCTTATAGGGCTCCCAGCGAGGGCCCCCACGAGGCCGCCTCAGTGCTGCCGCCCTGTTCCCTGAGCCAAAGAGAACGTAAGCCACGCTCCAACACCACCAGCCCCAGTACATCTGACCCAGCGTCAGCGTCTGGCACGAGTATAAGAATACACTTGTTGTTTGGCGTCAATGTCAACGACTAAAGTGGCTCGAGCCACCACTCGTTCATATCCTTGAATCCCTGCATAAACTAAGAAGGGGAAGCTATACACCCGACCCAGATCGATGACCCAACCACCCCACAGGCTTTGGTCTACTCTCCCAATCACTGGCACATGTGATAACCACCACAGACCAATCTGTAGTAGTGTCGCCCAGTGTGGGGGCTCACCTCGAACTACTACGGAGGGTGTGAGCCCTCCCAGCTTCCATCCTCGTCTTGTAGGTATGCCTCGTGACACCTTCAACCCATGAGAGGGTATTCCCTATGACAACAACACTTCATATGGGGGTCTATCATATGCTTACTATACTAGGTACAGGTTCACTCCCCCTGCCGCGAACCGCGAGCATGGAGACATTGCATGTCCAGCCACTCACCGACATGGAGGTCCTCCCCATGTCCTCGGGCCAATCAGTGAAGGTCCTCCTTGCCACAACAATTGGAGGGGTGGAATCCAACCCCGCTTCACTAATTCGAAACATGGAGGTCCTCCCCATGTCCCTTTTGACATTTGTCCTGGTGCCCCCCAAACCCCAGCTTCTTCAGGAGGAAAATTTTTCCACGTCGTCAATAGTACTGCCAGATGACCCCATATCTGAAATCAGCCCTGTTTGGTAAAACCATCCAAAGGAAGGAGAGCAGGTATCTACCGCCATAGTAGGAATAATGGGGAAGGCCGGATGAGGATAAAACATGTCCTCTTCTCAGTCTCTGATTTGGAGTACGATTCATCACAGGAGCCCTCCCCTCAGTCCTCAGAGTCAAGGGCTGGGGTAGGAATGAGGCGCATCAGGCTCGTGCTCCTGGAATGGGAGGTCTGTAGGATCCCGGTCTCCCTCCATAGGAATAATCAGGTGGGAAAGGCTCTGGCAAGTCTCTAGGTGCTGACCACAAAGTCACCACCATCATCTTCGGGAGCACCCTTAGCCTTGAAGATATTTTGGGGGTTAATGATGGAAAAGTGGGGTTGTAGCCCACCCCCGAAAAAGTTACTACTGTGTCAAGAGCTCTGGTCACAGGTCCATCATATCATGACATGGAAGACATTCTATTTCATTCCTAGGTGACAACCCAAGATTCCGCAGCCAATCAGCCCGCTCGCCGTATTCTCCACCAGCCAGCATGCCATCCCAGTGGCTCGCCTCATCGCCACTTCCAGTTCCTCAACCACCCTCAGTTGATGAGTGGGGAAATCATAGGCCAGACTATGAACCTAATCCAGGAACTTTGGGACCATCCTCATAGTGGGACCAGTGCCCGAGAAGTTTTTTCCTTTCACTGGATCAAACTTTGATACCCCAGAATCGCTCACCCCGAAGGAGATTGAATGTTTTCGCCAGAACCTCGAGGCGACTCACCTTCATATTCGCCATCGGCGGGTGACTTATCCCAAGAGCCAAGAGCACCTAGAATACATTAGAAAACAATGTCATCTGTTTGACCTGGCCACGCTCCTTGCGGTCCGACACCCTGAGTCACCTGGCCAACACATTTCCCTCCAGCAACAATGCATTCAGAATTTCCATGTACTCTGCAAAGATGTCAAGGAGGCTACCCACCACGTGAAAGTACATGGATGGGGGTAGTACGCTGCCCTACTCTTCAGTGTGATTCTCCGGCAGCCTGACTCACTTGGCGGTAGTGGGGACATGTCCCCAGGAATAGTGGTGGTCAACTTGACTAATCTGATAGGAGAGTCGAATGAGCTGGGAATTCTAGATGGGGGAATTCCTCCTAATGACATGCTGCTACTGGACCAGTCAGGAAGGATTACTCACCCGAATAGATTCCTCCTAGGTCTCCCTCCAACTACCGAGGCATTGGTACTAAGCCAAAATTTCAGTAAAGGAAAAGAGAATATTGGATCTGGTAATAACTCCGACCCATCGACCTCATTGAAGAAGACGAAAGATGACCCCGAGAAGGCCACGCTGCGCCAGCAGCTTGATGAGTAGAGGAAGTTGGTTGATGAACTTATGGCTAAGCGAATTGCAGAGCAGTGACCTGACTATGGTGATCCTAGGTTGGGGTAGCAGGGGAAGGAGCAAGTACCCCTCGATGAGATTCTCCTAGGCAAACCTGATCATTCCGTATTCACTGACAGAGAAGAAGCTAGATCCTATGGCAAGAGGGTGCGATATGTCTTGTAGAACCCCCCTGAATGACGCGACCACCCAGGGAACCTCGTCTGGGCCCCTCTAGCTACCCCAAGGGTCGCTCCACTATCCGCTGAACTCAGATACTACATTGAAGAGATAGGAAATGTGCTTGTGATTAGGGATCCTCGTCGGGACAGGGATCCCCTCCCAGAAGATCCGATGGAGGCGCTCATTGCCCTCCTGGAAGCTTCGTAAATACGACAGGTGGCTATCCCGCCTGATGGAAATCCATACCTGGCATGGGTGGATAACATGCTGGCACCCCTAAGATTTGGATATCCCACTTTGTCCCCATTTAACATTAAGGGGGACCTGCCGATGCACCTGGACCACGTCAAATCGAGGTGTGTGCCTATGTTAGGGACCCCAATGTAGAAGGAGGCTACCGGGCTCTGTTTTTTTATTCAGATGCTGGAGGGGCTGACATTTGTTTGGTACAACCAGCTCACCATTGGATCTGTGACTAGCTGGGAGGTCCTTCGCAGGCAGTTCCATTATCAGTTCAGCTGTACAAACAAGAAGAAAAACATCACAGACCACTTCAGGTGAAAGAAAAGGCCCGATGAGCGAGTCGTGGACTTGATCACCCAGTGGAAGGGGCTCACATACTCCCTTGACATTTTACCGACTTAGGAGAAATTGTTGAATATGTGTGTAGGGTATGTCAAGACAAAACTGGTTCCCTCCCTGATCACTCAGAAATATCCTAGAGGGTTTCGAGACCTCTCAGATAAGGCCCAGTGCCTCGACAAAGCCCTGCAACAGGCTATCCAGGAATGCTTTATACCTCCTATAATACCAGAAAGGAGAGTTTCTAGAGCTGATCCAGCCATTGTGTCCCAGATAGAAGCCTCTAGGCAGCTAGAGCTGCCACCTGTAGCACCGGCCCCGCATCCTCAGAAAGTCCCATTACCACGTGCATAGTTTCCATCCAAACAGTGCCCTCCCAAAAATTGGCAGGAGCCCCCGCGTAACGCACAGCCACCACCTAGGCGGGATAATCATGTTCTGCCTCCTTTGTATGCTCCTCCGTCCCCCTGTCAAGGTCAGGCTCCTAAATCAACCTTTCCAGATAGAAGGAATCAAACATACTCATTCGACGAGGCTCAGGTCCCCGACTACATCTGCAACGCCTTAGAGAAGAGAATCGTACATCTTCCTATGTCCCGGAAGCCAGAAGAGGCGGATCACACTGATCACCCCAACTAATACCCTTATCACCGGATCCTGGGGTACACCATCAAGCAATGCTATATGGTCTAGGACTGGATCCAAGACCATATTAACAACAACATAGTCAAGATGGGCCCAGCCCCGACACATGTGGCATATGTCTTAGTGGGATCAGATGGAAGTAGAGGTAGTGAAGGAAAGTGGTAGCATGTTCTTGACCACATGTCCCAGAATTATAGAGACTAGATGGCTCACAAGACGGTCACCCGTGCCTATGGAATTATCCATATGCGCTTGAATCATCCGGAGCCATTAAAAGCGGTGGCCACCACTTCTGTATCATCATCTTAGTCTGCCTTTTCTCAAAAAGAAAGAACCCGCGGCGCAAGAAGAAGCAACACGCCCCGCTAAGGTCATTGTCATCCCGCACTCTTGGTGAATTTATGCTCCCGGAGATAGGAATCCCTACAAGAATCCGCGCAGAGGTGGATGATTCATCAAGTGAAAGTAAAGGGTACGCTTCAGTTAACACCATCGAGTTAGTAAATCCCTATATAACTCCTAATGAGAGGGAGTTCCAGACGAACCTCCCTGATGTCCCCAGATGATACCAACGTCGGTGGAACTGCAGCCATATGGGTCACTAAGGCACGTCAGTATGTGCCTCCAGCCAGGTCGTGCATGCTGTTAAGACCAGACACCATGCCCAGTGCAGAACTGAGAACACGTAGCCTCTTCATATGTTGTCGACAGGTCCACCTCCACCACCATTTGTGCTACTGGATCAGGCAGAGAAACTTTAGCCATATCATGACTATCTTTGCCCTACTGTAAGATGATCTTAGTTATCCAGTCCTCAACCGGCGACTACCCTTCATGCCTCGACTAGTGAGCAACGAGATGTCCCCAGTACTAGTTAGCCGCCGGCCTAGCCGATAGGGTCGGACATTCCTTCCATCACAGAGCAGCCTCCTATAAGCAGAAGTTCATGCCTGGCATAGAAGTATGATTTTTTGAAGCACCTCGCTAGCATCCCTGCAATTCTCTCTATCCATGAAGCCCTTCTCCTGCCGCCATATATGCACGAAGCACTCACATAGGCTTTATGGATCCCCCTCTAGTGTAAGACCGATATAGCAGCTGCAGATGCCTTCCATGCTGAAGAATTTGAGGAAGCCGATTGCCAAGCCGCCATTTCATTCTCCATAGAGGATGATGGCTCCCCCATATAGGGTCACATCAGCCTACTTTACATCACTGGACAATTCAACGGTGTGGAGATTCTCCGTTGTCTCATTCACACCGACTACGGGATCAAACATATCCCGACACAGAGACTGCGGAAACTAGGGCTATCAAAATATGACCTAACTCCCTCCAATTTAAGGATCCAGGGATATGACAGGAAAAAATAGAAACTTGTTGAAAAAATCCTATTGAATACCCAGTTCGGTGACCTAATTTCTAGCACGTAGTTCAAGGTTATATCCAACTAAACCACTTACAACGCTTTGATGGGTAGGCCATCGCTCCATCTGCACGCGGCGGTCCCCTCATCATATCACCAATGCTTCAAGTACACCCTTAATGGCTGATTAGTTATACTACAGGGTGATGCATATCCTTTCACCTCATGGGAATCCTGCTACTCGGATGCTGATTATTACAAGAGCAAGGATAAGCAAGTCCAGGAAAGTGAATTTGAGCTCGTTGCCGCTACGACCTACCCTTGGGAAGACCTGAATGATGCCTACATCTTTCTGATCCATCAGTTGGAGGCCACAACCCCTGATATGTGGCAATGTTTTGTCATTTTAGGGACAAGGGGGGATCATTCTCTTAAATCCAGGTGACGTCAGAATATCACCTCGTATTCTTATACGAACCAGGCTCCAGTGATCCTAGATCCTCCCACTATCGTCAGGTATCGAGGCGTCCAGCTCATGGCAATGATAGTTCGTCATACTTGTCTGTTTTTCCAGGATAGAATAAGTCATCTCTGGCCGACACGCCACAACTACTTTTATATCATCAAGCGCGGCCCCTATGGACTTGAGACTAGATGAGATCGGGTCTACAGCCTTCATAGCCATGGTCTATGCTATGCCGGAGAGCGTCGATGTAATGACCACGGCTGCACAAGTTGGTAGAAGCCTCCCATTAGGTTTCGGTATATCAAAATCAGCTTCCCCTACAGAATATCCCTCCATAAGTGGAGATAAAGTTATGGAGGATGCTCCCCATGCTTTTGAGGAAGGTTTCTTATCCACATTCAACGAGTTGGTGTAGGTGAACCTCGGTTGCGAGGAAGATCTAAGACCCACATTGATCAGATCCTCTATGTCCCCTGAGGTGTAGCAACAGTACGTGGAATTCCTCAAACAGTACTGTTATGTATTTTCCTAGAGTTACGACGAGATTCCAGGACTAGATCCTCAGGTATCCATCCACTGCCTCGATCTCCCGGCAAACCATCGCGGGTTCAAATAGCCTCCCAGAAAGATGCATCCATCTCATAGTGCCATGGTTGTGGCCAAAGTGGTCAAGATTATCAGATCCAACTTCATCATGAATGTTCAGTACCCCAAGTTGTTTGCCAACATCAGGAATGTTAGGAAGAAGAATGGATAGATCAGGTTCTATATTGACTTCCGTGATCTTAACTGTCACTGTACGAAGGATGATTTTCCCCTTCCAGTGACAGAAATGTTAATCGACTCTATGGTGGGGTAACAAGCCCTCTCCATCATGTATGGTTACTCCAGATATAATCATATCAAGATGGCCCATGGGGATGATGAGCCTACCGATTTCAGGGCACCCATAATACTTTCTGTTACCAGGTTATGCCCTTTGGCCGGAAGAATGCAGGTTCCACCTATTAGCAGGCTATGCATCGCATATTCAATACAATTCTGGGAACATTTGTGGAATTCTATGTGGAAGAAATTGTGCTCAAATATCTCCAGTGCCAGGACCATCTCGAGGACCATGGGAGAGTGTTTGGTTTCTTATGTTCCCGCAACCTGATGATGAAACTGTTGATGTGTGCCTTTGGGGTCACCTCTGGTTAATTATTTGGCATTTTGTTTCAGATACCGAGGCATCGAGAACAACCCGGATAAGATCGAGGCAATCATCCAGATGCCCCCCCCATGTTATATTTGTGAGCTTCGAGGTCTCTAAGTCCACTTAACCAACATTCGTCGATTCAATGAGAATCTGGCTGGCAAGTGTAAGCCCTTTTCTCGGATCATGTAGAGAGGCACCTCTTATGAGTGTAATGAGGAGTGCCAGACTTCCTTTTAGGAAATCAACCAATATTTCCATTAGCATCCAGTCTTGATGCCATCCATCTCCGAGAAGCAACTAATTCTCTATGTAACCACCCTGGAGCGATCCCTTTTCTACCTTTTTGCCCATAATAACAAAAATGAGATGGAGAAAATCCTTTAATAACTCAGCCTCATGCTCCTCATAATGGACACCAGATACTCCCCCATCGAGAAGAGCTACCTTGCGCTCGTATTTGCTGTGCAGAAACTGCTGCATTACCTACAGCACCTTGAGGTAAAATTGGTCTCTCGATTAGACCCACTAATGTACATTCTGAGACGTCCCATGTTGACTAACAAACTAGTGTGGTGGATGGTGATCATCCAATAGTTTGACATCAGGTTCGTGCCCCAGAAGGCTATCAAGAGGTATAAATTTCCAGACCTCCTAGCTTCCCATCGATCATCCGTGGACTAGTCCCTGGACCTGGATTTTCCTGACGAGGCAATCCTTTCCGTCAATCAAGTCGTCATAGGTTGGTATATTCACTTTGATGGAACCTCTATGAGCCCTACTAGTAGGAGGCTCAGTGATCCTAGGCTCTAACAGGTAGGTATGGGTATCGTCGTCATCACCCCGGTGCAAGCCGTTCAACTGTACTCATTCCTGTTGTCAGAAAGCTACACCAACAACGAGGTAGAGTATCAGACCCTAATCAATGGTCTCAAGTTGGACCTTGAGATCGACGTGCTCCATTTTCATGTGAAAGGGGATTCCATGATAGTTATCAAGTAGGTCAATGGAGACTACGTTGTCAGGAAGCCGTAGCTCGTACCGTTGTTAGAACGGAATCTCGGGCTAATGGACCTGTTCCCTTCTCCTCCAAAGGTTATCCATGTCCCTCGGTCATAGAATGGTATAGAAGATGCTTTGGTCATCCTGGACACATCGCTTGTAGATCCCGAACAGGATAATCAGATTATCCATGTAGCGCACCGGAGAGTCATTGCCCCCATCGCCTGAGAAAGTGATGACGACCCACAGGTAAACCATCTTACCGACGGTGCCTCTATGTCTAGGCCCCCGAGTAGTTCGGATGAATTGACCAAAGTAATGGATGATTGGAGGGCACCCTTGGTCAAATACATCCAACACGGTAACCTCCGGTCAGACCGGGCTGAACGAGAGCAAATATGACGTCGCGCGCTATAGTATACTCTCCAGAGTGGTCCCAACCTCAAGCATATCCTCTGTAAATTTGGATTTGATGGTTTTCTCCTCTGTTTCCTTCAAGGAGTCGAGATTCCATAGGTCATGCAAGAGGATCATGCCAGTTCTTGTGGTTCTTATCAGGACGGGCCAAAACTGTCTAACCAGATTCGGAGACTAGGGAATTTTTGGCCCTCCATGATCCACGACTGCATCAATTTCACCAAAAGGTTCCATGCATTACATGTTCATTCTAAAATTGTGAATCGGCCACAAGAGCCTCTCCACACTACCAAGTATTCTTACACCTTTTTAGTCTGGGGGTTATATGTTGTGGGACCATACCCGCTGGAAGCATCTTGCCAATATCAGTTCATTCTGACCACTACATATTTCTTTTCCAAGTGGACAGAGGAAATTTTACTCAAGGAAGTCATGGCTCCTTCTATCATAAAATTTGTGTGTTCCAATATCATCTATCTATTTGGGGTACCTCACTCTATCCTCAAAGATAATGGCACCAACTTCTGGGCAGCTGAGTTGAAGAAATTGTATGCTAAGTACAACATTTTATCCAACCATACCTCCCGCTATCACACGCAAGAAAATGGGAATTTTGAGGCATTCAAATAAACCGTCTCTAAAATTCTGCAGAAAATGGTTGGTCAGAACAAGAATAGTTGGTCGGGTAAGCTCCCGAACACCCTCTGGGATTATCGGATGATGACTCGTAATTCCACCCATGTAACCCAATATTCCCTGGTCTACGGAACAGAGGCCGTCCAGACCCTCGAGATTCAATATCCCTCATTGCGCACAGCGGTCTATGACCAAAAAGCGCCATATAGAGTGGCTGAAATCCGTCAAGATGAATTAGAAGCACTGGACGAGAATAGACTTCATGATGTGCACAACCTACAAAGGCATCAAAGCATGATGGGTCGAGCTTTCGACAAGAAGGTTCTCCTTTGTTGTTTCCAGTAGGGTGATTTGTTATTAGCTCTCATGGAACCAATAATCCCCCGCAAGAAACCACCCATGTTGGAGCCCAAGTGGAATGAACCTTTCTTTTTTCATATTGTTTACCCCAATAGAGCATACTCTTTGGTGACCTTGGATGGTCAGCATATAACTCATCCCACTAATTCCAAATTCATCAAGCAATCATTTTCCTAATAATTTAGGTTCAGCATGATCATAAACTGCATGTTGGTCCTTCATGACCCTAAACTGTGCCTGGTCCTATATTCGGGCCCCAACAGTCCCACATGAACATAAACTGTCTAGTCCTGCATGACGTTAAACTGCATATTGAGAAATACGTGTGGCTTGATTCCCATATTTATGGGATATGTAGGAACGCCCGTACATTTCATCTTTTGGACAAGCCCAAATTCTAGAATCCTCCCCTAGGGTCAAGACATATGGAAGATTTGCAATCATTTTACCCAATTCATGTCGAGATAACCTCTATCTGGCCGTACGTCCTGCTCCCGGGAGACATTCGCCTCTTTGAGAGGTGGGTACAACTATACTTCAACCACTATTTTACTGGGATTTCATCTCCTTCCACATCAGAAAGGGCCCCTGAATAGTTTGGATTCTAGAACTAAGGGTACTCTCTTACCACTTCGGGGAAACACCCTCGTGGATGTAAAGAAACAAGCTGATACAAGTCCTTCATTTCAAATACGGTAAGCAGTCATTGATTTTTTTTGTTCCCATCTCAGGTCACTATAGGGATGATGTGATTCTGACATTTTCAACAGCCATCCTGGATCATTAGGTCCTCCCCAAGAGGTCCCAAACATCAATTGTAGTGGTTCATTCTACCCCGTTGTATCTCCAAGCGACGAACACCCTCCGAGAGATGCCATCCATCAGGTCCCTTGGCCTTTTCGGGCCCCTGGCCCAGGTTCTCTCTTATGGGGTTGTGCAGTGTGGTATGTGATTATGTCCTCATTCCCGTCGGTTTTCTCACTATGTCGTACACATCCCTGGATGAGAAACCTTATCCCTTCCTTGTCCCATATGGTATTAAACTACAAGTTGGATAGGTTATCCTGACTGAGGCCCAACCTCAAGACCCTCAGACTTTTTCGGGCCTCGGCCATAGTTCTTCACAGAGCGTACGGTGTGGTGTGGGATTATTTACTCATTCATGTCGGGCTTTTCATCGTGTCATACACCCCCCTGATAGGGTATCTTTCCCATGGGAATCTTGAAGAAATATGTGTGTCTTGATTCGCATTTTTATGTGATACGTAGGACCGCCTGATCTAGAATTCAGGTCCAACCCCATCTCTTAAGAGATCTCCCCGATCTCCTAGTCACCTAGGCCCCGTGGCATGTCCCTCTCTACGAGGTGGATACATAGGTGTGATACAGGGATTTTTACACCATTCCCCCTTCCCCTGGGAATCTTATATCTCTTAGCCACTCTCTTGTCAAGTCCCTCTACCCCTTGCACTGGTCCTTCAATGTGTTCAGAGTACTCTGGTCTACGACCTGGAGTGTCGGATTCAACTTAGGCAAGTTCCATCCACTTCTCTAGCTTTATGTCTCCCTTCATTTGGGCCCCTATTGTCTTTCAGACCCAAAGGGACCCCCAAGAACGACATGGATACCATGCCTTATGGATCTCCTACCATTACAGGCCAACTCCCCCAAGGGGTTTGGAAAAAAATTGTTAAAAATCCTATATTGAAAACAAGGTCAGCGGTCGATGCTCATTTGTTTGTCCCTATTGTAGGCTAACATGACATGATGATGTGTTGCGAACATGGTCAGCAGTAATCCTCCATCGTCACGCCAGCCCCATCAGGCCTTGAATTTTGGTTGCATGATTCACATTATGTTTTACCCCGTTGTGTCCAGGTGGAATCTCTACACTCTTGGAACTATACCTCAGTGCAACTTCACACCTCCGGGGGACAAAACTACAATACGAAATCTCTTGGGGAACTCGCGATCCGAGTGCTAAGGCCAAAAACTGGGATCTTCTTTAAGAGCTATGTGTGACTCGATCCTCATCGCCATGGGATGCATGGGATCACCCGAACATTGTGCTTTCCGGTCCAGCTATGCTGGGAGCTAGTCTCACTTTCCCCTTTTCCTCCAATCCTCACCAGCCTCTTATCCCGAGGTTCCTCTCCTAGAATCGTGCATGGTGATGATCTGAACCTCATCTAAATTCACATCAGGTATGCATTATCACGTCCTGTGCATTCCACCAGGTCCAAGACATATTAATTTAAACTGTACTGATTGGTCCTACCACATGACCACAAACTGTGACGATATCGTCTCGGCCGCACGACTCAAAACAGAAATGCATTGTGATAACCTCATAATAGAGTACATCATGTTGGGTATCAGTCATTTACCATACCAATTTTCAATGCCCGTATGTGGCTAGATTATTGTTGCGATTTTTGGAATTTCTAACCTAGGCCGGTCGCTCCACCAAAGAAAAACCTCTGACCTTAATGGAAAAAAAAGTTACATCAAATGCCGCTTCTTTTGGTGCGAGGGCTAGACCCGCATGCCCCTTCCATCCTTTGCAATGGTACCTTATCATGTCGTGCCACCTTTCCAGAACTACGTATGTCTTGATTCCCATCCTTATGGGATAGGTAGGAATGCCCAGACATTTCATCTTGGGTCTAGCCTCGGGGATCACCAAATCTCGTCCCTCCTCACCGTAGGCACTATGTCTTGACTTCATGGGGAATTTTGTAACAACAACATTTTCCTCAAACAAATTTCAGATGCCCTATAATGACATTGTGAGGTGATGGTTGCCTATCCAGATAGGTCCTGTCCAAATGTAGGAATAATCCATGACCAGATTCATGCACCCGCCTAATGTGCTTCCACCACGGTGGTGTATTCTTGTTAGTGTTGGATTCTGTTCGAACATACCACCACTTCACTTTCCACACTTTACGTGCCCCTTTTTTCAGATCTTCTTCATCTTTCACGTTTTAAGGGACCACCAAATGGTATGGATACTCGACCTATGGTCTTCCTGCTATCTTATGACAACATTCCGAAAGACTGATCATGTTTGGAGGGACCCCCAAATAGTATGGATGCTTCACCTAGGGTCTGCCTGCTGTCCTTGAAAAATGTTCTGGAAGACTGATCGACGATTTTTGAGTTAGGCCTCGTGTTGCGAACATGGCCAGTGGTCGAACTTCATTTTTTGTCCCTATTCTAGTCTAGTGCAAGGGGTATCCTGTGTTTCGATCATGGTCAATAGTCATCCTCTATTACTACACGCCTCCCATATTGTTTTGAATTTGGGTAACATGATGAACATTTCTAATTCCCTTATGTTCGGACCGATTCCAATACCCATGGAATTGCCACGCTCGTGTGCTAGAGCACATTGAGAAGAAGATAAATCTTCTGGTCTGAGGTCACATTAATTTGGACGAGCCTCCCTATTCTCCTTTGAAATCCATGTTCAAATTTTGAATGCCCGAAGCTTGGTTGATTCTCCCACGATCAAACGAAGTGATAGTAAGATCCTCTTTTGTTTCTCATGGCCCACGTGAACTTAGTGATGGATTTCTATTTATTTCAGGATTATTGTTGAGTTTGTTAACCCAAAGGGACAAGTATGTTAAGAAAAGGGGAAAGTAAATTTTTCTATACATATAGTTCAAAAGAACTAAATGCAGTAAAAGTAGGACATGTGTATAGTTGTGGCCAAAAAAGGGCCCCTTTAGGTCTGTTGCATGGGTAGATCTCTCCAATGCCGTCACCTTTTCACTGGAGGCCCCCAAGACTAACTCCCATCCCATGAGGACCCTTTCTTTGTCAGTGGCCATAGAATGCATCTCGCTGACCTTGGCCTATCCCCATGCTTGTTCAACTTGGGGTTCAGATATCTGACGACTCTCTTCAATGAGTTGATATTAAGCATCCTTCAGCTGGGCCCTCAATTTCTCTACGATCTTAGATCATTTTTCAATGAATACCTCCAGCTCCTTCTCCTGTTCTGTGAGGAATTGGACCTTCTGCTCTGCCCTCATAAATGCCCGGGTACTCCCCAACTCCTCCTGGCACCGAATGATGTCGGCGCACCAGCTACTCTCATACATCTTCTCGGCCATGTAGTCATGGACCGTCAGGGGATGAAGTTGAGAATCCAACCCTCCAACACATAGAAAGCATAGCCTGGTATGGAGTGACCCTATCCGCTTTAGCCATTCCATATGGGGTTGATTGAGGAAACTCCTGATGCACTTCCATCGCTTGTGTTGCTCCATCTAACTCTCCTCGGCTGCTTCCGAATCTGAATCGCCAATTTCTTCGGGATTAGTAGGCTGATTGACAGGGAAGATATCCAATAGGGCAATAGAAGGGTCTTCCTTATAGATTCCTCCCAGGGGAATAGGCTCTTAAGAATCTAGGTGACCTTCCTCTCTCCCATCGGTCCTGGTGGTGCCCGCGTCGATTTTTGACCATGCCCCGACAGAAGCACCACCGATGTATGCCGCTCCCTGTTCACTTATTGTCGGAGCCAACTCAGTTTGAGTAGCATATTCCAGATGGGGTAGAATGTTTCAATCAGCACGCTAACAGATTGTCCGAACTCAGCAGCCTGACATGTCTCCAACGTCGTGATCACTATACAGACAAGGAGCACCCTAATCAGTTGATTCCTCCGACAGTGAGTACCATTATTGAATCCAGGATATTATAAGAACCCAAGGAATCAGCCTCTAGTTCTCTGGCTGATAGAAGAACTGTCATGGTGGGATATCCCTCATTACTTGTTAGCTCAATAACAAGCATTGGTTCCCCACCATTCCCTATTGATGCTTCCTCCCTTCCTTCGGCCAGAGATGCTTGGTCAGCACCGATGTGATACTAAGTAAGATGATAAAGGTGTTACAAGGGTTTCATAGGAAAGAGAATATAGGATAAAATGAGGATCAAAGCATACCTCGAGCAGCTCTATCACATCCATATAGGACCTAACGATCTCGCCGCTCTCCCAGAGACTCCCTTAGTAGGACACCCCCTAAGACCCTTCACCTTCGGGCTCCCCTTCTCCTTATATTTCTCCTTCTACTTCCCCTTGTTCATCTACCTCCTCTCCTATTTCACCGCCCTATGAATGTTCATCGCTATAATTTTACCTCAGTGGCATGCTTTCTGAATCATGCTCCTAGCAGAGTAGAACCTTCACCAAGATAGGTGGCTCCACACGCCGACCTCGTTGACATGTGCTTGTGTTAATTGATATTAGGTATGCATGTCATATGTGGAAGTTCACTATTTCGGTGACCCAGACAAGCCCAACTTCTGGAAACTGGATCACTTCTCGCACAATCTTATGGAAGAGGGATTCAATACTCATTGACTACTGCATGGTTATCTAGGCTGACCACAATGTAGGCGTGGCCATGCCAGGAGATGCCCCCCTGCTGAGGTCCCTGCCTGTTCAGTCCCTGTTTCCTGAGGGGATTCTGGTCCTCCTCCTCTAGCGGCACCTTGCATGTTCTCTCACCGTGGAGGTTCCGCA
This sequence comes from Viscum album, assembly GCA_963277665.1. Lineage (NCBI taxonomy): Eukaryota > Viridiplantae > Streptophyta > Magnoliopsida > Santalales > Viscaceae > Viscum > Viscum album. The sequence goes on along the minus strand of OY728126.1, from coordinate 1,653,139,732 downwards.
CTGGCAACCTTGAGCTGCCGGACTCGCTTCCGCAGAAGCCCCTCAGGGTTCGATATTGTCTAATGTTCAGAATACTCATTCGATAGTCCCATGTTGAATCTGGTAAGAGGAAATGTGATGATGTCACCAGAGCTGAAAGTTGTGAACATCAGACAGAACTGGTGAATAAAACAATGATTCCTCTCACCCCGAAAATCTGTGTATACTTTATTCAGCATATACTAGAGGCATTTAAACTACCTAGAAAACCAGGATGGCACATAGGGCTCGCAGAGGATCTTCCCATAAATCTGGGCCACGAGCACCCGACCTATGATGCTCTGGAATTACTCTTTCTGCTCTAGTGAGCCTATCCCATCGTCTATCAACTAACCATTTGGTGTGGGGAATGTGATGAAGGAGAATTTTCCATGGTTACCAATCCTGATTCGTACTCCCTCATCATTGAGCTTCATCAGCATGACCCGAGAAATATTCAGTAGAGAGGGTCGCAGGACATTGCCCGGAGGATGGATGGAATTCAAGAAGGTGTAGCCGCCACAGTGAGCCACCACCCAGCCATGGAACCACCATCACCAGAGTCACTGGACAGATGCCCATCCTTGCGTCTAACACCGACAAGAGCCATCCATTCAAGAATGTGGCGAGGAATCCAGCGTACCGGAAATTTGGGTCCCAGGTGTCATTGATTTTCTAGCCCCAAGATTGGTAATTCCGCGCCTCTTGGATATTCTAATATGATATAATCATGCTCCTCTGAGCCGTAGATGGACATCTTTTTCCCCTCCCTAGCATCTTGACCTCTGGATCCTTCTCCAGAAGCAAATAGAACCATTACATGTTGGCGATGTCCTTCAGGAAGTACTTGAACTTCATCTTCTCTTTGGCGAACTCCAGTTGGTGCCACGTTAGTATGGGTGTTCGAGACCTATAACCCCATATTTTCATCGATAGGGGGAACTCATTGTATTGATGGCCCTCCAAAGGGATGCCTCTGATGTAGTGGATGTCCCAGAGACTAATGTCGACTTCCCCGTGGTGGAGATGGAATGTGTTGGTGTTAGGGGACCATCGTGATAACAGCTCCGGCCCGAGCTTAGGCCGCTGATAGAAGTGGATCTGCGATGTCCAGACCGCCTTGAACTGACCAATGTGCCGCATCTCGACCCCAAATTGGTTTCATATGTGGCGAACCCAGTATGCCCAGGCCCACTCACTGGTAAAGCTGCCTCTAGACCGTAGATCCCAGTCCTGCAGCCAACCCTTGGTCTCGTCAGTGAAGCTCTGACGAATGGTGATCGCGTTGAGGGTCGGAGAGCTCTCCGCAATAGGGTCACCACCTTCAATGGTAATGTTCCTAGGTTTGAGGAAATAGACATACATATTCTTGGTTTCTCTGGAAGGGTGGTCGTTATTGGTGATGTGGTATCGAGAAAGGTCATCTTCGCAGGTCACCCAGGACCGCGGGGTATCTACCTTGAAACCCGGTAGCGGGAATTCCTCTAGAATGTCGATGTCCCATGATGTAATATTGTCATACATGGCGTACTCTTTAAGGGCGGTGGTTAGCATGTTGTAGTGGGTGTGTTTATTGACGATGAACCTCTTGGCGCCATAAAATTATGGGTTCACAGCCATTTTGGTCCAATGAGTGGCAACTTCCCCCTCATCAACCAGGTTTGCGGCCATCTTTTTAGAACTAAGTGTTTTTGGGAGTTGGGAATGAAATCTGGAGGCTTGACATGGAATCTGGGATCCCTGCTTGTAAAATCACTAGTTAGCACGAAATATCTGGCCGGTGCATGAAATGTCCTGGGTTTGCGTGTAAAAGACCACTAAATCTCGACAGAATTACACGTGGATGAGGTGGTTTTTCGTGTCGGATCGGAAGCAATTGTGTGCACGAGAGCTCGATGCATATCCTGCAAGAAACACAGTACAGATCCTGGGATCCCCTACGGGTTTTATAGGCACCGCATGTGTTCCGCGCCCGCTTGAAAAGCAGATTCCGCGGAAGGCAGGATTTTGCGTGCCTCTGGAGATTTTTGCACGCAGGGGGCCTTCCAAGCCTTGCACTTTGACATTTCCATCAGAATCTGACCGTTGTGACCCATCGCCGATAAAATTCTAGGGGGGGGGGGATTTGTAGATGCTGAAAAGTTCTTAAGTTTTAGAGAATGTTATGAAACGAAAAATCAAAGACATATTCGGACCCGGAGGCCTGGTCCAAAGGGCCCAAAGATGTTGCGTGGAAAAAAGGGTGAAGCACGCGAAAAAAATTATCCCACACGGAAATTACTGGGATTCCGGAAGAGTCTCGGTGCGGGTGAGAAATAATTTCGCACCCATGCCCCACACGATTGGCCTTTTGCACCACCACCTCCATCGTGCAATTATTTCGCGCAGACCTGATTTCCGCGCCGCCAGATGCCTATAAATAAAATGTGATCCACTTCCATTTATGGGATTAATAATTTGAACCGCCTCTCGTGCATGTAATTTGAATTATGCACATGCGCAATATGACCTTCATTTATGGTTCTATTTCTCACCAAGTCACCATAGGATCCACCTTGGCACGAGATCCCCCGGGCTTAGAATAAACCCCAACCCTTTCGGGTTCTGCCCCTTGCACACAACCCATTCCGCGGCGTGCAATCCAGCCAAGCTGCGCGGAATCCTTTCTTTCTATATGCACCCCTTCCTTTGCGCACAATTCCTTCCATTAAGTGAAATTTCTTCCTTTGCACGAAAACCCTTCAAGCCCCACGAAAAACCTCCGCCCCCTCATCCGTGCAAGAAAAAATGATTTCACACCAGACCCGACACTTTTCACTCCAGGCCCCTTTTATTTCGCACAAGACCCAATGGTTGCGCGCAATCCCTGGGGCCCTTCACCTCGGAAATCCCCAAGAACCCTCTTACACGAACGCCCTATTCCCTCCTTCTGGGTGCCATTCGCAGGTGTCTCGTGAACTCTGGGCATCGACATCAAGCATGGTTTTCCCTTGTGACCTTCTAGGCTCGTACAAAGTAACTTCAATGTCTCGTGGACAATCCTTCGCATTCTGTTTCTTTTCCTAATTCATCTTTTCATAGGCATGCTAACGACAATTTATTTATCGCATAGTCACGCTAACGTGGACCCCTCGATGGTTCGCTCTGCGACACCCCCTTAGTACGACCTTACCGGTACCTTCCCTCCCGCAAGGAGAAGAGGGTACCAGTTATGTATGTCCTAGGTGTGCGGTGAAAACCCACCTCATCCGATCCGCAGGACGTTAAACTTCCAAGAACCTCGTCCTCAACACATGATGTTAAATTGTGACATGGCCCCATGCCTTTCACGGAGGGTCCCCCTGCTTCGGACATTTTCCACGCCCACTCATCTCCACGGGGATGGCATCACCCATCATAAGGGATGATATTCTCCTTATTAGAGTGGATTTTGTCCGCGGGTAAGGAAAACATCCTTGGTGTAAGCCCCTATCCTTCCTCCCAGGAGGCAGCACCCCAACTCCTCCTTTACACGATGCCAAGGCTAGAGGAGGTCGTGATAGGGAATGGGGACCTCTTCTCTTCATGGGTGCCATAGCCCTTTCCCACTGTGCATTGTCTCAACCCAGGCCTTCATCCTAGAGTATGTCCTGGCACCATGGACAACTCAACGCATAAGCCCCCTTCTCACTTCCCACGAACACAACCCTCTCGACGTGATCATCATGTCTATTCTAAATCTTGTTTCTCACACTGAGCATAACTCTTGTGAGATTAGAGTGAGCACCAACCATGACACACATTGGCCGTCTCAGTGCATAATCCACAACCATGCTGAACTATGTGGACTTTGATCCATAATAATGCTTGGTACGTAGAGAGCCTCCACGAGGTTCAAGCCCCACCACCTTAGTCCATCTCGGAGCGTAAGCTCCAACCATCCCAAAATACTAAGACATTGATCCTTTCTAAGGCATGGTACACAGGAATCATCCACAAGGTTCATGACCAACCACCTTGGCCCATCTTAAAGTGTAATCCCCAACCATCTTGAACTACGGGGACTTTGATTCATGCAAAGGCATGGTACGTAGGAAGCCTCTTAGGGGTTAATGCACACCAAACCATTCTCCCCGACCGTCTTTGTGTCGGTGTGCCAACACCCATTATCACCGTGGGTCATCTTAGAGTGTAAGCCCCAATCCACCTGGACCCCAAGTCCCTCTTCACGTCGGTTAACTGACTCCAACTTTGGGCAGCCTTAGAGTGTAATCCCCAAATTCCCCTGTCCGGCATGACGTTAAACTACATTCCATCCCAAACTATGGTGACTTTGATCCGTGCTAAGGCATGGTACGTAGGAAGCCTCTATGAAGTTGATTCCCACCACATAGTCGTTATGACTCCATTCACATCGGTTCTCCATCACCACGAACCACCTCAGAGTGTAAGCCCCCATACCCATCCTGCATGATGTTAAACTGTACCCACCGCCTGAACTACGGAGACTTTGATTCCACATAATGGGGCTATGTTAGTAGCCTCTACGAGGCTCAAGCCCATCACTCATGCCTCATCCTAGTCTCTCCCTCAATCCCACGTGTATTGGGAAGCTCATTCCCTAACCCGAAGGTTCTACTTTCTCTGAGTCCCATCCACACATTCATTATCATGGGCCGCCTCTTGAGGTGTCCCACCGTATCATCGAACATTGAAGACACTGATTCCCTAACTCGGGGATACATAGGAAGTCCCTTTGAGACCCAAGCCCAAAGACATCATTCATCTTGATTCTTTCCCGAGCCTCCACATCCCAGTGGGATCATGACACTTCACTCCTCACTCCTCTCCACAACATTCGGGAAGCCGCCCACATTCTGGCCCCAACATCGGTGTTCCCTCCAGGGGGTTATTCAATCTGATCCACTCATTCTAGTGTTATGATCTGTCTGATCAGTCTCCGCTGGATGTTAAACATGGGGAATACCATGTGTTAAACATGGTAAGCTGAGGAAATCCTCAGGTATGTGCCTATGGCATACAATTCATTGTGTTCTATGTGGGATGCTTCTGGCTTCTACGACCCCGAGAAGCCCTATAATAAGGGATAGACGACGGACATCCCAATCAATAGCGTCAAGGCATGCCAGTGACGCCCCAGCGTGACTACTCTCCAAAATTATGGTTTCTGCCCTAACCCGACTCATTGGAAGGTCCTGACAGAAGTAGGGTAATTAACTACTATTCATGAAGATATGGTTCCAGGAAGAGCTTCACGAACTATGTTTTAAATTTATGAAAAAGACCTGGACTATGTGACGAGCTCCGAGGAGGAATCCACGGATGGAAGAACTGAGATCCCATCATCCTATTTCGATCAAGGAGAAGACATCCTTGAATATGGAGCGGATGCCACCAGCCATTGAAAAGCGAGAATGCATGGTAATAGCAGCACATCCTCCATGTGATGGACGTTAGCATGCCCTAGTGAAAGCATTAGAAATAGTGACATCATCGATCCTTGATCTGCTATTGTTCAACGTCAGGAGGGAGCATCCTTCTCCTGGCTTCGGAGTAATTCTATAGTTGTGGTGATAACCCTGGATTCTTCTGACAAGGATATTTTTAAAATAAAACCATTGCAGTTCATCTCATAATATCCAAATAAATTATTCTCATAATATTTTAATAATGCTAATGTCCATAAACTAACATTTTCATCTGAGATCCATCATTCAATGTTAGGCCTTGCCTAAATAAAAAACCCCTTACAAATTCAATGTTGGTATGAGATTTCAAATATGACATTCTCATTTATGAGTTAATAGTATTTCAAAGTAAAATAAGTATTGTTATATTATTTTATTTAATGATACACTCCTGGTGATTTTTTCTATAGATGACCCTCACCGACCAATGTAATATCACACCTAGGGTAAATACACTACTCTGAGATAAATGGTTCCCTTTTATTTCTAGTCTGAGGATTCATTTAATTGTTATTTCACTAATTCATAAACATTTCACATATGTGCTATTAAAAACATAACATTTTTCAAAAAGACATTCTAGGAACCCTGGGCCCTAGAATATCATGTTGTCTCAGTTCTTGTTCTCAAAATCTCCCCAAATAATTTTTAAAAATAATATCGCGAAAATATGAATCATTAAATTCTCCCCAACAATGTTATTTGCATCCCAAAATACCAGAACAAGGGCTACTCAATAGAAAGGTTAGGGTACTTAACATGAATCTAATCCTTCATATCCCATGTTAATTCCAAGAGATTCATAGTCTACCAATGCATGAATGCAATAGTAACAAACTTCCCATGAACTATTCGATCTTGCCGATCCTCTATCACCATTGGGTACTATGAAAAATTATCCTCATCACCAATGTACACCTTTCCATAGTCAATGACGTGTGATAGATCATTCACATACCTCCAGAACTTCAACATGTGGAAGATATCAGGAAATTGATTAAATAGTAGGGGTAGGGCTAGGCGGCATTCCACCTCTCCAATTCTACTCAGAATATGAAAAGGAATGACGCATCTCATAGTTATCTTTCTACTCGAGTGAAATCTCTACAATCCTCATCGAGGTGAGACTGGAAGGAACACATGGTCTAAGTCCTCTAACTCCAAAGGCCTCATCTTATTATCATCATATGACTTCTTCCATATTTTTTAGTCCTCATCTACTCTTTGATAATATCCACCTTCTTGGTGGTACCATGTGTAACGCCCCGACCCTAGTTACCCAGAGTCGGTGCATTATTACATAACATTGGCATGATCACAAGAATGATCAAATCTCGAAAGACCGATTGGTTTAGTAGCCTTGGAAATACTAGATATATTCATAAGTTTTACATTACATCATAAAATGAAAAACTACTACAACAACATAATGTTTCCACAGTCCACACTATAATCCTTTCATAATATCCCTGCAGGTCATTCATAACATACATCTTCACATCCTGGGAAAAATAAAACATAGAAAAGGGGTGAGCTCAAATTCCCAGTAAGGATAACAATATAGCGGAAACTTTCAGAAATAAGAATAAACTTTTAAGGCAATGTATAACTAAAACAAAAACCTTTCAAACATGAACTTTCAACATGGTATGGCATAAATAAAATGAAATAATGCCATTTACTTATTCACATGGATATTCTACTAATCGTATAATCACATGCAAAAATCAATAACCACTTTCATAATGTTGGAATGCAAAATGCCAGACTATCATAACCACATAGTCAAGGCCTCGTGCCAAGACTACAAATATGATTTTGTCAAGGCCTTGTGCCAAGACACTAGTTTGTCTCATGAGACCTACCGATGCATCGAGGAGTTATAGCGGGCTCCACCCGTCACATATTAAGTCCAATGCATTCCCATATGAAAAGGTATAATCATAACATAAACATTTGTATTAAAACTAGCATACGAAATGTCAATAATTTCACCATAAACTATGAATGGTATAAAAATAGCACGTCCACAGTCAAACATATCACAAAACCTTCAATAAAATATAGAAGTTTTGTATCACAATAAATCAACTTCAAATAAGCGTAAAATCCATCAAAGGATGTTGACATAGATGAAATCAAAATTCATTTTAAAGAAATATCTCTTTTTATTTTGAAATCATTTAAGATCCATATAAAATAAAACATTTTCTTTGAAAATATTCTTATAAGCTTGTAAGGGAAGATTTGACGATTTTATAACGGCGTAAAATAACTGCACCCGCCGTATAAGTTGAAAAAACATTCTTATCTTAATTATGCCGAAAAGGTTAAAAAGCACCTTGTTTGGAAAACGACGGAAATATTCCCTTATAAACCTCTTATAAAAAGTCAAACAAGGGTATAAATGACTTTAACCCATATTCTTTTAAATATTAAAAATGTTTTGAAATACATTTTGAAGAAACATGGATGTGGATGATAACGAGATCCCAGTAGATTATTACGTATAAACAACCTCGGATAATGAAGAGATTGTGAAATAACCCTTACCTTGTACTTTTCCTTGGATGGGGTAGGTTAACCTCCTGTATAATGGTGAAATAAGTTTTATTAAATTATACAAGAATCATATATATTAATATGATATCATATATGATCTTTTAACATTGATTTGTTAATAATATCTTAGAATTATCGTCATTTCGGGTGTTAACTTACTTGTTTTCTTTTATATGTTTTGTTACGTAAGACATTTTTGTAAAGGATAGGTTGTATATTATTCAAATCCAGATTGATATCAAGTCCTTAAACGTAATTTTTAAATCATCAAATGATAATTATTCTTTAATGGATACGATGGAGAATGAATCTCATCACGTTCGTGGAGACGGTAGTCCGTATGTACGCACGAGCGACAATATCATTCTTTTGATATTAAAATAATATATAAATGGATGGTATATCATATATACAGAATCATTAACATGTTATATTTATTATTTACATGAGTTAAATATCATTATTATACCCATCCAAATAATAATATATTGAATAACAATTACACCACGACGTGGAGACGGTAAGCCATACGTACGCACGTATAGTGACATGTTATTCAAAGGGAGGATAGAATAGTGAATATGGTTGTACCATATTATTAATAACATCGCAGTATATATATTATACTGGAGTTATTATTTTAGAATGGTAACAACAAAGGAAGAAGAAGTGGAAGAAGAAATGAACTTGGAAAAGGGTGGTGAAATCATTACCTCTTCTTCAGGTTCTTCCTTTTGATTTGATCAAAAGGGCTCCATAGATTGGCTTTCTGATCAAACTAAGGCCCCTATGTTGTAGTGAGGTAAGTTGGGAGAGTATTTGGGCAGAGTTTGGCCGATCCAAAAGGCTTTGAAGGTGTGAAGAAATGAGAAGGATGAGTGCCCTTTTATAAGAGGGGTGAGGGGCACCTTTGGAAAAGCTAGAAATATTAATTTATAATAAATTCATATTAGGTTTCTAATGGCTCCAAAGTTTACTATTCAAAGTTTAAGGTGGGGATGGGTCGAAAACAACTCAACCAATAGAATTTAGACAGGTTTGGGTACTTATATTAACCTTATCGTTAAGTATTAACTTTAAGTTAATTAGTTTCACTTTTACAATGTCTCTTTGTATTTTTATATAATATGGTTAATAAACTTACTACATACATCCAAGCGACCCACAAGTGGTCCATTAATGATGAACCTATCATGATATAAGTCTCTTGGCCGAAACTTAGATTTTTAGGAATTTAATATCAATTAATAATATAATATTTGTTTTAAGAACTCTTTTATGTCAATTTTGACAACATTCAATAGTTGATTTTTGTGAAACTCATAACAGATTGATTACTTCAAACAAAGTCAATTAAATAAATCCTAATATATCATATTATCATAGAAAATTAGTTTAATTCATTAAAAGATTCATATTATATTTATATGGGTATTTATAATATCAATTATTTTAATTTTTCACTATTATGGTAATTACTGCATCATCATTGTGTGATAAATAAAATAAATTATTTAATGTCTAAAAATTATAAATAAAATATCATTATGTAGGAAATCTTTTTATATTTCTAATGAATATTTATAATATAAAATACAACATATATAACCCTATGTAACAATTGTTTTTCTAAAAGATATATGCTTGTGTCATTTTTGTATTTATTTTAACTTAATTAAAATAAAGTGTCATTATCACTTACAAGTGGATCCATGGGGTCCCAAAATAGACCCAAAGATGCCCATGGTCGACCATGTATCAACCAATAGGGTTAAGACACGTTTTAGGGTAATTTAGTATTATTATAATATTATTTTTTAACCCTTATTTACCGGATTTACCCTTAACCATGGTAAATAAAATATTTACCGCAGTAATTATTCAAAATGTCTAAAAATAAAAGTTACCTATTTACACAATTTGAACATCCTGGTTCCAAATATGGAATCCTTTTTCCTAAATTCAAAACACAGTAGTGGCAGAAATTAATTTAAAATTAATTCCCGCTGTCAAAACAAAAAGCGTGTTTTTAAGAGATAATAACTATCAAAAGATTGACACTTGTTTATGTTCGGTTTAATTGTAAAATTATGTCCAATGACCAACATTATATTAAATGGTAAAAATATATTCTAAATATAATTTAAAACCACTCAAATTCATAATTTATCTCTATTAATTAGTTTGATTAAAAAAGTTGTTTTTAATTAAAATTTAGTAATTTTCACTATTCATCAAAATATGAAAGTTATCCGAAAAGTACCAAAATTTCACCTTAGGGTAAATTCGACACTAAGAATCCAAAAATGAAGTCAATTTTGAAATATAAAATATATATAATTTCAAAAAGTAGGTATTACTATTCATAACGGCTAGTTTGATCGGTTGTGGTGTGTGTTAAAACTCGAAGTTGCGTACAACACACGCTACTGTATTATTCAAAGGAAAGCGTACCGTGGAAGCTTGGGATGTTTCATTTTAAATTTTTGATGTCCCCATTTAGTCAAAAAGTTTAAAATATTGTATTTAAAAAGGGTTCACTATTAAAAGTTGATAAAAGTGAAATACTGAAAATGAATTTGTTCTTGCATTATATCTAAGAAACTCATAATATGGATTCTAAAATTATAAGGATTATATAAAGTTTAAAATTTAGATAATACTATTCATAACCTCTATTGAATGGATTTTTTCTGTAATTCATGGTGTGATTGAACTCGGTGTTGTGTGTAGTGCAAGTTATTGAATTATTTTGAAGAAATAACACACTATGAAATCTTGGGGTGTTACATTCTCCCCTCCTTCAATAAATTGCGTCCTCACAATTTGAAATTGTTATTCGAAAATAAAAGGTTGAAAGTAGAAAATATATTTGTGGGAAAATCCACATTGGAAATTGGGTTACTAAAATTTAGTCTTAATATGAGGAAAAGGGAAATGAAAGGGTCACCACCAAATTATGATCTCGATTAGGAGAACATTGGTGGCAATTAGAGACATATAATTGGAGGAAAAATGTAAATATTTATAGGTAGTGATTGAGGTCATCAATCACAAACAAGTATAAAATTTAGGTCCTTAAATTCATCAATCTATGATGATTTAAAATACCATCGGTTCAACAAAACATAGGGTATTAGGATAACACATTTTTGACATTTCAAAATATCTTAGTTGAAATCCCACATCGAAAAATGAATTAACGAGGCCTCTATTTAAAATAAAGAGTGGAAAGTATGAAGATTACCGAAAAGAACACATACTAGGGTTCCATGTAGTAAAATATGGATATGGAAGAAAAATATAACCACCAATTATCTGATGGAGAGTGGTAGAGAACATGGCTATGAAAAGGCTAACAATCCCAAAGCCATAAATTAGTGATGATTTAAGGTACCATCTAGGAAAACATTTTTGTTCTAATTTTCTTTTCTTAATATTGAGGAATTTTTTTATGATATTGGCAAAGATCATATGGAGATATACTTACTTTATAATTAGAGTTTTATCCATTAATAAATTTCTACCACAAACTCATCTTTCAGTCTAAAAGATAATAGAATGTAAAAAAAATTCTATTTACACTATTCGTATCGGGTTCCAAAATAAACGAATTTATAATTCATCTAAAAGATCATTTAATAAAAACTACATTATTTAATCCAGGACATCTCGTGGGCCAGTGGTAGGTGATACACCCTTGTCTCCCTTCGGTTGTGGGTTCAAGTCTCGCAGCCTTGCCGGACGCGACGGGTTGCCGCCCGACCTCCGGGTTGTCCTTTTATCGCAATCCAAAATAATCCAAACTAGAACTATCCAAAATACTTCTGTCCAAACTCACATTCCAACATTTATAATTAAGGTAAACATAATATAGATCCTTTTTACCCCGTAATAGCATATGAGTACCTTCATCATGTATTACCATATTCCTTATTGATTACATTCATGCTCCCTTATTCCATATAGAATGCTGGATATACTTCATTAATCCAAAAATGTTTTAAACCCCAACAATGATGGAATATACAAATCATTAATCAGTTCCAAGGTAGTCAAGAATATCCAATATAATTTATCCAAAACAATCACATATTATTCCAAAATCACTACCTCAGTATCAGAACTATATTATGATTTATCATTCTCTCAACCATATATTTTCCAAAAATTTATCCTGGTATTGAGTCACTTTTCTTTGTTCCACACAATCTCAAGTCCTTAATGAAATAGTACTGCAGTACAATCCTTATATACTCCATAATTATTATAACAAGTACATTGTTGATACAACACTCAATTGACATAATCAACATAAGAACTCTAATCATTCCTCTTCATCTATGGTAGTATCATAACTTGATTTTTATCCAATAACATCATTTGCGGCATATTCTGATGACTGGGACATAGGTTCGTATAGTGTCCAAAATCCTTGCAAATGAAGAATTGTACATTTGAAACCATTTTCTTACCCTTGCAGTCACGTACTTTGTGCCCTTTTCCTCCACACTTATAACAAACTCCCATTCCTTTCAGGCAAGTTCCAGGGTGTTTCTTTCCACAGTAACCACATATGGGAAAATTCTTCTTTTCCCTCTTACCTTTATCCATCTTTCTCTCTTCCATCCTTTTCTTCTCTTGCTTCCTTTCAAAGCCATAGGACTCAGTAAACTCTTTACTTATCTTATCAACACATGATATTATTTCTTCATATGATGATAATACATGCGAGACTATTTCTCTTATAAATTCTAGCTTAAGACCATGAAATATATGATCCTTCTTTCTCTTTGCATCATGTGCATTGCTAGAGTTCTCATTCCTTCTACCGGGCGCCATTTCTAAACAATGGCATACACTAGATCAGTTTATGAATCAAAATACATAATCCCATACTTATAAAACACTTAACATAAATTGAACTATTTATGGATATAATCCATAATCATAAAAATGACTCCTTTGAGGAAGTATATTCTCATAAACCCTTCATAATGATTTGTAAAGAAAATGAGAGTTATCCTAAGCATATCCCCCGGGAGTGTCGTAACCAAGATTGCAGCAAGGCCCGTTGTCGTGCACCAGTTCCCGTTCGAGTCTAGCTCAAAGCGGTGTTTTCGGGTTTTACCCCTAGGTACATCTGTGCCAGAGCCGCCTCTACCTGCTCGTATCCAGACAGGGATGTATTGCTCGGAAAACTCACAAAATCTCTACAATACCAAAATTCTAGGAAGTTCTTCTATACTAATCCTCAAAGTTAATCTTAGGTCTACGTGCTCTAATCAGAGTTTATCTAAATCTAGCTTCCAAGGTTTGTACTAAACTTCCTCTGATACCAACTGTAACGCCCCGACCCTAGTTACCCAGAGTCGGTGCATTATTACATAACATTGGCATGATCACAAGAAAGATCAAATCTCGAAAGACCGATTGGTTTAGTAGCCTTGGAAATACTAGATATATTCATAAGTTTTACATTACATCATAAAATGAAAAACTACTACAACAACATAATGTTTCCACAGTCCACACTATAATCCTTTCATAATATCCCTGCAGGTCATTCATAACTTACATCTTCACATCCTGGGAAAAATAAAACATAGAAAATGGGTGAGCTCAAATGCCCAGTAAGGATAACAATATAGAGGAAACTTTCATAAATAAGAATAAACTTTTAAGGAAATGTATAACTAAAACAAAAACCTTTCAAACATGAACTTTCAACATGGTATGGCATAAATAAAATGAAATAATGCCATTTACTTATTCACATGGATATTCTACTAATTGAATAATCACATGCAAAAATCAATAACCACTTTCATAATGTTGGAATGCATAATGCCAGACTATCATAACCACATAGTCAAGGCCTCGTACCAAGACTACAAATATGATTTTGTCATGGCCTTGTGCCAAGACACTAGTTTGTCTCATGAGACCTACCGATGCATCGAGGAGCTATAGCGGGCTCCACCCGTCACATATTAAGTCCAATGCATTCCCATATGAAAAGGTATAAACATAACATAAACATTCGTATTAAAACTAGCATACGAAATGTCAATAATTTCACCATAAACTATGAATGGTATAAAAATAGCACATCCACAGTCAAACATATCACAAAACCTTCAATAAAATATAGAAGTTTTGTATCACAATAAATCAACTTCAAATAAGCGTAAAATCCATCAAAGGATGTTGACATAGATGAAATCAAAATTCTTTTTAAAGAAATATCTCTTTTTATTTTGAAATCATTTAAGATCCATATAAAATAAAACATTTTCTTTGAAAATATTCTTATAATCTTGTAAGGGAATCTTTGACGATTTTATAACGGCGGAAAATAACCGCACCCGCTGTATAAGTTAAAAAAAACATTCTTATCTTAATTCTGTCGAAAAGGTTAAAAAGAACCTTGTTTGGAAAACGACGGAAAGATTCCCTTATAAACCTCTTATAAAAAGTCAAACAAGGGTATAAATGACTTTAAACCATATTCTTTTAAATATTAAAAATGTTTTGAAATACATTTTGAAGAAACATGGATGTGGATGATAACGAGATCCCAGTAGATTATTACGTATAAACAACCTCGGATAATGAAGAGATTGTGAAATAACCCTTACCTTGTACTTTTCCTTGGATGGGGTAGGTTAACCTCCTGTATAATGGTGAAATAATTTTTATTAAATTATAAAAGAATCATATATATTAATATGATATCATATATGATCTTTTAACATTGATTTGTTAATAATATCTTAGAATTATCGTCGTTTCGGGTGTTAACTTACTTGTTTTCTTTTATATGTTTTGTTACGTAAGACATTTTTGTAAAGGATAGGTTGTATATTATTCATATACAGAATGATATCAAGTCCATAAACATCATTTTTAAATCATCAAATGATAATTATTCTTGAATGGATACGATGGAGAATGAATCTCATCACGTTCGTGGAGACGGTAGTCCGTACGTACGCACGAGCGACAATATCATTCTTTTGATATTAAAATAATATATAAATGGATGGTATATCATATATAAAGAATCATTAACATGTTATATTTATTATTTACATGAGTTACATATCATTATTATAACCATCCAAATAATAATATATTGAATAACAATTACACCACGACGTGGAGACGGTAAGCCGTACGTACGCACGTATAGTGACATGTTATTCAAAGGGTGGATAGAATAGTGAATATGGTTGTACCATATTATTAATAACATCGCAGTATATATATGATACTGGAGGTATTATTTTAGAATGGTATCAACAAAGGAAGAAGAAGTGGAAGAAGAAATGAACTTGGAAAAGGGTGGTGAAATCATTACCTCTTCTTCAGGTTCTTCCTTTTGATTTGATCAAAAGGGCTCCTTAGGTTGGCTTTCTGATCAAACTAAGGCCCCTATGTTGTAGTGAGGTAAGTTGGGAGAGTATTTGGGCAGAGTTTGGCCAAACCAAAAGGCTTTGAAGGTGTGAAGAAATGAGAAGGAGGAGTGCCCTTTTATAAGAGGGGTGAGGGGCACCTTTGGAAAAGCTAGAAATATTAATTTATAATAAATTCATATTCGGTTTCTAATGGCTCCAAAGATGACTATTAAAAGTTTAAGGTGGGGATGGGTCGAAAAAAACTCAACCAATAGAATTTAGATAGGTTTGGGTACTTATATTAACCTTATCTTTAAGTAATAACTTTATGTTAATTAGTTTCACTTTTACAATGTCTCTTTGTATTTTTATATAATATGGTTAATAAACTTACTAAATACATCCAAGAGACCCCCAAGTGGTCCATTAATTATGAAACTATCATGATATATGTCTCTTGTCCGAACCTTAGATTTTTAGGAATTTAATATCAATTAATAATATAATATTTGTTTTAAGAACTCTTTTATGTCAATTTTGACACTATTCAATAGTTGATTTTTGTGATACTCATAACAGATTGATTACTTCAAAAAAATTCAATTAAATCAATCCTAATATATCATATTATCATATAAAATTAGTTTAATTCATTAAAAGTTTCATATTATATTTATTTGGGTATTTATAATATCAATTATTTTAATTTTTCACTATTATGGTAATTACTGCATCATCATTGTGTCATAAATAAAATAAATTATTTAATGTCTAAAAATTATAAATAAAATATCATTATGTAGGAAATCTTTTTATATTTCTAATGAATATTTATAATCTAAAATCCAACATATATAACCCTATATAACAATTGTTTTTGTAAAATATATATGCTTGTGTCATTTTTGTATTTATTTTAACTTAATTAAAATAAAGTGTCATTATCACTTACAAGTGGATCCATGGGGTCCCAAAATAGACCCAAAGATGACCATGGTCGACCATGTATCAACCAATAGGGTTAATACACGTTTTAGGGTAATTTAGTATTATTATAATTTTATTTTTTAACCCTTATTTACCGGATTTACCGTTAACCATGGTAAATAAAATATTTACCGCAGTAATTATTCAAAATGTCTAAAAATAAAAGTTTCCTATTTACACAATTTGAACATACTGATTCCAAATATGGAATCCATTTTATTAAATTCAAAACACAGTAGTGGCAGAAATTAATTTAAAATTAATTCCCGCTGTCAAAACAAAAAGCGTGTTTTTAAGAGATAATAACTATCAAAAGATTGACACTTGTTTATGTTCGGTTTAATTGTAAAATTATGTCCAATGACCAACATTATATTAAATGGTAAAAATATATTCTAAATATACTTTAAAACCACTCAAATTCATAATTTATCACTATTAATTATTTTGATTAAAAAAGTTGTTTTTAATTAAAATTTAGTAATTTTCACTATTCATCAAAATATGAAAGTTATCCGAAAAGTACCAAAATTTCACCTTAGGGTAAAATCGACACTACGAATCCAAAAATGAAGTCAATATTGAAATATAAAATATATATAATTTCAAAAAGTAGGTATTACTATTCATAACGGCTATTTCGATTGGTTGTGGTGTGTGTTAAAACTCGAAGTTGCGTACAACACACGCTACTGTATTATTCAAAGGAAAGCATACCGTGGAAGCATGGGATGTTTCATTTTAAATTTTTGATGTCCCCATTTAGTCAAAAAGTTTAAAATATTGTATTTAAAAAGGGTTCACTATTAAAAGTTGATAAAAGTGCAATACTGAAAATGAATTTGTTCGTGCATTATATCTAAGAAACTCATAATATGGATTCTAAAATTATAAGGATTATATAAAGTTTAAAATTTAGATAATACTATTCATAACCTCTTTTGAATGGATTTTTTTTGTAAGTCATGGTGTGATTGAACTCGGTGTTGTGTGTAGTGAAAGTTATTGAATTATTTTGAAGAAATAACACACTATGAAATCTTGGGGTGTTACACCATGTATCAACAATAGACCCATGAATGCTGACTCTACTGGGTCATTATAGAACATTACTGACCTTTATAGATGTCCACACAAGGCCTCTAATGGTTCCATAACAATGATGAAGTGGTATATATTATTATATGATAACTCCCTCAGAGGTCAGTGGTCATACCTACTATGTCCAATGTAGAAGATTAATGCACATAGCATGACCTCTAGAACTTGGAAGGTCATATCCGTCTAGCCATCCATATGAAGATGAATCATCATTCTTGAGCGTAACTATGTACCAAATGCATCCAAAAATACCCACTCCATCCAATATATAAATAAAACATTATGATTTTATGTGATCATAGATTTCAATCCATGAATACTTTATATCCCTTTCTCAAAGATCCATCCCAATATCTCTACTAAGATCCACTCATAGATCAGTAGGAAGTGGGATGACATAGTGAGTCAGTCAGTGATCAATCAGATGGTATCTTGTTCCCAAGACATGCGTGGTAAACCCATCCTGATGTTCGTTGAAATTCCATCACACTTCCACTCTAGTGCATCATCAGATTGAGTCAATCCAACTTGAATGTGGTCCTCAGCCTTAAATTTTTGACAAGGGAGGCATCAACAATCAAACTATGTCAACACCATATTGATCCCTGACCATCATAACAAACATCAGAGGTCCTAATACAAAATTTCCACTCTTGGATATACTGCCTAAGGGGATATATGGATCTCCAAAAATATCAAATCCCTCAAAATCACTGTCACTATTGTGAACCCACTGAAGGGAATGACATGATCCCACCTTTTTTAAACCCATCAGAGGCTTTCCCCTAGGACATCTTAGCACATTTTGTCTCTAATATGGTATATCTCAGTTGTTCCTCTAGGAATCACACCAGAAATGGAGGGATGAAGACAATTTAATAGGGATATGTTTCTTTATCTTAATCTACAATGTATATATACAATGACTTATACTACTTCAATACCTCGTCCAGTGGCTATGAACACGATCTCCAGCTGAGGGAATATGGCATCATGTTCCCCTTCCCGAAATTATATTCAATTTTGATCTCATAGTCTTTGAGTAAATATATCCAATGCCTCTATCTCAATTTCAAATACTTTTGAGAGAATATATGCCTAAGACTCTTGTGGATAGAGTAGACGGTAAACTTCATGCCCATGATGTAGTGTCTCCACATCTTCAGTGCAAAGGAAACTACCACCCACTCTAGATTGTGGGTTGTATAATATTGACCTTTCTGCCTCAAATAGAGTGAACCATAGGCAATCACTATATTCTTATACAATAGTAAAGAACCAAGATGGGTCCTTTATTCAATGTATAATTCCATGTACTCAGCACCCTCCTCACGGAATCTCAAGATGGAGAGCTCATCAACCTATATCCAAGCTCTGGGAAGCATTGCTGGAACATATCTTTCCACAAAAACGTATTTTCCTTCTATGTCAAGGATCTCAAGATTTCTACATCCACAGAAATTTTAGGTACAAAACCCCAGGGGTATCCTTCTTACCCAACTAAACTCCTCACCTCATTAACACTCTTAGAAGGATCACAATAATTCCCTTCTTCAATCCTCATTGGATATACTTCCACTCCATCCTCTGAAATGATGTATCCCTTAATGTGGACCTAAAATATCAATAACCAACAATTCATGATATTATCTTCATTCTATTTCTATTTGAGTGTGTCTAAGACAATGCTCAAGTGTATCGTGTTCTCCTCCTTAGACACTGAGTAAACTTGGATGACATCAATGAAGACCACGATAAACCACTCTGTGTAAGGATAGATGTTCTTATTCATGAGTCCCAAGAACACTTATGGAGAGTTTATCATTACAAAAAGAACACTAAGAACTCATAGTGGTCGTACAAGCATCTAAATCCTTTCGTTGGGATGTAGGAATTACATATGTGAATTTGTTGATAGCCAAATCTAATGTTTATCTTTGAGAACATCCTTCCCCCATTTAGTTAATTGAAGAGGAATTTAATACTCAGTAGTGGGTAAAAGTTATTCACAATCACCTCGTTCATACACTGGAAGGAAACACATAATCTCAAGAACCTATCTCCCTTCAATGAAAACAAAACTGGGGTTGCCCATAGTGAAACACTGGGTCTCATGAAGCCATTTCTCAACATGTCCTCATGTTATCCCCTTAACCCATTAAACTCTATGGGATTTAATATATATACAGGGGTAGATATTGATTCCATCTTGGGGTACAGATAAATATGTATTAATCCACCTCCCTATGAGGAGGTATTCATGTAACATCTACTTGAAGGATGTCTTTGTACTCTTCCACCACTAAATGATACTAAGGACTCTTCTCATCCACTACACCATGGGTCAAGGTAGAATACTAGTGTGTGATCTTCTACACCACCTACATTTGGGTCTGTTATATGGTGATTGTGTTTAATTTTTGTTGAAAAATTTAAACCTGGTCCCACCTATATAGACACACCATACTCTGTCAATAAATCAATCAATATGAATGTGGCCTACATAATACTAGTCTATAATAATAATGATGTTGTATGGACTCAAAGATTCCATCAATAGATCCCAACTAAAAATCTCATCTCCAAGAGTACAGAAATACATTTAACAACAGTATGTGATCATCCAAACATCCCTCTTATGATTCACTAAGCATTGTGATTGAGTCAACTACTCCACTAGAATTTCCATTTATCAAACAAGGGTCATGGGAAGACAAGTGTTGATGGCACATGTGTCTATAAAAATAGTATATAGGGTGGAAAAGACACAGATCATACATCTAGTCATCTCTGGAGCTCTGGGGTAATATGTCTCCATCTTTAGAAGCTATCCTCATCCCAATCTACCAGATCTCTGATATTGGGGAGAATCACCTAGAGGTGGTGGTAGTACCTCTAATCTACTCCCATGTCCTACTACACACCCATCTCCTCTAATAGATCCACCACCTGGGGGACCTCCATGTTCCTATATTTACCTCTACATTGGAGGTCCCTCAACCAAAATTTAAACATTTTTGCGGAGTGTTGAGAAATCTCGAGCCAAATGTCCCTAACTAGCGCATGAATAAAACAACATGTTTTTCGACTATCAAACTATTCCCTGGGAGACTCACAATGTTTACCCAATTTCATGGGGAGAATCCCATAAACATCATGATATTATTGGGCCCCTAGTTCAGTTTTCGGCTACCTTATACCAATGATTCAAATACATGATTCCGGGTGGTATCTCCCTATGCATGTGTCTACTCCACATGAATGCTCTCTATAAGTAGGGAACACGCCGATACAATAGTATATTTATGTCTGCTAAGGGATATCATGTATTCCAAGATCTCATTGCTTATTCCCTACTCAAAGGTCTAGGCCATGAAGAATAGGTCCCAAACCATATCTGTGGAGTTGTATAAAAAATATGTAAATTTTTCCATGTAATATACTATATTCATACTGCCCTGGTACATATGTAGTAGCTCCATTATACGAACATAATGCAACATAACAGGGAATAACTCTTCCCAAAAGAGACTCTCACTATCTATCCATGTGATGGTAGTCTCCTCAAGCCTATGGATCAATAATATCCTCCATATCTAAACTAATCCATGAAGAGGACTTGTAGCTCAGACTCCCATTTAGTCAAGATATATCTTCACAAGGAGGATGACACTCATAACCACCTCTACCAAATCCTTGATTTCCTAGGGGTCTATCTAACCTGCGATCCTAGGAGTTCATTGCCTCTAGAATTCATGAAACGTACTCGTATTTAATTTATCCTCTATGCTAATGTTGGTAGTAACTACTTCTCTATGGTGGCAGTGTCACTAGTACACCACATGGGGGTACTATCTCTGGTTTTAGTCCTTGTACCAACAACTCATCGCTAGGTGGATTATGCCCAATATCACGCATTAGAATCCAGGTTGACTGTATGTGTGGAGGAGTCTGGAATTAGATCAATATGTAGCACAATCAATAGATTAAAATTGTTAGATGACCTCAACTTAAGATGGACACGAGAACACACTCCATATTATATAATTATTGTAACATTATATTCCATGCAACATGTTTTTTCAAGTACGTAGTCAAAAATCAGCTTCCAGAGTATTTGGGTATTGATATGTTTGCTACTACCTTAACACTAGATTCCATATCCAGAAATACAAACTCAAAAAAATCAACACTATTTCAACCAACCAATCTCATATATTATTTTTTCATTACGTAGAACTATACTCCTTTGATACCACCCTCTCACAACCATTCCCCTAGGGGTCATGGCTTGACTACACCATGCCATCCTCAAATAGGCCGAGGGATAGTAAATAGAACCGAGTGGTCAAATCCAAAAAATTGGAGGAATATTACTATAAAAATGTACACATACACACATTTACAAGACCAAATGTTTTGAACAAAAACCAATAAGTAAACTAGCATGCATATTTCATTGTTTCCAACAACATAGTACTAATGTAAAAAACATAAAAGTAAACCGGGTCGAGATATAATACCAACCAAAAGGAAAAGTACAAGCTCATGAATCACGTATACAAAAAATACCTACATTAAGGGTAGGAATAGATATAGACGTACGATATAACAAAATCACACCTAGTATGTCAGGCCTCTCTCTACGCACCACCTAGGCCCAGTACACTATAGACTCTATCAATGAATATATAATCCGCACAAGACACGACTTGTATAAACATATCACATACATGGGTGATTAAAATGATAATCAATAGGGACCTAGAAAACAAAGTGGTAAACCACTAATAATTATATTAATTACACCATAAATAAATAGACTAATTGCACCAAAATGAATAAAAAAATATGTACAGTAAATACAGTCAACTCACATAAGACCAAATCCAAAGCATGATGAGATGAATATCTAGTTGTAATACACTGATCTCTTAGTCTCTATGACACTATATTTGTTGGTGGTTTACTGGGTGTCAATGACACATGAAGAGTAGAAATAACATGGAGCATCGACGACACATGATGCTTCAGTTGATAATGAAGCATCAGTGGTGTAAGAGGGTCGAAGGTGCTTAGTGAATTTATGGAGTCTGAGACGTCGATGGTGCAAGAAGCGTCAATGGAGCACATAGAAACATTGGATCATAGAGCATCGATGGTGCCCAGAGGGTTGATGGAGAATGCAACATTGATGGATCATAGATCATCGATGTTTCATGGAGAATTGATGGCATACATAGCATTGATGGATCATGCAGTCCCCCATGTCACATAGCACAACAAACCACATGATTCCACTCATAGTGCACTTGTTCTGGGAGAACCTACATCTCAAAAGGTTAGTTCATGAACCACATTCCATAGAAACACAATTTGTGTATCAAAAAAAGAAATCCTCATCACAGTGGTCCCAATTCTAGAAATTTTTCTTCAAATGGACACATAAATTAAATTACACAAAAAAGTTCTTAAAAAGGGTCTGGTCCGATATGGTTCTGACTTGACCTAACTCGGTTCGCCCACCCCAGTTCATCTGGAGTGGATCGACCCCACTTAGCCCGATGGGCCGATAGAATGTTTACCATTAGTCCAATAGAATGGCCTGATTCACCCATCCTGGCACGCATCATGCAGGACAGAACCTTCAACACAAGGCTCAGTTGAGCACTCTTGGTCAATGCGGCTCTCGCATTAAATGAGGACAAACCTGCATCATGGACCCCATAGTCCCATGATGCAAATTCTATAGTGTCCTCCTCCGATTTGGACTCCAAGATACATCCTACAATAGCTACCTTCATGGCCTCCTGTTGTGGGCTCCCCCTCCCTCCTCCTCCAATGGAGTCCTGTTGGACCACAATTGTACACCCCACAAAAACATAGCCTTGCATCAGGACATGCACTGCCCTAGCCGTCAGCCACTATATCGATGGCCCACCATTCTTCAATTCATCTGATGTGATCCACCACCTAACTAGTGTTCTCTTATTGCCTCTCTACAATACTGTCATAGACCACTACCATCACTCTAAGATTATTGCGCCATGTATCATGGGAGAAATGGTTTACCATTCACGTAGTGTGTAAACGGGCGAAAAAAATATGAATGCGATAGATTTATGGAGGAGTGATTAATCACATGAAAAACCAATTAATGAATCATATCATTGAATGTTTATCCTTCATCCATTCATGTTAGTGGGATCTCAAAGAAACCAATAGAATAAAATCACCAATATATATTCCCAAAAATCATGCAATAATAATCCATCTGACATGATCGATGAAATAATGGATCAATAGATTATTAGGGTTCATTCATGTTCTTAATTTGATTCATAGAAGGGAAAAAGTAATCCATTAAGATATTGAAACCCCACCTCGATGTTTGTGTACGTCGTTGATGAAGAACGTTGGTCTATGTCCTTGTAAATCCCTGATCTTCTAGCATTCATCTCAAGCAGAGAGATTCCTTCTCTTGGCCTCATGTGAATTCTAGGGTTATCGAGATAACCCATAATTCCTATTTCATTGATTATTAAAAACCTAAAACCACCACTATGTCAACACTTAACGTCCAAATAAAATATTCTGGGTAATTATTTTAATAATGGCCAAGTCCAAAAACTAACTTTTGTAGCGAACATCTGCCATTTGATGTTTGGCCTCATCGAATGAAAAAACCCCGTTATGAACTCAATGGTGGTCTTGAATTTCCAATATGAGTTATTTTTTATGAGTTTTTCGGATTTTGAAATAATTTTTTAAAATTTTTTATTTACGGTTACGCCCATGTTGATTTTTTCATCAGATAACCCACATCGACCATTGTTTGGTCATGCCTAGGATAGATCCAATACCCAGAGATCATTGGTGCCCTCATATTTCATATCATATCAATAATTTAAGTGTTATTTTACATATTAATAAAATTCAGGCTCAAATGCTATTAAAAACATAAATTTTTTTGTACAACCATTCTAGAGACCCCGGGCATTGGAATCGTATAACGTCTCTCTGGCTGGAATCAGAGTTTTCCAAAATAATTTCTAAAAAACTATTGAATATTTGAGTCATTAAAATGACTCAGTAATTTTTTCCAATTAATAATTAATTTTAACGATTCATATGTTCTCTCCACATAATTATTCATGAGGAGTAATCATAGTCTATTTTATAATGCGTCATTTTATATCAAAATCCCTTCTTCGCTATTGGGCAGTTTAAGAACATGAATTATGACCAATCAATTGTTCAATTCACTAAAAAACTATTCATATATACCTTCACATAAAAAACATAAATCCCTTCTCAATATACATATTTAGTAGAGTATATATTCATGATTAATCTATCTCAAAGAATTAGTAGTATCCATGAAAACCATGAAAACAACATATATTGGTTATTGTGGTTGATCTACTCTATTTCTCAATAACATCCATTTTTTGAATGATCCAATGATATATCCTCACTTGAGAATATATAACCCTAGAATGGGTCTTTTTTATCCAAAATTTAAAATTGTTAAATTTAGTATACATCTCTATCCTCATGTTCCTTGTTATAATTCTAAAATGGTGATAATGATATTTATAGATTTTTTAATATCTAATAATTTCGTCTATAAAATGTATTGAAAACTAATAATGGTAATTTTCAAAGACTCATATCATTAAATATAAAAAGATAGGTGGAGCATTGGTAATTAAAAAGGAATTGTAGTTGGGGTTTTTCATAGTGGTAAGCGCCCCATAATTCTACATGAATAATGGGGGTTCAAAACCCATTGGTCATAGGTACTGTAGTATCACTATAGCGCTACTATAGTAGATGAGATAGTGGTGCAATAGGGGAACATTATTGGTGGTAGGGGCACTGTAGCAGCGATGGGTGATATGTGTTACTGTAGCAGCGTGGTAAAGTTGATGTATTATTCACAGAATGGGTCATGGGCCTAAAATTTATGCCTATGGGCTATGTAATGGGATAAATGCACACTGGGCCTTTGGAAAATGTGATGGGTCTCCCTCTACCCAATTAAACCAGTATTTGCTTTGCATTAATAATAAAAATAAGGCTTCGGCCCCAACCTATAAAAAAATAGAAATGGAATTACTATAAATTAATAATGAACATACATTATATAGAATGTATTATTGTGTATACCCTTCTTCTTGATCCTTAGCTAATGAAATCCAAATAAAAAATCATTGAAATATATAAATTTCCATGAAATTGAGCAAATAGATCATCAACATCTAGTTCAAGATATTTTTTTTACTACTAATCATGTTAATCATCTGATAATAAATGAAATAATGTAGTGATCCATATTTCATATATATAAAAAAATTTGATCACCCATGGAAGAATAAATCCGTCGAATGAAACCCTTATCTATAATATTTTGGAGACAATTCTTCCATTCATGAAACATAACTGGGATCATCCAATATGGAGTAATTAAATTTGGAATATCACCCTGTATGAGTACTATTGAAAACACATATTTAATATTTGAGATACCTTTTTGAAATTACTTATGAAATAATTCATCGCATTCCCTACAAACAGAAACATTTTCATTTTTTCGTTCCCCCATAAACATTTCACATATAATTCCCTTCTGAATATGTCTAAAAGCACATATAATAGTTATAATTTCCATTTATAGTTGAGTTTCATCCTCAAAATGATATATTATTGAATGTTAAAATTGAATATCGATTGTTACAACACTACCTTCATAATTGATATGAACACTATACTGATAGAGGCAATACATAACAAAAATTTTATCAAATTATATTATAGTAAAATTTAAAAGAAATTGAATGAATATTACCACAAAATATAATAGCAGTGAACTATAGAAATTTTATTTCATCATCATACCATTAGTAGTTTTCACTTACATACCAATATCTAGTCATTAGGGTTGTTATCTAATTACCTTAGAAAAATATTCAGATATTAACAATCTATTAAAACCATAAGCAAATAATTCATTATTAATCCTTGAGTGGATGATAATTATATCATTCACTCCTTTCATTGGTGCACCAAATTTAGGTGTAGTAATTATATTATCTCATTCTTATCCCCATTTTATCATTTATGGTATGTTTATTTGATGTTTGTGAAATTTGGTAGAAATGTAAAACATTGCCTTATAATTCATTCACTATTATTGGATGGCTTCTCCCATACCCATAAATTCTTGATTAGAATGGCATCATTCCATATACTTGAAGATTAATCCATTTTCTTTTAAAAATACACCATGATCGTTATATCCATAATTATCGAATGTTGGAAAATTCTTCTTCCTATTCTTCCCCCAATCAATTTTTACTCTTTAACATGCTTTTTCTGTAGATTTCATTCCAATACATAAGAAATGTATAAAGATTTATCTATCCTGATTTCACATGATATTATGACCTCCTATGAATAATTTTTATGGATTTTATATCCCTTCAATGGCTTGTATTAATCCCACAAAAGAAAACTTCATTGTTCTTATTTAGATTTTGTAGATAGTATTTAACATGACTTACCATACTTGCTAGGTCAGAATTATACATAGAAATATTTCCATGTCTATTTCCTCTAATACTCACAAATTGACTCTCCACATCCCAAAATGGTACATGATGAAAATATTTTTTCCATGAAAATTTAAAAATAATCCATACATTCAATACTATTAATTTTCTCTTCATCCTTAGTGTATTGAATAAATGAATGTAACTATTTTTCATAACCAAGGATATGATCATCTCTAATGATAACCTTTACTATTTCAGTACTTACAAAATAAATAAACATCATCACTAAGGACCATATTTATATACCTTCTATAAATAAATTTTTAGTCCCATTAAAAGATCATGGTTACTGATTTATGATGTGGTCTAACATTGCTTCATCATGTTCTCAATCATTGAGTTATTAAAATGGGAATTTTTATTATTCATGTCTTAATACATCTAACCCAACTTTGTAAAAACAAATTTTTTCAAACAGCAACTCCAGAGATAGATTCTTTATCTATTCGAGGGGGAAAATCGTTACATTGATTATATTCAATGATATAGTTATCATTCATTTTTCTACATTCCATTTCAAAAAAATTGATTAAACATTATTAGATCAAAACAATATGAAAAATAATGTATAATTTTTTATTTTGTGAAACACTTATAATAAGCCGAATATTAATGCCTTACTAATATCAGAATCATAAAAACTGATTCTTTGAGAATATTTTCAAATCATAAAAATAAATACAAATATTTCAATGTGGATTTTAAATAAATTGTGAATTAACCCCATAATATCACCCAATATTTTAAATGTAGGTTCATTGTATGGGAACACTCACTATGAAGTAAAATAATGGCTAAGATATACTTGACCAACACTTGTAGTGGTTGTTACCCCTATATGCATCTATAAGAAAACTAAATCCCCTTATAGTATAGTGACGATAATATGTTTCATTTAAGACTAGATATTCTATAATTTACCAAAATCATATGATGGAATAATATACTTATACATGTCCTTGATGTTAAACATACATTTAGGTTCTCTTGTCGATGTTTCCCAAAGTCATGATTTTTTTCCTAATAAACGTCCTTTAATACCAACTATAAAGTTATCTACCCCATAATCATAGATATCTTGGTTAAATTATTACACTGATCCCAAATACATGTTATCATATCCTAAAGTATTGAATAGATTTATGCTCATAATAAACTAAATAAATACATTAATATGACATTTCACATAAAAAAATAAAATTGGACAATGTATTTTCATTGAGAACGTCATGATTCCCTTCAATATTTCCATAAATATCAACCATTAAATACTTCCTATAACCATGGATAAATGTTACATAGAAATAGAGTTACCTCAAATGCATGGTAAGTGTATGCATATGTTAGAATAAAAATAAGTAATGAAAAACAATGAAATAATAATTTATATTAAATTAATTCCATATAAAAAATTCAATGAGCTTGACACATATCCATGGATATCATAAAAATTCAAATAATCACATGTAGATCGGTAAATGATTTCATAGTAATGGAATGAAAACCTACAGATATCTAAAACATGCAATGGAGGATTCATGCCAAGGCATCTAAAAATACCATCAAGGCCATGTGTGAATATATATATATATATATATATATATATGAGGAATCATAAATCACCCAATCGAAATTTTCTAATGATATCTAAAAATTCATTGAGGGAAAATGATCTTCTAGTCCTTACACATCACATAATAATTTAAAGGAATTCATCATAATAATAAACAATCAAATATAATCAACATGAAATACAAAATCAATAACTTTCCATATTAGAGGAATGAAAATATGTAATGTAAATAATTTTTTTATAAATTAATTGAAATCCTTCCATAAATATATGGCTGGTAATTTCAATTTTCTATGTCCTCATTGATGAATTTTTTTCAAAAAATGATGTTTACATATATATAAATACATTAAATAGTTCATTGGAAAATATCTTGACTAAAATACCTCTTCTCACTTTGAAAAAACTTGTTTTAAATCAAAAAAAGTAGAAATTATTACAAAAATGTATTATTTAAAATATCATTTAATTAATATAATTTAATATTAAAATAAATGGTCCGTTATTATGGTAGTATAGTGGGATATTTTCTTATAAGTTAGAAATGTCTCATTCATAATTTTATATGAAAAGTCAAAACCGGTCTCTTTTGAAAATTAAAAATTAGATTCCTTTAATGAAATTTTGTAAACATAAAATATTGGTAACAATATAACTAATAACTAGTTGTATAAAAGTCATAATTTTCTTGAAAATTTTTTAATGGAAATATGCATATTGAGGAAAAGTTACCCAAATGAGCTGAAAAACAACGTTGGATTTCATTAAAAATATTAGTTCACTATATTGATAAGTTAATGATAGTAAAATGATAGGAAAACGTGTAATTTATATAATAAACCATATAAGAATAAAATATATTAAGTTGATGGTATATATATGAAATAATTGTCCTCAATAGATAATTGAAAATCAACAATCCTGAATAATGATGAGTTTGTTAAATAAACCATTACCTGAGGTTTAACATCATTCCTTTGTCTATAAAACTCCTATATAATAAATATATATTTATTATAAATATAATTTAAAACCATATTTGTCTACGTCTAATCATATATGGTTTACATATAACTTTTTATTATTGATTTTTAAAAAAAATTCTCTGAGTCAATATTTTAGGTGACTAAGCATCATTTTTATGTATATTTTAGTTCAATAGTTTTGGTTCATGTACGTTGGTCATGGTTCAAAAATCATATACATGTTAATATTGATTTAAATATAATATATATTAATTATATATTTATTTATATTCATTCATAATATATATATATATAAATGAATTATAATGTTCATTGAGATGGTAATACGTATGTATGCATGAACATTGTCATAAATTTTCTACTGATGGAACAAAAAAGGTAAAAAATAATACTCCATTATATAAAAATTATAATAATATATATCATATATATTTATTAAATCTATCTTTATTACCGTCTATTTAATGTGAAAATGAAAAATGAATTGCATGATTCGTAGAGGTGGTTTTCCACACATATGGACAACTAAAACCGTGGTTTTCCAAAATATTTGATGTTATGAACGTAGATATAGTATTATAATTATATAATATTAATAATGATATAAATATCATTTATAAGAATTAAAAATTTTATAATACCCATCCATATAAGTTTATGATGATAAATTAATTTTATTACTCCATGGGGACTATAAGACTTATAAGTACTCATGAGTTATACAATAACATAACATTGGATAGATAATATGGTTTTTAAATGTGGTTTAAAAATAATAAAAAATTTAATATATTGAGTTTCATCTAGATAATAGTTTATGATCAAAACCATATATTTTGATAATTTGGAATAAATGTAAAAATAATGTGATTGGTTAAAAAGATTACATATTATTACAATGAGAACCTTTATATTCCATCTTAAGGACCCTAGGATTTTCATTTTGGAAGACTATAACATCAATATAGTTTATATGAATGATTAAATGAGAATTTTTTGGGTACTGGTTTGTATATTTTTCTCAAATTTGTGTATATATTAAGGTAATTGGTGTCCTTCTATAATAGAGGGAAAGTAAACAAGTATAATTAATAAACAGATAAAATTTTATTTTAGTAATTATCATAAAAAATTATTCCAAATGGATATTTTTTTGTATAAAAACTACCTATGGTCGAAATAAAATAATCAACTAATGTTTTTATATGTTTTTATTTCATTTTAATCCTTATCATTTGGTTTAACCCCTTTATTACCAATTTCAATGTTAACCGTGGCAATCAATTTTTAATGTTCAAGGGTCATATTTTGTACTTATTAAGTAGAAGTTATCAAATAAATGGAAAAGAGATTATTTTTTCAACTATTTTCCACCTACTTATCCTCATTTAATATTTATATTATTTATATGTGATATAATAACTATTATTTTCATAAAATATAATTCATGTAATTTTGAAACAATTCAATTTATTCCCATTTAATGGAATAAAAAAATGATAAAATTATAATCTATTCATTCCCCAAATACCAAATATAATATATTCATATATAAATTATTTAATGAAATAACTCATCCAAATTGAATAACTTTTATTATTTGAAAATTTTACATTAGTTTTAAAGTAATGTAATAAATATTGGACCAGTATTGTGAAATCATTTAAGGTAATTATATATCCCTTAATATATTAAGTAAATTGCAATCAAAAAAATAATTAGTTATGAAAACATAATTTATTACTTTCTGATGATTTATTTTTTCCCCAATGTGAACATATAATATAATTTTAAAGCCAAGAGTGTAACCTTTTTTTATTTTTCGTTACATAAAATAATATAATGGTTAATATCAACTAAAAAATGGAAATAGTTTGTGTTATTTTTGATACATGGATTGAAATTAACAACTTAAACACATAAAATTGGTTAAAGGCCAATTGAAGAAAAAATTATAAATCCTTCACCCAATGTTTTAAACTTATTTTAACTTTTTTACCCTTAATAAGGTGATAATCATCTTCTAGGTATATTATTCAAAATGACAAGAACTAAATATAATTTTATAAAAAATATGATCCAATTTATTTCAATATTTATTCAATTTTTCATCATTATATTTAGAAAATTGCTAAAGATAAAATTTTAAATATGATTCAAAAATGAAAAAAATATTCTTTTTGTAAAATACAGTTTTTGAAAACAAAACTAGATTCTTTCATATTATATTCCAAAAATAATAATACATAACTATTATAAAATATTATTGAATGTTGAATATATAAATTTTATTAATTCATTCACTATTCAGGTCCACATTAATTAATTATGATAAAAAACATTTAGTTCACAGAAATAGTTTTTCATAAGAACGTCACTTTTCCCTTTCAAATCATTGTAATTTTTATTTATAAACATTAGATAAATAATGAATCCATTTTTTAAATTTTTAAAACTTATATATATCTCATAATTTTTTTATTCATATTCAAACCCACCAAATTTAATACATGTACTATAATAGTCACATTAAATAATATTTTAAAATTAGATTATGGTTTCATTAAATATGGTGTTGGGTGTAATTCAATCTATCAAATAAATTAAATTTATTTGGAGTGAAGTATTTCCTAAAATGTTATATTGTTTTACTATATATCAATTTACATTTTAAATTTCACATCCAGATCAATTTTCTGAAGGAACCACAATACACCAATCTCTGAGCCCATGGTGGATTTCCTGGGGGTAGTGGTGGAAGTACCTCCAACCTCAACCCATGTCATAATACCCACCGATATCCTCTACAAAATCTTCCAACTAAGGGAATTCTGTATTACCACCATCACTTTTTCCTTGGAGGTCGTTCAACCATCTTCTGATCGTCCATAGGGTGAGTCTCAAAATCTTGAGCCAGATGTCCCCAACTGCTTCATGAATTAGCCAGCCTATCCTTCGGCTGACTCGCTCTACCATGGGAGCCTCAACTACTGATCCCGTGTCATGGTGTGATCCCTTTAACTACATGATATTCTGGGATCCCTGGGTTATCTCTCGGCTACTTGACACCCGATGGTGGGTCTCACTCTCAGTGTCTGCTCCACATGTAAGCTCCCAACGAGGAGGGATTTCTCCAGTACCCTAGTTTATGTATGGATTCTAAGTGCAGTATAGATTCTCTGATATCCTAGGGTATCCATGCTCGATGGTATGGGACCGGAAGAATTGTTCCCAAACCATATCTATGGAGTAGTGACTAAAAACCTATAAATCTCTCTATGTACTCTGCTGCATTTTAACTTCCCTGGTATAGATGTTGTAGATCATATATAAGAATAGAGTGTAACATCTCTAGTGTGAACTCCAACATGAAGAGACGCTCAATGTCTATCTAAGTAAGGATAATATATTCATTACACTTGATCAATATTCTCTACAATATCCCCATTAATCAATGTAAATGGCATGTATCTAGGACTCTCATATAGTTAGGATGTGTATTTACTAGGAAAAAGACATGCATAACTGCCTAAACCCAAGCCTCAACTACCTAGGGGTCTATTTAACCCCTGATCCTAGGAGTTTGTTGCTTCTGGAAGTCATGAAATGTATTGAACCTGTGTTCATCCTCTATGATTAATGCTGGTATTAACTGCTTCACACCAAGTGTCCATGTCACTAGAACACCACTCGAGAGTAATGTCTCTGGTAATGGCCCTTGTACCAACACCTCATTTCTCAGTGGATCAACCTCGTGATCAACCATTTTAATCAGGGATGGACTTCAATGTTGGGGCATCTAGAATTACATCATAATGTAGCTAAGTCAATAGATTATACACGGTGTTCTGCCACTGAATCCTTCATGACATGATAGAACACTCTATATTATATGATGTATGTACCATTATTTTCCATATAAATATCATAATCATGTATGGAGTCAGAAATAAGAATTTAGTGTTCTAGTGTATGGACATGTCGCTGCTGCAACAACATTATATTCACAATCATGAAACATGTACTTGAAAAATGCGGCACTATTTCCCAAAATAGTCTCATAAACTCTTGGTT
Source organism: Viscum album (assembly GCA_963277665.1). Taxonomy (NCBI): domain Eukaryota; kingdom Viridiplantae; phylum Streptophyta; class Magnoliopsida; order Santalales; family Viscaceae; genus Viscum; species Viscum album. The sequence continues at coordinate 1,653,105,946 of OY728126.1, read as the reverse complement.
AATCAGGTTGAAATGAAATCATTTGAAAACACTCTATCAAGACCCATCCCATGGGGACCATGCTATTACTACCCCAATCCCGCCTCAAATAGGCCCAGGGAGGGAACAAGGACTTAGCAGAAATATCCCACTAATGGTAGGAATTTTAATTTGTAAATGTACACACATACCCTTTCCCATCCTAAAAGTGATGAATGGGTAATATAATGTAAACTAGAATTCATATCAATAAGGTAAAAACATAAAAGTTTAATTGTAAAAAAACTGAAAAGTAAATAATTTCGGGATATAACCCCAAACAAAAGCGATATAAAATAATCATGAATATCATCTATAGGATGACCTACCTGAAGGATAAATATAGATATTATAGTGTGATGTCATTGAAGCAGACCTAGTCTGTCTGGCCACTCTCTAAGCACCACTTGGGACAGGTCCACCAAGGACTCTATCAAAGCATTTATCAACTATGCAAGATAAGAAATCTGTGGGAATAGACCATACATGGATGAGTAAAACAATACTTTGTGGGGACCCTGAAAACAAAAAGGTCAACCACTAACAATTACATGATGTACACCAAAAACGAAACACATTATGTACCCCACAAAGGAAACAAATGAAGTACAATCAATATGACTAGCTCACACAAGTACACGTCAAAATCACGATGAGAAGGATTTCAAGTTGTAGTCCATTGATATCTCAGTATCTTTGAAACATTATGTGTCAGTGGTTCACAAAGCATCGATGGCGCATAGAGAATCAATGGAGAAAAGATTTTTGATGGATCATGAAGATTCTGTTATGAATGGATCATTAGTGCTGCAAGAGAATCAGTGGCGCACAGAGAATTGATGGCATCAAGGAGGTCGATGTTGCGTGGAGCATCTATGGAACCCAGAGCATCAATTTCACATAGAGAATAAATAAATCACATGACATAAATTAATTATAATATATATATATGGACTATATATCATATATAGAGAATGGGGCATTGATGGAGCATGAATTGTTGATGTGTCAAGCAGTTCCCCATGTCAAATAGTCACAACCGGCCACATGATGATGCTTGTAGCGCGCTTGTTTCGGGAGATCGTACTTCTCAAGCCGTTAGGTCATAAAACAAAATCCATAGAAACTCGCACAGAGTATATCCAAAGTAAATACTCATCAAATTGTTCCCAATTATTCCAATACCTTGTTAAAATGAAAAAAAATAAAAATATATGATAAATTTAGTAAAATGGTTCATGTCTAGTCCGGGTTCGACCCGACCCGGCCAAGTTCACCAGACCCAGTCTGTCTAGGATAGAGAAAACCCACCCAAACCAATGGGAAGCTACATCATGTCCCTACAGGTCCCCAGAATGGCCCGATTTACCTAGTCGGCCCCAATGCATGCATGCCTGATCCTCCAGCGCATGGATCATTCATGAAATCCTGGTCAACGAATCTCTCACGTTCATCACAAATGACACCATGTATTGGCCTCCTATTCCCACAGTCCAACTAACGTGGGTCCTCCTCTATTTATTACTCTATCTTAAATCCTACCACATCCAACACTATGGCCTCCTACTATGGTATCCATCTATGGCATGGTCCCATTGGACCACAGTTGTGTGCCCCAACGGAACCCGAGCTCCCATCAGGCCACGCGATGCTACGGCCTCATTCCACCCTATTGATGGACCTCCATTCATCACACTATATTCTTTGAAATTATTCCTAAATATTGTTACACCATCGCACTTATGAAATTCTTTCATGGATCACAATCATCAGCCTCAAATACTTTCACCATGTATCATGGGTGCAACAATTGATCATTCACATAGGGTTTCAATGGGGGAAGAAAGCATGAATAAAGTGATAGATTTATGGAGGTGATATTGATAACATTAAAATCCAAAGAATGAATCCTGGCCTTGTTTGATTGGCCATTATTCATTCATGTTACTGGGATCGCAATGAAACCAATAGCAGAATAATAACCATGATCTATTCCTTTTAATCATGCAATAATTCTCCCTCTAACAAGATCAATGAAACTGTGGATTAATATATTCTTGGGTTTGGTCAGGTTCTTTGTTTAATTCTAATAAGGTAAAAATGCATCCATGAATATAGAACAACCTACTTTGATGATTGGGTCATCCATGGATGAATAACGGAGGACCGTGTCATTGTTAATCCTCTATCTACTAGTGTTCGTCATCAGGAGAGAGATTATTTCTCACATCATCGTGGGAATTATAGGGTTATAGCAATAACCCATAATTCATCTTAAAGGGATTATTAAAAAAAATGAAATTTCCACTGCGTTAACACGTAACGTCGAAATAAAATATTCTTATTAAATATTTTAATGACGTTCATGTCCCAAAACTATATGTTGCAGCCGACCTACGTCAATCGATTTTTGGCCTCAAATAAGTAGAACACCCCCTTAAGAAATGAAATGTGATCTCATTTTTATTATCCGATTTACCATGTTTTTGAGGTTTTAGGATTTTAAAATAATGAAATTTATATTTAATTATTTTATTTTCAATTACATCCCTGGTGGATATTTTTATAGATGACCCAAATGGACCAATGCTAGTTCTCAACTAGAGTAAAGCCACAACATGAAGATCATTGGTGACCTCATATTTCTGATTAGAAAACTCATTTTATTTGTATTTTACTTTTTATGAAAATTCACACTCACTTTATATTTAAAAAATCACATTTCTAAACAATCATTCTAGGAACCCTAGGCCCTAGAATCCCATGTCATCTCATCACATTGTCATTGAATTTTCCCAGTTATTTTCAATAAATAAAATCAAGGAAATTCGATTCATTGCCGTGAGTCATAATTTTTTTGTCATTAATATTAAACTATAAATACTCATATGTTATCTCCTTGTAATTCTTCATGAAGAGTAATCATATTAAATTTTATGATGCATAATTATATATTATAAACCCCTATTCACTATAGGGTAGTTTAAATCTAGGAATATTATCAATCATCTCTTTAGTTCACTAAAACACTATTCAAATTCATCTTCACATAAAAAAACTAAATCCCTTCAGATTCTACATAGTGAGTGGATTGTATCTTAATGATAATTCTCTCTCAAAGAGTAGTTAGTATCCATGAAAATGATGAATACAATATATATTTGTTAAATGTTTTGTTCTAGTCTTTTACTTAATAACTTCAATTTTAGAAGGATCCAATTGTATATCCTCACGAGTGATTATATGACCCATGAATATAGATTTCAATGTCTAGAATTCAAAATTGTTTCATTTAGTATACATCTTCTCCATCCTCATATTCCTTTTCATAATTCTACAATGTTGATAATGATATTACTATATTTTTTTAATATAATAATTCCATATATAAAATGTATTGAAAAATAATCATGATAATCTATAAGGAAAAAATTATTTAAATATGTTAATATAGGTGGATCATTGGTAAGTAGAAACGGAATTACTATAAATTAATAATGATCATATATTCTATAGAAGGTTTTATTTTGTATATCCTCCTTCTTTATCCTTAGCTGAGGAAATCCATATCAAAAAAACGCATGGAAATATATAGAGATCCTTGAAAGTATTCAAAAAAATAATCAATATGGGTTTGATGATATTTTTCTACTACTGATCTTGTTTTTCATCTTATAATCAATGAAATGATCCAGTAAACCATATTTCTTATAAATGAAAAAACACGATATACCAAGGGTGAATAACTTGGTCAAATAAAACCCTAACCTATAATCTCTTAGAGTTACTTCTTCAATTCACACAACTTAATTGGGGTCGTCCAATATGGAATATTTAAAATAAGAATAGCACCTTGTATAGGTACTATAAAAAACTCAATATCATTATTTGTGAGATATCATAGAAATTCATTATGAAATACATAATCAAATCCCTACCAATAGAAACATTTACATTTATTAGTTTCCCCAAAACAGTTCACATAAAATTACCTCATAAATATTTATCAAAACACATACAATTGTTGTAATTTATGTTTTATGTTCAGGTTCAACCTCACAATGATATATTGTTGATTGTTAAATTTTTATATCATATGTTACAACCTTTTATCAATAATTTATATGCACTCTATACTAATAAAGGAAATCCATAGCAAAAATATCATCAAATTAAATTATAGGATAAATAAAAATATATACTGAAACTATACTAAAACAAAATATAATTGGATAGGAACAATATAAAATTTATTAGATCATATTACCATTATTATTTTTCACTACCAACTAAATTACTAGTAATTAAGTAGGTGATTCAATTATCATAGCAAAATATTCATATATAAAAAATTTATCAAACCCATTATAAAAAATATTATTTTTAGTACTTCAGTGGATGATAATTGTATCATTCACCACATTCCAATGAACTCCCACTTTTATTATAGAAATTATATAATCTTGACTTTTTCCCATTTGTATCTTCTCTGGTATGTTCCCTTGATGTTTGGGACATTTTTGGAATAATGATCCATCACCATACAATTTATTTTCTATAATTTTATGGCTTCTCCCGTACAAATTAATTCATGAGTTGTATAATATTATTCTTTATTATTTAAGAGAACTACATTACCATATAATCATATACCATGATTTTTCCTTCCATAGATAATATATGTGGGTAAATTCATTTTTTTATTCTATCCCTTATCTATTTTTTCACCTACACCCTATTATTCTCCAGATTTTATTCAAATACATAATATGTGTAGAATTATTTCTCTAAGATGGGTTCACTTGATACAATGTCCTCATAAGAATACAGAATCAAACAGAATATATCCCTTAAAAGGATTGTATTATGCCCTTAAAAATATTCAATATTTTTATTTGGATTGTGTATATATTATGTAGCATGCCTTACTATACTTCTAATGTCTAATTTATACATAGAAACAATTAACTATTTAATTTTTCTAATACTTAATAATTTTATATCCACATGCACTCATTTTTTATGTGGAAAATATTTTTCCATGAAATTTTCCATAAATATCTAACATTTAATAATATTTACCTTCTATTCATCCTTAGTGTATTGAATCAATGAACACCATTGTTCTTCATTTCGTAAGATATGATCATCTACAATGATAATCATTAATATTATACTACTAACTAAATAAATAAGTATATTCACTAGGCTAAATATTTATTTGGAATCTTTAAATGGATTTATAGTCCCATTAAATGATTCAGGTTGCTGATGCTTGATGTGGTCTAACATCTATTAATCATGTTCTGGATCCTCATGATTATTAAATAGGGTATGTTTTTTAGTAATATCCAATTAAATATACCCTAATTGTGTAATAATTTTTTAGATCAAATTCCCACTCCATATGTGGATTCATTATATTTTCAAATTGAAAAATCATTACATTGATTGTATTAAATGATATAGTTTTCATATCTTTTTCTACATTCCATTTCTAAAAAATTGATACACTATATTATATCATAACATTATAAAAAATAAGGTATAATTTTTTATCTCAGGAAAAACATAACATAAACTGAATATTAATACATAACTAATCTCAGAATCATAATCATGGATTCTTTGAGAATATTCAAAAATGATAAAAATGAATTCAAATATTTCAATGTATAATTTTTATAAAATGTCAACTAACCCCATAATATCACCAGTGAGTTTAAATCTTGGTTCACTGTATAACGACCCATACTTTACATACATTCTTAATACTTCAAAATTGAAGCATACTTATTACAACATATAACAAAACCATGAAAAGACCGTATAAGTATAGTGTCTTTAGAAACTGGGAATCATAAACAACTGGTTCATAAATCATCAACTTTTCCTCCCACTTATTTCATCATATCTAGAGTCCCTTTTTGGCATATCCTACTTAATAACCTTCTTCCTGACCTGGGGAAAGAAAACATACAAAATGGGGAGCTCAAATTCTCAGTAAGGGTAAACAAAAGAAATATCAATCACATCATATACACAAGCACATAACTTTTGGAAATCTTATCCTGCAAAAGAGATCATAATTTCATAACATGGGATAAATCAAGGCAGTGAAATGTAATCACAATAATCATTACATAAAACATGAAACTTTGTGGCATACACACATAATCATAGAGAATCATTTCTTGTTAGTCAAGACTCATTTCCAAGACTATCTTAGTGGACAAAGTCCCTTTCTGAACCGAGTCACCCTCGTTTCAGTCCTGTTTCACTGAACCGGTACAACCTACCGTTCCAGCAATGTCTATCTCATGGGATATAAAATATTTACCAAATGAATTGGAGGGAGATATAGGTCCCACCCATCTCATAATGATACCATTATAATGTGTTCCACGTAATCATAAATCATACATCATTACATAAACCATGTAATAAAAATGGGATTCTTATATATCATGACATCATAAAAAAATTCATATAAGATAAAGGAATTCATAAAAATAATTCCATCACCACATAATCTAATCAATATAATAATAGGGAGAAAAACAGAACCCTTTATTATCTTAGATGGAAAATAATTTTGATAAAACACTTGAACTCCATTCTTGAGGAAAATATCCTTTCTTCTTCAAAATCATTTTTCCTTTCTTAACATGTCATACAACTTTAAACTAAAAGAAGTTGATTAAAAATAAAATTGAAAACTTTTAATGGAAGCTTCTTAGAAATAAAGTTTTAAAAAGCAATTCATGTCGTATAAGTTAAAAAAACATTCTTCCCATACTTTTGTCGGAAAAGTCAAAAAGTACCTCGTACGAAAAATGACAAAAGATTTCTTTCATATCTTTTACTAAAAACTCACCGAAGGGTAAAATTGGATTTAAACAATTGTAGGTGGATAGAAATAATATTAAATATTGAGGAAACATGGATGTGGATGATAAAATACACCCCAGTAAATGCCAAAGTATAAACAATCTCGGATAAAATGAGATTGTGATATATTCCTTTACCTTAGGTCCGACTTTCTTTGTAAGTGTCTGAACCTCCTGTATAATGATTTAAATAATGTTATTGACTTATTCCAGAATCATACATATTTTTATTATATCATATATGGTCATATTTTTAGCTTCTTAGTAGTAATATTTCATTGCTACTTGTTATTCGGGTGTTTATAACTTTTTGTTTTTATGCGTGTTTTGTCGAATAAATTCTTATTATTCTCTTTAGGTTATTGATAACTCATTTACAGAATGGAATTAGTGTATTATATATCATATTAATTCATTCAATTCATTTATATAATCATTATGAAATGAAGATCATGTAGAACGAGTCGCATCACATCGTGGAGGCGGTATTCCGTACGTACGCACGAGTGATGATATCGTTCCTATGATCGGGGAATTGTATTGGAGTATATGTATACTATTTCAAATCAATATCACTTTATAATAGTCATATATAGTCATTATTTAAACCATTATACCCATCCATGTAAGGTGGTGGTGGAAAATAGATCACACCACGGCGTGGAGACGGTATTCCGTACGTACGCACGCGCGGTGATTTATTTTTCCATAGGATGGATAGATGGTGAAATAGGATTGTTTCATACTTATAATAACATATCAGTATATGAGTGATACTGATTTTATTACCTCATAATGAAACATCCTAAGAAGAAGAAGTGGATGAAGAAATAAAGGTGAAAGAATCGGTAAAGGAAATTACCTCTTCTTTGAAGTGCTTCTTTGAGACCTTCTTTTGGGGCACTAAAATTGGTCTTTGAAGAAGACCAGGACCTCTATGATGTCTCTAGGGAAGTGGAGAGTAGAAAGTGGCAGGAGTTGGCCGAGCTTGAAGGCTCATAGTGGTGTGATAAAGAGAGGGAGGAGGTGTCCTTTTATAAGGGAGGAGAGGGGCACCTTTGGAATAACTAAAACTATTATTTTATTATAAAGTCACATTCGGATTTAAATAGGTCCAAATTGATATATTTCGAAGATAAGGTGGGTATGGGTCGAAATCCACTCATCCAATATAATTTAGACAAGTTTAGGTTCCTATTTTAACCTTATCATTTTGATTTAACATTAAGTTAAATAATTTTACTTTTACCATGTATTCTTGTGTTCTTATACTATAAGGTTAATAAACATACTATAAGCAGAAAAACGAACCCCAAGTTGTTTATTATTAATATATATTACCTTATCTAAGACACTTGGCCGAACCTTAGATTTTTAGGAATAAAATAACAATTACCAATATAATATTTGTTTTAAAAACTATTTTATGTCAATTTTGACACTATTTAGTAATTGATTTTTTTTAAAATCATAACAGAATTATTAGTTAGAACCATGTTAATTAAATCAATACTAACATATCATATTAACCTTGAAAATTAGTGGGATTCATAAAAAGTCTCAAATTACATTTATTTTGTTGTTTATAACATCAATTATGTCAATATTTCATTAATAAGATAATTACTACATCATCATTGTGTCATAAATAAATTAAATTATTTAATGTTTAAAAATTACAAATAAAATACCATTATGTTGTAAATCTTGTTAGATTTCTAATGAATATTTATAGTCGAATTTATCTTAAGTATAACACCATATTAATATTTATTTAGTTATTAAACTTTGATTTTAACTATTTTAACCCTTCTTTAAATAAATTAATAATAAATGTCCTAATCTGATCCAAGTGGGCCTAAATGGTCATATTTTATTCCTATGTTTGTTTTTGGTCGAATTACACTTATCCTATAGAATTAGGACATGTGTTAGGGTAATAATAATATCATCTTTACCCTTAATTACCCTATTTACTTTTTACTATGGTAAAAAAAGTAAAAAGTTACTATTCACCAAAAAATTATTTTCATCTCATTGAACAACATTTTACATACTGACATCAACCGTGTCTCTCGGATTTTTTAAATTCCACTCACAGAAGCGGTAAAATTAAGTTTTATGAAAAATTTATTTTTTTTAACTATTACTTAGTGGTTTCACTATTCATCAAAAATTGAAAGTTTTCAGAAAAATACCAAAATTTCACCCTAGGCTAATTTCGATATTCCGAACCCAAAAATGAAGTCCATTTTGAAAAATAAAATTTCATAAAGTGGTTATTACTATTCATAACGGCTAGTTTTAATAATATTTTAATAGTATATCGTTGTTTAGTGAAACTCTGTATTGCGTACGACACAAGCTATCGAGGAAGGTCACGATTTCGTGTAAAGAAAGCAAAGAAAGTGTTGTGTAGATAAAGATTCCTTTAATGATTTATATAACATAAAAGTCTCAGGTGTTACATTCTACCCCCCTTAAAATGAATTTCTCCCTCGAATTTCGCCACTTTGTAACAAACAGATGAGGATACCTCTCCCTCATCATATCCTCCAGCTACCATGTAGCTTCTTCTAATTGGTGGTTCCTCCACGAAACTTTCACCAATCGAGTGGTCTTGTTTCGTAGGACATTTTCGCTACGATCCAGAATCTCTATCGGTTGTTCATTGTACGAAAGATCTTTCTCCAGCGGTACAACTTCTGAGGTGAGTACATGTGAAGGATTAGGTATGTACTTTCTCAGGAGAGATACATGGAACACATCGTGAACTTGAGAGAGATTCGGTGGAAGCGCCAATCGGTAAGCTACCTTCCCAACACGATCCAGTATTTCGAAATGACCGATATATCTAGGGCTCAACTTCACCTTCTTTCCAAATCTCATAACCCTCTTCCAGGGAGATATTCGTAAGAACACTTTATCACCCACTTCAAACTCTAGGTCTTTTCATCAGTTGTCGGCATAACGTTTCTGTCGACTCTGAGCTGCTCTTATGTGTTGTTGAATAGATCTGACCTTTTCTACAATTTCATCAACGAGATCAGGTCCTAATAGCTTTCTTTCCCCAACTTCATCCCAGCAAGTTGGAGTCATGTATTTCTTTCCATAGAGACCTTCATAAGGAGCCATCTGAATACTGGAGTGAAAGCTATTATTATATGAAAATTCCACCAAAGGTAGGTGTTGATCCCAATCTCCTTTGAAATCCATAGAGCAAGCTCTCAACATATCTTCTAGGGTTTGAATTGTTCTCTCAGACTGACCGTCTGTGAGAGGATGATAAGCAGTGCTGAAACTCAACTATGTATCCAGAGTATGCTGAAGACTTCGCCAGAACTTTGAGGTAAATCTCGGATCCCAATCAGATATAATAGAAAGTGGTACTCTATGCAATCTTACCAATTCCTTTACATATATCATGGAAAGATGATCTAGAGATAAATCCTCTCTAATAGAAATGAAGTGTGCAGACTTTGTAAGACGATCAACTATGACCCAGATAGCATTATTGCCTTTGGATGTTTTAGGAACTCCTGTGACAAAGTCAATAGTAATGTTTTCCCATTTCCATTCGGGTATGGGTAATGGTTGTTACATCCCCTTAGACTTCTGTCTCTCAGCTTTAACTTGTTGAAAAACCAAGCATCGAGAGACATATTCAGCAAAATCTCTTTTCATGACATCCAACCAGAAGTACTCTTTCAGGTCCCTATACATCTTCGTGCTTCCAGGATGAATAGAGAATGAAGAACTATGAGCCTCATCCTGCAGCTCCTTCTTTAATTCGGGGATGGGAGGAACACAAACCCGATTCCTGAACTTTATTATCCCATCACAATCAAGGTTGAACTCAGGAACATTTCTCACCTTCTTTTGTAACTCGACATATTTTTCTGTGCCTCTTTAATCTTCACATGTATAGATGGTTGAACATTCATTTGAGAAAGACAAGATTTTTCCTTTTCCATTATAATTCCAAGATCCATCCTTTGTAAATCCATAAATATTGGATCTTTTGTGATCCTAATCATCGATAAACTAGCATGGTCTTGTCGACTTAATGCATCTACCACCTTGTTTGCTTTCCCAGGGTGGTAATGGATTGAGCAGTCGTAATCCTTAATCAGATCCAATCATCTTCTTTGACGCATATTCAGCTCCTTTTGTGTGAAAATATACTTTAAACTTTTATGATCAGTATAAATATCACACCTTTCACCATAAAGGTAATTCCTCAAAATATTAAATGCAAAGATTACCGCAGCTAACTCCAAATCATGTGTTGGTTAATTTTCCTCATGGATTTTCAACTGTCGTGAGGCATAATCTATCACCATATCATTTTTCATAAGAACACATCCTAATCCCTTCTTGGATGCATCACTATAGACCATAATCCTTTCTCCACTACAAGGCAGTTTGAGCACAGGTGCACTGGATAACCTTCTTTTCAACTCCTTGAAATTCTCTTCACATTCTCCGTCCAGAAAAACATAACTCCTTTCCGAGTCAACGTGGTTAGTGGATTAGATAATCGTTTAAAATCTTTCAGAAAAAGTCGATAATATCCAGCCAAACCAAGAAAACTTCGGATCTAAGTTACTTTTGTTGGTCTAGACAATCGTTCGATAACCTCTGTTTTTGCTGGATCCACAGATATCCCCTCTTTTGAGATTATGTGACCCAAAAATGAAACTTTTTGAAGCCAAAATTCACACTTGGTAAATTTGGCATAAAGATTCTCCTTTATCAGGGTCTTCAATATAATTCTCAAGTGATCGTAATGTTCTTCCTTGCTCTTTGAATAGACAAGAATATCATCTATAAAGACTACCACAAATTGATCAAGATTGTCTCTAAAGACTCTATTCATTAGATCCATGAAGATAGCAGGGGCATTAGTAAGGCCAAATGGCATCACTATAAATTCATAGTGTCCATACCTTGTATGGAATGCCGTCTTTGGTATATCCTCCCTTTTGACCCTTAATTGATGATACCATGATAGAAGATCAATCATGGAAAAGTATTGAGCTCGGCGTAGTTGGTCAAATAAGTCATCAATGCGCGAGAGAGGATATTTGTTCTTGATAGTGATCTTGTTAACTTCTCAATAATCAATGCAAAGTCTCATTGATCCATCTTTCTTCTTAACAAATAGAACAGGTGCTCCCCAAGGTGACTCACTAGGGCGTATGAATCCCTTATCAAGATTCTCTTGGAGTTTCTTCTTCAATTCCTGCAACTCAATTGGGGCCATTCTATAAGGTGTCTTTGAAATAGGCAAAGCACCCGGTACGAGTTCTATTGAAAGCTCAACTTCACGATTTGGTGGAAGACCCGGTAATTCCTCCAAAAAGACATCATCAAACTTCCGTAAAATGGGAATATTCTTTATCATGAGTTTCTCACCAACCATTTGAGATAAATAACCTTCATTTAGTGGAATCAATACCCATAAAATGGAAGAAATTTCCACTGGAAGGTTATGTTCATCCTTGCATTGATAGACGATCATAGATTGATCTGGAATATGAAATTTGACTTCCCTTAATTGGAAATTGATATGAGCTCCATATAAAGAAAGCCAATCCATGCCAAGAATCACATCAAATTCCACTATAGGAAGGATCACAAGATTTGCAGGAAGCACTTTCCCACAAACTTCGATCGGAGAAGAATTATAAACTTTTGATGCGACTGTTGTGCCATTAGGTGTTGTCACAGCTAACTCAACATCTAATTTTTGAGGTAATACAGTGACACCCTTAGAAAATTCTTCAGAAATAAAAGAGTGGGTGGATCCAGAATCATATAAAACATTTGCTACTTTAGAGTGGATGATATGTGTACCTTTCACCACATCATTATCGTACTCCACATCGCTGATAGAAATTGCATGTGACTTTCCTTTGTCTTTAGCCTTAAGAGTTTGTTGACGTCGACCATCATCATCAACCCTTGGATTATGGCATTTATTGGCATAATTCCCCATCTCCTTGCACTTGAAACATTGAAGTGTAGTAGGTTCATTTTGTGTATCCCTTCCTTTGTTTTCATCATTAGACATCTTCTTCCCATCATTGCGGCATTCAAATGACCGATGACCTTCCTTTCCACATTTGAAACATTTACTTCTCCCTTTAAGACAACTCCCTCCATGTTTCTTTCCACACTTTGAGCATAAGGGAAAGCTCATCTTCTTTTCAGTGTGCTCTTTAGATTTTCTTTTGAATTCCATTTTCCTCTTCTTATCAAACCCATATGACTGATGGGTTACTCCAATCTCCATCTCAACTTTGAGAGCACATCGAACGATTTCCTCGTAGCTATTGAAGTCCCTTATGGCTAACGCCCTTCGAAGACTTGGTTTTAAGCCACTAAAGAATCAATCGATCTTACTCTCAAGTTGGATAATAATACGAGAAGCGTACCTTGCAAGTCTTGTAAAATTTGCTTCATAGGTACCAATAGATTTATCATCCTTTTGCTTGAGTTTAAGAAACTCTTTCTCCATCTTTGTTCGGATAATACGAGGGAAGTACTTATTGAAAAATAAGTTCTTGAAATCGTCCCATTCCATGGAATCAATTTCATCCCTTTTCCTCGTATTCTTAATAAGATTCCACCATTGATCAGCATCACCTTCCAAACGATACACTGATAAGATGACTTTATCATGCTCAGAACATTGAATAACTGAAAATATCTTTTCAGTAGTATTAATCCATTGTTCAGAAACTAATGGATCAGTAGACCCGCTGAAAGAAGGTGGACGATGTCTCATGAAGGATTCAACAGAATGTTTCTCCTTCCTTTGCTCGTTTGGAAGTCCTGCATGATTCATAGCTTGAGAATGTTGTGTGAGAATGGCTACAAGATTTTGAATTCCAGCTCCCATAACGTTTGGTTGCTCAAGGGGATAATCGTTGCATTGCCCGTCACATTCCGCATTAACACGGTTCCTTCGGGTTCGAGCAATTGACTAAAACGAAGAAGAATAGTGTGAGCAACACTAATTATAATAGGAAAACCACATAATCAAGAATAAAATTTCACACTTAAGGTCTTATCCTAGGTTATTCATGGCCATTTCTAAAACACTAATATTGTGTTCTATGCTTAGACTTATCCTTAGGGTTCATACTAAGGCTTTCAGATCCTAGTTTCCAAAGGTTGACTATACCTTTCCTATGATACCAACTATAACGACCCATACTTTACATACATTGTTAATACTTAAAAATTGAAGCATACTTATTACAACATATAACAAAACCACGAAAGGACCGTATAGGTATAGTGTTTTTAGAAACTGGGAAACATAAACAACTGGTTCATAAAGCATAAAATTTTCCTCCCACTTATTTCATCATATCTAGAGTCCCTTTTTGGCATATCCTACTTAATAACCTTCTTCCTGACCTGGGGAAAGAAAACATACAAAAGGGTGAGCTCAAATGCTCACTAAGGGTAAACAAACGAAATATCAATCACATCGTATACACAAGAACATAACTTTTGGAAATCTTATCCTGCAAAAGAGATCATAATTTCATAACATGGGATAAATCATGGCAGTGAAATGTAATCACAATAATCATAACTTAAAACATGAAACATTGTGGCATACACACATAATCATAGAGAATCATTTATTGGTAGTCAAGACTCATTTCCAAGACTATCTTAGTGGACAAAGTCCCTTTCTGAACCGAGTCACCCTCGTTTTAGTCCTGTTTCACTGAACCGGTATAACCTACTGTTCCAGCCATGTCTATCTCATGAGATATAAAATCTTTACCCAATGCATTGGAGGAAGATATAGGTCCCACCCATCATATAATGATACCATTATTATGTGTGCCACAAAATCATAAATCATACATCATTACATAACCCATGTAATAAAAATGGGATTCTTAAACATCATGACATCATAAAAAAATTCATATAAGATAAAGGAATTCATAAAAATAATTCCATCACAACATAATCAAATCAATGTAATAATAGGGATAAAAACAGAACCCTTTATTATCTTAGATGGAAAATAATTTTGATAAAACACTAGAACTCCATTCTTGAGGAAAATATACTTTCTTCTTCAAAAACCTTTTTCCATTCTTAACATGTCATACAACTTTAAACTAAAAGAAGTTGATTAAAAATAAACTTGAAAAGTTGTAAAGGAAGCTTCTTAGAAATAATGTTTTAAAAATCCATTCATGTCGTATAAGTTAAAAAAAACATTCTTTCTCGTACTTTTGTCGGAAAAGTCAAAATGTACCTCATACGAAAAACGACAAAAGATTCCTTTCATATCTTTTACTAAAAACTCACCGAAGGGTAAAATTGGATTTAAACAATTTTAGGTGGATGGAAATAATATTACATATTGAGGAAACATGGATGTGGATGATAATATACACCCTAGTAAATACCAAAGTATAAAAAATCTCAGATAAAATGAGATTGTGATATATTCCCTTACCTTAGGCCAGAATTGCTTTGTAAGTGTCCAAACCACCTGTATAATGATTTAAATAATGTTATTGACTTATTCCAGAATCATACTTATTTTTATGATATCATATATGGTCATATTCCTAGCTTCTTAGTATAAATATTTCATTGCTACTTGTTATTCGGGTGTTTATAACTTTTTCTTTTTATGTGTGTTTTGTCGAATAAATTCTTATTCTTCACTTTAGGTTATAGATACCTCATTTCCAGAATGGTATTAGTGTAATATATATCATATTAATTCATTCAATTCATTTATATAATCATTATGAAATGAAGATCATGTAGAACGAGTCACATCACATCGTGGAGACGGTATTCCGTACGTACGCACGAGTGATGATATCATTCCTATGATCATGGAATTGTATTGGAGTTTATGTATACTATTTAAGAATCAATATCACTTTATAATAGTCATATATAGTCATTATTTACACAATTATACCCATCCAAGTAAGGTGGTGGTGGAAAATAGATCACACCACGGCGTGGAGACGGTATTCCATAAGTACGCACGCGCGGTGATTTCTTTTTCCGTAGGATGGATAGATGATGAAATAGGATTATTTAATACTTATAATAAAATATCAGTATATGAGTGATACTGATGTTATTACTACATAATGAAACAACCTAAGAAGAAGAAGTGGAATAAGAAATAAAGGTGAAAGAATCAGTAACAGAAATTACCTCTTCTTTGAAGTGCTTCTTTGAGACCTTCTTTTAGGGCACTAAAATTGGTCTTTGAAGAAGACCAGGACCTCTAGGATGTCTCTAGGGAAGTGGAGAGAAGAAAGCGATAGGGGTTGGCCGAGCTTGAAGGCTCAAAGTGGTGTGAGGAAGAGAGGTAGAAAGTGTCCTTTTATAAGGGAGGAGAGGGGCACCTTTGGAATAACTAAAACTATTATTTTATTATAAAGTGATGTTCGGTTTTAAATTGCTCCAAATTGATATATTTCGAAGCTAAAGTGGGGATGGGTCTAAATCCTCTCATCCAATAGAATTTAGACATGTTTAGCTTCTATTTTAATCTTATCATTTAGAATTAACATTAAGTTAAATAATTTTACTTTTACCATGTCTTCTTCTGTTCTTATACTATAAGGTTAATAAACTTACTATAAGCAGACAAACGAACCCCAAGATGTTTATTATTAATATATATAACCTTATCTAAGTCACTTGGAAGAACCTTATATTTTTAGGAATAAAATAACAATTACCAATATAATATTTGTTTTAAAAACTATTTTATGTCAATTTTGACACTATTTAGTAATTGATTTTTGTGAAAATCATAACAGAATTATTACTTCAAAAAAAGTTAATTAAATCGATACTAACATTTCATATTAACCTAGAAACTTAGTTGGATTCATAAAAAGTCTCAAATTACATTTATTTTGGTGTTTATAACATCAATTATGTCAATATTTCATTAATAAGATAATTACTCCATCATCATTGTGTCATAAATAAATTAAATTATTTAATGTCTAAAAATTACAAATAAAATACCATTATGTAGGAAATCTTTTTATATTTATAATGAATATTTATAGTCGAATTTATCTTATGTATAACCCCATATTAAAATTTATTTACTTATTAAAGATTGATTTTAACTATTTTAACCCTTCTTTAAATAAATTAATAATAAATGTCCTAATCTAATCCAAGTGGGCCTAAATGGTCATATTTTATTCCTAATTTTGTTTTTGGTCGAATTAAACTTATCCAATAGAATTAGGACATGTGTTAGGGTAATAATAATATCGTCTTTACCCTTAATTACCCTATTTACTTTTTATCGTGGTAAAAAAAGTAAAAGTTGTTGTTCACCAAAAAAATATTTTCATCTCATTGAACCACATTTTACATACTGACATCAACGGTGTCTCTCGGATTTTTGAAATTCCACTCACAGAAGCGGTAAAATTATGTTTTATGAAAAATTCAGTTTGTTTAACTACTACTTAGTGGTTTCACTATTCATCAAAAATTGAAAGTTTTCAGAAAAATACCAAAATTTCACCCAAGGTTAATTTAGATATTCCGAATCCAAAAATGAAGTCCATTTTGAAAAATAAAATTTCAAAAAGTGGTTATTACTATTCATAATGGCTAGTTTTAATAATATTTTAATAGGATATCGTTGTTTAGTGAAACTCGGTATTGCGTACGACGCAAGCTATCGAGGAAGGTCACGATTTCTTGTAAAGCAAGCCATGAATGTGTTGTGTAGAAAAAGATTCCTTTGATGATTTATATAACATAAAAGTCTCGGGTGTTACATTCTACCCCCCTTAAAATGAATTTCTCCCTCGAAATTCATCACTTTGTAACAAACAGATGAGGATACCTCTCCCTCATCATATACTCAAGCTCCCATGTAGCTTCTTTTAATTGGTGGTTCCCCCATAAAACTTTCACCAATCGAGTGGTCTTGTTTCGTAGGAATTTTTCGCTACGATCTAGAATCTCTATCGGTTGTTCTTTATAAGAAAGATCTTGCTCCAGCGGTATAACTTCTGAGCTGAGTACATGTGAAGGATTATGTTTGTACTTTCTCAGGAGAGATACATGGAACACATCGTGATCTTGAGAGAGATTCGGTGGAAGCGCCAATCGGTAATCTACCTTCCCAACACGATCCAGTATTTCGAAAGGAACGATATATCTAGGGCTCAACTTCACCTTCTTTCCAAATCTCATATCCCTCTTTCTGGGAGATATTCGTAAGAACACTTTATCACCCACTTCAAACTCTAGGTCTTTTTTTCGGTTTTTGGCATAACTTTTCTGTCGACTCTGAGCTGCTCTTATGTGTTGTTGAATAGATCTGGCCTTTTCTGCCATTTCATCAACGAGATCAGGTCCTAATAGCTTTCTTTCCCCAACTTCATCCCAGCAAGTTGGATTCCTGCATTTCTTTCCATAGAGAGCTTCATAAGGAGCCATCTGAATACTGGAGTGAAAGCTATTATTATAAGAAAATTCCACCAAAAGTAGGTGTTGATCCCAACCTCCTTTGAAATCCATAGAGCAAGCTCTCAACATATCTTCTAGGGTTTGAATTTTTCTCTCAGACTGACCATCTGTGAGAGGATGATAAGCAGTGCTAAAAATCAACTATGTATCCAGAGTATGCTGAAGACTTCACCAGAACTTCGAGGTAAATCTCGGATCCTGATCAGATATAATAGAAAGTGGAACTCCATGCAATCTTACCAATTCCTTTATATATATCCTGGCAAGCTGATCCAGAGAGAAATCCTCTCTAATAGAAATGAAGTGTGCAGACTTTGTAAGACGATCAACTATGACCCAGATAGCATTATTGCCTTTGGATGTTTTAGGATGTCCTGTGACAAAGTCCATAGTAATGTTTTCCCATTTCCATTTGGGTATGCGTAATGGTTGTAACATCCCCTTAGACTTCTGTCTCTTAGCTTTAACTTTTGGACAAACCAAGCATCGAGAGACATATTCAGCAACATCTCTTTTCATGCCATCCCACCAGAAGTACTCTTTCAGGTCCCTATACATCTTCATTCTTCCAGGATGAATAGAGAATGAAGAACTATGAGCCTCATCCAGCAGCTCCTTCTTTAATTCGGGGATGGGAGGAACACAAACCGGATTCCTGAACATTATTATCCCATCACAATCAAGGTTGAACTCAGGAACATTTCTCACCTTCTTTTGTAACTCGACATCTTCTTTCTGTGCCTCTTTAATCTTCACATGTATAGATGGTTGAACATTAATTTGAGAAAGATAAGATTTTTCCCCTTCCATTATAATTCCAAGATCCATCCTTTGTAAACCCATAAATATTGGATCTTTTGTGATCCTCATCATGGATAAACTAGCATGGTCTTGTCGACTTAATGCATCTTCCACCTTGTTTTGTTTCCCAGGGTGGTAATGGATTGAGCAGTCGTAATCCTTAATCAGCTCCAACCATCTTCTTTGATGCATATTCATCTCCTTTTGTGTGAAAATATACTTCAAACTTTTATGATCAGTATAAATATCACACCTTTCACCATAAAGGTAATTCCTCTAAATATTTAATGCAAAGAATACCGCAGCTAACTCCAAATCATGTGTTGGGTAATTTTCCTCATGGATTTTCTACTGTCGTGAGGCATAATCTATCACCATATCATTTTTCATAAGAACACACCCTAATGCCTTCTTGGATGCATCACTATAGATCACAAACCTTTCTCCACTACAAGGCAGTGTGAGCACAGGTGCACTGGATAAACTTCTATTCAACTCCTTGAAATTATCTTCACATTCCTCCATCCAGACAAACTTAACTCCTTTCCGAGTCATCTTGGTGAGTGTATTAGATAATCGTGAAAAATCTTTCACAAAACGTCGATAATATCCAGCCAAACCAAGAAAACATCGGATCTCAGTAACTGTTGTTGGTCTCGACAATCTTTTGATAACCTCTGTTTTTGCTGGATTCACAGATATCCCCTCTTGTGATATTATGTGACCAAAAATGAAACTTTTTGAAGCCAAAATTCACACTTGGTAAATTTGGCATAAAGCTTCTCCTTTCTCGGGGTCTTCAATATAATTCTCAAGTGATCTTAATTTTCTTCCTTTCTCTTTGAATAGACAAGAATATCGTCTATAAAGACTACCAAAAATTGATCAAGATAGTATCTAAAGACTCTATTCATTAGATCCATGAAGATAGCAGGGGCATTAGTAAGACCAAATGGCATCACTATAAATTCATAGTGTCCATACCTTGTACGGAAAGTCGTCTTTAGTATATCCTCCCTTTTGACCCTTAATTGATGATACCCAGAACGAAGATCAATCTTGGAAAAGTATTGAGCTCCGCGTAGTTGGTCAAATAAGTCATCAATGCGCGGGAGAGGATATTTGTTCTTGATAGTGATCTTGTTAAGTTCTCGATAATCAATGCAGAGTCTCTTGATCCATCTTTCTTCTTAACAAATAGAACAGGTTCTCCCCAAGGTGACGCACTAGGGCGTATGAATCCCTTATCAAGATTCTCTTGGAGTTGCTTCTTCAATTCCTGCAACTCAATTGGGGCCATTCTATAAGGTGTCTTCGAAATAGGCAAAGCACCCGGTACGAGTTCTATTGAAAACTCAACTTCACGATTTGGTGGAAGACCCGGTAATTCCTACGGAAAGGCATCATCAAACTCCCATACAATGGGAATATTCTTAATCGTGAGTTTCTCACCAACCATTTGAGATAAATAACCTTCATTTAGTGGAATCAATACCCATAAAATGGATGAAATTTCCACTGGAAGGTTATGTTCATCCTTGCATTGATAGACGATCATAGATTGATCTGGAATATGAAATGTGACTTCCCTTCTTTGGAAATTGATATGAGCTCCATATAGAGAAAGCCAATCCATGCCAAGAATCACATCAAATTCCACTATAGGAAGGATCACAAGATTTTCAGGAAGCACTTTCCCACAAACATTGATCGGAGAAGAATTATAAGCTTTTGATGCCACTGTTGTGCCATTAGGTGTTGTCACAGCTAACTCAACATCTAATTTTTGAGGTAATACGGTGATACCCTTAGAAAATACTTCAGAAATAAAAGAGTGGGTGGATCCAGAATCAAATAAAACATTTTCTACATTAGAGTGGATGGTATGTGTACCTTTCACCACATCATTATCGTAGTCCACATCGCTGATAGAAATTGATTGTGACTTTCCTTTGTCTTTATCCTTAATAGTTTGTTGACGTCGACCATCATCATCAACCCTTGGATTAGGGCATTTATTGGAATAATTCCCCATCTCCTTGCACATGAAACATTGAAGTGTAGTAGGTTCATTATGTGTATCCCTTCCTTTGTTTGCATCATTAGACATCTTCTTGCCATCATCGCGGCATTCAAATGCCCGATGACCTTCCTTTCCACATTTGAAACATTTACTTGTCCCTTTAAGAAAACTCCCTCCATGTTTTTTTCCACACTTTTAGCATAAGGGAAAGCTCATCTTCTTTTCAGTGTGCTCTTTAGATTTTCCTTTTAATTCCATTTTCCTCTACTTATCAAACCCATATGACTGATGGGTTACTCCAATCTCCATATCAACTTTGAGAGAACATCGAACGATTTCCTCGTAGCTATTGAAGTCCCTTGAGGCTAACGCCCTTCGAAGACTTGGTTTTAACCCACTAAAGAATCGATCGATCTTACTCTCAGGTTGTATAATAATATCAGAAGCGTACCTTGAAAGTCTTGTAAAATTTGCTTCATAGGTACCAACAGATTCATCATCCTTTTGCTTGAGTTCAAGAATCTCTTTATCCATCTTTTTTCGAAGAATACGAGGGAAGTACTTATTGAAAAATAAGTTCTTGAACTCGTCCCACTCCATGGAATCTATTTCATCCCTTTTCCTCGTATTCTTAATAAGATTCCTCCATTGATCAACATCAACTTCCAAACGATACACTGCTAAGATGACTTTATCATGCTCAGAAAATTGAATAACTGAAAATATCTTTTCAGTAGTACTAATCCATTGTTCAGCAACTAATGGATTAGTAGACGCACTGAAAGAAGGTGGAAGATGTCTCATGTAGGATTCAACAGAATGATTCTCCTTCCTTTGCTCGTTTGGTAGTCCTGCATGATTCATAGCTTGAGAATTTTGTGTGAGCATGGCTACAAGATTTTGAATTCCAGCTCCCATAACGTTTGGTTTCTCAGGGGGATAATCATTTCATTTCCCATCACATTCCTCATTAACACGGTTCCTTCGGGTTCCAGCCATTGACTAAATCCAAGAAGAATAGTGTGAGCAACACTAATTATAATAGGAAAACCACATAATCATGAATAAAATTTCAGACTTAAGGTCTTATCCTAGGTTATTCATGGATATTTCTAAAACACTAATATTGTGTTCTATGCTTAGACTTATCCTTAGGGTTCTTACTAAGGCTTTCACATCCTAGTTTCCAAAGGTTGACTATACCTTTCCTCTGATACCAACCATAATGACCCATACTTTACATACATTGTTAATAATTGAAAATTGAAGAATACTTATTACAACATATAACAAAACCACGAAAGGACCGTATAGGTATTGTGTCTTTAGAAACTGAGAAACATAAACAACTGGTTCATAAAGCATCAACTTTTCCCCCCACTTATTTCATCATATCTAGAGTCCCTTTTTGGCATATCCTACTTAATAACCTTCTTCCTAACCTGGGGAAAGAAAACATACAAAAGGGTGAGCTCAAATGCTCAGTAAGGGTAAAAAAGAAATATCAATCACATCGTATACACAAGCACATAACTTTTAGAAATCTTATCCTACAAAAGAGATCGTAATTTCATAACATGGGATAAATCATGGAAGTGAAATGTAATCAAAATAATCATAAATTAAAACATGAAACATTGTGGCATACACACATAATCATAGAGAATCATTTCTTGTTAGTCAAGACTCATTTCCAAGACTATCTTAGTGGACAAAGGCCCTTTCTGAACCAAGTCACCCTCGTTTCAGTCTGGTTTCACTGAACCGGTATAACCTACTGTTCCAGCCATGTCTATCTCATGAGATATAAAATCTTTACCCAATGCATTGGAGGGAGATATAGGTCCCACCCATCTCATAATGAAACCATTCTTATGTGTGCCACAAAATCATAAATCATACATCATTACATAACCCATGTAATAAAAATGGGATTCTTAAATATCATGACATCAAAAAACGATTCATATAAGAAAAATGAATTCATAAAAAAATTCCATCACAACATAATCAAATCAATATAATAATAGGGATAAAAACATAACCCTTTATTATCATAGATGGAAAATAATTTTGATAAAACTCTTGAACTCCATTCTTGAGGAAAATATCCTTTCTTATTCAAAAACATTTTTCCTTTCTTAACATGTCATACATATTTAAACTAAAAGAAGTTGATTAAAAATAAACTTGAAAACTTTTAAAAGAAGCTTCTTAGAAATATTGTTTAAAAAATCCATTCATGCCGTATAAGTTAAAAAAACATTCCTCTCGTACTTTTGTCGGAAAAGTCAAAAAGTACCTCGTATGAAAAACGACAAAAGATTCCTTTCATATCTTTTACTAAAAACTCACCGATAGGTAAAATTTGATTTAAACAATTGTAAGTAGATGGAAATAATATTACATATTTAGGAAACATGGATGTGTATGATAAAATACACTCTAGTAAATACCAAAGTATAAAAAATCTCGGATAAAATGAGATTGTGATATATTCCCTTACATTAGGTTCGACTTGCTTTGTAAGTGTCCGAACCTCCTGTATAATGATTTAAATAATGTTATTTACTTATTCCAGAATCATACTTATTTTTATGATATCATATATGGTCATATTCTTAGCTTCTTAGTATAAATATTTCATTGCTACTTGTTATTCGGGTGTTTATAACTTTTTGTTTTTATGTGTGTTTTGTCGAATAAATTCTTATTCTTCTCTTTAGGTTATAGATACCTCATTTCCAGAATGGTATTAGTGTAATATATATCATATTCATTCATTCAATTCATTTATATAATCATCATGAAATGAAGATCATGTAGAACGAGTCGCATCACATCGTGGAGACGGTATTCCGTACGTACGCACGAGTGATGATATCGTTCCTATGATCATGGAATTGTATTGGAGTATATGTATACTATTTCAGAATCAATATCACTTTATAACAGTCATATATAGTCATTATTTACACCATTATACCCATCCAAATAAGGTGGTGGTGGAAAATAGATCACACCACGGCGTGGAGACAGTATTCCGTACGTACGCACGCACGGTGATTTATTTTCCCGTAGGATGGATAGATGGTGAAATAGGATTATTTAATACTTATAATAACATATCAGTATATGAGTGATACTGATGTTATTACTTCATAATGAAACAACCTAATAAGAAGAAGTGGAAGAAGAAATAAAGGTGAAAGAATCAGTAACACAAATTACCTCTTCTTTGAAATGCTTCTTTGAGACCTTCTTTTAGGGCACTAACATTGGTCTTTGAAGAAGATAAGGACCTCTAGGATGTCTCTAGGGAAGTGGAGAGGAGACTTTGGGAGGTTTTGGCCGAGCTTGAAGGCTCAAAGTGGTGCGAGGAAAAGAGGGAGGAGGTGTCCTTTTATAAGGGAGGAGAGGGGCACCTTTGGAATAACTAAAACTATTATTTTATTATAAAGTGAAGTTCGGTTTTAAATAGCTCCAAATTGATATATTTCATAGCTAAGGTGTGTATGGGTCGAAATAATCTCATCCAATAGAATTTATACAAGTTTATGTTCCTATTTTAACCTTATCATTTAGATTTAACATTAAGTTAAATAATTTTACTTTTACCATGTCTTCTTGTGTTCTTATACTATAAGGTTAATAAACATACTATAAGCAGCCAAACGAACCCCAAGTTGTTTATTATTAATATATATAACCTTATCTAAGTCACTTGGCCGAACCTTATATTTTTATGAATAAAATAACAATTACCAATATAATATTTGTTTTAAAAACAATTTATATCAATTTTGACACTATTTAGAAATTGATTTTTGTGAAAATCATAACTGAATTATTACTTCAAACCAAGTTAATTAAATCAATAATAACATGTAATATTAACCTAGATACTTAGTTGGATTCATAAAAAGTCTCAAATTACATTTATTTTGGTGTTTATAACATTAATTATGTCAATATTTCATTAATAAGATAATTACTGCATCATCATTGTGTCATAAATAAATTAAATTATTTAATGTCTAAAAATTACAAATAAAATACAATTATGTAGGAAATCTTTTTATATTTCTAATGAATATTTATAGTCGAATTTATCTTATGTATAACCCCATATTAAAATTTATTTACTTATTAAACATTGATTTTATCTATTTTAACCCTTCTTTAAATAAATTAATAATAAATGTCCTAATCTAATCCAAGTGGGCCTAAATGGTCATATTTTATTCCTAAGTTTGTTTTTGGTCGAATTACACTTATACAATAGAATTAGGACATGTGTTAGGGTAATAATAATATCATCTTTACCCTTCATTACCCTATTTACTTTTTACCGTGGTAAAAAAAAGTAAAAAGTTACTATTCAGCAAAAAATTATTTTCATCTCATTAAACCACATTATACTTACTGAAATCAACCATGTCTCTTGAATTTTTGAAATTCCACTCACAGAAGCGGTAAAATTATGTTTTATTAAAAATTCATTTTTTTAACTACAACTTAGTGGTTTCACTATTCATAAAAAATTGAAAGTTTTCAAGAAAATAACCAAAATTTCACCCTAGGATAATTTCGATATTCCGAATCCAAAAATGAAGTCCATTTTGAAAAATAAAATTTCAAAAGGTGGTTATTACTATTCATAATGGATAGTTTTAATAATATTTTAATAGCATATCGTTGTTTAGTGAAACTCGGTATTGCGTACGACGCAAGCTATCGAGGAAGGTCGCAATTTCGTGTAAAGCAAGCCAAGCAAGTGTTGTGTAGAAAAAGATTCATTTGATGATTTATATAACATAAAAGTCTCGGGTGTTACACACTGTGTGGGAACACTCCCTGTGGACTACAACTGATGCCCTGATATACTTGACCAACACTTTTCAGGGTTGTTACCCCTATGTGCATCTATATGAAAACCACATCCCCATATAGTATAGTGACAGAAATATAAATCCTTTAAAACTAGATAATCTATATTTTAACAAAATCATATGATGGTATAACATACTTATATATATCCTTACATTCAATCATTGGGTTATGTTCCCTTGTCTATGTTGTCCAAAATCATGTTCTTGTTTTTTCCACTAAATATCCTATTATACCAACATTAATGACCTCGACCATAGAATCTTATATCACTTGGTTACATAAATAAAATGATACATAATAAATTTTATCGCATCGTAAAATACCAAATAGTTTGGTACTCATAATGAACTAAATACATATTTTAATATGAAAGTTCACCTGAAAAAATTTAATACAACATAGTATTCTCGTTGAAAAAAATATTATTCCCTTCATGATTTACCTACATATCAACCATTAAAAACATTCTAAAATCATTTTTAAATAAAACATAAAAATTGGTTTATCTCAAATTCTTGGTAGGCATATACATATGTCAGAAGAAAAATAAAAAATGAAAAACAAGTTTGTAAAAAAACTAATCAAATAAATCCATATAAATAATTGTATTATCCTTACTCATATCCATGGATATAAAAAATTATTCAAATTACCACAAGTAAATTAATAAATTATTTCATATTAATTGAAAAAAAATTAAAGACATCTAAAACACACAGTCATGGACTTATGCAAAGGCATCTAGAAACACCACCATGGCCATGTGCGAGGACACACACACATATAAGGCATTAGAAAATTCCAAATAAAATTTGTCTCATGAGATAAAAAAATTCACTGAGGTAAAATTCCCTTATTTTCCTCACCAATCACATAATAATTCAAATAAATTCATCATATTAAATAACTATCAAACATAATCAAAATGTAATAAAAATTCAATAACTATTCATATTGGAGTAATAAACATATTTTATGTAAAAATTTTCCCAAAACATTATTTATTAAACATCCATAAAGATATGTATGGTGGTATAATTTTTTAATTAACTCATTGATTAAAGATATTAAAAAATTGATATTCACAGATGTAAAAAAATTAAATAGGTCACAAGAAAATACATTGACGAAATACCACTTTTCACTTTCCAATCACATATTAAAAATGTACAAATTTCCCATATATTATGAAAATCAGTTATTTAAAAATATTTTTATAAATATAAATAGTGCTCAAAATAAATGTACGTTTATGTAGGTAGTATATTTGTATCTTGTATTTTTAGTTAAAAATGTCTCATTCACACTATTATAAGAAAAGTCAAAATGTGCTTCTATGGGGAATTGAGTATCAGATTCCATTAATGAAATTTTTTAAAATAAAAACATTGGTAAAATTATATTTAAAATGTATTTGGATCATAGGAAAAATATTCTTCAAATAATTTTAATGGATATATGGGTTTTGATAAAAAAATATTCCCAAATGAGTTGGAAAACAATTTTGGCTTTGATTAAAAATATTAATTCGCTATATTTAATTGTTAAAGAGTGGAAAATAATTCCTTAACATGTAATTTATATAATAAAACATATAATAATAAAATATATTATGTTTATGGTCGAACTAAAAAAAATTTCCTTGATAGATACTTGAACATTAATAATCTGAAATAATGAAGGGATTGTTCAATAAACCATTACCTAAGGTCTGACTTCGTTTGTATGTGTATAATACACCTATATAATAAATTTATATTTATTAGAAATTTATTATAGATCCATATTAATCTATATAGTACCGTATATGGTTTATATATTACCTTTTATTACATATTTATTACAAAAAAGTTAGAGTATATATTTTGGGTGATCAATGCTTCGTTTTTTGTGTATGTTTTGGTTAAATATTTTTGGTTCATGTACATTGATCAAGGTTAAATAATCATCAATATGTTAATATTGGTATAAATCTATTATTTATTCACTATATATATTTTTATATTCATCCATAAAATATAGTGATAGAAAAATGAATTTTATTATTCATAGAGATGGTAATTCGTAAGTAGGCATGAACATTGTCATAACATTTCCACTCATGGAAAAAAAGGTAAATATTAATCCAATATTTAAAAATTATTAAAATAATATATATATATATACACTAAATCTATCCTTATTACCATATGTTTAATGTGAAAATGAAAAACGAATCCCTTAATTCATAGAGGTGGTTGTCCACATAAATGTACAACTGACACTATTGTTTTCTAACATATTTGAAGGTATGAAGGTATATGTGGTATAATAATTCTTTTGTATTAATAATGATATAAATAACATTTATAAACAATAAACCCTTTATAATACCCATCTATATAAGATGTCGAATAAAAAATAGCTTGTAGAGGTATGTGAGGTTTGTAAGACATATGAACACATGAGTTGTACATAAACATCACATTTTATGGAAAATATTGTTTATAATAGTGGATTAAATAAATTAATAATGTCATAGTATATTTAGGATACTATAGATAATATATTAGGACCAATACTATATATTTAGATAATTTTTGATAATGGTAAAAATAAAGTGGCTAGTTAAAGAGATTACATATTTCTACAATGAGATCCTTTATATTTCCTCCCATGTAATATAGGGTGTCATTTGGGAAGACAATAACATATACAATGTTGATAGGAATTAATAAATGAGAAATTATTTTGTATTTGTTGATATTTGTAGCTCAAATTGGTGTAAATAATAGAGAGAATTTTTTTCTTTTATAAGAGAGTGAAATGATTCCAATGGAATTAATAAGAATAAAAAAATATTATTAAGTAATGATCAGGAAAAGTTGTTCAAATTGAATAGATATTTTAATAAAAAATACCTATGCTTGAAAAAAAATCCACTAATATTTATATATGTTTTTATTTTATTTTAAACCTTATGATTTATTTTAACCTCTTTGTGAACCATTTTTAATCTTAAATGTGGTAATGACTTCTAAATGTTGAGGGGTTATATTGTATACATATTAAGTACAAATTATCTCATAAATAAAAAATGGATTATATTTTTAAAGACTTTTCAAGCTATTTTCTCTCTTTAAATATTAATTTGATTTTTCTGTGATATAATAACATTTATTTTCATAAAATATAATTTAGGGCATTTTGAATAATTTTTTTAATATCAAATTATTGACATGATGAAAAAGATAATATTATAATACATTTATTTCCCAAATAAATATATTTTATATTCATTTACTACTTTTTTTAATTCAATAATTCATCTAAATTATATTACTTTTATTATTTCAATAAATATTTTCTTTAGTTTTCAAATAATTTAATAAATATTGGGTTGGTATTGTGAAATAATTTAAGGTAATTATATATCTATAAAAATATTAAATAAATTACCATAAAAAATTAATTATTTGTGAATAAAATTTATTACATTCCTACATTTTATTTATATACTATTATGAACATAAAATAGAATTTTAAAGTCATGAGTGTGACTTATTTTTGTATATTAAATTATATAATGGTTATTATAACCGAAAAATGGATAAATATGGTCTTACAATTAATTAGTAGATATAAATTGACAAAATATAGACATAAAATTTATTAAAGGAATGTTTTAGAGAAATATGAAATCCTACACCCAATATTTAAACCTATTTTACCAGATTTACCCATACTGAGGTGATAATCATCTTTCAGAGACACTATTCATAAATGCCCAAAATAAAAGCAAAGTATTTAAAAATAAGATACCAATTATTCCAATATGGATTCAATTTTTTATGACTCAATTTAAATAATTGATAGATGTTATTTTTAAAATATGTTCAAAAATTTGGAAAATAATCCCTTTTATATAAAATGCAGTTTTAATGCACAAAAATAGATTATTTAATATCATATTCCAAAAAATGGATAAGTGTTAAAATTTTTAATTAATTTATAATATATAAATTTAATTATATAATTTTTCAATGGGGTCCAATTTAATTAATTATGATAATAAATATTTCATTCACAGAAATAGTTTTTCATAAAAATATCACTTTTTTCATTCAAATTATTGTAATTTTAATTTTTAAAAAATTGTTAATTAATGAATTCATTTAAGAAATTTTTAAAACATATAATTTTCAAAATATGTTTATTCATATTAAAAACCTCCAAATTTAGTGGAAATACTTTAATAGTCACATTTAATAATATTTTAACATTAGATTTTGGTTTCTATAAAATGTTATTTTGTGTAAAACAATTTATCAAAGAAATTAAATTTACATGGAGAGAAATATGTCATAAAAAGTTATTTTGTTATAGTATCCATAATTTTACATTTTAAGTTTCACCTCCTTAGCCATTTTCTAATGGAACCACAATCCACCATCTCTCTGATCCAATGGTGGATCACCTAGGGGTGGTGGTGGTAGTACCTCGAACCTCCAACAATGTCATATTACCTATCTATATCCCCCATCAGATCTACCACCAAGGTGACTGCCATGTTCCCACATTTAATTCTACCACGGATTTCCCTCTACCATATTTTGATATTATATACAACATGTTGGGAAATATAGATCCATATGTCCTTTACTCTCGTATGAATAACACAACCTATCCTTCGGCGACTCACCCTTCCAAATGAGCCTCGCTCTGCTATCCCAATGACCTAGGGTAATCCCAAAAACTGAATGATCTGGTTGAATCCCTAGGATAACTTTCGGCTACCTACTATCGAGGATTCAGCTACATGGTTCCTTGTGGTAACTCCCACTATCGGTGTGTGCTCTACCAAAAAGATATCTATGAGCTCAGATTGCTCTAGTTCCCCAAATATGTAGGGATGCTATGGGATAACATGGATTCCTAAATCTCATAGTGTATCCCCTACTTGAATGTCTGGGCCCGAAGACAGTTCCCACACCATATTTCTGGATTAGTGAGACAAATCGATAAATTCTGTTCAGTACTCTTCTATATTCTAGCATCTCAAGAACTAATGTAGTACCTCATATATACACACAAGGCCTAATATCTCAGGGAACAACCCCACCTAGAAGAGATACTCAATTTCTATCTTTGTGAGGGTCATCTCATAATTCCTCTTGATCACTAAGCTCCAGCATATCCCCACATATACATGTAGAAGACTCGTAGACAGGACTCCCATCTAGTCGGGATGCATCCTCACGAGGCTGAAGACATGTGTAACCACCTATACCCAATCCTCGAATAACTATGGGTCTATCTAACCAATGAACCCGACATTTCGTTGCCTCTCAAATTCATGAAATGAACCCATATTTCATTAATCCTCTACCATAAATTCTTGTAGTAATTACAGCTCTTCGGTTGGTAGTTTCACTGGTTCATCACTCAGGGGTGTGATATCTATTACTTTCCCTTGTACCAACACCTCATCACTAGGTGAAGAATTATTTTGATGAAGATTTTGAATCCTGGATGGATGTTAGCATAGAGGAATCATTATAATAGATAACGATGTAGAATTGTTAATATATTATACATGCTGAGCTGACACTGACTCATGAAAGACATTAGAGCACACTCAATCCTATATGATGCATTTACCATTATATTAACTACTACCAGTGGTTTTTTGTACTATTATGGAAATCAGAATTCAAAGACCTAGTGAATAGTCATGT
Source organism: Viscum album (assembly GCA_963277665.1). NCBI lineage: Eukaryota > Viridiplantae > Streptophyta > Magnoliopsida > Santalales > Viscaceae > Viscum > Viscum album. The sequence continues at coordinate 1,653,074,078 of OY728126.1, read as the reverse complement.
CTGCTGCCACACAAACACATGATTCTCTAGCATGAAAGTCAAACCCAGAAAATACATCACTATTCACCAAAACCAATCTCGTAGACTGTTGGTTCATATTAGAGAATTGAACTCTTTTGATAATACTCTATAAAGACCAACCCTAGGGACCCATGTTGAGACTACCCCAGGCCAACCTAAAAATACCGTGGGATAAACACTAGCACCGAGTAGGAATATCCCACAAATGGGAGGCATTTTCTTAGGTTAATTTACATTCACACACACACACACCCATTTCCAAGACAAACATTGATGAACTAAAAACAAAATGTAAACTAGAAATCATATCTCTAAGATAACAACAAAAATGTATGATAGTAAAAAATATAAAATGTAAATGGGTCCATGATATAGGCCCATCCAAAAGCGAATGTAAAATCTCCTGAATATCATCTATATAAATCCCTATTTTGGAGTAGGTATAGAAATAACTGTATTATGTTGCTGAAGCACACCTAGTCTATAAGGCCTCTTTCTAGGAACAACCTGGGCTTGGTCCACCAAGGACTCTATAAAAGAATCGATCAACTACCCAAGAAATGACAGGTGTGTTCATAGCACATACATGGTGAGAAAAACAATACTATTTAGGGACCCTGAAAACATAATGGTACACCACTAATAATTACATGAAGTAAAACACATAGGGACACATAATTTAAACCACAATGGAAACAAATGAAGTATATTCAATATAGTTAGCTCATATAGGTACAAGTCAAAAGCAGGGAGAGATGGATTTCCAATTACAGTCCATTGATCTCCCATTCTCTATGGTTCTAGATGGATCAGCTATGCAAATATCATTAATGGTGTACGAATCATCAATTTAACATAGAGCATCGATGGTGCACGAAGATTATATGGTAAATGGAGCGTCTGTGGCACAAGAATGTTGGTGGATCCCATAGTGTTGATGGCATCTGGGACAACTGTGGTGCATATAGCGTCAATAGACCATAGAGCTTTGTTGGAGCACATATTTCTGATGTAGTACATGGATTCAATGGATCATGCCACATAGATGGAGCATAGATCATCTATGATGCATGGATCATTGATGGCGCATGGAGCGTCGATGGGTCAAGAGGCCCCCCATGTCAAATAGTCCAAACCAACGACAAGATTATGCTCATACAGTATCAGTTCTTGGAGATCCTTACTATAAATCCATGAGGTCATAATCCATGAGGTCATAAATAAATATTACAGTATTGTTTTCATTATTTATATACATATTACTCATCATTATATCATTCCAATTAACATAATGTTGAATAACTAATTACACCACGACATGGAGACGATAAGCCGTAAGTACGCACACATGGTGACATTATCATTCATAATATCGGTAGAATAATGAATATAATTGTTACATATTTAAAATAACATCATTGTATTTATAAGATAACGGATTTATTATTTTATAATGGAAACAACAATCAAAGTGTAAGTGGAAGAATGAACGAACTTGAAAGAGGTTGGTGAAATCATTACCTCTTCTTCGGTTATTCCTTTTCCTTTGATCAAATGAGATCCTTAAGTTGGATTACTGACCAAAGGAAGGACTCTAGGATAATGGGAGGATGGTTGGGAGGATATTTGTGTAGGGTTTGGACGATCCAAATGGCATTGGAGGTGTGATTTTGAGAGAACAAAATGTTCCCTTTTATAATAGGGGTGAAGGTCACTTTACGAAAAGATTAATGAATTACTTTACAATACAATCATATTAGGTATATAATGGTTCCAAAAGAGTTAATTTATAGCCATAGGAGGTTATGGGTCGAAATAATCTCAACCAATAGGTTTTTGACAAGTTTAGGTTACCATTTTAACCCTATCTTTTAGATTTAACTCGTCATTAAATAGTTTAACTTTTACCGTGTCTTATTTTATTCTTACACAATAAGGTTAATAATCATACTATATACTACCAATAGATCCTCAATTGGTTATTTAATGTCATATATATTATTATATAAGTCTTTTTTCAGACCCTTATATTTTTAAGACCATTATATCAATTAATTATATAATCATTGTTTTAGAAACTATTATATGTCAATTTTGACAGTATTTGGTATTTGTTTTTTGTTAAACTAATAACAAAATGATTACTTAGAAAAAATACATTGAATCTATTCCATCATTTCATATTCAACTATAAAGTTGGTTGATATCATAAAAACATTGAAATTATTTTTATTTTAATATTTTCAATACCATTTATTTGATTCTTTAATTAATAAGGAAATTACTACATCAATATTTTGTCATTAATAAATTTAACTAATTAATCTATATAAATTATAAATAAAATTACATTATGTATGAAATAGTTTTAGCTTTCTAATAAATATTTAGAGTCGAATTTACTTATGTATAACCCTATTTTAAATATGGCTTAGCTATTAAAAATTGATTTTAACTCATTTTACTCTTCGTCAAATAAAATAATAATAAATGTCTCAATCTAATCCAAGTGCACCTAAAGGGTAATATTTTATTCCTAAGGTTGTTTTTGGTCGAATTAAACTTATCCAATATAATTTGGACATGTGTTAGGGTAATAATAATATCATTTTTACCCTTAATTACCCTATTTACTTTTAATTGTGGTAAATAAAAGTAAAAAGTTACTATTGAAAATAAATAATTGTTATCATATTGAACCAAATTTTACATAATAATATCATCCATGTCTCTTGGATTTTGTAAATTCCACTCTCAAAAGTGGTAAATTTATGTTTTATGTGAATTTGAAAATTCTCCTAGGAGGTGGGTAAAAGACGGTGAAAAGTTCTATAAAATTTTTTATATATCTAAAATTTTTATAAATTGACTCCAGTGAATTAAATTAAACATATATATATTATGAATCTATTTATACCTAAAATAAATTTATATAAAATAAATAATTATTTAAATAAAAATTCGTTTTAATCGATAACTTAGTGTTTTTTCACTATTCATAAAAAATTGTACGTTTTCAGAAAAATACCAAAAATTAACCCTTGGATAATTTCGATATTATGAATCCAAAAATAATGTCTATTTTACCAAATTCAAAAAACATATGTTTCATTTATTAATTTAAAATTATTTCTCGTTGTAAAAACAAATATATTGTTTTAAAAAAACAATAACTATCAAAAGATTGGCAGTCATTTGTTTATAATTTAAATGTGAAATTAATTCAAATGACCAACATTGGATTAAAGGGAAAAAATATAATCTAATTATACATGAAAAACAATAAAATGTATAATTCAACAATAAAAATTGTTTTGATTAAAAATGTTATTTTCAGTTAAAATATAGTATTTTTCACTATTAACCCAAAAATGAATGTTATCAGAAAAACACCAAATATTTATTGAAACTAAATTATTATGTACCGATTCTAAAAAACATGTTTGATTTGTCAAAATGAATATATAAAAGTATCAAATATTGGATATAATGAAATTTCCCCATTAAAAAGCTGCAAAATTTCATTTCTTGACAAATAATTCGTTTATCGGAAAAAATGAATTTATTATTAAATTGTATCTAAGAAACTCATAATATGGATTCTAAAATTATAAGGATTATATAATGTTCAATATTCTGTTAATACTATTCATAACTGCTTTTGAACGTCTAGTTTGGTATGTCGTGATGCGCTTGAACTCAGTGTTGCGTATAGTGAAAGTTATTGTATTACTTTGAAGAAATAACATACTATGAAATCTTGGTGTGTTACATTCTTCCTTCCTTCCATAAATTGAGTCCTATAAATTTGAAATTATTTTTTTAGATTAAAATTTTAAAAATAGAAAATACCTTTGTGGGAAAACCCTTGTCAAAAATTGGGTTAATAATATTTAGTCTTCATAAGAGGAAAAGGGGAATGAAAAAGTAACCACCAAATTATAACCTCGATTATGAGTACATTGGTGGAAATTAGAGACACATAATTGGAGAAAAAACATAAATATTTATTGGGTGTTATTGAGGTCATCAATCTCAAACAATTGTAGAATTATGGGCCTCAAAGCCACTAATCTATAATGATTTAAAATACAATCGGTTTAACAAAACGTAAGTTACAAGGATAACACATTTTTGGATTTATGATCCCTTACATAAAGTTTAATAATTAATTTATCCATAAAATAAGAGTGAAATATATATATATGTATATATATACTTGACATGTAGAGTTTCATCCTTTAAATAATTCCTACCAGAAACTCATCTTTCATTCTAAAAGATTTCAAAAAAAAATATTTATTCTATTTATCCTAATCGCATAGGGTTCCAAAAATAATGAATTTAAAATTCACATATCAAACCCTTTAAAAATATATTATTCAATCCAAGACATCAAGTGGGTCAGTGATAGGTGATACACCATTTACTCCCTTCGATTTCATGTTCATGTCTCTTGGCCTTGCCGGACGTGATAGGTTGCCGCCCGACCTCCGGGTTGTCCTTTTAGTGGAAATCCAAAAATAACCGTAATAATAATATCCAATTTCAATCTTTATCCATTCCATCCTTTATAATTATCCAAAATACATATATCTAAACTCTCACTCCAATGTTTATAAAGAAGTTAAACATCAAGGGGATCATTTTTTTTCATGTAATAACATGTGAATGCCTTCACCATGTAATTTTTTACAACACCGCAACATCATGAATTACCATAATCAACCATCTCTTTTTCCAAAATCACTACCTCATTATCACAACCATATTAAAGATTACCTTTCCTTTAACCATTTATTTTCCAAATAGTGTAGCTTATTATTAAGTCAATTTTCCTACAACCATATAATCTCAACTCCTCAATAAAATTGTACCGCAGTACAATCCTTATTTATCTCTATAATTCATATAACCAGTATATTATTGATACAATAGTCAAATAAAATAATTCTATAATAACAACATAAGAACAATAGTCATTCTTCTTCATCAGATGTAGTATCATAACATGATTATTATCCAATAACATCATTTGCGGTATACTCTTATGAATGAGACATTGATTCACATAGTGTCTCAACACCTTGAAGATGAATCCTTTTACATTTAAAAACTTTTTATTACCCATGCAATCACGTACTTGGTGTCCTTTTTATCCATACTTATAACAAACTCCCATTCCTTTCAAGAATTTACCACGGTCATTCATTCCACATTTATCACATATTGGAAAATACTTCATTCCATTGTTCCTTTTATCCATATTTCATTCTACTATCCTTTTCTTCATTGGATTCCCTCCAAATCCATAGGATTCAGAGAAATTTTTACTTATCTTGTTAACACATGATACAATTTCATCGTATGTTGATAATAACAGGGAGACTATTTCCCTTCTAAATGTTGGCTTAATACCAGGAAAGATATGATCATTCTTACTCTTTGGATCATATGTATTTCTGGAGTCCACATTTCTTCTACTGGGCACCATTCATATTCAATATCACACACTAGAATAGTTTACGAATCGTAATACATAAATTCAAATTTTTAAAAAACTTAAAAATAAATTGAACAATTTATGGATATAGTCCATAATCATAAAAATGTTTTCATGGAGGATGTATATACTCATAAACCCTTCAAAATGGTTTGTAAAAAAATGAGAATTATATTATGCATATCCCATAGTAGTTTTGTAACCAATAGTGCATCATGGCCCGTTGTCATGCACCAGTTCCTATTCGAGTCTAGCTCAAAGAGATGTTTTCAGGTTTTACCCATACATACATCTGCGCTAGAGCAACCTCTACCTACTTGTATCCAGACAGGGATTTATTTTCTTGAAAAACACACAAAATCTCTACATTACCAAAATTCAAGGAAGTTATTCTACACTAATCCACAAAGTCTATCTTAGGGTAATGTTCTCTAATTAGAGTTTATCTTAATGTAGTTTCCAATGTTATTGCTAAACATTCTCTGATACCAACTGTAACGCCCCGACCCAAGTTACACAGAGTCGGTGAATTATTACATAACGTTGTCATGATCACAAAAGATCAAGTCTCGAATGACTGATTAGTTTAGACATCTTGGAAAATAGATTAGATACATGGATGTTACATTGCACTTTAGAAAATAAAACCCAACATTAATTATCCTTTGATAACATCATTAATCCCATAACTTAGCCATGCTTATCAATAACAATACACTTCATGGAATCCTGAGAAAATTATAACATTGAAGGCGGTGACCTCAGATGCTTAGTAAGGATAACAATATAGCGAAAACATTCATAAATAAGAATAAACAGTTAAGGAAATGCATAAGACTAAAAAAATCCTTTTTAAACATAATCTTCAGCATAATATGGATAAAATAAAATAACATAATTTCATTTACTTATTCACATGGATATTATACTAATCGACTAATCACATGAAATATCAATAGCCACTTTCATAATGATGGAATGCATAAGGCCAGACTATCATAACCACATAGTCAAGTTCTTGTGCCAAGACTACAAATATGATTTTTTCAAGGCCTTGTGCCAAGACACTAGTTTTTCTCATGAGACCTACCGATGCATCTAGGATCTCTAGTGGTCTCTACCCATCACTTACTAATTCCAATGCTTTCCTCATATGAATATGTTTAAACATAACATAAACATTCGTATTAAAAATAGCATATGAAATGTCAATAATTTCTCTATAAACAATGAATGGTATAAAAAGAAACCATCCACAATCAAAAATATCACAAAACCTTCATTAAAACATGAATTTTTTGTATCATAATAAATCAACTTCAAATAAGGTTAAAATACATCAAAGGATGTTGATATAGATGAAATCAAAAATATTTGGTAGAAATATCTCTTTTTTTTAAAATCAATTAAAAGTAACATAATTATAAAATAGAACATTTAATTTGAAAATATACTTCTAATCTTTTAAGGCAATCTTCAGTGATTTTATAACTGCAGAAAATAGCCAAACCCTTCGTTTAAGTTAAAAAGTCATTCTTACCATAACTTTGTCGAAAAGGTTAAAAAGAACCTTGTTCGGAAAACAAAAGAAAGATTCCTTTATAAAATTTTTATAAAACGTAAAACAAGGATATAAATGATTTCAAACCATAGTCTGTAAAATAGTAATAATGACTTGAAATACATTTTAATGAAACTTCGATGTGGATGATAAAGAGGTCCTAGTAAATAATTACGTATAAACAACCTCGCATAATGAAGAGATTGTGAAATAAACCCTTACCAATTTGGTAACTTATGAAACATACACCTTATGAAAGAAGTATCATACAAAGAATATGTAAATTAAAATAAATTAAATTGTATTACACAAATAATAAAATTATGGGCAGTACATACACCACACAAATTGTAATAGTGGCAATATTGACTGAATGTCATGGGAATAATGAGTGAGATGAAAACCCCTTACCTTGCACTTTAATTTAGTCAAGGGTACATTTAAACTTCTATGTGGAGATCGTAGAATGTTATTAAAGTATACCGGAAACATATTAGTATTTATGATATCATACATGATTCATTAATGAATTTATAATACCCATTTAATAATAATTTCCTTATTAAATTGACATTTTAGGTAATAATCGATTTCTTTATCGTACGTGTTTTAACTTGTTACTCTTGATTGTATCATTTGACCAAGATTTAAATACTTCCAGAATATAAAACATGATTTATATTTCATATATATATATAATATAAATATGTATAATAGATATATATATATGAAATGAAAAACATCGTTTATGGAGACGGTAGTCTGTACGTACGCATAAACGCGGTTTTCATATTCATATTGTATTGAACAGAACTAAGTGAATAAGATATATGTAAGTACATATATATATATATATATATATCTCTATTATCATTATTTTTTCATATATTACATACATATTAGTAATATATATTTTTATAATCGTCGATGAATGGTGATCGTTGAAATGAATCCCATCGCGTCATAGAGACGGTAATCCGTACGTACGCACGAGTGGAAATATAATTTCCTTAAAGGTGTGGAATTTGATGGTATAATAATTTTACAGAGACATTAGAATGTCATTTTCATTATTTATATACATTTTACTCATCATTATATCCATCTAAATAACATAGTGTTGAATAACAAATTACACCACGGCGTGGAGATAGTAAGCAGTACGTACGCACACATGGTGACATTATCATTCATAAGATGGGTATAATAATGAATATAGTTTTGCAATATTTATAATAACATCATAGTATATATAAGATACTTGAGTTATTATTTTATAAGGGAAACAACAAATAATGTGTAAGTGGGTGAATAAGAGAACTTGAATGAGGTTGGTGAAATCATTACCTCTTCTTTGGGTTCTTCCATTTGATTTGATCCAAAGGGATCCTTAATATGGATTTATGACCAATGGAAGGCCTCTAATATTAGGTATTATAGTTGGGGGGATATTTGGGAAGGGGTTGGACAAGCCAAGATTCTTTGGAGGTGTGATTTTGAGAGAAGGGGAAGTCCCCTTTTATAAGAGGGGTGAGGGTCACTTTAGAAAAAGATTAAAGTATTAATTTATTATACAATCATATTAGGTTAATAATGGTTTAAAATTAATTTATTTCGAGACTTAGGTGGTTATTAGTCGAAATAACCTCAACCAATAGATTTTTTACAAGGTTAGGTTACCATTTTAATCTTATATTTTAGATTTAACTATTAGTTAAATAGATTATCTTTTATCTTGTCTTCTTGTATTCTTACACTATATGGTTAACAAACATACTATATACGGCCAATAGAACCCAAATTGGTTCATTAATGTCATATATATTATTATATTAGTCTTTTTTCCGATCTGTAGATTTTAAGGACCCTTATATCAATTAATAATATTATATTTTTTTAATATCTATTTTATGTCATTTTTTATTATATTTGGTATTTGTTTTTTGTTAAACTAATAAAAACATGATTAATTCAAAAAAAATACATTGAATCAATATTAACATGCCATTTTAACCTATATAATTCTTTTATTTCTTAAAAACATTGAAATTATATTTATTTTAATTTATATAATACCATTTATTTGATTATTTCATTAATAAGGTAATTACAGCATCATCATTGTGTCCTTAGTAAATTTAATTAATTAATCTCTAAAAATTATAAATAAAATACCATTATGTAGGAAATAGTTTTATCATTCTAATAAATATTTATAGTCGAATTTATCTTATGTATAACCCTATATTGAAAATGGTTTAGTTATTAATTTTTGATTTTAACTCTTTTAACTCTTCTTTAAATAAAATAATAATAAATGTCTTAATCTAATCCAAGTTGGCCTTAATGGTCATATGTTTTTACTAAGGTTGTTTTTGATCGAATTACACTAATCCAATTGAATTAGTACATGTTTTAGGGTAATAATAATACCAGTTTTCCCCTTAATTACCGTATTTACTTTTAATAGTGGTAAATAAATGAAAAAAGATACTATTTAGAAAAAATTATTTTTATCTTATTGAACCACATTTTACATACTGATATCGACCATTTCTCTCTGATTTTTTAAATTCCACTCACAGAAGCGGTGAAATTATGTTTTATGTGAATTCACAAATTTTCCTAGGAGGTGGGTAAAAGACGGTGAAAAGTTCTATAAAAAATTTTATATATCTAAAATTATTATTAATGGACTTTAATGAATTACATTGAACATATATAGATAATATGTATCTATTTTGACCTATGGTAAATTTAAATAATGTAAATAATTATTTAAATAAAAATTCGGTTTTAAAAGATAACTTAGCATGTTTCACTATTAAAAAAAAATTGAACGTTTTTTGAAAAATACCAAAAATTCACCCTATGCTAATTTCGATATTCTAAATACAAAAATGAAGTCTATTTTACCATATTAAATACCTAGATGTCTAATTTATTAATTTTAAATTAATTCTCATTGTCAAAACAAATAGCGTGTTTTTAAAAAAACAATAACTATCAAAATATTGGCACTCATTTATGTATAATTGAAATGTGAAATTAATTCCAATGAAAAATATTTGATTAAATGGTAAAAATATAATATAATTATACTTCCAATAAATTAAACTTCATATTTCAACACTATAAATTATTTTGATTAATAAAGTTGTTTTCAGTTAAAATATAATATTTCTCACTATTCACCCAAACATGAAAGTTATCAAAAAAAACACCAAAAATTTATTGAAACTAAATTCTAAGGTCCCGATACTAAATAAAAAGTTTATTTTTTTAAAATGAATATATAAAAGTTTCAAATATTTTATTTAATTAAAGTTCATAATTAAAAGGTGGTAAAATTGCATTTTTTGAAAAATAATTCTTTTATTTGAAAAAAATTAATTTGTTCATACATTATGTGTAAGAAACTCATAATATGGATTCTAAAATTATAAGGATTATATAATGTTCAAAATTTAGTTAATACTATTCATAACTTCTTTTGAACAGCTAGTTTGGTAAGTTGTGATGCGCTTGAACTTAGTTTTGCATGTAGTGCAATTTCTTGCATTACTTTGAAGAAATAACATACAATGAAATCTTGGGGTGTTAAAAATAATCAGTACCCACATACATTTATAACCTCATTATTTCTGATTTTTTATATGAATTACCCATTGAGGGGAGAATTTAATTATGAAAATATTTCATTTATTATTTTTTATATTATTTAATTGGAGACCAAGTGTTGAGTTGAAGATCAATTCTGAGGCATAATGTACCCATAATAAATTTTTAAAAAAATGTAAATACATTAAAATGAACGTGCATATTGTTTTCCTAAAAAAACTGTTTAATATCCAATTGGGGTCCATGATCAGAAATATAATGTCAACATTGAGTTCAGAACATGAGTTTTACCCTATGTATGACTTAAACATGGTTAGTGTGGGTCATTTTATAAAGAATTGTTGTGGGTGAAAATTAAATAAAATAACTAAGTAAGTTAATTTTATTAATCCTCTGATGTAGAGACCTAAATTATTCAATAATAAGATGGTAGTGATGAAATACAAGGGTTATTCACATAACCCTAGAGCCGTTGTAGATCTATTAGAGAGAGGGTGTGGGTGGATATCACTCAAATGAATAGTGTCAAGTTCATGGACCGGTGATCGACATGCAAGTAAATTCTACAATCACCCCAAAAACTATGATGCAAAATTTTTCTTCATCATTGATCGATATTTATTGAGGTAGTAAATTTTTCATGATTTTATTCTATTACCATTCTTAATTCCAAGGTTGAACACATATCAATCAACTAATGGATTGATCCATGGAGTGTGCATATTACAGTACGTGTTTTATTGTGGATATTTTATTGGGAGTAACCAATTTAATTTTCTTCCTCATTCATCATTCTGATTAAAAATAATAATTTATGACTTACCGATGACTAGTTTTATTCCTTCTATTCATGATTCATTATTTATATCCCATCATTCTCCATTAATTGGGATCATTACTATTGTACCATGATTTAATGTCTTATTGGGAAATAAATTATTTCTCACATTTTCTATGATAATAGGTAAAAATGATGATTTGGGATTGAATCGATGTTATAATGATAGGAAAATCTTAGTATCCAATGTATTGTAATGATTTGAAAACCCCCGATTTGGACAGGGCATGTAAACTAAAATGGTGGAGGTAATTGATTGTTTTGAGATGAAATAGATCATTATAATTCACTTCTCCAATGTTTATCAACCTAGATTTAACCATATCTGAGTTCTATAGGCATAATTGGCCACAATAGTGGTGGATCATGATACAAGAAGATCAGATGGAAATGGAGATTCAATTTCGGAGATTCTTGAAAATATAACACTAAATGTAATGTATTATATCCCTAAAAACATGCAATATACCTCAGAGGGTACCTGAATATGGATTGGAGTAATCTGGTTCAAATTCACAATGTACTCACACACACACACATGGCATGTAAAAGCAAATAGGCTAAGCAGCGTAAAAGAAAACTTGCTAAGTACATGAAAAACAACACACCATGTACTATTATAAGGGCACGAACATGAGATGGTCCATGGGATGCCCACATTGGTGTGACCTTGGGTCACGGAAAAGGGTGTGTAACCCCTTTAATAAGTCATTTGCTTTATTAATCATGGCTTCAATCCATTTTCCTCTTTATCTTATAAATGATTCATTAGAGTGTGTTTCCCTTATATTTTTCCCAAAATTGTATTATAGAATCCTCTACTATTCAAAAATTAATTATCCCATCAGTAGGAATTATGAGATAGAGTTGTTATAATCCCTCTTTCAGGCCTACAGTAAGATCCTCTATTCATCTTCATTCCCTATGTGAAGTTATTAGTTTCATCGTGACCAACTCTATGTGGGTGTTGATCCTCTTTTTAGAAGTTTAATCTAGATTGATTTGTTATTATATCCTCATGAAGATGGGTGTGATCCTCATCTATTTTTCATATCTATTCATACCATCAGTGTGTATTTCTTGTCATGATAATTGATGAGAAACATCACTCAGATAGACGCTATTAGTTCTATCAATCTCAACTGTGTGATCTCCCATGTGATTACTATGTAGAATCATTGAGCTAGAACTCATGGTTGGAATTCTATGATTGTGAAATATGGTTATACTATGTGTCTTTGTTGAGTATATATGGATAATCTAATTATATATGCTGCAGAAATATAACTATTTCGTGTTTAATATATTTCTATTTATATATGATATATGGTTTCGGGGTGTCCCACATGGTATTTTTATACTCACTTGTGCGGGGGATCTTCCCGCACATGTAATGTCTAATGAAAATGATGGACCCTTTAATAGATTCCTAGAAGGACCTAAAATAGATGGTGCATTGAATGACTATATAGACTGAGGTTTGTTCTTATGGTGCATTGACAAGAGTCCTTGTTTTACATTCTTGTTGAACTTGTTTTAGAATATTTTTTGGTGGGTTTGTATTTCGACCTATTTTCATTCCACTACATCCAATCATACACTATTTATTGGATTTAGATTTAATCAATTATGGTTGTTCAGTTTTTTTAAATTTTAGCACAATATAGGATTTTATATGTGTGAAGGTGTTTAGATACATAGTTCAAGACCTCCCATTTTAGTGATATGTCAACTCAGAACTAGTCTCATGCCCCCTTAATATTGGAGGTGGTCTTGGGGTGTTAAGGATTATGTCTTATTGGGATGGTTCTAGGAACAATATTTTATTGTTAAGATAATCATAATATGGTTATCCTTGTTGAATTGTTATATAATCATAGAATTTCATTGTATATTATTCATTAGAAATTATCCTTTAATAAATGTGAAGATTGTTATCCATTACATTAATTTAAAAATAAATAAATTATTACACATTATTTTACAGTAATAAAGAGATAAGAGACACCATAAAAATCATCATTTGCATGAAGACAGGTTTTGAAGATTATTGAGTGAAATGAAAAAATATAAATTTCTATATATTTTGAATAATGAAATTTGATACTCATTATTTGGAATAATAATATGTAAAATATTTTATATGAGGGTTACTGTAGAACAAATGTCCAAACAAAAGTCCATCCATGACCCCCCAACTACACATGTGGGACTGATGTGAACATCCATGATGGACAAGATCTACCTTTATATATGTTGGTAAAATTTGTGAGAATAGGGTTCTCATAGAGACTGCTAAGAGGCGAATGAGTTAGTATGTATTATATGGCCCACTGAATCATGCCCAGGTTGTGCATGTGCTTGTGAAATATATACATAATAAGAGAGTCAGAACCCATATAAATATTGATAGAGTGTTAGTGTAGTGATTATTGAACACCACATTCTTCTAAAAGAAGTAATAGAATAGAGATTATTAAATACTGGATACATATGGAAGAATGATCTTATGTGTGATAAATGTGAAACTACAATGTAAATGAACAATAAAAAATATATGGAACTAATGTAAATTTCTAATTGGAAGAGATTTAATGATCATTATACCTCAACATCATCATATTCACCCACAAGTTATCAAGGGTTACCATATGAAATAGATTTATGAAATTTCACATAATTATTAATATAGGGATATACATGATCAACCTAAGTAATAATGGATGAATTATCTTATTGAAGAATGTGTAATGAAATGTATGAAATCCCAATTATTCATGAATGAATCAGTTAGAAGAAATTGATTCTATTAGGAATAATATAATGAATCATTCCTATGTTCAATCAACACAACCAATAGTTAAAAAAATAGGGTTACATGATCCTAATAACCAGAACATGATATACCAAATGTAAAGGTAGATGAAACTATCATGAAGAAACAATTATTGTCAAAATATATTTTAAAGCACTAAAAGTATCAGGTCGGTTAAAATTTAAATGAATCATGGATAATTGACATTTAATAAAAATAGTTTTTGAGGTAGTTTTAGGAATATTATTTTTTCCAAAATATAATTTGGTATGTTGATAAGGTGAGGGTTCTTACATAATGAATATATCATTTATTTCAAATGAAAACATAACACTACAAACTCCACTATTTTTTAAATTAAGGATTTCATTATCTTATTAGGTTATAAAGACTAAGGTGTTATCATTTCAAGTATTATTCTATTTAACAACCTCTAATATCAACATGAAGAACATTGTTTGCAAATCAATTTTCTAATGTGGGGAAGAAGATGATTCAATATACTTTTTTCATGAAAACCCATTACTCATGGTTTTTCGATATAGAAACTATGAAACATTGCCATATATTATGAAGAGAATATTTTGAAAAGACTAAAGTATTTTCACTATTATTACTAATATTTTATATGAACCCTACTCACATATAAATAATTATTTAAGAACAAGATCAATGGTTAAGTGATACTAGTTTGATGATAATTTGGTTAGTGTGTGTGTGTACTAGGTTTTCACAAAGGAAGTTGCATGGAAAATAAAGCATTAATTCATATAGGAAGTCATTAATAAATGAATAAAGATTCATGAAAAAATAACATAAATAGAGTATATGCATGTTGATATTTCATATAAAATAAAAAATGGAAAATATGATTGATCTAGAGCTTATGGGTTTATAATGTTGATGAAATTAAAAAATTATGTGAGATTGAGATGTTTTTTTTCATATCTTTCTCACATTTATGTGAGTATGTGAGTTCATATAGAGAGGGAATAATTTCCCATGAATAGATTCCCAGATGAAACTAAAAAAATATAAGGGATGGAAATTATTAAGAAAGAAAAACATACTCTATCATTTGTTGTTGAATGTAATTTATGTATAAACAAGAAGGAATGATTAGGTAATATCATAGAGGAAAATCAAAAATAAATTCCAAAATTCTAATTTCATTAAACAAGTGATTATGTCTCCTGGTTGATGTTTTTAGTGGTGAATCTATTTAGTTGGATCCCGAAGCTATAGAGTCTCCTTGGTTGGTGATGGGAGTAGAATAAGTCATTTAGTTGGTGTTGGGAGTAGAGAATATTCTAATGATAATTTGGATAAAGAATGTGCAGATTCTAAAAACAATGCTTGATTAATTATAAATAGCCCCATGTTTCAATTCATGAGTTAAGTTACATTTTTATTCAAGGTTGACATGTATTATTGATAAATATAATATAGTGGTGGATTCATGTTTGGTGTATAACCGACATGTAAGGGATTATTCCCTTTATGTAAACCTTATATGTACTATGTTATCAACAATATCTTTCTATATGTATATATTAAGATATTATAAAAGCATCATGGATAACATTAATAAAATTATCAATTTTAATTGGTAAAATTCAATTGAAAATAATTTTTAAATGTAAATAATGGAATCACCCCCCCACATGAACCACTTAATAATAAACCTATCACAAAAATAAATAAGATTTTTAAGATGGTTGATTACCTCTATAAATAGAAATGATCTCATATAAATTAAATAATTTAAGAAATTATTGTTCTTCATTAGATGATTTTTATTCCAAGGAACTTAAAATTTTAATGAAAATATTGGCAAAGAATATGAATAAGAAACATACAGTGAACCTAGTGACACTAAAAACAGAAGGTAATCAATGTATTATATTTTTTAATTATTAATTTGAATTTGAATCATTTTAAGAATCCTTCTCATAATGTGATGATGATGTATCAATTGAATATATTACTTTCAAATTCAAGTAAATTCAATAGAATGTTCCCAAATATGCTTCAAATAGTATTTTATGGGTTTTCTAGCGATTTTTTATAATACATTGCTCGAAAAATACATTTAAGAATGATGGATACACAAATTAAAAATTTAAGAAATTAATTTTTTACAATATATATTTTATAATCATGGGATAAATACATTATTTATGTCAAATATGAATTGAAAAGATATTCTTATTTAAATGTTCTTTATAGGATAGTGTTTATGGCTGTTTTATATACACCAAAATATTTTAACATTAAAACTACGGTTTTTAAATTATCACAACTAGAGAATAATTGAAAGAAGGTAAAAATCATGATATATATTTATAGTATTTGTAGAAAATTCATGAAGAAAAATGAAAGAATATGAAATAAGATAGGGAAGAATATTTGAGAAAAATGGAGGAATAGAAGAATTCCATCAATATTTTGTTTTTAGAGATTAAGGTGATATTGAAAAGTTAGTAATAACAATAAATTGAAATGCCCAATTTTATGAAAAAAAGTGATTCTTCCACACATGTTTGAATAGAGGATCATAATTCCACGAACAAAATAGGTCAACCTATGATCAAAGGGAAGAATACAATGTGAATAGGGTATCCCATTACACATATATTTTATTATGTACTAATGTTTTCGAAGGGATGGAACATGTTTCAATCCAGTCTCAGGGAAAATATGGATAATGAAAAAAATCAGAAATACTCACCATATCATGTGTCAATTAGAAAATTAGAATGAAGATATTTTTTCCAATACATTTCTAAAATAGTAGTGGTTCCACTGAAAAGAATCAATTTTCATAATCTATAAAATGTGAATAGATTCCTTATCAAAATAAGAGAATAACTATCATAAGAAATTAATGGGGTCCTAAAAATAAATTAAAAAGGGAATATATTTTTGAAATAACATAACAAATTATGGAAATTATATAATATGTCCATTCATAGAGAAAAATAAAGAATATAAAATATGTAATGTTTATTTTATCAAGAAATCTAAGTATAATATTAAAAATCAAATGCTTGGGAAATTAATAACGAAAATTAGAATGATATATCTACATATAAATGTTACAGAAGAAAATTTTAATATAAAATAGTTTAGGTGAAAAAACTAAGTCTAAGCCTTGTTGGAGGAAGAAGAGATGTTATATATCCTCTCCTAAATCCAATATAGAAAGAAATATTTTTGGAAAAAACATCCCCTAGGAAATTTTGGGATTATTTAGAAGAAGTAATAAATAATAATATTTTTTGACAGAATTGATTTCAAATGGATGATTCAATATCAATGGTTTTTTATGGTTCGTTGAATGGTATGGGGAAAAATACTTCTCATATAGGTACACAATTTTATTCATAAAAAATAATTATGAATCAATTGGATGTTATAATTAATATATGAGACAAGTACTCAAATTATGAATGATGTGACTACAAACCCATCATGGATAACAATTGAGTATATAATTAAATACATAATAGAAGTTTATGGATGATGTAATCATAATGATCATGTTAAATTTAATTAAATGACACTACTTCTAGAAGATATTATCTATACTATTAAACTGAATATAGTTCAATATAAACATTTTGTTAATTCATTTGATGATTTTGATAATACAGATCTTGTTAGGAAATGATGCATACTTTTTTGGAAAAATTCGAAAATTTGTATAAGATGTTAGAGGAAACTGGATATATATATATATATGAAGTCATGAAAGTGACTCTTGAAATTTACATAGTGAAAGGAATTCAAAATAATGTTGATCGGATGATAATGATTTGGAGAATATAATTCCCTTGTTTGAGAGATGGTTCTCACCCAAAATCTAAATTTTGAAGAACAAGAAGGATGATCCTTAGTAAACATCTATATAGGTTTGTGTGGGTGTGGTCATGCCTCTGTGTGTGTCATTGTACTGAAATGATGAGAATGGATGTAAATCTATATATCTCATAATTGGGATTTTTTTATGAAACAATGAAGACAAATCTTCATTATAGAATGATTGTGGAACTTATGAACATATTTATAAAATTTAATATAGATGTATTTCATTCAAATATTCAGGGATTATTATTAATTTTATTAATTATTGTAGGGTTTAAAAGTTGTAGAATATATGAAACATAGGTGGAGCTATATCATTCTCACCGGAAAAGTTTGATGTTTTTATTAAACTATCTATAATATTTATTATTTTATTGATAAATATGATTATTAACATTCCAAATAAGATTTTATATAGTTTTTCTCATGATATCAAATATATGGTATATAATAAAAATCATATAAAATCATGGTTTTGTATCACTTATTTTCTAAAATGGGATTTTCTATATAGTCTTAGAGATGATTAACTAAATTCTTTTCACTAAGAGACCCTTATGATTTCTCCCACACATGGATGTTTTCAGGAAAATATAATTTAAGGGTCAAAAACATGTTCATTGAAAAGTTATATGAAATTAGAATAACAACTATTATCAATTTCATCTTATTTTCATATTAGTGTGGGAATGTTTTGAGAATACATACTTAATATTGAAGAAGTGAATAAATGTTAAAAAAAATACCGTGTGTGGGATTGTATGGGAATTTTTTTTATTTAAATGTTTTTCAATATGTGATCGGTGTGGTGAAGATGAATTTGTGATTATTTGAGTGATTTTTGGATTCATTGATTTATATTGGATTTTATGCATGAATATTAATCCTTAAATAAATTTCATGATTAATGTATTTTTCATTATTGTAAAAGACTTTTAATAAAGTTGAATACTTATTTTGAATCTGTGAATTTATATATAAGAAAAATTAAAATTATTATTTTAATAGAGAGAGATTTTGGTTGATTATTGAGGTCCTTGAATAAAATATAAATACATATATTTTTCAATTAAATAATTTCATGGGGGATGTTTGGCATAATATTATATTTATGATTTGATATAATAGTTATGAAAAAACATTTTCCATCCCTTTAGAAAACCGAGGAACCCCCCTGAACCACATATGTGGGACATAATCTGTAAACCATGTGGGGGAGGATTTACCTAGAGAGTTATGGTTATAAAGTTTGAATGTTGGAATTTCATTACTCCCACAAGAAGGTGCATGAGTTACCTGGATACAATGGGGCCACTAGAGCGTTCTTGGGTTTTACATGCTCCCATGATGGTGGTCCAACTCATGGGATCTATGGACTTTTTTAATCAAATTTGTGTGTTAATGTTGTATTTGTTGAGCCCTATTTCTAGACCAAAGTAACGGTGGATCATATATTATTAAATAATAGAGTCCAGAATAAGCACAATCTAGTGTTGGACAGAAGCATCGCAGAACTGAAGTTCAGTATTATAAGGATAAAAACATAACACTACCATCAAGACCGAAGGGAGTAAATTATAAATGTCCCTCTACATCATTGATTCCTCCATGATTTGTTGACAGTTTCCATATTTGATATATTTAGTTGATGGAAATCATCAATTAATACATGGAAAACCATGATCAACCTATGAAATAATGGATTGATTATTGATTTAATTAAGGTGATACAAAATTACTGAAATAATATTTTTTCATATATGAAATGGTTTGAATAAAATTATACAATCGAGGCTGATATGAAGAAATATGTGGTCATTCAAAGAAGATTACACACAGGTTGTAAAAGTGGAGTACGTGATCATCATTACATGAATGTGAGATGCTAACTATGAAGTAAGATGAATAAATTGTGATGATTCAATGAATATTAATTTATATTTGATAATTATAGAAAAAAATTGAGTGACTTAAATTATTCGTAGACACATAATGTTTCATTAATGTTTGAAATACATTGATAAAATATTGTTAAGGAAGTTCATGGAAAACTTATCACTGTATAAATACTGAGGTTCATAGTCGATGAGAACCCACATATTTATTTATAGTCTCTCATTTTCCAATAAAAATTATATAATAATTAATTCAACTATTTTACTATGATAGGATTCAGAATGACTCTTCGGTAGTAAATTATAAGGATACCTTGTGGGAATTTGACATAATTTTTACACAATCGAATAGCTTCATAAAATATTTTTTGATGAAGTAGAAGATTATTCCATGGAATATTTATTTTTGAACCTCAAACTGAAGAGTCATTCATGAAGAAATATTGATACTATAGAGATCTTCATAAATAACAATTTCTATAATTCATCCCATGTTTGAAAGATTTTTACTAATATATTTCATGAACCCTACACACATATACATACTATATAAATAACAAGATCAACAGACTAGTAGGAATTATATTAAAAATATGTGTAAAATATCTGTATACATTGTTTATAAGATATAATATTCATGTATAAGATTAAATTCTTGTATATAAATGAATTTAATATTACTTGAATACACACTCAGATGAGGAAATAAATAAAACACAATAAACATGAGTCCAGATTTCTTATAACATAATAAAGGGATAATTTGAATGAGATATGGGTTTTGAGTATAATAAGTCTACAAAATTAATCCAGAAATTATAATAGAGATATTTATTACTTCTATTACAAGAATAAAATTTATGTTGGGAATACATTTGTAAATGGATAAATTTGTCAATAATCATTTCACTATAGAAACTGATCAGACATTGGACATCAAAATTATTGAGTCAAATTTAAAAACATAATCAGTAGTTTATAATTTAACATGAATTATTGACAGGAAATTATTATTTACTAATATATTTTAGTAGTATTACCTTATCATCCTATAGTGGGTCAACAATAAATCAGGTAATGAGAATCTTATTTGGAGCTGGGAGTAAAGGAGCCTTTTTGTGGGAGGTCGAAGATGGAGAACTCTCATAGCTATAGATGGGAGTCGATGAAGTATCATAGTTAATGTTTATAGTTTTAAAAGACACTAGTGGGACACTATATAATGAATCTTAAAGAACCTCTTATGTGTATTCTGGAGTTATGATACATGGTGATTCCACATTTACCAGTATATTTAATAAAACATGAAGTGGAGAATCTATTTTCTGGGATAACCAACATTTGAAAGAGTTTTTCTTTTATATATTCCATGTAAATTAATTTTTTTTGGTCTCTATTATCATTAGTATATATTTTGTGATACTAGTGGAATAAATCATTGGATCAACAACTAGAAATAAATCAAGTGGTTTAATTTAAAATATAATAATTAAAAAAATATTCATCCCCCCTTTCAGTGATTTATCATATGTGGGGATTGACACATTCACATATATATATTTTTGAGGACAAAGGTAATCATGGAAGGATAATAAATAAATAACCAACAATTATTAATAGTGAATTTCTGACTGTATTCTTGATAATGAATTTATACGGTATGTTCATCCAGACAATTATTTATGAATAAAATAAATCAATGAGATATATTATCTTAAATGAATAGATAAATTCCCATGCATTATCCTTAGATTATATCATTTGTAATAACCAAATAAAATTACATATATTCTTTATTTCATACATATGTAAATAGACATTGAAATTGATAGAAATAAGAATTCTTCCTAATAATATAACAAGGCCATCCTAAAATAATATTTATTTACAATGTGAAATACCCTAATTCACCCCACCCCTATGGGTATATTCCTTTACAACAACTAATAATTGGTTTCAATGATTCGGTATTGGGTGAAAGGTCACTCTCTAGTAACCATGGAAGCATTTTGAACCACATTAAAAGCGTATATTTATTGGTAGAAATTTCTAACATTGGATGAGATAAATGGTTGATTATTTCATGTCATTGAGAATGGTATTTCATTAAACACCCATTTTTGGAATTTTAATTATTATGGAGATAGAATCCTTATTTGATGAAGTTCATAATGAAATTGAAGTTGAAGAAATGAAAATTAATTCCTTAGGAGGAGAAATGGAAAATAATATTTATATAATGTTAATACAATTAATTAATTCTTAGGTTATGTGGAAATATATTTTAAATAAATATCAAGGTGTTTTAAAATTAAAACAAGAGATGTAGTTCATTCACTGGAATAAATATGGTTATTTCTAGACGAGTCCAACTATTTTGGTTTAACATTCATTGATCAAATGAATGCTATTATACATTACGTGGTCTGTCTTAGAGAAAATATTTAGAAGGAAAAAATTTCTAATAAGAGTTTTAGATGTCTGCCTCTATGGTTTAATAAAAAAACTCATAATTAGAAGAAATATATTAAATGAATATTTCACTAGATATAAAACATTTTACACCTATTCCAGAATAAAATAATAATTATGGTAATTTTTCTATTGAAATGATATTTCTAAATAAGTGGATTTTAATACTATGTAAAACTGATGGTGAAGGATAATTATAAAGATGAAGATTGTTTATGAGTTAATGAATTTTTTCCCATCTAACATGAAAATTTTTAGGGAATATTTAGTGTTCATCCCCAATTAGCATGACTCAGATTTTGTAAAGGTAAATATATTTTAGATACATATTGAAATATATATCAATTGGATAACCATAAAGATGATTATAAAAATATCATAGAACATTCATATATTTTAAATTCATGTGTCGAGCTGATTTTATTTTCAGTAAAATATGAAATGTAAAATTATATGAATAAGATGGTTTAGAGGAGGATAAAGGGGATGAAATTGAGGAATGTAATGATATGTATAAAAATTCATTAATGGTATTCTGAATTGAACACATTTTGAATAAAATGATTTTCAAAATGGTGTGGTTTTGGGGATAATTGACAATCATGAAAAAAATGGAATTGTGTATTTGTAGGGAAAATAACATATAAAGAAAATTGATTGGTATGTGACTATATATGTTTTATGAAATAGTTCTAGGAAGTTAATTTATTAAAATTAGTTCAAATAGAAGATATAAAATCAAGAAAATATTTTACGTAGTGAAAAAAATTGATTATAATTGAAATGTTTATGATCATTCCTGAATCATTTATGGGATGTAATTTTTTAGAAATAATAATGTTTAAATGATTTATATACAATATAGAGAGGTTATTATGAGGTTCCAATATTATTTGTATCAGGAAAAAAAACATTGGCATATATTTCATTTGAAATTTAATAAAATCATCTTTTATCGATGTTATATATTCCAATGAAATCATTTTTGAAGATATTTTTTATTAAAACAATGTAATATCAGTTGAAGAACAAATGATAATAAATTTTAGAGAATTATTATAAGAATAAAATAAATATTGTGGATACTAAATATCAATCATAAACACGTTAAAGTAAAATATATTTATCTAACATTGTAATGGCCATTAATAAAGGATTTATGGTTTCAAAGAGGACAACAAACATAAGATGTTATTATTATAGGAATTCAAAATGTAACTAATGAATGCTTTCCATTACTAAGAAAAATTTAAAGATAACATGTATCATAATTTTTAAAATAGATTCATAAATATTAAAACTATTTTAATAGTAACTATTTTTTCATTCAATGTTTTGGTTAAAAATATATTTACTCTTCTATTAAGGATTCCACAAAAAAATATAGAGCCTATGAAAAGTGGAATAATTTTGTTATAACTTTCATAAAAAATATTAAATATAATAAATTGATTTTAATTTTATCATGATAAAGATGATTCCATCAATATGTAGTATAGGGAGACTCAATCTGCATTAGTTGAAGTACACCATAAATCATGGGTTAATAATATAAGAGGGAATAAGTAAAATGTTTAAAGATTCGTTTAAGGGAAGTAGATAGGTTCATAATTTTGATTATATATTGTTTTTATTCGTACAAAATTATTTGAAATAAATTCATCACCATATGAATATTGTAAAATAATAAAATAGTTCCATGATTTCATTATAATGAAGGTATATAAATTATTGGGTTTAGGATAGCTAAATTTAAAGGTAATGACATTATAAAACAAAGAATCTCTTCGTTAAAAATACTATCTGAAACATGATTATCGCTAACCAACTGTGTGACTTTGGGAAGTAGTTAGTATTCAATAATATAAATAATTATAAAGGTCTAAATTGTGTTAGTATTTTGGAAAGGTATATGGTCAAAAGTGAATCATTAATTAAGTAGTGAAAAAATGTTCACAGAAGCTATCAAAGGAGGATGAAAATAGGTTATCGAAATATTAGTATGGACATTAGATGTAGAAATAATTAGATAACATGGTTAAAAAATATTTTAACTAAAAAACCCCTATAACACATGGGAACAAAGTCACTCCCCGACCCGATGCTTTATTTTATTTTAATTATTTTGGGTCTCGTTTTTTAACTGCGTTATGACCCTGTTTTGAATTAAAAGAAAATTTCGTTTTTATACGAACGTGCGAGTGTATGATCGCCCTCCACAGTTACTAATTTTTGTTAAGGGATTGTTTGTTATCAAATGTGTTGTTTTTGAGACACATAACCTTGCGCGCGACCGCGCGTGAGATCATGTGCAGTGTCCGCTGTCAATTTATAATTTTATTATTATTATTTCAGTTAATATTTTAGTTAGACTTAGAAGATTATATTATTGATGTTTTTAAAAAAATTGTTAACGTTATTATTATTATTATTATTATTATTATTATTATTATGTTATCAGGATTATTATTATTTTTATTAAGTTTCTTATTATCTTTTATTATTATGTATGTTTTAATTTTAATTTTATTTTTTTATTCTTTCTTCTCCTCTTTTTTCTCCTCCTTCCTACCCTTTGGGTCGCGCAACCCCCTCCCCCTTTCTCCAAACCCTATCCACACCATTTATTTTTTTTGCCTCGCCTCCTCCTTGCCGCACATCTCTTAACCCTCTTCGGCCAGCTGCTCGGTGACCTCGCAGCGGCGTCCCGCACCCCCCTCCGGCGACTGCGCACCTGCCCTCGGACAGCCCCGTGTGCTGTCTGCTTGCCTCGCCCAAACCGTCGTGCCGCCCTCCCACCTCTCACCATCGGCCGCCCTCCCAGCCTCCTGCACAACCTTCCCTTGCGCGGGCACTCCACTCTGGAAGCCCCTTTGGGTAAAACCCTCTTTCGATTAGGAGTTTTTACGTTTTCAGCGGGTTTGATGTTCATGTTAGGGTTTAAATCATGAGTTTTTCTTGTTTAGTCTTCTGAATTACGGTGTATTTCAGTTTCCTTGTGGTGCGTTTGACATGCAATTGATGAATTCACATCAATTTTTAGGGAAAACGACTCTGTGTTAAGTGGTTCTGTATTTTAAATTTTAATTGATGACTTAATTTTCTTATTTAATTAATTTAGCATGGTTATTTATTGTTTTTTTTATGCGAATTCGATTTTACTTGAGGTTTAGTATATTTCTGATGTGATTATGGGTTTAGTGTTATGTTTATATGATACGAGTACTTGTTTCTATGAGAAACCATGTTCAACTGTTTAAATACTGTTTTTTAAATTGTGCAGTTAGTTTATTAATATATGCAGGCGGTGAAAAGTTTTTTTTATAGCTTCGTGTGCGTTGGTTTTCAAGAAGATTTATTTTAGTGTAGTTTTGTGGTAAAACTTTAAAACTCAGCTTGAAAATGTTTTAGTAAGTTTTTCTTTAATTTATTTAAATTAGTTATGTGGAGAAATAAAATTTCGGACAATTTATCATACAGTTGATTTTAAAGTGGTATCTTAATATGAGATATGATGTGTTTTTGAGGAAAATCCGTATTATATCACTAAATAGTGCTATGTTAAATCACGCAATGGGTTTATTAAGTTATGTATGAGGTGAAAATCATGTTTTGGTATGGTTGGTGTGCAGTTGGTATTTAACGATAGTTTTGAATGGATTTTGGTAAAAAGATTTGGAGTGTTATTGAAATCTTTTTATAGACTTTTTAAATGGTTTATTCATTTATAAAAAAAGGGTGTAACCATGTTTTGAAACTTTTTAAGGTGTGTTTGATGTTAAAGGGAGGAATTTGAGTATTTTTGGAGGGTAAAGCCTTTTTGGGAAACTTTTAAATGTTTTATAGATGGTTTAAGTGTTGAAATTGTTTTTATTAAATTGTTTGTGTAGTGCGTTGGACCTCGCTAGGATGGTTTCAAGTTGCGGGTGTCAAGAATGCCTACACGTACATGCATAGGGTAAGGAATATATATATATATGCTCTCTTTGTAAATATTACATCATAGCGTGGGGAATATGTGCAATATATCTAGGGGTGCATATATATATATATGTATAAATGCATGTGTGTGTATGCGCCTAGTGTCGGTTCGAGTGGCCATCGACAGATAGCGATAAGTTCGAGGTAGGTCCTCTATGCCTATGCCTTTAATTTGAGATTCATAATTTCTTGCTTGTTTTACAAATATGTTTTACATTTACTCTATATACACATGCTGTGAAATCAGGATACGGTTTCTAGAAATGATTATGCCTTTGCTTTGGAAACTAAAATGCATTTTTAATGATATCGGTCTTAAGTGACCTTTCTTAAAAAAATTGATTTCTTAAAGTGGTTTTGAATTGGTAATGTGTATTTCCAAAGGTTTTTGGTCTTTTGGCCAGTTAATTGTAAAATGTATTTCCTTTATGTTATAAATCTTGTTTGGAACCTTAAGAATGTTTTATGGAAAATAAAAACCTCTATTGAGGCACGCCCCATTTGTTTTAGAAAATGATTTGTGTGCTGAAAGTGTTATGATGTGACTAACGTTGAAGTTTATACATTGTGTGACGTAAAAGAGGCGGAATGCGCTTAAGGAGGAATAAAAATGGTGTGAGGTTGAATGAGCTATTGATAAAGAAAATTTTATGTTCATATATGTTTTCATGATAATGAAAAACTCACCACCACTTGAAATAGAGCACAATTGGAATCCCAGGTATCTAGGTGGGTGACCAGGACTAGTACGCTAGATGACATGACATGGGTTCGTCCCTGTTTGTCTAGCCGGATTGACACAACAAAACTAACTAAACATACAAATTCCGGAGGGTCGTGGTCTTCTAAGCCCCATTTTCTGAGGGTCGTGCCCTTCTAAGCCACATTTTCTAAGGGTTGTGGTCTTCTATGCCACATTTCACCGAGGTACGAGGTCTCTAGGTTCCCAATTGTTCTAGCTACCTATAGGGATAACCCATAGTTCTCATTTGTGACATCCTTCTTGTGATGTAACTTTCTTTTCAGTTGTTTCATACCTGGTGTCTTATTTGTAAAAATCACATTTTATTCCAAAATTGTTTCTTTTCATTTTGAAATGTTAATGCATGCTTGGAACCTATTTTGAAAATGTATTAAGAGTGAAATGCTTTATTTGAAAATGCAATCTCATTACATGAATTTGAAAAAAAGGGAAAACATTATTTTATTATATCTTATTTTTAAACTAGCAAAGTTGGATTTCTTAATAAAGGCAGAGGCATAGGATGTGGTTATATTTTGGATTTCCTACTGAGAATATCGGTGCTCATGCCTACTTTACTTTTCAGTTATAGGTTTCATTCTTGGATTGCTTTTGGGAGCGAGTGTGGTTGTCGTACCATGGTGATCCATGGGGTCACCTGAGCTTTGTCACGTTTCATTGTTTATTCCCATTTCTGATGCCACGTTGTTCAGTTTATTTTCCTTTATTTATCTTCTTGTTTAGTTTATGTTTATTTACCTTTATCATGGGCCAAACCGTTCCCAACTGGTTTGTTTTGATTCCCGACACTAGTTTCCAGACCGTGGGGATCGGGAACGCCCTTCGGGCCATGTCGCGGACCGAGTCGGGCATTGGGTCGGATGACGACCCGACCTGGTTTGTGAAAAAATGTTATCAGAGTAGGCCCTTGTTATTTGGGGTGTCAAGTAGCATGTAGATTAAGTGTGTCAGGACTCGAGGGGTAGGTGCGGGAAGGAAATCATGAACCCTTTCCCGTCCCGAGACTCAAGTTTCTAGGGGTAGTATGATATTTGAGTTTTTCTTTTTCTTATTTTGGGTGGATGAGGGATGACAAGGGAAGTGATCTGGTGTTACGCGATGAGCCTGCATTGAGTAGCGACCCATGTACAGCCCGAGTACACGGTTCAAGATACTTCTTGTGGTGGATGCCCGCTCAGAGCATGGTCTGCTAAGCCATGTTTCTGGGTTGGTATAGCCACTAGTCCCTTATTTTTTGAAATATTGATTTGAGTTATGTTTGACCTTCATTTTGGTTGTTTTGAGTAGATCTAATGTAATTCCCCGACCCTAGTTACCCAGAGTCGGTGAATTATTACATAACATTGGCATGATCAGAAGAATGATAAAATCTCGAAAGAACAATTGGGTTAGTAGACTTGGAAACACTAGATATATTCGTGAGTTTTACATTACATCATAAAGTGAAAAACTACTACAATAACATAATGTCTCCATAGTCCACAAAATTATCCCCTCATAATATCCCTACAGGTCATTCATAACTTACTTCTTCACATCCTAGGAAAAATAAAACATAGAAAAGGGGTGAGCTCAAATGCCCAGTAAGGATAAAAATATAGTGGAACATTCAAAAATAAGCACAAACATTTAAGGCAATGCATTACTAAAACAATTGCCTTTTAAACTTGAACATCAACATTGTATGGAAAAAGTAAAATGAAATAATTCCTTTTACTTATTCACATGGATATTCTACTAATCGAATAATCCCATGCAATATCAATAACCACTTTCATAATGTTGGAATGCATAATACTGAACTTTAATTTCTTTGTCAAGGCCTCGTCCCAAGACCTAGGGGATAACTGTAACTGAAACCCAACCCGGAGTGCCTCTAATAACCGGACACCAACCCGGAGTGCCTTTAATAACCGGACACCAACCCGGAGTTCCTCTAATAACCTGAGACCAAACCGGAGTTCCTCTAATAACTGGAGACCAACCCGGAGGGCTTACTTTCACCGGTCCCCAACCCTGAACATAATTTTCTAACACATTAATCTGAATGAAAGTTTGAAATATAACATAAACATTAAGATTAAAAATAACTTATGAAATGTAAATACTTTAAACAAAAACCATGAGTGACATAAGAATAACTTATCCACAGTCAAAAATATCACAAAACCTTCAATAAAATATGGATGTTTTTGTATTATAATAAATCAACTTCAAATAAGCTTAAAATCCATCAAAGGATGTTGACATAGATGAAATAAAGACTATTTTAGAAAAATGTCTCTTTCTATTTTGAAATCATTTAAGAGTCTTATATTTATGAAATAAAATTTTTTTTTGAAAATATTCTTATTATCTTGTAAGGGAAGCTTTGACGATTTTATAATGGCGGTAAATAGCCGCACCCGCCATATAAGTTAAAAAAACATTTTTACCTTAAATTTGTCGAAAAGGTTAAAAGTGCCTTGTTTGGAAAATGACGGAATGATTCCTTTCGAAACACATAAGGGTATAAATGACTTTAACCCATATTCTTGTAAATAGTAAAAATGTTTTGAAATTCATTTTTAAGAAAGATGGATGTGGATGATAAAGAGATCCCAGTAAATTATTACGTATAAACAATCTCAGATAATGAAGAGATTGCGAAACAACTCTTACCAATTTGGTAACTTATGAAACATACAACCCATGAAATAGGTATCATACAATGAATATGTAAATACACATAAATTAGAGTGTACTACACAAAGAATATAATTATGGGCAGTACATACACCACACTAAAGGTGATGGTGGCAATATGGCATGAATCTCACTGGAATAAGGAGTGAGATGAAAACCCCTTACCTTGTACTTTTCCACGGTTGGGGTAGGTTAACCTCTTGTATAATTTTGAAATAATTGTTATTAAATTATTCAAGAATCATATATATTAATATGATATCATATATGATCTTTTAACATTGATTTGTTAATAATATCTTTTAATTATCGTCATTTCGGGTGTTAACTTACTCATTTTCATTTATATGTTTTGTTACAAAAGACGTGTTTGTTATCAATAGGTTGTATCTTATTCATATACAGAATGATATCAAGTCTTTAAACATCATTTTTAAATCATCAAATGATAATTATACTTTAATGGATATGATGGAGAATGAATCTCATCGCCTTCGTGGAGACGGTAGTCCGTACTTACGCACGAGTGACAATATCATTCTTTTGATATTAAAATAATATATAAATGGATGATATATCATATATAAAGAATCATTAACATGTTATATTTATTATTTTCATGAGTTACACATCATTATTATACCCATCCAAATAATAATATATTGAATAACAATTACACCACGACATGGAGACGGTAAGCCGTACGTACGCACGTATGGTGACATGTTAATAAAAGGGTGGATAGAATACTGAATATGGTTGTACCATATTTATAATAACATCACAGAATATATAAGATACTGGAGTTATTATTTTAGAATGGTAATAACAAAGAAAGAATAAGTGGAAGAAGAAAGGAACTTGAAAAGGGGTGGTGAAAACATTACCTCTTCTTCAGGTTCTTCCTTTTGATTTGATCAAAAGGGATCCTTAGGTTGGCTTTATGATCACACTAAGGACTCTAGGTTGTATTGAGGGATGTTGGGGGAGTGTTTGGGCAGATTTTTGCCGAACCAAAATTTTTTGAAGGTGTGACGAAAAGAGAAGGATGAGTTCCCTTTTATAAGAGGGGTGAGGGGCACCTTTGGAAAAGCTAGAAATATTAGTTTATATTAAATTCATATTCGGTTTCTAATGGCTACAAAGTTGATTATTAAAAGGTTAAGGTGGGGATAGGTCGAAAAAAACTCAACCAATAGAATTTATACAGGTTTGGGTACCTATATTAACCTTATCTTTAAGTATTAACTCTAAGTTAATTAGTTTCACTTTTACAATGTCTCTTTTTATTTTTATATTATATGGTTAATAAACATAACATATACATGCAAGAGACCCCCAAGTGGTCCATTAATGATACACCTATCATTATATAAGTCTCTTGGCCTAACCTTATATTTTTAGGAATTTAATATCAATTAATAATATAATCTTTG
Organism: Viscum album; assembly: GCA_963277665.1. NCBI lineage: Eukaryota > Viridiplantae > Streptophyta > Magnoliopsida > Santalales > Viscaceae > Viscum > Viscum album. The sequence continues at coordinate 1,653,042,620 of OY728126.1, read as the reverse complement.
TTTTAAAAACTCTTTTTTGTCAATTTTGACACTATTAAATAGTTGATTTTTGTGAAACTCATAACAGAATGATTACTTAGAACAAAGTTAATTAAATCAATCCTAATTTGTAATATTATCCTATAAAATTAGTTCAATTCATTAAAAGTTTCATATTATAGTTATTTGGGTATTTATAATATCAATTATTTTGATTTTTCACTATTATAGTAATTACTGCATCATCATTGTGTCATAAATAAATTAAATTATTTAAAGACTAAAAATTATAAATAAAATATAATTATGTATGAAATCTTTTTAGATTTCTAATGAATATTTATTGTCGAAAATCCAACATATATAACGCTATGTAAAAATTGGTTTTCTAAAAGATATATGCTTATGTCATTTTTGTACTTATTTTAACTTAATTAAAATAAAGTGTCCCTATCACCTACAAGTGGCACCATGGGGTCCCAAAATCGACCCAAATATGCCCATGGTCGAACATGTATCATCCAATAAGGTTAAGACACGTTTTAGGGTAATTTTATATTATTATAATATTATTTTTTAACCCTTATTTACCGGATTTACCCTTAACCATGGTAAATAAAATATTTACCGCAGTAATTATTCAAAATGTCTAAAAATAAAAGTTACATATTTACACAACTTGAAAATCATGATTCCAAATATGGAATCCATTTTTATAAATTCAAAACACAGAAGTGGCGGAAATTAATTTAAAATTAATTCCTGTTGTCAAAACAAAAAAGCGTGTTTTTACGATATAATAACTATCAAAAGATTGACACTTGTTTATGATCGGTTTAATTGTAAAATTATGTCCAATGACCAACATTATATTAAATGGTAAAAATATATTCTAAATATAATTTAAAACCACTCAAATTCATAATTTATCACTATTAATTATTTTGATTAAAAAGGTTGTTTTTAATTAAAATTTAGTAATTTTCACTATTCATCAAAAAATGAAAGTTATCCGAAAAGTACCAAAATTTCACCTTAGGATAAATTCGATATTAAGAATCCAAAAATGAAGTCCATTTTAAAAAATAAAATATATATAATTTAAAAAATTAGGTATTACTATTCATAATGGCTAGTTTGATCGGTTGTGGTGTGTGTTAAAACTCGAAGTTGTGTACAACACACGCTACTGTATTATTCAAAGGAAAGCGTATCGTGGAAGCATGAGATGTTTTATTTTAAATTTTTGATGTCCCCATTTAGTCAAAAAGTTTAAAATATTGTATTTCAAAAGAGTTCACTATTAAAAGTTGATAAAAGTGAAATACTGAAAATGAATTTGTTCTCATAATATGGATTCTAAGATTATAAGGATTACATAAAGTTTAAAATTTAGTTAATACTATTCATAACCTCTTTTTAACGGCTTGTTTGGTAAGTCATGGTGCGCTTGAACTCGGTGTTGCGTGTAGTGAACTTTATTGAATTATTTTGAAGAAATAACACACTATGAAATCTTGGGGTGTTACATTCTCCCCTCCATCAGTAAATTGCGTCCTCGCAATTTGAAATTGTTCCTCGAAAATAAAAGGTTGAAAATAAAAATATCTTTGTGGGAAAACCCACATCGGAAATTGGGTTACTAAAATTTAGTCTTAATATGAGGAAAAGTGAAATGAAAGGGTCACCACCAAATTATGATCTCGATTAGGATAACATTGGTGGAAATTAGAGACATATAATTGGAGGAAAACATAAATATTTATAGGTAGTCATTGAGGTCATCAATCAAAAACAAGTATAAAATTGAGGTCCTTAAACTCATCAATCTATGCTGATTTTAAATACCATCGGTTCAACAAAACATAGGGTATTGGGATAACAAATTTTTTACGTTTCAAAATATCTTAGTTGAATTCCCACATCGAAAAATGAATTAATGAGGCCTCTATTTAAAATAAAGAGTGGAATGTATGAAGATTACCGAAAATAACACATACTAGGGTTCCATGTAAGAAAATATGGATATGGAAGAGAAATATAACAATCAATTATCTGATGGAGAGTGGTAGAGAACATGGCTATAAAAAGGCCAACAATCCCAAAGCCATAAAATAGTGATGATTTAAGGTACCATCTAGGACAACATTTTTGTTCTAAGTTCCTTTTATTAATGTTGAGGAATTTATTTATGAGATTGGATAAGATCATAAGGAGATATACTTAAAGTATAATTAGAGTTTTACCCATTAATAAATGTCTACCACAAACTCATCATTCACTCTAAAAGATAATAGAACGTAAAAAAAATTTCTATTTATACTATTCGTACAGGGTTCTAAAATAAACGAATTTATAATTCATCTACCAGATCTTTTAAAAAAAACTACATTATTTAATCCTGGACATCTCGTGGGCCAGTGGTAGGTGATACACCCTTGTCGCCCTTCGGTTGCAAGTTCAAGTCTAATGGCCTTGCCGGACGTGACGGGTTGTCGCCCAACCTCCGGGTTGTCCTTTTATGGAAATCCAAAATAATCCAATCTAGAAGTATCCAAAATACATCTGTCCAAACTCATAGTACAAAATTTATAAGGAAGGTAAACATAATGTAGATCCTTTTTACCCCGTAATAGCATATTAATACCTTCATCATGTACTGAAACATCCTGAATTACCATATTCCTTATTGATTACATTCATTCCCCATTATCCAATATAGAATTCTGGATATACTTCATCAATCCAAAAATGTTTTAAACCCCAACAATGATGGAATATACAAATCATTAATCAATTTCAAGGTAGTCAAGAATATCCAATATAATTTATCCAAATAAATCATGTATTATTCCAAAATCACTACCTCGGTATCAGAACTATATTATGGTTTATCATTCTCTCAACCATATATTTTCCAAAAATTTATCCTGCTATTGAGTCACTTTTCATTGTTCCGCACAATCTCAAGTCCTTAATGAAATAGTACGGCAGTAAAATCCTTATATACTCCATAATTATTATAACAAGTACATTGTTGATACAATACTCAATTGACATAATAAATATAAAAACTCTAATCATTCCTCTTCATCTGTGGTAGTATCATAACTTGATTATTATCCAATAGCATCATTTGCGGCATGTTTTGATGACTGGGACATAGGTTCGCGTAGTGTCCAAACTCCTTGAAAATGAAGCATTGTACATTTGAAACCATTTTCTTACCCTTGCAGTCACGTACTTTGTGCCCTTTTCCTCGACAATTATAACAAACTCCCATTCATTTCAGGAATGTTCCAGGGTGTTTCTTCCCACAGTTATCACATATGGGAAAATTATTCTTTTTTCTCTTCACTTTATCCTTCTTTTTCTCCTCCATCCTTTTCTTCTCTTGCTTCCCTTGAAAGCCATAGGACTCAGTAAAATCTTTACTTATCTTATCAACACATGATATTATTTCTTCATATGATGATAATACATGGGAGACTATTTCTCTTATAAATTCTCTCTTAAGGCCATGAAAGATATGATCCTTCTTTCTCTTTATATTATGTGCATTACTGGAGTTATCATTCCTTCTACTGGACGCCATTTCTAAACAATGGCATACCCTAGATTGGTTTATTAATAACAATACCTAATCCCAAATTTGTAAAACACACAACATAAATTAAATAGTTTATGGATATAATCCATAATCATAAAAATGTCTCCTTTGAGGAAGTATATACTCATAAACCCTTAATAATGGTTTGTAAAGAAAATGAGAATTATCCTAAGCATATCCCCTAGGAGTGTCGTAACCAAGAGTGCAGCAAGGCCCGTTGTCGTGCACCATTTCCCGTTCGAGTCTAGCTCAAAGCGGTGTTTTCGGGTTTTACCCCTAGGTACATCTGTGCCAGAGCCGCCTCTACCTGCTCGTATCCAGACAGGGATGTATTGCTCGGAAAACTCACAAGATCTCTACAATACCAAAATTCTAGGAAGTTCTTCTATAATAATCTTCAAGGTCCATCTCAGGTCTATGTGCTCTAACCAGAGTTTACCTAAATCTAGTTTCCAAAGTTTGTACTAAACTTCCTCTGATACCATCTGTAACGCCCCGACCCTAGTTACCCAGAGTCGGTGCATTATTACATAACATGGTCATGATCACAAGAAATATCAAATCTCAAAAGACCGATTGGTTTAGTAGCCTTGGAAACACTAGATATATTCATAAGTTTTACATTACATCATAATGTGAAAAACTACTACAACAACATAATGTCGCCATAGTCTGCACTATTATCCCCTCATAATATCCCTCCAGGTCATTCATAACTTACTTCTTCACATCCTGTGAAAAATAAAACATAGAAAAGGGGTGAGCTCAAATGCCCATTAAGGATAACAATATAGAGAAACATTCAAAAATAAGCATAAACATTTATGGCAATGCATTACTAAAACAATAGCCTTTTAAACTTGAACTTCAACATAGTATGGAAAAAGTAAAATGAAATAATGCCATTTACTTATTCACATGGATATTCTACTAATCGAATAATCATATGCAATATCAATATCCACTTTCATAAGGTTGGAATGCATAATGCTGAACTTTAATTTCTTTGTCAAGGCCTCGTCCCATGACCTAGGGGATAACTGTAACCGGAACCCAACCCGGAGTGCCTCTAATAACCGAACACCAACCCGGAGTGCCTCTAATAACCGGAAACCAACCCGGAGTTCCTCTAATAACCGGAGACCAAACAAGAGTTCCTCTAATAACCGGAGACCAAACCGGAGGGCTTACTTTTACCGGTCCCCAACCCGGAACATACTTGTATAACACATTCATCTGAATGAAAGGTTGAAATATAACATAAACATTCATATTACAAATAACATATGAAATGTCAATACTTTAAACAAAAACCATGATTTACATAAGAATAACTTATCCACAGTCAAAAATATCACAAAACCTTCAATAAAATATGGATGTTTTTGTATTATAATAAATCAACTTCAAATAAGCTTAAAATCCATCAAAGGATGTTGACATAGATGAAATCAAGACTATTTTAGAAAAATATCTCTTTCTATTTTGAATTTATTTAAGAGTCTTATATTTATGAAATAAAACATTTTTTTGAAAATATTCTTATTATCTTGTAAGGGAAGCTCTGACGATTTTATAATGGCGGTAAATAGCCGCACCCGCCGTATAAGTTAAAAAAACATTCTTACCTTAAATTTGTCGAAAAGGTTAAAAGTGCCTTGTTTGGAAAACGACGGAAAGATTCCTTTCGAAACACATAAGGGTATAAATGAATTTAACCCATATTCTTGTAAATAGTAAAAAAATTTTGAAATTCATTTTTATGAAACATGGATGTGGATGATAAAGAGATCCCAGTAGATTATTACGTATAAACAACCTCGGATAATGAAGAGATTGCGAAATAACTCTTACCAATTTGGTAACTTATGAAACATAAAACCCATGAAAGATGTATCATATAATGAATATGTAAATACACATAAATTAGAGTGTACTACACAAAGAATATAATTATGGGCAGTACATACACCACACAAAAGGTGATGGTGGCAATATGGCATGAATCTCACTGGAATAAGGAGTGAGATGAAAACCCCTTACCTTGTACTTTTCCACAGTTGGGGTAGGTTAACCTCCAGTATAATTGTGAAATAATTGTTATTAAATTATTCAATAATCATATATATTAATATGATATCATATATGATCTTTTAACATTGATTTGTTAATAATATCTTTTAATTATCATCGTTTTGGGTGTTAACTTACTCATTTTCTTTTATATGTTTTGTTACATAAGATGTGTTTGTTATCGATAGGTTGTATCTTATTCATATCTAGAATGTTATCAAGTCATTAAACATCATTTTTAAATCATAAAATGATAATTATACTTTAATGGATATGATGGAGAATGAATCTCATCGCGTTCGTGGAGACGGTAGTCCGTACGTACGCACGAGTGACAATACCATTCTTTTGATATTAAAATAATATATAAATGGATGGTATATCATATATAATGAATCATTAACATGTTATATTTATTATTTACATGAGTTACACATCATTATTATACCCATCCAAATAATAATATATTGAATAACAATTACACTACGACGTGGAGACGGTAAGCCGTACATACGCACGTATGGTGACATGTTAATCAAATGGTAGATAGAATACTGAATATGGTTGTACCATATTAATAATAACATCACATTATATATATGATACTGGATTTATTATTTTAGAATGGTAATAACAAGGAAAGAAGAAGTGGAAGAAGAAAGGAACTTGAAAAGGGGTGGTGAAAACATTACCTCTTCTTCAGGTTCTTCCTTTTGATTTGATCAAAAGGGCTCCATAGGATGGCTTTATGAACAAACTAAGTCCTCTATGATGTATTTAGGGATGTTGGGGGAGTATTTCGGCAGAGTATGGCCGAACCAAAAGGTTTTTAAGGTGTGATGAAAAGAGAAGGAGGAGTGCCCTTTTATAAGAGGGGTGAGGGGCACCGTTGGAAAAGATAGAAATATTAGTTTATATTAAATTAAAATTCGGTTTATAATGGCTCCAAAGTTTATTATTCAAAGTTTAAGGTGGGGATAGGTCTAAAAAAACTCAACCAATAGAATTTAGAGAGGTTTGGGTACTTATATTAACCTTATCTTTAAGTATTAACTCTAAGTTAATTAGTTTCACTTTTAAAATGTCTCTTTGTATTTTTATATTATATGGTTAATAAACATAACAAATACATCCAAGCTACCCCCAAGTGGTACATTAATGATACACCTATCATGATATAAGTCTCTTGGCCTAACCTTAGATTTTTAAGAATTTAATATCAATTAATAATATAATATTTGTTTTAAAAACTCTATTATGTCAATTTTGACACTATTAAATACTTGATTTTTTTGAAACTCATAAAAGATTTATTACTACGAAAAATGTTAATTAAATCAATCCTAATATTTCATATTATCTTATAAAATTAGTTCAATTCATTAAAAGTTTCATATTATATTTATTTGGGTATTTATAATATGAATTATTTTGACTTTTCACTATTATAGTAATTACTGCATCATCATTGTGTCATAAATAAATTAAATTATTTAAAGTCTAAAAATTATAAATAAAATATAATTAAGTAGTAAATCTTTTAATATTTCTAATTAATATTTATAGTAGAAAATCCAACATCTATAACCCTATGTAAAAATTGGTTTTCTAAAAGATATATGCTTATGTCATTTTTGTACTTATTTTAACTTAATTAAAATAAATTGTCTCTATCACCTACAAGTGGCACCATGGGGTCCCAAAATCGACCCAAAGATGTCCATGGTCGAACATGTATCAACCAATAAGGTTATGACACGTTTTAGGGTAATTTGCTATTATTATAATATTATTTTTAACCCTTATTTACCGGATTTACCCTTAACCATGGTAAATAAAATATTTACCGCAGTAATTATTCAAACTGTCTAAAAATAAAAGTTACCTATTTAAACAATTTGAGAATCCTGATTCAAAATATGGAATCCATTTTTCTAAATTCAAAACCCAGAAGTGGCAGAAATTAATTTAAAATTAATTCCCGCTGTCAAAACAAAAAGCGTGCTTTTAAGATATAATAACTATCAAAAGATTGACACTTGTTTATGTTCGGTTTAATTGTAAAATTATGTCCAGTGACAAACATTATATTAAATGGTAAAAATATATTCTCAATATAATTTAAAACCACTCAAATTCATAATTTATCACTATTAATTATTTTGATTAAAAAGGTTGTTTTTAATTAAAATTTAGTAATTTTCACTATTCATCATAATATGAAAGTTATCCGAAAAGTACCAAAATTTTACCTTAGGCTAAATTTGATATTAAGAATCCAAAAATGAAGTCCATTTTAAAAAATAAAATATATATAATTTCAAAAAGTAGGCATTACTATTCATAACGTCTAGTTTGATCGGTTGTGGTGTGTGTTAAAACTCGAAGTTGCGTACAACACACGCTACTGTATTATTCAAAAGAAAGCGTACCGTGGAAGCATGAGATGTTTTATTTTAAATTTTTGATGTCCCCATTTAGTCAAAAAGTTTCAAATATTGTATTTAAAAAGGGTTCACTATTAAAAGTTGATAAAAGTGCAATATTGAAAATGAATTTGTTCTCATAATATGGATTCTAAAATTATAAGGATTATATAAAGTTTAAAATTTAGTTAATACTATTCATAACCTCTTTTGAATGGATTGTTTGGTAAGTCATGGTGCGCTTGAACTCGGTGTTGCGTGTAGTGCAAGTTATTAAATTATTTTGAAGAAATAAAACACTATGAAATCTTGGGGTGTTACATCTAAAAAATGAAAATGGATTTTTCTGAAGGTGTTTTCAAAATGGAATATTTTTTTTGGAGTGGAAAATTGTTTTTGAAATGGAAGACGTTTTGGAATTTTGAAATGTGTTTCTTTAATGATAAGTGACTTTCTCAATTTGTTGGGAATTTGTGCTTTGTGCTTAATGGTCTTTTTTGGAAATGAGAAGTGTCTTTAATTGACCCTTGGTATTCCTATGAGTGATCACATACATTGAGGTACGCATGTGGAAAGTGGGGAAATTGGTGATGTGAGTGGATGGGTGCTTGAGCTAGCACTGGATATGTATGTGTGAGACTTCATGGGATATCAACGGTTGATATTTAAGTGGTTTTGGTTGCTGAAAAATGGTTTTCAAAATGGGGTTTTCAAATGTTTAGAAAAGTGAGCAAGAAATTTTGTAGCATTGTTTTTTCGTGTTGGGTTTTCTTTTTTGTGGGTTCTTGGTTTTGACATACTGAATTGTACTTGGAATAGTGATTTGAATTTGAGCTTTAATTCATGATTGAGGTGTGGACTTTTGATTTATGATGAGTTTTGATTCAAATTTGTGCTTCTTTTTTTTGAGTATGATGCCTAGAAAAGTCCCAGAAGTTTCTAGTGAGCCTCTTCTAGTTGTTGGTTCTACCTATACCCTTAGCAGGGCAGTGGATTTGAATTCTTTTCAGTCATTGTCTAGCTTTCATGGAGACCGTGATCTATTGAAGGTAGCGAACTAGATTAGTGAAGTCATTGGTGTTTTCAGGTTACTGGAAACTCTTAAAGCTAAGAGAGTCTGTGTTGGTTAAGGTCCATTTGAAGGTGAAACTTTGGATTGGTGGAGGAGATAATCCTAGCGTCGTTGCATGATGGTATGTCTTGGAAGGTGTTTAGGACCACTCTCATTTGATGGTTTATATTTTTGGAAGCAACGATGATGGAAGCGACAGGGATCGTGAGTGTCCACCAATGCCAACGAATAGTGAAGGCCTACGTTGGGCATCTCAAGAAGTTGGTTCCCTTTTCTCCAAACATAATGTCGCAAAATCAGTTAAAGTTTCTCTTGTATGAGGACTTCTTCTATTATTCATGGACCGATTCCCTTTGGGGTTTGGGATGATTCCCCATTATGTGAGAGCGAGCTGGAGGAACCCATCTCAAACAAGTTTTCTTGTCAATTACATCTTCTATTGGTGGGGCACCTCTCTTGTTCGCTTATTGTGTGGCCGGTTTGGGTACTTTAGGTCGCCTTATCGTTATCCGTTGAAGACTTCTTGTCGGTGTGGATATTTGGGGAACTTAGAGAGGTTCTTCTAGCGGTAACGTCAGAAAGAGTCTCTACTGAGAGATGTTAGCTCCTGACTGTGGGGCAGTAGATGCTTCAAGACATCAGAGCCCCAGCCATAGGTCTCGGTGTGAAGCCTTTCACACAGTCAGGAATATTTGGGTGTGGGTCACATTGGCCTAACTTTTTTCTCAAGTGATAAAATAGGGACAGTTTAAATTTCTCAGTTCAAGCTTCCTTGTCATTGAAGGTTCTGTTTTTCTGTAAGAGGCACAAATTTCTCTTTATCTCGTTGTGGTCTTTGTTCTTTGAATACCCCACTGTGGTTGTAAAAAGGCTTGGTGATCTTGTTTTCTTGTAATCCGAGTAGTTGCGCCTCCTCAAATGTGACCCGTTTTGTTTTAGTACATGCTCGTTTTGGAGATGCTCATCTTTTGTGGAAATGATGAGTCATGGTTAAGTTCATTATTTGGTAGAATTCTTCTGTGGGTTTTCTCATGTCTCAGTGGTTTCTGGTTTGGGTTGGAAGTTCTCATCTCGGTTTATACTGGTTGGTTTAATCTTGTCGGTTCTTAAATGGTGGGGAGACTCACCATGAATCTTGTCGTGCCTTTTTCGAGGATTGTTCTGTGTGGCGGTTCCCTCTTGGATCAAGTTAGCCGTTCCAAAGTTAGTTCATGCTAAGAGTCTCAATGTCAGTTGTTCTAGTCAGGCTCTTGTGGTGGGGAGAACCCTCCTCTTTTCCTGATGGTTCTTCTCTTCTATGTTTCCCTCAGAGTTGGTCTGGTGTGACTGATGGAGTGAAAATTCATACCATGTTCGTGATTTTGTTAGCCTCGTTCAATTTCAAACTCGTGTTTGATTCCTCGTTTGGTTGGGTAACTATCTGGGGGCAGAAATTATTTATGGTGGGGAGAATTGTCACAACCCGACCCAATGATTTAGTTTATTTTAATTATTTTGGGTCTCATTTTTGAACTGCATTTTGAACCGGTTTTAAATTAAAAGAAAATTTCATTTTTATACGAACGTGCGAGCGTATGCACGCCCTGCAGAGTTCCTAATTTTTGTTAAGGGATTGTTTGTTATCGAATGTATTGTTTTTGAGACACGCAATCATGCGCGTGACCACACGTGAGATCGTGCACGGTGTCCACTCTCAGTTAATAATTTTATTATTATTATTTCAGTTAATATTTTAATTAGGCTTATAATATTATATTATTGATGTGTTTTAAAAAAAATTGATAACGTTATTATTATTATTATTATAATAATTATTATTATTTTATCAGGATTATTATTTTTTATTAAGTTTCTTATTATCTTTTATTATTATGAAAGTTGTATTTTTATTTTTATTTTTTTATTCTTTCTTCTCCTCTTTTTTTCCTCCTTCATCCCCTTTGGCTCGCGCAACCCCCTCCCCATTTCGCCAAACCCTAGCCACATCGTTTTTTTGCCGCCCCACCTCCTCATTGTCGCACCTCCCTTCTCCCTCTCCGGCTAGACGCTCAGTGACCTCGCAGCGGCATCCCGCACCCCCCTCTGGCGACTGCGCACCTGCCCTCGGACAACCCCATGTGCCGTCTGCTCGCCTTTCCTGAACTGCCGTGCCGCCCTCCCGCCTCTCACCACCGGCCGTCCTCCCAGCCTCGTACATAAACTTCCCTTGCGTGGGCGCTCCTCTCTGGAAACCCCTTTGGGTAAAAACCTCATTAGATTTGGAGTTTTAGGCTTTCAGCTGGTTTGATGTTCATGTTAGGGTTTTAATCTTGAGTTTTTCTTGTTTAATCTTCTGGATTATGGTGTATTTCAGTTTCCTTGTGGTGAATTTGACACGCAATTGAGGAATTCTCATCAATTTTTAGGGAAAACGACTCTGTTTTAAGTGGTTTTGTATTTTAAATTTTAATTGATGACTTAATTTGATTATTTAATTAATTTAGCATGGTTATTGATTGTTTTGTTTGATGAGAATTTGATTTTACTTGAGATGTAGTATATTTCGAATGTATTTATGAGTTTAGTGTTATGTTTATATGATACGAGTACTTGTTTCTATGAGAAACCATGTTGAACTGTTTAAATAGTGTTTTATAAATTTTGCAGTTAGTTTAATAATATATGCAGGCGGTGCAAAGTTTTTTTTATAGCGTCGTGTGCGTTGGTTTTCAAGAAGATTTATTTTAGTGTAGTTTTGTGGTAAAACATTAAAACGCACCTTGTAAATGTTTTAGTAAGTGTTTCTTTAATTTATTTAAATTCCTTATGTGGAGAGAAAAAAATTTGTTTTAGGACAATTTATTATACGGTTGATGTTAAAGTGGTATCTTAATATGAGATATGATGTGTTTTTGAGGAAAATCCGTATTATATCACTAAATAGTGTTATGTTAAATCACACAATGGGTTTATTAAGTTATTTATGAGGTGAAAATCATGTTTTTGTATGGTTGGTGTGCGGTTGGTTTTTAACGATGGTTTTGAATGAATTTTGGTAAAAAGATTTGGAGTGTTATTGAAATCATTTTATAAACATTTTAAATGGTTTATTCAATTATAAAAAAAATGTGTGACCATGATTTGAAAATGTTTTAAGGTGTGTTTGATGTTAAAGGGAGGAATTTGAGTATGTTTGGAGGGTAATGCCTTGTTGATAAACTTGGAAATGTTTTATAGATGGTTTAAGTATTGAAATTGTTTTTATTAAATTGTTTGTGTAGTGCGTTGGACCTCGCTAGGATGGTTTCAAGTTGCGGGTGTCTGGAACGCCAACACGTACATGCATAGGGTAAGGCATATATATATATATTCCCTCTTTGTACATATTCCATCATGGCGCGGGGAATATGTGCAATGCAGCTAGGGGTGCATATATATATATATATATGTATAAATGCATGTGCGTGTATGCGCCTAGTGTCAGTTCGAGTGGCCATCGACAGATAGTGACAAGTTTAAGGTAGGTCCTCTATTCCTCTGCCTTTAATTTGAGATTCATAATTACCTTCCTATTTTCAAAATAAGTTTTATATTTACGCTATATACACATGCTGTGAAATCAGGTTACAGTTTCTAGAAATGATTATGCCTTTTCTTTGGAAACTGATATGCATTTTTAATGATATCGGTCTATGTGACCTTTCTTAAAAAAAATTATTTCCTAAAGTGGTTTTGAATTGGTAAAGTGTATTTCCAAAGGTGTTTGGTCTTTTGGCCGGTTAATTTTTAAAATTATTCCCTTTAAGTAATAAATCCCATTTGGAACCTCAAGAATGTTTTATGGAAAATAAAAACTTCTCTTGAGGCAAGCCCCCTTGGTTTTAGAAAATTATTTGTATGTTGAAAGTGTTATGATGTGCCTAACATTGAATTTTATACATTTTGTGACGTGGAAGAGGGGGAATGCACTTAAGGAGGAAGAAAAATGGTGAGAGGTTGAATGATATTTTTATAAAGAAAAGATTATGTTCATATATGATTGCATGATAAAGAAAAACTCACCACAACTTGAAATAGAGAACAATGGGAAACCCGGGTATCTTGGTGGGTGACCAGGACTAGTACGCTAGATGACACGGCAGGGGTTCTTCCCGATTTTTCAAGCAGGATTGATGCAACAACACTAACTAAAAATATGAATTTCTGAGGGTCGTGGTCTTCTAAGCGACGTTTTCTGAGGGTCGTGGCCTTCTAAGCAACGTTTTCTGAGGGTCATGGTATTCTAAGCCACGTTTCACCGAGTTACGAGGTCTCTAGGTTCCCACATGATCTAGCTACCTATAGGGATTAACCATAGTGCTCATTTGTGACATGCTTCTTGTGATGTAACTTTCTTTTCAGTTGTTTCATACATGGTGTCTTGTTTGTAAAAATCACATTTTATTCCAAACTGCTTTCTTTTCATTTTGAAATGTTATTGCATGCTTGGTACCTATTTTTAAAATGTAGTAAGAGTGAAATGATTTATTTAAAAATGCAAACTCATTTCTTGAATTTGAAAATAAGGGAAAACATTATTTTTTTATATCTTATCTTTAAACTGGCATAGTTGGATTTCTTAATAAAGGTGGAGGCATAGGATGTGGTTATATTTTGGCTTTCCTACCGAGCATCTCGGTGCTCACGCCTACTTTACTTTTTAGTTGCAGGTTTCAGTCTTGGATCTCTTTTGAGAGCGAGTGTGGTTCTCATACCCTTGTGATCCACGAGGTCACCTGTGGTATGTCACTTTTTTTGTTTATTCCATTTTCTGATGCCACGTTGTTCTGTTAATTTTCTTTTATTTATCTGCTTGTTCAATTTATGTTTATCTATCTTTTTCATGGGCCAAACCGTTCCCAACTAGTTTGTTTTGATGCCCGGAACAAGTTTCCATCCCATGGGGATCGGGAATGCCCTTCAGGGCATGTCGTGGACCGGGTTGGGCGTTGGGTCGGATGACGACCCGACCTTGTTTGTGACAAGTTAGTATTGAATAATATAAATAATTATAACGGTATAAATTGTGTTACTATTTTGGAAAGGTATATGGTCAAAAGTGAATCATTAATTAATTAGTAAAACAATGTTCATGGAAGCTATCAAAGGAGGATGAAAATAGGTTATCAAAATATTAGTATGGCCATTGGAGCTAGAAATAATTAGATAACATTATTAAAAAATATTTTAACTAAAAAACCCCTAATACACATGGGACCACAGTAACAAAAGTGATTTTTATCAAATGGTATTTAATATTAAGGAGTCCAAGAAAAAAATAAATGAAGAACATAAAGGTTACTTGTGTTCTTTCATGTGGATGTTTATTATTCAATCAAATGTATAGAATCGTTTAGAATGTATTTTTTTCATTTTTAAACTAATAAATCGATTATGGTGATTACTGAAACAAAAACTGTGTTGTTCAAATGTAATAATAGATATTGGAGAGAATATAACAATATACATGGTTTAAATATATAAATTATAGAAACCAAAACATGTATATAATGTAAAAATAATCAAGTAAAAAATATCTATAAAAACCTGGGATTCAACATCTAGTGTCTGCATTGAGAACTCCTCAGTAGAGATGCATTGTTTGATGGATGAATTTTATGATAAATAATATAGCATATCCTATTATTAATGAAAATTTCCTACTAGAGTGTTAATGAAAAAAACATTTTTATGGTTACTATTCACTCCAATCAATAATTATATTGTACAAGTGATGATAAGACTCTGCGTGAAAATTTAGATTGAAATAAGATAACAATCATGTATATCTGTGTGTTCCATAAGTAATTTCTTCGACACTAATAGTGATAATAATATGTTCTTTTATGAACATTGATATAAATGAATGTTTCTTGGTTATTCATTCAATAGTAAGAGATATATGTACAAGAAAAATCATCTAGGTATAATTATCATATAGGTAAAATTTATGAAATTGAAAAAGAAAATATTATGAATACATAAGAGTGTCTTATTATTTCAGATGAGAAAAATTTTAACATATATGACATTATATTATAGGAGTAATGAGATTAATATGATTCTGGATCAGGATGAGTTTTAGGGTCTATAATAAACACAAATTATATCTCTAATGACAACGAAAATAATATTGGGATACTAGCTACAATAAGAAGACCATGAATGGTAAATATCCCCGAAAACAACATTGTTAGTGTCCTAAAATCAAAATATCAAATAAGAAAAATGTTTGTGATGTAGAAAACATTTTTTTAAAATTCTGTAATTCTAAAATCTACTAAAGAATTTAAAATTTAATAAATATGTTTCAAATAAATTCATAATGAATTTTATTAAATTGAAAAAATATTGAATATTGTACAATGTTCTGAAAAAACATGGGTTTCTAATAAAAAAACATTTATAGAAAATTAAATGTAGTATGTCAATAAATAAAGATAAAGAATTATTTGATCACAATGGTTTCTTCTGATTATAATAAATAGACATTTAATAGATATTTTCTCCATTTTCACATATTGATACAATATTGTTATTAATAGAAATATGATTGAAAATTGGTTTTAAAATTTACTTTGTTGATAAAAGTGAATTATTGTTGAATATATTTATTAAAGAAGAATTTTGTATTTGATAAAATGATTTGTTTCTCAATGTGGAATGTGATATTAATGTTTATTTTTTATATAATCTATTGTATGGATTAAAAAAAGAACTAAAAGAATGGTACTCAGGTCCAAATCAATACCAATAGATTCCTTGTTCTCAAGGAAGAGGTGTTAATCCTCACCAATACATTAAGAATAAGAAATAACAATTGATATTGGTTCTTATTTATAATGACTATGTTATTATTTTAGGGTTAAATGAATCCAAATGAATGATTTTTTCAGAATTCATAAAATTTATATTTGATTCATTTCTAATTAGTTAATTGTAATATTTCATTGTATTTTAATGAATTAAATTAATGTACAAAACATAAATTTCCAATCCAATATTTTTGAAGGATATTCTTGAATGGTCTCAAATATATATTTTATAACATATGTCTACTCTATCAAATACCCCAACATAATTATAAAAAGATGATGAATGAACAAAGACTGATGTGGATGTCTATAACAAAATCATTAGTATATTACTCTAATTTTAATACACATGATTTGATATTGTTTTCCCTGTATTTTACTTCATCAATATAAATATTTCCATGAACTATGTGATATAATGGTTTTGAATATAGTATTTCAATAAATCTACACAAATAGTGTGTTTGGGGTTCTTTATTATAAATTTTTTTCCACAAACTATTTGTGTATATAGACATGGACTTGTAAGGTATATAAGATTACACAATTTCAATATTTTTAATGTCATAGGTCTTGGTATTTCATGTTACCTGTGGTTTAGTAAAAACTTAAGACAACATCTTCTTTGTCGAGGTGGTGACTAAGCATATTGAAACCGATCAATCATATAAAAAATCTATATAGTTGAAGCAAGATATTGGGGATTCTGGTATTTATGTTGTATCGCCTATTTCTATCATATTAGACAAATAATGTACTATAAATATTAAGAAAAAACCCATTAATCATTTGTATATTAATCTTATTGAGAACATGTATAGTTTTAGAATCGATAAGATATATAACAAGTTTAGAAGTTAGTGACATTATGACCAATCCACTAATGAATATATTATTTGAGAGACATCAGTGGGATCGTAGAGTCTAATTGAATACTATTAACTAGATGAGTTAGAGAAGGGATCTCCTAACCCCCAATGTTATTATCTCTATGGATAATGGTTTGGTCATTCCCTTATATTGACTCTTTTATTTTTTATCACTCAATTGTAACCCTATAAAACACACGATTCATTGGGTTTTTTAATGGAGAGAATTTATTTTTTGATAAATGGTAAGATGTTATATTTTATATCAATAAGGGTAATGAAATTTTGTAACACATTTAATGGGGAAAATTGGTTAGTTTTAATATTTATATGGTTAAATATCATGGAGTGTGATTACTAGGTGATTTAAAATAAATTATTCTATCGCACATTGAACATTTCTTATGTAGTATTAGAAATTAATATTATGGATTCATTGATTCAAAAATTGAGGTTTCGAAATTCTGATAGTTTTTTGTGATTAATTTCATTTTTATAGATGATATATTATTTTCTGGTTAATGGAGTTAATAAAAAATGATGTATTATAGTGTTGTTATAAATCCATAATGGTTATATTGTCAGACAAAGACCATACCATGCATTTTAGTGTTTTTTATTGATAATAAATACCTGATATAATCTAATCAGATATGTAGCAAATACTTTGGAGTTATTTTATATGCTATATACATTTTATCAATATGTTCTAATGGGAACGTAATAGCATTTCATATATTACATAAAGTTCGCCTGGAAATTACACTACCCACAAAAAGGAATCACAAGTATTAAAAACCATGTTTAAAGGTAACTATAAAAACCAAAAGGATATATAATTTTCCATAAATCATATATGGAATGGTGTAAAAGTCGCAATAGTAATCATAGTAGTGTAAGGTTAAAACCATCTTTTTTAATGGTATATCCTATATGATGTAATATTATTTAAATGTAATCTAATTCATCTGTAAGGGTAATATAAATGTCCCTTGACATTCATTTGGTTTTATTAGATGACCATGTGATGGATACAGTAAAATGGATAATGGTTTATCTTCCCTTAATAAAGGATGATGTTTATGTTATAAAATCACATATGGAAAAGTTAATGGTATTTTAATTATATTGTGGTTAAGGATTATTTTCAGTGGATCTTTATTATGTCTAATTATGAAAATGAATATATATATATATATATATATATATATATATATATTAAATTGGGTTTTCTTGAATTTATGGATATATTAAAGAATTTGAGATTTCAAAATATTATACAATAGGAGACCACACCATTTTGATGAATGATTATCATTTGGAATTCAATAATATAAAATGGTAAAGTATATGTAATCATTTCTTGGATTTTGGAGTGGTTCACTATAAGTCAACATAGTTAGAACAATAAACAACTATATAAATTTTACTTGTATTGACGGACATTAACTGGATATGTTGGTGTAAGATGATGAATGGTGTTCAGTGTTTTTTATTGTTGAAATTTTGAGCATCAATATCATGAAGATAGAAGTCATTAGTTTCAAAGGTTTTTACTCATGAAATAGAACCTAACTAGTCTATAGTTCCAATTATAATAGAACTGTTTACTTATTTTTTTGATAAGGTGATACAATCCCAATGGTGGAGATAGAGATTCCTTGGGATTGATCAATCAAAGGAAGGATAATTTTTTATTATAGTTTTATGATCTCTAATATAAGTTGTAACCATCAATTAATTAGAGGCTACTAAGTGGTTTTAGGACACTATATTAATTTTCTAAAAGGATTAGTGCACAAAAAATAATATACAGATGAAATACAATTTTTTTGTATATTTGAGAAATGATAAATAAATTATATATATTACTAGGATGGTATAACAAGGAAAATATGGACTTTTAGAAGTCCTTGCATCCTATAAATTTAATGTAAAAAGTGCTGAGGATACACAAAATTTTAGGTTTTCATTCATGAATTTTTATTTGGATTAATTATGTTTTCATAAAATGATTAGTGAAAACTAAGAAATAAAAAATATTATACTTATTTATATTTTTTTTAATAGCGATTACATAGGGTTTTTGTAGATTCCATACTTTTTGTGAACAAAAAAATATAGTGTGGTTAGGTTTTTTGGGAAAATAGATTCATTTTCATGCACAATCCTTAGATTATATGATTTTAGAGAACCCTGTTAAATCCCATGTTTTCTCTAAAATAGTAATCACTCAGTATGGATGGAAAAGTATATATAAAAAAGTGTTAATAATATTAATATAAAAATATAATTATTATTGAGTATTTAATTACAATCATGAATATAATAATTGAACCTCTATTTCCTCCATCTCAGGGTATATTCATTTATATCTTCTAGCATCTAATGATGTTGTACTAATTTTATTTTAATTTTTTCAAAATCATTATTTAGAATGATCAATTTATTGGTTCATAAATGCGAATTGTTTATAAAATTAATCATACATTATTATTCTATACAGGACTATTAGTATATATGAAATTCAATTTAAAAAATCATATTATGATATCAAAATCTTCATTTTGTTTTTAAATAGTTCAAAAAAATTTCATAGAACTAAAATTTTATAAATAACGAGAATTTATCATATATATATATATATGTGTGTGTGTGTGTGTGTGTGTTAATTTCTTTAGGTTCTTTAAAAAGAGTTTGATTTTATTTTATTTCTCATGTTTTTCCCATAAATAATTTTTTAATATTCCAGAAAATTAATTATATAAAATTTATTTTTAGTGGGTTATCTTTTATTTATTGTCATTATATTTTTTCTAATAAGAATACTGATTTCAATGTTTTCTTTATTCCAAAGTTACTATGTAAAAACAATTATATATATAAGGATCAATGGAACTTTTATTTTATTTCTTTCATTGCTAATTAATTCGATACTAATGTTACATTAAATCATTGATGACCTATATTGCCACAGTTTTGGAA
Organism: Viscum album; assembly: GCA_963277665.1. Classification (NCBI taxonomy): domain Eukaryota; kingdom Viridiplantae; phylum Streptophyta; class Magnoliopsida; order Santalales; family Viscaceae; genus Viscum; species Viscum album. Next base: position 1,653,022,773 of record OY728126.1, on the reverse strand, counting down.
AATCAAAGGAAATTGGAATTTTTGTTATCGTTAGTGTTTCAAGAAAATCATGGTAATTTATATTAATGGATGGTCTTGGATTATTTTTCCAACTACATTTTATGACATTTAAGAGGTATTTTTCCCAAGGAAATGAGTTTTTTGAAATCTGAACTATTATATTTCTTATTGAATGATTATATTTAATTAATTAAATATTAATTTATTAACATTTGTTCATTCACTAGTATATTTTACAAGAAAATTTAAATCGATATTTTGTCTCTTTATTTGGGTCAAAATTCGGGGGGCTTCATGGGCAAGACATAACCTTATTTCTATCAGTAGAGTCAAACCTGGACACTTTGTCATTTTATATTCTATTTTTTAGTCATATTATCATTTTTTTCTTTTCTTGATTTCCAGTTCTCTATTTTAATTCATGTTAATTCATCCAATGTATTCCATTTTCATAGATTAGAGACATATGGGTGAAGATAAGTCATAGAGGGAAATGGAGGAGGGGTTGACGGGGGTTCTTTCAAGGTTCAAATCAGAGTGAAATAGTTTTAGGTGTCCTATTTTATGTGAATCAACTTAAATATCTCCTATGAGTTATGCCAATGTGTTTTTATGGCATAAAATTCCATATATTATGTTTTTTATAGTTTTGAAGAACTTTATGGGTTCTTTGGGGACACCATGTGGGTCGAACATGGATGTATCATTGAAAAAAAAGTTTTTTAGTCTTCTTGGAGAGGTTTCCAATTGGGAAAACTAATTTTCATAGAGCGTATTTTAGATAACACATGTCATGTGTTCATCTTATTTTTGTAATATGGTTTATTGGGACTATATACTATGTAGCAGGGGTATATAGCATGTATTGCCGAATCCAAGTGTGATGAGGACACAAGGTCATGTAGGGTACATGGACAGAACCAGTGTGAGGTAGACGGAAAATGGACATAATGAATTTTTATAACCTATGTGTGTGTAAATGGACCTGTACACAATTGAGGAACACATTTTTGGTACACATCATGTACAGTTGGTACATTATTTGTGGTCTAGTTATGTATATAATGAGTATAGGATATGGTACACAAATATGTTCCCCTCGGAGGGAACACTGATTTTATTTGACATAAATATCTTGTAATTCGGAAATATACATGTCTAGTGGCCCATGGAAACATAACGGGGTGGACCATTAGGGATACACAATATAAACCCCAAGTAAAAAATGTGTACTTTTCCTGCAGTGGCCAGTTTTTCCTAATTTTTTCTCCGATTTTATAAATGTACTTCTGAATAGCCCATTCTAATTAATTTTTTAATAAATTTTTTTTGGGAATCCTTTATAATCTTAGCCTATGTTTGAATGGTTTTTTTGGATTGGAGATAATTGGTATGATTATTACCTTTAGGTTTTTTTTAGAATTTTTGGGGGTCTTGATTGTCAACTTAGTGATTAGACTAGAACGATTGTTCCATGGAGAGACTTTTCATGGTCATTATATATATTTTAGAATATTTGATCACATAGAATCTCTAAAAAGATCTTAGATCATCCAATTATGTCAAGAAAAGTTCCTCTATGAGTAGTTTAGGATTAACTATGACGTAGGTACAAATGGTGTTTGAGCCTTTAGGATAGGTTGATGTCCAAAGATGGAGGTTACATCCATGTGTTATTGATATATTCATATGACATTGAGGAGCTCTTAATTATACCCTAATGACATGTTAACTAGTAGAGTAATCATTGTTTTTCATAGTCGGTGGTTGAGAATTTCATTGTGGAATGATTTTTCCTGTGTTAATATTCCCATGTAAGTTTTTTCTCTTGTGGTTGTTAGGAAGAAGCTTCAGAGTTCCTCTATTGTAGATCCTATTCATTGGATATTCCATTGAGAATTCATTTAATCTAGAATCAGTTGGAGGCCACTAAAGAATGTTTGGGATATTTCTACCCTTGGTTTGACCCATACTTTTAGATGAGAATGATGAACCCCTTATATGGATTTCTTCTCTTGATGAGGAATTTTGGGAATTTAAGGATTTATGTGTGTGTGTGTGTGTGTGTTTGTTGAGATATTGGGTTCATTATGGGATTCCGTTGTTATAGATTACATTATGTTGTGTCTGCATGGACTATGCAATCTATGAGTTTAGGTTTGACCCATTGGTGGGGCATTGAGATCCAGTTGTGGGTTTTTTGGTTACTAAGATCATTGGTTCTAAGAGAGACCCCAAGTATCTTTTGGTTGATAGATGATCAGCACATATATTTCCTCTATTTTTATGGTGGGTTCAATATTGGATCATCCCATATTCATTTGGAAAACGACATTGTAGTTTGAGAAAATTTGTTCCCAAAAATTTGGTTGAGGAGGTGAACATTATGATATCATGGATCCGGTGTTGGCCCTTATTTTCAATATGGTTTTCTCCTAGGTTTTCTAGTTATTACTAAATTGTTTTAAGGATATAGATGAATAAATTTACAATTTCTCCCCTCTTGGTACGTTTTTCACCCTTGCTAGAAGTCATATTCCAAGGATGTCAAGGATTTCCTAGGGAAATTTATCATTTCGGGGTTAGGTAGACAATATCCCCTATGATATTTTACTTATAGAGATAATATTTATATGATATCCTCACAGAAAGTACATAGCATAAATTCCTCATTTATAGATCCATTTTTCATAGCACATTCATGACAAAGACGATCTCTCAGACATGTGGAGTGGAGATATATCACCAGTTTGATCGTACTATTGGATTCTGCGGTCTCAGTAGTTATTCCTTTTGTTTGGGATTCATATGTTTACACCAAATTGTTTTTCATTCATCCCATTAATTTAAATGTTTTATAGATAGTTTAAATATCTAGTTTATGTGATTTTTGTTGTGTTTGTGGGTGATTTTTTTATTAATAATCCTTCCTCATGGGAAAAAGTGGGGTAAGATTTACCTTATGCATCATAATATATTTTGCCACAATTTTTTCTTGTGTTTTTTTGGTTCATATATTTTATGTTGTTTTCCCTTATTCAATATACAATTGGTTTTTTGATATATTGGGAATATAAATTGTTAATAAACATGTAATTACAATATAATTTTTTTCCATCATTGAAGTGGGCTACAAAGATTAATTTATCACCCATTATACATGCACATTTTTGTGTGTCATTATATTATGTCTGTTTTTTGGGTAGAGAACAAGTTCGAAATAGAAGAGGATGATTATCATTTCATATTTATCGATTGGAGCCCCAAGTATGTAGTCTCAGTATTAGGCTGATGTAGCTAGATCATCATAGAGACTAGTTCTGTTGTTGTTCTATATCTTTGTAGTGAATCACATAATATTTATTTGTAGTTTGATTATTGTGTATATATGATCGTCCCTATTGGTGGCCATATATCATATGTTTTTCATAATCCAAGTCTACATGATTATACTTTTCATGATTTATTTTATTAAATTTTATATATATATTTTTTATTATATATACTCTTTAGTTTATTAATAATTATGTGTTTTGTTATCTTCTATTATTATTATAATATATGAAGATTATATAGTCTCTCCATTGAATATTTAATACCCTCATTACATTTCACCATCCTCTAAAATTTGGGGTGGCGTTACTAAGGATTTGGGTAGAGCTAGATGTGGGGATGGGTTAGGTCCACCAAGGATAGTTTAAAAAAATAGTATCATAGGTTATCAATTTTATAACATGTGTAGTTGGTCTAAATCTAGTTTGGGAATTTTTTAGAACATGTTATGGATATTAGACTAGTATTTCATTAATCCATTCTCTAATATGAAATATATGTTTCTATTGAATTGGAATATTATTCATGGATTTAGATTATATATTTATATGATTTCAACTAGTGTGATAAATTTTGGATTTAGGATTTATAGTTTATTAGGGTTTGGGAACTTTTCCCACTGTCCAAATTATAGTGTTTAAACAAAATTCTATTTATGAAAGATAAAAATGAATTATGCCTATCACTGGTGTTAAGCTGACATTGGATGTTCATTTGAAAAAAAATTCAGAAACATCTCATATGGTGTTTTATCATATTGGTACTTTGTTAAAGTATACACAATTAAAAAACCTTTATATACATTGTTCTGATGAAATTCAATGGGGATCATCTTGTTAATGGGTTTTCAGTGTTATAGACATAGTATTTTCATTGAGGGGTTCAAGTAAAACCTTTTTATAGTGGGGTATTCATTTTATTAGTTTATATGTAAAGGAATGGAGTATTAAGGTATCCTTGGATGGATATCTATTTCTTTATGGTGTTAGATCTCTTGATCTTCCAGGTTTGACTTCCTTGGGTGTGAGTTGTTCTTGAAGTTTTTTTTTCTATTGGATTATGTGGTTAGGCTCATGTTACTACTATCATTATAGTAATGGGGAAATGGATATTCTTCCATGGATGGGATATTCATGTCTACAATTACTTGGATTTTGTTAGGCATGATTATTCATTGTGTTTGAGAATTAGAGTGTTTTGATTTCTCTTTGTCTCATGTATGTTTTGAGAAGGAAGGATTGGTTGAACCCCTAACATTACATTTTTAGGGTATAATTTGGGTAAGAAATTGGAATTATGGTTAAAATATTTTGGATTTTGATCAAATACAAGGTGTGATGGTACTAATTTTGTTGATCTTTTCATGAAATTGATTTCTTCTTTTTAAACCAATGTTTTGATAGTGATCTGGTTCGATAAAACTAACCAATGTGAGGATCATTGTTTTTGGTTTTAAGGGAAATGGAATTGTTTTATTCTATGACCATATTATCATGATTCCAATTTCACTTTTCTTATTTTTTAAGGAAATAATTATCATCGGGAGTCACCTTAGGATTTTCGGGTTCTTGAACCATAGTTATATATTTTATTGTGCATGTATGTTTGTGATTTCCTTCTAGAACTCATGTGTTAGTGGATTTGATATGTCAATCCATTTTAGTTGGTGATAGAAATTACATTGGTCATATGGTTTTCCATTTGGTAAGTATGATTAAGATAATGTGTCACCTATGGTGGGGATCATCATACAAGTCATGGTTGAATGTCTTAAAAAATGGGAGATATTTCTCTATTTTTAAATAATATTATATGGGAGATTGACAAAACATTGGTTGTGCTAATTGATTTAAAGATACCATTGCTATGGGTTTTATACAGAATATTATCTTGGGAAAAAACCATTCATGGTGGGGGGGTTTTTGATAACCCACATCATCAAATGTTGTGAGATTTTGGAGAAAATTTAAATTTTTTATTGAACATGTTTTAAGATAATATTGGTGGTTTTTTACTTGAGTATAATATCTTAATGATTTTCAAACCACTCTATTGGTCCTAGAATTGGGTTATTATCCTAATATATGTGTTTAGAAGAAATCAAATTCATTCGAATTTTTGTAGAATATTTAATATTAATGAAATTTATTATTAATTTAATTTTTTTGTTTTTATTTGGTAATATATTTTAACTGGATAATTGGATTTATTTTTTTCTCCCTTATTGGGTTAGAAGTAGGGGGTCTTTCATAGGTGAGGAAAAATATTGCATCAATCACCGAGGTCAATCCTGGGTACCTTTTATTTTATTTTATTTTCTTATTTTTGATCACTTTTTTTACCCCTGTTACTTTTTCCTTTTCCACCTTTTTCATCCAATCCAAACCACCTGTGGAATCCATTAAAATATCCAATATATGTTTAAAGAGAGAAGGGGTGAAGGAAATAGAGGAGCCACTATTAGGGGTTTGTATGAGATTAGGTTCAGTGTAATGAAACTGTATGTAGTGATTCTGGAATAAATCATTGGCGGTTTTCACACAAATGTTGCATTTTTTTGGATTTGTGACACAAGTCCATTTATAATAGTTTTATAAATATTTTAATTCCTTCTATGGGATTATGTGTACCCCTAGTGGGACTATATTGTCTTGATCATGTATAAATTAAATTTTTTCGAATAATTTGACCAATTTTCATTTGAATAAATAAATATATGTATATTATGTATACTTTATTGAACATGCATCATGTGTCCTTCTAGTTCAGGTAAAATGTTTCTATTTGGACTAAACATCAGGTATTAGGGGGTACAAGATGTGCAACAGTGACATAGGGTGTTCTAGGGGAATATGAATATATAGGGTATATGAGCAGACCAAATGCATGGTATATGGAAAATGAATATATTCCATACTTGGAAAACCCATTTATTGGTGTACATGGCCTGATATATGGTAGGAGACCCTATGTGGGGTACATGTTATGTACAGGAAATTCATACCAAGAAGTCTAGTGGTGTACAATATCCTTTGGGGCTTGGTTATATATTCAGGTTCCCATTAAGAGGTACATAATGTGTATCATGACTAAATTTTAGGTACATTGAAAAATTAAATTCCATGTGGCCTATACAATACATCCAGTGAAGTCCTATGGTGTTACACATTGTGCACCACAAGTGAAACTCATGTACTTTTCCATTGTTGGTTCACTTTTTATTATTTTCTCTTAAGTTTTAGAATTAGACATTTGAATAGTCCATTCTAATTGGTCTTTTAATTAGACCATGATGTTGGAATCCATTAAATATCTACAGGTTTTATAGATGGTGTTTTTATATGAGAAAATTTTAAAGAGGATTTCCCCAACATTTTTTGTTTAAAATCCTATCAGGAATTATGTTATTAGCTATGGGGACTATTTTTAGGTTTTGGGATAATGTTTTAGTCAAGATTGAGTGGTCCATCCAGATATGTTTGAGTTTTATCTGTTATATTTCTCAACAACATATCATATAGTATCTCTAATTACATCTTGGATCGTCCCTATGTTTTATGACTGATTTCTGTTGATTATAATTTTTTTTTTCATGGAATGAACATTATATATGTTTGAGCCTTTCTAATCAATAAATATAATGAGATGATGGGTATGACTTAGTGTATTGACTTATTCAGATGTGTATAAGAGACTCTCATGGATTCCCTAGTGTGATGGACATTGTTCTAGTTATTAGTGGTTATCTGATTTTGGGGTTGATATTTTTTGTGTGGTATGGGTTGACATGTGATAAGGGGACCTTGTATGATCTTACTTTTAATGTGGTCCAAATGACTATTTTGAATTCCCTTATTATAATTCATCTTCTCAGAACTCCCCATTGGGTGCATATTTTATTGAGCATCCATTTGAGTCTACTACGGTCATTTTGGATGTTTTATCCCTAGGTTAGTCTCTTTCTTTTGGATGAGTTAGAGAACCCCCACATAGGGTGACCGTCTCTTAATATTGGTATTCAGTCATTTGAGTATGTTTATTTAAAGTTGGATTGAGATCATTGGTATAGAATGGGTGTCCCTATTGGGATGTAACTTTATTCTATGACCTTGAGGACTGTGGGAGTCTCGTGTTTTGGTATGTCCTTAAAGGGGCTGGGGGGTCATTGGGTGCTTACGGTGGCTGGTTATTGTGGGTGTTGGGAACTAGGATGCTGAATGAGGCCCCAATATTATTTGGATGAGATTTGATCAGTTCCACATGTCATAACTACCGAGATAATTATAAATTCCATCATTTTCATGTTTATTATTATGAATTATATAGTTATATTCAATGTAAAAATATTGTGTTACTTTAAATATCAAAATAAAAATAGTTTTCATTGAAAAAATTTATTATATAGTTTTATTTAAAATAGTTATTACTAAATATTTGAATTAATAATTTTAGAATTTAATATCATTTTTATATCATAATTACAAAATTATCTTGGGGTGAAATTCTATGATTTTTAGGTGAATAAGGATAATTCTGATTTAATAAAAATGTAATTTATTTTAAATAAATTATGTAATTTAAAAGTCCCCTTGGATATAGAATATTACATCAACTAAAATAATTATTATTTAGTAATATTTAATCCACATCAATGTTTTCAAAATAATTTCATATTTTAATTTAGAATAAGATTATTTATGGGTTTAAAAAATGGATTTTTCAGAATAATATTCTAAAATGTTTAATGTTTCAACTTTTTAATTAATTAAAAAAAACCAAAAATGGGGAATTATTTTAATTAAATTAATAGATTATATTTAAATATATATTAATTTTATTTAATAATAATATTATTATTATAATTATTATATTTAATTTAAAAATATTTTTTTTCTAAAAAAATACACTTTTTCATTGTTCCAGCGGATTTAATTATAAATTCAATTATTTCAATTCAATTAATTTAATTTCATAAAATGGATTTCATATATATAATCAAAATATTTTATATTTTATATTATATTTATAAAATTATTTTTTTATAATTAAAATATAAAATAAAAAAATTATTCCCATAATTATGGAAAAACGAATCTTCTAGGGGTTTAACTAAATATATAATGGAAAAAAAGACATAAATTTTTTTTTAAAATGAAATTTATAGACATTTATTGACCGTATAATTTCTAATAATTGATATTGGACAATTTTGGTTATTTTTTTATATGAAAATCATGGGTATATATTTTTATTTTAAAAAATTACAAGCGTACCACTCCCCTGACATATAAAATGTCATCCTCTATCATCTCTTGTTTACACAGTCAAAGCCCTTTTATCATCCAATACATACCAAATATCATCTTTTATTTACATCTAATAAGCTACAACCATTTTCTGGATAAAAATTATTCCCTATGAAGGATTTGGGTTCTTATCTAAGGAGGTCATCTGATGAAGAGGTATTGTGAATAACCATACATTTTTTATTTATTAATCCACCTACTTGAAATATTTTTCAATTATGCGGGTATAATGACACCATTATCTCTAATATAAATATATGTTATTATGATAATAGAAAAAATACATCTCATCTTCAATCAAATGGGAAATTAAATCATCAATCATGAGTCCAGTGGACTACATCCTCGCAAAATGGTGTTGTTTTTTTCTTCAATGCCTCTCACAACTTGTTTCAATGATGGATATAGAGCATATATATCACATTTATATCATAAATATAATTAAATAATTAATATATCAAATATAGCTTTTTAATATTATATTCTGTGTGGGATATGATAATGTTGCACATGTGTACAGTGGACTAGCGCCACACAAAGCGATGAGATTCATTTTTAAATAATTATTTTCATGGAATGTGATATGGGAAATGATAATGAATTTTTGTGAAATAATAATGATATAAATTAAATATTTATTCTAATGAAATTATAATATATTAATTTATTTCTGACCTTCCCACTCACTAAAGAATAATAATTTCGTTCATGCATACATGTGGACTATCGCCTCCATAAAGTAATATGGTTATTTTAGCACACCAATGAACATGGATGATATAAATATATTTATAAATATGTGTGTATTTTATTAAATAATTTGGTATTTATGATATGATTATAATCTTTTAAAGATAAAATAACTCTTAGATATATGATAAATTTCTTAAATAATTGTATATAACATGGTAATAATTGATATAAAATGAATAAAAAATTGGAAAAGTGTTCTTATACATGTAAATAATTAACATACATTTATTATTTAGGACAATAATGAATTATTATGATGAATTGAACTAGTAGTAGGGGACTCATCTCAATTGTCATTCACTAAGGCATATTTTGATGTTGATCACCAATATTGCTTTGTTAGGAGTATATACAGCCCATTTTTATATTCTATATCACGAATTTCTCCAAATTATTGAAATTTTTAGTTTTATATTATTTTATTCTTTCATTGTGATTAGGATTCTAATAATTAGAAATTGGTAGGGGAATATTCTTAAAAATTCATCTTTCAATATTTTCTTTCAAAAACACATTTAATTCAATTTCCATGTTTTAAAAATTATTTTATCAAATATAATTTTTTAGGAAATACAGTTTTATAAAAGATATTTTTAAATTTGATTAAATTTTTTTTTGAAAAGGAATCATTTAATATAATGTTTCAATTTCATTAAAAATGACAAAATGAATATATTATTTTAACATGTAATATGATAATGACATTTCACACCACCATGACCATTATTTGATGTTTTCAATCCTTTGCATGTGTTTATGTTTTATTCATTGAAAATCCTGATTTCCTTTTCTATCATTATATTGGTATTGAAATTAGTGTTATAAAATAAAGAGGTATTTTTATTGAAAATAGATTTTTAAGAGAAAAGGGTGCTTTGTTATCTAAAATTGATTTTCATAGTATTATAATAGAGTATTCAAACTGTTTTATAATGGAAATTTTCATATTAGTTTTTTTTCTTGATATTTTAGATGAATATTAGTTGACAAATAGTGATGTAAATACTCTTATATGTTGGGTGCACCTAGATATCATTGTGTGATCATGATATATCATATATGGTGCATTTTTCTAGATATCATGAAGTAATTTCTATATATCATATAGGATTGGTGAACCCATACAGTGCTCCAATTAATTATGTAATGTTCCTTCTATTACATGAATGAAGGAGATAGTTACATTTGATTTTCTCCTATGGATTTAACATGGCACTAATTACTTATAACATTGGTTTAAAACAAGTTATAAATGTGATGATCTAATCTTATTAATTGGGAGATTATTTTCCATCTATGGTTTTTAATTATTTTTATTATGAAAATTGTGATATTATTTTATATTTGGAAGTGATTTATTCATCCCACTCAAAAAATGATATTAAGTTATAACATTTTTTGGGTTTTTATGTTTTTCACTAGAATAATAGACTTAAAATTTTTATATGAATAAAAAAAAAATTTCATTCTCATTTAAAATTTTAAAAATTATTTTCAAAGGGTTTAGGTATATTTAAGGGAAAGGAATATTTAATATGGAATGTTATAAATATTTTATATGATAAAAAATAATTATTTATTTTAGAAAATTAATATTCTGAAAATAAAGGATACCAATTTAAATTGAGAATATTGTTTGTATATGGGTTTGTAATATTACAATTGTAACCTATAACTCAAAAAATGTGAACAAAAGATGTCATTGGGAATGGATAAAGGTGAGTTCAAATATAAATTATAATTGTTACGTTTGGTTTATTATATTTTGTATCATATATATGATTATATAATGTTATATGTTAGGATAATGTTAATACTTTCAAATGATATATTTTTCATTATGGTTTTGTTGAAATTAGAAAATATTTCATCATTACTCTCTCTCTTTGTCATACTATGTCTGTTCAATATGGTTTTCCATATATGAAATAAGGAATATCTAAGGGGAATGATCCATGAGAATAATATTCTTTGAAATTGGAATCCTAAAAAGTTTGTAATTAGAATAGAATAGTTGTTTGGTGATGTATTAGTTTACATAATATATTTATGGTGTTAGAATCCATACTAGAGATAATCATGATCTACAATAGATTAATATCTTGATATAAGATTATTTTATGAGTCAACATAATCCATAATTTAGTTTATATTTTATAATAGTAGTATCCAAAGGATGGATCAATTCCCTATAGGTTATATTTTAATTCTTGGTTGTTCATAATGAAAAAGGTAACTGTTTACATTTATCATTTTTATGGTGGAGTTGATTGATGTTAGTCATTGGTGATGAATTCCAGATAAAAACATGATCTTAATTATATGAAATGTGACTCTTGTAATAATATTTTTAAAGATAAATAATTACATATGGTCATTCGGGTATGGATTGATACCAATTCAAAAAAAAATTATGAAAAAAAGTTAATGATTTTGTGGTTGTATATAATGAAATCATCACATGATTTTCTATGTATGTGATAGATATTAATGAGAATAAATATAAATAAATTAATAGATTTCCCATATATTTCAGAACAAATTTATGAACTATGTTTCCTAGATGAGAATTTATAATTTATTTGAATTTGATGCATTGTACTAAGAAAACTTATATGGATATTTCCAAATTGTATGTTCCTTGAGATAAAAATATTAAGAAAAATATATAGAGTAAGCAAATAAAGTAACAAGTATCTAATAAATCTAGAGGTAATCCGCTATAATATTATAACTATGTTAAATGAATGTTCATAGAATGTTAGATAGGATTTAAAAAACATTTTCTATGTGTTAAATTTGGTCACATGTCTTGTGAATATAAAGAAATGATTGTTCAACAATTAAATAATGATGTAACTAATATCCACCTAATGGTGAATTGTTTTAGTTTCGATGAGCTGGGCCATTATGTTAGTATGTGTCTGATGATTGTTGCATGAGATGGAAATCATCATAATCCAAAATAAAAAGATGTAAAATAGTCATTTTCTATTAATACAAATGATGTTGGATGATAAAATTGATATGGGGACATGTATTATAGTTATTTATTCAAATTATATTAATATGATGTTTGAATCGTGATCTTTACATTCATTTACTTCTGATAAATGTTCACATAAAATTAAAATATCGCAAAATGAAAAAAATAGTTCTTTTGGTGAAAATATTTAATGGAAATAATAAACCTACAAATATATATCAGAATCCTATATAGTTAATTTTGTAATGGGATTTCATGGAAGTATTATTGAATTCTGAATAGATTTGTCTGATATAAATATTAGTAAGGATTGGATTATGTTTTATCATGAGATGAATGATTTTATATATAAGAAATGTATGTTAAATGATTTCATCCATTTAATATCTTTCTAAGAGGCAGATAATTTCAATAGATATGTCATTGATATTAGTTGAGCTCAAATAGTTTAGTAGAAAGAAATATTTCAAATGTGTGGTGTACCAGTAGTAAATGAGTACATGGGTGTATATTATAATGATCTAGTTAGTTTTATTCCTATAATGCAGGCTAAGTTTTCTATATACGTAGTTCTAGATTATAACCTTATTTCTAGACCACCTTATCAAATGAATCATGTTAAAAATCATGAATTGAAAGAGAAATTATATGAATTTTTAGATAAAGATTTCATTTATCCTAAGACAGTAATATATGTTTCTCTTATTTTTAAAAAATTAAGTTTTTTTATAACATCTTAGGTAAATAAAGAACATGAAATCATTCATATTTATTAATATTTGTGAACTAAATATTAATTCTACTTTAAAGGGGATGCTTTGTTTGATGGCGTACATGATACATACCAATGAGTTTCTTTGAAATCTTACATTTTACACTAACAATATAATATTATAAATTTAAATGGTAATTAATTCCTTTTAATTGTGATGGAGAAAATGAACAGAACTAACAAAAAAAAGATTATACATTTTTGTTAATTTCTTTACGTTTATCTAATAAAAGTTAGAGGCTTAATATGTGAATGAATCTAATTTTAAGCATAATTTACATTAAATGGTTGATTTACTTCTGTTTAATAGAGAACCCTATTCAAATATAGTTTTGGTAACTTTTATATGTTCCATTTGATCAAAAAAAAATTATTTAGAATCGGGACATCAAAATTTTCTTTGCGTAAATTTTTTGTATTTTTTAAGAAAATTCATTTCTTGATGAATAATGAAATATATTTAGTTTTAATTCAGAACTGTATTTTAATATAATTTTTATGTGGTTAGATTATCTTATTAAATGGTTTTAAATTTTAGATAGATTATATTTTTACCATTTAATCTAATTCTTGTCATTGGATGAAATTTCACTTTAAAATTGAGCATAAACAAGTGTCAATCTTTTGACAGATATTATTTCATAAAAATACACTATTTGTTTGGACAACAAGAAATAATTTTAAATTAATTAATGAAACTTCTATGTTTTGAATTTTGTAAAATATAAATCATTTATAAATTCGGAAAATCTAAAATTGATTAGGATTAATTTTTTGTATTTTTCTAAAAAACTACATTTTTTGTTGAATAGTGAACCCACTAAGTAGTAGTTAAAAAATTGACTTTTTCTTTTAAATGAAATTGTACCTCTTCTGTGAATTGAATTTTGAAAATCCTAGATACATAGTTTTTATTAGTATGTAAAATGTGGTTCAATAAAATGAAAATAACTTTTTGGTGAATAGTATCTTTTGAATTTTATTTACCGTGGATAAAGGAAAAACAGGTAATTCAGGGTAAAAGTATATTATAATAATACAAAATTACCATAAAACAACTCCCAAAATTATTTTATGAGTCATGGACAACAATTGGATTCCATGGGTGGATTTTGGGGCCCCATCTAGCCACTTGGTAGTGATAATGACACTTTAGATTAATGAATTTAAAATAAAGACCAAAATGCCACAAACAAAACAAATTTTAGTGAATTAATTTTTACGTGGGGTTATATATGTTATCATTTCAAATATAAATATTCATTTGAAATATAAAAATATTCCTTAATTCATGGAATTTCTTTTAAAATTTTCAGACAACAAATAAATATTGTTATTTATGAAATAAAAATAAAGCAATATTTAACTCATTAATAAATGATTTAAATAAATAATATTATAAATATTAAAATAAAATCCAAAACCTGTCCAATTATTGTTGAATGAATTTATTTCAACCATTAGTGATCATATCTTCGACATTTACTAGTCTTGTTCTTTTAGAAACAGTATATCATTATATAATAAAATTAATTTTTCACACTTTCTTAATGTTCCCCTTATCCCCTTATAAAAATACCTTACATCTAACTCATTCCTCACACCTCTCAAACCATTGAATCATCCAAAAACTAACCAAATAATCTCTCAAGATCAATATATTCCACCAAGAAGCCTTACCTTAGGCAGAATGCACTTCAAAAAACCCTTTTGGTTCAAACTAAAGGGAGTTACACATATTAATGGTAACAATTTCTCATAATTTAATTTAATTTAATTTAATTTATTTCTCCATCCCCTAAAATAATTTTATTCCATTATATTATAACAACAGAAGTATGCTTAATATACTATGATGTTTTTATGAGAAGGATTCAAACTACATTTACACACAACTCCCTCTAATGGGTGAAGATTCAAACTACACTTACACACATCTCCATCTAATGGGTGAAGAACAAACTGTTTCACTAGAGAGAAAAATATCGCCTCACGAAACAATGATTGTTCGTTTATCTCCTACCACCTCTAATGGTGGCCATTATGATGGAAAATTATTTATGTTTTATATATATATATTATTTTTATGTTTTTTTTCATGTTTCTATATTTTTCATTTATATCATACCTTTATGATTTCCATTAATCAAAAACGTGATAATTTCATTTGAGGAAGTGCGGACTACCGCCCCCTCAAAGTGATATGGCTCATTAATTCCATATATGGGACATATAAAGGATGATGTTAATGATGTTATACATGATATTATACTAGAAATATAATATAACTATGTATCATTATGTTTTAATTCCATTGAAATAAGAAATAGAAATGAAAGTAGCATTCATTTGTACGTAAGACTTACTGTCTCCATGAATGGTGCATTTAATTTCATACCTTTAAATGTTATGTAATATTATAAATACATATATATACTGAATATATATAATATATATGATATCTAAATCATGAATATCATTCTGTAGATAATGGACTATTGACCACAAGGACAAATTGTAATTATTAGAAGTCCATTTTTCACACAATTACGAAATATCGACCAAACAACCATTATTAACATAAATGATTACATAATGTTTATAACATGTTAATAAGTTATATAATAAGAACAATAAATAGGAAAAATGTTCTTAAGAAAGTATAAATTGTCTTTAGTTTATTATTCAGAAATAATAAGGAACAAACAAGTCATGTCGGACACGAGGTAAGGGATTTCTTATCTCTCTTTTAATCCTATGAGATTTCCATAGTTTGTCACTTATTTATTGCATGTGAGGTATTTTTTACATAAATTTTCTTTATATTATCATTATTCTCTTTATTTTCACGGTATTATGTGATTCATTTGGTGGTTATTAACTTTTGGTCATACGACTCAATTGATTACAACATAGTAAGGGATTTTTGTTGTCACATTTAATTCTGTGAGATTTGCATTGTTCTCCACTTATTTATTTCATGTGTTTTATTGTGTATAGACATTTAATATATATTGCCTTTATCTATTTTATATTCATGGTATTCTTTGATTAATTTGGTTGTTATTAACTTTTGGTCATACGACACGATTGATTACAATGTGGTAAGTGATTTCTTATCTCAATTTTAATTCTGTGATAATTCCATTGTTCGCCACTTATTTCATTCATGTTGTGTATTGTGTACTGACATTTGATATATATTATCATGATTAAATTTATATTCAAGGTATTATGTGAATAATTTGGTGTTTTTTTAACTTTTTATCACATGAATCGATTGATTGCAACATGGTAAGGGGTTTTCATCTAAATTTTTTCCCGTGAGATTCATTCTATATTGCAAATATTTCCTTTTGTTTGGTTTATGTACGGACCATAATTTCATTTATTTTTTAATATAATTAAATTTATTTTTATTTACATCTTCATTGTATGATCCTTCATTAATGGGTGTGTGTTTCTTTAGTTAGAAAATCGTTAATGGAACCTTACACCCACCTTTTTTTAAAAGAATTCTTTTTGTTTTGTCTTTTAATTTACATATTCTTATGTTTGGATATGTTATTCTATATCCTTATAGATGTATATTTTATGTAAATATTATTAGATTCCTTTTTCCCTCACATTAATTCATTTTCTAAATTTTAAAGTGATGTCATTAGGCTGTCAACTTTCTGTAAGGGAACTTCTTCACCCAATTTCAATTTTGTGGGTTAAACATAAACATCTTGATTATGTCTTTCTATGAATATATGTGAATAAACACTTACTTTATCACACTTAATATCCACTTATTTTGACTATATTATTATTTTTAACCCTTTATTATGTAATTGATTTAACCTTAATCTAAGGATACATTTTTTATAACGGTTTTCATCTCAATTCACATTCAAATGAGACATCATTGTTGTTATGCACCAATTCACTCTTATGTGGTGTATATACTGCCATTTGGAATATTATATATTGAATCTCATTATTCTCATGATATTATAATGTTCTGATTAAATTTTATTCCTCAATTATTTGTATTCTATCATCTCTCATTTTGGTTAGAAATCTTTATCTAAAATATCGTTTTAAATGTTTTAAATATTTATTATTCTACAAATTTCTCTTTAATGTCCAAGTGTTCAAAATTTATTTAGGATTTATTTATATGGACATTAATGATTTCAAATGATAATTCATTAAAAACTCTTAATTGGTATGGGACACTTTGATTGGAAAATCCCATTATTAAATGATTTAAATGGTTTTATAAAGCATTGTTTATTTCAATATCTTGATTTGATATATTGGATTGTTCAAATGTTATCTTTCAATTATACTTGTGTTTTGTGTTATGATTATGTTATGTTTATTGGGAGTTGTTTACGTATATAGGTGGTTCTATGATAAACCTAGGGTGGTTGAGCCCGAGAGAGATCTCTAATGCATTGGGTAACGTGACAGAGGTAAATATAAATTTTTCTTCTATGATATTTAGGGAATATAGTATGATGGGTATTATAAATGTGACTCCCTACTTTTATGTGATAGATAAAATGTAATTATGTTATGAATTCCATGAGTTACCTTTTTGATTTATGATTTCTATATGTTATTCAAAAAATCTTATGATTTCACAAGCTATGTTATGATTTAAAAGTATTGGTTTTTTTGATTTGTATATATTTATGGGTTAATGTTTCCTTTACATATTTTATAATCCTTACTAAGCTTTTTATGCTTATCCCATATTTCTAAAATATTTTCCAGAGGATGTAAATATGAATAGGGTCAAGGATGAGATCATGTAAAAGTCATGATGTCTAAAACATGGAACTAGACATGATTCTTTTTAAGAGTTTGTATTTAAAAAAATTGGATACTGAGTAGTATTGTCTACATCTAATTTTCAAGTTTATATGTAATATTTATGGCCTAATTCGTTAAAACTCTAAACATGAAAATATCATCAATGTGAATTATTCATTTAATTCAAGATTATGTAATGTTTATGGTTGGGTATTTATAGTTGGTGTAAGAGGTAGGTTTAGACAACTTTAAGGATTAAGAGTTTTCATTAGACACATGTTTAGTCTCTATGTCTACTATTTTAGTTAAATCCTTGTTTCATAACTTTTTCAAATCAAGGAATGTCGGATACAAATACAAAGTGGAGGATCTCAAACAACATTCTTATATTTTTTGGATGACATTCTTGCAATAATTATTGCAATGTCATGTTCGGATTATTTTGAAACTTTTTCTAGAATACAACTCACTTGCATGCAATTATTTGAGATATAAGACACCTCCATTATACCTCATTATAATCGTGGATCATGGGATGTATTTGAACAAATCATATTTTTACAATATTCTCATATTTTCATAAAATAAAAATATTATTAAGGAATTTTCAAATTTTTTACCTTCTCACAACATTTTGAAGCATATTATTATTTTTAAAAAGTTTCTGAATAAGGTGACCCTTGTGAAACCTATTTTTATTTTCTTGTACAATATATTCGCTCATCACATACCTATGGTATTTTAAAAGGACCATTAATTTAAAGTTTCAACTCAAATATGGTCCGACTATTTTATAGATATCATGTTATATCTAATGTTTTGAAATTATATGTCATACATGATTATTTCCCAAAAATAGTTTTTTATGAACATCAGTATGACCCATTTTTTACAAGGTGTATAATGATGAAGGAAGAAAATGATTTTTAAGGATCTCTAAATCATTGTTGCAATTCATGGACCTCCCACCTACATGAACAAGTTAACAATGAAACCAAATTGCCACCATGATCAAGGTATGATGATATTAATTTTGAGGATCGTTTAATTTTATCATATGGTGGTGAAATAAAAAGAACAATATTTATAAGACATCAAGAATTAAGATGTTGATATCATAATGAATTGAGATGAACATCATAGGTATAAAGACACCATTGAGGTTAAAACATGTTCTGGTTATTATTGACTTTTATGAAAAGGACAACCATTAGGATGGGTGAAAACCCATCGCATCCAGCAAGGCCACTTGAATCAAACCCACAATCTAAGGGAAATAATGGCACATAGCCTACCACCGACCTACATGAAGTCCCTAGTTATTATGACTTATTATTTTAGTAAAATTATTTTATGGAATAAGATTATGTTGATATTTGGAATTTATGTTTTATCAAATGGATATATTTATTATAGTAAAATGATTTGGTGATTAGGTGATAAAGGTTGTTTTGAATGACTTTCTCTCTTGAGGGAACAGTATATGCCTTAAAAAGATAGAATACTATGGGATTTTAATTTTGGAATAATGGTTGAAATTTTAGTTTGGATGAATCAATGTTTTTATTGCGGATATATGAAGATTTTGGATATTTATGAAAATGAATAAGCTATTATGGAGAATGTGTTATTAGTATAATAACTTTTCAATATGAGTCTTTATGAGTAAATAATGTTATTTGGAGATAAATGTTAAGCTTTATCTTGGAAAACTATGTAATTAAATCATTATGAGATTTGGGTTTCAATATTTGTTTGGAATACATTCGAAAAATTTTATGGACAATTATTTATTGACTTCTCTTTGTTGAACTTTGGGTTTTGTTTGAAACATTTAGGAGATTAAGAGGAGTTTTTATTTTAGTAAATGATAATCCTTTTTGGGTTTTATCTGATCTCACACTATGAATTTTTTTTTAGTTGATGTATATAGACAAGGGAAATATATAGTTCTTGTTTTGTAGATTATGTGATTCTCTAGAAAATGATTCTTGTTCTTTTGATGTAACCAAGTATTTTTGAATTCTTATTGTTTGGAGAAAATATTTTTTTAAAAAAAATTCTTATAAGATGAAACTCTAATTGAAGGTAAGTATATTTCCTTATGTTCTTATTATATGTAGTAAATTAATTCCTCAAAATTATGAAAGGGAACATAAAACAAAAACTTTGTTGGTTTACATTTCTTACTGGGTAATCAAATACCATTTAACAAACCATAAGTTTGTGATTTTAGGGTGGTTAAATTTCTCCTAATCATGTTTTATATCACTCTCCATCAGAACATGACCATTTTGTATCTCTTACATATCCATGTTTCCTACATTTAATCCAAGTATGTGTTATCTTGGGTGACATTTTTACCTCTATTTATTTCTTTTAATGTGATAGTTTTACTGACTCTTTTCTGATGTGGGACTTTTAATGAAGTTTCCAAGCCTAGTGTTAAAATTACGAGGATGCTATCCCCAAAATGGCGGAAGGATGTAACATCCCAGGTAAATAAAGAACTTGAAATTTTTCATATTTATTAATATTTTTGAACTATATATTAATTCTACTTTAAAGTGGATTCTATGGTGGATGGCGTACCTGATACACAACAAAGTGTTTCTTTGAAATCGTATGTTTCACACTAATAATATAATATTATTATTTTAAATGCTAGTTAACACCTTGAAATTGTAATTCCATGAATGAACAGAACTAATTAAAAATGATTATACATATTTGTTAAATGTTTTTACACTTATCCAATAAAAGTTAGAGGATTAAAATGTGAATAAATCTAATTTTAAGCATAATTACATTAAAAGGTTGATTTACCATATTTTTATTGGAGATCCCTCTATAAATATAGTTTTGAAAAAATTTATAAATTCCATTTGACAGAATAAAATTTCTATTTAGAATCAGGTTATCATAATTAACTTTAGGTAATATTTTGGTATTTTTTGATAAAATTCATTTTTATGAATATTAAAAAATACTGTATTTTAATTTAAAGCTATCATTTAATCTAATTTATTTACATGGATAGATTATAATTTTAAATGGTTTTAAATTTTAATTAGATTATATTTTTACCATTTCATCTAATTCAGGTCTTTGGAAGAAAGTTTACTTTGATATTTGGCCAAAACAAGTGTCAATCTTTTGATAGATATTATTTCTAAAAAACATGCTATTTGTTTTGACAACGGGAATTAATTTTAAATTAATTAATGAAATTTCTATGTTTTTAATTTTGTAAAATAAACATCATTTTTTAATTTGGAATAACAAATATAACATAGGCTGAATTTTATGTATTTTTTTGAAAAACTACAATTTTTGATGAATAGTGAAACCATTATATAGTAGTTAAAAAACTGACATTTTTATTTAAATAAAATTTTACCACTACTGTGAATTTAAATTTTACAATCTTATATACATGGTAGTTATTATTTTGTAAAATGTGGTTCAATAAGTTGAAAATAATTTTTTGTTGAATAGTAACTTTTGACTTTTATTTGCTACAGTAAAAGTTAAATAGCGTAATTCAAGGTAAAAAGTATATTTTAATAATAAAAAATTACCATAACACTTGTCGTAACCATATTGGATCAGTCATGGACGACCATGGGCATCCATGGGTCGATTTTGGGATCCCATGGAGCCACTTGAAAGTTATAATTACACTTTAGATTAATTAATTTAAAGTAAAGACCAAATTGACACACAAAACTATCTTTTAGTAAATTAGTTATTACATGGGGATATATACGTAATATTTTTGAATATAGATATTCATTGGAAATATAAAATGATTTCCTACATCATGGTATTTTGTTTTTATTTTTTAGACATCAAATAAATAAAATTATTTTTGTCACAAGAATGATGCAGTATTTACCTGATTAATAAATGATTTAAATAAATAAGATTATAAGTATTTGAATAACATCCAAAACCTGTCCAATTATAAATGGATGATTTTATTTCAACCATTATTCATCTTATATTTTACCTTAAATATATTTGGACTTTTGGAAAACTAATTTCATTATATTATCAAATAATATTTTTGTACTTTCCTAAAGAGCCCCTCCTCCCCATTATAAAAAGCACTCACTTCTAACTCATTCCTCACCAATCTAAATCCCATTGTCTCATCCAACCACTACCGAAATAAATTCTCAAGATCACTATATTCAACCTATAAGACTTACCTTAGGTAGAAGGAACTTCAACAAAACTATTTGGTTCCAACCAATTGGAGTTACCCAAATTAAAGGTAACAGTTTGTCTTAACTTCTTTTCTTTTATTTTAATCTTCCAAACCCTAAACAATTTATATTCCTTTAATTTATAAAAACACATATATCCTCTATATTTTAGGATGTTTTTATGAGAAGTATTCAAACTACATTTATATACACCTTCATCTAAGGTGTGAAGAAGTTATGGTTTATGTGGATTGTAAACTAACGCCTCACGAAACGATGATTGTTCGATTATCTTCTACCATCTCTAATGGTGGCCATTAATATGGGAAATTATATATATATGATATAAATATATATTAATTATTTTGAGTTTTTATTTATGTTTCTCTATTATTCACTTATATCATAACTTTATGGCTTCCATTATAGGTAAACTTGATAATTTCATCTGAGGAAGTGCGGACTACCACCCCCTCAAAGTGATATGACTCATTAATGCCATATGAGGGATGTATAAAGGATGTAGTCAATGATATTATATATGATATTATAATGTAATTAAAATATACCTATGTATCATTTGTTTTAATTCCATTAAAATAAAAAATAGTAATGAAAGTAGCATTCATGGATACATACGACTTACCATCTCCATGAACGATGTATTTCATTTCCTACCACTATATGTTATGTAATATTATAAATACACATATATATATATAATGAATATATTGGATATATGTTATATTTAATTCATAAATATAATAATTGAGATAATTTACTATTGACCACAAGGACAAATTGTAATTATAAGAAGTCTATTTTTGACACTTGTACCAAATATCGACCAAATGATCATTATTAAAATAAATGATTGCAAAATGTTTATAACATGGTAATAAGTGATATAAAAAGAAGAATAAACATGAATAAGGTTCTTAAGAAATTTTAAATTAACTAAATTTATTTTTCATGAAGAACAATGAACAAACGAGTCAAGTCATACATGAGGTAAGGGATTTTTTATCTGACTTTTAATTCTGTGAGATTTCCATTTCCAGAAACTTATTTATTGCTTGTGGTGTATTTTGTAAGTCCATTTGATACATATTATCACTATTATCTTTATCTTCTTGTTATTTTGTGATTCATATGGTTTTTATTAACTTTTTTTCATATGACTTGATTGATTACAATGTGGTATGGGATTTCTTATCTCGCTTTTAATTCTATGAGATTTCACTATTCTCTACTTGTTTTTTGCATGAGGTCTATTGTGTACTGACATTTTATATATATTATCATTATTATTTAATATTAATGGTATTTTTTAATTCATTTGGTGGGTATTAACTTTTGGTCATAAGACTCAATTGATTACAACGTGTTTAGGGATTTCTTATCTAACTTTTAATTCAATGATAATTCCATTGTTCGCCACTTATTTTTTTCATGTGGTGTATTATGTACTGAATATTGATATATATTATCATTATTCACATTGTATTCATGGTATTTTGTGATTAATTAGGTGGTTTTTATCTTTTGTTCACATGACACTATGGATTAAAATGTGGTAAGGGGATTTCATCTCACTTTTTATTCCCTTGAGATTCATGCTATATTGCCACTATTTCCTTTTGTGTGGTTCATTTACTACCCATTATTTCATTAATTTTGTAATATAATTATATTTATTTCTATTTACATCTTTATTGTTGGACCCGTATTTCATGGGGTGCATGTTTCGTATATTACCAAATCAGTAAGGGAACCTTTCACCCACCTCTTTTTAAAAGACTTCTTTTTTGTTAGGTCTTTTAAATTAAATCTTCTTATGTTGGGATATGTTCTTATATATCCTTATGGATGTAAATTTTATTTCCATATGTGTAGGTAACATTTTCTCTATCATCAATTCATTTTCTGAATTTTAAAATGACGGTTAAAGGCTGTCAAATTTTTTTAAGGGAACTTCTTCACCCAATTTCAATTCTTTGGGTTAAACATATACTTCATGATTATATCATTATATGGATATTTTTAAATAATCTATGACTGTTTGAAAATTAATATCCACTTATATTCTATGTATTCTTATTTTTCACTCAATATTATGGAATTGATTTATCCTTAATCTAATCATACCATTTTAATAAGTGATTTCATCTCAATTTAAATTCCAATGAGAATTCATTGTTGTTATGCCCCAATTCACTCTAATGTTGTGTATATAATTCCATTTCACATATTATATCATGAATCCCTTTATTCTCATGATATTATAAAGTTATTATTAAAATTTATTCCTCAATTATTTGTATTCAAGCGTCTCCCATTTTGTTAGATACTCTTAAACTAAAATATCATTTTAAATATTTTAAATATTTTTTCTTCAAAATATTTCTCATTAGTGTACGTGTTTTCAAAATGATTTTTAGGATTTATTTATATGGACATTAATGTTTTTAAATGATAATTCATTAAATGATTTTATGTGGCATAGGACACTTTGATTCTAAAATCTATTTATTAATTGTTTTAAATGGTTTTGAAAATGGTTTGATAAAGCATTGTTTTTTTTCAATATATTGATTTGATATATTGGAATGTGTAAATGTTATCCTTAATTTATAATTGTGTTATTTGTTATGATTATTTAATGGTTATCGGGAATTATTTACATATTCGGGTGGTTCAGTGATAAACCTAGGGTGGGTGAGAAAGAGATAGCTCTACAATGCCCTGGGTAACGTGATAGAGGTAAATGTTAATGTTTCCCCTAAGTGATTTAAGAAATATACTATGATGGGTATTCAAAATTTGACTCTCTATGTAGTTGTGTTTGCTAAAATTTAAGTATTTTAAGAATTCCATAAGTAACATTTATGATTTATGATTTCCGTATTTTATTCATAAATTATAGGACATCATTATATATGTTATGATTAAAAAGTATTGATTTCATTTATTTGTAGTTATTGATGGGTTAATGTTTCCTTTCATTATTTAATAATACTTACTGATCTTTTTATACTCATCCCATGTTTTTGAAATTTTCTACAGAGGACATAAAGAAGAATAGGGTCAAGGTTAGGTTCACGGAAAATTAATGATGTCTAGAACATGGAACTAGACATGTTTCTTTTTTCGAGTAGGTATTTTAAAAAAAGTGATACAGAGTAGTAGTGTCTACATTTAATTTTCAAGTCGATATAGAATAGTTATGCCCTAATTCTCTAAATCTCTAAACCTGAAAAGATCCAAAATATGAATTATTCATTTAATTCAAGATTATGTAATTTTTAAGTCCGGGTCCTTGTAGTTGTAATGATTAGTTTCATCGTTTGTTAATCCTGTAATAACATCACTATTAAAAATATATATTATTCCTCTTATTGGTGATATTTTTGATAATATATAGGGATCAATGTTTTATTCAATGGTTTAACTAATGTTTAGATACAATCAGTTGAAGTGGAAGGAGGTTCATATTCTAAAGATAAATTTTCAAATAAGATACAATAATTATGTTTTTTAGTTTATTCCATTTCTCTTCTATAATTAACATAATATATATATGATCCTTATAAATATATTTTTCTATGAGTAATAATATAAGTTTGTGGTTGCGTTTATAGATGATGTTTTGATACATTCTAAATGTACAATGGAATAAATATTTAATCTTAAGAATGTCCTGAAAATAATAAAATAACAAAATAGTATGAAATATTTTTATCTATGAATTTTTGTTGAATAAATTTTTTTTACTTATACATATTATTTCTAATGATTATATGGCTTTTCAAAATTTAAAAAAAACTATTGAAGAAAGGAAAATTATAAATAACAAAACTGATAATCATATTTTTCGTGTTTTAGTGGGAATATGACAACAATTTTTTGGAAAAAATTTTGTTTTTTCTAGATCAGTGACTAATTTAACTCAAAATGGAGTTAAATTTATTTCCAAAAAATAAATTCTTTCATTATCATTTAAAACAACAAAGAAGATTTCCAAAGGCACCTATTTCAAACCCACCATCATGAATTGTAATCTTTTCTATCTATGATAATGCTTCATTAATTATACTATGTTTTTTCTAGATGAATAATGACTAGATAATTTCAAATTTATCATGTTAGTAAAATCCTCATTAATTAATTTGTTCTATACATGATCTAGACTTAGTTTTTTTTTGTGATTTTTTTCCTTAAAAATTTATAGTAATTATTTTTATGGAAAAATCTAAAGGAGAATAAGAAGAGTAAAAAACGATATCTTAAAATTATTTTTTTTTATTAAGAAATTGTGAATCCAAAAAATCCTTTCCTCATATTTCTTAAAGGAGAACATGTAAATCAACTTAGGCACAAAAAATAAAAATTAATGCATTTGTAAATGATACCTTTTTCATTTGAATTATCCAATTTTATTCTCTCACAATCAACATGTTGTTGCTCAACAGAAATAATATAGGCATTATCTATTTCATCCACATGGTCAATATAGATATGGGATCATTGATCTAAAATTCTCTAGTGATACTGTGGTAAATTGATTATCTTTACAAGGTCCCTTTAATCCCATGAAGAATGTGGACTCGTTTGATATGAGTGGATGGATCCGACTATGTTATTTCATCATAATACCACTTCAATATAATTAGATGAGAGGAGAGGAAATATTATCTTTCTAAATTTTTACAAATGGTATATATTTTTATTAATGTATCTCATATTAGCTTGTATACGTTAGATATAGTTTAAAAAATTACACTATTGTCCGTCGAATGTAAAAACCAAATATTCAGACCTTTCTATACATGTATGACATAAAAAATTGATATAAATGTCATAAATATTTTATCGTACACTTGTAACACTATAATATGTTGCTTTAAAAAATTAGAAATGTTTACTAATCCCACAAAATCCATATATATTTAAAAAATCCTTGAACAACCTATGTTCCTTTCAAAAAATATATTTTCCCAAATAAACCTGTATGGTTGAACAACTTATGAATAGCTTGAGAAATAATTTCAGTCGTAATTATTCAGGAAATTTATAATACAATAGAATTTATTTTAATTTTCATTGATCATACTCAGACATTCATCAGACTTCATACATGGGGCCCACATAGTCC
Source organism: Viscum album (assembly GCA_963277665.1). Classification (NCBI taxonomy): domain Eukaryota; kingdom Viridiplantae; phylum Streptophyta; class Magnoliopsida; order Santalales; family Viscaceae; genus Viscum; species Viscum album. The sequence goes on along the minus strand of OY728126.1, from coordinate 1,652,995,451 downwards.
TAAACTCATATTCATTAAAATCGGTGGACCATATGGACACACATAGTGTGTCACATTATACATTTGTATCTCTATAGTGGTGAGTCTTACTCACATTCCATGATCTGATTATATAAAAATTTAATTCCCCGTAAAGAGATAAGAAATGTGAAATCTTTGACTATATCCTATTAAATTTTTTTGTTAAGTATGTTCTATTTGTCTCACGATACCTTATATTATAGAATTAACACTTGTTCGCCATCATTTATTGTGTTATTTATTTGTTTATATTGTTACAAAAACATACCTTCTTATAATATGGCCATATATTTAATGTGTTTGCTACCACCCTGGTCAACCTGTTCCAGTGATATATATATTTCTAAACTTGGATGTGACTAGCTGTATCTTGTTAATTCAACTAATGCCAAACCACCAAGGACACATCAAACACAACATACATCCCCATGACTTCGATGTCATTTTTCACACACTAAATTACAAGATCAACTGGTACACATTGATAATGATATCATGTACACATTCAAATTTACTTGTTCATATGAAAGAAAAAGAAGTGAAAACTAATCATATAGTGTTCCAAATAGAGGATTTTTCCTCAATATATCATCTACTATATATCACCATGTGAAAAATTCATGTGATGAAATTTTAATGTGTACCAGCCCTAAACTTTTGATAGTATTGAATCCTCTATGTTTTATAAGTATGATGTATCTAGAATATTGAAAACTAGTTTAGGATTATTTTTAATGTATATTGAGGTTCTCATTGTAGCTGGGAACTATTATAATATTCTGGTACAAAATGTTACCAAAGGATATTACCATATAAAGAGTGGACTCAGATGTATCCACACTATTATGGTGAGAATACAAACTTTTATATATCAATATGTATACATGTAATGGTAATCACTAAACATAATGTAGTGTGGTCTACAAAAAACAATGAATAATAATCCCACTTCTCCTAGATCTTACATAAAAAAATCCTCAACCTATTATCTCTCACAATAGTATCACGCTTCTTCCAAAATATGGATTTATTCAAGGGTCTACCATGTTATCTTATATGGATACACTACTAAATGAAAAACCACCTCTATGAGTAACATCCCTCAATTAATAAACATACAAAGTATATTTTTTACCTCTAGTGTTAAATGGAATCCATATTATATACTATTTTCATGGAATTATCAAATTATACTATAATAGGGACTATATTGATTGGTAATATTCCAAGAAAAAAAAACTATATATCAAAATTTCATCCTCAAGTGCAAAAAAATACACCATATACTCGAACTATACTACAGAATCCAAAATCATAGACTACATCGCGCGCTTCTAAAACATTATAAAATTATTCATGAAAAATGAAAACCTTGACTGTGATTTTTGATCACCTTGATCTCTCTTGAATCTATCATCATTGTATCCCCTCTCAACTAGATCCTTATATCCGATATTCCCTAGGAACATATCCATTCATCATCACAAGTACATTATGAATTTTTATAGCATCCTAAAGTAGCGGTCCTAGAGAGTCATGATATATTCCTTCCATGACTAAATTAAAGGTTATATAAAACTGAGTACATAGAGTGGATGAAATTATATATACCACTGCTAAATCAAAAGGGGTTATACTCATTGATTCAATATTCTCCTAGGTTTGTGGAAACATATTAAAAGATTGACTAATTCCATGTGATTGTTGAAAGAATCGTCTCTTAGACTGTTCCAGATTATACCCTTTGAGTAGGTTATCAATATATTTACTTTGAATTATCCGAATACACCTTTGAAATCAATCTCAATAGATATTTATCCCATGAATATAGGCTTCTTAAGGTAATTATTTCATGGATAAATATTAATTTGACAATTTATTCACTAACTATTTATCATTTACAACATTTACAAATTTAATATGACATCAATATATAACACTATAAAAATTAAATCACTTACCGTTCACTCTTATAGGCTCCTATATCACATTCATTCTTAATGTACCAAAATTTTCTTATATCCTCATAAATATCAGTATTCATGTAGCATGATTCCTAATTATATCTTTAAATTTATGTATTTTTATTACACACTTTAATTTAACAATATAGAATAATGAACCCTTGTATTTTTATCATATATACAACCATAATTCAAATCCCATTTAGAAAAGTTGTTTTGAAATTCAATTCACATGATACATAATCATGAAAGTAATTTATTCCGAGTATTATTATAATGGATATCTATATTGAAACTAGAGGTAATGATTCTTCATATTTGTTTAATTTATGTTTCCCAAAACCCTTTTCTAATATTCGTGCCTTTTATGTTCTTACTTGAACATTCATGACCATATTTTTCAGGAATTCCCATTTACACCGAACAGTTGTTACATCTTCGAGTGGGTCTAACAAAATATAGACATGATCATGGAATATAGAAAGAATTTTAGAATCCATGAAGTCTTTCCATTTAGTAATATTCATTCCATTTACTACTTTATGGTAGGTAAAAGGATCATATTTCACCATAAATAATGTATCACATGAATTATTGTAAAGAAAACCATACCACACTAGTTCTATATCATCTATATTAGATCATCATTGTACATTTTTCTTTGGACATCTTCATCCTCCACTATATCATATAGATATTTTTCTTATACCATCTATTGTGGATATGGGTCATCAAATTCCTCAAATGTAATCTTTCACCCACAATTTTTATTGAAAATGTGTTCTACATAACAAATTTTCGATCAAAAAAGGGCCATATAGGTAATATCCTTTAGTCTCAATTGGAGAAGATTTAAAGATTCAAGTTATTCCAAGAGATTCTAATTTGTCACTATGTATAGTCATGAAAAAATACCTTAACCCCCATATAGGTATTTATGAAATATTGGATTTTATTACATAAAAACTCTGATGTAGTCCCATCTTTTTCATTAGTTATCAGTAGGATTGGTGTATTTTCCTATGTCTTTAAATCAAACCCCCATAAGAATAATGATATAGTTTCTTGAATCTACATCGATTTGACCATGTAAAGAAGGGTCTGATTCCACTATTCACCAACACCATTCCTCAAAGGTATATAAGAAGGATTCAGTTGGGAACCTATCCAACACTCTATTAAATAATTGGATAAATATTGATAAATATATTCTGTACCGCCTTATGGGTGGTCTTTTTATGTCTTATTACCAATTTCAGTATCTAATTTAATCTAATATTCCTTAAACCCATTAAATAAATCTTCATTATACCTTAAAAAGTATATATATTCATAAATTCTATAGTTGATGGTGAAATTAATTATATATCGAGAAAACCCTCCACTTTACTTGAAATAGACCAAATCCATTTTTATGAACCACTTTAAATATATATTTTTCTCTTTCACTATTCCCAATGAAAGGTTCCTTAGTAAATTTAACCTATAATAATTAATTGAATACATTAAAGGGTCTTAACTATACAGATTCTAAATACAATGACTGATGTAGATTTCATGAATTTCAATTGTTTTCACAACCTAAGAAAAATTTCCATAGGTGGGTTGGATATGATTCATTTTAATTGGATTTTCCCTTGATTTAAAATATTATATATATTTTTCATGTATACACATATCAATTTAAAGATGTTCCATACCATTACATATGTTATCCATATAAAAAAGTAAAAATTTATTACCAAACAAGAAATAAAATCTCTTAGTTTCTATACTCAACACTGATATTATGTATTTGGTATAAATACTTATTGATAAATATTATATAGAATATGATTCATAACACTATGGAAATTTATAGTGTAATCTCTCTATGATAATGATGTTAGCCTAATATAATTTTTGTCTTGAAGATATAATTCATCTTCTTTGGTTTCCTTGAATTTACGTAGTTACTTTTTTTAATAAAAATTATTGATCAACATTCAATATCAGACAGAAATTTTTTATAAATAGACAGATTTCATTCAATATAAAATATTCTTGAAGAATAATTGTCATCATTCCTCGCCATCCCAGTTATACAATTATTCATCTAGTTACATTTATATCCACATGAAAATAAGAATATCCCCTTATCATTTCTCTCTATCTGTTTAATAGACTTATCGAATGGGTGGTTCATTAGTGATCTTGGCATATACATATCCCTTGACACTTTATCCATTATGTTCTTCCTCTAGTTCACTATATAGACTGAAGATCTGGAATTATTCATATGATTATTTTCGTTGTTAAATATATCTAGAAATTATCAGAGTTAATTATTCATGTTATATCTATTATAATTAATAATAAAAGTTTATATGATAAAATGGTAGGAGGATATAATGAGATTTGTTTCTAGATATTGGATCAGTTAAAACCCATTGGTCTAAAATCTCTCAATGTACCCAATCATCTTTTTTACATTATGTACTTCCATATTTAATCATACAATACTAAATAAATATAGAGAAATAGATATATTATATAATTATTGTTATTTAATATCCTAGTATTACTCATATAGATAATGTACCATTTGAAAAGATTATTTGTCCTCATGGATTTGTTTCGTAGCTCACTAGAATTTATTGACAATATAAACCACTAAATATATAATACATAATACATATTATTATTTTATATATCATTATCTACCTTGATTTCTCCCTAAATGGGACCAAAGAGTTTAATGGATTCTATTACATAAATCTACCTCCATTAGAATTTAAATGTTCCCATGTTCATTTACCACACCTCGATGTTATGGTCAGTCATGATATTATAATTTTCTACTATTGATCAATGTTTAATTGAATTGTTTGTAGTTTCCATTTTGACCCACAATGAATAAGAATTGAATATTAGTAATCTATCTTGATTACCTATATACAGTTTGAAATTATTAATTTTAAATTTCTCTCACTATTTTATAGAATCATAGTATCCTTCTACTCCTACATTGGTAATACTATTTCAACTGATTATTATAGTGTCAAAGATCCTTAGAACAACACCCAGTAGAGTCAATTTTATGTCAATCGACTATTAAAATAATTTTATATTAATAATTTGTCTAACCAACTGTGTTAACTCACGTCCCTTCAATCTATTGAGCGAAGTCTCATCTCCTCTAAAAAATTAATTTGTGTTTCTCAATGAATTAACTTTATATATGAAACATGTTATCAATGGATAGTGTTCTAATACAAAATTATATTTATTAGCCCCACCACACTCATCTGAACATCCCATTACTAAGAGTCACAGTCAACTAGGGTATTAAATCACATCAAAGAATCATTTTTGTCCAAATTACACATATATAATACATTTCATGAATTTATATTTTCTTGGAGGGATATATAAATTTATTTTAATGAATGAAATGCATTTATATTTAGCATTATAATTATATTTGATAGTGATTAAAACTAACCATTATTTTAAATAGAAAACAATCTCCACATATTATTATTTTGTTATAGAACACTTTCTTTATTATATTATGTGATCATGTATAAAAAATTCATATTTAAAAAATTATTAACAATTCATAAGTTAAAATAAATAAATAATGGCGTGATCGTCAGTCATTAACTATTATTGAATCCATCAAGTGAATAATGGATTAATAAAAAACCTATGTGTATTACAATTTTAAATACCTCACATGAATTAAAGAATTCACAACACCCACTCACTATACTTGTTTGGTTTATACAAACTCTTTCCATTAACCGCATTCCCACAAAATCCTATGATCATTAAAATGTGTACTCATGTGTAGGTGAGGGGAACTTGAGGTTTGATATTACATTTTATCAAAAAATGAAGACATGAAGACCCTTTTAAGTAAATATAAATGGGTGATTATTATTTGATCATAAAAATAATATAAAAATATAATTTCAAAAAGAATAATTGTGATAATTAAATTAAATGAAAAATAATACAAGCATGCACAGGTCTGACTCAACTCATAATCATCAATATGAAATTATATTGCATTATAAAAATAAAATTTTATACATTTAAACTATATGTTATTTTTAATGTTTTAATATTCATTATAATAATTTTATTTAATTATTTATATGTTTCAAAACACCAAAAAAACATAACCCAAAAAAATTGAATTTATTTTCTAAAAAATTCCATAAAACATGTTTATATTTGGACTAAAAGTATATCCCTAGGGATAAATTTATGTATTTCGATGGGTTTATCAATTTGGATCGACAATACTTTGTATGAATTGGTTTTGGTTGAGATTGGGAATCCTATTGAGGACGTATATATTCACTGAGAATTTATATATACAATAACATGATATATATATTATATTTTATATAATATATAATATATTATATGGTATATATTATATTATATGGTATATATTATATTATATTATATTTTATATTATATCATATATACATATATTCAAAATTCAAATAATTTTATCTATTTTATTTTATTTTTCTTCTTTAAGAATCCCATGGAATCTCTATATAAGCTTTCCATGGAAGCATTGGGTCTGTTTTTTTATTTTTTTATTCGAAATCAAGCATCCTCCGAAATATTTTATTTCCAACAGAATAACCCTACCAGCTTATGATATATCTCGAAAACACTTTAAATAATCAACTCATACATCTTCTAAAAATATATCACTTAGGTATGCATAAATTTTAATAAAAAATAAAACATTAATTTTCAAGCCAGTTTTTATGAAAAGCCATCTGGTTTTTGATAAAAAAACATCATCAACAAACTAAATCGAATCGACACATTATCAATTGTGTGTCATATATATAGAAACTATAATTATGAATGCTATAAAATATAATTAAAAATAAATTTTTTTGATCATACATAATTATGTGATACCTCATATAAAAACATAATGAACATGGGGCATATTAGATGATTTAAACATTAGAAAATTTATTTTTTTTGTTTGGATTCATGTTAAAAAAAATATCATTAAACCCATCACCAAATTTTTTAATGAATCATTTCATATTAAATATAATAATAAAAAATAAAATTGAACAAAATCCTAAATTGTACATTATTCATTTGAATTATCCAGTTTGATTCACTCATTGTTGACATGTCATGGCTGAAATGCTCCAAGCATGTAATCTTCAATATCTTCCACAAATAGACCAAATCTCCTAAATAATTTATAAAAATTTATCATGTTATATCATGGGGAAAATATATATTTAATGTTGCCCTTCGATTTAATGAAGAAAACAAACTCGATTGAGATGAGAAGATCGATATGATCTTGATCTTTTTTCGGAATCTCTCTCTATGAAGATCATATGAGATGAGAGGTTATCTTATGAGACTAAATTTATCTAAATAATCTTGATCTATATTAATGTCGAAAAAATTGGATTCCATACCTAAATTTTACTTTCTTAAATTGCACTATGATCTATGGAAAGTAGTAACCTTCATTTTATACCTTTTCAAAAATGTATCACACAATAAACATTTAATAATTATTGTAAGTAATTTATCTCTAAATTGTAACACTGTTAAAATTTATGTGTAAATTTACAAACCATTATATGAGCCCAATATCTCACAAATAATTTTATTAACCGTAAACAAATTTTTTTTAAATTAAAATTTTCCTTATTAACATTTTTATCAAACAACTTGTCAATTCCTTGAGAAATAAATTCAATAATCATTATTCTAAACATGAATAATTTAATTTAGGAACATTTACTTATGATAGATTATAACCATAAATTCATTTTTAATCTTCCTAAACTCTTATTCTTTTGATTATGTGGAACCTATGGATATACATAGTGTGTGAGGTTCTATGTCCTAATGTAAACAGTATTGAGTCCAAACCATAGACCAATGGTGGACTATTGAAACCAATCATTGACCCTAAATAGATAAGTAATATTATATCAAGTACTATCCCTAATGAACACATTTTGGGTAATAATAACTTTTTGTCTCATGATATCTCATAATTCATCATGAACATTTTTTTCATCATTCCTTTTTGGATTTATATATTTCTTATTGTTAGTTAGTAGACAAACATTCTTGTTCTATTCGGAATAGATTTAAACAATGTATTAAATTCATCATCAACGTGGACCATGAGATATGTCTTCTAGAACTTGGAAAAGATGAATTATATATTGATTTTTCAACCAACACCATAACACTAATGATGCATGAAATAAATGTTAACTCACTCCTACTTGAATGTCGTGTCTTCTTGCTTGCATCAATGTACGTGATCAAATGGTACACATTAATAATGATATAATTTCTTGGGAACAATATGCATGTTAATTGACTGGAACAAACAATTAATCCAAAACCATGTGTTGTTCTTATTATCATGTATTTACTCATGATCTCATGTACTTATGGTCACCATGTGTTGACTTCATGGGAGATAGTCTAAAAGCATATGAGAACTAATCACTGGATTGTAATAAATCATCTCTATCTATCAGTATAATGTAACTAAAATAGAGGAAATATTTTCATGACAAGTTTCATTGTATCAAAAGTATCTCATAATATTTGGGAACTACTATTAAATTTTTGTAATAAAAATAATCTATTGAAATTCACATGTAAATAGTGGATGAATAAATTTAAACCCTATCATGGTAAGACTAAACACATGTATACATCACACATAATACATGTAATGGTAATAAAAGTATAGAACCGATTTGGGTATAAAGAACCCACTCACAATGATATGGTTTATTGTATTAAATTAATAATGATCAAAAAATGTTTAATTATATATTAAATAATAAATAATTGAACGTGAGAAATTTTAGAGGGATATAAATGATGAGGGACTATAATTACATGATTCATTACCATCCTTCAAAAACGATCATATTTTTTTATTGATTTGATTCATAACAACACTGATACATTACCAATGATAGGTTTAGAGGGTGGCCTTTTGGTTAAGGATTTCATGTATTTAGACCTAGAATAAGTAGATATAAGGATATATAATATTTTTTAGGTTTTTGTAAATTATTATTTTTCATAAACAATTAATATACCCAAAAATATGGATCATGAAAATTAGTAAATGGTAGAATCTATTAAGAATGGAAAGTTTCCAAATTTTAATAATGATGAAGAATGTGTTAACAAATTTGGAAAATTATTATCTGTTCCTTGTGATTCCAAGATTAAGAATGAGTTTTTAATTAAAGCTTAAGGTTTTATTTTTTCCATTCATTGGCAATTTAGAAAGTTATAAAACTGACTTTAAAAGTATTATTGGTGTAATTGAATGAAACAGATATATTTTTTACATTACAATGAATTGTTTCACTTTTCATTAGATTAATAAAGAATGATAATTAATGATGTGAATTCAACCACAATTTCCAAATCAAGAGTTTAAATACAAAAAATATATTCATGGATTTCATGGTGGACGTTCAAGATCAGCATGAGATAATAATGAGATTTGGGTTATTATTGATCGATTAAAAATATCTACACAATTCCTTCATATTTGATATAATATGTCTTCAGATTCAATCTCTTATTGTTATGAAAAAGATATAATAATGTTATGTGGAGTTAATATCTCTATTTTATATTATTGTGAACATAGGTTCACCTCAAATTTTTTTATTTTACATTATAAATCATTGGGTACTAAATTACATTTCAGTACTGTTTTTCATCTTAAATTTATGGGAAATTAAAAAATTTATGTCATATATTAAATATATGCTTAATTATTGATCAATGGATTACCAATGAATTTTTAATTTTCATATTTATCTTATCGAGTTTTCATATAACTAAATTGCTCATTCTAGTATACAGATGGAACCATTTGAGGCATTTTTTGAAAAGTGGTGTTAGATGCTATAATTTTGGTATATATTAAAAGAATGGAAGTTTATGGGACCCAATTTGGTGTAGGATATATATGGGAAATTTTTATTTGTTAAATAATATATGAAGATAGCTTAGAGTAGGAAGAAATGTTTTACTGATAACAAGAGGATTGATATTTTATTCATGGAAGGTGATCGTATATTTATAAAAGTGTCTTCATTAATAAAAGTTATGAATTTTTGTAAGTGGTAAAGGTAATCCATTGTTAATTCCCATATATGAAATCCGTGATAAATTTAGATTAGTTTTATGTTCATTGGATTTTTCTTAGAGTTTATTCGGGGTACACAATGTATTTGTTGTTTTAATGTTAAGAAAATACTTTCTGGATTCATCTAATATTTTAATCAGGAATACAATCAGTCTAATAAGATTACTTATTATAATGAAGAACCTATTTAGATTTTTGTTCATAGTGAAATTTTTTTATATTAATTTCATAAATTATGATACAGTTTTTTAAAACCGCATTTGGTTGACGAAGAAACATGAGAATTTAAAAATTACATGAGGGGAAGAAACCCCCATGTGTTTAATAATTAAAGAAAATTGAGAGGAAGTTATTTAATAAAGGCTAAAATAATTTGGAAACCTACTTAATGATAGAATAACCAATTTTTTTTATATTAATTAGATTTTTTAATTTATTATTATAATATAATGTAATTATTTAAACAAAATATGAATTACAAATAATGAAACTCTTTTAATAAAATGTTTTTTTAAAAATAATAATGTCTAAATATTATAATTTTAATTTGATGAAATTAATATATTTCGTTAAATAATCATATAAAAATTTTAATTTTTTGGGAATAGTTGGATATCTTAGAAAATGTTTATTTTCTCTCGAATAGTGAAAAGGCTAATTTTTACTTATGAAAAAAGTCATTTATTTTCATCCAAAATAGAACATTTAAAATTAAAAATATTTTTTAAAAAAATTTACAGTAAATTTTTTATTATATATTTAAAAATAATCCTCTTAATTTAATTTTAATTAAATTCATATGGTATTTTTGTATAGGTTTATTTTTTGGTTTAAAAATGTGATTTTTTGGTAAATTATTTTAATGTAAAATATATTTATTTTTATAAATAATTTAAAACAACCAGAAATAGTTAATAATTTTTATTAAATTCATATAGTTTATGTTAATAAATATTAATATAAATTCAAAATATGTTTTCTACTAGTCATATATTTAATATAAAGTCATCATTTTCTTGAAAAGTGATCCTCTTTGAAAAACCAATTTGTTATCATGTATGTAGGTTTAATTTTATATTTATGTACGTCAATTCAGTAAAATTAATTTTTAAAAAAAGTGAAATATTTTAATAATAAAAATAAATATTATCTAATATTTTCAAACAAATTTTTTTATCAAAAAGAACATTGAAAACCTTAAAAACTATTTATTGTGGTTAAGGTAAAAAAAATTTACATGGGGGTTAAACAAAACCATAACAGATAAAATGAAAGAAAAAACCATACAAAATATATTTTATTGCCATATTTAATCCTCATCAATTAAAACACTTCATAAAATACCATATTGGATCATTTTAGTCTGAGTAAAATTTTTGTTTACCTTTTTCTTTGAAACAATTACAAGTGTTTCATTTGTATGAACCGGTTCTTATTTTGAGTTATCGGCTTCTTCTTTTGTCGTTTCCTAAAGTGTTTTTGAGAAAATATGGAAAATGGGGAACAATATTAAATTTTAGAAATTACACGCCGTGTACTTTGTCCACATGCATTGTACTTTTTCGTGTGTGGGATTGGTACACGGGGCGTGTGGCCATGCCAGGGATGAAGGGTGTTGGAACCGACTACACGCCGTGTAGTGGAGCTTTACATGCCGTGTAGTCATTCGGCAGGCCAGAACAGTAAGGCGGTGGAGCAGCCACCAGCTGGGCGACAGTACACATCATGTAGTCGGGAGTACATGTCGTGTTACCATGTCAGCAATTGAACAATGTCGCGGTGGTGGGAAGCCGCCAGAGGAACATTTATAAAATGGTAATTACACGCCGTCTACATGGAAGTACATGCCGTGTACATTGTTTTTTTCTCTTAAAATGGGCAGTATCCTCCCCTGTTCACATTGAAGTCTTTTAACCTGAGGAAGGAGTGGGAGGGGACTACCGAGCTATTGAAGATTCGCGGACTGTTCGTCTATAATCCGATTCCGCTTCGGATGATCTCGTTAGAACCACGTGGGTTAGACCTCTGCTCTCCTTAAACTGTTCTTACGAAATATTTCATGAGGGAATGTTATTTACATTTGAACGAGTTTTATTCTTCTTTAGATCTATGTCGTTCTTTGGAATTTCTACAATTGACGTTCACGTATAATGTTCGTTGGCATTAACGGTAGGTGGATTGGTGTTAATTTTTTCAACTGTCGTGTGTTTTGTGCATTTCTGTGCCATGAACCCATGTTGGGGTGTAGTGTGGATTAGGCAATTGATATAATAACTACCTAGAATTGAATAATTGATTAATTGTGATATTAAAATTCTGGTAGGGATCATTGCTTTGATTCGAAACCACCCCAGGGGTGGGTTCCACTTTTTAGCCATTTGACCAGGATACCCGGGGGTATGCCTTTAAAGTAGTAATTGTAGAATTCCCTCGAAATGAATTGCTTGTTTACTGCATAATGACATGTTGGGCATGGCCCGGTTACCTGTTTAGCCTGAGGGCGTTGTTGTGATTAGCCTGTGGGCACTGCACTATTTATCCTAAGGGCAGTAGTTATTTCGGCCTAAGGGAAACTTGTTCCATGCCCGAGGGTGATAGACTCTATTCTTGAGGGCAACACTACTTATGCCTGAGGGAAAATTCTATTATGCCTACAGGCGGATTCTTGTGTTGGATACTCCTTACCTGAGGGTATGGATCTACTTATCTGAGGACCTAGATTTTTTACTTAGAAATGCACTGTGGTGATTTATAATATTTAACGGATTAAATGAATAATAAAATGGAAATTTAACTATTAAGTTAGTTACATTTCAATACTACTTACTTCATTGAATTTTACTACTGCACACTTGTTGCATGTTTTACACACAGTCGAGTATGGGCCTTTGATGGGTGCCTACTGAGATATATTTCTCACACCCTGTTTGGATCATGCTTTGAGGCCCAAACAAATTACGTTTCTGCAGGTGTAGATAGGTGCAAAATTCCCTATACAAGTACTTGACTATTGTTGAGGAGTAGGAGGGCATGTGACCGAGCCTAGGCACGCGATGCCATGTCCATATGTTTTGCTTTTTTTATGTACTCTGCTTTTGTCGTACTATATTGATGTATAACATGTTCTAGCTATTTTTCGTAGAACTTGAGACATGTATCATCTTTACTTATATATTGTTGGTTTTATCCACTATAGTTGTTTATTTCATTTTTATATGGTTTACTACTTCCACTATTCATTGTATGTTCTATTTTGTGTTCGGTAGTGCTACACATTGACAAATGAGGGCATAGTTTCTCCACTATCAGACCTGGGCCCCCGCTGCAAGTCGGAAGCCTCTGGCATTTGGGGAAATGTGCTTGAGGTCACATGGTGAACCGGGTACGGGGAAACCGTTGAGTGGCACCCAGAGCCGGGACGTTACAAAGTGGTAGCAGAGGCGTTTCATTTCATTGACTTACTATTTGGAGTTGTAGTCAGGGATAGGACGAACGGTAGTTGGTAATAAGCTATGCCCTGGTGTAGATAACCCGCGTATAGGGAAAAATCCAGTCTACCTCGTATTTTTCAATGTTCTGATTTAGAAAATTTTATAGTTGATATGTTTTCACCATTGGGTGACGCACTTGAGATTGCGCTGTTATAATTTATCTATGGGTTCTATTTAGTTGCAACCCAATGAGATGAGGGTATTCCATCTCATGCATCATATAGGCACATGCAAGATATCACATGTCATGCATAGTTTCCATTCCATGTAGGTGAATTAGGAATTTCCTTTTGTTGTGATAGTTGTTGTTCAAGAACAAAATGTTTTTGTGATAGCTGCTTGATAAATCCCTGCTTTTTGATATGGTATTTTCTTGTGTGAGACAATTTCTAGAATAGAAGCCAAACTTTGGTTTTTGGGGAGTAAGGGCCACCATTGAACGGAATTTGGTGGAACACTGACTTTTTATTATGTTAAAACACAGATAAGATGACAAACATTCATTTGTGGGGAGTATGTGCACTCACGGATCGAAATTTGGACCTTAGGTATTGTTTTTCAATATTTTCTACGTTCCAGGGAAGTTTCTGAGGCATACTGTCCAGAAAACCAGTATATAGGCCGTGTGGTATTTTTAAACATGTCATTTATGGCCTTCTGTTTGGGAAGAAAAATGAACTTTTTGAGTACATGACATGTACCCAGAGTACACGCCATGTAGTCTCTTCCCCTGTCACAAACCGTCTAAGCAGTGACACGAGTTAAGGGAATGCTTGGGTAAAACACGCCATGTACCGACTGTAAACTCCATGTAGTGTTGACCCGGGGTCCGGCCGTGTAACTAACAACACGGGTCGGTGAACCACTTTATAGAACACACCATGTCGATGAAAAACATGTCGTGTAGTGTGACCTCGGGACTCACCTTTCTAACTAACAACAAGGGTCGGTGTCACCTCTCCTTGAACACACCATGTACCTGTGGGACACGTCGTGTAGTCTTGTCCGAGGACAGGCCGTGTGGCGTTAGCTGTGTGACTGGGAGATGGGGTAGTGTAAACGCCGTGTGTGGGTGTAACACGTTGTGTAGTGTCATGATGTGTAGTCGGCCGTGTCAAAATGACACGAAAATTTGGTAAATAACACCATACAGGCCGTGTAGGTATTAAACACGCCATGTAGTTATTGTTCACGTGGGAGATGTGTGGCTTAGCCATGTCGAAGGACCCGAGCAGGGGAAGGGAAGTCAACTACATGCCATGTAGCCATTATACACGCCGTGTAGTCTTGTTTTGAAAATCTTTCCATTTTCCTCTTGTTCCCTTGTGGTTCCTTCATTTTCATTCTCTGATAATCTTGAATCTAAGGCGTGTTTTTGACCATGTAGAATCAAGCCACCTTGATGACCGCACTTTGTTTTCCAAGAGAGAGGCAATGAGAATACTCTAGAAATGGTGGGCCATGGGCTACCAGGGGATCCTCGAGTAGATCCAGATGCGGCACCAGCTGTTATACCGGACATAGACATGGAGGCGCAGTTTTGTGAAGGCTTATTAGGTTTATGTAGACCTTTCAGGGAGCACCGCCAGCTGCAACATCTATGGCTGAGCTGACGCATATATTTCAGAAGCAGCATCCGCCGACATTTTCAGGGGATGGAGAACCACATGCCGTGAAGTCTTGGTTGGGGTCGATGCAGACTATTTTTGAGCATCTTGAGAAGCCTTTAGGGTGGAGGATCAAGCTCGCAACATACATGCTACGTGATTCCACCAAGAGGTGGTGGGATGTTACTATCCAATCAGAGAATCACAGAGACTTGGAGTGGGAGGATTTTTAGGTAGTCTTCTATGACTACTTCATCCTAGAGACTCTGAGGGAAGATAGAGCTCGAGTGTTCATGAATCTGTAGTAGAACGCTATTTTGGTGATGGACTATTCTACTCACTTCAATGAGTCTCAACGCATTGCAACCGTGCTGGTGGGTGATGAGACGTTGAGGGCCAGACAATTTGATGATAGTATTCGTTATGACATCCGAGCACTGGAGAACATTTTCATTTTTCCTATTGTACATGCTATTGTGAACCAGTCGCTGATTACCTAGAAGAACCTGCGGGAATCTAGTTGTGTGGGCCATGGCGGTTCAACACCTTTTAGTAGTATTATTTCTGCTGGAAAGAGGAAGGGATAGATGGACTTTGTTCTGGGTGGCAGTACCATCCAGGAAACTTCTTCAGGTGGACCGGCCAGGTTCTACTAGTGTTCTAGAGAGGGGCACAAGAGAACACAGTGTCCACGAGACCCAGTGGAGTGCTGAGCTTGCGGCATGATGGGTCATCTACAACACTTTTTCAAGGCGTTTCCACCAGTGGCTAGTGACAGGGGTTCTGTGCAGACTCCATGTGCAGGAATAGGACCCGTGGCTTCTTACCAGTCAGGGAACTGGGATACGTCAGGGTTTTTAGTTAGAGATGGTGTTCGTAGCTGTGGTAGCTAGACACCAGGATCTTAGAGGCAAATGGGAAGGACAGCTCAGGGTAGCCAGGCTGTGTCACAGGGTCTCGGCATTAGGCAGGCTTATGCAGTGCAAGAGACCTTGTAGGAGCAGGATCCCGAACCTTCTACAGTTAGAGGTACTATCCTAGTAGCTTCTGTGTTATCTTCAGTACATTTTGATATGGGTTCTACACATAGTTTTATATTTGTGCCCGTTGTGGGGAGCCTTGGGCTCTTTGTTTCTACTTATTCTGATATCATGACACTAGACACTCTGTTGGGAACTAGAATGAATGGTGTGTGTCAGTGCAAGGAGTTCCCCTTGAGGTTGGTGGGTGTCACTTTCCTTGGGACCTCTATGTCTTAGAGATTACCTCTTATGACATAATTCTCGGAATGGACTGGTTGGTTCCCTTTCGAGCCTTTATAGACTAGTATCATCATAGGGTGAGCTTCATGTCAAAAGAGGGTGGAGAGTTTCTGTACAAGGGAGAGTGGGATGTTCGGGTGAGTCGAGCTGGGCCAGATCATCATGGGCAAGGTTGAGTCACATCCCAAGTTTTGAGCTTATATCTGGATGACCAGGGGACTTTTCAGACAGATTTCCCTCAAGTGGGTGGTAATGTCACAGATGTCTTCCCGGACGACTTTTTAGGTCTTCCTCCAGAGCGTGAGGTGTATTTCTCTATCGAACTAGTGCCAGGTGTAGCACCAGTGCCCATTCCTCTTTACAGGATGGCCATGCCTGAGTTGCAGGAGCTCGAGAGGTATTTAGAGATGTTACAGACAAAGGGGTTTATCCGACCCAGTACTTCTCAACGGGGATCACCGATCCTTTTTGCGAAAAAGGCGGATGGTACCATCAGAATCTGTGTGGATTATCTGAAACTTAACCAGTTGACGGTTAAGAACAGATATCCCTTGCCAAAGATTGATGATCTTTTTGACCAACTTCGTGGATCACTAGTGTTCTCAAAGATTTACTTGAGATCATGATATCTTCAGCTATGCGTTAGACCATCTGATATAGGTATCACATATTTCAGGAGCAGGTATGGTCTATACGAGTATAGAATTATGCCGTTCGGACTCACGAACGCGCTAGTAGTTTTCATGGCTCTGATGAATCATTTGTTCCATCCTTATATGGAATCATTTGTGGTATTATTCATGGACGACATCTTGGTGTACTCTCACACTCGACACGACCATGCCCCCCTTCTTGAGATTGTATTGAGTACACTGAGAGAGCATCAGTTGTATGATAGGCTCTCAAAGTGCCACTTTTGGATGGACCATTTTCACATCCTGGGTTATATCATCTTGGAGGCAGGAGATGCAGTAGACCCAGAGATGGTGACAGCAGTATTTTCCTAGGATCAGCCTAAGAACGTGTTTGAGATACAATATTTCACAGATATGGTTGGTTACTACAGACGTTTCATCCAGGACTTCTCCCGCTTAGCAGCGTCGTTGACGAGTTTGATTAAGACCGGTGTGAAGTTCATTTGGTTGGAAGCTTACGAGACAGCCTTTCAGGACTTGAAAGGACGTTTGACATCACCACTGATCCTAATACTCTAAGAGTAGGAGAAAAGCTATACAATTTACTATGATGCATCAGGTATAGGGCTGGGAGCAGTGTTGATGTAGGGAAATCGAGTAGTTCCATATGCTTCTAGGCAGTTGAGGCCACATGAGAGGAATTACCCAACACATGATCTCGAGTTGGCCGTAGTTGTTCACGCGTTTCACTGTTAGAGACATTATATGATGGGAGAACGTTTTGAGGTCTTCACCGACCACAAAAGTCTCATGTATATCTTTACTCGGTGTGACATGAATCTGAGTTAGTGAAGGTGGGCCAAATACCTACAGTCCTTCTATTTTGAGCTTGCCTATACACATGGTAAAGGTAATGCAGTAGCTGATGCACTGAGCAAGAAGACTCAGATACAGGCAGTGCAGGAGGCTAGTGGCGAGTGGAAGCTCATGGATTTGTTTTCTGAGATGCATTTGGAGGTGCATGACAGTCCGGAGAAAGACTTATCTTTCATCTATAGCTTTGACTTCTACCCTCCTGGATAGAGTGAGGATGAGACAACTATCTGATTCAGAAAGCCTAGTTCAACAGGATTCGGTGGCAAGTGAGGACCCTCCTACTGGTTGGAAGATAGGAAACGATGAGGTTTTGCATTTCAAGGGATGAGAGTGGGTTCCAGGGGATATACATGTTAATCTAATGCGAGAGTTTCATGCTTTATCTTGGACAGTTCATCCAGGAGTTACCAATATGTACCATGATTTGAGCTGTCAGTACTGGTGGCCAGGTATGAAGAGAGAAGTAGCTCGTTTTGTTACGAGGTTTTCCACCTGTCAGCAGGTGAAGGTGGAGAATTAGAGACCAGCTGGATTGTTACAGTAGTTACCCATTATGAAGTGTAAATGGGATGATGTCGCGATGGATTTCATGACAGGGTTTCCGAGGACACCAAGAGGTAATGATGTCGCGTGGGTTGTTATGGACAGACTCACTAAGGTACCTCACTTTTTTCCAATCAAGGAGACCTTCGGTGTTGACGATCTCGGAAGGTTGTATATCCGATAGATCGTACGTCTTCATGGGGTCCCTCGTTCTATCATTTCAGATAGGGACACCCGTTTTACGTCTCGTTTCTCGCAGAGTTTTCAGAGGGCACTGGGTACATGGGTGCTTTTGAGCACAGCATACCAACCTCAGACCGATGGCCAGTTAGGGCATACTATACAGGTGCTTGTAGACATGCTTCGTGCATGCATCCTAGACATTGGGGGATCTTGGGAGAAGCATATATGCTTAGTCTATTTTCCTATAATAATAGATTCAATGCGAATATTGAGATGGAACCATACGAGGATTTATATGGTAGGCCATGCCGATCACCCTTGTGCTTGTTAGAGGCAGGTGAGGCAGCTTTGCTGGGACCACGTCTTGTGCAGGAGACTTCTGAGTAGGTCTAGTTGATTCTGAAGCGGATGGCTACCGCACAGTATCGTCAGAAATCTTATGCTGATCACCACAAATGGCCTTTGGATTTTTTGGTCGGGGATCAGGTTTTCTTTCTTGTTTCACCGAGGCTGGGACACATGCGGATCCGGAGACAGGGCAAACATTCACCGCGGTATGTGGGGCCATTTGAGATTATTGAGAGAGTCTGGCTGGTTGCCTATCGTTTGCGCATAACTCATAGGTACCTGGCCATGCACGATGTATTTCATGTATCAGAGCTGTGCCGCTATCATTCAGACCCATCTCACCTCTTTCAGCCCGAGGAGGTTGTGCTCGAGTTAGATGCGTCCTTCGAGGAGAATCTAATACGTATCGTTGATAGGAGCACAAAGGTTCTTTGAGGTCAGTCACTTCCTCTCGTACGGGTTCTATGGCAGGATGGTAGAGTTTAGGACGAAACCTGGGATTCGGAGACTGATATACGGGCTCAGTGGCCAGAGTTGTTCACGGCTATATCTTCTCCACCCTTTGAAGGGCAATTCAGGGACGAATTTTAATAAGGGGGGATGTTTGTAAGAACATGTTCTTATTTTTAGGTATGTGCTTAGTATTTTCTCTTTTCCTTAAGTTTTTTTGAGAAAATATGGAAAATGGGGAACAATCCTAAATTTTGGAAATTACACACCGTGTAATTTGTCCACACTACATGTATTTTTGTCCGTGTGGGATGGGTACACGGGGAGTGTAGCCATGCCGTGTATGAAGAGTGTAGGAACCAACTACATGCAATTTAGTGGACCTTTACACACCATGTAGTTTGTTAGCAGGCCAAAACAGTAAGGCGGTGGAGCAGCCGCCAGCTAGGCAACATTACACGCCGTGTATTCTGGAGTACATGTTGTGTACTCTTATCAGCATATGAATAGTGTCGTGCTGGAAGGAAGCTGCCAAGGAACAGTTAAGAAATGGGAAGTACACACTGTGTACTTGGAAGTACATGCCGTGTAGTTTCTTTTTTTTTTGGTTAAAATAGGCAGTAGCCTCCGCTGTTCATAGGGAAGGAATAGAACTGGAGGAAGGATTGGGAGGGGACGTCAAAACCTTTGAAGATCTGCCGAGTGTTCATCAGAAATCCGATTCCTCTTCAGACGATCTTGTTGGAACCGTGCGGGTATGACCTCCACTCTCCTTCAGTCACCCATTCCAATTATTTCCTGAGTGAATGTTATTTACGTTTGAATGAGTTTTCTTCTCTGTCAGATCTACATTGTTCTTGGGCATTTCTGCAATCGACGTTCGCGTATAACGTTCGTTGGTGTTAAAGGTAGGTGTCTTGGTGTTAATTTTTCCAACTGTCGTGTGTTTTGTTCATTTTTGAGCCACGAACCCATGTTGGGGTTTTGTGTGGCTGAGTCCATTGATATAATAACAACCTATAATTTAATAGTTGGTTAATTGTGATATTAAAATACTGGTTGGGATTGTTTCTTGGATCCAGAACCACCCCAGGGGTCGGTTCCACTGTTTAGCCATTTTGGCAGGATACCTGAGGGTATGCCTTTAATGTAGTAAATGTAGAATTTCCTCAATAGGAATTTCCAATTTACTGCATAATTACATGTTGGTCATGGCCCTGTTACATGTTTACCCTGAGGGGGTTGTTGTGATTAGCCTATGTGCACTGCACTATTTAGCCTGAGGGAAGTAGTTATTTCGGCCTGAGGGAAACTACTTCCATGCCTGAGGGTGATAGACTCTGTGCCTGAGGGAGACAATACCTACGCCTGAGGGAAATTTCTGTTATGCCTAAGGGAGGATTCTTGTGTTGGATACTCCTTACCTAATGGTAGGGGTCTACTTGTCTGAGGACGTGGATTGTTTACATAGAAATGAACTGTAGTGATTTCTAATATTTAATGGATTAAATGAATAATAAAATGGAAATTTAACTGTTATGTTAGTTACTTTTTAGTACTTCTTACTTTATTGAATTTTACTACTGCACACTTGTTGCATGTTTTATACACAGTTGAGAACGAGCCTTTGGTGGGTGCCTAATGAGATATATTTCTCACACCCTGTTTGGGTCAAGGTTTTCAGCCCAAACAGATTCCGTTTCTACAGGTGTGGATAGGGGCAAGAGTCCCTATACAGGTACTTGACTGTTGCTGAGGAGTAGGATGGTGTGGTACATAGCCTAGGCTCGCGATGCCATGACTAGCTGTTTTTCTTTGTTTTTATATACTCTTCTTTTGTTGTACTATATTAATGTATAACACGTTATGGCTTCTTTCATAGAACTTGAGACATGTAGCATCTTTACATATATACTTTTGGCTGTATCCACTGTAGTTGTTTATTTCAGTTGTATATGGTTTACTACTTTCAATGTTCGTTGTATGTTTTATTTTGTGCTCTGCTATGCTACACTTTGAAAAATGAGGGCATAGTTTCCCCACTATCAGACCTGGGCCCTCGCTTCTAGTCATAAATCTATAGGGTTGGGGAAATGCACTTGAGGTCATGTGGCGTACATGGTTTGGGGCACCTGTTTAGTGGCACCCAAAGCCAGGACATTACATCACTCCACTCAATTATTAAAGGTCATCCTCTCCCCTATCCTATTAGCACTATAAAATACAACTATCACTTGAAGTAACTAACCATGTACATTAAAAAATTCCATAACCATGTTCTAGAACCTATGGTTTTATCATAAATCTATCCTAAAAGGTGATTGGGTCTTACCAATGGAGGTTGTCTAAAGGGAATAGATAATGATTAATTGGATATTTTTATTTTATTTATTTCTAAGGAAAAAATAAATAATATAAAATTATGATGATATAATAACAACATTATCCCCCATAAACATATATGTTATAATTTTAATGTAAAATCAAATATACATATAATCTTCCCAAAAACGGGTAATGAAATTATCGTTCATGTATATTGTTGACTTTCACCTCACGAAGAGGTGACAATCATTTTTAATCACCACCTATCTTGGATTTTTATATATATGGATTAAAATTATTAATATATATATATATATTATACTAAAACATAATAATTCTTATCTTATTTATTATGTAACTTATACCTACTTACCATCCATTCCATGGGGGAAACGATTACATAACTCGTGTGTACGGTGTAATATTGTCTCACGAAGTGATGTGATACATTTTACACTAACTATTTTCATGGAAGATAATAAGGATATTCTTAGTTAAAATATGATTCATAATTATGACATTCAAAAAATATTTATTATTATTAATGTATAATATCTCATTTTTTCCTTCTTACTATTCCATGCATTGAATAATGATAATGTCGTTTATTATTACACGAGGACTACCACCTCCATGAAGAAATGTTCTTATGTTATCATCACTACATACCATGGAATATATATATATATATATATATTAGAAATAATATGTTATTTATAATATTATCATCATTATTGAAATATAATATATTATTTATCTTTTTTATATACATATCATAGAAAAATAGAAACGTTTCTCAATAGTATGTATGAGCTATTATCTCCATGATTGTAATGTAGATAATTTTAAATCATCATCATTCATTATTGGATTGATATGTATAAATAATATTTAAAAATTATTATAAAATTGTTATTATTATTCTTTTTATGTTTAATAATTACATATTTTTTGATAGTCAACCTACTAAAATCATTTATGAAACATATGCTAAATATCATTGAAAAATCATGGGTTAACATAATTTATAAAGTTATTATATATGAAAACGTTATATGTGAAATGAAATTAATAATAAAAAAGAATAATTTAATTAAATATAAATTTACTAAAACAATTTTACTATTTAGAAGGACAAATAATGATCATGATGAATCAATCTTGAGGTAAGGAAAATCGTCACAATTTCCTTTCACTGGGAAATATTTTGATGATATACACCGATATTCTTCAATAAGGTGTATATATACTCTTAATAATTTTATATCAAGAATTATTATATCCTAATGATATTAAAATATTTTTAAAATGTTATTATTTCTTGGGTATTAAAATTGAAATGTTTTCAGAGTGGTAAGAGACATTACATTAGAAATATCATCTTTTGAATTTTTTTTCCTTCATACTCTCTTTCTCATCAATATCATTGTTTTGAAATTTACTTTATGAATGTAATTATTTTAAAATGATTTTTTTATAACAGAGAATTTTCATTTCATTAAAATAGATTTAAAAACTAAATATTATTATGGATTTTTTATCATTATTAATAAATTACAAAAAATAATGTTACGTTATAACATATATAGAAATAATGTGTTTTTCAAAAACATAACTATAATTTGATGTTTTGATTCCATTACAATCATTAATTATTTCTTCAACTAAATTACCACATTTTTATTTTCTTAGTATGTTGTGGTTTAAAATGTTTTTTCAAAATAAATTAAAATTTTATTATTTAAGTTGTGTTTTTAAAAAAATTGGTATATTGTTATCCAAAATTAATTGAATTTGAGTCTAAAAGG
The DNA here is from genome assembly GCA_963277665.1 of Viscum album. Taxonomy (NCBI): domain Eukaryota; kingdom Viridiplantae; phylum Streptophyta; class Magnoliopsida; order Santalales; family Viscaceae; genus Viscum; species Viscum album. The sequence continues at coordinate 1,652,971,741 of OY728126.1, read as the reverse complement.
GTTTTGAAACAATATAATCATTAAAAATATAATGAATAAAAATTTTTATTCATTAGATGCTATATGGAAATGATATGGTAAATGAGTGATCTTGATACTTTTTTTATGGGAGCACCTAGAACGTATCGGGTGAGCTAGATATGTCTTATATGATGGGTGTTCATAAATAGTGTTCGGTGTCAATGACATGGATTATGTAATGGATGTTCATTGATATAACTATACTGATTGGGTATGTTTTATTTATATTAATATGAGATAAATATGAAGATACCATATTGTTTTTATTATGGGTTTATCTTAACCCCCTTAGTTTTCGAAATGAATTTAAAAAGCATTTTAATTGGGATGCCCAATATTTTCAAAATGGATTTTATTTTCTTATTATGAATTTTATGGATTTTATAATATTTAAAAAATTATGGGTTTTAATGTGGAAATGATTTAATCTACTCCCTTAATTAACATTGTGATCAACTTAAAACATTTCATTGGACATCATTTTTTTCATAATTGTAAAAAACTTCTTCTTTTTATGTCCCTTACCTTGATTTATAATTTTCAAACCAAATTTTAAAATATTATTAGGATTCATCAAGGGTGGATATGTATAAGAATGAATTAATTTTTAATGGTACTAATATTTTCAATGAAAATTAGTAATGTCTTATTTTAAAATTTTTATATTGTAAAAAATTGATATTGATTAGAAGATCCAACATTATATATTTAAATATATATAGGTTTTATGTAACAATTTAGAATAAGATATACAAAAAACAAAAACTAAATGATCTATAGGGAATAAAATAATGTGATTTATATTCATACGACACTTGAATATGAATGTTTTATTAGTGGTTCATTATACTAGTTCAACATTTTGGATTTTGGTTTTAATGATGGATCACCCCACATTATTTTACCCTCTGTAAACGAGGATTGAGATAGTTTATATATAAGACATCAGTTTACAAGATGACCCATGGGATATTATAGATCAATCATTGGTATTGTACATCGATCAGGTTCTCCTATCTATTGACTTCTTATTGATAGATATGATTATAGAGCTTATGGATGATTAGGATAACTGTACCCCTTTAGTTCAATGCCCTTCTAGGGATATGTGTTTCAAATCATGGAAGTGGTGATATCTAGTTACATGAGTGGGTGACCTTGATAAGTTTCTCGTTTTGGCCAAACACTAGATGATATCCCCTAAAATTGTGCATTTATCCGGCCTATATATGGACAATTTACCCTTGTATAATGTATTCTTTTGGTGCCTTTCATAGAGGTTGGTATGTTCCAAATGAATTTTGGTGAATAAAGGTTTATCATAAGTGTGGTGTCGATATTTATCTTAATTATTATCATACCATTAGAGTCATAGATCCTTGAATATGTTCCTTCACATTTGGATGCCTATTAGTATACCCTAGGCTCTAATATTTATGTTTTTTAGGTAGATACATTCAAGATCCTATGTAGATATATGGAATGTGAAAATTGATATGTGCATTGGGGATCCACATGTTATAAATCCTATAACATTTAATATATTTGGTTTACATTTTCCTCGAGTGTGATATTAGAACTAGAGATTGGTTATATTCATTAAGTTTTATTGTTTACCCCTTTTATGTTGTTCTTTCTATTTATTCCAAATGTAGTGAGTTTTCTACATGTCTAGGAATATTAAATGATCATGAACATATTATGACGGTATATTAAATATTCACTATTGGGGGTGGCCTACTGAGATTTATATATCACCCGAGGTACGTGATCCTCAGTGTTAAATTATACATTATTTATACATTCATGGTAGATCATACATTGTTTTTTAGATTGGGCATATGCACTATGTTGATTTTTTTTTGGATTTACTCAGGTAGAGTCTCAAGATCAAGCCATTGTAGCTGAAGCATGTTGGATACTGGGTGTGTTGTTTGGATCCATGTTTAAACTGTATTTTATGGTATTAATTTTTAGTTTTTTTATTTTATATATGTGTTCTATATATTGTATGGCCTCCCATTGTATGATGTGTATTATTTGATTATATATGACTATATGTGTAATTTCACTTATTTTAGAATTATTTTATTTTGTTTTCTTATTATTCATAATTTTATTTTTATAGATATTTATGAGTATGAGGATTTTATAACATTATTTCTTATGGAAGAGATAGAATAATATCCCCACAATTTAATTTAGATCCTCACCACCAGTTGTTAGTCTTTGATATTCGAAGAAGCACACATGATCCCTTATGGAGTGTTATATTTGGGGAGATGAAAAGGATAGACCTGTTTAGTTCATTACATAATTAATATTGGAAGGCATCTCAAATGGTAAGATTATGAATCAATGAAATTTCATAATTTGTTAATGTTGATTCCTGAGATTATATAATATCATTTGTGGCTATAATATATTAATCTACTAGGATAAGGGAAATGAATTAAGTAATGTGATATAAAACCTCCACATGAAAAATTATATGATAATTAATTATAGAGCATAATGTTAGAATAAGATTCAATAATGGAATTGTATCATGATTCAGATTTTACATTTGAAACATTAACCCATTGAGAAAATAATTTATGTGGGAATAATCAATCATGTTTATGAATTTATCCATCTCTTTTGTAGAAAAATAATATTCAGGTGAATATTTTTTTTAATTAAATTATCAAATAATGTTTTCAATTTATATTATTGAATAAGTTTCTGTTCTAAATCATCTTAGAATGAAAAATCTATAGATATCTACTAGTGTAAATATAATAATTGTTGGATTTGGTTATAATGAAATGATGAAAGATATTATCTGAGAAGATAATTCATATATTATAAAGGTGAATTTCTAGAAGATTAAATAAAATTATGGTAAATAAAATTACAATATGAGGTGGGTGAATTAGATTTAAGATAGATATATACAGATGTTAGATAAGTATTCCATGGGAAAATATAATTTTTAACATGAAGAGATTCTTTTTCAACCTCAAGAAGATTCCCTCAAAAAAATCTTCTACTAGATTTATATTATTCTATAACAGAATTTATATGATCTATTAAAGCTCTATATATTTTTTATATGAATTAATTTTGAAGAATAAAAAAAAATTATTTAAAATGAACTCATTCAATTAGTTAATTTCATATATTAAAAAAAATTACTATCCTTTTTCAAAAAATTCGAATTCATTGAGTGATTTATATATCATGAACATGTGGATTAATTTTCAGTTATTAATCCCATTAATATTATATATTTTTGATTAATTTTGATAATTAATCTTTATTGGTAGTTTTAGATTTATAAATTTCTTCTCTATTAAACATATATGATCAATTTTGATAATATTCAAACTTATTAGTGTATTTTTTATCATTCAATGAACACATCAAAATTTATAATTAATTTATCATATATAGATAATTTTAATATATTTATTTTGTGAAAAATGAATGTAATTTTAAATGGAAAAATAAAATTTATTACATGTTTTTATTTTCTCTACAAATAAAAAAATAAATATTCATCAAATAATTTTTAAATCCATTTGATTAAGTATTTAATTTTCCAAAATAAACAATTGTGAATTTCGCCTAATCAATATTGAATTATCAATTGTTATTTTCTCCAACAATTAGGATATATACCTAATGTCTACTCTTTTGTATATGTAAAAAAAATATATTATTCTATTCATATATAAACTAGATCCTCATTTCATAAATTTTCTTTTATGACACACATATCCTCATCACATATAAATAATTAATTTCATTAAAAATTATTTCAAATTCTATAATAGATATCATACTCTATATGGAACTGATCAAAATTTCTTATTTTTATAATTATAGGTTCGTTTTAAAATATAATGGTTGTAAATTATTGATTAAAAAAATTTATCCATTCATATGGAAGGAATTAAGGTATATAAAAAATCTCTTAAAATTGATAAAAACTAGAAACATATCATAATTATTCTTTTGAAACATTGGAAATCTATTTTTTCATACTATTTTCATTTTAATATGCGTCTTTTGGTAGTTCAGGAATGTGTTTTTAGTGGTTATTTTTTTCTTTTGTGATTACTTGAAATATAAGTCACAAAAATTCATCCAACCCTTGAATAACACTCACTACTATGTTAAACAATTAATATTTATTATTGAGAAACATTGTAGTTCACTAAATTATAAAAATAATAACTAAATATTTCATCTAACTAACAGTATTCATTTCAATCACATTCAAAACATTTTTGAAAATAAAGTCCCTAGTAATGAAAATATAGAATTATCTACTGATAAGGACATATAAATTACTATTATTTTTAGAAATTATTCATAAAATGGGGTTTCTTATATGTATATAAACTTTTTAATAAATTAATATTATATTTCAATGTTTCCATCCATTAATGGTATGTCCACGGATAACTATTCACACATTATTAGAGAATTTTATAGGGTTTTAAAGTAGCTTCCACATCCTGGTATGACTAAAGAAGAATTAATATTTAGAGTGATACATTCCATAAATATTGATATATATTTCTGAGTATTCATTGGAAATTTATTAATCATCATTTCTCCAATTTCATGATGGTAAATGTTTTCAATGGTCTTACTCCACATCACTTAAAATTTATTGAACAATATTCAAGAGTTGGAGTTCCTAAAAAATGATTAAGGGCATAAAAAAATATTTAATTATTTTACACAAAATATCCCACATAAGTGTTCAAATATATTAAAAATACTTATGATTGATTCTACACTATTGTTATCAACAAAAGGATTCCCAATTTGATGAGACTTGTTTATAGTAATCGTGAACGATTCCTAAGAGTGTAATGTTTATATTATTGGATGTATGGGCATAAAAGGATATATTTTCCTTTGTTTTATTTTTCTATACAACATGATGATGAAGATATGTTTTGTATTGTATGGATATAGATTATCTTAATACTAACGTTTTCTCAAAAATAGATATCATTCTATATAAAAGCATCATAATTTCTCCTCATATGATCAAAGAGTGGTCAAATACACTTCTACTCCTTATTATTCAAATCAAAAAATACAAAAGTTTTGAAATGTAATTAAATCTCACAATTCTCCAAGAAACTAATAAAGCTTATCTCACCAAATGAAAAAAAATATGTACATACATGATTCTATATATAATAGTAAAATAATATCTAAAAAATGATTCTAAAATTAATAGTTTAAATTTATTTTGAGTTAATTGAAGATAAATTTATCTTCAAGGGAATAGGTAAGCCTTTAAATAAATTTATAAAAGTATATTTGATGCAATAATATTTCATTAATTTAAACTAGTTTCTTTTAATGAATAAATAAATACTAGGGAATATCCTAGTATAGACGAAATTGATATTTTTAGTAATTATATATCTATATATATATATATATATAACTTTTAATATGGAAAAATACAAATAATGGCCTAAATAGAACTGGAATGTTATATTCTTGTTTAAAAAAACTATAGATGATGAAATAACAACAAAATAAATTTTAGAGGACTCTAATAAAATAGGATCATGTTTGAAATTTATTAGGATATTTTCTACTTTTTAGAGAAACATTTAGGATTTTGAAATGATATATCAAACTAAAAAATGTTAAATTATTTTCCAAAACTGAATTCAATTTTTAATTTAAACACCTGAAGTTATTTTTAATATCGTATAAGAACGGAAAAAAAGAGGAGAACTTTTTGTTTGTGAAAAATAAATTTATAACCCCATTCCTAACCAAATATTTCATATCATTGGGAGTTCAATTATACATTAGTTTATCTTCAATTTCCTTAGATGTCTATTAATAAATCCATTTAGAGACTAGATGGCCTATCATTTAATATTGGAATACTCAATGTAAAGACTGATTTAATAGTTCATTAGAATGTGTGTGATAATAAGGTCTCAATCCTTTTGGGGGGGAATTTTCAATCCATTGGAGAGGTTTTGTTGGATTTACCATTGGTTAAAATCATTTTCTATGTTGGTGATGAACTAGAGGAGTTAATTATTTGGAAAATACTATATTATTTAGAGTTAAATGTTGACTGATGTCACTAGAGAAGTAAATCAATATTATATTTGAGGTGATACTCGTCATACAATTGAGAAAAAAATTCATAGTTGAATTTATGAATACTTGTGTTTTATGTTTATTAAATATGACTCTAAAAATAACATCAACAGAATGGTTGAAAATGAAATTCATGTAATGAAATTGGTCCACACACAATTGTTATTTTGAATCTATCACCACAATTTCTCCCAATCCACATATCCCTCCCTCGTCTATGCCTGTTGTATTTATAGTGAATTGTGTACTGAATAGATCCTACCCTCACCAGTTCTTTCTACTTTATGATGTATCATGTCCACCTTAGATGGTTTTATCTTTGGTTCTTCATTTCATGATGTCCAAAATTTGAATTCACCCTCTTCTATGGCCCTTTTCAGTCTGTTTATGGATGGTCCCCATGTTCCAAAAACATCTCGAATGGTGGTGAATTTTGGGAGGCGAACAATCATCTATAATGGATCATTGTGGATAGATTTGTTCTCCAAAAACAATTTGATTCCATGTTTCAATATTTAGTGAACTCGTTGAATTTGGATGGCTTGGTGAAGGTGTTGATGTTGCATTGTATTTCCTTATATTTTATATGGGAATCCCAAAATAGGATTGTAACATCTTGGTGTAAAATCTCTCAATCTGTTGGATGATTGAATTTTAACATGTCTCGGATGTTGATAGAATATCACTATTAGAAGGATTCCTCTTGTGTAATGTCCTTGATCTCCCTACCATGAATTCCCATTCAATTTTTTAAGAAGGTATTCTTTTGAGGCGTGAGAGATTACATGGGGACCATCATTGGATTGGATGATCAAATGTTGCATCCAGAGGAAGCAACAACTATATGGATGTGTGTGGAGATGGATCTCTCTCTACATCGTCCAATAAGGGTTTGTATGCATGTTTATGGGATGAATTATTAGTCTCATCCTCTAGATTGTCATTCCCCACCATAGTTATGTACATGGTGTCACATCTAAGATAAGGTTTCTCCTATCAATCCGAGACATATTCAGAACCATTAAGACATCGGACAGTCAAATACTCTTGTTAATCTTTCATATCTTTTCATGATGGCATATAGATTTTCCTTATTGTATCAGTCTATTTTTTTTAGTTTTCTCTTTGGTTAAGTTAGTTATCTCCTCCATAGAGTCTGAGTCTTAGTCTCCTTATATTCATAGCCATCATAAGCGTGGGGGCCCTTGGGTCTACCTTCTATATTGTTCTCCCCCACCTCTTCCTCCTCACAACATTCCAAAGACCTTTGGAAATCTGGTTTTTCACCATGGCACCCTAATATGTGTAATAGTGAATCATTTCACATCCTATATTTTCTCCCAAGAATCGAAATCTATGAAATCCAACTAGAGGTGTTCTCCATTATACCCCAGCCACTAAATACCTCTCCTTATTAACATGTTGTTGAACCCCCATCCACTAGGATGGAATGTAGTTCCCCTATCTCCAATCTATGTGATCCAACATATAATTTGGAGATTAAGGAATGGTCTCTTATGGAGGACTTTCATCCTTATCATTATGGAGATTCTAATTGTATGATGTCCAAAGGTATTATGGTTAGAAATTCTTTTTTGTCTTGTTATAGCTATGATTTAGGGGGAAAAACCAAATATCATCACATGTATCATATATGTTAATAATATGTAATGACCATGGAATTAGAGCATGGGGAATATTATATTTTCTCTCTAATGAACATCAAAACAACATTCCCCCATTTTTGGCCATTCTAAACTCTAAAAATGATCTATATAAAAATAGATATTATGCATGAAATATAATATTCCATGGATTTATTTATGATAATACAACAATTATATATATATATATATTTATTTATATTTATTCGATAATGTAAATTCCTCGATAGATGTACTCGTGTACTTAGATAGATTTTTGATAACTAAAATCATGGTACGGTCTCAATGCTTCATATTCTCTTTTATATATGTGAAATGTGATGCATAGGTTTTGGAGGTACATTGGAATCACATAAGATCCTTTAATTTGGTATAACTTTCTTGGCTAATCAACCGTGATTTTAACCTTGTACAGACTAATGTGTTGAGGAAATGTAACTCCATATGATTTTTATGTGATAGATTTTTTATTTTCATTTATTTATTTTTTATATTAATTTCCTTGATATCTAGTGTTTTATACAACACTAATATAATCGTTTACAATATACAGAATTTCATTAGTTTGTGGTATATTAAACACTATGAATTACTTATTTCACACTCAATTTTAAACTCCTTTGACAGAATTCATTTAACACAAGGCTGAGTACAAGTGAAAAAATAAATAATATTATCTTACCTTATAACTAATCCATTATAACAGTTTCGATGAAAATTATTATCTAAATTAGGAATATAATATTTTTAGATGTATATATAATTAATTATTGTTGAGAAAATATTTGTAAATTAATATAAAAATCTTTTTAAATAAACAAAAATATTTTCCTCAAAAACTATTTAATTTAAGATAAGTGACTTTATAAAATAATAAAATCACGCTTGGCTAAATTTATTAAGGAAATATTCATGTTATATATTCATTTTAGTATTTATAATTCATCTTAAATTTTTTCTAGACATGATATAATAACAAATTCAATTATTTAGATAAAAGATGTATTTTTCATAAAAATTATGTTTTCTGCCATTTGATGGTCTGCCCATTTTAAATAATTTTTTTAATATATTTTAATATTATATCTATAAAAATAAACATCATGTATGGAATTTTAATTAACAAATTTACTTCAATGTAATTTTTGATATTTTTTTGATAACATTAATGTTCTGATGAATATTAAAAATATATTTTTTTAATCAAAAATAACCTTTTTATTGGTGTAATTTATAAAGTCAACTAATAATAAATAATTATAATATACTATTAATATATTATATTTTTTAAATTTAATATAATACAGGTCATTTTGATTATTTTTATATTGTATTTAAATGTAAAAACATTTAAATATTTTGAATGTTTTAACTTATAGATCTATTTTATCATTTAGACTACAGGATTAAATTAAAATTAATTACTACAACTTATAGGTCTTGAATTTTGAAAAACATATATAAAAATTTGTATTCTGGCGGTCCAAATTTGGTATGTAGGTATCTTTTATTTTTGGCCAATATAAATAGTAACAATGATAAATTTTGTTACCACGGTAAAAGGTAAATTAGATAATTTTTTTCAAAAAAAAAATTTAAAGAATATTACATGACCCTATAAAATTGGGAAATATTTATTTGAAGAATATATTTTGTCTTTTGGAATAGAATATTCTGAGTGGATTAATTTAAGGGACAGTTTTCAATGAAAATGATATATCTGTTAATAAAACCAATAAAAGAGACAAAATCTCACACTCATATTTCATAAATGTATAATAATTCTAATATTCGGATTTATAGGATATATCATTAAAATTAAATATAATCTTTAAATATATCATAATAATCTACACCATGGTAATTTATTTATAATTGTTAGGGAACATTAATTATCTTTAATGATGACATAATAGTGATTTAGTGATTATTTTATCAATATAAATATCAAATAAATGATATTGAAAATATAATATAATTTGAAATAATTAAGATGATAAAATAATTTTATAGGTTACTATTAAATTTAGGAGTGTATTAAATATTTTTTTTAGAATTTATATTACTTTATTGATGTTTTTAAATGACAATGTAATGAATAGTGTTAAAGTTGACAGTAATGATATATTATGAAAATAATATATTATTAAAATATTTTAGAATAATTAAAATAATTATAAATTAAATGGTTATTTTTATATTTTATTAAATATAGAAATGTTTCCATTAATGTAAAACTAAAACCATATAAATAAATAAATAAATACATTTAATAATTCTATAATTATTATCAAAATTAAAATTAAAATTGATTTACTATGGTTTAATAAAAATGATAAGGTTTAAAATAAAACCCAAAAATGAGTAAATTTTATTCAATAATTATACCAAAACATCGTATCGTATAATATTATAATCCTTTTAATTTTGGTTGTATTTGTATATAATAGGAATTTATTATAAATTATTCAATTGAGAATTTCCTAAAGTGCCCCGCACATCAATTAAAAATGGGTGCATCCTCCATCATTTAATTACATTCCTTTGAGCCCTTAATAATGACAAAACTATTAAATTTTTCATTATAAACATCCCATGAGACGTTCTAGATATTTTTTCTTCTCAAAAGACTAATACTAGGGTCCCCAACTGAAGAATTATAGGGTGATCATCAAAGTAGAAGTAACTACCTTATCAACTCTTTCAAAATAATTTCTCATTCTAAAACCTCTTATTATGTTGATTCCATTATAATATAATAATTAAAGTATTAACTATATAATTATATTTCATAATTTCTATGTAAAACCCATATTTCACCATCTATGCATCCAATGAAAAATGAAATCACCTTGTGTGCATACATACGACCAATCATCTCCACGATATGGTGTAATCTATTTTAGTTACCAAATTATTTATATGGGTATAATTATTTATGTAATAGAAATATATAATTATTATAACTTTATATGACTTTATATAAACTACATATAGACCATTACCCTCCATAATGTTTACTATTGAAGAAATGATGCCATCATTTGTGCATACATACAGATTACCATCTCTGCGATGCAATGAGAATAGTATTATATATTAAACATTTAATAATTAATATATAAACTTATAGAATGAATTCATATGATATATAATAACTTAATTAAACTATATTAATGGTATAACTATAACCAATAATATGTAAGACCTATATAACAAAACATGCATAAAATAATGAAGTGGTTAACACTTGAAAGAATAATAAAATGAAATATTATTAAATGGGTGAAAATATGATCATATATGATGTCAAAAATATAAATATTTTTTTAGAATAAGATAATAACATTATTTAAAATATTATAACGGATGATGGGATACATAAAATTTTGATAACATCTTAGGTATGAGAATTTCATGTCACTTATTATTTCCGTGAGATACCTTCCTTATTCACCAATCATTTCATTGAATGATTTACGTAATGGCCACAAATTTATTAAATACACCATTTAATTTATGTTTATTTAAATATCTATATTAATAGGTCTATTTTATGCGGTTTTATAGTTCAAATGTTTCTAAATGAGTAAGATATTTTTTTGTTATTCTGCATTATTTGAGATACATGGTTTGTTATGCACCATAGTTCTTTTACAAGGTGTATATACTACCATTTCATATTTTATATCAGGAATATTTTTCCTTTTATTATATTTTTTGCTTATTTTATTGTTTTTATTTTATTGGTATTAGGATTTAAATGTTTCAAAGTTTCATGTCGTGATACGAAATGTTTGAATACTATTTTCCTCTAGACATTTTTCTAAAAAATATAGTCATATAATTTTCAAGGAAATCTATTTTAAAAAAGTATTTTATATTGTATAGTGATTTCAATATCTACAAGTATAATTTTCTAAATATGATTTAAATCAAAATATTTTTCAATAATGTATTATTTTCTGAAAATTGTTTTTAGTATATTTTCCTAAAGAACTATTTTCAATAGTGCATTCAAAATTAATTTCCATATATGAAAATGAGTTTTTATGTAACATTTGCTTTATTTAGGGATATAAATCAATGATTTTTCTATTATTCATTATTTTAGTGGTATAAATTTATTATGGATTAGTAATTAAATTTTTTTTCATGAGTTATGACATGTATATATGTTTAATGAACCCCATTTCTTTGCCATGTGTTGTTTTATGATGGTTATTATACCCATTTTTTTCTATGGTTTATGATATAATGAATTATTTATGTTCTTGTGGAACATTCATGGAAATTTTTTATTATGTAATGGGTGGAACATAAATCTCCGTTCAACGCATTGTGTAAAAATTTATATCTCATGAGATATATTAAATGGTTTCATGAGTGAACCTTGACTGCTATGTTGTATATGGGAGTGAAACATGACTACCAAGACTGTATGGGGATTGAACCCATAAATAATGATAATATTAGTAGAAATAACATAATTTTAATGGAAAAAATATTATATTCTTAAGTGTCTACAAAAAATTCCATGTTTTATTCATATGTAATGATTTCATGGAATATGATTGTAATTTTTTTTTGATTCATGTATTATAAACTTCCATTGATTCCTTGATTTTAATTTTGGGATCATTGATATACAAGTTAGGATCTTCTATCCTATACACATGATTACGTAAATATGTTTCCATTATTTACCCTTACAGAGTGTTTAAACACACCTGTTTTTTGTGTTTCGTTTCCCCAACTTAAAAAAACAATGTTAAATGAGTTATGTCTAAAGGGATTTCACATGGATGATTTTGATGACCTAATTTGAAAGAAAAAAAGAATTAAATAGTTTTAAATATTGTGTTTCTATTATTGAACTTTTTTTATGATCCCAAGATGTTATGCTTTTTCCATAAATCACTAAAACTCCAAATCAAAAATTTCAATGGGAATATAAGTGATCCATTATTTTCTTTTGATTTTTTTTGTTTTAATAGCAAAAATTACCTCACATTCATAATGTTTATTTAATTAGTATTGGATGTTGATGTGTGGATTTTGGGCTATTGATTTTGTATCAGAGTATGGTTTAGTCAACATTGGATATTAGGCTTTTTTCTTGATGGTTAGGGATACCAATGAGTGTTATTAAATTTACGGTTGATCATACGTTTAATGTCATAGAAAACCCATTTGAGACATAATTTTATGAAATTTTAAGGGTATTAAGGGTATTATTGGATACTATTGTTTTTTAGGTATTTATGGGTTATTACTTTTTGGAATGAAAAATGAATGGTATGAGTAATACACTGAGGTTAAAAAATGGTATGGTTATTTTTTATGAAATTATCATATTTTTAGAAAGTTATAAGAATTATATTATTTTATAAAATAGAACATCCCATATGTTTGATGAAAACTCGTATGATGGTTGAAACCCCATCACATCTTGTAAGGCCATAAGAATAGAACCCACAATCGAATGGAATCAACGGTGCATCACCTACTACTAGCCTATATCAGGTCCCGTTTAGTAGGGAATTTTTTTATTGTTCTAAAATTTTATAAATGATGAGTATGTTTATTTTTAGGGTATATATACAGTATACATTGGTTTAGATAATTATTTATTTGTTATTCAAAAATAATATTTCTATTTTGGAAAACCTTATATGATAATGTGTGAGGTCATTTGGAGAGTCAAGGATGAATTGAATTTTATATGGATATATATTTATCATGGATTTATGTTCATTCGGTTAACTTAATGAAATTTTTATCACATCTTGAATATTATTAGAGAAAATAATTTCTCGTATGAGACATTAAAAGAGCTTAATTTTATATGGAGATAAATGGTAAAAAAATTTAGTGAAGTTGATAGGATAAAATAAATATGAAATGTTTCGTTTTAATCATAATATTTATAATAAATTTTTAGGGTTAATATTTATTGAATGATCAATGTTGAAATCTTTTTTTTATTTATATAAATTTTTTTATAGAATTATATTATATTATACTAACTATTTTGGTTTTGATAAATTCTTAATTCTTGTGATAATAGATCGTTATATTTTTTGGATCCAGATCTTCTAAGGATGATGAATTTATCTTAAATGCACATCATTGTAGAAAATTTTGATTGTGTGGTTGTTATTTAATAATAAATAATAATCTACATTAATAACAAATATATTTACCTATTATATTAAATCAATGTTGTAAAATAATTCCACAACTCTAGAAAATTGATATTGAAACCAAAAATCTATTCCCAATACCTTCTCTTACAATTAATAAAATTTTCCCCTAATTTATCATAGAATTATGGATAATTAATTGTTAAATTTCTTGTATCATGGATCACTATCACTCTCTATCATAACATTATAGTTATATTTCCCTTTAATATCCATGTTATTTCTTTTCTCTTATCTTCTCCTATGTGGAAGACAGTTATGAGTAACTTTTAGTAACTATTATTTTTCTCACACTTCATTTTAAAATTAATTTTTATATTTTATTTTCTGAATGTTGGTTTCCATATCGTTACATTTATTGATCATTTTATAACCCAAACATATTTTGAGGGAGAAATTCATTTTATAAGTGGGTAGTATGTAAAAATCTCAGTTTTTTAGAACATATATATTTTATCTTATTTTATTTATTTATTATGTTTTATTAATTTATATGATGTTTAGGGTTATATGAAACACAATGATAATCTTGTTTCACCCACAACATCCTTATACCTATTGGTACACACAAATCTACACATGGATTGTGTTACCAAAAATTTCATGTTCATTTGATAGAATTTATTTTTACACAAGACCGAGTATAATCAAAGAACAACAAATTTTTATGTTACCTTATAACATGGAATTTATAATTTGGGATATGAATATTATTAACTAAATTATGAAAATATTTTTTACAGTTGTATATATGATAAATTATTTTGTGGAAATTGATAATAAATAAAAATAAGTGAGTTTATAATATAAAAATGTCACACTTGATAGATTTTAATAGTAAAATATATATTTTATAGATTCGAAATAATGTTTAAAATTCCTCATATGATTTTTCAAAACATGATATAATAAAAATACAAATTCGTTGATAAAAGAAGTATTTTTTAAAACAAATACCTCTTTTCAACCATTTAATGTAGAGCTCATTTTAAATAGAGGTTTAACATAACTTTTATTAAAAATAAAAACAAAATGTCATCTATGTAATCATGATATAGAAATTTACTTTGGTTGGATTTTTGATATTTTTATGATAACATTTTAATTTTGATGAAAAATAAAAATATACTATATTTTAATTGAAAACATCATTTTAATAAAAGTAGTTTATATAGATAAGTTATATTAATAAATGTTTTTAAAATATATATTGATTATATTATTATCATTTAATATTATTTTGGTAATTTGGATTAATGGTATATTTTAATTAGATATAAAAACATTTCAATCTTTCGCATGTTTTAACATTGAAAACACGTTTTCTCATTCAGACAATAAGATAAATATTAAAATAATTAATAAAACATTTATATTTTAATTTTTTAAAATTTGATTTGATATTTTGATTTAGGATTTCATAATTTGGTAATTAGGACCCCTTTATTTTTTTCCAAAATGAACTGTAACCATGCTTAAAAATTACAACGGTAAATTGAAAATTAGGTAATTTAGGATAAATATTAAATTATAATAGACAATAAATGACCAAAAAATTAAAAATATTTATCTGATCAATATAATTTGGTCGTCAACACAAAATTTATGTCATATAGTTATTCAATTGCCACTTTTCCACAAAAATAAAAATGGTAATAATTAAATTAATGAATGTAAAAAAATGTCACATTGATATTTCTTATAAATAGAATAATTTTAATAATGAAATAAATAAGAGATATAATCAAAATAAATTGTATTTAGAAAAATAAAATAATTATCTATATCATGGTTTTTTATTTATATTTTTAGGGGATAAATTAATTACCATTAATGTTTAAAAAATTAGGATAAAATGATTATTTAATTAATGAAAAAATCAAATAAATGATATTTAAAATATTAAAATAAATATATTTTTAATTAATTAAGTTTTTAAACGAATTTTATAGGTAATATGACATGTCATTAGTTTAGTAAATATTTTTTACGTCATTTTTATATTTCCATTTTTTTAAAATTTATTGTAATGAATCGTCTCAAAATTAAAACTAATAATATTTTATAAAAATAATATATAATTAAATTTTTTGAAAATAATTTATATCATTAAAAATTATGACATTATTTTTATTTGGACTAATATTTCATAACTTATGTACTTATGGATAATTGACACCATATAAGTAAAAAATTATAAACATTTAATATTTAAATACTTATTATCACAATTGAAATTAAAATAGATTTATTATCTGTTTACCAAAATGTTAAGGTATAAAATAAAACAAAAACATTTATAAATTTTATTAATTGGTTATATTAAAACATTATATTATCTAAAATTATAATCCAAATACTTTTTGTGGTATTTATATATAAAAGTAATTTATTTTTAATTAATCATTTAAGAATTTTCAAATGAACTCCTTTTATTATTTATAAAATGGAACACCATACCTCACTTTTTCACATCCCATTGAGTAATGAATATTTACAAAAATATACAACTTCCACTTATAAACATATATATACACATTATATAGGTTTTGGTATTCTAAAAAGTCCAACCCCAGGGTCCATAATAGAAGATCTACACGGTTATCATCGAAAAGAGGTAACTTCCTTACTGACTCTTTCATAGTCATTTCTTTTTCTACATCCTCTTTTTATGTATATTAAATTATAATATAATAAATCCAAAAATACCTATATATTGAGATGTTTTTATTTTTATTGGAATACTATATTTCACCTTCTATCCATCTAATGAAAAAATAAATCACCATACGTGAAAAGGTGTGGCCTACCGTCTCCAAGCTATGATTGAGTATTTTTCATTACCATAATATATAGATGGGTATAATGATAAAATTAATATAAATATATAATTATTAAAAATTATAATAATTTTTTGAAAAACATAGATACAATTTAATTCAATAATGTCTACTAGTAATGAAATAATTTCATCGTTCTGGTGTAAATATAGACTACTATCTCCACGATGCGATGAGATTAATTTTCCTTTTTCACAACTCAAAAATTATTATATAAATTTATATAATGAATAAATCTGATATATAATACATCAATTACATTCTGGAAATGATATAACTATATCCTATGAAGAATATGTTGGACTTATATGATAAAATATGTATAGGAATATAAATCGATTAACACCTGAAAGAAGTGTAATAATGAAATATAGTTAAACTGGTGATAATATAATCATATATGATATCAAAAATATAAATATGTTACTATAATAAGATAATAACATTATTTATAAAATTATATAGGGTTTTTCTATCTATATGAATGCGATCGTTTCTAAGAATACAGAATTTCGTCTCACCTATTATTTCAATGAGATACATGCCTTATTCACCACTCATTTACTTTGTGATGTTCATATACAGACCAAGAAACGATTAAATATAAAAATTAATTTATGTTTAATTATTATCTCTTTGATGATATATATTTCATGAGGTTATATTTTTCTAATGTTTCAAAATGTTTAAGGTTGTTTTGCATGAATTTTCATTCTTTGAGACACTTGTTCTGTTATAATCTTATTGTCATTTATGAGGTGTATATACTACCATTTCAAATGTTAGATCATAAATATCCATTATATAATGGTACATTATGCTTTTTTTATTTCTATTAATTCATGGGGATTATAATTCGAAGGTTTTAGAGTAGTATGGGACACATCGAAATGTTTTAAGATTATTTTTATCATGAATTGTTTTTAAAGGATATAATGGGATCATTTTCATTGAAAATGATTTTAAATAAATGTTTTACATTATAAACTATTTTCCAAATAATAAATTATATTATTTTAATGAAAAGTTCATACAAAAAGTATTTAAAACTGTTTTTTGTTCTAAAAATATTTTTGAATGAATGTTTATATTTTACAAATAAATGAATTTAAATAGTTATTATAAAATTATTTTCCATATTCTACAATTTAATTAGTTATTAATTATGTTTTATTTGAGGATAAAAGAAATGATAGTATTCATAGTAATTCTTTGAATGGTTTAAATTTATAATGGATTGGTACACATAAATTTTGTTTTTTCTCTAGGACTTCATCTATATAGATGATTTTAATAAAACCCATTTCTTTTTTATGGGTTATTTTATGATTATTATGATACCCATTCTATTCCACGAGTTAAGATTATATGAATGATTCATGTTCTTATTGAAAATTCATGTATTATTTCATTATGTGATAGGTGGGATATATATCCCCCATTAATGACTTGGGTACTTATTTATATATCATGAGATAGAATTATATGGTCTATGGTGTGAACATTGATTACTAAGATGGCCATGGGAGTTAATCATGACTACCACAATTGTATGGGGAGTGAACCCATAATACTAAGATAGTCATAGAACTAATTTAATGACTACTATAAAAATCATATAATATTCGTAACTATCTACCAAAAATTCAATTTATTATTCATATGTTATGTTTTCATAGTGCGTGATTTTTATTTTATTATTCTTTAGTATTATGAACATCCATTATTATTCCATGATCTTCTATTTATGATCATTGATACATAGGGTAAGATATTTTATCTGATACTCATGATTGCATTAACATGTTTCCCTTAGTTACCCTTATTGAGTGTCTGAGATCACCCATTTTTATATGATTATATTCCCTAGGTTATAATGAAATGAGAGTAACTGAGTTTTTTCTAGAAGTATTTCTCATTCATGATGTTGATGACATAATTTGAAATAATTATTGTTATACATAGTGGTAGATAATATGTCTTTATTTATGAAACTATTATTTTGAACCCAATATGTTTATAGTTTTTCCCAATTATCTAAATCCCTAAACCTATAATGTATTTTTTAATATAAGAGATCCACTATTTCTTTTTAATGTTGAATGTTTTGATTGGAACAATCGGGTCACTATTCTAAAGATTATATCATAATTACTAGATCTAGAAGTGAATCTTCTAGACTTTTTCATCAAATGGGGTGGTGTCTTTCCCTTGAGATCTAATCTATATTATATTTCATTCATGAAAAAAATTAGATTTCCGAATGTGATTATCTTTTAGACTATTTTACATTGTAAAATAACAAGATATCAGGTCACATGACCTACAATTTCCGTGTCAAGTACCTTGTGAATAGTCAGGCTCTATCCTCATATCCATACATTAGGGTATCTCATATTATGTGAGGTTTGTGGGATCATTCACCATTATTTATAGAATATAATTCTTGATCTTCCTATTGTGAGAACATCATTTTTTCTAATTGTGAGAATAAGGGCAGTGTATCAATTATGTTATGGAGGAATTGTGGAATTGTCACTCATAGGGAAACACCTGTAAAATCCTTCACAATAAACTCAGACATATTTGATAAGGTCTTTAATCATGTAGTAGAGTCATCCTCTACATGGAAATGACATAGAGATGATTATTACAGAGGTTAAAAAATGGATCCCATCATGGAAAATGAATGGTATGGTTCCTTATTCAGTGATCTCAACAATAAGAAGGTAGTTATATCTGAAAGGTTTTTAAAAAATGAACAAATGGATTGAGAAAATTCATGTGTTATGTGGATTCAAGAAATTGAATATAAAATTACATATTATCATGATTATATCAATGAAAAACGAAGATTTACTAGACCTAATATACATATGGGATATGGATCATAGTTTAATAATAATGACGCGGTGGGGGAAATGGTGGTTGTTCAATTCAAATCCCTCCATTCTGTTCCTAACCATCATATTCAAGGATGATATCCAATATTCAATAAAGATATTTCCTAGATATTCTATACATGATTAAAGAGTGGTACAATAGTATCTATAAGGATGTTCAAGAGATTGGTATATTTGTGATGCTATTTGGAATTTAAATTATGAGAGAAATCCTTCTCCTTTCAAAATCCCATTATTCTTCAAGAGGGATTCTGAGGACATTGTTATGTTGAACCTAGTGAAAGAGGTTAGATATTACCTATATAAGGTGAATCTACCTAGAGTTTCATGTTCCACGAAGATTTTACTACTTCAAAATGTTCAAAATCTAAATTCCATAAATCAATATCACTCGATATGCATATTTAATTTTCCATACAAGGTGATATCTTTCATCCATAAAAAAATAATTGTGTTATATCATCCTAGTTGGGCCTTCAAAGAGTAATATCGCTTCATCATATTAGGTTATTACAAGGTGATATTGGTTTGGCCCTAAAAATTATAGGTGAAATTGTTCAAATGACTTTTTTTCTAACACAATTATTAAATTGGAAATGATTACGGACTTTTACATGTTTGAATGATCCTTTATCATGAGAGTTCTTACTGGCATGGGCTTCTTTTCTTGTTTGGTCAATCTCATATTTCTCTTCTTCTTCTTCGTATGGATTATGCATACATTCATGTTAAAACAATATGGTTTCTTTAACGATGTTAGAGGGATAATAAAAGGTGGCCCACTCTCTCCAACAGAGTTCATTCTTTCGTAGGATGAGTTTACTAGATATATCAATCAATGTAATAAAACCTTAAGAATATTTTCATATCATTACAGACTAATTTACAAAGGTATATATCACCTGTCGTTCACATATGACAATATTATTTTGGCTAATGGATGTAGTTGATAAATTTAGGGTATTAATGATGGTTTAGGGGAATATTTTAAATAGAGTGGGGATCTAGATAATTGAGATAAGAGATACTTATCTACGGTGACCTATAGTATTTACTAGTGAATTGGATTTGTGTAAAGTCGTGTATTCATGAACTATGGGAGCTTTTCAGTAAAGTACATGGCAGCCCTAATTTAACTAAAACACATTATAGTTTATCACTTTCATAAGTATATTGATAAAATTATTGGGCATATATTTAATATAATAAAATGGTTACTTTTATTT
This sequence comes from Viscum album, assembly GCA_963277665.1. Taxonomy (NCBI): domain Eukaryota; kingdom Viridiplantae; phylum Streptophyta; class Magnoliopsida; order Santalales; family Viscaceae; genus Viscum; species Viscum album. The sequence goes on along the minus strand of OY728126.1, from coordinate 1,652,950,743 downwards.
TGAGAAATAATCACTCTCATCAACAGTATCCTCTCTTCTATACAAATTCATGTTGTCTCTACTCTTATTGTCAAAAAAAATTCATCTCAAAATTTTAGAGGCGGATGTTCTCCTTGTTATGGGACTACAGCATGGATGGAATGAACCATTTTCCTTCATGGAGTTATATGAAACACCCTATATATAAGGGAGAAATCAACATTACATGTGTCTCTAAGAATATAAAATGGATTCATTCCATGCTTTCATGGGAGGATATTGAAGTGCTTTCTCTTTTGGGTAGACATATCAAATCCCAATATATAAAAAAATTAAAATTTTATAGAATGATTCCTTCAAAAATCCATCTTTTAATTCAACATTTCATTCCCTACCATCATCAACACTCTTGTTGGATCATTGTAAGTGGATAAATAATATTCTAGAAGAAAAAATTTATGGGGATCATAATTTTACTTCTATGATTACAAATCCAAAAAATAACATTTAAAGAGTCTAGTAGATATTCTACTTTTATTTATATTTTTCTTGATAAGGAGTAGTTGGGATTTTTTGATATTTAGTGTTGAACAAAGAACTAGATAAGTTTGTCTATATGGGTTCTAAATAAAATTCATTCATGATGAAGGTGTTTCATATGTAGCAAATATTTCATAAAATTCAGTTTGAATGGGTTATTTCAATGTGGTCCTAGGAGATTCAATCCAAATTTATATTTCTGGAATATCATGTTAGGAACAATCCATTACCAGTGGATGAAAATAATCTTTACTTGGGAATCAACCATCCCTCAAGTTTTCATTGCTATAAAAATCAGGATATTGACACCATTAATGATATTTTCTTGGTATTAATTTTTCATGTTTGGTATGGTGTCCATTTTTTATGTTCACTGGACTGGTTTCATAAGAGTCTTCGAGTGGGACCTTCCTCCATCAATACTACATGTAACACCCGAGACTTTTATGAGAAATATTTTATTTTTATGTTATATAAAACATTAAAGGGATCTTTCACTACAAACAACATTAGCTTGGCTTGCTTTACACGTAGTTTCGACCTTCCTCAATAGCTTGCGTCATACGCAATACCGAGTTTCACTAAACAACGATATGCTATTAAAATATTTTTAAAACTAGCCGTTATGAATAGTAATAACCAATTTTTGAATTTTTGTAATTTTATTTTTCCAAATGGACTTCATTTTTGTTTTCGGAATATCAAAATTAGCCTAGGGTAAAATTTTGGTATTTTTCTGAAACCTTTCAATTTTTGATGAATAGTGAAAACACTGGGTAACTATTTAAAAACCGACGTTTTATTTAAATAATTATTTATTTTATTAAAATTTATTTTAGGTCGTAATTGATACATAATACCTATATAAGTTCAATGTAATTCATTTGAGTCATTTTATAATAATTTTTGATATATAAAAATTTTATTTAACATTTCACCGTCTTTTACCCACCTCCTAGGAGAATTTGAAAATTTACATAAAACAAAATTTTACCACTTTTGTGAATGGAATATCAAAAATCTGAGAGACATGGTTGATGTCAGTAATTAAAATTAGTTTCAATGAGATGAAAATAATTTTTGGTGAATAGAACCTTTTTACTTTTTTTGCCACGGTTAAAAGTAAATAGGGTAATTAAGGGTAAAAATGATATTATTATTACCCTAACACATTTCCTAAGTCTATTGGATAATTTTAATTCGACCAAATACAATATTAGGGATAAAATATTACCTTTTAGGCCCACTTGGATTAGATTAGGACATTTAATATTAATTTCTTTAAAGAAGGGTTAAAATAGTTAAAATCAGAGTTTAATAAGTAAATCATTTTTAATATACAGAATAACATAAGATAAATTCAAATATAAATATTCATTAGAAATATAATAAGATTTCCTAAATAATGGAATTTTATTTACAATTTTTAGACTTTAAATAATTTAATTTATTTATGACAAAAAGATGATGCAGTAATTATCATATTATTGAAATATTGATATAATTGATGTTATAAATACACAACTAAATGTAATATGAGAATTTTAATGAATTCAACTAATTTTATAGGTTAATATGACATTTTATTATTGATTTAGTGAAATTTTTTCTAACTAATCAATCTTTTATGATTTTCACAAAAATCAATTACCAAATAGTGTCAAAATTGACATAAAATAGTTTTTAAAACAAATATAATATTATTAATTGTACCTTTATTCCTAAAAATATAAGGATAGTCCAAATGCCTTAAATAAGGTTATATATATTAATAATAAACAACTTGGGGTTCTTTTATCTTGTTAAAGTAAGTTTATTAACCTTATAGTGTAAGAAAACAAGAAGACACGATAAAAGTTAAATTATCTAACTTAAAGTGAAATCCAAATGATAAATTTAAAATAGATAGATAAACATGACTAAATTCTATTGGATGTGAGGATTGAGAACAGTACCCACCTTATCTTATAAATAAATCAATTTGGAGCTATTAAAAACCGAATATCACTTTACAATAAAATAATATTTTTAGTTTTTCCAAAGGTTCCCCTCTCCTCCCTTATAAAAGGGCACCTCCTCCCTCTCTTCCTCACACCACTTTGAGACTTCATGCTCGGCCAAAAACTTCCAAATTCAATTCTAAAATTCCCTATAAACAACCTAGAGGTCCTGGTCTTTTTGAAATACAAATTTCAGTTCCCTAAAAGGAGGTGTCAAAGAGGCGCTTAAAAAAGAGGTAATGTACATTACCGATTCTTTCAACTTTATTTCTTCTTCCACTTCTTCTTCATTAGTTTTTTCATTATGAAGTAATAACATAAGTAGGAATAATATACTGATATGTTATTATATGTATGAAACAACCATATTTCACCTTCTATCCATCCTACGGAAAACGAAATCACCAAGCGTGCGTATGTACGGAATACCGTCTCTACGGCATGGTGTAATCTATTTTCCACAACCACCTTACTTTGATGAGTATAATGGTGAAAATAAATAAATATATATGATTATTTTAAAGTTTTATTGATTCTTAAATAGTATACATACACTCCAATACAATTCCACGATCATGGGAACGAGATCCTCGCTCGTGCGTACGTACGGAATAACGTCTCCAAGATGTGATGTGACTCATTCTACATGATCTTCATTGCATAATGATTTTATATAAATGAATTTAATGAATTAATATGATATATATTACACAAATACAATTCTGTAAATGAGGTATCTATAACCTAAAAATAATAATAAGAATTTATTCGACAAAACACACAAAAAAACAAAAAGCAATAAACACCTGAATAACAAGTAACACTGAAATATTACTAATAAGAAGCTAATAATATGACCATATATGATATCATAAAAATAATTATGATTATGGAATAATTCAATAACATTATTTAAATCATTATACATGAGGTTCAGATTGTTACGAAGCAAATCAGACCTAAGGTAAGGGACAATCTCGCAATCTAAATTTTTATCCGAGATTGTTTATACTTCAGAATTTACTGGGGAATATTTATCATCCACATCCATGTTTCCACAATATTTAATATTATTTATATCCTCCTAAAATTTTTTAAATCCAGTTTTACCCTATAGTGAATTTTTAGTAAATGATATGAAAGGAATCATTTGTCATTTTTCATATGAGGTACTTTTTGAATTTTCTGAAAAAAGTACGAGAAGAATGTTTTTTTAACTTATATGGCATGAAGGTATTTTTAAAACATTATTTCAAAGAATATTCCTTTACAAGTTTTAAAGTTTATTTTTAATCAACTTCATTTAATTTAAAATTTTATGACATTTTAAGAAAGGAAAATTATTTCTGAAGTAGAAAGGATATTTTCCTCAAGAATGGAGTTCAAGTGTTTTATAAAAGTTATTTTCCATATAAGATAATATAGGGTTATGTTTCTATCCCTATTATTACATTGATTTGATTATGTTGTGATGGAAATATTTTTATGAATTCCTTTATCTTATATGAATTGTTTTATGAATTGTTTTATGATGTCACGATGTTTAAGAATCCCATTTTATTACATGGGTTATGCAATGATGTATGATTTTTGTTTTTGTGGCACAAATAAGAATGGTATCATTATGATAAGGGTGGGACTTATATATCCCTCCAATTAATTGGGTAATGATTTATATCTCATGAGATAGACATGGATGGAATGGAATTTTAAACATGTTTAGTGAAACAGTACTAAAACGATGAGTGGACTCGATTCAGAAATGGACTTTGTCCGCTAAGATACTCTTGGATATGAGTCTTCACTACTAAGAAAAGATTCTATATGATTATGTGTGTATGACAGAAAGTTTCATGTTTTATGTTATGAAACTTGGGATTACATTTCCCTACTATGATTTATCCCATGTTATGAAATTATGATCTCTTTTGCAGGTTATGATTTCCAAAATGTTATGTTCTTATGAATATGATGTGATTGATATTTCTTTTGTTTACCCTTACCAAGCATTTGAGCTCACCCTTTTGTATGTTTTTTCCTAGTTCAGGAAGAAGGTTATTATTTAGGATATTCCAAAAGGGACTCTAGATATGATGAAATAACTGGGAGACAAGGTAGATGATTTATGAACCAGTTGTTTATGTTTCCCAGTTTCTAAAGACACTATACCTATATGGTTCTTTCCTGGTTTTGTTATATTTTGTAATAAGTGTGCTTCAATTTTGAATTATTAACAATGTATGTAAAGTATGGGACGTTATACTACTAGGTTGTGGGTAATCATGGATTGGAAAAATGGATAAATCGTATATTCTCTCTATGGGATATTTGAGTATATGGACAATGATAAATGAGTAAAGGATAAATGCTAAAATATGAACCCATGTAGTTATCATCTCCAAAACCCTAAATATATTGGTCTATAAAATAATATTACACAAATAATGGGACATAGAACCATCTCAAAGACCTCTTATAGTCTTTAGTACTTCCTCAACAAACGTCTCAATTTTTGGGTTTGGAGAAATGGGTTAGGTGGTAGCCTCCTAACCATGGATTTAATCTCAAAAAAGATGATCCAAGTTCCATTAGGGTCCTGCATCATGGTGGATAGCTCTATGACAATTTGGGTTTATTTGTTTTGTTCTCCATTGGAACTTATAGTATATGAAACTCCCTTTATGGTGAATCACAAGATATTTTCACTAGTTTATGGGTATACAACTAGGGATCCTCTATCTTAAAGAAATTGAAAATGAATCTCTGATTACCTATTATTCTCTTCATGTAATTGTAACTATTCCTATGTTGATTTAATAAATTATCTGACGGTTTTAGGTACTAGTGAGTGATCACATAGAGATCCTACATACATGGCATGTGAGTAATTTTTGTGTGGACCTCTCCATGTCAAAGGTAAATCAAAGGGACCATATTTTTTACATTTCTAGTCTCGGATCCCCTCACCCAGGGGGGGTAAATCTGGTTAGTGACGTTTTTTTTGACACAACTATAACAGACATCCATGGTGTTGTTTCTTTATTTTCTCTTCTTTTGTATGATGAAAAAATAAAACAAATTATATTGGTAAAGGGGCCATTAAATGAAAATAAGAAAATCATTATTAAAAATCAAGGATATTTTTAATGTTGTAAAATATTCTTTTTTAAAAAAATTTATTTGTTTGTTTTTCTGAAATCATAAGTTTTTCGTAATTAAAACACAATCCCTTGAACTCAAAGATTATTATCAATAATATATACATTATCAGTTGTTATGTGAACTTATAGTAGTTGAATTATATATTTAATCTAATATATTATAAGCATTAAATGTTGACATATAATATAAGTTTAATATTGACCCTTTTTGAGTAACAAAAAATATGTCTTCCATAGTATAAAGTGTCAAAATTAAAAATATATGTAATCATTTAAGGTTTTATTGGAAGGTGTTTCTATATCTATGAGTAGTTTGATGGGGTTGTTTTCTATTATAGAGCATAATGATTTCATAGTAGATATAGAGGGAGTTTTTTATTTAATAAAATAGAAACTAGTATTCATAACAAAATCTAATTATATTCACAACTTCATTAGGGTGTTTTCTATTAACGAATAGAAAGTATCATCTAGTTCTATTCATTATTCTCATTTTTTTGTTATTAAGGTGGCTTAACACTGTAATTCCATGTTTTCCTATGTGGAATATTTTTTATATCAATTTTATAAAACCATAAGATTTATAAAATTATTGATTTTCCAAAAATTTAATTTCTTTGAATTAATTTTATTTATCAAAACATAATATTTTATATAAATTCTATGTTCAATAACATATACAACACACAACACTAAGCTTAAATGAACAATGATACACTAGTAACATATTATTATTTTGAAAAATATAATAACCTCTACAATAAATATGATTATTGTAATGTCATTAAACATATTATGAAATATATACAATTCTGTAAATAAATACCAATTTATGGAACATTTCATATAGAAGAAATAATCTAATTTTCATACATCCATTTTATATATATTTATCCAAAATGTTTTTATTGTTAAATAATATAATATTTTTTCTAATTTTAGAAATATTATATGATAAAGGGAATTAATTTTTTTATATCTTCATATCCAAAATTTCACAATGTGATTTTTTCAGATTTTTTCAATTAAATTGATTTTAATGTGAATAGTTAAAAAATTGTTGTTTATTAAAAATTGTATATTTATTTAAAAAATATAATGTTCCATTTATTTTAATATTTTAAAAGATTAATAATTTTTGTAATATTATTTATAACCTAAAAACTTTCATTAAAATCACTTTTTTGATTGAATTTTTATAAAAATAATTTTATACATAAAAAAATTCTTCAAAACAAAACTACTTTCTAATTTTTCATTCTAATCATAAATTCATTTCTTCTATTTTTTGAAATTTATAAATTAAAAATGGATCCCATATTTTTAATCTAGAGTTATTAATTTTTAAAATATTTTCTTATTATATTTTTTCAATATGATTAATAAATTATGTTATTTTTTACCATAGTTAAGCGTAAATATTGTAATTAAAGGATAAAAATAATATGATAAGGAATGTAAAATGACCCTAAAACTATAATTAATATAATAGAATTATCATTTTCAACCGTAATGATCAAATATTCCTTAATATGTATGTTTTATCCATTTCGATTATATTATGACCCATATAATATTTTATATAAGGAAAAGTAAAAAAATGCAACACTCTTATTATTATTGGCTATTCTAATTTAAATATTGGGGTAATAAGACGATATATTATATTATAATTACTATATTTATAAATAAATTATTTATATTCATCATCATAGTTTTTTTTTAATTTCAGGTATATAATTATTTAGCTTAAATTCTTACACAACTCTGACGCCATAATTATTTTATTAATGAATAAATAAAATTAATGTTATTGAAGCAATCACAAGTGTAAAAATTTAAAATAAATAATCTGTCCCAAATTTTTTTTTGATACAAAACACATCTTATATAAGTATTTATACATAATATTATAATTCTATTTTTATTTATTCTATTATTGCTAAACTAAATGGATAATTCAAAAATTGATATTATTGATATTATAAAAAATAGTATTTTTCAGACTGGATTAAAATTATAAAAAATATAATATTGAAACAAAATGAATGTGATATTCTTAATTAAACAATAAATGATAAAAAAAATTTAGTTTTTCATTTTTGGGTATCATTAATGACCATTTGATGGTAGATAGTTTTAATAGTACGATTATTATCAAAATGGTTAAGAGGGGTTGAAACTAAAATATACGTGTGGAAACATATTCAAATATTGTAAAAATATTATTATATGAAATTATTTTTACATATATGTAATTTATCATAAAATTATATCAATCTAGATCAATTTTAAAATGATAAATAATTAATATTAATTTAATATTTTATGGAATTCAGAAATTTCCCCTCACATCAATTAAAAAAGGGCACCTCCTCCCTTGTTTCATTACACCTCCTTAAGCAATATATCTCCAAAAACCATATCCATTACACTTTGTAACAAACTTATCTATGTTCTCAACATTCTATTCCAACAAAAATTAAAACCCTATCTCTCTTAATGAGATATCTTAAGGGAGTCCACTAAAGAAGAGGTAATCATCTCTACCAAATCATTCATTTTTGTTTATTCATAGACATCAAATTAATGTATTGAAAATAACCTAAAATAATAAATATAGTATCAAAAATCTATTTATATGTTATTATGATTATGGTACAATCATATTATATATGTTTTCCTTCCTATTAAATGTTATATCTTTTCTCGTTCATATGCACGGCTTACCATATCCACATAGCGGTGTAATTTATTTTTCATCCCCACAAATAAAAATGTACTATAAAAATAAAATAATTAGAACATATGATTATTATAAAATATTTATTCATATATATTTTAATATCATATATAACTTTTTACCTTCTACCCCATTTGGAAATTATAACATCTCTCTGGAATTTGTGTGCAATAAAACCTATAATAAGTGATGTGATTAGTTTTTTATTTATATTTTACATGGATCTTAATAAGAATATATTTAATTAATATATAAGATATACGTGATAAAATAATAGTATTTTTTATAAATATTATGTTCGTTTCTTTTCAATCATCCACTAAAATGTGAAAATATCATTCATGCATACATACTTCCTACCATCTCTATGAAAAATGACATTCATTTTCAATATTAATATTTTATGGATTACACTAAATATTTATATATTGAATATATATTATATTTTTATCATTATTATCATTATAAACATCATTTAGAACTTATTAATGTACAATAACTAATACTGTAATACCAAATCATACATTACAAATGTAGAAGTTACCAACTGAAACATTGATTTCAATAATTAAATGATAATAAATGGGTTATAAAAAAATTATAAATAAATAATATATGGTATTATTAATAAAAATAATACTTATTTAATTGATATATATCAAATATATATTCAGTATATAGGAGGATTTAACCTGTATAACGTAGATCATAAATATGATAATAGATTATTTAACAATCTTGTAATATTTTATGTTGTTTATTGTTAAGTTTATACTGAGGAGTATTTCAATTCAATGTCCATGTTTTACAAAAAAAAATTAATTTTCTTCTATTATCTAATGATTTTTTGAAGTAATTTTTATCTTTTATGACATTTTAGAAAAAACTTAAAATGAATCATCATATCATTTTCTAAATGATGTAGTTTTTGACTCTTCATATGAATGTATGAAAATATCATTTAAAAAAATATTTTATTAATTAAATTTTTTACTATTAATAATAAATAATGATTTGATGAATAAAATACATTTTGAAGATTTTTTTAAACAAAATTTATTTCATTATTAAGTGCACTATTTTAAGATATTATATGTTGATTTTTAATGTATTGATGATAAATTCTTCAATAAATTTTCCTGACAACAATATACATTATTATCATCTATGTCAACATACTTTTAGAAAAATTAGGATATAATATAATTATTATATATACCATATTTAATTATATTTTTATGATAATTTTTACGAGGATATAGTATTGACTTATTGTATGATATCTCTTACAATATGGATTTTTTTTATTGTTAAGGAATATTGATCCTGCTATATTATTTATTAATTTTTGGAGTGCATTGGACATAGTAATTGAATGTGAAGGCTCTATATTTCACATAGATGCATCATTCCGCATCCTGAGACAAACTAGCTTTGATTTTCACTGAGTAATTAAATATTTATACTAATTTCAAGGCACAAGGCCTTGATGGTATTTTTATATGTATTATCCAAGGACATGAAATTATGATTATGATGTCTACATTATTCATTCCATCATTCTGATTTATGTTATTTATGTCCATTTGATTATTCATTTTCATATTTATGGATGCTTTTATAGCTCATGTGATTATTAATATGTAACCATGTGATCATAATTTATTCATTCTATGTTATTAATTACTTTTTATCTTCTCTTATGCACATACCATTTCTAAGAATATAAAATCCCAATTTCTTATGTTTTCTTTCACTGTGATGCTATGACGTGTTTTATGATTGAACTGTAATGATATGCTAAAGAGAAAAATATTCTTCTCAATGAAAATTTTATGATTTATTTTATGTTTTCAAATTTAACATGTAATTTAATCATATATCTAGTTTTCCAATAGAACTAAATTATTTGGTAATTCTAGATGTGATTTTTTTGTTTATGATTCCATGATAATTAATTAACTATAGATTCTCAACTACTGTAGATGGGGTAATTAATATTAGTATGGCATAATGTTTAGAAAACGTATTTAAGAATTAGTCATATTGAAACTTCTATTTGAAAAATGTACCACTACTATAGACGTTGAAAATATTCTAAAAGAAAATAACACAAATGATTTTGAGATTAGTAATACATAAATGTTAAATTTTTTTCAGGTGCTTCACTAGTTTTTAAATTAGACATTAGTTTCAAAATGATAACATCAATTTTAGTATATTTAAATGTACATAAATATTTCCAAATATAGTGAATTAAAATTTTATCTATACATGTAATCCATGTAAGGATTTCCTTCTTCAAATATGATTATAAAGATGGAGTTGGAGATGTTGTTGGAGAAAATGAAATTTTAAATATATTTTGGAATACGACTCTACTTATGAAAAAGAACAATATCCATATGGACCAAACTATTGATCCAAAATTCATGGTAACAATTTTATACTGCTTTATGAACTCGTAAGCTTCATCATTTAACAGGAAAACAAACAGATTTTATTGGTGAGAAATGGATTACTTTGTTAGAGAATATATATCTTTATTTGTGAAGTAATGTAAGAGATAATTTTGTAATTTTATATTATCATATCCAAGGTTATAAAGATAAATGGTGGTCATTGACATAAACACTATGGATGATGAGAAAATAACGAGCCAAAAATGTATGGATTTTAATGAACTATTATTCGTAAAATACTTTCCTTGGGAACAATGAGAATATATTGAGTGATAATGCTGGAACCTACGATAAAAGTAAGAGTAAATTGTTTCTTTGTTTGAAGATAACTTTATAAGGTTATCTGGTCATGTTTCTAACTACAAATGAAATCCAATGAGTACGATCTATAATTTCCTTAAAGGGTTAAATATATTCCTTCAATGGTCCCAAGTCTCTCAAACCATCTCATTATATGAGTACATAATTTCCTATTATTTTATTATAGTGAATGAATTTTCTATTTATTCTTACATCAAGGGTATGAAAGGGAAAATGAGGATGTAAGAGTAAAACATTTTTAAGGGGAGAAGAGAGTGTTGAATTTTTGAAACATGTAATACTTATAGAAGGAAACACCTAATTTCATTCAAAAAAGGAAATGGATTTTATATCAATTTTGGAGTGAAGGGTAAGATGTATTTTTATTAAAAATGAATTAAATAAGGTACCAATGATTAATGATTCAACTATATGGTTATGTGACACTATGGAAATTATTTTCCTTGGTTTTATATTATTTTTCCACATAAATGTCTAAGGGAGATAAGTTAAAATATTATGATAACAATAGATGGGTTTGATGTTACTAATTAAATGGTAGTAAATACATTCATCAGATCTCCAAATATAACTAATGATTTATTTTATTCTAGATATTCCCAAAATTTTATATATTCTATGTTATCTAAAAAATTAGAAACTTCCTGAGCACAATATGAATGGTTTTATCAGATAATATTTATAATAGACGTCTCATAACAGAGATAATGTTCCATTAAGTTTCTATTTAGATACATAGATATAACATATTCATTGCCTTTATAATCATATAAATGGTTTATATTTATATAATCATTGTTAAGGGTTTTCATTCAAAATATGATGTTAAATTTACTATAGAAAAAAAATAAATTATTATTCAGGATAATGTTTTGGAATTATTTACCTTAAAGGGAAAAATAATCACATAATTTATATCTCCATCCGTCCCAAATATAATTTATTATTGAAATCATTAGGGTAGAAAAGAAGACAAAACCTATATATTAAAAATTAAATCATCAAATTTGTGAAGTACCTATTCTACAAGAATACATTGATTTATTTCTTTTCTAAATACATGAACATTCACTAGATCATCAGGATGAGTTTTCAGTAGATTTAATCCATCATTTAGTACATATATTAAATACAACTTATACTATGGATACAATGGAATTAATATAATTGAAGGAAAAACTTAAGGAGTTCTATAATAAGGCATTTAGATTACCTAGTGTTTCACCTTGGGGAACCAATATTCATTATTTTAAGAATAATGATGAATCTATGAGAGTTTTCATTTATTATAGATAAATAAATTATAATATTATAATTAAATATATCATATTTCTCACATTGATGCCTTATTCAATCGACTTCACATAACCAATTTTTTTTCAAGATTAATATTTATTTTTTGATTCATTGATTATGGTTAATGAATAAAAAAATTACAAAGGTATTATTTAGAATTTGGTGTATAAATTAGGAGTTTATTGTAATTCTATTTGGATTCAAAAATTTATATTTAATTTGGTTTGACCTAATTAATTGAGTATAAAAAAGTATCAGGGTTATTTCCTTATATTTTTTATTAATGAATTTTTTTTCTACAATACGATATATGAGGGCCAAGAAAATAAATGTTGAATTATTGTTGATAAATTCAGATGCAAATATTTATATCGGGAACATTTCATGTGTGAATAATTGATTCATAAATTTTATTATCTTTGAATTATTTTCTATAAGGATAGAATATTAGTTAACCATGTGAACTAAAATAAATCCCCAATATATGTAGTTTAATATGTTTGGAAGGATACTGTTTTTTATTTGTTCAAAAAAATTGTAATTTGATAACCTGTTATCCCATATTATCCATAAAAGGGTTACATTCATTTGGATAATAGTATATGAATATGTTTTTTAATAGTTGAAATTGAGTTTAGTGAATTCACTCATCTTTACTCTACCAATGGGAAATAACAGATATGTGATATATAGTAATGTTTAGAAAAATGGACTTTTTTTTAATGATTGTGTTGAAGCGTATATTTTATTGAAATATTGATCCAATTTTTTGGTAATGGAGACCCATTAAAATGATTTTAGGCCCAGTTCAATTTAAATCACATTAACTATATCTGATGGCTGATATAAAGGGCCCAAATTCGATTCAATGAATAGCAATTCTATAGTAACAGGGATTCCATTGTTCTATCTCTGCTACAATTCCTACTAAATTTCCTACCACCACTATAGTGGTGTTGGGGATACAATTCCAACACTACTACAGATCTGAAACATCACTATTATAGTGCTAATGTAGTAACATTCTCCCTATATTTTTTCAACCCCCATCATTAATGATGTATTATGGGGTTCTAAACCAAAATAAAAACCCCAAATATAGATGAAAGGACATTTTTATATCCTTATGTACAATGATAAATTTATTTCCTATGATTTGAGATAGTTAATTAAACATTATTGGAGCCATCTCAATCCTGATCTTGAGTAAGTAGACTTAATTTATTCCTTGAAAATATGGAGATGCTTCCATTATCAAAAATGATGTGGGATGTGAGAAGATCATACAAGTATGAAATATATCATATATCTGAAATAGATAATCATGAGATTATGGTGATTCATTCAGATACTCAGGAATTATGAATTTTCAAAACAATACTATGAAGGGAAGGAAAATGAGATATGAGATGCATTTAGACGAAAATATCATGTATTTCATGCCAAAATAATAATTACTAATGATTATACATTAACATACTTAGTTAATATGGATATAGAAATTATTAAATAAGGGAAAACATGAAAAAAAATTCCATTGGTTCAAAACCCATCATTTTTTATAGGATAAGAATTTCTCAGTTTGAGGATGATAGTTTTAAAAACCAAATTAAATATTTAAATGATGGAAAATTGGGATTCATCATCTATGAACATGGTGTTCTGAAATTTGGAATACTTATTTTTTTTACATCAATACCATATCTAATGAGGAATTTTTTGGATGATTGCCAAATATATACTTTCGATATACACCTTGGTAGAACCATGATGTACAGAGATTAGAAGGAACATTTCAGTGGGATAATATGAGGTATAAAATTGATGATTATATATCAAGAAGTTGGATTTTTTTTAATTACTAAAGGATGAAATAAATCAACTCAAAGGATTCCTGAAACAAATGGATATACCAATATAGAAATGGTACAACCTTAATGTGAACTATTTCACAATGTTACCAGAACCCCATAAAAATAATAATGTGATATGGTTTTATGTTTATCGAATCACCGAATTAGAACATTTTGTCTACAAAAGTGATTATTTTTCTCTAGTTCACCATTCATGACTATATATTAGTGAATTATTAAGATATCATGGTGAACATATTTCAATTATTTAATGATAATAATATGTTATTTACATTTATATTCTTTAAATTTTTTCAAAAAACTCTTTACATTGAGGCTCAACTGAGCAGTTCTTATCTTCCTTACACCGATTGGTTGTCCAAAAAGACTAGAAAACAATATAAGACATGTTGCAATCACTCTCAAATGAGGTCAAATGTATGAAGGATTAATATTTACATTTTTTATAAATATTTTATTATAATAACTTCTGTTTAATGTTCAAATGATATTGTATATAGAAATTATAGAATAATATTATAGACTCCGAATTTTTGAGATAATGATGGGGAAAGGAATATAATAAATCAAAAACATTTATAGAAGACAATGAAAAAGGTAAGTACTCTTTGAACCAATATTATACTATCTCATAGAAGGAAAATGATCAATATTGGAAATCTAAGGGATGATTTTTAATTTCATATGGATGATCACATTTTCATGTAGATATTTCCATTGAAGGGTTTTATATGATTTAGTAAGAAAGTAAAAAATAGGACCAAATTAAATAATCCACTTATAAATTATAGAAATAATAAGATCTATGGAATACATTTTTTCTATTCCACATAGCCTCTATATTGTACCTGATATTCTCAATATATCATTATTATGGAAGTACATTTTTGACCCAATACATGTTTTCACCTCTGATGAAATAAAATTTGATCCAGATTTACCTTACAATGAAGTGACACTCTAGATTATGGACACACAAGAATAAGTGTTGATGAATTTCATTACTATGATATAAGAATTACTATTGATAAATCATAATATAGAAGTGAAAATGTTTGAGCCAGAAGAAATTATGAGAAATAACTATTGAAATCTATTAATGAGGTGGAATATTTAAAATTTCAAGGATTATATTATTGTAAGGTGGGAGAATTTACCCCCTTATGATTTTTAGTATGTTTATTATTAATTTAATTTAATTTATTTGATAACTTGTAGTCCACGCTAGCCGGATACACAACAATAATTTTACATTCGAAAGCATATACAATTTGAAACACTAATCTTAAATGTATCACTACAAACTGTTAAAAAATTATTATTTTGTTAGTATTGTTATAACATAGTCATTAAATTAGTGATTTTTAATATCATTAAACATATTACAAAATATATATAAATTTCATTATAAATTAAATTTATTTTAATAATTCTGAAAAAATAAACACTAAAATATTGGTAGATTCATTATATATGTTTTCCTCAAATTTTATTTATATGGGAAAATAATATTATTGATTTTTTCCACACTAATTAAATGCATTTGATAAATAAAATTCTTTTTTTAAGTTATTATATCAGAACATTATTGTTGTAAATTTTGTTTCCTATAATGATTGATTTTACAAGTAATAGCGAAAATACATATTTTTATTGAATATTTTCTTTTATTTTAAAAAAAATTAGTAATAATTTTTATAAAAATATAATAAAAGTATTATTTGTTCTCTTATAATTTTAATAATCCAGTAAATTTTATTAGAATCACTTTTATAGTTTAATTTGGTATTAATATATTTTTTATACATGAAATGGAATTTTTTCTAAAATAATTATTTCCATTGTGATTGGTATTATAATAAATAATTTCAAGCATCCACTTTCTTAAATTTAATATTAATAACAGATTCCATAATTGGAACAGATATATATACATATATTCAGTATTTCCCTTTTATTTTTTGTTAATATGAATTGTAATATTAGTGAATTTTCTAACAACCTTAAATGTTAAAATGGGTAATTAATGTATATAAATAAAATGACACGGGCTATGAGCTAACCCTATAAAATACCTTAATAAAATTGGGTCTGTCCATTTTTCCCACAAGAATCAAATAGTGGCTGATGATAGGGTTTGGCAGGAGATGCAAGTTCTAAAATGAAGAATGGGTAAGATAATGCTAGATGTTGTGACATCATAGATGGTTAAGCTCAAAGATTACTGCCATTCAAAAGTGCTTGAATCAAGTATTTCTGAGGTCCATGTTTAAGTAACTGAGGACACATGTAGTAATGCTAATCCTGAGCTTGGGCACCCCCCCTCACTATAAATTGAATCTATGTTGTCTAAATCCTATATGAGATTAATTGATGAATGTTGTTTGATAGAAGAGGAGGAACAGAAGAAGATGGACAATCTTGAAGCCTCCCCACCAATGGAAGGACTGATACCCACACATGAATTCTTATATTTTCATAAGAATGTATGCTATAATGTCAACATTTATAATCCATTTTATATGCTCACTGCCAATAATAAATAAATTCGATCAAATGATGATCCTTCTAAATCTATCATGACTCCAATTTATGCGAAAGACACTACAAAGGATGAAGGTGGTGGGTGGATGTAAACAATGCATAGAATAAGGGGTCGACACCCTCGTGGAAAATGTGGGCTCCTTCTTTACCACTACATGCTCACCCTCTCTAGAACATTGTAATATTTCTTGTTATGTCTTCTTGATGTACCAAATAATTCTATTTTGTACATTTCCCTAGATGCCTGGTTGTTTTAACAAAGAGATAATAGCCCCTCAATCTTTTCAAAAAATGTTTTAATGTTTAAAATATTTTATGCATTGGCATGTAAACAATGTCACAACCTTGTTTTAAATAACACTAGTATTTAAAATATTGGGATAAAAAAATGAAATTGGCATTTATAAATACTATTGAGAAAGGTAAAATATTTAATTTTTTCATGTTAATTTATTTCTTTTCTATTAATAAATAATTACATTAAATTTATACAAATTGATGTCATGATAATTATTTAAATAATACAAAATTGTAATATATGATACTATAATCGTTAAAAATGGTATTATTTAAAATAATTAACATTACCCAAGAATATTTTTGAAATCAATTTACATATCATGGGGGATTTTATTTATTTTATTTTCATTTTGTTATTAATTTTCAGTTATTAGAGTTAATCTAAATTACTAGTTCTAAAATTGAAAATATTGATATTAATTTAAAATAATATATTATTAGATAATTAAAAATATAAAAAAATATTACTTTCAGCCAGATTAGTGTAATATGGTTAATGAGATATATCATGATACATTTAATGGACTTTTTTCATTTGATAATATCATTATTGACTCATGGAGGGAGGAAAATCATAATAGTATGGTAGTTGTCAAGAGTGTTGATAGAGATTAAAATAAAAAAAATGTAAAAATAAATCCAAAACATGTACAAATATTACTGTATGAAATTACATATACTTATTTCATCAATATTTTATAATTTTGTCAATTTATTTATTATTTTATAAAATAAATAATTTATATTAATTTAATTTTTTTTATAAATTCCCAAAGTCCCACTCACATAAATTATAAAAGGAATCATCCTTCTATACTTGTTAATAATGAATTAACACATATAACTTGGTAAATAAAACACCATTACTCTTATCAACATCATAATACATTTTCATGATCTTGTAGCCCTTCCAAAATTGTCCACTTAGGCCCCATAATAATATATTTTATCAGAGCCCATCAAAGAAGAGGTTATAATCTTTAACAAATCTGTCATGCTAATTTCACATTTAATTCTTCTTAAAGTGGGGTAATAATACTTAAATATTAAATAAATTATCACAATATTTATGTGATTTTGTTATTATTATGTTATAACCAAATTTAATATCTTTACCATCTTATAATGAGAGAAAATATTTGTCATGCGTACATATGGCTTACCGTCTCCATATAACTGCGTAAAATGTTTTTCATCACCACATTACTTGAATGATTATAAAGATAGAAATAATTAGTATTATATGATAATTATGGAATTATTATACCTCTACACTGATAATATCATATATACCTTTTTTACTTAACAATCAGTTAAGAAACGATAATGTTACTTGTGTGTATGTGAGGACTACCACCGTGAAGAAGTTCTCCGATACATTTTTAATTTAAATTTTACATGGATAATAATAAGGAAATATATAATTAATATATATGATATATATGATATAATAATTATTATAGAAATGGTATCTATTATTTAAGTTATTTTCATTTCATCCATTAAAATGTGAAAACCACATTCATGTGTATGTACGACCTATCATCTTCATAATAGTGTAATTAATTTAATATTTTCATTTTTTTGGATATGTATAAATATTCTTATAATGAATATATATGATATTTATATAAATAATAACATTTCTTATATTATTTTTCCTCGAATAAAGTACAAGGACAAAAACTATCAAGAAAATTCATTCAAGAAAACAAATTTATTACCCCAAAAAAACGTGATTTTAAAAATTAATTGATAGTAATAATATGATAAAATATTATTATAAATTCATATATGTTAATATATATATGTGTGTTTCTGGTTCTTTAATATACTAATAACAAATCTACATTTATTATATGGGATGTTTGAACATGTTCAAATCAAATCCAACCAGAGGTAAGGGTTCATTTCTAAATCTCATCATTTTGCAAATATTATTTTAATTTATGTCTATAGTGAGAAATTTTTATCACCCATGTCCATTTTTTATATTAAAATCCAAAATATTAAATATTATTCAATTTTTTTCATTTTTTTTCATTTTTTACTTTTTAAAACAAGGAAAAATAATTTTTATTGATTTTTACTAAATGAGGTCATTATTGTAATTTCATAAAGAAGTTTGAAAGGAATGTTTTTAACTATTATTAAATGAATAGAATTTACCATGGTCCTAACACGTCAATTATTTATTGATTACTTCAAAATTTTGTTGGGTACTTTTCATAAAAATGGTTTATTTATTATGTGTGTTGATTTTATATTTTTTAAAAATGATCATCAATAATGAAATTTTGTTTTTTTCAAAAGAAATTCATGTTATCATTTTAATGTATTTTAATCTATGTTAACAACCATATTTCAATCAAATTTGGAGAATAAAGATATGTTATTCCATCAACAATAATACTTCATATTTTTTATTATCATTTTGACAGGATATTTAGAAATTTATTTATATAAAATATTATCGATTTTTGAATTATACAAGTAAAAAAATGGATAGGATTAATTTTGGGGATATTTTAAATTTTAATTATGAATGAAAGTTCTTCCAATAAAATAATTTTTTGATAATTAAGTCATGTTGATCTATTTTTACTATTTACTCATATTTAAAATGAATTAGATATTGTATGTGATTGTTGGGTACCACTATATCCTAAAAATGTATAAGTATGTCTCATGAGTAAAACTAGTTCGGTTAATGAATGAGGCCATACATATTTATTTACCTGTCTTGGAATAAATAAATTACCATATTTTCAGATACACTCGATAGGGCCTCAGTAATATTTTTAGATGTCTACCATTATGACTTCCATCATTATGAATTATTTTATTGTGGTCCATGTGATTATTTGAATTTATATCCAATGATGATTTTATATATCATTTGATTATTTATTTGGAATTACATGATTATCATTTTTAAAATCTATATTCATTAATTCTTATAACTATATCAAGTATGAATTCCCCTTCTAAGCCTCTATGATTTACCATTACATATTATTCATTTCCATAGGATTATAAGATATGATTTGTACCGGATATTCATGAATGGGAAAATGTGAATAATGGTTCTCCGAATTGAAATAATATTTTTTATTTTATGTTTTCAAATGAAATATCTAATTCCATTATGTTTCTAATTTTTTAATAATACTAAAATATTTATTCCTTTGGATGTCATTTCTTGTATCTTTTTTCAAGGTAATAAAGTAACCACTAAGTATAGACTACATGAGTAAGGGTAATTACACATTTCTTCTATTTTTAGTGTTGTTGGAATTGATTTAGGTAAGAAAATAGAAAATTGATAGTAGTTTAAAGACCAATATTATAGGTAATATTGAAAATAATTTTCTTGATGCTAGACTTGGGTAATCATTGGAAAATAATAAATATTCAATACTAAAAATTTATAAGGAAACAGAAACTAGAAATCCACTTCTTCCAATTATTATTTAAAATCAGTAATGGATATAGTAGAACTGGAGATGTATTATATATCACTTCATACTAGATGAAATTTTTTTAAATAAATAATTATTTCATTTTGTATTTTAGATAAAAAAAATACTCACGAAATTTATTTTATCAAGGCGTACCTACTGCATGTGGAATGTTTTTCCCCAAATTTTCCCCTTTATTATTTTAAAATGGGAATGAGCAGGTTTAATCATGAAATACCACACCCTTATATATATTCTTTTTTTATTTTCAAAATCCCCCTTTCTAAAATGTTTTAATGGGAAATGTAAATTTTCATCCACTAATATAGTATCATCCAATAATCATGAAATATGTCTATCATTCATTCACTATCATTTCAAAATTTATTAATGAATGAGTATTTTTTAATAAAACATTATCTAATTGTGGATATATTAAAAAACATAATTTATATATTAATTATATACATAATTCTACAATGAAAAAAGTATCACATATAATTATTTATAAAATATTTTAAACTATTGTCTTACCTTATTTTTATGAAATAAATAATTTCAACTTATGGGGGAATATTGATGTATATATAATAGTTTCCTCTTCATTTCATGATATAAATTTTACTCCTAATTTTCATGGTTATTGTAATATTAAATTTGATCAAGATCAAGGGGATGTTAATGTTGAACAATTTTTTTTGTTTTCTATTTTGAATTTAAGAAATTTATTTATAATCTATGATATTCATCAAAATAAATATTTTATTTATATGACAGATAAATATGGTGGTGGACCCTATAATATAATAACAAATTATAACTGATTTAAATTAACATATGAAAATATTCTTCTTTTTTGTAATATAGGAGTATACATACAATTGAATTTAATATGGAAATCCTAATGTTTTCAAATTTTGATACAATATTTGTACATTATGAACATTTGGGAAATCAAAATCAACTATATCATAGAAAATTAAATACAAACTTGGGAATCCAATAGTTGATAAACTGGTTATTACACCAACTAATTTCCATCCCCTATTTATTTTTAAGATAAAATATTTTAAGACCACCACAATATTAAATTATTATTGAATACTTTATGTTCTTGGAAATAATTGATGGGTATATATGTGGTAAAATATATCAACTAGTGTGAAAATGTAGGTATTTAATTATTTTGATTTACTTTTCTACTATATGATATATTGTTTTCTTATTTTGATGTCATAGCTTGTTCACACTGATAACGATTGACCAAATTATACTATTATGAGAATTGTACCGTGAATAATCTATTAATAATACAAGATAAGATAATATTGTTTAATATCCATCCAAATATTTTAATAATTATTTTACATCAATTAAGATCATTTTTAATACAGTTTTTCTTCAATTTACACATGAATGTGTATTATTAAATCAATTAGAAGTTATCTATCTCATTAATAATTTTCAAATAAATGGAAAAAATCTCATTTTTTACATTGGTACATGAAATGTTTTTATTAATAATATCTAAAATAATATTTTAATGTTATCCTAGATATCCCACATTATATTTATATTATAATAATGTGGAAAATATTTCATATTTTAATACATTTTTCCTTTCCATATATTCTTATAACACCCCCATTATGGAAATCGATTTTTACTAGAAACATGTTTAGTGATTTATATTGGATTTCATACTTTGTAAATTATATATAACAATATTACTATGAAAATAAATGTACATATGAATTTGTTTTCATATTTATGAAAGTATGTCACCCATATTAGCGGGTTGAAATAAATAAAGAACCAATGAAATAAAAAAACAAATAATTATATCATATTGATCTTTGTATAAATATTTTTGGACCAGATGTTTAAATAGTGACAAATTTTAAATATATATATATATATATATAATAGATTGATGAATTCACATATAAAAATTATGTTCAAATTTATACATATTAACAATAAATTCACTTGTTATGGTATTTGTTTTAGGATGGTGATTTTTTATTCAAGATTCAATTAAATCCATATTTGATTCATAGTAACCAAATTTTCAAAATAGTTAAAATACTCATCAAAGAAAATGATATTAAATCGTTAAATTTTGTTACGTACGTGAATTTTAATTAATTTACATCTCTACGATCATTACATTTCATGTGATAATAGAGTACATGAAGTAAATTATCATCATCGGGTGGAAAATTCCCAAAATATTAATAAAAATTGATGATATTGAAATAAATTGGACAATAATTCTAATAAAAAAATTCTATTAATATGTCAATTGACATACATAATATCGATCAAAACTGTAATCAGCTTATGACTTTCATGAAAAAAATTTATTAAATGGAAAACAATAATCCAATCTAAATTATAATTAGTTGACAATTATGAATTTTTTAGCATTATTATGAAATACCTATTAGGGATTAACCCAAATTTATATATATGTATAATTTTATGATCGATAAACTAAATGAATGATGTTTATGTTTTAACGAATGGGTTTTTAAAACATTTTCACAATGTCCCAATATATATTATTGTCAAATATATATCTTAAATTGATTGATTCTACCACTTTTTGGTATCCATTGTCATTGGTTATTCATGAAATAACATTAAATGAAATATGTTGAAAATGATAAAAAGTTTCCTAGGATTATAAATTAAAAATAAAAAGGATAGAATTATTTTTAACTATCCCACAAATAAATTAAAATTTATAAATATTATCTATATTGGTAATTCACATTAATTATCTACAAAAAGTGTTTTATGATATATTAAATAATATAAATATTAATTTTAACAATGAGTGGATAATAAAGAACTTGTTTATCTCAATGAATTATATCTCATTGATCTTTCAGAGATAAAATAACTCATTATACAATGATGACTAGATATACGTATTTATGTGATATATTTAGTCCAAATAATTTCTTCTCCAATATAAACACATTATAATGGTATTAGATATATATTATGTTACATAAAATTAGTTATTGATATGACATAATTATATTCCACATATTCATCAACAAAATTCTATAGTTATGTTAAGGGTGGAAATTTGTCTAATCCATACAATGTTCACTATCAAATTGGTGATTCATATATATATTATGAATGTAACATTTCCTAGTTTACATAAAATAAACAATTTAGGTGAGACTCAAAAATAAAGTTGCGTTGATTTCAATTCAGGTGGAATGATGAGATATTGATTGGTTGGGATTAATTATTCACAATATATAAAATAGTTAATGGATGAATATTACTATTGGTATAATTATTTATATATATGGGGACAATGTACCTTTTATAGTACAACAAAATTGTGTTATAAAATATGTTGTCGGAAAAAAAATTTCAAAAAATATTTTTTTTCTCAAGATATTTAATATAATTGTGAGACTAAAATAAAAAAACATTGAATTATTTAAGAATCATTAAAATTTATACATTATTTAATTACTTAATAAAAATTTTGAAAAACATATTTATTAAATGAGTATATAAATATTTTAAATTTTATCTATATTTCATTGGGGGTTTTGAATATTTTACTTATTTTCCCTTCATTGATATTTTTAATGGGGTTTTCTGATATGGTTTCTAATTATAAAACTAATAAATAGTATTTAAATCATACACTATTGGATAATATATTTTTCAAACATTATTTTTCTTAATTAAAGATATTATAAATACATGATATTGGTGAAATTAAATGGGGGGTGGTGGTAGTTGATCAAATTGTATATTTTGTCTATATGGAGGTAAAATAAAATAACAAAACATTAAATAGTCATACTTTTTCAATATATAAGATGAATTATAAATAGTATGTATAGAAGGGTAATTTTCTCCAAGAGAAAATGGAAAATTTTGGAGATATAAATATATAAACATGTGAATAAAATAGCCCTGAATGTTGTTACTAACATTCAATTTAATATGGAAAAAGTGTTCTTATTTGGTGCCATAGAAAAAATGATACTAATATAAATCCAATTGATTATAAAGTTGTTGTATGAGGATAATTAATTTCATAAAAATATTTTATTTCCAAAAAAAAATTACCCTCTTGGAATGTTGAGTCATCATCATTGTCCAGCCATATAAACACCCATAATACAAAATTTACTTTACTCACTAATCTATTTTAGGAAATAATGTATAATAAAAGTGATGATTTTCATATCAAAATATTTTCAAATTAATATTATCAACTCACTATGAAAAAACATGAGGTATATTTTAATAGAAAATCATTTGTTTATAGATATTGTGGTTTTAGTTCTTCATGATAAAATTTTGTTCAATAACAATGAAAATAAAATGAAAACATTGAACCAATTCAATGATTTATAAATTTATATGGGAACAATAATGTAATGTAGCTCCAATGGTGATCAAAATCATGGAACATAAAAATAAAAGGGATATTATAATAGTATCATGTGTTTCAATTATGGAATTAAGGGTTACATTAATAGAGACTTTTGGAATGATTTGGGTGGATAAAATAACACTCTAGAAAATATGCTGACTACATCTAAAAATATAGATATAATAGTTAGTAACGAATCTATAGTTTCTAAAAGGAGAAATCACCCAACTGATTTATACATAATTAACCAAGGAACATGATCGAACAAAATGTTCTGAATGGAATGGTTTAATCAATATGAGCATATCCATGAAAGAATAATTTACCTGGTAATTAATTACTAATTGTATATTTTAGAATTTCATGCCATAAAATTGAATATATATCTGGGTTTGATATTAAATATCCAATTAGTATACCATGTGTAAATCATAAGGAATAATGTCATATCTTTAGAATGGTTTGGGTAATGGGGTGATTGAATCACACTAAAAAATTGATTTTATATATTTAAAACAGAACTTGTTTATTTATTTTGGTATATATGATTATCGATAACCTATAAATTGTATTGGGTGAAACCTATAAGTGTAAATGGATTGTTATTTTATTTACAATACCAAATAATGAATTAATATACAATTGGAACAAAAAGAACTATTCTATATATAAAAACATGGTTTGAATTTTCTAATAGATTATAATTTGTTATCTGATTTTATAAAGATACCATTATACTTTAAATAATTATTATTATAAATAAACAAATATAAAGGTTCTTAAAATTAATCATATGAATAAATGAGATCCTATACTTGATCTATTGCAAATAATTTAATAAATAAATGGGATATTTTAGATTAGATTGATACTTGGGATTATGATCTATATTAACATAGAATTATCTCAGTTAGAAACCAAGTCACAATTAAGATCAAGAATGATGAAGAGAATAGATGGAGTGATATTGAGCCATATTATTGGTAAATCATTAAAATAAAAATAAATGTATTTATATTAATTCAAATTGTTCTATTATGGGTATAATTATGATTTTTTAGAGGATCCATATATTCTTGATTTATATACTTTACTTACAAAATATCTTAATGGAATGATGTTATTTCTCCATTTATTACATCTTAAATCGATTCAAATTCTCCAAACAAAACAATTTTATAAAAATATAAGAATAACTAGTTTTTTAAAATGAAAAAATAACTATAATAACTGATGATGGATTCATGATATTAGTACAATATATATGATTTCTACATCATGAGTCTTGGTTATTAAATTTTTTATTAATCTATTTTGCATATTCTAATTGTTTTTGTAATGCCTTATATTTTTTGAAAAAAAGAAGAACACTTGGGGGTAATGGATTAAATAATTTATATATAGAAATGGAGGTTGTTAGGATCCTTATTATAGTAATTGGTTAGTGATAGGAAGTGTTTAGATGTATTTAGAGGATTTTTTCTGGAAATCAGTTGTCAATAAGAAATTCATTATATAGAAGCACAGTCTCAAAGACCATGCAAGACGATTATATATCTTATCTTTGTGGTAGTAAAAATATTATGGTCCCATTTATGGTCTATGAAACCTTTTTTTCATTCCATTGTTCTTATAAAATTTCAAAAAATGGCATTTATGACTACAAACACCCTTATATCTCATTTATTCAACCCCGTCTCGAAATAAGGTCCTCTTTGGATGATTTGGGTAGTTACCACATATTTGAGTTTCCACTATCCAACATTTAAAGATGTATGAATCTATTATAAAATATATATATATATATATATATATATCCCTATTACTCCTCTTATACCATTCTTATTTCTTCTCTCTTGATAAGGTAACATATTATTTGGATTTTATATTTTGGGTTTTACCACGACATAGAGAATATATCCCAAACTAATAGGGTTTTGTTGGATGGATATATAATCACATGATAAGGAATAATTATATTATTTCATGATTTATTGGTGTTTTTATAAATTCTAGTAAGTATTTGTTATTTTTGGAATATTTTGGGTGACTTTACAGAAATATAAAAAACAATTTAGGAATTCTACAATTGATGGAAATAGATATGGTCTGTGGTTCATTAAATGATCAATAGTGAAATTAGGGAAGTGGGATAAGGTTACTATATTCTCATTATTATTAATATGTAATAAATTTACATGGATAACATGTTGTTTTTTATAATAAATCTATTTAACTGAATTAAAATAAATTATAAATATTCATGAGGAATTATGAGACACAGTTTTGTTCTGACAAGGTTTCACAGAAAAGAACTGATGATTTTATATGTTTGTGATATTATTTGCTAAATATATATACTTGGTAAAATATTGACCATTTATTCAGTTTAAAATAAATATTATATGAAATATTAATTGTTCATTTTTATTTATGAAATTTTTTAATTTTTCTGTTTGGGTTGTTTATGATCAGGGTCATAGTTTGTAAATCATGATTAATTGTAAGGGTATCATGAGAAAAACTATTATATCTTGGGATATGCATTATTAGTGTTAGGTTTTAGGTTTTAAAATGTAGTATTGGGATAGATTTAAAAAAGGGTTCCATAAATTTCTAAGATCTACCTCAATTTAGACATATAGATGTGTGTTTGACTTGATTAATAGGTAATTGATGATTTTATGAGATGATTGGTGGATTTTTTGTAAAGAGTATTTTTTTCCCTATGATTGATATATTTTTGGATTATTTCAACTTTCATGGGTGGGGACATGATTTCATAAATCACAAACTAGCATCATTTATTGATGAAGATGGTGTATGAATCATCATCAAGGAAATCCAAAACAATTGATTTTTTCATAAAATGTATGTCCATCCCATATCACATGCAGATAATGTTATATTATATTAAATTTTGTGGTGAACATATTTTATTTTTTCAGATAGAGTATATAAATTAGAATCTTTTATACAAATGGGAGTTTTATCATTTTTTTATGTGTTTAATGCATTGGATGTTTATTTTTTAAGGAATTATTTTTATACAAATATTTCATGCATTATTTATATTTTACACTATATATTAATTTTACATGTATGTTGAGGTGTGTATTTTTCAAGCATTATTTCCTCAAGGTTAGGTTTTTTGGTTTATTCATAATGAACTGCTAGTGCTCTTGGGAAAAATCTATATCCAATTAGAATTATAATTTCACTAAAGGTTGAATATGAGTGTTTAGATAATATTGAGATGAAAAAAATGGTATATATTTTTTCAGTTAGTGTTAGGTTGGTATACACATATATTTCTATGCATTAAAGTGGTATCAAATAATAAATTCATAGTAAGAAATCAATATAGTTAGGCATGAGTTGTTAGAGAAATAATTGAAATTTAATACTTAACTTGTAATGAATTGGAAGACTTTAGTTTAACTAAGATGTGGTGTGTTATACTTTATATAATAATATTGGATTTAAATATCATTCATGATGTATTCTCTTTATAATAATTTTATAATTTATTTTTATATATATTTTATTGTTTTTATTATTTGGATATAAATTTAATTCCATTTATTTAAAGGAAACTTTCATTTATTAGTTGTGAATATTTAAAAAATAGAGACATTTATATAGGATTGGAATTGATTTTTTTGTTATAAAGGTAGGAAAATAATTTAAGGGTATGTTCATGGATATGATAGTGTACATATTGTTTTTAGAGTTATTTTTATTCATTATATATAGTTTATTCAAGAATCATTGATATCATTATGGAATTTTTTAGGTCATATTAATCACTATAATTTTGTCTTATTAATGGATGAAAGGATTTTATAATGTAGGTTGGAAATGTAACAATTTGAAATTTTCCAAAGGGTTTCCAAATTATGGATAAATTTCATGTTTATTAGTGGTTTAATGGGGTCAAATATTGATGGACCACATTATGGGATTAATGTTCATAGGAAGAAAATAATTATTCCTTTTGACTTTTGAACGTGAAATTTTTTAAAAGTGGCTAAATGTATATTTTTTTGAAAATTTTGATGTTTTCATTTTGAATCAGTTCTTTATATGAAAATATAATGTTATTTGGAAATATATTTGTCTGAAAATATTGTTGAAAATTGAAGGCCTTGAGAATTTTCAAATGATATTTTAATTTTGTAACTCTTTTTTATAAAGAATGGTTGCTTCCAAAAAAAAGTTGTTAAAATAAACTTTTTATAGTTAAAAAGTCATATAATGTAAATATTTTATTATTCCTTGGTTTATTTCAATAATATTTATAATTCATGGCATTTTTGGATAAAATTGAGTGGATAAATTCTTTTAGATAAAATGGAGATTAATTTTTAAGGAATTCAAATTTTTTACTTAAGAAATATGTTTAGATTGGTTTCCAAAATGGACATCTAAATGCATTCTAGGATAAAAATATATGTGTTCAGAATGAATGTATTTTTTTGATAAAAATAATTTTCACAATTTAAATGTACTGGATAAATTTTTTGTAGAATTTACCTGGGGATGGTGTTTTAAAATTTAGAATTTAATGTTACAATATTTTTGGGAAAACTAAGGTGGATTAATTATTTTGGTTTGAACCAGTTTTCGATGTGGGTTTTATATTATTCTGTAAATAAAACTAGTTCACTTCAATTGGATATATGTTTTATTTCAGGGATTTGGTGAAAACCCATTGAGTTGATTAGTTTAAATGGAAAACATGTTTTACAAGTATGTTTTTAAATTGTTAATTTAGCTCATGGGAGGTAACAAATCCATGGATTACTTATTTATCTATTTGGTACGTTTTTTTAGACCAGTGGGGTGATTTCTTTTGTATTTTTTAGAGACTATTTTTACATAATATGTTCATTCCATTTGTTATTAAGTAGTATATTTTCATTTATTTATTTATTTATATCTTGATGATTGTTTATAGAATTTTATGTTCATTAGTTTATTTACACTATTATTGAAATTTGATAATAGGGAATATATTCTCCACTACATATATTTAGAACATCATCATAAGTCGACAGCATTTAGCACTGGGGGATGAACCACTTTTTCCATTTTGCAAGAATGTTCAAGTGGCAGTTCTAGTAACCACAATAAAGTTTATAATAAAAAGGTATTATAGAATTATTTTTTGTTTTACTACTCATGGGATAGTAGAAAGTAGTTATATAAATGTGATGGGGATTGTGATGGATATCATATAGAGGAATAATGAACAAATTTTGGAATATAATTTCAATGTTACCTAGGTAATAGGGTTAGATTTCTTTGTTTTTGTTGTCATGGTTGAATTATTTCACCTTGATAGATGAATTTTAGTTTCTAGTTCTATTGATTTATGATTTATGAGTTTTTATCTATTGGACCAATAAAAAAGGCCTATATGAATGCATTATACAAGGTGTGTCGAATTATCATGTGACATTCACATATATATTTAATTTCATAAGTGATAGTAGTTTTGTTTCATAAAATCTCATCAATTTATTATATTGAATTCTACCAAATATCTTCATTGGCATCATTTTACTAAACTGAAATGCATGTATTTACCGCTCATGAATGGTTATTTGGTTGCTATGGTGGGTTGTTATTTTTTGGTGAAAACATAGTGCTTTCATCGACAGTTTTGTGGAGACCCCTATGGGTCAGTCTATCCATGGGGTAAACCATTACTATTGGTGTCATAATGTTGGAAAGCAATCTAGTAGGAATTTGGTTTGGGGTTGATTTTCACTATGGTTTAGGTTTCCATGCGTCATGGTAAGGGCATAGGTTTTCATATGTGTGATAATTTAATAAAAAATAGTGCACTTATATTCACAGTTGGTTGATAGGGTAGATTTTGTAGATTTTCTACCTAGTTATTTTTTATTATGCTTATGATTTTTTAGTTTCAGTTTGGATAGGCGCATATATTATTTCATTGATTCTTATGTTGAGGGTGTTCGAGTAATTGATATTGGTATAAGAGAGATGCCTAATTATTATATGGAATGTTGAGGGTGATGTATCTTATTCGAGTTTATATGTATGAGGATAATGATAAGGGGTTTTAGGTGAATTATTTTATATTCACTATGTTTTTCATCTTGTAATCAACTTAACCTATGACTAGATTTTATATATTCACAATTCATTGAAAAAGTCAATGGTTGTTAGCATATATTTTTTAGAATTTCTATTTCTTATGATATAATTATTATGGTGGGGAGAAGACAATTTCAAATTATAGGGCTTAGTCCTTATTTTAAATGAATTGTTCATTGTGGAGTGTTTTCCTTCCTGGAGAGTAAGGAATGGGTGGTCGAAGGTGTATTTTTTTGGAACATTAGAGTGAGTGAGTTAACTAAATATATTCCTTTTTTTATGTTTTTCAATGAGTTTGGTCCATGGAGGATGGGTTTTTGGTAAAACAGTGATGATAAAGATACTCCTATAGTTGGAATATTCTCATCAATCATAGATGAATAATCCAGATAATTGGATCACTTTGGAAACTATAAAACTCATTGATGGAGAGTCATTGGGGAATGAGATACATCAGTTCCCAAATTATATCATTGATGTGATACCACCACCAATGATTATTGTATGAAACAAGTGTTATTGTGGGAGTATTTTCATGAACTGCAAAATCATGTTTTGAGAAAATCAGGAGAAATTGAAATTTCTATTCTCACATGGTTTAAATTGAAAAAATTTGTAATTTATTATATCATATGAACTAGAATAATTTTTTGACCCTCTAATTTTTTTCATTAAAAGGATGTTTTTCCTATGATAAGATTTTGGTGGAATTATGCTCTATTCATATTTTCATGGAATATGTAATATTTATTCAATTAATAATTAATTATATTTTCATAATCAAATAGATATATCTTATATTCAAAACCTAGGATTAATATTCTGACTATATTTATGAGTCTAGAATAGGGGGTTTTTCGTGGCAAGGAATAACCCCAAGTTATATTTTGGGCATAAACCTGAGCCCCATTTTATTTTTATTTTATTTTTATTTCATTTTTTCGTTCTTTTTATTTTCATTTATCCTTTACTACCCCAATTTTTTTATCATATTCTAAATAATTCAAAATCCTTTGAATTTATTTGATGATATAGAATTGGCTGGAGAGGGAGAGGGGATCTCATGTGGAGGAAATATTCTCGAAGTAAATCAGTTTTCTCTAGGGGTATCTTGA
Organism: Viscum album; assembly: GCA_963277665.1. Taxonomy (NCBI): domain Eukaryota; kingdom Viridiplantae; phylum Streptophyta; class Magnoliopsida; order Santalales; family Viscaceae; genus Viscum; species Viscum album. Next base: position 1,652,918,395 of record OY728126.1, on the reverse strand, counting down.
TGATCTGGGACCAATGAATCATTATTTTAAAATAGATGGTTGGCCTTTTTTAATTTTCAATATAAATATCCTCGTTTATTTTTTTTATATTTTAATATATGTTTCCTTTTATTGTGGATCTATGAGAGACCTTTTTGGGTGTTTTTTCTTAAATTGGGGATTTATTGGTCTTCATAATCATATTTTTATTTAGTAAACTTAATCACACAACATGCGGTTTCAAGGAAACATGTCGGGTATTCATACAATATTGGGAATAATTAAATAAGTGGCTCACATGGCATTGGTGTTCAAAAAATACCTTTTAATACAACGTAGGGTGTGCTTATGGACTCAACCGGATACCCCGTGTGCTTCATCACATGAATTAGTAAGGTAAAAAAGAAAACCCAATCCATAGTACACGGCCAAATTATATATAGGATACCTAGCCATACCCTATATATATTACATGGATAGGTACCTAGAGTGAATTACACAAAATGTATGTTTGGTTAACATCATGTAGTATGGATTAGTGCATAATGAGTGGGGTTGAGGTACATGGACAAGAACCACATATATTATGTAATCTATGTATTGAGAGAGACACCTTGTTTTTTTAATGTAAAATCCTAGTTACATATATAACATTATTTCGGTGATGTTTCATGAGACAAATCATATACTCAAGGTACACGTCATGTACTCCCTCTTTGGTTTTGATTTTATTATTTTCTCATCATAGTTTCAGTAACACCCCAAGAAAATTTAAATAGTAATTAAGTATTTATTTAATAATTTGTTTATAAATTAAATCTAATTATGAAATGATTTAATAAAAAACTATAGATATTGGTTTTATTCGAAATATTATTTGATTCAAAACACAATAATATTTTTTAATTTTTAAATTACTATTAATAAATATATATAATTAAATCAATAAAATTTTAATTTTCTTAAAAAATTATTTTAATTATAGTTTCTAGAAATTTAAATCATTATTTTTCTTTTAAGGACTAAAGAATAAAACATTTAATATTTAATAATAATAAAATTTATATGAAATTAATGATGTTTTTATAAACAATGATTTATTTAGAAAAATATTTTATTGTTTTTATAACATGTAAAATATTTTATCAAAAAATATACTTTTTCTAATAAAAATACATATTTATAAATAAAATGAAATAATATATAATATTTATATATGTATATATGTAAATTAAATATTATTAAACTATATTTAAACAATTTTTTTAGTAACTGATTATGTATATCTATATATATATATTGATTGGATTAAAAAAACGAAAACTGATATATATATATATATATATGATGAAACGGAATAAAAAAACAACAAAAGTAAAAAAAAAATGAAATGAATATAAGTTGCAGGTTAGGGTTTGGCTCGAGTGGAGATATCTAATGGAGCTTACCGAACTCTTTATATCTAGAAGTCAATTATGGTAGTCTAATCATACTGTGTCGGGGCTTTTTCTTCTTTGGGTGCGAAGTAGAATGAATAGAGTGAGGCACTATTAGATATTTCGACCGTCAGATCTGGAATCATGTTCGTGGAATGGTTCGAGCATCTTATCGAAGAGAATTAGGGTTCAACTACTCAAGATCTAAGTCTTGTCTAGTGTTCCAACCACTTATAGAGGCTATCAATGATAGAATCTGGTCTGATCTGTGTTTGTGGCGTTTTCATACATGATTTCGGGTTCATATTTGGAAGGTTGTTTTCACCGATCTTCTAGGTTCATTTTTTTTAATCTACTTCTTGGTATCCAAATCTCCTGGAATCACATAAACAGTGCCATTCATTGCCTATTTCATTGTTTTTCTTTTTGATGTCAATATCTTCTATACAATTTGAGTCATTTTATATCTGATTTCCATTGAAATTATAGGTATTTATTGTTTTGTTATAAGTCGTATTCTGATCTCTGTGTAGATTATAGATCAACTAGTAGAAAAATTTAATTTATTGAGTTTGATTTCATACTCTTAATTTTTCTATTCGGATGTTATTGTTTCTAATCTTCGATAAGTCTGTAGATATTCTTTCTTAATTACATTTTTGTCTTTTTTCTATATTTTCCTCCCTTATGATTTTGATTTCACTGATGAAATATTCATCTCAAAATGAATGTTTAAATATAGATATCTAATCTACACTTGTACTGCAAGGCAAACCATCCATATGAAAATTAAAATAAATTATATATATATATATATATATTAAATAGTAACACTGACTATAAATAAGTGTCTTTGGTTGCCTTTGGTTCCACGGTCTATAAAGGCAAAGGTTGTAATGCAAATAAGTTTTTTATGAGTTCCCATGAGGAAAAGTGCCTTTGTGTTTGATGTTCGAAGAGACTAGAGTATTAGTGTTTCTCTTATGCTAAAAACAAGAGGAATAAATATTCTACAAATACCAGGTAAGGTATTTTTTAACTTTAAATACTTAGTATGCAATTCTATTTTACATTATGTGAGGGATTACTGATTTTCGAATACTTTCTTTACACATTATTTTCTATTTTTATTTTTCATTCTTTTTTTGTAGATGACAAACTATCTTTTGTTTTTCTGTTTATATTCTATAATTTATTGTTTACCTATGGGATGAAAATACCATTTTTATTGAATTATAATTTTAAGATTAGTTTTGAACTATAAGATTTAATTATTAAGAGATCATTTTATTAAAATGATTTGTGTTTTATGATATGAAAACAAGATTATATATTTCAATATTCATATTTTATTTCCAATATATATATAATTTTATGTTTGTGTAAGGGGAGTTTTCTCCTTTAAAATTATAATCCTATTTTTTATGATTTCTAATAATTTAAATATTTTAATTCCATGTTTTATACTTCTATGAAATCAAAATCTATACTTTGAAATCAATAATTGAATATGTTTTTGTTTAGTTCATGCTTGATATATATATACGAACATATATAAATTTTAATGTGAATGCTTGATCTATAAATATATGTATATATATTTTTATTGAATTTTTATTTACATGCTTTAATTAAACAATCAATTATCTAATTATCGGTGTGTGATACATCTCTATATGCTAATCAATATTATATTTTAAAATAATTTAATTAATGTTCAAGGTCATTGGTTTCTAATTCCAGTTCTATGATTATGTATATATAAATATATATATGTACTTGAAGTCATGTTCTTTAAAACATAAGTACATATTAAAAGAATGATTGTATTTATTAATGAAATTATGTTTGATGACTTTTATGTGTGACACAAAATTATCTATTGTTATTGACTAATGTTAAGAAGATAGAATTATATGTTCACTATTTTTATTTTTTTATACCTTCATGAATAAAATAAATTTTATAAATATGTATTTTAAATTTCAAGTGAGTGGATACTTAATTAACTTCTATATGATTATGCACGGTCATGTATCATGAAATCTGATCATACAATGTTGAATGTATAATTTATAGTAATGATTAGTATTTATTTCATCCAAACATGTTTATAAATATATTTTTTTAGAAACTAAAACACCAGTGAAAATTGTATGTATATATGGAAAGATAATACAAAATGTTTTATAAAAACCGGTCCTCAAACATTGTAAATATGATAGGGAATTGGTTATTGAATCCATCCCTCAAGTGGGTAGGCCCATGATAGCCTTCAATGTTTCGTGTGACCACAATAGTTTTTTTAAGAGCTTTCTTAATAAATTCAATCAAATCACTATATTAGTTTAAAAGTGTTTTTGAAGTATAGTTATTTTTTAAAAATAATTATATTATTTTTTAAAGGTTGTTTTAAAAATGTGTTTACAAAAGAATTTTTCAAATCTATTATCGAAATGATATTATTTTAAAAGCAATTTATCAAAGGTTTTCAAAACCCCTTACTGGGAATCTTTTGTGCTTACCCTACATTTTCAAAATGTTTTTCACAGTTATCTTATGAGATTATCATATATTTCATCTCTAATGGAGTTAGTATGCATGGAAGCATAGTGGAAAATTTTATTATTTTTGTTCAACTCTGATAAATGTAAGGGTTTGTATAATCCTCCAAAACCTAGACTGGTAAAAGATACTTGTTTGTATAAGGTGTTCTGTAATTTTTATGTCACTTTCTATAAAAAAATAAATTACACGCCATTTTTCAGCACTGAGTCCCAAAGAGCGGGCTCGAGGCACTACAATTGGTCTCAGAAGAACATTATAGACAAATTTATAGATGAGATGTTGTCTTTTGGGGAAAATAAAATCTACATGATAGAGTTTTCGTTAGATAGGTATGTTCCCTTAGAAATTATTTAATTCTAAATATGGAAATTCATAATTTTCTCATGTCTGACATGATAATTGTGAGGGTGAAAATTCATTTAAGGGGGGAAGAATGTAACACCCCAAGAAAATTAAAAAAGTAATTATGTATTTATTTTATAATTTTTCATATAAATTAAATATAATTAAGAAAAGATTTAATTAAAAAAATCACTATAGATATTGGTTCTAATCAAAATATGTTTTGATTCAAAACACAATAATATTTTTGAAACATGACATTAAAATTAATAAATATATATAATTAAAACAATAAAATATTTAATTTCTATAATTTTATTTAATTTTAGTTTTTAGAAATTTAAAACATTATTTGTGTTTTAATAATTAATGAATACAACATTTAGTATTTAATAACAAAAAAATTTGGATGAAATTAATGATGTTTTTATAGAAAATTATTTATTTAAATTAATATTTTATTGTTTTTATAACATGTTAAATATTTTATCAAAAAATTAACTTTTTCTAATAAAAATACATATTTATAAAAAAATGAAATCAAATATAATATATATATATATATATATGAATATAGGTAAATTAAATATTATTAAACTATATTTAAATTTTTTTTTTAAACCGATTATATATATATATATATATTGAATGGATTAAAAGAACATATATATATATATATATATATATATATGGTTAAATGAAAAAAAACAACAAAAGTAAAAAAAATGAAACGAAGATAAGTTGTAGGTTAGGGTTCGACTCAAGTAGAGATATCGAACAGAGCTTATCTGGCTCTTAATCTCTAGAAGTCAATCACAGTAGTCGAATCAGACTATGTCGAGGGCGAGTCTTCTTTGGATGCGAAGTCTAAGGAATAGAGTGAGGCGCTATTAGATATTTCGACTATCGGATCTGGAATAAAGTTCGTGGAATGGTTCGACCATCTTATTCGAAGAGCGATTAGGGTTCAATAGCTCAAGATCTAAGACATGTTTACTGTTTCATCCACTGATGGGGGATATTGATGAGAGAATTTGGTCTGATCTGTGTTTTGTTCTGTTTCTGTACATGATTTGGGGTTTAGATTTGGATGATTATTTTTCTTGATCTTCTAGGTTGGTTTTTTAATAAGCTTCTTGTTATCCAAATCTCATGGAATCGCATAAATAGTGCCATGATTTTTCTATTTCTTTGTTTTTCTTATTGATGTCAAAATATTCTATACAATTTGAGTTATTTTATATCTGATTTCCATTGAAATTATATGCATTTATTGTTTTGTTATCAGTCGTATTCTTATCTCTGTGTAGATTAGAGCTCAACTAGTAGACAAATTAAATTCATTGAGAATGATTGAATACATTGAGTTTTTCTATTCAAATGTAATTGTTTTCTAATCTTTGATATGTCTATAGAGATTGTTTCTTAATTACATATTTGTCTTGTTTCTATATTTTTCTCTCTTATGCGGTCGTTTTCACTGATGAAATTTTCCACTCAAATTGAATTTTTGAATATAGATATATAATCTACACTTGTACTGCAAGACAAACCATCCATCTACAAATGAAACTAATATATATATATATATATATATATATTAAATAGTATCACTGACTATAAATAACTGTATTTGGATGCCTTTGGTTTCACGGTCTATCAAGGCAAAGGCGGTAATAATGTTTAGTTTTTCATGAGTTCCCTTGAGGAAAAGTTCCTTTTTGTTTGATGTTCGATGTGACTAGAGTATAAGAGTTTGTCTTATGCTATAATCAAGAGGAAATTTTCTACAAATACTAGGTAAGGTATTATTTAACTTAAAATACTTAGTATGTAATTCTATTTTACATTAGGTAAGGGATTACCTATTTCTGAATACTTTCTTTACAGAATAATTTCTATTTTTTTTTATTTTTTATTGTATGCGACAAAATATCTTTTGTTATTCTGCTTATATTCTATAATTTATTGTTTTCCTATGGGTTGAAAATACCATTTTGATTGTATTATAATTTTAATATTAGTTTTGAACTTTAATATTTAATTAGTAAGAGATCATTTTATTAAAATGGTTTGTGTTTTATGATATGAAAAACAGATTATATATTTCTGTACTCATATTTTATTTACAATATATAAAAATAAATATATATATATATATATATATATATATTTGTGTTTCTGTATGGGGAGTTTTCTCCATTAAAATTATAATCCTTATTTTTATGATTATTAATTGTTTAAATATTTTAATTCCATGTTTTATACATCTATGAAATATAAATATATACATTGAACTCAGAAATTGAATATGTTGGTGTTTTTTTCATGAATGATATATATATAAAAACATATATAAATTTTATTGTGAATGCTTGATCTATATATATATATATATGTATATTTTTTTATTGAAGTGTTATTTACACACTTTAATTAAACAATCAAGTATCTAATTATGGGTGTTAGATACTTGTGTATCTGCTAATCAAAAATATATTTTCAAATAATTTAATTAATGTTCATGTTCAATGGTTTCTAATTCCAGTTCTATGATTATGTATATATAAATATATATATGCACTTGAAGTCATGTTCCTTAAAACATAAGTACTTATAAAAAGGATGATTGTATTTATTAAAGAAATGATGTTTTCATGATTTTTATGTGTGACACATAATTATCTATTGTTATGGACTAATATTATGAAGATAGAATTATATGTTCACTATTGTTATTTGTTTATACCTTCATGAAAAAATAAATTTAATAAATATGCATTTGAAAATTTAATTGTGTGGATGTTGAATAAACTTCTATGTGATTATGCAAGGTCATGTATCATGAGATCTGATCATACAATGTTGAATATATAATTTACTGTAAAGATTAGTATATATTTTATCCAAGCATGTTTATAGATATATTTTTTAGGAAACTAAAACACCATTGAAAAATATATATATATATAAGGCATGCTAATACAATAATGTCTTATAAAAGGGGGTACTCTAACTTTGTAAATATGATAGAGAATTGGATAGTGAATACATCCCCCATGTGGGTAGGGCCATGATAGCCTTCAATATTTCAAGTGACCAAAATTGTTCTGTTTTAAAAGAGCTTGCTTAACATTTTCAATCGAATAACTTGATTATTTTAAAAGTGTTTTCGAAGTATAATTATTTTTAAAAAATAATTATATTAATTTTTAAAGGATATTTTACAAATGTATTTAAAAATGAATCATTCAAATCTATTATCGAAATGATATTTTTTTAAAGAGATTTATTAAACATTTTCAAAACCCCTTATTGGGCAGCTTTTGTGCTCACACTACGTTTTCAAAATGTTTTTCATAGGTATCTTAAGAGATTATCATAGATGTTGTCGCTTATGGAGTTAGCGTGCATGGATGTATAGTGGAAAATTTTATTATTTTTGTTCAACTCTGATAAATGTAAGGGTTTTTCTAATCATCCAAAACCTAGACTGGTAAAATATCCTTGTTTGTTTAAAGTGTTGTGTAATTGTTATTTCACTTTTTTTTTAAAAAATACACAGTATTTTTAAGCACTGAGTCCCGAAGAGCGGGCTCGTGGCATTACAGTTTCACAATAAAAAAATTGATTATTCCATTCTAAGAGATTTTCCTTCTTGGTCATGATGGTGGAATCCTTATTTTGTTTAGGGTAAATTCTGATGGTTCATTGAATAGTGTGATGTTTAATGAGAGTATTTAATATGAGGTTCTAGTTCTTATATCCTCACACAAGTAATTATTTTGGCATCAGGATAGGGTAATGGTTATGTGCATGTTTCCATCATTTCTTCTATATTCTTACTCCTTCATCATAGGTTCTTGGATGATTCCTAGAATGATGGAACCAGTACTCTCTTATATATGTTATGTTAAGTAGTGTCTTGAGGTTTACTTTGATTTGGAACATTGGATTTTAGTGATTTTATGAGTGATTGGGTATTAATGAGAACCATTTAGTAGAGAATTAGATAGTTATATGGGACATGTTTTGGACTACCTTATTGGTGTGATAATATTTGGGGTTTTCCATGTAATCATGGTGGTTCATGAGGGAACATTTTATATAGGGAGGTCGGATGAGGTTTTTCTTTTAGTTTTATAATCTTAATGTATTATGTGTCATATAGGATCCCCCATAGGGTTTAATGTTTGTATTTTATTTTATAGGACCATCATGTGTGTCTCACGAGTTTTTGAGCATGGGTGTGTCGATGTTGGTTTTATAATTTCAGACGTGGGGTGTGTGTATTACATAACCCAAGTTACATTGTGGATTCATTCTAGGAATGTTTTAGGTTGTTATTTTTCACCAATGGATACTATACGATAACGTAATAATTTTATTGAATTGGTTGTTAGCCCTTAGATTATTTTCATTACACTCCACTACTGTTTCACTATTGTTATGTGGGTATAGTGAGTTAATCGATTATCTAAATGATTGAACACCTATTCTATTTCATGATGCTTCTCTATATAAGTTCATAAGGCCCAGTAGATGTTTAGGAACTATAGTAATGTGTTATTTTATTATGATATTGAGGCTCATTTATTGAACTATTTAAGAACCTATATATTTATCATAGTCTATAAATTCTCTACGCATATTTAGTAGCGTGTCTAATAATTTTTATCTTCCCTAGCTGAGTTAACCATGGGATTATGATCAACATTTCATATCAGTCAATTGGATTACTAGAGAATGGTAGATATTTTTTTATATAGAGTAATAGGATATAAAATGTTTTCATGTTAATCCTACAAATCTATACATTCGTATTTTGTAAATTCTAAATGATCTAGCTAACACATGGGATTTCATGTGTCTAGCTATGGATTTTTCTATTTTTCCTTTTTCTTAGGCCAGATCGGGGGTAGATTTTTCTTATTTTTCAAATTAAAACATGAGGTTATCTATTTCCTTAATAGTTCAACACTTTTATTTTTTTAATATCATCCATTTTTTACCAATTTATACTAAAATAGTTTAGACATGTTACATGTTTCATACATTGGTTGTGACAGTAAATGTTAGAACTATCATTGATGGCGGACTACTAAGATTTATTCTTCGTCACATATATGTGTACCTCCGTTATCATGAAGTAAATATTTATTTATCCAATTTAGGACATTACAAAGTGGAATAGGGTGGAGGCCAGTCTTTTCTTGATGGAGTAAAGCAACTCATTTAGAGTTTTATGTTTCAACGTGATAAGTTCAATGACCATAGAGAATGATAATATGGTGGGATTTTGGGTTGAATAATATGATTGATTTATTTTGTTTTCTCTGTTTATAATGAATATCTGGATTTCTCAAAGGGGTAATATATGTTTATATATGTTTTAGATTCTATTTTGAATCTATATGAACAGTTCCTCTTTTTTTATAATGATTTGGTATATTTTATATGTTTATACATACTCTAATTTCTATTTATAGATGTGAACGATTTTTGGTATATATCCATTATTATTTCACTATTACCTAATGGAAAATTATCCCAATTAAATCTCTTTAGGCCCTCATCATTACGCAGTATTCCATTTTATATTAGAAGGCGTGCTCGAAGTATTATCAATAGCTATATTAGATGGTTGGTTGGAATGACCTGGTCTAGATTTTGATAATCCATAGGTGATAAATGCATCATTTGGGAAGAATTAATAGGTATAAACTATTTTAGTTGAGAATATACTTTGATAAAGGATCATATAACATCAATTAATTGAAAATTGTTTTTTTAACCAATCCATTTACATAATTTTTTGTGATAATTAGGATTTAATTGATTGACTAACAATAAGATATATCAGAATACTTCCCTATTTGTTTTATTTTTTACACCATCGTTTGTAAAGATTTATATTGTAATCATTTGTGGTTTTTTAATTTCATTTTATTATGTTGTTATATAATAGTTTTATTTATCATTTTTGTAGTTTTATTTTTATTTTTATAATAAAAAATTAATTATTTAGATTCATGTTTTTTAGTTTGTTGTATCGTGTAGAAATTTTAATTTATAAATGAAAATTTAGTATATTTTTTAAATATAATTGAGTACATATCATAAATTAAATAATAATTTCTAGAACTATGATTGGTTGTTTCATTATGAGGATATTTTAAATTTCATTCAATTAGTGGTTCAATTGTATAAATCTTGAAGTGTAAGAAATAGATGGTATATTTATGTAAATAATTTAATATTAATTGGTTATAAAGTGATATATGATAGTTTCAATGATATTTATGAACAAATAATTACATGGATACTTTGTTTTTTATTGAATTATATTTTACAATCAGGGTGGAGTGTTGGACTGTTCGATGGTTGATGGACCATATCTTAATTTTATGTTTTCATTTTTATGTCTTCGTAATGATGATATACATTGTGAATTTTGGGGTAACATAGACTAATTGGTTGGTACAAACTATTTTACTTTAATCGTTTCTTGTATGTGTTTACATTTTATATGTTATGTAAATGATAAATTATGTTTCACTATATAATATATTAACATTCAGTTGTGTCTGCCAAAAATATAGATACTCGAAATAACACTATAATTTATGAATTATTCTTGAACTAAATGTAAAAATATATCTAGATAATGTTATTATAAATTTATCAATATTTTTAGGTGAGTTTTATACTAGAATTTCTTAAATTATAAATCAATTAATGTGGTTTATGTTAGTAGAAAAATTAAATGCTCTCGTTTTTGGGATTATTAATTAGACAAGACATTTTTGAGTGAGGAGGTAGAGTGAATGGAATTTTTATGATAATTTTGGATTTTATGTTTATAATAATTTTTAAATAAATCAAAACTTATAATTTAATTGTTTTTTAATTAATTTTATTTGATGGATAGAGAATTGATTTTGATTTCTTTTTATTGTTTATATATTTCCATAAAATAGGTATCATTATTTGGGAATCAATTCTTCACTGCATTATAAATGGTTATGGAAGAAATTTTTTGGGATTATTCTTTATCTATGGGAACAATATTTCCTTTGGGTTCAATCATTAGTTATACATTTTTGGAGTGTTATTTAAGTAATGAGATGATGTGGGTTGAGAAAATTGTGGTCAGCTAGCACATTGGTCTCTTATAACTTATGTGTAAATTTTTAGAATTATTGTGGACAAAAGTGGAATTTTTTTAGATGTTTTTAATGGTACATTTGGATATTTTATATAGGTTATATCACATATAATCACCATTCCCATGTCATGGTAATGTATAACTAATGACTCATATAATATTTGTTTTGGTCAGAATCATTATGTTGGGGAGAGTCTTCATACATGATATTTTTTGATGATTATATTAAGAATACATTACACCATTTTTTAATAGTAAAAAACATATTAAGGTATCTAATATTAAGGCTATCAGGGTTGGATATAAATTAAATATTTTATCCTAGTTGGGATAACAGTTTTAGATTGGGAATTTTTTGTTTTTTTGGGGTCACATTTTAGTAAATGGTAAGTGGTGGGATATTGTTTAATGTCATGAGAGGTGTCTAGTTCTATTTTGAGTTGACAATAGTAATATATAAAAAATTGAATGATTTATGGTATAATGAAATTTGGATGTGTGTACTATATTTATTTATATTATAAATGAATTCTCTTATTCATGGTCTATGAGGCTATGAAATCTGTACACACATCTTCTAAAAATTTCATCCAAATTTAATTTTTATACATATATTGTCATGACCTAATTCCTATGGACCCTCATGGATAGTGTTAGGCATACCCACAACATCCCCAAGCCCTTTTCCATATGTCATGGGATATTTCTACAAACTCTATTCATCAGGGTGTACTACTGAGGGAAAAACCCGTGTCATGATAATTAATTATACCATGACTGGTTCCCGCAAGCATCCATGACAAAGGATTTATTATTCCATACTTTTAAGAGATCCCTCAAGAAATTATCCTTTTTATATATAATCATGCATGATCTTCCAATCAATATACTCAATTCATTCCTACATATCTCACTAAATAATTTAAGGGGTAAAAACCAGGGATAAAAGTTATGTTATACCATCTTCACCCAAAAAGGATTAACTAAAAATAGTTCTACTTATATTTAACCTAACTCAACAATAGAGGATGTAAAATCTCACTATTAAAATTTGTTAACATAACCATGCCTTGGGTGGCCTTTAATATCACAATACATTAAAATCTACTGGGTCTACAATCACTCCCTGTCTGAGAAGACATACCAGAGAAGTAGAAATTTTAATCTAGAACTGACCCCATGGGATATTAAATAAAACTATATCTCTTGAAAAATATCTACCAAATAATCATGTTGATTGCATTCTATATCTATGATTCCATTCACCCAAGATTACCGTCATATAATACCTTTAAGAACTAGTCCAATAAAGGTTACAGATCTAGATCATATTTCATGGTTACTCTATTTGGGTGTTCAACATGAAAATGGGTGTCACCAAGATCTCAATGTAATATAAGAGTTTCTAAATATCCATGCTCATTAGATCCACCTCCTTGACCTGAAACTATTGATACCACATCAAGAGGTCAAACTCTAGCATCCACATTGGTTTCACGGCTGTTACATTGAGTTCTAGATGATACACTTTTTTCAGGTAGAAATCTCAAATGAAGTGGAGCATATTTATGACTCAAAACCATAACATTTTTTGGATAAGTTTGTGGTAGTATTATAATTTGTTACTCTTATATCCATTTCTATAGATTTTAAGCATTCAAGTCACAAGTGAATTGTGGTATATATAATTTAAGAGTTCTATTCATATGGAATCTCTAATATTGTCTATTCTAGAATTGAATGTACACATATCATTATGTCTCATCTAATATTGGATTGATAGTGGACCTTATAGAGGTTGAGGAATTATGATCATGGGGGATACATATATTCTGTTCAATGAATTACATTCGAACATTATGGTTTCCCATCTAATTTTGTTAGGATTTGTGATATAGTAGTTAACAAATTTTTGTTTGACCCTTTTTGGTTGCGTATGGTGCAGCATACCTCAAATTGATGGTTTTAACCCCTTGGATTCATCAGTGATTTAGGGAGGTAGGACTTGTGGATATCTACTAATAAATTTTCATGATCATATATCCACTGGATAGACTCTTGAAAATTTTCATTTTGGATGGGATTATGAAATCCATGTTTAAGGTTTGTTGGTTTATCTAGTCATGTTCTAGGAAATAGTAAGGAGGAGGTTTTTTTACCTTATTAGTAAATGTCATAGAAGGGTGGTTTTTAGTAATATCATTTTCCTAATAGAGGTGGGCTTGGGGTAGTATATTTTCAACCTTCCACTGTCTAGGTGGGTCCCAGTACTTTGGGTCATAACAGATTTGTATCAAAGGTAGTTCCATCTAGTGAAGATGTTAAGAGTTTAAAATTAAGGGGTTTTATTGGGATATATTTAATTAGTGTGAGTTTATTTTCCCACTATTCATTTCAGATTACAAATTCATAATATAATTTATTCCCTATGGGTTATTTCATGCATGGTTAGAAATCTACTTTTACTTTCTTTTATTATTATTCCTCCACACCTCTTCATATAGATGGATGAATGCCTGTATACATATTCTTTAGTAAAAGGCCTCAATTTTTAGTTATAAATTTATGTTCTTTTCATTGTACCTTGGACTATATAGGTGGGCCTAGAGTATTTGAGTATCAACCTTCTATTGGAAAGGTAGGCCCTAGTGGGTCTGGTTCTGACATGAATAACCTCTTATCTCCCTTATTTTATCCATAAATTTGGAAAATGGAATCTTTTAATAAATGTGTCTATTTAAATTAGCATGATAACATTAATTCATCATGGTAAATTATAGGTGAGATACCAAAAAACCCAAAATTTTGGTTTTTGTGTAACACATTAAAATATTTCAAAAATTACATGAACACCATTCTACCCCCTTAATCAAAAGAATAGTTTCTATACAATCTAAGTATATATAAAATCATCAACACCAAAAAACCAATGATATTTTTGGATTACTCTATAAATAAATTAATATAATATTCTAAAATCATGTAATTTCTGTATCTAGTGAATTATTTGTTTTATTATAGTCCATCTTTTTTGAAAAAATATGATAATTAGATTATTGTGAAAGTAAGTGTACAATAGTTGTAGTAACTGCATGATGATAATATACCTTCCCAAAGAATGAGTTGATCGACTACATGATTAGCCAAGATTCAAAATGACATTAAAGAAACAATGAAACATTTCTATAAGTGTTAGAGTGGATGTATGATGATGTGGATCAACCAACTATAAATATGGATTTTTCACATCAGGACATAGAGTTATCTGAATAAGGATTTCAACTGACGATGAAAACCATCCCAAATATTTCAATGTGTTGAAGAAACCATGTGATGGAATTTGAGTGAAATCATGATGAATTATCTTGTTACATAATGATAAACATTCAACAGACCACTCATAGAATTTTAAAATGGCCACATTAACGATATCAAGAAATCAAGAATTAATGGACGATGAAATATTTAAATTACTTATAATAAACAACATAACAAACATGGGATATTAAATATTGATTCCCCATCAACTATTTGGAATAATCTATTATACTAAATTTTTGAAATCTCATTGTCATGGTTTTTAATTTAATGAGACCTATCATAGATGTTAATATATTCCTATCTTAGAATGAACTTATGACAAAAAATAAATTTTAGAGAAGGATCTTAAAATCTGAGGAACACTCTTCTGTAAAACACACATGTTGTGATCGTACGTTTCCTTAGAACATTCATTGACCAAACCTATGACACTTTTCTTTCTACAATAAATGACAAAACCATAGTAGAAGGCCAAAATAACACCCTAATTATTTCTAAATCATACATGATAATAAATCACAGTGGATAACCTTACTAATCAGATGAAATTTTATCAATGATTTAGCTACAAGAAGGGAGTGAGATGCTCCAACTAAAGGTTCTTATGATTGAAATTATATATATATGAATTCATTATCTTTGGAACTAATTGAAAGTTATTTTAATAAAATATATTATCATGCTACTAATTTTTAAAAATGGTATACAATAGATGTTTCTCAAGATGGATCCTATAGTGTTATATAAATGAGATTAAAGGTGAAAAACCATGATGTTATATTTTTGGAAAACGAAACCCGATGCGTAGATAATTGAAATATATTATATATTTAATGAGATGATAAACATTATAAAGGAAATTTCACTAATAATTGAAAATCAGGAAAATTGATTTTATTACTGAGATAACTACCTAATATTCATAGAGGCGCTACAATATCCATAAGATAATCTAGTCATAAAAGGAAGAGTATAATTAATGATCCAATTGTGAAGATAATGAGTTATGATGAGGAATTAAAGGTTAATATAGATGATTGTGAATTTAAAAATTAATACTAGATCCTTTAGGAAATTAGATTATAAATATAAAGTGATAAGAAAAGATGATTCATGTGGATATGGATTTAATTAGTAATGTGATTAGGAGATGGATCATCTATCCAAAAGATTCAAGAATTTCAATAAAAAGAACAAATTATTCAGAAATATAAATGATAAATGAATGTACAAAAAAGGGGAATTTAGGAAAATAACATGAAGAATAATATATCTAATGGTGATATCTAACCATTATATATTTTTTAATGGAGTGCAGAAACAAGAAAATAATCGAAACAAAATATTGGAAAAACTGTAGTGTTGTGTAGAGAGGACTAAAAAATGATGACCATGTTCATCCCATATGTTAAAAATAACCCCCTATGGATTCAAGAGATTTATTATTGTGAAGAACATGACTGTGGAGTCCTGGTCTTCCACCATCATTGATGCAAGATGATATGCTGCCCTCTTACCTTCTCCCCATGTTTTGACCAGATTAATAACATTATTGAGGATTTATTTTCATTTCCAGATAATGATGGCTATTGAATATGGTATATATCCTTTTCCATGTCTAGATTCATACATGTTCATAAAGTTTGTTTCATCCTCTGTGCGAGTGATGTTCTTATAGGAGAAAAGGATAATCCCAGTTTACGTTGGATTGGCCTTTTCCTAGAGAGAGTTACCATTCCCAATGTATATCGTAAATGTGAGGATGGCACTTCGTAGATAGTCATGGAAAATCATTCATCCCCCTATAATCCCCATGATACATTTTCTATCCATGTTATATTTGATAGATGTGGCTGGAAGTATCATGTGTACCCATTGACCCTAAGGTGTGGCATTGGAAGGATTCCCCATTAATTCACCAACCTGAAGGACTCTTAGGGATGAAGACTCTTGATATCTGTCAAAACCAAATACAAATATGAAATGTATGGATCTTTTACATTTGGTAATGGATCTCCTGGTGAATTCAATCCCCTAAAATATGACCTATTTATGGGATTTACATATGAATCGACATCCAAAATTAAGATTAATAGATATAGTTCTTTTTTCCTGGCTTGTAACATTAAAACCATCAAACCATATCTCTATGAAAGACGTGCCAAGAAAACTCTAGGAGAAGAGGGATGTAAACCCACTATTGAATATCCACACTTCAATGGACCATTCTCCCTCAACGAAAGGAATTTGTGGACTTTTTATCAATGTAATTACAATAATAGTGACATCTAGAGAAGATATTGATGGAAATCCATTTCATGTTGTAGTCTGCAGGCACGGAATGCTTACTTAACCTCCAAACCATAATGTTGACCATTGATGGAGTTTTTTTCTAGAGAAGTCCATTCTAGTTATTCCCTTACACAAGCAGTGTCGATATCCTCTTGAAATCTCTTGTAGTGAATGATTCTGAATTAGATGGGTTGAATAGACATTTTTCTGGATCAGATTTGTAGATAATGATATCAACACCCTCATGTTGTTCCATGTTACGAATGGATTAGGTAAACTGTGGGTGTAGGCTGGCCACATTAAATGATATCTTTAGAGCAGGAAAACTGAGAAGGTTTTCATTGATGCTACCAAATTATGATGCCAATAGAGTATTTCATATTTACATACAATATAACAGTAATGATTCTAGGGGGTTGGAATGAGGGTGTGTATCATGGAAAAGAAGGGGGATGCATGGGAACTAGTATCAACTATGTTCACACTGCATTTATGGGACATGATATTACACTGGAGGGTGCATTAGTCAATGTTCTCTCATGAATTTTAAGCATGTATGCAGAGAATTGTGTCCTCTATCATCCTTATGTTAATTATGTCATATTGGATAGGCCTCCCAATCCTTCTCTATGTGGTGTTGTAGAATTTAACTTCAAATTGAGCATCCCTGAGGAATCTATAAAAAATCTTATCAATGGTTCTAATGACACAACTAACACAAAAAGATTTCATAATACGTTATTTATTCAATGTAATTCAATAACTTGCACTACACACAACATTGAGTTCAAGTACACCACGACTTACCAATATAGCCTTTCAAAAGCAGTTATGATTATTATTAACTGAATTATGAACTTTATATAATCATTATAATTTTATAATCCATATTATGAGTTTCATAGACATATTGTAAGAACAAATTAATTATTTTCAGATAAAAGAAATATTTTTCAAAAAATGAAATTTTACCGCTTTTTAATGGATAATCATTTTTAAATCAAATATTTGGAACTTTTATATATATAATTTGACAAAATAATCTTCTTCATTATAATCGGGACAACATAATTTAGTTTTAATAAATTTTTGGTGTTTTTCTGATAACTTTCATATTTGAGTAAATAGTAAAAAATACTATATTTTAATTGAAAACAACTTTTTTAATAAAAATAGGTTGTACAGTTAAATTATACATTTTAATGGTTTTGAAGTATAAATAGATTTTATTTTACCATTTAATCCAATTCTTCTCATTAAAATTAATTTCACTTTGAAATTGGACATAAAGAAGTGTAAATCATTTGATAGTTATTATTCCCTAAAAGTATTCTTTTTGGATTTGACAATGAGAATTTATTTTTAATTAATAAATGAAATTTACATTTTTTAAATTTTGTAAAATGGGCTTCATTTTTTTATTAGGAATATCGAAATTATCTTATGGTGAATTTTTGGTATTTTTCTGAAAACATCCAATACTTTATGAATAGTGAAAATAAATATGTTATAGTTTAAAACTAAATTTTGTATTTAAATAAATATTTATTTTAGTTAAATTTATTTTTGGTAAAAAGAGATACAAAATACATATATATATTTGATCTAATTCACTGGAGTCATTTTGTAATAATAATAGATATATAAAATTTTATTGAACTTCTCATCATATTTTACCCACCTCCTAGAAGCATTTGAAAATTTACATAAAACATAATTTTACTGGTTATGTGAGTTAAAATTTGAAAATCCTAGAGACCCAGTTAATATCAATGAGTAATATGTGGTTCAATAAGATAAAAATAATTTTTTGGTGAATAGTAACTTTTAACTTATATCTACCATGGTTAAAATTATGCAGGGTAATTAAAGATAAAAATGATATTATTATTACCATAACACATGTCCTAATTCTATTGTATTAGTATAATTCGACCAAAAAAACATTAGGAATAAAATATGAACTTCTTTTGTCCACTTGGATTAGATTAGGGCATTTATTATTTGTTAATTCAAACAAGAGTTAAAACTGTTAAAATCAATGTTTTATAACCAAAACATTTTTAATATAGGGTTAAACAAAAGATAAATTCGACAATAATTCTCCATTAGAAAGATAAATATATTTCCTAAATTATAGTATTTTATTTATATCTTTTAGACATTAAATAATATAATTTATTCATGACACAATGGTGATGCTATAATTACCTAATTAATGAAATATTAAAATAATTGATATTATAAATAGCCAAATAAATATAAATTGTTGCTGTTTAAGAATTAAACAACTTATCTAGGTTATAATGACATATTAAGGTTGGTTAGATGAATTTTTTTGGAAATTATAATTCTCTTATGAATTCCGAAAAAACAAAATACCATATACTGTTAAAATTGACATAAAAGAGTTTTTAAAACAAATATTATATCATAAGTTGATATTCTATTACAAAAAATATAAGGTTCAGAAAAAAGACATATATAATGATAGGTGTATAATTAATGAACCACTTGGGGTTCTCGTGGAATTATATCGTATGTTTATTAACCATAAAATATAAAAATACAAGGAGACATGGTAAATGTCAAACAATTTAACTAATTTTTAAATCTAAAAGAGAAGGTTAATATAGTGTCCCAAACCTATCTAAAACCTATTGGTTGAGTGGTTTTTGACCCATCCCCACCTTATCCACTAAATAATCGAAATTAATGCCATTACAAACCCAAAATGAATTTATTATAAAATAATATTTCTAGATTTTCCTAAGGTTCCCCTAACCCCTATTATAAACGGGCACTACCCATTCTCTCTAATTCACATTTTCAAAGCCGTTGGGCTCGGCCAAACCCTGCCCAAATACATTATTAACTGTCATTCCTTCATCTTAGATGTAAAATCCCAAGTAAGTAAGGAATAATAGATATTTTTATCTAAGTCTATTAATGAATTATATAGTGTTTTAGAGTCTTAAAATGAAAATAAATCCAATCTTAAGCATGGAATACACTGAAATTTTTAAAAGATTGTTTTACTGCCATTTGATGGAAACCCATTTTTGAATCTATATTTTGAAAAATTTATAAACTATTTTTGTCAAAAGAAACTTATTCTTTATTATTGGGACATCAAAATTTACTTTGTGTGAATTTTTGATATTTTTCTGACAATGTTCATTTTTTAATGAATGGTGAAAAATACTGCATTTTACATCAAAACTTGTTTTTAATCTCATTTATTTATATGATTAGATTATGTTTTGAATTGGTTTTGAATTTAAATTAGAATATATTTTTACCATTTAATCCAATGGTGGTCATTGAAATCAATTTCACTTTGAAATTGGACTTAAACTGGTGTCAATCTTTTGATACTTATTGTTTCATAAAAACACGCTATTTGCTATGACAGCAGAAATTAATTATTAAATTAATTAATGTGACTTATATGTTTTGAATTTTTTAAAATATACTTCATTTTTGAATTCAGAATATCCAATATATCTTAGGGTAAAGTTTTGGTATTTTCCTGAAAAACTTCAATTTTTGATGAATAGTAAAATCACTAAGTGGTAGTTAAAGAAACTGATTTTTCATTTAAATGAAAATTTGCCACCTTTGTGTTTTGAATTTCAAAAATCCGACATAAATGGTTTTCATTAAGAAGTAAAATATGGTTCAATGAGATTAAAATAATTTTTTGGTGAATAGTAACTTATTAATTTTTTAATCGCGATTAGTGGTAATTAGTGTAGTGTAAGGTAAAAATAATGCTTTAATAATATGAAATGACCTAGAAACATGTCCTAACAATATTTTATGTGTCATGGGAGACCAAGAAAATCCATGAGTCAACTTGGGGACCCCATGGAGCCACTTTGGTTGAGAAATGACATAAATTACTTTTTAGTTAATGATAAAGTAAAAATGACACAAGCATAATATTACTTACTAAAACAATTTTTACATGGGGTTATACATGTCATATTTTTTATTATAAATATTCATTGGAAATATAAAAAGATTTCCTACATCATAGAATTTTTTTATAATTTTTAGACTTTAAATAAATTAAATTATTTGTGATATCATGATGATGCAGCGACGACCTCATTATTTAACGATTTAAATAAAATAGAAAGATAATGTATAATCTAAGACATACTCAATCCAAAACCTATTGGATGACAGGATTTAGAACTCTCATCAGCTTATCCTCGAAATACATCAATGTGGGACGTTTAAAATCCGAAACTCTTTTGAAAATAAACTAACATTTTGTAACTTTACAAGAGTGCCTCTCCTCTCCTCTTATAAAAGGCCCCCACCTCTACCTCTTTACCCACACTCCCAAAGCCTTTGTCTCATCCAACACCTGCCCATTTTGTCTCTCCACTTCCCTCTCTTACTCCTTGAATCCTCACTTTGGGAAGAAGTCTTCTCAAGGAAGCCTTTGAGCTCAAACCAATGGGAGTTACCCGATTTTAAGGTAATGTCTTCTTTTGAGTCCTTTTGTTTTATTTTTCTTCTCCAACACCCTAAACTCTTTTTATTCTTTTATTTTGTAACAACTACAGTATCCTAAATATACTAGTATTTTGTTATCATAAGTATTCGAGCTACACTTACACACACCAACATCTAATGGTTAATGAACATACTGTTTCCGTGGATGGTGAATTTATGCCTCCCGAAGCGATGATTGTTCAACATTCTTTTAACACCTTCAATGGTGGCCATTAAGATGTCACTATATTTATATATGATATATAATATGTTTATGTTTTACTTAAGCTTCTGTATTTTGTCATTTTGGGCATACCCTTATGGTTTCCATTATGGGTAAACGCGATATCTTCATTTAAGGAAGTGCGGACTACTGCCCCCACAAAGTGAATTGATTCGTTAAATACCATATGTGGGACGTATAAAGGATGGAACTATAATATTATATATGATATTATACTGGAATTATAATATACCTTTATATCATTATGATTATATTCTATAAAATACAAAATAGAAATGAAAGTAGCGTTCATGCGTACGCACGGCTTACCTTCTCCATAAACGGTGCATTTCATTTATTACCTCTAAATGATTATGTAATATTATAAATGCATGCATGTACTGGATATATATGACATATATGATATCTACATCATGAATACCATTCTGGATATAATGGATACATGAACAACATGTAATTATAAAGGGCTTATTTTTTACTCAAGTACCAATGATCGTTAAAACGACCGTTATTAACTTAATTAATTACATAGTGTTCATGACATGGAAATAAGTGATATAAAAGCAATAATGAACTTAAAAAAAGGTTCTTAAGAAAGAATAGGTTAACTAAAGTTTATTATTCCGGACATTAAAGAACGATCTATTCAAGTCGGACCCGAGGTATGGGACTTCGTCTCAATCTCCATTCATTGAGGCATATTTTATTTTATACACAACATTCTTTTATACGGTGTATAAACCCCTTTGACTTTTACATTTATTCAAAAGGAATATTTTTTATACAAAGTGTTTACTAAATGACAAAAGGGAATGTTTTTGTCGAACGTATGCGGATACAACGACTTCTCCTCCGCCATGACCATTATTTGTGTTTCGGCTTCCTCTACAAGCCATACCTTCTTTTGAAAAGAAAAATAAATACCATATTTTACTTTTCTTTTATTTTGGTATTGATAATTGTTCTCATAATGGTTTTATATCAATGTGTTGTAATGATATCTTGTGATTGAAAGGTGGAAATGTTATGTTCCCTTTATACATGTTGAAGATGGTTGGTTCCGTGATAAACTAAGGGCAGGTGAGCCCGATATAGCTCTCCAATGAATTAGGTAACGTGACGGAGTGAAACGTTAAGGTTTATCCGAAGATATTTAGGGAATATACTGTGATAGGTATTCCAAACGTAACCAAGAGGGTTACTCCATGCGTAAGAATGTTATGAATGCCTCAAGTTATCTTTATGTCTTATGATTTCTATGATTTATTAATGATTTGATGAGGTATGTTAATGTGCTTATGTTTTATGGGTAAAGTATGAACTCATCCTTATGTATATATGTACCCATGTTTCCTTTCAATATTTTTATATCCCTTACTGAGCTTTTTATGCTCATCCCATGTTTTTTTAAATGTTTTTCACAGGCCAAGGGAAAGGTACATGATATGATGATAGTGTCAAGGAAGTGTCAAGAAAGAATCCATGTTTATTTTAAATATGTTTCCATTGATGGGAATGAAGAATAAAATCTTTATGTAACCACTTTGTATATATGTGGAATGTAATGCAAGTTTTATGATCTAATTCTCTAAAACTCTAAACCCGAAAAGATCCTCAATGTGTAATCATGTAATAACTCAAGATTAAGTAAGTTTTAAGGCTGGGGCCTTATAGTTGGTATCAAAGGTCGTTTTAGATAACATTAGGAGTTAGAATTCTATTAAATGATTATCCAAAAATATTTTTTATGGTCAAATTGAACTGATATAGTATTTGATGATTACCATGTTGCTTCATCTAAGACATGTTTGTTCAGAATGGTTTTCCGTAGAGGAAACAGGGAAGCAGTGCTAGGAAGGCATACAGAAGGAAATAACCTTCCGAATCAGCATCCTGAGATGGTCGGAATTGGAACTGAACAGTTTGTTGCAGTGATGGAACAACTGACTCAGGCTATAAATGGTGGTGGTATCCATGCACGAGATCAGCCAGATCAACTGCAGAGGAACATGTCAGTGGTGGAACATTTCATGAGCCAACATCCCCCATCATTCAGAGGATCATCTGACCATGTGTTAGCTGAAGGGTGGATTAAAGCACTGGAGAATATTTTCGATGTCATGGGGTGTTCAGACAATCAAAATGTTAGTCTTGCTATTTACCGTTTGGAGGGTGAGGCAGATCAGTGGTGGTCGATGGTTAAAAATATCAGGGACACTGATGAGATTGATTCCCTCAACTGGGATGAATTCAAAGGTATGTTTCTTGAGAAGTGTTTTCCTAAGGCTGTTATACTTAGGATGGAAAATAAATTCTTGGAATTGAGGCAAGAGGAAGACTCAGTGGCTACCTATGAAGAAAGGTTCACTCAATTGGAAAGGTATGCTCCAAATTTTATCTGATACCTTGATAATAAAATCAATCGTTTTTACTCAGGATTAAAGCCAAAATATCGAAGGGCATTAGCTTCTTGTGAGTTTAAAAGTTATGAAAAGCTTGTTCGATGTGCTGAGAAGGTGGAAATGGAGTTTTTCGATGACCAAGTGTTATATGACAACCAGCAGAAGAAGAGACCGAGGTGGCAGGAGAAAGGTAAGAATTCTTCAAAAAAGTCTGATGGTAAGAAAACTAAGTTTCCAGTTTGTAATAAATGTGGCAAAACGCATGCTGGGGAATGTCTTCTGAATTCTGGAAAGTGCTACCAATGTGGTATGATGGGACTTAAGGCTCGTGATTGCACTGAAAAGGATCAAGGTGAAGGTAAGACCAAATTTGATTTACAGTTAGTGAAATGTTATAAGTGCAATGAGATGGGTCATTACGCAAACGAGTGTCCGACAAAGATCTTGAGTGATGGGAAGCAGTTAGACTACAAGCAGAAAGGGGTGGTGAAATCTTTTGCAACTACTTCGGCAGACGTCGGGCCATCAAATGAAGTTGTATCAGGTACTTTTTTTGTTTTTTAAGATTATGCTAGTGTGTTGTTTGATTCGTGGTCTACACATTCTTTCATCTCTGAAACCATTTCTAGTAAAATGGGAAAACCATCTCAAGAAGTGACTCCTGAACTTGTGGTAAAAACACCTGGGGGAAATGTTGAGGAAAAAAGTATTTATATGAATCTTCATATCCTTATCTTTGGAAAGAACCTACTTGCAAACCTTATTGTTCTACCTCTAGTAGAGTTTCATGTTATCTTAGGTATGGATTGGATCTCTATTTACCATGCTAAGATTGATTGTAGAGATAAAGATGTTTCTTTTCAGAAATACTTTCAGTTTGTGTACAAGAGTGAACCCTTACTGTTGATAACTTATCAAGAGGCCAAGAAACTTGTAAAAGATGGAAATGAATGTAACCTTTCACACATCGTTGAAAATAAAGGAACTGTTCAGATTAATGATGTGCCAGTGGTAAATGAGTATCCAGATTTTTTTCCTGATGAGTTGCCTGGAATAATACCAGATCGGGAAGTTGAGTTTACTGTTGACTTAGTTCCTGTTGCTAAGCCAATTTCAAAACCCCCTTATCGAATGGCTCAAATTTAACTTTTAGAGTTGAAGGAGCAATTGTAAGATTTATTAGAGAAAGGTTTCATTCGGCCTAGCACATCACCATGGGGTGCTCTTATTTTATTTGTTAAAAAGAAAGATTGTTCTATGAGACTTTGCATTGATTATAGGGCATTGAATAATATCACTGTTAAGAACAAATATCCTTTGCCTCATATCGATGACTTGTTTGATCAGCTCCAGGGAGCTCAGTTTTTTTCAAAGATTGACTTGAGATTGGGGTACCATCAGCTGAAGGTAAAGGAAGCAGACATTCCGAAGACCGCGTTCCGTACATGATATGGCCTTTATGAATTTGTAGTAATGCCTTTTGGGATAACCAATGCACCTACTGTATTCATGGACTTAATGAATATAATTTTCCATGAGTTCTTGTATAAGTTTTTGGTGGTCTTCATTGATGATATTTTGGTGTTTTCTAAATGTAAATAGGAGCATGAAAGACATTTAAGGGTTATCTTGCAACCATAAAAGAAAATAAACTGTATGGAAAATTCAGCAAGTGTGAGTTTTGGTTGCAACATATTTCATTCCATGGTCATATTGTTTCTAAAGATGGGATAACTGATGATCCTTCAAAAACAATGGTTGTTGAAGAATGGCCAAGACCCACAAATGTAACTGAGATTCGTAGCTTCCCTGGTTTGGCAGGCTATTACCGAAGGTTTGTTAGAAACTTTTCACTGTTATGTAGTCCAATGACTAAGCTAACTCTGAAGGGTGTTATGTTTATCTGGACAAAAGAATGTGATGATTTTTTTCAGGAACTGAAAAGAAGATTGGTGAATGCTCCAGTTTTGGCACTACCTTCCAAGAATGGTGAGTTTGTTATATACAATGACGCTTCATTAAAAGGACTTGGTTGCGTCCTAATGCAGAATGATTAGGTAATTGCTTATGCTTCAAGACAGTTGAATATTCATGAGGTAAATTACCCTACACATGATTTGGAAATAGCTGATGTTGTTTTCGCTTTAAAAATTTGGAGGCATCATTTGAATAGAGTAAAGTGTGAAATATATACTGATCACAAAAGTTTAAAATATATATTCACTCAGAAAGAATTGAACATGAGACAAAGGAGATGGATTTCAAGGATTATGATTGTACAATTCATTACCATCCGATAAAAGCAAATAAAGTGGCTGATGCGTTGAGTCGAAAAATTAATTCTTCGTTAGCATTGTTGCATTTGGAACGTGATCCGTTGGTTAAGGATTTGATGAAATTTGGAATAAATGTTATTGGTGTAGGAAGTTCTTCTATTTTTTGTCAGGTATCCGAGAGATCATCTCTATCCGATAGAATCAATCAAGCACAGAAGCAAGACAGTGAATTGCAGAAAAAGGTAGAGCTAGTTCAGAAAGGTAAGTTACCTGAATTCAACATTGATAATTATTGTGTTTTGAGATTTGGTAAGAGATTGTGTGTGCCTTGTGATTCACAGTTGAAGAGAGAGTTGTTTTCTGAAGCTCATAGTTCTCTGTTTTCAGTTCATCCGGGCAGTACTAAGATGTATAGAGATCTGCGGGAGTATTACTGGTGGGATGGAATGAAAAGAGATATTGCTGACTTTACTGTGAAGTGTTTGACTTGTCAGCAGGTTAAAGAAGAGCGGCAGTTACCGAAAGAGATGCTCCAGCCATTACTAGTGCGAGAGTGGAAATGGGAGAATATATCCATGGACTTTGTTGTGGGATTTCCGAAGACATCTCGAGGTAATAATGCAATCTGGGTTATTGTTGATCGCTTGACCAAATATGCTCATTTCCTTACTATACGAGATACTTTTCCCCTAGATCAACTTTCCCATTTGTATCTTAAAGATACAGTCAGGTTACATGGAGTTCCCCTCTCCATTGTATCTGACTGTGATCCCAGGTTCACTTCTAACTTTTGGAAAGGCCTTCAGAAGTCGTTGGGTACTGAATTAAATTTTAGTACAGCTTTTCATCCTCAATCAGATGGGAAGTCAGAACGAGCAATTCAGACATTGGAGGATATTCTACGTTCTTGCTCTACGGATTATCAGGGAAGTTGTGACCAACAACTTTCTTTGGTTGAATTTTCATATAATAACATCTTTCATTCCAGTATACAGATGGCACCATTTCAGGCATTATATGGGAAGTGGTGTCGAACTCTAGCTTTCTGGGAAGAAGTGGGTGAAAGGAAGTTGATGGGACCAGAATTGGTGGGAGAGTTGGCAGAAAAAATTCAGCTGATTCAGAAGCACATGAGAACAGCTCAGAGTAGCCAGAAGAGTTATGCAGACAACAGGAGGATCTATCTTTTGAGGTAGGTGATCATGTTTTTCTCAAAGTATCACCATGGAAAAGTGTGATGCGATTTGGTAAGAAAGGAAAGATGAGTCCAAGTTTCATTGGACCATATGAAATTCTGGAGAGAGTTGGATCAGTTGCATACCGATTGGATTTACCTCCATGTTTATCTCAGGTACACAATGTTTTTCATGTTTCGATGTCGAAAAAGTACATGCTAGATCCATCTCATGTTTTGATTCCAGAGGTAGTTTAGCTGGAAGAGAACCTATCTTATGAGGAACAACCGGTCCAGATTCTTGACCATAGGGAGCAAGTGTTACAGAATAAGGGTATTCACCAGGTAAAGGTTTTGTGGAAAAACCACATGATTGAAGAGGCAACATGGGAATCTGAAAATGCAATGAGGGAAAAGTACCCCCATATATTTGATAAGTAAATAAATTGTGGTGACGCAATTATATAAAGGGGGGAAGGATGTAACATCCCATGTAAGTAATGAATAATAGATATTTTTATCTATGATTATTAATGAATTATATAGTGTTTTAGAGGCTTAAAATTAAAATAAATCCAATCTTAAGCATGGAATACACTAATATTTTTAAAAGATTGTTTTATTGCCTTTTGATGGAAAACCATTTTTGAATCTATATTTTGACAATTTAATAAACTATTTTTGTCAAAATAAAGCTATTCTTTATGATTGGGACATCAAAATTTACTTTGTGTGAATTTTTGGTATTTTTCTGACAATGTTCATTTTTTAATGAATAGTGAAAAATACTGCATTTTACATCAAAACTGCTTTTTAATCTAATTTATTTATATTATTAGATTATGTTTTGAATTGGTTTTGAAGTGAAATTAGAATATATTTTTACCATTTAATCCAATGGTGGTCATTTGAATCAATTTCACTTTGAAATTGGACTTAAACTGGTGTCAATCTTTTGATACTTATTGTTTCATAAAAACACGCCATTTTCTCTGACAGCGGGAATTAATTATTAAATTAATTAATGTGACTTATATGTTTTTAATTTTGTAAAATATACTTCATTTTGAATTCAGAAAATAAAATATATCTTAGGGTGACGTTTTAGTATTTTTCTGAAAAACTTCAATTTTTGATGAATAGTGAAATCACTAAGTGGTAGTTAAAGAAACTGAAATTTCGTTTAAATGAAATTTTGCCACCTTTGTGTTTTGAATTTCAAAAATCTGACATACATGGTTGTCATTTAGAAGTAAAATGTGGTTCAATGAGATTAAAATAATTTTTTGATGAATAGTAACTTATTAAGTTTTTAATCGCGATTAGTGGTAATTAGTGTAGTTTAAGGTAAAAATAATGCTTTAATAATATGAAATGACCTAGACACATGTCCTAACCTTATTGGATGTGTCATGGCCGACCAATAAAATCCATGAGTAAACTTGGAGACCCCATGGAGCCACTTTGGTTTGGAAATGACATAAATTACTTTTTATTTAATGATAAAGTAAAAATGACACAAACATAATATGTTTTACTAAAACAATGTTTACATAGGGTTATAAAAGTCATATTTTTTATTATAAATATTCATTGGAAGGATAAAACGATTTCCTACATCATTGTATTTTTTTTATAATTTTTAGACTTTAAATAAATTAAATTATTTATGACATCATGATGATGCAGCGATGACCTCATTATTTAACGATTTAAATAAAATGGAAAGATAATGTAAACTCTAAGACATAAACATGTCCAAAACCTATTGTATGAGAGGATTTAGAACCCTCATCACCTTATCCTCGAAATACATCAATGTGGGACCTTTAAAATCCGAAACTCTTTTGAAAATAAAGTAACATTTTGTAACATTACAAGAGTGCCCCTCCTCTCCTCTTATAAAAGGCTCCCACCTCTACCTCTTTACCCACACTCCCAAAACCTTTGGCTCAGCCAAACCCTGCCCATTTTGTCTCTCCACTTCTCTCTCTTACTCTTTGAAGCCTCACTTTTGGAAGAAGTCTTCCCAATAAAGCCTTTGTGCTCAAACCAAAGGGATTTACCCGATTTAAAGGTAATGTCTTCTTTTGAGTCCTTTTGTTTTAATTTGCTTCTCCAACCCCCTAAACTCTTTTTATTATTTTCTTTTGTAACGAATCCAGTATCCTCAATATACTAGGATGTTGTTATAATAAGGACTCGAGCTACACTTACACACACCTACATCTAATGGTTAACGAACATACTGCTTCCGTGGATAGCGAATTTATGCCTCCCGAAGCGATGATTGTTCAACATTCTTTTAACACCTTCAATGGTGGCCATTAAGATGTCACTATATTTATATATGATATATAATATGATTTTGTTTTACTTAATCTTTTGTATTTTTCATTTTGGTGATACCTTTATGGTTTCCATTATGTGTAAATGTGATATCTTCATTTAAGGAAGTGCGGACTACCGCCCCCTCAAAGTGATTTGATTCGTTAAATACCATATGTGGGACATAAAAAGTATGGAACTATTATATTATATATGATATTATACTGGAATTATAATATACCTTTATATCATTATGATTCCATTCTATAAAATACGAAATTGAAATGAAAGTAGCGTACATGCGTTCGTACAGCTTACCGTCTCCATGAACGGTGCATTTCATTTCTTACCTCTAAATGATTATGTAATATTATAAATGCTTGCATGTACTGGATATATAAGACATAGATGATATCTACATCATGAATACCATTCTGGATATAATGGATACATGAACAAAATGTAATTATAAAGGGCTTATATTTGACTCTAGTACCAATGATCGTTAAAACGACCATTATTAACTTAAATAATTACATAGTGTTCATGACATGGAAATAAGTGATATAAAAGCAATAATGAACTTAGAAAAAGGTTCTTAAGAATGTATAAGTTAACTCAAGTTTATTATTCAGAACATTAAAGAACGATCGAGTCAAGTCGGACCCGAGGTATGGGACTTCATCTCAATCTCCTTTCATTGAGGCATATTTTATTTTATACACAACTTTCTTTTATACGATGTATAAACCCCTTTGACTTTTATGTTTATTTAAAAGGAATCTTTTTTATACGAAGCGTTTACTAAACGACAAAAGGGAATGTTTTTGTCGTACGTATGCGGCGATAATGACTTCTCCG
Organism: Viscum album; assembly: GCA_963277665.1. NCBI lineage: Eukaryota > Viridiplantae > Streptophyta > Magnoliopsida > Santalales > Viscaceae > Viscum > Viscum album. Next base: position 1,652,887,495 of record OY728126.1, on the reverse strand, counting down.
CCGTCGTGACCATTATTTGAGTTTCGACTTCCTCTACAGGCCATACCTTCTTTTTAAAAGAAAAATAAATACCATGTTTTACTTTTATTTTATTTTGGTATCGAAAATGGTTCTCATAATGTTTTTATATCAATGTGTTGTATTGATATCTTGTGATTGAAATGTGGAAATGTTATGTTTCCTTTATACATGTTTTATGTGATACGATTATGTTGAGGTTCTTGGGCATTATTATGAAGACGGGTGGTTCCGTGATATACTAAGGGTGGGTGAGACCGATATAGCTCTCCAATGAATTGGGTAACGCGAAGGAGTGAAACGTTAAGGTTTCTCCAAAGAGATTTAGGGAATATACTGTGATGGGTATTCCAAACGTAACTAAGAGGGTTACTCCCTACATAAGAATGTTATGAATGCCTCAAGTTACCATTATGTCTTATGATTTCTATGCTTTATTCATGATTTTATGAGGTATGTTAATGTGATTATGTTTTATGGGTAAAGTATGATCTCATCCTTATGTATATATGTACCCATGTTTTCTTTCCATATTTTTATATCCCTTACTGAGCTTTTTATGCTCATCCCATGTTTTTTGAAATGTTTTTCACGGGTCAAGGGAAAGGTACATGATATGATGATAGTGTCAAGGAAGTGTCAAGAAAGAATACATGTTTATTTTAAAAATGTTTCCATTGATGGTAATGAAGAATACTATCTCTATGTAACCACTTTGTTTATATGTGGAATGTAATGCAAGTTTTATGATCTAATTCTCTAAAACTCTAAACCCGAAAAGATCCTCAATGTGTAATCTTGTAATAACTCAAGATTAAGTAAGGTTTATGGCTGGGGCCTTATATTAGAGGCCTTTATTTAGTCATAAATCCATCCTAAGGATCCCTTTTAATCAAATCAAAAGAAAGAACCCGAAGAAGAGGTAAATTTTTCAGCACCTCTTTCAGGTTCTTTTCTTCTTCCACTTCCTCTTTATTTTTTTATGCCATTATAAATTAATAAATCTATTATATTATATATACTGTTATTTTATTATAAATGTGGCACAAAAATATTAATTATTCTATCCATCTTATTAATGATAATGTCACCATGCGTGCGTACGTTCGACTTACTGTCTCCACGCCTTGGTGTAATTTGTTATTCAACACTATGTTATTTGGGCGGATATAATGATGAGTATTATGTATATAAATAATTAAAATAACATGATAATGTATCTATAAAATTAATATATCATCAAATTCCACAACTTTAATGAGATTATATTGTCGCTCGTGCGTATGTACGGATTACCGTCTCCACGACGGGATGATATTCATGCCCACATTCATTATTCATCGACGATTATAAAAATATATATGACTATTTAGTATATAATACATGATATAATAATAATACTGGATATATATATATATAAATATATTTATGTAATTACATATATCTTATTCACTTACTTCAGTTCATTACGATATGAAAACAGAAACATCGTTTATGCGTACGTACGACCTACCGTCTCCATAAACGATGTTTTCCATTTCATATATCTATCTATTATAAATATTTATATTCTAAATATATATGATATATAAATCATGGTTTATATTCTGGAAGTATTTAAACCATTCTCTAAGTGATACGATCATGAATAACGAGTTAAAACACGTACGATAAGGAAACCGATTATTACCCAAAATGTTAATTTAACATAGAAATCATTATTAAATTGGTAGTATAAAGTCATAAATGAATCATGTATAATATAATAAATATGAGTATGGTTATATTATAATTTAATAACATACTATGGTCATTATAGAAAAATTTAAACGTACATTTGACCAACGGAAAGTGCAGGGTAAGAAGTTTCTTATCTCACTTTTAATTCGATGAGATTTCCATTGTTCACCAAATATTTATTACCTGAGGTGTATTTTTCACTGACATATGATATATATTATCATGATTCTATTTATATTCATGATATTTTGTAATTCATATGGTGTTTATTGACTATTTTTCTTACGACTCAATTGATTATGACTAAGTAACTGTTAATTTCACAATCTCTTTGTTATCTGAGGATGTCTTTACGTAAGTATCTATTGGGTCATATATATTATCAATTTAAATGTTTCATAAATGGTTTTTCAAATTTATTTTTTAAGGTACTTTTTTACTAAAACATCATTTTAAATGTTTTAAATATTTATTATTATAAATAATTATCATTAATGCCTATGATTTCAAAATGATTTTAAGGATTTATTTATATATAAAAGAATGTTTCTAAAACATTAATTCCTTTAAAATGATTCAAAGTGTTATGGGGGACATTGATTCAAAAAAAATTAAATATCTTCCTTTCTAAATTTTTTGACTTTTAAATATATTCATGAAAAAGTTATATTCTCTCAAAGATTTTTACAAAACATTTTAATCTCTGTCAAAATCCGTAGATGTATTTAAAAATAGTTTGAAGTTAATTTATTATGATATAAATCATCTATAATTTATTTATGGTTCTGTAATATTTTTGACTATGAATGTTTTATTTTTATACCATTCACGGTTTGTGGATATAGTATTGACATTTTGTATGCTCTTTTTAATATGAATATTTATGTTATGTTTAAACCTATTCATATGAGGACTGCATTGGACTTAGTAAGTGACACTTGGAGCCCGCTATAGCTCATAGATGCATCGGTAAGACACTTAAGAAAAACTAGTGTCTTGGTACAAAGCCTTGACAAAATCTTATTGGTAGTCTTGACACAATTCCTTGACTATACGGTTATGAAAGTCTGACATTTTGTATTTCATCATTATAAAAGTTGCTGTTGATATTCCATGTGATTATTGAACTAGTAGAATATCTATGTCAGTAAGTAAATGGAATTTTTCTGATTTATATAATCCCTATTATGAATATGTTTAATTTGAAAATTATTTTCTATTATTTTTATACATTTCCTTAAATTTTTATGATAATTTATGAATGTTTCTGCTATTTTTTTATCCTTACTGAGAATTTGATCTCACCAATTTCTATGTTTTTTTCCAATTATGCTATGAATTATATTATGACTGAACTTATAGGATAGTCTATGGATCTCAGTGTGGTCTATGGAATCAATGTTATTGTATTTTTCCATTTTATGATGTAATGTAAACCTTATGAATATATCTAGTACTTCCGAGGCTACTAAACCAATTGGTATTACAAGGATTAATCTTTTGTGATCATGCCAATGTTTTTTAATAATGCACCGACTCTCTGCTTCTGGGGTCGGGGATTTACAGATGGTATCAGAGAATGTTTATTACAATCCTTGGATACTAGATTTTGATAAACTATGAAAATAGAACATAGGCTTAAGATAGACTTTGAGGATTAGTATAGAAGAACTTCCTATAATTTGAAACTATAGAGATTTTGTGCGTTTTCCATGAAAATTAATCCTTGTCTAGATACGATCAGGTTGAGGCGGCTCTGGCATAGATATATCTAGGGGTAAAACCGGAAAACACTACTTTGAGCTAGACTTTAATGGAAATTAGTGCACGACAACGGGAATTACTTCCCTCTTGGTTACGACACTCACGGGGGATATGCTTAGTATAATTATCATTTTCTATAGAAACCATTATGAATGGTTACCCAGTATATACCTCCTCAAAGAAAATATTTTTTTTAGTATGTATTATATCCATATACTTTTCTATTTATGTTAGGTATTTTACAATTTTGGAATTATGAATTGTGATTCATAAACTCGCCTAATTTATTCCATTGTTATGAAATGGCACCTAGTTGAAGGAATAATAACTCTAGAAATATGTATGAACCATAAAGTAAAAATGGATCAAATATTTCCTAGTATAAAGCCAAAATTTATAAGGGAAATAGTCTCCCACATATTCTCAACATATGAAGAAATAGTATCATGTGTTAATATGAAAATTAAAGAATTCTCTGTGTCTTATGGCTTTGAAGGGAAGCAAGAGGAGAAAAGGATGGTAGAGATAAATATGGATAAAGGTAATAGGGGAAAGAATGATTTTCCCATATATAATAAATGTTGAACTAATAACCATGGTAAATGCTTGAGGGGGATGTTAGTTTGTTATAAGTGTGGAGAAAAAGGACACCATGTACGTGATTTTAAGGGTAAGAAAATGGTTTCCAATGTAAAATGCATCATCTAAAAGGTGTTGGGACACTACGAGAATCAATGTACCAGTCATCATAGTATACCTAAAATGATGCTATTGGATAAGAATCAAGTTATGATACTACCAAAGGTGAAGAGTAAGGATTAGATTTCTTACGTTGTAATTAATTTATTTTGTCATTTGAGTATTGTATTAATGATGTACATGTTATAAGTATTATATAGTATATAAGGATTTTACTATAGTACTATTTCATTAAGGACTTGAGGTTTTGTGGAACCAAGAAAAGTAAATCAATATCAGGTTAATTTTTTGGAAAATATTTGGTTGATTGAAAGGCAAACCATTATATAGTTCTAATACTGAGGTAGTGATTTTGGAATAATACATGATTGATTTGGATAAATTATATTTGATATTCATGAATTCATTGAAACTAATTAATGATATGTATATTCCATCATTGTTGGAGTTTACAACATTTTTTGATAGAATGAGTACATCCAATATTCTATATAGAAAAAGTGAGAATTAATGTAATCAATAAGGATTTATGGTAATTCAAGATGTTGTAGTGTTCTAAAAGAATAAATGACGATTGTGTTAACTTGTTAATATTTGGAAAAAAAGATCTTCATTCTGTTTACCATCGTTATAAATTGTTAACTATGAGTTTGGACAGAAGTAGTTTGGATAATTCTAGTTTGAGATTATTTTTTGGAATTCCATAAAAAGGACAACTTGGAGGTCGTGCGACAACCTGTCTTATCTGGCAAGGCCGCGAGACTTGAACCTCCAACCGAAGGAATAAAATGGAGTATCACCTACCACAGACCCATGTGATGTAGTGGATTGAAAATTTTACTTTTATTAAACGTTCTAGTAGATGAATTATAAATTCATTTTTTTGGAACCCTATGCGAATAGGATAAATATAATATTTTTTTATGTTATATTATCTTTTAGAGTGAAAGATGAGTTTGTTGTAGAAATTAGTTAAAGGATGGAACTCTACCTGTCAAGTATATATACATTTTTTCTTCTCTTATTCATGATTAAATTAATTCATAAACATTAGGTAAGGGATCATAATACTAAAAATATGTAATATTAATATCCTATGTTTTCTTGAACCGATGATATTTTTTATCATCATAGATTGATGGCTTTGAGGCCCTTAATTATAAAATTGTTTGTGACTGATGACCTCAATGACCCCCAATAAATATTTACGTTTTTCCTCCAATTATGTGTCTCCAATTTGCAACAATGTTCACCTAATCAAGATCATAATTTGGTGGTGATACTTTCATTTCCCTTTTCCTCTTATTAAGACAAAAAAAATATTTAAACCCAATTTCTGCTGTGGGTTTTCCCACAAAGGTATATTCTATTTTCAAACTTTTATTTTCGAAAAACAATGTCAAATTTCAAGGGCATAATTTATTGAATGAAGGATGAATTTAACACCACATGATTTTATTGTACTTTTTTTTTTTCAAAGTAATTCAATAAATTGCAATACACACAACAATGAGTTCAAGCGCAACCACAACTTACCCAACTAGCCGTTAAAAAGCGGATACGAATAATATTAACTAAATTTTGAACATTATACCATCCTTATAATTTTATAATCCATATTATGAGTTTTATATAAATAATTTAAGAACAAATCAAGTTTTTTTCAGATAAAAGAAGTATTTTTTTTAAATCCAATTTTACCTCAATTTAATGGCGAACCATTTTTAAATCCAATATTTGAATATTTTATATATCCAATTTGACAAAATAAACTTCTTAGTTATAATTAGTACATAATAATTTAGTTTCAATAAATTTTTGTGGGTTTTCTAATAACATTCATATTTGGTTGAATCGTGAAAAATACTATATTTTAACTCAAAACAACATTTTTAATCAAAATAACTTGTAGTGTTAAATTATACATTTTAATGGTTTGTAAGTATAAATAGAATAAATATTTACCATTTAATTCAATTTCGGTCATTATAAGTAATTTCACTTTGAAATTGGACATAAACAAGTGTCAATCTTTTGACAGTTATTATTTCATAAAAAAACGCTTTTTGGTTTTGAGAACGGGAATTAATATTAAATTAATGATTTCACATTATATGTTTTTAATTTTGTAAAATAGAGTTCATTTTTGGATTTGGAATATCGAAATTAGCTTATGGTGAATTTTTTGTATTTTTCTGAAAACTTTCAATTTTATATGAGTAGTTAAAAACAATGAGTAATAGTTTAAAACCGATTTTTTTAATAATTAATTATTATAATTAAATTTATTTTTGGTAAAAATAGATAGATTATACCTATATATGTTCAATGTAATTCATTGAAGTCAGTTTGTAAAAATATTAGATATATAAAATTTTATTGAACTTCTCACCGTCTTTTACCCACATCCTAAGAGGATTTGCAAATTTACATAAACCATAATTTTTCCGCTTCGGTGAGTTGAATTTCAAAAACCCAAATGAAATGGTTAATATCAAGGATTAAAATGTTTTTCAATAAGATAAAAATATTTTGTGGTGAATAGTAACTTTTATCTTTTATTTACAACTGTTAAAAGAAAATAATGTAATTTTATGTAAAAATGATATTATTATAATTACCCTAAAACATGTCTTAATTATATTGGATAAGTATAATTTGACCAAAATAACCTTAGGAATAATATATTAACCTCCTTGGTCCACTTGGAATAGATTAGGACATTTATTATTATTTAATTCAAAAAAGAGTTAAAAGAGTTAAAATCCATGTTTAATAACTAAACATTTTAAATATAGAGTAACAAATAAGTTAAATTCGACTATAAAAATTAATTATAAATCTAAAATTATATCCTAAATAATGGTATTTTATTTATATTTTTTAGGAATTAAATAATTTCATTTATTTATGACACAATGATGATTATGTAATTACCTAATTAATGATATATTACCATAATTGATATTATAAATATCCAAATAAATGTAATTTGAAGATTTTTATAAATTATACTAATTTTATAGGTTACAAAGACATCTTAGGGTTGGTTAGATGAATTTTTTTCGAAGTAATAATGCTGTTATGAATTTAGAAAAAACAAAATACCAAATAGTGTAAAAATTGAAATAAAGGAGTTTTTAAAACAAATATTATATTATTAATTGATATTCTATTCCTAAAAATATAAAGTTAATCCAAAAGACTTGTATAATTATATTTTTTTCATTAATGAACCACTTGGGGTTCTATTAGAAGTATATAGAATGTTTATTAACCATATAATATAAATATACAAAGAGACATGGTAAATGTCAAACTATTTAACTAAGAGTTACATCAAAATGATAAGGGTAATATAGTGACCCAAACTAGTCTAAAAAATATTGGTTGAGTGCTTTTAGACCCATTACCACCGTATACTTTAAATAATCCACATTTGAGCCATTAGAAAATGAAAATGATTTTATTATAAAATAATATTTCTCGCTTTTCCTAAGGTGCCTCTCACCGCTTTTATAAAAGGGAACTCCCCTTCCCTCAAATTCACATTTTCAAATCCATTTGGCACCGCAATACCCTACCCAAATACCCTCTAAACTCTCCTAATTTGTATTAGGGGCCTTCCATTGCTCATAAATCCACCCTATGGATCCCTTTTTATAAAATCAAAACGGAAGACCCGAAGAAGTGGTTAATATATCAGCACCTCTTTCAAGTTCAATTCTTCTCCCACTTCCTCTTTCATTTTGATTCCATTATAAAATAAAAATTCCACTATATTATATATACTATGATGTTATTATTAATATTTCAGAACCATATTCATTATTATATCCATTCTATGACTTATAATGTCACCATGTGTGCGTACATATGACTTACCGTCTCCACGTCATGGTGTAATTTGTTACTCAACACTATGTTATTTGGATGTATATAATGATTAGTAATATGTAAATAAATAATAGAAATAACATTATAATGTCTCTATAAAATTGATATACCATCCAATTCCACAACTTTAAGGAAATGATATTGTCGCCCGTGCGTACGTACGGATTACCATCTCCACGACGTGATGAGATTCATTTCTAGGATAAATATTCATCGACGATTATAAAAATATATATTACTAATAAATATATAATATATGAAATAATAATAATACTGGAGATATATTTATATATATATGTTTGTGTATTTATGTACTTAAATATATCTTATTCACTTACTTTCGTTCAATACGATGTGAAAATAGAAACAACGTTTATGGATACGAATGGCCTACCGTCTCCATAAATTGTATTTTCCATTTCATATATATATCTATTATAATTATTTAGATTCAAAATATATATTATATATAACTAAAGGTTTATATTATGGAAGTATTTATATCATTATCTAAATGATACGTTCAAGAATAACAAGTTAAAACACATACGATAAAGAAAGCGATTATTACGTGAAATGTTAATTTAACATTGAAATCATTATTAAATGTGTAGTATAAAGTCATAAATGAATAATGTATGATATAATAAATATGAATATGTTTATGTTATAATTTAATAACATACTATGGTCATTATACATGAACATAATCGTACCCTCGACCACAGGAAAGTGAAAGGTAAGTGGTTTCTTATCTCACTTTTAATTCTGTGGGATTTCCATTGTTCACCACTAATTTATTTCATGTGGTGTATTGTGTACTTGAACATGATATATATTATCATTATTCTATTTATATTCATAATAATATGTAATTAGTTTGGTGGTTATTGATTATTTTTCATGCGACTCGATTGATTATAATGAGGTAAGGGTTAATTTCACAATCTCTTCTTTATCTGAGGTTGTTTTTTACGTAAATATCTACGGGGAAATATTTATTATCTATTTACATGTTTCATAAAAGGGTTTTCAAATGGATTATTTATTATGGAATTTTTTACTAAAACATCATTTTAAATGTTTTAAATATTTTTTCATCTAAATCGTTCTGATTAATGTCTATGACTTCAAAATGATTTTAAGGATTTATTTATACGGACATGAATTTTTTCTAAATGCTAATTCCATTAAAAAGTTTAAAAGTGGTATGGGACACTTTGCTTCAAAATGTGTTTAAATTTCTTCAGTTCTAAATTGTTTTACTTTTAAATGTTTTCATGAAAAAGGTATATTCCTCTCAAATAGTTTCACAAATCATTTTCATCTATGTCAACATCCATTAATGTATTTTAATCTTTTTTGAAGTTGATTTATTTTGATATAAAACATCCATGTTGTATAGAAGTTTTTTTTATATGTTTGACAATGAATGTGTTATTTTTATTCCATTCATGGTTTATATATAATGTATTGACATTTTTTATGCTAGTTTTAATACGAATATTTATGTTATGTTTAATTCTTTTCATATAAGGAATGAATTGGACATAGTAAGTGACGGTTGGAGCCCGTTATAGCTCCTTGATGCATCAGTAAGTCTCATGAGGCAATCTAGTGTCTTGTAATAAGGCCTTGGAAAAATATTATTTGTAGTATTAGAACTAGGCCTTGACTATGTGGTTATGAAAGTATGGCATTATGGATTCAATGATTATGAAACTGGCTATTGATATTGTATGTCGTTATTCGACTTGTAGAATACCCATGTGAGTATGTAAATGGAACTATTTTGATTTATATTTACCATATAATGAGGAATTATATGTTGAAAAGGATTTTGTTTTAGTTTTATACATTTCCATAAATTTCTATGCTTATTTATAGAAGATTCCACTATATTTTTATCCTTAATGAGCACCTGAGCTCACCACTTTCTATGTTTTATTAATCCCAATATGATAATAAGTATATAATGATTGACATGTAGGTATTGTCAATGGATTTCAGTGTTGTCTAGAGAAGAAATGTTGTTTTAGTTTTCCATTTTATGATGTAATGTAAACAATATGAATGTTTCTAGTACTTCCAAGGATACTAAACTAATCAGTCTTTCGAGAATTAATATTTTGTGATTAGTCCATTGTTATGTAATAATGGACTGACTCTGGTGTTTTGGGGTCGGGGCTTTACAAACCCCATTGGAAAATTGATTATTAAGAGAGAATGGAACAGAATGGTGGAGAGGACACTATTGACTAGGGAAATCTGATCCAAAACCTATAGGAATTTATTATTCTTTTTGATCATGTGACTCCATATATTACACAATATGAGATCAAATTAATGAAATTATAGTCTACAAAAAGTGATTGGGGAGCCAAGGTAGTCGATTGGGAATATGCCTCTTTTCATGTTCAGTACATTGCATAGGGAAGCAACCTTGGTTATGTCGCATCTGCATGAGATATAGTGGTTGATCTTGAACTTTTTAATAACCTATCCACTCCAGTGTGAACACTCAACAAGGATTTTAGAGACACCATGAACTGATCTTCTTCAATCATTAATGAAGATGATATTTTCTTCTACACAAAACCAATGGAGAACTGAGGGGGAGGTTTCTTTTCCACCAATAAGGGAGTATTATAAAATTATAAAAGACTATTTCAATAAAGTATATGAAATTATATTTCATGATTATAAAATTACTCAGGGAGATTGGGTCCCCATTCCTAATTCATTGGGTCACCATGAAAATATCTGAAGTCATTCCCCAAAAAGATACATCTAACCCTAAAAAGATAATGACTAAATATATGGTTCGTTAACCATAGAGAGATTCCCATAGAAAATAACACCATATTTATGAAGCACCATTCAATTGTATCATATGCCTTATTCCTGTCTATATTGATTTCCATGTTCTACACATGGGACAAGGTATTTATGTTCCTAAGAAATTATGGCATTAGGGCTATTGCACCATTAATTGAACTACCCTTCATAGTGTCATGCTATTCTAGGGATATCCAATGGTGAATGTGTATAGAGATCCTCGAGTTGATGCTGGAATCCAAACTCTTATATGGGAAATTACAGATTCTTAATAGTCTATAGCGAAGGACGGAGGACATGTCCTTGATCTTTGGAAGGAGTACAAGGGTTGTTGTTCTAGCATCCCGAGGGATCAGGACCTTGAGAAATATGTCTTTATTGGCCATGATATTATTGATTTAACAACATTCCAAGAACCCCTATATAATGACATAGAAAAATAGTTGGCGCCTAGGAAAATCATTGGTTTGAGGTTTTTTGTCTCCTAATTGACTTTCTTCTCATCGGGTATAGCATCAAACATAGTTTTGTCCGAGTTTTGGATCATATTGGGGATCACTACCAAAAGCATTCCATGAAATCCTTTGTTTCTATTCAGAATGTCAAAAATGGGACCTTCAATGAGAATATTGAATAAATAGAAGTTCATTCCCCCAAAAACATCTATATCATCCGAGTATGATCATTACTCAAGCATATTGTTGGGTTTCGTCAGATGCCTTTTTTTCTTATTGCTTGCGTGTAAGTAGGCTGAATTATTGTTTCCTTCATGATTCCATATGAGTATCTATCTATTAGTGTAAATCCATTCCTATTTAATAATTAGTTCTCCCAATTTCTCTTGTTAGAGGAGAGATCCTAAAACACCAAGTCATCCCAAACAACCATAAGGATGAGTTCATGGTGATCAAGCACCATTTCGAGAGAATCCATGTTCAAATTAGAAGTAGGAAGACCCTTATCCCATTCTTCTAACTTGTATCTCATTCATCTTAGTTTTCTATCTAATGACACCATTGTGTGGTCATGTTTAGGTTCATCCCAAATGTTACTAACTAGTTTCTAATTTCATGGAGTGTCAATACATTGGGTAAAAAATATAAAGTCTTCCCATAAATACTGTATAGGAGACCAAAAAACTAGAAAAGAAGAGTTATTAGGTATTCATAATGAAAGGGGATCCACCTTAGAAATGGAAAATTTTTAGATAGCATAAATATTAACTAGGATCCAGTCCATGTGACTCTTGTAGTGTCTATTCCCTTTTTGGTTATGACACCATGTGATGTGGTCCCAAGAATACCCCATATTCAGTAGGACATTATCTTCAGTGAAATTTATGAAGTTAAAGAGAGCTAACATGGGGAAAGAAACACTTACCTAATTCCCATATGGGTTTGTAATAATGTTTAAGTCCCCACCTACAATCAATGGGGACACCTCCAGATTAAAAGTGTGACGATATTTGTACAATGTCTACTGAGTTTGTGAATCACAGATCCCATAAAAAAATAGATAAATAGGAACTCCATAAATTTTTATGATTTTACAATGATGAATTGTTTACCATCCTAAAACATACTATAACATCCTTGTTCAAAAAGATAAAAATATTCCAAGTAGTTGGATCTACATGCATGCATGAATGCATTCTAGAATTACGATTAAACTCACAAATTTTTTAGGCTTCTACTTATGTACTAGGATGTCTACTATACATGCCTTGAATTTTTTTATCTCTATATCTAGGTATCCAATTATAACTTGGGAACCAATGATGTTGGGCATTATAGATGATGATAAAAATTATTGAAACAGAGATGGTCCAGATTTGGTCGCGGGAGACAATGTATTGGTGGTATTAGAGGACTCAATCTCCTAAATAAGTTTGATATTTCCCATTTGAATACACAAGTATTTGTTGTTATGGATAACTTCATTGGAGATATTGTAGGAGGGCACATAATTTGGGTATTCCCTCTTACATTACTTTGTGGGATCGAAAAGAACCATATCCACCTCCGAGGATGAATGTAACAATGCCAAAAGGAATGAAAATGAATTTTATTTGTTGTGGAATTCCAAGGTAGTTGTTGGGATGGGAACTAAGGTAAGAGGGAGAGTATGCATGGGGGGTGGTATCTGGGATAGTAGGTAGCACAGGCCCACTACCAAGAAATACTTATGGAAGAATGTGTAAGGGTTGGGGAAGCCATCATAAAGGTAATGGGAGGGAGATGTGTACAAGATAGGACCATAGAGAACTAGTGTTATGTAGGAGGACTCCTTACAGGTAGGGGTTACAATACCATAATATCATATAGATATCTTAGTACAATAGCTTGAATATCTACACAAGTTGAAACTTAATTGGTCTCATGGGAAGCTCAAACCCATGATAAATGAAGGGAATCATTTATATCAAGAACTCTTGTAGGGTAGGGAGGTTGAAACCATTTAACAAGATGGATTTTTCTTTTCAATTGAACATTGTGAACTTGGAGGGTGTAGATGCAACAAAACCATTGTAGCACTGGATATAAAATTTTCTAATTCCAAACCAGAAACTACTGCACCTTCAAGGAAATATTTTCTAGTAGAGGTAAGGATAAATCACAATCAACAAAAATTTGGTGAATGGATGCATCCATGTAGAACCGAGTACTGACATCTGCAAAAATAATCCCACCAACGAAGTCTCATATGTCCTTGGGAAGAGCACCATTAAGAAATGAAAGAATTAAATGTGGCAGGATTATCCACACCATGGAATGGTAAAATTCCTTCCACAAATGAATATCTGGTGACTAGTTTGACATATTTAAGTGAAAGATACCCATCATTCATGGGGTATTTTCCCCATGCATGAACGAAATCCTCCTTAGAAGCAAGTATCACGCAGAAAGAGTGTTGGTGGATAACAGAAATTTGAGTTGGATCATGAAACACCTATAATACTACAAAAAAATTAAGACCAATAGAGGAGGATTCACTTATACAAACTATGCAACACGGTTCCATTTAACGCAATCCAAACCATTGACAAAGGCCTTGATGGGAACATCCATAGACAAACATAGACTATCCATGATGACGACGATTTAGATCAATCTGAAAGGTCGAATGCAGATATTTTTGTATAATGATATATTCAGGAAGAGAAATTAGATGAACCTAAGTATACATATATTAATTTAAAAATTTGTTTTCAATACATAATAATAATAAGAATTTAATTTCTCATTGGAAGACAAAATAATTGAAACATATGAAAAGAAAATACATATTTCAAATTTAAAAATGATAAATTTGGAATAAAAATAATACAATTTCAAAATGATTAATATAATTTGAATACAAATTTCAGATGTTATAAACCACCCAAAATCAATATTATAATCACATATCCATAATCACATCTAATGAATCTATATTAACACTATTTTCTTCTATATTCATTTATTAAGACCTCAATCTAAATGAAAAAGGGGACTTCTAGTTATGAAAACATTCTTCATTTTTTTATAACTAAGAATACATATTATATTAATATTTTAATTCAATATTGAATATTCCTAATATAAATTTTTATTTCTATGTCACTAATAAATAACCATTCCGGACCCATAATGCTTATTTTGTTGATATCATATCATATTTGATTGTATAAAGGAAAATATGTTAAGGATATCTATAAAAATGTTAATATCGTTATAGAAGATATTCCAGAAACATGACTAGAGAATAACCTATCATCTAAATATTATAAATATTAGAGGATGGACATATCACAATTAGTGATAATACAAAAGGATAAAATAGACTTTGGGAATATTAGTAACTCCAAAAACTATTCTTTTTTATAATGTTTCATTTTATTAATGGATTGAGATATATTATTATTTATAAAACTCAAATTATATTACTATGATTGTAATGTTACATTTGATAATAAATCTTTCATGATTTATGATTATAATCGATATTTAGTGTTTAATACCTTCACTGTTATTATAGGATATGTTTTTAATGAGGGTTGGTTATTTTTTAAAAAATCATCATATTTGAGAGTATTTCACACAGAATTTCAGTTCTGTTATAAGAGAATTGGATAATATAATATACACTATGTTAAGACTCTTTCTAAAAATGGATTATTCAATGATCCAAAAAAACTGTAATGTCATAAGTATAAATTGTGTAATCCCTATCAAAAGGTAAAAAGCTAATGATTTATTTCATACAAAAAGGTAGAGGATTCTAATCATCAACCTATATAATATGTTCTCATGGATTTTATTGTGCATTCTAAATTTTTTTGCCTCAATGGAATACATTATTCTCATGTTATAATTGATAATTATCTTAGATACGCATGAGCATTCCTACAAGATATGAAAATATATTCTCTTTTCTATTTTTCTAAATACAAAATAAATATTGAGAACCGTACTGGAATTACCCTTAAGACATAGATAATTGGTCAGTGTTGTGATTTTATTAATTGATATTTCGAATAATTATTTTCACTGGATGGATAGGGTCAAAATTTATCTTCACCTTGACCTCCTTAACAAACAAGGGTTATTGAATGATGAATTTGAAAAAACATTAAGAAGAATCTCGAATAACAATAAATGAATCTGAATTTTCAAGTTATATTTGGGATGAAGCTGTTATCATATAATGTTAAGTAATTAATAGGGTCTAGAAAACCACAATAATGAAAAATCATCATAAGTAATTATTTAATGGTAGAAAACATGTTGTGAATTACTTTATAGAATTTCAATATAAATTTATTATTACTAAATTAGGATAAACTAGATACATTTTCTCTTAAATTTTATGATGGTATTTTCTGAATAAAATCAACCATCAGTAAGGCATATGGAATTTCAAATGAGAAATACAATAGTGTGGTAGAATTTCTTCATGTCACATTTTGTCAAACATATCCACATGAATCAAAACCTACAATAGAAATACTTGCTGATGAAATTAGAAATTTTAATATTTGTAACACATCTAAGACTATTAACTATAATGATTATTTATTAGATGTATCTCCAACTAGAAAAAATCTCAAACAATCATACCCTGATGAATACCTGGAGAAACCGGGCACATTAGTTCATAAAACTATTTTGACCAATAAAAAATACCATTTAAATATTTTAATAGGGATCTTTATATATTTCATCAAACCCAAAACTCTTTTAGAAATAATCATGAATATAAAGGCTCCATGTATCTATTAAAACATACAATCACCACTAAATATGTCAATTATTTACGTAGGGGTATATCATTTCATAAAGTGTTGAAATAGTTTTGTATAATTAAATTTTTTAAACTCATTAAGGGACCTAAATATAGCTGAACTATTGTAAGAAAATTGGTTTATATAAATAATTTTGATAGATCTAAAACTATAATTAAAAACATATATATAATGTTATCACAATGATATATTAATAGGTAAAGAATTTATTATAATGAAACCATTCCACAAATAGCTATAAATGATTTCATTATAATAAAAAATGGTTATATAGAACATATTATTTTCAAACTATATTAAATTAATTTTATGAGTTAATTTGTAAATGGATTGGTTATTTTTGTTGTTTTTGTTCAATCGCCCCAATGATTTGAAATCACTCAGCTTAGGAAATAAATTTATGGTTTAAAATATGATCTTTGAGATTATTTTGATAGGGTTGTATCTTTTCTCAATTCAAATAGTTTTACAAAAGGTATAATAGATCCTACATTATTTAGTAAAATAATTTAAATGGAATTTTTATTTGAATAAATTTATGTAAATGAAATTATCTTTGGTTACTTTTAAATTTCTTTGTGTATATAAATTTATCATCATATTAAAATTTAATTTTATTTGAGTTTAATGGGAGAATTATCATTCTTACATAGTCTAAATGTTTTTTTGAAAAAAAGGTAATATCTTTAAATTTATGTCAATACATATAAGATTTATTAAAATAGTTTAGCCTTATTATTATAAAAGGATGTTATATTTCAATTAGTACAATAAGTACACTATATTTTGATGAAATGATAAAATTATATAAATGATTAATTAGATAGGTATAATTTGTATTTTTATATAATTTACTATTAGATTACATAATTAATGATTAGTGTGTGTATGTGCGCTGGAATACCAGAAAAACCACAAATAATCACATTTAAATGAAGTTAAAATATTTGGAAAATACCTAAAAAATATAGCCACATTTAGATTAAATTACTCTAGATAACATGAATACGATTTGGATAGTAATTCAGTTCCATAAATTACTTGTTGTTAGTAAAATAGAATATTATCCACTAGAACATGTCAAATTTTGGTAAAGTATCTTTCTTTTTTCATTAGATAAAATACAAATTCGGTTTCATAATCTACTGGTGACGTTTATTACATAGTGGTTGGTAATTATTATGCACAAATTCCTTTACTGAAAAAATACACATATATGGTCATTTAATTTGATATGTCCCAATATAAAATAAAAATACCATTATGATTGACATTTTTAAAAATCGTTTATCTCATTCTACAAGTAAAAATATTTATATAAAAAATAACATTTAAAGTGAAAATTTTCACAAAGGTGACATCGTCCTTTATTTCATTGGTACTAAATATCAAGTCATTTATATTTTTCTAAAACCTTTCTACATTGAAATATGGAATTATATAAGACATTATTTTGGTATGATTAATTAATCTTGATTACAATATTCCCCACTTCTTTTTGTATAAACTAGTTTTCATTATATTATAAAATGAAAAAGTTCACCATAAGGATAATGTGATCTTAAGGATGAGTCTTCTGGTTTTTCAATGTAGTATACAATTTCATGTTTCCACAAGGATCATAGTTCATCAAAATACTCTAATACATTTCACACGATCAACTAAGATGATGTTCTAACTTCTTAAAAATTAATTTAATGATTTCTAAATTTACCACATGTTCATGCATAAATCCCTAAATAATTTAAAATAAATTTAAAATATTTTATAATTGAAGAACATTTAAAAATATTAATTTTATATCCTTTTAAAACATTCCACCCAGGATATAATATTTATCCAAAATAAATCCTTTATATTATTGAATCTCGGTAAAGATGGTACAAAAGAATATTATTCTCATTTTATATTCTATTAAATCATTGTCTCCTTGAAAAACTTTAAAGGTTCTTCTAGTGCACCTATCAAACCTATTATTAAATATCATTTATCTTGAATAGTATCACCCCAAATGGAAGAGAATTCTGGATATTTAAGGATGAATAAGTCTCATGTTTTGAATTTTTTCAAATGAAAGTATAAAATGTGTAGCCCAACGAGAAAAATATGTATCCTTATCAAAAATTAGTAAATGAATTATATTTTAATATAGAACTAGAAATGGGATAAAAGAACAATGTCATTAGGACATCTTTAAATGAGTAAATATTGTATTAAAAATCAAAAATTTGGAAAAAATGTCTATTGGTACCCAATAAAGTGGATTATAATAATTTTCAATGTTATTATTGGTCAGAGTAGAGTAATAATGTGGGGTTGATTTGAGTATCTATAAAAATTTCTATTCTAAAAGTATTCTAAAAAATGTTCCACAATAAATTTAAATACAACCTAGTTAATCAATGTAATAATGTTATAAAAGTTTGACTATTTAAATAAATTATCATAAGATTGATTAATTATTAGTAATCATAATGTCAGTTCAAAACATTAACTTCTATGTGATAATAATAAGACATAGAAATTATAAATCCTTTCAATGATTATCTATAAAATTAAATTTACTGATATTTGAATACATACAGTAAAACAGAGAAAGCTAAATTAAACTGCACATCCGATAAAAAACAAGTGGTTTCGTCTAAAACATAGAACTAATCCACTCGACATGGTGATCACCTAAAACAAAGAAGATTATATAAATAAATGTGATCCACACCCTGGATCTGGGTAAAAATTATTACAGAAGACAGTCCAGGTCACATGACCTCTTTAACAATTCTTCGTGGGTTTGAACTGCCATGTCACACAAGGACCTCTTCCACAATTATCTAGGGGAATACACTAGGGTAAAAAGAGGTGTGATAAAGGATATCTTCTATCATTCAGTATAATGCAGGAGAAAATGTGCATTTTAATAAAGACATACACACTGCTTGGAATATAAAAATAAAACACAACAGAGAAAAAATGATGAGATAAGGTCTGAAATGATTTGAGTGTTAATCTATGATGCTCCAGACTTCTAGGATTAAGAAGATGAAGAAATCAGGTTTTCTTGCAGGAAATAGAGTATCGCAAGCCACATAGATCTGTCTCGTGTTCTTCTTGGAGTTGATAGTGAGAAAATATTTTCAACTCTATGATTCAAGTATTCTTTGTGTGTTCTTCAGATGTTTCGGGTTCTATGGGTCGTTACTTCATTAAAAAATTCTCATGATTCTTCGTTATCACGCACACACTTGTCTCTATGTTACAACTATTATTGTTCACTTTTCTTCTGGCCACGCTATTCTTTTAATTCCATGAATTCATGTGACGGAGCCTATATGATTCAGGTATTCTGAACCTCGTACCTTGTACTATCCGGTAACATGTCTTTAATGAAACATTAATTATGTTATTGCATTTATAAGCTTCAAATATGACTGTTAGAAATTAAATTGAAAAATGACAAAACAGATTAATAAACGATGTTAGAGGCTGTATGGAAATGTTGTATCCTTGAAGAAGTATCACCTTGAAATTGTGTATCCTTTTTTCTTTTAGAATTTTGATATCATTAATGGTATAATTGTATAGAGATCTGGAATTGGTAGCACATATGTGGTGTTATGATCATGTTGTCTAGGTCACCGTGTTTGGGTCACGGTGTCTAGGTCATGGTTACTCAGTCTTTTCCAAATATATGTATACAGACCTAAAAATTAATATTCATAGAATTAGTTTATTTTAAACATTCATAAGATAATTTCATTATAAATGAAAAATATTATAGTCATTATTTATGGAATAAAGAGACAAATAATCTGTATACATGTTTTTTGATAGATTAAATAGGATTAATAAGATTTACAATATGGTTTGGATTTATGATCATGAAAACATGATTAACATATGACATGTCCAAAAATATCCCATATTGATGATCACAAATCATTTGAGTGAGATATATATTTTTAGGTAATGTGTCGTCTCCTTAGTGTTTATATAGAATACATATTTCTCCCACTTTTGGGATTAACAAAATGTGTAAATAAGAAATAGACCATAAAAGTTCACAATGCATTAGATGGATAAAAATTTTCATTATAAATTAAAAATAACAAGATTGCAGAAATCATCCCTATCAAAAGATGGTAGCAACTTTTCTTTTTCACTGGATTGTCTTCTCTTTTCCCTTGGCTGCAACTTAAAAAGGGTAATCCATAAGAGCAGATGTATAAGTTTAAGGGGTAAGTGAACTAGTTTATTGCGAAGGAAAATTGAGTCCTTCAAAAATAGGAGGGGCCAAGGTAGGTGTTGTGGATGATAGAGAAAGTTGTAGATAAATGATAACGGGTCTGATCTAACTCAAATCCTGAGAGAAAGACATAGATGTAGAGGCAAGGGAAAATGATGAGAAGGTAGAAAAACCATATCTTAGGGGTGTAGCTGAAGTAGCCACAATGAAAGTATACTGGACATGAAGATATGGCCTCAAAAGCCTGATAAAGATACCAATGATCTCACCACCATACTACATGGCTTTCTCAAAGTCATCCTTGTTCTCCATAATCTTTTCCATAAAAGGGGGGAAATATATTAGCTTTTGGACTATAATTTTGAAAGCATGTGTGGGGGGAGGGATTCTCAAATTCATTACAAGTTACTTGAAGTGGATGGTCATGTCATGATTTTAGAAAATTATATTGAAGTAGATGTCCACCATCTTAGAAATATTTTGGTGATAATCATTGGAAATCATGGAATTATTTCTCACCAAATCATGAACCCTTTCACTGTTCTTGAAAACTTCCAATTGATATTCTTTGTAAAAAACTCTAAGAACAGCCTAATGTTCTTCTTTGACAAAAAATATGAGAATATCACTATCAAACAGGGGTTAAAATGATTTTCCAGAAGTATAATAAGAAATAACAATATAAGTTAGGTATTTGAGATGATTTAGAACTTTTTGGAGACATCCCTTATACTCATCATTCAACTTGTCAAGAACAATAAAAAGTTCACACATCACTTGAACTATTTTCTTGTTTCATTCAAATACATCGTCAGTTAAAGATTTTATATTAGGTTGAATCTGGGAGGATACATCCTATGGAATCTGACTAAAAATATCCTCAATAGGATAAGAAATAGGTTATGGTTTTTAATTTATTACTCTATGCAATTCTTTATCCATTCCTCTAAGTGTCTTTACATTATCACTCAATTGTTTTTCTCAACTATAAATTCTTGAATATCATGAAACATCATAGTATTAATCTTCCATATGATCTTTTACAACAATAGATCATCATCTCACTCAATCAAATTTGTTACAGGATCTGGTTAGGTATTCTGGAGATTTTAATCAGCAGGCAATAGGATAGCTTCAAAATATTTCAAATCATCCTTACTCAGCAAGATTTAAGGTTCATAAATAAGAGATGATATAGGCTCATGATCTTTTGAAGCTATAAAAGTAATAGTAGACACTAGATTCATTTGAAACATAGTATAAAGATCTATACAAGTCATAGAGGCTTCCCAAGAATCCATCACATCAAAATATCTAGGGAATTTATACCATGTATCCACTAAGCATGGATCAACATGATTTGGAACATTAACATATTCCAAGCTGGGGGGATTCTCCCCCTCAATAGGTTCATCATTCATAGGACAAATAGATTTAGATCCTTGATCTGTTTCTAGGATTTCAACACAGATATCCTCACCCATTTTCTTTCATTCTAATAGAAAATCTTGCTCTATTATCATTTTATTTTATGGAATATTCTAGGAACAAATTTTTATCCCCATGTTCCTCAAGAGGATCTTATTATATAAAATTAATATCTTCTTCTATAATTTCCTCTACAACATCATTTTCACTTACAATGATAAGAGATTGTTTTTTGGAAAAAGGTTTTTCTTGCAGATCCACAACTTCTATAGGAACACGCACTTCCTTCTCAATTAAGACTTCAGGAGTATATTCACTATCTTCCTCAACCAGAATAGTTTCTATGGATAGTACAAAAAACTCTTCCTCTTCATACTCATTATAATACTCAAAAATCTCATATGGATTTAAACCAATATTAGAAATATATTTTGGTCTTGAAGAGTGTTCCAACGGATTAAACTTTTCATAAACCCTGTCATTATCTTCGTCCAATGCTTTTATCCATGGATTCCAACTTATTTTCATTTTATTTACTATATCTATTGAAATAAAAAACACATTGTCCTTAATACCTTCCTCATCAGGTCTAACCAACCCCTTTTCACGAATTATTGCTGAGATGGGAAATTAATTGAACAAGGAAGTTTAATTGGAGTCTGTCTTGATCAACTCACACATATAGAGTATAAAATATCTAAATAGGTTGTTCTTTTCTTATATCCATAATTCATGAGTCATCTCAAATATACATCCTAATACTTGAGTGTAGCAAAATTACCTTTTCTAGGGAATATTAGATTCTGAACAAATTTAAACAGAAGATTGGTTTCACTATCTTGCCTAGCAGCTATGTCTCTCCACATTGTATTATTCCCAATTAAGCTTCCCAATGATTCTTCCCAAACAAGGAACTCACTTTTAGGTGGATGACCTCTCTAGTTGTCCTCACAAAAACCCTCATGAGTTATCCTATGGCATGAAACCCTTAACCTTGATAAAAAGGTACAACTATGGCCATTGATCCAACTTTGCACAATATATCCATCTTTTGTATCAAAAAATAATTGAACATACTGATAAATTTGTTCAACTAATTTTGGGTAGATAGGCCTATCCTCTTTTGTGAACCAATTAAAACATCATTTCTCTCTAATAACCTTCAATCCCAAAGACATACCTGACTGATTCTACTTAGGGAATATCTTCTTTTTTGGTACCACTATTTTTTCAACCTGATTCGGATTCAGAGGACCTATGGGTGCTAACATCTGTGCTATTTTCAACATCTTCATTGAACTGATCAACACTGGATTTGACAATGATGGGAGTTTCATCCTAGGCATTCAACGAAGGTTCGATAGAGAGGGGGAGAGAAAATTGAAGGGTCAAGAGAGGGGATACATTTTTAAAGAAGAAATATCAAGTGAAGAATTGAGTGAACCATGTTTTTTTTTATCATTTAGGGATATCAAGAGTTTTAGGATAAAAAAGGCTAGAATGTAAAAGGGTAAAATAATTTATGGATGTGATAAATGTTATAATTTTTAAATTAAACAGCATGTCATCTTTTCAGTGAGACTGTAATCAGCATTCATAGTGAGACCATAACTAACATTCATGGTGTGACCGTAACTTGCTTTCCCAGTGAGATCGTATCTGTGTTATTTCTATACTATGTGATCATACTGTTTGAGACAGTAACTGCCAAACAGTAATAGTGAGACCATAAACATGAAACTGCAAAAAGTGAAATAGTATACTTACGAATTCTTATTTATCATTCCTAACTCATGTATGATATAATCTATTCTGTAAGAATTTAAAGGTTTGGTGAATATATCAACAGGTGGATATTCAGTTTCAATGAATTCTTAAGTGATGTCAACTTTACAATAATGATCTCTCAAAAAGTGATGTTATACATCAATATGTTTTTTCCTAGAGTGTGAAAAATTATTTTTTGAGATGTTAACAGAACTTGTATTGTCATGATTTATAGATACATGCCAGAATTGATATCCAAAATCTATTGATGTTTGTTTCACCAACAAAATTTGTGCACAGCAACTACCAACTTCTAGGTATTCAGGTTCTGTAGTAGATAATGAAACAGAATTTTGTTTCTCACTATACCATGATACTAGTGACTTGCATAAAAAGTACCATGTTGCTTAGGTGATTTTTCTATCTAACTTACAATCACCAATGTCATTATCAGGATAACTAAATAACTCAAGTGATTTTCTTGTGGGATTGAAAAATCCTAGATTGGTTGTATGATTGAGTTATTTGAAAATCCTTTTAACACCATTTAAATGATATTACATAGGGTTATCTTGAAAATAGGGACACATACACACAATAAATATAGTTTGAGGTCCGCTAGCAGTTAGATAGAGAAGACATCCAAACATTCCTTTATAAGTGGTATGATCGACCGATTTTCTATCATCATCAGGATCCAACATACAAGTAGTACTCATTGCATTGTCAATACATATAGAGATATCCAAAACATAACATTTTACAAGATTTATAATATATTTTCAAAGATTTAAAATAATACAACCAATATTTTGAATGTTTTTAAATCCATTAACGAATTTTAGTACACCAATTAAACAAACTTCAAATTAATTTTTCATCATTTTAGAAAATTCAATACATAAGGAATTTTTTGATGATCCAATGATAATGTAATCTAAATATATTTGAACTACATAAAAATCATTAGAAATTTGTTTTATAAAAAGGGTAGGATCATCTATTCCTTCTTTAAAACCATTAGAAATAAGAAAGGTACTTAATCTATTATATCAGACTCTTAGATCTTGTTTTAAACCATATAATGATTTTGAAAATTTATAAATATTATTTGTAAAAAGATTATTTTATAAACTAGGGGTTTCTCAACAATGGAATCATCAGTTGTATACCCATTTAGGAATTAAATTTTAAAATCCATTAGATACAGTTCGAAATTACAATGTGCCGCATAAGCAAGAAAAATTATGATGGCATAAATTATAGCTACAGGTGAAAATGTTTCTTCATAGACAATTCTTTATTCTAGACTATAGCATTGTGCAACCAATCTAGCCTTGTTTTTAATTATATTACCATCTTTATCTACCTTATTTCTAAACTCCCATTTACTTCCTATGGTGAATGTGTCCTTGGGTCTGTCAACATGCTTCCAAACATTGTTCATTTCAAACTGATGAAGATCATTTTGCATACACAAAACCCAAATATTCATCACTAATTGCATCGTTAATATTAATAGGTTCTAGTTGTGACTAGAATACTTAATGTTCAAACTTATTTCTTATAGGAACTCTAATTTGAGTTCTATTTTATAAGACTCCCAAAATATTATCAAAGGGATAGTTCTTAATAGTTCTAATAGATCTAGAAAATAAAGGACTGGTCATTTCAGATTCTTCAAACGGTTTGGGTTCATTGTGACAAGAATCTAAAGAATTTCCAGAAATGAAAATATTCACAGATTCCTTAACATGATGGATTGAGGATTTTGAATTAATTTCCCTATTTGATACATCATCCTCCAAGTTCTCTATAGTGTTTTTAGGCTCATGTGGATATATTTCATCAAATTTGACATGGATAGATTCTTTCAAACATTTAGTTATTTTATTAAAAACTCTAAAGGCTTTACTGGATATTGAATATCCTAAAATATTCCTTCATCACTTTTGGATTCAAATTTTCAAGATTGGCCTTAGTATTAAGGATATAGACCTTGCATGAAAAAACATTGAAGTAGCTAACTTTGGGGTTTCTATTGTTCCACAACACATATGGACTACTTTTAACAATAACTATATTTAAATACATATTGATAATATAGCATGTTTTATTTATAGCATTATCCAAAAAATAAATAGGTATTTCATATTCACTAAGAATGGTTCTAGAAACATCTAGCAAGGTTCTATTTCGTCTTTACACAACTCCATTTTTTTGAGGTGTTCTAAGGATGTAAAAATTATTAATGTAGTCATTTTGTGTGCAAATGATACAAATTCTTGATTTTCAAACACACAACCATTATCAATTCTTATGGATTGAATTATATATCCACTATGATTTTCTACAGTTTTGGTATATTTGGTACAATGTGAGCATGATTCACTTTTGTGAGCGAAAAATAATGTCCATGTATATCTACAAAAGTCCTCTAAAAAACATAAACATAATTCTTACCATTTAAACTAGAAACTCAACATGGACTAAACAAGTCCATGTGAACCAATTCAAGAGTTAAATATGTTGACACTTCCTTCTTTTCATTGAAGTAAATTTTGTGTTTCTTTACCTTTTGACAAGGATCACACACATTATCAATTGAAAACTCAGGTTTGGGTGGGTCTTTCTCTATGGTTTTTGTGGTTAATCTTCCAAGGGAGTGAGTGTTATAATGCCGTAGTATCCTATGACAATTCTATGATTCTTTGTGAAATAAACATAAACATGAATCATTTTGAGAGAAAAAAATATATATGTTAGCAAAATAAATATTTTCAATTCTTAATGAAGAAAACACTAATTAATTTTTAGAATTGAAAATATTGCAATCATCATCTTCAAATTGAAAAAGAAATCCCTCTTTACATTGTTATGAAATAAAAAGTAGATTATATTTCAATCAATCAACAAAAAGTACTTTGGAAATCATAACTGAGTTTGATTTACCAATTTGGCCAAGGTCAATAATGTTTCCTTTGGAATTGTCAACAAAGGTGACATGCCCTCCATCAATTTTTATTTAATTCATGAAGAATGAATAATATCATGTCATGTTTCTGGAACAACCACTGTCCATGTACCGTAAGATTTTACAAGATCTCTTTTAGAAGAATTCTTACAAAATGTTCAAATGTAAATAGATTTTGGTGCCCATAATTTTTTGGGTCGTGTAATATTTGTGACTAGTTATTTAGGAACCCATATCTTCTTCATAGGTTTCCAATTAGAATTATGTAATGAACGTGAAAAATAAAGCCTATTTGGTCTAGAAAATCTTGAAATATTAGAGAGTGTATCCTTACTTATACTGGATGAATGTTTTCCAGAACTATGAGTAAATTTGTATGTTCTAATATAGACATATTTTCATAGTCACTTTCATTTATAGAATAAAAGGAATTATGTACAAGAAATTGTAGTGTTACATCAAATGTGTTTGTCATATAACCCATATTGGCTTTTTAGCTTGTTCATTATGTGAAGATTCTGAGTTACTTGAACTATCCTAAGAAGCAGTACATGTTGTTTTCATTTCAATTTTGTACTTTCTATCTTTTTCCTCATATTTCTTTGACTACATGAAATTGGAAAAGATAGACCTGATATGTCCCTTTTCCTTATATTAGTAGAAGAATATCTAATCATACTTTTCATTTCTTTTCCAATATTTCTTCCTTCTTTCTTTTTGATCATATCTTCACTTAAAATTAGGCTTTCTGAAAAAATTAGTTTTCTTTTAAAATATCTTAAACCTTCTGGCTAATTAAGCCATTTCCTCATCACTTTCAGGTGATGATTGTTCACTACGGGAACTTTGTACAAAGACATCCAATTTTCAATTCACTTTTCATTTATAAGTGGTGGTCATGAATGTAACAGATTTTCTGTTGGGTTCATCAACCTATTCCATGTTGACTTTCAGATCTTCTTCATATATCATCATATTTCTAATGAGATCATTTACTAGTAATTTTTTTGATGTCGTATGATTCTATAATAGATAAATAAGTTCTTCTCCATCTCTTAGGTAGACATATAAGAATTCTCATGGTCTATTCATTGTCTCCAACCTCTCATCAAGAGAATCCATTGTGTTGAAAATTTCATTGAACCTGAGATACATGTCAGAAATAGTCTCATAATGATTCATTTTAATGTTATCAAATTTAATAGTATAAGTATTAAGTCTCATTTTTTTCACAGTAGAGGATTCATCATGAGAAAAAGTCAAAGACTCATAAATTTCAAGGTCATTTCTACATGCAGAAATTCTATTAAATTCTTATTCTCCAAATGTGGAATATAAAACATTCATGGATTTATAATTTTTATTATAATCATTATTGGTATGGTCATCCCAATTTATTCTACCAGTAGAAATAATCTTATATTCATCTATAATTTTTGACCAGATATCAAAACTCGTACTTTCTGTATACATTTTCATTTTAAATTTCCATTGAAAATATTTGATTCCACTAATGAATATTGGTCTGTTTTTTGAATGACCTTCTAATATATTTTCCATAATAAATAAATTCATTTAAAGATCTAGAAATTTAGATTAAAATAAATTTATAGACAATTAAAGTACAATTAAAATCATAGTTGAATAGGGTCAAAAATAGAGTCTTAATATGAAAAACAAGAAACCCTCTGATACCAAATGTTGGTCATAGTAGAGTACTCAAGAGGGGGTAAATTGAGTATCTATAAAAATTTCTATTTAAAAACTATTATTAAAGAGATTCCCAAATAAATTTAAATACATCATAGTTAATTAAAGAAATACTATTATGAATGTTTGGAATCATAAATAACTTCTCAAAAGATTGACTAATTCTCAGTAATCTTAATATCAGTTATCAACATTACTTTTGAAGATATTCTAATAAGACAAATCAATTATAAGTTATTTCCAAGATTAAGTATCAAATTAAATTTAGTGATTTCTGAATTATATAGTAAAACAAAGAAAACTAAATTAAATGACACAACAGATATAAAAAAGTGGTTCAGTCTCAAGTTGAGACCTAATCCAATCCACTTGTTGATCACCTGCAACCAATCCATTTATAAAAATAAATTTCATCCACACCATGGATTGGGGTTTAAAATAGTACAAAAGACAATCCAGGTCACATGACAATTTCCACATTTCTTTGTGGTTATGAACTACCACGTACCACATGGACCTCTTCCACACATATCATTGGGTATAGACAAATTATAAAAAGAAATATAAGAAGGGATATCTTGAATCCTTCAGTGTAATATAGGAGACACTTCGTGTTTTTATACAGACACACACACACTTCTCAAAAGATAAAAACAAAAAACAATAGAGAAAAAAGGATGATATAAGTATATAAGGTCTCTAAGTGCTAATATATGCAATTATGGCCCTCCAGGATGAAGTAGATGCCAAAATTGAGTCCTTATGCGGAAAACTGAGTATCCCATGTCAGCTAGATCTAGATTGTGTTCTTCATGGAGTTAATAGTGAGATAATGTTCTCGACTCTAGGATTCAAGTGTGCTTTCATTTTTATTCAGTATTTTTAGGTTTCATGAGTTGACTATTCTTCTAAAAATGTCTGTGCTTCTTCGTTATCACACAAACATATGTTTATATATTTCCACTATTGTCAATAAATTTTTTTCTGGCCATAATGATATTTTTTTTCTAAGAATGCATTTGTGGGAGCTGACTGAATGCATGTATTTTGTACGTCGTACCACTTAGTATCAGGGGACATGTCTATAATGATAGCTTAATTATTTAAGTACATTTAAATGATTCCGAAATGATCGTTATAAATTAAATTGAAAAATAAAAAAATAGTTTAAAAAATGGTGTCAACGTTTGTCTGGAAATGGTGTCTCCGGGAAACGGTTGTTTTCTGGGTTTTCTTTGAGCGGGGAGAAACTATGATGGCATAGTTGTATAGAGATCATCAATCGTTAGAAAAAATGTGGTGTTAGGATCATGGTGTCTGGGTCATGGTGTCTGGGTCACGGAGTCTGGGTCACAGTTTCTAGGTCCGGGTATCTGGGACATAGTTTCTCAAACATTGCTAAATATCTATATAAATACTTAAACAGTGATATTCATAGATTGAATTAGACATAATCATTCATAATATAATTTCATTATAATCAAAAAAAAATACAATAAAAAATAATGGAATATAGAGAATAATCATTTGTACAGATAATGTTAGATATATTAAATAGAATTAACAAGAGTTACAAAATGTATAAGATTTGTTATCATTAAAACATTATTAACACCTAAGGATTCCAATAGTTATTATTAGGTAATTCATACGAACATTGAAAATGAATAGTCTCCCTTAGGACTAACAAGTGATAGAACCCCTAAAATATCTTCTATTTTAGAGCTACATTGTGAATATAATAAGTTGGTAAAAATGATATTAAAAATTAACATACCCAAGGAACGATTTTAGTATCCTAATACATAATGAAATTTTCATTCCTTATTCATTTTTTGTAATGGGATACACATTAACCTATCGCAGTATTTGTTTAGGCTTATTGGAAAACTATGAAAAACTTATTTCATGATAATTTAATTTCTATATCCCATGTTTTTCAACTTTTTTAATTTCATAATACCTCTTCCTATATGCGAGACAAATTATACAACCTATTGTGTAGTTTTTCTTTTGAATTGATCTATTTTTAAGAGGATAAGGATAAATAGAAATCCATTGTGGAATATCATTATTTCTATTGATGAAAATTTATATTATTAGTTAAATCGGATGAAAATCCTTTAGGTTCATAATAATGAAGAACAAAAACCAAGAAAAAATTTAAATTATAGACTGTTTTTAGTAAATAAATATACATAAAAAAATATGCTGATAATAAATCTAAGAAAAAACAACATTTTGGATGAATTGAATCTAAATGTATGTTGGAAATAATTATTAATATAATGATGAATAGAAATAATATACATTCTCTCATGATCTAGTGGTTTTTGGTTTTCAAACCCATTAATGAATCACATTTGGATATCTAGAATTATCATTATGTCTAATTTCTATGGAAATGGTTTTATATGGTGATGGAGGATATAGAAAAGTTAATATGAATGATCTTATTTAATTTTTTTTTTCTAAATATGAGGATTATAGTGCATTCTATAATAACAAATATGATGAAATATATAAATAAGAATTGTTAAGAAATATCTCAACTCATTCAGGTGGAGATTGGTAGAAATTCTATTGATTGGGACTGCTCTAAGGCCATTGAAAGCGAACCATCTCAATAGGGAGAAAAATTCATTTAAAATCACAGTGATAATCATGATGGGTATAGTCCATCGAGACATTTTAGACTTAACAACTCTATGTTCCATAAGGATTCAGAGTTATAAATTACTTCTATAATTGTTCTTGATGAATGGTTTGAGCCTTATTCTTGTAGATCAGTGCATCATTATGGTGAGGTAAATCATTTTTTGAAAGTTTATGCCTTGGTTGAAGACCATGAAAAAAATATAATAATAAAAAATTCGAGGATTACAAATGTATAAATGAAGAATTTTTTTTTCAATAATTACCATTAAAAGGTAGAAGATCATCAGGAAGGTCAACCGGACAAGTAATGTCCAGGTCATCACCCCTATTAGCAAGGTCTTCTGCCACCCTGTTGTCTTCACAAATTTCATGAGGGACAATATATGTAATGTGGTGAGGTAAATCTATAATTTCAATATGTTTTTGATAATGTTCAATCCATGTACCTGTAATATATATTGAAGAAATTGAAATGGTATCTCTAATTACATACACAACCAATCTTGTTGAAGAAATGGATTAATGGTATTCACCTCTTAAACCTCCTGAATCCTTTTATCATACTTTGGTTTTTTGTAAATATTTATAAAGAGTATTTATATGAAAATTGATCTACATTTATACCTTTTCATAATTATTTATTCATTGGACTTGCAGTTTTAGTTTCGTATTCCAAAGATGTACATTTTTTCTAGACGGTTCCACATTTTTCCTCAAATTCTCCCTATACTATATATAATGATTGATCTAATGAATCAAGAGATTGAAAATTCTAGAGTCAATGGAGTAGTATTATATGATGAACTTAATGATATGATATTGTGTATTGAATAAAATTATATTAATTTTAATGTATAATCCCCCCTTTTTAATGCTCCTCCACCAATTTCAAATTTTTCTACCACTATCAGTGTTTTCCTAGTAGAGAATATTATGTAAAAGATTTAGAAGATATGATATAAATTTTATTAGGATGATTTTTTCATGACATGTGTAATGTTTCCTTCTATATTTTGGATTCATTCTTCTCAAATGACTGATAGGGTAAAAATGATTCTCCAAAAAAGGTTTGATACATGGAAGTGAACAAAAGGTAAATTTATCAATAATTTAGTGGAATTTTTACCAAGTGTGATTTGAAGTATCTTTTTAGTTCTTTATGAATAGAATGAACCACTTTTTTCATGTTATTGACCATGGATCATTAGATTTCATGGATTTATCTCATCACAGGTATACATATGAATATAGATCTCACCCTCTTATTATTTCTCATTAAGACATTATTTTACAATCTGATACATCAATGAATTCATATTTTATTGATTCCTCTATAGAAATCTCAATTTATAAATTTTTATTAATTTCAATTCAATTTTTTCAACATTTTTAACCTATTAAATGTGGACATATTTTTTTTTGGACATACTACTTCTTGTCTGTATCATGAACCCCAACCTACCTCTCATACCTCTTATAGAAAAGGAAAACCTAAAATTGATCCCAATGATCCAATATAGAGGGACTCTGATTGATAACATAATTAGGTAATCTAATTGGTTATTTATTCTTTTTATTATATGTCTTAAAAATAAGTGAATTTTTATTATTATTTATATTTACTCTCATATTAATTTTATTCATTCATACCATGATTATATTTTTCAAATCATTGCATTATTTTTTCTTAGATTGATAATAATTTTTCAAATATTATTTTTTACTAACAGGTCTATTCATGAAAAAAAATTTGTTAATCCCAAAATGTAAAGAACTCTAATATCGGAATAACTACAGAAACAATAACAATTTAAAAAATATTTATGTTTTTAGAAAATTTTATGTTACCATAAAATTTCATATTCCAATGATTTTTATTCATCCAAAATAGGAATATAATTTACATACTCTAATTAGTAATTATATTATTTGTCTCATGTCATGTCTATTTGGATTCTAATGAATTATTTGTATTGTGATAGATAATTGATTTATGGGAAAAATAAAAATTGGATAAATATTTGAACAGGTCATATGTTGCATGAAGCAAAATCATGAGTAGAGATGACCAACCATAATAATTAGTTGATTGACAAAATGTTATACTGTATAAATGTGTTACCATTAATGTGATAGTAAAAATATTTATCTATTATTTGTTTAAATTATAGATAATGTGTATAAATTACATGATTCCAATAAGTGATATAGTGAAGGGATTCCACAAACTATAAGAGTCATTAGAAAAATTTAAATGTATCTAAGTAACCATGTAACGAAAGTTTAGTGACTAAAAGATGAAAAATAAAGAGAAAACCCAATAAACTATCAAGAAATTGTATATTGAATTTATATGTGATATCATGAATGAAATAAGTTTTATAAGCATTAATGCATGATGTAACTATAATGTTAAATCATTTCAATCTCATAGAAAAAATGAAATTCTAAAATATTAATCTCCATCAATAATGATTAAAAATACTATTGTAGTAAATTTTTAAATTCATAATGGATAGTTTTAGGATTTAATGAGATATAACTGTGCATTGAGGATTTATATATAATTGAATTATCATTTTACAATGGATACATTTTTTATATGTATCTTAAAATGCAAAGAATCCTCCCTTGTAAAAGACAGGTGTTGTATTGGTACATTATGTTAAAACATATACTATCATTCATTGATATGTAATAATTTATAGAAGATATAAAAAAATAGA
This sequence comes from Viscum album, assembly GCA_963277665.1. Taxonomy (NCBI): domain Eukaryota; kingdom Viridiplantae; phylum Streptophyta; class Magnoliopsida; order Santalales; family Viscaceae; genus Viscum; species Viscum album. The sequence continues at coordinate 1,652,853,749 of OY728126.1, read as the reverse complement.
TAAAGGCCAAAAAACTTCTTCATTCATTCCACACTCTGCTAGATAGTCAAAAAAGGGAAAAAATATTATTATCATTCTAAATTCAATTAGATATTGAGATATATCAAACATCAACTACATTATATTTTCTCTAAATTTAAGTTTCATATAATGTTTTTGTTTAATTATATATATATGAATATTCCTAATATGTTAACATTTTATTTTAGAGTACTTTGAAACTCATTTATGTTATTTCTTCTTATATTTTTTCCCATGTATTAATATTGACGTTGATTCTTATAAATACATCAATGATTTTAGATGATTGGTAAAACCCTGATGTAGTTTTTATATATATTTATTTTCTTTTAATGAAAATGATTGTTAGTGTCTAACTATAAATTAGAGATAACTAAGAACAAACATTTACAAAAAAACTTTTTCAATTCCACCATTTATTAAATTTTTTATTACCAGCCTATTTTCACCATTACATTATGATTTTGTTAAAACTATTGATTTTCATTGAGTAATTTTTAAAATTATTTTATAAAAATATACTCTAGTTCTTTACATTTGAAAATTATATATATATATATATGGATATAAGAAGTGTATTTTAAATAATAGAATAATTTTAGTTATTTAAATTATGTATTACAAATAAATTAATAAATTGGAAATTTATTTTAAATTTAGATGATTTAAAATTACTTTTCCAAAAGTATTAAATTTTTTAGAATCTCAACTATCCAATTTATTGATAATTATTCATGGATAACAAAAAAATTTATTAAATTTAATTTAATTTCCATTATATATGTTTTAGAACACCAATTGAGACATTTTACCATTTGGGGACATACATCAAATAACGTTATGAGATAAAAATGAAAAGTATATGCATAAAAGAGGAAGTGTGATGGTGATAATAATTACAAATTTAATAGGATCATTGAAAATAATATGAGATCCTAACATAAGATAATCACGATGCATAGAGTATGAACATCACTTTATAATTTTTCTTTTTACCAAATCATCTACCATGGAATGAATTCAAAATGAAAATGAGTAAATAATTATGATATTAAACTAATAGAATAAAAATATATAATAATGTCAAACAAATAAATAAAATTTCATCCGAAACATATTTCCAATATCACATCCAATACATCATTATATAGTGTAAAATTTTAATTGGAACCTATCCCATCATAACATCATTGAGAAAAAACATAACTCAATCATGCCGGTAGATAATGAAATAATAGGTTCTAATTATTTATCCATTGAATCTAGGGAATATGTAATTCTAGTCCCACACATAACATCATTACATGTTTTTGTCTATATAATCCCATATATAATTGAAAAATGCATGAATTATAAGAATATTAACCAATATAATAAAATGGGTAACTAGTAAATATCATTTCTGATAAATATAGAGTAAATAGATAATGGATATCATAATTAGTATAGTAATAATGGGATTGTCTAGATTTGGGGTGAAGAATAAATTAGTCAATTAATAAAAGAATATACTAAAATTGGATATAGATCTATCTAAAATAAAGTTCATAAAGTAAGGATGTCTCGAAATAAAAAATGTCAGGACAATGTATGGTTGTAAGAATTATATAAGAAAGAGAGAAAGTAAAATAGTTATAAAATTTTAAGAAATCAATAGAAAACAAGTATTTTATGATTTAATGGAATTGTTTGAATGAAATATATAATAGAGTATAATAATGAGAGAGATTATAAATCCATAGGGAATAATGTGGGAGATATAGTGTCTCGCATATCAACATTGTAGGGTATAAGAATCAATCAATGTAGAAATGTAGATAAATCATTTATGTACATTGAATAAAATAAATATATAATAATTATTATTTAGTTGATGATATATACAATTATTAATCAGTAATATAAATAAAATAATATTTAAATAAAATTAATATTTATACCTAAAACATTATGAAATATTCCATTTACATATTTTTATAATATGATTTCAAAAATAATAGTTTTAAATCTAATAAGAATCTTTTTAATTTTTTGAAAACATTTGATAAATAAGTATTAAGACAAGTTTATTTGAATGTGAATATGAATATTCAAAATTACCATTAGATAAAAATATAGATAAATCGAATGAGGGAAGTCCTCAATAAATATTGATAATGTAGGAAGGTAAAAATTACATGTAAATTTGAATAGGAATGTTTTTTACTATTATGAAATGAATATACTTTCTCATAGTCCTAACACTTGAATTTGTTGAATATTAGTTTAAAATATTATTGGGTACTTTAAAAAAATTGGTTTCATTATTATTTGTGTTGTTTTTATATTTTTTACAAATGATCATAAATATTTAAATGTTACTTTCATAAAAAAATTCATGTTAAAATTTTAAAGTATTTTAATCTATTTTGACCACCATATTTGAGTAAAATTTTGGGTATAAACATATGTGATACCATCAACAATATTTCTTCAGATGTTTTATGATAATTTCGATTCGATATTTTAAAATTTATTTTTATAAGATGTTGTCGATTTTTGTATTCATCATGTCAAAAAATGGTAATGGTGTATTTTGGGGATTTTTATTAATTTTCATTATGTATGAAAGTTGTTACAATATGAGAATTTTTTTTTATTAATTCATGTTGATCTCTATGTACTATTTACTCATATTTTGAATGAATTGGAAATAGTATGGGATATTTAGAGACCACTATATCCAAACCATGTATCAGTAGCTATCGTGAGGCAATGTAGCTTGGGTATTGGCTGAGGCCTTACCCATTTATTTACCTATCATGGAATAATCCATTCACCCTATTTTCAGATATACGGGATATGGCCTTAGTAATATGTTTATATGTCTACCATTATGAATTCTATCATTATGAATTATTTTATTGATATCCACATGCTTTTTTTATTTTCAATCCAAGGATTAGTTTCTATATCATTGGATTATTTATTTGTAATTACATCATTATCATTTTTTATATCTATATTCTAGAATATTTATAATTATATCAAGTATGAATACCACTTCTGAGCCTCTACGATTTCCCATTTTATATTTTTCCATTCCTTAGGATTATATGATGTGATTAATACCGAACATTCAAGTATGTGAAAAAGTGATTAATGGTGCTCCCAATGGAAATGTTTTGTTTTATTTTATGTTATCAAATAAAATGTCTAATTCCATTAAGTTTCTAATTTTATATTACTACTAAATGATTTTTCAGTTAGTTTTGATTTCTCATATCTTCTTTAATGATATCAAAGTAACCAATAAGATTGGACTACTTTAGTAATGGTATTTAAACATTTATACATTTTTAGGGTTGTGAGAATTGAATTTGGTGTGAAAATAGATATTGATAGTAGATTAAATCTCAATGCTATTGGTAATATCTAGAAGAATTTTCATTTTTCTAGAGTTAGGTAATTATTTTAAAATCATAAATATTCATTTCTAGATACTAATAAGGATACAAAAATTAGTAAACCACTTCTTCTAATTTATTATTGATACATATTAATAGATACAGTATAACTAGAGACATATTTTCTATCACTACATACAGGGTGACCAATTCTTGAATAAATAATTATTTTATTTGGTATTTTAGATAAAAAAAATCCACACACCATTTATTTTATGGTGGCATACATACTAGATATGGAATTATTTTTCACCAATTTTTCCACTTTATTGGCTTATAATTGGAATGATTAGGTTTAATCAAGAAATGTAACACACTTTTATGAAATCATTTTCTATTTTCAAAAACCCCCTTTCTAAAATGATTAAAGGGGGAATTTAATTTTTCCCAATAATAATGTATCATCCAATAATCATGATAGATACATATCATTCATTTACTAACATTTCCAAAATTATTAATGAATGGATATTTTTAACCAAAAATCATCAACCATTGGATATATTATAATATACATTTTCTATAATTATTATCATCATGGTGCTTCAACGAAAAAATTATAACAAACCTGGAATTATAAAATATTTTAAAATAATGTCTTACCTCATTTTTTAGAAATAAATAATTAAAAACTTTTGATAAATATGGATTTATATCATAAAATTTCGTCTTCATTCCATGAAATAAATGTAACTATTTATTTTCAAGGTCATCGTAATAATAATTTTTTTCCAGATCATGGGGAAGTTAATACTAAATAATTTTTTTCTATTATGTATTTATAAAATTTATTAATAATATATGATATTCATAAAATATAAATATTATATTTATAATATAGAAAAATATTGTGAAGGACCCCGTTATATAATAACAAATTATAATTTAATTAAATTGATTTAAGAAACTATTCCTCTTGTTTCTACTATATGAGTATATATACAATTGAATTAAATATGAAAACCTAATGTTTACTAATATTGATTCATTCATTGTACGTAATGAGAATTTGGGAAATCTGAAATCATTTATAACATATAAAATTCTATACACACTTGGGAATCCAATAGTAGATAAAATGGGTATTACACCAACTGTTTTTCATCCCCTATTTATTTTTAGGGAAAAAAAATTTTAAGACCATGACAATATAAAATTACAATTGAATACATTATCTTCTTCAATATAATTTATGGCTATATATGTGGTAAAATATATCCACCAATTAGAAAATGTAGGTATTTAATTATTTTGATTTATGTGTCTACTAGATGATCTCATGTGTGATTAATATGAAGTCACAACTTGATGACAGTAATATCATTTGACCTGATAATAATATTAGGATAATTTTACATTGATTAATCCTAAAATAATACATAATAAAATAATATTTTTGAATATTCATCTAAATACGTTAATAATTATTCTCAATCAATTAAAATTACTGTTGAATATATTTTTTCATGGATTTACACCTGAAATAGAATTATTAAATCATTTATAATGTATTTATCCCAATAATAATTTTCTAATCAATGAAAAAATTCACATTTTTTATATTGGGACATGATATTTTTAATTTAAAAATAATATCCCTAATAATAATATCATGTTACACTAAATATTCCCCTTTGTATTTTTCTTATGATAATGAGTAAAATATTTCCAATTTTAAAACCTTTTGTTTTTTATATCATCCTATAACACCCCGGTTATGGAAAAAAATATTTATTATAAACATGTTTTTTGATTTATATTGGATTTTACACTCTATCAATTATATATTGCAATAAAACAATGATAATAAAAGTAAATATGAATTTATTTTCATATGTGTGAAAGTATGTCACCCATACTAATATGTAGAAATGAATAAACCACCAATTAAATTAATAAAATAAAATATTTATTCCATATAGATATATGTATAAATAAATTTGGACAAGATGTTCAAATAGTAATCAATTTATAATATATATATATAACAGTGTGATGCATTCACAAATATAAATTAAGTTATGATACCTAAAAATTCACAATAAAATCTCCAGTTATAATATATGTTTTAGGACAGAGAACTAATTTTTTATCAATAATTCATTTAATCTATTTTTGAATCATAGTAAACAAAATTTTAAAATAATTAAAATAATCTTCATAGAAAATGATATAAAATCAGGAATGATTGTTATATATGATAATTTTTATAAATATATATTTCCTTGATCATTAAATTTCAGGTGGTAATAGAGTACCATATGAAAATTATTATTATTGGGTGGAAAATTACAAACATTTTAATAAAAAAATAATATATTGAAATCGACTGGACAATAATTTTCATAAAAAAATTCTTAATATTCCACTTGATTTCCATAATAGGGATAAAAATCATAAATCAGCTCATGAATTTCATGAAAAAAAATTATATTAATCGGAAAACTGTTATCCATTCTAAATTATTATTAGTAAAAAATTATGAATTTATTCAGAATATTGTGATATCCCTATTTCGGATTAACCCATTTTTTTATAGATGGATATTTTTATGATCGATAAAAGAAATGAATGATATTAATGTTTTAAATAATGTTTTTTTAAAACTTTTCCACAATGTCCCAATATTTATTATTATAAAATAAATATCTTACATTGATTAATTCTACAACTTTTAGGTATCTCATGTTATTGGTTATACATGAATATATTGAATTATTCAACATGGTTGATATGATTTCATAGATATATAGTAACTTTTAGAATGATTTTTAAGTGAAAGTAAATGAATTCTTCATTATTCATAGATCATGTAAATGTAACACCCCAGGTAAATAAAGAATATGAAATTTTTATATTTATCCATATTTGTGAGTAAAATATAAATATATATATAAAGGGAACGCTATGCTCGATGGTGTACCCAATATGCAACAATGAGTTTTGTGGAAATCTTACATAGCACTCTAATAAAAAAAATAATATTATTTTGAATAGTAGTTAACGCCTAGACGTTGTAATGGCGGGAATGAACAGAACTAAATACATAATAATTATATATGTTTTTAAAATATTTTTTTACTTTTATCCAATGAATGTTAGAGTCTTAAAATGCGAATGAATCCAATTTTAAGAGTAAATATTAAAATATTCTTTAAAAGGTCGATTAACCTCCTTTTGATGGAGATCCCTTTTTAAATCCACATTTTGAAAATTTGATATGTTATATTTGACAAAATAAAATCCTTCTTTAGAATCGGGACATCAAAATTTACTTTGTGTAAATTTTTTGTTATTTTTCCTATAAAGATCATTTTTAGTGAAAATATTGTATTTTAATTTATAAACTCTTTTTAATCTAATTTATTTATATTATTAGATAATATTTTGATTTTTTTTAAAGTTAAATTAGAATATATTTTTACCATTTAATTCAATGGTTGTCATTGGAATTAATTTCACATTGAAATTGGACTTAAACTAGTTTTAATCTTTTAATAGATATTGTTTCTTAAAACGTGCTATTTTTTTGACAGCAAAAATTAATTATTGAATTAATTAATGAAACTTATGTGTTTGGAATTTTTTAAAATAGACATCAATTTTGAATTCGGAATATGAAATATATCTTATAGGGAATTTTTGATATTTTTCTGAAAACATCAATTTTTTATGAATAGTGAAACCACTAAGTGGTAGTTAAAAAACAGATTTTTTGTTTAAATGAAACTTTACCACTTCTGTGTTTTCAATTTAAAAAATATGACATACATGGTTTTCATTTGGATGCAAAATTTTTTTCAATGGGATTAAAATAATTTTTTGGTGAATTGTAACTTATATGTTTTATTAATCATGATTAAAGGTAATTAGTGTAATTTAAGGTAAAGATAATGTTATAATAATATGAAATGACCTTGACACATGTCCTACCCTTATTTGATGAGACATGGCCGACCAAGACAGTCCATGGGTCAACATGGGGACCCCAGGGATCCACTTTGGTAGGAAAATGACATTTATAACTTTTTATTTAAACCTAAAATAAAAATGTCACAAACATGTATTGTTTTACTAAATCGATTTTTACCTGGGGTTATACAAGTTATATTTTTTACTATAAATATTCATTGTAAAGAAAAAAATATTTCCTACATCATAGTTAATTTTTATTAATATTTAGACAAAAAAAGTAATTTATTTATTTATGACACCATGATGATGCAGTGATTACCTCATTAATGATGGATTTAAATAAAATGAGAGGATAAGGTAAAATCTAAGACATAAACATGTCAAAAACCTATTATATTGGAGGATTTCGAACCCTTATCACCATAACCTAGAAATATATAATTTTTGGTCCTTTAATATCCAAAAATAATTTTATAATAAAGTAACTTTTCAAAATATTCCAAGAGTGCCCCTCCTCCCTCTTATTAAAGTCCCCCACCTCTACCCCCTTACCCACACCTCTCAAGCATTTGGCTCGACCAAACTCTGCTCATTTTATCTCTCCAAATCCCTCTCCTCATCCTAGAAGCCTTCCCTTTGGTATAAAGCTCTTCATGAAAACCCTTTTGGTTCAAACAAAGAGGAGTTTCCCGATTTAAAGAAATATAATGGAACAAACAAGACAAGTCGGACACGAGGTAAGGGATCCTACCTTTCTCTTCTTTTTAAGTAATCTAATTTATGCCATTTCTTTTAGGCTCATATTTAATAGGATTGGTGATGTTATTTTATATTCCCCATTATGTACTTTTTATGTTCACATAATGAGAGACCCTATTTGATCTCATATATCCATTTTTGGAAGTTTTAAGTGGCACCGTTAGGCTGCGAAGATTTCATAAGGGATTTTTCATCTCAGTTTTATTCTCGTGAGATTTATGCTATATTTTTCACCATTTCCTTTGAGTGTTGTATGTACTTACCATTATTCTACTCTTTTTTTAATATAAATTAGTTTATGAGTATTTACATCAATGTTGTATAGTCCTTCTTTCATGGGGTTTACATTTCAAATGTCACCCAAATCGGTAAGGGAACCATTCACCCTCATCTTTTTAAAAGACTTCTATTGTTATGTCTTTTAATTTTCAAATTATTATGTTGGGATATGTTCTTATATATCATTATTGATGTAAAATTTATTTAGAAGTGATGAGATACACTTTTTGTCTCATCAACTCATTTTCTGAATTTTAAAGTGACACCATTAGGCTGTAGAAGTTTTACAAGGGAACTTCTTAACCCAATTTCGATTTCTTTGGGTTCAATTTGTAGTTATTGAATATGTCATCCTATTAATATGTTTGAATGAAATATGATTGTTTTATACTTAATATCCACTTATATTTGATGTATTTATATTTTTCACTCATAATTATGAGATTGATTTATCTTTAATTTAAGGATACCTTCTTTATACGAGATTTCATCTCCTTTTACATTTCTATTGAGAATTCATTATTGTTATGCACCAATTAACTCTTATATGGTGTATATACTGTCCTTTAACATATTATATCATGACTCCCTTTATTCTCATGATATTATAAATTTATGAAAAAATTTTATTCCCCAACTATTTGTATTCATGTTTCTCTCATTTTTGTAAAAAAAACTCTTTAACTAAAATATCATTTTAAATGTTTTCATGATTTATTATTATAAATATTTCTCATTAATATCCATGTTTTCAAAATGGTTTTGAAGAATTATTTATATCGATATTAATGGTTTAAAATGTTGAAATCTTCAATGTGGTATGGGACACTTAGATTCAAAACTCTCATTGTTAAATGTTTTAAATGGTTTTAAAAATGGTTTTGATAATGGATTTGTTTTGAAAATATATTTAAATGATATATTGTGATTGAAATGGGGAAATGTTTTCTTTCCATTATATTTGTTTTATGTATTTTGATTTTATTATGGTGCTTGGACAGTTGACGGGTGGTTAGGTGACAAACCATATGACGGGCGGTGCCGTGAATACCTGGTCGGGTGGTTACGTTATAACCTCCAATGAATTGGGTATGGAAGTAGGCCATATTGATATTCCATTTAGTGATATGTGTGGAAGTTTACCGTATGGTTATTCCATTTATGTATATTTTTGTCCCAAGTTACCTTTATATGTAATGTGTTCTTTATATGGGCTTGTGGTAATCTTTTGGTCACAAAGGATAAGTGGTGATCTTTTTTTCAGTGAAGATTATTTACTACTTCGTAAAGGTGAAAAGTATTGCTTTGATAAAGTATTCATGGTTTAATTTTTGTTTTATAAAACTAACACTCTTTCTTCTTTTTGTATCATTTACTGGGGTTTTTATGCTCATCCCAAGTTTTTGAAATGTTTTCCACATGACTTAATGATGAGTAGGATCAAATATGGGATCAAGGAAAGACATGCTATCTAAAACATGGAACTGACATGTTTATTTTTATGAGTTTTAATTTTATGAAAACATAGTAGAAGTTTCTACTTTTTAATCTTTGGAGATGTAATAGTTATGTCCTAATTCTCTAAAACTCTAAACCTGAAAAGATCCTCTATGTGAATTATTCCTTTAATTCATGATTATGTAAGGTTTTAATTCCGGGTCCTTATAGTTGGTATCAAAGGTCAGTTAAGATAACTTTAGAGGTTAGGGTATTCTTTAAGCATAAGTGGCATTACCATAATGGTTAGGATTTATAAAAGAGTCATAGTTTTAGATAAAGTGAATGAGTTAGTATATCTTAGTGTTTATCTTCCTCATTAGTACATGATAATTTTGTTGATATACTCACACTAACTTTTTTGGTTTTAGTAAATGGATGGATCTAGTAGGAGCCAAAGTGACAATGGGTTTGAAGGAACCTATGATGGTTCTCTGATTAAGATACTATATGATATGGGGGATTTAATGAGGAATCTAGTGGTTATTCTAAACCAACTATCAAAGAGTCATGATCATCCACTTGAACCTTGGTGTGTTCTCTAATGCATCATGTACGAGAGAACCAACTCGATGAGGAAGTCCAGGTAAAAATTATAAAGGTAACCATTAGGTTTTATATGATCCTTACTTTTGAGGTAATTATCGGTTACTATATGTTTTGATGGAATATGAATGACATGAAATAATCTTGAGGTTAAATTATGTTATGGTTATTTTTGAAGATTTTATTGATTTTTAGGGAATGTTATAAGAATTATGTAGTTTTGGAAAAAGGACAACACGTAGACCATGTGACAACATGTCGCGTCGGACGAAGTTGCGGGAATCGACCCCACAACCAAATAGCGACTGGTATTTATTTCCTACCACTGGACTATGTGAAGTCCCTGGTTAGTATGAAAAATTATTTTTAGTTAGATGATCATATGAATCTAGAATAAGTTTATTTTGTGTAATCTATTAAAATTATTAACCTATCAGGGATGATATGTGATTAGGTTAATTACTTTTTAGTATGAGACTTTAAGATCAACTGATGTTATTTGGAGATACATGTAAATTTGTACCTTGGAAGACTATGTGATTAAATCCTTCAAATATTTGGGTTTCAATATTGGTTTGTATTACATTGATGAATTTTATGGACAATTCTTTATCGAATGGTATTTTTATAACGTTGGGTTTTTGTGGAAAAATTTTGGAGATTAAGAATAGATTTTTTTATAAAGGATTATCCTTTTTGGTTATTATCTGATCTAGTACTAACAATTTTGGTTTTGGTTTTGGTTTAAATACATGGTTAGTATATAGTTATCTTTTGTGGATTAGGATATTCTATAGAAGTTTATTATATCTCTCTTAATTCGACCAAGTCATCCTAAAAACTCGTCTTTTGGAGAAAATATGGGTTTGCATAAGAAATATTGTAAGAGATGAAAGTATACATGACAATTAAGTCTGTTTCCTTATGATTTAGTTAATCTGATAAATAAATTCCTCAATGAAAAGTAACATAAAAACAAAAATGTTGTCTTTTAACTTTTCCTACTGGGGAATCAAATAACATTTAATCCATCACCAGTTTGTGATTTTCTGGAAGTTAACTTTCTAATGAACATGTTTTCCAACACTCTCCATCAGAACATGAACCTTTGTTTTCTCTTCCTTGTCCATGTTTTCCTACATGGAATCTTAGTATGAGTTAACTCGGGTGACATTTTTACTTCCCTTACTTTCTTTTAAAGTGACAGTTTAATTGACTCATTTTCCGATGTGGGGCTTTCAATGAAGTTTCCGAGCCCAATTTTAAAATTGTGAGGATGCAATTCCCAAAAGTGGGGAAGGTTTTAACACCCTAGGTAAATAAAGAATATGAAATTTTTATATATATCCATATTTGTGATTAAAATATTAATATTAATTAAAAGGTAATGCTATACTTGATGGTGTACCCAATACACAATAATTTGTTTTTGGAAATCTTACGTTTCACTCTATTAATAAAATAATATTATTTTAAATGGTAGTTAACACCTAGATGTTGTAATGGCGGGAATGAACAGAACTAAATAAAAAATGATTATATATGTTTTTCAAATATTTTTTACTTTTATCTAATGAATTTTAGAGGCTTAAAATGCGAATGAATCCAATTTTAAGGGTAAATATTCTAATATTCTTTAGAAGGTCGATTAACCACCTATAGATGGAGAACCATTTTTAAATCAAATTTTTGAAAATTTTATATGTTATATTGGACCAAATAAAATCCTTCTTTAGATTCAAGACATCAAAATTTACTTTGTGTAATTTTTTGTTATTTTTCCGATAAAGATCGTTTTTAGTGAAAATGTTGTATTTTAATTCAAAACATCTTTTTAATCTAATTTATTTGTATGATTAGATCATCAATTTAATTGTTTTTAATTTTCAATTAGAATATATTTTTAACATTTAATCCAATGGTGGTCATTGGAATTAGTTTCACATTGAAATCGGACTTAAACTAGTGTCAATCTTTTAATTGATATTGTTTCTTAAAACATGCTATTTGTTTTGACAGTGGGAATTAATTATTAAACTAATTAATTCAAATTATATGTTTTGAATTTTGTACAATAGAAATCATTTTTTAATTCAGAATATCAAATATAGCTTAGGGTGAATTCTTGGTATATTTCTGAAAAACATCAATTTTTGATAAATAGTGAAACCACTAAGTGGTAGATAAAAAAACTGAATTTTCGTTTAAATGAAACATTACCACTTCTGTGTTTTGAATTTCAAAAATCTGACATACATGGTTTTCATTAGGATTAATATAATTTTTTTTTGAATAGTAACTTTTATGTTTTATTAATCACGATCAATGGTAATTAGTGTAATTTAAGGTAAGGATAATGTTAAAATAATATGAAATGACCTTGACACATGTCATACCCTTACTGGATGAGTCATGGACGACCAAGACAATCCATGGATCCACATTGGTAGGAAAATAACATTAATAACTTTTTATTTAAAGCTAAAATAAAAATGTCAAAAACATGTATTGTTTTACAAAAACAATTCTTTCATGGGGTTATACAAGTCATATATTTGACTATAAATATTCATTGGAAAGATAAATATATTTCCTGCATCATATTAATTTTTTTTATAATTTTTGAACAATAAATAAATTAATTTATTTTTGACACCATGATGATGCAGTGATTACCTCATTAATGAACGATTTAAATAAAACGAGAAGATATGGTAAAATCTAAGACTTAAACTTGTCAAAAACCTAATGGATGGGTGGATTTCAAAACCATATCTCCTTACCCTCGATATATATAATTTTGGTACCATTAATATCCCAAAATAATTTTATAATAAAGTAACTTTTCAAGACATTCCAAGAGTGAACCTCCTCCCTCTTATAAAAGGCCCCCAACTCTACCCCAATACCCACACCTCTCAAGCCTGTGTCTTAACCAAACTCTGTGCATTTTATCTCTACACATCCCTCTCATCATCCTTTAATCCTTCCCTTTGGAAAAAAGCTTTTCAAGAAACCCTTTTAGTTCAAACCAAGAGGAGTTACCCGATTTAAAGGAATATAAAGAAACGAACAAGAAAAGTCAGACTTGAGGTTAGGGATCCCACCTCTCTCTTCTTTTTAAGTACTCTCTTTTATGTCATTTATTTTAAGATCGTCTATATTATGTTTGGGGATGTTATTTTATATTTCTCATTCTGTACGTTTTATGTTCATATTATTAGAGAACCTATTTGATCTCATAAATCCATTTTTGGATGTTTTTAGTGGTGTCGTTAGGCTGCCGAGTTTTCATAAGGGATTTTTCATCTCACTTTTATTATCGTGAGAATTATGCTACATTTTCCACAATTTCCTTTGAGTGGTGTATGTACTGCCAATTATTATACTCTTTGTGTAATATAATTTCGTTTATGAGTATTTACATCAATGTTGAATAGTTCTTCTTTCATGGGGTGTACATTTCAAAAGGTACCCAAATCAACAAGGGAACCTTTCACCCTCCTCTTTTTAAATGACTTATTTTGTTATGTCTATTAATTTACATATTATTATGTTGGGATATGTTCTTATTTATACTCATTGATGTAAAATTTATTTACAACTAATGAGATACCCTTTTTGTCTCATCAACTCATTTTCTGAATTTTAAAGTGACACCATTAGGCTGTCGAATTTTTACAAGGGAACTTCTTAACCCAATTTCGATTTCTTTGTGTTCAACTTGTAGTTATTGAATATTTTATCCTATTAATATGTGTCAATGACCTATGATTGTTTTACACTTAATATCCACTTATATTCGATGTATTAATATGTGTCACACATAATTATGAGATTGATTTATCCTTAATTTAAGGATACCTTCATTATAATGGATTTCATGTCATTTTACATTTCTATTGAGTCTTCATTGTTGTTATGCACCAATTCACTTTTATATGGTGTATATATTGTCCTTTGGCATATTATATCAATAATCCCTTTATTCTCATGATATTATAATGTTCTGATTAAATTTTAGTCCTAAAATATTTGAATTCAAGTGTCTCTCATTTTGTTAAAAAAATCATTACCTAAAATATAACTTAAAATGTTTTAATGATTTATTATTATAAATATTTCTCATTAATAACAATATTTTAAAAAAGTTTTTAAGTATTTATTTATATGGATATTAATGGTTTAAAATGATGAAAGCTTCAAAGTGGTATGGGACACTTTGATTCAAATATCTCTTTGTTTAATGTAATAAATGGTTTTGAAAATGGTTTTGATAATGGATTTGTTATGTCAATATATTTAAGTGATATATTGTGATTTAAATGTGGAAATGTTTTCTTTCCTTTATATTTTTTTATGTCTTATGATTTTATAATTTTACATGGACATTTCATGGGTGGTTACGTGATAAACCATATTATGGGTGGGGTCGTGAATACCAGGACCGGTGGTTACGTAATAACCTCCAATGCATTGGGTATTGAAGTCGGTCGTATGGGTATTCAATTTAGTTATATTTGTGGAAGTTGACTGTATGGTTATTCCATTTATGTATGTTTATGTCCCAAGTTACCTTTATATGTTATGTGTTCATTATATGGGTTGATGGTAATCTTTTGGTTACAAAGGATAAGTGGTGGTCTTTTTTTCAGTGAAGAGTATTTACTACTTCGTAATGGTGAAAAGTATCACTTCGATAATGTATTCTTGGTTTAGTTGTTGTTTTGAAAGACTAATAGTTTCCCTTTTTTGTGTATCCTTTACTGGGCTTTTTTTTCTCATTCCATGTTTATGAAATGTTTTCCATAGGCCTTAATGATGAGTAGGGTAAAAGATCGGATCAAGGAAAGACATAATATCTAAAACATGGAACTAGACATGTTTCTTTTTAAAAGTTTTTTTATGGAAACTTAGTAGAAGTGTCAACTGCATAATCTTTTGAGATGTAATAGGTATGTCTTAATTATCTAAAACTCTAAACCTGAAAATATCCTCTATGTGAATTATTCATTTAATTCATGATTATGTAAGGTTTTTAGGCCGGGTCCATATAATAAATGATCTTGATATTTTTTATGGTTAAATTTGAATAAATCAATAAATAGACTAAACATGTTGGGGTGAATTGTATAAAACTATCTGAGTGAATATAAAATGAAAAGGCATTGTTAAAATGATCTAACTAATCCTCGTGTTTTAATTTAGAGGAATGGCTTTGAAATTAATGTTTTATATATAGACTCTTTGAAAATTATAATCACTCATAATAAATAATTCAATCCTATATAATATTATGTGAAATAACATTAAATGAAATACATTTAAAATGATAATAATTTTCCTTGGATTAAATTTTTAAAATAAAAAATATAGAATTATTGTTAATTAGCCAACATATACATTAAAATTTATAAATATTTTATATAAGGGTAATTAACATTAATTTTGTAAAAAACGTGTTTTATGATATACAGAATAATCTAAATATTCATTTTAACAGTGAGTGGATAATAAATAACTTCCTAATCTCATAGAATTATATTTCAATGATCTATAAGAGGTCATATACCTCATAAATAATATATGGATAGTTATACCTTTTTATGTGATATATTTCGTCATGATAATTTATTCCTACACCTAAACACATTATAAGGGTATGAAACATATATTATGATACCTCAAATGATTTGTTGATACGCGGTTATTATATTCTAAATATTCATTAATAAAATTGTTTAGTTATGATAAGGGTGGATATTTTTTGTATCCATATAATATTCAATATCAAATTGGTGATTTATCTATAAATTATGAATATAACATTTCATAGTTTAAATCAAATAAATAATTTTTGTGATATTCAAAAATAAAGTTGTGTTGATTTCAATTCAGGTGGAATTATGAGATATTGATTGGTTGTGATTATTTATTCACTATATCTAAAATAGATAATAGTTGAACATGACTAGAGATATTATTATTAAAATATATTAGGATAATGTACATTTAATAGTACAATAAAAGGGTTCTTCAAAAGATGTTGTTGGACAAAATAATCTCAAAAATAATATTTCCACCCATGATATTTAAAATAATGATGAGACATAAATAAAAAACATTTAATCTTTGATGAATCATTAAATTTTATTCATTAAGGAATTACAAAATATAGATTTTAAAAAACGTATTTATTATATGAGTATATAAATATTTTACATTTCATGTATATTTTATGTGGGGGTTTGGATTATTTTACTTGTTTTTCCTTCATTAGGATTTCTTAATGGGGTTATGTGATACAGTTTCAAATTAGAAAACTAAAAAATTATATTAAACTCATACACTTATGGATAATTTATTTTTCAGAAATTATTTTCCTTCATTCAATGTTCTGAAAATACAGGATATTGGTGAAATTAAATGTGGGGTGGTGGTAGTTGATCTAATTGAATATTGGGTCTATATAAAGGTAAAATAAAATATCAATACATTAAACAGTAATACATTTTCATTGTATAATATAAATTAGAAATATTCTGTATAGAAGGAAAATATTCTCCATGAAAAAAAAGAAAAATTCGGTTATATAATTATATAAATATATGAATAAAATATTACTGAATGTTGTTTATAACATTGATTTTAGTATGGAAGATGTGTTTTTATTGGGTGTCAATGATAAAATGATAGTAAAAGAAATCTAGTTGATTATGAAATTGGTGTATGAGGTGTAACATACCAGTTAAATAATTATATATGATATTTTCATATTCATTAATATTTTTGAATTAAATATTTATTTTACTTCAATGGGGATTCTCTGTTTGATGGAATACCCTATATGCAACAATGGGTTTCTTTGAAGTATAATGTTACACACAATGTTGAGTCATACTGAAAAATAATAATATAATATCATTTTTAATGGTAGTTAATGCCTAGTCATTATAAAAAGCAAAATTAATATAAATAACTAAAATATGATTATACATGTTTGTAAAATGTTGTTATATTTATCCAATAAATGTTAGATGCATAAAATGGGAATGGATCTAATTTTGATAATAACATTCTTTAAAAGGTTGATTTACCACATTTTAATTGAGAACCCCATTTAAATCTAGTTTGGGTCACATTTCAATGTTATATTTGACAAAATAAAATTCTTCCTTAGAATCTGGGCATCAACATTTACATTGGGTAAATTTTTGGTATTTTTCTGATAAAATTAATTTTTTAATGAATAGTGGAAAATACTATATTTTAATTCAAAATATCGTTTTAAAATAATTTATTTATATAGATAGGTTATCATTTTACTTTGTTTAAATGTGTAATTAGATTAATTTTTTACCATTTAATCAAATTTTGGTCATTGGAATTAATTTCACTCTCAAATTGGACATAAACAAGTGTCAATCATTTGGTAGTTAATATTTCTTAAAAACACGCCATCTGTTATGACAATGAGAATAAATTTTATGGAAATTAATCAAAATTTTACAAATTCAATTTGATAAAATTTGCAACATTTTTTATTTCAGAATATCATGTATATCTTAGGCTAAATTTTTGATATTTTTCTAAAAAACATCAATTTTTAATGAATACTGAAAAGACTGAGTAATAGATTAAAAGATGACTTTTTCATTTAAATGAAATTTTACCAAATATGTGAATTGAATTTCAAAAATCCAACATACATGGTTGTTATTATTAAGTAAAATTTGGTTCAAAAAGATGATTGTTTTTGTGGGAAGTAATTTTTGACTTTTATTTATCGTTGTTAAAGGAAAATAGGGTAATTCACGGTAAAAGTAATATCATAATAATAAAAAATGTCCTTAAAACTTGTCCTAACATTATTTAATAAGTCATGGCCAAACATGGTCATCCTTCTGTCAGTTTTGGGACCCCATGGATCCACTTAATTGTGATAATGACACATTATTTTAAATAACATAATGTAATGACAAAAAATGACATAAACAAATAACTTTTAGTAAATTAATTTTTAAATAGGGTTATATTTGTTATCAATTCGACTATAAATAATATTTTTAAATCTAAAAATATTTCCTACATTATGGTTTTTTAAATTTTAGACATCAAATAAATTAAATTATTTTTGACACAATAATTATGTAGTGTATACCTCATTAATAAATGATTTAAATAAATAATATAATAAAGAATAAAATAATATATCAAACCTATACAATTATTTTTGGAGGATTTTATTTCAGCCATGAGTCATATTATCGTAAACATAAATTGGATTGGGACCATTATAAACCGAAAATCAATATATAATCAAATAATAACTTCACACATTACTAAAGAGCCCCTTCTCCCCCTTATATCATACCCTCACCTCTACCCCTTTTCTCACACCTCTCAAGCCCCTCAGCTCGAACAATATCTAACCAATTAAGCTCCATTAATCTCTCTTTTACTCCAATAATACTCAACTTAGTAATAAATCACTTGAAGAGGATTTTTTGGTTAAAACCAAAGATTGTTACCCGAATTAGGGTTAACGATTTCACTTAAAATATTTTGTTTAATTTTGTTTAATTTTACTTATCCAAACCCCTAAACTCTTTATATTCCTTATTTTATAACAACACCAGTATCCTAAATATACTAGGTTTTTTATGATAATTATTCAAACTACACATACACACACCTCCGTCAAATGGTTTGTGAACATATTGTTTCTATGGGCGGTGAACTACTGCCTCACGAAACGATCATCGATCAAATATCCCCAACTGCCTCTAATGGTAGAGATTATGAGGGAACTATATTTATATATGATATATATTACATTTATATTGTTTCTATTATTCTGTATTTTTCATTTTTAAAATACTTTTATGGTTTTCAAAGTGGGTAAATACGATAATCTCGTTTGAGGAAGTGCGGACTACCGCCCCCTCGAAGTGGTATGACTCGTTCATGTGTTATGTGAAATGTATAAAGTGTTGAGTTAATGAAATTTTATATGTTATTATACTATAATAATAATATACTTATTTATCATTAATTTTTCATTCCATTAAAATATGAAATAGAAATGGAAGTAGTGTTCCTCCGTACGTACGACATACCATCTCCATGAGTGGTGCATTTCATTTCTTATATCAAAATGTTATGTACTAATAAAAATACATGTATACACTAGATATATATGATATATATGATATCTAAATCATGAAAATAATTATAGATATAATGAATTTTTTACAACATGACCAACTTGTAATTATAAGAAGTCCACTTTTGGCTCAATTACCAAATATCAATAAAATGACTATTATTAACATAAATGATTACATAATGTTAATAACATTGTAATAATAGATATAAGAAGAATAATAAACTTGAAATGGTTCGAAAAGAAAGTAGAAATTAACATTAGTTTATTATTTATGAGATTAAAGAACAAACTAGTCATGTCAAACACGATGTAAGGGACTACGTCTCAATTTCCTTTTATTGAGGCATATTATGTTTTGATACACCACTTTATTTTATACACTGTATAAACCCCTTCAACTTTTTATTTCATTCTAAGGGTATTTTTTCTACAATTCGTTTTACTGAATGACAAAAACGAGTGTTTCTTTTAACGTATATCGTGATAATGACATTTTCATCGCCATGAGTATTATTTACTCTTTGACTTCCTTAACAAGCGGTAATGTTTTTAAAAAGAAAATAATTACTATATACTCTTTTCTGTATTTTGGATTTGAAAATGATTATGATAATGGATTTTTATGTCAATATATTTAATTGATATTTTGTAATTTAAATGTGGAAATGTTTTTCTTGCCTTTATATTTGTTGTATGTGATTTTATTTTATAATGGTACTTTGATATTTGATGTGTGGTTATGTGATAAATCAAATAAAGGGAGGTTTTGTGATACACCCTGATGGATGGTTACGTTATACCCTCAAATTCATTGGGTATGGAAGTCATTCGTATGGCTATTCTATTTAGTGATATATGTTGAACTTGACTCTATAGTTATTCTATTTACGTATGTTTGTGTCACAAGTTTACTTTTTATGTTATGTGTTATTCATGAGGGTTTTATGGTAATATTTTGGTCACATAAGGGTAATAAATGATCTTTTATTTATGGAAAAGTACTTACAACTTCATAAATGTGAAAATTATTACTATTGATAAAGTATTCATGGTTCAATTGCTGTTTTGAAAAAACTAACAGTTTTCCCACTTTGTGGATACCTTACTGACATTTGTGTTCTCATCGAAAGTTTTTTAAATGTTTTTCATAGGACATAAACTATAATAGGGTCAAGGTTGGGATCAAGGAAAATTCATGGTGTCTAAAACAAAGAACTAGACATGACTATTTTTTTGAAGAAATTTTATTTTTTGAAAAAAATGGAAACTGGGTAGATGTGTCTACATGTAATATTCATGTTTTTATTTATATGTTATGAACTAATTCTCTAAATCTCCCCACCTAGAAATATCCTTAATGTGAATTATTAAAATAATTCAAGAATATTAAATATTTATGATCGAGTACTTATACGAGGATAATTAATTTCATTAAAATATTTTATTTCATCAATAATTTTTTACACTTAAAATGTTGAGCCTTCATTAGTGGCCAACCGTATAAAAACCCAGAATACAAAATTCACATAACTCACTAACCAATTTTATAAAATATTGTATATTAAATTTGAAAATATTCATATTGAATGATTTTCAAATTTATATGGTCAACTCACTATGAAAAACATGAGGAACATTTTAATAAACACTCAAGTATTTATAAGTATTATTGTTTATTTATTATAGAAAACATTTAGTGCAATAAGAATGAAAATAAAATAAACAATGAACCAATTCAACGATTTATCAATTAATATGGGAACAATAACGTATAGTATCTCCAATGGTGATCAAAATCATGGAACATAAAAATAAAAAAGATATTATAATAGTATCATGTGTTTAAATTTTGAAATTAAGGGGGACTTTAATCGAGAGTGTTATAACATGTTGTGTTGATAAAATAACACTAATGATACTATTTTGACTAATTCTAAAAATATTGATATATTAGTTAGTAAACAATCATTAATTTCTAAAATGAAAAAAATACCCCAATGATTCATACATATTTATCTAGGAAGCACCACTGAAAAAAATGTTCTTAAAGTAATGGTTTAATCATTATGAGAATGTCCATGAAATAATCATATACATGGTAAATAATTACTAATTGAGTATTTTTTATATTTCATGACATAAAATTGAAGATATATTCGGGTTTGATATTAAATATCCAAGGAATAGACCATGTGTAAATCAAAAGGAATATTTTTATTGATTTATAATGGTTATGGATCATAGGGTGAGTGAATCACACAAAAAAATGATGGAATATATTTGAAAAGGAACATGGGTATTTATTATTTTATATATGATTGTATATAACCTATATGTGATTTTGGGTGAAATATATATGTGTAAATGGATATATATTTTATTTACAATACCAATTAATGAATTAATATACTATTGAAAAAAAAATCATATGTATACATAGGTTTTGAATGTTATTATATATTAGAATTTGTTATCTGATCTAATAAAGATACCATTATAGTTTTCATCATTATTAGGATGAATCAACAAATTTAGAGGTTCATAAAATTAATAATATAAATAAATGAGATAAGATACATGATCTATTATAAATAGTTTACAGAATTAGTGGGATTTTTGAGATTAGAATGATACATGGGATTATGTTCTATTTTAACATAGAAATAAGTCAATTAGAATCCAAGTCACAATTAATATCATGAATGATGAAGAGAATATATGGATTGATAATGCGCCATATTACTATTAAATTATTATAATAAAAAGTAATGTATTTATTTAAATTAAATTTTTTCTATTATGGGTATAATTTTTTTTAAACGATCCAAATATTCTTGATATATATAGTGTACCGATAAAATATCTGAATGGAATGATGTTATTTCTCCATTTTTAACAACTTTATTGTATTCAAATGCTCTAAACTAAACTTTTTTAAAAAAATATAAAAATTACCTATTTTCTAAAATGAAAAAATAATTCTAAAAACACAGGAGGGATTCATGATTTTATTACAATATATTTTATTTCTACATCTTGAGTCTTGGATATAAAATATTTTTATTTTAATTATTCTGGATATTTTAATGGTTTTTGTAATGCCTTTATTTTTTGAAAAAATATGAGCACTTTGAGAAAATGGTTTAAATAATTTATAAACATAAATGGTGGTTCTTAGGATCCTTATAATGCCCATAGGTGTGTAACAAGAAGTGTTTAAATGTATTATAGTTCTTTTGTGGTGAAATTAGGAGTCCATAAGAAATTAATTATGTGGAAGCATAGTCTCTATGACCATGAAATGCGATTATATCTCTTATTTTTTTGGAAATAAAATATCTATGGTCCCATTATTTGTCTATGATATCTTGTATCATTTTCATTCCTCGTATAGAAGTTTTAAAAAATTCCATTTAGGACTCCAAACACCCTTATATATAAATCATTCAACCCTATATTGAAATAACGTCCTTTTGGGATGATTTTGGTAGTTCCCCCATATCTGGATTTTATCTATCACACATTTTAAGATGTATGCCTCTATTATAAAAGGTATATATCCCTTTACTCCTCATATACCCTTTTTATTTCTTCACTCTTAATAAGGCACCTTATTTTATGAATTTTATCTTTTGGGATTCACCAAGTCAGAGAGAATATATCCCAAATGAACAGTTTTTTATTGGATAGATATATAATCACATGATAAGGAATAATCATATTATTTCATGATCAATTGGTGTTTTTAAGAATCCCAATAATTTGTTTTGTTGGTTTTGGAATATATTGGGAGACTTTATAGAAATATAAAATATGAAATTCAGGTATTCTACTATAGATGGTAACAGATTGGGTATATTGTTCATTAAATGAACAATAGTGAAATTATGGAAGTGATATAAAGTAACGGGTTTCTTATTATTATTAATTTGTAATAAATTTACATGGATAATATTTTGTTATTAAAAATAAATATATTTAACTGAATTTAAATAAATTATTAATATTAATGAGGCCTTGTAAAACATGTTTTTTTATCTGAAAGGATTTCATAAAAAAGAAATGATGATTTTAATTTGTTTTTATTTCTTTCCTAAAAACCCGGATTAGATAAAATAGTGATGATTTGTTCTTCTTAAAATAAATATTATATGCAATATTAATTGTTCATTTTTATTTATAAAATACTTTAATTTTACAGAATGGTTTGTTAATGATATGTGAAATGGTTTTTAAATCATGATTATTAGTTAGGGTCTCATTGAGATAAATTTTTTTCCCTAGGGATTTCCCTTTATATTGATAGTTTTTTAGGTAATAAAACTGTAGTATTGGGACCGATTTATATAATGGTTCTAGAAACATCTTGGATTTACCTCAATCTGGACATGTAGAGGTTTGTTTGAGTTGATAGATATGTAATTAATGATTTTATGATATGATTGGTTGATTTTTTATAATGAATATTTTTGTTTCTTATGATTGATATCTTTTTGTATTATATCAACTTTTTTGGGTGGGAACATGTTTTCATAAATCACATACTAGCAACATTTTTTGATGAAGATGGTGTATGAATAATCATCAATGAAATCCAATACATTTTATATTCTCATAACTTGTATGTCCATCCCACATCACATGTAGATAAAGATAGATTATGTAACAATATTTAGTGTTCATTTTTTATTTCTTCAGATAGAATATATAAAAATTATTGTTATATACTAATTGAGGTTTATTATCATTTTTATGGGTTTTATTCATTGGATGTTTATTTTTTAAAGGAATTATTTTTATATTCATATTTCATGTATTATATATATATTACACCATATATTAATTTTACATATATGTGGAGGTTTTTTTTATTTCACACATTTTTTTCTTATGGTTCATTTTTTGTATATTCTATATGAACTGTTATTGCTAAAGAGAATGAATCTAGATCCAATTAGAAATCTAATTTAACTCAAGGATGAATCTGAGTAGTTGGATTATATTGAGATGTTAAAAATGGTATCTATTTTTCATTCAGTGTTAGATAGGTATGGAAATATATTGTTTTGGGTTAAATTGGTATGGAATAAGAAATTAATAGTAAAAATTAATATTATATGGACTGTGTTATTAGGGAAATCATTGAAAAATGAATACATATCCTGAAATAAATTGTTATATTTTATATTAAACAACATGGGGTGTGTTATCCCTAATAGACTAACATATGATATAAATATCATTCACCATGAATTCTCATCATAATAATTTCAGAACTTATTTTAAGATATTTTTACTTTTTATATGATTTTGATATAAATTTAATTCCATTTATAAAAAAGAAGCATTCATTTATTTATTGTGAATATTAATAAATAGTTTCATTTATATGGGATATGAATTGATATTGTGTTGTTGTAATGGTAGAAAAATAATTTTTAGGTTATGTTCATGGATATGTTAGTGTACATGCGGGTTTTTAGGGTTATTTATATTTTTTATATATTGTTTATTAATGAACCATTTATATAATTATTATTATTTTTTAGTTCATCATAATCACTATAATTTTAACATAGTAGTGGATGTAATGATTTTAAAATATAGGTTGGAAATATAACAATTTTAAATTTACCAAAGGGTTTCCTAATTATGGATAAATCTATAGTTTAGCGATGGCCAAATTGAGTTAAATTTTGATAGGCCATATTATGGGATAGATGTTCTTATGAGAAAATTTATTTTTTTCTTTTGACTGTTCAATGATATTTTTTTTAAAGCAGATATATATTTCATTTTTGACAAAGTTGTTGTCTTCCTTTTGAATTTGTTCTTGATGGGAAAATAAAATGTTATTTAGAAATATTTTGGTCTAAATGTATTGTCAAAAATTAAAGGACTTGTGAATTTTCAAATGATATTTTAATTTAGTAACTATTTTTTATAAGTAAGTGTTGTCTACAAAAAAAGTTTTTTAAACTAAACTTTTTATAAGTAAAAACTCATTTTATATAAATATATTTTTATTTGAGGGTTTATTTCATTAATATTTATAATACTTGACATTTATGGATAAAAATAAATGGCTAATTTATTTTTGATAATTTGGCATTAATATTTTTGGGAATTGATATTTTTTACTTATGATATATGTTCAGATTGGTTTGTAAAAAATAAATCTAAATACATTCAAGGATAGAAATAGATGTGTTCAGACTGAGAATATTTTTTTGATAAAAATAATGTTGGTAATTTTAATGTACTGGATAAATTTTTTAAATAATTTACTATGGGGTGGAGTTTTAAAATATAAATTTTAATGTTAATATATTTTGGGGGAAACTACTGTGGAGTATTTATTTTGGATTGAACCAATTTTCAATGTGGGTTTTATATTTATGTGTAAAGAAAACTTGTTCACTTCAATTGGATTTATGTTTTATTTCATGGATTTGGAAAAAACCCATTGTGTTGATTTGTTTAAATGAAAAATTGCCTTACATGTAAGTTTTTTAATTGTGAATTTAAAATTCATTGAAATGGATATATATGGATTAATCGTATAATTTTAGACATAATTAGTTTCCTTATAAATGATGTGAAATTGGTTTTGTGAATTTTTTTTAAAAAAAATATTGATTTATAAAAAATTAATTTACAAATAATTATTTAGCAGATTAATTAAATATGTGGTTAAAAAATATCTATGATTTTTGGGGTAATTATATGGTTAAAATTTCCATTTCATTTCGAAATGTGAAAAATGTTTTTATTTAGAGTATAACTTCTCTTTAGATTTAGTTTTTTTCTATTTTATTGTGTCGTAGTGTTGATAGATAAAGAGAGGGAGAATAAGATAATGTACATGAACCACAAAAAATTACCAATTAATTAATGTAACTCTATATATAGATGAAGGAAATGGAAAAATTGATTTATAATTTACAAAATGTGTGATCTTAGAGAAATGATGGATTTGGGTGTATAACATTATAATTTAATAGATGTCACCCCATAAAAATATATATAACTCTAGGGAGATGTGTTATTTGAAAGATAAATCAGTTGGTGGTGGTTGTCACACCAGGATAAGGTCTTGGGAGGTTTTCATAATATATTCTTATTGTATCATCATACATTCTATTAATTTGTTTTGTTTTGGGAATATTAAATACTATCTCAACCTACTATAGTAGTGTATTGAATCTATGAGTGATAAAATGTCATGGGGAACAATATATCTAGTTATGTGTGTGTATTCCATTTCATGAAATATATCAGGACATATTGGGAAAATGAGGGGAATTTTAAATTTTCACTATCATATAGTTTAAAAAGGCTAAAAAGGAAATTCATCTTATCACAGGTTCCCAAATAATTTTTTTGGACCTCTCTGTTGGTCTCGAAAGTGAGTGTTTACCTTAGTATATGTGTTTATAATAATTCTTTTTAATTTTATTTTTCTCATAAAATTTAATACATAGATAATTAAAAACTATTTATTGATGTATAATCGAATTGGGCTTCCATTTTTTAGAGCCTTATAGATGAATTCCAACTCCTTGATTCAGTTTGGAATGGGGAATTTTTCTAAGGAAAGATATAAACTCATTTTGGACAATGTGGATCGGCCTGAGACATCACTTAATTTTATTTTAAATTTTATTTATTGTTAATTTTTTTTATTTTATTTTTCTCATATTCCCTCTATCATCTATATTCATACAACAAAAATTTCCTTCCCCTTTCAGATGTTCAGACAAGAGAGAAAACGAGGGAGAGGTGTGGGTATGTAGAATCAGAGAAATCTTCTCAATGTATATCTAGGTTCTATGGTTGTATCTCATGGATTTGAGATTGATATATCATCATTTACAACCCATTGATAGATCTATTTAGTGATTTTGTTGGATTGGGATTTTCTAGGCATCACAAATGGATTTATTCTCAAGAATCATAAACATGTGTTGTGTAGTTTGAAGAACACATGTATTGTGTTCCTTTTTTATAGTAATTGTTAAATAAGTGGGTCCCCTTCTTTTGTGTGTGTGTTTTTTATATAACATGTACATCGACATGGGGTTTGGTTAGGGACATGTCTAGACAATCCATGATATAGGGCTCATTGTGGTGTTTTATATAGAATTCCAAACCATTTACATAGTACATCACTAGAGTCCTAC
This sequence comes from Viscum album, assembly GCA_963277665.1. Lineage (NCBI taxonomy): Eukaryota > Viridiplantae > Streptophyta > Magnoliopsida > Santalales > Viscaceae > Viscum > Viscum album. Next base: position 1,652,825,934 of record OY728126.1, on the reverse strand, counting down.
GGGGGTACATGGAATGACCCCATGTAGGGAAAATTCTAATTTATCTTGTTTTAATTACAAGCCATTTGTGGTTGGTGGATGATGTGTAATTGGTTATAGTGTACATCGAGTCGAGGTGAGATACACTAACGTGAACACCATTTGGGTTACATGCCTTGTACATGAATTATATGAGGGGTACATTTATAAGTAAAAAATACACGGGATGTTCCATATTTCTAGGGATGATATTATAGGGTACAAATCCTATCCCAAAGGTAAAAAATGAGCATCTAAGGCACACAATGTATAAACACCCTTTTTCTGTATTTTGCCTATTTTCTCAAACTAGTATCATAATTAGACAAAGGGGAATACTGTTGTGGGAATTTTTCAATATAGATCGTGATTGATGAATCCTTTCAATATAAAAATGCTATTTATATATTTTTCCCCCTTCTATGGTTTAACATTGGAATTTTATTCATGTGATTTTTTCGAAATCTTTCTAAAGAATGTGTCTGGTGTTTGGATCATGTGATCATTGAGTACTTTTTCCCCCATCACATGAGGAATACATGTTTATTATATGAGGTTACTCATAAAATTTTTAGAGGGATGGAATCCTATGGGCTAGTTTTATGATGTGAGGAATCAGTTACACTGGATTCCATTTAGTAGATTTTGAGATATTTTCAAGGGTCATATTGAGGATTACCTTATACAAATGTTTAACTTTTAGGTTTCACTTATATGATTGGTGTGACATGTGGATTTGTTCCATGTTGGGAGGTTGGATAAGGTGTTTATTATATAAGTATTAGATAGATGTTTATTTTATACAAGAGGATATCCTTTGGATGTAACATATTCTTATTTTAGATCATAGGATCATTATGGTTACCTCATGAACTATTGAACCTAGGACAGTCATTGTTAGATTCATAAATTTAGATGAAGGGTTCATGAATTAGCTAACCAATTATTATTTATTTCTTAAGGTTCGAAATTTTTGAGGATATTATTCTTTGGGTTTTTATCTGATGGGAGAACATTGGGATTTTATTAGACCAAGCATTGGCCTTGAGATTATTTTGGATTCCCTCCTCTCTGAGAAGGATGATATTTGGTTTGTATAAGGAGTTAAAAGATGATTTGGATTAGTGAACTCCCCCTATAGTTTGCGGTGACAGTCTAGATATGGGCTTCGATATCATGATATGTTGAGGTACTCGTGGAGTGGTTTATTTTTCTTCATTATTGAGGCAACATAGGAAGCAAGTTCATAAACCTATACTCCAAAAGTTATTCTGTATACTTCTATCGATACTTCTGGTGGACTTTCTGGAATTTTCATGTTCTATAGATGTGTCAACCTGGATTTTTATGTCACCATTTTTGAAATATCTATTGTATTCTTAGATTCTGATATATCCACAACATTGATTTATATTATTAGGATGATATCCAAGGGTTTGGAATAAATGAGTATCCTTGTGTGGGACATTCAGTGCTACATCTTGATATATATAATGCAAAAGACTTTATGCAGCTAGTTGATGCACATGTTATATTTATTCTCTAATATACCAACATGGGGTAGATTTACCTCAACTATTTCACTAAAAAAAATATTCATTTTTTTCATTTTTTCATAGAATTTTTTTTAATATTTTATTTCATTTAAGAGATTTTTACTCAACTTATATGTACAAGACACTTATCTTATTTAAAAATTATCACAGTAAAGGTTAACATATCCATTGGCGGTGGCCTAATAATATTTTTTTTCACACACATATAATGGGTATCATGGTTTTTGAGAAGAAATTATGTATTATTTTATGATTATTATTAACCATATGTTTTTTGGGATGACTCCGAACCTGAATTATCATGTTGATCCTCCTGTGTGGAGTCAAATATTAGATCTAGAGAAGTTACATATTCCGAGATATTGGTTATGTGGTTAACTCATGTTTGGTAATAAAGCCTTGCATTAGTTTTTTCCTATTTTGAACATTTGGTTATACCAGTGGGAGGATATATATTTTTATATTTTTCATAGTCTATTTTTAGTTAATATATTCATTCCATTTGTTGTGGAAAATTTTATTTTCATTTATTTATTTATTCATTTCATGATGTATGTTTATTTATTTTTATGTTTGTTAGATTTCTGAAACTCTTATAAAAATTTGATAATAGGTAATAAATTATCCCCTACATCACTTTAGTACTTCATCACTAGTCGACAACATTTATCTTAAGAGGAGGAACCAATATGTCTTTTTCCAGTAAGATCAACCTACATTTCTGGTAAACAGAATATGGTTTATAAAAACAATGTATTAGAGGATTATTTTCAATTAATATAATTCATGGAATGGTAGAAATGATTTCTATGAATGTGTCAGGGCAAGTGATGGATATCATATAGGGGAATAATGTTCAAATTTTCTAATATAATTTATATGTTACCCGAGTCAAGGGTTACAGTTCTTGGTTTTTGTTGTAATTATTGAAGTATTTCATACTTATAGATGAAATTTGGTTTCTAGTTTTAGTGATTTTTAATTTTTGAGTTTTTATCTATAGGACAAATAAAAATAGGCCTATATTCAAGCATTATACTAAGTGTTTAAAATTATCATGACACAATCTTGTATATGTTCAATTTATAAAATGATAGTGGTTTGGTTTCACAAAATCTCATCAATGTATTATATAGAACTCTTCTAAATAGCTTTTTGGCCTTATTTTACTAAACTAAAATGAATGTTTTTACTTCTCATGAATGATTATTTGGTTACTTTTGTGGGGTGTTCCTTTTTAGTGAAAATGTAGTCCCTTCATCACTAGTTGTGTAGAGTCCCATGTGGTTCGGTCTGGCCTTGGGGTAACCCATTACTATTGGTGCCATAATGTGGGAAAGGAACCATAGTAGGCATTTGGAATGAGCTTGATTTTCCCTAATGTTTTGGTTTCCTAGAGTCATGGATAGGCCAAAGGTATTTATAGGTATGATAATTAAATCCCCAGGAGTGCTCTTATATTCATAATTGGTTGATAGGGTAGGTTTGGTTGATGTACAACCAAATTATTTTTTTTCTGCTTCTGATGTTGTAGTTAGAGTGTGGATAGGTGATTATATGTTTTCATTTATGCATGAGTTGATGTTGTCCAAGTAATTGATATTGGTATAAGGGAGATGCCTAATTTTTATGTAGAGTGTTTTGGGTGATGTATCTTATTGGAGTTGATCTGTATGACGAAAATGATTAGAGGTTTTAGGTAAATGTTCATACGTTCATTGGTCTTTTATCATGTAATCATTTTAACCTATGGCTGGTTTTTAGAGAATCCAAATTCAATGAGGAATTTAATATTGGTTATAAATGATTTTTTAAATGTCCATGTTGTATAGTAAAATTATTATGGTGGGGATACCACTGTTTTGAATTTATGTTATTAGTCAATTTTTTAAATGATTTTTTGATTGCAGAGTATTTTCCTTCCTGGTGAGTAATGAATGGGTGATATAAGGTGTCTTTGGTTGGAACATTGGTGTGATTGAGTTAACTATATATATTATTTTTGTTTTGTTATTCAATGAGTATGATCCATGTAAGATTGTTTTTTAGTAAAGGGGTTATGATATGGATACTCTTAGGGTAAGAATATTCTCATGAATCATAGATGAATAATCTTAATAATGGTATCACCTTGGAAACAATAATACTAAATAATGGAGATTCATTGGGGAATTTGATACATCAGTTATCTATGTAAATCAAATAAGTGATTCCACCACCCGGGAATATTTTTTGAAACAAGTGTTATTATTGGGATATTTTTATGAACTTCAACATCATGTTACGAGAAAATAATCTGTAATTAGAATTCATATTCTCAAGTGTTTTAAATTGTGAAAAATGGTATTTTATTCTATCATATGATGTACAATCATTATTTTACCCTCTATAATTTTTCAATAAAAGGGTGTTTATCCATTGATTATATTTTGGTTGAATCATGAGATTTTCATTTTTTTGTGGAATATTTAATATTTAATAAATTAAATATTAATTATCTTTCTATATTCAAATATATATATCATATATTCAAAGTATCTAATTAAAATTCCGAATATATAGTTGAGTCTATAATATATGGTTTTCCATGGGAAGGAATAACCTCATGTAATGTGTGAGGCCTAAGCATTAGCCCCATTTTATTATTATATTTATTTAATTTGTTTTTTCCATTCTTTTTCTTTTCATTTCTCCTATGCAACACCATTTTGTTGTATATTCTCAATAATTATTTACCCTTTTAATAGTTTTGATGATATATAAATGGATACAGAAGGAGAGGGGATCACATTTGGATTAATATTCATGTGGAAAATTAGTATTCAGTGGGTGTATCATGTTGATCTATGATCAATGCATATTAATTTTACAAATAATGGTTTTACTTATTTATTTTTTAATATTCATAACCTCATTGATTATTTTTCTTATATTTTAATATATATTTCCTTTTATTTTGGTTCCATGAGTGCATGTGTTGGGTGTTATTCCTGAATCATGGAATTGTGGGATTTATAATGGTATTTTTATTTATTAAACATAATCACACAACATGTGGTATCAAGAAAACATGTGAGGTATTGATAAAATATGGGTAATTATTAAAGAAGTGTCTCAAATGGAATTTGAGTTCAAACCATACCTGGTCATACCACATAGGGTGTGTCTAGGGACTTAATCAGACACTCTGTGTACTTCATCACATAAATTAGTAAGTTTAACATCAAAACCCAATCCATAGTACTCATAAATGTACATATAGGAAACCAATACATACCCTATGTAGATTACATGGATAGGTAACAAGATTGAATTACACACAATGTATGTTTAGTTAACATCACGTAGTCTGATGTAGTGCACACCGAGTGAGGTTGATGTATATGGACAATAACCACAAATATGATATAATCTATGTATTGAGAGAGACGCCTTGTAATTTTATAAGTAAAAAAACCTTGTTTGATATAGGTCATTTTCATGGTGAGGTTTCATGGGACACATCATGTACCCAAGGTATACATAACTTTCTCCCCATTTGGTTGTGATTTTTTTATTTTCTCACCATAGTTTCCTAATAAAGAAATTTATTGTTCCATTCTAGGAGATTTTCCTTGTTGGTCGTGATGGTGGAATCCTTATAGCGTTTAGAGTAAATTCCGATGGTGCTTTGAATAGTTTGATGTTTAATGAAAAGAATTAATATGAGGTTCTAGTTCATATATCCTCATATGTAAAGAGTCTGGGATGGGGATAGGGTAAAGGATGTGTGCATGTTGGCCTCCTTGTATACAAGATTCCAACTCCTTTATCATTGTTTCTTAGGATGATTCCTAGAAAGGAGAATCTTTTTGTGCCTTATATGTGTTATGTTAAAAAATTTATTATTGAGGTGTTCTTTTTTTGGGACCATTGGTATGGAGTGATGTTATGGGTTATTGGGTATTAATGGGAACCGTTGAGTACAAAATTAGATTTTTCTATGGGACATGTTGTGGACTACCTTATTGGTGTTATAATATTTGGGGTTTTCTCTATAATCATGGTTGTGCATGAGGAAAAATTTTATATTGGTAGGTTAGATGAGGTTTTTCTTTTAATAGGATAATCATAAGGTTCTATGTGTCATATAGGATCCCCTCATATGGTTTAATGCCATATTGTATTTTATTAGACCAATGACTGTGTATCGTGAGTTTTCAACCATGGGTGTGTCGATGTTTGTTTTTTGATTTCGGATGTGGTCATTGTGTATTACATAACCCTTGTTACATTGTAGCTTATATATAAGAATTATTTAGGTTATTATTTTTCATCAATGGATATTATTGGATAACATTATATTATTATTGAATTTGCTGTTTTTCCTGAGATTATTTTCATTACTCTCCACTAATTTTTGACTATTGATTGGTGGGTATAGTGAGTTAATCGATTATCTAGATAAGTGAACACCTATTCTATTTCATGATGCTTCCCTATATACGGTCATATATCTCATTATATATTGAGGAACTACAGTAGAGGGTTATTTACCTTGGATTTTGAGGCTCTTGGATTGACCTATTTATGAACCTATATACTGATGATGGGCCTATCAATTATCTCTATATACTCAGCAACATGTCTAATATTTTTTATGATCAAAAGTTTAGTTGATTATTGGATTATGATCACATTTTCATATCATACTGTTGGAGTACTATAAAATGGTTGATACATTTTCTTAGTTTTGGAGTCATTGGATATGAAAAGTGGTCATGTTATTCATATTAATCCCTATATTCATATTTTGGATATTTGTAACGATCTAGCTAACACATTAGATTTCATGTTTCTAGATGAGGATTTTGATATTGTTCATATTTTCATAGGCCAAAGTGGGGATATATTTATCTTATGTATCAAATTAAATCATGTGTTTATCTATTTTTTTATTATTTCAACAATTTTATTTTTTAAAAGCTATTCAATTTTTTACCAATGAGTACTAAAATAGTCTAGACATGTTACATGTTTCATACACTTGTTGTGACAATAGATGATAGTACTATCATTGATGTTGGACTAATAAGATTTATTTTTCATCCCATGTATGGGTACCTCTGTTCTCTTGATATAAATATTTACATATCTTGTTGAGGTCATTAATTTATGGAATATGAAGGAGGCCCTTCTTTTCATGATCGAGTAATGGCCTTTATTTAAAGTGTGAGGTTTCAATGCAATGAGTTCAATGACCATAGAGACTGAGAATATGGCAGGATTGTGGGTGGAATAATATCATTGATTTATTTTCATTTCTCTCATTGTAATATATATGATATTGACCCAATGGGTAAATATATGTTTCAATGTATTTGAGATTCTATTATGAATCTATATGACCAATTCCTCATTTTTTAGAATTCTTTGGTATCTATTATATGTTTATACATATTGTAATGTTTGTTTATGTATGTGTATGATTTTTGGTCTTTTTCAACTATTATTTCACAATGACTTAATAGAATAGTCTCCCCATTAATTTTCTTTAGGCCCCCATCATTACTCAATATCCCATTTTATATTAGAAGGCATGCTTGAGGTATTATCATTAGCTATGTTAGATGTTGGGTTGGAACGACCTAGTCTAGTTTGTGATACCCCATATAAGATAAATGCATCATTTAGTAACAATTAATATGTATAAACTTGGGTATGATTGTAGATACTTTAGTAATATATCAAAGTCCATCAATTTCGTGACACATTTCTGTTTACAGATCCATTTACATGTGATTGGGTGAAATTTGGGATTCAATTGATGGACTAACTACAAGATATATTAGAATATCATTCTAATTGTTTAATTTTAACCACCATCATTTGTAAATATTTATATTGTACTAATTGGTGGTTTTTTATTTTCGTGTTATGTTGTTGTTATGGAATAGTTTAATTTATTCTTTCTGTGGTTTTCATTATATTTATTTACTGAAAAATGACTTATTTATATTCAATTTTTTTAGTTGGTTGTGTCATGTGGGAAATTTAATTTAGAAAAAGATATATAGTAGATATTTGATATATAATTGAGTACATATCATAAACTAAATGATCCATTATAGAACTATGATTGGGTGTCTAAGTATAAGGATATTTGATTAGAAATTAAATTTGTGCTTTAAGATCATATATCTAATAGTGTAAGAAATTTATGTTATATTTTTGTAAATATTTTAAAATTATTGTATTATAAAGTGTTATATGATTGTTTAAATGATCATTAGAAAGAATCATCACATGGATACTATGTTAATTATTGAAGATTATTTTACAATCACTGTGGAGTGTTGGTTGGTTCCATGGTTTAAGGACCATAGATCAATTTTATGTTTCTATTTTTATGTCTTTGGAATGATGATCTAATTTTTTAATTTTAGGGTAACATAGATTAATTGGATGGTATGAACTGTTTTCCATTGATCACTGCTACTATGGTGTAGATTCTTTAAGTTATGTAAACACTCATTTATTTTTTATTATGTAATATTATAACAGTCAGATGTGTGTGCCTCAAATATAGATACATTAAAAAAGAATATAATGTATGAATTATTCTTATAGTAATTTTCAAAATACATTTAGATAAGGTTACTCTCAATATATAATTATTTGGAGATTAGTTTTAGATTATAATTTCTTAAATTAGAAATCAAGTAAAGTGATTATAGTTAGAATAAAAATTAAATGCTCTGGTTTTTTTATAATTAATGGGACAAAACATTTTTAGGTGAGGAGGATGAGTTAATTAATTTTTTAGGTTCATTTTGGATTTTATTTTGATAATAAATTTTATATAACTCCAACCATATTGGATAATTGGATTTCAATTATTTGTGATTTGATGGATAGAGACTGGATTTTTATTTCTTTGGATTGTAGATGTATATCCATAAATTTGGTATCATGGTTTGGAAATCAATTCCTCACAATATTTTAAATGGTCATTGATCAACATTTATGGTAATATTCATTAAAAATGGGTAAAATATTTTCCTTGGGTGGAATCTTTAGTTATACTTAGATAGAGTATTATTTAATTAATGAGATGATTTGGGTTTAGAAAATTTTGGTAGGGTGGAACATTTTCCTTTTATGACTTATGTGTGAATTTTTTAAATTATGGGGGACAATATGGTTGTATTCTCCTTTCTGGGTGTTTTTAATGGTACATTTTAATCTTTTATAGAGGGTATATCTCATGTTATCACCATTCCTATATAATTATAATGGTTAAATTATTACTCTTGTAAGATATTTTTTTGGTGGAAATCAATATATTGGGGAGGGTCCTCATACTTAATATTTTCTTTAATGATATTATGAATACATTTCACCAATTTATTAAGGGTAAAAACATATTATGGTATATAATTTTAAGGCCACTATGTTTGGATACAAATAAAATAGTGTATCCAAGTTGGGTTAACTAATTTAGATTGGGAAATTTTTGTTTTTTGGTGCCTCATTGTAGAAAATGGTATGTGGTGGGATATGGTTGTATATCCTAAGAGGTGTCTAGTTATATTTTAGGGTGATAATATGAATCCATAGAAAATTGAATGATCTATGAGATTTAGAAATTTGGATGTGCGTATAATATTTATTTCTAAAAAAATTAATTTACTTATTCTGTTCTATGAGACCATAAAATCTATGCACACTTCTCCTAAAAATTTCTTCCAAATGTAGTTTTTATACAAATATTGTCATGCCCCAATCCTTGGGGACCCGCATGGACAGTGGTCGGCTGACCCACAACTACTTGTATCCCTTATACATGTGTCATGGGATCCTTCTACAAACTCCCTTCACTGGGGTGTACAACTAAGGGAAAAACCATGTCATGAAAATTTATCACAGCATAACGAGTGCCCCCGAGCATCCTAGACCATGGATGTATTATTCCCTACCTTTAGGGAATACCTCATGAAATTATCCATGGTATATATTATCATGTTGATATCTCAGTCAATATACCCAGTTAATGCCTCTTATCTCACTAAAAAATTATATGGGTAGAAACGAGTGACTGGAGGTATGTTATATCATCTTCACCCAAAATTGTTTAACTAACAAGAGGTCTACTTCTATTTCACCTAACTAGATGATAGTGGATAGAAAAAATCACTATCCAAATTTGTTACCCTAACCATACCTTGGGTGGACCTCAATATCACACTACCTCATACTCTACTGGGTCTACAATCACTCCGTTTATGAGAAGACATATCATAGAATTGGAAAATTTAATCTAGAACTAACTCCATGGGATATTCCACAAAACTAGAGATATTGAACTTTTTCTATCTTGATACTCATTTGAATTTTATTCTATATCTATAATTCTGAGGACCCAATGGTACCATCATAGTATACTATTAGGAACGGATCCAATAATGGTTAAAAAACTAGTTCATATTCCATGGATACTCTTTTAGGGTGTTCAACATGAAAAATCATATCACCATGATCTCAATGTAATGGAAGAGTTTCTAGAAATCCATGCTTGTTAGATCCACCAAATTAAACTGGAAATATTGGTAACACATCAAGAGGTCAAAATCTGAGAACCATTTTGCTTTCACTATTGTTACATTGAGTTCTTGTTGATACAATTTATTGGGTATAATTATTAAATGTAGTGCATCATGATTATGATTCAAAACCATAACATTTTTTTGATCATATTTTGGGAGTATTCTAATAGGATACCCTTATATCCTTGGAGTTAAAGTTGAATCATTCAAGACACATGAGTATTCTGGTAGATAAGATTTAGGAGTTCTACTCATATGGAATCTCTCATGTTATCCGTTCTCGAATTGAAGGTACACTTATCATTATATGTCTTATTAGATAAGGGTGAGACATTTGACCTTATAGAGGTTTAGTACGAATGATATTTGTGGATAAAAAAGTTTTTTTCATGGAATTACATTCTCACATCATGGTTTTCCATTCATTTTTTTCATGAAATGTGATATAGTAATAATCTAGTTTGTGGTTGAGACTTCTTGGTTGTGTATAGTGTATCATACCTCCAATAGATGGTTTTATCCCCATAGAATCATCGGTGATTTAGGGTGGTAAGACATTGGGATATCAACATGGAGATTTTTCATGATCAGATATCCATTGGATAAACACCTGATTAATTTCCTTTAGGATGGGATCATGAAATCCTAGTTAAAGGTTTGTTGGTTTATCTAGTCATGTTATGGTAAATAGTAATGGGATATTTTCATTACCTTATTAGTAATTTTCAAAGAAGGTTTGTTTAAACCAATATCATTTTCTTAATATAGGTAGGATTGGGGTAGTATATTCTCAACCTTCCATGGTCTAGGTGGGTCCTAGTGGTTTGGGATGGACATATTGGTATCAATGGTGGTTCCACCTAGTGAAGCTGTTTAGATTTTCTAAAATTATGGGGTTTTATTGTGACAAATTTTATTAGTGTGAGTTTATTTTTACACTATTCCTTTCAAATTACACTATGATAATATTATTTATTCTCTATGGGTTATTTCATGCATGGTTACAACTCTATGTGTTCTTTAATTTATTATTATTCATCTACACCAGTTCATCTAGACGGTTGGATACGTGTAAACATATACATTATTAAATGGACTATATTCATAGTTATAACATTATGTACCTATCATTGTCCCATTATATATATATAGGTCGGATTATTGTAGTTGACTCTCAAATATCTATTGGAAAGGTACGATCTAGTGGTTCGTGTTCTAACATACATACCCTCTTATCTCTCTTATTTTTTTCTGTAAATTGGGAAAATGTAATCTTTTAATGATTGTTTTTATTTCCCATACCATGATAACATCAATTCCTCAAGATAAATTATATGGGAGATTCAAAAATCCCGCACATTTGGAATTTTTGTAACACATTCATACTTTTCATAAATTAAATGAACTCCAATCTCCTCCCATTATCAAATGAGTAGTTTCATTATAAGCTAGGTATATAAAAATCATCAACACAAAAAAACCAATGTAATTTTTGGATAACTCTATAAATTACTTATTATAATATTGAAAACCATTTAATTTATGTCTCTAGTGAAATATTTGTTTTATTAATATCATGATTTCTGGAAAAAATATGATAATTGGATTAGAGTGAATGATACAGCACAATAGGTGAAGTGGCTGCATAAAGATAAGATACCTACCAAAAGAATGAGTTAATCAACAAAAAGTTTATCCACGATACAAAATAACATTGAAGAAATAATGAATCATTTTTATAATTGTCAGATAGGATGAATGATTAATTTGATCAACCACCTATAAATATGGATTTGTCACATGAGGGCTTAGAGCAATCTGAATATGGATTTTAACTGACCATAAAATCCATAAAAAAAATTCAATGCATTGAAGAAGCAATGTGATGAAATTTGAGTAATCTCATGATGAATTATCAAGTGACCTAATGATAAAAATTCAGCATACAACTCATAGAATTTCCAAATGGCCACACCAATGAAATCAAGAAATCAAGAGTTAATGAATGAAGCCACATTAAAATTACATCCAATCTACTACAAAAAAACAAGGGATATTAAATGACGATTTTCCATCGAATATCTGTGAAGAATCAGTTATACCGAATTTTGGAAATCCCAGTGTAATGTTTTTGAATTTAATGAGACCTATCATACAAGTTAATATATTCCTATCTTAGAATGATCGTTTGAAAAAAAAAACTAAATTGTAGAGAAGGATCATAAAATTCAAGTAATACTCCCTTAAAAACACACATGTGGTGATGGTACATTACCCTGGAACGTTCATTTACCTACACTATGAGACTTTGTTTTCTAGAAATAATGACAAAACCATAGAAGAAGGACAAAATAAATACTTAATTCTTTCTAAATCCTGCTAGATAATCAATCATATAGGATAACATTACTGATCGAATGAATTTTTATCAATGATTAAGCTACAAGAAGAGAGTGGGATGCTGCAACTGAAGGTGAATATGATTGAATTTATGAATAATTTAATTTACTATCTTTTTATTTAAGAGATGGTGGGTTTCAAAAAATTCATTCCAACGCAAATAATTTTAAAAAATGGAATACATTGGTTGTCTCTCAAGATGGATCCTATAATGTTAAATAAATTATATTAAAATTGAAATACCATGAAGTATGATTTTTTTTAAAATGAAACCTGATGAGTAGATCTTTGAAATATATTGTATTTTTAATGATATGATAAAAATTATAAAGGAAATTTAACTAATAACTGAAGAAACATGAAAATTGTTATGATTACTATGATGACTGCCTAATATTCATAGAATCACTACAATATCCATAAGATAATCTCATCATAAAAGGAAGAAGTTATTCAAAGAACCAATTGTAAAGATAATGATTTTTGATGATGAATTAAATGTCAATAACGAAGATTGTGAATTTAAAAAGTAATACGATATCCTTTAATAAATTTTATTATAAATATAAAGAGATATTAAAATTTGATTCATGTGGATGTGGATCTAACTAGGAATGTGATCAAGAGATGGATCGTCTATCTAAAAGATTCAAGAAGTTCTATAAAATAAGAAACTATTCAGAACGATAAATGATAAAAGAATGTACAAAAATAGGGAAATTGGGAAAATAACCGGAATAAGAATATATCTATTAGTGAAAACGAAACTAATATATTTATTTTTAATGGATTAAACAACACGAAAATAATCGGAACAAAATAGGGTCAAAATGGAAATGTGGTTAGACAGGCCTATAAAATGATGACAAAGTTCATCATACCTATTCAAATTATCCCCCTATGGATTCAAGAGATTTATACTTGGGAATCACATGACTCTGGAGTCCTAGACTTCCACCATCATAGATTCAATATTATATGCTTCCCTCTTACTTTAACCCCATGTTTTGACCACTTGAATATAACCGTTGAGAATGTCTATTCATTTCAAGATAATGACAGCTATAGAACATGTGATAGAGCCTTTTCCATACATAGAGTAATGTAGGATCCCGGAGTACGTTTCCTCCAAAGTAATAGTGACTTTATTCTAGTTGAAATGGTTCATCCCAGTGTATATCAAATTGGACTCTTCTTGGAGAGAGTTATCATGCCCAATGTAAGTCGTACACGTGAGGATGACACTCTCCTGATAGTCATGGACAACCCATCAACCCCATATGATCCCCAAGATACATAGCAATCCATGTTATCTTTGAAACATGGGGATAGAAGTTTCTTGTGTACCCATTGGCCTAGAGGTGTGGCATTGGAAGGATCCCCCATATATTCACCCACCTGAAGGACTCATAGGGAAGGAGGATCATACTAGTTGGTGAAAACACATAAAAATTTGACATGTATCCATCTTTTATATGGGGTTATGCATCTCCAAATGAATTAAATCCCATAAAATATGGCCTTATTCTATGCTTTACATAATCATTGAAAACTGGCATTCAAAATGATAGATATAGTCCTTATTTTCATTATTTTAATGTTCAAACCATGAAACCATCGCTCTAAAAAGATGTGCCAAGAAGATTCTAGGAGGGGAGGGAAGTGAAATATCCAACGAATCTCTACAATTCTAGTGCCCATTCTCCCTAAAATAAAGGAATGGTTTTCTTCTTTCTCTCACTGATTATTGTAAGAGTGACATCTGGAGATGATATTTATGGAAATACATTTCACATTTTAGTCAGTAAGAAGTTCATGGTTACGTAACCTCCAAACCATAATGTTGAACTTGGATGGAGTTTTTTTGCACTAGAGCAGACCATTCTAGTCATCACCATACACATGTTGTGTTTATATCCTCTTGAAATATTTTGTTGTGAATGATCCTAATTTAAAATGGGTGAATAATTTTTTTTTCAAGTTTAGAGATGAAGATAATGAGATCAAAAGCCTCCCATTGTTCCATGTTACAAATGGATTATAGTAACTATGGGTGTAGGATGGCCCCCATAAATTATATCCTAGAAGTATGAATAACTGAGAAAGTTTTCATTGTTACTGCCCAATTATAATTCCAAAATAGGATGTCATCATTCCCTAAAATCCAATGGTAATGATTCTCAAGGGTTGGAATGAGAGTGTGTATACTAGAGAAAAAGGGGGATGCATAGGGACTGGTATCAATTGTTTTCCTTGCACATTTATGGACACGATTTTTCCTTATAGGGTGCTTTCATCCATGTCCTCCCATATGAATTTATCATGAATGTTGAGAATAGTGTCATCTAACCTCCTCATGTTAATTATGTCTTCTTGGATGGGCCTCACCATCCTTCTCCATGGGGTCTAGTGGAATTTACCATGAAATTGAGTATCCTATATGAATTAGTAAAAAATATCATCAATTGTTATAATAACCCCCTTTGGCACATTGATTCTTGAGAGATCATGGATCCGAATGGTGTAGAGGACACTATTGACATGGGAAATCTTATCCCCAATGGATAGGAAGTGATTCTTCTTTTTGAGAACGTGACTCTATATCTTAATGACTATGAGATCAAAGTAATTCATGCATACTCTAACTTAAAAGATTGGTGATCCACGGTAGTCCATTGGGAAGATTACTCTTTTCATGTTCTTCCCATTTCACAGGGAAGAAACCCATCTTATGTCGCATCTAAATGAGATATAGAGGTTACTCTTGAAACTTTTAATCACTTAGCCACTCTAGTACGAATATTCATCTAGGATTTTAGAGAAACCATGAAATAATATTCTTCAATTATTAATTAAGATGATAGTTTCATCTACACAAATTTTATAGAGGAATGAGGGGAGGTTTCTTTTCCACAGATAAGGTAATATTATAAAATTATATAACATCATGTCTATAAGGCAGATAATATTATATTTCATGATTATGAAAAACTTAGGGAGATCAGGTCCCCTTGAAAGTGTCTTTGGGTTAAAATGAAAATCTTATAAGTCCTTAACCTAAAGGATACATCTAGAAATAAGTAGATAAAGAATTGAAATATGAGGATCATTAACCCTAGAGAAACACCCATATCCAAGAACACCATTTTTAGGAAGCACTATTCCATTGTATGTTATGCATTATTCATGACCATCTTGATTTCCATTTTAAACCCCTGGGACATGGTATTATTGTACCTTGGAATTTATGGAATTAGGGAAATTTCACAATAACTAGAATGACCCTTCACAATTTCATGCTAATCTAGGGATATCTAATAGGGAATGTCCATATAAGTCCTCCAGTCGATGATGCATTCCAATATCTTGTATTGGAAATTATTGATTCTTACCAGTCTATAGTGAAGGACAAATGACATGTCCTTGATATTTGGAAGGAGGACAAGGGTTGTTGTGTCATCAACCCGATGTATCTGGCCATTAAGAAGGAAGTCTTGGATGTTTAATAGAATATTGATTTATCCACATTTTATAAACCACTATAGAATAATACTGGAAAATAGATAGGGCCCAGGGAACTCTTTGAGATGTGGTTCAGCATTGCCTCATGGACTTCCTTATCCTCGGGTATAGCCTCCAAAAGAGTTATGTCCTAGTTGGGGATCAGATTAGGGATCACATCAAAAAGACTATCATGACATCGTGGGTAGATGTTCATAATTCCCAAATAGGGACCAACATTGAGATTATTGGATAAATAGAAGGTTGTTCCCCCAAAAACATCTCTACCATCCGTGTATGATTGTTACTCAAGCATACTTTTGGTTTTCATTAGGTGCATTTTTCATTGTTGCATGTGTGGATGTTGGATGAGTTATTGTTTCCATTGTGAAGCCTTATGAATTCGTATCTCTTAGGTGGAATACATTCCTATTTAATAAATAGTTCTCTAAGTATTCTATTGTAAGAGGAGAGATCCTCAAACACCTAGTCATCTCAAACATCCTTAAGGATGATTTAAAGGTGATAAACCACATTTTGGAGAGCATATATGTCCATATCAGAAGCAGCGATACACTTAGCCCATGTTTGTAACATATGTTTCATTCATCTTAATTTTTTCCTAAGGACACCCATGTGTGGAAGTGTGTAGGATCATCTGAAAATTCGCTGATGGATTGCTGATAGCCAGGAGTGTCGATCCATTGGGTAAAAAATATAAAGTGTTCCCTTACATACTTTCTAAGAGGCAACAAAACTATATAAAGGAAGTGATCAGTTATTCCTCAAACAAGCTGATCCACGTTGGCATTGGGAAATTTTTATGTAGCATAAATATTGGCTAGGTCCCATTCCAAGTGACTCTAGTAGTGTCTATTACCTTCTTGGTTATTACACCATGGGATGTGGTCCCAAGAATACCCAATATTCAAGAGAACTTCATCTTCTATGAAATGAATGTAGATACAGATAGCTAACTAAGTAAAATAAACCCTAAACTTATTCCCATATGTGTCATTAATAATTTTGAAGTTCCCACATACCATCAACGGGGACACCTCCAGATCAAAAGCATTAAGATCATTCCATAAAATCAACCATGTTTGTGAATCAGAGATCCCATAAAAATAATAGAAAAATAATTACTCCATAACAATTTATTATATGTCTGCGATGATTTTTTAACCATTCTAATGCATACCCAAACATCATTCTTCAAAAATATACAGATATGCTGAGTGGGTTGGTCTGTATGCATGCATACATGCATTCTAGAATTATGATTAAACTCGCTTATTTTTTAGGTATTCTACTTATGTTCTAGGATTTCTTCTACAAATTTCTAGTATTTTTTATCTCTATTGGTAGGTAGTCAGTTTTAACATGGGAACCAATGTCATGGGCATTCCAGATGTGGATAAGAATCATTGAAACAGAGATGGTCCGACTTTTTCCACAGAATAGATTGCCTTGGTCGTATCAGAGGACTCACAATTCTAAATAAATTTGCTTCTTCCCTCGTGAAAACACCAGTAATTGTTTTTAGGATAGCTTTGTTGGAGAGGCTATAGGATAGAACATTATTTTGTTATTCCACCTTTCATTACTTGGTGGGATTGAAATGGTAGTAAAAGATTCCAGTGTTTCTGATTATTTTTAATTATTCTTCCATTATGATACCCCCCATTATAAATTGGGATTTAGAAGAATATGGAGGATAGGGGGAAGTACTTTAGGTGTGAATAGAGCCTTATCCTCCATTGGGGTAGAAGGTATCTAGGACAAAAGGAAATAAAATGAAGCATAATTTCCATGGAATTACTAGGTAGTTTTTTGGATGGTAACTAAGATAAGTGGGAGAGTAGGCATGGGGGATGGAATTTAGTAGAGTATGTAGCATAGGTCCACTACTTAGCCCTCCTTACAGAGGAACCTGTAAGGTTTAGGGAAGCCATCAAAAAGGGAATGCGGGAGTGATGGACCAGATATGACTTTAGGGGACTAGTGTCGTGCGGGAGGTCTCTTGATAAGTAGGGGTTACAATCTCATGATATCATATAGATGTTTTAGAATGGGTGTTGGAATATCGACAAAAGTTGAAACCTGTTCAAGCCCATGGGGGGCTCAATCACAAGAGAAATTAAATTAATCATTTATAGTATGAACTCTTGTCGGGTATGGAGGCTGGCCATGTTCATCATGATGGATTTTTCATCACGGATGATCATAGTGACCTTGGAGGGAGCTGAAGTAACAAAACCTAGGGGGAACAAGATAAAACTGTCCTAATTCTAGAGTAGAGACTACTACACCCTCAGGGAAATAATTTACAATAGAGGTAAGGATAAATCATGTGTAATAAAATGTTTGGAACTAGAGGCATCCGTACAACACCTAGTACTGACATCCACATAAAGGATCCCACCAAGGGAGTCTCCTAAGGCCTTGAAAATAGCATCAATGTGAAACGAAAGTTGTAGATCTTGGAGGCATATCCACATCATGGAATGAGAGATTTCATTCCCCTAATGAACCTCTAGTGACCACCTAGATAGATAGAATCCTAAGAGACCCATTATTTGGGGTGTTTATCTCCATGTATGAAGGAAATCCTCCTTAGAAGAATGAATCACACAGAATGTGTGTTGGTGGGTAACAGAAAATTTGAGATGGATCATAAAACCCTCAAAAGTCAGAAAAATGAATAAAGACCGATAGAGGTGGACTCACTAATCCAAACCACACAACTAGGGTCTATTTAAGGCTATCCACACCTTTGATAAAGGCCTTTGTGGGAACATCCATAGACAAAAATGCACCATCCATGTGGATGATGTTTTATATGAATCTCAAAGGTCGATTGATGAAATTTTTGTATAGTGATATATGGAGGACAAGAAAATAGATGAATCAAATTATTAATATAATAATTTATAATGTTATTTTATTTATATAACTATAATAATAATGAATATTTATGTTGAAAAACAATATAATTTCCACATATTAATAGAAAATACATATTTTTAATTTAAAATGAGAAATTTAGAAAAAAATTAAAACAATTTAGAAATAATTCATATACATTGAAGAAGAATTTCAGATGTTAGAAACCAGCCAAAATATATATTATAAATATATATCCATAATCACATCCAATGAAGTTGTATAAACACTTTTTTGTTTTATAATAAATTATTAAGACATTAATCTGAATGAAAAAACAGACTTCTAGTTATGAAAACAGTTTTCATTATTTTGGAACTAAGAATAATTTTTTAATCAATATATTAATTCAATATTGAATATTCCTATAAAAAATCTGATTCGTATGCCAGTAATTAATAACCATTATGGACCCATGAAAATTATTTTGTTGAAATCATATCATATTTGATTTTATAAATTAAAATATTTTAACAATACTTAGAAAAAATAAATATCTATATAGAAGATGTTCCAGACACATGACTAGTGACTACCCAATCACTAAATATTTTTAAAATTGGAGGATGGACATATCACCATTAGTGATAATACAAATGGAAAAAATATACTTTGGGAAAATTTGTATCTCCAAAATTAATTTTTTAATGATTTATTTAATTAATTTATTTAGATATATTATTCTTTGTTAAACTCAAATTATATTACAATGATTATAATGTTACATTTGATAATAATTGATTCATGATTTATGATTATAATAAATATTGATTGGTTAATACCTTCACAGTTTTTATTGGATATTTTGATAATAAAGGTTGGTTATTTTTTTCAAAATTTTTCCTATATGAGTTTCTTTTACATAGAATTACGTATTTTATAAGAGAATTAGATCATATAATATACAATTTCAAAGGACTCTTTCTAAAAAAATATTATTCTATGATCCAACAAAAATTTAATATCAAAAGTATAAAATCTATCATCTCTATCCAAAGGTAAATAAAATGATGATTTATATCATTCCAATGTAAGAGGATTCAAATTATCAACCTATATAATTTATTCCTATGGATGTTTTTTGTGCCTTAAAAAAATTTTAGTCGCATTGGGAAACATTATTCTCATGATATAATTAATAATTATCTTTAATACACATGGGAATTCTTACAATATATGACAACATAATTTATTTACTATTTTTATTAATAAGGATTATATATTGAAAACCATAGTGGAATTACCATTGAGACATAGAAAACTGATCATTGTTGGGATTTTACGAATAGATATTTGGAATCACTATTTTCAATGGATGAATAGGGTCACAATTTATCTTCACCGTGTCCTCCTTAACAAATTGGTGTTATTGAATGATGAAATTAAATAATAATTAAGAAGACCCTTGAAAATTGATAAATGAATATGAATTACCAATTTATATTTGGGTTGAAGCTGTTATCATAGCTAGTTATGAAATTTATAGGGTTCTGATAAAGCGAATTTTGAAAAATCATTCTTATGAATTACTGAATGGTAGAAAACTAATTGTGAATTAATTTATAGTATTTCAATATAAATTAATTGTTATTGTAAAATGGAGAATCTAGATAAATTTTCTCCAAAATATTATGATGGAATTTTCATTATAAATTCAACCACCAGTATGGGATATGGAGTTTCTAATAAGAAATATAATAGTGTGGTGTAATAACTACATGTCACTTTTTATCAAACATATCCACATGAATCAAAACCTACAGTAGAAATACATGAGGATGAAATCAGAAATTGGAATATTTGTAACTCCACTTAGACCACTAACCTTAATGGTCATTTATTAGATGTATCTCCTTCTAGAAAAAAAATTAAAAAATCATACCTAGATGAATTCATGGAGGAACCGGGAACATTAGTTCATAGAACTATTTAGACCATAAAAATCAAAATTTATATACTCTAATATGGATTGTGATAGATTTCCTAAAACCCATAACTCTCTTAGAAATGATGATGAATATAAAGGCTCCATGTATCAGTTAAAATCTAAGAACATAACTGAATTAATTAATAATTTACACGATTTCATATATCTATAAGTTATGTTGAAATATTTTTGTAAAATAAATGTTTGAAACTCATTAAGTAACCTAATGATATATGAACTTGTGGACCTAAATGGGTTTATATATATAATATTGATTACTCTAAAATTATAATTAAAAACAAATAAACAATAGTATCACAATGATATATGAGTAAGGAATTTATTATAATGAATAATTTTCACCAATATCTATAAAGGATTCTACTATAGTACTTAAGGATTATGTAGAAAATATTATTTTCATACTATATTAAATAAATTTCTTGAGAGAATTTGTAAATGGATATGTTATAGATGTTCTTATTGTTCAATCCACCCATTGATTTTCAATCAATTGGTTTAAAATTCATGTGCTAAATTTTTTGAAAGAACATTATGGTTTAAAATATGATCCTTGAGATTAGTTTGATAATATAATTTCTCTTCTTAATTCAAATATTTTTTCAGAATGTATAATAGATCCTTCTTTATTTAGTAAAATTATTTCCACGGATTTTTTAGTTGTATAAATTTCTATTAATGATATTATTTTTGGTGCATTTTAAAATTATTTGTGTATAGAAATTTATAAAATTATTGAAATTTAATTTTATGTGAGTTTAATGAAATAATTATCATTTATACATGGTTTGATATGTTTTTAGAAAAAATAAGGAATTTCTTTGAATTTATGTCAATACAGATATAATATATTGAAATAGTTTAGCATTGATGTTATAAAATGATGTGTTATTCCAATGAGTATAATAAATAAACACTATTTTGATGAATTCATAAAATTGAATGACTGACTACTTAGATAGGTATAATTGGGATTTTTCTATAATTTACTATTAGTTAACATAATTATTGATTAGTGTGTATATGTGCACTATAATACAGAAAACCAAGTAATCACATTTAAGTGGAGTTAAAATTTATTTTAAATATGTCGAAAATATAACCACATTTGGATTAAATTACTTTATTTAACATGAATTTGAGTTGGATATTAATTGTGATCCATATATTTTTTGTTGTAAGTTAAATAGAAAATTCTCTTTTGGAACATGTCGAATTTTGGGAAAGTATCTTTCTTTTTTAAGTAGAAATATATCGAATTTAGTTTCATAGTCTTCTATTGAAGTTGAGTATATAGTTTTAGGTAATTATTATACACAAATTCTATTCAGGAAAACAAAATTTATCATATATGGTCATTTATTTTGACAAGCCCCTATAGATTTTAAAAATACAATTGTGATTACCATTTTAAAACCCATTTATCTCATTCTAGTAGTAAACAAATTTATATAACAAATAACATTTTTTGTAAAAGTTTCCAAAAAAGGTAATTTCATTCTCTATTTCATTGGTACTAAGCATCAAGTCATTGATATTTTCCAAAAAAAAATCAATATTCAAATATGGAATTATATAATGACTTCTTTTGGTATGATTATTTACTCTTGATTACAATATTTTCCTCTTCTTTATGGTTAATCTATTTTTCATAATATTATGAAATGAAAAATTTTACCATAAAAATAATGTGATCTTAAGGACAAGTCTTGTGGTTGCTCAAAAATTTATATAATTCCTGGGTTCTCCAAGGATCATAGTTCGTCAAACAACTACAATACATTTAACACAGTAAATTGAGATATTGTTCTATCGTCTAAAGCATTAATTTATAGTTTTTTAAATTTACCACAGGTTAATGTGTAAATCCCTAAAAACTAAAAATAAATTTAATAGATTTAAAAATTTATGTCCTTTTAAAAATATTAATTCTATCTCTTTTTCAAACCTTCGACCATAAATAATGTATCTAAACCGAAATAAAGCCTTTATATTTTGGAATCTCTAGAATGGTGTTACAAAAGAATATTAATCTCATTTTATCTTCTCTTGAGGCATTATCTATTTGAAAAACAGTAAAGTTTAATCTAGTGCACCAATCCAACCAATCAAGCAATATCTTTTATCCTGAACAGTATCACCTCAAAATGAAGTGATTTCTGAATGGTTAAGGATGAAAAAGTCTCATATATTGGATTTTTTCATAATATTGGTTATAATGTGTAGTCATGTGAAATCAATAGGTATCCTTATCAATATTAATTAAGGATTTATATTTTAATATAGAAATGGGAATGGGACCAAAGAAAAATTTCATTAGGACATCTTTAAATGAGGAAATATTGGATTTCTATTTAAAAATTTGGAAAACTATCTAATGGTACCCAATAAAGTATATTATGAGAATTTTAAATGTTATTGTTAGTCAGTGTAGAGTAATACAAAAGGGGTGAATTGAGTATCTATAAAAATTTATGTTTAAAAGTATTCTTAAAAATGATCCCTACTAAATTTAAATCCAACCCAGTTGATCAATGTCATACAGTTTTGAAAGTTTCACTATTTAATAAACTACTCATAAGATTGATTAATTCTTAGTAATCATAATATTAGTTACCAACATTACATTTGAAGCTATACTAACAAGACAATGAAATTATAACATCTTTCAAATATCAACTATCAATGTAAATTTAGTGATTTCTGATTTATGTCGTAAGGTAGAAAAAACTAAATTAAAAACCATAGTTGATATAAAACAAGTGGTTCAGAATAAAGATGAGAATTAATCCTCTCCACTTGGTGATCACCTGACACTAAGAAATTTATAGAAATAAATGTGATCCACACCTTGGATTGGAGTTAACAACAGTACCCAAGACAGTATAGGTCAGATAACCTCTTCAACAGTTCTTCGGGTGTATGAACTGCCAGGTCACACAGATACCTATTCCACACTTATCTGTGGGAATACACAAGTGTAAAAATATTTATGATAAAGGATACCTTTTATCCTTTAGTTTAACTCAAGAGATAGTGTTTGTTTTTATATAGACACATACTTAGACTAAGTGAAATTAAAAATAGTACACAATAGAGAAAAAATTATGACATAAGGTTATAAGTTCTCTGAGTGCTAATATATGGATCATTGAACTTCTACTATGAAGAGGATGTAGAAATCGAGTCCTCTTGCAGAAAATAGAGTATCAAAAGTCAACTAGATCTGGATTGTGTCCTTCATTGAGTTGATATTGTAGAAATGTTCTCAACTCTAGTATTCTTGTATGCTTCATGTGTTCTTCACCATTTTTGGGTTCCATGGGTTGGTTCTTCTTTCATGAATTCTCAAAATTCTATGTTATCATATACGCACTTGTCTTTATTATCCCACTATTGTCCTTCAGATTTCTTCTATAAGTGATCCTCTAATTATTCTAAGAATGAATGTATGGGATCCAATAGGATTTATGTACTCTGATCCTTCTACCTCATCATGTCAGGTGACATATCTATAAAGAAACATTAATTATGTTGACACATTTAAAAGCATCAAATATGACCATTTGGAATTAAATTCAAAATTGAAAAAATAGATTAAGAAATGGTGTCAGAGTCTATCTAGAAACGGTGTCTCTATCAAATGATGCCTCCTTGAAATGATGTCTACTTATTTTCCATTGAGCAGTGAGAAAACTATGATGGAACTACTGTATATAGATCATGAATCGGTAGCATATATGTGGTGTTAGGATCATAGTGTTTGGGTCATGGTGTCTGGGTCACAGTGTCTAGGTCACATTGTCTGGGTCACTGTGTCTAGGTTATGGTGTCTGTGTCATGGTTTTTTAGATGTAGCCACATTCATGTATACAAACATAAACAGTGATATTCATAGAATTAATTTAACATAATAAAGCATAAGAAAACTTCATTATAAACAAAATAGTTTACAGTAATTATTTTTGGAATAAATATACTAATAATCTATACACAAGATTTTAGATAGGTTAAATATGATTAACATGATTTATAAAATGTATAGGATTTTTGATCATTAAAACAATATTAAAACATGAGGATTAAAACATTCTCCCACTTTTTATGATCACTAATCATGTGATTGAGAGATATTTTCTTAGGTAATGTGTCTCTTACTTAGTGTGAAAATAGAATACATATTTCTACCGCTTTTGGGATTATTAAAAAGTGTATCAAATAAATAAACAATAAAATTTCATTGTGAATTAGATGGAAAAAATGTTTCATTACAAACAGTAAGTAACAACAATACAAAATTTATCCCTATTGAAAAATAGTATTAACTTTTCTTCAGCACTGGATTGTATTTCTTTTCCCTTGGCAGCAGCATCAAAAGAGAAATCAATTGCAGAAGTTGTAGAAGTGGAACAGGGAAGTGAACCAGTTGATAGAGAAGGTAAAGGGAGTCCTTTAAAAATAGAAGGGTCTATCATAGGTGCAGTTGAAGACTAAGGAAACTATTGATCAAGGATAACTTGTCTAATCTGGCATAGAGCACAAGAGATAAACAAATATGTAGTGGTAAGGGCAAGGGATGAGAATGTAGGAAATCCAGATCTTAGGGGTGCAGTTGCAGGAGCCACAAAGGCAGAAATTTGGAAATAAAGATAAGGCATAAAAATATTGATGAAGTCAAAAATGACTTCACCACCATATTTTATTCTTTCTCAATGTCATCTTTGTTCTCCATAAACGTGTCAAAAAATAGAGTGAACTATTTGATATGTTGGACATCAGTTTTGAAATCTTGAGTGACAGGAGGGATTCTCAGATTCTCTACAAGGTACTTGAAGTGGTTGGTCATGTCATGATTTGATAAGAACATATTGAAGTTGAATTCCACCTTATTAGAAATTTCTTTTTGAGCATCATTGGAAATATTATAATGAATTCTCCCCAAATCCAGAACATTGTCACTGTTCATGAAAACTTTAGATGGAGAATCTTTGTCAAAACCTCTAAGCACAACCTGAAGTTTTTACTTGACATCTGATCTGAGTAGATTACTATCTAATGGGGGTTGTGAAGATTTTCTTAAAGCACGATAAGAAGTAATAGACAATTTTAGAGATTTTAGTCGATTTAGAACATTCTGAAGACAACCCTTATACTCATCAGTCTAATTGTCAAGAAAAATAACATGTTCACTTGTCTCATGAACAATTTTCTTGTTTCTTTTGGCTACCTTGTCACCCAAGGAGGTTAGATTAGGTTTAATCAAGGTGGTATTCCAATGGAATATGACTAACAATATCCTTAATTGGATAAGAAAGAGGTTCTGGTGTTGGGTTCAACACTCTCTCTGGTACTTCAACGACACCCCTGAGAGTCTTTAGTTCATTACATAATTATTGGTTCTCAACTCTTCATTATTGATAATCATGATGCATCATGGGTTGAATCGTCCATATAATATTTTCCAAAAATAGATAAATATCTCGCTCACTCAAAATTGATATATGATATGGTTATGTATTAATGAGCTTTTCAACACCAACCAATAGGGTAGCTTCAAAAGCATTAAAAGCATTTAGACTCGCCATGTTTGAAGGTTTGTAAATAAGAGTTGAGATAGGATCAGGTTCATTTGTAGCTATAACATCAATAGAAGATACATGTTTCAATTTAAACATAGTAGAAAGATATATTCATTTCATTAAATCTTTTTTAGAATTAGTCACGTCAAAATAACTAGTGATTTTATACAATGTATCTACTGATCTTGGATCAACGAGATATGGAACTTCAACATTTTCCAAAATGGGGGGCTTCTCCCCCTCAGTAGTTTCATCTTTCTTAGGACTTATAGATTTATATCCTTGATATATTTCCAAGATTTCATCCAATATATCCTCACCCATTTCCTTTCTAGCCAACTGAAAGACCATCACCATTCTATTTTCAGTAGATGAAATAATTTCAGGAATAACTTTTTCCTCCACATGTTCCTCAAGATAATATTCGTGCATAAAAGAAATATCATCTTCTATATTTCCTTCTAAAACATCATTTTCACCTACAAAAATAATGGATTATTCTTTGGGAGTACGTTATTCTTTCAGATCAAAAACATCTTTGGGAATATACACTTCTTTATCAATTAAGACTTGAGGAGGAGATTCACTATATTCCTCAACCAGAACAGTTTCTATTGAAGGTACAATAACCTATTCCTATTCTTCATCATTAAAATACTCCACAATCGCTTTTGGTTCCAAACTAGGATGAGAAATATATTTTGGTCTTGAAGAGTGCTCCACCGGATGAAACATATTATAAACCCTATTTTTATCTTCTACCCAGGATTTTCACCTTGGATTCCAACTAATTTTCATTCTATTTACTATAAAATTTGAATGGAAAAACTCATAATCCTTAATATATTCTTAATCTGGTCCAACCAACCCTTTATCCTGAGGTATGACTGAGATAATTCATGAATAGAACATGGAGGTTGGCTTGGAGGTTTTCGTGATCAAATCACACATATGGAGTATAATATATTTGGATAGATTTATATTGAGTCCATTTTTCTTGATATGTATCAAAAATACCACTTGATACTTAACTGTAGAAAAATCACCTTTTATTGGGATAATCATATTCTGAACTAATTTAAGCAGAAGTCTGTTTTCACCATCTAGATCAACAACAATGGATCTTCACATTATTTCATTCATATTTATGCTTCCCAATGATTCTTCCCAAATAATGAACTCAGTTTGAGGTGGTGGAACTCTCTCGTAGTCTACATAAATAACATCATGTGGTATCCTAAGACATGTGTCCCATAACCTTGAAGAAAAGTTAAAACTCTGGCCATTAATCAAACATCGCACAACATAGCCATATTTTGTATAAAAAGAGAAATGAACATGATGATAAAACTATGAAACTAATATCAGGTAAATATGCATATCCTCTGTTTCAACCAATCCAATAAACCTTTTTCTCAAATAATTTTCAATATGAATGACTTACATGGTAGAATACACATAGGGAATATCACTTTTTTGGGTACCACTATTCTGTCTACCAGATTCAAATTCAGAGGACCTTCGAGTACGAACTTCTGCACTATTTTCAACTTCTTCATTGAACTACGCTTATCAAGAGTTTATGATGATGAGAATTGCATTATGGACATTCAATTAAGGTTCTAGAGAGAGAGAGAGAAAATTTAAGTGGTGAGAGAGGGTTTAGAGTTAGAGTGAAGAAATCTTGTGTGATGAAAGAAGTGAAACTTCTTTTATTTTATCATTTAGGGATATTAAGCATCGCGGGATAATAATGTGGGAATGTGAAAGGTTAAAATAATTAATTATCACAATATGAGTTATAATTTATAAATAAAACAATAGAGCGTCTTTACGGTGACACCGTAATCAAATTTCATAGTGAGACTGTAATTGGATTTCACGGTGTGACCGTAACTCGCTTTCACGGTGAGACCATAACTGTGTGATTTTGAAACTATGTGATCGTATTGTTACAGATCATAAATGCCAGATAGTAACACTGAGACCGTAAACCTGAAACTAAAAATATTGTAATAGTATACTTACGACTAAATATTTATCATTCATAACTCAGGTTCGATGTAATCAATTCTTTCAGAATTTATAGGTTTAGTAAATATTTCAACAAGCTGATATTAAGTTCCAATGAATTCCAAAGTGATTTCACCTTTTTGATAATGATATCTAAAACATTCATGTCTTACATCAATATTTTTTGTATTAGAGTTTTAAATATGATTTTTTGAGATTTTAGTAGCACTTGTATTGTCACAATTTATAGGCACCATACTGAATTGATTTCAATAATCTAGTAATGTGTGTTTCATCTAACAAATTTCTGCACAACAACTACCACCAACTATTTATTAAGATTTTGTAGTAGATAACTCAACATAGTTTTTATTCTTACTACACCATGATACTAGTGACTTACCTAAGAAGATACATGTTCTAGAGGTTTTTTTTTCTAACTTACAACCACCAATGTCAGTATCGTAATAACTAAATAACTCAAATGATTGTCCTATGGGATAAAATAATCCTAGATCTAGTGTATGCTTGAGGTTTTTGAAAATACTTTTAACAACATTTATATGATATTCAATAGGATTTTCTGGAAAATGGGTACACATAAACACACTAAACATAATGTCAGGTCGGCTAGTATTTTGGCAGAGCAGACCTACAATCATTCCTCTATATGTGGTTTGATCAATATATTTTCAATCTTCATCAAGATCCAACTTACAATTTGTACACATTGGACTGTAACAATTTTTGTGATATCCAAACCAAAAAATTATAGAAGATCTCTAATAGATTTTATTTGTTTTAAAATAATACCATAATTATTTGGAAATAATTGAAATCTATCAATGAAATTTAGTTCATCCATTAAAATCATTTCAAATTCATATTTAATCACTTTGTAAAATTCTATATATACATAATTTTTTGAATATCCATTGATAATGTCATCTACATAGATTTTAACTACTAAAAAATAATTGGATATTTATTTTATAAAAATATTAGAATCAGTTATTCCTTTTGTTAAATCATTGGAAATAAAAAAAGTACTTAATCTATCATACCAGGCTCTTGGTGCTTATTTTAATCCATATAATTATTTTGAAAATTTGAAAATATATTTGGAAAATATTGATTGGTAAAACCAGGGGGTTGCTAAAAAAGACATCCTCGACTATATAACCATTTAGGAAATCAATTTTCACTTACATTTGATATAGTTTGAAATTCATATGTGCAATATTAGCATACATAATTCTGATGGATTCAATACTAGCTACTTGTACAGAGGTATCTTCATATTCAATTCCTTCATCTTGACTTTAGCCTTGTGAAACCAATCAGTCCTTGTTTTTAACTATATTACCAACATCATCTACATTATTTATAATAACCCATTTAGGGTCTATGGTGAATGTGTCATTGGGTATTTCAACATGCTTCTAAACATTGTTCCTTTCAAATGGATTAGGATCATTTTCCATATCTGTCACCCAAAATACATAATTTATAGGATCATTAATTTTTATAGGTTCTTGTTGTGACAATAATACTTGATGTTAAAACAGATTTCTAAGAGAATCTGTAATTTTAGTTCCTTAATCTAAGAGTCCTATAACAACATCTAAAGGTTAGTTATTAAGAGTTCCAACAGCTCTAGAAAAAGAGGGACTAGTCATTTCAAGTTCATTAATATGTTAAGGTTCATTGTGACCGGAATCTAAATAATTTTTTGAATATTAATTTATCGCAGATTTCTATATAGGATGGTTAGAGGATTTTGAATTAATGCCCATATTTGTTACATCGTCCACTAGGTTCTCTAGAATGTTTCTAGGATCATGTGTATTTGTTTCATCAAATTTGACATTGACAGATTCTTCAACACATTAAGTTCTTTTATAAAACACTCTATAGGCTTTAATGGATATTGAATATCCTAAAAATATTCTATCATCATTCTTGGATGAAAATTTTTCAACATTTCATATAGTATTAAGGATATATACATTGAAACCAAAAACTTTAATGTATATAACTTTGGGATTTCGATTGTTTCAAAACTCATATGGAGTTATTTTAAGAATATATCTAATAAAAAAACTTTTGATAATATAACATTATGTATTTATAGCATCATCCAAAAAATAGAAAAGGTAATTCATATTCACAAAAATTGGGTCTAGAAATATCTTCCAGGGTTATATTTATTCTTTCCACAAATTTATTCCATTGAGGTGTTCTAGTTGTAGAGAAATTATGAAAATATTCATTTTGTGAGAATTATGATTCAAAATTTTGATTTCCAAACTCATAACCATGGTCACATCTTATGGATTTAATTGTCAGTCCATTGAAATTTTCTACAGTTTTGGAATATTTTTTAAAATGTGAGCATGCTTCTCTTTTTGGAGCTAAAAAGAAAGTCGAATAATATCTAGAAAATTTATCTACAAGAACATTAACATAGTGCTTCCCATTTAAACTATAAACTCTACCTAGTCCAAAAAAATCCATGTCAGCCAATTTGAGAGGTCGATAAGTTGACAATTATATCTTTGGTTTGATGTAAATTTTATGTTGCTTTCCTATTTGAAAAGTATTACACACATTAACATTTGGAAACTCATGTTTGTGGAGGTATTTAACTAAGCTTTTTCTAGTTAACATTCTAAGGGAGTGATTATTACAATGTCTTAATCTCGTATTCCAAAACCAATATTCTTTGTGAGATACACTTATATATGAATAATTTTTAAAGACTAATGAATCAATGTTAATAGAATAAACATTTTAATTTCTTAAAGAAAAAAACAATAATTCATTCCTAGAATTGAAAACATTGCATGAATAATATTCAAATTTAACAGTAAATTCATCATCAAGTGGTTGTGAAATACTAAGAAGATTATATTTCAATCAGTAAACAAGAAGTATTTTGGAAAAAAACTGAGTTAGATTTACTGATTCAGCCAAGGAAAATAATCTTTCCTTTGGCATTGTCACTAAAGGTGACATATCCTCCATACAATTTTTATTAAATTCTTGAAGCCTAAATAGTCTCTTGTCATGTGTCTTAAACACCCACTATGCATGTACCATAATCTTTTTCAGGATCTCTTTAAGAAACATTCCTACAAAATGGTCATATGAAAACAAATTATTGTACCCATAGTTATTTGGGTCCAGTAATATTAGTGACTAGAGATTTAGTAACCCATATATGCCTCATAGGTTACCTATATGAATTACATAATGTATGTAAAAAATAATCTCTATTTGGTCATGAAAAACTTGAAACAGTAGGGAGTATATCATGACATGTACTAGAAGAATGTTTTCTAGAACTAGGAGTTAAGCTGTATGTACTAGACATAGAAAAAAATTAGTTCTTCCAAAATTTCTTTTATTGGGTTGAAAGCCAAAGACAATAGTATATATATAAGAAATCTATTTACCTATAATTTGTTCCAATGTACCATTACGATTAGTAAACCTTTCAAGATCCTTTTCCAAAATCTCATTAGACAATTTTAGTTTATTTTTTCTCTGAGTAATTGAGGTTTTTTCCCTTTTCTATACTAATTTCAGTTTTAACAGTTGAGGTAAGAGCATGATGATTATTCAATGACTTGTATTTATCTCTTAATTAATTTCATATCTCTTTAAAAATATTATAGTATTCAATAATTTCTTCATTAGACATATTTCTAGAGTCACTCTAATCTCCAGAATAATAGGAATTGTGTACAGATGATTGTAGTGTTACCTCAGATGTCTTTTTCATTAAACACATATTCGATTTCTTAGCATGTTTTTGATGTGATGATTCTGAGTTATGTTAACTTTCTTCATAAAAAATCCATGTGACTCTCATTTACTTTTTATACATTCTATGGCTGTCCTCATATTTCATTTTGTACATGATAATGGGATAGTCAGACTTGATATGTACCTTTTTCTTACATTCATTGCAGACTACCACATCAGACATGTAATTTCATTTCCAATATTTCTTCTAGTTCTCTTTTTAATCATATCTTACCTTATGGTTAGGCTATATAAAAAATTTCTTCTTCTTGTAAAATATCATAAAAATTATAGATAAATGATCCATATCCTCATCATGGTCAGGTGATGATTGTTCATTGCAATAAATTTCTACAGAGGAATCAAATTTTCCTTTCTCTTTGTGTTTAGAAATGGTGGTCTTGAAGGCAACATATTTTTTGTTGGGTTCATCCTATTCTTCCATGATGACTTTCATATCTTTTTCATACATCATGATTTTTCCAATGAGTTATTTTACCAGTAATTTGTTGATGTTAGATGATTCTCTGATAGAGACAGAGGTTCCTCTCTATTTGTTAGGTAGGAATTTGAGAATCCTCATTATCTATTCATTGGTAGTAACTTATCTTCAAACATAAAAAATTGTGTCAACTATTTCATTGAATCTGAGATGCTTGTCAGCTATAATCTCGTCAAGTTTCATTTTAATGTTATTATATTTAATATTAAAGTTATTAAGTCTCATTGCATTTACACAAGAGGTTCCTTTATGTGAGAAAGGCTATTGTATCCCAAATTTCAAAGGGAAATTTTACATTTAGAAAGTAATTTATATTTTTCATCTCCAAAAGAGAAATATAATGAAATCATAAATTTACAATTTTTATTGTAGTCAGTTTAAGTAGGTTTATCACAAGTGATTCTATATGTAGCAAGAATCTTATATTCTTCTATAATTGAAGACCAGATGTCAAAACTCGTAATTTATAAATTTATTTTCATATTAATATTCCATGGGGCATAATTGGTTCTATTAATGTATGGTTGTCTGTTTGTTTCTTCACCTTCAAATCAATTATCCATAATAAAGAGAAACATTAAAAGAGATTTAAATTTAGAATGAATAGAAATTTATATATCTTTGAAGTACAACTAAAATTATAGTTGAATAATGTCAAAATCGAGTCTTAATAGGAATAACAGACAACCGTCTGATACCAAATGTTTGTTTGATTATAGTACTATAGAGGGGGATGAGTTGAGTATCTATAAAAACATCTATTTAAAAAGTGTTCTAAAAAAGGTTCCCTAATAAATTTAAACATAATCTTGTTAATCAATGTAACAAAATTATGAATGTTTGACTATTTAAATAACTTCTCAGAAGATATATTAATTCTCAGTAATCTTAATATGGGTTATAAATATTACTTTTGAAGTTATTATATTAATAAAAATAAATTATATCTTCTTTCCAATATTAACTATCAATGTAAATTTTGTGATTTCAAAATTATATCATAAATGAGAGAAAACTAAATTAAAAAACATAGTGGATATAAAAGAAGTAGTTTAGTCTCAAGCCAAGACCTAATCCACTCCACTTGGTGATCACCGGCCACCTAGAAGTTTATATATATATACATGATCCACACCATAGATTAGGGTTAAAAACAATATACAAGACTGACCAAGTCACATGACCACATCCATAGTTCATCGTGGGTATGAACTACCAGGTCATACAGGGACCTCTTCCATACTTATCTATGGGAATACATAGTTGTAAAAAGATGTATGAAGAAGTATATGTTGTACCCTTCAGTTTAATGAAGGAGACAATCTATGTATTTATAAAGACACAAACATATCTCAAAACATAAAAACTATAAAATATAGAGAACAAAATGATGAGATAAGGTTAGAAGTGCTCTGAGAATAAATATATGTAGATCTTAAATTCAAGGATGATGCAGATACTAAAATAATGTCCTCTTGTGGAAAATAGAGTATCACAAGTCAGCTAGATATGGCTCATGTTCTTCATGGAGTTGATAGAGATAAATTGTTCTCGACTCTAGGATTCATGTATTCTTAGTGTTTTATTTAGTAGTTTCTTGTATCCTGTGTTGGTTCTTCTTTCAATAATGCTCTTGATTCATTATTATCACACACACACATCTTTCTCTATTTCAACTATTTTCATTTACTTTTCTTTTGGACACTCTATTCTTTTTATTCTAAGAATGCATGTGTGGGAGCCGACATAATGCATGTATTCTACACCACGTACCTCTTACTGTCAGGTTACATGTCTATGAAGAAACATTAATTTTTTCAGTGAATTTAAAAGATTCAAATATGAATGTTATAAGTTAAATTGAAAAATGAAATACAGATTAAGAAATTTTGTTAGAGTATTTATGGAAATGGTGTCTCCTTCAAATAGTGTCTCGTTGAAATGGTTTCTCATGGGTTGTCTTTTAGGAGTGAGAGCGCTATGATAGAACAATTGTATTGAGATCATGAATCGGTAGTGTACATGTGGTGTTAAGATCACAGTTTCTGGGTCATAGTGTATTGGAAATGGTGTCTAGGTCACAGTTTCTGGGTCACGGTTTCTCAGACTTAGCCAAATATCTGTATAGAGTAATCAATATTAATATTCATAACATGAATTAAACATAATCATTTATTAGAGAATTTAATTATAAACTAAATAGTTTAGAATAATTATTTATGGAATAAAGAGACTAATCATCTGTACAAATGATTTTAGATATATTAAACCAGATTAACAATATTTACAATATGTATAGGATCTGTTATCAGTAAAACATGATTAACATATGTGGAGCCAAAATATATTAACATGTAGTTCATAAAAACATTGAATATAAATAGTATCTCTTATTTTTAACAGGTGATATATGTAGAGACCCGAAACTTATCGTACATGGACATTACATTAATTTTGCGGAATACTTAGTACATAACAAAAACACACACACAAGGATCGTAATAGTTTAGTGTCTTTGGAAACTCGGAACGTAATCTTCTAATCGTGGTGAAAGATCTTCAATATCTCTCATAAAGATCTTCCCTTTTTTTACCTAAAAACCTTTCTTTATATCCTGGGGAAATGAAAACATAAAAGGGTGAGCTCAAATGCTCAGTAAGGGTAAACAAAAGAAATATCAATCACATCATATACATAAGAACATAGCTTTTGGAAATCATAACCTCCAAAAGAGCTCATAATATCATAACATGGGATAAATCATAGAAGTGAAAATGAGATCCCAATAATAATAACATAAGACTTGAAACTTTGTGGCATGCACACATAATCATGGAAAATCATTTCTTGTTAGTCAAGACTCATTGCCAAGACTATCTTAGTGGACAAAGTCCCTTTCTGAATCGAGTAACCCTCGTTTCAGTCCTGTTTCACTGAACCGGTATAACCTACCGTTCCAGCCCTTTCTATCTCATGAGATATAAAATCTTTACCGAATGCATTGGAGGGAGATATAGGTCCCACCCATCTTATAATGAATCCTTTCTTATGTGTGCCACATAATCATAAACAATACATCATAGCGTAACCCATGTAATAAAAATGGGATTCTTAAACAATATGACATCATAAAACAATTCATATAAGATAAAGGAATTCAGAAAAATAATTCCATCACAACATGATCAAATCAATGTAATAATAGGGATAAAAATATAACCCTTTATTATCTTAGATGGAAAATAATTTTGATAAAATACTTGAACTCCATTCTTAAGGAAAATATCCTTTCTTCTTCAAAAACATTTTTCCTTTTATAACATGTCATACAACTTTAAAATAAAAGAAGTTGATTAAAAATAAACTTGAAAACTTGTAAAGGAAGCTTCTTTGAAGTAATGTTAAAAATCCATTCTTGCCGTATAAGTTGAAAAAAAACATTCTTCGTACTTTTGTCGGAAAAATCAAAAAGTACCTCGTACGGAAAAACGACAAAATATTCCTTTCATATTCTTTACTAAAACTCACCTAAGGGTAAAATTGGATTTAAACTATTGCAAGTGGATGGAAACAATATTACATATTGAGGGAACATGGATTTGGATGATAAAATACACCCCAGTAAATACTTACGAATAAACAATCTCGGATAAAAATGAGATTGTGATATTTCCCTTACCTTAGGTCCGATTTTCTTTGTTCATGTCCGAAGCTCCTGTATAATGGTTTAAATAATGTTATTGACTTATTCCAGAATCATACATATTGATATGATATCATATATGGTCATATTATTAGCTTCTTGTTAGTAATATTTCATTGTTACCTGTTACTCGGGTCTTTATAACTTTTTGTTCTTATGCGTGTTTTGTCGAATAAATTCTTATTCTTATCTTTAGGTTATAGATAATTCATTTCAAGAATGGTATTAGTGTAGTATATAACATATTCATTCATTCAATTCATTTATATAATCATTATGAAATGAAGATCATGTAGAACGAGTTGCATCACATCGTGGAGACGGTATTCCGTACGTACGCACGAGTGATGATATCGTTCCTATGATCGTGGAATTGTATTGGAGTATATATATATTATTTCAGTATCAATATTAATTCATAATAATCATATATAGTTACTCATTACACCATTATACCCATCCTTGTAAGGTGATGGTGGAAAATAGATTACACCACGGCGTGGAGACGGTATTCCGTACGTACGCACGCGCGGTGATTTCATTTTTCCGTAGGATGGATAGAAGGTGAATTAGGGTTGTTTAATATTTATAATAACATATCAGTATTTAAGTAATACAGATGTTATTACTTTATCATGAAACAACTAATGAATAAGAAGTTTAAGAAGAAAGAAATTGAAAAGATCGGTAATGGATATTACCTCTTCTTTTGGAACGCCTCTTTGAATCCTCCACTTAAGGAACTAAGATTGGTCTTTGGAGAAGACCAGGACCTCTAGGATTATTCTAGGGAAGTGTAGAGGAGAAAATGGTAGGGTTTGGCCGTGCTTGAGTGCTCAATTTGGTGTGAGGATGAGGGGGAGGAGGTGCCCTTTTATAATGGAGGAGAGGGGCACCTTAGGAATATCTCAAAATATTATTTTATATTAAAGTCAAAATCGGTTTATAATGGTTCCAAAGGGTCTTATTTCGAAGATAAGGTGGGGATGGGTCGCAATACTATCAACCAATAGGATTTAGACAAGTTTAGGGTATTATTTTAACCTTATCAATTAGATTTAACTCTAAGTTAATTAATTTAACTTTTACCGTGTCTTTTTGTTTTCTTTCACTATATGGTTAATACACTTACTATAACATGCCAAACGAACCCCAAATTGTTTATTATTAATATATATATCCTTATCTAAGTCATTTGGCCGAACCTTAGATTTTTAGGAATAAAATAACAATTAATAATATAATATTTAATTTAAAAACTATTTTGTGTCAATTTTGACACTATTTGATATATGATTTTTGTGAAAGTCATAAAAGAATTATATGTTCGAACCAAGTTTATTAAATCAACAATAATATATCATAGTAACCTATAAAATTAGTGGAATTCATAAAAAGTCTCAAATCATATTTATTTTTGTGTTTATAACATCAATTCTGTCAATATTGCATTAATAAGATAATTACTGCATCATCATTGTGTCATAAATAAATTAAATTATTTGATGTCTAAAAATTACACATAAAATACCATCATGTATTAAATCATTTTATATTTATAATGAATATTTACAATCGAATTTATCTTATGTATTACCCCATATTAAAAATGATTTACTTATTAAACTTTGATTTTAACTATTTTAACCCTTCTTTAAATAAATTAATAATAAATGTCCTAATCTAATTCAAGTGGGCCTAAATGGTGATATTTTATTCCTAAGTTTGTTTTTGGTCGAATTACACTTGTCCAATAGAATTAGGACATGTGTTAGGGTAATATTAATATCATATTTACCCTTAGTTACCCTATTTACTATTAACCGCGGTAAAAAAAGTAAAAAGTTACTATTCACCAAAAAATTATTTTTATCCCATTGAACCACATTTTTCTTACTGATATCAACCGTGTCTGTCGGATTTTTGAAATTCCATTCACATAAGCGGTAAAATTAAGTTTTATGAAAAAATCAGTTTTTTTAACTACCACTTAGTAGTTTCACTATTCATCAAAAATTGATGTTTTTCAGAACAATGCCAAAATTTCATCCTAAGATATATTTCATATTCCGAATTCAAAAATGAAATCTATTTTACCAAATTCATAAAATAGAAGTTTCATTAATTAATTTTATAATTAAATCCCGCTATTAAAATAAATAGCGTGTTTTTAGTAAACAATATATATCAAAAGATTGACACTTGATTATGTCTGGTTTAAATGTGAAATTACAACCAATGACCAACATAGTATTAAATTGTAAAAATATATTCTAAATATACTTTAAAACCACTCAAATTAATAATTTATCACTATTAATTATTTCGATTAAAAAAGTTGTTTTTATTTATAATTTAGTAATTTTCACTATTCATCAGAATATGAAAGTTATCCAAAAAGTACCAAAATTTCACCTTAGGCTAAATTCGATACTCCAAATCCAAAAATGAAGTCCATTTTGAGAGCTAAATTTTCTAAAATTTAAAAATTGGTTATTACTATTCATAACGGCTAGTTTTAATAATATTTTGTGAAACTCATTATTGCGTACTACACACGCTATCGAGGAAGGTTGTGATTGCGTGTAATGCAAGGCAAGTCAAGGATGCGTGTTGTGCAAGCTCCTTTTGGTGTAGAGTACAACACAATACATTAATAAAATTAAAAAGAATATTATTCATAAAATCTCGGGCTGTTACATTCTACCCCCCTTAAAATGAATTTCGCCCTCGAAATTCGTCGGGGTTATAAATGGTTTACTATTCGAAAGTTTCTTTAATAGAAACCCACATCGTAAAAAGGAATATCAAAACCAATCTTTAAAAACAAAAGTATGAAACGTAACGGTTACCCAAATAAACTAATCACTGGGTTTCCACATAGGTGAAAATATGGATATGGAAGAGAAATCTAACCATCATGTTCTGATGGAGAGTGGTAGAGAACATGGCTATGGAAAAGCCAGCAATCACAAAGCCATAAATTTGTGAAGATCTAAGGTACCATCTGATTCATCAGATATAAGATCACTAGGACAACATTTTTGGTTTTCAAGATCGTTACCCTAAAGTTAATGAATTTGAATTAGAATAAATACTTACCTTATTTTGGTACAATCTCACTGTTGTTCGTGCCTTGAACAATTTCTACTTCATCTCTTAAATAAATGAAGTTGAATTTGTTATTCGTGAAGTGTTAGCAGATCATGTGATAGAATGACGGGTCATTCCATCTGTCTCAAACAAAAGGTTAGAAAAAATTATATACATAAGTCGATCTATAGTGAGATTAATCTTATATGGTTCCTAAAATGGACTTTATACTTCATATATCATACTGCTTAATATAATAAAACTAGTTTCTAATAAACAGGGACTTCCTGTAGGCCAGTGGTAGGCGATAAAGGCCAGTCGCACTTCGGTTGTGGGTTCGATTCCTACAGCCTTGTCCGAAGCGATGGGCTGTCGCCCATCCTGCAAGTTGTCCTTTTTCTAAAACTACGTTACTATAACATCCCATCAATAGTATCGAAAATCTTCTATCCTTAAACAATACTAACTTATGTCCAATATAATCCAGTCTAATCATTAGGCTTATACATAATACTGCAGTCTACTCTCATAATATAGTGACAACGATTACCAGAGATTTAATACTGTCGTTGATCCCCACATATCATAAGATATGTCTTGTTGGTCACATTCCAAACATTCAAAGTCCTTAATCGTGTATTCTCTTGAATACCTTAGTGAAAACATGAGTGCAGTTAAAAGTTAACACTTTCCACATACCAAAATCCTCAAAATTCTATATACTCAAACCATGATATCACTTAGTCCTTATATCAATCATGAGCTCATGAATACTATTAAACATTTCATTTTCTCATCTTCATTATGCGCATATCATCTTATTTCCAAAAAATATCTCAATCACTTTGAATACCACATCAATAAATATTGCAATACTCAATGATACAACATTATTTTGGAATCCCATTACATAAACACTTAATCATTCCACCACATCGTTTTCATATTCAACATTGCCAATAGTGATCGCATGTGACTTCCCTTTGTCCTTTGCCTTCAGTGGTTGCTCATGTTGATCATCACTAACCCTTGGATTAGGGCATTTATTAGCATAATTCCCCATTTCCTTGCACTTGAAGCATTGAAGTGTTGGCGGTGCGTTCTCTGCAGTGTTTGCTTTATTCATATCATTAGAAACCCTTTTTCCATTACTTCGACACTCAGCTGCTCGATGACCTTCTTTTCCACACTTAAAACATTTTCTAGTCCCTTTAAGACAATCTCCACCATGCTTCTTTCCACACTTTGTGCATAAGGAAACATTCATCTTCTTTTCACCATTATTCTGAGATTTCTCCTTGAACTCCATCTTTCGTTTCTTGTCAAAACCATGAGATGGATATGTAACACCAACTTCCATTTCTACCTTGATAGCACAACGCACAATTTCTTCATAGCTACTGAAGTCTCTTATAGCTAATTCCCTTCGAAGACTTGGTTTTAAGCCACTGAAAAATCGATCAAATTTACTTTCAGGTTGGATGATAATTCCAGAAGCATACCTTGCAAGTCTTGTAAAATTTGCTTCATAGGTACAAACAGATTCATCGTCCCTTTCCTTCAGTTCAAGAAACTCTTTCTCCATCTTTGTTCGAAGAATACGAGGGAAGTACTTACTGAAAAACAAGTTCTTGAACTCGTCCCATTCCATGGACTCAATTTCATCTCTTGGCCTCGTATTCTTGATAAGATTCCACCATTGATCAGCTTCACCTTCCAAACGATATACTGCTAAGATGACTTTATCATGTTCAGAACATTGAAGAACTGAAAATATCTTTTCAGTAGTACTGATCCATTGTTCAGCCACAAGTGGATCAGAAGACCCACTGAAAGAAGGTGGACGTTGCCTCATGAAGGACTCAATAGAATATTGTTCCCTTCTCTGCTCATTTGGAAGTCCAGAATGATTCATAGCTTGTGTAAGTATAGCAATAATATTTTGCACTCCATCTCCCATAACATTTTTTTGTTCAGGAGGGCAATCATTGCATTGTCCATTGCATTGATCAACACGGTTCCTTCGGGTTCCAGCCATCATCTAAAACCCAAAAAGAATAGTGTGAGAGGCAAAAATCATGCTAGGGAAAACAACATAATAAAGGGGGAGTACCTTCAATATCTAACATCTTAGGTTTAATTCTATGATCGTTAGCATAGTTCTAGTACTATAACCTATACGTATACTTAACCTTAGGGACATCCCTAGACATACCGTAGAAATATCTCTAGGGATCTCACTAACGTTTTCACATCCTAGTTTCCAAAGGTTGACTAAACCTCCCTCTGATACCAACTGTAGAGACCCGAAGCTTATCTTACATGGACATTACATTACTTTTGCAGAATACTTAGTACATAACAAAAACACACACACAAGGATCATAATAGTTTAGTGTCTTTGGAAACTCGGAACGTAATCTTCTAATCGTGGTGAAAGATCTTCAATATCTCCCATAAAGATCTTCCCTTTTTTTACCTAAAAACCTTTCTTTATATCCTGGGGAAAAGAAAACATAAAAGGGTGAGCTCAAATGCTCAGTAAGGGTAAACAAAAGAAATATCAATCACATCATATACATAAGAACATAACTTTTGGAAATCTTAACCTGCAAAAGAGCTCATAATATCATAACATGGGATAAATCATAGAAGTGAAAATGAGATCCCCATAATCATAACATAAGACTTGAAACTTTGTGGCATGCACACATAATCATGGAAAATCATTTCTTGTTAGTCAAGACTCATTGCCAAGACTATCTTAGTGGACAAAGTCCCTTTCTGAAT
Source organism: Viscum album (assembly GCA_963277665.1). Lineage (NCBI taxonomy): Eukaryota > Viridiplantae > Streptophyta > Magnoliopsida > Santalales > Viscaceae > Viscum > Viscum album. The sequence continues at coordinate 1,652,783,490 of OY728126.1, read as the reverse complement.
CGAGTAACCCTCGTTTCAGTCCTGTTTCACTGAACCGGTATAACCTACCGTTCTAGCCCTGTCTATCTCATGAGATATAAAATCTTTACCCAATGCATTGGAGGGAGATATAGGTCCCACCCATCTTATAATGAATCCTTTCTTATGTGTGCCACATAATCATAAACCATACATCATAGCGTAACCCATGTAATAAAAATGGGATTCTTAAACAATATGACATCATAAAACAATTCATATAAGATAAAGGAATTCATAAAAATAATTCCATCACAACATTATCAAATCAATGTAATAATAGGGATAAAAATATAACCCTTTATTATCTTAGATGGAAAATAATTTTGATAAAATACTTGAACTCCATTCTTGAGGAAAATATCCTTTCTTCTTCAAAAACATTTTTCCTTTTATAACATGTCATAAAACTTTAAAATAAAAGAAGTTGATTAAAAACAAACTTGAAAACTTGTAAAGGAAGCTTCTTTGAAGTAATGTTAAAAATCCATTCTTGCCGTATAAGTTGAAAAAACACATTCTTCGTACTTTTGTCGGAAAAGTTAAAAAGTACCTCGTACGGAAAAACGACAAAAGATTCCTTTCATATTCTTTACTAAAACTCACCTAAGGGTAAAATTGGATTTAAACTATTGCAAGTGGATGGAAACAATATTAAATATTGAGGGAACATGGATGTGGATGATAAAATACACCCCAGTAAATACTTACGAATAAACAATCTCGGATAAAAATGAGATTGTGATATTTCCCTTACCTTAGGTCTGATTTGCTTTGTTCATGTCCGAAGCTCCTGTATAATGGTTTAAATAATGTTATTGAATTATTCCAGAATCATACATATTGATATGATATCATATATGGTCATATTATTAGCTTCTTGTTAGTAATATTTCATTGTTACCTGTTACTCGGGTCTTTATAACTTTTTGTTCTTATGCGTGTTTTGTCGAATAAATTCTTATTCTTATCTTTAGGTTATAGATAATTCATTTCCAGAATGGTATTAGTGTAGTATATACCATATTCATTCATTCAATTAATTTATATAATCATTATGAAATGAAGATCATGTAGAACGAGTCGCATCACATCGTGGATACGGTATTCCGTACGTACGCACGAGTGATGATATCGTTCCTATGATCGTGTAATTGTATTGGAGTATATATATATTATTTCAGTATCAATATTACTTCATAATAATCATATATAGTTACTCATTAAACCATTATACCCATCCTTGTAAGGTGATGGTGGAAAATAGATTACACTACGGCGTGGAGACGGTATTCCGTACGTACGCACGCGCGGTGATTTCATTTTTCCGTAGGATTGATAGAAGGTGAATTAGGGTTGTTTCATATTTATAATAACGTATCAGTATGTAATTAATACTGATGTTATTACTTTATCATGAAACAACTAATGAATAAGAAGATGAAGAAGAAAGAAATTGAAAAGATCGGTAATGGATATTACCTCTTCTTTTGGAACGCCTCTTTGAATCCTCCACTTAAGGAACAAAGATTGGTCTTTGGAGAAGACCAGGACCTCTAGGATTATTCTAGGGAAGTGGAGAGGAGAAAATGGCAGGGGTTGGCCGAGCTTGAGTGCTCAATTTGGTGTGAGGAGGAGGGGGAGGAGGTGCCCTTTTATAAGGGAGGAGAGGGGCACCTTAGGAATATCTCAAAATATTATTTTATATTAAAGTCAAAATCGGTTTATAATGGTTCCAAAGGGTCTTATTTCGAAGATAATGTGGGGATGGGTCGAAAACCTATCAACCAATATCATTTAGACAAGTTTAGGGTATTATTTTAACCTTATCAATTAGATTTAACTCTAAGTTAATTAATTTAACTTTTACAGTGTCTTTTTGTTTTCTTTCACTATATGGTTAATACATTTACTATAACATGCCAAACGAACCCCAAATTGTTTATTATTAACATATATATCCTTATCTAAGTCATTTGGCCGAACCATAGATTTTTAGGAATAAAATAACAATTAATAATATAATATTTGATTTAAAATCTATTTTGTGTCAATTTTGACACTATTTGATATATGATTTTTGTGAAAGTCATAACAGAATTATATGTTCGAAAAAAGTTGATTAAATCAACAATAATATATCATAGTAACCTAAAAAATTAGTGGAATTCATAAAAAGTCTCAAATTATATTTATTTTGGTGTTTATAACATCAATTATGTCAATATTTCAGTAATAAAATAATTACTGCATCATCATTGTGTCATAAATAAATTAAATTATTTGATGTCTAAAAATTACAAATAAAATACCATCATGTAGTAAATCTTTTTAGATTTATAATTAATATTTACAATCGAATTTATCTTATGTATAACCCAATATTAAAAATGATTTACTTATTAAACTTTGATTTTAACTATTTTAACCCTTCTTTAAATAAATTAATAATAAATGTCCTAATCTAATCCAAGTGGGCCTAAATGGTCATATTTTATTCATAAGTTTGTTTTTGGTCGAATTACACTTGTCCAATAGAATTATGACATGTGTTAGGGTAATATTAATATCATATTTACCCTTAGTTACCCTATTTACTATTAACTGCGGTAAAAAAATTAAAAAGTTACTATTCACCAAAAAATTATTTTTATCTCATTGAACCACATTTTACTTACTGATATCAACCGTGTCTGTCAGATTTTTGAAATTCCATTCACATAAGCGGTAAAATTATGTTTTATGAAAAATTCAGTTTTTTTAACTACCACTTAGTAGTTTCACTATTCATCAAAAATTGATGTTTTTCAGAACAATGCCAAAATTTCATCCTATGATATATTTCATATTCCGAATTCAAAAATGAAATCTATTTTACCAAATTCATAAAATAGAAGTTGCAATAATAATTTTTATAATTAAATCCCGCTGTTAAAATAAATAGCGTGTTTTTAGGAAACAATATATATCAAAAGATTGACACTTGATTATGTCTGGTTTAAATGTGAAATTACAACCAATGACCAACACAATATTAAATTGTAAAAATATATTCTAAATATACTTAAAACCCACTCAAATTAATAATTTATCACTATTAATTATTTCGATTAAAAAAGTTGTTTTTATTTATAATTTAGTAATTTTCACTATTCATCAGAATATGAAAGTTATCCGAAAAGTACCAAAATTTCACCTTAGGCTAAATTCGATACTCCAAATCCAGAAATGAAGTCCATTTTGAGAGCTAAATTTTCTAAAAGTTAAAAATTGGTTATTACTATTCATAACGGCTAGTTTTAATAATATTTTGTGCAACTCAGTATTGCGTACTACACACGCTATCGAGGAAGGTTGTGATTGCGTGTAATGCAAGGCAAGTCAAGGATGCGTGTTGTGCAAGCTCCTTTTGGTGTAGCGTACAACACAATACATTAATAAAATTAAAAAGAATATTTTTCATAAAATCTCGGGCTGTTATAATAGAACCACTAAAACATCTTCTATTTTAGAGAATAATATTGAATACAATATATTGGTAGGAATGATAATAAAAATTAACTAACCCAAGGAAAGTGGATTTCACTATTCTAATACATAATGAGATTTTATTTCTCTATTTATTTGGTATTCAGATACATATTTACATATCTCGATATTTTTTTAGTCTTATGGATTAACAAAAAAAACTAATTCCATGTTAAATTCATTTCTATATCCCATGTTTTACATCTCTTTGGATATCACAAGACTTATTCCAATATGGGAGAAAAATTATATAGCCTCCAGTAGTGTTTTTCTTTTGAATTAATGTTTTTTCAAGAGAAGAAGGATAAATTGCAATCCATGGTTAAATATCTATGTTTTTAATGATGAAATTATATATACTTAGTTTTTCATGCTGAAAATACTTTTGAGACATATAAATAAAGAACAAAAACCTAGAACCAAATTATATTATGGACTGTTTTTCAGTATACAGAAGAAAATAACTGGTGAAAATATACCTATCTTCGAACTACTTGTTTGATGAATTGAATCTGAATGTATATAGGAAATAATTTGGAATATGAAGAAGAATACCAATAAGATACATTCCCTTTTGATCATGTGATTTTTGGTGTTCCAACCCATTATATAGTCAAATTTGGATCTATTGAATTATCATTTTATCTTGTTTTCTACAGAAATGGATTTTAAGTGATATGAAGAAGAAGAAAAATATAATTTTAATGATCTTATTACATTATATATTCTTATAAATACGAGGAGTATTATTGAATTACATAATAATAATGTGATGAAATATATAAATAAGATGTGTCAAATAATATCTTAACTCATTCTGGTGGAGATGGGTAGAAATTATAGTGATTGAGACTGCTCTAAGTCTATTAAAATGGAAGCAGCTTTACGTGGAGAAAAATATAACTCAAATCACAGTGATAATTATGATGGGGATACTCCATCAGGACATTATAGACCTAAAAATCTATGTTCTATAAATATTATGAGTTTTCAATTACTTATAAAAATTTTATTGATGAAAGGATTGAGCCTTACTCTCCTAGACCAGTGCTTCTTTATGGTGAGGTAAATCCTTTTTTCAAAGATGTCTCCTTGTAAAAAGACCAACACACAATATATAATATTAAAAAAGTAATGGATTACAAATATCTAAACAATGGAAAATTTTATAATCATTATCATGAAAAGGGATAAGATTATCAGGAAGGTCAACCATCCATGTAATAGCCTAGTTTATTCCCCTATTAACAAGGTCTTCTACCACCCTACTGGCTTCACAGAAGGCATGAGTGACAATATAACTGAAGTGGTGATTTATGTCCATAATTTTAAAAAGTTTTTTAAAATGTGTATTTCCATGAAACTATAATTAATATTTATGAAAATGGAAGGGTTTATCTAATAAAATACACAACCACTCTTGTAGAAGATATGGCTTAATGGTATTCACCTCTTAAACCTCCTGAATCCCCTCCTCATACTCTATGTTTTTTTCAATATTTATAAAGTGTATTTAAATGATATCATATCTACTTATATTACTATTCATAAAGATTTATTCATTGGATTTTACTTTTTAGTTATATCATCCAAAGAGGCATATATTTCTTACATTGTTCCTCCTTTTTCCATAAAATTCAACCTATACTATTTATGATGATTTATCTAATGAATCAAGAGATTAAAAACTTTAGAGTCCATGTAGTAGCATTATAGGATGAAATTAATGATATGATGTTGATTCTTGAATAATGGTACATTAAATCCAATGGATAATCCCCCTATATTGATGCTCCTAAACCTATTTCACATTTTTCATCCCCAATTGGTGTTTCCCTAGTAGATAATCATATTGAAAAGATTGAGAAGATATGATATAAAAGTTATTTGGATGACTTTTTCCTGACATGTGAAATGGTGCCTTCTCTATTTTGGACTCATTCTTATAAATAGATAGATATGGAAAAAAATGATTATCAAAAAATTATTTCATACATGGAACTGATCAAAAATAAAATTTATCAATACTTTAGTGGAATCACAACAAAATGTGATTTGAAGTCTCTTTTTGGTTTTTATGAATTGAATGAACGAATTTTCCTATGTTATTGATTAGAGATCATTTGATTTCAAGGATTTAACACATCTTGGGTATCCTTTTTTATATAGATCTCACCATCTTATTATTTCCCCTTTAGTCATTCTTATACCATCAAATACTTCAATGAATTTATATTTTATGTCTTCCTACATTGAAATCTCGATTTATCATTTTTTATTTTCTTCAATTCAATTTTTTCGTCATTTTTGACTGATTACAAGTTATCTTATTATTTTGGACCTTCCACTACTTGTCCATATCATGAACCCTGACCTACATGTCACCCCTCTTATGGAAATTTTGAACCTCGTATTGATCCCAAAGATCGTAAAGAGAGGGAATCTGATTGATAATCATAACATGCAATCTAATAGGATTTTTATATTTTGTATTATATGTCCTATAAATAAATGATAATTTTTCATTTTTGTATTTTTTTACTCTTATCTTAATTTTATTCATTCTTACCATGATTATATTTTTACATATCTTGACATTATTTTTTCTTATATAGATAATAGTTTTTCAAATCATAATTTTTAATAATAAATCATTTCATGTAATACATTTTTGTTAATCCCACAAGGTGGAGAAATATAATATGGAAATAAATACATAAACTATAACAATTTAGAATACATTGATTTTTTAGATATTTTCAAGTTACCATAAAAATTGATATTGCAATTATTTGTGATCATCCAAAAGAAGGAGATAATTTACAAAGACTGATAAGTAATTATGTTAAATGTATTATGTCATATCCATTTGGATTCTAATTAATTATGTGCTTTATGAATGATAAGTGATTTATGAAATAAATGAATATTATAAAAAGATTGAACATGTCATATGTTACATGAAGCAAACTCATGAATAAAGATTACCAACCATAATAAGTAGTCGATTGACAGAATTTTATTGCATGAAAATGAGTGACCAATAATGTGATAGTGAGTAATTTCATCTATGTTTGAGTAAATGATAGATAATGTGGACTGATAACATGATTCCATGAACTGATATAAAGATGGTCTTCTGCTAACTATATCAGTCAGTTGAAAATTTTATATATTTTGAAGTAACTGTGTGAAAGAATTTTTGTGACAAAAAGATGAACTAGCAAGAGAAAACACAATAAACTATCAAGAAACCGTATATTAAATTTATATGTGATATAACTAATGAAATAATTTTTACAAGAATTAATGTTTGATGATACTTTAGTATTAAATCATTTCTTGCTCACAACCAAAATTAAATTTCACAAGATGAATCTTCATCAAACATGACTAAAAATACTATTGTGGATAATTTTTAATTTCCTAATGGAATGTTTTGAAATATAATGTGATAAATAATAGAATTAATGATTTCTCTTTCTATGAATTATCATTTAACAATGGATACCTTTTGTATAAGTATCTGAAAATATAAATAATCTTCCCTTGTAAAAGACAGGTGTTGTGTTGGTACATTATGTTAAAACATTTATTATAAATCATTGATATGTAATATTTTCTAAAACAAATAAAAATCCCAGATACAAGCCCAAAAACTACTTATTTCATTATAGGCCCTATCATATAGTCAAAAAAGAGGAAATCATTATTATCATCCTAAATTCGATTAGGTATTGAGATACATCAAATATCACCTGGTTTATATTCTCTCTAAATTTAAATTTTGTATAATTTTTTCCCTCATTTTTATATAAATGAATATTACAAACATATATAAATTGTATTGCAGTGTACTCTAAAACTCATTTCTATTATTTCTTCTTATTTTATTGTCCCGTGTATTAATATAGAAGTTGATTCATATATCCCATACTTCAATGATTTTAGTTTTTTTGTAAAACGTTGATGTAGTTTGTATATATATTTGTTAGGTCTTATAGATCATGATAGGTAGTTTCTTCCTATAAAGTGGAGAGGAATATGAACAAACATTGACAAAACAACTTTTTGAATTCCTCCCTTTGTTATATTTTTCAATAACAATCTATTTTCCACATTACATGATGATTGTTCTATAACTATTTATTTTCATTGAGTAATTTTCAAAATGAGTTTATAATAATATAATATACTACATTAAATTATAAAATTCAATATATATATATTGGATATATGAAGTGTATTTTAAATAATAAATTATTTTTTGTTGTTTTAATAATCATTGATAGATCACTTGAGAATGTATTTTATTATATCAAATTATATATAAAAATTATAATTATAAATTGTGAATTTATTTTTTATTAAGATGATTTGACATTATGTTACCAAAAATACTAATTAAGATGGATGATCAGTTCTCCAATTTAAAGATAATTATTCTTGGAACCCAAAAATTAAATTAAATTCTTTTATACTGTTATTATATATGTTTAGGAACGCCTATTGAGACATTTGATAATTTGGGGACATATATCAAATAATGCTATGAGCTAAAAATGATATGTATGTGAGTAAGAAAGGATTAATGATAGACATAATCATTATGAATTTAATAGGATCGTTGAAAATAATATGAGATCCTAATATAGGAGAATGATGATGCATAGAGTTTGAAAGTCGATTAAGAAATTTTCATTTTACCTGATCATCAACCAAGGAATGAAGTCAAAATTGCAATGAGTAAATAATTATAATACTAAACTAATAGAATACAAATTTATAATCATGTCAAACAGATATAAAAATTTTTATCATAAACATATTTCAAATATCAAATCAAATACATCAATATATAGTGTAAAATATAATTGAAACATGCCCAATCATAACATCATTGAGAAAAACATAACTCCATCATGCCTGTAGATAATGATATATTGGGTTCTAATTTTCTATCCATTTAATCAATACAATATGAAATTATATTCCAAAACATAACATCATAACATGTATGTGTTTATATGATACCATGTTTAATTTAGAAATACATGAATTATAATAATATTAAACAATATAAAAAAATGGTTAACAAAAAAATATCATTTGTGATAAATATAGAACAAATAGATAACGAATCACAAAATTCAACTAATAATAATGGAATAGTTTAAAATTTGGGGTGAAGAATAAATTAGTCTAATAATGAAAGTATATAGTAAAAGGGGATATAGATATATCTGAAATGAAGTGAAAAATGAGGGGATTATTAGAATTAAAAAATTTTATGAGAATATATGGTTGGAAGTATTCAATAAAAAAGAGAGAAATGAAAAGAGTTATATAATTTTAAAAAATGAATAGAGAACTCATATTCTATTAATTACTGAAATTTAGTTTATGAAAAATATAATATAGCATAAAATAAGAGAGATAAGTAATATACCCTATTATGGAGAAGATATCATAAGACCAATGTTCCTAGTGTCCATACACACCAGTGAATCACAATATTACTACTCTCTATAACAAAGGTTTCTTCAAATTGAAGACCCCTTCGAATGTCCAGACATGAGTAGAGTAATTAAACAGAATCCATAAAGGGATGGCACCAGGAACGATTTTCATGAACATGACTCGAGTATATGAGGGAGGTCTAGATTAGGTGACCAATTACATTGAGGAATCCATGGATGGAGAAAATGATATTCCATTATAAAGTTCTGATCAAGGAGCGTACATCGCTACTGAAAGTGATGAATGAAACCCTCCATTAGAATGTGAGGATGATGGGTCACAATTCACAATAGAATCATTATTACATTGTAGGTTGAACATACTTGTGAATGTTTTGAAAAAAATGGTTAACTCGACCTTAATCATTTCTCTTTCAACAATATAGATTTTCCATGTTTGACATTAGATCAAGGATTATAATTATAAGATATAAAAGTCCGAGAAAAGACTGAAATGTTGAACCTAATGTGAAAATAATTTCCATGATAAAGGTACTAATAGTTATCAAGATATCAATAGATTACCAAGTCACACAATCCATCTATCCGCCTTCAGTACCCACCAACCAAATAGTGAACCCAGTGTGTAACCAACCATAAATTATGGTAGTAAAACAATATGCATTCCAGTCTATTACATCAGCAGTGTAGATCTACCTCCCCAACTATAGAAATATGGGATGATATTGGTTTAGTGGGAATTGCATTCACTATATTTATACTGATGGTTGAATCCTCTTCCTCTCTATGACCCATGCTATAGGAAACCAAAACCCAATTCCCGCTAATGCTTGGGAAGGAGAAATATAATCCTGGAAATCCTTCCGGGTCCCTCAACTACCATGACATCCTCTACTCCATCAGATACTTATATCCCACACACCATCTCACCAATATAATCCTTTTAGAGTTGTGTGATCAATGCCCTCATATGACGGTATGAGTAGTAGGGCTCATTCCCAAGATGGATGTGGCTCACCATGATCATGTGGATTCTATGCATGGATAATGTTTCTACCCTCAAGATTTGAGAAGGTACCCAATACTCCCCACTACAATGATGTACTACTTTAGAAGCCTCTCCACAATGAGATCACATGACTCTCCCAACAAAAAATAGAATTTGGGGGATTCCCGAGTAACCCTGATAGTGACTACCACCTGGAGTCAAATAGGAGGGATCCCTCTAGGCATGTTTAGTACTATAATTGATCTATCTCTTGGGCTATAGAATAGGTGGTTTATACCCCTAATCTACCAGTCTTATTCTAAATATCTGGATGTCAACATTGGGTACAAGCTCAATAGAATTCCCGGTAAGTGGAACCATCTTCCATGGATCCAGTATATCCTTTCACCCTCGAAACATTCATCCAAATCCCTATCACTATAGACCTGGGACCCATCCATTACCATTTGGGATCAACTCATGAAGGTCCACATCAGTAGGGTGGGTTGAATCTATTAACCACTAGTGTCACCAATAGCCATTATGAACATGTGTGTGATGATGAGATCTAGAACTGAGGTCCTCCCCATTATATCCCCAACCAAATAGGTGGCCTCACCACTTTAAAAATCATCATGAATTGCATCACCGGTTTCCTAGAATTTTTAAAGGATGTGTCCATCCCCTCTTCATTGACATCCATTTCTATGATCTTACATGTACTCCTAGTTCTTGATGCGGAGTTCATTCCCATGTGATAAACTAACAACATGATGTTCTACATTGTGTTATTTCTAGATCATTTGGAGGCCCTCCCTAATCCATCTCTGAACAAGGAGGAGGTCCTCCTAGCATCATTGATAATTATTAAAGAGGACCTCCCCATACCACAACCATATATAGTGGATGTGTTACCCACAACTTCTACAGTGAACATGGAGGCCCAACCCATGTTCTGAGTGTCATCCATCGCAGAGGTCGTCCGTGTACATTCAACAACCAATATAGTGTCCCCCACATTTATATTTTAATCAATGTGAAATCCCTACACAAATTTCATCCCACATTCAAGGAGGTCCTACCCACTCCTTCAGTAGTCAAAGAGGACTTCATACTCATGTCAACAGAAACTAATACCGAGGTATTCCCCATATCCCAACCGATCAAAGAAGAGATCATCCTCACACCACTACCCACTAACATGCTGTTCCTACCAATTTTTAATAACATCACATACATGACGGATCATCCTAATGTAGAAGGGATAACTATATCCAACAAAGGAAGTACTCTGGGAATTTCCAATTCTTTTTTATTCCCATTATATTATTAAATTCTGAAGTAGAATGTGGTTCAACATTGGATCCTTCACACCTTGAATCTAAATTATAGCTTGATGAAGGAGCTTGATGGATGAAGTTCTCCATCCAAAAAGTTGATATCCACAAAAGTCCTGAATCATGTTGAATGTACATGTAGGTAGAGAAAAATTTTGTTCATTTCATGTGTTTCATGGTGAAGTCAAATCTTGTTTCGACATTTTCATTCCCTGCCTCTACCTATGATCACATGTAGTTATTATAGTATTTGACAAAAATGATCAACTGATAGATCTTCATAGGAATTTGGTGGACCTTAGAAATGAGGTGGGGGTAAACACCCAGTTCTAAAAGGATGTTATAATGAGGATGGCACCACCTTCAAGAGAAGAAGCAATAGGTAGTGATCATTCAAATTACATAGTGGCTACTCCACAAACTATTCCACTATCCCACTGATATGACTAAGTTCCATACCAAGTTTCCCATAATGTGATGATTAATACATGGGTAAACAAAGAGAAGGGACCGATTTCTATACATAGAAGCATGTGGGAAACGTTGTCCACCAATCAGTTATCAGTAGTGTCCCAAAAAAATGTGGTTCTTGACTTCGACAACCCAGGGTACCTCACTAACAACTAAGACACATTACTAAACCATACAATTTAGGTGATACATTATATACTCTATGACCATCAGTTGGTCTATCCATGGAGTTGGGAGAAATTCAAAAAAAAAATTATATGTAATGTTGAATGGTTGAGATGGCAGTACTCCAAGGGTCTCATCATCCTATGTCACATGGAATCCTATGAACCATTCAATAAATATGTTCTAGAGATTCATTGTTCTCTATGGAATTAATTAAATAAAAATCTATTCACATGAATATTTATGGCTAGGGAAAAAACAAGGATCTACACTTCATTCTTGTCATGTAATGACTATATTAATTTAGTGATATCTGGGATACACCCTGGAGTAAAATCACTGTGAATATGGATGGTGTTGTGTTTTCAAAGGATATGGTCACAAATGCAAGATCCAATAAAGAGAACCCTTCCCCCACCCCAATAGGGTAGAATAGTCTCAAGTGGAACTTCATACATGTGTTATAACCTCCCTACAATGTTACAAACAGGACTGTGTATATCCCTCCACAATGATGTCAGTTGGTCAGAATCTCAATAAGGGCATGGGACATATTAATCCCTTGGATCCGCCTGATGTCACAATAAATTAAATGAATTATCCCACTAGGGGAGCAATGAAATAGAAGATCCCATATCAGAATAATATCATCGATGAGCTCCTTACCGAGTGGAACCTGGATTACAGAACTTTTGAAAATGATCATATCCCTACTCCACTAGGGAATATGAGGAAACTATAATTCCATCATATCCATTTTCCCCTGGTTGTTCTCAAAGATTACATAAAGCTGAACAGAAAAAAGCCCTGACTTTATAGTAAAATACATTGGAATGCATAATAAAATCTTCCAGATATGTGTTAAAACATTCCTTGGAATCATATCAAGTTAATTAATTATTCATGAAGGTTTCTTACAGGGTTGGTGTTCCAATAAATGAATTAGTGGCCATGAATCCTCACCACGATTAGAATACCTACCAAGAAAATTTGATAACTCCTTTCACAACTCTCCATGTAGCCCTAGAGATGCAACATGGGGCCATCCCACCTGACATTAATATATATTTGTATTGGGTGGATGTCATGAAATAACCCAGCAACTTTGAGAATCGTACATTCAACCCATTAATCTTGATAAGTGACCCACTACATTATATGTACCCATTTATCTAATGGCCCTGGAAAATGGTGGGGGCTCTATAACTGCAAGAAGCTTCCAATATCTGAAGTTTCACTCAGAAGATGGAAGTGTAGTTGTTTTTATAGTACATACAATTACCAATTGGGTCTATCATGGGTTAGGAAGACCTCCGCAAGCAGTTTCTCTTCCATTTCATCTCCAACAGGAAGAAGACAAGTATTTTTGACCTCTTAATGTTTAAAAACTACCATATGTGTGTTTTTATTCATTTTCACCTGGTTTAAGGGCCTCACAAATTTAGTTTACATGATTATAACTCAAGATAAGCTGTTGACAATGTGCATGTGGAATGTCATTAGAAAACATGAATCTACCATCATCAATCATAACGTCCCAGGAGGGTTTCATGATTTATCTAATATGTATTGGTGCTTAGAGTAGTCATTGTATCTTGCCAATTGGGATAATATATTTCCTCTTACAACTACTTAGAAATGATACACGATGGGAGAATCCACCATCGCAGTGAAATTGGGGCTCCATAGCCACTAGAGCTGTTACTTGAAGACCCTCACCATGAAATGCCTCACCAAGTGCATGAGCCTCATGAAGCTCATCCTATACCATTGAATAATTAGAAGGCACATCCCAATAATATCCCCCCTAGATACATGATGTGGATATATTTCCACATTAGTCTCTAGACCCTCATTAGGGTCAACATCTTAGATCTCTCTTCCTCGATAAGAGAAATCGTACCTATAACATTGAAGAAGCATATGTCCATGGTTACTTATATAGTGACTTTTAAAAAAGGGGTTTTGATGATTCCCAAATATAAGAAGCCCCATGAGGATGAGATCAATTATTTCCTTGACCATATCCCTTACCATAGAATCCTAGAACATTCCACAAAGCAATGATACATGTTCATGTATTAGCTCTAGGATCAAGAAGATAATTTTTTCTTCAGTTGGGACACATCCTAATATTGGTGGAACAAATATCCAGCCTACTTTACATCAATAGTTAGGGTTTAAATAAATAGAAATAGGGCTCTAAGAATAGGACTCAGATATATGTTGACCAGCTGGCTCGTCGGCCAGTTGCTCAAACACAAGGCATAATATGTTCCAATTTAGGCTAGCCTAAACCTACTGAATTGAACATGACTTTTCTAGATAATTTTATTTATTTCATCACCATATCCTTCCTCATCGTTGAATATTAAGAAATGAATGTGTACGGAAATGAAAATTATCCCTAGAGTTCATCCAATATTGGAAGAATCCTATAATGATGGATAGAATTATTTATCTATGAACACTATTGAGATGAAGGGACCCTACAAAATCCTTGATAATGAGGAATATCATATAAGTCCTATAAAGGATCTTGGTTGAAATCATCGAATAATATTTTTAGGTAATTCCATTTGTACGAATTCGCATCCTATTCCTTCAAGCCTGGGCATGGATGCTCCCAAGAGCAGCAAGAAGTTTCTTCATAGATCTTAGTAGAAATCTTTCTCCTAGTATGTTATATTAAACTCATCACAACAACTTATTCTATTAATCAACATGGAGGAACATTCATGAATTCACCAAGACTAGTTGTATCATGCTAATCTCTGACCTCGGTCATCCTTCAGTCATCCAATAGAGGTTTTAGGAATTTTTTATGAGAATTGGGTTGTTTCCAGAACCGCTCAGAATCTAGTTTTCCATCCAATAGTTCATTTCAGGTCTCCTCTAAAAGAGAAAACCCATATTGGTAGAAAAGTTCACCATGAATAGAAGTAAAATGTGACAAATAACGTCACCAAAACTCATGTGATGATTTTAATCCTCGAGGCCTCTTCCTATAATAATAAATCCATGAGGCCATCATAGAATCATTTAGGTGTCCCCTCCAATTTTCTATTGAGTTATCTAATGTAGATACCTTCAATGTCAAGGAAGATGAGATATCAGAATTATAAGTCTTTATCTAATTCTATATAGAGGATAAAGGCTCCCCGGTACATGGAAAATTTTCCCCACTGTACATTACTAGCCAGTTCAATATAATGAAGGTCCATCATTTTTTGGTAGACATAAGATCAGAGATCAATATCGTCTTAACATAGACACTATGTAGCCCACAGATAACTAAGGTAGATCTACATCACTCTAAACTGAAGAATTGGGGCTATGATAGAGCTATGCAGATACAATGTGGTAGAATATGTTTGAAGACCCAGTTCAGTAGTTTGGTAACAAACACTAAATTCATGGTTTCCTAGCAAGAATAAAAATACAATGTGTCAACCGATAGTCTCTGGTTCGATCTGAATGTAGAATTCACATCCTCAAATCACTAATGCCTCACGTACTCCCTCAATAATCGATTATGTGTGATCCAAGGTGATGCATCTCCCTTCGGCATTGGTGAATACCATTATAAGGGTGTTTCCTATTACATGAGTTTGATAAAATATGTTTTATACTAATGAGGTCGATCACATTATCATTGTGGATAACCCATGGATTTATTTGGATGAAGAATTCATCCTATTGGTTCATCTGTTGGAATCTATGGTGATAGACTTGGGAAATTAAATTATAATTATTGGGAGGAATGGGTGATACATCCTTCTGAACAATTATGGTCTATAGATTATCTTGTAATTATACGTGGGCTACTATTGCATGTAACTAAAACCCCTAAAAAATTTATAAACTATGTTTTTCACCTAATTTATATAAATTTACATCATACATGTTTTTATACTGATCTAGGATCAGCCGATACAAACCAACATGTCGCCATTGATCTGACATCAAACATGGACCTCATTATCAAAGGCCTAAAGAAATTAGAATGACAACCTCTACAGACACAGTGTTAGTAGATATAGAATCCACTAG
Organism: Viscum album; assembly: GCA_963277665.1. Classification (NCBI taxonomy): domain Eukaryota; kingdom Viridiplantae; phylum Streptophyta; class Magnoliopsida; order Santalales; family Viscaceae; genus Viscum; species Viscum album. The sequence continues at coordinate 1,652,767,450 of OY728126.1, read as the reverse complement.
TAAATAATTCACATCTTCCCAAGTGGGAACTAGTGTACCCCTAGAATATATTGGTCTTGATGAGTTTTCCCAAACAACTGTTCCCTTAGCCTCAAACAACAAAGAGGATTCATAAGATGTTCCTCATGCATTTATAGAAACCATTTCCACCACCATTGATGAGTTGGTTTAGGTGTACCTTGGTACCGAGGTAGATCGGGTGCTGACATTGATCAATGCATCCATGCCTATAGTGTAAAAGTATCATTTTGTGGATTTATTCATGTAGCACTATGATGTGTTTGTAGGATCTATGACAATATTATTAGGATGGAACCCCAATCACCATCCACTATCATGGTATTCCACTGATTCATTATGGGTTCAAGCATCATACCTGAATATTTTTCCCATATCATGGTGACATGGTTTAGACTGATGTTTACATGATCACAACATCTAGCTTTGTAAAAGATGTTACTACCCCAAATTTCTAGAAAACATCATTTTGTTTAGGAAGAAGAATGGGAATACCAAAGTCTATATCAACATTCAGGACCTCATTCGTCACTATCCAAAATATTATATTCCCCATATTGTGATAGAGCTATTGATTGATTCCATAACTAGGTTTCATACTATCTCTTTCATAGGTATATATTCCAGGTATAATCAAATGTGGATGGCCTCTGAAGATGAGGAGTCCACCACTTTTAGTCACCAAAAGAGATTTTAAATAATATGGCACTTCCCATTGGTATACATATTTCTAATTCATGCACTGCATCTTCATATTGATCCTCATAATAATAGTTAAATGTGGAATGGATGATTTAGTGGTCAAATCACACCAGCGTCAAGAACATAATAGAGTCCTTGAGAAATTTTTGGATTATATGGATACTAGCATCTGATGTTGAACCCATAAAATGGTTATTTTTGGGTTACCTATGAAACATTTTCCAAAATAATTGTTAGATACAAAGGAATCATGATTGAGCCATATATGATTAAATACATTACCCATGTTTCTCATCTGAGCAGCCTCCATGATATATGAGGTTTTCAAGGCCACATGTACTACACATGTTGTTTTTATTTGAATATCGATGGAATGTGTAATTTATTTTCCCTACTCATGAAGAATGGTGTTTTCTACTAGTGGGATGAATAGTTCTAGAACACATTTGAAGAAATCAAGTAGTGTCTACTATAACATCCAGTTCTGATGCTACCCATGTCTAAAAATACCATGGTCCATTATGTGATCTCTATATCGGGAACCCTCAGTTCCCTTCTCACTAAAAAGAAAAATAAAGGGACAGATAATAGTTTATACTATCTCAGTTTCTTTATCATAAAAAATAATAGATACTTTCCTATCAAAAAGAGATTCCAAATGTGGATTTTCACAGTGTAGAAGTTGTGGAATTATCTGCAACATCATGAGATACAGTTGGGGTCCTATGTGAATATTCTAAAGAATATAAAAAATATAGTAATAATAATATTCTAACCAAGGAATTGGACATCTATTCTTTTGAATATTGAAAACAGGTTCATTACACAAAAAATTTTCAAGTGTCATGAACATGAATAATATCTATACACCCATCCAACCCTGGAGGAAGCACGTCTCGATGTAGATTTCACATATATTTCTTTCCTTTTAGTGGATGTGGTTGTTCTATGCATGGAAATTCATTTCAACACTTCTTACTTGATATTTATTGGTATATGGATCAATGAACAATCTCAATACTGTAGGATTATCGATTGTTTTCATCTCCTAGAATCATGTTGTCCTTCCCTACTCATTCATGCTATAATAAGGATACATCAATTATGAGGCAAGGTATCTGGATATCATTACGGGTCTTGAGATGGACCTCGATATTAATGTTCACTACCTATATGTAAAGGTTTTCTCTGACTTATTCGTCATACATATCATTAGGGACATTAATAACATGATGTGAGAAATGTTTTCCATGTTAGAGAATAGTCACTACCTAATTATCTAGTTCCATTATCATCTAGAGGTAACTCATATACCATAATCATATAATAGTTGAACGAATGACCCTGACATCATAGATTCATCTCTTGATGATCCTGGTTAGGATGATTTATTCATTCATGTTTTTCGTTGACGAGTCATCATTCTTATCGTCTGAGTTGAATATGAAAGTCAGTAGGTAAATCACATGACCACTGATGCTTGAACATCAAGACCTATAAATCCCCTTATACCTAATGAAATATATATTTGAACAACTCCTTTCATAATTTATCTATAACGTAGATTTATCCCACTTAACATATCCATATGTGAGTAAATTTATTGGTGTGCATCATAGTTTACCCTATTTAGTGAGCCAACCTTGAGATGACTTTCTATAGATGTCGGTATGAGAGAATTCCACACTATTTCATTCAAGGTGATGAGGTTATCCATTTTATACATGAAGTTCATATTGGGTCTTATGGTTTACATCATCAAGGGTTGAAACTCTCTCACTAGATACAATGCATTGGTTAATTTTAGCCCACCATGGTATAATAAAGTATTGAGTTCACTAAGAGGTTCCATGAATGTCAAATTCATTCCTACTTTGTGCATAAAAGTTTAGATCCCCTTTGTATTATGAAGTATTCATCACTCTTTTTAGTATAGTGACTCAATTTTCTAGGAATATATCCACCAATGATAGCTCACCAATTGAGGTTCATTTTGACTGTGATAGATTTTTTCTCCAAGTGGGAATAAGTCATTCATCTTAAGGAAGTAAAGAACTAATTGGTAATTGAATTTTGGTTCTCCAATATCATCCACATATTTTGATCCCCTCGTGATATTGTCACCGAAAATTGAACCGTCTTACTAATAGATAAATTGAAGATGTTTTATGCTATGTACATAATATTTTCCAACCATTATTCTCTCTTCCATTCATCAAAAAATAGATACTTGTGTTATTTCAAATAGTATCAAGTAGAGGTCAAATATAATGCTAATCTCTCCAAAATTCCAAATCACATAAGATGTTGAATTTTCAGGAAAAATTCCCAAAGTTATGTTTATCATGAACAAGGATTAAAATTACACAAATGAGAGAATACATCATGGAATTTGGAATTTCAAGGTGTCATATGCAAGCCCCCTCCTCTAGTTTTTGGTCATGGACATTATCTTCCAAATATATGTAATGATTTTTGTGTGCTCATAGATGAGTTTTACATGAATCCATTGAAATAATCCATTATATTTAGTGTTTCTTTAAAAAATGTCACCTTATGGAACCCGTTCATCTAGAATTCAAAAGGGCGAATTTGTTCACACCAAATTTTTCTTGAATCCAAAAAAAAATCCTTAGGTAAACAGAATCCATCCTCTATCTCTAGGAAGCATTCTAAGAAAGAAGAAGAATCCATTTTTATGTTTAGTGGTGTGCACCCACGATATAAATATTTAAAAAAGAATATATGATTCCCAATGTGACATAAAACTTACCCTTCCATGAAATACAGTGAAGATGACTATATGGTGCTTAAAAGTTGTTTTTATTGCTTTGAAGTTTTGATGCTTCATGGAAAATTATTTCTCGCCTAATAATACATCATAAATCAACCATGGGTTCTATTCATCTGCAATGAATGTTCAATGCTCTATAGAAATGTGATTCCATAACCAATTTCTTTCACTCCACCTCTAATGTATTCCTCTATATATTAATGCCACCCTTCTTGAGGTGGGTCCTCGGGAAGTTGAACCACTACTCTATTGCACATAAGACACATCTTCCATGACATCATGAAAGGCTTGAAATCCCCAAGGTAGAGATATGGCATGATAGGTTTCATGTGGGTTCTCTTACTCATGGTACCATAGTTATCTAATCCTCCCCCAACTTATTTAATCCCAAGTCAGGTGTGCGAAAGGGAACCCCTTACATGCATCCTTTCCCTTGTGTGAAATACTCTAAAGTTTCATGCAATCATGGACAAGCCTAGAAGTACTCTATATTGTGCTCACAACATCTTCGATTCTCTATGAGATTCCATTATGTCATATCACCATGTTTTTACCCCTCTATGACCAAACATCATACCTTTTATGTGCAACTTGTGTGCATTAGTCTCTTCATGTGCACCTCAACTTCATGGTCCATCAAGAATCATCCCTTAATCCCCATGTGCATTGGTTGACATATTTTTTTATTCTGATCATATATAAACTGTAACCCCTTTCATCTTTGCAAAGGCATGCTAATGTGGGCGTCTCTACTTACCACTCCTCCACACTATTTCACCTTGGCAATACTAAAGTCATTCACCTCCCAAATGTGCATGGGTGGAAGTTTAGTAAGTCCAACTAATATGGATTGTGTCCTCCAATTCCGTGTTTCCTGATGTAAAACTATCTAGAAACAAATTCGTTATCACATGAAGTTAAAATTTAGTCTCACCCCATTAAATGCACATAGGATTCCTCATGTGTGTCTATCATTGGATACCAATGTGGGATAATCATTCTACCTCCTGATGCTTCAACACATAAGCCCCATAAACCATTGATATGATGCAATATATATGAGTGACATGTAATGAGATCCTCCTCACATTGAATAAAATCCCCCATGAGCATCTTTCGATTGTAATCCTCCCACGATGACACATTGGTGCATGTTTATCAACATGATCATCAGGACTATGCTTCCTCTAGATTCTCATACTATGAAACACACACATGGTATTAGAGTTAATAAATGATCGTGGAATTTTACCTCCATTTACATAGGTTGCTTCTACCCATAATCCCAAACATGTCCTATATAATTGGACTCCACCATGAGGTGTAATCCCCAAACATACTCATGTTCCCCTTGTGGTACCCATGCATAAACTCCAATTGGAAAATTTACCCATAGGGTATAAACTATGCGTTTTCTCCAACCATTGGTCACACATCCATGGGCCTCCTCCACATGGGTACATCCAAATAACACTTTCCGAACTACATGGTCACTAATTCCAGACCAACCAGGATATGTAGAAATCCTCTTTGAAGTACAATCCTACTCAATAAGTTCCACCAACTATATTCACTATATACAATCCATCCAAATCCATATTTTTTAATTACTCAGGCCACCACATAACTGTGATATCATATCATACACATGGGCCACTCCTATTTTGAATCCCAATCCACTCCATCATCGCTGCTTGTAGATCCAAGGAATCTCACATGTGTATGCCCTGCACAATCTATCTAATATAATTTTTCTTGATATGTGATGATTTTATCTGTAATTACTCTACCAATCATCAAAATATGTAGGATTTGATCCTTATCTCTTAAAAAGGGTATGTAATACGCCTCTACAAGGATCAATATCTAGCAATAGTTAAATTAGGTTCCCCTATACTAGGGATGTAACTCCCTGATCCTTCTTCAAGTTCTTATCAGCCTTCATAATGTGACATGTTCCCTTTATGGACACACATCGAAAATATTCATCCACATACATTCTAATCCATCCATTGGTAAACCCTTTAGCTACGTACACATAGGTAATTACATCCATGATGAACCTCAATAGGGAATCTTTATCAAATATCTCTATTGGATATTAATCCCTAGATCCACCTCCATGGGGTGTTTTGATCCGTATCTTGGTAATCCTTTTCTGTTCCCCCTCCTACGGATGTAACTCCCTGGTCTGTCATTGTGAGGAGTTTTGATCATCATCATTTCATATCCTAATGTTGTAGAACCCTTTACCTATATCATTATTCTAAAAAATTATGAAATGGGATTTTAGAGGTGAAATATTTATAGGATATGATCCCATGAAAACATATATGTCTTTATAAACATGGGATTCCCAAGGTAAATTCCTTGGAATATAATCCTTTTAAATCATATTTCACAAGATGAGTATTGGATTCCTCTAGTTCCGCACACAGGATGCCTCCATGAGGTTCCCTCTTTCGAGGAAGAATATTTGTGACCAATTCTCCATGTTTCTATACATTCCAGGGATTCCCAATGTGACTAATCATCTAAATGAATCATTCACATCATTAAAGACCCCTTTTAATGTCTAGATAGGATTTCTATGATTTACCAGAGACCAAAATGTGATGGAATCAAGAATGAGTTTCATAAACCTGACAAAATTATATGAAGGAGACCTGTAATGTGTGAAAATATCAGATGATGAATATATGGAAGGAGGAATATATATCTAATAATTTCATTTTGATAAACTATATTTCAACACCGATGAAAGTGGTGAATGTCACCCACCTTTAGAAGGAAGTAATTATAGGTAATGATGCACACTACCACCATGATGACACAGTAGGCAGAGTGCCCTAGAAAAATAGTCCAAAACAAAAAATTTTATCCTGATGTGAAACTCATCTCCTCAACAAGTGGACTAGTTTCATTACATACATCAATAGATATGTATGTCACTGAATCCAACTATAACGACCCATAATTTACATGTATTATTATTAATTCAGAATTGATGAATAATTATTACAACATGTAACAAAACCATGATAGGATCATATAGGTATATTGTCATTAGAAACTGGGAAACATAAACAACTGGTTCATAAATTATCTACATTGTCTCTTATTATTTCATCAAATATAGAGTCTATTTTGGAATATCCTAATTAATACCCTAATTCCTGCCTTGGGGAAAAGAAATAATACTAAAGGGTGAGGTCAAATTCTAAGTAAGGGTAAACAAATGAAATATCAATCATATCATATTCATAAGAACATTACATTTTCAAAATATTATCCTGCAAAAGAAATCATAATATCATGACATGGGATAAATAATTGTAGTGAAATGTAATCCCAATATAAATAACATAATAAAAGAAACTTTGTGCCATACACACATAATCATAGAAAATCATTTCCTATTAGTCAAGACTCATTTCCAAGACCATTATAGCTGAAAAAGTCCATTACTAATCTGAGTTCACTCCTCGTCCAAGTCCCGTATCACTGAACCGGATTAACATTATGTTCCAACCATATCTATATCATGAGATATAAATCTTTACCCAAAGAAATTGAGAGAGATATAGGTCCCACCCATCTCATAATTATACCATTCTTATGTCTTCCACAAAATCATAAATCATACATCATAGAATAACCCATGAAATAAAAATGGGATTCTTAAACATTATGCCATAATAACATAATCCATATAAGATAAAGAGACTTCATAAAAATAATTTAATCATAACATAATAAAATCAATTTAATAATAGGTATATAAACAGAAACCTATATTATCTTAGATGGAAAATAATTCTGATAAAACACATGAACTCCATTCTTGTGGAAAATATCCTTTCTACTTCAAAAACATTTTTCCTTTCTCAATATGTCATAAAATTAAAAACTAAAAGAAGTTAATTGAATATAAACATGAAAAAATATAAATTAGTATTCATGGAAATTATTTTCTATGAAATCATAAAAATCCATTCATTCCTTATAAGTTAAAAAAACATTTTTCTCGTACTTTGGCCGGAAAAGTCAACTAGTATCTCAAACTGAAAAAGACAAAAGGTTCTTTTCATATATTTTAATAAAAATTAACCAATTGGTAAAATTGGATTTAAAATTTTTTCGGAGGATATAAATAATATTAAAAATTGAGTAAACATGGGTGTGGTAGATAAATAGGCCCCCAGTAAATTCTGATGTATAAAAAATCTCGGATAAAAATGAGATTACGAAATTTTCCCTTACCTGAGGTTTGATATGCTCTGTACATATCTGAACCTCCTGTATAATGATTTAAATATTATTATTGGATTATTCCAGAATCATATACATTGTTATTTTATCATATATGGTCATATTCTTTTCTCCTTATTAGTAATATTTAATTGCTACTTTCTATTCAATTGTTCATTGCTTTATCTTCTTATGCGTGTTTTTTTAAATATATTCTTATTCCTATTCTTAGGTTATAGCTACATAATTTACAGATTTGTATTAGTATAATATATATCATATTTATTTATTAGATTCATTTATATAATCATGTTTTCATGAAGATCATGTAGAACGAATCACATTGCACCGTAGAGATGGTAAGTCGTACGTACGCACGGGCAACGATATCGTTCCCATAATTATTGAATTGTATTGGAGTGGATGATATAATACATAAGAATTAGTATAATGTTATAATAATCATAGATAGATATTTTTTACACCATTATACCCATACAAGTAAGGTGGTAGTGGAAAACAGAATACACCTCGGCGTGGAGATGGTATTTTGTACGTACGCACGCTCAGTGATTTTGTTTTCTGTAGGATGGATAGAAGGTGAAACAATGTTGTTTCATAATTATAATAACATATCATTATATTATTGATACAAATGTTATTAATTTATAAAGAAACAAATAATGAATAGAATGTAGAAGAAAAAATAACTTTGATAGAATCGGTAAAGGATATTACATCTTCTTCGATGCGCCTCTTCTAAACCTCCTCTTAGGGCACTAAAGTTGGTATTTGAAGAAGACCAGGACCACTAGTATGTTTATAGGTAAGGGTAGAAGATACATATTCAGGGTTTGGCCGAGTTTGAAGGCTCAAAATGGTGTGATAAGGAGAGGGAGGGGGTTCTCTTTTATAAGGGAGGAGAGGGGCACCTTTGGAAACATAAGAAATTATAATTTATAATAAATTCAAACCCCACATAAAAACTTCCAAAATGACTCAAATACTAAGATTAGATGATATTGGTATGTAATATGATCAACCAATAAAATTTAGACGTGTTGGAAATCTATTTCAAACCATATCAACTTGATTTATCTTTATTTAATGAATTTAATTTTATTTGTGCTAATAATATTAAAAAATTTAAATTTTTATAAATAATTACTTATATGTTGTGAATTTCACATAATTAGATAATTAATTACATTCTAGAACATATAAATTTCAATTTATAATTTTTAAATATCATTGTTATTTTTAAACAATTTTATAATTAGTTATTTTTATAAAATAGCAATACTGTCAATTTTAACACTATTCATTTATTTGTATTTAAATAAAATCCACACAGAGAAAATAATCTAACCAAACTTTTTAATATATTTCTAACATGACATATTTATCTAGAAAATTTTGGTAGAACATTATTTAGTTCATATAATATTTATTTTAATATTTTTAAAACCATTTAATTGATATTTCAATCAATAAAATAATTTCTATATCACTATTGTGTCATCATTAATGATAATTATTTAATACCTAAAAATTATAAATAAATTCTCATGATTTAGATAAATTTATTATAATTTTTGAGACAATTTATATTCGAAGTTTTATGAGGTTTATCACTAACGTAAAATTATTATACTTATAAGATATAAGAGAGTGACATGTTGTCACTTTCTTTGGTTTTAATAATAATTATATATTTTCATGGTCAAAAGTCTAGGAAATGAATCTATTCTGACCCTTAGGTGATATGGGTGTACTTTTAATCTTCTAATATAATTTTGGAAGGTGTTAGGGTAATTTTATAATCTTACATTTATCCTTAATTACCCGATTTACCTTTAACTATAGTAAATAAAAATTACCGTAGTTACAATTCATAATGACAAAAAAATAAAAAGTAACCTATTAAAATAATTTGAACCCACTCAATCCAAACATGTATTCAATTTTTCAAAATTCAAAGCACAGAAGTTTCGGTAATTAATTTATAATTAATCTAGTTGTTGAGAAAACTAGTTTTAAATGTCAAAACATTTTCAAAGATTGAAATGTTTTTACCTATGAATTCAATGTAAAATTAATGGTAATGACATAAATTATATTAAATGGTAGAAATATATTCTATTTATACTTTAAAACCATTAAATATTATCATTTAACAATACAAATTATCTTGAAGAAAAATGTTGTTTTTTAGAAATATTTAGCGTATTTTTACTATTAATCAAAATATGAATGTTATCAGAAAAGTATCAAAAATTTATCAAATGTAAATTTTTATATCATGAATCAATAGAAAAAGATTATTTTGTAAAATTGAACTTATAAAATTGTCAAAAATTATATTTAAAATGGGTGAGCCATCAAAAGGCGGAAAAAGTACATTTTTTTTGAAAAATACTCCTTTTATCCGAAAAATTGATTTGGTTTTCATATATCATTCTTTAAAATGTGTAAGATGATTTATAGTGGTATAAAATTCAATATTAGGTTAATAATATTTATAACAAATATAATTGTTTAATGAAACTCGTTATTGCGTATAACGCAAGCTATTAAGGATGGTCGCTCTTGCGTGTATCGCATGCCAAGCATGTGTTGTGTGTGGTGAAAGATTCCTTTGGTGTAGATTATAACATACGACATAAAAAACGTATATTTCCCTTAAAATCTCAGGGTGTTACATTCTACCTCCCATAAAATGAATTTCCCCCTATAAATTCTTCACTTCGTAACAAAAAGATGAGGATACCCCTCCCTCATCATATCCTCAAGTTCCCATGTAGCTTCTTCTAAATGGTGGTTCCTCCATAAAACTTTAACAATGCGAGTGGTATTTTTTTGTAGAAAATTTTCGCTATGATCCATAATCCCTATCGGTTGTTCTTCATAAGAAATATCTTACTCCAATGGTACGACTTCTGAGCTTTATACATGTGAAGGATTAGGTATGTACTTTCTCAGGAGAGATACATGGAACACATCATGAACTTGGGAGCTATTTTGTGGAAGCACAAATCGGTAAGCTACCTTCCCAATACGATCCTGTATTTTGAAAGGACAAATATACCTAGGTCTTAACATGCCCTTCTTTCCAAATATCATTAATTTATTCTAAGGAGATATACATAAGAATAATTTATCACCCACTTCAAACTCTAGGTCTTTTCTTCAGTTGTCGACATAACATTTTTGTCGACTCTGAGTTGCTCTTATGTGTTGTTGAATAGATCTGACCTTTTATTCCATCTCATCAACAATATCAGGTCCTAATAGCTTTCGTTCCCCAACTTCATCTCATCAAGTTGGAGTTCTGCATTTCTTTCCATAGAGAGCCTCCTAAGGATCCATCTAAATACTAGAGTGAAAGATATTATTATAAGAAAATTCCACCAAAGTTAGGTGTTGATTCCAACCACCTTAAAAATACATAGAGCAAGCTCCCAACATGTATTCCAAATTTTAAATTGACCTCTTAGACTGACCATATGTCTGAGGATGATAGGCAGTGCTGAAACTCAAATCTATATCTAGAGCATGCTAAAGACATCTTCAGAACATCGAGGTAAACCTCGGATCCTGATCACATATAATGGAAAGTGGTATACCATGCAATATTATCACTACCTTTACATATATCTTGGCTATTGAGATGGTATGTGAGTATGATATACTCTATAATACCAAATGTAGGATCAAATATGTAAACATGAGATGCTCAAATACAAGAGCGGGTGAATTGTATAATTTAAAAATCCCTAAGGAAATTTTTCATAACCAAAATTCACAACACCTCTAAGTTCTAATAACTTTTTGATTTGGAAAAAGTGATTCCAAAAATGAAACATAAGAAATGTTTACACCAACTATGATTCTACCTTGAAGCATATAGAATCCTATAAAATCATAGTACAAGTTTAATGAAGTATATGAATGTTATTCATTCCTTAACAACTAAAATACACCGCGGAAAAAAAAGTAGTAAGACTACATGTATCAAGTAGAAACACTTTTAACCCAAAGAGGAGGGTATCCATCAACCGTGGATAAGAGGTCCCTTGATTTAAAATTTCAAGAAATTATGTCTTACCAAAACCCAGGAAATCCCTCAATCCAAATATCGGTATCTGTCTTATTATCCCCGCAAGCCATCGATTTGTAAGGAAATTGGCACCTCTAACTTCCCAACCTGATGTCTCTGATTTTAAGGAAATCAAACCTCTGTACTATGAAAATCTTCAAGAAGAAATGTTTGAACATGTCGTTCAAACTTTCTGCATGAAGCCTGAGAATTTATAAGATCCTCTCTCCCTAGAAATCACTTCAATAGAATGTAAGCACAATTGTCAAAGTTTAGTATTGATCTCTTTCAAATGAGAATCTATTTATTAGCATAGCTTCAACAGTTATATCCCTTCTCCAACGGTCATATTTTTCCTTGAATTTTAGTGGGACATGTACACATTTCACTCAAATAATGGTTAGTTGATAACTGAAATCATGACATATTTTTATAACAAATCAAGTGTATGCATACCCAAAATCTGATATTCAGAATGTAGGTAAATATGAAAGTTCATATTCTAACCAAAAATGAATTCAGAGTCTATAGTACAAGGATATTCAGATTATATTTTCTATGAATTTGGAACATGAATTCTATAGAATTCTGGAGTCTGAATTTCAAGGAAATTCCGAATTTGGATTCACCATAACTGGGAATCAGAACATCCAAAATTCAGAGTCAGAGTTCATGAGATTTTAGAGTCATAACTCATAAGAGTTCGGAGTCTGGATTCCAAGAACACAGAGTCAGAAATTAGAGAAGTTTGTATCCATAATTCATATTCAGAATTCAGAGTTAGAACTCAGAGAAGTTCACACACAGAATTAGTATTCAGAATTCAGAGTCAGAACTCTAAAAGAGTTCATAACCAGTATTCATATTCATAATTTGGATCCCGAACTCATACGAGTTCATAACAATAATTCCGAGAATTCGGATTCTAAAACAGAATTCTTCATATCTATGTAATTATAGGATTTCGAGGTTTTTTGTTTCAATCCAAATTTTACACATAAGAAAAAATATTGATATGAACAATGAATTCTAGGTAAGGGTAGATTTCATGGGTGAAGAAATTTTTCTTATAGAAGTAAAACAAGGAGTAAAATGAGTTTTTCCTTGAAATAAGGTGTTTGTGATTTTCAAAACATGAAAAAATGGTAAAGCCATAAGGATACCTTATTGACATATCGAACTCCCCCAAGTTATGATGGAATGTAAAAATCATAAGGACAAACATTTTGACTCAATAATCTATCCCTTTTTCGAAATCACAAGCATCCTTACAAAAAATATTATAAGGACATGGTAAAAAAATTGTCTTTAAAATAAATATTATCTCCCTTTTCACATTTGCAAAGATGAATACAACTAATATTCCCCTTAGGCATTGGAACACTAAGGATCATATTCCTGATTTCCAGAATTAGAATATTCCATTGAATATGGAAATCGTTTTAATGATAAGTCCCCATTATATAAACTCCCCCTTACTTAGGGATACTTATTATATACTTAAAAATTTGTTTCCTTCTCCACTTTAGGATTCTTTTTCCTTCTCCCACTTTGTGATTTACTAGACGAGTTTGAGAGAATGGAAAAAAATATAATACCTGAAATATTAGTATAGATATCCAAACAAAACAAGCAATCATAATTTCATTAGGATTGGTAGAATTAGTACAAGTAAGAAAAATAGATACAATAAAAGATTAGATTTATATTAATTTTGGATCTTTTTCCTTAGGCATCTGTTTCTTCATAATTGTCTTCAGCTTTTTCAGTTCTTTCTGATCCTCCGATGCTTACTTTTCTAGGGTTTTGATCTTATCCTCTTGAGCTTTTAGGGCCTCTGGCTGAGCCTTCAGTAAGTAATCTTGCATTAACAGATTTTCTTGAATCTCAATCTGGAGATCCTTTTCTATTTTCCACCTTTGGAAAATATAACTTAGTTTCCCATTCAACTCTATCACCGCTGTAATCTGAGTATTGATTCTAGAGTCATATTTTCCTTAAAGTTGTTTGTAAGATCCTTGATTTTGGTATCTTCAGTATCAAAGGCTTCCTTGAAATTTTCTTGAAATTTATCAAGCTCCTCCATATCTACAACAATTTTCATATACCATCTAGTCATTTTCTTGAAATATTTTCTGTGAGCTTCATAATTGATCAGGAAATTTTTGTGATCAGTCTCAATATTAATACATCTATACATCACCATGGATACAGATTCTGTCTTTTGATTCATGTTATTCTGAAGCATCTAGCATCTAGAATCAATTGCTAGAAAGATCAGAATGGTGTCTATCAACTTCTTCATAGATTGAACAACAAAATCATGTCCTATTGCTGATGAATTTGAATTAGTCATTTTATGTGGAGATGGGTCTTCTTCTAACTCTACCATCTTACTCTTAGAGGATCCTCCAGCTTCCCTCTTCCAAAAAAATTCATTCTTTGGGGTATCAGTAACCACTTTTTTCCCCTAGTTGATTTTCAGTACTGCTTCCTCATCTAGAGACTCATGCTCACTCTCTGATAATTATAAAATCCTGTCTTCATCAAATTTTTCTTCCATAGCACCAGTCTCAACATGTTAATTAAGAATGAAGTAATCATTATTAATCTCTTCCTCTGAAAACTTATTCACTTCATCTTCTTCACCTTTCGCATCACCTCGACGAGTAGCAAGTTTTGAGGATCCGGTTGGAGTATCCTGGATTGACAACTTTTCAGAAGAACATTTCTTTTCCTAATAATCATCAACATTCTTAATCACATCATTAGGGCCACCACTAGTCTCATCTTGGTGCACTTCTTCTGCAGCTTCCTTCTCTTCCAGAATCTTCTCTTGTGGGTTTTCCGAAGACAAAAATCTCTTACCTGGAGACTCAAGCAATGGTTCTACAATGAAAGATTTCGGTACTGGGTTTTGTTTAGATGATACTTCAGTGGCCTTCAAAAGGGATTTTATAATCCATTACTCATACATCTTCCTCTTCAACTTTTTTCTATGTCTTGCTTCTCAAGCTCTTCAGTAGTTGATTTGTTCAAGGAATTAGCTTCACTAGGATCCAAATCTAACTGGGGCTCCCCTACTTTTCTATTCTTCTTATCCTCCCTCCATTATGCTACAACTTCATCTGGGTGGTATTTTTTCTTCTTGGGTTTCAGATGTGCAGATTGGACTTTCTTATACATAGGTGGTTTGTCATCTACTTTCACTACCTTCAATTTTTTTTCTTTCAGGTCTTCTTTGAAGGTTCAACATCTTCTGTATTTTTTTGGAATGACTTGTGCCTCATCCTTAGGAAGATCATAAAATTATCTTGTCTCCTTAGAGAAATCAATATTCACTCTCTTGATGATGTCATCATTTTTTATTATTACATTGAAATTCCTTGGCTTTGAACTACAGGTGATCTTGAGTGATTCAAGACACCGAACTATCATCTTGGAATGTAAGGCAGGATACATAATAATCTGATCTCTCATATTCCCATTCTTTAAATTCACAATCATAATGAGAATATGATTCATGAAGTTGACCTTAATAAAATTTACAAAAAAAATCCAAGATATACATTTCAAAATTCTTAAGAGTGTCCTTTTCACCCTTCCTCGATACGATAAGGCCCTGAACCCATAAGTATAGAATCTGATTGTTTGTAGATATATGGGAAATCTTTGATTCCTTTAGATCAGTAAGACCAAGGAATTCTATAGGCTTCACCTTGATGAATCTTCCTTGAACATCCGGCAGCTTGTGAGAGATAAATTCGGTATCTCCTTCAAATTACAGCCCCACCAAGCTCACAGCCTTGGTGTAAGGGAGATTATATGTATATCCATAACTAATGAAGGATAATTTTTCTGTTCCTTCTTCTTTAATGAAGAACAATGATTCATATAATTCTATGAGTATATCCAGATAGGCAACATCCTGAGCTCCTATCTTTGAAATAGCAACACTTTTCCATACATTGAACTTGATGTTCTTAGAGATAATATAGTCATATTTGATGAAAACGTTTTGGTGTACCAACCTCTATCTTTATATTTTGAACTCAAATATCGTCTTGATAGTAGACATATCTTGAGAGGTAACTTCTATAGACATTCAGACTTGAGAACTTCTGATGAATTTGTAATGGGATTTTGTATAGGAGTAGAGCTTCGACATGCACATGATTTGAAAACAGATATGGGACAACCATCGGGGTTCCCCTTTATATAGGCATTGAAGTGACGGTTGAACATCCCATTTGAATCCAATGGCTGAAAATTCTTCAGATTTGATCTGACGGTTGAAATGATAGTCTCAAGGAAAATTTTGGATGAATTCGGTCATTTGAGGTTTTAAAAGGAAAACATTTGGATTTAAGGAGACTAGAATTCAAGAAATTTTGAAAACAAAAGAAACTAACAGGAAGTAAAAGGTAATTACAAAAAACACAAGAAAGAATCTTACCTTTTGGATTAATAGGAAGATTATTCCTACTGAGGAATATTGTTCTTGAAGAAAATTGGATTCCAAAAAAAATTGAATACAAAAAAGAAACATTACTACGAATGTTTTCAAATCTGAAAATTTCCATTACAAAAATTTCAGGTCCGATGATTTTCATTATGAAAATTATAGGTCCGAAAATTTTCATTATTAATATTTCAGGTCCGAAGATATTCATTACAAAAAATTCTGGTCCGAAGATTTTCATTATGAAAACATCAGGTCTGGGAATTTTCTTTAGGGAATTTCATTTTTGAAAAACTATAATACGAAAAACATGATAAACTTAATTATGAAAAACATGAAAGACGTCATTATGAAAAAAAATATGAAAAACTTTATTAAAATAATATGAAAAACTTCATTACGAAGAATATGAAAGACATCGTTAAAAAAATATGAAAAAGTTCAATGAAAATGTACTACCCATATGGAAAGGAGTTTATTACTGCAAGGATATTGGTTCAATAGAAAGTTAATTGAGGAGGATTACCTTACGGTTATCATTACTAACTTCTGTTTAATGTATTCAAATCTATATGAGGGTAATTATTTTGTAAAAATAATATCATGTTGATCTTGAATTTTTATAAATTGAAGAATATCATCTACTTTTTGTGTGTGATCCCTAAGAAAGTGATGCCTAATAACTTTGTGATTCACACGAGAGTGATGTGAATCGTTTTTTCTAAGGGAAATGGCACTTTTGTTATCACAAAAAATTTGTGTTTTGGTAAAACTCAAGCCATAGTGTGTGAGTGTGTGTTGCATCCAAAACACTTGGGCACAACAACTTCCAGCTGCTACATATTCAGCTTTAGTAGTGGAAAGTGATATTGAGTGTTTCTTCTTGCATGACCAAGAAACTAATGAATCTTCTATGAAATGACAAGTTCTGTATGTAATTATTATATCAATTCCACATCCACCAAAGTCAACATCTGAAAAACTATTTAAAACAAAATCATTTCCAGATATATAAAAGATTCTTAAATCCATGGTTCCCTTTAAGTAGAGAAAAATTCTCTTCACTTCCTTTAAATGAGATTCATTAGGATTGGATTGATATCTTGAACATAAGCGTATTGACAAAATTAAGTCTGGATAACTAGGTGTTATGTAAATCAGACGTCCTATCATACCTCTAATAGATGTTTGATCTACTGGTTTCCCATCTTCATCAAGATCAAGTGTGTTTGAGGTACCGATCAGAGTACTTATACTCATAGTGTTTTCATATCCATACATTTTAAGAAGCTATTTAATATACTTATGTTGGGATATATAGAATCCTTCTGGTTTTTGAAAAATTTGACAACCGATGAAAATGTTAACTCCACCATTATACTCATTTCAAAACCAGATTTCATTAGATCTGCAAAGGAATCGCTTAAATATTGCTAAGATGAACCTAATATACTGTCATCAATATAAATTCGAACAATTATAACATTTCTATTATCTCTCTTTATAAATTGTGTTGGATCTGAATTTTCCTTAAAATAGTAATTTTGAAGAAAAAATCATGTATGTCTATCATACCAAGCTTGAGGGGCTTGTTTAAGGCTATAAAAAGCTTTAGTAAGAATAGAAACATGATCAGGATGTTTTTTATCTTCAAGGCCAGGTGGTTGTTCAACAAAAACGTCCTCTTGAACATAACCATTACAGAAAACACATTTCAAATCCATTAGAAATTTTTTTAAATTGAATAATGCTGGAAAGGCATGTAAAATAAAAATAGATTAAAGTCTAGCTATTAGAGCATAGGTTTCTTCATAGTCTATTCCTTCTTGTCGATTATAGACTTTAGAAACTAATATAGCATTATTTCTAACAATGATTCCATTTTCATCACACTTATTTCTGAAGACCCATTTTAATCCAATAATAGATGTTTCCTTAGGTCTTTCTACCAAGGTCAATACTTTATTCCTTTTGAATTCATTTAGTTCATCTTGCATGGATTTAATCCAATCATCATCTCCTAAAGCTTCATCAGTGATTTTTGGTTCTAATTGGGAAAGGAATCCAAGGTGGTCTACATCAATTCTTAAGTAACTTCTAGTATTTATAGGTTTATTGACATCACCAATGATAATAACACTGGGATGATTCGTTAGAAACAACTGGTTTGGGTTTTTTAAGACCTATTCATCAACATAGGGTAGGAAATCTTCTAGGGTAAATGTTTCAGTACTATCTTCTTGAACATTTTCCTTATCATAAGGATATTCTATCCAAGGTTGATACTCATTTTTTTAAAATACATCCAAGGATGTAGGTTGGGGTTATTTAAAAACAAAGGGATCTGTTTTATCAAATTTTTCATGTACTGTCTCTTCAATAGTACACATGTTGATATTGAAAACTCTATATCCCTTAGTAGTTGTGGAGTTTCCTGAGAAAATTCCTTCATCAGATTTTGCTGTGAATTTATGTGGATTATCTACAGTATTCAGAATGAATACCTTACAACCAAAAACCTGAAAGTAGGAATGTCTAGGTTTTCTACCATTCTATAACTCATAAAGTGTTTTATTACGAAAATGTCTAATCAAAACGTGATTAATAGTATAACAACCAGTACATACAGCTTCAACCCAAAAATTTTTGGGTACCAAATACTCACTCAACATGGTTCTTGTTATCTCCTGAAGAATTGTATTTCTTCTTTACAAAACAACATTTTGTTGAGGTGTTTTTGGTGCTGAGAAGTTGTGAGTAATTCCTTTTCTACTACAAAAAGCTTCAAAATCAGAATTTTGATATTCTCCTCCATGACCACTATGAATAGTTTTCAATGGAAGGATTTTCTCATTTTTATCTTGGGCTCTAAAACTTTTAAAATACGAGAAGGCATCCGACTTCTTTGCTAGAAAATATACCAATGTAAATCTAGTGTAATCATCAACCAAAACAAATACATGATAATTTCCCCCAATTCTTCCAGTTTGTGTTGGGCCAAAGAGATCAATATGAACTAGATATAATGCATCAGTAGTTGAGACTTCACCGATTTATTTAAAACATGATTTATGTTTCTTTTCATATTGACAAGGATCACAATCTTTTGAGGAATCAAATCTATGTTATGGTAGATCCTGAAGCAGTACTTTCATAGAAAGTTTACATAAGTTCCTAACATTATAGTGTCCTAAACTTTTATGCCACAACCAAGAATTATCTTCCATTTCACTAAGGCAAGGTAGATCATGGCTCTTAATGTCTTCTAAGTATAGTGTGAAACAATCTCTTACCTATTGGTAGAATGAATAAATTCTTCCTTATAATTTTTTACTAAGAACTTTTCATTCCTAAAATTCCCAATGTAGCCTTCATCACATAACTGACATATGCTAATGAGGTTGTGATTAAGACACTTAACAAATAAAACATTTGGAATCAAAGTTTTTCCAAGAAGAACCATCTTACCTATACTAATAATTTCTCCCTTAGCATTATCTCTGAATGTTACTTTTCCTCCTTTCATCTTGATAATATTTTCAAAATATTTTTTGTTACCAGTCATATGTCGGGATCATCCACTATCCATGTACCATGTGTTGCTATTGGTACCTTCTATATTTTCATGAAAATAAGAATGTTAGACTTTCGGAATCCAAACATTCTTGGATCTGGAATTGTTAGAAAACAAAATTTTGGGTATCCACATTTGTTTAAAAAAATAAGTTGTATGAAACACAAGAGATTTAACTTTATTCAAGGAGGAATTTTTCTTCCAATACACACCACTTTGACATTTTGTAAAAAAAGGGGCTATAGAAGGAACAAAATAGTTGTTTTTGAAAACCGATTTTTGGTGACTATAACCTAACCCAGTAGTGTTTTTTTAGGTTTAATTTGAGAATGCATATTGTCCAAGTTTTCCTTCCCAGAGGTAAATTTTTCTAGAAGCCTCTTAAGAGAAAATATTTTGGATTTTAGTCTGATGACTAAATTATTATCCTTAAGAATCATTCCATTTGATTTAGATTTTTACTCAAAAACTTTTATCCCTAAAATAAATATCTTATGATATTTAGAATGTTCTTCCTTAATAGAATTTCCATGCTCAAGGTCTTTAGAATGTTTTTCTATAAGCACTTCTTTATCTCAAATATCTCTAGAAATATATGAAATCTCTTTTGTACGAATTTCTTCCATTGTTTTTCCTTGTCTAATTTCGTAGATATTTTACAATTTCTCACTTCATGTAACATGGAAAATGTAGAAACATCTTTATATGAAGGTATTTCTTCTTTTTTTGAGGATGAAGTATCTTAATTAGAAGTACTATTTTTTGAATAGTAATTATTATCAAGAGATAAATTTGTTAATGCCTAGACAGTGCATTGCTTGGCCATAAGACATGTATTGGGAAAAGAAGTAGTTGCAATGAATCCCATATTCTTCTGTTCTGGTGAATCAAATTTAGAAGATTCACTTTCTGAAGAGTCTCCACAACCAGCACTCCATGTATAATTATCTTTAAGGCTTATCTTTTTCTTTGATCAATAGAATTTCTTCTTGTTCCCTTCGTAATTTCATTCCTTCTTTTCCTTCATTTTTAACAAAGGACAATCATGTCTGATATTACTTGTTCTTTTATATTCATAACATTTAACTTCTCCATAATTATTATCGCTATAGTATTTCTTCTTGTACTTATTCTGATAGTTTTTTTGAGCTACAATCATTTTCATTCTCAGAGTAACATTAGATAATTCATTCTGAAACATATCTGTGTCTCTAGATTCTGACTGAATAATTTCTTTCATTGCCTTTGATCTAGTTACCCTTTCTAGGGTCTTGGCTTTTAAATGTTTAGAAGTTGTTGTAAAATCAACTCCTCCATTCCCATTCTTCTTCATAACATTTTTAGCATCTCTATTCATTCAGGTTTCATGCTGAAGAAGAGTTCCAAGCAACTCATCTATGGAAATCTGAGTGACTTTCCTATTTTCATCAATAGATTTCCTCTTAGACTCCCATTCATTTGTCCTGAAATCTATGATCTTTTCTATAAGAGCCTCATCATCAAAACATTTTTCTCCCATAGATTGTAAGCTATTCACAGTAGTCATGAATCATTTATGAACGTTGCTTATAGTTTCTCCATAAGGAATGTTAATTCCATGGTATTCAGCTCTAAGCATAGCTCTTCTAGTTTCAATAACATTGGAAGTTCCAACGTGAGTAACTTCATGTTTCATCCATATAGAATTTGCTGCTTCACAAGATAAAATTTGGATTTATATATTTCTATTAATATAACATTGTAATGTATTGCGTACCTTATAATCTAGTTGATATTCATGATTTTCTTGATTATTAAAGGTACTATATTTTTTGATAGGGATTTTATATCCTCCAATAGGAATAACAAAGTTATAAACACTAGTATTTATAATGAAAGTCTTCATATGATGTCTCCAATACTCATATTCATTTCCATCATAGAGAGGTGGTCTGGTCGGATTGAAATTGTCTATGAAACCAACATTGATTCCTACTATATGAAAGAAAAATATTTCCACAAAAAACATGTTGATAGAATAAGTTTGTAAACAAGAAAAATATATCAATGAAGGAAAATATAGAAAAAAAGTATCATTAAAAAAATGAATCCTAACTATGTGATTCCTAAAAAAAGATTCTGAAAAATTATGAATTCGTATAATATGATTCCCAAGTATCAATTCCGAAAATTAATAAGAAGAAGAATAATCTTCTGAATCTAATCATGAGATTAATTCATAGCTGACCTCCCTCTGATGCCAATTTTTAAGATGTTATGTGAGTATGATATACTCTATAATACAAAATGTAGGATAGAATATGTAAACAAGATATGCTCAAATACAAGAGGGGGTGAATTGTATACTTTAAAAATATCTAACGGAATTTTGCATAACCAAAATTCTCAACACATCTATGTTTTAATAACTTTCTTGATTCCGGAAAAGTGATTCCAAAAATTAAACTTAACAAAAGATTACACCAACTAATATTCTACCTTGAAGCATATAGAATCTTATAAAATTAGAGTACATGTTTAAGGAACTATATGAATGTTATACTTTCCTTAACAACTAAAATACATAGAGGAAAACAATGTAGTAACCCTTCATGTAATAAGTAGAAACTCTTTTAACCCAAAGATGAGGGTATCCAACAACCCTGGAGAAGAGGTCCCTTGATTTATTCTTTCATGAAAGTCTATCGTACCCAATCCCAGGTAAGCCCTCAATTTGAAGATTGGTATCTATCTTGATATCCCTACAAGACCTCAATTTGTATGTAAATCATCACATCTAACTTCACACCCCTAAATCTATGATTTTAAGGAAATTGATCCTCTATACTATAAAAATATGCATAAAGAAAAGTTTGAACAAGTCATTCAAACATTATACAAGAATCATGAGAGTTTATAAGATCCTCTCTCTCTAGAAATCACATCAACAGCATGTAAGCACAATTTTCAAAGTTCAGTATTGAGCTCTTTCAAATGAGTCCCTATTTATAGGCACGACTTCAATAGTCAACTTCCTCCTCCAACGGTAATATTTTTCCTTGAATTTCAGAGGGACTTGTACATGTGTCACTCAAACAAAGGTTATTTGATAACTGAAAGCATGACATAATTTTATAAAAAAAAGTGTAACCATAACGAAAATCTGTTATTTAGAATTTAGGTAAATATGAATGTTCGGAGTCAAACCAAAAATGAATTCAGAGCCTATAGTATAGGGATATTCATATTTTGTTTTCTAGGAATTTGAAAATTGAATTCTATAGAATTCCCGAGTCTGAATTTCGAGGAAATTCAAAATATGGATTCACCAGAATTCAGAACCAGAACATACAAAATTCGGAGTCAGTGTTCATGAGATTTCGGAGTCAGAACTCATAAGAGTTCGGAGTCTGGATTCAGAGAACTCGGACTCAGAACATAGAGATGTTCGTATCCATAATTTTTATTCAGAATTCAGAGTTAGAACTCAAAGAAGTTCGTACCCAGAATTCATATTCAGAATTCAGAGTCAGAACTCTGAAAGAGTTCATAACCAGACTTCGTATTCATAATTCGGAGTCAGAACTCAGAAGAGTTTCTAACCAGAATTCTGAGAATTCAGATTCTAAAAAATAGTGCTTCATATCTAGGTAATTATAGGATTCCATGTTTTTTGGTTTCAATCCAAATTTTACACAAAATAAAAAAGTATTGATATAAACAATGAATTCTAGGTAAGGGTAGATTTCCTTAAGTTAGGAAAATTTCCATATAGATGTAAAACAATGAGTAAAATGAGTTTTTCCTTGAAATGAGGAGTTTGTGATGATCTAGACAAGAAGGAATGGTAATGTCATAAGGATACCTTATGGGCTTATCAATCTCCCCCAAGTTATTAAGGAATTGAAATTTCATAAGGAAAACTTTATTGAGTAAACATTTGCAAGATGATCAAGGGATAAATCATCTCTAATAGCAATGAAGTGTGTCAACTTTGTAAGACAACAACAATAACCAAGATAAAATTATTTCCTTTGGATGTTTTGGGAATTATGATGACAATGTCCATATTGATGCTTTCCCATTTCCATTCTGGTATGGGTAATTGTTGTAACATCCCTTCAGATTTCTATCTCTCAGCTTTATCTTGCTGAAAAACCAAGCATCGAGAGAAATATTTGGTGATATCACTTTTCATGCCATCCCACCAAAAGTACTCTTTTAGGTCCTAATACATCTTTGTACATCTAGAATTAATAGATAATGAAGAATTATGAGCCTCATCCAGAATCTCCTTCATTAATTCTTGTATGGTTGGAATACAGACACAGTTCCTGAACCGTATTATCCCATTACAATCAAGGTTGAATTCAGGAACATTTCTCACCTTCTTTTGAAGCCCAACATCCCCCTTATGTGCCTCTTTAATCATCACTTGTATAGAAGGTTGAACATTCATTTGAGAAAGATAATATATCCCCCCTTTCATTAAAATTACAAGATCTTTCCTTTGTAAATCCGTAAATATTGAATCCATTGTGATCCTCATTAGGGATAATCTAGCATGGTTTTGTCGACTTAATGCATTTTTCACCTTGTTTAATTTCCCAGGGTGGTAATTAATTGAGCAGTCATAATAATTAATTAGCTCGAACCTTTTCTGTTGGTGCATATTCAGCTCCATTTCTATGAAAATATACTTTAAACTTTTATGATCAGTATAAATATCACACCTTTCACCATAAATATAATGCCTCCAAATTTTTAATGCAAAGATTACAGCAGCTAACTTCAAATCATGAGTTGGGTAATTTTTCTCATGGATTTTCAACTATCGTGTGGCATAAGCTATCACCATATCATTTTTCATGAGAACACACCCCATCACCTTCTTGGATGCATCAATGTAGATCACACACCTTTCTCCACTAAAAGAAGTGTGAGCAAAGGTTCATTGGCTAACCTTATTTTATGCTCTTTGAAATTATCTTCGCATTCCTCTGTCTAAAAAAACTTTAATCCTTTTCGAGTCAATATGGTGAGTGGGTTAGATAATCTTGAAAAATCATTCAAAAAATGTCAATAATACATAACTAAACTAAGAAAACATTGGATTTCAGTTACTGTTGTTGGTCTCAAACAACTTTCAATAACCACCATTTTTGCTGGATCCATAGATATCCCCTCTTTTGGGATTATGTTACCCATAATTAAAACCTCTTGAAGCCAAATTTTTAACTTGGTAAATTTTGCATAAAGATTTTCCATTATCAGGGTCTTCAATACAATTATTAAGTAATCTTCATGTTCTTCATTGATCTCTGAATAGACAAGAATATCTTTTATAAAGACTACCACAAACTGATCAAGATAGTCTCTAAAGACTTTATTCATCAGATCCATGAAGATAGAAGGGGCATTAGTAAGACCAAATGGCATCACTATAAACTCATAGTGTCCATACATTGTACGGAAAGTCGTCTTTAATTTATCCCCCTTTTTTACCCTTAATTGATGATACCCTGAATGAAGATCAATCATGGAAATGTATTGAGCTCTGCGTAGTTGGTCCAATAAGTCATCAATGTGTAGCAGATGATATTTGTTCTTGATAGTGACCTTGTTATGTTCTTGATAATCAATAAAGAGTCTCATTTATCCATCTTTCCTCTTAAAAACAGAATAGGTTCTCCCCAAGGTGATGTACTAGGGCATATGAATCCCTTTTCAACATTCTCTTGGAGTTTCTTCTTCAATTTCGGCAACCCAATTGGGTCCATTCTATCAGGTGCCTTTGAAATGGGCATAGCACCCGGTATGAGTTCTATTGAAAATTCAACTTGACGATTTGGTGGAAGACCTAGAAATTCTTCTAGAAAGACATCATTAATCTCTCGTATAATGGGTATATTATTAGTTATGAGTTTCTATCCAACCATATCAGATAAATAACATTCATTTATTGGAATCAAGGCCCATAAGATAGAATAAATTTCCACCGGATGGTTATATTCATCCTTGCATCAATATATGATCATAGATTGATCAGGAATATGAAATATGACTTCCCTTCATTGGAAATTGATATGAGCTCCATATAAATAAATCCAATTCGTGCCATGAATCACATAAAATTCCACTATAGGAAGGATCACAATATTTTAAGGAAGCACTTTCCCACAAACATCAATCAGAGAATAATTGTAAAATTTTGATGCGATTGTTGTGCCATTAGAAGTTGACACAGCTAAGTCAACAGCAAATTGATGGGGTAGTATGGTGATAACCTCAATAAATTCTTTAGAAATAAAATAGTGGGTGGATCGAGAATCAAATAAAACATGTTCTAATTTAGAGTTGATGGTAAGTGATCATTTCACCACTTTGTTATCGTACCCCACATCGCCGATTGAAATTGCATTTGACATTCCTTTTTCTTTAGCCTTATGATTTTGTTAACATCGATCATCATCATCAACCATTGGATTTGAGCATTGATTGGAATAATTCCCCATTTCCTTTCACTTGTAACATTGATGTATAGGAGGTGCATTCTGTGTTTCATTTTCTTTGTTTTCAATAGAGGACATCTTTTTCTCGTCATTTCTGCATTCAATTACCCAATGACCTTATTTTCCACAATTATAACATTTACTATTCCGCTTAATAAAATTATGTTCATGTTCCTTTCCAGACATTGTGCATAAGGTAAAAATCATCTTTTTTTAGTGTGGTCTTTAGATCTTCCTTTGAATTCCATTTTCCTCTTCTTATCAAACCCATATGACTGATGAGTTACTCAATCTCAATCTCAACCTTGATTGCACATCGAATAATTTCCTCATAGCTATTGAAGTATATTATAGATAATTACCTTCGGATACTTGTTTTAAGATACTAAAGAATCAATCAATCTTACACTTAGGTTGGATAATAATCCCAGAAGCGTACCTTGCAAGCCTTGTAAAATTTTCTTCGTAGTTACCAACAGATTCATCATCCTTTTTCTTTATTTCAAGAAACTCCTTCTCCATATTTTTTCAAAGAATATGAGGGAAATACTTGTTGAAAAGTATTTTCTTGAACTTCTTCCATTCCATTGACTCAATTTCATCCCTTTTCCTTCTATTCTTTACAATATTCCACCATTTATCAGCTTCACATTCCAAATGATATACTGCTAAGATGACTTTATCATGTTTAGAACATTAAAGGACTGTAAATATCTTTTTAGTGGTACTGATCAATGGGATACCATGGTCGTTGGTGGTGTCGGTTTATGTCCATGGCCTATACCCATAGTTTGGAAAACCCGTGGGTATAGTTTTTTCCACCATGTCAAAACTCTATACACATGGTTTGGAAACTGTGGGTATAACATATATTACAAAATAGCAGCCTACGGGATTCGATCTTTTGATCACTTCTCTATTCACGAGCAGCCTTACCACTACCCCATCAAAGAATATATGAATGTATGTATATATTTTATTAAATATATTTATTTAAACTGTGGGTATAGTGAAATAAACCATGGGTATTGAACTCCTGCCAATTTTTTTTGGTTCCTGCATAAAAAATAAATTTCCCGCGCACATGTGGGAAACCAATACCAAGGTTTTGTCAAAACCGTGGGTATAGGTTTTTTAATCTGATGACTATACCCACGGTTTTGGGGAAAACCATGGGTATAAGTCACCCTTTCCCCATGGTTTTTGAAAAACCATGGGTATAGGCATTTTTTGATACCCTATACCCACAGTTTGGAGAAAACCATGGGTGTAGGGGAGCCTATTCCCATGGTTTAGGGAAACCGTAGTCATAGGCTATTAAAAAATGCATATAACCACGGTTTTCCCCAAAACCCTGGGTATAGGTCCATTTTTCAGTAGTTCATCTTGATTAGTCTCTATAAGATACTAAATTCATATAGAGGGACTAGAATGTATATTTTTTCTCTTACCTTTCCTCTAGGATGAAATATTTTTTCCTATAATGGCATCTATTATATCTGGAATAAAGACTACAATGTTAGATCCCAAATGGGATGAATCTTACATCATTCATAAGATCTATCCTAATGGTGTGTGCTTTTTTATCATTACAGATAGTGGCCACATCATTCATTTGATAAATACTAAATTCATAGAGTGTTAGTTTTCATAAGGAGTGGTCTTATGTGCACAAAATATTAGGTTAAACAATGTTTCCATAGTTTGAGTAGTACAACATTAAAAGAACAAAACCATAGTCCAAGAATGACAACATAAAACTGTATGGGGGAATATTTCTAGACTATGGTGTGTGTTATATGACTTATTGGTTCTCAATCATGTTGGGTTTTCCATAACACTACAATACACACAACCTCCTGAAGCCCCGTCACACCTAGTCTAAACTTTGGGACATTAAACTTTAATCTCACGGTCCAAGAAACACATCCATAAATTTTATTCAAACACTCCAAACATTATGAAATTAAATTATTTTCATCCCATATTTTCTATATTATATTATGTCAAACTACATATCACTATCATCCTAAGAACATTCCTTCAAAATGGTCACTTTTTTCAAACTCTACAACCATAAACTAAACATTTCAGTGCAGTAATAATGATATTAATCTTTTTGGAAGCCTTCCTATAGAATTTGTGTTGTGGAGATAGTCTTATTTCAACAACATTCTAGTTGTTGTACTATGAACATCCCCCTTTGAATTCATTCAATCCATCATCCCTATAACATGATTTTAAACTAATATGTTATCAAACTATTCATATACTTGTCAACTACATAGAACTGCAATCCTAGCTTCATGCTGATAAACCACGTAAAAACAGTCATCATGTTCATATGATGATAATCAATAGATCTCCGTCACGTTCATGTGTGAGATAACATCACCTATCCCATCGGTCACCCACAATTCCATTTTCATGAACAATGTATGGATTGATTCCTATACTTATGGGATATGTGATGATGGCTATATTTAACATCTTAGTCAATCCACACAACCAAAAATATAATCAAATTTGATGAAAATTAACCCTCTCTTTATATGGGTCAATCCAATGTAAGGATATGTGTTCTATAACTATGTGTGGCTTGATTACCGTCATTATAGGATACATATATATGACTAGAATTATCATCTATTGGACAATTCAAAAATCCATTAACTGTTCATCCCTTATACCTCCACTTAGTTCAGGCTTGATAACTCTAAAATTTACACAAGACACCTTAGGAATGAATATATGGTGTTGGGACTCCTTGGTCCTCATTCATGTTGAGGATGCATGAAACCACGATAAAATCCTTTTAGGAGTGACCATCCCATGGTCCAAAATCTATACCATAAATTAATATATGATGTTATAAGCAACATGACCTTAAACTATCCATGATAATTCTATGAATCAAATCATTAAACTATATGCGATATTTTCTCCATGTTGTGTCATTTAGTTTTATGAATCCTTTTTCCACATTCATATAGAGTTTTTTATGAAAACACACCACACATAACCATTTAAAATATTCACCCATTTTTGTATGAACAATATTACCTTAAACTAAGATCTAATGTCCTCTATAAATGATGTTATACTGTAAATCATCCCAAAAAATTGAGGAAACCTCACGGTAATATTGGGATTCCCTTGATTCCTCGCTATAGGGGATATCCCCTCCCAAGGTTGGTACTGTACGACATTGTGTTCCACAAACTACATGTGGCTTGATTCCCATCCATGTGGGATATGTAGAGATGTTGGACCATCTTCCTTATAGGACTATCAGTATGTCCACCATTATTTTCACCCATTCGTATCAAATACATTGTGTGAATCAAGACCTCAAACAATATGCATTTCTATCCTAAGGTGATTATGTGGAACAAGATCCTCCTTTTCTCTATTTCTATAATATTTTACCTATTTCATTTCAAATATATACCCTTGGTATGAATGTTTCTATTTAGTTTGTATATCACAACCTTAAAATAATGGACTCTTTGATCTGAACTCCCTGACCATATAGTAAAAGATTGTAGTACATGAAGATGACTTTTAATAGTTTTCTATAGTACATGAAACAAAACAATAAACTATTTGGAATAGTTCAGGTAACTAAATAGTAATTTTTTTCCATGGTCCAAGAAACATTAATTTAATCTTTTTTACATGGTCCATGTAATTTGAATTAAAACTATTTTCAATAGCCAAGTTTTGAATCCCTTCTCTCAGAAAAACACATTCCACTTTCCATAGTTCAAGTGATTCTCAATTTGGATTCCCATAACAATGAAAATCGAGATCTAACCCCTAATCATTGTGGTCCCGTGCCATTTTTTGTCCCACATCCCATGAATGGTAAACAGCCTAATCGATCTTGGATAACAATTTTCTAGTCATGTGATTCAAACTACATCAATGGTTGATCACAATATTACTCACACTATTCTCGAATAGTAGGGTTTTGGTTCTTGTCATTCAAACATGGTAAAAAGTGGATATCTACTCACTGGTATCCCCTTAATCAATAAATTAAAAACCCAACATAGCTCATTTCAAATCTCTTGTATTGTGGTGGAATTATACCCTGGGTTTCAACCATATTGTGTGCTCCCACAAGTCATGTAGAACCCCGATATCATTCCTTGTTTCCCATAAATAGAATAGATGAAATGCACTACGGATTTTTAGTATGTTTTTCTTCAATGTGTTCAAGATGAAAATGATTCCTTGTGGTCTAAACTATATGATATTAAACTAATAAATGTTCTCGGATAATTTTGTGTGATACTGGGCCTGATAATTCCCAATTCATGTTGGGTTTGTCACTATATATCACCATATATATAGGTTTTGAAATCCTACTTCCCCTTGGCCCAAAACATTCTGACCTTAAACTAAAATTCTTGGTTTTGAAATGAATTTAAATTATATATTAATCCCATACAGTTTTTTGGTGTGGCATGGGCCCCTCCTTCCTCATTCATGTCGACATTTGTATATTTCCTAATAATTGTGTGGTATTCATTCCTCTATTGGATCATTCAATTTGGATTTATTTCATTTGTGACGCACAAATAAACTAGGAATATAAATTTTTATAGTCCATGAAAAATTATTTTAAACTACTATATAGTTTCCAAGAAGTATCACTGTAAACTGTGTGAAATGTCAGAGTAACATGACTTTAAATAGTGGGACACATCATGATCACATGATGTTAAACTGTACAATGCATCATCCTCATCATATGATGTTAAATTGGGTGTTGTGCATCATTAGTTTCAAGATTTATAACTTCAAAACATCCTATGACTCTGCCTAATTTGTTCTTTCCTGATACTGGTCATCTACTGCATTGTTCACATTATCTTCTTTCAATTGGAATCTAATGTTACACTACCCTAGAAGATAGTTTATTTATTCATTATTAAAATCAATTATCTTACACTGATTTTTTTAAACCACGATTAAATAATAATAAGGGAGTTGGAATCCATTTGAGCATTCCATTACTCCACTTGGATGCTTCACGTGCCCCTTATTGGGATCCTTATTATCTTCCATGACTAATGGGACCCCATATATTAATGGTCTCAATACAAATTGTCTATCCTACAATCTTATACCAACATTTCTGTAGACATTGGACAACATTTCCAAATAGTGTTCATGTTTTATACATCGAACGCAGTTAACCCTCATTTTTTATCCTCACTTCAGGATAATGGTAAGGTTGATATGATTAAAACATGTCTAGTAGTTATCTTGTATATTCATGAAACTTTTCTTGAGTTACAAATATTGGTTTTTATAATTCACATTCCACATTTCCCATTGTTTGAGTTGATTCTGACACCCCTTTTGTTATCCAGTTCATGCACTAGTGCACATCAAGGAAAAAGGTTGGCAGTTCAGGGAGCCTTTCCCTCCATCCATGTTCTCTCTCAACTTAAATACTCTCCATGATCAATAATAAATAATTGACCTTGAGTGTTATAGGGTCATCTATAACTCTCATATAATGTGATATATATTCTGTTCCTCCCTTGTTTGTCATACCAAGAATGACTACCATTATCTTAGCGACCAATCATTTGTTATCTAAAAAATATGATTGAATTGGGAAATTTAACGAAAGAAAAATAAATGTTTCTATATACATAAAAGGTTCAGAATGTGCCATCAAAATATTGGAGCCTCTCGTTAGTCATGGAAAATAGCCCATATGGCTATGCTCTGATGATCAGGGGAATCATATCTTCCAAACTCTTGGGAGTTGCCTCTAGGACTTGTTGCCTCAGCCCAAGAACTACTTCATTATCACTATATGTAGGATGAAGTTCATCATCTCTACTATTTTCCTAGATTTAATAAACCTATAGATCAGTAGTTAGATTTGTGACCCACGTCATTTGGTTCTCATCCTCCTCGTTTTGAGGCCTCAGTTAGCAAATGATCTCTAGTTGAGTCCTAATGAAAAAGGCATAGTCTCCAACATGCCCCTCCATATGTTGAATATCATCATTAACATCCCGAATCAAGGGATTTTTTTTGGGATTATACTTTTTCCAGGTGTCATCTAGATTTTTTCATCCATACAAAATATTTTTGGTGAGGTAATCACATATTAGCATGTGAAGACCTCAAGAATCAATCCCAGAGGTGCGCCGCATGCATATCCAATTGTGAATAGATCTGATATGGACCACTAGATGCAATTTCAGAGGCAGATCGATGATGTTTTAAATGAATTTCCATTCCCATCACTTGGTAATGTTATTCCATTTGGCCACATCCTGATTGGATACAACCATATATTTTGAGTCTTAATGATCATGATTTGGAAAAAAAAAACATAGATTTAAACAGTACGTTGTTTCTATGATATATACTATGATGATCTGGTATTGATGTCCTGGGGATAGCATTCCTCACATGATTATTCTTTAGTATCCTTACACCATTAGTTTTCAGTTCTTCCCCACATTGGAATTACTCGCAACTACATCCTCCTTATCTGGCTCATAACCAGGATCATCTTAAACAATCAGCTCCTCATGAATAGGAGTGACAATAAAAATGGATCCCATGGATTCATCGTACTTTCCTCTCATAGGGTCTATAGACTTTTGGTCACTTCATTGAATTAATGAACGTCAGTTCTCTAATCAGAAAATTTTTTCTATGAATTTTTGAGAAAAGATAATTACATGATCTGACTACCACTAGGTCATGATCCTCAGTAGTATTATAGATTTATACCAAAGGATACCCTTCAAAACATGGGATTTTAATGATCAAAAATGGACCTCCATGCATTATTTTGGGAATAATTTACACGGAAGAGAAAAACACATTGATGATAATTCTCTTTTAATGTGTTATTAATGTTAGTTGATAGTAAATATACTATTATTGTGGAGAGGAATAATTTTGATGATAAGTCATTTCAGGCATGCTACCTATCCAGAAATGGATTCCACCTTATAGATGAATGGTTTTGGCCCCTATAGATGACAAGAAGATCTATTGGTATTAAGGTTTCCACCTTGACATTCTCATCCAACCCACCACTGGCCACTTAGGTCTCAACTGCATTCCATAGAATGTGATTTTCACATACTAAAACATCTTCTCCCACAGTATTGGGAGCCCATTTCATAGTTTAGTGGTTATCCTACTCATGATAATCATCTATTACTAAACTCTTATGGTGAAATGGAATGATCAATGAATGATGTGAGTAATTTAATCAAACCATCATATACTACAAAAAATCTTCTGTAAAGCATGCAATCTCACCACTCTCCTGAGGACTCCCCTAATGATTTATTGTCT
This sequence comes from Viscum album, assembly GCA_963277665.1. Classification (NCBI taxonomy): domain Eukaryota; kingdom Viridiplantae; phylum Streptophyta; class Magnoliopsida; order Santalales; family Viscaceae; genus Viscum; species Viscum album. Next base: position 1,652,733,709 of record OY728126.1, on the reverse strand, counting down.
CTTAGGATTCTCCATCATAAAATTATTCCTCCCCTTCTTCCCCCTTAATTTATTCCTTGGGAACTAATTCCTTTGGATCAGGTTCTTAACATGTAATTACCTTTAACAGTGTGGATATCTTATTACTATCAACATTGAAATGAAAAAAAACAATGGATTTCAGGTAATCTTGTCTCCAATGGATTTTATCCACGTCTTCAACATGGATAAGCAGGACATCTAGCAGTTCATTCCCGTCTAGAATCATATTCCACCATTGGTCCTTGGGTGAAATTTACTATTAAAATGTCTTCTAGAATGACCATAGGTATGGGAATATAGTTACAGAGACTGGTGGAATAAGATACCTCAACATCTTCCCTAAAGCCTTTTTATCTATTCCTTGTGGTCACATTTGATACCTCTTCCCTCCCAGAGGAAGGGGTGGAACCACATCCTATGACATCCTTGATGTCGTGGTTCCATTTTTAGTTTCTGGATATGTCTATATTTCCCATCAAAGATTGTCTTCTCTACTTCCCTACTACTCTAAATCCCCACTCACATACTCATTCGCCTGAATACATTTCGGAAAAATCACATTGAGATATGATACCACACAGTATCCAGCATATTTATTTGACAGAACCAAATCAACGAAAGTCATTCAATTCATTTTGGATTCACCAGATATAAATATCTTCAACCTTCACCACTACTTGAGTGGGATATAGGTTTACTTCTCTTCAAGAACTCTTATATAATTTATTTTCACCAATCCTTGATGGAATCCAAATTTCCTAGGAAAGAATGATGGTATGAATAGATCAAAGAAGATTTTTTCATTAATATTAGCCACCATCACATGACCCTTGAAGCTCGGTAGGTACTCACTCATCTCCCATGAACATTGCATATTTCCTAGCATTGAACCAAACTATGTTTCAAAGTGTTGGAGTTTTATTATCACATGGTTTCTAATCTGAAGTAATAACCCATCATCATCTATCATCATTTCAATGACCCCAAAAAATTTCCATAGTGATGGTTGCAAAAATGAATTTGGTGTCCTGATGGAATTAAAAAACTTGTACCCCCAAGTTTCATTAAAATTCATCTATATAAGAACAAAAATATTCTATTCATCCTCCTCGATGTTTTTCCCCTTGCATCGTGCCCCAATATGATTCGCATCTTTATGACCCTTGTGTGAAGAAAAAAATGTTTAGAATGATATCTAGTAATGAATTTTAGAAAATGTGTGGGTCATGGCTCCCATTATGTTGTACCCCCCATTTCTATTATTTTTCTTCCTCAAGTATAAACAAGTATGATCTTATATTCCCCCACTCTGATGTGATCCAAAATTGTTTACATCAGCCAGGAATCCTCACCATTGGATACTTTATGAGAAATAAATTGATCTGAGACGAAAATAGGATATCCTTTTTGGATTTGGATGTGATTTTTAGATTATTCTTCACCAATTATAGGAAATGTTGCCTCAGGATAAAAGTTTGACCACTGTCTCCCCTGATATTTTATGGTGGTAGGAATTTACCATACAATAATACTTCCAATGGGATGCCTCTTATGTATTGAAAGTCCCACATACTGATTTTAACTTCCCAGTGGTGGAGATGAAACATGTTTATGTGCAGAGTCCAGTGGATAAGGATCTATGGAACATTTTTTTTCTAAAGGTAAAAGTGTAATTGTGATATCAACAATTCTTTGTATAACCTGGTGTTTCGTAGTTTCACCCCATAGTTCTGTCACATGATGTGCACCCAATACACCCATTCCCATTCACTAATGAAGTCCACGATGAACCTCAGATCCAATCCCTTGTTCTATACCTAGATATTGTATCTCAGGATGCTTTAGAAAGTTGTAGCAAAATTGGTAGGAATACCCATACCTTCGGCTCATCCCCTGTGACCATCCTGGTCCTTCCATTACATTTTTAAATGAACATGTCTTTGTGTTCCATAGAAATGTGGTTGTGAAAATTGGCATTCAAGTGTGGGTGATCGTCTAAACATGCAAACCTTGATAGAAGTGAGTCCATTGCAAAAGCTAGAATCGTTACTTCATCCAAAAATTAATATTTCACAAGTGGGGATATTCACTCAAGGGTTACAACTTTTACAATTGGTTTAGCATTCTTAGTAGTATTTGGTTTTCTAACATAACCCTTTAGGCATGAAGAATCTGAGGGTTCATGATCATTTCATCTATCTGAGTCGTGATAACAACATCGATCTGAGCAGAATTCACATAGGGTTTCATTTATAATTGATATAAGAGATCTAATAAACAAGCATATGGGTTTTCTGGTTTGGAATGAAATATTTGAGGATGAATTCTATATCGGGAAACATTCAAGCATAATACTGATTTCATGCAATGACTGAAACATGAAGGAATCATAAGTTGAGTGAAAGAAGCAGCCAAAGCTCATTTGTGCACAGAAAAATTGAACTTATGTGCACAATGTAGTATTTTCTATAATTACAAAAGTTATGGTGTTTTATATAGTACTCATGCACATCATTATAGGAATGGACATAGTATTTTTCTTTAATGTTACTGATTTTTCATGACTATGAATGATTTTTTCACGCATCCATTGGAGTCATCACCTCTCTTTATAATTTCCCTCAGATCCTATATTTCTGGACCCATTTCAAATTAGATTCGAAGGGGGAGTTTACTGGTGTTGGATTCTGCATGACTCTACAAACAACCATTACTGGGTAAAATGAATCTACCATATGACCCAACAAAACATTTTTGGAATGAAAATTAATGTATGCACTGGTTTCGAGGTGTATATGCAAGAATGAATCCACCTGCAATAATATTTCATTCTCAATGTATTGTAAAATACTCCATTCCATATAGGCCACTATAATAGGATACTATATGTGTGAAAATTATTTTTTTGTTGCTTGAAATACCATAATCAATGTAGAAAACTCTTGCATGCCCAGTGTAATGTCAAAATGAACATTGAGCGCTCATTCTCCGTAATGAAGAACTGTATCTATGTGGAATTCCCAATCAATGACTATAATATTGTTCCTCATCACTAAAATAATCCTATATATATATTGATGGACACCCAACCCGTTTTCAGGTAGATCCATCCAATGCCATACCACTACTCATTTGTGTAACACCCCAAACATCTATTCTACGCTTCTCTTTGAATAATACAATAGCGTGTGGTGTACGCAACTCCGAGTTCTAACACACCACAAAAAGAAAACTAGCCGTTATGAATTGTAATACCCAATTTTTTAAATTTTATTAATTTTATCATTCAAAATGGACTTTATTTTTGTATTCAGAATATCGAAATTATCCTAGGTTATATTTTTGGTATTTTTATGAAAACATTCTATTTTTGATGCATAGTGAAAAACAAACAGTTATAGATTAAAAACTGAATTTTTTTTAAAAAAATTATTTATTTTATTTAAATATATTTTCAGTAAAAATAGATACATAATACCAATATATGTTACATGTAATTCATTGGAGTCAATTTATAATAATTTTAGATAAATAAAAATTTTATAGAACTTTTCACCTTCTTTTACTGACCTCCTATGAGCATTAGTAAATTTACATAAAACATAATTTTACCGCTTATGTGAGTTGATTTTTGAAAATCCGAGAGCCATTTTTAATATCAAGTAGTAAAATATGATTCAATTAGATAAAAATAAATTTTGGTGAATTGCAACTTTTTACGTTTATTTACCACATTTAAAAGAAAATAGGGTGACTAAGGGTAAAAATGATATTATTATTATCCTAAAACCTGTCCTAATTATATTGGATAAGTGTAAATCAACCAAAAACAACCTTATGAATAAAATATGATCCTTTAGGTCCACATGGAGTCGATTGGGACATTTATTATTACTAAAATTCAAATAAGAGTTAAAATATTTAAAATCAATGTTTAATAACTATAAAATTTTCAATATAGGGTTACACATAAGATAAATTCATCTATAAACATTAATTAGAAAGGTAAATATATTTCCTACATAATGGTGGTTTATATATATTTTTTATACATTAACTAATTTAATTTATTTATAACACAATGATGATGTAGTAATTATCTAATTAATGAAATATTGTTATAATTAATATAAAAAATATCCAAATAAAAGTAATTTGTGACATTTTATGAATTACAATGATTTTATAGGTTAATATTTCATATTAAGGTTGGTTAGATGAATTATTTTCGATGTAATAATGCTGTTATGAATTTAGAAAAAAAATACCAAATAGTGTCAAAATTGACATAAAATAGTTTTTAAAACTAATATTATATTATTAAATGATATAATGGTCTAGAAAATCTATGGTTCGGCCAAATGACTTATATAATAATATATACGAAATTAATAAACCAATTGGGGTTTGATTGGCAGTATATAGTATGTTTATTAACATTATAGTGTAAGAATGCAAGAAGACATGGTAAAAGTTAAATTATTTAACATAGAGTTAAATCTAAATTATAAGGATAAAATGGTAACCTAAACATTTCAATAACATATTGGTTGAGATTATTTCGATCCCTCTACTCCCTATACTTGAAATAAGTCACTTTGGAACCATTATAAACCGAATATGAATTTATTATAAAATAAGATTTTACGTTTTTCTGATGGTGCCTCTCACCCCTCTTATAAAAGGGCACTCCCCCTTCTCTATAATTCACACCATCAAAGCCATTTGTCTTGGCCAACCCCTGCCCAAATACCCTCTCAACCGTCCTCCCTTCTTCTAAGATGACTTAATTTGGTCTGAAATCCAATCTAAGGATACCTTTAGATCAAATCAAAAGGAAGAACTCGAAGAAGAGGTAAATATTTCATCACCTCTTTCAAGTTCCTTTCTTCTTCCACTTCCTCTTTCATTGATTTTTCCATTATAAAAAAATATCTCCAGTGTCTTCTATATAATTTTATTTTATTATAAATATTTTACAACCAAATTTATTATTCCATCCATCCCTTGAATGACATGTCACCATACGTGCGTACGTACAACTTACCGTCTCCACGTCGTGGTGTTATTTTCATTCAATACATTATTATTTGGATGGGTATAATAATGAAGTTTATTTTCATGTAAATAAAAAATATAACATGATAATTATTTTGTATATATGATATACCATCCAATTATATTTTATTTTAATTTCAAAACAATGATATTGTCGCTCGTGCATACGTACGGATTACCGTCACGACGAACATGATGATATTCTTTCCCCATCTTATCCATTCAAGAATAATTTTCATTTGATGATCAAAAATAATTTTTAAATACTTTATATAATGTTGGATATGAATAATATACATCCCATCAATAAAAAATATGAATCACATAACATTGAATATAATGAAAAACGAATCCGTTAACACCTGAAATGATGATAATACTATGATATTATTAACAAACCAATGTTAAAAGATCATATATGATGTCATATTAATGTATTTTATTCTTGTATAATTTAATAAAAATTATTTCACCATTATACGGGAGGCTAAACTAACCTTGAACAAGTAAAAGTACAAGGTAAGGGGTTTTCATCTCACACTTTATTCCCTTGAGATTCGTGCTATATCGCCACCATTTCCTTTTGTGTGGTGTACGTAATTCACATAATTTTATTCTTAGTGTAATACACATTAATTTATGTGTATTTACATCTTCATTGTATGGAACTTCTTTAATGGGGTGTATGTTTCATAATTTCCCAATTTGTTAAGGGTTAATTTCAAAATCTCTTTATCATCCTAGGTTATTTTTACGTAAGTATCTACTCAGACATATTTATTATCCATGTCTATGTTTCATAAAATAGTTTTCAAAATGATTCTCTTTAAGGTACTTTTTTTACTAAAACATCATTTTAAATGTTATAAATATTTTTTCTTCTAAATCAATCTCATTAATTTCCATGTTTTTAAAATATCTTTTAATGATTTATTTATATGAACATGAAGGTTTTTAAAATGATAATTCTTTTCAAAAGATTCAATGTGGTATGAGACACATTGATTCAAAAATGTCTTTATATGTCTTCTTTTTTAAATTGTGTGACTTTTAAATGTTTTTATGAAAAAGTTATATTTCTCAGAAAGTGTTTTTTAAATCATTTTCATCTATATCAATATCCATTGATTGATTTCAAACTTGTTTGAAGTTCATTTATTATGATACAAATATTCCATATAGTATTGAATGTTTTGGGATATGTTTTACTCTGGATGTTTTATTTTTATACCATTTCTGGATTATGGATAAAGTATTGACATTTTATATGCTAGTTTTAATAGTATTTTTTATGTCATATTTCAACATTTTCTTATGATGAATGTTTTTCACTAGTATGTTCGGGGTTGGGGATCGGTAAAAGTAAGCCCTCTTGGTTGGGGTCCAGTTACAAAAGACCCTTCGCATTGGAATCTGGTTACAGAGGCTCTCCGGGTTGGAGTCTAGATACAGAGGCTCTCCAGGATGGAGTCCAGTTATAGAGGATCTCCATGATGGAGTCCGGTTATAGAGGCTCTCTAGGTTTGGGTCCAGTTACTGATAGCCCCTAGGCCCTGGCATGAGGCCTTGACACAAAAATTAAAGTCTGACATTATTCATTCCATATTTTTAAAACTGGCTATTGATATTTCATGTGATTATTCGACTAGTAGAATATCCATGTGAGTATGTAAATGGAATTATTTTGATTTTAGATTTTCCATGAAATGCTGAAGTTCATGTTTAAAAGGCTTTTTTTTTAATTCTATACATTTCCTTAAATGTTTATGCTTATTTTTGAAATTTTTCACTATGTGGTTATCCTTATTGAGAATCTGAGCTCACATGATTCTTTGTGTTATTTTTTCAAGTATGTAAAGAAGTATATTATGACTGACCTATAGGGATAGTCTATGGGATCTCAATGTTGTCAATGGAAACAATTTTGTTGTAGTATTTCACTTTATCATGTAATGTAAGACTTATGAATATATAGAGTGTTTCCAAGGATACTAAACTAAATGGTCTTTCAAGACTTGATCTTTTGTGATCATGACAATGTTATGTAATAATGAACTGACTCCAGGTAACTTGGGCCTGGGCTTTACAGTTGGTATCAAAAAAAGTTCAGTACAAACCTTGGAAGCTAGATTTAGATAAACTCTGATTAGAGCACATAGCCCTAAGATAGACTTTAAAGATTAATATAGAAGGGATTCCTATAATTTTGGTATTATATATATTTTATGTGTTTTCCATGAAATACATCCCTGTCTGGATACGATCAGGTAGAGGTGGCTGTAGCACAGATGTACCTAGGGGTAAAACCTGAAAACATCGCTTTGATCTTGACTCGAATAGGAACTGCTCCACGACAATGGTCCATGCTGCACTCTTGGTTATGAAACACCCAGGGGTATATTTTTAGGATAATTCTCATTTTCTTTACAAACCATTATGATGGATTTATGAGTATATAATTCCTCAAATAAAACAATTTTTTATGGTTATGGATTGTATCCATAAACTGTTCAATTTATGTTAAGTATTTTACAAGTTTGGAATTATGTATTTCGATTCATAAACTAATATAGTTTATGCCAATGTTTTGAAATAGAACATATTGGAAAGAATGGAAACTATATCAATTCACACAATCCATGTTGGGAGTTCCCTCCAGTTTAAGATAATTATTGTGGAGCTGGTGATGCAACTGGTGCAGATCAGCTAATAACCGTACTGGGAAAACTCACTCAGGTTATGAATAATAACATTACCTATATGGAGCACCCTGATCTGCATCGTGGAGGATCAATGTTAGATCTCTTCATGGTGAAACAACCACCAACATTAAATGGGGGTACAAATCCACTTGTAGCTAAGAAATGGATAAATTAATTAGGGAAAATTTCCAACCCCTTGGGGAGTAGCGAAAGGGAAAAAGTTTTCATGGGAGTCTACCGCCTCAATGAATATTCTTATCAATGGTGGTCATTGATTAAAAACATAAAGGAAGATGAGGAATGATCAAATATGAAATTGGTGGAGTTAAAGAAATTTTTTAGAAAAATACTTTCCTCATGACCATCGAACGGATATGAAAAAAAAAATTATGAGTCTTACGAAAAAGGAGGATGAGAATGTCCCAAAGTATAAAGCTAACATTACAAGGATAGAAAGGAATGTTTCATATTATATACGTAACCCAATAAGTAATATTTTCCATTTATTTGATGGGTTAAAACCTTTTCTCCATCAAGCATTAGTATCACAATCCATCTCATCGTACGAAGAAATAGTCTCGTGTGATATAAAGATAGAAAAGGGATTCTCTAAATCTAATGAATAAAAGTAAAGTAAGAGAATAAGTGAACGATGGAGAAAGAGATAGATAAAGGGAAAAAGGGAAAGAAGGATTTTCCATTATGTGATAATTGTGGGAATAAACACCCTAGTAGTTGCCTAAAAGGAATGGGAGTTTGTAACAAGTGTGGTGAAAAAGGGCACCAAGCTCGTGATTGAAAGGGGAAGAAAGAGGCTGTCAATGTTGAATGCTACAATTGTAGAGAAATAGGGAAATATAAAAATGAAGGTCCTAAGCACCAAGGAAAATTACCTCAAAAAAGGCCAATGGATGAAGGCCAATATTATGATGTTACTACAGTTTATGTTGAATAATTAATATATTTATGTTTTTTTGGAATCATGAATTATATGATGGTTATAAGAACATTGTGATATATATAAGTATTGTGCTATAGTAATTTTTGTTTTCATTAATGTTTTAATATGACTATGGTAATCATATTTTCAATATGTGACAATCAGATAAACTTTAGTTTGTTTGGGGAATCTGATGTTACAATTGATTTTGGAATTTAGATACCTTTTAAATAGAGTATTGACAAAGGTATTTTGGATAACTATAAAGGTTGGAATGGATTAAGATGAAATTTTTATAGTATTGTTTCAGGTTAAAACAATTATTATGATTATTTTTGAAAAAGGAAATCATGCAGGTCGGGCGATAACCCATCGCGTCGGACAAAGCTGCATGAATTGAACCCACAAACATAGTGTGACAGGTCTTTATTACCTACCACTAGCCTATAGGAAGTCCCCGGTTGATACAAAATATTTTTCTTCAATTAAATCTAATGTGTCAATATTTTTATCATTATACGATTATAATAAATATAATATTTTTTTGGCTTCTATTATCTTTTGGAGTGAAATTTGAGTTTGTGGTTGAAATTAGTTGAAGGATGAATCTCTACTTGTCATGTATATATATATATATATATCTCCCATTTATTATATGAATAAATGAAATCATAAATTTAGAGACCCAAAGCTTTACGTACATGGAAATTACATTACTTTTGTGGAATACGTAATACATAACAAAAACAGACACAAAAGGACCGTAATAGTTCAGTGTCTTTGGAAACATGGAAAAATAATCTTCTAATCGTGGTGAAAGATCTTCAACATATCCCATAATGATATTCCCCTTTTGTTTTCTTACCTAAAACCTTTCATTAAATCATGGAGAAAAGAAAACATATAAAGTGTGAGCTCAAATGCTCATTAAGGGTATGCATAGAGAACATTAAACAATCCATAAACATTTGAATGCAAAAACTTGAACATAAAATCTAAACATCAAAATCATGAGCAGTGACATAAATCTTGTATGTAAATAAGGTATAGATCATAATGGAACATTAATCATGATAAACTAGAATGGGAATAAAACATGTAATTGTGGCATCCATTAATCACATGTAATGATTTCCATTGTAGCCAAGGCATTGCTCCCAAGACCATCTTAGTGGACAATGTCCCCTACTAAACTGGGTTTACTTGTCGTTCCAGCCCTATATTACTGAACCGGATTTACCTTCCATTTCAGCCATGTCTATCTCATGAGATATAAATCTTTACCCAATGCATTGTAGGGAGAAATATGTCCCACCCATCTCATAATGAAATCATTCTTACTTGTGCCACAACATAAACATAAATCATTCATCATAACCCAAAGAATAAAAATTGGTCTCATAAACATCATCCCATTATAACATAATCCATATAAAACAAATGGATATAATTTGATCATAATAAATGTGAAACCATGTAAATCATAGGGACATTATACTTGAAACATACACATATGAAATAATGTCATCTTAGATGAAAAAATGGTTTTGATAAAACACTTGAAATGAATTCTTGAAGAAAATATCATTTCTTTTTCAAAATCAATTTCTTTTCACAAAAGGTCATGCAATTCTAAAAGAATGATATTTTTTTGAAAATAGTCATGAAATATTTTGGAGTAATCCTCATGAAAATAAGGATTTATAAAACTGTAAAAATCCTTTCATGCTGTATAATTTTAAAAAAAATATTCTTCTCGTACTTTAGCCGGAAGAGTCAAAAAAGTACCTCGTAACGTAAACAAAATAATTATTCCTTACATACCAGGTAGTAAAAGTAAAAAATGGGTAAAATGAATTTTAAAATACATGAAAAAAATATTATAAAATAGGGACTTTGGTGATAAATATATCCACAATGAATACTTACGAATAAACAATCTCGAATAAAAACGAGATTGGAAAAGTTGTCCCTTACCTTTGGTATGATATGCTTCGTACGTATCTAAACCTCCTGTATAATGATTTAAATACTTTCATTGACTTATTAGAGAATCATATTCATTGTTATGATATCATATATGGTTCACTTATGACTTTATATTACCCATTCTTTTGTGAATCCCATGTTAAAGCATCATTTTGGGTAAAATCATCTTATTTATCGTACCTGTTTGGACTTGTTGTTATTGATTTTATTATTACTTATATCATGATTTACATACTTTAAGAATGTAAATAATGATTTATGTATCATATATATTCATTATATATCCAACATATACATGTATTTGTAATAGTACAAAACATATGAAGGTAAGAAATTAAATGCACCGTTCATGGAGACAGTAAGCCGTACGTACGCATGAACGCTACTTTCATTTAGATTTATTATTTTAATGGAATAGGTATATTATAATTCCAGTGTAATATCATATATAATATCATTAACTCCATCCTTTATACATCTTACATAAGGCTTAACGAATCAGATAACTTTAAGGGGGCGGTAGTCCGCACTTCCTCAAATGAGATCATCGTATTTACCCACTACGGAAACCATAAAAGCTTAATCTAATTGGGAAGTAAAGAATAAAAAATAAATCATAAACATAATATATATCATATATAAATATAGTGGCATCATAATGGCCACCATGGGAGGCGGTAGGAGAAAATCGGACAATCATCGTTTCACGAGGCGTTTGTTTTCCATCCACAGAAACATTTTGTTCTTCATCCATTAGATGGAGGTGTGTGTAAGTTTAGTTATAATCCTTCTCATAACAACATCATGTTATATTTAGGATACTGGTGTTGTCACAAAATAAATTATTAAAAAGAGTTTAGGGGTTGGAGAAGTAGAATAAAAGAAAACAACTTAAGAGAAACTATTACCTTTAATTTGGGTAACTTCCTTTGGATTGAACCAAAAGGACTTATTGGAGTGAATTCTGCATAATGTAAGGCTTCAAGGGGGAGGATAGATATTTATGGGGATTATTTGTGTAGAGTTTGGGCGAGGCAAAAGGCTTGATAGGTGTGAGTAATTTCATATGTCTCCTTTTATAAGGGATTGGAGGGGCTCTTTAGGAAAGTGCGAAAACATTATTTTATTATAAACATATATTCGGTTTCAAGAGGTCCAAAACACATTAATGTCGAAGTTAAGATGACTAATATTTGAAATAACATCATCCAATATAAATTGGACTGGGTTTGGATGATATTTTAAGCATTATAATCTTATTTATTTAAATCATTTATTAATAAGGTAAATACTCCATCATTATTGTGTCATAAATAATATAATTTATTTGATGTCTAAAAATTATAAAACAAATACCAACATGTAGGAAATATATTTATCTTTACAAATAATATTTATAGTCAAAAATATAATTTATATATCCCCTTATAAAAATTAATTACTAAAGTATTTTTGTTAATACCAATTTTGTCTTTACATTAAATTAATTAATCTAATTTGTCATTGTCTTTCATAACTGGCTCCATGGGGTCCCAAAATCGACCCATGTATTCCCATTATTGGTCATTACTCATCCAATATGGGTTGGAAAAGTGTTAAGGTAATTTTAAATTTTTATAATATTCTTTTAACATTGAATTACCCTATTTACTTTTAACCGTGGTAAATAAAAGTAAAAAGTTACTATTCACCAAAAATTATTTTTATCTAATTGAACCAAATTTTATTCCTTCATATTTACCGTGTCTCAAGGATTTTCAAAATTCAACTCACATAAGAGGTAAAATTATGTTTTATGAACAACTACAAAAGCGCCTAGGAGGTGGCTAAAAGACGGAGAATAGTTCAATACAATTTTTATAAACCTAAAATTATTATAATATGATTCCAATGAATTTCATTGAACATATATAATTATTATCTATCTATTTTTATATAAAACAAATTTAAATCAAATAAATGATTATTTAAATAAAAAGTCGGTTTTAACCAAAAACTCAGTGTTTTCACTATTCATCAAAAATTTACGTTTTTTCAGAAAAATACAAAAAATTCAGCATAAGCTATATTTGATATTCCGAATTCAAAAATGATGCCTATTTTTTCAAATTCAAAACATAGAAGTGGCATTAATTAATTTTAAAACTAATTCCTGTTATCAAAACAAATATCATGTTTTTAAGAAACAAGAACTATCAAAAGATGGATACTTGTTTATTGCCAATTTCAAAGTGAAATTAATTCCAATGTCCAAAATTGGATTAAATGGTAAAAATATATTATAATTACACTTTAAACCCAATTAAAATGATTATATAGCCATACAAATTATTGTGATGAAAAAAGTTTTTTTTAATTAAAATATATCGTGTTTTTACTATTCATCAAAATATGAATGTTATCAGAATAATATGAAAAATTTATCCAAATTAAATTATTATATCCTGATTCCAAGGAAGAATTTTATTTCGTCAAATTGAACTCATAAAAATGTCATAAACTTGATTTAATGTGGGTGCGCCATCAAAAGGCAGCAAAATTGCATTTTTGAAAAATACTTATTTTACCCGAAAAATTTATTTTGTTCTCATACCATGTTCTAGAAAATATGTAAGATGAATAATATTGTTATAAAATTAAAACTTTAGTAAATACTATTCATAACGTCTAGTCCATAACAATATTATAACAATATATCATTGTTTAGTGAAACCCGGTATTGCATACTGCACACGATATCGAGGAAGGTCACGATTACGTGTAATGCAAGCCAAGTTAGGGTGGTGTGTAGTGCAAGACTCCTTTGTTGTTGCATATAACAAAATAAAACCATATTTATTTTATACATTAAATAAAGTCTATACTTAATGTGGCGTAGAATAATTTCTACAAAACGAACTTGAAATTGTGTTTAACACGAGCCAAGAATAGTGTTGCGTATACTACAAGCTAATACGTTGGTGCGTATAGCAAAAGATATTCTTGGTGTAGCATAAAACACAAGAAATCAATGAAATTGAAAGAATATTTTTCATAAAATCTCAGGGTGTTTCATTCTACACCCCTTAAAATAAATTTTTCCCTCAAAATTTGTCGGGGTTATAAATCGTTTACTATTCAAAGAAAACCACATCGTAAAAAGGAATACTAAAAACTGATTTTAAAAACTAAATTATGAAACGTAACGATTAACCAAATTAACTCATCACTAGGTTTTCATAAAAGAGAACATAGGTGAAAATATGGATATGGAAGAAAAATCTTACCATCATGTTCTGATGGAGAGTGGTAGAGAACATGGCTATGAAAAATCCAACAATCACAAAGGCATAAATTATTGATGAGCTAAGGTACCATCTGATTCCTCAGATATGAGGGCACTAGGACAACATTTTTTTGGTTTATAATATCATTTCCCCAATTTTTATGAATTAAAAGAAATACTTACATGATTTTGGTACCATCTCACTGTTGTTCGTGCCTTGAATAATTTCCACTTCATCTCTTAATGAAATGAAGTTGAATTTGATATTCATGAAGTGTTAGCATATCATGTGATAGAATGATGGGTCATTCCATCGGTTTCAAAAAAAAAGGTTTGAAAAAGTTGTCAAATATACATAAGTTCATCTATGGTGAAGTTAATCGTATATGATTCCAAAAATGGACTTATACTTCAACTATCATACTGCTTAACAAAATAAAACTAATTTCTACTATCCAGGGACTTCCTGTAGGCCAGTGGTAGGCGATAAAGGCCTATCGCACTTCGGTTGTGGGTTTGATTCCCACATCCTTGTGCGACGTGACAGGTTTTTGCCTGTTCTGCAGGTTGACCTTTTTCTAAAACTACATAATTATAACATTCCATCAGTAATATCGAAAATAGTTCTAGCCTTAAACAATACTAACTTATGTCCAACATAATCCATTTCAATCTTTAGGCTTATCCAAAATACTGTTGTCCATTCTCATATTATAGTGAAAACGATTACCAGAGAGTTCATATAACAAGCATGTTAATACCATCGTTGACCCCCATATATCATAATATATGTCTTTTTGGTCACATTCCAAACATTCTAAGGCCTTAATAATGTATTCTCTTGAAAAATGAATACACATTGAACCTTTGTAAAAACTTGAGTGCTGTAAAAAGTTAACTCTTTCCACATACCAAAACCCCCAAAACTCTATAAACTCAAACCATGATATACTTATTTCATTATATCAGTCATGATCTCATGAATACTTTCAAACATTTCATTTTCTCCTTATCCCTTCATTTTGCACATATCATCTTCTTTCCAAAAATAGCTCAATCACTTTCCATGGTTACCAGTACCATAAAATTATTGAAAACCACAATAGACCAATACATAAATATTCCAATATTCCACAATACTATATAAAACATTATTTTGGAATCCAATTACATAAACACTTAATCATTACACAACATCATTTTCATACTCAACATCACAAATAGTGAGCGCATGAAATATCCCTTTATCCTTTTCCTTAAGAGGCTACTCACGTTGATCATCATTAACCATTGGATTAGGGCACTTATTATCATATTCTTCCATTTCCTTGCACATGAAGCATTGAAGTGTTGGTGGAGAGTTCTCTATAGTATTTTCTCTATTCTCATAATTATCAACCTTTTTCCCATTACATCGATAATCAACTACTCGATGACCTTCTTTTCCACACTTAAAACATTTTCTAGTCCCTTTAATACAATCTCCACCATGTTTCTTTCCACAGTTTGAGAATAATGAAACATTCAACATCTTTTCACCATTGTTCTAAGATTTCTCCTTGAACTCCATCTTTCGTTTATTGTCAAAACCATGAGATGGATATGTAACAAAAACATCCATTTCTACCTTGATAGCACAACGCACAGTTTATTCATAGCTACGGAAGTCCCTTATATCTAATGCCCTTCGAAGACTTGGTTTTCAGCCACTGAAGAATCGATCAACTTTACATTCAGGTTGGATGATAAAGCCATATGCATACCTTGCAAGCCTTGTAAAATTCGCTTCGTATATACCAACAGATTCATCATACATTTGATTAAGCTCAAGGAAATCATTTTCCATAATTGTTCGAAGAATACGAGGGAATTACATATTAAAAAATACGTTCTTGAACTCATCCCATTCCATGGAATGAATTTCACCTCGGGGCCTTGTATTCTTATTTAAAGTCCACCATTGATTTGCTTCACCTTCAAATTGGTAAATAGACAGAATGCCTTTTTCATGTTCCAAACAGCAAAGTATGGAAAATATCGTTTCAATGGTACTGTTCCATTGTTTAGCAACAAGTGGATCAAGAAGACCCACTGAAATAAGGTGGGTTTTTCCTCATGAAGGACTCAAAAGAATATTTTTCCCTTCTCTGCTCATTTGGAAATACAAAATGATTCAGAACTTGTGTAAGTATAGTAATAAAATTTTTCACTCCATCTCCCATAACATTGGTTTGTTTAGGAGGAAAATCATTGAATTGCTCATTACATTGATCAACATGGTTATTTCGGGTTCCATCCATCGTCTAAAACCCAAAACAAATAGTGTAAGAGGCAAAACATATTCTAGGAAAACAACATAACAAAGGTGGAGTACCTTCAATATATAACATCTTAGGTTTAATTCTAATATCGTTACCGTAATTCTAGGACTATAACATATACTTATACTTAACCTTAGGTTCATCCCTAGACATACCATAAGAATATATCTAGGAATCTCAATAATGTTTTCGCATCCTAGTTTCCAAAGGATAACTAAACTTTCCTCTGATAACAACTGTAGAGACCTAAAACTTGACATACATGGACATTACATTACTTTTGTGGAATACTTAATACATAGAAAAAACTGACCCACAAGGACCGTAATAGTTTAGTGTCTTTGGAAACTGGGAAAAACTATCTTCTAATCATGGTCAAAGATCTTCAACATCTCCCATATAGATCTCCCACTTTTGTTATCTTACCTAAAATCTTTATTTAAATCCTGGGGAAAAGAAAACATATTAAGGGTGATCTCAAATTATCAGTAAGGGTAAACATAGAGAACATAAAACAATCCATAAACATTTGAATGCAAAAACTTGAACATAAAATCTAAACATCCAAATCATGAGAAATGAATCAAATCTTGGAAGTACATAAGGCATAGATCATAAAGGAACATTAATCATGATAAACTAGAATGGGAATAAAGCATTTATTTTTGGCATCCATTAAGCACATGTAATGATTTACATAGTAGCCAAGGCATTGCTTCCAAAAACATCTTAGTGGAAAAAGTCCCTTACTGAACAGGGTTTACTCGCTATTCCATCCCTGTATTACTAAAACAGATTTACCTTCCATTTCATCCATGTATATATCATGAGATATAAATATTTACCCAATTCAATGGATGGAGATATAGGTCCCACCCATCTCATAATGAAATCATTCTTACTTGTGACACAACATAAACATAAATCATTCATCATAACCCAAAGAATAAAAATGAGTCTCATAAACATCATCCCATCATAAAATAATCCATATAAAAAATAGATATCATTTCATCATAAGAAAAGTGAAACCATTTAAATCATAGAGACATTACACTTGAAACATACACATATCAAATAATTTCATCTTATATGGAAAAATGGTTTTGATAAAACACTTGAAATGAATTCTTGAGGAAAATATCATTTCTTCTTCAAAATCAATTTCTTTTCACAAAACATCATGGAATTTTAAAAGAAAGAGATTTTGTTTAAAATAGTCATGAAATATTTTGGAGGATGATTCATTAAAATAATGCTTTATAAGACCATAGAAATCCATTCATGCCGTATAACTTAAAAAACATTCTTCTTTTACTTTTGTCAGAAATGTCAAAAAAGTACCTCGTAATGTAAATAAAAGAAATATTCCTTAAATAACATGTAGTAAAAGTCAAAAATTGGAAAAATTGACTTTAAACATACATGAAAACATTTTTATAAAATAGGTACATGGATGATAAATATATCCCCAATGAATACATACGAATAAATAATCTCAGATAAAAACGAGATTGGAAAAGTTGTCCCTTACCTTAGGTCCGATATTCTTCGTATGTATATGAACTTCCTGTATAATGATTTAAATAATGTCATTGACTTATTACAGAATCATATTCATTGTTATGATATCATATATGGTCCACTTATGACGTTATATTACCCGCTCTTTTGTAAATCCCAAGTTAAATAATCGTTTTGGGTAAAATCATCTTATTTATCGTACATGTTTGGACTTGTTGTTCTTGATATTATTATTAAATATATCATGATTTACTTACTTACAGAATGTAAATCATGATTTATTTATCATATATATTCATTATATATCCAGTATATACATGTATTTATAATATTACATAACATATAGAGGAAAGAAATGAAATTTGTTGTTCATGGAGACGGTAAGCCGTATGTACGCATGAACACTAATTTCATTTATATTTATTATTTTAATGGAATAGGTATATTATAATTCCAGTTAAATATCATATATAATATCATTAACTCCATCCTTTATTCATCTTACATAAGGCATTAACAAATAACATCACTTTAAGGGGGCGGTAGTCCGCACTTCCTGAAGTGAGATCATCGAATTTACCCACTATGGAAACCATAAAGGCTTGAAATAATTGGGAATTAAATAAGAATAATTAACTAATAAACAAAATATATATCATTTATAAATACAGTTCCATCATAATGGCCACCATGAGAGGCGGTAGAAGAAAACCGAATAATCATAATTTTGTGAGGCGTTAGTTTGTCATCCACAGGAACATTGTGTTATTCATCCATTAGATAGAGGTGTGTGTAAGTGTAGTTATAATAATTCCCATAAACAAATCCTAGTATTTTTAGGATACTGGTGTTGTCACAAAATAATGTATTAAAAAGAGTTTAGGG
The DNA here is from genome assembly GCA_963277665.1 of Viscum album. Classification (NCBI taxonomy): domain Eukaryota; kingdom Viridiplantae; phylum Streptophyta; class Magnoliopsida; order Santalales; family Viscaceae; genus Viscum; species Viscum album. Next base: position 1,652,715,004 of record OY728126.1, on the reverse strand, counting down.
GTTGGATAAGTAGAATAAAAGAAAACAACTTAAGAGAAACTCTTACCTTTAATTTCGGTAACTTACTTTGGATTCAACCAAAAGGACTTCTTAGAGTGTATTCTGCCTAATTTAAGTCTTCAATGGGGGAGGGTATGGATATAGGGAGCTTAGTTGGGCAGAGTTTGGATGATCCAAAAAGCTTGAGAGGTGTGATAAATTTCATAGAAGTGGTCTCCTTTTATAAGGGAGTGGAGGGGCTCTTTAGAAAAGTGTGAAAACATTATTTTATAGTAAACTTATCTTCGGTTTCAAAAGGTCCAAAACACATTAATGTCAAATATAAGATGACTCATATTCGAAATAAAATCATCCAATAAGAATTGGAAAGGTTTTGGATGATATTTTAATCATTATAATCTTATTTATTTAAATCATTTATTAATGAGGTAAATGTTACATCATTATTGTGTCATAAATAATTTAATTTATTTGATGTATAAAAATTATAAAAAAATATCTACATGTAGGAAATATTTTTAGATTTACAATGATTATTTATAGTAGAAATGATAATTTATATATTCACTTATAAAAATTCATTACTAAATTATTTTTGTTAATGACAATTTTTTCATGACATTAAATTAATTAATCTAATGTGTCATTTTCTTTCATAAGTGTCTCCATGGGGTCCCCAAATCGACCCAGGGATGCCCATGGTCTTCCATTACTCATCCAATAAGGATTGGACAAGTTTTAAGTTAATTTTAAATTACTAAAATATTCTTTTAACCTTGAAATACCCTATTTACTTGTAACCGTGGTAAATAAAAGTAAAAAGTTACTATTCACAAAATTATTTTTATCGAATTGAACCACATTTTACTCCTTTATATTAACGGTTTCTCTTGGTTTTTCGGAATTCAACTCACAGAAGTGGTAAAATTAAGTTTTATGATCAATTACAAAAGCTCCTAAGAGGTGGGTAAAAGACAGTTAATATTTCAATACAAATTTTATAAATCTAAAATTATTATAAAATGATTCCTATGAATTTAATTGAAATTATATAAGTATTATGTATATATTTTGATCTAAAATAAATTTAAATCAAATAAATGATTATTTAAATAAAAAGTCTGTTTTGACCCAAAACTCAGTGTTTTCACTATTCATCAAAAATTGATGTTTTTCCGAAAAATACCAAAAATTCAGCATAAGAATTATTTGATATTCTGAATTAAAAAATGATGTATATTTTTTCAAATTCAAAACATAGAAGTATAATTAATTAATTTTAAATTTAATTCTCGTTATCAAAACAAAAAACGTGTTTTTAAGAAACATTAACTATCAAATTATTGATACTTGTTTATGTGCAATTTCAAAGTGAAATTAATTTCAATGAACAAAATTGATTTAAATATTAAAAATATATTCTAATTACACTTTAAAACCAATTAAAAAGATAATTTATCCATAAAAATTAGTGCTATGAAAAAAGATGTTTTTAATTAAAATATAGCGTGTTTTTACTATTCATCAAAATATGAAAGTTATTAGAATAATATAAAAAATTTATCCAAATTAAAATTTTATATCCTGATTCCAAGGAAGAATATTATTTTGTCACATTGAACTTATAAACATGTCAAAAACTAGATTTAAATTGGGTGCGCCATCAAAAGGCGGCAAAACTAATTTTTTTTAAAAATACTTATTTTACCCGAAAAATTTATTTTGTTCTCATACCATGTTCTAGAAAATATGTAAGATGAATAATAATGTTATAAAATTTCAAATTTAGTTAATAATATTCATAAAGTCTAGTCCATAATAAAATTTTAACAATATATCTTTATTTAATGAAACCCGGTATTGCATACAACACACGCTATCGAGGAAGGTAGCGATTGCGTGTAATGCAAGCCATGTCAGGGTGGCATGTAGTGATAGATTCCTTTGTTGTTGGGTATATAAAAATACAACCATATTTCATTTATACATTAAACAATGTCTATACTTAATGTTTCATGGAAGAATTTCTACAAAACAAACATGAAATTGTGTGTAACACGAGCCAAAAATAGTGTTGCGTATACTGCAAGCTAATACGGTGTTGCGTATAGCGCAAGATAATCTTGGTGTAGCGTACAACACAAGACATCAATGAAATTGAAAGAATATTTTAAATAAAATCTAGGGGTGTTACATTAAACTTTGAGGAAGGGATATTAAAACCAAAAATGTGTTATCCTAATACCTTATATTTTTTTGAACTGATTATATTTTAAATCATCATATACTTATGGATTTGAGGCCCTCAATTTTACACCTGTTTGTGATTGATAACCTCAATCACACCCTATAAATATTTACATTTTTCCTCTAATTACGTGCCTATAATTTCCACCAATGTTCTCCATTTCAAAACACTTATTTGGTGGTGACTTTCTCATTTCCCTTTCCCTCCTATTAAAACTAAATTTTATTAACCATATTTTCAATGTGGGTTTTCCACAACGATATTTTCTATTTTCAAACTAATTTTTCCGAAGAAAAATTTAAAATTGTAAGGATACAATTTATTGAATGATGGGAGAATATAACATCTCATGCTTCCATAGTACACTTCTCTTTGAATAATACAGTAATATGTGTTGTACGCAACTCCGAGTTCTAACACACCCCAAAAAAGCAAACATTCCATTATGAATAGAAATACCCAATTTTTAAAATATTATAAATTTTTTCTTTGAAAATGGACCTCATTTTTGGATTCAGAATATTTAAATTAGCATACATTAAATTTTTGGTATTTTTCTAAAAACATTAAATTTTTTATGAATAGTAAAAAACATTGAGTAATGGTTTAAAAACCGAATTTTTATTAAAATAATTATTTATATTATTAAATTACATTTTAAGTCAAAATTGATACATAATACCAATATAATTTCAATGTAATTCATTGGAGTCAATTTATAATAATTTTAGATAAATAAAAATTTTATAGAACTTTTCACCTTCTTTTACTCACCTCCTAATAGCATTTGCAAATTTACATAAACCATAATTTTACCGCTTATGTGAGTTAATATTTAAAAATCTGAGAGACATTGTCAATATCAAGGAGTAAAATATGATTCAATTAGATGAAAATAAATTTTGGTGATTTATAACTTTTTAATTTTATTTACCACAATTAAATGTAAATAGGGTAATTAAGGGTAAAAATGATATTATTATTATCCTAACACATGTCCTAATTATATTGGATACGTGTAATTCGACATAAATAAACCTTAGGAATACAATATAATCCTTTAGGTTCACATGGATTAGATTAGGGCATTTATTATTATTTTAATTCAAATAAGACTTAAAAGATTTAAAATCAATGTTTAATAACTAAAACATTTTTAACATAGGGTGAAACATAAGATAAATAAGTCTATAAATATTAATTAGAAAGATATAAATATTTACTACTTAATGGTATTTTATTTATATTTTTTAGACATTATATAATTTATTTTATTTTTGACAGAATGATGATGCAATAATTAACTAATTAATGAATTATTAAAATAATTGATATTAAGAATATACAAATAAATGAAATTGCAGACTTTTTATGAATTAAAATAATTTTATAGGTTAATATGACCTATTAGTGTTGGCTAGATGAATTGTTTTTGACGTAATAATGCTGTTATGAATTTAGAAAAAACAAAATACCAATTAGAGTCAAAATTTACATAAAATAATTTTTAAAAAATATATTATATTATTAATTGTTATAATGGTCCAAAATATCTAAGGTTCGGAAAAAATACTTATTGTAAAATATATATGACATTAATGAACCAATTGTGGTTCTATTGGTAGCTTATAGAATGTTTATTAACCATATTGTTTAAGAATACAAGAAGACATGATAAATGTTAAATTATTTATATTAGAGATAAATCTAAATGATATGGTAAAAATGTGAACCTAAACATGTCTAAAATCTATTGTTTGGGAGTATTTAGACCCCTCCCCACCCTATTTTAGAAATAATTCACTTTAGAGCAATTATAAACCGAATATGTATTTATTATGAAATAATATTTTATGTTTTTTTCTAAGGTGACCATCACCCCTCTTATAAATGGGAACTCCCCCTTATCTCTAATTAACACCTTAAAAGGCCTTTGGCTCAGCCAAAACTTTCTCAAATACGCTCTACACTATCCTCCCTTCATCCTAGAGGACTTTTGTTTAGTCATAAAACCAATATAAAGAGCCCTTTTTATCAAATCAAATTGAAGAACCCTAAGAAGAGGTAAATATTTCGTCACCTCTTTCAAGTTTCTATCTTCTTAAACTTCCTATTTCTTTGTTTTTTCCATTATAAAATAATAAATACAGTATCTTTTATATAATTTTATGTTATTATAAATAATGTACAACCATATTCATTATTCTATCAATTCCTTGAATTACATGTCACCATATGTGCGTACGTACGGCTTACCGTCTCCACGTCATGGTGTAATTGTTATTCAATACATTTTTATTTGGATTGGTATAATAATGATGTGTAATTCATGTAAATAATAAATATAACATGATAATGATTCTTTATATATTATAAACCATCCAATTATATATTATTTTAATATCAAAAGAATGATATTGTCGCTCGTGCATACGTACGGATTACCGTCTCCACGAACGCGATGAGATTCATTCTCCATCATATCCATTCAAGACTAATTTTCATCTTATGATAAAAAATAATATTTAAAGAATTCATATCATTATGGGTATGAATAAGATACATCCCATCCATAAAAAATATGTCTCACATAAGAAATAATATAAAGAAAAACGAATCTGTTAACACCCGAAATGATGATAATACTAAGATACTATTAAAAAGCAATGTTAAAAATCATATATAATATCATATTATTGTATATGGCTCTTATATAATTTAATAACAATAATTTCAACCTTATACAGGAGTTTAACCTACCCTTGAGCAAGTAAAAGTACATGGTAAGGGGTTTTCATCTCAATCATTATTCCCGTGAGATTCATGCTATATTGCCACTATTTCCTTTTTGTGGTGTATGTACTTACCATAATTGTATTCTATTTGTAATACAATTTAATTTAAGTGTATTTACATCTTCATAGTATGGTACATCTTTCATGGGGTGTATTTTTTATATGTTACGAAATTTGTAATTGTTAATTTCAAAATATCTTTATAATTCAAGGTTGTTTTTACGCAAGTATATAATGAGACATATTTATTTTCAATGTCCATGTTTCATAAAATAGTTTCCAAAAGGATCCTTTTTAATGGACTTTTTTAATGAAACATCATTTTAAATGTTTTAAATATTTATTCTTCTAAATCATTCTCATTAATGTCCATGTTTTAAAAATGGGTTTTAAGGATTTATTTATATCGACATGGATGTTTTTAAAATGTTAATTCCTTTAAAAAAGATTCAAAGTGGTTTGCGAAAAATTGATTCAAAAATTTATTTAAATGTATTGCTTTCTAAATTTTGTGACATTTAAATGTTTTTATGAAAAAGGGATATTTCTCACAAAGTGTTTTACAAATCATTTTCTTATATATCAACATACATTGATTGATTTTAAACTTTTTTTATGTGGATTTATTATGATACCAATATTCCATATAGTATTGAATGTTTTTTGATATGTTTTACTGTGGATTTGTTATTCTTATACCATTCATGGTTTATGGATAACGTATTTACATTTCATATGCTTGTTTTAATATGAATGTTTATGTTATATTTCAACCTTTTCTTATGATGAATGTATTTGACTAGTATGTTTTGGGTTGGTAACCGGTAAAAGTAATCCATCCGGGTTGGGGTCCGGTTACAGTAGAACCTCTGGGTTGGAGTCCGGTTACAGATGCTCTCTAGGATGGAGTCCAGTTACAGAGGCTATCCAGGTTGGAGTCCGGTTACAAAGGCTCTTCGGGATGGAGTCCGGTTACAGAGGATCTCCAGGTTTGGGTCCAGTTACAGATAGCCCATAGGTTATGGAACGAGGCCTTGACACAGAAATTATAGTCCAACATTATGCATTCCATATTTATGAAAGTGGCTATTGATATTGCATGTGATTATTCGACTAGTAGTATATCCCTTTGAGTAAGTAAATGGAATTAGTTTGATTTTATCTTTTCCATGTTATGATGAAGTTCAAGTTTAAAAGGATTTTTTTAGTTCTATACATTGCCTTAAATGTTTATGCTTATTTTTTAATGTTTTCTCTATATTTTTATCCTTACTGTGCATTTTATCTCACCCCTTTCTATGTTTTATTTTTTCCTGGATGTGAAAAGTATATTATGGCTGACCTGCAGAGATAGTCTATGGGATCTCAGTATTGTCTATGGACAAAATTTTGTTGTACTTTTTCACTTTATCATATATTGTATGACTTATGAATATATCTAGTTATTCAAAGGCTACTAAATTAAACAGTCTTTCAAGACTTGATCTTTTGTGATAATGCCAATGTTATGTAATAATACACCAACTCTGGGTAACTGGGGTCAGGGCGTTACATTCTTCACGTAAGACCAATATTCTGAGACATCATGATGCGCATAGAATCATCAAGCTAGAGATCTTTTGTGATGGGTTACCTAGGAGTCCTCCCTTGAGTTGTCCCGTAATTGTGTGATACTCACCAAAACTCCTTCATCACATGTCAGGTGCATGCAATAGTCACTCTTCTGAGGAACTTTGAACGTGGGAATAACATTGCAATGTTTTATTAAATCATGTCCCTGCGTTCAAGAACCATGTATTTCGTACCCCACCTCATAGATATGCCATGAATTAACTTTATGTAACAACACCTATTCTAATCCCCTATATCATGCACCCCTCACGCCTAACGTGAAACTATTTCATGAAGACTACTAGGCTTTGACATAGAAACATCATGGTACCTCGTTGGAACTCCCCAATGGCCATACTGAATGCATTTACAAAACTTTTTCTTCTGATAAAGGGTAAATTAATCCCCCTTTCTTCTCATCATAGGGATACTAAAATTGGCCTCATAACTAACCACACCTCCACATTGTTCTATCCTGGCATTGCTAAAGACATTTCCTTCCCAATTTTGTATAAGAAACAATTATATATGTCCATGGGGTATGGAATGAGTCCCCCACATCCACATTGAATGGCGTAAAACATCATAACACCAATGTGCTCATCACATGACATTAAACTATAGTCACACCCCACGAAATTAATATAATATCCCCCATATTTGGATATCGTATTTTATAAATATGCGAGGATCATTCCACCTTGGGAATATTCAATAAAAAAGTCCAACCCTTGTTAGAATGGTCTGTATATGAGTTACAAGGATTGAGATCTTCCTCTCACATAATGGGATACTCTTCACATGGAGTGACATCCTCCTTAGGAAGCATCCATCTATAATTCATGCACCATCACTCTTTGATCATCTTTCATGACAATACCAGAGGGTCTACTTCTTCTTCTTGTTTTTCACATTGAGTACATCTCATGGGGGCTTAGAGTTTAGTATTGACCATTAAATCCAACTTACAATTATATGTGCCAATTTTACGCATAAGACCTAACATGTCATATCCATGGGGCCATTACGAGGTTGTGTAAGTCCCAAACATACTTCTATTTTTCTAGTGCATCCATACATAATCTCCAAACTCATCATGTCCCCTAAGTACAATAACCATGTGTAAACCCTACAAAATTTCGCCATTTAGATGGACCTCATGTACAGGTGTAATCCACAATGCCCATTTTAAAACTATGTGGGATTTGATTCCAAAAAACATTAGATATGTAGGAATCATCTTTGAGTTTGAAATAAAATCAATAAAAAATATCCACTCCATCCAATCCACCTCCATCCATTCATATTTATACCTAGGATGTCACATCCAAGTTAGGTCATGTAATACACATTGGCTGATCCTATGTGTAATCCCCTTCGTCTCCATTATTTCGACAAGTAGAACCTAGAAGAATGAATGAGTAATCCCCTCCCAATTTAACCCATATAAATCCTCTTTTGATTTAAAGATTCTATGTATAATCCATATATAGTTCATCAAACTACATGGGACTCGATCCCTATCACATAAATAGTTTACAAAGGATCCCACAATATGGTTAAATCCTGACCTATAGTAATGCTTGGTGCCCGTCTTCTAGGGGAGTACCTCCCAGTTCTACCTTCCATGGTGTTCTGACTAGCCTTTATGGTTTGACAATATCCCTTTTAAGGTACACCTCCCAAATCCACCTCTGAATGTTTTCTGATCCATCAATTTGTAATCCTTTTTTTACTTCCTCATAGGGATCAACATCCTTGATCGGACTTAACAAAGAGACCTAGTCAACCATATATATAGGGAAATAAACCCTAGATCAACCTCCATGGGATGTTCTGATCCATCCATCAGTAAATTGTTTATGTTTCCTTCCTAGTGAAGTACCACCCTGACCCATCTCCACAGGGTGTTCGGATCGACATCATATTTTGTCTCTATGAGATTTAAAACTCAAAAGTCATTATGTGATGATACATCATGATGAAATGGAATGCCAAAATTGAATTCATTAGATGATATAAAATAGTGGACTCACCTACCTCATTCTAATGATCAGATTTCCATGGTGAAAGCCTTGGAAAAAATTCTTTTGGCATCATATACCTCATGATAGAAATAAGATGCCTCATGTTCCAGGCCCAAGATGCCTCCATGAGGTTACCTACTATGAGGAAGATTACAGTTGACCAATGTTCCCATTGTCTATACATACTAGTGATTCCCAACATGATTAATCTCCTGAAATAATTTTTCCACCTATTCTAGATCCTATAGAATCTCAAGATAGGTGCAGCATACTTAACCACTATCCACAATGATATTGAATGAGGAATTATTTTCAAGAACATGAATAAAATCTATGATGGTGACTTGGACTATAAAAAATTTTACAATGAGGAATCCATGGAAGTAGAAATTGGAATCACATCATACAATTTCATTTATGGAGCATACATCGCATGAAAAATTGATGATTGTCTATTGCCTTTAAAAATTGGGAATTTGGGGTAACAATGCATGCCTCTGTCATGATAACATGACAAGAATCACTAACCAATTAAATTATTGGAAGAAATAAAAAATGTAATAATGAGGTAGTGGATAGGAAAAAGATCATATTCCTGATATTTTGTGTAACTGTACCCTTATAAATAATATAATGTCTAAAATGTGAGCATATATGATATTTTAGGATATAATTAATACCATAAAAAAATTATAAATTAGTATGGTTCACCTTAATAAATACTAATATAACAAAATGAATATATTATAGATTGTTGTCATGAAATACATAAAAATGAAATTTTAGAAGATAAATCATGGAACACATTTTAAAGATTGAATTAAGAAAGAATGTAAGAGATTGAAAAGAAAAGGTTGGTAAATACCCATAAAAGATAATTAAAAATTGGAATACTATATTTTTATTAGAAAATACATTCCAAATATATTTATTGTTTTTATTTTATGAGATAAAATCCTAAAGAGAAAGATCACGAAAACCCTCAATCCACATGTCCAGCTTGATTTGGATGTTCCTTTATCCTTAAGAATGATAATGTTATACTTTTTAGTTGGTTATTTCAAAAATATTATTAATTATATCATATCCTCTAATCATTTTATTATAATGTATTGTTCATTTCGTTGATCAAAATTTCTTTAATTGATTGTACCTGAGGTTATTCGATCTGTAGTTCCAAAGCCACTTCATAGTGAAGGTTAAATTAAATTATATTTTTCTAATGGTTCTGTGAGCTCTATAAATATCAGGATATTGAGTTCAGGACATTCTATAAATATAATATTTTAATATTTTACATGAAAAAACGAGATTGAAAAAAATAATAAGGTATTTATTAGAAATATCTTTTTATATGGTTATACCAACCATGATGATTTATCATTGATGTTGGTAATATAATTCCTATTTTATCATTATAAACATTTAAAGAATTATATTATATGATTATTAGTAATATAATTTATTATTTTAATAAAATTATAAAATTTCATGGATAATGTTAACAATTGTTGATCAAGTTATAATTATATTTTTCATGTTACCATAAAAATGGTAAGGTTTCTATTTCAGTGGCCATATAATTATTATATATTTTATAAATTCCTAAGAATTATACTATTATTCATTTATTACATTATACCTCAATATTATCTATAAAAAACATTAACAATTCCAATAATAATTTTAATTTTGTATTTTATTTTTTATAGTGTTTTTTTAAAATGGTACATATAAGGAAGTATGACCCATTGGAATTCCAAAATTTCAATAATATTTATTAAATATTTTTATTATATCATTATAAATCTATTTATCCAAAAAATATATGATTCCGTCATTTTCAAGGATATGTTATTCAATAACATGGGGATTTTTTAGTTAGGTACTTTCTTGAATTTATTTACATTATTCCATTATACATGATATATTCTTGTAAAAAAAATATAAAACTAATTATTTAATAATGTTATACACAAATAGTATGTTTATATTTTTAAAAAATTATTGTATTGAATTTAATTTTGTGTTTTCATGATTAACTAAATTTACTCAGACAAACTAAACTCGTCAATAAAATTGAGAGAACTCAATCATAATCAGTTAATCAATTAATGTTTTTTTGGGAATATTGTATAATTTTATTTTTAAATTCTATTTAGTTTTAGTGACCATGACCATTATTAACAATGATCTAATAAATATATTCAATTTATAAATTATATTAATCATTTTTTAATGTGAAATTGATTATTATTATTTTATAATTTAATTTTAATATGTCATAAATCATTATTTATTTTCATTATTACAATATGAAATGAAAAAATTAATATTAAAAGAGAATATAAGTCATCAGAACATATTATATGTTCACCCATAATTTTATTAAATCCTATTAATCTTTTTCATTTTTTGGTTTCGTTTTTTATCAAACTAATTTCCTTTTAAATATTCTATTAGTCAATTTTCAATGATATTCTCTCCCCATTATTTATTTTACCATGATCTTGACATTATATTTGAACCCTTAACTATTACTGTTTTTGGATTTTATATTTTTCTAATTACACATTCATAATTTATTTTATTTCCATAATTTATTCCCCAATTAAGAGAATTTCTAAATGACATAAAATAAACCAATAATTTATTTTCTTTTCTAGACAAGAGAACAGTTAGTTTGGGTTTTTCATTAATAAAAAAAATCAATTTATTCTATTGAGACTAGTGTCCTTAACTGATTTAAACATACAATTAACACAACTCCATGACTGTTTTTTCATAAATAATTAAAATTTTCCATTTTATATATTATGTCCATGTAAATATAATATATTATTTAATTACCTATCTTTCCCATAAACTATTCTCGAAGGAGAAACACAGTTTCATTAAGTCGAGGAAAATCGAAGGGGCCTTTGTCCTTTCCCAAGAGATACTAAAAACATAATATATAAAATTTCGTGGATCTAATATTATTATTAAGGAGTAAATGGGAAATTTATTCGAAAAAATATAGTAAAAACCCAAATATTTTCATGAGATTTTGTGTATTCCCAGAATTGATCTCTGATATTATCATCTCATAAAACTCCTCACTCTGGTTCTTGAAAATACTTATGTGTAGAACATTAAAATTCTCTAAATACATTCAACGTCTAAGGTATAATGATTCCTTTTCACTAAAACATTTCATATTAACTCATGAAACATTTTCAAAAAATATAAGCTATACATTTCAGATTTGAATGATTAATCCCTTTATATGGTGGTATAGGACTCAAAGTCATTACCACCTATTTTTTATCAATTATTTGATATTTTTTCTTACTAGGAAATAAAATTAAATTAAAACATTCTAGGATACCATTTGGAAATATGAGTGATAAGGACTTCAATAATTTATATCTACTCAATCATAATGTGTCACTTTCTACAAAACCTCAAATTAGAGAAGACAACACATTGAATGATATTTTTGATTTACATTTAAGAAATCCCACTAAAGTTCATATGTTCTCCACAAGATAAAAAGAGGGTATGGATTAACTACTTCGATGTATTGGTAATTAGTATCTTTGTTTGTATCCACAATTGGAAGATACACTAATAATGATTGAGAGAAATAATGATACTGATAAATTGTTTTCTAACATCTATTCATATACATATTATCTCAATCATAAAACTATGAAATATATAATTAAAAAAAATTGATAAGATGCCATTCATTTGTTATTATTATATACATTAAGAGGGATAAATCATTGTTCTTTTTTTAATTGGATAACGATATAGTTAAAATAAGGTGATATCAACGTATGGGTTATGGGGGAATCTTTAGATGCCATGTCGGAAAATCTATCATAGGAATAAATTAAATTTCACTCTATAGGGGCATGAGTTTCTAGAAGAAAATATAGTAATACATTGGATTCGACATAAAATATTACAGACTCTATATCCACCCAATGGATAATACTACTAAATTCTATACAAATTACAATTCTCAAATATAATTAAATCATAGGGAGAAGAGTAATCCACTATTGTGAACAAAATTGGGAGAGTTTTAAAGAGATATCATTATGCTTACATATTTACATCACTTAGTACCCTAATTATGAAATCATTTTTAGTTATATAATGAATTTGAAAAGAAATATCAATAAAAATCCAAAGGAAAACCAAATTGGTATGTTAAATAGATTTTTTAGCAATGAATCTGAAAATTGTGTTTTTACTCTTATTAAATAATTTATCATTAATACAAATGGATATCAGAACTTTAGGAATGTAATCCAAGATACCAATCAATGGGAAAATTTTTTATATGATATAAAAGTCCAATGAATGTTATTTTTGTAATATATAATTTCTAATAAGGAGTTATACCTAATAATAATTTGTCACATCATAGAGGTGTTACATTCATATCCAAATACCACTAATATAACAAATAAAAAATTATTTTATGGGAACTTTTATTCATTAGGTGAATTCAAGATCATTTCATTAAGATATTTCATGATACTCAGAAATATATAATTATTAAATAGATATGATTCAGTCAATTCCACTACATTTTCTCCCTGATGTGGACTCGTCATCATATAAAGGGTGGGTTTGCAGTATATCCATTACGGTTAGATGTTCGACCCTCTAGGAGTTCCACTACACCAATAGAAACTATTATTACCACGTATAATTATGTTCTTTATTGTTTTCCAATAATTAATTATGCAAATATTTATTTACATGAGAATATGATATCATACTTGTGGATGTATATAAGTATGTATGATGGTTTGACTTGAAAATAGAAGTACCCAATATATTGATATTTACTAAAGTTTGAATACCAAAAAGGGGAAATAAAAATTTGTTTTCATTAATCATATGGAATAAAATCCATGATATCGTGAATATTATTGTGAGTTTTTTTATTTTATTAATGATTTTGAGTCTTTGAGTTGTTTCCCATGATTTTTATGATAAAATGCTTATTCATCTGATAATGGTTGGTTTGAAAGAGTGGATTCTAATTCTAGGATTATATATATATTTTTCAAATTTCAATATATAATTATATTAATAGGACATCTTAGTTAATAAAATTCATAATTTTGGATGAGTTTCAAAATTCATGGATAATATGATGCCTTAATGAAGAATATTAAGTGAAATGTTTTAATCTCAAGAATAACGTCTGTTGTACTTCTTTTAGATCAATACATATGTTATCAACATGGAATAATGTTATAATATGTGAAATATACAGTTTAATGGTTATTTTTAAAAAATATTTTAAGAAATTGAGGAAGTGAAAAGTTGTTGAAATACATAAATTATAATAGATGTCATTTATGATATTATGGAATGATTCAGATGTGGATAAAAATGTTTTAAAGATATATATTTGTGAATTATGTTATTTAGAGTTGTTTTAAATAAGTAAAATGTTTCTATATTCCATATGTAATATATTTAAGATAATCAAAATATGATTAAGTCATTTTTAAGAACAAACTAAAGTATAATTTGTAAAGTATTTTGATTCATAAGTCATACTAATTTGTGTAAGAATAACTCAGACCATATAGAAGATTAATTTTGTGAAATATAATATTGAAATTATAGTCTCACTTCTTATTAATGATTATTTATAAAGATAGATATAAGTATTTTTGAGACTCCAGATAATATTTAGAAGAAAGTTTCCTCACATAAGATTATATATCATGATGTATAAGAGTGACATAATTAATTAAAACAATTCATAGGATCATTCTATGGGACATGGAAGATTATATCTCAGGTTGTATAAGAGTATCATGATTAACAAAAATAATTCATAGGATCATTATATTGATCATATAATATTATATTTTTATTATCTAGAGAAGCATATAATTTAATTTTATGCTGATATTTTGATCATTTGTTTCTAAATATCACAATTCTATTTATAATTACGTGATTCATGTTGAGTTTTTATAGATATTTGAAGTAGGACACTTGACAACGAGCTAGAATATTCACCACAATATCATTATAATATGTTAAAAGAACATTCAATGACATTGGTAATGGTTGAAAGAGAATATATGTTTTGTTATCATAGATTATTGTTTTCATGGTATATTTTAATTAAATATGACTAGATAAAAAATGTTTTCAATGTGATTATAATGATATTTAACATAAGGGGGTTTCCATATTTATGGAATATTGTACATGTGTCTAGATTAATCAATAAAAAATATTTGAATTAGAAAAATTGGTTGTGATATCGATGATATATTCTTTCTAATATTAATAGTTTCATAAAAAGAAAGAATATACCTAACTAATTTTTATTTGAATCTCTATGGATGAAGAAAAATAAAGAGTTTTAGATTATGAAAACACCCAACATGAAAACTGATAAATGTAATGTGGCCATCAATATGTTATAGGGAGCTAAATACATATAAATTAAAATTATTATTATAGAATCTATCATGTTATGAATGAAGAAGAGGAATACAAGTGCACGCCTCAATTAGATTCCCATATCAAAATAAGATGATCAAACCCAAGTAGTTTGATGGATAATTTTACTTATATTATTGATCACACATTAAGAAGCATCTATCTAAATATAGTTATAATGAAATGGATTTCCTAGTTATAGTGTCTATGATAAATAAAAAGTTTGTTCTGATTGATCTAAATTATGCTATGAGTATTAATATAGTTTCTCTATAGTATAATGGTTCATTTCCATTTACAATCCATTTATTTTTCTTGATAACAAAAAATCTCTCATATAGGGATGATAAAAAACACCATATGCCAAGTAATAGTTCATACAATGTGATTGAACCTCGAAAAAACATATATTCTATGTTAATTGTTGTTTATATCAACATATTTTGAATACAGTTCAAGTGTGAGATGAGATATTGATATCCATTCACTCTCACAATGTTATATGTAAAACAAAAGGATTTTATTTTGTAAATATGTTGAAAAAATAATTTACCGCCCACCCCAGCATGGACAAAATTATCCATTTGAAACAACAAGATCAAATAGTCACAAACCAAACTATTTAATCACATACTAAATACCCTATAACTAATTAGTGACCTCTATCTATTTATCTACAGACATATTATTCATCCTTCTTAAAGAAATGTTTCCTCTACAATCCTCCATTCTTGAAATATATATATAACATGGGTTATGGCCAAAAGATATGTTGGAATCCCAATAAAATCAATACATGACCCTACCCAATAGGACCCCTCATAGGATAAAAATAATTTCAGTGTTCCACCCCAAGACAACCTCAAAAATGCAAAATATGTTTTATGATAATGTGGAAGGAATATCACACATATTGGGGGACTTATCCTACATCCTCCAAAAGAAACACACATCTCCTGAATAATATATGTTAATGATAAATGATATATAAAAAAGTTAGTTTACAATGTGAATTTTTGGATGATATATATCGAGTATAATATAAACCAATTCTTGTAACATAGAAAATTAAAAATAAAAAACATTAAATGATGAAAACCATCCTCAATAAATAAAATAATATTAAAAAAAATTACTTCAACACCTACAAAAACAAAAAAATGATAGAAACCAAAATTTTCTAATATACCCAAGATCCACATCCTCTAATACCATGACTAAATGATTCATTATCCTTATTGATATAGTATGCATGGAAATAAGGCTAATTTAGGGGTTCATATAGATATACCTAGTATGATACCTTTAATACACTAGAGGAAAATTTAATAATAAGATAGATCAATAGTAAAATCATATATAGTACTACATGAAGACATGTGAAAAGGTTAAAAATTGTTATCAATCATTACAGCCCAACTTCATAGAAGACTCACACAATATGCAACACAAATTTTTCAGAGAATCCCAAATACCAAAAGATATAAAATTTATCACTTGCTTCACCTCCACATCTTCCCTTGGTAGTAAAAATATTTAAGGACCCATGCCATTATAAAGAGATTTGGATAATTGACAGAGAATCAAGCCTATAGAAGAATCATGTGTCACTATGTATATTATTCATCAACTAAGGGGGTTTCTTATTGTATAAGTTAATGTACCACACTGTATCATTAGGGGGTCTCATAGACTACTAAGTATATGAAGGCATGTACCCTAATATTAGTACACTATTATTGGGATCATCCACACCATTTTATCTCTAATAATCCACCCCCATCCCCATATCTGTAATGTAAATAAACTCTAATTGTTCAATCACAAGAATTATATTCCCTTGTATTAAGAATTATATCCATTATAATGTTCTACATGTTAAAAATTTAGGATCAACTACTCATGAAAAAAAATCAACTCATGAGAAAGAATATATAGAGAGTGAACAATCTTATCTAGTACATGAAATATAATCATGAGTATAAAGTATATAATATTTGTATTATTTTGGAACATGATTGTGAATTTAATATATATTGCTTCAACCTATATGGAAAATTCAAATAGGTTACATGCCATGTGGGTCTCTTAGGAAAACTAGAGAATTAATCCCCTGGATGTCAGTGTCATGTATCAAATTAAATTACAATAACATATAATGTGTAGCATAAGGAAAAAATAGACTACATGCATTATTATCTTAAAAATTGATGACCCACATCTTATAATATATATGGATTGTGTTATTTCACACATTGTGTGTTGGTTCAATGAGTTTACCAGGAATATACTTGGGTATAAAGTGAGGACCATGATCCTAGAATACATGACATGTGATCTAAGGCCACATATAATGTAATATATTTAAAAGAAGATAAAAACTAGTGTCATACTTATTGAGAAGAATAACATGTATCACATAGGATGAAATGTTCTGTAGATTAAAATTCAGTATATGGAACACATTATCCAACACATTCTACACCACTTCTCACATAGTTTCATTTTCCACAAGTTGTTTTCCAAATTTCAATTGATTCCAACTCCTATGATACCTTTATATCACACTATTAGAGACTTTTTTCATCTATTGTTATTTTTTCACCTTATCCCATCCTATATCATATCCAATAAAATTAATCTCCCAAAATCACTTCTACATAAACCCATCACTAAAAAATCCTGATACATCATCCATTCATCAATTTTACTCAGTTATCTCTGGTATGAAAATTAGTACGTAGAAATTTTGTGGGATAAATAAAATAAAAATGGTCACAAGGATTTCAAACCACCCGAAATTAGGATCATGTTTAAAACTAATGATGAATGTGAAAATTGACGGGGGGATACATAAAAATCATTTATTGGATAAGATATAATTGATAGAAAATCAACATAGTAATCATTTTATATCATCAGAAATTAATTCATTAGTGAAAAATATTTATTTTCCAACACTAATGAATATAATTAGTAAAATATTTAAAATTAAGTTATTTTAATGTCGAGAATTTTGTTTTCATGGAGGCTTTATCCCACATTTATTCAAAATAGAAAAATATTCAACAAATAATAGAAATTATATGATCACACATAAAAATGTAATACTATTAAATTATTATACTCAATATTAAATTAAATCACTCAATGTTTAATAGAATATTTTTTTAAAAAAATGGATTTATAATAACTAAGAATTTATAATGGTTTGAATTATATAATTATCAACAACTAATTGGGAGAATTTTTTAAAAAAAAATTGGATTTATTGAAAATTTTTATTATAAAGTCATGGACCTATTTATATCATGGTAGAGATAAACCAATTATATTTCCCATAGGACTAAGTCCATGTGGCCAATGAACATCATCTGAAGGCCCAAGGCAGCATCATGACTGCATCAAAATCTATCCAAGGTCTATGTTTTTTATTGATTACATCATAAAGAAAATTAATATTGATTTAAAAACCAACAAGTTCTTCTTTACTGACAATTCACTATCCCAAAGAAAATATTAATAAAATATTATTGATGGAATTAGGTCATGGGTGTTAATGTTTGGGTATTTTTTTTTTAAACCCAAAATTTATTTTTCATGTCCTGAAACTTGAAAATATAGTTTATACCTCACAAAAAAAAGATTTATATTTTTTATACTATGGTATTAAATTTTCTATAATGGTAACCATTTAGTAATTAATAAAAAAATTATCCATAATGAAAGAATAATATATTAAAAATATTAATTATTTTTTAAAATAACATGATTCTAATAAAATGAACCCACATCATTAACTCATTTTAAAATATTTTTTAATATAATCAATTGAATTATTGCTAAAATATTTCATTCTAAACATTTGGAATAGTATAATCATCTATATTTCATGATCATGTGGAATCATTTATGGTAGATGTAACATCCCAAATACTCATGGTACATTGACATTGTATTGGAGTTCATATTAATGATGGTAATCCAATAATTTTAATGTCTTGTGGTTTATTCAGTTCCATTTATCTATGAAAGTATAAGAAAAACCCTTAGTTAATATTAAAATCAATTCAAATATATTTTTAATTTCTGTCTCTAGCCTCACCCATATTTATTTGTATTTTTTCATACATAAAAAAATACATGAGTATAATGAATTATGTAAGAACTATTTAAGTGATATTGTGTAATGGAAATATGGTGACAGATAACCTATCATCAAAGGTGATCCTATGAAAGTTTATAAGGTGTACTCTACACTAAGAATCATCCACATGTTGATCAAAATATCATTTGTGGTTGTTACCTTGGTATATACCTGTTCAGGCTCACCTGAATAAAAATCTTGTGGACTTCAATGTTTTACAATAAATTATATAATTTACAGAGAATGGAATTCCTCTAATTTTTACTCATTAATAAAAATATATTTCTCGTTCCACCTATTTTAATAGGAAACATTATAAAACCCTATTGTTTCATTAAACAATAAATATTATAATTTTTTCATATAACTACATATAAATACATTTCAAATACTAACGTAACATGATCATACAAGGTAAAATTTAAATAGTTCTCTATATTTAATGGTTATTGAACTATGTCTATTTATACACATTTTTTATGTCCCAAACCTAGAAGACACTGAATATACCATGATTCCATATGGCCACTTGGCCTCAACCGAATCGTACTGAACCCCAGAGGTATCTGACTAACAGTAAGGGAATAGGGTGAGTCTGATGGGAGACTATACCCTCATTACCATAGTATAGTGTAGTACATAAATAATGAAATTATGTAAATAGAAGAATAAATATAAGTAACTATATGGTACAAGAAAAGATTATAAGAATAAAAACACACTTGACAAGTGATCAAATTATACAAAAATTGATTATGATATATGTTATCTCACTATAAATATGAAAAAAGGATACATGGAAGTAGACAATAATTCTATGAAAAAGCAGGAAAAAATAACCCTAAACTATCCCCATAATCATATGCTCTGACGTGGTCTCCAACTACATGCCCAATCTTATGAATGCAAGAAATGAAGTGTTTTATGCTACCCATTTCCTTTTGTCAATACCTTCATATATTTAGTTTTTGTAGTTTCCAAATGGAGGCCTGGATAGGATGTGGGATAAATCATAGTAGGACACCACAAAAGGTGTCAATAAATTTTATCTATGTAATATAATCTGAAAACTAAGAATGTATGCGTATATGAATGTAAAGTAGTATAGTATCATAAATACCCAAGTACCAACTTTGAACCTCGACTGGTGTCTCAAAATGTAACCAATTCATTTATTCGATAATTTAGTTTATATATTTATGTCATGTGATGCATATCTAACACTTAAATCAACTTATGATATTATTGTGAAGGGTTCTGTGATTTAATAAGAAAACATGTTTAATAATAATGAAAAAAGGGTTCCAAGGTAATAATGAAGAGAACCGTGACCTCAAGGGTTTCCAACATAGTAGTTCTTGAATCATAGAAAAAATGTAAGAGGGTAATACAAGAGACAACATCCTTGTATTTCCAAAAAAAAATTCCCTAATTTAGTCCAAGGAAAACATTAGTGGTAAAATAGGACAAGATATGACAAGGACCAAGAATATACCCAGGGAACCGCATGTACATAGAAGCAAATATGGACCCAAGGAGTATATAAAAGGTATCTTGTAATATAAAAGGACCCTATAGTGTCATACTAGTCATCCAATGATATACATGGATTGGGTTCCATCGTGGGTCTCAACCAATGAAATTGTCATCCATGAATTAGATTGACATCCCCGAGTGCTCATGGCATGCCATCAGGAATCCAAAATCTAAAAAAAGTCAAGCCCTTCCTATAATGATGTCAATGTCTATATGTAATTAAAAATCCTTCATTTAATTTATTTAATTAATTTGGAAAATTAGTACACAATTAATTCAAAATATCATAAGGTTTATGTCATTTCCTTTCATTAGTGTTGCACGTTTAATTGAGTATGTAACCATTTCATTAATTCATTTAAGGCATAATCATTTATATGGGTTAAATCATCTACATTCTAAAAAAAGTTGAATGGTGTAACATGACATTGAACCAACATTAAATTAATTTATGAAGTCCATGTCATATATATAAAACACACTTTCAATCTCATTTAATAATGAATGGTCATGATTTGAGCAATTACCTTAGAAAGGTAAATTCTGGAAGCACGTGGTACTATCCATTCAATAATTCAATGTACATTTAATATATGGATTCTTAGTATTAGATTTTTTAATCTCAAACACACTTGAATGATGGCTTAGAGGTTTCAAAACATTAAGAACCCAAATATGGAAACTCACCCTACATAGGGTGGATGGAGTTATGGATGTAACTGCCAATAATGAATTACATAATTGTAAAGTTTTATAGAGCATTTTCCTAAAGAAAATAATAAAGATATATAAATTTAACAACTTATGTCTGATGAAATATGTGCACACAATAAATTTTTTCAAAATTACAAAAAACTAAGAATGAGTTACAAACCAAATAGCATAGGCATGTATTACCCTCCTCATCCAATATCATCATTTGGTTTGGCACATATTTGAGTAGATATAAATAATGGACCAATTCCACAAATTTGGGACATATGTGCTTCCATCTAAATAACAATTTAGATAAGATGAAGGAAAATATATGATTAAAAATTAACTAAGAACATAACAGTGGGGATCCAATGAGATGAAAATGGGTCAATTTAGACTATGAACAGATGATCAATCTCAAATACTAGTTTAGGATTGAAAAATTCTTCAAAACATATATTTTATGGTTTCTTCCATTTGAATTAATATGGAATATAGGCTTTTATTTAATTATAATTTTAATTGAAAAATTGACTTTTCACATAAATTTATACTTTGCAATGTTTGGCTGCACGATTTGGCCAAACCATGAACAAATTGTACAAGAGCAGCTATAAGAAGGGGAATACACATGGTTCAGTTGACAGATTAGAACAAACATGCACCAACTATGTGAAATTATTCTAAAATGTTTCTTCAACTTTCCACATAGCCTTTCAGCCCATGTCGCAAGGTTTGGGATAATTATGCACCCTCCTGCTACACATTTTTCTTCCTCGTAAGGTTTAAACTAAAAATATGTATTAACTAGAGCAGTTTAAAAATACCATGCGACTTGACATTTACCCCTTAAATATTTGATTTGGTCATTGAAAAATACCGAGACACCCCTTAGACCTTCACTAACTCATTAATAATCTATATTAGGTCCCTAAATGTAAATTAGAAAAAAAATTGAAGGATCCATAAATGAGTGAATAACCATGTTCATACAGTATTTTCCACTTAAAGAAACTCATCCCCATGTTCACCTTCCAATGGAGGAAAAACACTATCTAGGAACAACTCTAGCTAGTGGGAACATACCTTAGACTCCCTGTACTTTGTTTCAAAATGTACATGGATATGCTTCCATAGTACCCATTATAGCGGGATATACCAGCCTCCGAGAGCCTTCATTC
Organism: Viscum album; assembly: GCA_963277665.1. Classification (NCBI taxonomy): domain Eukaryota; kingdom Viridiplantae; phylum Streptophyta; class Magnoliopsida; order Santalales; family Viscaceae; genus Viscum; species Viscum album. The sequence continues at coordinate 1,652,692,286 of OY728126.1, read as the reverse complement.
TCCATTCGATGATTCATATAGGATTCTCTTTAAATGAATCATTGGAATAAAGTTCAAAATACTAAGGATAAAAATTATGGGATGGTTCATCATGATATTAGTGAATCTATAAAAATTTGATGAAATCATGCTTGGAAGGGTACATATGAGGTAGTTAAAACTGATAAGCTACCAACATGACACTCTCCATAACAGCCTAAAAACCATGGAGACATATTCCTTTTCCTATGTATCTAACTATTCCATAGCCAGGTTGATACCTACATGATGACTTGATCCCTAACCATGGACTTCAATGGTCGTGAGTGGTTATTGGAATCTAATTTCTATATTTTTTTAGTAGTAGTGATATGCTTCTCGATCAGTTGAACCTATTCTAAAGACTCCTGCACTGGGTGAGGAACATGTAGGGATATCCCTACTACCTATAGCCTTCACATTAGTGAATGGTATGGCCTAATATACATGGCCTCAAAATGATCCAACTAAGGCATCTCCTAGACGATTTCATTGTAAATGAACTCAATGTGGGGGATATGCTTCTCCTAAGAACTAGTAAATATAAGGATTCATGCCCTGAGCATTTCCTCTAAAATATATATCATCATATCTGACATTCCATTGGTATGAGGGTGAAAAGTTATTCTTAGAGGCATTGGTGTACCAATAACCCTCTACAACCCTTTCCAGATTTGTGATGTGAAACTAGATCCCCTATTTGAAATGATATTACGAGGGACTTTGTGAAGCCATATGATCTCACTGACATAAAAACTTTTGATCACATCCACCTAGAATTTCTCTAAAATATTAATGAACTAGTAAACCTTCATCATCATGTCAAAAAGTACCCATACTGTGTAACTTACCATAGGTCACCTTGGAAAGACAACAACAAAATCCATAGAAACATATTTCTATTTCCATTCAGGGTGTGGAAGTGACTGTAACATGCCTGAAGGTATCAGGTTCTCCTTCTCCACCAATTGATAGGTGGAACACCTTCGGATAGTGTCCTCTATATGATGTTTCATCCCATGCCAATAATAATGGAAACAAATATGACGATACATATTAGAGATTCCTAGATGAATTACTCACTAAGAATCATGAGACTCTCACATAAACTCATATCTCATGTCTATAAGATCCCAGAGATGTCCATTAATACAAAATTTTTTTTTGTCTATATCCATTGAAAAATCCTGAGGCAGTTAACTTCCTAAAATACTCTCATGGATAACAAATCCCTCAGAGTCTAAAAATTTCCTACCTTTCTCCTTCCCATGGTGGAATGATGTAACTACAAAGGTTGGGAGGAAATACTAATCTTCAATATCATGTAACACTGAGAAAATATCATAAAATAATTACATCAAATTCAATTCATCACTATCTTCTTATATGACTTGTGCAAGAGTTTTCTAGATCATTACATCAGTGACTACATTTGACATTCTAGGAATTTAAGAAAGATTTAAATCGATGCAATATAGTTATTAAACCATTTCCTGTTTTTGAGTTTAAACTCAAATTATTTAAATATATATTTGAGGCATTTTTGGTCCATGTGCACTAATAGAAGCCACCCAATAGATCATGTTTTTAGCAATGTAAGGCATGGAAATTTGCTATTATTTCAAGGTTCTATGTTGGGTAATTTCTTTCATAATGCCACAACTACCACGATCCATACTCAACAAATCCAACCTTCTACATCATCAATACCCCTAGTCCATTGCCCAATGTCTCACAGTTGATGGTATAGCCTATTCCAGGATCATGAAGAATCATTATCATTGTAAAGATAATCCACCCTTTCATTTTCTGAAAGGGTTTCTTGAATGCTTCTAACCACATGAACTTGACACCCTTCTTTGTAATTCAAGTAATAGGTGAATGATGTAATTATTGATCCTTTATTAAAAAAAAAAGAAAAATATATCCATCCCTATGATACTTTTTTCTCTAATTCATTGTTGGGATGATCCAAGTAAACTATGACACTCACCTACTCTAGGTAAAAAGAGACTCTGGATTCCGAGACAATGCTTCCCATCAAGTGAACTTTTCCGATATAGGTGTTGAAATTAGCAAAGTTGGAAAAATGATGATTCTTTATTAGTGTTCTCATAATAATATCATTTTACAGAAATTGGTCACTACATGTGTGAGAATACACTAAGTTGTTTTCCATGAAGACCATGATTAAATAATCCAAATAGATAGGGAAAATAGATTAATTAGATCCCTAAAAATGGAGGTGATTTTTATGTCTGTATAACATAACAAGGTACACATACAGACCATACCTGATATGGATAGAAATATGAAGTTTTCAATATTCCCTTACTCACACATAATGATCGAAAGATCACATTTTGATCATAGAGAAGACCTTATCCCCTTGGATGTAGTTAAACATATCATCTATATGATCCAGTGAACACTGGTTCTTAATCATAACCTAGTTCAGTCGTCTATTTCTAACACATAAATAAAGGGTCACATATACCTTCTTTGTGGAAATAATTGGAATAGTACCAAGAGGATGTGTTAGGCAATATTAAACCATGTCCTTCAAGTTCTCTAGATATGGATTGAGCTCCTGGATCTTAGTAGGATTCATACTATACCGATGAATGGAAAATTATGGTGCTCATATAATAATTTTAGTTGTAACCTCAACCTCTCCCTCCTAAATAAAGTGATAGAATTAATTTAAAAAGATATCCATGAAACTATCTACCACTAGAGGAAGTAAAATTTTATATAAACACTTATCCTATATATAGAGATTGAAAATATGGTAGGTTAGTTCACATAATCCATGATGATCTGGTCCAACATTTCTATCCTAAACATCTAACTCAGTCTTTTGTAGGTAAATTCTACACTCTTGTGAAGTAAATGATACCTATCATTGATAGTCATCTACAATTTCATGATAATGAATTAGCCAATAAATCCCAATAATTACATTGAATCCCATCATCTCAAGAACAAAGAGTTCCCATAAGATAATGTAATTTCCTAACTATAGGGGACAATCCCTATAGTGGTGTACACCCTCGGCCGGTACTCCCAAACATTTATCTAGGTTCATTGCAACATAGTAATACTAAATTTATTTAATGAAACATTCCATGAAATATAAAGAGATGAATGGTTGTGAATAATAGGTATTAAATAAATTAGATAATATAGTGGATGATACAAGAATAGTACCTCATAATGTAGATGGTCCCACGTCCTAATCCTTGGGTATCAGTTATAGTGCACGCAAATAACCTAATCTATGGCTCTATGAAATATATCGAATACCATGATCAAAACATGTTTTCTAGCACTACTGGTTAACAGTAGTCTGGATATCATAGCCATGACCTCCTCCTTGTCCAGTCATACAAGTTCTACCCATCTCCCAACCATATGAGCTATAAAAGAACATACCCATGAAGGATTAGTTGGTATGGATAATTTTACACAATAATCTAATAAAATGGTCCCAATAAATCCTGAACAATTACCCATATAGCCACTAGCCTAACACTCTAGATGTTCACTATCACACTAAGGATTTAGGTTCCCCTATATTCCACACCAGTGACACGCCATAGATTAACCCATACATGAACTCTGCCTCCCACATCCATGGGTGAAAACTTTGAATGATCACTTTATGCAACTGGAAGAACTATTTCCCAATCATGACACCAGTATATTATACCATTTATTATCACCATATATTAATTTTTCATCAGTTATGAGAGCCTTATCAAAAATTTGGGGAAATTAGGAAGGAGAAAAATGTTCCTCGGGGTCCATATGAAATATTAAATCCCACACTAAAGGAATCTAGAACATATAATCTCATCTCAAGTTAGAAGTAGTGAAAAATGATGTTACTCAATGAAATAGGCCAATACTATATAACCAATAAAGAACCCTATCCAAGAAGAATGAACTCTAAGGCTTTTTGAGGTCTCAGTATCTATGGAAAGAACTGATCAAAGAAGGATGCCTGTAAATCATCACATACAATGCCTTGTTGTTGATCGGCTTGGGTAATTACATCCCACTAATGTTTGGATGAATCATGAATCATGTAAACAGCATGATGGACCATACAAAATATAGTAATCTCCAAATTCTGAAATATAGACAAGGTGTACCCTAGAAAAGTATCAACAACTTATGGACAGCCATCCCCTGAGATTATAGGAGGATGTTATTACTTGAATACATGATTCAGATCAACCAACATTGGTGTTGGACATGGAGCACCATGTTTAGACTACATCAGACATAGTAAAATATCAAAAACATGAGCATTAGTGGACATATCATGTACAACAGATGGTTCCTCAAGTGGCACTCTTTCAATTAATAATGGTAGCTTTGGGACCACCATGTTTTGAGGCATGGTCATCATCACCCACCTAGAACATTCCTTGTGAATTTTGAAATAGCATTGGTCTGCAGATTCCAGGAACATTATTCAAAAATTTATTTAAGTACCTAGATAGTAAAACTAACGTATGATCATTAATTGAAATCCACCTACTATCCAGGGTATACTAAACAAACTACCTACCTAGAAGGGCTTGTAATTGAATGTTCAAATGTATTAGTTGCATGGGTTTCAATAAATGAAGGGTCAACAATACCTAGCCTCATAATTTTCAAGAAACCATTACATTTTAATTTATTTTAATTACCAGGTTCCACCATTGAACGTTCATAATAAAGAAAATTTAAGATAATGAAATGCAACCATTTCATTTAAAAAGTCATGTTTCAATATCAAAGATCATTTTCTTATTTCTTATACAATGAATCATTTATAATGACAAGTATTTTCTAGTGAATCTGGACTTATACACCTTATCATATATATTAAAAACCAAATGAATTTATTATCACAATCTTGATAGTAAATTACTCATTCAAAACCATGAGGACCCGTAACACCTAGTGAATTTAAAATTGCAATCACTCAATCACTGCCTCAAAAGAAGCCCAGGAATATATACAAATAAAGGATCCTCAATATTCACTATCATATGATGTAATGAAAAGAAGTTAAATTAACTTATATTGCATGGAACTATTAATTCATGAAAATTATATGTGCCTACAATGATGCAGGTAACATTGATCCTCTCTCTCACCTCATAAGGCTAAGGAAGAAATTAAATTTCAATCATATTAATAATAATAAAAAATCATATCATGTGATTCATATAACTATGAAAGGATATCAACTATAATAAGAAATATAAGAACAATAATTTCAATTCATGAAACTCTACATTTACCCCAACATGGGGTACATGATTACCAAGCCCATATTATAACCAATATCTAAGAATTCGTAGTATATGATCTATTATCTCTAAATAGTAATTCTTGAAATAAACTGTTCTATTACAACATGGTGACATCCCGAACTAGGATTCCACTATTCGATCCTTGGGACTGGTTAGACCAACTGCCTCAAGTGCATCTCCCAGAATACAATATGTTTTTTACTACTATCAAGGGCCTAGGGTGTGTCTCTTGTGAGACTCTACCCTCATTACTAGAGTGTAGAATATGGGATAAATAAATATCATATGTAAATAGAGGAAGAAATATATTTAAATAAAAGGATAAATATATGTAGAAATGAATAATAAACAACTAAAAAACTAACCCAAATATACATCAACTGATGATGATATAATTTATTTAACTAAAAAATTGGAAAACATGGAATGCAATGCATCATGTAAGAATTCTATTCAAAGGTCAAAAAAGAAACCAAAACTATCCCCATATCCCATTCTCCAACTATGCTACCTAATACCATTTCCATACTAAAATCCCATGAAATAATGTTTATAATGCTACCCACATCCCTTTTCCAGCAGCTATATAGATATAGTCCTCTCAGTAACAAATAAAAGGTCGTGTAGGGTATTAGATAAGTCTCATTATCCCACCAACATCAGTTCCAATAACATCATATTCTTGCAATATATACCTAAAAGAGAGAAGGAATGATTATATTAAAGAAGAGTGGTATAGTGACTTAAATACACAAGATACATCTTTAGCCCTCAGTTTGTGTTTGAACATGTAACCAGTTAATCTTTTCATTTATTCCATTTTTTATATTTAAGTCATGTGAGGCATAGCTAGCACTGAAATCACATAGTAATAGAGACAGAAAAGGTTCCAAGATAAAACAGGGAAACATATATAATATTAAAAATAGAGGTGTACAAAGGTAATAACAATGGAAACTGAGACCTTAAGGGTAAAAAACATAGTAGTAATTACATCTTGCTTAAAGTGTAAGAGAGTAATATAAGAAGAAACATCCAAGGAATTATACAAATAATATTATCTAGTAGAGTCTAAGGAAAATAGACATGATAAAATTGGATTTGTTATGGGTAGTACCAATGATTTAACCAAGGAACCTTGTGTATATATAATCCATGATAGATCATAGAAGATTATCCATGGAATGATATAAAAGTATATAAGGAATTCTACGGTGTCATACTAAGCTGCCACTGATAGATAAGGATCAGGTGTCATCCAAGGTAAGTTGTATCCTTGAATCATAATTTCTTCCTAATGTGCTCATGGAATTAATTCCAGAATCCAAACGCTAACTCATGTCATGCCAATATTATAATGATTTCAATGTTCATTTGTAAATAGGAACCATAAATTTAATTCATTTAATTAGTTAGGACAATTAGAACTAAATACATTCAATATATCATAAGGTTAAATGTTTTCCCATTCATTAGTGTGATATGTCCAATTGAGCATGAAACTATTTCATTAATTCATTGAGTACATTATAATTTATCTTGGATTAATCCACTACCTTACACCGTTATTATAAAGGGTTCATACATCATTTAATCAATATTCATTTCATTTTTGAAGTACATGTAATTTATACAAAACTTATTTACCACCTCCTTTAAAATTAATTTATCATGATTTAGTCACTTACCTTAAACAGGTCATCCTGGGATCAACATGGTACTAGCTATTAAACAATTTTAGAACCATTTAATATTAGGATCCTTTCAATTAGACTACTCCAGATCAAACACATATGAACTAATCCTCAATGGTGATAAACACTAAAAATTAAATACAAAAACTCTCCATACATTGAGAGAAAAATGTTGTGTATGTAACCACAAAAAAATGACATACATATATGGAATGTGTCATAGAACATTTTCCAAACATTTATAATCAAGATATATTAATTAAACAAATGATTATCGATGAAATTGGTGCACACCCATGAAATTTTTAAAAATTATGAGAATCCTAGGATGAGTTATAGACCACCTACCGTGGGCTCATACGACTGTCCTCATCCACTATCAACCTTAGGTTTGACTTGAATTTGAGTATATCTAAAGAACAGATAAATTCCTAGAAATGGATCATATATTACCACTTCTAAATATTTATTTTTATATAAATAAGAATGAAATAATATTAAAATGTAATTGAGAACATACGTTTGCAGATCTGTTAAGATGAATGTCAGTCGATTCAATCACTAGATGGAGAATTAACCTCATATCCAATTTTATAATTAAAAAAGGATTAAAAAGGTATATTTTAAGTTGTTCTATCCAATAGAATTAAAATTGAACTCATAGTTTAATTTAATTTTTATTTTAATGGAAAATATACTTTTCAAAAAAATGTACCCTTTTAATGTATTGGCTACAAGGTTTGGCTAAACCGTGTGGGAATATTTCATGAGAACCTATATGAAGGGGAAAATTCACTATTCTTCCACCATGTAAGAGAAATCATGAAAATACAATGAGAAATTCTTATGTAATTTGTCTTCATCTTCATTTCACGGTCATGTGGCCCATGTTCTGTGGTTTAGGATGAACGTACACCCTCAGAATGTATAAAATCAAGCACCACACTATTTAATAATATTGTGCAGTATGCATCATGAAATTTTAAAAAACCATGTGACATGAAATTTTCTACAAAAAAATCCAGTCTCTGGACACTGAAAAAGACCCGAACACCCCCTAAGACCTTCACTAACTCATTAGGAATCGAAATTACTTCCAAAAATGTAGACCAAAATTTAATGGTTCTATAACTGAGTTACAAATATGTACTTAAAATAAATTTTATCAATATTTCAAAAAATAAAGAACCATTACACTAATTCCCAATGAGTCCCCCTACGCCAAAAATTCCAAACATAGTGGAACACATACATACTTTCTATATATAACGTGAATTACAACAAACTCGTAGAATAAAAGTTTAATTTTTTAAGTAGTAGTTACATATTAGATTATCGACCTAAATATTACCATAGAATTTTAATCAAATCATTAATTATATACCTCTTATTTTATTATAATACAATATTAATAAATAGAAAATCCTTGGTATATGAAGAATATAGTGTAACATGGTAAAAATTATTTTTATAGGGTAAATAAATGTAAACATCATGATTATAATGTGTGGTAATTTTTGGATATCATTGAGTATAACATGTCATTTTTTGAGAAAAGTGAGTGTTGTGGCCCTTGAATTAAATCTACAATAATTACAAGAGGAGAAATGAAGGAATTCAACATTTATCCAGATGTTGAATTAGAGCCATTTCATCATGGAATGTGGTCACATAATAACATTATTATGTATTTAAACATTTATTTTCTATCCCATCAACGATATAGTTAGACGCTAGGAAATTAGGGGTTATGAAATAATTTAAAGGGGATAGCTTCTCCAGAAAATTCACCCATTTAGAAGCCGACATTCAGGACTAGTTCCTCTATGCCATTCGTATAGCTTGCACTAGAGTTGTCGATTCACATTCGTACCAGACACTATTCTAATTTCTTTGTATGATAAAAGAAACCTCCATTATAATACACATCATCTCCGATTAATGTGTTGTGAAACTTCTACATGGGCTACACAAGCTTCTAATAATGTCCCCATTCCTATACCTGAAGGCGGATCCACAACCCAAGGGTCCTGGATTACCCCTCGAGGCTCTATATGTTTTACATTTGAACCATCATTCAAATGGGGTGTGCAGAAAACATCCAAATTATTTCGAGGAGATGGGAAATTTTCTATGATGTTCAACTGCCTATGTACCACCCAATTAGCAATCATGTTGCTGCAACTTTATGAATGGTAGTTATTATCTAAATGAACTACAACAAAGACTGATATTAGTGTATGATTGAAATTGTAGTGGGACCTGCTATGCACAGTCATGATCCGACTACTCTGTAGGAATTGATTAGTCTCAGCACTAGATACATGAAATAATACCATAATCTTCTTGGAAAGAGTGACAAAGAAAATGTTAGAATGAATAGTTAGAACATAATCAGTTTAGAGGAGATGAATTCAAAAAATATGTTTCACTGCCATCCAAAGAGACGAGGAAGCCTTAAAGCTCATTAATATGTGGTTTACGTCTTCTATATGTTTCATAAAAAGGTAACATTGTGAGCATAATGAGACACCCACCCTTTGTAGATTGGAATCCACAGGTATCTTATTGAGAGTAAGCATCCACAAGAGTGTGAGTTGTGATGGTGTCATCTATTTTTTCTTTTGTTTTCCAATCCAATACTTTTCTCCAAAAATCAAATATTTATAAAATATTTTTGAATCCATCTAACCATTTAAAACCCCCTCTATTATCTATGAATCCTCTTAATTAAAAAATTCATGCCCATTAACAGAATATACTATATCATCAGCCACCATTTTCATATTTTCCATATGCTCACTAATCATGGTGTTATGATCAATGTTAGTATCCTCCAGTTTAACATGATTAATGAGTGGATCGACAGTCCAGTTATCATACCAAAAATAAAGGGATGAAGTCTTGGTCACCCTCCCTTTATTGTGATATATAATTTTTTTGAAAAATTCACTTTATTATAGTCCAAATTTTAGACATTATATAACTGGTATTGCCTACAATAAGTCATTCCCTATACCAGTTCCCAAAAAATCTGGGGAAGCAATGTTGGTGTTGATGAAATTACAAAAAAATGTGGCATGCAGAGTCAGAATGAAGGCCTATAGGTTCTTTATTACATGCCCTACCAGGTAATAAGACAAGAAGAATTTCATTCATGGGGAAGTGATTAATATTTATTCCATAATATTTCCACTCTAAATAATTTATACAGTATGATGTTGAGATTTCTAATCATAGAAACCATCCAAAGATATACCATGAAAAAGTAGGTCGACATTGAGATAACAATATGCTTAATATAGCATATGCATTCGAACATTAGGAGGGACTTCCCCTACCTAGAGTAGAGGTTTTTCATCATTTGATCTAGTAAATTTGAAAAATAGGCCTACTGAGTTTTTCCACAAAACATTGTAACACCCAGATAGACAAAAGTTAGAGCACCATCCTTTATTCCCAAATTATAGGTGAGAAATATCTTCCTTGAGGCTGAAATGTTTAATCTAATATAAATGAAGGATTTTCTCCATATGATGACATTACTAGAAAAATTATCATTATGGCCAAGTAAATTTTTCATATTGTTTATGTTTCTTTTCCCCCCTATGAAAAAATGAAAATTTCATCAGAAAAAAATAAGCATAAGGGAGCAGAGTTAACCTGGAATTCTCTAATTGTAGATAAAGAACCCATGTTCACCATATCAATTAAAATTATGATATGATAATCCTCTTATATTGCTAAAATAATGGCCTAGAGGGTATCCCCATGTCTCACCCCTCTGGGACAAGAAAAATAACCTTCTATAGACCCATTAATGAGAATAGAGATGCAGACTGACTGAAAGAGTATCCGGATCCAATGAATGAATTTCCTAATGAAACCAAATCTATTAAAAACATTTCAAATAAGGACATAGTACATTTTTTGATTGGAATTTTTACTATCTAGTTTTAGCACTATGTTTCCATCTCTGGTTTATTTCCAAAGAGGATTAGCGCACTCTGATGTAGAGAGCACACAGTCTTAAATGTTCCCACATTTTAGAAATCCAAATTGATTACAGAAACGAATATTCAAGAGACATGAGAAAGTGTGCATGAAAAAAATTTAGTGGTCACCATGAAAATAGTATTTACCAGAGCAAATGGCCTTAACTAGCTTATATCACTATTAATCTCATCCTTTGGGATAAGAGTGATAAACTAGGAATTGAAGCCGTAAAAAAATTTCCATCCATAAAGAAATGAATAACAAGTTTTCAAACATATTTTTAATGGTTTCACAATAAGTCTGAAATAATTGATTAGTAAACCAATCCAGCCCTTGAAATCATTCCTTCTTGGGACCAAACACCACATATTTAATTTCTATGTTCACTGGAACTAAGGTAAGGAATGTATTCACTTCCTCCAAAACTAGATATGGAATGTTGTACTCTCTTTTAATTTCAGTTTTTTTGGATCATTGAAAAGACTCTTATAATAAGTTATAATATGTGATTAAAGGTCCTTTCTACATTCCCAAATCTGATCTCCAGCTTTTTGTAAAGTCAGTGGTTTATTAGGCAATCAGATCCTCGAAAGTGCATAAAAGAATTTTTTGTTTCTGTCTCCATCTAATAGCCACCAAATTTTATAAACATCATTGAAAATGTTTTTATGAAGATTGATAGGACTCCAAAGCATGGAATAAATCTCATTTTCTTATTTAAGGTCTCAAATAATGTGTCCTTTAGTAATGGACACTTGTATGTCATGAACGATATAGTCCAACCCATAAATTTCAGAATCCAATGAGATGAACCTTTCTTTACTGCATTACTTCATCTTCACATTATCATGATTAAATTTGCAGAGGTAAACTAGAGGGATAATACTACAAACCCTCAGGACCCATGTATCCTACACAATTTTTGAGCCCTCTAGAAGGGTGTCCCAAGAATTGTTAAATTTGAATGGGATTGGATGCATTCATTCAATATTCATAATACGTACCACAATAGAATGAAGATATGAGTTATGATTGGCCAATGTGAAACAAGAAATATACATCCAACATGAATTTGAGGAATCATAAATAAATGATCTTTCAATTATATTGGCCCTCATTCCATTAAGATGTCGTCTATACCAAGTGAAAATGGCCCTAACAATGTTAATTTCTATCAAATTGTCCCTCTTAATACATTCCCGAAATTCAACCATGGGTTTCGTACCAACCACTTGTCAATTATTCTAATCTTCATGAAGAATGTAGTCAATGTCCCATAAAATAATCCAAGGGACCAAACTTGATATCCTCATGACCTAAATTTTATTCCACAAAAAACACCATTAGATGTAGTTATTATAACCATTCACTGATGACCATCACATCCTTTGACCCGACTCCATGAAGTTGTAGGTGAGGATCTGATCATTCACATTAATAATAATTAGATTAAACAATCCTTTTTTGTACAACCATCTATACACTATCAAAAGAGCCATTATACCAGATGCAACATAAATGGGAGTGGCATGTTCTTCTTTAAACATTTTCCATCATTAGAGATGATTTTTATGCTCACAAATTCCAAATATTTCATATTTTTATTTCCATGAAATCAGAAAAATGGAAATAATTGTGTTAGGGTTTTCTAGCCCTTGGTAGTTCAGAAAAAGGCCTTCATTAATGTTTTGACATAGGGGTAATTCCCCCATGCTTATTTTATCCAGATTTCGTAGCTTCCGAGCAGATATTGTGGAAGATTCAGGGCACCTGGGTTTAGATTTGTGGATTATATCTAAGGGATGCTTCTGTATGATTACTATTTTAATCATTTCTTCAGAATTATGGGTAGCTGAATCAACATCCTTTATCTCTGAAGACTCATGCACTTGATCATTTGACTCCATAGCCAGTTTGGTAACCCCAACCCCAAAATTAGTTTGTTCATGAGGGTATCACATGTTTTCTTAAATGTATACATTGTTTGCATCATGTTCGCGCTTCCCCAGTTAAATTCTGAGCTTCCCTATCCCATTTTCATTAGAATATTTCAATGAGTTTTGGTCCATATCTAGACTATCTTGTATGTCATTAATGTTGAGATCATTAATAAATCCTTTAACATGCAATAAAAGGGAAACCGAGAATATGTTTGATGAGTAGTCTTGGTCATTCCCCTCTAAAATATCTTCACTCTAACTACCCATGATCCTTGTGTTTTTATTTTGTTGATATTTTTTCTTGGGTAAGTTATCCTTTGTGGAGGAATGGACCCCTTGTATTCTTGATAGACCCCCTTAATCATAACAGCTCCATGGTCCCTTCCCTTTTGAGTCATCCAACCTCCTTTCCTCAAGAGACATCCCTCCTAGTAGAGGAGGTTGGTGCTTCCTTGAACAATATTTCTAAGACAGGACAATTATTAACTAAATGACCAACTATTTTACAATCTTTAAAACATTTGGGAAGATTCTAAAACTCATACGAACCCTCTATTTTCTAATAATCTATAGCAAGAAAAATACAACTAGGAGGTGTGACGTCAATGTTACTCTCAATAAGGACTTGTGAATATAAAAAATATCTCCATTTATGGAGAGTTGATCCACATTCAATGGAATTCCAAGACTAGAGGAAATTTCACTGAGAATATTAGGATGTTGGTACACCAATAGTAGACCATGGATCCCGGTCCACATCTGTACTGTGGACATTCATTTCGTGAAAGGGTTGAAGATGGGATCCCACTCCAATATTTGAAAAAACACATGGTCTAAAATTAAGGTTTCCATTTCCCCACACCATATGAAGATCAACCTTTCTTTCCAAAATAATCTTATAGTACCCTTTTCTGATGGGGAGAAGTCTCTAATTCAAGAAACACAAACATTGTGAAATCCTACTTTTTAGATCTGCATAGGACCGATATTTCATGTCTTTATCAGAAGAGGTTCGACCTAACAATGATAATTTTCAGAAGTTAATTCATTACATAAGAGCTTCCAGATTATCCACCAACTTAATGGATCCATCCCTTAAAATCATGAGAATAGTTGGTTTTCCAGATTCAGATGCATAAGGAATAGCTAGAACTTCTGCAAATGAGATTTATTTTTGGGGTGGAGGAGAGCTAGTAGCCTCTACCTTGTTTGGATGGGAGAACTCCATCTCCCATTCTAGATCGAACAAATTCATGGCTATAAAGAACATAGTGAAGATTAAGTTCACCATTCTCCCGCTCTCCATCATAACATAGGTGAAGCACAATCCATGGAATAGAATTGTTGATTAAAAATTTTGAATACCAAATGATTATTGATTAATTCATGTTTTCATAATTTAAAATAAATATCTATTTATATCATTGATGTAATATCCTATGAATATATTGTAATATGAAAAGGTCTAACAGAAATAAATTAGAACATATATCATAATGATAATCACTTCATATCTATGCATAACATAGTTTATATATCTAGTCAAATCATGTCTATCCATAATACTCTCATGGGATATAAATAATTATCCAATGTATAGAAAGGATTTATATTTATAGTTCCACCTTACAAGTAAGTTTTATGTTTGGCATGTAGAATAATAAACATGAATTATAATCATTATTAATGAAAGAGAAAATAAATATAATTCAAATATGTGTCATTGGATATAATCATTTTATAAAAAATCATGATGTATATGATTCCCAAAATAAGAAAGGTATGTTAAAAAATGTTATGTTATATGTTAATGTATAAAAAATAAAATAATTTGGTAGATATTCAATTAAATTAAAGAACATGAAAAAATGGATCTTGTAAATTAACATTTTAAGAAGAATGTATGGTTGAAATTAATCATTAAGGAGCAAGAGAAAACACAATATATAATTAAAAATAGTAGATTAACAGAAAAATATTATTTAATATAATATTGTAATGTGTTTTATAAATTATATATGTTTGGTAGATAATCACTAGAAAAAACAAATAAAAATAGTATAATATGTGTGGGAATGTTTGTGTCTCTATATTGTTTTTTCTTATATACATTGTAGAGTTTATGAATCAAATAGTAATAGAATATAGAAAAAACATGCTTGTATCATGATTTATGTGGAAATGTAATAATATTTTTTCAAGAGATGATATGTAAAAGTCATAATCAAATATATATATAACAGTGGTATATTAAAAAGAACGAATGTTATCAAGATTTTAGTTTGCATAGTTTGTGTTTTTAGATGGCGGAAAGATGGTTGGGGTTTTGTTATACTATTGTTTATTTGAAATTTTAATGCAGTATGTTGTAATTCGTGTGATGGGTTTTTCTAGTAATTTTTTTAGGCTGCACACTTACCCTTAAAAGTGGAATTAGAAATTACAAAAATCTGGATTATGGTTCATAATGTATGGTGTTCAAAATAGGCTTGTAAATAAAAATAATAATTGGATGGATGTTTCATAAATAATAGTATATTCAATATGTGGAATATAATATACATTTATGAGAAAAAATATTTCCAATAAATTAAATATAGGATAGATTACTATTATAAAGAATTTAGTTAGTCGGTAATAATTATTTAAAAAGAGACAAAATTTTAAAAGATTCCTCATAGTATAGAATAAATAGTATTTTTGATACTAAAATGAAGATTATAATAGTTATTTCAGGAAAATAAAATTATGTCAAGTTAAAATGAAAAAAATTATGATACATAAACATTCTTCAATATGTTATTTTCATTATTTTTCATTAATTTAATAATTTTAAGGAGAGATCAAAACCTATATACACAAAATACCGAAATAAAAATAATATAAAATTATCTATTAATGTTTTAATCCAAGAAATAGATAACTATTTGTGAGAGATTGATAAAAATATATAACATCATAAAAAATGAAATAAACTGATTGAGAGGGTGTAGAGATATCATAGTCAGGAATGAATGTGTATGATTTTTCTTATAAATATTACAACATATAAAATATGAATATAATAGAGAAGTAACGATACATATAATACCAAAAAACAAAACAAAAAACTAAGGAACAATTTTGTGAATATTGATATAAGATATAAAAGAGAATATTATTTGTAAAAAATCATTTTTAATGCTGATTTTTAGTTTATGTTTTTTTGAAAATATTGGATGTTGTTGATGAAGGTTGTTTATCAAAAGTAATTATTATGTTTTTTAGATTTTGGGGGAATTTGGAAGAAAAAAACAGAAAACATGGACATTCAGTACTAAATAATATCCCATAACCCACATGAATAAAAAAAGATCACATTATCCATGTGAATGAAGGAAGATCAAGCAATCTATATGGGTGAAGTAATATAATTTTATCCAAATGAAATAAGGTAGATCATGTTATCCAAGTACATAGAGGAAGACTAAATGATCTGTGTGAATGATGCGAGATAGTTCTATCCATATGAATGAACAAATATTAGGTGATATTTTGGAAAATAAGAGGATCTTATGATTTCATGACTGAATTATTATCATGTGATATCATATATTCTATTGGATCATGTGAAAGAGTGGAATTAATCCCACAAATGAATAATATCTAAAAATAATGATTTCTCCTTGAGGACCCTAAAAATCATTAAAATGCAAGAGGGTGAATGGTTAACTTTATGGAAATGCATGATGAAATAAAATACATTTATTTTGAATGAGTTGTAAGGTCTTAAGACATTCCACATTTGATAAGGGCTGATTTCGTAAGCCAGAAGTAATTAGATGATGTTCATTATGGCTGATGTTCTTTATACTGATGTGGTAGAACTAATGGACGAGTATCATATTTCTAGTTATAGTGGATAGTTTGTTCATATAAATACCCATAAACCCGTCCATAAGAGTTTATGAATTTTTTATATAAATATTTTACTGAAGAAATGTCTATCAATGTGGTTGTGCATTAATAGAAGGGGGTTATGTGATTGAATAAGTCGCATAAAATGAAATAAATAAACAGTTCCAATAAACAAAATAGATCCTATAATTGTGCTTAAGTGAAAGGAAGTTATGTATCTTATTTTGTTCATGAATTTTCAAATCACAATAAGTCGTGAAACCCATGTATACTAAATAAGTACATTCCCTATAGTCACATGTTCCTCATAAGTTGAATAGGTTCTCATAAATAGGGATTTCATAGGGGCTATAAGATCCAATATGAAAAGCCTATTGTAAAGGTGTTGACCATTAAATTAATTAAACATGATTATAAATGAAAAATCGTGTGTAACAATAAATTGACATCATTATTAAAATAATTTAGTAGAGGAGTATTGTGTTCACTTTAGTTGAGAGAGAGTTATGAGACATAAAATTGTGAATAGTTTTAATCTTATTGGGATAGTAAGTTTTCAAAAAACATTATAAAAATAATATATAAAAGTTTCAAATATTAGATTTAATGTAAGTTCGCCATTAAAAGGCGGTAAAATTAATTTTTTTTTGAAAAATAATTCTTTTATCTGAAAAATTGAATTTGTTCTTACATTATGTCTAAGAAACTCATAATATGGAATCTAAAATTATAAGGATTATATTATGTTCAAAATTCAGTTAATACTATTCATAACTGCTTTTGAACAGCTAGTTTGGTAAGTCATGGTGCGCTTGAACTCAGAGATACGTGTAGTGCATGTTATTTCATTACTTTGAAGAGATAACGTAATATGAAATATTTGGGTGTTAAAATCTCCCCATTTTGTGTTAAAAATAAGTTTGGTTCTCCTTTGTGGAGGTTATATTTCCAAATTCCTATAAACTTCCTCATAAATAAAGGAATATGTAGACCTTGTATCAGACAAAACATTTGAAAAATATGAGTAAACTAACAAGATACATGATATAACTGCGTTTGATGGCCCAAATACTACTAAAGTAGTCGAAATGGATCTCACTACACCATTATACTAATAGACTAGGTTCTTTGAATCATTCAGATCTCTCTTTGGGTGGGAATTTTCATAATGATCCATCTCACCACATTTAAAACACTTAAAAGTATGCCTATCAGTATTAGTCTTAAGATCATTTTCAATATAATATCAGGCCATATGTCCAAACATAACAAATCGAAAACATTCCCTAGTATTGGTAAGTCATTATAAAGGGTGCTTTATGAAACAATTTTTAGAAACTGAGAACATGATTTTCTTACTCTCAAATTTCATTGGTTGATTCTTACACATCGCTTATCAATTGAACATCTTATTCTCCTGGTTGTAAAAATGAATTTGACAATAAGAAAAATCCATCTCTACCATCTCATAAAATCATGAACGTTTCACAAATGATTTGAATTCATGGGAGGTCAATTCCCTTTGATACCATGGCATCAATCCTGGGTAAAAGCAGTGGATTTTGATACCAAGAACCAGAATAAGATTGCGAGCATACCTCTCTAGTCAAGTGATGTTCGCTTCATTCAGAGCCACTGAATCATCCAAATTTTTCTTAAATTCAAGGAATTGTTTTTACATCCTTTGTTGCACCATCATAGTAAAAGATTTTTCCAGGAAGTGACTATATATTCATCACACTCTAAAGCATCACTATTCACTCTATCCTTGATATTCTTGAACCTTGACCCCACTAATTGGTTTCACCATAATAATGAAAATTGGCGCGACTTAACTTTTGATTATCTGAACATCCTATACCAAGAATATCATTCCAATGGATTTGGTCCATCCTTCAGCCTCTACTGGGCAGAATATCCATTGATAGAAGAAGGGTGTTGCCTTATAAAATTTTCCACTATTGTCATGTTTCTTTGTGTTAATTATAGTTTTTTTATTACATGTTTGACACCTCAATTTATTTCCAATGCTAGCTAAGCCATTACAATCAAATACAGCATGGATCTAATCCCAACAATTTCGAGCTGCAGATTCGGAAGGATATCATTCCGTTCGTGCCTCTCCTCTTCAGCTTTCATATTTATTCTACAGACAACACTTCTAAACTAAGACAACATAGTCAAATAAACATTGAAATCATTAAATTCTATAACATTTCAAATTAACCATAATGTAAAAAAATAATTTATGGTATTCTATTAACATCATTATAATCCCTACATTTATCCAAACCATTATTTGATACCAACTATAGGGACCCAAATTTAAAACATTATATAATGTTGAATTTTAGTCTAGAAATCACGTCCATTCACATTGATGATATTTAAAAGTTTCATGCTTTAGATAATTGGGACATAATAAATTCATAGCATTACACATTAATACAGACTTAATACTATAAAAAAAGTATTCATTTATTCCAAAATATAATACATTTCAAATAAACATGAAACATTCAACAATTACTCTAATATTTAACTTGTTGTCAATATCTATTTTACACATTTTTATAACCTATGAAAAGCATTTAAAAACATGGTATGAGCACATAAATCTCAGTAAGGGGTATAAAAATATGGAAAGAACATTATCTGATGAATATTTGTAACATATGAAATATTTTCCCAAAGGCATACTTGTCACAAATATATATAATTACTTTGTGAAACATGATATTTCCCTAATATTCCCACAAACCATAAGAACATAAATGAGACCATATAGGTATCTTGGTTAATTACGTACATAATCTTGTAACCCTCTCGGATACCTTATAATTTGTATCCCTCGTGTCTACCTTTCAATATGTGTAACCATTGTAGTTAAACTTGGAGTAACCATATGACTGCCCTCCAACATACACATAACCAATCCATTTTATAGATACATTGGTCCCACCCTTCATCATAAACAACTTCCATGAACCAGTACACAATCATACAACAAGAATAAATTCCTAAAAACGTTTCTTTGAATTTCGTAATACAAAATATTAAAAGATGTTTTTTTAAAAGAAAAGTCCCTTATAAATGTCATATAATTTATGTTAGAATTAATAGAGTTGATGGAATATGTATATGCACTGTAAGTACACAAGAATTCATTATAATATAAAAAAATTTCACCACACAAACAATTTTAGAACCACATAAATAATGAGGTAGATATTAATCCGATGAATGGAAATCAGGTTTAGAATTCCCTTACCTAGGGTTTTTCATACATAAAACTCATTTAAACCTCATGTATAAAAGTTAAATGGATGTAACTAATATCTTACAGAAAAATATTCATCTATATAATACCTTATATTATCATTTAATTACATCATTTCTCCCATTAACTGTTAGTATTTTGTTTCTTATATTGTCTGGGAGGCATTCTTTACATGATTTCCATTATCAGTTCGTGATGGATATTCCATTTGATTGGAAGTGAAAGACCGTAACTGGAACAGAGGCGTATTTTAATATTTCTAGAACCATAAATTATAAAAATTATAATTTTGAATGGTTACCTGATGATGATTCATAAGTAAAAACATTATTGATGTTAGTTTAGGTCATTTTGGGAATTCTTCGATTGTAGAGATCACATTTTGGTTTATAATTTTATAACGAGTGTAAAAAATGATTCATGAACATTATATAAGAAATAATACATAAATTATAATCCGGTTCATTCATTAAAATGGTTTCAGGACTAGTGTTTAATAACTCAAATTAAATGGAAATCACATTTTCCACATTGTCGATAAATAGACACATTACAGACGTGTTTTAATTTCGTGAATGAGTGGGAGGGGATAAGAAGAATAATGGTGATTCTTTAATAAACACAATGAAATACAGAATATGTAAGATACTAGATAATTAAAGCCTCTTGGAAAATGGTAGGTTAGTAAAGAAGAAGAATCGAAAAGAAAATGAAAAGAAAAGAAAGAAATCCAAAGAGGATGTTTATCTCTTGATCTCTTTTCCTTGATATCCTTCTTAAGGACTCTGGTTTTGGCCTTTTGGTG
The DNA here is from genome assembly GCA_963277665.1 of Viscum album. Taxonomy (NCBI): domain Eukaryota; kingdom Viridiplantae; phylum Streptophyta; class Magnoliopsida; order Santalales; family Viscaceae; genus Viscum; species Viscum album. The sequence continues at coordinate 1,652,671,341 of OY728126.1, read as the reverse complement.
AGACCATAATATCTTATTTTAGAATAAAATCCTTGGTAGGAGTATTTTTCAAAACATTGGTAAGGATCAATGCTTGAGAGGTTTGGGAGGAGGAGGGTAATATAAGGACCCAACATTAAAACATTACATAATCATGAATTAAATGAATAATTCACATTGAGGATCTTTTAAGGTTTACTGTTTTAGAGAATTATATCGTAACTATTACATCTCAAAAGATTACACAGTAGACACTTCTACAATGTTTCCCCCCCTTTTTTTACAAAACATGAACTCTTAAAAAAAGCGCCATGTCTAGTTCCATGTTTAAGACAACATGACTTTTCCTTCATCCCATCCTTGACCCTATTCCACATTATGTCCGGTGATAAACATTTCAAAAAAACTTTGGGTGAGCATAAAAAACTCAGAAAGGGATACACAAAGAAGGAAAACTGTTAGTTTTTTAAAACATCATGTAAACCATGAACACTTTATCCAAGTAATACTTTTCAGCTTTAAGAAGTAGTAAATACTCTTCCCTGAATAAAATATCATTACTTACCCTTTTGTAACCAAAAGATTACCACAAAACCCATACCAAGAACACATAACACATAAATGTATCTTGGGACATAAAACATACTTAAATGGAATAACCATACGGTCGACTTTAACACATATCACATAATGGAATATCCATATGGCCGACTTCCAAACCAAATGCATTAGAGGTTATAACATAACCACCCATCCCGGTATTCGCGGAACCACCTATCATATGGATTACCACGTAACCACCCATCAAATGTCCAAGTACAATTAAAAAATCATAACACATAATACAATTATAAAGGAATGAAAGCATTTCCACATTTCAATCACAATATCTCACTTAAATACATTGACATAACAAATCCATTATCAAAACCATTTTCTATACCAAAATACAAAAGAAAGTATATGGTATTTATTTACTTTTAAAATCATTATGTCTTGTTGAGGAATCCATGAATCAAATAATACTTGCAGTGGCGGAAAGGTCATTGTCACTATGTACGTTAAAAAGAAACATACTTTTGTTGTTTAGTAAAACTCTTCGTACAGAAAAAATTCCTTTTGAGTAAAAGTAATAGTCAAAGAGTTTTATACACCGTATAAAAGAAATTTGTGTATAAAACAAAATATAACCCAATGAAAGGATATTGAGACGAAGACCCATTCAAAGACAATATCCTTAGATTAAGGATAAATAAATTACATAATTTATCTGTGAAAAATATAAATACTCCCAATATAAGTGGATATTAATTGTAAAACAATCAGAGTTATTCACATATATTCATATCATGACATATTCAAGGAGTACAAGTTTAACCAAAAGGATTGAAACTGGGTTAAGAAGTTCCATTGCAAAAACATGATAGCCTAATAGCGTCACTTCAAAATTTAAGAAAATGAGTTGATGAGAGATAAAAAGGGTATCTCATAACTTGTAAATTAAATTTACAGCAATAAGGATATATGAGAACATATCTCAACATAAGAAGATATAAATTCAAATACATAACAATAGAAGTCTTTTGAAAAGAGTAGGGTGAAAGGTTCCCTTACGGATTTGGGTAACTTTCAAAACGTAAACCACATGAAATAAGGGTCATACAATTAAGTTGTGAATACCCATGAATTAGATTATATTACAAAAAGAATACAATCGTGGTCAGTATATACACCACACAAAAGTAAATAGTGTCAAATGTATCATGAATCTCATGGGAATTAAAGTGAGATGGAAAATTCCCTTATGAAAATCTGGCAGCCTAACAGCGCCACTTAAAACATCCAAAAATGGATTTATGAGATCAAATAGGGTCTCTCATAATATGAACATAAAATGTAAAGTTTGAGAAATATAAAATAACATCCCAAAACATAAGAAATATGATATTAAAATAAATGACATAAAAGAGAGTACTTAAAAAGAATGAGAGAGGTAGGATCTCTTACCAAAATTCGGCAGCCTATCGGCGCCACTTAAAAATTATTAAAATGAGTTGATGAGAGAAATATGGGGTTTCTCACCATATGAACACAAAAGGACAATAGGATGAATATAAAATAACATCCCCAACATAATAACATGGAGATTAAAATAAATTACATTAAGGAGAATACATGACAAGAAAGAGAGAGGTAGGATCCCTTACCTAGAGTCTGACTTGTATTGTTCGTTTCTTTATATTCTTGAATAATAAACTTTGGTTAATTTATAACTGATTAAGTTCCTACATTAAATTTTATTATTCAATTCATTTCACATATTATAATTTTATAATAATTGGTTAACAATGTGAGTTCATATCAAACGTTTTTTTGATGTTCAGTACATAAGTCAAAAATGAACTTGTTTGAAAAGTATTGTCCATGTAGTTATAAGTAAATCATCTCCAAAATATAATTAATGATTTAAATATCATATATATCAAGTAAATATTCATTTTATACTATTCTGTAACATTTGGAGTTAAAAATAAATGAAATGTACCGTTCATGGAGACGGTTGGCCGTATGTATGCATGAACACTACTTTCATTTCTTTGTCATATTAATGGAATTAAAAATAAATTACATATATATATATTATAATTGAATTATAATATATATGTTATATAGGTAACATATGTTCATTAAATTAATTCTTTATACATTCCAGGCATTGAATGAACGAGTCACATCACTTGAGGGGGCTGTAGTCCACACTTCCTCGTATGAAATTATCGCAATTGCACAACATGCAAAGCATAAAGGTATGATTTAAATAAAAAATAAAAAAGTATATAGAAATCATAAATACCATACATATCAAATATAAAATACACTTACATCATAATGTCCACCATGAAAGGTGTTAAGAGAAGATTTAACAATCATCGTTTTGTGAGGTAGTAATTCGCCATCCACAGAAACTGTATGTTCTTTAACCATTAGATGAAGGTGTGTGTAAGTGGACCTCCAATATTTCTCATAAAAACATCCTATTATATTACAGATACTGTTTTTGTTACAAAATAAAGAGATAAAAAGAGTTTAGGGGGTTGGATAAGAAAAATAAAACAAAAGAACACAAGTGAAGACATTACCTTTAAATCGGGTAACTCTTCTTGGTTTGAACCAAAATGGATTCATGAAGAGCTTTCTACCAAAGGGAGGTCTTCTAGGATAAGGATAGGGATGTGGAGTGATACAATGAGCAGAGTTTGGTCAATAAAAAGTCTTGAGATGTGTGGGTAAGTGGGTTGAGGTGGGTGCCTTTTATAAGAGGGAGGAGGGGAACTCTTGGAAAGACTTGAAAAGTTACTTTGTTATAAAATTATTTTCGGATATCAAAGGTCCCACAATTATATATTTAGATAATAAGGTGGTAAGGGTTATAATTACACTCATCCAATATGTTTTTTACAATTTTAGGTCTTAGAGTTTAAATTATCTTTTCATTTTATTTAAATCGTCAAATAATGAGGTAATCGCTGCATCATCATGGTGTTATAAATAATTTAATTTATTCAAGTTATAAAAATTATAAAAAATTATTATGATGTTTCAAATCTTTTTAGATTTCTAATGAATATTTATAGTTAAAAATATGACTTTTATAACTCCATGTAAAAATTGTTTTAGTAAAACAATACATGTTTGTGACATTTTAATTTTAACCTTAAATAAAAAGTTATCAATGTCATTTTCTTACCCAAGTGGATCCATGGGGTCCCTAAGTTGACACATGGATTTTATTTGTCATCCATGAAAAATAAAATAAGGTTATTACATTGTCATGTTCATTTCATATTTTTAAATCATTATTTTTACCTTAAATTACACTAATTACCTCTAATCGTGATTAATAAAACATATAAGTTACTATTCACCAAAAAATTATTTTAATCCTATTGAACCACATATTACATCCTAATTACAACCATGTGTGAAGGATTTTTGAAATTCAATTCACAAATGTGTTAAATTTTAATTTAAATGAGAAATTAGTTTTTAACTACCACTTATTGTTTTCACTATTCATCAAAAATTGATGTTTTTTCAGAAAAATACCAAAAATTCACCCTAATCAATATTTGATATTCTAAATTCTAAAATTATGTCTATTTTAAAAAATTAGAAACATATATGTTTCATTAATTAATATAATAATTATTTCTCTTTGTCAAAACAAATAGCTTGTTTTTATTAAACAATATATATCAAAAGATTGACACCAGTTTTTGTGTAATTTCAAAGTGAAATTCATTCCAATGACCACCATTGGATTAAATGATAAAAATATATTCTTATTTCACTTTAAATCCAATTCAATATATAATCTAATAATATAAATAAATTATATTTAAAAGAGGTTTTGACTTTAAAATACAACATTTTCACTATTCATTAAAAAATGAACTGTATCCGAAAAATACCCAAAATTTACACAAATTAAATTCTGATGTCCCGATTCTAAAAGAGAATTTTATTTGGTCCAATAGAATGTATAATAGTTACCAAAACTATTTTAAAGAGGGTTCACCATCAAAAGGTGATAAATCGACCTTTTAGTGAATATTAGAGAATTTATGCATAAAATTGAATTCCTTTCTTATTTTAATCCATTATCGTTTATTGGATAAATGTAAAAACATTTAACAAACATATATAATCATATATTAGATATTTCTATTCATTCCCACAAATACAACGACGAGGTGCTAACTACTATTTTAAATTATTTTATTTTATTATTAGAGTGCAACGTAAGATTTCAATGAAACTCTTTGTTGCGTATTGGGTACGCCATTGATAATAGCCTTCACTTTAAAGTTATATTAATATTTTATTCACAAATATTTATAAATATGAAATAGTAATATTCTTTATTTACCTGGGATGTCACATCCTTCCCCTCTTTTGGAAATTGCGTCCTCACAATTTTAAAATTGGGCCTGGAAACTTCATTGAATGCCCCAAATCGGAAAAGGAGTAAATTAAATTGTCACTTTAAAAGAATGAAAGGGAAGTAAAAAGGTCGCCCGAGTTAACCTATACTAGGATTCCATGTGTGGAAACATGTACATTGAATAGAAAACAAAGGGTCATGTTCTGACGGAGAGTGATAGAAAACCTGATTAAGAGAATGTTATCCACCAGAAAATTACAAACTTATGATGGGTTAATTGGTATACGATACCCCGGTTGGAAAAGTTAACATAAAAAACTTTCGTTTTATGTTAATTTTCATTGAGGAATTTATTTATGAGCTTAACTAAATCATAAGTAAATATACTTTCTTGTCATTTAGACTTTCATCTCTTACTAGATTTCTTACACAAACTCTTTTTTTCTCCAAAAGATGAGTATTTAGGACAAATTGTTCACATTAAGAGCGCTATAATCAACATCGAGAGTCCCCTAATCCAAAAAATAGAACTATATATTTTTCATGTCTTTAGAAAAAAACAAAAACTGAAGTTGTTAGAACGAGATCAGATAATACCCAAAAAGGATAATCCTTTATAAAAAGAAAATCTATTCTTAATCTCCAAAATTTGTCCAAAAAACCCAAAGTTCTACAAATAACATTTGATAAACAATTGTCTATAAAATTCTTCAATGTAAATGAAACTAATATTGAAACCCAATTCATTGAAGGATTTAATCACATAGTCTTCCAAGGTACAAATAAAATAACATTTATCTCCAAATAACATCAGTTGCTCTTAAAGTCTCATACTGAAATGTAATTAACCAAATCATATATCCTCTATTATAGGTCAATATTTTCCTAGATGACCTAAAATCAACTTATTCTTGATTCATAATATTATATAACTAAAAAGGATTTGTCATACTAACGAGGGACTTCACGTAGTCCAGTGCTAGGCGATAAATACCAGTCGCACTTTGGTTGTGGGTTCGATTCCCACAGCTTTGTCCGACGCGACGGGTTGTCACATGGTCTGCGTGTTGTCCTTTTTCCAAAACTATATATAATTCTCAAAAAATTCCCCAAAAAGAGATGAAATTATCAAAAATAACCATAACATAATTTAACCTCAATTTTTTTTTCATGCCTTTCATTTTCAATTATAACATATAGTAATCCATAATTACCTCAAAAGTAAGGATCATATAAACCCAAATGGTTTATTATAACTAAGTTCAAAAAATAACAGATATCTATTCCTTGAATAAAATTTTCATATATCAAACATCAGGGTTACACATACTATAAATAGTCTTCTAATGTAACCCCATCATTAAAAGAGACATAATAATTTTTTGAATTTCACAATCCTAAAATCTTCCATAACTCTTGAATCCATTATATTTTGAATTCTTACTCATTCAACATTATTCATGATCAATTATCCATTACTTTACAACATATTCTGAAATAATTCTTTCCTACAAAAAAATCATGAATCATATCCTATGATTCCAAAATAGGAAAACATAAGTTAAGAAATAATCCATACCTTTGATTGGTCATTTTTAGTTTCTTCATCCTCAATTGGAATGGAATTAGGTATTGGTAAATGAATATTTGTATGATCTTGGTTATCCCATTCTCGAAACTTCTTCGTATGTAATTTTTTTTCATAATGACCATGCATACCACATTTAAAACATTCAACTGATCCCTCAGAAAGAACTTCTTTCCCTTTCCTCGAGTCGACTGGATGCTTCCTTTTTCCATGGACGTTTCTCGCTTTATGACCTTCATTTCCACATCTATAGCATATTTATGTTCCTTTGAAACATATTCCTAGGTGTTTCCTTCCACATCTTCAACACATAGGTTTTCAATCACACTTAGCTTTATGATTATTACCTGAAATTTCGTAGGGATTTGTTTGTCGCATATACGATGCCTTATAAAAATCACTAGGGTTTAGGTGGTCAATCATGACACCAGATAGTTGGTTCAGGATAAACACAAGAGTTCTCATAGAAGCTCCCATATCATTCAGTTTCTCACTCAAAAAACTGTCATAGTTTCCTTCACATCCACTGTTACTTTGGTGCTTTCTAGTTCCATCAATTTACTAAAACCAAAAAGGTTAGTTTGAGCATATCAGTAAAAATCATCATATAATAATAAGGAATATAGACACTATGATATGGTTATCCAAGTTATCTCAAACTCATTCTTACTTTCAAAAAAACAATGACTCCGTCTAATTTACTACCCATTGTGGTTATACAAAACTTGTCACATATGTTTAAAAAACACTTTAACCTCTAAAGCTATCTAATCCGACCTCTGATACCAACTATAAGGACCCAACCTTAAAATATTACATATTCATGAATTAAATGAATAATTCACATTGAGGTTATTTTCATGTTTATAGTTTTAGAGAATTAGATCATAACTATTACATCTCAAAAGATTACATAGTAGACACTTCTACAAAGTTTCCCTCTTTTTTTACAAAACATGAACTCTTAAAAAAAGTAATGTCTAGGTCCATGTTTAAGACAACATGACTTTTCCTTGATCCCATCCTAAACCCTATTCCACATTATTTCTTGTGAAAAAAATTTCTAAAAAACTTGGGGTGAGTATAAAAAGCTCAGTAAGGGATTCACAAAGAAGGAAAACTGATAGTTTTTCAAAACATCAAGTAAACCATGAATACTTTATCAATGTATTACATTTCATCTTTAAGAAGTAGTAAATACTCTTCACTGAATAAAAGATCATTACATACCCTTTTATAACCATTAGATTACCATAAACCCATATCAATAACACATAACATATAAATGTTACTTGGTACATAAAACATACTTAAATGGAATAAGCATACAGTCTACTTCCACACATATCACTTATTGGAATAGCCATACGACTGACTTCCATAACCAATTAATTGGAGGTTATAACATAACCACCCATCCTAGTATTCACGGAACCACTCGTCATATGGTTTATCAGATAACCACCCGTCAAATGTCCAAGTACCATTAAAAAATCATAACACATAAAACAATTATAAAGTAAAGAAAACATTTCCACATTTCAGTCACAATATATCACTCAAAAACATTGAAATAACAAATCCATTATCAAAACCATTTTCAATACCAAAATAAAAAAAGAGTATATGGTATTTATTTACTTTTAAAAACATTACGACTTGTTGATGAAGCCAAGGATCAAATAATACTCACTACGGTGGAAAGGTCATTGTCATCGTGTATGTTAAAAGAAACATACTTTTTTTCATTTAGTAAAATGCTTCATACAGAAAAGATTCCTTTTGAGTAAAAGTAAAATTTAAAGGGGTCTATAGACCGTATAAAAGAAATTTGTGTCTAAAACAAAATATACCCCAATGAAATGAGATTGAGATGATTTCCTGTTCAAAGACGGTATCCTTAGATTAAGGATAAATCAATTACATAATTTATGTGTGAAAAATAAAATACACCCAATATAAGTGGATATTAAGTGTAAAATAGTTAGAGTAATTCACACATATTCATAGAATGACATATTCAAGGAGTAAAAGTTTAACCCAAAGGATTTAAATTGGGTTAAGAAGTTCCCTTTCAAAAATTCGATATCCTAATGGTGTCACTTCAAAATTCCGAAAATGAGTTGATTAGAGATAAAAAGGTTATCTCATTACTTGTATAATAAATTTAAAGTAATAAGGATATATGAGAAAATATTCCAACATAATAAGAAGTAAATTAAAATACATACAATAGAAGTCTTTTGAAAATTGGAGGGTGAATGGTTCCCTTACCGATTTGGGTAACTTTCAAAACGTACACCCCATGAAATAAGGGTCATACAATGAACTTGTGAATACCCATGAATTAGATTTTATTACACAAAAAATAAAATCACGGGATGTACATACCCCACAAAAAATGAAATAGTGGAAAATGTATCATGAATCTCACGTGAATAAAAGTGAGATGAAAAATCCCCTTATGAAAATCCGGCAGCCTAACAGCGCCACTTAAAACATCCAAAAATGGATTTATGAGATCAAATAGGGTCTCTCATAATATGAACATAAAAATTACAATATGAGGAATATAAAATAACATCCCCAAACATACGAAAGATGATCTTAAATGAAATGACATAAAAGAGAGTACTTAAAAAGAATGAGAGAGGTAGGATCCTTTAGCAAAATTCGGCAGCATAATGGTGCCACTTAAAAATTCTTAAAATGAGTTGATGAGTGAAATAGGGGGTCTATCATCATATGAACATAAAAAGGACAGTAGGATGAATATAAAATAACATCCCCCAAAAAATAACACGGAGCTTAAAAAAATGACATAAAGGAGAATACAAGAAAAGAAAGAGAGAAATAGGATCCCTTACATCAAGTCTGACTTGTCTTGTTCATTACATTATATTTTTGAACAATAAACTTTTGTAAATTTATAATTTATTAAGGTCCTACTTTAATTTTTACTATTCAATTAATGTCACATATTATAATTTTACAATAATTGGTTAATAATGTGTGTTCATATCAGATGTTTTTGTCGATGTTCAGTACATGAGTCAAAAATGAACTTGTTTGAAAATTATTGTCCATGTAGTTATAATTAAATCATCTCCAGAATAGTATTAATGATTAAAATATCATATATATCCAGTACATATTCATTTCATACAATTCCATAACATTTGGAGATAAAAAGAAATGAAATTCACCATTCATGGAGACGTTAGACAGTACGTACGCATGAACGCTACATTCGTTTGTTTGTCATATTAATGGAATTAAAAATAAATGAGATATATATATTATAATTACATTATTATATATATGTTATTTAGGTCACATATGTTCATTAATTTCATTCTTTATACATTCCATGTATTGCGTGAATGAGTCACATCACTTGAGGGGCGGTAGTCCACAATTCCTCGTATGAAATTATCGCATTTGCACAACATGAAAAGCATAAAGGTATGTTTTAAATATAAAATCTAGAAAAATATTGAAAAAAATACCATACATATCATATATAAAATACAGTGACATCATAATGGCCACCATGAAATGTGTTAAGAGAATATTGAACAATCATCGTTTCGTGAGGTAGTAATTCACCATCCACTGAAACAGTATGTTCTTTTACCATTAGACGAAGGTGTGTGTAAGTGGAGCTAGAATATTTATCATAAAAAAATTCTAGTATATTTAAGATACTGGTTTTGTTACAAAATAAAGGAATAAAATGAGTTTATGGGTTTGGAGAAGCAAAATAAAACAAAAGAACACAAGTGAAGACATTACCTTTAAATCTGGTAACTCCTCTTGGTTTAAACCAAAAGGGATTATTGAAGCTTTATGCAAAAGGTAAGGCTTCTTGGATGAGTAGAGGGATGTGGAGAGATAAAGTTATCAGAGTTTGGTCAATCCAAAGGCTTGAGATGTGTGGGTAAGGGGGTAGAGGTGGGGGCTTTTATAAGAGGGAGGAGGGGAACTCTTGGAAAGACTTGAAAAGTTACTTTGTTATAAAATGATTTTCAGATATCAAAGGTCCCAAAATTATATATTTATAGTACAAAGTGATAAGGGTTCTAAATCCACCCATACAATAGGTTTTTGACAAGTGTGGATCTTTGATTTTACATTATCTTTTCATTTTATTTAAATCGTTAAATAATGAGGTAATCACTACATCATCATGGTGTCATTAATAATTTAATTAATTTAATGTATAAAAATTAAAAAAAATATCATGATGTAGGAAATATTTTGAGATTTTTAATGAATATTTATATTCAAAAATATGACTTTTATAACTCCATGTAAAAATCATTTTAGTAAAACAATACATGTTTGTGACATTTTTATTTTAACTTAAATAAAAATTTATTAATATCATTTTCTTACCCAAGTGGATCTATGGGGTCCCCAAGTTGACCCATGGATTTTCATGGTCGGACATGAAACATAAAATATGGTTAGGACATGTTTCAAGGTTATTTCATATTATTAAAACATTATTTTTACCTTAAATTACACTAATTACCTCTAATCGCGATTAACAAAACATAAAAGTTATTATTCACCAAAAAATTATTTTAATCCCATTGAACAAAATTTTACATCCTAATGAAAACCATGTATGTTGGATTTTTTAAATTCAATTCACAAAATTGGTAAAGTTTAATTTAAACGAAAAATCAATTTTTAACTACCACTTAGTGTTTTCACTATTCATCAAAAATTGATGTTTTTCAGAAAGATACCAAAAATTCACCCTAACCTATATTTTATATTCCAAATTCAAAAATGATATCTATTTTAAAAAATTGAAAACATATAATTTGCATTAATTAATTAAATAATTAATTCCCTTTGTCAAAACAAATAGCGTGTTTTTATGAAACAATATATATCAAAATATTGACACGAGTTTAAGTCTAATTTCAGAGTGAAATTAATTCCAATGACCACTATTGGATTAAATGGTAAAAATATATTATAATTTCACTTTAAAACCAATTCAAAATATAATCTAATCAGATAAATAAATTATACTAAAAATAGGTTTTGAATTTAAAATACAACATTTCACTATTCATTAAAAATGAACTTTATCTGAAAAATACCAAAAATTTACACAAAGTAAATTTTCATGCCCAAATTATAAATAAAACTTTTATTTGATCCAATAGAATGTATATGAGTGGCCTAAACTATTTTAAAGAGGTTTCACCATCAAAAGGCGATAAATCATGCTTTTAGTGAATATTAGAGTATTCATGCATAAAATTAAATTCTTTTCTTATTTTATGCCTTTATCTTTTATTGGATAAATGTCAAAACATATAAAAAACATAAATAATAATATTTATGTTATTTCTATTCATTCCCGCCAATAAAATGGTCAGGCACTAACTACCATTTAAAATAATATTATTTTATTATTAGTGTGCAACGTAAGATTTCAAAGAAACTCATTGTTGTGTATTGGGTATGCCATCATGCATATCGTTACCTTTAAAGTAATATTAATATTTTAGTCACAAATATTATTAAATATGAAAAAGTAATATTCTTTATTTACCTGGGATGTTACATCATTCCCCTCTTTTTTGAATTTCATCCTCACAATTTTAAAATTGGGCTTGGAAACATCATTGAAATCCCCACATCGGAAAAGGAGTAAATTAAACTATCACATTAAAAGAATGAAAGGGAAGTATAAAGGTCAACCAAGTTAACACATACTAGGATTCAATTTAGGAAAGCACGTACATGGAAGAGAATAAAAGGGGTCATGTTCTGATGGAGAGTGATAGAAAACATGATTAGGAAAAAGTTAACCACAATAAAATCACAAACTTGTGATCTGTTAATCGGTATCTGATTCCCTAGTAGGAAAAGTTAATATAAAACATTTTTTTAGGTCACTTTTTATTGAGGAATTTATTTATGAGCTTAACTAAATCGTAAGGAAACATACGTTCTTGTCTTCTAGACTATCATCTCTTACTATATTTCTTATACAAACTCATTTTTTTCCTCTAAAATACGTGTAACACCCCAAGCTTTCACGATACGCTTCTCTTTCAATAATGCAATAGCTTGTATTGTACGCAACGTCGAAATTATAACACACTACAACCAATCAAACAAGATATTATGAATAGTAAAACCTACTTTTTTAAATTTTATAAATTCTATCTTTCAAAAAGGACTTCATTTTTGGATTTGGAATATCGAAATTAGCCTATGTGGATTTTTTGGTATTTTTCTGAGAACATCCAATTTTTGATGAATACTAAAAAATTATTAAAAACAACTTTTTAAATAAAAAAAAATTTATAGTGATAAATTATACTATTGATTGGTTTTAAATTATAATTAGAATATTATTTTACCATTTTATCCAATGTTGGTCATTATAATGAATTTCACTTTGAAATTGGACATAAACAGTTATCAATCATTTGATTGATATTTTTTCTTAAAAACACGCTATTTTTTTGACAGTGGGAATTAATTATAAAATTAATTAAATCAACTTATAGGTTTTTAATTTGTAAAATAGAAATCATTTTTTAATTCTTAATATCAATTATAGATTAGGGGTAATTTTTGGTATTTTTCTGAAAAACATCGATTTTTGATGAATAGTGAAACCACTAAGTGGAAGTTAAAAAAACTGATTTTTTCGTTTAAATGAAATTTTACCACCTCTATGATTTAAATTTCAAAAATATGGCATACATCATTGTCATTAAAATGTAAAATTTGGTTTAATGGGATTAACATATATTTTTTTGTGAATAGAAACTTTTAAGTTCTATTAATCGCAATTAAAGGTAATTAGTGAAATTTAAGGTAAAAATGATATTATAAAAATATAAAAATATCATGAAACTTGTCCTACACTTATTGGATTAATCATGGCCGACCAAGACAATCCATGGGTCAACTTGGGGAACCCATGGAGCCACATGGGTATGAAAATGAAATTAATAACTTATTATTTAAAGTAAAAATAAAATTGTCACAAACATGTGTTGTTTTACTAAAATAATTATTAATGGTGTTATATAAGTTAAAGTTGTGATTATAAATATTCATTAGAAAGATAAAACAATTTACTAAATCATGAAAATTCTTTTATAATTTTTAGACACTATATAAATTAAATTTTATATGACACAATGATGATGCAGTGATTACCTCATTAATTAAAGATTTAAATAAAATGAAAAGATAATGTAAAATCTAAGACATACCCTTGTAAAAAAACCTATTGGATGAGTAGTTTAGAACCCTTATCACCATATACTTGAAATATATCATTTTGGTGACCTTTAAAATCCGAAATTCATTTCATAATAATGTAACATTTCATGAATTTCCAATAGTGCCCCTCCTCTCCTCTTATAAAAGGCCCCCACCTATACCACCTTACTCACACCATCAAAGCCATTTGGCTCGGCCAAAATCTGCCCAAATACTCTCTCAACGTACCTATCTTAATCCTAGAAGCCTCACATTGTGCAGAAGTTTTCCCAAAGACGCCATTGGCTCAAATCAAAAAGAGTTACCCAATTTTATGTTAATGTCTTATCTTATGTTCTTTTATTTTAATTTTTTTTCTCCAACCACTTAAACACTTTTTATTCATTTATTTTGTAACAAAAACATTATATTCAATATACTAGGATATTTTTATGATATGGATTCGTGCTACACTTACACACACCTATGTCTAATGGTTAAAGAACATACGGTTTCTGTGGGTGGTGAATTACTGCCTCACGAAACGATGATTGTTCAATCGTCTTTTAACACCTTTCATGGTGTAAATTATGATGAAACTATTTATATATATGATATATATTATGTTTATGTTTTCTTTATGCTTCTTTATTTTTCATTTATGGAATACCTTTATGATTTCCATTATGGGTAAATGCGATAATTTCATTTTAGGAAATGCAGACTACCGCCCCCTCAAAGTGATTTGAATCATTAATGCCATATGTGGGATGTATAAAGGATGGAGTAAATGATATTATATATTATATTATACTGGAATTATAATATACCTTTATATCATTATGATTTCATTACATTAAATACGAAATAGAAATGAAAATAGTGTTCATGCGTACGTACGACTTACCGTCTCCATGAATGGTGCATTTCATTTCTTACCCCTAAATGTTTTATAATAATATAAATGCATGTATCTACTGGGTATATATGATATATATGATATATACATCACGAATATAATATTGAAGATAATGGATATTCTACCGCATAAATAACTTGTAATTATAATAAGTTTATTGTTGACTCAAGTACCAAAGATCGACAAAACGAACGTTATTAACATAAATAATTACATAATGTTCATAACATGGTAATAGGTGATATAAAAGTAATAATGAACATGAAAAATTTTCTCACGAAAGTATAAATTAACTCTAGTTTATTATTCAGAAGATTAAAGAACGATCGAGTCAAGTCGGACACGAGGTAAGGGAACTTCTTAACCCAATTTCCGTTCATAGGGTTAATCTCATACTTTCAAATTATGTCATGATATTATTATGTCCTATCTTTTATTTGTACTTTATTTATGTGTACTTATAGTGAATACACATAATGGATCTATTTTATTTAAAAAATTATCTTTGTAAGGGACTTCCTCTCAATCTCCTTTCATTGAGGCATATTTTTTTTATACACAACTTTCTTTTATACAGTGTATAAATTCCTAGGAATTTTACGTTTATTCAAAAGGAATATTTTTATACGAATTATTTTACTAAACGACAAAAAAGGAATGTTTTTTTTGTTGTACTTATGCGGAAAAAAATGACTTCTCCACCACCGTGACCGTTATTTGCGTTTTGGCTTCCTCTACCAGCAATAACTTTTTTTAAATGAAAAATAAATAAAAATATTTTAATTTTCTTTTATTTTGGTATTGAAAATGGTTTTGAATGTTTTTTTATTATATAAATGTGTTTAATTGATATCTTGAGATTGAAATGTGGAAATGTTATTTTTCCTTTATGCATGTTTTATGTTATACGATTATGTTATTGTTTATGATATGTTTAAACCTGTTCATATGAGGAATGCCTTGGATTTAATAAGTGACGGGTGGAGACTGCTATACTCCTTGATGAATCGGTAGGTCTCATGAGACAAACTAGTGTCTTGTCACGAGGCCTTGAAAAAATCTTATTTGTAGTCTTGGCACGAGGCATTGGCTACGTGGTTATGATAGTCTGGTATTATGCATTCCTTCATTATGAAAGTGGTTAATGATATTGCATGTGATTATTCTACTAGTAGAATATCCATGTGAATAAGTAAATGGAATTATTTCATTTTATTTTTTCCATATTATGCTGAATTTCAAGATTAAAAGGCTTTTGTTTTAGTTATAAATTGCCTTAAATGTTTATGTTTATTTATGAAAGTTTTTGCTGTATTGTTATCCTTACTGAGTATCTGAGCTCACACCTTTCAATTTTTAATTTTATCCAGGATGTGATGAAGTATATTATGAATGACCTGTAGGGATAGTATGAGTGGATATGAAGATAGGATGTTTTTTTGGTTTTTTTGCTTTATGATGTAATGTAAGACTTATGAATGTATCTAGTGTTTCCAAGACTACTAAACTAATCGGTCTTTTGAGACATGATATTTTGGGATCATTCCAATGTTACGCAATAATGCACCGACTCTGGGTAACTCGGGTCAGGGCATTATAGATGGTATCAGAGGCAGTTTAGTACTAACCTTGGAATCTAGATTTAGAACAACTCTGATTATAGCACGTAGCCATAAGATAGACTATGAGGATTAGTATAGAGGAACTTCCTAAAAAAAATTTGTAGATATTTTTTGAGTTTTCTGAGAAATACATCCCTGTCTAGATATGAGCAGGTAGAGGTGGCTCTGGCATAGATGTACCTAGGGGTAAAACTCGAAAAAACCGCTTTGAGCTAGACTCGAACAGGAACGGGTGCATGACAACGGTCCTTCCTGCACTCTTGTGTATGACACTCCCAGGGGATATGCTTAGGATAATTCTCATTTTCTTTACAAACCATTATGAAGGTTTTATGAGAATATACCTCCTCAAAGAAAACATTTTTGTGATTATAGTTCAATTTATGTGAAGTGTTTTACAAGTATGGATTTATGTATTTTGATTCATAAACTAATCGAGTTTATGCCATTGCTTTGAAATGGTTCCTAGTGGGAGGAATGTAAACTGTATCAACGCACACACTCCATATGGGGACTTCCCTCCTTCTCAAGATAATTATAGTGGAGATGGTGATACAACTGGTGCTGATCAACTTATCACCATACTGGGATAACTCACTTAGGTTATGAATAATAACCTTACTCGTATGGAGCACCCTCATCCGCAACGTGGAGGATCAATGTTAGACCGCTTTATGAGGTAAGAACCACCAAAATTTAATGGGGGTACAAATCCATTATTAGCTGAGCAATGGATAAATTCCTTAGAGAAAATATTCCATGCCTTGGGGAGTACTGAAAGGGAAAAGGTTATCATGGCAGTTTACCACCTCACTAGAGATGCTGATCAATGGTGGTCCTTGATTCAAAACACAAAGGAAGATGATGAATTATAAAATATGGAATGTATGGTGTTCAATGATCTTTTCTTATAAAAATACTTTCCTCATGACCATCGAGGAGATATGGAAAGGAAATTTTTGAGTCTGAGGAAAAAGGAGGATGAGAATGTCGCAAAGTATGAGGCCAACTTTACATGATTAGCGAGGTATGCTGCAGATTATATATGTAACCCAAGAAGTAAGATTGATCATTTCATTGATGGGTTAAAACCATTATCTGTCGAGCTTCAGTATCACAATCTGTTTCGTCATACGAAGATATTATCTCGTGTGATATCTAGACAGAAATAGAATTATTTAAATCTTATAAAAATAAATTATAGTAAGAGAAGAATAGAAAGGTGGATCAAGAGATAGATAGAGGGAAAAAGGGAAAGAAAGATTTTCCATTATGCGATAATTGTGGGAAGAATCACCCCGGTACTTGCCTAAAAGGAATGGGAGTATGTTATAAGTGTGGAGAAAAAGGTCACCAGGCTTGTGATTGCAAGGGACAGAAAGAGGCTATCAGTGTTGAATGCTACAATTGGGGCATTATGCAAATGAATGTCCTAAGCGTAAGGGAAACTTACCTTAGAAAAGGCCAAGGTATCAAGGACAATCTTATGCTGTTACTACAGATGAAGTTGAATAATTATTTTATTTGTGTTTTCGTACATAAGAACTATATTATGGTTATAAGAATAATTTGATAAATATAAGGATTGTACTATAGTACATTTGGTTTTCATTAAGGTTTTAATATGATAAAGGTAATCATATTTTTAGTATGTGACAATAAGAGAAACTTTACTTTGTTTGGGGAATCTGATGTTACAATTGATTTTGGAATTTACGGACCTTTTAGTGAAAGTCTGGACATAGGTATTTTGGATAACTATAAAGGTTGGAATGGATTAAGTTTAACTTTGGATAGTATTGTTTAAGGTTAAATAATTTGTAATGATTATTTTTTTGGAATATTATAGTACTATAGTTTTAGGAAAAGGACAACTGTCAGGTTGGGGGATAACCCGTTGCGTCGGACCAAGCTGTAGGAATCGAACCCACAACCATAGTGTGACAGGCCTTTATTACCTACCACTAGCCTACATGAATTCCCTGGTTATTAAAAAATAGTTTTCCTAATCTAAATGTTATGTGTTAATATTTGGAACCCTATAAAATTAGGATAAATATAATATTTTTGAGTTCTATTATCATTTTGACTGAAAGATGGGTTTGTGGTAAAAATTTATTAAAGAATGAAAGTCTACATGACAAGTATATATATTCCCTTACTTTCATAGTAAATCTCCTAAATAAATTCCTCAACTTTATAAAAGGAAACTTAAAACAAAAACATTGTCAGTTAACTTTTCCTACTGGGTAATCAATGATCGTTTAACCAATCACTAGTTTGTGATTTTCTTATAGTTAACATTATCCTAACCATGTTTTCTACAACTCTCCATCAGACCATGATGGTTTTTTTCCACCATATATATACTTTTATAGAATCCTAGTATGGGATATCTCGGGTGACCTTTGTACTTATCTTTCATTCTTTTAATGTTATATTTTTATTAACCCAATTTCCGATGCGGGTTTTCCACAATGGTATTTTCTATTTTCAACCTTTTATTTTCGAAGAAAAATTTAAAATTTCGATGAAGAATATAATTGAAGGAGGGGAGAATTTAACACCCCAAGCTTTCACGATACGCTTCTCTTTCAATAATGTAATATCTTGCATTGTACGCAACTTCGAGATTCTAACACACCACAACCAATCAAACTAGCCGTTATGAATAGTAATACCTAATTTTTTAAATTTTATAAATTTTATCTTTCAAAATGGACTTCATTTTTGGATTCGGAATATCGAAATTAGCCAATGTTGAATTTTTGGTATTTTTCTGAGAACTTCCAATTTTTGATGAATAGTTAAAAATACTTAAAACCAAATTTTTAAATAAAAACAATTTATAGTGATAAATTATACTATTGATTGGTTTTAAAGTATAATTAGAATATAATTTTTCCATTTTATCAAATGGTGGTCATTAGAATTAATTTCACTTTGAAATTGGACATAAACAATTGTCAATCTTTTGATTGATATTGTTTCATAAAAACAAGCTATTTGTTTTGACAGTGGGAATTAATTATAAAATTAGTTAATGAAACTTATAGGTTTTTAATTTTTTAAAATAGTCATCATTTGGGAATTCGGATTATCAATTATAGCTTAGGGTGAATTTTTGGTATTTTTCTGAAAAACATCGATTTTTGATGAATAGTGAAACCACTAAGTGGTAGTTAAAAAAACTGATTTATCGTCTAAATGAAATTTTACCACCTCTGTGATTTTAATTTCAAAAATCTGACATACATCATTGTCATTAAGAAGTAAAATGTGGTTCAATGGGATTAAAATAATTTGTGGTGAATAGTAACTTTTAAGTTCTATTAATCACGATTAAAGGTAATTAGTGAAATTTAAGGTAAAAATGATATTATAAAAATATAAAAGTATCTTGACACTTGTCCTACACTTATTAGATGAGTAGTGGCAGACTAATACAATCCATTAGTCAACTTGGGCAACCCAGGGATCCACTTGGGTAAGAAAATGACATTAATAACTTTTTATTTAAAGTAAAAAATAAAATTGTCACAAACTTTTGTTGTTTTACTAAAACAATTACTACATGGGGTTATATAAGTTAACATTTTGACAAAAAATATTCATTGGAAAGATAAAATGATTTTCTACATCATGGTAATTTTTTAATAATTTTTACACATTAAATAAATTATATTTTTTATGACACAATGATGATGCATCAATTTCCTCATTAATTAACGATTTAAATAAAATGAAAATATAATGTAAAATATAAGACCTAAAAATGTCAAAAACCTATTGGATGAGTATATTTCTAACCCTTATCACCTTATCCTAGAAATATATCATTGTGTGACCTTTAAAATCCGAAAATCCTTTCATAATAATGCATCATTTCATTACTTTTCAATAGTGTCCCTCCTCTCCTCTTATAAAAGGCCCCCACCTCTACCACCTTATTCACACCATAAAAGCCATTTGGATCGTAAAACCTCTTCCCAAATACTCTCTAAAATTCCATATCTTACTCCTATAAGACTCACTTTGAGCATAAGTCTTCCCAAGGAAGCCTTTGGCTCAAACCAAAGAGTTATCCGATTTTAAGGTAATGTCTTCTCTTTTGTTCATTTGTGTTATTTTGCTTTTACAACCCCTTAAACTCTTTTTATTCCTTTTTTTGTAACATAAATAGTATCATAAATATACTAGGATATTGTTATGATATGTATTCGAGCAACACATACACACACCTTCGTATAATGGTTAAAGAACATACTGTTTCTGTGGGTGGTGAATTACTGCCTCACAAAACGATGATTGTTCAATCTACTTTTAACACCTCTCATGGTGGCCATTATGATGAAACTATTTCTATATATGATATATATATTATTTTTATGTTTTCATTATTCTTATTTATTTTTCATTAATGTAATACCTTTATGATTTCCATTATGGGTAAATGCGATAATTTCATTTTAGGAAGTGTGGACTACCGCCCCCTCAAAGTGATTTGAATCATTAATGCCATATGTTGGATTTTTAAAGGATAGAGTAAATGATATTATATAATATATTATACTATAATAATAATAATATACCATTATATAATTATGATTTCATTCCATTAAATACGAAGTATAAATGAAAGTAGTGTTCATGCGTACGTACGGCTTACCGTCTCCATGAACGGTGCAATTCATTTCTTACCTTTAAATGTTATATAATATTAAAAATGAATGTATCTACTGTATATATATATTATATATTATATATAAATCATGAATATAATATTTAAGATAATGGATATACTACAACATAAATAACTTGTAATTATAAGAAGTTTATTGTTGACTCAAGTACCAAAGATTGACAAAATGACCGTTATTAACATATATAATTGCATAATTTTCATAACTTGGTAATAAGTGATATAAACGGAATAATTATCTTTAAAAAGTTTTTCAAGCAAGTATAAAATAACTCTAGTTTATTATTTATGGGATTAATGAACGATCGTGTCAAGTCGGACACGAGTTAACAGAACTTCTTAACCCAATTTCTGTTCTTTGGGTTAATCTCCTAATTTCAAATTATGTCATGATATTATTATGGCCTACCTTGTATTTTTACTTTCTTTATGTGTACTTATAGTGAATACACATAATAGATCTATTTTATATAAAAAATGATCTTTGTAAGGGGCTTCGTCTCAATCTCCCTTCATTGAGGCATGTTTTGTTTTATTTACAACTTTCTTTTATATAGTGTATAAACCCCTTTGACTTTTATGTTTATTCAAAATGAATAATTTTATACGAAGTGTTTTAATCAACGACAAAAAGGAATGTTTTTTTGGTTGTACGTATGTGGCGACAATGACTTCTCCACCTCCGTGACCATTATTTGAGTTTCAGATTCCTCTACATGCCATAACTTTTTTTAAAATGAAAAATAAATACAATGTTTTAAATTTCGTCTATTTTTGTATTTAAAATGGTTTTGAAAGTGATTTTTTATTATAGAAATGTGTTGTATTGATATCTTGTGATTGAAATGTGGAATCTTTATGTTTCCTTTATGCATGTTTTATGTTATATGATTAGGTTATGGTTTATGATATGTTTAAACCTGTTCATATGAGGAATGCATTGGACATAATAAGTGACTGGTGGAGCCCGATATAGCTCCTCGATGCATCGGTAGGTCTCATGAGACAAACTAGTGTATTGGCATGAGGCCTTGAAAAAATCTTATTTTTAGTCTTGGCATGAGGCCTTGGCTACATATTTATGATAGTCTGGAATTATGCATTCCTTCATTATGAAAGTGGTTATTGATATTGCATGTGATTATTCGTATAGTAGAATATCCCTATGAATATGTAAGTGGAATTATTTAATTTTATTTTTTCCATATTATGTTGATGTTCAAGTTTAAAAGTCTTTTTTTTAGTTATACATTGCCTTAAATGTTTATATTTATTTATGAATGTTTCTGTTGTATTGTTATCCTTACTGAGCATCGGAGCTCACTCCTTTCAATGTTTTAATTTTTTCCACGATGTGATGATGTATATTATGAATGACCTATAGGGATAGTATGAGGGGATATGAAGACATGATTTTTTTGGTTTTGTTTTAATTTATGATGTAATGTAAGACTTATGAATGTATCTAGTGTTTCCGAGACTACTAAACTAATCAGTCTCTCGAGACTTGATCTTTTGTGATCATGTAATGTTACACAATAATGCACCAACTCTGGGTAACTCGGGTCGGGGCATTACAAGAAGAGTATTTAGGATGACTTCTTCACATTAAGAGCACTATAATAAACATCTAGAGAATCAACTAATCCAAAAAAGAGAACTATATATTTCCAATGCCTTTAGACAATAACCAAAACCAAAGTTGTTAGTATGAGATTAGATAATACCCAAAATGGATAATCCTTTATAAAAATAAAATCTATTGTTAATCTCCAAAATTTTTCCAAAAAAACCCAATGTTCTAAAAATACCTTTCGATAAAGAATTTTCCATAAAATTATTCAAAGTAATTGAAAATAACATTGAAACCCAATTAATTGAAGTATTTAATCACATAGACTTCCTTGGTATAGAAAAATTATCATTTATCTCCAAATAACATCAGTTTCTCTTAAAGTATCATATTGAAAAGTAATTAACCTAATCATATATCCCCTATGATAGGTCAATATTTTCCTACATAACCTAAAATCAACTTATTCTTGATTCATAAAATTATATAACTAAA
This sequence comes from Viscum album, assembly GCA_963277665.1. NCBI lineage: Eukaryota > Viridiplantae > Streptophyta > Magnoliopsida > Santalales > Viscaceae > Viscum > Viscum album. Next base: position 1,652,648,267 of record OY728126.1, on the reverse strand, counting down.
AAGGATTTTTCATACTAACTAGGGACTTCATGTAGTCCAATGGTATTCCATAAATACCAGTCGCCCTTTGGTTGTGGGTTCGATTCCCACAACTTTTTCTGAGGCGACGGGTTGTCACACGGTCTCTGTGTTGTCCTTTTTGAAAAAATATATATATTTCCCAAAACATTCCCCAAAAGGAGATAGAATCATGAAAAATAACCATAACATAATTTATCCTCAATTTTATCTCATGCCTTTAATTTTCCATCATAACAAATAGTAACCCACAATTACCTCAAATGTAAGGATCATATAAACCCAAATTTTTCTTTATAACTATGTCCACAGAAGAAAAAGATAACTATTCCTGGAATAAAATTTTCATATATCAAACATCAGGGTTACACATACTATAAAAGGCCTTTTAATGTAACCTCCTCATCAAAAGAGACAAAATACTTTTAATAATTTCACAATCCTAAAATCTTCCATAACTCTTGAATCCCTTATATGGTGACTTCTTACACATTCAACATTCTTCATGATCCATTAACCATTTTTCTTTAACATATTCTGAAATACTTATTTCCTACAAACAAAATCTTGAATCATATCCTAAGATTCCAAAATAGGATAACATAAGTTATGAAATAATCTATACCTTTGATTGGTCATTGTCAGTTTCTTCATCCTCAATCATAATGGCATTAGGTATTGGTAAATGAATATTTGTTTGATCTTGGTGATCCCATTCCTAAAACTTCTTCATAGGTAATGTGTTTGCATAATGACCATGCATACCACATTTAAAACATTCAACTGATCCCTCATAAAGAACTTTTTTTCCTTTCCTCGAGTCGACAGGATGCTTCCTTTTTCCATGGTAAGTTCTCACTTTATGAGCTTCATTTCCATATCTATAGCATATTTTTGTCCCTTTGAAACATTTTCCGTGGTGTTTCTTTCCACATCTTCGACACATTGGTTTTTGAACACACATTCCTTTATGATTATTACCTAAACTTATGTAGGGATTTGTTTCCCGCATATATGATGACTTATAAAAATCACCAAGGTTTAGGTGGTCAATCATGACTCCAGGTAGTTGGTTGAGGATAAACACAAGAGTTCTCATTGCAGCTCCCAAATCATTATGTTGCTCAATCAGAAAACTATCACAGTTTCCTTCACATCCACTATTACTTTGTTGCCTGCTAGTTCTAGCCATTTAATAAAACCAAAAAGGTCAGTGTGAGTATATCAGTAAAATAATCATATAATAATGAGGAAAATAGAAACTAAGATATAGTTATCCAAGTAATCTAAAACTCATTCTAACATTTAAAAAAACAATGACTCCATCTAATATACTACTCATTGTAGTTATACACAACTTGACACTTATGCTTAAACAACACTTTAACCTCTAAAGTTATCTAAAATGACCTCTAATACCAAATATAAGGACCCAGCCTTAAAACATTACATAATAATGAATTAAATGAATAATTCATATTGATTATCTTTTCAGGTTTAGAGTTTTAGAGAATTAGATCATAACTACTACATCTCAAAATATTACATAGTAGACACTTCTACAAAGTTTCCCATTTTTTTTACAAAACATTATCTCTAAAGAAAAGGGTCATGTATAGTTCCATGTTTATGACAACATGAATTTTCCTTGATCCCATCCTTGACCCTATTCCACATTATGTCCTGTGAAAAAAATTTCAAAAAAACTTGGGGTGAGCATAAAAATCTCAGTAAGGGATACACAATGATGTAAAACTATTATTTTTTTTAAAACATCAAGTAAACTATGAATACTTTATCAATGTAATACTTTTCAGCTTTAAGAAGTAGTAAATACTCTCCACTGGATAAAAGATAATTACTTACCCTTTGGTAACCAAAATAATACCATAAAACCCATATGAATAACACATAAAATATACATGTAACTTGGTACATAAAACATACTTAAATTTAACAACCATATGGTTAACTTCCACACATATCACTTAATGGAATAGCCATACGAACGACTTCCATACCCCATGCATTTGAGGTTATAACGTAACCACCCATCTTGGTATTCACGACACCACCCGTCATATGATTTATCACGTAACCACCTGTCAAATGTCCAAGTACCATTAAAAAATCATAACACATAAAACAATTATAAAGAAAAGAAAACATTTCCACATTTCAATCACAATATATCACTCAAATACATTGACATAACAAATCCATTATCAAAAAAAATTCAATACCAAAATACAAAAAATAGCATAAGGTATTTATTTACTTTTAAAAACATTACGACTTGTTGAGGAAGCCAAGGATCAAATAATACTTGTGGCATCAGAAAGGTCATTGTCACCGCGTATGTTAAAAAGAAACATACATTTAGTTGTTTAGTAAAACTCTTCATATATAAAAGATTCATTTTGAGTAAAAATAAAATTAAAAGGGGTTTATACACCGTATAAAAGACATTTTTGTATAAAACAAAATATACCCCAATGAAAGGAGATTGAGATGAAGTCCCATTCAAAGATGGTATCCTTAGATTAAGGATAAATCAATTACATAATTTATGTGTGAAAAATATAAATACACCCAATATATGTGGATATTATGTGTAAAAAAATCAGAGACATTCACACATATTCATATCATTACATATTAAAGGAGTACAATTTTAACCCAAAGGATTGAAATTGGGTTAATATGTTCCCTTGCAAAAATCAACAGCCTACCGACGTCACTTCAAAATTAATAAAATGATTTGATGAGAGATAAAAAGGGTATCTCATCACTTATACAATAAATTTACGACAATAAGGATGTATGAGAACATATCCCAACATAAAAAGATGTAAATTAAAAGACATAACAATATATTTCTTTTGAAAAGTGGAGGGTGAATGGTTCCCTTGCCGATTTGGGTAACTCTCAAAACATACACCCCAAGAAATAAGGGCCATACAATTAAGTTTTGAATACCCGTGAATAAGATTATATTACACATATAATACAATCATGGGCAGTACATACCCCACAAAAAAGGATATAGTGGAATATGTATCATGAATCTCACGGTAATAAAAGTAAGATGAAAAATCCCCTTATGAAAACTTGGCAGTCTAATAGCGCCACCTAAAACATCCAAAAATTGATTTACGAGATCAAATAGGGTCTCTCATAAAATGAACAAAAAAAGTACAGTATGAGAAATATAAAATAACATCCCAAAACATAATAAAGATGAGCATAAATGAAATGACATAAAAGAGAGTACATAAAAAGAACGAGAGAGGTTGGATCCCTTACCAAAATTCGGCAGCCTAACAGCACCACTTAAAAATTCGTAAAATGAGTTGATGAGAGAAAGATGGGTTCTCTCATCATATGAATGCAAAAAGGACTGTAGGATGAATATAAAATAACATCCCCAACATAATAACATGGAGCAAAAAATAAATGACATAAAGTAGAATACATGAAAAGAAAGAGAGAGGTAGGATCCTTTACCACAAGTCTGACTTGTCTTGTTCGTTACATTATATTGCTGAATAATAAACTTTGGTAAATTTATAATTGATTAATCTCCTCCGTTAAATTTTCTTATTCAATTAATTTCACATATTATAATTTTATAATAATTGGTTAATAATGTGAGTTCATATCAAACGTTTTTGTTGATGTTCGGTACATGAGTCAAAAATGAACTTATTTGAAAATGATTGTCCATGTAGTTATAAGTAAATAATCTCCCGAATAGTATTAATGATTTAAATATCATATATATCTAGTACATATTCATTTTATTCTATTACATAACTTTTGGAGATAAAAATAAATGAAATGCACCATTCATGGAGACAGTAGGCCGTACGTACGCATGGACGCTCCTTTCATTTCTTTGTCATATTAATGGAATTAAAAATAAATGAGAGAATTATATATTATAATTCCAGTATAATATATATTTTATATAGTTCACATATGTTTTTTAATTTAATTATTTATACATTCCATGTATTGCATGAACGAGTAACATCACTTGAGGGGGCGATAGTCAACACTTCCTCGTATGAAATTATCGCATTTGCACAACATGAAAAGTATAAACGTATGTTTTAAATATAAAATACAGAAGCATATAGAAAAAATAAATACCATACATATCATAGATAAAATATAGTGACATCATAATGGCCACCATTAAATGTGTTAAGAGAATATTTAACAATCATCATTTCGTGAGGCGGTAATTCGTCATCCACAGAAACAATATGCTCTTTAACCATTAGACGAAGGTGTGTGTATGTGGAGCTCCAATAATTCCCATAACAACATCCTAGTATATTGAAGATACTTTTGTTGTTACAAAAGAAATAAATAAAAAGAGTTTAGGGGTTTGGAGAAGCAAAATAAAACAAAAGAACATAAGTGAAGACATTACCTTTAAATCGGGTAACTCCTCTTGGTTTCAACCAAATGGGTTTCTTGAAGAGATTTATACCAACGGAAAGTCTTATAGGATGAGGATATGGATGTGTAGAGATAAAATGAGTAGATTTTTGTCAATCCAAAGGCTTGAGAGGTGTGGGTAAGGGGGTAGAGGTGGGGGCCTTTTATAAGAGAGAGGAGGGGCACTCTTGGAAAGACTTGAAAAGTTACTTTGTTATAAAATGATTTTCGGATATCAAAGGTCCCAAAATAGTATATTTAGAAGATAAGGTGATAAGGGTTAGAAATCCACCCATCCAATTCTTTTTTGAAAAGTTTAGGACTTAGATTTTACATTATCTTTTCATATTATTTAAATCGTTAAATAATGAGGTAATTGCTGAATCACCATGGTGTCATAAATAATTTAATTTATTTAATATCTAAAAATTAAAAAAAATCATGATTTAAGAAATATGTTTATATTTATAATTATTATTTATAGTCAAAATAGGACTTGTATAACTCCATGAAAAACTTGTTTTAGTAAAACAATACATGTTTGTGATACTTTTATTTTGACCTTAAATAAAAAGTTATTAAAGTCATTTTCTGATGCATGTGGATCCATGGGGTCCCCAAATTGACCCATGGATTTTCTTGGTCGGCCATGACACGTTAAATAAGTGTAGGACATGTTTTAAGGTAATTTAATATTATTAAAACATTATTTTTTCCTTAAATTACACTAATTACCTCTAATCACGTTTAATAAAACCAAAAAGTTACTATTCGCCAAAAAATTATTTTAATCCCATTGAACCACATTTTACATCCTAATAAAAACCATGTATGTCAGATTTTTTGATATTCAATTAAAAAAAGTGGTAAAGTTTAATTTAAATGAAAAGACAATTTTTAACTACCACTTAGTGGTTTCACTATTCATCAAAAATTGATGTTTTTCAGAAAAATACCAAAAATTACCCTAAGATATATTTTATATTCCAAATTAAAAAATGATTTATATTTTACAAAATTCAAAAAATATAAGTTGCATTAATTAATTTAATAATTAATTCCTCTTTTCAAAACAAATAGCATTTTTTATGAAACAATATATATCAAAAGATTGACACTTGTTTAAGTATAATTTGAAAGTGAAATTAATTTCAATTACCACCATTGGATTAAATGGTAAAATTATATTCTAATTTCACTTTAAAACCAATTCAAAATATAATCTAATAATATAAATAAATTATATTAAAAAGAAGTTTTGAATTTAAAATACAACATTTTCACTATTCCTTAAAAAATGAACTTTATCAGAAATATACAAAAAATTTACACAAAGTGAATTTTGATGTCCCGATTCTAAAGAAGAATTTTATTTGGTCCAATAGAATGTATAAGAGTGACCAAAAATATTTTAAATAGGGTTCACCATCAAAAAGTGATAAATAGACCTTTTAATGAATATTATAGTATTTATTCTTAAAATTGAATTCTTTTCTTATTTGAAGCCTTTATCTTTTATTAGATAAATGTAAAAAAATTAACAAATATATATAATCATATTTTAGTTATTTCTATTCATTCCCGCAATACAACGGCTAGGCGCTAACTACAATTTAAAATAATATTATTTTATTATTAGAGTGCAACGTAAGATTTCAAAGAAACTCGTTGTTGCGTATTGGGTACGCCATCGAGCATAGTGTTCCCTTCAAAGTAATATTAATATTTTATTCACAAATATTAATTAATATGAAAAAGTAATATTCTTTATTTACCTGGTATGTTACAGGTAATGAGGGTGGTATTTATATAGGAGTGGAGGACGTATCATTCAATTATTTTAATCATTATTATAACATTTTTTCTCATTACTATGAATATTATTAATTCATGAGACTTCAAAAAGTAATAATGGATTTTGAGTTCGAACCAAGTGGTCTTTCATTACTTATGATGACATAAATTGTTTATTTAACTGATAATTTTAATATACGTTATTTTACCGTATATCACTATTAATAAAAAATTCAATAATTTCATAAAAATTCCAAAAAAATTACCCTAACCATTTTATGATGTGTATAATTCAAAAACAAACTACTTTTTAAAAAAAATATTATTAACTTAATTTTAAAATAAAATCATATTTCATTCAGAAATATAAATGTAACATCTAAATCTCATCATTTAACACCTTGAATATTTAGTTAAGATGTCATTATCATAAAGCCTTATAAAAATAAAATAATAATAAAGTTTATATTCATTAGGGTTATATTACTATAAATATTACTATTCTTAATGGTATGTTACTATTCAAAAAAATGTTGGTCTTATCAGACGCTAAATAACTTACTGATCACAATTTTAGATGACCTTTTTTCATAATTCAAAATATAAAAGCTGAAATGTTATTTTTATAGGATAGTTATAACTATCTACATAAAAAAAAGATTCAAGAATTTAAATTTATTTTTAAACCTTGGGGGTTACTTTTATTATGTATGATGTGATTGAAAGGATAAATGATATGATTATTGGTGTATATAAATTATATATATTAATACAATATATTTTATTTTTATTTAAATTGGAATATAAATTGGAATGTAGTAATTTATTAGAAACTATTTAGATATTATGAATAATTTAATATAATATAAATCGATACTTTTTAATAAATATTTATTAGTAAATTTTATACACAATATGTAATGGGACCCAACAAAACCATATATAAATGGATTAGGTTTGGGATTCAGAATCTCAACATGAACATTAAATAGCACAACATGATACAACATGAATGTCCAACACTAATCATAATGATGTTTGAAAAATTATACAGATATTGGAGAAATAATCGAGATGAAGTTGAGACTTTTTCATAAAGATAATATAATGTTATAGGAAATCGTTGTATAATATCTCCATGTAATGTTTTGATTTTAATAAAGAAATTGAGTAATGATTTATATTATAGAATCACTCGGTAATGTGGGGTCTTTTAGGTTGTAATGATCCACCATAGTTTTAGAATTTACTCTGAAATGAGAATCAGGTTACAGTAGGAATGATTGGGTTTTAATAAAATTATAAGGAATTATTATTTTACTCTAATGAAACTATTACACCAAAAAAAGATGAAATTATTTCAAATGTCAATTTATTTTATAGAATTCTGAAACACTATTCATTATAAGGATTTTATTACTCCAAAATGCATAGGTTTAAAATAAATTTATTCATTTCATTATACAATATCCAAGACAAATATACATGATGTTTCAACTATATATGAAGTAACTAATATAGTATATATTCATAATTTCATAATTATTATGAGATATGTGTAAATTTTGAATATCAACAACGAGATTTTACAGAGAAATATATGATATTTTCTTCATGATTTTTTGATCTAATATTTATTAAAGTCTAAGACATGATTTATCATTAAATTTTAATATTTTAAACTATTTAGTGTATTAAAATATAAAAACCACTATGTTTAGAATTTATTAATGATTTTAAATTAGCTTCTTTGGAAGATTAATGGAAAATTTTGACTCTAGAATTATTGAATTGACACACAAATAAAGGCAGGGAAACTAGGATTCATGGATCCATCAAGACCATTGATAAATATATATATTATAAGATATATTAATAAATTGATCATTTTTTTCAATAATTTGAAGATCATTATGTAATCCATTTTTAGAGACATCCACCTTATTGTGCCATTCATGGGAGAATAATGGTGCGTAGAAAAATTTATTAATATGAGGGTACTCAAGAAAGATAAAAGAATGATCACACTTTCCAGTGAGAATTATATAGTTAATCTACTTCCTCTATATTTTGTTTTCACATTTCTAGGTATTCTTGAACATATTTTGGATCCATTTATAGATTTATTCAATATTTAAAATTTGATGATTATATTAAAAGTGGGATAAAAATTATTGGAAACCAAGGACTGATCACTCAATAACAATTATTTATAAACCATATAAAATATAATGTTATATATTTTGCTTTTTTCCAACATTTACCTCTTAGAGTCATCATGTAGCATTCATTATTAAATGATACTTGTGAACTAATCATCAATGAGATAATATTTTTTAGTAAAGGGGATAAAACGTTTTTAATAAATATTTCTACCAATAATCCACCCCCTCCAAAAAGTGTCTATTTATATATCATCTTAGACCGATTGTTGGCATAAAAATATTTTTTCATTGTCAGGGATCCTATATAAATATAATATCCAATGATAGACACCTACTATTAACTCATAAATTATCATTAATTATATATTTAAAAACGTGTCTTTAAGAAACAATTGATAGCATATTTTTTATTTCAATATATTTCATAACTATTTCATTGTTTATTTATTATTCATATTTTACTCGAGGAGTTTGAAATTAGTCAAACATTAACAACATAATTTTTATTAGATGGGTTTTTCATTTATTCATTGTTGGAGTGATATTTTAATAAAAGTATTTATATCTTACCTAAAAAAATTTATTACAAGCTTATAAGATAAATATTAATTTATATGATATTTATACTATATTTTTTAAGGATGTTTGTAAAAAAATTAGAATTTATGTGATGAAAAAAATTGGGTAATTAAAAGAAAAGTGATTATAATTAATTAATGAAATTAATAAAAGTTACTCGAAATCCCATGTGGTGATTTTAGATAATTATATAGAACATGAGAAACGAAACTAGATGTTTTTAACCAATATTTCAATAATTTTGTGAAGTAATTAATTATCTTGTGATGATTAATATTTATTAATTATATATTCATAATATGTTTTTTATGAATAAGATTAAAATAAATATGATTTTATTACTAAATAATCCATTATTTTAAAAAAATTGGATGAAAGGAATTAAATAAATCTATAATAAAATATCTACATGAATTTGAAAATTTATAGGTATCTAAATACAAGGAGATTAATTATGTTAATTATAAACTATTAAATTGATATTCTCATGAACTTATTACTTTTATATTATATTAAGATATGATTTATTATTGTTGATAAGATAAGGATACTTTTTTATTAGTTTATATAACAAATGGAATCTCTAAAATTATTAGAAAAGTACATCTAATGGATAATAATCATGATATATATGGGAGTGAATAAAATATGTAAATAATAAATAAAAACACAGTAGTTTACTGAGTTGAAAAGATGTATATTTTATCCATGAAATGAATTATTTCTTTTAGTAATGATTAGTGAAACAAATAAATGAATGGTGGGAAACACATTTGATCTATGGATAAAGGGAAATAGTCAATTGGGGACTCACATAAGTATGATTAGAGCTCCTTTAATTCCTAAATGATGAAGGTTTTCACTATCAAAAATGAATACAAATAAATAAAAACACATAAAATTTAATAAAAACACCTCTCTAATAAAAAACCACAAACAAAAGGTTTTTTCTTATGGTGTGGAATATTTGTCTAAAAATTGAGGGTATAAAGGTATAAAATTATAGGACATTAATCAATCTTTATGGAACACGTTTCACTATAAAATTTGAAGAATAATGTTTCCACCATTATTAACATGTAAAAAGTGTTGTAGATGGTGTAAATAATTGTATCACCTTACCAAAACATATCTCAAATGGTTTTAAAATAAATTGATTATAAATTATTATTTCAATTCAAAAATTAAGTGGAGAAAAATGGTGTTCTTTCCATGGTATTAGATAAATGTAAAAGGATCTCTTGAAATACTTGTAAATCATAAGGAGATGAAAAATTAAGATATTCTAGGAATTATTGAAGCATGAATCATTGATTAACATTCTCAAAATATATTAGTGAAATAATATATAACAACTTCATGTGGCCTTAAATATATAAAATCCTAATATATATTATATATATATATATACATGAATAAAAACACTGAAAACTCTAAAAATTCAGTAAAAATATAATGAGGAAAATAAAATGTATAGAATGAAAAAATAAGGATAGCATCATGTCATTAATAAACATATGAAATCAAATATATGCATTAATGATAAGGTTTGATAGAAATTGGTGAAGAAAATTCATAATGTTAGTTTTGATTTATTAAACCATGTTTTTTCTAAATATAATACCACCCTCCTCTAAAAAGATATGGTTTGATTTTTTGAACTATATTTACTTATTATAGAATTAATTACTTAATAGTTTTATCATATTAAATGTAATGATTAATAATAAAATAAAAGATTAAATTTAATGTAATTTTTTATAGGATCACTTCTGAAATATAAGGATTTTTTAAAAAATAATATTAATTCTTATATTGAGAATGATCTTATATGATTAGAGTGATTAATTAATATTTATATTTTCAATAATTTAATTCCTTACATTATCAATCTTGTTTTTTAGGGAAATAATTAAAATAAATTTTTGAGGGAGGTCATTATATAAATTACACAAAAAATTATGATGATACATTTTTTATGTGTTTTTTTATAAATAAATTCATTGGTATCAAAATGAAGGAAACATTATTATGTATTTTTTACATTCAAAGTAAATTTAAAAGAGGATATTCTAATATAACTATTAAATAAAATACAAAACCCTCAATAAAATGGGTATAAAATTATCAAACACATCAAGGAGGATAGACCATTGTATAATCTCAAAACATTAATCCCAATTTTTCATTTGGATTATGTTGTAATTCAGGAGAAAAAATATATTCTTCGAAATAGACTGCATTAATATTAAATAGGGTAATTTATTTCATTTTATTATTAATGTTACATCAACTAGTCTGTTGTTATTTTAAATTGTATGGTAGGTTTTGATTTTTTTGATTTATGAATGTCATATTTTTCAGAAAACGCAACGGTGGGTATTGATATATCTATGATGTTCATGAATATGATTTTCATGGTTAGATTATTATATTTTTTTCTAATTAAAAAATAAAATATTTTAAATTCAATGTTGATATTGATGTTCATAGGGGTGACTTATATTTCATTTATTATTGTGGTATTTATTTTCATTGTTCATGAATACTCCAAGTATGGTGGATTTGATACTCATGATGGAGATGAATTTTTGAATGGAGATTGATATATACATTACATGATGTTTTGGATATATCATAGAAGATATAAATTATTCGATTACATAATACATAATATTATGTTTGGAAATAACTTTGAAAGATAAACATTAGAGTTCTTCAATCTTATATATGGTGAATATAGAAAGAGGACCATTTATATCTATTGAGATTTAGGGAGATATTGAGAACTATTGTATTAATTTATGTCTATAAATAGAAATTAATTGTGATTAATATCTATTAGAGGATAGTGTACCACATTTTTTATTTATAATATAATAGATTATTTTATTTCTTATGATAAACAAGGATGTTTTGTTTGGCCATAGTGATTCCTGCTCAGCATGGGAAGGTCATTTTTATAAACACTATCCAAGCATATATTAAAGTAAAATAAACATTTAAACAGATTTATATATGGATTGAATTCAATACTAATGAGTTCATGATTAATGAATATATTAAATATATATATTGTTTATTTGTATCTTTTATGAACTCTTGATGAGATACCCTTGTGATTCATATGGAGCTTGGTATATCATATTCTTATCACTTGGGTGATATTAATGTGTGATAAATGATTAAGGATTAAGATTTTAGGTAATTTTTTAGTTGATTAAAAGGCATAAAAATGAATTTTTAAAAATATTATATATTTGAGATAAAGACTACATAATAATATCATATATTGATATAAAAAACATTAGTTGAATACCATTTTGGGGAAAATCACATAGCAATGTATTTGTGTCACTTCATGATTCTTCAAAAATGAAATTGACTTAATTATTCTACTGATTAATTACATATCAATGATAGGTCAATTACACTACAATAAGTTTAAGTAGTGGATAAATTTTCCCTCATGTGATTGTCATATTAAAACACGCACTGATTTAACGTGGATTACATTTTGAAGAATTTTAATTTTAATTATATAAGTTTATTACACCAGATAAATGATATATGAATTAAAAAAGAAATTAAATTTGATGAAGTGGGAATCAATATACAAAATGTGTGTTTTGTGACACCATAATCTAGTGGTTTACACAGAAATTGTGATGTTTACACAATATGATCCAATATTTATACAATTGATGGTTCTACTACATTTAAAGGCCATATAAAATACTTATTAATTAAGTATTAATTATTTGGAGATATGTTTGAATACTAAGGATTTTGGGAACATTTAATTATATAAAATATAATATTTTTTCCAAACATTTTCTTATTTAGGTTTCTCTACCAATTTTATTGTGATGGATGATTTTACGAAATGATTTTTTATATTATGTTGTAATTTATTTTATTAAACAATAAAATTGTCAATTAAAAAAATCATATAAATTTGAATATATTGTATATTTTTGGATGAATTTTATCAAGGTTGTTTTGGAATCATACTAGTTGAAAGTTACTAGGTATTTAATTATTGGACACATGGAGGAAGATGTGTTAATATAGGACTCATGAAACAACCATGACCATTAATATAAATATAGAGATATAAAATTTCATTATAAAAAGTTCTATATTATTCTAATTTAATTAATAGATAATTAGTAAATACTTAGGAAGAGATATCCACTATACTGTGGCATGCATTATAGGAGAACAATGTTTATAATAACTATCGACATGGATTCACATAAAGAATATATAGGAAGATGTCAAACGATATAGAGCATTAGGTTATTTCTATATTTCTCCTATTTTTATTGTTTCGTACTTTTTATTTTACTGAAACTGTTTCATACCTCCTAGATTATATGACCTGTATTCTACTCCAACTATTTATTCACTCACCATTGATAATATGATGTTGAAGTAGACATAGGGATAAGAATCATTGGACACCAAGGAAAACCCACTAAATAATTAGAGAGTGTGAGCCTTGTAATCTCATGTGTGATGTGATTTTTTATTACCATTATTATATCATATCTTTATCTTTATGGTTATCTTATAAAAGTGTATCTACATATTTTCGGGAATTTTGATATAACAGTAAAAAAAGGGAAAAATTATAGAATATGAATTTAAATAAAAGCATCACCCAAATATTTACCCCCATCATTTCTTTTCCATATCTCCCATATGGCAGAAAATTGGTGTAAAATGGGTACTTATATAAGTGTATGAGGGGTATTTTTTAATAAAATATTGATTAATATATTATTTTCTCTCAACACAATGAATATTAATGATTCTAAAAAATAATAATTCTGTTTGATAAAGGAATTCCATGACATTTAAAAGCATAAAAACATAATCGTATCATTAAAATATAAAATTTAATTTAATGATGGGGGATTAATATTCTTATTATAATCAAATATATATTAAAATTTTAAAATTTAGTTTATATTAAGAAACAAAATTTATAAAAAACATAGCAATAAATCACCCTTAGTTAATTTCAATATTTTGATTCTAATAAAATGTTTCATTTTAACAAACAAATTCTAAAATTAATTAATTTTATTTTTTAAATTTTTAAATATTTTAAATATTTTTCAAAATATGTAAAAATTATATTTATTAATATTTACACTTATACATACATTAATTTAACAAATTATATAAATATTTATATAATACTTGAATATAATTAGTTTACATGTTTTATTTGTAAAAATTATTTTTTACTATGTATTTTAAAATTAAAATAGCTAGGTTACAATTAAGAAGTCATGTTTCAATTATAAATATAATAATTATGTTTTATATAGATACAACTTATTTCCATCATTATTTATTCAATGAATTTTACCTCAAAATTATCAATACATTGTTTACAAAATTTTAATTTTATTTCTAATTTTTTGTTTTATTTTCATAGTGTTCTCCACTGTTTTGGTATTTCATAAGGAAAAAGAAGAATTTTATTTATGAATTATATTAATTTGGATATATATTGTTATTATATAATTATATATAAATGAATCCTATAGAATATATTCATCTAATATTTATAATATTTTGTTGAAAAATAAAGTAAACATGTTCATTTTATGTGCTTCCTTTTATTTATTTATGGTATTTCATCTGAAATCAATATTTATTTTTTAAAAATCATGAAAAAAACTAATTAAAAATTTTATATCTAAACTATATGTTCATATCATAATAAAAACTAATATTAATTTATATACTATTTACATAAATAGTTTAAGGTTAAAAATAACCATTAAAATCATGGGATATTAATAGAGGGGTATACTTTTGAATTTTTTTTCAATTTTCTCCCTTTTTTACTTATTATTTTTAATATCTTGTTAAGTTATCCATTATTATGGGTTAATCATGAGGATTTTTAGAGATCATAGAGAATGTATCTTAAATAACGGGGTTCTTCCAAATAAGACATAAGAGGGATTGATGTGGAACATTTCTATCATTATAAAGATCTTGTTATTAGTTAATATCTAAAATGTTTATAGGTGATTAGATGATTAAAAAAATTTAAATATTTTTAAAACTATTTTAAAAAACATTTTACATTAGTTTTTGTATTGTGATCGCAAATTTTGGAAAATGATATCTTCAATGTTCTTAATAGAATTAGAGAACTAAATGAGAAAAAAACCTGCTATTTTTAATTATGTTATTTCATAATATGGTGACAGCTCTTTATTATGGTTAGTGGTATTAATTTAATATGGTTTCACTATTTCATGTTAGTGAATACAATAGGGTAGTATCTCACCTTCACACCCCTATACAATGATGTGTCTCCAAAAAACAATATTTTTTATCCCTCATAATAATAATAAAATAAAATAGAAAATTATGAAGAATATTATCAAGATAATACAAATGTTATTTCATATATGTGGATGGTTTTATTTAACATTAATGGTGGCCTTCATCAAATAAATTAGCTAAAACAACATATCGTATAAAATTGGATCATCATTCACTTTTTTGGATTATTTATTTTGGATTTTATATTAGAACATCCTTTTTGAGTTCTTCGACATAAACTCATGATTTATCAATGTTATTATAAATATATAGTAGTCTTAAAATATGGAAATATTATTCAAAGACATAGTGAAATACATTTCCATAAGCCATCAACAAGGAACATTAAACTTTTATTTCAAGGAAAAATGATCCATTATTTGTTTTTTGTCTTGTTATCTTACTATATATGTATAATTTCAATTAAATAAACATTGGATTTGAAAATATTCTCAATGAAATACTTAAAAATTTACTCACAAGTTTCTAATGTTATTTAAAAAGATATAAAATATAAGAAAAATCAAATATTTATTAACGAGTATCATCCCAATTTGACTTCATAAAAACTACTAATTTTCGGAATAATTCTCTGAATATTAATTTTAGTGGGGTGAGTTAATATAAGTTGGAAATTTGTGTTCCTGAAATACAGTCAACTAATTTTCACAAAAGTATTAATCATAATACATCATATTCCAAATAATATATCAAGTGACACAATGAAATATGGAATTATTATTTTAAATATTACCATCTGGAATATTGTAAAATTTATATCATTATATTTATATCTCCAATTAATGCGAATAGAATATTTTTAAAACCAACATTTAATAAATTATATTTTCATTAAAAATATTTTTCCTGAATGTATTATTTCTATTATCATATACCTCATTGAGTAGACTAATAAATAATTTTCTAAATCATATTTAACATCATATTATGATTATTTTTTATCACCTTCAAGAGCATAAAAATAGCATCCAAGAGATATAAACCATTCAATGAAACTCTAATGAAATATATATATATATCTGTGTGTGTGTGTGTTCGTGTTATCAGTATTATATGTGTTCTTTGATAGTATATTTGACTAATTCATACCATTATAACAACAAGACAAGATGTTACATATTATTTCCCTTTGGTCAGTCTTCATGAATACTGAGAAAATGTATGATGAATAAAAACTTCATGTACCCACTGCAATAAATCCACAATGGTCTCTTAAATTTTCATCATTGATCAGTTTCATTATTCTTCCCAATGAATTTTCACTATTTTGGACTAATTTTGGGACATTATATAAATTTAATTTATATAATTTTTTGATTTTACCATGGATAGTATGGAAAAGGGTAGATCATGCCTGAAATAAATAAGAATGAATTTATGTAAATGGTGCAACGTGATTGATTCATAATTCATTATATTATGTCAAAACATTAATTGGATCACATCATTATTATCATAATAAATCAATTTAATGGATTAAAAATGATATTTGAATTTGGTTGAAGCATTGTGATAAATGGTGTTGTATTACATATATTTCAATGATAATAAATGTTTATTTTCTAGGCGTTTTAGTGTTTTATTTTACAAGTGAATTTGGGAAATTGGTGATTATGTATTGTTATTTTATTATTTATTTGATATACATTTTTCTCCTAATTGATTATATATACAAAATTGGTGGTATATATTTTATTTTAGATTATAAATTGTTTGGAATTACCGCTTATGTGTGGGTTTGACTTTGTAATAAAAGGGAGTTGTGGGAACTACTTACTAAGAGTTATTTTAGTAATTCATAGATCGATTTTGGTGGGAGTGGCCCGATGGTTGTTCCATGGTCTCAGAAATAAAGAAAGATTTATTTTTGGATGCGTTTTTGAGTATATTTTTGCGGAATTATGGATTTTATGACCTATTTGATTGGTGTCTTATGAAAATATATTTTTGTCGATGAATATTTTATATTATATCGGTTTTCATGGGTGGGTTCATGTTTTCATAAAACAGATGTGGGATGCATATTTTTTACACAAATGGAGTTCATGGTAATTATTTTTGAGAAATCTTACAAATTTTTATTTTTATATATCTACATTTGAGTATTGGGGAACATTCAAACAATTATTATCAATAGTTCTATGTTGTGGTGATCATTTCTCTTTTGGGCTGGGCCGATCAATATAGGTTTGCTATAAAAAATTAGACTAACCATTAAATATATTTAATTTATTTATCTAGTTTGAGTGGTTCATTTATATCAAGGAATTTATTTTTACTATTTTTACATATATTTCCTCATGTATTTTCATTGATTTATTTCTATCATGAATGAATCAGAACACCCCATGACATGTGAACCCAATATTGTCCTTAGAAAAGTTGAAATGAAATTCCAAATATTAATGGGATAGAAACTACATATTATGAATAAATGAATATTACTGTGGAATACTTACCCAAGGAAATTCCATGTGTGTCCTATGTAAGGACATTCTAAGTCTTTTCCATGATGTGGTGATTTATATTCTAAAAAAGTAAAATAAAAACAATAACTTTTCAGTATGGAAAAATATAAATATAAAATATAAAATAAATAATAATAACAAAATAATTAAAAAAATATATATAATAATATGATCCAATGCAATGGATTAACATACTTGTAAAAAATCATTACCGGGGTATGAAGTGGTGATGAAAATGTAAACATGTCTATAAGACCAAAACAAAAACTGAATCAGAATATCATACTCATCTCTAAAAAAACATGAGTTATCACTTCTACCATGTAGCCACATACATCCTAGGATCATATATTAATCATATGTTTCACCTATAAGTTTTAATTATCCTTTACATAAATTTTCCAAAAAAAAATTTCTACACACACACATTGATTTCATATAGGATATGATCACAACTATCCTAGTAGGATCCCACCAATAGTTTCATGAGTAACCAATTTTATGTATATCCAAGAAAGATAGTTTTAATGTAAACCATTTGAAATTATAATTTTTAATTTTTAATTGATTGAATAGTGAATGTCAATTTGATCATTTTTAAACAATGATTTGAATGGGTGTGGGAATAATAAATTGAAATAAGAACTATAGTAAAATTATTATGGTATTTAAGGTCACCAGAAACATTAAATGATTATATTGACTCAATGATATAACAAATCATATTTAACCCATTAAACGACCATCAAGGCGTAACTACATCAACTCCTAATGTTAAATCATAAAATTATCATAGTATATTTAGATTTTTTTGTGTAATTCAAGTCTATTTCAAACATGACATGCATAGAGCTATATAAACTATTCATCCCACTTAATAATTTGGATTCCAAAGTGATATACCCTACATAAATGTGTTATGTTTTCACTATATAAATACAAATTTATTCAAATTAGAATTTCATAAAAAAGGTCACATGTTTCCCTCATTTATACACACAAAACTCCCATTTCAAATACCATTAATTTCCCAAAAAAATTAAAAAAAATTAACTAAATCACAGTTGAATAGTACAAAAAATAGAATAATTTTTAAAAAAACAGATAAATTATATTTAAAAATGATCAACCACTCCGGGATGTCAAAAATAGGTAACAAAGGAGGCCACTTACCTTAATAAATATAAATGCCTCATCATTGTGAGAATTCATAAGAAATGTGATTTAAATTCCATAGAAGATAAAATAGATCCCTACGTATCACAACCCACACTGTTTTATTTGGATAAAATTACCCATCACTATCATGGCCAAAGATAAATATTAAAACCATGAGGGGAAGGATAATACAACTAGTTATGAAAAGACATCCACATGTCAATATATTTCCTAAAGATCTTAGGATAAATAAAACATGAAATTGACCCAATTAGAGTAGGTAAATGGGTGTGAAATAAAAGGATATTGGGTGGTTGAATGGGAGATAAAATTGGGAATAATGTGTTAAAACACTGAAATGAAAAATTGAAATTATACATTTTCAGTGAAATCATATAAGATAAGTTCCAGTGTGACATACCCAATCAAATAATGTCCCAACTTCCAGGAAAACACTCATGTTTCCCATTAGATGAATCATCGTGTATAATTCATTTGTTTTGGAATGATTCATACAAAATAAAGAAATTTTTTTTATTTTTTTGGTATGTTCCATGACCTCTCTTGGTCATAACGCAACCCAATACCCATGAAAATATGAACAATAACACAAATGAGTCATATAATTAACATTACATTTCTAAAAATCACTAAAAACTAGATAAAGGTATTAGTTATATCTATATTGGTTATTGACCTGAACTCCATTGGTCTCGGATTGTCTTAGTTTTAGTAGAAGACTAAACCTCTCCTAAAAACACCAAAAATCGCATCAAAAATAAGAAAAACAAAGATAAATGATTAAATAAAATTAAAGAAATTAAAAATTAAAAATTACACCATTAATGGGATTATTCCCCCAACTATATCACTTTCTACACCCATAAATGCATTATAAATATGTATTGTTGAGAAAGAGGGGACTGCATTTCTCCATCATCAAATATTATTTCTCCCACCTATTGTAAAATTAGACACCCATGATTCCATAAAACTCAATAAAAATGTATGGTTTTCCCAAGAAACACTTTATCATGAGAATATAAATTATAATTGAACTAATATTCACCAAGAATTAAAGCTCTTATAAAATCCCTTTATAGTTCTCCCTATTAGACAGATCTAGATTCTACTTCTTTAACTAAAATACATTTAATACATCATTAATCGACATATATTGAGGTGGTATCACTAATATATTTTCAATATTCGTATAATTTAATTGATATTGAAGGTTAATATATACCTATGAGTAAGATTCAACTATCACCTAATCCATATTTTACCTATCTAGGAAAATACCACTAAAATGACATAATAACCTACCAAAAATTCGAATGCTATATGATAATGATTAATCTTGGATTTTTACTAACTCTCATCTATCACAGGTTACATTAAAAAAAGTCATAAAATTTGTTTGAATCTCTTATTGAATGTTAGGTCCCACCAAATAAGTATATCTCACCTTAGTTTGTTAGTGGGGAGACTGACATGTCCAACTATATAAATCCTTGACAGGAGAAATCCAAATTAATGTCTATTAATTTTTTGTATAAGAAAACTAAAAAATTACAAGTGCATATTACATGAGCCATTAAATTTATGATTAATTAATAGAATATATACTATATAATTAAGTTCAACCGCTCTTTTTTCCGTTATGTCTGTGTGTAAATCATTGATTATTTTAAAACAGAATACTATTCTTTATAGCATATGTCACATAAAACATCATGCCTAAAAGAAACCTAGTTATATATGTTCATTATAAACTAAAAATCTATATTTTAACTATGAATAATATTGACTAAATTAAGAAATATATATAAATTATTTAATATATATAAATTCATGTTAAATTCAGTGGATGTAATTACTCAACATTATAATAAGGTCAGTTTATTCTTAAAAAATATGTTTTCTTCAAAAATGGTATTTTAGTTTTTATGGGAAAATACTATAATTATTTAAAGAAAATATTATAAATTTTATTTTAAAAAAATATTATCCATTTTTAATAAATATAATTAATTTAAATTAGGGATAAATCTTGGTATTTCTCTGATATGCTTGATTGTTCAGTAAACAATCAAAATTATCAATTTTATAAATATATTAAATAATTTTCCTTAAATCATGTTATTTAAACGTTCAATTGTATTTTTGTAACAATAAATGTTAATTATTACACATTAGACTTATAATAATATAATAAATTTTATATTAATCCCTAATTTTTATGATTTTGATATAGGGTTATTTTTATGCTTAAAATTTCAATTTCAACAAACCATTTATAAGTACATATGGTTTATTAATTTTAATTAATTATAATTTCCGATAATAAAAAATGTATAGGAAATTAATATATTTTATATCTATTTATTCGAATTAAAATTCACATAATGATGATTCTGGTTCATATATCTAATGTGAGATCTTATGATTCTTGAAAAATGCATTTCTTGAAAAATAATTTCATTACCGTTTTTTCCTGTTTAGTAATTAATTTATTTTTTAAAATTATTAAAATTAAACATCGTAAAATATGTAATATATTTTCAAAAAACATAATTTACCATTTATAATAAGTTCAAAATAATCTTTGTTCATAATAAATAATAACAATAGTAAAAAAGTGTTACTACGTCTAATGATATAACTGGTATACAAAGTGGTTAAACTAATGAGGTAAAATGGGTAATATGATTAAAACATGTCACTTTTTGAATTTTTTAGACTTATTTAATCCATATGACCCATCCAATATATTATTTTTAAATACTTCTAGTTCTTTTCATGGGAGTGACATTCAATTATTGAATAGTTTTTTGTATTTACAAAAATGCCACTCCCACACAAGAAAAAAGGGAACTATGTCCCCTCTCCATTCAACAAATAAGAAACCATATGGTTTAGAATATAAATTCAAAATCAAATTAATTACTTTCTAAACCATTTACTAGAGGAATGCTTTGATCGTAAAGCTAATCTATGGAACATTTAGTTATAATCCAAAAGAGGTGGTCTAAGGAAGAAGTATAAATCTTAAACTAGAATATTTGGTTTACTTCATCTTCATCCTCACAAGAAATTTAATAAATCATGACGATATAAAAAAAAATTACTTCCCATATAATAAAATTTTATTATGTTAATGTTATAATATAAACCCATCTCTAATTATATAAACTAGGAAACAAAACCATCATTCTTGTCTAGAGTGAACTGCTTCCTCACAAACTGATGTTGTTCGTTTTCTATTATCACCTCACAATTTTGATTATTATGAAGGATTAAATTTATATATATGATATTAATTACATATTTTTATTTTATAACATTAATATATCATATATTTTATGACATTTCCATTCATAAAAAAATGATATCATTGTTTGTGTGTACGTGTGGATTACCACATCGATGAAATGATGTGATTAATTTTATACTACCATATCAAATGGATGTTATAAAAACTATAATAAAATAAATAATATTATATTTATGTTATTATTTTTATTTTATAAATATAATATAACACTAACCTTCATTTATTGATTATAGTTTAAAAAAGGAAAAATTAGTCATGCGTAATTATAAATGCACATCAACATGATTGTTAAATAATTAAATTTTCATAACCATCCATCATGATTCGTCTTAAAAGCCTTATTATTGTATAAAAAAATAATTTTTTAATAATTATTATTCTATACAAGATGTAAAATATCATCTTTGACAATAGTCATCTTTCCAAAGTGATTTTTGTCATACGATCTAATCATCATCAAAATGTACAAATTGAACATAAATGATTATGAAATTGAATATAACATGATAATAAATAAAAATTGAATAATAAACTTAAGAAAATTCTATTAATAAATTACATAAATAAATTATGGTTAGTATTAAAGAAGATAAAGAACACATGTGATGAACTAGTCTTGTTGAAAGGGATCTCTCTAAATCACATGTTCCTTTAGGTTACAACCATTCTTTCTCTTGTTGTCTTTATTGTTCAATATAATGTTATAGTATTATAATAAAATATAAATTTCTTTGAAATATATATATATATATTTATAACATAGTATACCTTAAATTTAGGGTTTAATACATACATTATGCTCATTTATTAAAATCCATAATTATGAAATTACCATGGATTTTTATATGAAGGATGATTACGCAACCCATTTTCTTACCATGGGTTATTATTTTGTTATGAATTAAAAATTAATTCCATTTTGTGATTCAAAAATAATAATGAACTCATTATAATGGGATCACTCAGATTCTTCCCTAATTATTTTGGAAAATATTTAGTCTCACGAGGCCTCATGTATAGGATTATGTAGTATTCCTTGTCAGTTATGAGACGTTATCCACCATGTGATTTGGTCTACGTAGTTATAATTCACTTGTTTTTATTTCATGTTATATATTGATTCCACATTTATTAGGCTTCAACAATATTATTGTAAAATTTTCATCTTATGATTATTTAATTTGAATACTCCTACGATATATATTTTATGATATGGTGTTATACCTTTGACACACACATTATGCTTTCATATAATGTTTATTCCAGAATTGGGATTTTTAGTTCACCCATTTCTTTGACGTATTTCCTAGGTTATCTTGTTTAGTTTTTGAAGATCAAATTTACCTAGGATATCATTATGGAGAATAAAATGAGAATTTTATGTTTTAATTAAATTTCAAGGTATTCTAAACCAAGTCATCCAAAGACAGTTTGTCTCAGATATTTGGGTGTGAAATAATGGATTATTATGTTAAAAATTCAGTCTTAAGTGTGAAATAAATTCCTAGGACACAATATTTGCTAATAGATTTAAGGTTTATTTAATATTTGGAGAATAATTTGAGAAACAATTAGTGGAATACGTTAGGATATATAGAATGAATATTCTATGTATATGAAAATATCATTGAATATTATGGAAGGATATAGTAAGTGGTTTCTAGGAAACTTCATCTCTTTGTAGATCTAACATGTGGATGGTGATATGTCATAATTATCCTTAAATGAAATAACTCTAAAATGATGCATTAATCTATAATCAATAATCACTTATTGCATGAAAATAATACTTGATGCAATCATGGTTTAATAGTCTCGTTGGATATACATTGGAAATTGAACGACTCTTTATGAACCATTATGAAGGATGAAAACAAATTGTAAGGATAGAAATCATAATTTGATAAATTATAATAGATAACTATATTTAAACATAGATACTAGTGATTCAAAATATACATATAATTTATAATTTATTCCTCCAATGTTTTTACATTTATATTCTCCATATTATTGTATTCTTATCTAGTTTTTTTTATTCTTAATTAATGGATTTAAATAGAATATATTTTTACATAAAAAACTTGATAGAAAAATTGATGATTTATATAATTATATTAAAATCCATATAAGAGTGGGATATGATAACATTAAAGATGTACTGAATCAACTATCACATGTTTTAAATAATAACATAAAAAATGTCGTACATATTCTTTATAAGAAAGAGATGGTCTTAGTCGATTATTTTATGAGACAAATGAATCCTAAAATTTGTAGATATTCTTGTACCATTATCACTACATAATATATTAACTCAATTGAGAGGATTTTCTTTATCATCCAATCTATAAAATAATAGAAATTTGTGTTGTATTTTATCACATTTATGGAGAAACTGATAATTGTTGGGCACTGATCCATAAGATAAATTTGAAAGATGATATTCATTCCATGGATTGGGTTGAAATTAATAAAAAAATATAGAAAATATTTTTCCCAAATAATCTATCTTAAATCTGATTGTGATTTTTTTATTCTAAATAAAGAATCAGATGATTCAATAGAAGTGTGTGGGGAAAATTCACATGAAATACCTAGTATGCCTACAATTTTCACATCAACTAAGAATGTATGGTAGAATAAATATTTATATGTTCAAATATTGTTCTATTAAAATCCTTAGATATTCATTCCTTTTACATCTATATAATGGTTTTTCATTGTTCCTGCAATGATGTGACAGATATCAGTGAATCATAGTTGTCTCAATGTAAAAGAAACAAATCATTTAAAATGGATCTTTCTTTGGGATAATAAATATATAAATACTATAGTGGAAATTAAACCCAACAAAACACATATCAATAATGTGGGAAAGAGATTCCTCAAAACTATTTGATGGGAATCGAGAGAGTATCCATATTTAGAAATGATTTGATTCAACATAATTAGTGTTGAGTGTAAATGAAGAAATCCACTAATGTGGAAGAAAAAATAAGGTTTAAAACAACACATATTCTATAGAGTTATGTTTCATATTCAAGTACCATGGTCATTGTATAAGAAAAGTCTCATGTCCAATAGTTTTTGGAGATAATCTAGGATTGAGAAATCAAAAGATTAGAAAGAAAGGAAGGGTATATTTTTCAATAATATAGATGTATATCCCAAAAATATGTGGTTACATGTATTCTAGTTATTAATTCAATAAAATTATATATAATAATTGATTATAGTTCTAAAAATTATTTTTTATATTTTATTTTTAGTAGTATTATTGATGAATCACCTCAAAATATGGGGGTTGAGTTATATATGATGACAATCAATAGAGTGATGGTTTCATTCAATATATATGAATCCACCCATATAATTTTTTATACTAAATATTAATTCAAATCTATTATTAATTCCATTAATGGAGTTTGATGATTTAATGGTATTGGATTATATATCAATATATAGAGCTGACATCAACTGTCGGTAAGGGTATATCAGTCTTCACATCCTAAGTCACCCACCGGTTAAATTCAAAGGTATATAAGAGTATGAATATCTCCTATAATATTCTATAAAAATGTGTATTTTATATCCTCATGAGAAAGAATATATAGCATAAATGATTTAGAAAATGGATATAATAATTCATGTATACATTCATTTAATGATGGATTATACTGATGTATTCCCCACATATTTGTATAGGTTTCCTCCTAACTAAGATGATGACATCTCAATAAATTATGTAACTATATCTCTAACCATATTGAAGAAAAATTCTAAAATTTACATTGAGATGGAAGAGATGAGAAAAATGTCACAAGAGAATCTAGAAAAGAATTGTATACATCTAAGTGCTTCACTATGGGGTGTTTTGGTCATCTTGACCCAGAAGATGGATGGTTCAATGATCCTATGCATTGATTATCTTTAACTAAACAACAACATGATAACGAACAATGATTCATATATAGAAATAAATGAATAATATAATATTATGTGAATCTTATTATTACTCTGAGGTAGGAATTTGAGCATGATTACACATATAAAATGTGAAGAAGAATGATATTTCAAAAACTATCTTATGAAAAACATATAGATAGTACGAGTTCATAGTGATGTATTTTAGATTAACAAATTGTCTTTAAATATTTTTAAAATTGATATATAGAGTCTTTATAGACTACACTGTCATTTTTCTGTAAATCTTTATGGATGATATTAAGGTATATTCATAAATTAAGGAAGATCATGTGGAGCATTTGAATAATATGATACAATATTTGATAAAGGAGATATTATATACAATGTATAGTGAAGGTGAGTTATAGATAAGGTATATATCTTTATATGGTAATATTTTCACTATAAAATTAATATCTAAGGACACTTATATGATAACGGTAATCAGGAGATACCATTTTCCCACATCTGTAACCTAGATCTATAGTTTCATTATACATGATTGGTATTATGAATGATTTATGTGAAATGAATGATGGTTTTCAAAACCATTAACCATGTTAACATAGAAGGGAATAAATAATTTCATTTCTATTGAATATGAATATATATTTAATGAGTTTAAAAGATCCTTATACATGAACTAGTCCTCAGGATACCCTCAAATGGGGGAATTTTTGCTGTATAAAACAATTCTCCCTAGAAGGTATTATGTTGCATACTGATGCAAAATGATAAGGTGATACATTAAACCTCATGCTAGTTGAAAATTCGTGATAAGAACTATCCCAGATATAATATATTGTTGGTTCAGGGATTTTAACATTAAATATATAGTGACATTATATCCATGTGGATAAGTGTGAACGATATACAGACCATGAGAGCCTCAAATACATATTATCATGGAAAGAGAATAGTACGTCATAGTGAAGATGGTTAGAACTAATAAAGGACTATGAATTCTCAATCCATTTCCATCATGGGAAAGAGAAAATGGTGTTAGATTCTTTATATAGAAAGGATACACCATCCTTATCATTGATGCTTATTGAGAAGGATTCAATATTTTTAGACTTTTAAAGGATAGACATATGAATCTTTAAGGAAGGAATATCATTATTTATTTCTCATGTGTTTTCTAAATTAACCCATTATAAAAGATAAACTAATATGAAAGATATGATATAGCTGTTAAAAATATTGTGAAGATAATAAGATAAGGGAAATACAATTAATCTAAAATTGATGAAGGAGCTATATTATTAGGGTCCTGACTATGTGTAACATCAAATCATGGGATAAATAATGAGTTTTTTTTATAATGCACATAGCATAAAATTATTAATCCACTGAGTGAATACCAATAAGTATAATGTTAAATCAAAGAACTAATAATGGGACATTTTGCAAAAAGAGATCACTGAAAATAAATCAAAGTGTCCAGTATGTCAATAAGTGAATGATGAAAGGAAACTTTTTTAGGGGATATGTATCAATTACCCATACCAACATGGAAAAATGAAAACATCACCATGTAAATTGTAACTTGTATTCCAAGAAAATTAATGGGAAACTATTTCATACTGGTTGAAGTGGATCACATTACATTGACTGGTCACCTATATGTAATCCGAGTGGAATTATTACTTGATAAACATATAAGGATATACATTAGAGTAGTGGTGAGGCGACATTGAACTCCACTATTTATTATATTTTACTAGGAGCCATGGCTTTTCAAATGTTCTAGAAGAGGCAAAAATATATTATAAATAATGAGTTGTACTTAAATAAGATTTATCACCCCAAAAATAATAGCCAATATGAGTGGACTATTTAGACACTAGAACACTTGTTGAGAGCATACTTGATGGACTCTGAAGAATGATGGTAGCATCATCTTTCTATGGATGAGTTCTCATTCAATAAAAGTTTCCAGTTAATCTTCCAAATAGTTCCATATGAATCAATTTTTGGTAATATATATAGAACAACTACATTTTTTGATAATGTTGGTGAACATAAACTACTAGGAACTAAAATGGTAGATTAGATAGTAGAAAATTTCATGACCATTCAAAAACACATAAAAAATTCTCCGAGTTGATAGAAGAGCTATGAAAACAATTTTTTAGAAGACCTAGAGTGTAAGTTATGGGAAAATCTGTTTATCAACAAATCTATTTAGAATATATTCATGAAATTTGGGAATAAGGGAAGGATAATCCTCTGGAACAATAGATCCTTTTTTATTCTTAATTACATCAGAGTTGTAGATTATCGACTATCACTATCATATACCTTTTATCAATAACATGACATATTCCGTGTATCCCTATTGAGAAAGTACATACCAAATCCATCAGATGTACTAAATTTAGAGATGGTATAGCTAGAAATTGATATCTTTTATGTGTAGTATCTAGTGATGATATTTAACCATAGAGATAATTTTTTATAGAATAATAAAAATTACATTATCCAAGTTGAATGGATGAACTATAAATAAGAAAAACCAACCTAGGAACTAGAGGAGGACACAAAGTAGAGGTACCCAAATCTAGTTTAACTATACTATTTAATATGAAATATCAATGGTGAGATTCATTAATGATGGAATGATTTAACACTATGAGTTTATAAGAAAAGGAAAAAAATTCTTGATTGCTTATGTCCATGATACTTCGAGCCTAAATGAACAATTTTTTTATGGGAATTGTAACCTAGAGGTTAAATTATAGATTTGAAATAGTATTAGCTAATTTATGATATATATATATATATATATATTTATTACTAGTTATAAATGTATTGGTAAATACTCCAGAAATAAATTGTCCAATTTTTAATAAGGACATTTCATTCCTCCAAAAATATGTTTCCTTCAAAAAAAATTACATTTTATGAGAAACTATTAAAATTAATTAATTGATTTTATCGAAATTTTTCTATTTAAAATTTAAGATAATTCTGTTGAAATTAACTTATTTTGAAATTTATGTAATTTTTTAAATTGTTCAATTTTTCAAAGAATTGTAAAAACTAACAAATTTTCAAATACAATAATTTCTTTTCATGAAATCCTTTCATTTAAAATTTAGATTATATTATCGAGTTTTTATTAATGTGAAATATTACCAACTTTAATTATAATAATATATATAATTTTAGTTAGATCACAAATTTTTATGATTTTCTTATAAGATTATTTTATTCATAAAACGCGTTTTATGCAAACAGTTTGTATTTGTTTAATGTTTATCAACTTTTTTAATTAAAATTATCATTAATAAATAAATATTTAAATAAAATTAATATATTAAAAATCAATTTATATGAATTAAAATTAATATAATTATTATTTTTTATAATATAATAAATGCATGGTAATCATCTATTTGGGAAATACATTTCATAAATTCCCTTTTTATGACATGTTTGGGTGTTTTAATTATAAAATAAAAAATTTCAAATATATTAATTGAATTTTATTGCATAGATTACATATTTCAAAAAATAATAATTTATATTATATAATAATTGAATATTTATTTTTTATTATAATTAATTGTAATAATTGTTAAAATATATTACTAAAATTAATGTTGAAACTAGTTTATTAGTCTTTTTTAGTAATGTTGTAAGGTTATCTTGTCAAAAAAAAAATTTCTCAAAATTATGGAGGATTTATCGACAATTTCAACAATAAAATTAATTATTTATCAATTTTTTTGCACATTTAATGAATTCTACATCCCATCAATGAATAATATTCAATATTTTAAAAAATACCACTTCCTCTCACTTATAAAGGTAAATGTGATATCCTCTTCATTACATAATTCAAAATCCCTTTGTATCAGAATATAACTTTCCCAAATACCTTCCTTACTTACCAACCCATGTCACAGATTATTGTTTTTTCAATTACAGTATATTGAGTATTGTTTTATAATCCTAAAGAGGTGGTCTAAAGAAGAAGTTTCATTCTTAACCAAGACTTGTTGTTTTATTTCTTCATCCACCACTTTAAAATATTATTAAATTGTACTGATATAATAAAATAATAAAATAATAAAATAATAATATTTTTATTTGTTAATTTCATAATTTAAATCCATCTCCACTTCCACAAAAATTGGAAATGAAACTAATGTTTATATGTACAGAAGAATACTGCCTCACAAACCGAAGTAATTTGTTTTCCATTGTCACCCACCATGGTGGATTCTGATGATCTAT
The DNA here is from genome assembly GCA_963277665.1 of Viscum album. Taxonomy (NCBI): domain Eukaryota; kingdom Viridiplantae; phylum Streptophyta; class Magnoliopsida; order Santalales; family Viscaceae; genus Viscum; species Viscum album. Next base: position 1,652,617,707 of record OY728126.1, on the reverse strand, counting down.
TTAATGTCTAAATATAATATTCATAGAATGAATATCATTAAATAAAATTAATATATCATATATTTTCTTAAATTTCCAAAACTATAAAACTGATAATGATATTTTTGTCGTTCGTACATGTGGATTACAGAGACCCCAATAAAATATGATTTTATTTAATTACCCCATAAAATTAATTTAATATATTATTACTTTAAAATAAATAATATGATATTTATATTATATTTATAATTTTTAATGATAAAATAAAACTTCCCTTATTTCCAACATGATCATTGAAAAATGGAATCATTAATCATACATATATATGGCTAGTCATCTACATGATTATAATTTAGTTCATTTTTCATAACCATCCATAATGAATGATTTTAAAAATAATAAATTGTTTATAAAAATGATAATAATTGGGTTTTTTATTATGTATATGATTAAAAAATATTATCTTTGAGCATAGTCACCTTTACAAATTGGTTTTGTATCTATGATAAAAATGTATTGAGAAAATCAGACATAGAAATAAATGATTTGGTAATTTAATATAACATGATAATAAAAAAAATAAATGGAATAATAAAATAACTTTTGTCTCCAAAATAAGTTAAAATTTAAAATAAATTTATTTTTTATGTGGATACTGAACACATTTGATTAATTATGCATGAGGTAAAGGATATCTCAAAATCAACACATTTTTTGTGGTTATGACCATTTTCTCTCTAAAAACATTACATCTCTATTCAATGTTATTAAAAGCCTATATATTCAATTTATATGAATCACACACATATATTATTCTAATTCTCCCTTTGATGGGTTAATACATGCCTTATAGTAATTTCTCAAATGAATTCATTGTGATCATTTAATTTATTTTTATGAAGAAATATTATGAAACCCATTTTACCTCCAAGAGTAATTCTCCTGTTATGTATTATGAATTTTTTGTTTTTATGTCGCATAAATAAATCATGAACGTTTTATAATTGGTTATCCAAAATATTTTTCCAATTTATTTTTAAAGACCCGTAAATTTCAAGGAAATTTTTTTTCCTAATTTTCTTTGTAATTTTACAAGAACGCAGTTCTTGACGGCGCCTGATTCCGTTGCCCGATGTGCCTGGAATCATTTTCTGAAGTGTGGCTCTAGTACGTTCAGTGAACGGACGAGCGGGATTTTCTAACTTTTGAACCGGTGCCTGAAATCGAATTCTGAGGGCACCGATTAAATCGCAGCGCCGGTAATTGCTTAGAAATGCCTCTTCTGGAGTTGCGTTTTCTCGGGTGTGGTTTTTAATTTTTGGGCTTAAAGTTATGAAATAAATTAAATTGTTCGACAAACTTTATTTTATTTCACATAAGCTACATGAAGCCACTTGAAAGCCACTTAAACTGAGTTAAAACGGATAGGGTGCTATCCAGAAATATCATACCCCCTTGGTAGGATATTTGTGAGGTGGGGCCCGCACGAGCCCCGCCGTTTCATTCCGCTAAGTAACACACCCGCGAATACCCGTCATTATAAAATTCAACTGACACGTTTTCTTAAATCCTTAACGCACCATTTAATTGGGTGGTTTATTTCTTGAATTAAATGGGCGGTTTCGTTTGTTGAATTAATTCAACGAATTGATGGGTCGTTACTTCCCCTTTTTCATTTGTTGGCGTAATAATAAAATAAGACCAACAAGTCTTTTTGGAGGATTACTCGTTGAGAGATTTTGTCATAGGTTCTTGAGCCTTCATCCTCCTTCGCGAAGAACGTGAAGAACGCGAAGAACGCTGGCCTTCGACGAAGAACGTCGAACCCGCGGAAGTCGACGACGGGACGCCATGTTCCGCGACGTCGACGTTCCCTTCCTGCAACGTTCTTCTGCGGCGTCTCTTCCTCCGCAACGAATCTTCGATCAGCCGTTGAGGTAAGAGACTTCGGGATTCTCTTAAATCTCCCATGTGTTTTTCTTTAACAAAACATGGATTTAATTTTATATAATTAAATTAAATCTATTTTTTCTTGGTCCATTGAGTTTTCCGACTCAACGCTAAATTCCGCGACGACGCGACGCCCTTCCACGACGACGCGACGATCCCCTCCTTCCGCGACGAACAAATCTGCGAAGAACGTGCGTGAGACGACGACTACGAGGTAGGGGTTGTTGTGAATTTTAATTCCTTTTTCCCGTGATGGTTTCTATTAAAAGTGATGAACCAGACAATAAGAACAATTTTAATCCTTTAAAATTGTTGATTCATGTGTTGAATTTATGTCTCGCGTTGTTTATCTCTAACGCGGAGGGTGCGGGCTAAACGAACACGGCCCGACAACACTCCGCCGTTTTTCGTTGTTGTGCGGATTTGACAGGCAACAACGGAACGTGACGCAACGGAAGTTTGATGGTTCCGCAGTGAAGAACGAGTGCTGGGAGGAACAACGGCGCAGGCGGGAAGGAAAACGGACCACTGGAGCAACTCCGGCGGCCGGAGGCGGCGGCGCCCCGGCACGCCGCCAGCTGTCCAGGGTGACACCCCGCGGGTGCCGCGGGGGTGTCACGCGGGGGCAGCGGCTCCCGCCAGCGTCGCCCGGCTGTCCAGGGCGACATCCCCGGGTGCCGCGGGGGTGTCACGCGGGGGGGGGGGGAGGGAGGCTCCCCCCCACGTCACTTGGTTGTCCAGGGCGACACCCCGCGGGTGTCGCGGGGGTGTCACGCGGGGGCGGGGGCTCCCCCCCGCATCGCTCGGGTCGTCCAGGGCGACACCCCGCGGGTGCCGCGGGGGTGTCTCGCAGGGGCGGCAGCTCCCCCCCGCGTCGCTCGGCCACTCGGCCGAGCCGGGCTGGGCTAGCCGAGCCAGGCCGGTCCGGACCGGTTCGCCCTGGTTCGGCCGATCCAGGGGGGGTCTGGCCGGGTCGGCCCGGGCCCGGACCCCCCTTCTTCGAACCGTTTTCGGTCAAATGCCCGTAACATGAGCTACGGGCCTCCAAACGACATGCCATCAGTGAACACACGATCCTTGGATTGAGACGGTCGTTTCGATATATCATACTCAAGGTTTTAGAACACTTTGTGTTCGGCCGGGTTGGTTCGTACACGAAATCAACCGGGCCTTCGGAGCGGAAACGCTCATATCTTGAGATACGTACGTCCGATTGACGTGCCGTCGGCTTTGTTGAATTCCTCTAAGTGAGACGGATCTTTTGGTTCACTCTGCCCGAGGTTTGGACGCAGGTGGAGTACGGTAGGGTTGTTTTTGCCTTAAAAATCAACCGGGCCCCTGAAACGAAAAAACCAATAACTCTTAGACCGGGCGTCCGATTGACGCGCCGTCTGCGACGTTGAGTTCCTGTTGACGATACGGAACTTTTGGATAAATCAACTTTGGAATTTGTGTCAGTTGATGTGTCAGCCTCTCGGCTCGTGGAGCGGACCCTCCCGAACGAGCTTGCTGTGTGCGGGAACCATAGTGCTGCCAGTGACTGCTACTTCGTCAGCAACGACCGTGCAGAGATCCTCAGTGGACTGCGGTGACGACCATGCAGAGATCCTCAGTGGACTGCGACGACGACTGTGCAGAGATCCTCAGTGGACTACGATGACTACTGCACTCAGTGATCCTACGTGGATCAGTGCTACAGGTCATGTGTGGGCCCCATCCTGTGTGGGTCCGATCCTTTGTGGGTCAGCGCTCAGCGGTTCTGTGTGAGCCAGCGCCTACAGGTCCTGTGTGGGCCCGATCCTGTGTGGGTCTTTGCGGGGGTTAGTACCTTTCGATCCATTGTGGGTCCGACGACTTAGATGGATCAGTGATCATCTTTATCGTCATACAAGAAGTATACCTATGTGAGCTGAATCCTGTTTACTCTCCTTTGGGGATTGTGTTGAGCTATCCTATGTGGATTTTCTTTTTACTCTCCTTTGTGGATTGTGTTGAGATATCCTGTGTGGATTTACTGTTTACTCTCCTTTGTGGATTGTGTTGTGTTATCCTGTGTGGGTATGTGTTTTTCTTTCCTGTGTAGACTGGGCTGTGCTTGGGCTCGGACGTTGGAGCCGAACGGGAATTGATGACTTAGGTATATATCTGGCCATATACCTAAGCCGTGTCAGATGTTACTTCGTGATTGTATCTTTCCTTTGTGGATTTTCCTTTGTGGATTTCGGGAGACCTTCGGGGGTCTCGGGGTCCCTACTGAGTAGCTTATACTCACCCCTGCACGGGCTTTTCCCGCACTACATTGTGTTGGTTGCAGACGACGGACAGCGCTGTTCGTGGTGGAGGCGTGCGGAGTAGGACGATACCTGGAGGTGGACCACTGGGCGGGACGCACTCGGAGCGGACGGCTGGACCGAGGTACTGTGGAGGCTATCTGTACCCACCCTTCAGGTGGGACTTCTAGATGATGGCTCGATGCTGCGGCATTTCTTTTCAGTTGTTGTTTTTCCCTTTCAGTTGTACTTTACAGTTGGGCTTGAATTTCCGGGCCCTTTTACTTTCAGCACAGCTTGTTACAGTTTTTACTTAGTGTTTAATTTTCCGTTTGCTTACTCTATGGTGCATGTTTACTTTTCAAAGGCAATGCCTTCCCTTTTGTTGTGATTTACGCCTTGGTGCTAGTCGCCAGCCCCTGGCCTATAGAAGGCGGGCTTGGGGTAGTCACGGCACGGGCCCCGAGGACGGGTCGTGACAAATTGGTATCAGAGGTGGTTGGTTCTACCCCATACTCTGATCTTTTTACTATGTGAAGCAATAGTGTTTAGCGTATTGAGTGTGGTTATCATTCCAGGGAGTCCAGTGTTGGTGTGGCGGCCGACGTATCCGTACACTAGGACCCTGACTTCTGATTTCCGACTTAATGCACGAAAACATTGATTGCATGTGTGTTTCAAGTTTTCTTTGTGATTACTTGTGTCAACTCACTAGGTATACTGTTCTGACCGTGGTGCACTTGTTTCCTTTTCAGGATGGCCCGACGACAGCAGCTAGCTAGGGTTCTGAGAGTGGAGCGCGACGACAGCCCGCCGAGCGACGAGGCCTCGGTACAGGGCCCGTTGACAGCAGAGGCACCGGCGGTACCTTTACCCGCCGAGCCCCCAATGCTTCCAGTGCTGACCGCTGACGATGCGCGATGCCTCGGAGCTCTTCACGAGTTCCAGCGCCATCGACCACGTAGGATTTGTGGGGAGACGGACCCCCAGGTAGCCGAGGACTGGCTGGAGGCGGTCATTCGAGTTTTCAGGCTAGTGAGGACCCCAGCAGACCTCATGGTGATCCTCGCGGCGAGCCTACTGCACACAACAGCAGGACGATGGTGGAGCCTGATGCTCCAGGTGCACGATGAGGCCTCTCTAATCTGGACGGACATCGAGAGCCTCTTCCGCTCAGAGTTCGTCCCGCCACCCTCCGTGCGATGCGCATTCAGGAGCTTCTTCAGCTGCAGCAGGGCAGCTTGACAGTCGCCCAGTACGCGGCAAGGTTCACCGATCTTTCTCGCTACTCGACTGACATGGTACGGGACCCCTTCTTCCGGGCCCTGACCTTCGAGCAGGGATTGAGACACGAGATCAGGGAATCGCTGATCTCCCTCAGTATCTCGACCCAGGTAGGAGTGCTAGAGCGAGCCCTTCTGATCGAGAACTTTCTGGCTGAGTCCACAGCGAGACATACCGCAGGGCGGCAGGTAGCAGAGTCTTCGGCAGCAGGTAGCAGACGAATGACTCAGGGTTCTAGGCAGACCAGACCTTCCGGCAGACGACCTCGGGACACTGGCTCAGCAGTGAAGGGCACACAGTGCGGAGCCAGTCTTCCGAGAGGCAGGCAGGGCTACTCGTGCGGCGGGCAGGGCCACATGGCTCGTGACTACCCGACCTTCCATACCGAGGAGCAGCAGACGGTGCAGGGGCCACCCAGGCAGAGGCAGAGGGTTGACCGTGGCGGTCCGCAGGGAGGAGGAGTACAAGGTAGAGGAGCTTCCCGAGCAGTAGGTGGTGGGCGACGCTTTGAGGCTCTACCACCACCACCACCTGGAGGTCCGCCCCGACCACAGGGAGCTGGCGGGTAGAGACAGGCACAGCTCAAGGCAGTATAGGCCTACGACCACGGCGCACCGGAGATGATTTGAGGTACGATCTGTGTCTATTCCACCCTTGCTGCAGTTCTTATAGACACATGAGCGAGTCACTCTTTCATAGCCGCTACCCTTGTTCGGAGCTCGGAGATTCCGACAGAGCCGTTGGCTCGATCCTTACGGCTAGAGAATCCTACGGGAGGGGACTCGACGATTACGCACTGGTTCCGGCAGTGTGAGCATACTCTAGGAGGAGAGTGCTTCGGCTGGGATCTTCTTGTAGCGACGTCGAGGCCTTACGAAGTCATCATGGGAATGGATTGGTTATCTATGGTCCATGCTCAGATTGACTGCTTTAGGCGCAAGGTGCGATGTGTGCGCAATGATGGGAGCAGGTTCACCTTCACCGGCGAGGAGGGAGCCTTCGCAGCACAGGATGGACTCCCGCAGAGGAGAGGGCATCCCATCACTCATCAGTTGGCTAGCCTCATCCTTGGAGCAGTTGACGTGCGGAGTCCTAGTTTACCTGCAGTGGTGGATCATTATGCGGACGTCTTTCCCGATGACGTTCCAGGGCTACCTCCTCGCAGAGAGGTAGACTTTTATATTGATATGTACCCCGGGACAGCCCCGAAATCCACTCCAGCGTATCGGATGGCCCCCGCTGAGCTTCGAGAGCTACGGGTACAGTTGGAGGACTTGCAGGGCAAGGGGTTCATCCGACCCAGTTTTTCACCCTGGGCTTCGCCGATATTGTTCGCCAAGAAGGCGGACGGGAGCTTGCGACTGTGTGTCGACTATCGTCGCCTGAACCAGGTGACAGTGAAGAAAAAATATCCACTACCTAGGATTGATGACCTCTTCGATCAGCTCAAGGGAGCACGGTGGTTCTCAAAGATAGACCTCAGGTCAGGCTATCATCAGCTCAGAGTTCGAGATGAGGATGTGCAGAAGACGACCTTCAGGTGTCAGTATGGCCACTATGAGTACTTGGTTATGCCTTTCGGTGTAACCAACGCTCCATCAGTGTTCATGAGCCTCATGAAAAGGATCTTCCAGCCATACCTCGATCGTTTTGTCGTGGTCTTCATCGATGACATTTTGGTGTACTCGACCACGGAGGAGGAGCACACCTACCACTTGCGGGTTGTACTAGACACACTCTGAGAGCACTAGATTTATGGAAAGCTCTCGAAGTGCCAGTTCTAGTTACGTGAGGTCCACTTCTTGGGGCACGTCATTTCGAAGGTGGGAGTTGTTGTGGATCCCGCGAAGATCGAGGCAGTTCTAGCTTGGGAGCCACCCAGGAGCGTGACGGAGGTGCGGAGTTTCGTGGGTCTAGCCGGATACTATCGGAGATTTGTTCCAGACTTCTCCAGAGTTGCGGCGCCACTCTCAGCTTTGACGAAGAAGGGGAAACCCTTCGTGTGGTCAGACAGATGTCAGCAGATCTTCCAGGAGCTGAGAGAGAGATTGACCAGCGCACCTATCTTAAGGTTACCTGAGGAGGGTGTTGGGTAAGTAGTCTACTACGATGCATCAGGGACCGGACTCGGGTGTGTCATGATGCAGGAGCGGGCCGTGATTGCCTATGGATCACGTCAGTTGAGGCCGCATGAGCAGAACTATGTTAACCATGACCTGGACTTAGCAGCAGTGGTCTTCGCTCTGAAGACATGGCGGCACTATCTGATGGGAAAGCGCTTTACAATCTTTTTTGACCACCAGAGACTCATGTACATCTTCTCTCAGAAGGACCTGAACCTGAGATAGTGGTGATGGCTCGAGTTCCTCTAGGACTATGACTTTGAGATAGTCTATACCCCTGGGAAGGGGAACGTGGTAGCTGATTCCCTCAGTAGGAGGACGGGCATCCAGCTACTTGAGGAGGCGACAGAGAAGCCATCCGCTTTGCAGATATCCTTCATGGATAGGGATGGAGCATCCTTCCTTCAGTCTCTCACAGTCACTCCTCCACTACTGCAGCGGGTCAGAGAGGCACAACGTGGGGATGCTGACTGTGAGACGCGGCACGCACAAATATCCTCGGGACAGGCACCTGATGGTTTCTCCCTTGGAGCAGAGCACGACGTCCTTTTCAGAGGACGTACCTTGGTACCAATCACTTTATGAGAGGAGGTGCTGAGAGAGTTTCACACTTCTCCTTTGGCGGTACATCCTGGAGTGGCGAAGATGTACCAGGATCTCAGACGACAGCACTGGTGGCCGGGCATGAAGAAGGTTGTGGCGAGTTTGTTTCATGGTGCCTCACCTGCCAGTAGGTGAAGGCAGAGCACCAGGTACCAGCATGCTTGGTACTGCCCTTGGAGGTCCCGGAGTGGAAGTGGGATGGGATATCTATGGACTTCGTGACTGGACTTCCATGCACTTCCAGAGGACATGACTACATTTGGGTGATTGTTGACCGACTCAGCAAGTCGGCACACTTCTTACCCATCCGAGAGCAGGGCTCAGTGGAGAGCTTGGGGCGTCTCTACGTTCAAGAGATTGTATGGATTCACGGTGTTCCATCGACTATCGTCTCCGATCGGGACGTTCGTTTTACTTCCCGGCTTTGGAAGGGGTTGCAGGAGGCGTTCGGGACGCGGCTACGTCTAAGCACCACCTTTCACCCTCAGACGGATGGTCAGACAGAGAGGACCATTCAGACTCTCGAGGACATGCTCCGCGCATGTGTCCTCGACTTTGGTCGCAGCTGGGAGGACCACCTACCCTTGGTAGAGTTCGCGTACAACAACAGCTACCACTCCACCATCGGGATGACACCATATGAGGCGTTGTACGGAAGGCCTTGCAGGTCTCCTTTGTGCTGGACAGACCCCGGGGAGTCAGCACTTGTGGGTCCAGAGATGGTCCGGCCCACGACAGAGAAGGTCCAGGTCATCCAGGATGGGATGAGGACAGCTCAGAGCCGGTAGAAGTCATATGATGACAGGAGGCGGAGGCCATTAGATTTCGAGGATGGCGACCATGTCTTCTTGCGTGTCTCACCTCGACGTGGTTTGCGGAGATTTTGCCGAGGCGGCAAGTTGTCTCCACGCTTCATTGGACCATTCTAAGTACTCAGCAGGGTTGGCGAGGTGGCTTATCGCCTGGCTCTACCACCTCAGTTGCAGCGGGTGCACGACGTCTTCCACGTATCTGAGCTGAGGAGATATGTGCACGACCCGACACACATCATTGACTATGGGGAGCTAGACCTGGATGATGGGACGACTTTTGCAGAGGTCCCGGTGGAGATAGTGGATCGACAGAAGCGGGTCCTACGTGGGCGATTGATTCCTCTTTTGCGCAATAGATGGCAGCACGGGAACCTCCATGAGAGCACATGGGAGCGGGAGGCTCAGATGCATGCTCAGTACCCACATTTGTTTCCGAAGTTTATGATGTATCTTTACGGGGATGTAAAGCCCTGAGGTGGGAGTAATGTAAAGACCCGTAAATTTTAAAAAAAAAATCTTAATTTTCATTGGAATTTTACAAGAACGCAGTTTCTGACGGCACCTGATTCCGAGGCCCGGTGTGCCCGGAATCATTTTCCGAAGTTTGGCTCGGGTACGTTTAGTGAACGGATGAGCAGGATTTTCTAACTTTTGAACCGGTGCCCAGAATCGAATTTTGAGGGCACCTATGAAATCGCAGTGCCGGTATTTTCCTAGAAACACCTCTTCCGGAGTTGCGTTTTCTCGGGTGTGGTTTTTAATTTTTGGGCTTAAAGTTATGAAATAAAATAAATTGTTCGACAAACTTTCTTTTATTTCACTTAATCCACTTGAAGCCACTTGAAAGCCACTTAAACTGAGTTAAAACGGATAGGGTGCTATCCAGAAATATCCTACCCCTTGGTAGGATATTTGTGAGGTGGGGCCCGCACGAGCCCCGCCGTTTCTTTCCTCTAAGTAACGCACCCGCGAATACCCATCATTATAAAAGTTAACATACGCGTTTTCTTAAATCCTTAACGCACCATTTAATTGGGCGGTTTATTTTGTGAATTAAATGGGCGGTTTCTTTCGTTGAATTAATTCAACGAATTGATGGTTCGTTACTTCCCCTTTTTTGTTTGTTGGCATAATAATAAAATAAGACCAAAAAGTCTTTTTGGAGGATTACTCGTTGAGGGATTTTGTCAGAGGTTCTTGAGCCTTCATCCTCCTTTCCGAAGAACGTGAAGAACGCGAAGAACGTGAAGAACGCCGGCCTTCGACGAAGAACGCCGAACCCACGGAAGTCGACGACGCGATGCCGTGTTCCGCGACGCCGACGTTCCCTTCCTGCAACGTTCTTCTGCGACGTCTGTTCCTCCACAACGAATCTTCGATCAGCGGTTGAGGTAAGAAACTTCGGGATTCTCTTAAATATCCCTTGTGTTTTTCATTAACAAAACACGGATTTAATTTTATATAATTAAATTAAATCTGTTGTTTCTAGGTCCGTTGAGTTCGCCGACTCAACGCCGGATTCCGCGACGACCTGACGCCCTTCTGCGACGACGTGACGATCCCCTCCTTCCGCGACGAACAAATCTGCGAAGAACGTGCGTGCGACGACGACTACGAGGTAGGGGTTGTTGTGAATTTTAATTCCTTTTTCCCGTGATGGTTTCTATTAAAAGTGAAGAACCGGACAATAAGGACAATTTTAATCCTTTAAAATTGTTGATTCATGTGTTGAATTTATGTATCCTGTTGTTTATCTCTAACGCGAAGCGTGCGGGCCAAATGAACACGGCCCGACAACCCTCCGTCGTTCTTCGTTTTTTTGCGGATTTGACGGGCGACGATGGAACGTGCCGCAACGGAAGTTTGATGGTTCCGCAGTGAAGAACAAGTCCCGGGAGGAACAACGGCGCATGCGGGAAGGAAAACGGACCACCGGAGCGACTCCGGTGTCCCGCGGAAGCCACCGGTGGTGCCGGCGGCCGGAGGCGGCGGCGCCCCGGCACGCCGACGGCTGTCCAGGGCGACACCCCGCGGGTGCCGCGGGGGTTTCACGTGGGGGCGGCGGCTCCCACCCCGCGTCGCCCAGCTGTCCGGGGCGACACCCCGTGGGTGCCGCGGGGGTGTCCCGCGGGGGCGGCGTCTCCCCCCCGTGTCGCTTGGTTGTCCAGGGCAACACCCCGCGGGTGTCGCGGGGGTGTCACACGGGGGCGGAGGCTCCCCCCCGTGTCGCTCGGGTCGTCCGGGGAGACACCTCGCGGGTGCCGCGGGGGTGTCACGCGGGGGCGGCGGCTCCCCCCCCCCCCCCCCCCCCCCCGCGTCGCTCGGCCGCTCGGCCAAGCCGGGCCACACAGGGTCCAGACCGGTTCAACCCGGTTCGGCCGACCCAGGGGGGGTCGGGCCGGGTCGGCCCGGGCCCGGACCCCCCATCTTCGGACCGTTTTCGGTCAAATTCCCGTAACTTGAACTACGGGCCTCCAAACGACATGTCGTCAGCGGCAACGCGATCCTTCGATCGAGGCGGTCGTTTCGGTATATCACACTCTAGGTTTCAGAACACTTTCTGTTCGGCCGGGTTGGTTCATACACGAAACCAACCGGGCCTTCGTAGCGGAAACGCTCATATCTTGAGCTACGGACGTCCGATTGACGTGCCGTCAGCTTTGGTGAATTCCTCTAAGTGAGACAGATCTTTTGGCACACTCCGCCCGAGGATTGGACATAGGTGGAGTACGGTCGGGTTGGTTTTGCCTTAAAAACCAACCGGGCCCCTAGGACGAAAAAGCCAATAACTCTCAGACCGGGCGTCCGATTCATGCGCCGCCTGCGACGTTGAGTTCCTATTGACGATATGGAACTTTTGGACACATCAACTTCAGACTTTGTGTCATTTGATTTATCATCCTCTCAGCTCGTGGAGCAGACCCTCCCGAACGAGCTTACTGTGTGCGGGAACCCTAGTGCTGGCTGCGACTGCTACTTCGACAGCGACGACCGTGCAGAGATCCTCAGTGGACTACGGCGACGACCGTGCAGAGATCCTCAGTGGACTGCGACGACGACTTTGCAGAGATGCTCAGTGGACTGCGACGACTACTGCACTCAGCGATCCTATGTGGATCAGTGCTACAGGTCTTGTGTGGGCCCGATCCTGTGTCGGTCTGATCCTGTGTGGGTCAGCGCTCAGCGGTTTTGTGTGAGCCAGCGCCTAAAGGTCCTATGTGGGCTCGATCCTGTGTGGGTCTTTGCGGGGGTTAATACCTTTCGATCCTTTGTGGGTCTGGTGACTTAGATGGATCAGTGATCATCTTTATCGTCATACAAGAAGTATACTTGTGTGAGATGAATCATGTTTACTCTCCTTTGTGGATTGTGTTGAGCTATCCTGTGTGGATTTACTGTTTACTCTCCTTTGTGGATTGTGTTGAGCTATCCTGTGTGGATTTACTGTTTACTCTCCATTGTGGATTTTGTTGTGCTATCCTGTGTGGGTATGTGTTTTGCTTTCCTGTGTGGACTGGGTTGTGCTTGGGCTCATACGTTGGAGCCGAACGGGAATTGATGACATAGGTATATGTATGGGCATATACCTAAGTCGTGTCAGATGTTACTTCGTGATTGTATCTTTCCCTTGTGGATTATACTTTGTGTATTTCGGGAGACCTTAGAGGGTCTCGGGGTCCCTACTGAGTAGCTTATACTCACCCTTGCAAGGGCTTTTCATGCACTACGTTGTGTTGGTTGCAGATGACGGACAACGCTGATCGTGGTGGAGGCGTGCGGAGCAGGACGGTACTTGGAGGTGGACAACTGGGCGGGACGCACTCGGAGCGGATGGCTAGATCGAGGTGTTGTGGAGGCGATCTGTACCTACGCTTCAGGTGGGACTTCTAGAGGAGGGCTCGACGCTGCGGATTTTCTTTTAAGTTGTTGTTTTTCCCTTTCAGTTGTACTTCACAGTTGGGCTTGTATTTTCGGCCCCTTTTACTTTCAGCAATGCTTGTTACAGTTTTTACTTAGTTTTTACTTTTCCGCTTGCTTACTCGGTGGTGCTTGTTTACTTTTCAAAGGAAATGCCTTCCCTTTTGTTGGGATTTACGCCTTGGTGCTAGTCGTCAGCCCCTGGCCTATGGAAGGCGGGCTTGGGGTAGTCATGGCACGGGCCCCGAGGACGGGTCGTGACAGTATTGGGTAAAACATGGTCTCATGAGGTTTTATATATGTGATTAGGCGGTATAACTAATCCATTATGGAAATTTCTATGCCATGTGATATTAACATGTTTTTAATCTTTGTATTAGTATTATTTCATGTTATATATTACATAAACATATTCTATGTTACTAATATGTCAAGTTAGCATGTGATTTATGTTTTTCTTCCTTGTTACTACACATGAGTCATTTATTTTTTGATTTAAATTTGTACCTTTGTATCATATATTCTATTTCCATGTCATATTTAGTCCCTTTAGTTCGTTTTTTAGCTCACCCGTTTCATTGTTGTATTCCCTAGTTTATACTATGATGTTTTAAAATATTGAAAGACCATAGAATATCATTATGAATTATATAATGTGGATTTCATGATTTATTTTCCTTTCAATGTATAATTATCCTACACTTATTAATAAACTAGGCCTCTTGATATTTTGATATTAATTAGTGAATATTTATGTTAAAAATCATGTCATAATCTGTATAAATGTCTGGGGTCACTGTATTTGGTATCATAGATATACATTAGTTAATATTTTGAATCATGGATAGAAAAAGTTTAGTGAGAACCCGGGGGTATGTCTATAGATAATTCTGCGTATAAGAAAATTTCAAGGATTATTAGTGGTGGATATATTGAGTGGTTTTAGATAAATTACATCCATGTATGTATAGTACAAGTGGATATGGCTCTATAAACTTTTTACCTAGGTGTAATAAATTTAAAATGGTTACATTGACCTAGACTTGACCATCACTTGGATCTTGAAACCAATCCTTGTTGAACACCACGTTTGGTAGTCCAATGGGACATGCATTGCAAATTCATAGACTCTTTATAAACCATTATTAAGAAAAATTACAAATTTTTATGTTTCAAAACATAAAAGAAAAAATTATTATATATAATCCTGATTGAAGCATAGAGTCTTAAAATTCAGGATATACTTATCATTAATAAGTTATTCCTTATACATTTATAATCTTATTTTATAATGTTAATAAATTCTCATCTTGTATTATTTTTTAACGATTTATAATACGAGAAACCATGAAAAAATAATGATAGAAATTTTCATTATTTCAAACAATGATATGTCTAATATTATGGATGTTGATTGAAAAAATTTCATGAAATAACTGGGTCAATTGTCTCACGTTTTTAATAATAACATGAATCATGTTGAACTTATTCCTCTGCCTATAAATGTGAAAGTTTTATTAATGTTTTTGTAATAAAAAATGCATCTGACATTTTTTAGATCTTATAATCCCCTCAACACTGAAAAATGGATTAAAATAATTGTAAAAATATTATATTTGCATTCATAAAAATAGTTAGATAAATTTTTGTGTGTTGTTTATCACATTGAGAAGAAGCTGATTAGTGGTCAAAACTGATAAAAAATTCATATTCAAAATATGATATTGATTATATGTAATGGGAAGACCTATAGAAAATATTTTTTAATATATAATTTTTACAAACTCTCCTTCTTATGAGAGATAAAGACTTCCTTAGTCTGATGAAAAAGGAATATGAATCTATCGGGTAGTATTAGGCAAGCATCACAAGACTCACAAGGTATGCCTCTGGTTTTTCATCGAGTCTAAAGTACGATAGACCATTTCATTTGTTGGTTAATGTTGAATAAATGATACTCATTTCTAATTGTAAAATTTTACATCTATGAAGATATTGTTATTTGTTCACACAAAATTGTGATGGAAATAATTTACTCCCATCTACTTATTGGGATTGTGTAATGAAAATTAAAAATTGAGTTTTATATAGGAGATTCAACAGACAGGTCTCATAGAAGTAATTAAACCCAACATATGACTTTTAATATGTATAGAAAGTTCAATCCTAAAAGAATTCTAATTGGAACTGTGATATTCTGAACATATGGAAATGTGGGGCATCGAGATAATTAATGTGTGTGGGAAATAATATAACCAAATAACGTAAGAAGATTATAACAAGGTTCAAATCTAAACTAATCCAAAAGTTCAATATTCCAATTTGATAGAACATAAGAATTATGAAATCATATTTTATAAGACCGTGGTCATCAGAAAATCATCAATGACTATAAAAACCAATGACTAATGGGAATGGAAAATCATATGTTTTCATTAATTTTGAGGTGGATCACAAAAACCATATTGTGGTAGGTAATCTAGTTATTTATTGCAGAGTAGTTAATGTACTATTTGATTTTGGTTGTACTCATTAATTTATAAGTTATGTGTTTCATATAACTATTCCATCACAATCTCCAAAATTGGGGTTGGAACTATTTTTGATTAAAAAAAATATAACGATGGTTCCATACTATTCATAAAACTCCTCCCTAGTCAATTTTTGTGGAAAAAATACAGAAAATATTGTCTTACCTCATTTAGTGGATTTTGATTCTATGTCGGTCATGTATTGGTGTAACATTATAGGTAAATAAAGAATAAAACATTTTCATAATTATTAAAATTTGTGAATTAAATATTAATTTTA
Organism: Viscum album; assembly: GCA_963277665.1. Taxonomy (NCBI): domain Eukaryota; kingdom Viridiplantae; phylum Streptophyta; class Magnoliopsida; order Santalales; family Viscaceae; genus Viscum; species Viscum album. Next base: position 1,652,601,954 of record OY728126.1, on the reverse strand, counting down.
CTTTAAATGGGATGATGTGTTTGATGGCATACTTGACACGCAACAATGGGATTCTCCAAAGTCTGATGTTGCACATAATGCTGAGTAATACTGATAAATAATAATATAATATTATTTTAAATGTTAGTTAACACCTAGACATTTTATTGGAAAGAATAAAGGGAACTAACTACAATGTGATTATACATGTTTTTTTAAATTTTTACATTTATCAAATAAAAGTTATAGGCTTCAAATGTGTATTAATATAATTTTAAGCATAAATACTCTAATATTCTTTAAAAGTCTGGTTTACCACATTTTGATTGAGAACCCTCATTAAATATAGTTATGGTCACTATTATATGTTCTATTTTAAAAAATAAAATTCATTGTTAGATTTGGGACGTCAAAATTTTCTTTGGGTAAATATTTGTTATTTTTTTGATAAAATTCATTATTAATGAATAGTTACAAATAATGTATTTTAATTCAATACATCCTTTTAATATTATTTATTTATAATTTTATATAATCTATTTAATTGGTTTTAAAGTGTATATAGATTATGTTTTTACTATTTAATCCAATTTTGGCCATTGTAAGTAACTTCATTTGGAAATTTGACATAAAAAGTGTCAATATTTTGATAGTTTTTATTTCTTAAAAACACACTTTGTTTTGAAAACGTGAACTAATTTTAAATTTAATTAATAAAACATATATTTATTGAATTTGTTAAAATAAATATTCAATTTTAATTTTGAATTTCAGATTTTAATTTGGAATATCAAATTTAACATAGGCTGACTTTTCGGTAATTTTTTAAAAAACATCAATTTTTGATGAATAGTGAAAACACTGAGTAGTTAAAAAACCAACTTTTTCCTTTAAATGAAACTTCAACCCTTCTGTGAATTAAATTATGAAAATCCAACAAACATGGTTGTTATTAGTAATTACTATATAGTTCAATAATATGGAAATAATTTTTCGTCAACAACAACTTTTGACATTTATTTACTGCGGTTAAAGGTGAATAGGGTACTTTAAAGTAAAAATAATATTATAATAAAATTAAATTACCCTAAAATGTGTTCGAATCTTATTTATTGATAAATATATGACCATGGGCAATCTTTGGGTTGGCTTGGGGACCCCATAGAGCCACAAAAGAGTGATAATGACACTTTATATTAATTAATTTAATGTAATGACAAAAATGACATAATGAAATATCTTTTAGTAAATCAATTCACAAATGTATTTTTATAGGTTATCTCTTAGACTATAAATATTATTTTGAAAGATAAAAATATTTCCTATATCATGATATTTTTTTATAATTGTTAGTAATTATATAAATAAAATTATTTACGACACCATAATGATGCACTGTTTACCTCATTAATGAATCATTGAAATCGATAATATTATAAAAATTAAAAAAATATCCAAAACCAGTCCAATTCTTATTGTATGCTTTTATTTTGAACAATAGGCATCATATATTCAAATTTAATAAGTTATGGATCTTTATAATCCAAAAATATTTATATATTAAAATAATATTTCCCCACTTTCTTAAAGAGTCCCTCCTCCCCCTTATAAAATGATCTCAACTCTAACCCATTGGTCATGCCTCTCAAGCCCCTTTTATCATCCAACCTCTTCCCAAATAAGAATTCATGATCCTTATCTTCCACCTAAAATCCTTACCTTAGGCAGAAGGAACATCAAGGAATCCTTTTGGTTCAAACCAAATGGGGTTACCCGATTTTAAGGTAATGTCTTCTCATAAGTTCTTTTCTTTTATTCTACTTATCCAACCTCCTAAACTCTTTTTATTACTTTATTTTATAAAAAAACTAGTATATTAATTGGTAAAGAACATACTCTTTCTATGGACGGCGAACTACTGCCTCACAAAATGATGATTGATCAATCTTCTCCTACCACCAACTATGGTGGCCATTATGATCGAACTATATTTATATGTGATATATATTATATTTATATTGTCTGTATAATTATTTATTTTTCATTCATATCATACCTTTATGGTTTCCATAATGGGTAAATGTGATAATTTCATTTGAGGAGGTATAGACTACAACCAATTCAACGTGATATGACACGTTCATTCCATACGTGGAATGTATAATGGATGGAGTTGCTGAAATTAAATGTTGTATTATAATAGAATTATAATATACCTATGTATCATTAATTATTCAATACATTAAAATACAAAATAAAAACAAATGTTTCTTTCATGCATGCGTACATTTAATACCTCCAACTATTATGTATTATTATAAATGAATGTATATGCAGGATATATATGATATATATATGATATCTAAATCATTAATATCATTCTAGAGATAATGGAATTTTGACAACATGAACTACTTGTTATTGTAAGAAGTACATTTTTGACTCATGTACCATATATCAAAAAAACAAACATTATTAACATAAATTATTTCATAATCATTATAACATGGTAATAAGTGATATAAAATAAATAGGAAACTTGAAAACGGTTCTTTTGAAAGTAGAAATTATCATTAGTTTATTATTTAGGAGATTAATGGAAAATGGGTCAAGTCGGACATGAGGTAATGGAATTCGTCTCAATCTCATTTTATTGAGGCATAATTTGTTGTATACATGACTTCTTTTTCTATGGTGTATAAAAATCTTTTACTTTTAATTTCATCTAAATGAACTCTTTTTCTATGAGGTGTTTTACTAAATGATAGAAAGGAATGTTTCTTTTTAACATACGTGGTGACAACGACCATTATACCACCACAATTATTTTTTGATCTTTTGTTTACTTAACAAGCTGTAGTGTTTTTTTAAATGAAAATAAATATTATATACCCATTTACGTATTTTGGTATTGAAAATGGTTTTCAGAAAGCATTGACTATTTCAATATCTTGAAATGATATATTGTTATTGCAATGTGGAAATGTTATCTTTCCATTATTCTTGTTTTATGTGTAATGG